>CM077571.1:38104950-40794317 GCA_039657325.1 Stephania cephalantha
ATTAAAACTTTTTATTAAATTAATTAATTAGCGGAAGTATTATTGATTATGCAGAAGCAATTAGTAACTTATGCGGAAGCCATTTATAAAATCCTTTGTGTGGAAAACCAGGAAAAGACATCACATATATAAAGTCCTCAAAATGCACTGAAATAGTAAAATAGTCTACATCAAGTCGGGAAAACTAACGCTCAACCCAATATACAACCCCAAATAGTATCTGAAAGACATATATAACATATACAATCAAAATACCAAAAGAAGACCTACAATCGATGTAGTGACGCGCCGCAGGCTCAGGGATAATCGCCAATCTTCTCTTTGCTCGATCTGCTGGTAGACGACTCTGCACCCACCGTCATAAAAAGGACAGTGAGTACAAGAATAAAATAGTAATACCCGATGAAAAGTTTAATTTGCATTTCCAAATATTCAAATGGTATTTAAAAGCATATAAATGGGAAAACTGGAAAATAAACCATATGCGAGTAAATACCAGAGTTAAACAAGTGATACTAACACTAGGCTAAGTAGTATAATTTAGGTCCGGTCGGCAGTGAAACATGTCACTCCGACTCGGTAATCATATAGCACAAGGGACTCTAACCCAAGTGTTACCAGGGACTCTAACCCCTTTGTGTAGACCACCTCAGGGACTCTAACCCCGAGTGTCATAATGTGTCAGGTAACATGTGCCGACATCTCCAGGGACTCTAACCCCGTGAGTCGCGCACACCTCGATCTAGTACGAGACCTAAATGGAAAAACTACTTTTTAAATTTCAAGAAATACCAAGTATGGATTGTCAAGGCATAGGCACATCAACACACCTAAACAAATAAGGAATACAAGTCATCTTATACATTTATAAGATATTCACCAGCCTAATAGCATGCTATTTATCATTCAATTCACATTTAAAACAACAAGAATAGAAATAGCATGAGATAGAATCAATGAATCAAATCAAATGAATGGATATCATGCAAACTAGACTCATCAAGTGAGCATAGACACAAAGAACACATGATATAAGAATACAAAGGCAAAATAGTTAAAAGGACTATGCGAGGACAACAATTAGTAGAAATGAAATGCCAAGTAAAGTTGCCATTGGGTATACTCACCACAACAAAGTAAAGTCCTAACTTTACTGGCCTCCCGATACTCCAACTCTTGTATTCGCTTCTCCGCACCCTTTTCCTAAGTTCCTAAATTTGGTGTCTCATTAGTTCAAATATAGTGGGTTTAAGCTCAATTTAGTGTGTTTATTGTTTATTCAAATTGGTTCAATAGACTTTAAATCAATCTTCCTAAATCAGCCCCTAAAGACTAAATTAAGTTTCAATTTCAGTCCTACATTTTAACGCACTTTTAAGCATGAAATGGTCTAAATATCGAAATCCTCCATCAGTACAATTATTGTTGGTCTCTCTCTTAGCTTTCTGAAAAGGTTTAGTTTGCAAAATTATGATTTAAAATGAAAGAGATATCATGATTTTACTAAACATAGGTCAAATTGGAATTTAATCCGACCAGCGGAATTAGAAAATCTATTTCTCCCAATATATAGTTACTAAAAATTTTATTTTTGGTCGCAAGGCAGAACATATATCCAAATACAACATACTAAAAGAATAGCTCATTTGGATAATTAGTTAGGGAGTTATACCCTTAACAATTTTAGTTTCAAAACTTTCCTTTATAATTCCAGCACTTAATTGTAGAGCATGTTTGGAAATTAAAACATTTGAATCAAAATACCTTCAGTTATGAAAAGTTATTCCCCTTTAAATAAGATTTCAAATGCCATTGGTTTGGATCAATTTGGATCTATAAGGGGCAGATTATGACCAAATTACCCAGGTTGATTCCTAATCCAACATGCAGAATTCTAGTTTTGCTGTTACAAATTCAAAATTTCATATCTTTATGATTTCAAAACCAAATTAAGAACTTAAATATAACTGGATTATCAGCTTGAAATGAGGAATCTACATATATAAATCAATTGCAAATAATCAATCATCTACCATATGAAATTAGACTAAAACCAGAACTTGTTCTAATTTCAACTAAAAAAGATGTGTACCTAGTTGATGTTGCACCCTAGCTTGAGAATTTCTCACCAACTCCCATGGATTCCTTCAACAACTTGATGATTCACTCCTCTCCAGCAATTCCTTCTTCTTCTCCAGCAAAAATGAATGAGTGATTTGGTTTGCATGTTATTTGGTCACTAATATTATATGTTAAGGTGATTTTCCTTCCTAGCCCTTGATCTCCATGGATTTATGTATCCCGAGGAATATCTAATGGTCCACCTCTTGCCATATATCCCACTAACTCCCACTAACTCAACCTAAGTGATGCCATTTCATTACTCACCTAGTTCCTAGATGTGCCAATGTGTATCTCTAGACCAATCTTATGCTTTCCATTTAATTTACTCAACTATAGGCCTTTAATTTGATTTACATTAACAAACACAACCAGAGGCTTATAAGTAATTCATTATTTCATATTAGTATTAAATAAGACTTACCAAAATGCTAACTACCTGGTTCCCCGGCTCGCACGCTACTCGAGGCGTGTCCCCGCTCTCGTATCAACGCCTATAACTGTACAAACCAACTTAGTAAGTCTACACAATACATAACACTAGGCATACATCAATACAAAAATACAATATACCTTGGCTACGTGCCTCGATCGGTGCACGTATCACAGTGTAGGTCCCACGTCAAGGGTCGGTGATCCTGATTAAGGAATTAAAACGGGGGTTAGAGATTTCGGCCATGACAAATATTCCCAACAAAATGAAAATTTCGTCCTCGAAATTAAGTTTAAGTTATAGTTCTACCTGACTCGAACTGGTACGGGAATCTATCTAGCATGTAGTCCTCCCGTCCAAAGTGCGTTCTGTGTCATCGTGGAACTCCAACTTGATGAGTACCTTCTTGATGGACTTGCTCCTCAACTGATGTACCTTCATATCAAGGATCTGAATGGGCTGCTCCTTGTAAGAAATTTCCTCTCTCAGGTCGATTTGAATCAAGTCAACTGTCGGTCGTACGCCCGCCTTCGACTTGGCTAGTCGAAGCATCGAAGTGTGGAACATTTGATGGACCCCTGACAAATGTGCTGGCAATTCAAGCTCGTATGCCACTTTCCTGACCCTTTTCTTAATCATGAAAGGCATGATGTACCTTGGTGCAAGCTTGCCTTTCACCCCAAATCTCTGAAGACCCTTCCGATGGGAAACCTTTAAATAGACAAAGGCTCCTTCGAGATACGCGAGATCACCGCGATACTTATCTGCATATCTCTTATGTCTCTCATGTGCTCCTCTAAGTCTCTGACAGATCAGTTTGACCTTTTCCTTGTGGTCAACAACAATTTCAGGCCCCACTATCTCCCGGTCTTCTGGCTCAGCCCAACACGATGGCGAGCGACACGGTCTGCCATACAAAGCCTAAAATGGTTCCATCTCAATGCTAGCCTGATAACTGTTGTTGTAAGCAAACTCACACAACGATAGGTACTCCACCCAAGATCCGCCAAACTCCAACACGCATGCCCTCAACATGTCCTCGAGGACCTGAATCTATCTCTCAGTCTGCCCGTCGGTTTGAGGGTTAAAAGCCGTACTGAACTGTAGGCGGGTACCGTACTACTCTTACATACTCCGCCACATCCTGGACGTAAACGTAGCATCTCGGTCTGACGTGATCGTCAATGGTACCCCGTGCGGCCTGATAATCTCTCTCGAACAGTACGCTCACCTGATCGAACGTGTAATACGATGCCACTAGCAAAAAATGAGCAGACTTCGTCAGTCAGTCAACTATCACCTAGATTGAGTCATGTCTCCTCGTTGTCCAAGGAAATCCTCTGACATAATCCATAGAGATGTCTTCCCACTTCCATCGAGGATTGGGAAGCGGATGTAGTAATCCCTCAGGTCTGCGATGCTTGAACTTCACTTGCTAACAGATACCATAGTTCATGATCAATCTAGACACGTCTTCCTTCATCCCAGGCCACCAGAAATGTCTCCTCATGTCGTGGTACATCTTAGTCCTGCCTGGATGTACGGTAAATCTGGAACGGTGCGACTCCTGAAGGATCTCATCTCTCGGCTCCAGCACATCAGGTATCCACAACCTGTCGCGGTATCTCAGACATTGATTTGTCATCTTTGCCCAATCTGTACAATCTGCGCTCTGCGCTAACTCGCTGAATCTCGAGTACAATCGGTCGGTCCTCTGACCCTCTGACGCTCGCTGTGTAGACACGGTCTATAGTCTCATCTGTGCGCAAATCATCACCTGAGTATTGGTAGGAACCTCTGTCTGACATGCTGTCGCCGCTACCTCGAGTAATCCGTACTCATGCATCATGTGACATCTGACCACCTCAGCATCTCTAGTCGGTCTCCTACTCAGCGCATCTGCGACTACGTTCGCTTTTCCTGGGTGATACTCTAAGAGAAAATCGTAGTCCTTCAAGAACTCAAACCATCTACGCTGTCTCATGTTCAGCTCTTTCTGTGTGAAGAGATATTTTAGAATCTTGTGATTAGTGAAGAGTGTGAATCTCTCTCCATACAGAAGGTGTCTCTAAGTCTTCAGCGCAAATACAACTGCAGCCAACTCTAGATCGTGCGTGGAGTAGTTCTTCTCATGTATCTTTAACTGTCTCGATGCGTATGCCACGACATCGCTGCCCTGCATCAACACACAACCTAGACACGTATGAGAAGCATTGTGTACACTAGAAATCCATGTCCAGCCTCTGACAATACTAACACTGGCGTGGTAGTTAATGACCTCTTCAACTGAGTAAATGCAGCCTCGCACTTCTCAGTCCACTCATAAGCAACATCCTTCAGTGTCAGCCTCGTCATCGGTGAAGCGATCTTCGAGAAATCCTTCACAAATCTACGGTATTATCCTGCTAACCTCAAAAAGCTCCTGATATTAGGTACTGATGTTGGTGCCAGCCAATCCATGATCGTCTAAATCTTGGCCGGATCTACTACAATCACTGCTGCTCCAACAATGTGCCCCAAGAACTTGACCTCTGCAAGCCAGAATTCACACTTGCTGAGCTTAGCGAAAAATCGGTGTTCCCTCAATGTCTGCAACGTCTCTTTGAGGTACTGCTCGTGATCCTCACGTATCCTCGAGTATATCAAGAAGTCGTCGATGAAGACTATCACGAAGCGGTCGAGATATGGTCTAAGTACCCAGTGCATCAAATTCATGAATACGGCGGAGGCGTTGGTCAGCCCGAATGGCATGACCGTGAACTGGTAGTGTCCCTATCTGGTGCTGAATGTTGATGATACCTCAATCTCAGGTTTATCTTGGAGAAAAACTATGCTCCTCTCATCGGTGTATAAGAAATTTTCAACTGATACGGTGGGAGGTTGACTGCTGCTAGCTCTGGTGTATCCAGCCTCGCGCAAATCCCCCATCGGTGTCTTCAAATGGATAGTGAACGCGAATCAGCTACTACGTGGCGTAACGCATATATATACATATAGAAACTAACACATACATATAAGAAATCCCCATTTAACCTTAACTAAATTCCCAACAAAATAGTTCCTAGGCAAGGATCATCTAGTTTCCACTTCTAAGGTTTGTGTTTTATACGAGTTCGTGTTTTTCTTATTTATCCCTAAGGTTCTAATACCTAGGCTCTGATACCAACTATGACAGCTCATCTCCTAATCTAGGGCACCACCCGGCCTAATCACGTAATTAAGCCCTAATCATATCCAACATGACTTAACTACGTATTAGTCAGCCTTTACAACCTAGACGCCTCTTTTCTCCAGTTCAGGATAAGTAATACACTAGTCCTACCAGTTTATAAAATCTAGAGTTAATTAAAACTTTTTATTAAATTAACTAATTAGCGGAAGTATTATTGATTATGCAAAAGCAATTAGTAACTTATGCGGAAACCATTTATAAAATCCTATGTAAGGAAAACCAGGAAATGACATCACATATATAAAGTCCTCAAAATGCAGTGAAATAGTAAAATGTCTAAGTCAAGTCGGGGAAACTAACGCTCAACCCAATATACAACCCCAAATAGTATCTGAAAGACATATATAACATATACAATCAAAATACCAAAAGAAGACCTACAATCGATGCAGTGACGTACCGCGGGTTTAGAGATAATCGCCGATCTTCTCTTTGCCCAACCTGCTGGTAGACGACTCTCTGCAACCAACCGTCCAACCATCATAAATGGACTGACAAGTTTAATTTGCATGAGTACAAGAATAAAACAGAAATCCCCGATGACAAGTTTAATTTGCATTTCCAAATATTCAAATGGTATTTAAAAGCATATAAATGAGAAAACTAGAAAATAAACCATATGCGAGTAAATACCAGAGTTAAACAAGTATGGATTGTCAAGGCATAGGCACATCTACACACCTAAACAAATAAGGAATACAAGTCATCTTAAACATTTATAAGATATTCACTCGCCTAATAGCATGTTATTTATCATTCAATTCACATTTAAAACAACAAGAATAGACATAGCATGGGATAGAATCAATGAATCAAATCAAATGAATGGATATCATGCAAACTAGCCTCATCAAGTGAGGATAGACACAAGGAACACATGATATAAGAATACAAAGGCAAAATAGTCAAAAGGACTATGCAAGGACAACAATTAGTAGAAATTAAATGCCAAGTAAAGTTGTCATTGGGTATACTCACCACAACAAAGTAAAGTCCTAGCTTTACTGGCCTCCCGATACTCCAACTCTTGTATTCGCTATCCCGTACCCTTTTCCTAAGTTCATGAGTTTGGTGTCTCATTAGTTCAAATATAGTGGGTTTAAGCTCAATTTAGTGTGTTTATTGTGTATTCAAATTGGTTCAATAGACTTTAAATCAATCTTTCTAAATTAGCCCCTAAAGACTAAATTAAGTTTCAATTTCAGTCCTACATTTTAACGCACTTTTAAGCATGAAATGATCTAAATATCGAAATCCTCCATCAGTAAAATTATTTTTCGTCTCTCTCTTAGCTTTCTAGAAAGGTTTAGTTTGCAAAATTATGATTTGAAATGAAAGAGATATCAGGATTTTACTAAACATAGGTCAAATTGGAATTTAATCCGACCAGCGGAATTAGAAAATTTATTTCTCCCAATTTGTAGTTCCTAAAAATTTGATTTTTGGTCACAAAGCAAAAAATATATCCGAATACGACATACTAAATGATTAGCTCATTTGGATAATTAGTTAGGGAGTTACACCCTTAACAAATTTAGTTTCAAAACTTTCCTTTATAATTCCAGCACCTACTTGTAGAGCATGTTTGAAATAAAAACATTTGAATCAAAATACCTAAAGTGAAGTAAAGTTATTCCCCTTTAAATAAGCTTTCGAATGCCACTGGTTTGGATCAATTTCGATCCAAAATGGGCAGATTATGACCAAATTACCCAGGTTGATTCATAATACAACATGCATAATTCTAGTTTTGGTGTTGCAACTTCAAAAACTCATATCTTTATGATTTAAAAACCGAATTAAGAACTTCAATATAGCCGCATTATCAGCTTGAAATGAGGAATCTAAATATATAAATCAATTGCAAATACTTAATAATCACCATCTGAAGATAGCTTAATACCAGAACCTGTTCTAATCTCAACTAAAAAGATGTGTACCTAGTTGATGTAGCACACTAGCTTCAGAATTTCTCACCAACTCCCATGGATTCCTTCAACACCTTGATGATTCACTCCTCTCCAGCAATTCCTTCTTCTTCTCCTGCAAAAATGAATGAGTGATTTGGTTTGCATGTTGTTTGATCACTAATCACTAGAACAAATTAGGCATTTTATAGCACCTAATTCATAGAGGTTTTCAATAACCTCTATGTATTGCTTTTTATAACGCCTAATTGATAGAGGTATTTAAGTAACCTCTATGTATTAAGTGATTAGGCTTTTTATAACACATAATTCATAGGGGTTTTTAAAAACCTCTATTTATTAGGTTATTAAAACTCAACATCATCACTCACAAGCGACTCGTAACATCTAGGGTTTCTCTGTCAAATAAACCAAGAATGGCGAGCACAGGAGGAGGAGGAAGTGGAGGAGCTGCGACCAATGGCGAACGGGGGACATCACAAAACGGTGCTGATCATAGGCGTGGGAAGAGGCCTCGGCAGAGCCCTCGCCATCGAGATGGCTGGCAGAGGCCACACCGTCTTCGGCTTCTCTCGCGATTTCTACGACCTCGAATCTCTCAGACTGATCCTCTATTCCGATCCCGACCACCGTCATGTCCTCTTCCATCTCGACGTTTGTGATGACGAAACTGTCTCTCTTTTCGCTCATAACGTCATCGATTTGGTAGGCGTTCCCGACATCATAGGTCAGCGATCGTCCAATTTCATCTTTATTTCTTTAATTCTTCGTGTTTTCACTCCAATCTTTGTGTGTTTCTCTGTGATCCGATCTGAATTGCTGTTTTTCTCAACTGTTGACAACACAATTTATAGTCTACAATTTCGTCTAGTTATTCATGAAGATGTGATTCCAGTTGATTTTAGTTCTATAATTATGCGTCTTTTGTGATAGACTATAGTATACCAGACTCTAACCTACAATTTAATTGTTGTTTACAGCTCAATTAATCAGTCAGGGGAAAATGTTTTCTCCATAGTTTTCTTGCGCGCAATTGATGAAGATCTGATGCTTGAAACCAATGACACTATGGCTAAATTAGAAGTTAGAACAAAGGTTTTGATGTGGATACTATCCACAACGAAGTTATAGTACGTAGTTGTTCTATCTAAGAGCATACTAGTATATTTTGTATGCTACGAAAGCCTCATAAATACTGAGAATACTGTTTTTGACAATATTATTGAAATGCAATTGATTGAGAAGACTTGGCTTCCGTTATTCTCCATACTACCCTGCAGCAATGGTTTATACAGCGATTGCTATTGCTATCTGTGTGTGTGCGATGGCGAGTAAAGAATGCATATGTAGATTATAAAACAAATTGAGAGATTAGAATTAGATTTTGAATTGTAATTTGCTATTTGTTATTCTCCACACTCCACACACAGTATATGCCAACTATTATTAAATCCATTTGACACTTGAACTACAAAATAAAAAATACATAAAACTCTTATAATACATTTATCCATTTTGTTTTAATTATGGCAGGACAATAGAGTTACAGATCATAGATTGAAGATGAACTTGGAACTGACATCCTTCCTTGATGGAGATATAGAGACTGCAGTTCAGGTATGGTGCCAATAGAATTTGGTGCATTTAAGTCACCAGAGAAAGTGAAGAGCATTTCGTTTATTCTTCAAATTGTACCGAACATCTCTTGGAGAATTACTCAATTTTCAATTTGTCAGTGAAATGAAGTTGTTTGCCAACAAATGCTTGATGCGTACGATCGTGTGCTGCGCAATGGAGCAAAAGGAGCTCTTGGAAGAACTAGCCGAGTCTCTGTTTGTGCAAATGCCACCGGCTAATTTTCACCTTTGACGCTATCGCTACTTAGGAATAAGCGCGGGCTTGTAGCCGACCCCAATTTATTTGGAACTAAGGTTATGTTGTTGTCGTTGTTGTTTGAGTGCACTTTGGGCTTGTCCTTTTTCTTGAAGTATTCTCATAGATTGTTGTAAGCTTTGTTTCTATGGCATGCAATATGCTTCTTAATTCAGGGATTCGTTTTCTTTTGTAGGGAAACACCTTATGAGGATTCTTAATGTAGCAAAGCATTTGTTGTGTCGGGATATGCTTCTACCGAGGGACGACACTCGCAAGCCATTTAACCCACTTTTGGGAGAGACTTATGAAGCTGATTATCCAGATAAAGGCCTTCGCTTCTTCTCAGAGAAGGTTTCATCTTTAAGCAATAAGCATTTTTGTTTTCTTTAATCAATTTGTAAATTTATAGTTTTTTATACACCGTCAAGGCACTTAAATTGACATGGTTTTCTCATTGAATTGGTTCTTCTTTAAAAAAATTTGAATTATACAATCCTGTCATATTATTGTAGTCAAACGAGGTTACCTTCTTTTTTTTTTTTTTTTTCTCTAATATGATTTGTTGAATCATGCTTGCTTTGTCCTTGCAAATATAAATCATGGTTGTTTACTCAAAAATTTTCTTGTTTTAAATGTTGGAATTGCTATAAATTCGTCAAATGTACATTGAAATTATCTAAACAGAAATTGAGAGCTGAAGAAAACTCAAAGATCAATACATATTCACTTTATGGTTATCTTCTCAATGAAGAGCACACTCATTAGCCTTCAGATACTAAGAAAAGAGGTCTTTCTAATACTTCATTAAAAGTTTAGAACAAAAAGGGAAAGGAATATCATGGTGACATTTGCAATGTTATCTTTCTTAATCCTCGAAGACTAAGTACTCTTCTTATGTTCTGAAAGACAAACTTTAGTCTTTTCAAGTTGCTTCGCGCTATGGTGAGAATCTGTAGATTACAAGGGCGAAGGACATCTTGTTTACTTTTTTCTCCTATTGATTTTGGTCCTCTCTTTCTTAATTTTCTTAGAAAAAAAAATATCAAAGGGAGTGTGGTCGTCTATCATGGGTATCTGTAGATTATAAGTGCCCCTTGAACTTGTGATGTCTCTCTTCCTTTTATTTTAATTTTTCTCGTATGATAGGTTGCAAATTTCTTTGTTTTGATTTTTATAACAAATTGTTATTTCCCCTTCCGCAACTCTGTTTTATATCTTACATTCTACGAATGCATATTTTTGTTTGAAATTATAGTTGTATAAAGGACTGGACCAATTTGAGATTTGTTGCCCTGTGATACAGGTTAGTCATCATCCAATGATTGTTGCATGCCACTGTGAAGGCAGGGGATGGAAGTTTTGGGGAGATAGTAATATGAAAAGCAAGTTTTGGGGCCGTTCAATCCAACTTGATCCTGTTGGTTTCTGACTCTTGAGTTTGATGATGGCAAGATTTTTCAGTGGAGTAAGGTAAACAAAATCATCAACATTCATTAAATCAAGTCATCTATTGAGCAGACCTCAAAAAAAAGTCATATATTGAGCATGTTTAGTGACTCAGATACATATTTCAGGTCACAAGTTCTATTTACAACCTTATATTAGGCAAGATATATTTGGTACATGGTACCCTAATCTAGTGGTACCATGTAGGTATGGACTGCACAATGAAAGCTGACATTGGTAAAGTTTTAGCTGATGCATTGAGATACTACTACTTCGACATGTATTTTTATGCATTTTTTCATTTCTGCACCAACTTATGCCAAGTGCTGTGAACTTAAACAATGCAGCTTCATTTTGTACTGGAACTGGTGCAGTTCACAGTTCAACCAATCTGTAATTGGAGATGAGTTAACCACCACTCTTAAAGCTGCTTGTTCATGCTTTGACAAGCTAGACTTTGTATACTTGTTCAGGGCTTTTCTGAGACATGACCTATCAATTTGGATATATGTACCTTTGTTTATGATAGGCAAAGAAGTGTTGGATCCAAAATTATCAATTTCAAGCTCTTCTGAGGTAAAATCTTCATACTGTATGACTGAAATAGGTTACCTTACCTAAGTCTTATTGAACATGATATGTGATGCCTCTTTTATCAATGTGTGGAAATGCTTAGTTAGTTCTTTCTTAATTGCATCTCCTTTCTAATGTAAATACAAGGAATACGTTGATGGCTAATGGAGATGAAGAGCAGAGGTGAATTAGTCACTGATTTAAGGTGCGTTTTTGGTTCAATTATTGTTTTATTTTGAGAATTCAGTGATAATTGAGTGATGGATGGTGATGATGTTGTTGTCATTGATGTTGAGATTGATAGATATGGGAGTTGTTTGGTCTCGATAGGGGAGGTAGATGAGGTTGAATTGGGTGCGGAATTGCGTAGGAACAATATTTTGTGTATAATGCATTGTTTTATTAAGTTTGTGCTCTGAACTTTCTGCTCCTTCTTGTCCTCTTCTTATTGTTACATTACATACACACAATATTTTGTGTTGTTTTTAATTTTTGTAGGAATTTAAAGATCACTCCGCAAAAAAGTCACGCTTTTCAAGGCAAAACCTCTATCAAAAGTAGGCTTTGTAGTGCTGAGATATACTTTGGGTTTGAATTCCATATTTGGATCGAGTTTGCATAGGATGATGATTAGTAACAATATATGGCTTAGGTAGCATACGTGCACAATAAGAAGATGGTTTTATGTTCCATTGCTCAAATTAGGAGCAAAGAAAATAGGCAATTGTAGAGAGGAAGAAATAGATGAATGACATGGAGAAGTAGAACAACTGATGTTCTTACATACATAAGAAGTATTTTAATTTGTCAGCCTGATGTTCCACAATTGTTTAGTGTAAGTATTTTAATTTTTCTTTCAGTATTAGGAAATTAAAATACTATAGAATTGTACTATATATATTACTGATGACTCCAAAAGGCAGCTACCCTAATCAGGTTAACTAATTAACTCATGTGTTCTTCGATGCGTCTAGCCACACCAGGATGGACCCGCATATTTTCCAAAGGGTCGCCATTCTCATCACTTGGATCACCAAAGCGGTGATGAAGTTTTCTCCACACTCAAGATTTGGAGTGTACGATGGCATGGCAACAAATTCCAAGATCGCTGTCATCGCTGATACTTCGAGAATGCCGAATCGGCAGAGAACAAAACTGGATTATGCTCTGATCAACACGATGTCTTTGTGCTATTGATGCCTTACAATTTACTCATATTCAAAGATGAGGCATATTCAGGTGACATATATTAATTATTGTCCTTGGCTTCTCAATTTCTATTATTACATTGACAATGATCATTTCAGGCTGACAAAAACCTTATTCACAATTGTCTTTGTTGTGGCCAGATTACTTACATGGCATTGAGGATAGCAATGTTCACCAATTAGACAAGGTATGTATGTAAGACCTTATTCACAATTGTCTTTGTTGTGGCCATATTACTTACATGGCATTGAGGAATCACTGATGTTCTTCCATTGTGCTTGTTTCCAGATATGCTGGTGTTGTTAATGTTGAAGGAATTACTTATGTTCTTGAGGTTCCTGCTTCCCTTTTTGTTGAAGGAATCACTGTTGTTCAAGATTCAATATTTGTTTGATTTTCGACCATTTTAGCGGGTTTCGTGAAACATGTGGCTATCGATTTGTTGTTTTGTTGATTGGTTGTAGAACACTGCGAATTTCTTGATGGAATAATAATATTGCGAGTGGAATGTAGATTTGTTATATTTTCAATTGAAAATGGAAATGGAAATTAATTCTTGGCATTTTTAGCTATTATTTTTTTTAAATTACATTTGATAGGGGTTTGAAACCCCTATGTAAGCCTTTGACGATAATATAGAGGTTTCAAACCCCTATGAAATCACTACAATTGATAGGGGTTTGAAACTCGTATGTAAGCCTCTGAAGATATTATAGAGGTTTCAAACCCCTATGAAATAGCCAAGATTTGATAGAGGTTTGAAACCCCTGTGTAAGCTTTGAAGATACGATAACGCCTTAAAAGATAACACTTTTCATAGAGGTCAAAAACCTTGACCTCTTTGAAAAGTCTTTCATAGAGGTTCAAAACCTCTATCAAAAGTTAAATTTGTTCTAGTGAATATTATATATTAAGGTGATGTTCCTTCCTAGCCCTTGATATCCATGGATTTATGTATCCCGAGGAATATCTAATGGTCCACCTCTTGCCATATATCCCACTAACTCCCACTAACTCAACCTCAAGTGACGTCATTTCATTACTCACCTAGTTCCTAGATGTGCCAATGTGTATCTCTAGACCAATCTTATGCTTTCCATTTAATTTACTCAACTATAGGCCTTTAATTTGATTTACATTAACAAACACAACCATAGGCTTATAAGTAATTTCTTATTTCATATTAGTATTAAATAAGACTTGCCAAAATGCTAACTACCCGGTTCCCCAACTCGCACGCTACTTGAGGCGTGTCCCCGCTCACGTCTCGACGCCTACAACTGTACAAACCGACTTAGTAAGTCTACACAATACATAACACTAGGCATACATCAATACAAAAATATAATGTACCTCGGCTATGTGCCTCGATCGATGCACGTATCATAGTGTAGGTCCCACGTCAAGGGTCGGTGATCCTGATTAAGGAACTAAAACGGGGGTTAGAGATTTCGGTCGTGACAAGATCGCCTAGTATCGACACTTTTCCCTTGCTCGATTGCAAATCTGCACGAACTCTAACACAAGAATGGTGACTCTAGTATGTAAAAGCCAGTAGGATCTAAACAATACTTCAAAATAAATAAAGTAGTCTAAAATTCATGCGGATAGAAAGAAAACAATAAGGAATGCATGATAATAAGACTAAATGATGAAAGTAAAACGAGGAATGACTATCAAAAGAAGCAATAGAGAGGTGCCCAAGTAGTCCAAGACCATTGAGTGCGGGTGCCACAGGGTCAAGGTCATAGAGTAGCGGCAACGCCAAGCAGACTCGGGTCCCAGGACGCGGTAGGGGATGTTGTACCTAGACCGTCGCGAATGAGAGATATCAACGGTGCCCCAGATAAAACACATCTCATCCAAACCAAATAATCCAATGAATCGAGGTTGTGGATCTTATAACTAGCCGACAACCACTCCATCAGAGACACCTTCTTGACTAACTTGGCCTTTAGAAAGTCATATTAGAGTATGAATTCCAAGGAAGGATAACAATACAATAATAATAACATGTAAAGCTCAATGAATTACTATGCATTTCTTCGCTTGTTTTACTTACCTTGGATCCACGTTAATATGCTTTCTCGCATCTCCAACACGACCCCGAACTAACCCCCTGATGTCCGACTCTAGCTCGCTAACTCCCTGACATCTATTTTTGTTTGTTTTTGTGTGTTAGAGTCTATTTAACATGTTCTTGGTGAAGTGTTTTTCATTTCAGTCCCATATTCATTGGTAGCAACTTGTTATTAACTTGATTCGTCTAAAATGACCCAAAATTGATGCCTAAATGCCTAGTAAAGAACATCTGAAGGACCCGAGTCTCAATTCCAATGTAATTGAACAAAATCCAGGGATAAAAACTCATTTATAACTTAATTAGATGGTTTGAAATCAAGTTTTTGAAATTCAATCCATATATGGACTTGTTTGATACAATAGAATTTTCAAACTAAAACGCGTCTTGAAAATTGTGCTAATCAACTCGAAATGACACTAAAATTGACGTGCAATGAAATAACATAAATAACCCTTGATCTTGAAAAATCGAGCTATATTGGATGAGTGAAAATTTTGGAAAGTTGAAAACCAAAAATCAGCTCAAAAAAATTATAAAAGAGCTACCCCTCGCGGATGAACTTTGACTTTCAACCAATTTTTGACAAATTATAAAGCTTAATTTTAAAATAAATAATGATATTCGATTTTTTTATCTCGGTCTTATCTTTCCAACGATATCCGGAGCATCAAAATTCGACTTAAAATGAGAAAGTTATGGTTGTTTTAGGAGAATTTGTTGAGCCATCCAGTCTGCAGAAACAGTAGCGCGTTATCTAACCTAGATAGCTCGCTATCTGGCCTAGGCCATCTCCATCATCCAAAACTCCCACAATAGGGTACAACCACTTCAAAAACAACATGGATGAATAATCTTATCGATAATATACATCATACCATTGAAATTAAACATGCATTTTGACATAAAACTCAAGAATATCATGAACTTGTGATTTCATAACTTTATCAAAACAAACTCAATTCTTGAACTTCTTTATAGCAAACTTATTAGAATCTCGTGAAGAATTCGAATATGAGGATCAATTTGAAAACTTGTACATTTATAATCCTAAATTTAGCAAAATCAGTTTCATGCTTAAAACCCAGACTTTGGCAAAAACCTCAAAGTTAAAAATTTAGGACTTAAAGATTCAAATCCATGCTTAAACTTGAATATAAACAACATAAATAGCACTTTGAAATGAACATTGCACAAAACCCTTTGATTCATGCTCAAATCCCTTGAATTTTGAATGCATTAATGAGTTCAAAACATTACCTAAAGATGTTGTGGATTCCTGGCTCTTGTTTATCACTTGGTTGATGAATCTCCTTCATTTTTTAGCATTAATTGAGTAACTCCAGCCAACTATCAACTTTAAATTTCTTTTGTTTCAAAGCATGCAAATGAAGAAAGAGACACTAAGTGTGTATTTTTTAGTTTCTAATTCCTCTTAATGTGTTTTCTATATCTCTAGGTGCATCTAATGGTCCTCATTAAGTCCTACCTTTCCAATAATTCATCTTAGTGAACACAATATTCTCACACATTATCCTGTTAAGATTGGTTGTAGCACAAATCTCGAGGCGCATCTAAGTGTATGACTTATTTCACAACTTTATGCTTTCTATTTTTATTCATTTTATAAATGATATAGGCTTATATAAATAGATACGTTGGCTACATTAATGTGTGTTAAAAATTAAACTAATGACTCACCATACATCATTCCCAACCTCGGTCCCATTTCGACACGCATCTCGAGTCGTGTCCCCGCTCGCCTCTCGATGTCTATATATCAAGATAGATTAATTTGAATTGTATATCTTTGGTATAAATAAGCAATATACGCATCACGAAAATTAAAATACCTCGGTGTCGACTCCTAAGGGTTGACCAAGTACGCCACATCATCATAAGTTCGTGCAAGAGTCATGCGGTGACACGTGGCATGAGTTAAAAATTTATGGTCGTAACACAAGCGCTTGAGCTAAATCTTTTCTTTAAAGAGTTTAAGATCATCCATCTTTTTCATCTCTCATTTTTTTCTACTCCATCCTAATTATTTTCTTTATTATATATATTTTTTTATTTGACTTTTGAGTCCCTGCTCCATTTCATGTTGACATTCTCACATTTTTTCCAGTATATATTCCTTACTCCATTTCTTTTGGAATCTATTGGACTCTCTATATATTTTTAAAATCTTGTTAGCACTTCTCACTGTCTACTAAAGTTGAAGAAAATATTCTTTCTAACTTATAGAATTCATTAGTTTCTAAACTATTTCTTTTTTCATTTATGGCATAATAATTTTCTATACATATATATATTATAAAAATACTTAATCAATAACCTTTGTATCATAATATTTCTAAAAATATGTCTTGTTCATCTTGCACTATTGTTTCGATCTTCTGCTCATTCTCATGACTAACACAAGCCAATCAATCAAATGTATACATCATCAACTAGTAAAGTTAATCAAAATGGTATAAAAGTTGATTCCTTCTATCATAGAATTCACTTGGGTAATAAAAATATCATTTCCATTCAAAATCTATTATATATTCATTATATTATATTCCTAACTACAAAAAAGTGAAATGAAATTCATATTTACTTGAATTCGCAAAATATTTGAATTTTTTTATCAATTCACTTGAATATCTTATCAAAAGTTTGAATTTTTGGATCAATTCTTAACTTATCTTTTACCTTTCTTTTCTTTTTTTGATTTTTTTAGCTATCATTGTCATATTTCACCTAAAATGCCTACATATTCATTTTAAACCTTGTCCTCAAGGTTTTAAAATTAAGTCAGGTTTCCAACAAAACAAATACACTTCGTGAAGTATAAACAAATTGATATAATCATAAAATTGATAATCGATATATAAATAAACTCACTATAAATTTCATCAAACATACTGCATTAAAAATATGAATAATTATTACCAATTCATATCAAACGTAGCATCATCGTCAAATGTATTAAATCATAAAGCACAAATCACATATAAAATATCACCACCACATTGCACATAGTATATAACCACCATAAATAACATAGTATCATCACCAGAGTTTTACATGCAAGACCTCACACATTATCACTAAGATACAAAGAAGATAAAGTAGAGTAAAGAAATCAATGTCATCGTCCTAAAGTGGCATCATCATCATTCGCCACTGAATCAATCTCTTGGGACTGATTGCAGCGCGATCATAGAGGGGTAGTCCCGACCTGGCGGTAGTTGATTATCGAAATTACGATTACTCGGTAGCGCATTTGTGTAGACGGTACAGGAACCTCTGCGCCTCCATGTTTTATATGTCTTCTAGACATCGTCCTCTCCATCCTTTGAATGTTCCTTACTAAGGCCCTCTATTTCTCGAACACCAGTTCTTGATTTCTCGGAGTTCTCATTTGATTCTGTAGAATTGTACGCATAAAGGCCAACTCTGACTCCTCTATGTAAATTCCATCGTAGTCCCTAGCCGGTTGCTCCACACTCACATCATTTCTAGCTTTTAACATTTCTTCCATAACTATCCTCGTGTCATCTTTTATTTTTTTTCGTTTTGTCTCTCTTCTTGCTATCGTAGCGTTCTCTCTCTTATCTTCAAAGTTTTCATATCCATCAGTTTTTTCATATCTCTCTATTACTTCATCCGTGATGGTCTTCCCTAGTAAAACATCCATCTTAAGTCTTGCAATGTTTACTTGATCTACTCCGCAAAAAGACGTGATCATCAAAGGAAAAGGTAATCCTTTGTTCTTCTTTGTTGTGATGGCAATTCTTATCAACTCTTAGATAATCTTGTCAATATCTAGGTATCCCAATCCCAATAAAATGTTGTAAAGCAAAATGGCTTTGTAGTTCATGATCTCGTAATATTACTGACTTCATTTTAAGCGCCATTGATGAAAAAATACCATGCCTTCGTGATCTTCCTAAAACATTAGGTAGTGAAGTGCTTTGAGTACCCCTCCATATCTAAATTGAATCCATCACTATGGATTGCCTCTAATCCTCCCCTAATTGCCTCGGTAGGGTAGTGGTACTTAATCGAATATTCAGGCTTTGGATACTCATCGTTTTGGTGAACTTCTTGTAAACTCATATACTAGTTTATTCTCGTAGCAGAATAATCCACTGTTCTTCCTCTAACTCGTGACTTTGTCTTGCTGTCACTTCCATACGCATTTGCATAAAACTCTATTACTAAAATGTCGCGTCCATTCTCACTAGGAACATCCTAAAGGTCTAAATGATTATAGTCCCTAGTCAATAATCTCCAGTTTATCGCATCAATGATATCTAAGATCCTAGGCCTATATTTCAACTCATTCTTCACATTGAATCCCCTCTCTGGAATCAACTTCCTTTCTCTCTGTATATCATTCTTAAACTTGTCAAAGGCCTTCCCATTCATAAAATTTTCCTTCCTAAGTACATAATTCTTCACTCCTTTTGGTATCTCTTTTTCTACTCCCTCCTCCTCATCATCATATTCTTCCTCGAGTCATAGCTAAACGATTAAGTTAGGGTAGGCTATCTTTATGTTATAATCTTAGGTGTATTGAAAGAAATTGACATGGGTCTAATTTGGGAATGTATGGATTTATCCTTGGTTCTCTCTACTAACTTCCTATTTCCTTTCTCCTCCCTCGAATTTCTACCTCTTCCACTTCCGGCCATTTCAATAGGTACAAGTAAAAGAATAAGCCTTTAAAACCATTTAAAACCAAATTGTCAAAAAAATGTTTAGTAAAACTCAACTTATCTATCTAATAAGGAGAAACTCATCGAAAAAAGTCGTTTATAAATCGAGAGTTTGAGATTCACGTGAAATTTATCGATAAGAAATCATTGATAAAAATAATCATTCGTAAGAAACTCAAGTTATGGGATACACAAACACAAAACCACCAAACTCATTTGAAACTTAGTCTCAAATTACTTTGCGTATAAAACTCATTTCATTCGCCATATACTAAAAATAGTTCAAAAACTCGATTTCAATAATCAAATTATCATACCACTCCCATACTAGTATTATAATTGAAAAAATTCGACAGCAAAACAAATTAAGAGTAAAAATTTCAAAATTTTGCTTCTAACCTAAATAAAAATCTAAAAATCTATGAGAAACCAAAAATATAATAGATAAAAGGTTACATTTTCATTGCTTACCTTTTAGAAAGTGAATCTTTCAAGTTTGGAATTCAAAACTCCTCTAGAATACTTCCCGAAACTCCAACTTTAAATTTCCCTTGCTCAAGCCCTAGTTGGCTCTACAATCTCAAAATTCACCATGTTTTGGGTAGAAAGAGTGAAGGTCGAGGTGGGAATCGCTTAAATACTCTAAAATCTAGATTTCAAATGTTGAATCTTGTTGAAAATTTGGTCTTTGAATCGAAAAGTTGCAATGGTATGTGAGTGTGAAGTGAATAAATGTGGTGATTTGTGGTTTCTATTTTTAGAAACACATTCGTTCTCAGTGATTAAGGATTTAAGTGGATTCATTGGGAAATCGCTGAAAATGAGCCGTAGTGGCTCAACAATTAGTTTAACGAATCCTAGTTGTAAGTAAAAATCCGTGACAAATAGCTAACCTAAAATTACACTCAAATTCTTTGCAAATTGTAGACAATTTTTTCAGTTAATTCCAGTACAAACATGAATCACTTGGAAATCACTTGCCTATTTTAACTTTTTTTTCAATTTAATTGATTTTCCCATATATTTATTACATATATCTATACTATTATAATAACAAACCCAAAACGGTTAACCGTGAAGCCTTTTTGGCTAAAAGTCCCAACAATGACCCTGTGAATTGATAGAAATAGTTAAAATTAAGGATAAATTAGTAATTAAATTGATAAGTCCAAATTAATAGGCGGGTTTTCCTAATAAAGTGGGATTTAGAGGATTTTCCTCTCTCTCTCCACGTTTCTCTCTTCCACTCATTACACCTTCTCTTTCTCTCTCTCTCTCTCTCTCTCTCTCTCACGGTTCTCTCTTTCCGTTCTCTCTTTCCCTTCTCTCTCTCCTCCATAGTTCTTTTCTCTTCATTCATGTTTCTTCTATGTTTGTAAATTACATGTGTTTTTATTATTGAAAACCACTTTGTTCTTCAAAATCGCTTCCCTTCATATCTTTAAAATATATATATATATATATATATATATATATCTCCACTTCTCTCCCCCACGTGTTTGATTCAATAAAAAAAATTATGGATTGCTATTGGGTTACGTGCTCTCAGTGAAGTGTACCATTCATTTTATTCGACTTTGCGGTAAAGTATATATCATAAAATTTAATTTTTAATTTCTCATTCTATTTTTTATTCCTAGACGTGAATATACATAGAACAACCATATTTGTCCTTAATTTCTTTTTACTTATTGGTTCAAAAAGAAGTTAACAAATAATTGATGGGGACATTTTTTGAAAATAAATAAATTTAGTTTTTAAATCAATTACTTTAACTTTTCTTAAATTATCTCCACTTCCCTCTCATTCCCATGAACTAAAAGTAGACGGTTTCCTTTTCCTACAAAAGTGGTGAATTTTAGTTTCCAAACCTGTAAACCAGTTACTAAGTCAAAGAGAATATTAGAGGAGATTTGGGAGACGACGACGAGGTTGAAGATGAACGGGAAGAAGCGTGGGCACGTGAGCACCGGCCACGGCCGCATCGGCAAGCACCGGAAGAACCTTATTCACCGAATCGAGTTCGCGTTTTCGAACGATTTATCGGTTCGCGAAGAACCTGATTTTCTAGACGTTACAGAGGTTCGAATTTTGGTGGATGGATTGGTAAGAACCCTAAATCTGTGCGAATCGTGCTTCGTAGTTGTTGTTTTTGTGCGTGTGTGACCTGATTTGTTGGATTGGGAGGTTGATTGGTTGGAAAGATTAATTTTTGAGAGGATTTGATTAGGGTTTGGGGGTTTTATGGATTTGTTTCGATTGATGTTTGATTGGTTTTTGGGTAGGTGGATGTCGAAGGTGTATTGCACGATGAAATAAGAGGTAAGTCTCATGCGTAATGAACCATCTCATATGTAATAAGAGGTAAGTGTTTTTTTTTCCCTGATTATTTGGGTTGTATATTTTTTGTGTTCAATTTTGCAATCCCCATCCATTTTGTATGGTAGGCATAGTCCATCTCTATGCTAAAGGAATGCTACAGGTATTTATGGAATGGTGCGGCCATTGTCTAACTCAATGTATTCCTTGATATGTGTTGTTTTGAGACTGTTGTGGGGCATTTTTGACGCAGGCAAGACTAATTTTAAAGATTAATAGTTTTCTTGGGACTGTGGCTATGTTGCTGTTGTTGTTGTTGTAATGGTTTCTTTGGATGATGCATGACGGGGTGCAAGTTTGGGAGTTGGACTAAGGTGGAATGTGTGAGAACCTTTTTCTATGCATAGACACTTATTGTGGCCTGTGTTGGTCTATGCGTTTGTTTCTCAGGATATTAGGCATTTTGATTTTGCAGGGCCAACTTGATATTGGGTTTTTTTTCTGTAATATTTTTAATTTTTTCTAATTTTTTTGTAAAGTTGAACTATTTTGGTATGGCATTCATACTTTGAAAAGTGGGAATTCTCTCTCATTTTTTGTTAATATTTTGTATCTAACATTATTGTCAAAAAATAAGTAAAAAAAGAGAATAACAAATGTTAAGGATTTTTTAGTTGATCAGATTTGTTATTTCTATATATGCTTGACCACACTGCCTTCTTTTTTTGGGTGCTTGGCCACCTTGCCTTTGCAAATTAGGAGGCCTTTTGCTAATTTCAACTCCACATCCATATAGTATAGATTTTTATAATATATTTTTGTGAGAGAAATTAAATTAAGTTGGTTGAATCATGCATGACTTTGCGTTGGAAGTATCGCTACTATATATTAACCTAAAAAGATATACATATACAAATAAAGTCACGCATTTGGGGTTTAAGTTCTTAATTTATTCAATTTATATTAAACTATTTTTTTTACACAAGTCGAAGTTGACAAGTGATACCTCTGCCATCTCTTTTCTTCAGCTATGATAACTAAGTCTCTTCTATAACCTTTAACTACCTTCAAGAATCATGTAAATTTCATACTTACATTCAAGATTCAATAATTTATGCATATTTTTATAAATTAATAAGTATCTCATATAGCCATGTATTTTGTTATTTTGTAAAAGTCTTGGGTGTTGTAATCAAGAAGGGATAAAAATTTGATCTTTGTTCACAAATTTTGTCAAGTACTTTTTTTTGGTAAAATTGTTAAAGTGTTGTAAAGTAGTTTGATAAAATGGGTTAAAATTGGTTTTAATTTTTCTTAGGTTTGATCAGGTATTTGATGCCATTGGCTAAGAACAAATTGATGGTAAGGCATGTGTTTTTTTTATAAGAATGATAATGCCGGTGTTACAGATTTTAGGTTCAATTGCGCTAAATGTAGAGTTTAATCCATTTCGTGAACTCCAAGTAATATGTGATCGAGGCTTTGTTGTTGTAATAAACTTTTTAAATTTGCATGTTCTTATTCATTTATATAAACTTATAAAATTTTAAATAAATAAATTAAATGTGTTGCTACCTCATTAGGATACATTTTACATCCAAGCTGCTAAATTTTAACTCCATTAGTTTGGTGATGTGCGTGACGAATGTGAAATATATAAACTATATAAGATAACTTAAATATGCATGTTACAAGGAAATAAAAATTTTAGAGAGATCGTGGTTCTACTCCCACTGAAGTCAGAAAAAATGAAAAGTATTGTACACATCTATTTTTTCAAGTAATTATTTACACTTCACGTGCAGAGCACGTGCTCACCAACTAAGATTATCTACTATTCCAACACAATACTTTAAGAAAAACATCTAATATCTCCCTCACGTGCAACGCACGTGCCCATCGACTAGTGTCTAATAAAAAGGAAGAATTATGCAAAATTATCAGAATTTGACCATGATTTGTACTAAACAATAATTTCATGACTATAAATAATTGATTAACATAAAAACTAATGCATAAAGACAATATAATAAGGAAAGAAATTGGCTTGATCAACCCCCTTACATGGAATTATTCCAAAATTAAATTCTTAAAATATCCCTATTACAAGAGTCAAAAGTTGTGAGAATATAAAAAACTAACTAAACCTAATAATAAATTTGAAAGTAAATATAGAGTATGAGCTGCCTCCCACAGATCACTTTTGTTTACTGTCATTAGCTCAACTAAACCACGTAGTTCTGAACTGGTTCAATAAACTTAAATGTAGAATTGTCGACTTTGGTGCCATTCCAGAAAGTGATTGCTTGGCTATGCACCCTAAAAGTGATAGTCTTGTTCGGAGTATCCATGATAGCTTGCGAATTGGCTAAGAAAAGTCATCCTAAAATTAATGTAGGATCTTCATTGATGAAGTGCAACATAACAAAAAAGTCTATGGGAATAATGTACTTGCCAATTTGAACAGGTACATTAGTAACCACTCCTATTGGTTTTATTGAATAACCGTTTGGTAGAGTAATGTTTTTAGAAGCAAGTACATCCAACACCAGTTGAGTATGAAGATTGAAGTGAATTGACATATAGTTTGCTTTAGAACTATCACAAATAGCTTTAAAATACCAAGCCCATTTGACTTTTATGTTTATGTATATATCTCCTAGATCATTGAGCTTGACAATTGCAAGATTCTTTTTTTTTCTTCTTATCCTTCGTCGCTTTAAATTCCTTTATTTTAAAATCATTCTTGACATTGTTCGATTGCTTAACCTCCATTCTTGATTTATTATCTTTGCATTTGAAATATCTTCAACTCATTTATTTTTTGTCATAACATTTTCATATTCCATTATTAATGCATTAATTACATATACTTCAATTTTTAAATTATAATTTAATTCTAAAAACTCATTATCATTAGTTTGTTCATTATTAGATTCATCAAAATCATCATAGACATCTTCATTGTTAAAATGAAAATTGCAATTTTGTTTTCAAATTACATAGACATTGTTCCTTCAAAGATATTTAACTTTGTTTTAGTTGTTTTGAGAAATGGTCTTCCTAAAAGTATAGGCAGAGGTTTAGATGATACTAAGTTTCCCATTCTCATGACATGGAAGTCAGCTCGAAATACTAAGTCATTTACTTTTACTAAGACATCTTCTAGTAAACAATAAGGTTTAATAACTGTGTTGTCAACTAAGGTAAGATTAATAGTTGTATCAATGAACCTATTTTCAATGACACATATAATTTAAGTGAAATAACGTTAATTAATGCTCCAAGATCACAAATAGCAAAATCTATAAAAGATGTTCCTAATGTAATAGGAATTCCAAACATTCCTGGATCAGAACATTTCTCAGGTATTTTCTTTTTAATTAAAGCAAACACCTTTTATCCTAAGTTTTCTTAGATTCTTCTAAGAATTTATCCTTAGTTTCAAAGAACTCTTTCAAAACTTCATCATAATTAAAAAATTGCATAATTCGTAACGACTCAATATTTATTGACAAAGTTAATAAATTTATTTTCAGACTCAGACGCCAACTCAGGCCCACGTGGAAGCCTCAGATAGGCTAAAACATGCATGATATGGCTTAAATCATTATTTATGTTTGTTGGTCGCATAATTGTGATGGTAATTATTATTTATCTTATAACCTATTGCATGTGTGTATTTATATTGTCATACAATGTAAGACTATGTGATGGATAAATGCCTCGTAAAGCATGTTAACGCGGGTACCGGGTAGGTATAGTATAGGTACACTAAGTCCTATAATGCTAACTTGAATAAAATAACTAGAACTAAGGTGAATATTGCATAAAATAGATAATCAAACTTTAGGCTAAGTCATAATAATCGAGTACATCAAGGATTGGCGCGCCTCGGGATACATGCCGAGACGCGGGGCACTGGGTCCCGAGTAATTGGGTACTAGAGAAGGTGGTAGTACACTAATTTAAGACCCAAAATATCCTACATATATATAAAAGTGCCTAAGTTAAACTAATTGAATCAATTGATTACAAATGTCTATAATTAGATGGAAAAATAATGTCATAGATTTGCTTCGAGATTTGCATTAGAATGGAATCCTAAGAGATTTGAGTTGGTAATTTGTGTAAATAAGATGGATGTTAGTGGAGTAGGAATTAACAAGGACCATTAGATTGACATCGAGATACATGAACACAATTGATTCTAACATAACCTATATATAGCTAAGTTAGTGGGAAATCTCTTCATGCAACAATAAACAGGTTTATTCTTAGGATGGAGTGCTGGAAAACTCAGCAAAAACAAGGAGGAATGGAGGCCATCTACTTGACGAATTAAGCTAGGAAGATCAAAACCAAGGTGATCACCTAGCTTCTCCATATCTTTTCCATGAAAATGTGCTTCAAAATTTGGGTTTTGATTTAAAAATGACTTTCTTAGTTTACTCACTAATTTTTTAAGTCTCTTCATGAATGGAGAGTTCATTATATTGACCGATTTAAGGATTTGAAATTGATTTTTCAAATGGATTGTGTACTTGAAGTTTATTGATGCATGCATGTTAAATTTCTTGACCTAACCTCTGTAAATTGAGCATAACTCTCCTATACAAGCTCAAAATGTGGCATATCATACACCGTCGGAAAGCTTACTTAGAGATCTACAACTTCGTCTGTTGAGGAATTTTGAAACTCAAAGTCCTTCTAACTCAAAAATGCTCTGCAATCAGGCAATTTAAATGCTGAGACAAGATTTAAAAAATGATTTTTGACAAGACATTACTCTCTCAATTCTTATTAGAATGAACCCATATTTTAGTATGTTGTGTTTAGATATGTTACTTGCCTTGTGATCGAAAATTACAATATTTGGAAGTATAAATTGGGAGAAATGATTTTTACAAGATTGTTGGTCGGATTTTATTCTAATTTGTGCTATTTTCAGAAGAAGTTCAATATCTCTTTCATTTTAAATCGTAATTTTGCAAACTAAACCTTTTCGTAAAGCTAAGACAGGGAGAAAGCTTTTCTATTAAGTTTCTTTGATGATTTGGAATTTATAATGGTCTAATTGGTGTTGCAACATATGATCCCAAATTGAAAGTTGAAACTTTTTTTAGTTTTTAAGGGGTTGTTTTGGGAAATATAACTTTAAACTTAATTTAAATACCTTAAGTCACTCTAAAACATTGGTAATAGATCCCAGGGGACTCGGGGACTATGATATGGTAGTCAAGAGCGTAGCGGGGTCGGACTAAGGTGTTTTCAAGGCTTTTGAGTGCGATACGAGGTGTGTAAATCCCTTAAAAAACACATCTTGAGTATTTAATGATTTCAATTGTGTTATCTTGTATTCTTTTTTATTCATTATCCATGTTCTATCATTGCTTTGATTAGTTATAACGGTTGGTAGTTTTGTTCACTGCCAAGGTCTATTCGGATGTTTTGTTGTACGGGCTCTAGTACGCTAAACCATGGCACGTGTCACTTGCACCCTCGGTGAATGGAAAAATGAGCTGGTAACCACATCGATGCACATGTTTGGCAGGCTGTGTGATATGGATCGATCCTCTGCTAGTAGTCTAAATGTGAGCCAGCGTGGTACGGGCCGTTGAGATCATTCAGATTAACGAAGTATGTTCTACTTTGCAGCATGACAAAATTATTTAGTTTCTATTGGTGTTAGTTATGCATGCGATTATCTTATAGTTGCCAATTTATTTTCGCATTTTTATTTAACATTATTCTTAGCTTCTTTATTATTGAATGCTCGGTAATTTTTTTTTAGGATCTTACTCATTGGACTTGTCATCTATTTTGTCGTGATGACTGAGTGCAGATCCTAGTACTAGTACGGGCAAGGAGGTCTCAGGAGACTATCTCTGATTGCCTACAGTTCGGGACTTACTAGTACGTGTTCATTGGAGACTTGATAGACACTATACATGTATATATTTACTTTTCATAGTATGTTGTCTCCTAATATATATCGTACTCTATTACGGGTTTTCCACAGTAGGATTAATGCTCCACAAAATATAAAATTTAATGAAAATCCATGTTTATGTACTTTAAGACTTCAACTGTAAATTTATTGGTTACCTACGTGAAACTCTTAAAAATACAAGGCATACGTGTAACTAAATGAATATCTTGAATAATTGGCAAATAATATAGAGAATAGGACGACTACCGCACACATCGAGGAGCGTTGATTGGCAATAGAAGTCAGCAGGGCTGCGGGACCTGCGCGGCAGCTCACCTGACAGCCTCGGGGTACGGGGACCGCCACATAATTGATTCCATCAATGGTTTAATGATTTCTATTTTCCTAAATGCTCAAGAATTTCTTCTTTATTTTCTTCCTTCCTAGCATCAGCTAATCGTTGTGGAACGGTAGAATATGATACATATCTTTATTCAAATTATCAGAAATCTTATCATTTTCATCCAGATTAATTATTTCAGATTTTTGTAAAGATTTTTTGTATGCTTCAACTCTGGCTAACGTTTAGCCTTTCAGGAAAGACATATATTTTAATTGTTTAGCCATCCATTCTCTAGTAGGAATGACATTAGCCATCATTTCTTCTGCTTCTCCAATAGTTTTATGTGTTTTCTTTTTATTACCTTGTTTAAGTATCTTTCCAAGTATAGGTGCGTCTTTCTTATCACTGAATAAAGCATTAACTTGTACTTGATTAGTAAGAGCAACAACAGCTTTAGTAGTTGCATTAACTTGATTACTCTATTGAGTAATTAATATATTTATTTTTAAATTCATTTGACTCAACTGATTTTTCAGTTCATTAATATTAATTTCAATCTTAATTTGATTTCGAGAAATCAGTGTAAAGTTTTGATGACATTGGTTCATAAAATTATACAAGATTTGCTCTAAATTTGGATTTATAGATTGAGCATTTTGTTGAGGTTGCTAATTAGGTGCAGATTTCATCCGAACACTTGGTCTATAAGTATTATAATTTTGATTTTGACGGCCATAACTAAGATTTGGGTGTTGTTTTCCAGGATGATAAGTATTGTTATTATATTGTTATAAGTCAATAATTAGACACATTTTATTGTGTAATTTAAGTTAATTATACATATACATATATGTTGATATTACACTAGGTATTCTCTTGTTTTTGTAATTTCAGGTTATAAATAGGATATGAAGAAATGAAAGAAAAGAGAAAAAGAGCAAAATAATCAACTAGACAAGAAGCCCAGTGATTAACCAATTATTTGCGCTACCAGTAGGAATCACCAATTAAATCGACAGCTGGAAAAGCTAGCGAATCTACAGCGAATTAGAGAATGAACTAGAAATCGCCATTGAATCGATGGAGATTGAGAGCTAAACTCAATGATTTACTCACCATTTTGTGTATAAGTTAGAAATCGCAGATAAATCGTTGAGTTTGGTTACTAGTTTCTTTAGATTAATATGAAGAATTTGAGTTTATCTAAGATATGTATGCGTAGGGAGACTATAAAAAAAGACCCGAGAGCTTAGAAATAACTCCCTCTTTCTTTTGCTCTACATTATTTCTATTGCTTATTCTGTGTTTCTAGTTGATGTTTGAAGATACATTTAAGCTTTGATTTATATTAAGGTATTTGTTTATTCATTATGTCTTTTATAATATATATGCATTGTTTATTTCTAGCATGAGTGAGTAGTCTATTAATCTAAACAAACCCTAGACATGTAATATACTTTGGATTGTTAGATAGTTATAATTAAGGAATCATGAACTTAATTCTCTAGGTCTATTTATACATGTCAATCACGGATTTAACAAGTTGTTTTTGCTTATTACAACTAAAGAAGATTAGTATAACATGCATAGTTGCTGATATGTTATGTGGTATTTTGATTCTAATTCTATGTCTATAGTTACTGATAACAATTATAGAAGTAGTTACTAGAATTAATCAATAGGGCTTTTCCTAAGTGGATGTTCTAGGTGATGTGTTCTAAGTTGTTTATTATGTGGCTTCAATTCATATTGGCTTAGATTAGGCATGATTTTCATTAAGTGTAATGCTATCATATTTCTACGGTGTTGCATTTTATCCAATGAGTAGTTTTACAATGATTAAGAATATGGCATTTCTATTGAATTTAGGAAAATCGGTGGCTGGCTAAAGGCTATCAACCTAATATGAAATAGGATTTAATGATTCCCAGATCCCGTATGTTATGATTATAACTATAGAGTGAAGTGATGATATGTTCTATTGTTTGAAAGCAATCCAAGTATATTACATTGTTTATTGGTGGTTTGTTTAGATGTTTGAATTATATTAAATTTGATTGTTGTTTATTTTAGTTTGATTTGAATTATTTAGATTGAGTTAGTTAGTTTGATTAATTAAGTTAGTACTTATAGTTTTCAGTAATTTAATCTTTTAATTCCCATTTAATTAGACAAACTAAATGAATAAAAACAAGAAAAAAAATACTTTCTTTTGAGATTTGAAATTCCCTATGGAGATGATCAAACGATATCCTATTTACCACTACTACAAATTAATAGTAAAATAAGGGAAACTATTATGCACGCTCGACATGTGTCAATTATGGGAGCAGTTACCGAGGAAAATCTAATGGCTGTGGTGAGTTTTTTTTTTGCATCTCAGATACGTGTCACGGTCGGATTGGTCATTTTGCTGTCGTTTGATGATGTGGAATGTTTGGTTAGCTGTTGCTGTTGTGAAGATGTGGCTGGGCAAAGGAAGTTATAACTCGTGGCAACTAGCAAGTTGGGGGAGAGCTCTCAATGAATCGTTGAGTTTCAAGGAGACAACATGAGTATAGATCTCGAGGCAAATCTGAGGGCTGCAGTGGAACGTGAAATAATGCTCAAGACTCATACGATGACGTAGGAGATGGTGTAGCACAAATCTTGAGACAAATCAAATGGTGAATGGAATGAAGAGAACACTCGTTGAAGACTCGCCAAAAATTTGGGAGTTGGTGCTCTGCGTATCTCAAGGAAAATCAAGTTCCTTTCTTTCTCATCTCATATGATATGATGCATGAATCTCGAGGAAGATCGAAGGTTGCTAAGCATGCTGTGTTACAATCGTATTCCTGTGGTGTGTCACTTGGCTACTGCTCCTCCTCTTGATCAATAGAGCAATGCGTGTCTCAAGGTAGATTTGATGATAACTGGTCACGCTTTTGGAATGACTTATACTTAAAGTAATTTAATGACTTTTCTCAACTACTTCGCTGCCAAATTTCTCCTAAACCATTATACCATGAACACGAACCAATGTGGATCCAACCAATCCGTCTCGAAGTATGTGTAAGCTTGTTTTTCAATGCCAAACACCGCGAATACTCCAATTGTCTCTATTTCACCAAATTGCCACTTAAACACTAAAAATATAAATAAAAGAGAATTCATTAATGATAATAGACATTGAGATCTTAAAACATATAAAATAAACACCTAAATATATAAATATTAATGACTTATCAAATACCCCCAAACTTAGGACTTTGCATGTCCCGAGCAAAGGTATAATTGACGAAACAAAAGTAAACTAGACTCCTAATATAGTTATGAACTAGCTTAACTAATCTTATACCCGATTCCAAATTATGGAGTTCATTTGGTTTATATAGTCGCCAAGTCAACAAGTCACTCAAGAAATCTAAGAGTTATGATATAATACGTCTACAACCGCAATCCAAACATAATTAAGATCACGTGTTAAAGACATAGACTAGGTCAAGACAAAGGCTACCAAGTACTCATGAGTTTTCTTGGTCTATACACTCAAGCAGGCAAGTTTACATTCTCCGTAAAAATAGCGCAACAACGTTTAAAAAACACCATTGGCGAGAAATGTAACCACACTCTCCACTATAGTAGACGTAGCACAAATGAAGATCAATAGGACTTTAAGTAGGTTATAACATGGCTAGGGTAAGGTACCAAATGAAATTATATAACATTATTTTAAGTAGGTTATAACAAGGCTAGGGTAAGGCACCAAATAAAATGACATAAAGGTAATGCAAAGCATTGGAAAACTAAAACTTAGACTGTCAAAAGATTTTTTGAGAACATGAAAGTGGCTTATACTGCACTTAAATTCATTTTTCTTTTTTTATGTGCAGTCCTCACCTTTTTCCAAACACCCGGCTCCCTGCTCCATTTCCTACAGATAGCATATGTGGGACACTCTAATCTTAACTGGATTTTTATCATAATTAACTTCCTCTTATTTTGGGTATATAAAAATAAAAATTATTTTCTCTCTCTAATCATTTCTTCTTCTTTTCATGTCTCTTTGTAAAGATTTCAAATTTAAGATTAGCTTCTAACTAGGTAAAGGATTATATAAGGCTATTGTTATAGGTTTTACATTAGGTATGAAATAATTAAAGGTTGAGTCAGCTCAAAATAGGTTAGGGAAATTACTTTTAGGTAGGCTTAAGGCTAAGGGTTTTCATTCAAAAATGACCTAAATCATTTTCTCAAAAGTTATTGAGTCATAAGAATTCAGCCTCGAACGGGTTACATCCCTATTCTAGTACCTTGGAAATCTAACTTTTTTCCACTTGTATTGTTTTGACCGTCTATCCCCTTTGGTATCTAGCACAAGGTTTATCCCTCATTCTAAGTACCTAATAAGAAATCATAAAAATGTCGAGCTGCGGGCCAGAGTGAGTGTTTCTCCTAATTTTCCCTAAGTTTCAAATAAAAAAGACAAGCATAATTTACTCATCCACAACCAAAGCATGAATTAAAGTTTTGGATGAATCTAAATAATTATAATAATAAGAACTATACTAAATACATGCATGAAGATGTATCATATCCTAGTGAAAAGGAAGATAAAAGTATGAATGGAAAGGAAAGGAATGAAAAGATAAGAAAATGAAAGAAATAACACCACCATTACCATCCTTGAACTGTATAATTGATAAAATCTAACGATCATATTTAGCAAAAAGATCCATCCAAAACAATTCATAATCCCTAAAACACCCCCTAACTTATCCCGAACCTTATCATCAAGGTTCAAAACAAGTTAAGAGGTTTACGCATAAAACAATTAGGAAGATGAAAGATCATGATAAATATAGAAATAAAGAAATGATACGAGTTCATGCATAATAATAATAGTATGAAAACAAAGAAATAAAGTAAAATAAACCAAAATTTTGGTTGCCTCCCAATAGCGTATTTGTTTATAGTCTTTGGCTTGACTTAGTCTGAGTCGGTCAATAAGTATAGATTGGTTCTGCAAGTGACATGCTCACCACATTATGACTCGGGAAGTCTTCATAAAAGAACTTCAATTTGTGGCAATTCACTTTGAAAGAATTACCAGTCTCTAAACTCTGAATCTCCACCACACCGTGATCATACACCACGAGCACCACATACAGTTCTTTCCACCTCGATCTTAGCTTACCTGCAAAAATCTTAGGACGAGATTGAAATAAAAGCACTTTTGACCAACACCAAAACATTTCTTGGAGATGTTGGGATCATGGAACAATTTAGTCTTTTCTTTATAAATCCGCGCATTTTCATATGCATAGTTCCTTATTTCCTCCAATTCTTGGAGAGTAAGCTTTCGCTCTTTTCTTGCTTCATTGAGGTTCATATAAAGGCTGTTTCATATCCCAGTAAGATTTATGTTCAAGATCTACTAGCAAGTGGCACGCTTTTCCAAAGATAAGGCGGTAGGGTGACATTCCCATCGAGGTTTTAAACGCCGCTCCGTAAGCCCAAACTGCATCATCAAGACGTGTACTCCAATCTTTGCGAGTGGGATTCACCATCTTTTTTAAGATAGATTTGATCTCCCTATTAGAGATCTCTACCCGACCACTTATTTGGATATGATACGTCGTAGACGTTCTATTAGTGATATTATACTTTCTCATAGGACTTTCAACCATATGATTGCAGAAGTGAATACCTTTATCAGTGATTAGGGCACATGGGGTACTAAATCTTTTATAAATCCATGATTTTAGAAATTCATGTGCCACTTTAGAGTCATTAGTGCGGATAGCTTTAGCTTCTACCCATTTAGGCACGTAGTCCATCGCTGAAAGTATGTAAACATTACCAAATGACGCTGGAAACAGTCACATGAAATCAATACCCCGTACATCGAATATTTCATAGACATGGATCGGAGAAAGTGGCATTTGTTCCCAATGACTAAGGTTACCAATTTTCTGACAGTTAGGACAAGTCTTCGTGAACATGTATGAATCTTTGAAAAAAGTAGGCTAGTAAAACCCAGTCTCAAGAACTTTCCTAGCTATCTTACAAGGATCGAATGGGCCACCACAGGCATAAGTGTGGCAGAATGACAAGATGGAGTGACTCTCAGTGTAAGAAACACAACGTATGATAACCTAGTCGGAGCAGAATTTCCATAAGTATGGGTCATCCCATAAATAATATTTTGCATCGCTCCTAATTTTGTTCTTTTAGGCTTTAAGAAAGTTAGGGTAAAGTTTGCCAGAGGTGATGTAGTTCACTAAGTCTGCGTACTAGGGAAGATCTTCTGTGATAGCATAGATGTGCTCATCAGGGAAGTCATCCTTAAGATAAGTAGGACGTTCACCATTCTTAATCATGCTGAGATGGTCAGCGACTAGATTCTTTACACGACTCTTATCTTTAATTGTGATGTCAAACTCCTTTAGTAGGAGTATCCATCTAATAAGCCTAGTGTTGCATGATAAGAGTAGATAATCACCTTAGTTCCCAATAGATAGACCTGAAACTTCTCAAGTGAGAAGATAACGGCTAGGAGTTCTTTCTCAATAGTGGTATAGTTCATTTGAGTTGCGACTAGAGTGCGAGAAGCATAGTAAATCACATGTGAAGCTCTCCTAACTCTCAGTCCTAATATTGCACCCATTGCATAATTCTTCGCATCACACATAATTTCAAATGGAAGTTCCTAATTGGAGGCTTGAATCACTAGTATGCTAGTAAGTGAGTCTTTAAGTGCATCAAATGCATTCTTATATGCCTTATCAAACATAAAAGGTACGTCTTTTTGGAGTAGATGGCATAAGTGTTATGCGATCTTTGAAAAGTCCTTGATGAAACGTCGATAAAAATCGGCGTGACCAAGGATCTCCTGCACATTCGTAGGGTAGGGTGGTTTCTTAATAACATCAATTTTAGCTTGATCGACCTCTACACCCTTAGCTGAGACAATGTGTCCCATAATAAGACCCTGGTCCATCATAAAATGACATTTTTATAGTATAGAACTATGTTCTTCTCGATGCACCTACAAAGCACCTTAGTTAGATTCATGAGATAACTATTGAATGAATCACCGTAAATAGTAAAGTCATCCATAAAGACTTTTATGAAATGCTCAAAAAAGTCTGAAAAGATACTCACCGTGCACTTTTGAAATGTGGCAGGTGCGTTGCATAACCTAAAGGTCATGATCCGATAGGCAAAAGTGCCAAACGAACAACTAAAGGTCATCTTTTCTTAGTCTTTGAGTATTACCGGTATCTAGTGAAAATCGAAGAAACCGTCAAGACAATAATAATGAGAACGAGCGACCGATCTTTCCAACATCTGATCGATGAGTGGAAAAGGGAAGTGGTATTTTCTAGTGGAAGCATTCAGCTTCCTGTAGTCAATGCATATCTGCAATCAATTTGGAATACAGGTTGGAACCAATTCACCATGTGAATTGGTGATTATTGTGACATCCGTTTTCTTAGGAACCACTAGGACATGACTTGCCTATTTACTATCAGAGATTAGGTAAATCATGTCAGCATTAAGGAGCTTCAGTATCTCCTTCTTTATGACATCCATCATAGGTAGATTATTCTTCCTCTGGGCTTCTCTCGTAGGTTTTGAACTTTCTTCCATATGTATATGATGCAAGCAAGTGGAAGGGCTCAAACCTTTGATATCCGCTATGGTCCAACCAATAGCTTGTTTAAATTCCCAGACTACTCACAAGAGTCTCTTCTTTTCCAATTATGTGAATTTGGTTAAGATGATTATAAGGAGTATCTCATTCTCACCCAAAAACATGTACTTTAGGTGCTTAGGTAATGGCTTCAGCTCAAGCGTGGGAGCTTTAATCAGGGAAAGGGAAGTTTGAAGTCACTTGTAGGCAACTCCAAATAACAGAATTTTAGGGGCAAGGTTTAGAATGAATCTAACTTATAAATAATATCCTCGACATCAGTATCGAGGGCTAGAACACTCTTATGGGTAAAATGATTCTCTAACACTACTTGTTACATCATCGTGTCAAAATGATTCTTATCATCTTTCAAAAATTAGCTCATTGCATTAGTATCATGGATGAATTTATCATTGTTAGCCTTAAATTGAGAAATTTCTTTCAAAAATTAGCTCTGCTGAGTCATTAGAGTTTTCATCATATCCTCAAGTGAGGAGGACTTATTGGAGGGTGTAGGTAATGATTGTCCTCTAGGGATGAAGGTCTGGTAGTTCTGATTTTGAGGACTATAATGAAGTTCGGGTTGTTCCTCGTCGTTACATGCTTATAGGTATTACCGAATAGGATTCTAGGAAGTCCCTGAAATTTATTACCCATGGCATTGGCTTGTTGATTGTCCTCTAAGAGAGTAGGACATTCATCAGTTGCATGAGTTGTTGCTGCATAGAAACCACAAGCTTAGACTTGCACTTTGCCAGAGGTGAGGAGACGGTCTATCAAGGAGGTTAGTTGGTTAATTTTACAATCATTAGATTTTAAAACTACTCCTGCAATGAGACTTCGGTACGCATTATCGTCATGATCTCCAAAAAGACGTGATTGTTGTGTGATGTCTACGTATAACTGCTTCATCTGAGCCGATATCTTATCTTGAATAAGACCTGCACATGCATTGTAAATCATTCATCTCCTTATGGGCATCATGCCAACATAGAAGAAATGGACTATGGCCTTCTTAGTCTGGACATTTTGCGGGCAAATGGTGATCAATCGCTTAAAGCGATCACAATATGCACCAAATGATTCTCTCGCTTTCATTTTGATGATGCATATGTTCTTGATGAGTTGAGCAACTTTATCCTCAGGAAAATGCTCTTTTACAAACTCATTTGTCATCTCATACCAGGAGTCAATGAACCAGGCAGAAGATAGAAAAGCCATTCCTTGGTTTTATCTTTAATACGAAACGAAAAAAACATAAGCTTAATCATGTCCTCATATGCTGTAGAGGGTTTCATGTTCTCACAACTAGTTCAAAATTCTTCCAGAGAAGTGACTGGGTCCTCATTCTCTCTTCCATGAAAGGAAGGTAGGAGATGGATAAATCCAGGCCTTAACTCAAATTGTCTGATATTTTTTGAATAATTGAGTAAGAGGGGTTGTTGTGCTAAAAGAGCTTGAAGGTTTTGATTGGCCTGCCCTATAGTGACTTGGTGATTTACAGCTTGCACCATGTCTATAGGGTTTTGGCCTTGTTGTTGCTTAAGGTAGGGTTCTCTATTCAACTTTGGAATGTTTTCTCGCGTTCAGGATCGAAAGGCAACAATGAACCAGTTGATTTTGACCGAGTGAGTTTAGGGATCATAAAACTAAGAAAAAGAAAATGAAACAGAACTACACTTAGAATAAAGGACTAGGTCCCTGGCAACAGCGCCAAAATTTGTTCAAGTGTAGTTCGTACCAAATATTACCCATACTCTAGTAACCAATCCCACATGGGTGTAGTAGTGGTAAATGCAAGATCTAATCCACTTGACATAGATTTTACTCTGAGTTAACTAAAAAGGGAGATTTTGGGGTTTTTATAGATTTTAAATAAACAATCAATTAACTAATTAAAGTCACTTAGAAAATAAAGTTTGCAAATATGAATTCAATATGAGAAAATACCTAGGTCTACGGTTCTACAAATCCAAATTATAGTTCAATAACATGTCATGGTCCTCAATCTTTCTTCCATGAAAGATTATTAATTCAGCTCCTCCTAGATTAGCTATAGGAAATTGTCATCCGCAAGAAATCCCTAATTCTCCCAGTCTTAATAGATAGGAAGTTTGCCACTAACTATTGTTCTAATTAACACATAACCCTAGACATCCGCCAATAAGTTTTAATGCATCAACCGCATAAAGTTCCATGGGAATACTAATCATAAATAAGCAGATCGCGTCCACTTCTGATTTAACATAGATTTACTTGTCGCACACACAAGAACTGAAAGATTTTGATGGCAAATGGGTGAGTGATTATCGCTCGTATCAGTCCAATCGTACAATTACGGATACGAAAGTCCCGATTAACTATAGGTCTTCCACTTAAAAACATGCACTAGCCACATATGTACCCTAAGTTTGCACCATAATCATGAAATCAACAACAAATAAAATAGAAGGAATTAAAATAAATTAAATTATAAATAAGTAGATCTCACATGACACTGCTATAAACCATGAATGTGGACTTGCTTCGCCTCCGACCTAGGCCAAGATTGTTTAGTCAGACATCGTCTTGGCGAACTCTATTGAATAAAATAAAAGAAAAGAGATTGATCGGTCGAGAGAAGAGAAGATCTTAAAGTAAATCCTCAAGTTTATATAAATAAAACTCTTAATTTTGGTTTCTAGAAGAGAGCGAAAGTGGAAATCGTAGGTCAATTGGTGTATCATCCACTTAGAACAATCTGATTGCTGCAGTGAGTATGTTGTTTGGGTCTCGGACAAGTGTCATGCTTGGATTGGTCATTTTGATGTCGTTTGATGATGTGGCATGTTTTTGTTGGTTGTTGCTACTATAAAGACGTGCCTATGTAAATTAGGTGATAACACGTGGCAGCTAGCATGGTAGGGGGAGAGCTTAACGAATCGTCAAACTTCTAGGAGACAGTGCAATTATGAATCTAGAGGAAAATTCGAGGGCTATTATGGGACGTGAAAAAACACTCAAAACTCATGCGAAGACGTGGGAGATGGTGCGACGCATATCTCAAGATAAATCAGATGGTTACTGAAATGAAGAGAACACTCATTGAAGACTCGCCGAAAATCTAAGAGTTAGTGCTTTGCGTATCCTAAGGAAGATCAAGTTCTTTTGTTTTCCATCTATTCTGATATGACACGCGAATCTTGAGGAAGATCAAATAATGTTGAATATGATGTATCTGAATAGTGTCCCTGTGGTGTCACTTTGTTGTTGCTCCCTCTTGATCAATAGTATAATGCGTATCTCGAGGCAGATCTAATGGTAACTATTCACACTGCAGGAATAACTTATACTTAAGTCATTTTTAATGACTTTTTTCAACTAATGCGCCACCAAACTTCTTTTAAACTACCATAGCATCAACGTGGACCAATGTGGGTCCAACCAAACTTTCTCGAAGTGCGTGTAAGCTTACTTTTCAATTTCAAACACTGAGAACACTCCAAAAGACCACAAATTATCTCTATTTCACCAAATTGCCATTAAAACACTGAAAATATAAATTAAAGAGAACTCGTTATTAATAATAGACATTGAGATCTTAAAACATATAAAATTAACACCTAAAAATATTAATATTAACGACTTATTAGAAGACAAATGTAATTAGAGATCTATAGTCATGGGATGACTTGTATTATCCAGGTTTATGTTGAGAAATGGTGGAATGATGATGGATTAGATAGACACGCAACTCTACGTTAGTATCTAATGTTGTGCTCAAATATTATTTGTATCATTGTATATTTATACTAATGATAGTCTAAAAATTGACCAGCCGGCATTTTTAAGAAGGGATGATTAGTGATGAGAATGTACACTGGGATGTGTACTAGAGTTTAATGGATATGGAAAGAATTATCAATGGTTTGTCGATTTGTTATCCGGTTAAGAATAAAAATGGTTTTATTGAAAAGCAAGATAGGCTAGATCTTGTTATGTATTGATGCTTGAATAGGATTCAAGACGTGAAATGTGAAGTATGATAAGCTTATTGGATATTCCATAAATTTGATCAATTAACTCATCAAAAATTCATAAATCGTGGCGACCCCATGCCCTGAGGCTTCTGGGTGAGCTGTTATGCGATTCTTGCAGCTTGGTTGACATCCATTGGCATGTAAGCTCTCCTTGTTGTGCGTGTTAATCGTCGTATTCTTTATATTATTTATTAAAATTTACGCTCTTTTGGTTCGATTTAACCATTTAAAAGTGCGCCTTGTGTTTTATAGTGTTGCAAGTAGATAACAAGTAATTTACAATGGAAGTTTTAAAATGAATATAAACATGGATTTTTATTAACTTTCAAGTCATAAAAGCATCAGTCCTATTATGGAAAACCTGGGATAGAATACACATGTATATTTGGCGACAAAAGTAAATATATACAAGTACAAATGTTTCACAAGTCTCCCATAAACCTAAAATATATAGTGGAATATAAAGATAAACACATACGAGTAGAGTGCCGAATAGTGGGCGAGCTCAGAGATAGTCACCAAGAATCCCCTTACCTTTACTAGTAGAAGGATCTGCACTCAGCCACCACAACAAAACATATGATGAGTCTAGTGAGTAAAATCCCAAGGAATTCACTAAGCATTCATATGATAAGTAAAGGAGATCCAATAAATACTGTTAAATTAACATGTGGAATGTAAACATGCAACTATAAATGGATCATTGCATATGTAAATAAAAATAAAATGCAAATGTGTGTGCTCATCCCGGTAAGACTAGAGCATAGTTTGGATTCCTTCCCCAAGACCCCTCTAATGGGCACACCCAACTGACTTATCACCTGGTCCTCTCAGTGGCCAGCGTAGAACCATGACGCATCAACATGTATTCCGATAAAATAGCTTGAGTCATCATTCACCGAGAACTCCCGATACGCATGCTCTTGTCGAGCGTGCCATAGACACTCAACGGAATACTCGACGGGAGTAAACTCAACCGTCTGTTCAAACCAATGGCACAAGCATAGATAACCGATATGAATAAAGGATAGAACATGAATACACTGAATGGATAAAGTTAAACAGTAGTGAGATTTGACAAATACTTCGGTGATTTTCAATTATGTTTTACAATCCTGAAATCACACTCCGAAAGCTCGAAAACCTTAATCTGATTACGCCCCTGATTATTGTATTATAGTCTTTGAGTCCCATAAGGTCAGTTATGAGTGTTTTAGATTAGTTATAGATGTTTTAAGTTGAGTGTATAAGTCAGAAAACCCGAAACAACCCCTTATGTTTTAGCAACACTTCATTTTGATACTTAGTATTACAACGTAAATTAAACCATGATACATTCAAAATCGTCGAATACACATAAGAAAAAGTTTTAGCTCTAGTTCTTAGCTTCTTGTAATGGTATTATGTGCAAAGTTTTGATATAATACGACGGAGATATCGAAGATTTACATAGACATCTCAAATTAAAATCAAAATCTCACCAGCAAGTTTGTAAAAATCATTTCTCCACATTTATAATAACCACGATATTTTTTCACAAGCCTGCTAACATACTTGACAACAATATAATAAAATATTCGCACAATCCGATAAGAATTGAGAGAGTTATGCCTTGTTAAAATTCATTTTAAAAATCCCGTAATAACATTTCAACTACTTAATTGCAGAGCATTTGTTAGGTAGAACGTATTTGAATTTCAAAATTTCTCCAAGACTAAAGTTGTATATCTCTAAGTAAGCTTTTCAACGATATATGATTTGCCTTATTTGGAGTTTTTATGAGAAAGTTATGCTCAATTTACAGAGGTTAGGTCAAGAAATTTGCTTAGAACTAACATGCAATCATGAAGAACTCATGAACCCTAGTTTCTTGCCAAAACTAGTTTGAAACCATTATTGATCATCAAAATTAGTTAAAAAACTCTACTTTAGAAAAGAAAAATAGTAGCTAAATCTTTGAAGTTCATTTTTGCATAAAACCTCCAAAACTTGAGTTTCTATGTACTAATTTTTGATGAATTTAAGAAAGTAAAGAGTGGACTTTTGTACCTAGATAATGAACTCTTGGATTTTATTTTCCTAGCTTGATTCATCTAGTAGATGGCTTCAATTTCTCTTAGTACTTGCTGAATTTTCTAGCACTCCAGCCCAAGAATAATTTATCTTATTGTTGCATAAAGAGATTTCCCACTAACTTAGTTATAAATAGGTTATGTTTTAATCAATTGTGTTCACTTATCTTGAGGTCAATCTAATGGTCCTTATTAGTTTCTACTCCTCTAACTTCCTTCTTATTGACACCAATGCCCAACTCAAATCTCTTAGGATTTCATTCTAGTGTGAATCTCTTAGGATTTCAGATAGGATCTAATCAGTATGGTTATGGTAAACATAGCTTTGGGGGTTACCAAAACAGTCAGGGCGACAGTTTCAAGAAATCAAAGTTTGGAAGGTTTTTTGTTATATATTCACATTCAGGTACTGCTTCAAGGGCGCCACGTGCTCCTATTGCGATTGTTGCACATACGCATGTCCCAGCTCATACGGCTACACAAAGTGTGGCATTTAGGCCAACGCGTCCACATCGATAGTTTCAGCAGAGTGGAAGTAAGGGCAGAGGGCAAGCAATGTCGCGTAGGCGCCTCCGATTTATCAAAAGCCACAGGTGATTTGTTATCGGTGTGGGACTCTAAGACACTATCAGAACAAATGTCCTAACCCACCAATATCTGAGGGGAGCACAGCCCTAGCTACTCGTGGAAGAGTTCATGCAGCTATTGGGTAGGATAGAGAGGCCTCTCATCAGTTGGTTACAGGTACGGTTTTCATTAATGGTTGAGATATGCTAACTTTGTTTGATTCTGGTGTCGCTGTTTCGCTCATATCGGGGGTTGTAGTTCATACTTTAGGGTTGACACCGGTTAGAGCACACACTTACTTGATTTTTGAGCACAACTTCTATCGAACAGATTTATCCTAATATGGTAAAATTAGGGATCACACGATGATATTTGATTTACAGGTCTTAGAGTGTCTTGAGTTTGATGTATTACTAAGCATGGACTGATTAACGGCGTATCACACCAAAATAGATTGTTTTCATAAAACTGTAGCTTTTCAAGTTCCGAGCATTCCCCCTTTTAAGTTCAAGGGTTGTACACCGACCAGTGCCCCCACTTGTTGTAGGGTTGCAAGTTTGGCTGAGATAGAGACCATTGGGAGAGGAAAGAAAAGAAGTTTTGATTGAGAATATCCCAGTGGTTAAAGACTTTTCAGATTTTTTTCCTTCAGATCTTCTGAGAGTCCCTCCTCATCAGGAGATTGACTTTATGATTGACCTTATACCCAGTACGAGATCAGTTTCCAAAACACCATACCGTATGGCGGCTATTGAGTTGAAGGAGTTGAAAATGCAGTTAGAGGAGTTAACTCAGAAAGGTTTCATTACACCAAGTGTATCACTGTGGGGAGCACCAGTGTTATATGTGAAGAAGAAAGACGGCGGTTTGACGATGTGTTTTGATTACCGGTAATTGAATAGGGTGACTATTCGAAACAAGTATCCACTTCCCAAGATCGAAGACTTGTTTGACAAGTTAAGGGGATCAAAGTTCTTCTCTAAGGTAGATCTGAGATCGGGCTATCATCAATTACGTATACGGGAGGAGGAGATAGCTTTTAGCACCCGTTATGGACACTCTCAGTTCACTATGATGCTATTGGGGCTCACCAATGCCCCGATAATGTTCATGGACTTGATGCACTATGTTTTCAAGTCGTTCCTTGACCAATTCATGATTGTGTTCATCGATGACATCATGATAGACTCCAAGACTGAGTCAGATCACAGAAAACACTTTAGGAAAGAGTTGCTGACTTTAAGGGAACATAAACTTTATGCTCAAGTTGAGCAAATGCAAGTTTTGGGTTTCAAAAGTGAAGTTTTTAGGGCACGTGGTGAATGCAGAAGGGATATCAATTGATCCTGCGAAGATCGAGGTGATCTTTAAGTGGCCACAACCCACTAAGGCATCCAAGATTCAGAGTTTTTCTAGGCTTGGCAGGATATTATCGATAATTCATGCAAGGTTTCTCGTCGATCGCTTCACCGCTCACCAACTTGACAAGGAAAGACGTTGCGTATGAATGTGATGATTCATGTGAAGAGGCATTTTAGTTGTTGAAGAACCATCTAACTACTACACCAATTCTAATTCTACTGGAGGCCGGTAAGGAGTTGTCAGTGTATACCGGTGTGCGTCCGAGGACTGGTTTGGGAGGTGTATTAATGCAAGACAATAAAGTAATTGATTATGCATCCAGGCAATTGGAAGTACATGAGAAGAACTATCCAGTGCATGACTTGGAGTTGGAGATAGTTGTGTTTGCCTTGAAGTTATGGATGCACTACTTATATGAGGAGAGATTCACTGTCTACTCGGATCACAAAAGTTTGAAGCACCTATTCATTCAGAGCGAGTTGAACATGCGATAGAGGAGATGGTTGGAACTTTTGAAAGACTATAACTTCACGTTTGAGTACCACTTAGGGAAGCTAACGTAGTGGCAGATGCTCTGAGCTGTGTACGACTAGAGACAGAGTATGAGATTGTAATGAGTGTTCAGGGAGTACCTGCAGATGGCTCAGATGTTGGCTCAGATGTCTTAGAAGGTCAGGCGTGAGTTTAGATGAGAGCACAACCAATAGCTATGTATAGAGTGGTTGACTGTCAGAGAGTCGATTCGAGTACAAGAAGTACATAACACTTGTAGATAGCACTGACGAGGTGGATTTGAGACTTTCAGCTGATGGAGCTTTGAGATTTCGAGACAAATTATAGATATCATCTCATTGACAGTTGGGAGATGACTTACTCTAGGAGGCGCACAGATCTAGATTCACCTTTCATCCCGGGGGTAACAAAATGTATCAGGACATAAGGATGATGTATTAGTGGTCAGGGATGATGGTGGACATCGCTACTTATTCATATTATATATAGTTTATTTAGATATTTTTATTGTTGAGTCTCCAAAATATTGGCCTAATTATCCTTATTTATCATTTTTCAAGATTTTTGGGGTGCGTGATTGAACTCGTGGGGAAAAATCATGCAGAATGGAGTATTTATATGTAGTGATCAGGTACCAGTGGATAAGTCTCGAGATACCCATTGCATAGGAGATAGGGAGGTCACCAACAGGCTAAGTAACGCAGAAAGGGACACACGTGGGTCACTCGTGTTTATAGCCATTTAATAGTCCTCAGAATCCGTACTCGTGCTGTCTCCCATTAATTCACACAATTTGTGCGATTTTCTCCAGTGCCTCAGCTCCCACGTGACGCCCTACTACTCGTCCTTCACGCCTGCATAGAAGCCCCTTCACCAATGCGAGCACGCCACGTCAGCAGGCACAGCAGATGCCTCCAATCACGTTACGAAACATGGAAGAGACCTGCAAATAACTCCCAACAGCCACCAGATCCTCCTTGGCGCACGTGTCACGAGACCAACCCCCAAAATTGATTTCTCTCTCTTTCAGAGAGCAAATTAAAAGGCTTTTTGGTGTTAGGAATTAGGTGTTCTTTGGAGAACGCACTTTTTGGACGGCTACTTTGCTATTTTCTCTTTTCTTCTCCAACAAACCATTGTTCTCTTGCTTTCTTTTTGAATTTTAATAAAGATTTCAAGCATTATGTCCGGCTAAGTTCGTCAATCTAGACTAGAGGTGGAGCACACTACCCTTTTGGAATAAAAACATATGTGAGATCTATTTATTTATTTATTTATTTAAATTACTTTTCATAGTATTTTATTCCTTTACTTTTGCTATAGTTTGAATAATTGATATTAAATTCATGTTTGAACCTTGATTTATTTGCCAGTGAGTTGTAAGCACCCGTGCATGTGCAATAAGACCACACTAGTGGCAATTGACCCTACCAATTGATTAGCATCTTTTGGGACCGGTTGAATACCATAGGGATCTAGGATAAATTGGACACGCTAGTGATTTGGTTGTCTAGGCTAGGTGTAGTGCCCTCAAAAAGTCCATTACGGTTAACGCATTAAACCCAATTCACTTGAATATAGGGTTATGTGTTTGACTAAGGGAGTGGTCATTGTCCTACCTTGACCATCGAGATAGGGAAGTGCGAGGTCCCGCGTACGTTATCGGGCTTGTAGCTACTCTAAATTACTATGAATTGCATGTTTTATTTAGATTGAAAACCATATGTATAATTATGCCAAAATGTGGAAATTTGTGATACCGTTGGGCAGAGCCAGAGGATGTGAAAGTTATTGGGCTAGAGATCGTAGTGGATCATATACAGAGAAGATACGACAGATCAGACTACGTCTGAAGGGTTCGCATGAGAGAAAAAAGAAATATTATGATAAGTACCATGGTGAGTTAGAGTATGATGAGGGAGATTATGTGTATTTGAAGGTCTCGCCTTTGAAGGATCATAAGAGATTTGGAATAAAAGGAAAGCTCGCACCGAGATTCATTGGTCTTTTCAAGTTCAAAAAGATAGTCGGCAAGGTTGCATATGAGTTAGAGTTACCGCCTCAGTTAGCTGGGATCCACCCTGTATTTCATATTTTGATGTTTCGACTGGATAGGTCGAGATGAGGTGTACGACCGATGGTGGATCTGAGATAGATAGATCTTATAGATGACATCACCTATATGGAACAACCATTTCAGATATTGGACCATGAAGTGAAGAAACTAAGGAATAAGGCCATTTCGCCGGTCCTCGAAAAATGGCAACATCACGGGGACGAGGAGCTGACTTAGGAACTAGAGTCTTATATGCGCGAACACTTTTCATATCTATTTTGATTTCGGTAAGTCTTACTCAAAGTTATTTTAATTTCGAGGATGAAATTCTTATTAGTTGGGAAGACTATAATGAGCCTAAAATTCTAACCCGTGCTACGTGGCATTTTAAAACTGTGACCTAGACTATGGTGACGTGGCAAACTTTGTAAACCCTCGAGAGTCTACACCGAGGTATTTCATTTTTGGTGATTTGTATATTACATATCTTAAAAAATGCATGCAATTTAATTATCTTATTTTGATCGCTGGGTTACAAGTAAGGTAACTTCTCGAGATACGTGCGTTTATAGGTATAGGATTATAGTTTGATCAATAAATCAAAAATAAAATTTTTAATGCTTTAAAAGTTTTAAATTGTGTGAAATGGTTGAGTAAATGGATTAATTAATTGTTGAGGGCAAAATAGATAATTCCTAAATTGGACATGTGTCACTTATTGATTGAGTGAGTGTGGAAAGTTAGAATAGATAAAGAAGAGAAAGAAATTGATGGGTGGTGTGTGGGTTATTTGGAGTTGTGGTTTTTTGCTTTGGAGAGGAGAAGAAGAACAAGAGAAAAAAGATCCCCTAGTAAGTAATTCATACCTTCGATCTTTCCATTTCTTAAATTCTAGTAGCTAATGTGTATGATTTTTCACTTAAATGTCTAATAGAGGAGGGAAAATTATTTTGGTTGTTAGTTCTTTAATGGAGAAAGAAAGCAAAGAAGAAAGATTAGGTAAATCTATTTGTGGTTGTTCCTTCCTTAAGCGAGATTTTGATTTTGTAGAAGAAATAAAAAAGAAAAGAAAATAAAGAAACAAAAAATAGAGGCAAATGCATTTGTTGCTCTCCTCTCCTTCATTTTCATGAAGGGGAGGAGCAAAGGGATCACTGGCTTGTGCGTGCTATCCCCAAGCCCATTGGGCCAGGACCAACAGGCTAGGTCAGGCCCAACAGGGTGGGCCAAGCTTGGGCCCAACCAAGGGTGGGCCAACCAGGCCCGGTTCAGCCCGGACCCAAACTTGGGGGCCTAAAAACCCCCCTCCCCCCAAATAATATATATATAAAATTTATAAATATATATTATATTTTAAGCTATAAAAATAACAAAAAATCATATAAAAGTATAAATATTCAAGAAAATTCAAAAAAATCTAGGAAAAATAGAAAAAGTTGAGGAAATGTTAGAGAAGTTGGCTTTGGGATTTTATGGGGTTTCTACATCAAAATCTCCCTCGAAAAGTGTACCACTGCCATAAATTTCCTATTTCGCACAATTTTTTTAGGATCTAAAAATATAAACTTAAGCAAATAGGCCCAAACACACCAAAATTATTGTAAATTGTTACCATGAGCATAGGAGACTAGTGTCGGGTGTTAGTTTGGTGAACGTGTCAGGGTTGCGAGGGCGTGATAGCGTGGATCTGAGGTAAGTAAAACCAGCTAGAAAATGCATAGTAGTTCATTTGAGCTTATATCTTATTGACATTATATTATGTCATTTTCTTGGAATTCCCACCCATATTTGAGTGTCCGAGGGCCAAATGAGTCACGAGAGTGTCTCTGATTGGAGTGGTTACCACCGGCTTCCAACTGGGCCATGACCTTGAGTCACTAGAGTATTTGGTCAGAATGAGATGTGTTTGATCCAGGGCACCGTTGATATCCCTCATTCGCGACAGTCTAGGTACAGCAAGTGATGCCACGTCCTAGAACCTAAGTTTGTTTGGCATTGTCGCGACTTTCTGACCCCGACCCTGTGGCACTCGCACTCGGTGGTCTTGGACTACTTGGGAAACTCTCTATTGTTTCTTTTGACACTCATTCCTCATTATAATTTCATTTTTATAGTCTTATTATCATGCATTTCTGATAGCTTTCTTTCTATCCGCATGACTTTTAGACTGCTTTATTTATTTTAAATTACTGTTTAGATCCTACTAGCTTTTACTTACTTGACTCAACATTCTTGTGTTTGAGCGAGTGTAGATCCGCAGCTCGAGCAAGGGCAAAACCCCGATACTTGGCGATCTACTCTGAGGGTATTGAAGCGACCCTCCTCTACACACTTTTGTAGGTTTTTGACTTTTTTTATATTACTTATATATGTTGTTATCACACTTAGGATACTTGTTTGGGTTGAGAGATACACATGACTTATATATCATATATCATTTTTGCTTAGTTATACATGAATACTTAACACAAGATATACATGAATATAGATGTTTACTGGGTTCTACATTTAGGATGTCCGACTCTTTTACTTTATTGTGAGCTATTTAACATATTAATTGCTTTCGCTAACTTGTAAAATTTGAAAAAAAATAAAAAGTATATCAACTTAAAAATTATGCATTTATATATATGGATAGATCGGAAGGCTGATTAGGCTTGCGTTGACCTTGCGACACTGACTTTGGGGTCCACGTAGGCTTAGGCCGAGCGGGCGTAGTTTGTGGGAAACTGGGGCCGTCACAATCAATCTTTCAGTCTAACCAACCACATGTGGATCAAATGTAGTACTGAAATGTAATTAAGTGTCGAGTTGTTCCTATACACTTTGCCACAACCTTAGTGTGTACTGAGCATCACGATCAAAAACTATCGTCAACTGCACTCCATGGAAGCGAACCACATCTCGCTCATACAACAAGCTCGGCTATGTAAAGTATTCGAAATGGACAAAGGAAGAAATGACCAGACTTCGTCAGTTTATCAATAATAACCTAGACTACGTCATGTTTCCTTGGAGAAGTAGGCAAATGAGTAACAAAATCCATCTCAATATGTTCCCATTTCCGCTGCGGTATAGGAAGTGGTTGCAACATACCCACAGGTGTCTGCCACTAGGCTTTAACATGTTGGCGAATTCCACATCTCCTCACATAATCACCTACATCAGCTTTCGTCCTTGACCACCAATACAATCGCTTCATATCATGATAAATTTTGGTTATGCCTAGATGAATGATATATCTGGACTAATGAGATTCTCTCAATACCTCATCTCGAATCTCAACCACCGATAGAATTCGAAGTATGCCACTAAACCTCATACTCTAATCCGCGGACTCAACCAAATTTGGATTATTACTATCATCAGCAAAGCCCTCGAACTTCCCATGATCCACATCACTTTGCTGGACACTTTATCACTTTTTTAATAAAGACATTTTGTACTCTAAGCTGAGCACAAATTGGTTCATCATCAGCCTTAAGGATCTCTAACAAAGTCAGAGCGATGAACTTTTCAAGCAAATCATACTCATAAGTCAACTGACTAGGTGCCCGTAATGTTTCAGCACTCTTCTTGCTCAGTGCATCAGCAACAACATTCCCTTTACTTAGATGGTATTCAAGACTAAATTCAAAGTCTTTTATCTGTTCAAACCATCATTGTTGTCTTATATTCAACTCTTTCTAAGAAAACAAATACTTCAAACTTTTATGATTCGAAAATAGCGTGAAGCTTTCCCCATACAAATAGTGTCTCTACAGGTTCAAAGCAAACATGATTGCCGCTAATTTCAAATCATAAACAGGATAATTCTTCTCGTGAATCTTTAATTGCCGAGAAACATAAGCAATCCCCTGCCATTCTGCATTAATACACAACCCAATCCAACTTTCAATGCATCAGTATTAACTGTAAGATCTTTCCTCAGTTTATGTAATACAAGAACTAGTGATGAAGTCAAAAGCTTCTTCAATACCTAAAATGCAGCCTCGCATTCATTGACCATATAAATGGAACATTTTTCTCACTTAATTTAGTAATTGACGCAACTATCTTTGAAAAATCTTTCACAAATCTACGATAATAGAGCCAAACCTAGAAAAATCCGTATTTTCATCATTGCAGCTGTTGTAGGTTTCGGCCAACCAATGGTAGCCTCAATTTTAGCTGGATCCATCAAATTCCTTCAGTACTAACCACATCACCCAAAAACCTCACCTTAGATAACTAAAACTCGCATTTGCTAAATTTGGCATACATCCTATGATTTCTCAAAGTTTGGAGAATAACTCTTATATGATGTTTATGATCCTCACAAGTCTTAGGGTATATCATGATATCATCAATGAATACTATTAAAAAATGATCCAAATATGGCCTCAACACTCTCTGCATCAAATCCATAAACCTCGCTAGAGCATTAGTCAACCCAAATGGCATTCACGCAAACTCAAAATGACCATATCTGGTACTAAATGTAGTCTTCTGCACATCATCTTCCTAAATTGTAAACTGATGATAATCAGAATGAAGATCAATCTTAGAAAAGAATTTAACACCGTTCAGTTAATCAAAAATATCATCAATTCGAGGAAGTGAATATTTATTTCAAACGGTGACTTTGTTCAGTTGTCTATAATCCATGTTGAACCTCAAGCTACCATCCTTTTTTTCACAAAAAGGACTTGTGCACCTCACGGCGATACACTCCAGTGAATAAACCCTTCATCAAGCAACTCCGCTAACTTTTTCTCAGAGGTGGAATTCCAGGTAAATCATCAGGAAACATGTCCGAGAAATCACAAACAACATGAATCTCCTCTAGTTAAATTTCAGGTCTTGCCTATGAAGTAATAGTTCCGGCAAGAGTTTCCATTTCTTCCCTAGTAGCTAACCTACCTCTTGTCAAATGTAACCTACACTATGTTCCGGTGTATGTGAAAATTGAACAGCCCAAAATATAAAAGAATACAGTCTTATGAAAACAGTCCAACTAGGCATGATAAGCCGCTATCCCAACAACACATCAAATATAAACTGGTATCGTTGGGGAATCGCCATCCTATTTTTACTATTTTCCCAATTAAATTGATTTTCCCATTTAATTGTCACATATATATTTAATAAAGGTCAAATTATTCAAGATTTTTAGAATTTAACTATGATATGTATTAAATGATAATTTTATTAGTATAAATAGCTCATTAACATAAAACTAATGCATAATATAATACATAAATAAATTGGCTCGATCAACCCCCTCCCCTTACATGAAATTATTCCGAAATTAATTTCCTAAAATATTTCCATTATAAGAGTCAAAAGTTGAGAGACTATAAAAATAATTAATTAATCCTAATACTAAAACTGGAAATAAAAATAGAGTAAGGGTTGCCTCCCATAAAGCGCCTTTGTTTACTGTCTTTAGCTCGACTAAACCACGTAGTTCTAAACTGGTTCCATAAACTTAACTTGTGCCAATCCAGAAAGTGATTGCTCGGTCATGCACTTAAAAAGTGATTGTTTTGTTCAGAGTATCCATGACAGCTTGCAAAGTGGCTAAGAAGGGTCGTCCTAAAATTAATGGAGGATCTTCCTTGATGAAGTGTGGCATAACCAAAAAGTTTGTAGGAATAATGTACTTGTTGATTTGAACTGATGCATTAGTAACCACAGCTATTGGCTTTACTGAATAACCGTTTGGTGGAGTAACTTTTTTGGAAGCAAGGACATCCAATTCCAATTGAGTGAGAAGAAAAAAATGAATTGACATGTTGTTTGCTCTAGAACCCTTATCACAAATAGCTTTAAAGTACAACGCCCATTTATTCTTTATGTTTATGTATATATTTCATGGATCATCGAGCTTGACAATTGCTAGATTATTCTCTTTCTTATTCTTATTATTTGTAGATTCAAATTCCTCCATGTTATTATTCTTAACAATGTTCGGTTGCTTAACCTTCCATTCTCGAGATATTGTCTTTTGATTTGAAGTATCTTCAACTTGCATATTCTTGGTCATAACATTTTTATCTTCCATTGGTACATAATTAATATCATATACTTCAGCTTCATGATGATTTTATTTTAAATATTCATTATCATTAGTTGGTTCATTATCAAATTCATATGAATGTCCATAGATATCTTCATCATTGAAACAAAAAGTGACAATTTTATTTCCAAATTCCATAGAAATTGTTCCTTCTAAGATATATAACTTTGTTTTAGTTGTTTTAAGGAATGGTCTTCCTAAAAGTATAGGTGGGGACTTAAATGATATTGAGTCTCCCATTTCCATAACATAGAAGTCAGCTAGAAATACTAAGTCACTTACTTTAACTAAGACATCTTCAAGTATACCATAAGGTTTAATAACGGTGTTGTCAGCCAAGGTAAGATTAATAGGTGTATTAGTCAATGAACCTATTTTCAATGACTAGTATAGTTTAAGTGACATAATGTTTATTGATGCTCCAAGATCCCACATAACAAAATCTATTAAACAAAATCTATTAAAGAAGTCCCTATTGTAATAGGAATTCCAAAAATTCTAGGTCGGAATATTTCTCAGGTATTTTTTTTAATTAAAGCAGACACTTTTTTTCATGAGTTTTCTTTAGATTCTTCTAAAAACTTATCCTTAGTTTCAGAGAATTATTTCAAAACGTCATCATAATTAGAAAATTGCATAATTAAATACATATTCTTCATTGTTTTATTCCTCCCTAGCATCAGCTAATCGTTGTGGAATGGTAGAATATGAACACATATCTTCATTCAAAGTATCAGAAATCTTATCATTCTCATCTTTATCAATAAATTCAGACTTTTGTAAATATTTTTCATATGATTCAACTCTGGCTAAATACCATGGGTATAATCTTCTAAAAAATGTGTATATTTTAATTTTTCAGCCATCCATTCTCTAAGAGGAATGACATTAGCCATCGTTTCGTCTTCTTTTTCTTTTTATTCTCCTTCTTCTTCTTCTTTTCTTCTTCTTCTTCTTCTTCTTCTTTTTCTTCTTCTTCTTCTTCTTTAATAATCTTATGAATCTTTTTTTTATTACTCTGTTTAAGTATTTTCCTAGTTATAGGTATGTTTTTCTTAACACTGAATAAAACATTAACTTGTGCTTGATCAGAAGGAGCAACATTAGCTTGAGTAGGTGCTTTAGCTTGATTACTCTATTGAGTACTTAGCCTATTTATTCGTAAGTTTATTTGACTTAACTGATTTCTTAGTTCATTAATAGTATTATACGTCTTAATCTGATTTTGACAAATCTGTGTAAAGTTTTGATGACTTTGATTCATAAAATAAAGTAAAATTCGCTCTAAATTTGGATTCTTAAGTTAAGTATTTTGTTGAGGTTGCTTATTAGGTGAAGATTGTATCCGAGTCTTGGTCTATAAGTATTATAATTCTACTTTTGAGGACCATAACTAAGATTTGGATTTAGTCTTCCTGGACAATAAGTATTATTATTATATTGGTTTCTTAGGGGACCAAAAAATTAATTCGTCATTGCCTAAACCTCTTCAGTATTTTGTTATCTAGGGTAGGACACGCATCCGTAGGATGTGTAACATCACTACAGAATCCACAAGCCTTAACTTGAATAGATCTGTCGTTAACAGCTTAACCATCTTAGATAATTCATCAATTTTATCCTCAAATGCATTATTTCTTTTATTATCCACTTCATAGAGTTTCTTTTTAGAGGATCCAGATTTTTCCCCATATTGCTTGGATTGTGTTTCCACTTTATTAATTGTTTTTTTCATAGTAATAAGGTATGATTTACTTTCGTAGATTTAGTTTAATGGAACTTATTTTCGATCATGTAGGGATAATTACTTTCGTGCGACTCCATGAACATACTGCATACAAAGAAAATACAATTCAAAGAACAACTTTAAAATGTACAATAATACATGGATAACACAATGGATTAAAAATCTTATGTAATAATAAAAGCACAACAATATCCTTACAAGTTAAAATCAATTGCACCTTTTTTTCACATGCTTAAAAGGTACTACATATCATACAATTGACTCTGCATTATATAAAACAAGACAAAATTAGTTGGCTAAGAAACAAAAACAAATACACTTACCTATCTCCTTTTATCATAACAAAATTATAGACCCTACAATATCCACAAAGATCTCTACATAAACATCTAAAAATCCTTTTCTAGACTCCACAAGATCCATAATTTTTTTTTAAAAAAAAAAACCTATATTATAAAACAACCCTCTCTACAAACGTAAGATCCACAAAATCAAGTGCCGAAGAATGAGAATTTGAAAACACAAACGCAAGAACATGTACATAATTGCAATAGAAGAAAAAAGGAAAGACCAAATATCATATTTTGGGAAACTTGAACAGAAAAGAAAAAAGAAAATAAAAGCATATATAGTATGCTATGCTTCAAAGCTAAAACATTATTCCTTTTATACTTAGCCTTATATTCTATTAAACAAAATGCAGACCAAATTAACACCCAAAAAAAAAAATAGATCGAAATGGTGGCTTATTGGACAATCAAACTTGAACAACAAAAATCTTAAAATGGGCATGAAAAAAGCAGATCGAAACTCTAGATAGAATTAGAATTTGATTTCTTCAATTCCACAATAAATTTATCCTTGAGATGTACATCTTAAATCAAAGTCTTAAAATGGGCATCAAAATAGAATTTTATCACGGGTGAGGAGAAGGAAATCTGCACAAAACAAGATTCATGTTACCTAGCCTTCGAGTTAGGGGCCAAATTGGGCATTGCTTTGTTCAAACTTGAAGTCAATAAGGTAGTGCGCCCAATTTGATTCCACGATCTACACAAAGATGTGAGATTCAACTAGTTATATTTCATAGGGGAAGCGATTCTGTTTTTTGTTTTGGAAGAGGGGAGTTACTTTAACCACTGGGGAGCAAGGTCGGTTTTTGGAAGTGGAGTTTCTCATCGGTTTCACTGGCATAGAGGAGTGTAATTTGGGAAATAAATCAGGCATGTTGCTGTTTGGTGTTTTTTATTTTTGTTGGCTGCACATATACACAAACATGTATAGGGGAGTGGATGAAAAGCCCCCACCCCATTCTTTTGGTTTTTTTGGAGGAATAGCTTATAAAAAAAATTACTCCCCAGAAACACTTACTACTTTAAGACTTTTCTTAAGATAAAAGAAAGCTAAAAACAATTGATCAGAACACAAAATATGAGGAAAAGTAATGAGATTAACAAAAAAAGGGAAAAGAAAAGAAAAGAATAAGAACAAAACTCACAGTGGTGTTGGTGCAACTGAAGCTACAGAGAGGAAATGGAGAGGGATGATCGGCTTCGAGGAGATGGAGAGGGGAGATAGAGTTTGCGGAGATAGGGAGCAGAGACGAAGGTGAAGAGATGATATGGAGAAGCGAAATTGACTTCACTGAGATGGGGAGCAGAGACCGAAGGTGAAGAGAGGAGATGGAGAGGGGAGATCGACTTCGCGGAGATGGAGAGAGTGTAGAGCACAGAGAAGGGAGTGAAATGGGGTGGGACAGTAGGGTAGGGCTCTTTCATTTGATTTTTTTTTTCAATTTTTTTGCTCTAACAGAAGTTGAGTGAAATATACAGGTGGTGATGACGTGGCATAACACGTCGGCAAAGTCAGACTTCATAAAGCACTCAGGATACAAATTTATCAATTTGAAAAGTTGAGGATATAATAACAAAATTGCAAAGGTTATGATATAACAACAAAAGGTTGAAAAGTTTATGATATTTTAACCAATTTGTCATATAATTTATGGAGCCAAAGAAACTCTTTCTTAGGCTTGATGATCACTATTCATCAAGTCAAAGAAGCATTTCTTTGACTTGGTGAATAATGACACTACTCATCAAACCAACGAAATCTTTTACTTGTAATTACTTACTTGCAATTAGAGTCGAAGATTTTGACCTCATTGAAATTATATTGTTGGAGACTTTGACTTCATTGAAACCATGTCGTTGGAGACTTTGACTGCATTGAAATCATATTTTTGGAGAGTTTAACAGCATTAAAACTGTACAAAGAAGTCATACAAGGAGTCAATTGATTATCTTTATAGCTTATTCTTTTGAATGCTTCGTAATACAACACATCCACGGAAGATCCATTGTCGACTAGAGCTCTTTGCACCATGAAGTTTCCAACCATTAATTCAACAACTATGAGATCATCATGCGGAAACTTCACTTCCAGATCTGTATCAGTGAAAGTAATCTCTAAATCCAGACGTACCTTTTTGGGTAGAATCTCAACAGTTAGGCATTTTCTTGCATATGCCTTCCTAGATAAAAATGTATTGCCTTTAAGGCCTGCAGATCATCCGGATATGACATTGATGACTCTTCCCTTTATCTTCTCTGTCTTTTTCGCTTCCCTCTTTTCTAATCTATCCTCCCGATGCACTGACTTTGAGTCTTTGACATGCCTATTGTCTCCATGCTTAACGATTTCCTCCAATCGTCCTTTTCGGACTAGGAACTCAATTTTTTCTTTTAGTTGCTTGCAATCCTTAGTGTCGTTGCCATGATATTTGTGAAAACGACAATATGATATCTTATCTCTTTTTGCAATGCTATAACACATTGGTTTTAGCCATCGAACATATTGTTCAGATTGAATCTCAAACAATGTTTGTCCTCTTTAGGAGTTAAGAGGAGTATATCGATGAAGTCTAAAGGAACTTCCGGTTTTCGGTACATATGAGGATTCTTGCTCCGGCCTTTTGACTTGTTCCTTGTTTTTGTCTTCCTAAACACCTCGTCTTTTGCCTTCTCATTTAGGCTGAACAACCTCTTTGAGCACCATATATTTTTTCAGCCTTCTCTTACAGCTCTGCCATAGTTTTAGGTGGATTCTTGGCTAAAGAAACTTTGAGGTGTTCATTGGTTGTCCTATTAGTGAGGGCAACCACTGCTACCGATTGATCCAAGTTTGGGACTTTCAATGTTTCATTCATGAAATTAGTTATATAGTATCTTAGAGACTCACTATTCCTTTGTCATATTTCCATTAGGGATGCTGAACTCTTAGCATGATTTTTGCTTCCTCTGAATTGATTGACGAATCGTTCACTCAATTGTCTAAACGAACTGATTGATGCTGCGAGTAATTGGCAATACCGAGCTAGCCCTCTTAACGTTAAAGGGAAAGCCTTGCATTTAATCGCATCTGAAACGCCATGTAGAAACAAGACTAAATCAAAATTGAGGACATGTTAAGTTGGATCCCTTATGCAGTCATATTTATCAATACTTGACGTCTTAAGTCCTTCAGACATTGTTCTTCCACGTTGCCCCTCGCTTAATGCGTCGACTTGATCTTACAAGTTACTAAAATTTTCTCATAGTTCATTCACTTCATTGTTTCTTTCATCCTAGGGTCTTATACCATTTTTCTTTTCTCCACTCGTCGTCACTCCAACTCATCCCTAAGATCAGTTGGTTCTGCTTGTGTATATCTTCGTGATGGAGATCGTCTTAAGGGTTTACGATGACGATTTTCTAGGATATCAGGAAGTGTATGCCAGAAACTCGTTTTTGATGTTGAGTAGTCCTTACTTCAGAATTTCTTGTTCTTACTACCATGATTTATGGCCTTCCTTTTAGCGTCAGATGATGCATCAACTACCGCACAATTTTCTGGAGTAATAGGCCGTTCGAATTTTGAGGAGAACACCGACAACATTTCAAGAATGCAAACTGCATAACAAATTCGTAGTGGGGGGCTTCGAGGAGAACATTCCAATGCCTGAGTTAGATAAGGGCTTTTGAGAAAGGATGACTTAGGTTTAAAGAAGAGAACATACATATTCCTCTGATCAGCTTGTGTTTTTATAGCCTTAGAGTCTACCCTTTGTTTTTCCCATTAAGATCTTGTCAGATCCGAGTTTCCTATTTTAGTAAGATTTAGCAAATCACGCTTTTTCTTTTTTTGGTAAGATTTCTCTCCAATCCAAGGTAATCAAAGATTCGACAAAATATTGGGGATTTTATGATCGTAACCGTAAATATAACAGTTCAATTTAGTAATAATGTGATCAACAAATGGATTATGGATATCGTCTTTTGGGAAATGTTTACTTGGACGCGATTCACTTAGTTAAGTTCATTCTATTGTTAAGAAGGTCTCTTTTTAATTTAGTTTACAACGTCACCTATATAATGAATTACTATGCTTTCATCTCATACTTCTTTCATTTTCATTATGTGTATGCAATGCTTAATTAGAATATACAGATTTTCTTCATATTCACTTCAACCCACTATTGTGGTAGAAAATGTCATAATGTGCAAACTAGAACTCCACATATCGGTGTGAATAACGTAAATCTCACATAACATTAAGTTCCAAATCTTTACAGTTATAACCACTTAAGTTTACTATCCATGTATCCCTAATCAATAACTATCTATTGATGTTATATATATATATATTTTACGATTGTATTGTTCATATCTGGACTTAAAAGCTCCAATAGTTATGATAACTCCTAAAACCTCTAATCAACAAACACGTTATCAAGATTTTCATAGCATTACTCATAGAATCAATACAAATTTTAACAATTGCACTTTCTAACATTATAATCCACTCATATTTCCTTTAGCATATCATTCATACCATAGGATCCATTGATCCCTCAGATAAAAAAATTACTCACTCGTCATTGAAATCAACATCATACAATTCATAAACATCATTGAAATCAGAGATAAAACTAAATATTACCTTTAATTGAATCAATGGAACAAGAATTGAATTGCAAAATATGAGTCTTAAATGTCTTCTCATTCAAAACTCTTCTCAATACTCAAAAACAAACTAATCTATTGTCAACTATTGTAAACTATGATATTATATATGTTTACCACGTTCTTATACCTATTTATACCCTTAAGACTCGTTATAATACAATTAGAAACCCTAATTAACAATTTCAAATGAACTAGTACTCCAAAACTTTCTATTTTTATGTCTCGGCGCTGTCTGTAAGTGATCCACGCCATCTGTGTAAACCCACAGCGCCACCACAGCTTTGACCTTTGTATGTGAATTTTCTCCTCTAAGTAGGCTCGTCGCCCTGTGTATACTAGCCCGATGCCGTGTCTGTTACCTCACAGTGTCGTACCTCACAGTGCCGCCACTGTGTCAAGTGTATTGCACCTCTTCTTTGATTTTCAAGCCTTCTCCACGCCTTGCCCACGCCTTGCACTCACTTCCCACGACGTCAATGGTCTATGCCATTGCCTCAAGTGTGTATTTATGCTTTTTCTCCTCATTTCATAATGAAATCACTCATTTGTCTTTTTTATACCTTGTAGACCTGAAAACACATAAATATCATCAATTAAAGCACATTCAGGGATATTTAGTCCAACTATAAAACTAAATTAACCCTATATATAAGTCTAATTAAACACTTATCATCCTTTACCAAGTCAATGTTAGATCCGAGCATATCAAAAAATCCTCTCGAGATGTACGTATATGGATCCCGAGGCAAAATCATAACCGACATACACCAAGGCGTAATTATTTACTTACTAATGAGCCATGCATGCAACAAATTAAATATACTCAAATCCTTATACTACGTACGTTCCATTATCGATATATAGGAGTATGTATATTCAAATAGCATTATTTGTCATATTTCCTTATTGATCTTTCTACTTTTTTTAAGTAAATTAAATAAAAACTTCATTAATCATCAGTGGCTGGATACATGACCAGATGACATAGAATCAATTGCCCTAATAAAAACTCATCGATTCACTAATCCTATTTGTCCAAAATTGAGAACCGTCGTCCATTTGGTTGTGAATGTGCCTATAATATTGAAACAATGTGACAATCATGAACTGCTCTCTACAAAGAACACATGATAGTACACCACTAGAACCACATAGCGTAAATTAAACAAAACTTAAGACTTCCAATAAGGGAAAACAATGCAACTCTTAAGGGAAGATAAACTAACTATCACATGGGAAAACTATAGAAGAGACCAGCCTAGCAGCCACACAAATCTACGAACGATCGTTGAGAGAATGTACCGGAACAACTTGGAACCAATCTTCTCAAACCAAAAATCATAAGTGATAATCAGGGGAAAAAAAAAAACTAGGGTATGAGTGGCTCATGCATGTCAAACAAGTCTTTGAAGCTAGCTAGTTCGAATGGCTTCATTTGTGATCCTGATCTTTCTACTTGATTTCTTAAGGGAAATGCTATTTTATACACACTAAAGTTTTTTATTTTTTGAGGAACAGACTATAAAGTTGTTCTTCTTTCTAATTGAATAGGAGTCGAACTCACGACCTATCTAAACTTTGCATTTTACAAAAAAATTGGCAAGTACAAACTATAAAGTGATTACTCCAAAAAAGAAAATGCATTTTTGTAAAAAATAGAAAATGCATATTCAAAGAGGGGCTAGTGTGTAAAGGAGAATAATCGTATTCATAAAAAGGAAAAGAATAATTGTATGGAAAGAAGACACTAATTCAAATTAATTAATGAGTCAAGTGTTTTTGGGGATTGAGATTTGCTGCAACTAAAGCCAACAAATTCATCTAATCTCTCAAAACAACCCAAGTTTTCAGAAGCCGTGCCGTCTTGGGCGTTTGGTTGTTGCACAAACCAGACAAAACTTATTCCTTAATCCATCTTTAACACTTTTTCTTCTCGCCAATCTATGATCTCACATTCTCAGTATCTCGCATGCATACAACCAAAATAATGTTCAACAACAAGAAACAATGACACCCGTTTTATCGAATCATCTTCTCATCACCACCCTTCATCCAAAAACTTCAAATTTCTAAGCATTTGACACTCGAATCAAACGGTTGAGAGCAGCAAATGAGAAGCCAAAAAATGTGTTCTGCAAACAACTGTGTCACATGGCATCAACATTGATTAACTGTCAAAAGTGAAGAAAAGCTTGCTTGGTTTCAGTTTCCAAGCATGTTTTCAACTGACCGCCCCTCGAGAGGGCTTTCGAACCCTTAAAATTTGGATTAGAAGTCCATTTGTGAGTGTCTTGTAGTTCTCTCTTTGTTTTTAAATGAATAAAAACCACCCTGTCGTTCTTGTAGCGAAACCGACGCAGAGAATATTCTCTCGCGTCGGTTTTTTGTGGGATGCGGGGGTAGGGATGCGGGGGTAGGGGACGTAGGGGTCACGGGATTACGATCCCGTGACCATGCCCGAATCATTGCCGTGAAGCCTATATAGGCGGGGACGGGGAGCTCGGTGGAGGAAGACCACGCGCGGACGGAGGAGACACAGGCGGATCAACGCGGCGGAGGAGGTAGAAGCGGCGGAGGAAGAAGGTCGTATTTGGGTTGAGCGGGGAGGAGAGTGGAGACGACGCAGGGAGCGGGAGGTCCGAGGCGAGAGTGAGGCGAGAGGAAGTGCCATTTTTGTTTGCGCGGAGCGGAGCGGAGCCGAGCGTGAGCCGAGCGAGCCGAGCGAGCGGAGCCGAGCTTTGCTTTGGGCAGGGGAGCGCGGAGCAGCGGCGGCGGGCACCATGATGCGTCTCGGCCAAGGAGAAGTAGGAGGTCCAAAGTGAAGGAGGAGGAGGTATGTACGTGATGAAAAAAAATGGCAAGTTTAGTTTGTGTTAGTTTTTTTAGTTTACGTATGTGTAATTTGGTTTAAGTTTGTTTGTTTAGTTAGTTGATTATTTGTTAGTTTGTCTTGTTTTAGGTATTTAACTTAGTTTAATTTGGTTTTTAGGTTAGTTAGTATAGTTAGAGTAGTTTGTTTAGTTTAGTAAGTTTGTTTAAGTTACTCAGTTAATTAAGTTTGTTATAGCCGATTTATTATACTATTTGTGTTCTAAACAAACGAAAATACAATGTTATTGCAGGAATATTTTGTTGGAGAGGAAAAGCGGTGAAAAAAAGTAAGTTCGTTAATTTAGTATTTTCAAGTAATTAAGTATGTCGTTTAGAGGGACATAACAAAAAAAATTGTCCGTTGAGACCTCAACCATCCAATGACAACCTATAGTCGAGTTTGTATATTGTGTGAAGTAACTAAAGGTCGTACATATGTTGCTTGTGTGAACTTTTATTAATTACTAATCGTTTGGTTGTGTACAACACTCATTTTATTTTGCTAACATTATATGTAGTTGTACTACAATGGATCCAGGGCCTTCTGATCCATCACTATTGCAACTCCAATCTACACACAGATCAACGCGAGCATGGAGGGGCGAGGTAACATTTCTTACAGCAATACGTCAAATTTATATCAATAATGTATCAAATACGTACATTAATACACTATCAATTACAAGGTGTACGAAACAATGCGTGTACGTCGAAGACGTGGGGTCGTGGATCGAACGATGCAGTATCATTCTAGGATGATCCCATATCTTCGTTCCAGTGGGTTCTATGGGATATCTCGTGTAGCATTTTTCAGCCTTGATTGGGCTTTGATTACTGCGTTTGTAGAGAGATGGCGCCCTGAGACGCATACATTTCACATGCATTGTGGGGAGTGCACCATTACACTTCAAGACGTGCAGGTACAGCTAGGATTACCGATCGAAGGTATGCACAGACGGGAACGACGGACGCAGACTATGCTGATGTCTGTGAGAGGCTACTTGGACGAACTCCTGGTGGAGATGACATCGTTGGATGTAAACTAAAGGTCGAATGGCTTGAGCGTAACGTACCATCAATAGATGATGATAGCGATGAGGAGTCGGTCCGACGTTACGTTCGATCGTACATACTTCAACTCATCGGTGGATGTCTTTTTGCCGACAAGTCTAATCGATTCGTCCATTTGATGTTCCTACCATTGCTGGAGGATTTCCAACTAGCTGGACAATATAGTTGGGGGAGTGCTTGTTTGGCTTATTTGTACAGGGAGTTGTGTCGCGGATCTCGCGCGGGTGCACATGAGGTTGCTGGCGCGTCAATTCTTTTACAACTTTGGGCATGGGACCGATTTCCATTCATAGCACCGCGGCGCCTGCGTGTTTCTAGAGCTCAGCAGCGAACTGTGGATGGACAAAATATGCTTATGGACGTTCCACTCTGATTACGTGTATGAAAGTCGATTTGTCATTAATTTGCATTTTCATTATTGTCCATTTACATTTATCTTAAATTATTGTCTTCTACACAGATGGCTCGATGCATTTTCGGTATCACAAAGTGCGACGCACGTCGTATCGCTACCGTGATGCACTCGACTCGCAGAGGCATGAGAATGATGTGGTCCGGCAACCTTATGCACAACTCATGGGGTCTCTTCCCGACATCGTACAAATGGCAACGGAAGTTGGCTCTCGACGTGTCCCCTTATTTGTTTCCACATTGTGGAGTGGCATCGACTGAAAGGGTGATGAGACAATTCGGCATGGTACAAGTGGTGCCGCCAAATTGTGCTTACGACGCCCAACCGCACCGCTTTGGAATTGCGTGGACATCATCATGAAAATTGGGTGACCTTCCATGCAAGCTATATACACATGTGGGAGAATCGTGGGGACACCATTGCCACAGCGGCAGTTAATGAAGGCCACGATCACCAAGAGTACATGACGTGGTATCGCTCGGTCACTAGGAGATTCGTTGGACACGACGGGGCGTTACGTGACTACTCGGTAAAATTCTAACTCTTTATTTTCCTCGAACATTAAATCTCTTATATTGCGTGCTCTGACCTCTTATATTTTGTATATCAGCGTAACTTGGTGCATCGACTGAGGCGAGTGTTTATCGAGGATGGGTACGAGCAAGGTCTTGCTGCTATCGATGAAGGGATTCAAATTTTAGACGAAGACGAAAGGCGAAGGTCTACTCTTTCGCATGACGGAATTGACGTCGAGCAAGACATTAATGAGGATAATGAACAAGACGATGAAGAAGACGATCAGGCCGAACCAAACATAGAGGTGAGAAGAAGACGAGCACGACCAGAGATTGTGCGGGAACGCACCAGGCGTCCTCGTCCACCACGTCCATCTACTCAGACTGAGATTGCTGCAGAGAGTAGCAGACGATCTCCTCCAGCACGTTCATCTCGTTCGAGAGCGAGTAGAACAGAGACTGTTGGTGAGAGTAGCCGACGATCGTCGCCACCCCAGCAAGAACCTCAAATGTTTGTACCCAGGCCGCCGAGCGTGAATCTTCCTCCTTACTATTTTGATCCATACGCACCTGGGCCGTCGTCTTCATATGTGGACCCTGGAATGCCTCATCCTCAAATGTATCCATCATCGCCTCGCACATGCCTAGTCCATATACTCCTACTCCATATAATTACAATATGGCGTATAGTGGAGACCCTTCATTCATGAACTTGTTGACCATGCCGCGCCTCATGTTCCATTCCCCCAACCCCATGCAGAAGCCAATATTTCTGGGATGGTTCCACCTCCTATTTTTGGTAGCATCGATAGCGAGAGGTGAGTCGAGTCAAGTACCGGAGGAAACGCAACAATCTACTCGACGTGATTCATCGCAAGACCAAATACCTCAACAAGCTCAACCGGATGTACAAACACATCGTCCACCAAGACAAAGAGTACGTCCGGTTTGCATCACCGAGCAACAACGTCAACTAACCGCTTAAATAGACTGCATGATGAGTTTACTTGATGTCATGGTGATTTGTAATTAACTTATATTTTGGGTTCACAAAGTACGTGTATTCAACTTTCTCATTGAATAAACTTATTTCTCACGTTTTCCATATTATTTAACTTAAGTGGTTAGCTTAGTTAGTTAGGTGTCGGTGGTTAGGTTATATTAGTTTAGTTTGGTTAGGTTAATTAGGTTAGTTAGTTAAGTTAGTTTAGTTAGTTAAGTTAGTTTAGTTTAGGTGTTGAGGTTATGTTTGTTTAGTGTAGTTGAGTTAGGGTATGTTCCTTAGTGTAGTTGAGTTAGGTTATGTTTGCAATTAAGCTAGTTAAGTTAGTTATTTTAGTTTACTTAGTTTGTATTGTTAGGTGGTTTGGTTAGTTAATGTTAGTTAGTTTAGTTTGTTAGTTACTTTAGTTTGGTTATGTTAGTTACTTAGTTAGTTAGTTAATTTAGTTGAAGTTAGTTAGTTAGTTAGTTTAGTTTGGTTTGGTTAGGTTAGTTTAGTTTGGTTTGGTTAGGTTAGTTTAGGTAGTTAGTTTAGTTTGGTTAATGTTAGTTAGTTAGTTTAGTTTGGTTTGGTTAGGTTAGTTTATGTTAGTTATTTTAGTTAGTTAGTTAGTTAGTTAGTTAGTTTAGTTAGTTAGTTAGTTAGTTAGTTAGTTAGTTAGTTAGTTAGTTAGTTAGTTAGTTAGTTAGTTAGTTTAGTTAGTTAAGGTTAGTTAGTTTAGTTTGTTAGTTAGTTTAGTTTGGTTAGGTTAGTTATTTTAGTTTGGTTAAGGTTAATACTATAGTTAGTTACTTACTTGGTTAATTAGTTTATTTAGTTTAGTTGGTTATGTTTGTTAATGTTAGTTAGTTTAGAAAAGAGAGTTTAAGGTTTAAAACAATGTACATATATATATTCATAATTGGTTTTTTAAATACAAATATAAACTCCTCATATGCATATTCAAATTTGGTTGTATGCAACCCCCACGAGTGCTTCATGATTTCTTCAGCCACTGTGTCCCTGAATCCGAGAAGCTCCAGTAGCTTTTCTTGAATTCTTGAAATGGGATTTCGAGAACTTTGCTGGCATTGCCATTGATCGGAGTATCGATATGGTGAAAACCGGTACACGTTTGCAGTGAAAATCGGCTACTTGTCAATGGCTTTTTATGGATTTAAGCGGAATGAGGTAAGCTGTTGTAGATGAGACGTGACAATGGAGGCTGCTCCTGCAAGTCCAAAAGTTACTTCACTGGCATTGAGTCCTTACTCCTCTCCGAATGTTAGCGCATTATTAAAGATACAGATCTTAGCATGGTAAGAAGTTTAATCACTTACATAAGTAAATTAGTATGTAGATGGATTTTCTGTAGAAGCAAATGATCTTCTGAACTGTTTTGTTCTGCAATTCCAGGAGTCGAGAGACCAGCCTACCCGTTTCTGTCCGAGTTCGCATCTGCAACAAAGTTCTTGAGCTTCACAAGGTATGATCAATACCAACTCAAACAATAAATTCAACATTTGGGGTTCTAATTCGAATGTTCTAAGTTCTAACCTTTTGTTCATTCCATGACAGTACCCTCTACTTTCAAGGAGTGGGTACTTCAGAAAAGCACTGAATGAGAAAAAAGAAATACAGTTACCGGATAATTTCCCAGGAGGAGCAGAGGTTTTCGAAATGGTTGCACTGTTCAGCTATGGTTCTTCCACCCTGATTGATCCATTTAATGTTGCAGCACTTCGCTGTGCTGCAGAGTTTCTTGAAATGACGGAAGCTTATGGTTTGGGCAACTTGTGTGAGCGGTCAGACCTGTATCTTAATCAGGTTGTGCTGCAGAATTGGGATGATACACTAATTGTCCTTCAGAAGTGCCAATCGTTGCTCCCCTTGTCAGAAGAGCTCCTAATTGTGAGTCGTTGTGTAGAGTCCCTTGCATTCATGGCCTGCATGGAGATTTTAGATCCAGAGGGGAGAAGAAACAGACCTGTTCTCACTGTGAAGGCGTTCGCCAGTGAAGCTTTGAGCTGTGATGCTGGGAAGGAAATTGCTGGACAAGAAGTATGGGTGAAAGACCTTGTAGCCTTGCCGTTCGGGTTCTTCAAGAGGATAATTGTTTCATTGAGAAGACAAGGCATGAAGGAGAAATACGTCAGTCCCATAATAGTTTGCTATGCAAATAAATGGGTTCTCTACAAGAAGACCCATCAATTTTGGGAGCACGCGGACGAAAAAATTAATTCTGACCATGCAAATACCAAAATCTCAACTCTTCTACAAGGTATACTTGATTTACTACCAACAGAAGAAAAGGCAAGTAAAGTAACTCCAGTGGGATTTTATTTGGCCTTGCTATCAAAAGCAATCACTCTCGATATAAGAAGCGACAGTAAGACAAAGTTGCAAGGTCTTATTGCATCCATGCTACACTTGGCATCAGTGGACGATCTCTTATATCCAGGAATTGAGAAAGAATATATTTCATCTAGTGTTCAGTTTTCCACCATGGAAACTATAGTTTCTATGTGCATTTCATCCAGTATAGATACAGACAACACACCATCAGATAAAATGTCTATTGTTGCAGAACTGTGGGATAAGTATCTTTCTAACGTAGCCTTTGATACAACAATGAGCGTCGAGAAATTCATGAACCTCATTGAGCACATACCAATATCATACAGACGCACACATGATCATCTCTATAGAGCAATTAACACTTATTTAGTGGTAAGGTCACAACCTTCAACAATACATTATAGCTATGAACTCTTTCAAAATACAGACTCTCTCATGCATTTGTAAAATTTACTGATATATAGGGGCATCCAAACATATCTCAAGAGGAAAAAGGATCAGTGTGCAAGTACCTCAATTGTCAGAAACTATCGCAGGAAGCAGGCATTGAAGCTGTACAAAATGACTTGATGCCGTTACGATTAATCGTCCAGGCATTATTTGTTCAACAGCTGAACACGCACCAGGTATTCAAAGACTGTTCTGATTCTTTTCGTTATGCCCATCAAGAAGACTTTTCTGGAATCCTCTCAAGCTCGAGGCATTCAAATCCCAGAAGCCAGATTCTAGAAACTCCAGTAAAAGAGATAGATGGAGATGTGTGTCTAACACCCATGGATTACTTGCCGCAGAAAGATATTGCGGCACAGACACCTGGATTCTCAAAAGAGGACTATGAATCCACAAGCTTTAGAATTCAGAACCTAGAGAAGGAACTCGTCGCTTTGAAGAGAACCCTTCAGTTGCGGAAGTCTGCAAATGGATCGGAACAAAAACCCAAAAAACAATGGAGCCAGAGGTGTTATAGTTCAGAGGCAAGAACACTGACAAAGAAGAGAAACACAATTGGGCAATTTACCAGTAGTATCACTTCAATCTGTTTTGCATCTCAGAGAAAGTATGCCAGTAGCTTACTCAAGGCATTTAGCAGGATGACCTTGTTTGGTAAAAGCAAATCAAAGAGAAAGCCGGGTGCAGCTGCGCAGAAGTCCAAGCCATTCTAGTGGAATTACTATAAACATAATACTTTGAAGCTAAAAATAAAAACACAATATATAGATAATGGATAAAGGATGTGGAATGTTCCCAACATGCAGCAAATAGTACTTGAAAATGTATTCTAATAATGTATTTGAAGTGCTATGATCTCAAGGACGATATGTGTAATTGTAATTATGCAGATAGAAGAATAGCTTGAACCAACATTTTCACTACATACTGAAAATGCTATTTTATTCTGAGCTTACAGCAGCTGATAAAGCACCAAGCACGGCTTTTTGTGTGTCTCATTACTAGAAATCAAAAGCCAAAACAGCTTAGATGGCCCTTTTCATGTCAATTGCGTTTCTAACTTTGTGTTCTTGCTTGATGAAATGTTCTCATTCCAAGGCAAGTCTAATACTGAAATTTGAATCTCACTGCGAGTAGGCTAGTCCACCTCAATTTACTCAGCGCATTAGCAAGTGCCCCTGAGAGGCCTATCGAAGCTCCACCTTGGGTAGCCAAAATAAATGCTGCCAACAAAGGTAAATCAAATGGTAGTTGATAGGTAAGTAGGGAAGGATAATTACCACCATTTTTGATAAATTTGAAAGCATCTTCCATCTCTTCACAAAAAACGATTGAACTGAATAGAACGCCTAAAGTGCACAAACAGCAAATGAGATGGGATAAAGAAGATGCATGTGGCACCCAGCAGTTCCTTGGTTCCCGTTGACTTTCCCCGGAGCTGGCCAAATGAAATAGCCAACTTATCTCAACAAACCATTTTCTTTACTTAATGCACTTAATCGGGCACAATGGAAGAATTGGATCCATGTAGCCGACCCTAATTAATTTGGGGCTGAGACTATGTTTTTTGTTTGTTTGTATTGAGAGACGCAACTGCCCAATGAATTCAGAAAATTCAAGTTCGGAAAACTTATTTTAGTAAGAATGAGGCCGAGCCGGATGCCTCAGCGGGATGAGAAACACTCCGAGCTCGCACCCAAAAAAAGGAATAAATGCACCAAGCTCACAGCTGTACATCCACTCGTAGTCATTCCTCTGACACTGGCCAAGCATATACTTTGGTCGAGCCAGTAACACATAAAGTTCATATCATTCAGTCACCCTAAGCCCTTTTCTTGAAGCTGCTGCTTGACAATGTGCTTTTCATGCTTTTGTCGTAAACATATATAGGTGTACTGTAAATGAGTTTGTGCAATGTCCCCCCAATATTTGTTTGTATCTATAAAAACGTGAAAAAAAAATTCATTTCGACCTGTGCTATTAATCATAACTGCTTATATCTGGAACATAACCTGCATCCTTTAGAACACAAGTTAGATCCTTAATAGCCTCACGCATCTGCTCACTTTCCTTGTGAAATTTATCTCCAACAAGGAACATATGGACTTCTTTTTGGACCTCAATCCAACTGCAAGCAGGTTCCTTTTTCACCCTTAATGTTCTCATAGCTTCCCGAACCTCTTTAACATTTTCCCACAACCCAAAAGAAGCATACGTATTGGAAATAACAACATGCTTTCCAGCATTCATTGGTTCCAACTCAAAAAACTTTCGCGCTGCGACTTTCACCAATTCCAAGTCTCCATAATTCCTACAAGCCCCAAGCAATGCACCCCAAACAACACTATATTTCTCACAAGGCGAGTTTTTAACAAATTCATAAGCCTCGTATAACTTCCCTGCACGCCCTAAGAGATCAACCATAGTAGCATAGTGTTTCGCTCTAGGCCTAATACCATAGTCCCTTGTCATCAAGTAGAAGTATTGCCAACCTTCATTAACCATACCAGCGTGACTACATGCTGAAAGAACTGCAAGAAAAGTCACATAATTCGGCCTAAACCCTCCTTTAGTCATCTTACAGAAAAGCTCCAAAACCTCGTCTACAAGTCCATGTAATCCATACCCACAAATCAAAGCTGTCCAAGTAACTACATTCCTCTCCAACGCCTTGTCAAACGCTCTTCGAGCATCCCCAACACTACAACATTTAAAGTACATATCCATAAGCGCACTGTTAACCACCACATTGTTCATAACATTACACTTTATCATAACACTATGAGCCCGCTTCCCCTGCTCCAGCGTCGCCAGAGAAGCACAAGCCCGAAACACGGACGCAAAACTAAACTGATCCGGCTTCACCCCACTCAACCTCATACTATAAAAAAGATCCAGCCCCACCTCTTCAAGTCCACTTTGCACATACCCAGATATCATAGCGTTCCAGGACACCACACTTCTGTTGGGAATTTCGTCAAACACGATATGGGCAGTTCTCAAATCGCCTTTTTTAGCATACAAGATCACTAATTTGGTCTGCAAATACTCATCTGGAGCAAATCCAGTTGTTATCATTTGCGAATGAATTCTTCTCCCTTTGTTGAATTCCTTCTTGAATATGCATTCTTGTAATAAGAGTGCGAATGTTTGATGATCCACCTGTGATTTCGACCCGCAAAGTATGTCGACTGCTTCGATTATTCTTCCCGATCGACACAGACCCTTTAATTTTTCATTCAATTCGAGCGAGTTTGGTTGTCTTTGGCGCGAGAATTGCATATATATCAACGGGTTTGTCAAGCGCATGTCGAAGGTTGCTTCGTTTCCACTAAGGCTTTCCGTGGCATTACAAACTGCAACGGCCTATTTAGGGATGTCAATTGGTAAGGCACGGCCGCCCCATCATAGGAGTGTCTTACCCATGTCCTACTCTTTTACCCTATTTTTTGATGGGGTGAGTATGGATAATATCTGTTTGGGTTGCAGGGCATCATGGGTATTCATACTCATTATTAATTAATATAAAATAAAAAGATTTAAAATTAAAAAGGAGTAAAATAAAATATTAATAGAATCTGCACATTATATTATTTCTATAAGTATTACAAAAAACACATAAAAATGTATGATGTTTCTAATAATTATTCTAAAATTAAAACTATTAAAGTCTTCATTAAGTCAAAAAAAGACTTCAATCTTTGAAAATTATAAAAATGTACCTTCAATCTTCGACAATAGACATATTTTAATGGTAAAATCAAGTTAATATATATAAATAAGAAAAATATAATATAAATAGGTATATGGGTGGGTAATTGGGTAAATGGGGCGGGTAGATGTTACTACCCTTACCCTACCCATACCTGACACGTGTCGAGCATGCACAATAATGTCCCGTATTTCTCTATTATTTGTAGTAGTGGTAAGTAGGATATTGTCTCTAAAGAGATTTTACAAACTTCTAAGGAAAGTGTTATTGTTTTGTTTTTCTTAATTTAGCTACTCTAATTAAACAGGAATTGAAATACTAAATAATTAAAACTATGACTACTAACTTAATTAACCAAACTAACTAAACTAATTCAAACAATTCAATGCAAACTTAATCAAACAAAACTCAAATTCAATATAATATAAATATCTAAACAAACCCCCACTAAAGCAATATAATATACTTGGATTCCATTCAACACTAGAATATAACATTATCTCACAACCTATTATAATTATATTACATGGAATCTTGGAATCATTAAATCTTTATTCATAATAGGTTAATAGGAAAAAATTACAGCCGTACCGTGAAAAGTGGTTTAAATGAGTAAAATAAGTTGGGCTTTTTTATTCGTGACCTAAAGTAAATCTCCTTTTGAAAATGCGCCATCCATTAGAGCAAAGATTTCATGGCCACGTGGTCACACGAATGGCGCATTCCAACGCATTCTTGGAATGCGCCATTCATGTTATTCCTATGGCAAGTTACACGTGGATGTCCACGTGGACTATCCAATTGTAGAAACACTAATAGCGCATTTTGCGAATGTGCTATTAAGTTTCCAAGACAGTTCACGTGTACTTCCACGTGGACTGTCCCCCTTAACACAAATGGTGCGCCATTTGTCTTATATTATTCCCCACGTGTTATCCACGTGGTAGCCACGTGGACAACATAGAAAACATAAATGGTGCATTCTCCGAATGCGCCATTCATCTAAATTTCGATTTTTACAACAGTCCACGTGGCATCCATGTGGACTGTTGCATAACATGAATGGCGTATTCTCAGAATGCGCCATTCATGTTTTCTCAACACTCCACGTGGAAGACACGTGGAACGTTCCATAATACGAATGGCGCATTCTCCAAATGCGTCATTTGTGTTATCCTCATCTGGTCTATGAAATCCCATTGTCACGGACCAGCAGAGTTCGAGAACGCAAGGAATATATTCCCTGCGTTCTCGATAACATGGGCTAGGGGGAGTAGGGATGCATAGGTAGGTGGTCAATGAGGTGGTTGTTGGTAGTTCTATATTTAATGGTGTTTGTTGGTGGGTTTAGGGAAGAACAGAGAGAGACAATGAGGTAGAAGGAGAGAGTGAATTGGAGACTCGGGAAGGGGAGACTCGGGAAGGGAAGACTCGGGAGAGGGAGAGAGACAGTGAGAGAGAGGCAGATAGTAGGTTTAGGGACCACAGAGAGAAACTTGAGTGAGGTAGAGGGAGAGAGTGAGAGGGAGACTCGAGAGAGGGAGAGAGACAGTGAAAGAGGGAGATAGTTGCAATTTGGTAAAATGGAGAGAGTTGCAGACGAGCTGGAGAGATGGAGAGAGTTGCGGACGAGCGGCGGGAAGGAGAGAGTTGCGGACGAGAGAGAAAGAGGGAGAGAAGGGAGGTGGAGGGAGAGAAATGTTGGGGACCAAAACAATTAGAGAGAGAGAGGCTTTGAGGGGAAGATAGTAGGGTGGAGGCCGTGGCGAGAGAGAGAGAGAGAGGAAATGTTATCAAACCGAGAGGGGGAAGGGACTGCAAGAGAGAGAGAGAGAAGAGGTTGTTTGGTCGAGAGAGAAAAGAAAGAAAGAGAGAGTGAGTGAGTTGGGTTGTTAGAAAGTTGGGAAATATTAGTTGGGTTATTTGTTGGTTTTTTGTTGTTGGAGAGTTTGTTAAAAGGTTAGGATTTTTTGTTTTAATATCTATAAGAATAACAGTGTAGTTATATAATAGTTTTTATTGAATAACAACTAACTTAATTTTTTTTCCAGGGAATAGCTGAAGATTAAAAGATGAGGAAACTAGCTAGTAAATATTAAATTTATTTATTTAAGTTTTATTATGTTTGACTTGGCTTGATTGGTATATGTATATCTACCTATATATTAAAAGTCCTTGCGATAGCAAAAGTTTCCGTTGTGACTTGAATGATCATTTATACCATCACTTATTTATGCCTACTTTTTTAGAATTTGCCTATATTTTCTACGCATTACATTATTTGCGGGTTTAGTTTCTTCGATATTATAACTAATTACATATTCACAGACTCCTTTTTATCTATGCTAAATCGAATAACATATAAATGTGCATAACTTATCCTTTACCCCATGTCTGATCTAAATTTGCCAACAAATTTGAGGTTCTCTCTCATCGTGATGCACAACAAATTTACACAATAATGGGAAGTTTTTCTTGCTAAACTTAAAAGAAAACATAATTTTGTAGTTTAATTGAAGTCCCGCGAGCGAAGCGAGCGAGCCAAAACGTTGAAACTAGTATATATATTTATAATCACGTTACATAATCAGGCAAGGAGGAAGGAAAATGTAATTGCATGCATGTTGGCGGGGTCTTCAATTTTTTAATTTATATTGTTTTCAACTTGATCTTGCTTTGATGAAATACATGCTTCTTTTTAATTGATTTAGTAGTATTCATCGTATATGATGTTTTATAAGTTATCATTGGTGCGTCATGCAGACGAATGAGTATGCTCTTTAGTTGCGCTATTAAGGCGATCCTCTACATCAGAAAGTTTGCTTGCAATTGAAATCCCCAATTTGATCAACATTGGCGTTTGATATATATGCAATCTTTTTACATCATCATTGTTCAATAAATTATGTAGGTCATGGAACATAGGAACATCCCATTTCTCTTTTATGCGAATGATGAAATTGTAAATGGTAGGAATGACATTGGGTACAATGCACCCCCATCAGCAGTGTTGATGTTTAAGTTTGGGACGAGTAGACAACAATTGATGGATCACGTATGTAACGCATTCAATATCTCATCTACGAAAACTATAGTAAGGATGACTTATCGTCACGCAATAATCCTTCCCGAGGGTTCACATTATTTTGTCCTCGTATTGCTGGAAGATGCAACGCACTTTGACTTGATGTGGGCGACAATGGCCAATCTACCATTAACTGCAAGGGTAGATATTTATTTAACATTTGAGCCAATCGACTATTTTCAAAATCATATAGTTCATTCGCAACTAGTAAATGAAGATGTCAGCACGTCAGACACTTGATCGATGATGGAAAGATTGCATATGCAATCACCACAAGGTGATGATGAACCCAACAACGATGATGACATTAATGATGCAGACGAGGACGTGCGTCCCCCTAAGGATGCTGCACCATCTATCGATTGGGAAAACCTAAATATTGTTACGGATGACCCAAGGTATGAACCTCCAGGGGCGAAAAACGTGCAAGATGATGAGCAATTTGCTATCGATGAAGAGAATTTCATGGAGGAAACGAGTGATGATGAAGTTCACCAACCATTGCCGGTATATAATGAAATCGATTGGGAGGTGGCTAACTCCACTGCAACCCAACATTCTCATCAACAGATTGGGGGGGACATGTCTAATTTTGATTTGGAAATAGGGATGTGCTTTGACAACAAAAAAGACTTACAACATGTCGTCAAAGTGTGGCATGTTAACATACATTAGCAATATCATGGAATGGAATCGGCTACAACCTTTTGGGCGATCAAGTGCAGAAGTACGCAAGACGGGTGCATGTGGTGTCTTCGTGCTTGTTTGTGAAAGAAAACACAATTATGGGAGATCACACAATTAGACGTGCCGCACAACTGTATAAATCCCGACGTAGAACGCGATCATGCCCAACTCGATGCCAACATGCTTGCGCGAGAGATCCAAAGCATTGTCCAGATAGATCAAGCAATAACTATTAAGGCATTAAAACAAATAATTAAGGGAAAATACGGACACAAAATATACTACAAGCGAATGTGGGATGCCAAAAGGAAGGCAGTTGCAAATGCATTTGGAGATTGGGATGAGTCATATGCTAGATTGCCAAGCTGGTTGGTGGCTGTGAAGATTAAGAGTCCGGGGACAACAATTGAATGGTCACATAGACAATGTGCTTCTGATGAGATAAGGACTGAGTATCCTCAATCTCGTCGTGTGTTTTTCGCATTCGAAGCATCAATACAAGCTTTCAGGTTTTGCAGGCGTCTTCTTCAAATTGACGCGATTCTCTTATATGGAAAATATAGTGGTAAGCTAATGATTGCCATATCTGTTGATGGTAATACACACATACTACCGGTAGCATTTACTGTTGCAGAAATCGAATCTACGGATTCGTGGGGATGGTTTTTGAGGATGTTGCGCGAACACGTGACGGATAGAGATGGTATTTGCATTATTTCTGATCGTCACCCTGGCATTTTGGAGGCGGTCAACACACCGACCAATGGTTTTTGTCCCCTAAAAGGATACCACCGTTATTGTCTGCGACACTTGGTCAGTAATTTCAACACTCAATTCAAAAATGAACCCTTGAAACAACTACTTTCTCGAGTAGCTGGTCAACATCAAGTTCGAAAATTTAATGCGTGCATGGAGCGTTTTGCATACTTATCATCGTGAACCCCTCAATGTGTGCAATATGTCAATGTCATTCCCAAAGAACTATGGACTCAATCACATGACGGAGGCATGCGATACGATGAATGACTTCTAATGGTGTTGGTATGTATGAAATGCAAATTTTGTTTTGCATTCAATGATTTAGTTATCACTGAAGTAATATTATTTACACGAATTTATTTTTCAATTGTAGAGTGTTTTAATGGTGTATAGGAAACAACAATTCGTTGTCACTCTCTAACATAATGGACTCCCGATTGTTGTATATGATCTCATAGACATTTATCTCCTCATTCTTCATAATCTCATATAAATAAGTCGCCATTGGCTTGTTGATTTCCCTGATGAGTGGTGAGGTATAGAGAAGCAACAAGGAAATGTTGCCACATTAGGTAGACTTTCCTAACACTCCCTTTCTTGATGTGCTTCGGCACAACCTCAGTTCCCATTCCCAGCCTTATTGTCCTTGGATAGCAAATGCTCGCTCTATGGCTTTAAAAATGTATGTGTTATAGGGTTTCTCATATAGATCATCTGGGAAATTTGGTTCAGCTCCAACCATACTCAAATACTCCAAACTTGGTTCGCCACAATGATGTCGACACCCCTGTAGGTATTTTCTTGTATGTATTTGTGTTACATACACGACATCGACCTCTCGGTCCATATTTTTTGCATATATTCTTCATTTATTACTATTTGGTGCTTCCCCAACTTTGTGTATTACGACATGAAATGACGTGATCACATGAAATCCATGTAAATATAAAAAGGTTCACCTACCCATGATTTGCCCATGTACCTTACCTTTGCCGCTTGAACTCCTTCACTCTTTTACATTCTTTCATGAGTTAAGCGAGACATTTCCATTCCGATGAATTATCACCAGACAAATGGCCTTACCTACGTATTTTAACATAAATTTTTAAAAGTTAAAAACTATTACGTGTTAATTGTACTTATTAAACTAACTGACTAACTAACTAACTGAAATTTAAAAACTTGAAACTTGGGCTACCTCCCAGTAGCGCTTAGTTTAACATCATTAGACTAACGCCTTTTCGCTCGTTTAGTCAGAGTTTAAATCGAGATATTCCAATTGTAGATAGAAGATAATTATTTCGTTCCCAATTGGATGCACTTCTTCTCCATCAATAAAGACTATCTTCTTAGCATCATTGTCCTCATCGATACTCATTGTGATCTTCGTCTTCCTTATATACAAGTTTGCATTGGCAGTATTCACAAATGGCCTCTTAAGTATCATAGACACATCATCATCCATGTTGTGATCCATAACCTCAAAATCCACGATAAATGTGAATCTATCCACTTTCATATGCACATTCAAGACTATTCCTATTGTTGGAATCAACTTCCCTTCAACTACTTGTAAATTTGTCATATTGGGACAATTGATCTTCAAATTGGTGTGCAACATATCCATTATTGGCATGACATTGACTGAGGGTCTCATATCACATAAGAAATTTCTAAACCGGTGCCAATCAATGCTTATTGGTATACATATTTCTCCAGGATCTCTCTTTTTGATTGGTTGAAGTCTTGGTATGAACTTGAACTTTGGTTTCAGATTCCTTGTAACTAACTTGATGTTATTGCCTTTCGATGCTTCTTCAGAAAGTCCTTCATCTTTTTGCTAAGCTATTCATTATTTCTTCACCTTCTTGTTATTTTTCAACACGTTGATTATTTGTTGCCTAAATCCTTCAAGTTCATATGGCCTCATTTTTGTTTCGTTCTCATGCATCTCTTCATGTTTTCTCACAACCAAAATGTTGACTTTTATTGACTTGTATTGTCAAATCCCAAAATTTTTAAATTGGTAATTACGGTTAATCAAGAATTAATCGATCCTAATTAGGGTTTTAGCCGCTAGTCGAGAGTTAAAGATCGGGGAAATTGAGATTTTAATTAATTTTATTTTTGTGTGATGTGTGCTTATGGTTGTGTATTATATACTTTGTTATTTTGCGAAATTCAAGCCGACCGAGTAAATTTGATATTTTATGGGGTTTTTTCGATAGATACATGTCGAAATGAGTTCAGAGAGAGTTAAAATGTTGACTTAAACTATCGTTTTGAGTTTCACGAAAAATATTTATAATTAAGTTGTAACATTCGAGTTTTGTACGTTAATTTGATTTAATGAGCCGATGTGAGCCCCACACCTCAAATCGCGTGCAAGATGGGTTGTTTGGGAGTTTCAAAGTGTGTTGGTAAATTTTTAATTTTTTGGTCGAATTGGGGTATTTTTTGGCCTTCAATTTGGACAAAAACGAGGAGGTGAAAATGAAAATAATTACGAAAATGGTCAATTGCCTGAAAGGGTATTTGAACTATATGGTTAAGGATAAAAAATTGAAATCGAATAGGAGTATGTACCCACTGTTCATCGCCTTCATCCTCGTCTTCATAACACATCGTCCTCCTCACTGTTTTTCATCTCGTAGTTGTCCCCATCAGTTTTTCGTTCTTATTGTTTCTCTCTTCTCTCTCCCTTGTTACCATCCTTCGAATTGATTGAAGGGGAGCTGTGGTTGTCTACTGTGGTGTTAGTGGAAGGTAATGGTATGCATTAAATTTAGAGTTTTTAGATTAAGGATTGTAAATTTTGATTTCATGAATAGTAGATATATATATATATATATGTATATATATATGTGTGATAAATAGGAATGGTTAGGAAGGTTTGATTGTGTAAGGAGAGACAGAGGGAATGACCGGATTGAGGGAAAAAAATACAAACAAACAAAACATTGATTTAGGTGGAGACAGTAAAACTGAGAGGGAAAAAGGAGGAAGAAGGTCAGGGAGATGACCAGGAGAGGTGGGTGGTTTGAAGACGATGATAGGGGGAGGGGAACCTTGGGCTCCCCTTCCCATCCCAAACAGTTAAAAAAAGAGTGAGAACGAATTTGCTTCTCTATTTCATCTGAAGATGGAGGAAAGGGATGACCCTTGTAACATCCGAGAATTTCATAAACTTGATTAGGAGGCTAATTAAGTATTTTCGAGTTTAATTTGAGATTTAAATATCCAAGGTGAGACCTACGCATTATGGACCAAAGATCATAAGATATATTTTATTTTTGCATGTCGTGTGCTTAATGTGCGTATTATATGGTATATTGTTGCGAATTCGGGGTGAGTTGTATTCTCATTTTGTCATACTCGGGGTTACAATTGCATGTCAGAAGGACACGAGTGAAATAAATTATTAGTTGTTCAAAAACTAGTAAAACAAGTGTTAAGTATCACATGAGGATTTTTCCTCAGCTTACGTGCAAAATGGAATCGGTGGTATTGTAAAATGAGAATGAAGTTGCTGCAAGTCCTTGCTTCGAGTTTCATATCAGTTGGTGGTGGTTGAGATTGAGATTAAGTCCAAATTGATACAAGTTTAGCTATGTATGGCAAGAGAATTGGTCCAAACAATTTTGGTATGTCGAGGACAAAGTAATGATTTTGGGGTTTTGGCGTGACCAAAATCAGTATCATGGACATTTTATGGAGTTGGAATGTTTTGTCGAGAGGTTGGCTTAACTTGGTGAAAAATCGGATTCAAAACGAGCATCAGAAGTTAATGTCTAAATAGAAATTTTTAGAATTAATAAATAAAAAAAACTTAGCTGTTGACAAGCAACTGAGGTTTATAAATAAATACATATATGAAATATTAAATGAAATGAATGTTTCATTCTAATCAATAGAGAACGATTGAAATGTTCGTTCTCTAAACTCTCTCAGTTATGTTTTCACTATGCGCGCTCCCGATGTTTGATTTTCGCCCAGTTTCTTTCTGCAAAACCACAGAGCATCAAGAGATGATCAGATTGAGCTAAGTTTCTGCGGTGGAAACGAAGTACTCGGCCCGCAATTTGGTAAATTGTTAATTCAGGGCATTTTTCTCAATTCAATTTGAATTCTGGCAATTTTTCAATTTCACTTACAGGATTTTAATAGAAATTAGTAGGGATAGTTGTGAATTAATGTATTGGGTTGATGTTCACCAATTTCGAATAAATTCCACTGACGTGGGTTAGTGTTTTGATGAATTGAACTAATGTGATTTAATTGATAAATATTTTGGAGATGTTTTTAGAGTTGATATTGATTTAAATTGGGTTTTTAGATGAATGGATTATTGGTTTTGATCCAATTTGACTCTACAGGCGGTGGGAATATTTTGATGTTGGAATCGAGTGGTTTCATGGTGTTTGTTGTCAAGTTTTGAAGACACAACAACAACAACAACAACAACAACAACAACAACAACAACATAGCCTCAGTCCCAACTTAATTGGGGTCGGCTACATGGATCAAACTTTTTCATTGTGCGCGATTAAGTGCAATTGATGGTGAGCTTTCTAGACCATTCAAATCCCTCCTAATTAATGCATCCCATATTAATTTTGGTCTACCCTACCTCGTCAAATTTCTAGAGTTTCTATTAAGTCAAATTTTTTAGTGGGGCATTAGTAGGCTATCTTTGCAGGTGACCAAACCACCGCAACTGCCATTCTCTAATCATTGTATCAATTGGTGCTACTCCTATTTGTCTTTAAATTTCTATATTTCTTATTCTATCTTTACGAGTTTTACTACACATCCACCTAAGCATCCTCGTTTTGCTACGTTCATTTTATGTAATTTTGTTGCTTTACCGCCTAACATTCACTTCCATAGAGCATAGCTGACCTAATTGCGGTTCTATAAAATTTTTCTTTTAACTTAGTAGGAATATTTCAATCAGAAATCAACCCTATTGCACTCCGCCATTTCTTCCATCCAGCTTGAATTCTATGTGTGACATCTTTCTCAGTATTACCATAATTTTGTATGACCGATCTTAGGTATCTAAAGTGATTCACCTTAGAAACTTCTACTTGTCCTAATTTTACCACTCTATCATCTCGATGTCTAGTGTTTCTAAACTTACAGTCCATGTATTCGGTTTTGGTCCTACTCAATTTAAAGCCTTTAGATTCTAATGTATTTATCTAGAGTTCTAATTTCCTATTCACCCCATCTTTTGTTTTATCCACTAAGAAAATATCATCTGCATATATCATACACCATGGTATATCCTCTTAAATATGCCTATTTAGTTCATCCATAACTAAATTAAATAGATATGAGCTTAAAGCCGATCCTTGATGGAGTCCTATCGTAATGGAAAATTCTTTTGTAGCTCCTCCAAATGTCTTTATACTCGTTACTACTCCATCATACATATCTTTAATAGTGTATATGTATCTAGCATGCGAGTTTTGAAGATTTAATTGTGAAAATATTGATTTGGAGAAGTTTTTCAGTTCAAAATGAAATAAAGTTTGCCTAGTTGACATGCCATATTGAAAATTCATAACTTCTCCGTCGGTGATCCGATTTGAATGTTCTTAGAGTCTATGGGAATATGACATGAGTACTATAAGTTCCTTTTTGGTCATCATAATAAATATTGAGGTTTTTCAAAGTTAAAAAGTTACCATAAGTTGGCTAGTTGAAAGGCAGTTGAAACAGTTATATAAATTAATTTTTTCAGAAAATGTTCTTAAGCGTACTTTGGCCACATTTTTCATTAAGTTTTGTGATTTGGTTTTACTTGAAGCTTAACCCATAAAATAATTCGGTATGCAAGGAAGCTATTGGATCCATTTTCATGGTGATCCGATGCTCCGAGGACCCCAAAAATTAAGCTCAAAGTTGGCTTGGTTGTAAGTAAACCCTATAGTGATCTTTACTATTGATTGAATACCTTTGTACCTGTAATTGTACCATAGTCTGCATTGCATTTTATCATTCTTGGTCATGCATACATAGAGTGAGTGAGAGGGATAAACTTATTTCGGAGTCTAGTTTTATTGAAACTAGGTTTAGTCCCGCCTCTACACCGTCTAGTGAGACTAGCATAGTTTAACACCAACAAGTTATCTCTGTATTTCGTGATCTCTTAATACTGTCACTGTACTATTTTTGGAAGTCGACGTCTGATTATAATTATGAGAAAACGACAACGTGGATTGCATGTCATATTAACTCATATATTTTATTGTTTATTTGGAAATGCAATTACATGTCTCCATGTATCAGACTAACAATTTCATAAGTATAGATCAATATAGGAATTTACTTAACTAACATCTTCGAGTTGTTTTTGATGATGTCAGATTCTAAATGAAGACAAGGAACGAATGGACAAGACTCTCAGATTGTGGTGATTTTTTTCAAACTTTAAAGCAATTTCTTATTTTAAATTGTTTATATGTATGATTTTGGGATTATTGGGGTGAGTGTAAGATGTGAAGTGTTGTTGAATGGTTATGAGAGTCTCCTAAACTAGTTAAAGTAAGTTGAGAAAGTTTATGTTTCTATTTTGGGCTACTTTGGGTTTGTAAAGTTGTAATTAATCTTCCAGAGACTCTTAAGTTAGTTTATAAATTTGAATTTGATATATATTATGAACTGCGGGGAGTTATGATCCTTCTAGGCCTCTCCCCAATTATGTTTTCTATTAGGTGAATTTTTTGACATGCAACTTTTAGAGGAGGTGTTGCCAAGATTTTTATTGAATACGGACATGATTCCTGAATTAGCTCCAATTGAACAAATCATGAATTGAGTTTCATTGACGATAAAAATTTAGTTTTGGAGCTTGTAAAAGATTCAAATAATAATTATTTTGAGGTCAAAGTTGAAAGAATGAATTAGGCTGACTAGATTATAAGGGGATTAAGGTAATCTAGGCTAGTCCATCGTCTTAATGACGAGGGGGCTGACAAAGTTGGTATTAGAGCCTAGGGTTGGCTCAATTGCGGATAAAATTTGGTTGAGAACCAAAGAGTGATTGAGCGCGATTAGTTGGGAATAATGAATAATTGTGTTATGTTTGTGTTGTATGTATGTGTTATCGCTAGATATGCGATAAAATGTTTATTCTCCTTCTCTGTTCGATACTTAACTCGTAAGACACGGCGAGTAATATTAGAATGGATAATTAAAAGAGAGAATAGACTTATGAATCGAAACTTAGCGTAATTAGAAGTTAAATAGACTCGGGAAGTGTAAGTTCACAAGGATATTGTAAGTAGTTCGGTACAAATATAATTGATAAAAATTGTTAGTTATGAAACTAATAGGAAATTGGTTGAAAGGGAAGTCCAAATGATTTAAGTATGTAAGTACTGAACATGAATTTATTGTATATCGAAAATATCAAACTATTACAATTATAAAACGCTCACAAAAATGTTAAAATAGTATGAACAAGGAAAATGGAGACATGTGATTTTGAAAATATAAATTGATTAGACAAATTGAATTAGACTGAAAAATCACAATGAGATTCTGATAGAACTTGTCAAGTTGTCTAAGTCGATTTCTATAAAATAAAATACTTTAAAGTAAAGTATTGTCTCATTTCTGAAACAAAACATCAAGTGAAATGTATAATAGAATCATGGTTTAAAACAATCAAGCGACTTCTAAAAAGAAGTAATGAAATTTTTGATTAATTATTACTTAAGTTACTGTCAGACCCCACCTAATTAGGGAATTTGACCGGCCTATATTACCTTAATCCCTTGGTAATCTAATTGCCTAAACCTCTCCATCAAAAAACAATTAAGAATAAGATATTGTAATCTTCAGTTATAAAACTTTATTAACCACAAAGGATTCTAAACTGAATCTTGAGCCTTAAAGTTTCGCCAAAAATTAATTATATAATCCTCAAAGTTCATTTAGATTGATTACATTATCCTCAAAATTTTGTAAAATTCTTTTGAAAGCACCTCCTATTTCTAAACCTACACCAAAAATTTCGGCCTTCAAAAATCTTCAACAAAACCTGTTTAGCTTTGGTGGAGATGCCGAATGACTTACAATCCACCTATAACAATATATATTGCATCAACTAAAATATGCATTCATTCTAACTTGATTTAAAGTATCGAGATCTTTAAACTAGCATTACCTTAATTCCAAAATTATTTCAATTCATCTTAAAATCGTTCCAGCCATTCCAAAGGAAATCCTAATAGCACTCAAACCCATAAACCCATTTATACAATATAATATATATATTCAAAAACCAATACATCCATAGAGAAAAGAACTAAGCAATTCACATACAGTTGGATAGCTTTCCCTTTTTCTTATTGCCGCTAGAACCTGTCATTATCCAATTATAAATATTCGATAATGTCAGATAAGTAAATCCTACACTATCCAGTACACCTGTAATAATCAAATGCATAATAATCCAATAAATTAAATGAAGAATATAATCCAAGTAATTTAAATACAACCATGAATCCATCCCTTTTTTGTTATCCGATCACAATCTGATAACATTCTCCGAAAGTGGTAAGTAAACAATAATAAGGACTCATGCGCGGGGAGAATAATCAAACAAGTCTCATTCCTCTAGACTATGAAAGTATGATCTGGTTCAACGTGATCTCATGATAACCACGAGATGCAAAGTATCAGCGACTCCAGCCCCTCAAGCATAATATAGTGTTCTATATCCACGATATAGTTTACACTATAAAAAGACTCGAATCGCCTTATCCTCTCAAACCGTGTATGCATGTACACAAAAATGCAATATCAAGGATCAATGGAATTTATACGAAATTATAATCATACTATGTAAATATTACTATGGGATTTACATAAACTTACAAATATGATATCGCAACTCTTTTGCACTCCGAGTAGGTTAATTAGTCCACACGGGCCTCCAATCGCGGTCCTATAATTCATTAATACTTCCAGTAAGCCTCTACAAAAACTTCACCATTTTTCCAATTATTTGTAATTAAATTAACCCAATCACATCCCGAAACTCCTAAATTACTTTCAAAATAAATTATCTAATACCCGAGTTTCATTTTTGACTATATATTATTATTCAGCATCGAAAATTACGTTGTCTAGGTTTAATTATAATTTTTCTAATTTTTATATATTTACTGGTCCTACTCGACCCGAAAACCCTGGAATCCCTCCAAATCAACTACTCGGATATTGGATCTCAATTTTGACTCCATATTGTGAATCAGAATTGAAAATTACCCTTGACTAGGCTTTCAAACAATTTTTCAAATTTTGAATATTTTCAAGTATCATAACACTCTTTACGAGACAAAACCTCGGTATAAAGTCTCGCTCGAAATGTCGAATACTTTATTTTTATAGAAATTCCTCAATTTCTATTATTTAATCAAAATATTAGTTTCTTTGGATTTTTCCTTGTTTTTCAAGAATCTTTTTTCTTGTTTTCCAGTAAAATTTACTTTTTCTTTTGTTTTTTTTTGAAATGGAATTAGGGTTTGGGTCTGAACTGGGCCGGACCCCCTTTTTTCTTCTTTGAAACGAAACAGAGCTCTGCTTTGTTTAGTTTCAAATAATTTTTTTTCTGCGATTGGGTTGGGCTAGTCCTTAACCCTAAACCACGTCTGGCCAGGGGAGAACTCCCGTGCCATCAACTTCCTCGGATCAAACTTCCCAATCAATCTCCATTAAAACACACCATTAAAACAACAACATCAACAACGAATAACAACAATGGCACAATAACAACAACACCAATCATCTCACCTTGATCGACTCCTCTCCCTCGATCTCTCCTTATCCTGATTTCGATCCAATATTTCTCTCTTTCCCGCTTTTTTCTCCTTTCTCTGTTTCGATTTTCATCAATGGAGGAGGTGGTTCTTATGTGAAGAAGATAAATAAGGATTTAACACGAATCTCAAAACATATATAATGTTTAAACTTTATCTTTATCAAGATACGTGTTACGTATCTCGAGGCAAAACTTGTGGCTACCAACCAACCCAATAACCCTTTTGACAAACTTACATTTGATTAAAATAAAAATTTTCTCGAGATTCGTGCGATACGAATCTCGAGGCCGATCTAAGGATAATAAATTAAAATGACACTTTTATATTACATGCCTATTGATTCCTCTCGAGATGGAGTTGCACGCATATCGAGGCATGAACAATTTTCCTCACCAACAACAATGTTCAACCATTTCTCTTCCTTGACACTCACGTTACATGTACCTCGAGGGACATCCAATGTATATTTTTATTTAAGTCAAACTATAAAATTGATCTATATATATAAACTATATTATATGTGTATATATACATATAGACCTATCTATTTTCGCGGCTATAAACTCGCCACGCGCGCCAAAGACGATTCTTAGGCGTGCACACTATGGTTCATCCCATGCGTATCACCATTAGGACCCTCAAAGTTTGATATAGGTTTTGAAAAACTAGAAATGGAACTGGAAATTGCAGTTATCGAACCAACTATGGAGTTAAAACCTTTGCCAGGGCACTTGAGATATGCTTATTTAGAAGAAAATTTGATGCATCGAGTTATTATTTTTGCAGCTTTGATAGAGTTAGAGGAAGAAAAATTGCTTCGAGTTTTGATAGAGCATCGGTCAGCATTAGGATGGACAAATAAAGATTAAAGAGGAATTAGTCTGACTTTTTGCATGCGTAAGATCTTAATGGAAGAGAATTACAAACAATCAATTGAAACTCAAATGCGGTTAATCCAGTAAGTAAAAAAGTGATAAAGAAAGAGATTTTAAAATGTTGAATGCCAGAATCATCTATGCTATTTCTTGCAATTCATGAGTTTCACCAATACATATGGTACCAAAGAAAGGAGGAAGGACCATCGTTCAGATGAAAATGGAGAGATCTTTTCCACTAGAATAGTTACTAGTTGGAGAGTTTGCATTGATTATTGGAAGTTAACTAAGGCTACAAGAAATGATCACTTCCCTTTACTATTTATTGATTAGATGTTGGATATGTTAGCATCATATGAATATTATTGTTTCTTAGATGGGTATTCGGGATATATTCAAATTGCTATAGTACCAGAAGATCAGGAGAAAACTATTTTTACCTGTCCTTATGGAAAGTTTGCACTTAGACAAATGCCATTTGGATGATGTAATGCACCAGCAACATTTCAAGAATGTATGATGGCTATTTTCTCTAATATGGTGGAGGATATTATGGAGGTATTTATCGATGATTTTTTTTTGTATTTGGAGCATCGTTCGACTTATGCTTACAAAATTTGGCTTTGGTATTGAAAAGGTGAAAAGATGTATGATGGCTATTTTCTCTAATATGGTGGAGGATATTATGGAGGTGTTTATTGATGATTTTTCTCTGTATTTGGAGCATCGTTCGACTTATACTTACAAAATTTGGCTTTGGTATTGAAAAAGTGTTAAGTCACAAATTTATTACTTAATTGGAAAAAGTGTCACTTCATGGTTCGAGATGGAATTGTTTTAGGACATAGAGTGTCTGCTCATGGATTAGAGGTTGATAGAGCGTAAATAGCGCTAATCGAGAAACTTCAAATTCCAAAAAACATTAAAGATATAAAGATCTTTTTAGGACGTGCAAGTTTCTATAGAAAGTTTATCAAGGATTTCTCAAAGATCACTAAACCATTGTGCACTTTGTTGGAAAAAGATGTTTCATTTGAAATAATTCTTTAGTGTGTAAACGTATTTAAGACCTTGAAAGTGCTTTGGTTTCAACACAAATAGTGGTAGTACCAGATTGGGAGTCTGACTTTGAAATAATGTACAATGCAAGTGATTATGTGGTAGGAGCAGTGTTAGGCCAGCGGAGTGATGAAACATTTAGAGCGATATTGTAACGACCCATTCTCAAATTAGGGCACCGCCTAGCCTAATCCCGTCATTAAGCCCTAATCTCACTACGTAGGACTTAATGAGGAATTAGTCAGCCTTTCCAAAACCTTATTATCTACCAAATCAATTTTTCTCGAAAGAGTATTTTCTAATCTTACGTTAATTCATAAATCAGAGTTAATTAAAACTTTACAAACTTAAAATTTATTCAGCAGAAGTCTTAACAAATTTAGTGGAAGCTTTAACATGATACTTAACATTTATGGAAAAACTAAGAAATAAAGATCACATGCATATATATAATGAAACAACGATAATATATCATCATGTGTGTAGTCAGGGTGCTATTTCTCAACCCATAATATATACAACCCTAAAAGTATAAGAAAGATATATAAAGTTATACAACAAAGTCAAAACCTACAAAATCCGGTGTAACAGCACGCCATTAGCTCAGAGGTAGTCACCGATCGTCTCTTTGCTTGGTCTACTACTCGATGGATTTGCACTAACCGTCATAAAAAGGACGGTGAGTATAGGAAAATAGAAAGTAACATTGAGAAACATTTGTTCACATTCACAACTATGCAACAAGTATCTAAAAGCACGATAAAAACAACTCTGCCGAAAGGATAGCATGCAAATAGATACTTTAGTTAAACAAAATGAAATTGACACTCAGCTAAGTAGTAATGATCTAAGGTTGGTCGGCCGTAATCTTCATCACATCAGCTTTTCCACTATATAAGGATGGAGCTAAGCTCTTAATCTTTGTAAAGGTCTGAGTAGTGCTCTTCGCCTTTATATTTATCCCAAGTGCCAGTCACCTGCGATGTATTCTTGCTAATAACCCAGAGTCTTATAACTCGTGAAGTGACCCAAGTTGTACTTGCCAACAACCCCAGGTCCCATACCCCGTGATGTCAACTAAGTTATAATGGAGAGATCCTGACATCCCCAGATAGTCTAGTGACCCTCGTGCATCGTGGCCTATCTCTGTAATGTAATGGCCCTAAATACAAGAACTACTTTCATATTTCAAGCGATAACATAGTTTGAGAATCCAACAAAGCAATTTCATATCTAATGCACAATGGAAATAAATTATACAATACCATAAATCACTACCCAATAGCATATATACTATTTCATTAGGCAACATGTATGAACAATCAATGATGACGTAGCACATGATTTGGAGTCAATGAGATCATTTAACCAACAATATATACCATGAAAGAAAATTCATGAAATGAGAAAGGAAACAAGTAATTGTTTATGGAGTACAATAGGATAATCAGTCCAAAAGACTGGAATTGAATAAATAAACAGGAATGAAATGTAAATAAATATCTCAATCAGTTTACTTACAATCCACATGATTTCCTATGCTATTCCGACCTCCCGACACCTCAAAAATCGTATTTGAACTCCCTAGAGTCTTCTCTAGGTTACTAATATTGTATAACATGTTTTAGAGTGTGTTTGGACCTTTACTTAAAGTTTTAGACTTGTTTAAAGTGTTTATGCAAATTTAGAAAATTGCAAATTTTTATGCTGTCATCGCACCAAGCATGCCGTGTAACTTGATTAGCACGGTGGTGACTTTATTAGCGCGCTACCAAGCTTTCTCTAGCACGCTACACAAGGTTAGCGCGCTAGTTGGCCTACCTAGCGTGCTATGTGCAGGAAAGTCCAAAATTCTACAATTAGAATTCTAAGTTTTCTCCATATATAGGCTACACCACTGCCTTGGGAACCCTTTTACACATCTTCAGAGCCCCAAGAAATCAACAACATAACAACAGCCCTACATACCATCAAATTCATAAATTCATCAAATTAAGTTAGATAAATTTAAGTGAATTACCTATTTGATGTACACTAGCTTGATCGACTCCTACACCTTCAAATCACAAAACCAACTGATTTCTTCTTCCTTAATTTTCTCCGGCAAGGTTCATTAGCTCCTAACCTTTTGAAATGAAAGAGTTTGAGTTACATGAGTTGATCTTAAGCTATATATATGAAATGAATATGGTTGATTAATAGCCATTGATCTTCATGTGCACATGTATTTCGAGACTTATCTAATGGTATACATATTGGCACATTTCCCACTTACTCTCCACTTACTTAATATAAGTAACACCAATTTGTACTCAATTGGTTTCTAGATGTATCAACATGTATCTCGATGATCATCACATGGCTATTGTATTAAAATGCTAACTTTGGTACATTTAACTTATAATCAACCATAGCCACCTTAAAACCACTATGTAAGCTACATTAAACTTATATAAACTTACCATATCACTTTCTACCCTAGTCCCAAGCCTGCATGCATCAATGCATGTCTCCACTCACATCTTGTCACCTATACACAAGTAGGAGTGAATTACTAGTTTACACATATACAATACACTAGGCATATACCACAACAAATATAACATATACATCGGCTCTCTCGCCTCCGTCACGATATCTATCTTGATGCAGGTCTTACGTCACGGGTTAGTGATCTTAATTAAGAGATTAAACTAGGATTTAGAAATCCGGGCCTTCATAATTCTTCCCAACTAATGGAAATTTTGCCCTCGAAATTAAACTTCAGTTTAAGTTATACCTGACTCGAAAAGGTATGAAAATCTGTCTTGCAAGTAGTATTCCCACACCCAAGTGAGTTTTGAGTTTCCATGGAACTGCCACTTGACTAACACTTTTAGGATAGGCTTGCCTCTCAACTGCTGTACCCTTCGGTCTAGGATCTATACTGGTTGCTCCTCATATGATACGTCCTCGCTCAAATCAATTTGATTCAAGTCAACTGTTGGTCATACGCCTACCTTTGATTTAGCTAGTCAAAGCATAGAAATATGGAATACTTGATGTATCCCCGACATCTATGGAGGTAACTCAAGCTCATATGAAACCTTTCCGACGCACTTCTTGATCTTGAAAGGCCTGATGAATCTTAGTGCTAACTTGCATTTCAGACCAAATCTATGAAGACCATTCGGAGGAAAAATCGTAGATATACAAAGGCTCCCTTTTTATACAAGAAATTGCTACGATACGTGTCTGCATACTTCTTTTTCCTCTTTTGGGCTCCTTTAAGCCTTTAGCGAATTTCTCGTACCTTCTCCGTTTGATCAATAACAATTTTAGGGCCCATTAACTCTCGATCCTCTGGCTCAACCCAACAAGATGCTTGAGCGACACAGTTTGCCATATAGCCTTAAATGGCGCAATTTCAATGCTAGCCTGGTAACTATTGTTGTGTGCAAACTCACATAACATTAGGTACTCCTCCCACGATCCGCCAAACTCAATTACACAAGCCCTAAACATATCCTTAAGAGTCTGAATCAACCTCTCAGTCGCCATTAGTCTGAGGGTGAAAGGCTATGCTAGATTGTAGGCGTGTATCATACAGCTCTTGCATACTCCGCCACATCCTAGACGTATACATATCATATTTGTCTGAAGTAATAGACAATGTACCCTAAGCAGCCTTATAATCTCCTTCTCGTACAATATACTCAACTGGTCAAATATGTAGTGAGCTGCAATTGGTATGAAATAGGCAGATTTTGTTAATCTGTCCATAATCACCCAGATGGAATTGTGTCGACGGGCAGTCGTCGGCAAACCTCTGACAAAGTCCATGGCTATGTCTTCCTATTTCCACCGTGGAAAGGGAAGCGACTGTAACAATCCTTCAGGTCTACAATGCTCAGCCTTCACTTACTGGCAGGTTTCATAGTTCTTGATAAACTCCGATACGTCTGCTTTCATCCCCTAAAATGCCTCTTCCTGTCATGGTATATCTTTGTCCTACCTGGATGAACAGTGAATTGGGAATGGTGTGAATCCTGAAGAATCTCATCTTTTAGCTCTGCCACTGCGGGTTTGCATAATCTGCCTCTAAATCTTAGACACTGATCCGTCGTCTCCGTTTAGTCTGTACAATCATTACTTTGGGCTAACTCAGTAAACCTCGGATATAGAATGTCGACTTTCGGACCCTCTAACACTCTCTATGTTGACACTGTTTGTAGCATCATCTGTGCAAAAATCATCACCCAATTGTCGATTGAAATATCTGATGCACTCATAATCACTGCTGCCTCGAGTAATCCATCCTCATGTGTCATATGGCATCTAACAATCTCGTCATCTCCAATCGGTATCCTACTCAACGCATCAGCAACTACGTTATCTTTTTATGGGTGATACTCTAGAGAAAAGTCGTAGTCCTTTAAAAACTCCAACCATCTGCGCTGTCTCATGGTCAGCTCTTTCTGCGTGGAGAGGTATTTAAAACTCTTATAATCAATGTAGAGTGTGAATATCTCTCCATACAGATGATGTCTCCATATCTTCAAAGCAAATAGCATCGCTACCAAGTCTAAATCATGAGTGGGATAATTATTCTCATGTATCTTCAGCTTTCTACATGCATAAGCCATAGTGCCTCTATCTTGCATTAACACACAACCTAGACCCATATGAAAGCATCTGTATATACCGAGAATCCTTGTCCAGCCTTTGGCAATATCAATATTAGTGCGGTAGTCAGCAACCTCTTTAGCTAAGCAAATGCTTCCTTTGCATTCCTTAGACCAAACAAATATGACGTCGTTCTGGGTCAGTCTGGTTATTGGTGAATCGATCTTCGAGAAATCTTTCACAAATTTGGGCAATATCCTGCTAACCCAAGAAAACTCCTAATCTACGTAACAGACGTTAGTGTAGGAAAATCCATAATAACCTAGTTCTTGGCAGGATCTACAGTAATTCCTACTTCTCCAACAACATGCCCCAAAAATTTGACATTTGACAACTAAAATTCACACTTTCCGAACTTGGCGTAGAGTCAGTGCTCCCTCAAAATCTACAATGTATCCCTTAGGTGCTACTAGTGATCCTCTCAAGTCCTCAAATATATCAATGTATCATCGATGAAAACTATCACGAAGTAGTTAAGAAATGGTCTCATCACTTAATGCGTTAAATCCATAAACATGGCAGGAGCATTAGTCCAACTAAATGACATGACTGTAAACTGATAGTGTCTGTATCTCGTGTTGAACGCTGCCTTGGACCTATCCTCATCCCTGGTCCTAAGTTGATGATATCGCGATCTCAAGTCTATCTTAGAAAAAACTGAGCTCCTCTCAGCTGATTAAATAAATTGTTAGTCCATGGTAATGAATACTTATTTTTGAATGTGACCTTGTTCAACTGTCTATAGTCGATACACAACCTTAAAGTACCATCCTTCTTCTTGACAAATAGGATTGGTGCTCCCCATGGCAACATAGAAGGTGTGATGAATCCCTTTTGACCTAAATTCTGCAATTGACTCCTCAACTCCTCAAACTCTCTGAGCTATGTGGTACGGTGGTATAGATATAGGTCTAGTGTCTAGTATCAACTAAATTATAAAGTCTATCTCTCTCGGTGGTGGTACACTAGGTTGGTGCTCGTAAAACACATATAGAAACTAGTACACAATTGGAATCTCCTCAAGTCTAGGTCCCTGACTCTTTACCAAAGCATAGAATGCAACTAGAGTCTCCATTTTCCACTAGTCGCAAGTCGACCTCTAGTGCCCTCGGCTCTCGGTGTACTACCACTATATGTGAACATCAGACAACTTGGATACTCAAATATCACTATCTTACTAAAACAGTCGATATAAGCGTGATATGCTGCTAGCCAATCCATCCCTGACAACAGATCAAAATCCAAAAACTCGAGAACTCTAAAGTCTACAAGTAACTCTACCCTGCCTATCTCTACTAGACATCCCTCAACAAGACAATTAGGGTAAACCCATTCCCCGGCTGTGGTAACTCAAAATAAAATGTATGCTAACTCTAACCGGTGTAAACTTTTAGATGCCTATCATGCGACCAGAAATGAAAGATACTATAGAACCTGAATCAAACAAGACATATAAATCACTACCATAAATGGAAATCACACCCTCAATCAGTCTTCGTGTGGCATCTGCATCTAGTTGTGCTACCATGTGGACACCTTCTTGAGTCTGCAGTGGAATCACAGCTGCTGGCTGTGGAAAAAATCTTGAATCACGTGCCCAACTAGACCACACCTATAACAAGTGATCAGCTTACGCTGACTCGAAGTCTGATCCTAGGCCTATACCTATCTCGTTCCCTATCGGGAACCATCTCGACCTCTACCTCTACCTCTGCCTCGACCTCTACTACCCTGCTACTGCTAACGTGGCGCAAGTGTTGCTGGTAGAGTTGGTAAAGTAGTAGGAGAAGGGAACGCTGGTCTGGCTGGTGGTGGCAAGGGAGGTCTACTAACAATAGTCTGCAATGGCGTAAGAGATGATACATAGGGCACAACTGCGGTGAATTGTGCCTAACCCCTAAGAACTTCGCTCTCATCTCCTCGGTCCCTTACCCCTATGTCTTCTCCTCTTGAACTGCGTAACCTGATATGGTGTCAATACTAGTCCTAACGGTGTCCCATCGGCAACTCTGCTCACATAGTAAGTCTCGTGAGAGGATGCACACTCATAAATCACACCCTAAGTCTTGGCACCCGAACTATCAACATAAAACCCAAAATCTGGCTTTAATTCATCTTCAAAGTGTTAAACATCTTCTGAATCATCTATCACTAGATCCCCAACCAATTGGCTCAGATAGCCATATCTGTCTCTATAGCTCATCATCGACTCCTCAGCTCCCTGTATCAGATTCATGAGCTCCTTCCTCAACCTCTTCATCACCGCAGGTGGGACGTACTACTAATAAAACTTCTTCTTGAATGCATCCCAAGACTAAAATTTTCCCTCAGAAGCTATTGTCACGCACCATTAAACATCGACATCTATCTGCAATGTATACGAAGAAATCTCAGCCCGGAGTTTGTCCTTAATCCTTAAGATTTTATGTAACTTCTCCCGAGACAAGACCCACTTCTCAATCTTCTCAAAATCTTACTGACTATCAAAGTACACTATTTTAAGTCTGATAAAGTCCTTCACCAATTGAACCTCTGCTGTCGAACTTAAAGATAGAGGTGTGAAAGATGGTGTATAAATTGTCTCTATGGCTGGTGCTATCACTACCGGTATAGTCTGTACTACTGGAATGGCTGCTGTCGGTAATACGGAAGTAGTACTAGTACGACCTGGTGTCTGCGCTGGTGGAGCAAAACGTGATTTCATCATAACAATGATCTCCATAAACTACTGTCCCTGTGCAGCTACTCGGTCAGATAACTTTTGAAAATCATTAACAGATGGAAAAGGATGCTAGCTGCCACTAGCACCTACATCCTCGCTATTGCGTGAATCAGCCATCGTGTCTGCAAGATAATAACGAAAACGAATCATCTAATATGTAGATAACGCATATATTTACATATAGAAACTAACATGTACATACAAGAAATCCCCATCTCTCTTTCACTCACTTCCCAACTAATAGTTTCAAGGCAAGGATCATCTGGTTTTCTAAAGCTAAAATTTATGTTTTCTTGTTTATATTTTATTTGTTACTTATTAAGAAAGTGAGGCCTTTTACTACCAACTGTAGCTTTGGTATCACATTGTAGAATAACTATATTCCACTTTCAAAACTTTATAAACTTAGGCTCTCCTAAGCTTTATAAACTTAGGTTCTGATACTACCAGTGACGAACCCTTCCCAAATTAGGGCACCGCCTGGCCTAATCCCGTCATTAACCCCTAATCTCACTAAGTAGGACTTAACGAGGAATTAGTCAGCCTTTCCAAAACCTTATTATCTACCAAATCAATTTTTCTCAAATGAGTATTTTTTAATCTTATGTCAATTCATAAATCATAGTTAATTAAAAGTTTACAAACTTAAAATTTATTTAGTGGAAGTCTTATTAAATTTAGCAGAAACTTTAACATGATACGTAACATTTGTGGAACAACCAGGAAATAAAGATCACATGCATATATATAATAAAACGACGATAATATATCATCACGTGTCTGCTCAAGGTGCTATATCTTAACCTATAATATATACAACCCCAACAGTATAAGAAAGAAATATAAAGTTATACAACAAAGTCTAAACCTACAAAATCTGGTGTAGCAACAATTCACTAGCTCAGAGGTAGTCGCCGATCTACTCTTCGCTTGGTCTGCTACTCGATAGATCTACACCCACCATCTTAAAAAAGATGGTAAGTACGGGAAAGTATAAAGTAATACTGAGAGACATTTGTTCATATTCGCAAATATGCAATAAGTATCTAAAAGCACGATAATAACAACTATGTTGAAAAGAGAACATGCATAAATATACTTTAGCTAAACAAAATAAAACTGACACTCGTCTCATTATTAATGATCTACGGTCGGTCGGTCATGATCTTCATCATATCAGTCTTTCCACTATATAGGGATGGAGCTAAGCTCTACATCTCTTTAAAGGTCTGAGCAATGCTTTTTGCCTTTATACTTATCCCAAGTGCCAGTCACCTGTGATGTGTACTTGCCAACAACCCCGAATCTTATAATGCATGAAGTCACCCATATTGTACTTGCCAAAAGCCCCATGTCTCGTGATGTCACCTAAATTATAGTGGTGAGATCCCGACATCCCCAGATAGTCTAGTGAACACGTGTGTCACGACCTATCTCTGTAATGTAATGTTCTAGATACAAGAACTACTTTCATATTTCAAGAGATAACATGGTTTTAGAATGCAACAAAGCATTTGTATATCTAATGAACAATGGAAATAGATTATACAAGACCATAAATCACTGCCTAGCATGCTATTTGATTTGACAACATGTATCAACAATCAAAGATGACATAGCATATGATTTGGAGTCAATGAAATTATTTGAGCAACAATATAAACCAAGAAATCAAACACATGAAATGAGAAAAGAAACAAGTTATGGTATATGGAGTACAATAGGTAAATCAGTCCAAAAGACTAGAAATGAATAAATAAATAAGAATGAAATGTAAATAAATATCTCAATCAGTTTACTTACAATCCACTCAATTTCCTAAGCTATTCCGGCCTCCCGACACATCAAAACTCGTATTTGAACTCCCAAGACTCTTCCCTAGGTTCCTAATATTATATAACATGTTTTTGAGCTTCTTTGGACCTTTATTTAGGGTTTAAGATTTGTTTATAGTGCTTAAACAAATTAGAAAATTGCAGATTTTTATGCTGTATGAGCACCTAGCATGCTGGGTAACTTGATTAGCGTTAGTGACCTTATTAGCGCGCTACCAAGCTTTCTCTAGTGCGATAGTTGGCCTACCTAGTGTGTTAATAGCAGGAAAACCCATAATTATGTTATTAGAATTCTGAGTTTTCTCCACACATAGGCTACACTAATGCCTTTGAAACCTACACACCTCCAAAGGCTCAAGACATCAACAACAACATAAAAATAGCTTCATATATCATCAAATTCATGAATTCATCAAATTAAGTTAGATGAACTAGTGTAAGTGAATTACCTAGTTGATGTATACTAGGTTGATCAACTCCTACACCTTCAAATCACAAAACCAACAAATTTATTTTTCCTCAATCTTCTCCAACAAGGTTCTTTAGCTCCTAAGCTTTTGAAATGAAAGAGTTTGAGTTGCATGAGTTGATATTAAGCTATATATAAAATGGATATGGTTGATTAATAAACATTTATCTTCATGTGCATACGTATCTCAAGACTTATCTAATGGTATACATATTGACACATTTCCCACTTACTCTCCACTTACTTATTTTAAGTAACACCAATTTGTACTCAATTGGTTTCTAGATATGTCAACACGTATCTTAATGATCATCACATGGCTATTGTTTTAAAATGATAACTTAGGTACATTTAACTTATAATAAACTATAGCCACATTAAAGCCACTATTTAAGCTTCATTAACCTTATATCAACTTACCATATCACTCTCTATCCCGGTCCCATGCTGGTACGCATCTCGAGGCACATCTCTACTCACATCTTGACACCTATACACAAGTAAGAGTGACTTAGTAGTCTACACATATACAATACACTAGGCATACACCTCAACAAATATAACATATACCTCGGATCTCTCGCCTCGGTCACGACACATATCTCGATGTGGGTCCCACGTCACGGGTCACTGATCCTAATTAAGAGGTTAAGTTATGATTTAAAAATTTGAGCCGTGAAATATATATTATGCAAGCAAAACATTGGATCTAAAATAACAAAATTATACTACCCAGAAAATGAGCTATTAGCAGTAGTGTTTGTATGTGACAAGTTTAGAGCTTACACAGTAGGATCAAAAGTTACAGTGGAAACTGACCATGCAACAATCTGTCACATGTTTGCATAAAAGTATGCAAAACAAAGGTTGATTAGATGGATTTTATTATTGCAAGAGTTTGGTTTGAAAATTTGGTTGTAGACTATCTATGTAGGTTACCGCATAAAGAAGGTGATACATGGAAGCCGGTAACCAAAGTATCCCCAGATGAGTAATTATTTCAAACATCTAAAGTCATACAGTTACTTGATCTAGACTCGGAGTAAAATGAGCGAAAAGGTGTCAGGCTAAGGACGTTAAACACAACGCTACAGGGAAGCAGCCTACGGGATTTTAAATTGAGTTTTAAATTATTTTTTACTTTTAAGTTATAAGTGTAGCAATCCAAACATTCCAGTAGTATTTTTCAAACCTTGATGAGTTTTTGTGCAAATTTTGTAGATAAACCATTTGTTGGGTGATTTTTCATTGGAATGGCGAAATCTCAACATATTCAGCATATTCACACGAGAATCAAGGAGTTAGAGTAGTATTGGATAAGAAAAGTGACAAAATACATGTAAAATTTTTGAATTTTGTTTTTAAAAAAGCCAGTCTCACAATCATGACACCGTGTGGGTTAAGCCACAACGCCATGTCAGTGCCAATATGGAGGTAACTAAAAAATATGAATTTTTTTATAAGGAGAAGCCGACACAGTCTCGACACTATGATATTACACAAACGACATCGACACGACGTTAAGATGGAAACATAGACTTAGTTTTAGAGGTACTATTCCGTGACCACGCTGTCACGATGCTACAGGTTATACCAGCCAGCTTTGACCTCGGGACAGGGTTTTAAAACCCTTGTTCAACGAGATATCAACATACTTCAAACATATTTCAAACCCTTCCAACTGAGCATAATCCCCTCTAAAACCCTTGTTTGGGTGATTTTGATAGAGATTTGAGAGTTCCCAGTGATTGAGAGCAAAGAGTGAAGCAACATTGTGGTTTTGCATAAGTTTAGAGAGTTAGGGCGTCCATTAGGAAAAGTGAACAAAGAGAGCAATATGGTAGAAATTTGTGAGCAAAATGAGAGGGCTTTGATTGAGTCGAGCTTGGCAAAGTATTCTACACTAGGAAGTAGTTCGACATTGAGGTAAAGTTTTAATTTCATTAGTTATGTGTTGAATTTTATTGATAGAGATGAAATTGGATAGGATTGTGCAATTTTAGGTTTTCTGGATAGGATTTGAAGTTGTCTGTGTTTATAGCATAATGTGGATTATTGTGGATTAGTGTGAGTCCTTATGATTATTATGGTGTGTGTATGACCCTTGTGAATCAAATTTTAATTTTTAGGTGATTTGAAGTCCATCATTATTGTTATGAAGCTTTCGAAATGGCAAGAACAAGGAAACAAGGGAGTCAAGCAGTGAAGAAGCGAGAGCAAATGATCATGAGGCATTTACCCCGGGAGCTCAAAATGATAATGCCATGAGGCCATTTAAATTAAAGTTTTATATTAGTAAGGAAGCGAAGAAGAGGTATAAGGCTATAAAAAATAAGGAGATTATTTGTGAAAAAAGAATCAAACTCCTGGCCAAGTACGATGAAAGAGTCAACAATTTTATTACGTAATGGGGATGGGAACAACTCACGCAAGACTATAGGAAGAACGAAATTTGTGGAGTGCGTGAGATTGTGTATTAATTCTATGCCAATGCTAAGTTTACAAAGAAAGGAGATCTAGTATGGGTGAGAGGAGTAAATGTCCCATTTGATTAGGAATACATAAACAATTTTTACGGGTTGGATTACTTGAATATGAGTGGACACCCACAGGCTTTTCCAGTTGAGTTATATGAGAGACCCAATAATCTATATCCTGTTAGAACCATTCAGAGAGCATTAGTTGTCCCAGGACAAAGAGATGGATAACGAGAGCTGAGAATGTGCCAAAACACATTAAGAAGTGAGTGTACGAAAAGTTTTGCAACATTTCATGACTAGTTTCATTATACCCCAATACTTAGTAGGGTGAGTGATCACGTGTCGTGCGTGCCAAATATAACACGTAATGGAGTTACCAACCACAAGGGTGTAGTAGTGGTAAATACGGGGTCGAATCCACAGGACTTGAGTTTTACTCTAAGTTAACTAAAAATGAGGGGTTTTTTTAAAGTTCAAGGAAGCAATTAACTTAAGTAGCAAAAATGAAAAGTTCGCAAAAAATATAATATCAATGAGAAAAATCACCTAAGTCTACGGTTCCACAAGTAAGAATCAAAATTCAATGGCATTTAACGGTCCTCTATCTTTCCAAAAAGTTACTAATTCAAGTTCTCATAGATTAGCTATAGAAAATCGACGTCCGCCAGAAATCCCTAATTCCCCTAATCTCGATAGCTAGAACGTCTGCCACTAACTACTTCTCTAATTAATGTATACCCGAAGACATTCGCCAATCAGGTTTAACACATAAACCGCAGTAATTTGGATCCGTGGGAATACTAATCATAAATAACCGAATCGCATCCGCTTTCGGTTTAACCTAGATTCAATTGTTGCACACTCAAGAACCGAAAGGGTTTTACGGGAAACGGGTGAGTGTTCGTCACTTTATTGGCCCAAAAGTACAATTACACGGATATTATCGGTCCAAATAACTATAGATTGTCTACCTAAAAGCATGCACTTGCTACAAACACACCCAAGGTCTAAACCATATACTTTAAAAGCAACAACAATGAAATATGAGAAATTGACTTAAATTAAATTAAATCATTGATCTCACATAGTATATGCCATGAATCATGAATCCCACTTGTTTCTCCTCCGACCTAGGCGAAGATTGGTCTAGCCAGACATCATCTCTATAATCTCCAAGTATGAAAAATTGTGTGTGGCAGCTCCAATGTCAAGTCCCCGTATGAATACCCTAGTTCCGAATATGAAAAACCACTAAAAATTGCTTTCTAGAGGCGAGAGAAGCTGATTTTGGGGGTTGGTCTCGTAACACGTGCGTCGAGGAGCATCTAGGGACTATTTTTGGGGTGAAAATAGGTTTCGTACACGTGGCAGCAGGCTAGTGGCCGAGTTTTCTATTTCAAGTTAACGTGGCAGCAGGCTATTGGGTGAGACATGTAACTGTGGAAGAGCTGGACGAACCGGGAGGCGACACGTGGCGGGCTGGAGATAGACCGAAAACTCGCACAAGTTATGCGAAGTTCTGGGAGACATCAACGACTGCATCTCGAGGAATAACTGATGGATATTGGAACGAGGGAGCTGCTGTTGAGCTGGACGATGATGACATGTGGACGTATCTACTACTGACGCGTGGCTGCGCTTGGCGAGCTGGGTGAATCAACGATTGCCACATGGCAGTGAACTGGAAATTACACACATTGTGCGAATGTGTGGGAGAGAGTGTAATGCGGATCTCGAGGCAATCTAACAACAACTCAACTCAAGTGACTTAACTATGTTACTCCTTGCGTCATTTGGTCTGCTGTCTCTTATTCTACCCCCCGCGTAACACGTAACTCGAGGCAAACTATCTAGTGTCCGATCACTGCATGTAAATACTCCATTTTGAGTATTTTTCACCACGAATTCAACCGCGCACTCTGTTTCACTTGAAAATGATAACCTTGGTTCCCAAAAGATCAGGACGAAACTTCTCAAGTGTGAAGATAATGGCAAAGAGCTCCTTCTCAGTAGTGGTGTAGTTCATGTGAGCCACGTCTAGAGTACAAGAAGCATAGTAAATGACATGTGAAGCTCTCCTAATTCTCTATCCTAAGATTGCACCCACTGCATGATTATTAGCATCACACATAATTTCAAATGGAAGCTCCAAATTAGGGGCTTGAATCACTGGCGTGCTAGTAAGTGAGTCTTTTAGTGCATCAAATGCACTGTTACATGCCTTATCAAACTCAAAAAGTACGTCCTTTTGGAGTAAATGGCATATGGGTTGTGCGATCTTCGAAAAGTCCTTGATGAAACGATGATAAAAACCAGCGTGTCCAAGGAAAGATCTAATCTACTGCACATTCGTAGGGTGGGGAAGTTTCTTGATAACATCAATTTTAGCTTGGTTCACCTCTACACCCCTAGCTGAGACAATGTGTCCCAAAATAAGACCTTGGTCCACCATAAAATTACACTTTTCATAGTTCAGAACCAGGTTCTTCTCGATAGACCAACTGAGTACCTTTGTCAAATTGATGAGACAACTATCGAATGAATCACCGTAAACAGTAATGTCATCCATGAAGACCTCAATGAAATGCTCAACAAAATCTTAAAAGATGCTCACCATGTACCTTTGAAAGGTGGCAGGTGCATTGCATAACCCAAAGGGCATGCATCGATAGGTAAAAGTACCAAACGGACAAGTGAAGGTCGTCATTTCCTGGTTTTCAGGCGCTATCAGTATCTGATGAAAACTGGAATAACCTTCAAGAGAACATTAATGAGAACGACTGGCTAGTCTCTCCAACATCTGATCAATGAATGGAAGAGGGAAGTGATCCTTCTTGGTGGAAGCATTTAACTTCCTATAGTCAATGCATACCCGCCATCCCTTTTGAATGCGGGTCGGAACCAACTTGCCATGTGAATTGGTCACTACCGTGACTTCCATTTTCTTAGGAACCACTTGGATAGGGCTTACCCATTTACTATCAGATATGGGGTAAATCATGCCACCATCAAGGAGCTTCAATATCTCATTCTTTACGACTTCTATCATAGGCGAATTTAGCCTCCTCTGGGATTCTTTCGTATGTTTTGACCCCTCTTATATATATATATATATGATGCATGCAAGTGGAAGGGCTCAAACCTTTGATATCCGATATGGTCCACCCAATAGCCTGTTTAAACTCTCGGAGTACTCGTATGAGTCTCTCTTCCTCCAATTATGTAAGTTTAGTCGAGATGATCATATGGAGTATGTCATTCTCACCCAAAAACATGTACTTTAGGTGCTCAGAAAATGTCTTCAGCTCAAGTGTGGGAGCTTTAACCAAAGAGGGAGAAAGTTTAGAGTCAGAAGTAGGCAACTCCAAATAACGACACTTGGGGTAGGGGTTGGAATGAATCCAACTCCAAAACAACATCCTCGACATCAGTATCGAGGGTCAGAACACTCTCGTGGATATGAGTAGTGTCAAGATGATTCTCTAACACTACTTTAACTTCATCATCACCACTCATGAGCAAGGTCTGCTCAACGAATGGATCCACACAGTCCATGATACATACCACAGACGATACATCACTGGGGCATCACATCGCATCATTGATGTTAAACTTGATGACTTCACCATCAAACTCCAAGGTAAGAGATCCATCATCAACATCTATATTCGTCTTCGCCATTTTCAAAACCGAACGTCCAAGGAGTACTGACGAAGCATTGGGTAATGGTTCCTCCTTCGTATCTACCACGTAGAAGTCAGCAGGAAACACAAACTCGTTCACTCAAGCAAGAACCTCCTTGAGAACACCAATGTGTCTGACAACTGAACGGTCTGCCAACTGAATGATAAAACCAGTCTCCTCTAATGGGCCTGCATTCAATGTCTTATAAATAGACAATGGCATGACATTAATGGAAGCGCCAAGGTCACACATAGCCCTCTGAATGCTTACATCACCTATAACACAAGGTACTGAGAACATCCCATGATCCTTGCATTTAGGAGGCAACTTCTTCTGTAGGATAGCCGTGACGATTTCCCCATTCGGACTTTTTCATTGCCTTTGAGTTTCCCTTTATTAGTGCATAGTTCCTTAAGAAACTTTGCGTACCTAGGGACTTGCTTCAGAGCGTCGAGGAGTGGAATATTGATTTCCACTCGTCGAAAGGTCTTGAGAATTTTTTTTTTTTTTTCTTCTTTTTTCTTATTTAAGATGAGTCAAAAAGGAGGTTTAACCTTGAATGTAGGAGGTGCTTCCTTTTAAGTAGTTACCATCTGTTTAGGGACAAACGGAGTCACTACTAACTCGTGTTCTTCCTCATTTACCCGATCTTTGGCATCAGATGACCCATTGTTCCTTTTGGGTCCCTCCAGGTCTTTACCACTTCGGAGTGTAATTGTGTTAGCACTCACGTTAGGATTTGGGTAAGGTTGCGAAGGCAACTTTCCCTTATCCTCGAGACGTCCACTTTGCTGTGTCATTTGGTCCATTTGAACTTGAAGAGTTCAGACCGCCGATTTGGTTTCGCTGATGGGTTTCTCGGTGGTAGCCTTGAATTGGGCCATTTCACTCATAAATTGTCTTTATTGACCCACGAATGCTTTGAACATATCCTTAAGTGAAGAGGAGTTATTGGAGGGTATAGGCAACGGTTGACCTCTAGGGACGAATGTCTGATAGTTCTAATTTTGAGGCCCGTAACTGAAGTTTGAGTTGTTCCTCACCGTTGCGTGATTATATGTATTCCCAAATGAGACTCTAGGTGGTCCCTAAAACTGATTGCCCATGGCATTGGCCTGTTAATTGTCCTCAAAGAGAGTAAGACATTCATGAGTTACATGATTTGTGTACAGAAGCCATAAGCTTTGACTTGCACTTTGCCAGAAGATAGGAGATGCACCATCATGGAGGTCAGTTGGTGAATTTTCTGGTCAGTAGAACTCGACACACTCCTTACAGTCAGACTTTGGTAAGCAGTAGCATCAAAATCACTATAAAGGCGTGACTTTTGTGCGATGTCCTCATACAGTTGCTTCATTTGGGCTAGAGTTTTATCTCGAATGTGACCCCCACACGCATTATCAATCATGTGTCATTCTATGGGCGACATGCCAACATAAAATAAACGAGCTATGGCCTTCTCAGATTGGCCATGCTACGGGAAACTAGCAATCAATCGTTTATAGTGATCCCAATATGCCACAAATGACTCACCCGACTTCATTTTAATGCTGCATATATCCTTGATGAGCTGAGCAACTCTATCCTCAGGGAAGTATTCATTTAAAAACGACGTTGTCATCTCATTCCAAGAGTTAATGCAGCCAGGCGGAAGGTAGAAAAGCCATTCCTTGGCTTTGAACTTAAGGTAAAACAAAAAAATATGAGTTTAACCGTGTTCTCGTTCGCATTGGAAAGTTTCATTGACTTGCAGTTAGTCTAAAACTCCTTCAAGAAAGTAACGAGGTCTTCATTCTCGCCACCATAAAAGGATGGTAGGAGGTGAATGAACTCATACCTCAAATCAAAGTCTCCGGCATTATCCGGATAGTTGATACATAGGGGTTGTTGCACCAATAGAGCTTGAAGCTCTAAATTGGTGTGACCCATAGTGATTTGGTGAATTGTAGCCATGTTCAAAGGATTTTAGCCTTCTTGTTGCCTAAGTTGGGTCTCTCTAATCCACGTATGAAATGTTCTCTTCGATTCAGGATTGAAAGGTAACAGTGAACCAGCCGATTTTGACTGAGTGAGGTGTGGTAGCATAAAACTAAGAAAAAAGAAGAAAAAGGAAAACTAAACTCAAAGTAAGGACTAAGTCCCCGACAACGGCACCAAAATTGATCACATGTCGTGCGTGCCAAATATAACCAACAATGGAGTTACCAACTACGAGGGTGTAGTAGTAGTAAATATGGGGTTGAATCCACAGGACTTGAGTTTTACTCTAAGTTAACTAAAAATGGGGGATTTTTAGAAAGTTCAAGGAAACAATTAACTAAACTAGCAAAAATGAAAAGCTTGCAAAAAAATATAATATCAATGAGAGAAATCACCTAAGTCAACGGTTCCACAAGCAAGAATCAAGATTCAATGGCATTTAATGGTCCTCTATCTTTCCTAAAAGTTATTAATTCAAGTTCTCCTAGATTAGCTATAGAAAATCGACGTCCGCCTGAAATTCCTAATTCCCCTAATCTCGATAGCTAGGACGTCCGCCACTAACTACTTCTCTAATTAATGTATAACCCTAGACATCCGACAATCAAGTTTAACATACTAACCATAATAATTTGGATTTGTGGGAATACTAATCATAAATAACCGAATCGCGTCCGCTTCCGATTTAACCTAGATTCAATTGTTGCACACTAAAGAACCGAAAGGGTTTTATGGCAAACGGGTGAGTGTTTGTCACTTTATTGGTCCAAAAGTACAATTGCACAGATACTATTGGTCCAAATAACTATAGATTGTCTACCTAAAAGCATGCAGTGGCCACATACACACTCTAGATCTAAACCATATACTTTAAAAGCAACAATAATGAAATAGGAGAAATTGAATTAAATTAATTAAAAATCATAGATCTCACATAGTATACGCCATGAATCATGAATCCCACTTGTTTCCCCTCCGACCTAGGCGAAGATTGGTCTAGCCGGACATCATCTCTACAATCTCCAAGTATGAAAATTTGTGCGTGGCAGCTCTAATGTTGACTCCTCGTATGAATACCCTAGTTCTTAATATGAAAAACCACAAAAAAATGCTCTCTGAAGGTGAGAGAAACTAATTTTGGGGGTTCGTCTCGTAACACGTGCACCAAGGAGCATCTAGGGACTATTTTTAGGGTGAAAATGGGTTTCGTACACATGGCAGCAGGCTAGTGGCCATGTTTGCTGGTTCACGTTGACGTGGCAGCAGGTGATTGGGTGAGACAGCTAACTTTGGAAGAGCTGGACGGACCGGGAGGCGACACGTGGTGGGCTGGAAATGGACTAAAAACTCGCAAGAGTTGTGCGAAGTTCTAGGAGACATCAACGACCGTATCTCGAGGAATAACTGATGGCTACTGGAACGAGGGAGCTGCTATTGATCTGGACCCTGACGACATGTCGACGTATCTGCTGCTGACGCGTGGCTGCGCTTAGCGAGCTGGGAGAATCAACAACTGCCACGTGGCAACGAACCGGAAATCGCACACATTGTGCGAATGTATAGGAGATAGCGTAATGCGGATCTCGATGCAATCTAACAGCAGCTCAACTCAAGTGTCTTAACTGTGTCATTCCCTACATCATTTGGTCTGCTGTCTCTTATTCTTCCAACTGCGCAACGCGAAACTCGAGGCAAATTGTCCGGTGTCTGATCACTGCATGTAAATACTCTATTTTGAGTATTTTTTTGCCATGAATTCAACCGCGTACTCCGTTTCACTGAAAACAACCAATAAATATAATTAAATATATATTTTTGAAACTTTCCACACGAAATATGCTAAAATAGACTAATAAAAACATAAAAAAAAACAACTTATCAGTGAGATAAACAAACCTAATGTGGCTTGTTTATTCGAGATTACACAGAATGGGAAAATTAATGTAGGGAAATCTAGTTACAAGAATTTGAGGGAGTCAATTTAAACTGAGAGAGATAATAAATTGATGTTTCCAATCCTTATAACCTAGATGTGCTTGAAAGCTAGAGTGAAATTTATCCAAAATGAAACTTTTGATATAGAGACCAAGCAGTTTTGATAAGGAGTTTATGTTGACCTTGAAGTCACCCAATGGATATAAGGACTCTGAAGATGAGAAAGAAGTAGCAGAGAGGGACAAACTTGATGCCGAGATGTTAGCCAAGGTTGCCGAGGATCAAGCAGTAATAAAAGCAGTAGCAACGAAGTCTATTAAAGAGATGTGGAATGAAGGATTTAGAGAGGATGAGGATAACCAACAAGGTTTTGATGCTTGCTACGAGTTTATATTCCATATGATTGGAAAGCATGACTTGGATGGTCCTAAAGTTTTCCACCTTCACCTACACCACCAAAGGAACCTATACCACCACCTGAGGACTTGACTCCAACAAAGCATAAGTTTTGGATAACTGAATCGTGAAGGCAAAATAGAGAGGATAGAGCATAGTATAAGCAACCTATGTTGAAATATGAGCAAGATAGGCATAGAATGATGCAAGACAGTAAAGGAATTTTATGCTATTCGCATATCATCAGAGAGATGTAGCAAAATATCAGAGGAGTAGAGGCAAAAAAACTACTAGCAGGTCTATAAGGTCTCCAGAGGCACAGAACTACGTGTTTGATCTTGAAGTTGTGCAGAAAATAAGAGTGGAGCATCCTTTCTCACCATATTTTGCTGGAATTGATGACGATGATGATGCTAACGATACGTACTCCTAGAATGAGTCTTATGATTTCTTTAAATCTTAGGTAAATGAGTGATACATTAATGCTGATATTTTAATTTAGGATATTTGACACTTTAGTAATTAGATAAGTTTCAATTTTTATGCATTTTGATATTTATTGTATTGTATTATATAGGTTTGTGTTGTTTAGTGTTGTTATATTCAGGCTTATTTTTAAACATTGAGGACAAGGTTTGGTTTAAGTTTGGAGGCATCGATACTATGGATAGTGGTAAGAAAAGATTAATTAAGGATAAAAACTACAGGTATGAATCTCAAAATTTTATTTTTTTGAAGTAGTTATTTAGGAAGAATTATAGTGTATTTTATTTACTTATTATTTAAATGCAGTTCATAGTTATGTACAAAAAACATGTATATAGGTAGTATAAATTAGGTCATATAGAGTAGTATGCATCATGAATAAAATATCATTTGCAAAGTTCATGCCTTTGATTGAGGATGAGTACGAATACAAGTATCTTCTTAATATGAAACTCAAGAGAATGTTATTATTTTGAAGAAAATAAGAATTGTAGCAAACAACAATATAATTCCATGATTAGAAGCTTAGAGTTAGGGAACACCATGAATTTGAATCTAAACCAAGAAGAATACCTGAACACTTCTTATAGAAAAAGTTAGATTTTAAATAATTCTATAATAAGTATGAATCTTACTTGAGTATAAAGTGAAATAAAGACTTAGTACAAAAGGGGAAGAGATAGGCATGGTGTTTAATGAAAGTTGAAATTAAAACTTACTTTAATAAAATTGAAAGCGGTAAGTGCTAACAAGAGTTTTAAATAAAAAAATAAAGAGTCCCACTGGTTGTAGAAGAAAATGAGCAAAGAACTTTGTAGGAGAAAACGTGAAAAATAGAATCTAAAGGAAAATTAGCAGGGACCGTACTAGTAAAAAATATAATAAGAAAAGAAAATAAAGATATATATAAAGAAAGAAAGGCGGAAGTCAGTTATAAACTCTTCAAATGAAAAGATTTAGCTTGAGTATAAGTAACTTAGTTGAGTTAAGTTTCTTTCCAATTATATAAAGTGAAATGGACTCTTGAAGTATTGAAGTCTACAAAAATAGTATGATCTATGCTTATTTATGAATTCTTAAGCTTAATGAGAAATCATGAGATTGTACACTTGCAGTTTCAGTGTCGTGGTAAAGTAAAGTTGTAAGTAGTGATGGTTTTAGTTGTGAAATACTTTTGAGTTTTGGAAGTAAATTATATTTGTTGTTAAAGCTATGTGTTTTAAATGTATTAGTTTTATATGAAGAAAAAATATTGAGTGGATTATTAACTTGACACTTATTTAAATTGAAGGATACTCCATGAACTATGTAAAATGAGTATGGTAATACAAATATCCCAGAATGAGCTCTAAATGATGGTATTTATGTGTTTTCAGGTCTACAAGGCATATAAGAGACAAATGAATGAATTCATGATTAAAAGAGAAAAAAAACATGAAAATAGAGTTAATGCTCTGCATACAACGCCGATGCTGTGGAGTATAACATGGATGGCGTGATGACATCATAGAAATCTGAAGAAGTAATGTAGTGATGATGACAAAGTCACGGCACCGTGGACCAAAATAGATGGCACCAAGTCAATACACAGTAGCGTCTAGTGCACATAGATGGAAAAATATATAGAAGTCATAACACAATCACATAACATAGACAGCGTGGATCACTTACAGACAACGTCAAGACTAACAAATAGAAAGTTTTGGACTTCCATTTCGTTTGGGGTTATTATTTAGGGCTTCTAATTGTATTTTTTGTAGTCTTAGAAGTAAAAATAGGTATTAAGATGTGGTTAACTCAGCCACAACCACACATTAGAATAATTTAGCAAGAGAATAAAAAGAAACCACCATAGTTTACATTAATTTTTATGTTTTAGAGAGTTTTATTTGAGTATTGAGAAGATCTTTTGAAGTATATACATTGAAGACTCTAATTGTGGTGATTCAGTATTGTTCTTTGATTTAATTAAAGTTTTATTTGATTTAGCCTTTGATTGCAATGAATACCATGATTTGTGTGTTTTTGATGATGATGAGTGTGCCATCCGAGAATTTTATAAACTTGATTAGGCGGCTAATTACGTATTTTCTTATTTAATTTGGGATTTAGGAATCCGAGGTGGAACCCACGCATTACGAATTGGTGATAAAAAATTTAATATTATTTTTGTGTGCAGTGTGCCCATTTGAAGTATTATAAATTATTTCGACGCAAAATAGGGTCAGTGGAGTGTATACGCAATGCCCGTGAGTTTCAGAGCACGTTGGAGAATTTTCTTCAATTTTGGTAATTTTAGGGTATTTTTCGAAAATTGATTTGAAGTAAAAAATAAGAGATAATCATGAAATTGAATAAATTAATAAATAAATTGGATGGCGCATAGCGACACGCGGGCTCGAAGGTGACACCCGTGGGATGTACAATAATGTGCACGCTCGAAGGTGGTCGCTGCCCCACGTGGCGAATTTATATCCACGAAAATTCATAGGTGTATATGTATTTCTATATATAATATAGTTTATATACATAAATACATATATATAAATGAATCCTATAGTTTGAATTAAATAAAAGTATATATTGGATGCGCCTCGAGATACGCAAAATGTAGGCATCAACAAAGGGAATGGTTGTACGTTATTATTGAAGGGGATTTGTCCATGCCTCGAGATGCGTGTTGCCCAATCTTAATGAAAATCAAAGGTGTTTGTTTTTATATGAAAACATTTGATCAACCTCGAGATACGCAATAGGTATTTTGAAGAGATCAAAATAATTGATTGCCCAGGGAATCAGTTAAGAGGTGGTGCTTATCTATTTGATAGCCACTGGATCGACCTCGAGATATGCAACATGTATCTCGAGGAAGATCAAAATATATAAAATAAATGAATTATTAGATTTTCCTTGAGATTCGTGCAATGCGAATATCGAGAAAATTCTAATCTATATCTTCAAATCACCAACGTATCATTTAATGTTGTTTTGAATTAAAGATTGACCTCGAGATATATAGTACGTATCTCGAGGAAGATTAAATTTATTTTATAAAAAGGAATCATTAGATTTTTCTTGAGATTCACGTGATGCGAATCTCGAGGAAATCATATTTAAATATTTCAAAACAAACACATTGCCTCTATATTTCAATTCGAAACTGTGAAAGAAAAAAGTCGATTGAGGAGATGAGGAAGGGGAGACTAAGAGGAGAGAGATGGAGATCGAGAGGGAAAGATCGAGACCCAGGGCAAGTGAGTTGTTGTATTCAATGTTATTGAGTTGTTTGTTGGTTTGTTAATGGAGGTTGGAGGATAGAGCTAGGGAGGCTCGGTCCGAGGAAAGATTGCCTAATAACCTTTGGGGTTAAGGCCAAACCCAACCCTAATGAAAAGTTTTAAAAAAATCAGAGACAAAATGGACTATTTTCTTGATGAAGAATACGCTGGGGGGTTTGACCCCTGACCGGACCGAATCGGGTCTAGTTCATCAAACTCCTCATTTAAAAAATGGTTTTTAAAAATAAAAATAAAAATAAAAATGTATATATAATGAATACCTAAAAATTAGGGAAAACTCAAAAAATAGGATTTTTGGACAAATTGGGGAAAATTGAGGAATTTTACGAAAAATAAGGATTTTGGAATTTCCTCTAAGAGTTACACCTTGCTTCGATCTCATCGGTCCCTTGCCCCTATGTCTTCTCCTCTTAAACAACGTAACCTGATTTGGTGTCAATGCTGGTCTTTAAAGGCCTGGGCCACTACAGTGCACCCAGGACCTCCAAGGCAATGTGGGTGCACCTCACCCACACCATCTACGTCCCCCCCATCCACTACAGTGCAATGGGCGTAGTCTTTCGCCTCCCACGACTCGAACCCGCGTCCTGGAGGCTTAAGACCACGAATTTTGTGAGTTGTGTACCACTGAGCTGGTCCCAGGACGCGGGTTCGAGTTGTGGGAGGCGAAAGACTACGCCCATTGCATTGTAGTGGATGTGGGGACGTATATGGTGTGGGTGAGGTGCACCCACACTGCCTTGGAGGTCCTAAGTGCACTGTAGTGGACCAACTCAGTGGTACACAACTCACAAAATCGGTGGTCTTAAGCCTCCAGGACGCGATTTCGAGTTGTGGGAGGCGAAAAACTACGCCCATTGCACTATAGTGGATGAGGGGGACGTAGATGGTGTGGGTGAGGTGCACCCACACTGCCTTGGAGGTCCTTGGTGCACTGTAGTGTCCCTGGGCTTCACATGGTCCTAACGGTGTCCCATCGGCAACTCTGCCCACATAGTAACTCTCGTGAGAAAATGCACACTCGTAAATCACACCCAAAGTCTTGGCACCTGAATTGTCAATGTAAAGCCCAAAATATGGCCTTAATCCATCTCCAAAGTAGTACACATCCTTCGAATCATCTCTCACTAGATCCCTGACCAATTGGCTTAGATAGCCGTATATATCTCTATTGCTCATCATCTACTCCTCAGCTCCCTGTCTCAGATTCATGAATTCCTTCCTCGACCTCTTCATCACTGCAGGTTGGAAGTACTACTAATAAAACTTCTTCTTGAATGCATCCCAAGACTAAAACTCTCCCTCAGAAGCTATCATCACGCACCACTAAACATCGACATCTCTCTGCAACGTTTACGAAGAAATTTCAGCCCGGAGTCTGTCCTTAATCCTTAAGACCTTATGTAACTTCTCATGAGAAAAGACCCACTTCTTAATCTTCTCAAAATCTCGCTGACCATTAAAGTACACTGCTTAATTCTATTAACGTCCTTTACCAATTGAACATTGGATGTCGAACTAGAAGACATAGGTGTAAAAGATGGTGTATAAATTGTCTCTATGGCTAGTGCTATCATTATCGATATAGTTTGTACTACTTGAATGGCTGCTGTCGGTAATATGGATGTAGTAGTAGTACTAGGGCCTGGTGTTTGTGCTGGCGAAGCAAAACATGATGTCTTCATGGTAATGATCTCCACAAACAGCTGTCCATGTGCAGCTAATCGGTCAAATAACTTTTGAAAATCATCAACAAGATGGAATAGGAGGCTAGCTGCCACTAGCACCTACATCCCCGATATCGCGTGAATCAACCATAGGTGTCTGCAAGTTAATAATTAATGCAAATAAACTAGTATGTAGATAACGCATATATATACATATAGAAACTAACATGTACATATAAGAAACCCCATCTCACTTTCACTCACTTCCCAACTAATAGTTTATATGCAAGGATCATCTGGTTTTCTACAGCTAAAATTTATGTCTCCTTGTTTATATTTTATTTGTTACTTATTACGAAAGTTAGGCCTTTTGCTACCAACTATAGCTTTTGTATCACATTGTAGAATAACTATATTCCACTACTTAAGCTTGTATAAACTTAGCCTCTCCTAAGCTTTATAAACTTAGGTTCTGATACTACCAGTGACAAACCTTTCCCAAATTAGGGCACCTCTCGGCCTAATCTCGTCATTAAGCCCTGATTTCACTATGTAGGACTTAGTGAGGAATTAAAATTTATTTAGCGGAAGTCTTAAGAAATTTAGCGGAAGCTTTAACATGATACGTAACATTTGTGGAACAACCAGGAAATATAGATCATATGCATATATATATATATAATGAAACGACGATAATATATCATCGTGTGTCTGCTCCGGGTGCTATCTCTCAACCTATAATATATACAACCCCAACAGTATAAGAAAGATATATAAAGTAAACAACAAAGTCTAAACCTGCAAAATCTGGTGTAACAACAATTCTTTGGCTCAGAGGTAGTCGCAGATATTCTCTTTGCTTGGTTTGCTACTCGATAGATCTTCACCCAACATCTTAAAAAATATGGTGAGTACAGGAAAGTAGAAAGTAATACTGAGAGATATTTTTTCATATTCCTAAATATGCAATAAGTATCTCATAGCACGATAATAGCAACTATGTCGAAAGGAGAACATGCATAGAGATACTTTAGCTAAACAAAATAAAACTGACACTCGGCTAAGTAGTAATGATCTAGGGTTGGTCGATCGTGATCTTCATCATATCAGCCTTTCCACTATATAGGGATGGAGCTGAGCTCTACATCTCTTTGAAGGTCCGAGCAGTGCTCTTCGCCTCTATATTTATAACAACTACCAGTCACCTGCGATGTATACTTGCCAACAACCCCGAGTCTTATAACGCATGAAGTCACCCAAGTTGTACTTCCTAACAGCCCCGGGTCCCATACCCCGTGATGTCACCCAAATTATAGTGGAGAGATCCCGACATCCCCGGATAGTCTAATGACCACGTGTGTCGCGACCTATCTCTGTAATGTAATGGTCTATATACAAGAACTACTTTCATATTTCAAGAGATAACATGGTTTTAGAATCCGACAAAGCAATTGCATATCTAATGCGCAATTGAAATAGATTATACAATACCATAAATCACTACCTAATAACATGCTATTTGATTTGACAACATGTATCAACAATTAAAGATGACATAGCATATGATTTGAAGTCAATGAAATTATTTAACCAACATTAATTTTGAGTTTTAGAGAGTTTTATTTGAGTATTGAGAAGATCTTTTGAAGTAGATACAATGAAGACTCTAATAGTGGTGATTCAGTATCGTTCTTTGATTTAAATAAAGTTTTATTTGATTTAACCTCTGATTGCAATGAATACTATGATTTGTGTGTTTTTTATGATGATTAGTGTGGCATCCAAGAATCTTATAAACTTGATTAGGCAGCTAATTACATATTTTCTGATTTAATTTGGGATTTAGGAATCCGAGGTGAGACCACGCATTACGGATTGGAGATCATAAATTTAATATTATTTTTGTGTGTCGTGTGCCTATTATTTATTATTTCGACGCAAAATAGTGTATATGCGGTGCCCGTGAATTTCAGAGCGTGCTGGAGAATTTTCTTCAATTTTGATAATTTTGGGGTATTTTTTGGAAATTAATTTGAAGTAAAAATAAGAGATAATCTTGAAATTGAATAAAATAATAAATAAATAAGATGGCACTTAGTGACGCGCGGGGTCGAGGATGACACGCGTGAGATGTACAATAATGTGCACGCTCGAGGGTGGTCATTGGCCCGTTTGGCGAATTTATATCCGCGAAAATACATAGGTATATATGTATTTGTATATATAATATAGTTTATATACATAAATATATATATATATATATATATATATATATATATATATATATATATATATATATATATATATATGAATGAGTCCTATAGTTTGAATTAAATAAAAATATAAATTGGATGCGCCTCGAGATACGCAAACTGTAGGCATCGAGAAAGGGAATGGTTGTACGTTACTATTGAATAGGAGTTGTCCATGCCTCGAGATTCGTGTTATCCAATCATAATGAAAATCAAAGGTGTTCGTTTTTATATAAAAAAATATTTGATCAACCTCGAGATACGCGATACATATATCGAGGTGATCAAAATAATTGATTTCACAATGAATCAGTAAAGAGGTGGTGCTTATCTAGTTGATAGCCACTGGATCAACCTCAAGATATGCAACATGTATCTTGAGGAAGATCAAAATATATAAAATAAATGAATTATTATATTTGCCTTGAGATTCGTGCAATGCGAATATCGAGGAAATTCTAATATATATCTTCAAATCACCACCCCGTCATTTAATGTTGTTTTGAATTAAAAATTTACCTTGAGATACATAGTACGTATCTCGAGAAAGATTAAATTTATATTATAAAAGGAATCATTAGATTTTTCTCGAGATTCACGCGATGCGAATCTCAAGAAAATTAAATATAAATATTTCAAAACAAACATATTGCCACTATATTTTGATTCGAAACTGTGAAAGAAAAAAAAATGAATGAGGAGATGAGGAGGGGGAGACTAAAAGGAGAGAGATGGAGATCGAAAGGAAAGATCGAGACCTAGGGTAAGTGAGTTGTTGTTGTGCTCAATGTTCTTGAGTTGTTTTTTGGTTTGTTAATGGGGTTTGAAGGAGATGGAATTGGGGAAAATAAAAATAAATAAATAAAAATAATAAATACCTAAGAATTAAGGAAAATTTAGAAAATAGGATTTTTGGACAAACTGGGGAAAATCGAGGAATTTTATGAAAAATGAGGATATTGGAATTTCCTCGAGGAGTTACACTTGGGCTTTATCTTGTAAAGCGTGTTACGAGATAAAAAAAAATTCAAAATTTGGAAAATTATTCTAAGGCCTAGTCTAGATTAATTTTCGATTCTGAATTACAATTTGGAGTCAAAATTGGGATTTAGATATCCGAGGATACGATTTGGAAGGATTCCGAGGTTTTTGGGTCAAGGAGGACAAAATAAAATATAAAAAATCAGAAAAATCATATTTAAGCCTAGACAACGTTATTTTCGATGCAAAACAATAATTTTGAGTCAAAAATGAAATTCGGGCATCGAATAATTTATTTTTGAAGTATTTTAGGGGTTTCAAGATGCGATTGAGTCAATTAAATTGCAAATAATTGGAAAAATGGTGAAGTTGTTGTGGAGGCTTACAGGATGTATTAATGAATTGTAGGACCACGATTTGAGCCCGTTTGGACTAGTTTACCGACTCAGAGCAAAAGCGAGTTGCGATATCGCGTTTGTAAGGTTATGTAAATCCTATAGTAACCTATACATTGTATGATTATAATTTCGTATAAGTTGCATTGATTCTTGATATTGCATTTTTGTTGTAAATGCATACACAGGTAGAGAGGATAACGCCAATTTGAGTCTCCTTATAGTGTTTGCCTTACTGTGTGTATATGGTAGAACTATATATTGTCTACCTGACTAGTATGTACAGGGTATATTAAGCTACCTGACTCTGTATACAGGGTATAATTATATAGTGTCTACCTTACTGTGCGTACATGACATAACTATATTATGTTTGAGGGGCTGGAGTCACTGATACTTTGCATCACAAGATTATCATGAGATCACGTTGAACTAGATCATACTCCCAAAGTCTAGAGGAATGAGAATCATTTGGTTATCCTCTCCGAGCATGAGTCCTTATTATTGTTTACTTACTACTTTCGGTCGGATAACAAAAACGAGATGGATTCACGGTTGTATTTAAATTCCTTAGATTATATTCTTCATTTAATTTCTTAGATTATAATGCATTTTATTATTATAGGTGTACTAGATAGTGTGAGATTTACTTATCGACATTATCGAATTATTATAAATTGTTAATGAATACGGGTTCTAGCGGGGACAAGAGAAAGAGAAAGCTTTCTGTCTGTTTGTAATTGGCTTAGTTCTTTTCTCTATTTATGTATTGGCTTTTAAATATATTATATTTTATAAATGGATTTTTGGGTTCGAGTGTGATTAGGATCTCCTTTGAAATGGTTGGAATGGTTTTGCGATGAGTTGAGATAATTTTTAAAGTTAAGGTAATGCTAGTTAAAGAATTTTGATACTTTAAATCAATTTAAAATGAATATATAATTTAGTTGATGCAATATATATTGTTATAGGTGTATTCTGAGTCCTTCGACATTTTCACCAAAGCTAAGCAGGTTTTATTAACGATTTTTGAAAGCCAGGATTTTTGGTGTAGGCTTAGAAACAGATGAGGTGCTATTGATAAAGATTATTGAGTTCATCTAAATGTACTTTGAGGTTTAAGATTCACTTTAAAATTGATTGTGGTTAAAGTTTTATAATTGATGATTACAAGATCTTAATCTTAATTATTCATTGATGGAGAGGTTAAGACTGCTAGATTATCAAGGGATTAAGGTAATCTAGGCTGGTCAGATGCCATAATTAGGTAGTGTCTGACAAAATAAGTAGTCCATTTATTATTTTTTATCAATGGATTCTATGGTATGAATACTATGTAAAGTTATGAATTGATTATAATGTTTTAGACGTGCAATGATTATAATTTGTGTTTGATTCTATGTTTAATGCTATGAACATCTTGATCACTTGTTTATTGAATAGGGGTTTTAGAAGTTACAATGGCCTTGGAGCTTTTAAGCCAAAAATTAACAACACAACCGAAAAAAATATAACATCAATAGATAGTTGTTGATTTGAGATACATGGATAGTGAACTTAATTATTTAAGAGTCTAAAGATTTGGTACTTAATGCTTTGTGAAACTTACATTATTCACACCGATAGGCGGAGTTCTATTTTTCATATTAGAATCTTTTTTACCACGATAGTGGGTTGTAGTGAATATTAAGGAAATTTGTATATTTTAATTATGCATTATATACATACATAAGAAATATGAAGGAAGTTAGATATGGGAAACATAATGTTTATTTTTGTTCACGTGTCGTTCGTGCCAATATAACCCGTACTTGAGTTACCAATCCTACTTGGGTGTATTAGTTGTAAATATGGGTCGAATTCACATGACTTAGGTTTTACTTTGAGTTAACTAAAAAGTGGAATTCTTGAGTATTTTTTAGTGTTAGCCTTAAATGAGTAAGATCGCCCAAAAATTGACTCTGCTGAGCCATAAGAGCTTTCATCATATCCTCAAGTGAAGAGGAGTTATAGGAGGGTGCAGGCAATGGTTGACCTATAAGGACTAAGGTCTGTTAGTGTTGATTTTGAGGCTGGTAACTGAAGTTTGGGTTGTTCCTCGCCGTTCCATTATTATAGGTGTTCTCGAATAGGGCCCTAGGCGGTTTTGGAACTTATTACATATGGCATTGGCTTGTTGATTGTCCTCTAAGAGAGTAGGACATTCATCGGTTGCATGTTTTCTGGCTGCATAGAAGCCACAACATTCATCGGTTGCATGTTTTTTGGCTGCATAGAAGCCACAAGCTTTGACTTGTACTTTACTTAAGGTGAGGAGTCGTTCCATCAAAAGGTTGGTTTGTCAAGTTTACGGTAAGTAGAATTTAAAATTGCTCCTGCGATGAGACTTTTATACACAATATCGTTAAGATCTCCATAAAGGCACGACTGCTGTGCGATGTCCTCATATAACTGCGTCATTTTGGTCGGTGTCTTATATCGAATGTGACCTGCACATGCATCATCAGTTATTCGTCTTTTTACGGATGTCATGCCAACATAGAAGAAATGGATTATGGCATTCTTTGTTTGGCCATGCCGCGAGTAACTAGCAATCAATCACTTAAAGCGAACCCAATATGCACCAAATGATTCCTCCACCTTCATTTTTATGCTGCTTATGTCGTTGATGAGCTATGCAACTCTATCCTCAAGAAAATATTCTTTTAAAAACTCAGTTGTCATTTCATTTGAGGAGTTAACGCAACCAGGAAAAAGATAGAAAAGCCATTCCTTTGCTTTGTCTTTAGGACGAAATGGAAAACACCTAAGATTAACCATGTCGTCATCCGTTATAGAGGGTTTCATAGACTTTTCGTTAGTCAGAAACTCCTTTAGAAAAGTAACTTGGTCCTCATTCTTGCTACTATGTGAAAGGAAAATAGGAGATGAATAAACCAATAACTCAACTCAAATTCTATATTATTCTCGGGATAATTAATGCAAATGGGTTGTTATGCCAAAAGAGCTTGAAAGCCTTAATCGGCGCACCCCACAATGACTTTGCGATTCCCAACTTGCACCATGTCTATATCATTTTATCCATGCTGTTGCCTAAGCTGGGGTCTCCATTCAACCTTTGGAACGTTCTCTCGGGTTTATGATCGAAAGGCAACATTAAGCCAATTGATTTTGACCGAGTGAGTCTAGGGATCATAAAACTAAGAAAATGAAAAAGAAAGAAACTATATGTAGAATGAATGATTAAGTCCCCGAAAATGGTGCCAAAATTTGTTCGCATGTCTTTCATTCCAAATATATCGAACAACTCAAGACCAAGCAAAAGGATAGTGAACCAGTCACGGAGTTCATTGCAAGGTGGTGAGCCCCTACTTTTGCTTGTCCCTAGAAGTTTACTTAGCAAGAGCTCCTCATGATGTGCCTGAACAACTTGCATGGTCATTTGAAGCACTGGATGCATTACTAACTTTCAAAGGAATTTGTCGTATACATGGCTCGTATAGCATTGAAGCTACCTATCGATGAAAGGCAGGAAAAAGCCATCATAGTTACTTTAACCATACTCGAGTTACCAATCCCATTTGAGTGTAGCAATGGTAAATACGAGGCCAAATCCACAATACTTAGGTTTTACTCTAAGTTAACTTAAAAGGGAAATTCGATGGTTTTTTCAGGTGATAGCCTTGAATTGAGCAAGATCTCTAAAAATTGGCTCTATTGAGCCATAAAAGCTTTCATCATATCCTCAAGTGAAGAGGAGTTATTTGATAGGCAAGCAGCGGTTGACCTCTTAGGACGAAGGTCAAATAGTTCTAATTTTAAGGCTCGTAACTGATGTTTGGGTTATTCCTCTTTGTTGCATGAATATAAATGTTCCCAAATGGGTCCCTAGGTGGTCCCTAGAAGTGATTACCAATGGTATTGGCTTATTGATTGTACTTAAAGAGAGTGGACATTATTTGGTTGTGTGATTTCTGGCTGCACAAAAGCCACAAGTTTTGACTTGCACTTTACCAGAGGTGAGGAGACATTCCATCATGGAAGTTAGTTGTTCAATTTTACGGTCAGTAGAATTGTAAACTGCTCCTGTAGTGAAACTTTTACACGCCGTATCGTCAAGACCTCCATAAAGGTGTGACTAATATGTGATGTCCTTGTATAACTGCCTCATTAGGGCCGGTGTCTTATCTCAAATGTAACCCCCACATGCATTATCAATCATTTGTCTACCTACGGATGTCATGCCAACATAAAAGAAACGAACTATGGCCATCTCTGATTGGCCATGATATGGGCAACTAGCAATCAATCGCTTAAAACGATCCCAATATGCATCAAATGATTCTCTCACCTTCATTTTGATGTTGCATATGTCTTTGATGAGCTGAGCAACTCTATCTTCAAGAACCACTCTTTTAAAAACCTAGTTGTCATCTCATTCCAATAGTTAATGCAACCAGGTGGAAGATAAAAAAGCTATTCTTTGGTTTTGTCTTTAAGAAAAAACAAAAAAGTCTTAAACTTAACTGTGTCCTCATCCGCTGTAGAGGGTTTCATTGACTTGCGGTTAATCTGAAAATCCCTTGAAAAAGTAGTTGGGTCCTCATTCTCGCTACCATGAAAGGAAGATAGGAGATGGATAAACTAAGACCTGAACTCAAGTTCTCCAGCATTATCCGGATAATAAATGCAAAGGGGCAGATATGCCAAAAGAGTTTAAAGGTCTTAATTGGTGTGCCTTATAATGACTTGGTGATTTCCAGTTTGCGCTATGTCTGTAGGATTTTAGCCATGTTGTTTCCTTAGCTTGGGCTCTTTATTCAACCTTTTGAATGTTCTATCGAGTTCAGGATCGAAAGGTAACAATGAACAATTCAATTTTTGATTGAATGAGTCTAAAGATCATAAAACTAAGAAAAAGAAAAAGAAAGAAACTACGAACTAAGTCCCCGACAACGATGCCAAAATTTGGTCACGTGTCGTTCATGCCAAATATAACTCGTACTTGAGTTAGTAATGCCACTCGGGTGTGGTAGTGGCAAATATGGGGTCGAATCCACAAGACTTAGGTTTTACTCTAAGTTAACTAAACAGGGAAATTTAGGGAGGGGGGGTTTAGAGAATTTAAGAATACAATTAATTAAAGCTACTCGAAATTACAGTTTGCAAGAATGAATTCAATAAGAGAAAATACTTAATTCTACGATCCCACCAATCCAAATCAAGATTGAATAGCATATCATGGTTTTTGATCTTTCCTAAAAGTTTGTTAATTCAATTCCTCATAGACTAGCTATAGGAAATCGACATCCGCCAAAAGTCTCTAACTCCCTTAATCTCGACAGTTAGGACATATGCCACTAACTATTTCGCTAGTCAACACATAACACTAGACATCCGCTAATAAGGTTTAATGCATTAACCACATAAAGCTCTGTAGGAATACGAATCCTAAATAACCAGATCGCATCCGCTTCCAATTTAACCTAGATTTACTTATCGCATACTCAAAAACTGAAGGGTCTTGATGGCAAATGGGTGAGTAATTGTCACGTGTATTAGTCCAATCGTACAATTATGGATACAATTGTCTCAATTAACTATATGTCTTCCATCTAAAAGCATGCATTGGCCATATACATAACTTAAGTTTGCACCATAATCATGAAACCAACAACAAATACAATAGAAGGAACTGAAATAACCTAAATTAAAAATAAAAAAATCTAACATAACACCCTATCAACCAAGATTTTGGACTTGCTTCGCCTCCGACCTATGAAAAGAGTGCTTAGCCGAACATTGTCCTGATGAACTTCATTAAATTATAAAGAAAATAAGTAGAGACCAAAAGAGAGAAAAGAGAGTTCGGTTGTGTACAAAGTCCAAACAAATAAAACCTTAAGTTCTATATACAAATTCCTACAATTTAGTCTCTAGAAAAGACATAAATTCAAATTCGTAGGTATTTAGCTGCCTCGTGCGTCTAGGTAGATCAGAAGGCTGTGGTTGCTTTAGAGCTAGATCCAGTTTTGCTTGCTAGTAGAGAGAACACTATTGACGTGGTGCAACTGGATTAGTGGAAAAATGTTGGATACGTGGTGGAGTGAGTGGGAAGATGACGCATGGCATGTTTGAAATGGGGGCATACGATCTCAATGAATCGGTGAACATGTGGGAGACAGGTGCAGGTACGCATCCCGAGGTAAGGCGAGTCCCTTATTTGTTACTTGTCTCTTCAACTCTAGCATGCGAATCTCGAGGTGTGATGAATGATTACTGGTATGTTGAGTTCCAAAATGTTTCTTTGATTTGCGTACCCTAGTTGTTGCTCCTCTCTTCTAGTCCATTATGCAGTGCGGTCTCGTGGTAAATCAAAAGGTTTATGAACACACTGTAGGAATGACTCATACTTGGTCAATTTTGAAAGCTTTCCTCAACTAATGCGCTGCCAAACTTCTTTTAAACCACTCTATCATCAACTCGGACCAATATAGGTCCCACCAAGTTGTCTCAAAGTATGTGCAAGCTCACTTTTCAATGCCACACACCAAAAACAATTCACAAGACCCCGATTTATTTCCTTTTCATCAAATTTCCATTAAACCACTTAAAATATATATAAAAGAGAATTAATTAATAATAAGAGGCATTGTGATCTAAAAACACATAAAATAAACACCTAAAATATATTATTATTACCGACTTATCAATTACCTAGATAAAGATGTGAACTAAGCGTTTTCTTGATATAAGAATACAACTTGATTTACGTTGCTTTTATAGAATAGATTAGTTTTAGTTTAAACCAAACAAAAAGAGACCTTCTTAATAATATAGTAAATTTGACTAACCACTTGTGTCCATATACACTTTTCCAATAGGAAAGTTATCCATAATCAACCTTTGTTGATTACATATTACTATAATTGAACCGTTATACTTGCGCTCATGATCAACACCTCACACAAAAACCCCAAAAAAAATTCAAGTTCATACACTCGCGCGCACACACACAGAACCTCTAGTTTTTTGACAACTCACGTACACCTGCCCACTCAATCACGTCACTTCATTTTTTATCTCTCTCTCTTCATTTCCTCTCTCCTCTCCAAGAATCCCTATCTCTCATCACGGTTCACATTATCTCTCCCTCATATAAACACTCTCATCCTCTCCTCCCTCAAGATTTAGTCTTCCCTCACCGACACCTCTTTAGGCCTCCTTCTCAAGGGTTAATCTCGGCCTCCTCGCTGGCAACCCACCGATCGCCTTGGTAAGTGTTTATTGTTAGTTTTTTAAGGAAGAAGATGAGGTGTGCCTAGTGAGTGACTTTAGTGTATTTTGTGTGCCTCGATATGTGTGTCATGATCTGATCATGATATTTGTGGAAATGCCTCGAGATTCATGTCGTGGTTGTGATGATTTTTGGCTTCCATAATTTCTTTGTTGAGGTGTTGGTTGTAGATGCATGAATTGGAATGCACACTTAAATTGCACACATCTCAAAACTGCATCAAGATGCTTGTTGATTTAAAAATAATAATAATTTAAATAAAATGTATATATATCATATACATTTTATATAATGTATACTTTATATATAATATAGTCTTTTGAAATTTACATATATAATAATAAAAATAAATAAGTAATAAATAATAATCAATTTGTTAGGAAAAATACCTGCCAAATTCAAGAAAATTGGTCAACCGGGATTTAACTAATTGGTTCGACCAGAGTGGTGGCGAATGTGGTCATATTTTTAGAAATCGAGGTAAGTGGAAAGGAAATAGAACCAAAAAAAATTATTGCCTAAATTAGGATTCACTTTGTTAAATATGTAATGACCGAAATGTGTTTTTAAAGCGACTCACATTAGGATGAACCTCGTAATGTGTACGTGACTTGAATAAAATATGAATATATCTTATAAATGATAATAATCAAGGACAACTGAATGATCTAGGATCTTAGACATGTCGTACACCAAATGGTAATGAGGATCAACATTTGGATGAGGTACCAACGTGATTTGAGGTAAGTACACCAATAGGAGTATCAAAAAAATTTCTTATCCATTTTATTCTTCTAAATTCATTGAAATGATGATGTACTTGATTCTACTTCCTTACAGAGTGACCTAAGGTCTAAGTGGTCTATGTGTCGTTGTACACTTGCGGGTTGAGAAACCGAATAGCTATCGTGGCTTCCTATTGAGTTGTAAATCGATTGAGTTAAGCATCCGCATTATTGTGGATTCTTTGGGGATTTGGTCCCATCGCAGCTAAGCATCCAGTATAGACTATGCCTACCATTGAATCTACTCGAGTTGTGGCTTTGGTGAGTCTATAGTAACCGAGTGTTTAGTGGTACGATCTAAGTGGCCCGAGGCCCGCTGCACCAGCTGGTGTTAAGATCACTTAGTCACCTATCATTTGTTTCTAGTCACATGAATTTATCGTTGTTCATTATTAGTCAATATTTCTTGCATTTTACTACCTCATTTCCTTTTCATCCCATTTACCATATGATTTTGAGACTATTATTTATTGATTATTTGAAATGTTGTTGAACCTCCTCTGGATTTAATCACTGGAATTGTCTCCATTTTTGTGACAATTGTAAGATCCTCGAGCAATAAGGGAAATAAGCCCGTTATCAGTGACTACCTCTAAGCTTCCCTCAGAGTCAACACCCCTCTCTTACTCGTTGTGGTCATTTTTTATATTTTTTTGTATTTACTCTATGTACTAGTGTTTTGAAAACTTTTGAGTTATTTTGGGTTATGTGACACTTGATACATGTATATGGGTATTTCCTACACTTATCATCAATTATATACATGAGGTCTACTTTGCAGGGTTTCCACAAATAAGGTTATCCTGATGTCATGATATTTCTAATTTATTTTCACTTTAATTATTTATTTTTGCTGTGTGATTTATTAAAACTTGCAAAACTTAATAACAATTGATAAGCGACCATACGATAATTAACTTGAATAAGAGGCTAATTAGGCATGCATTGACTCCGTGGGGGTTGACTGAAAGTCTACGTAGGTCTAGTGTCAGGCAGGGCACAGTTTGTGGGGACTGGGGCCATCACAGTTGGTATCAGAGTGTAGGTTAAACAAACCTTGCGGTCAAAGAAATTGTGCACAAGGTTGTTACCTCAAATCTTGATAAGCCCTCATCTTGACTAAAATCTTAACACAAATTTCATAGTCAAGATGCCAATGAACTTTGTGTGGAGACTCTATCATCCTAACTTATAGCTTTAATAAGGAAATAAGGTAAGTTAGGTAATAATAAATACTTGAATTATATTAATTAAGTGTTGATTGTGTTATATGATATATTGATAGGTATAGAAGCTAATTATGAGTCATAATCTTTAATAGTAGACCGCGATGGCCGATCGGCCAAACATCGGTGATCGTACTGGAGATGCTGCTCCCTGCTATATCGATGTTATGGATTTTTTTATTTTGACATAATGGGTTGAGTCTAGGATCATCGGCTGGATAAGATTTTCTCTATTTTCAAAAGGCAGATGACACAATAACTGTCAATATCTACACTTATAGCAGCTCCAACACAGGACGCGAGTGCGCCTACAATTCAAGCGAGTCCATCACCATTAACGTCTATAGTGTTAGCGATGCCTATTATTGTAACGATCCAAATTACTAATAGTTGATTTGTCCTTGATTAAAGTTCATGGACCTATGACGTGGTGCCTAATGGCGAGTACACCTTTCGAACACTTTGCTCAATGATTAAGATGTAATCCCATTTTTTGTATAATGCTTGCCTAGTGTAATAGATGTGTGTACATTATAGATGAGTCCCATTTTAATGTTCCGCTAATTTAGAGAGAGAGATTGCGCCTCGAGATGTCTTTAAACTCATATATATACTTTCTTCTCTACATGCTGAACACAAAACAATTCATCACAAAAATAAATTCTACAGAGATTTAGCTTGCTGGATTTTAGAGGAATCAAGAGTTCCAAGGGAGCACTACAACCATAGGTAACCATTTTGAAGTTTTCTTTGAAGTAATTGAAGTTGGTTTTGAAGCTTAAATAATAGGGCTTTGTGTAAAAATGAAATTGAAGTTTTTTAGGATCAATTTTGAAAGTTTCTTTGGATCCACAAGTCTCCATTTTTGAAATTGATGATTTTGGTCGAATTCCGATTTTTGAAATGTTTTAATTTGGGACTGAGGCTATGTTGTTGTTGTTGTTGTTGTGGTTTTTGAAATGTAACTATTTTTTTAAAGTTTTAGTGGGAAAATGAACTCATATTTGAAATCTGATTATACCATAAGATTCCTTGTGAAATACCACTCAATTTGATGTATGCATTTTCAAAATTTAAAGTTAAATTGACTAATTCCCTTTAAATCTTTGATTGTCTATCCTAATGTTGATTTATGCTCTTTTAAAACTCAAAGCAATTTTCTTCTTCTAACTCAGTCAACACTGCTAAAATGATCACATGATATGTTAAATTTTCTCCTAAGTAGGCGTATCTTAGATGCTCTGGCAAAGGCTATAATTCCATTGTTGGTTCAATAACTGCACTTTCCACAATTCCATTTCTAATTTCTTAAAACCTTTATGAAAATTTTGGGTCTTATCGGTGATAGAGAATTTAGTGCCTCCTGAAGTTCACCCTTAATTGCAGAACTTGTTATGCTTTGGACTAGACACTACTCCAGCTAGTCATCTGGCATATACTCTTTGGCTATCTTAAAAACTATATCTCTAACTTCAATACTTTTACAATGCTCACTGTCACTTGAAAATTTCAAGGTCTTGTAAATGTTAAACATAACTTTCTCATTATTTATGCGTAACCTTAATCCTCCCTCTTGAACATCTATCAATGCTCATGCAGTTGCTAGGAAAGGTCTCCTTAAGATTAATGACACCTATGAATCTTTTACCATATCGAGTACTACAAAGTCAATAGGGAAAATGAATTTATCCACTTTTACGAATACATCTTCAATCACTCATTTTGGATGAGTCACTGATTAATTTGCTAATTGCAATGTCATATTGGTCGACTTTACTTCTCCCAAACCTAATTTCTTGAATATTGATAATGGCATCAAATTTATGCTTGCTCCCGAATCTCATAAGACCTTATCAAACAAGTATACTCCTATAGTGCATGGAATGGAAAAGATTCATGGACCTTTCAACTTCAGTGCTAACTTCTTTTGGAAGATAGCACTGCATTCATCTGTCGAATTTACTATTTCATGTTCTTCTAATTGCACTTTTCTTGCCATTATATCTTTCGAAAACTTCGTATTATTTAGAATCTGTTCCAATGCATCTGCGAATGAGATGTTTATGTGTAACTTCTTAAACATCTCCACAAACTTCTTGAACTATTCTTGCCCTTTCTGTTTTTGAATCAGTGAGGATATTGAAGAGGCAGATTTATTAATGATGCATTTCCCAGAAATGTAACTCTCCCTCCTACCACATTTGTTTCTCCCTATCTCGCAATGTTTTCTTTTGAGAAGATTTTGAAATTTTTGTTGGCCCAACTTATTCTGGGTACTTATGTCACTCTCCAAGTATTCTGCATCCCCTTAGTGTTGCTCATTAATTTGTTTCCATGTGTCGTTTGTCATATATTTTGGTTGCATTGGATTATTAGTTGTTCTTCCACTTCTTAATTTTATTGCATGTGTGTTCTCCATATGATTAATGCATGTGTTACTCGAAAACTGTCCTTCCTCCCTTAAATTCAATGCAATGACTAATTGACCAATCTATCTCTCTAAGTTCTTGATGAATTTTGATCTCTCATTGTTCATTCTATTCATAACTTGTTTCACATTTTCCATATCTTTTTCATGATTCTCATGGCTTTCCTTAAAGCTCATATCCATGGTGTGCAAGAGTTTCCCAATTGACTTCAATGAAGTCATCTTTTTGTTCTGCCCTAACTTCAGTTATTGGACTTGTTGATCAAAGCTTGGAGGTGAATTTAATGCATTATCAAGATTTCCATATAAGAATTTGGGATTATTTTTGTTCTATCCTTGATAAAATCTTTGAGTAGCCATTCCTCTGGATTTGAAGTAGTTTCCATAGCCTAGGTTGTTCATGAAGTTGATGTCTTCATACTCTATTCATTGTTGCATGTCTATTAAGTTAACAACCATGGCTTGGTGATTGATGGGTTGTTATATAGCTTGCAATTATGGACCTTGTTGTCCCATTTGAAGCTTGGCCATTTGATTGCTTAGGTTTGATAGTTGTGTCATGATTGCAGCTTGCAAATTAATCTTAAATACGCCTGCTGGTTTACTTACTATGGAATGAGTACCGACTATATAATTTTGAGGCATAAGATCTAGGAGATCTAATGTTCTTGCCTCATCCTTGATTAGGACAAAACCACCTACTACGACATTTGCTAATGTTCTGGTGTTGTGGTTCATCCCATCGTAGAAAATCTTGAGTTGTGCCCATTTCACGTATCCATGACATGAACATCTCCTCAACATCTCCTTGAATCTTTCCCAAGCCTTGCCAAGAGACTCGACATCTTCTTGCTTGAATTGATTGGTTTCAAGTTTCCTTTCGCTGACCTTCGCTAGGGAAAAGAACTTATCTAAAAGCCTTTCATTGTTTTTCGCCCATGAGGTCATACTTCTTATGTTTAGTCCTTAGAACTAGGATTTGGCTTTTCCACCCAATGAGAATGGGAAAAGTCTCATCCTGATAACCTCATTTATAACTCTGGTAATATGCACGGTGTCAGACTTTTTCAAGAAATTCTCTAAATATGCAACGAGATCTTCATTTGCTAGCCCGTTGAACATACTATTTCGCACCATGTTGATTAGAGACGGTCTTAGTTTGAACTCGCTGGTATTAGATGGAAGCCTCATTATTCCGTGGTAAGTCTCTTGAAGTTCTAGCTTGAAGTAGTCACAAAGACATCTCTATCCCTGGGCTCTATTCTGCTCTACAAGATCACCTTCAGGTTAGTTATTCCTTTGGCCATGTTGTTGGTTTCGTGCTTAATCCTCTGCTATCTTGATTCATTTTTTTTTTCCTTTATAAGTTTTATCAATCTTAGTGTCGTATGGCACTAAGTCCTTATCTCATTTACTATGCATGCATTAATTCTCTTTGAAAAGAAAATACAAGAGATCAAGTGCAGATGTCAAACTTGAAATTGAAACCTTTTATTTTTTTTTCTTTTTGTTTTTATTAACTTGAAAGTAAAGTATTTAAAATAAAAATTAGCAACTTTTCAAACTAAGTATAAGTGGCTACCTAACCCCGATAACGGCGCCAAAAACTTTATCGTAGCTACAAGTACAACGACTCGATTGTAGTAATAGTGTGAATAAATTACGTTGATTACGGATATCGCCCTTAAGGAAAGGTGTATTCACTCAGTATTACCTAGTCAAAATTACTAGATTGCTAAGGAATTCCTTTTTAATTGGTTTTTATAACTAAACTACTCTATACTAACAAATTAATGTAAATTACTTTATAACTCGTATATTAAGAATATCTTAGTTTACAAACTCACCAAGGTAATGAGTTACTATGCTTTTCAACTCACTTTATTCATCTTTATTATGTGTGTGCAATGCCTAATTAGAATAGACATATTTCCTTCAATTCCAATTCAACCCATTGTCATGACAGAAAAAATTCTAATGTGCAAACTAGAACTCCACCTATTACTTTGAATAATGTAAGCTCCATATTTCTTTAAGTTCCAAATCTTTAGGTTCATAACCAAGTAAGATTACTATCCGTGCCTCCCTAATCCACAACTATCTATCAACGTTGTGTATTTTACGGTTGTACCGTCCATATCCGGCTTAAACCTTTCATTGGCCATGATAACTTCTGAAACCTAATATCAACAAACACGTTATCAAGATGTTCATAGCATTACACTCAAGTTCAACACAAATTCTAACCATTGCACTTTTTAACTTAATAATCTATTCATGTTTATAGCATAACATTCATGCCATAGGATCAATTGATCCTTAAGATTAATGAAATACTCACACTTTATTGAAAGAAACAAGCACATAGTGGTATTTATTGAAATCAGAGATATAATTAAATAACTTCAATTAAATCAATAAAAATAATACCCAAATCACCACACGAGACTCTTCAATGTCTTCTTTTCCATAAATCTTGTGAATACTTAAGAATAAAGTAAACCTATGCTAATCTATGTTAATGGTTGCTAATAGGTGGTAATGTATATGCTTACCACGTTCTAATACCCATTTATACTTATAAGAAACTTTTGAAAACAATTTGAAAAATAGACAATATCACCCGAAATAGAACTCTAACTTTCTATTTTCTTCAGTCTGGTGTTGTCACTTATGATCCACTTTTACCAACACATCTTCAATCACTCATTATGGATAATTCACTAATCAATCTGCTAATTGCAACGTCATATTGGTTTACTTTACTTCTTAAAAACCTAATTTCTTGAATACTGATTAGGGCGCCAAATTTATGCTTGCTCCTAAATCACGTAAGACCTTCCATATCTGTCCATATCTTACTAAAAAGCTTCAATGACCATGAAATATAACTTCTAAAATCTGACATCAACAAATACGTGATCAAGATGTTCATACCATTATGCTCATAATCAATACAAATCCCAACCGTTGCACTTTTTAACTTTTTAATCTATTCATGTTTATAGCATAACATTCATACTATAAGATCTATTGATCCCTAAGATTAATGAACTACTCACACTTCATTGAAAGAAACATGCACATAGTGGTATTCATTGAAATCAAAGATATAACTAAATATCTTCAATTAAATCATTAAAAATAATACCCGAATCACCACACGTAAGTCTTCAATGTATTCTCTTCCACAAATCTTCTGAATACTCAAAAATAAATTAAACATATGCTATTATATGATAATGTTTTCTAATGGTGGTAATGTATATGTATAACACGTTATAATACCTATTTACACTCCTAAGACATGTTTGAAAAGAATTAGAAACCCTAATAGACAATTTCACACAAAATAGAACTTTAACTTTTTATTTTCCTGAGTCTCGATGTTGTCACTTATAATCTGATGTTGTGTGTGTAATGGTAGGGCGCCATGACAACTTCGACCACTTTGTGTGCATTTTTATCGTTTAGTAGACTCGAGTCTTGCATGTCTTCCCCGGCACCGTCCCTTTTACTCCACGGTGTTGTGATAGTTTCAACTATTTTAACCTTTTTTTCTTCTCTCTTTGAGCCTTGGAATTGTGCCCTCATCTCCCATGTTGTGCACCTTCTTTCCCAGAGGGTCAAATCTATGTACCACAACATCAAACCCATGTTAGCGTATTTTAGCTCTGTTTCCTTACGAATTCACTCATTTGTCTCTTTTTTGCCTTATATACCTGAAAATACATAAACACTATCAATTTGAGCTCATTTTGGAATATTTAGGCTAATTAAATTACTAAACTAATACTATATAGAAGTTTAAATAATCAGTTCTAAGTTGGAGGCACATAAATTCATTAATGGTCACGAGAAGATTTTGAGACTCTTGATGTTGGATAATGGTAAGAAGCCTAGTTTAGTAGATTTTTACCTCTTGGGAGACGCATACACTTAGTGGACTAATCTAGTAGCCACCCAAGGAGAGACGGAGACATGAATAGGCAATAAGAAACTGTTCAACCAGAAGTTTTCCTCACCCTCGGTTATGATTGTTAATATGTTGGAATTCATGCATATTCGACAAAGGCAGATAAAGACTATGATTTAATATATAGGGAGATTTCAGTTGATGTTGTAATTTACTGGTGGAGTGGCTAATAAATCAATAATTAGATAGTATTTTATAGTATATTTTAGGGTTATTTTATATGTATTAGACGATATTACACTTGGTTTTCTCTTGTTTTTTCATTTCAAGTAATAATTGAAATATGTGAAGAAATGGAGTAAAAAAGGAAGAATATGATGGATTTGATTGAACGGAAAGAGTAACAAAGAATCATTTGCAAATCAGAAGAAAACTGGAATTTACAGCTAACGAATTATCAACGATTTAGGGTTTACGCTAGGAATCACTATTCGGATTGGTGGAGCACTGAGGCAAACTTCCAAGGATTTTTCCAACGATTTAAGTAATAAGTAGAATCGCAGAGGAATCGATGGATTTGATTTTGAGAATTTTAAATAAACACGAGACGTTTGAGTTAGTTTGGGATCTGTACTACCTATAATACTATATATATGAGTCTTAGTGCTACGAAATCAATTTCCCTTGAGTACTTAGATAAATATTTCATTGCTTTTGGAGCCATTGTTTATTGTTTTAGTTTATTGCTTTATTGTTCATTACTTTTGGAGATGATTTGAAGATTCGAAGTACTTATTCAAAGGCATTTATCGATGTCTTTTATTTACCTTATTGCAATGTTATTTATGAATATGAGTGAGTAATTTACCAATCCAAACAAAGTCCGAACATTAACTTGATCCGTTTAGAAATGTAGTCATGATGAAGATAATTATGTGCTTAATGATTTAAACCAATCATATTCTGTAATTCGCAGATTTAATAGATTGTTATTTGCTGATTTTAATCATAGAATTTTATATTGCATGCAAAGTGTAGAATGTGTATTAAGATTTTTGGATTCAATATTTGGTTTAAAGTAGTAATCAAGATTGCTTGAAAGATCTATTACCATTTGGATGTCCTAGGTGAATTTGAGATCTAAGTTTAATATTGAAGTGGCTTGCTGAAGTTATTAGATTTAGTAATTCAAAGTTTTTACAAAGTGTAATGCAATTTTATTGTTTCAATTCTATTTCTTTGTTTATTCAAAAGGTTAATTCAATAAAATTAGAATGTCGCTTTTCCACCGATATAAGGATAAATAATGGCTAAATAAAGGTAATTTACTTACTTATGATTAGATTTTAAGGATCTATAATACTTTATAAAGTATTATAATGACTATATGATTCGAGTAACATGTTTGGATGCAAAACAGATTGATGTTTCATTGTTCTTGATGTTTATTTAGCTATTTATTTACTATTGAGTTGCATTTATTTGAATATTAGTGAATTTCGATTAAGTTATTTAATTTAATTATTTAAGTAAGTTAATTTAGTTAGTTTGATTAGTTTAGTTAATTATTATGGTTTTATATTTTGAATCATTAATTTTAATTCATGTGTAATTAAATTAAATAATTTAAAAATAATAATAATAACCATTGAAATACTTTTTTCCAGAGAAGTTTGATTAACCCTTATGATAAGTCAATAATTAGACATGTTTATAGTGCATTTTAGGATGATTTTAAATGTAAAAGACTATATTACACTGAGTTTTCTCTACTTTTTGTTATTTTTAGGTGATAAATTGTATATATGAGTAAATGGAGTAAAAATGAAGATTATGGATGAGTTGATCAAGTGGAAAGAGTACACAAAAAATCATCAACAAGTGAAGAAAAAACTATATTTTATAGCTAGCGACTCCTGATCGATTCCTATACTCACCAGAACCGCTACTCAGGTAGGTAGAGCACTAAGACTACTTTTCCAAGGATTCTCCCAGTGATTCCATTTAAATTCGAATCGCTGAAGAGTCATTGTGTTTGATTTTGAAGATTTTAGATAACAACTAAATGTTTGAGTTAGTTTGGGATGTTTACCACCTAGAATACTATAAATACGATCTTAGGCGTACGATATCAGTTGCTCTTTAGTATGTAGATCAATTTTTCATTGCTCTACGAGCCATAGTTTATTCTTATTTTTATTGCTTTATTGTTCATTGCATTTGAAGAAGACTTGAAAATTTAAGGTATTTATTCCAGAGGTATTTATCTTTGTCTTTTATTTATATTATGCGATGTTATTAATGATTATGAGTGAATTGTTTATTAATCTAATCAAAGTTTGAACATGAACTTGATCTGTTTTGCTATGTAGTTATACCGAGGTGAATATGTGCTTAATGCTTTAAACCAATCATATTCTTTAATTTCCTTATTTAATTAGTTATTATATACATATTTTAATCATGAACTTTGTATTGCATGCATAGTCTAGATTGTGTATTGCGATATTTGAACTCATTATCTAGTTTAAAATAGTAACTAGGATTGTTTGAAAGGTGTTACCGTTTAGATGTCCTAAGTGAATTTGTGATCTAAATCTAATGTTGAAGTAGCTTACTGAAGATGTTAGATTTAGTAGTTAGACATTCTCATAAAGTGTAATACGGTTTTATTGGGTGAAGATAATGTCTTTGTGTGTTTAAATGGGTTAGCTCAATAAATTAGAACGTAGTTTTTCCACTGGTATAAGGAGAATTAATAGCTGGTTGAAGGTTATTTACTTACTTATGATTAGATTTTAATAATCTATGATACTTTATAAATTATGTTCATAACTATATGATTGAAGTAACATGTTTGGATGCAAAACGGATTGAAGTTTGACAAGTCAATAATTAGACATATTTATAATTCATTTTAGGATGATTATAGATGTAAACGACTATTATAGATGTAAACGACTATATTACACGTGGTTTTCTTTTTTTTTGATATTTCAAGTAATAAATGGAAAATATGAAGAAATGAACGAAAAAGGAAATGTGAAGGCTCGGCTCCCCAAACTGGGTACCGCTCGGCCTGATCCCATAATTAAGACCTAACCCGCACCACGTAGGATTTAACAAAGAATTAATCAGCCTATACGTCTCATTCACCTCGTTACACATGATCAACATAGTTAATATTTATTTCAATACTATCACAATTAGTTAAGAGATCATTATCGTTACCTTAATTTTCAATGGAAAACTTAAAAAATAACCTACTGTGGAAACCAGATAAACATAAGATCATATAATACCCACCAAAGTAATACATGAAACAGTAGGAAAGTCTAGTTTCTCAACCTAATATACAACTTAAAGTCATACAAAAAAACAAAAATAATAGATACATAAAATGACCACCTACGAAAGTAGCAGGAACCATCCTCCAACGACTCAAAACTAATCGCTAATCTTCTCCTTCCCTTGTCTGCTACTCGAAGTATCTGCACCCGCCATCATAAAAAGGACGGTGAGTACAGTAATGTAGAAAGTAACACTAAGAGACATTTATCCTAATTTTCAAATATACAACAAGTCTCTGAAAGCATAATAGTAGCAAAGAAAGCTAAACAAGAATCATGTTATAAGATACTTTAGTTAAACAATCATGAAACTGACACTCGGCTAAGTAGTAATGATCTTGGGTTGGTTGACTATGAAATTCAATCACATCAACTCTTATTCCACTATTTAGGGCATAGAATTACTTATAGTGCCCATTCCATTTATATAAAGAATTACTTGCCGACAACCCTGGGTCCTATACCCCGTGTGTCGCACAAGCTAGTGGTGAGATCTCAACAACCCCAGAAAGCTAGCGACCTCGTTTATTGTGCCAATCTCGATAATGGTCCTAGATACAAGAACTATTTTCATAAACTCAAGAATCCATGATGGAACAACTTAAATGAACACAAATGAATATGATTTTGAACATTACAAATTACTCACCTAATATCATGCTTTTCTATAATCACTTTTAACAACCAATAATGGCATATCACATGATTTAGAGTCAATGAAAATCATTTAAACAATAACCAATGCCATGATAACAAACTTATGAAATAAGAGAGGACAACAAAGTCATGGCATCTATAGTACAATAGCACATCAATCCAAATGATTGTAAACAAGAAGCACAATGGAAAGAAATGGAAATAAATATCTCAATCAGTTTACTTACAAACCACATCATGCTCCTATGATAATCCGATCTCTCGACACCTTAAAACTCGTACCCGAACCACCGAGACTCTTCCTTAGGCCGCCGGTATCATTAGATATGTTTCAAAATGTGTTTAGACCCTCAGTTATGTTGTTAAGCTAACTTAAGGTATTTGAGTTTAAGTTAGGAAATTGTATTCGGTGTGCTATCCAATGGTCCTAGCGCACAGGGCCGTTTATCTATCGTGCGAGTGACTCCCTTAGCGCGCTACTGACACTAATTAGCGCACTACAAGTAGGTAGCACGCCTAGCGCGCTAAATTCAGTAAATCCCACAAATTTTATAGTTAGAATTTTTAGGTTTTCTCATCCAAATGGCCATCACCATCATATTGGATCCCTGTTCCCCTCCACTAGAGACACAATACATCCTCCACAACGGAAACATCATCATACACTTCATATATATTTATTAAACCATCAATTTTTGTATGCATGTTTAATAAAACTCAAGAACACACCTAATACTTTGATTGATCATAACTTGGTCAATTTAACTCAAAATCCCTAACTTCTTTATAGCATGTTTAATGGATTATCCCAAGGAATCCTAATCTGTAAAAACAATTTTGAAAATGATCTCATTTAACCTCTGAAATCCCATAAAAACTAGAACTTATTTAACACCTCTAATTTTATCAAAGCTATGCGTAGATTAGAGTTTCTAGTTGTAGAACACTCCCAACTTAATCAACTCCTTAAACAACCTAAAATTTCTCCACATAAACTTGCTAATCTTTTTCTTTAATCTTCCTCTTAAGGTTCTCTTAAAATCCAAGTTATTTAAATGAAACCATTTGCATGTTCATCTCATATTTATATATATATATACATGATTGATTCTTAGCTATTGATCTTAATGTGCACACACATCTCGAGACTAATCTAATGATTCATATATTACCTTATATCCACTAAATCTCCACTAATTCATCCTTAGTAACACCATATTTTACTTAATTGGTCTTGTGATATGTCCACACGTATCTCGAGGAACATTAAATAGCTATTGTTATATTTTTCTAACTTTAGGCTTCATTGATGTAAATCAAACTATAGCCACATAGATCTAAATTTTTAAGTTTCACTAACTTAAATTAATATTTACCATATCACTCTCTACCCCGATCCAACATTGACACGCATCTCGAGGTGCATTCCCACTCATGACTCTCCATCTATATATCAGTAGGAATAACTTAGTAGTCTACACATATACATCAAATTAAGCATCCATCACTCAAAAATACTATATTATCTATTCCTCACACTGAGTATTTAGACCGTGTACCTGCACTCGGGCCACGACACGGGTCGATATCCCTAATTAAGGACTAATTTACTATTAATAAATTATGGGTCGTTACAGTCTTCCCAAGTAATAGAAATTTCATCCTTGAAATTAAACTTAATCCCAAGCTTAATATTATAACTTAGTTTTATTCTAAAAATAATGGACTCATTCATTTGTTGACTCTTAGTTCTTCATCGTTTAAACAAATGGAAAAAAAATTATTTCCATTTCATTGTCACAATAATTACCCTAGCAAAAATCTCAAAAGATACTAGCCCCAAAGTTCGTGTTTACCAATTACCACAGGTGGATCTACAGACCGCATACCCTGGGTTTAAATATTACTGTGTGTGAGTCTATGTTCCGTTACCACATGTACACTATCACAATATACAACACTGTGGTCATAGTACTCAAGAGAAATCTCACTTGGCACGTTTTCCAAATGAAAGTTGTTAAGTGTGCTTATCAGACATCACACATTTCATTATCTCATTAACTCATGTGATATAGACTTATTCGAGTCATTCTCGTCAGTTCAGTGATTAATTTGAACTTCAAAATCGCTAGTGCTGCTACTGTTATCTAAATCAAATAGTGCATGATTAATGTAATAATTAAATACCTACCATCACCAAGGTCGCGAGCCATTTATAGGTTCACTTTTATCTTCACATGAGCTCCATGTTTGGCATGTGGCTGTATGGCAGGCCGCTCATAGTTGTGAGGAAGCGGACATCCTCTAACCATGTTTCTAGCTTGTCCACATTTATAGCATGCAGGTTGTCTTCTCGATGTTACTGAGGCTGCCTAACTATGTATCGATCTCTGTCTTTGTAGACTCATAACCCTACTCTCTATCTCCAACTGAAGAAATTTTGCAGTTTATGGACACTGACGAGCTATGTGTCCAACTCGACAACATTTATAACATGTCATTAGTCTCCTCTGCTCTACACATGCAATATGTATCTGTCCCTTCTCGGCATATCATGACCTCGGTCGCCCAATGTCTGCTAAATATGTAATGGTGATAACACAAGTCTTGCTTGAGGTTGCATGGAAAACTTACTCACATACTCTGAATCGCAACTCACGGTATGTCCCTCTTGACCACATCTGCAACACGTCATATGTCGCATCTACTGCGTCAACTTAATCATTCTTAAAGTGAGTCTCTGCTGCTGCACCAATGCATACTTGTCTCTACTACCCTGAGCTTGTTGAAACTATTGCAATGGTTGCTCTATTAGAGGTGCTCGGCTCGAAAAGTCAAAAACCAAAGTAGGAGGAACCATAATAACTAAAGATATGGATAGAAATCTACTCTCCATTGCAGATGCTATTGGAGAAATGTGTACGCAAGGTACTGTTGTGATGACTGGTATTTCCAAACTAGATGCTTCATACATTTTCTTCAATTTCGGTCTTTTTTTCCTCTTCCTATTCTTCTCAGTCAATACATGTGTCGCTTCAATCAGAATCTTTGCTGGTACTACTAAAGGAATCATCTCCGATGGAATGGGTACTTTTAGTGCTGTAGGTAGCTCAAGAGCTCGCAGTTTAGTGATGCTATAGCCGATACAATCAAAATTATGGTGCTGAAAACAATTTCATAGTCGGCTCGGCGGAAAAAACTAGTGCAACCAAGTGTGTTGGTATAACCCTTAGGAGCTCATCAACTACTGCCCTTGGCAGTGACTGTGTCAATCCAACGCTGCATATCATCAGTTGTAATACTTTGTACCTCAGGTGCCGATAGTACTGCAATCGAAATAGTAGCGATAGTAATTGACTATACAAGTGCGGACATACACATCATCATATTTGCCATGAAGTCGGCCATCACAGTCTGCATGTTGATAGCGTATGAAAATCCTTAGCGGATATCGTATGTTGGCTACCGCTGGAAGTACTTTCTCCACCTTCGTGTTGATTTGCCATCACAGTCTGCATGTTGATAGCGATCGCGATATCAGCTACTATGTAAATATTGTATATATATACGTGCAAAGTACTATATATATACAAAGAAATCCCCAGCTCACATTCGTTCATTTCCCAACTAATAGTTTCTCGGCGAGGACCGTCTGGTTTCCACATCTAAGATTTTTTTTATTCAAGTTTCGTTGTATACTTATCGAGAACTTAGATTCTGATGGAGACCGAGACAATCAAGAAGAAAGAGGGGGTCGCCTATGTGGTTTTTATTGATGATCAGAGAAAAAGGAGATTACACACGCAGAGAGCCCAGAATCCTAATTGAGAAAGAGTGACTCACTCTTCTCCCCAAGACCAAAAGGTCTTTCCCCACATTACACAATTAGCAGAAAGATCCCCCAGAAGTGAACAACCACACCTCTTATAGTCCTACTCTACCCACTAAAGGCTCTCTTGTGCTATACCATATGTGGCGTATGCCACGACCCTTCTAGACTCTCCTATGGGACCACTTAACTACTTCTGTCCAGTATGTCCTTATGCTGATCCTGTGTCTCTCATGTGCTTCCTCTGGTATACTTTCAGTGTGGACTTGGAATGGGGCTTGGTTCCCACCACTTGCTATCAATACCCCCCCTGAACTATCACCTTGTCCTCAAGGTGGAAGGCAGGAAAAGACTTCTTGATGTGCTTGACAAGTTCTTTAGAAACATCAAATGGTGGCAGCGAAGTCCATTTGATGAAAACCTCGGGTCCCGCCGCGGATTGGCAATACGACAAAATCATCTCTGGTTCAACCATCGTCACCATCGAGTCTGGCAGAAAAGGAGGAAGATCCACACTCACCTGAGCGACACCCACAGTTCGTTTAAGTTGAGAGGCATGAAAAACCGAATAAATATTGGAAGAGGTAGGCAAATCTAATTTATAGGCCACCGCCCCCACTTTACTAAGAATCTTATAGGGGCCAAAAAACCTCGGGCTAAGCTTGGAATAGGAACTCCGAGAAAGAAATAACTGTGGATAGGGCGTAACTTTAGGAAGACTAAATCTCCAACCCCAAACGCAATGTCATGTCGCTTAAGGTCTGCCGACTGTTTCATCCGATTTTGAGCTGTTAGTAGCTGGTCACGCAACTACTTCAGCACTTGATCCCTGGTTTGCAGCAGCAGTCCCACGTCGGACAACGATGAGACAAAGGCAGTTCCATGGCAAACCAAGGGGGGAGGGTCTCTACCATACACCACTTTTAAAGGAGAACAATTCAGAGGCGTATGGAAAGAAGTATTATACCAATACTCGGCCCAATGAATCCAATCAGACCACTCCTTGGGTCGTTGAGAGATAAAACAGCGAAGGTAAGTCTCAACACAATGGTTGAACACTTCGGTCTGGCCGTCACTCTGAGGGTGATACGCAGTGCTGCGATTGAGTTGAGTGTGCTGTAGCCTGAACAACTCGCACAAAAAATGGCTGATGAATACCTTGTCTCGGTCCGAAATAATGCTCTGAGGAAACCCATGTAACTTCACCACACCTTTAATGAAGAGTTCGGCTACAGTTTTTACAGAAAATGGGGTTTGAGGGGCAGGAAGTGACCAAATTTGCTGAGTCGATCTACCACCACCAATATAGCATTAAACCCCCGTGAAGTAGGTAAGCCTTCCATGAAGTCCATGGAGATATCCTCCCAAATGGCGACTGGAATGGGTAAGGGCTGAAGGAGGCCACCGGGAGCTACTGACTCATATTTGCTGCGTTGACATACCTCGCAGCCGAGATGAATGCTTTGAAGTCCTGCTTCATCCCATGCCAATATAATTCTGCTGTGATGCGTTTATAGGTCTTCAAGAAACCCCCATGTTCGTCCACGGGACTTGAATGAAACTCCCTTAGGATACTCTGTTTTAAGGAGGAAGATGAGGATATCATAACGCGGCCCTTGTAGCGTAACTGCCCTTGGGACACAGACCAATGTTCTCCGGTAGTCGGGTTATCAGAGACAGCACGAAGTATGGGGCTAAAAAAGGATCAACTTCAACCTCTTTTGCAAGCATTGAATTGTCAGCAAAGGATACGATTGAAATTGAATGCATTTCAACTGTGGAAGGATATCTAGACAGTGCATCAGCCACCACATTCGAATGACCCGGACGATAATGAATATCAAAATGAAAACCCAACAACTTGATCAACCATCATTGATATTCAGGAGCCATGTCGCGCTGTTCCAACAAGAATTTGAGACTCTTCTGGTTAGTTCTCACCAAGAACCGCCGCCCAAGAAGGTAGTGCCTCCATTTTTATACAACTAACACAATCGCCATCAACTCTCGTTCATAGGCTGATTTGTTGCGAGCTCTAGGGGATAATGCTTGGCTAAAAAAAAGTAATAGGCCTCTCCGATTATGATAGGACAGCTCCCACCCCGACCCCTGAAGCATCAGTTTCCACCACAAAAGTCTCCTCAAAATTAGGGAGGGCGAGAGTAGGGACTTCCTTCATGGCTTGTTTGAGTGTTGAGAAGGCTAGAGAAGCTTCATCATTCCATTCAAAAGCATCCTTGCGTAGCAGTTGGGTCAGTGGGGCTGCAATCTTCTCGTAGTCGCGCACAAAGCGACGATAATATCCAGTAAGCCCCAAAAAACCCCGTAACTCCTTAGGGGAAGTTGGAAGTGGCCATAACTCCATTGCGCACACCTTCTCCTCATCAGCCATGACTCATTGACTAGAAATAACGTGACCTAAATAGTCCAACCGAGACCTAGCAAAATAACATTTTTTTAAGTTAACAAACAAAAAGTTAGACTGGAGGATAGAGAGGACCTGCGAGAGGTGGTTGCAGTGGTCGCTCAAGGTCTTGTTGTAGACCAAAATATCGCCAAAGAAAACTAAAATTAATTTTCGTAAGACCCTTTTGAAGATTGAATTCATTAATGATTGTAAGGTGGCAGGAGCATTTGATAATCCGAATGGCATGAGTAAAAATTCGTAATGTCCCTCATGTGTGCGAAATGTTGTTTTGTGGATGTCCCCAGCCTTGACACTTATTTGGTGATAGCCCGAACGCAGGTCGAGTTTGGATAAGACTGCTGCCCCGTGGAGTTCATCGAGCAGTTCATCAATGTTGGGAATAGGGAAGCGATCAGGTATCGTATTTTTGTTTAGAGCCCTATAATCCACGCAAAATCTCCAACTACCATCTTTTTTCTTCACCAAGATAACTGGACTAGAGAAATGGCTATTACTTGGCTGAATTATCCCGGATGCAAGAATTTCTGAGACCATCTTCTCTATTTCCGCTTTTTGAATATGTGGATATCGGTAAGGCCTGACACGGACGAGATCAGAGCCTTCCTTCAATGTAATTGAGTGATCACAAGAGCGAGGAGGAGGTAAACTGGAAGGATGGTTGAACAACTTAGTGAAGGAATCCAAAATCGACTGAATACATGGCGCAACTGCCATCTGTTTCCCTGGTGTGACCGGTACCAATACATTGCAACATTCGATTAAGAAATAACCTAAAACATCGTCGATTGATCGCTGGATTGCCTTGCACGACACCATTGCACGATGAAGTGTCGGATCACCGCGTATCACCACTGGTTTGCCGTCCATCTCAAAGTACATTGTAAGATTCGGCCAATCGATGGTAGTGACCCCAAGCGATTTTAGCCAAGTCATTCCCAAAATCAAATCCGTGTTCCTCATGCCTATAGGGTAAAAATCCACTGCCAACGTTAGACCTTGAAGTGTTAATTCGACATTGCGGCATACCCCGAACTTGATAGACATAAACCGCCTCCAACGAAAACCCCATATTCCGCGGTTAAGGAGACCGAAAGAGAAAGGGACTCCACCAACGCAGGTCCAATAAAATTGTGTGAGGCTCCACAATTTATTAAAACAAAAACGTCTCGGCCCTTCAGAACTCCTCGTACCTTAATCGTGCGAGGGTCCGGGACACCTTCCAAGGCATGAGCTGGGAGCTCCAAAACAGTGCACTCCCCTTGTTCCCCAGGGTTCTCGGGCGGTGACTCACTGAACTCGTCGCTAGTGTCATCGTTCACCAACATCACGTTCAGCACCTTGGGCCGACAACGATGTGAGGCATGCCATTTCTCATCGCAGTGGTAGCAGAGCCCTAGCTTCCGGCGAGCCCAGTGCCTCCGTCTCGGTCAGTCGCTTGAACTTCGGAGGGGATACATGGGGCATGACCGCATTAGACGAACTAGGGCTTGAAGATCCTGACGAGGTGTGACTGGACTTGGTAGTCGAACTCACAACAAAACTAGTTTTTTGTTGGGGAACAGATGGGCTTTTGATGGGCCCAGAAATCATGTGTGATACCCAAGTGGGCGGGCGACCTTTAGATTTATTGGGGAGGCCCAAATCGGATGCTGTACTGGGCCCAACGGGAGACACCCCTCCCAACCCATCTCCTTCACTGAGCTTCTTCTCTATCTGTTTTGCCCTTTCCACCACCGCTTGCAACGTCGCCGGGGGATCCACAAGCATATCCACGCGAATGCGATCTTTGAGGCCGTTGATGAACACCGCGATTTTGAACGGTTCCGGTAACCCTTTTGTGTACAGCGATAAGAGTTCAAACCTCTTTTGATACTCGACGATTGTGGTTTCTTGCTTGATAGCGAAGAACTGGCCGATGAAGATATAATAGGTTGGCCTCTGTAAATCGTCGGCATAACTGGGCACGCGGTTTCGTCCAACTGTCGAACGACGTCTCCAATTCCTCATTCTGTAACCAGATCTGAGCAGCTTCACGAGACAGATCCGGGTAGCCCGAAGCTTTGACACCTCCGTCATCTCGTGTAAGGCGAAATAATGTTCAGCTTGGTTTAGCCAGACCAGTAGATCGTCCCCGTCACACGTTGGCATCTTGATTTTACTTACATTTGGGCCAGATCTGTAAGGAACTCCTTTTCGATCCAGTCTCCCGTCCATCAGAGACTCCAGTTGTACCCCTAGATCGGGTGGATCTGAACCCTTAACACCGCTAGTCTCTCCGATCTGGTGAGACTCGCCTCCACTAGCCATCTGCTGGTGAAGCAGCACCTCCAACTTCTGGGACAAAGCGTGAAACTGCAATTCCATGGTGGATCATTGTGCCTCGATAGCCGATCTGAGTTCTCCCATGGATATCTCTGTTTTCTTCATCTCCGCCTCTAACACATCGATCCGGAGTCCACCTTAGGAGCCATAGCTGACGTGTTGAAATGCTATAATACCAATTTGATGGAGACCGAGACAATCAAGAAGAAAGAGGGGGTCACCTCTGTGGTTTTTATTGATGATCAGAGAAAAAGGAGATTACACACGCAGAGAGCCCGAATCCTAATTGAGAAAGAGTGACTCACTCTTCTCCCCAAGACCAAAAGGTCTTTCCCCACATTACACAATTAGCAAAAAGATCCCCCAAAAGTGAGCAGCCTCACCTCTTATAGTCCTACTCTACCCACTAAAGGCTCTCTTGCGCTATACCATATGTGGCGTATGCCACGACTCTTCTAGACTCTCCTATGGGACCACTTAACTACTTCTTTCCAGTCTGTCCTTGTGCTGATCTTGTGTCCCTCATGTGCTTCCTATGGTATACTTTCAGTATGGACTTGGAATGGGGATTGGTTCCCACCTCTTGGGCCTTTGGGTTGCTATCAGATTCTCCTACCAACTATAACTGAGACATATGTATACTAACTATGATGTTAGTATCTCATTATAGAATAAACTTATATTTCATTATTTCGGGTCTAGAAACCTAGGCTCTAATACCAACTCTAACGTTGGTATCACATTTCCTTGTCCACAAGCTTTGCTAAACCTATGATCTGATACCAATTGTGAAGTTAGTTTCATAAACCTGGATATTCGTAATCGACAATACTTAGAATTTAAAGCCTAGGCTCTGATACCAACTATGACGGTTCGGCTCCCCAAATCGGGTACCGCCCAATCTAATCTCATCATTAAGACCAAACCTACACCACGTAGGACTTAGCAATGAATTAGTCAGCCTATATATCTCATTCACCTCGTTGCACATGATCAACATGGTTAATGTTTATTTCAATATTATCAAAATTAATTAAGAGATCTTTATCATTAATGTGACATCCGAGAATTTCATAAGCTTTATTAGAAAGTCTAATTAAGTAATTTTGGATTTTTATTGAAATTAAAGTATCCAAGGTGGGACCCACGTGTTACGGACTGGAGATCATAAGTTAAAATATTATTTTTGGTTGTTGTGTGCCTAATGGACTTATTATACTCTAATCGATGCAAAATAGGGTTAAATTGAAATGTAGACACGGTGTCCGTGAGTATTAGATTGCGTTGGAAATTTTTCAATTTTTGAGGAAATAGGAGTATTTTTTTAGGTTAATTTTTTATTATAATTATGTGATAAACATGAAAAATAAAAAGAAAATGAAAAATGTCTAATAAGGGTATTTGAAAAACAAAAAGGAATGGATATGTGCGAGGGCAAATAGGTAAATTTCTTCCTAAAATCAGTTCAAACCAATGTGAAAATGGAAAAAGGGGTTTAAAACCCAACATCTCAATTTTTCTTCTCTTTGTTCCCTCCCTCCAACGATTATCTGCTCTCCCTTTCCCTCTCGTTAACTCGCAGTGCTCCTCCTTCTCACTCTTGGTTGTTCTTATCCTTCATGGTATCTCTCCCACGCACTCGTCTCTCCCTTACGGTCTCTCTTTCTTTCGTCTCTCACTATCTCGCCTCTCAACTCTCTGTTGGGGCATGTGCCCTGGGTCAATCCATTAACTGTCTTTATGAATACTTTTAGTTAATAAAATAGAGGATTTCATTTGTTGTTTATTATAATTAATTTGCATGTTTACATTATAATAAGATCCATGGGTATTTACAGAAATATCCTAAATGTCCCTAGTCGATCATTATACTGGGAACTATAATGAATTAACACTAGTGTGAGTCTTGATTGATGATCATATGATGATTATACATATAGGGATACGAATCAAGATCAAGAGTACTTGTTAGGGAACAAAGTACTGGACCGACCCGCTATGAGAACATCATATGGATTAAGTCATAGTTGTTTCTCATGATAAGTATATTTTTCAGTCTTCTGACTTGAGATTACCAGAGACTTCAACATTAGGAACACAATGATTTGACACAATCAAACGTTGTCTTTAACCGGACGATTATAAAGGTTGTGATTGGTTACTGTGTGAGCAATGTGATGAATTTGTGTAATCGAGATAGGATTTGTCCCTCTCATATAAAGAGAGATATACAATGGATCCCTCGATGTGTTAGACTATTAAAAGGCCTAGTCTAAGTGAATTGATATTGATCAATGTCACTTGGATATTTTCAGTCTACCTAGAGATCGAGACTAGTACGATTGAACATGTTGGATGACAAATCCATGCCTTATATTTGATGAAAATGATATCGTGTGACAAAAGGATGTTACATACACTATTGATTAGGTTGTATCGATTTGATATTCGTACAACTTAGGTAGTCATAATGTCTTGCTAGAGGCCACTTATGACTTGTATACCAAAATGTGTTTTGGTACACTGCCAACGTTGTATGAGCCTATTGGGTCGCACACTAAGAATGGTTTTGCGAGATTTTAAGATGGTTCAAAAAAAGAATTTTATATGATAAAATTCATGATAGAAACGTCCTTGTGGTGTATTACACTTATACTTCTTTAAGTAGTGGTATATGTGTAATTTACTTAACCGTCTATATACAAGGGTTGTATAAATAGACGCTTTAAGTTAGAACACACGTATGAAAAGATTAAGTGCTGAAACTCTATTTTCATTTCAGAAATGAATTAGGGTTTTCTGGTACGCTCTGGATCGTTTTGGAGAAAAACAAAAAGGTTTGGTATTCTCTCGAAGCTAGCACTACAAATCTCGGTCGCCGTTCGTGTGTGGATTGTTGGTAGAGGGCGTTCGTCGCTGGCAGCGCCTTAGAGATCGACCGACCTTCAGAAAGGTATTATGCGACCGAGGTATGATTAAGTTTTCATGGTTTAAACGTTTTTAATGGAATTAGATTCGGATCCTGTTGGGGTTTTTGTCAAAATTGTTTTATAATTTCCGCTGCGTATGAATCGCAAAAGTCAACAGTCTCGCTCACTGTCTCTCTCTCTCTCTCTCACGTGAAATAGTGGGAGGTTTGGGGTTGCGGTGGTGAACAAGGAGATGATGGGCATGGAACAACAAATTAGTGGATGACGAAGAAAAGTAAAGGGAGAATCAATTCCATTGGTGGTGAGTATTGAATTAAAACTATGTTCATAAAAATCATTGATTAGTTGGCGGAAATAAGCCACTGGTTTGAGGTGAGTTCAAGTTTAATTTGTGTTGATTCAATATGGAATGAAGTTGTGTTGTTGTTATATGGGTTGATGGGGTTCGATTAGGGAGAAAATAAAGGGAGATGGTAACGATGTGTAGATATTCTATTATTTTTATTGTTGGTTATCGTTGTTGGTGGAATTTGATAGTGATAAACTGTGATTTGTTTTATAGGGCTGTTGTGATGATGAATTGATTGTTGTTTGAGGTTGTTATTATGAATATTATTACTATTGTGGTTATTGTAGGTGTTTTTGTTACTGTCATTAATGGATAGGGAAGTAAGAAGTGGAAACAAATGGGTTGTAGTGGATGTTTTGACTTTATTTTGGATTAAGTTTGCTTTCTTTTGGGGAGCCATGAATTTGTGTTTTATATGGGTTTTGACTATAACTTTAAGGAAATTGTATGTTTTTGATATTCTGCAGTCCAGTTTTTGCACTACTTTAGGGTAATGATCCGGGCAATCAAACGAATATTTTTGAGCGAAATCTTTTATGGGTATTTGTTATCCAAATTAACTAAGGTTGGCCTTTTTGAAATCCCTTTATATCCTACTTTGAGTAGCACTTAAGCTTAGACTTTGGTAGAACTTTTAAGTTGGTGAAATATAGTTGTGAAAATGGTTAAAACCTATGAACTAAATTTATTAGATAATGAAATGAAAGGTATTGATTAATGACCAATGAGTTGATCAACATGGTTTTGTGATTTAATGATTTGAATGCATTGGTTTTATGATTTAATGATGTGAATGCATTGGTTGGCATTAAATTGAGGTATTTCACATTGATTAAGGATGTAATTAGAGAAATTACATAGTTTGATGATCAAATGAGTTGAATGGCTTGATAACTTGTTGAAATGAGCCAAAATAAGATTCATTGAAGTTCCAAATCAAGGAATTGGAATTGGGGAAACATATACATACCCATTGAGTCTAAATCTCTATTTTTAGAATGCATAGATAAGTTGTTGGTTATTGTAAAGCTAAAAAGGTAGTTAAGACCCTAATTGGAGTTTGTAAATAAGTTGCTATTTGTTTTGGAATTCAATAAGTGGATTGACACCTATTTAGAGTTGTATAAATAGTTTGAACTCTATTCTGAGTTGAAAATTGATTTTAACTCCGTAATTACTCTTAAAATGTGAATTTGTGATTTAATAAAACTTGTTGAAATACGTGAAAGTCGAGAAAACGTGGTGTGAGGATTCGAAACCAACTTTGAGTTGGTTGGACTGTAAGTAAACCCTACAGTGGTCTTTACAATTTATGGAATTATCTTTGTACCTGCATTTGTGTTTAGTCTGCATTGCATTTCACATCATTCTTGGTCATTCATACATGGTATTCGGATAGAGTTGCCCATGAGTGTGAGGTACTTCACTCTAGACTAGACGTATGGCAGGCATCTAAGGCGGGTAATGTTGACTCTGGGGTAGCATGCATTGGACTTCCATTACTATTTTAGATTCATTCTTAGGTCAGCTAATCTGTTTGTGAACCTTAAATAGTAATGAAAGGGTTTCACGTTGTTATTTAAATTTCTTGTTATTTGGAAATGCAACTCCACCTATGTTGTACACTATGTGCGCTACATAGCCGGTCCCAAGTCCGGATAAAGGAGGAGGACTCTGACGCCCATTTTTTCATACTGAAAAATGGGTAAGGGAGGTCCCAAACTCATTTTTCATACCCGAAAAGTGGGGGAATGAGGCCCCAAGCTCATTTTCTATTATTAAAAAATGGAGGAGGGTTGCGATAGGTTGACAGCCAGCGTAAAACTTTTGTCACTTTTCATGAAATGGATCAAACATATATAAACGTTGGGCGTTCCCACCTAGCGACGCGCTGCATCGGAGCCCGAGTGTAGTGAGAAATGAGCAAGGGTGTGTTTCACATCGCCGCCTGGGTGTGAAGAAAAATGAGGAAGGGTTCCCACACATAGGACGTGTGTGGGTAAAGAAGATAGTCCCTTCACATCGTCGCCCGGATGTGAAGAAAAATGAGCAAGGGTTCCCACAAAGAGGACGAATGTGGGTAAATAAGCTAGTTCAAAACAAACACGAAAATAAAAACAAAATCGTAGATACATATACTAGATCTTTCAGACAAAATAGAAATAGAAAAGGAAAACAAATACAAAAGGGAGAAAAATTCGTTTAGGAACATGGAACATAGGAACACTTACGGGGAAGTCAATAGAACTAGTAGATACCATGATTAGAAGGAGAGTCAACATTGCTTGCCTCCAAGAGACAAAATGGGTTGGAGAAAAGAGTAGAGAAATATGAAGCACAGGGTTTAAATTGTGGTACACTTGTATAGATAGAATATGCAATGGAGTAGGAATTGTGGTGGATAATGATTATAAGGATAAAGTCGTAGAGGTTAAAAGAATGAGGGATAGATTGATTCTAGTTAAATTAATTATTGGAGACGAAAAAGTTAACATACTTAGCGCCTATGCACCACAAGTAGGATTAAACGAGAGCATCAAACGCAAGTTTTGGGACGATATGGATAGATTTATGCAAAGTATACCATTAGATGAAAAAAAATTTATTGGAGGAGATTTAAATGGGCATGTCGGGGCAAGTAACGATGGGTTTGAGAGAGTTCATGGAGGTTTTGGTTACAATTATAGAAATGAAGAAGGAGAATCAATCTTAGAATTTGCTTCAGCATACGCTCTTGTTTTAGCAAATACTAGTTTTAGGAAGAGTAAGTCGCATACAATTACTTTTAGTAGTGGTCATAACAAGAGTCAAATAGATTTTCTTTTAACAAGAAAAATAGATTGAAAAATATGTAGAAACTGCAAAGTAATACCTGGTGAAGCACTTACTACCCAACATAAGTTTGTAGTACTTGATATTAAGCTAACACGATGACATAATATGAATAAAAGAGTTAGCGACCCTAGAATAAAGTGGCGGAACCTAAAACATAGTTAACATGTAGACTTTAGAGAAAAACTACTAAAGGGAAATGTTTGGAATCTTGACTTAGATGCTAATACAATGTGGCTAGAAATGAGTAGTTGCATAAGGAAAGTGGGATCAAACATATTAGGTATATCTAAAGGCTTGGGACCACCAAAGAAGGAAACATGGTGGTGGAACGAGGATGTCCAACGAGCAATTAAGACTAAAAGAGAGATGTATAGGAAAATACCTAAGTGTCAAAATGAAGATGTGTACAATCAATATAGAGAAGCTAGAAAACAAGCTAAAAAAGTAGTTACTCAAGCAAAAACAAATTTCATGGAAGATCTATATACAAGGTTAGGTAATAGAGATGGCGAAAAATATATATATAGGCTAGCCAAATTAAGAGATAAAAATAAACAAGACCTAAGTCATGTAAGATGTATTAAGGACGAAAATCAAAATGTTTTAACGCGCGAGGAGGATATTAAGGAGAGATGGAGAAGTTACTTCGATAGTTTATTTAATGATGGCCAAATTGATAATATCATAGATGAAAACCCACACCAAGAAAGAAATGTAAACTATACACGCAATATTAGAATTGTAGAAGTTAAAGAGGCATTGAAAAGAATGAAAATAGGGAAAGCATGTAGCCCAGATGAAATACCCATAGAGGTTTGGAAATGCTTAGGAGAAATTGGATTGACTTGGTTAACAAAACTTTTCAATAAAATTTTAAAATCAGAACAGATGCCAATGGATTGGAGAAGAAACACGCTTGTACCAATCTTCAAAAACAAATGAGACATTCAAAGTTGCTCAAACTACCGGGGAATTAAACTTATGAGTCACACTATGAAACTTTAGGAGAGGATAATTGACAATAGGCTAAGGAGAGAAACAACAATATCAGAGAACCAATTTGGTTTCATGCCTGGAAGGTCAACTATGGAGGCGATTTTTCTTGTAAGACGATTGTTAAAAAAATATATAGAAAAGAAAAAAGATCTTCATATGGTATTCGTAGATTTAGAAAAAAACATATGATAGGGTCCCTAGAGATGTTCTTTGGTGGGTTCTAGAAAGAAAAAGAGTGCATGCTAGATACATAGACGCTATTAAGGATATGTATGATGGAGTAGTAACGAGTATAAAGACATTTGGAGGAGCTACAAAAGAATTTCCCATTACGATAGGACTACATTAAGGATCGGCTTTAAGCCCATATCTATTTACTTTAGTTATGGATGAACTAACTAGACATATTCGAGAGGATACACCATGGTGTATGCTATTTGCAGATGATATTGTCTTAGTGGATGAAACTAAAGATGGAGTGAATAGGAAATTAGAACTCTGGAGGAATACATTAGAATCTAAAGGCTTTAAGTTGAGTAGGACGAAAACTGAATACATGCACTGTGTGTTTAGAAACACTAGACATCGAGATGATGGAGTGGTAAAATTAGGGGAAGTAGAAGTTTCTAAGGTAAACCACTTTAGATACCTAGGATCAATCATACAAAATGATGGTAACATTGAGAATGATGTCACACATAGAATTCAAGCTGGATGGAAGAAATGGCGGAGTGCAACATGGGTGATTTGTGATCGAAATGTTCCTACTAAGTTAAAAGGAAAACTTTATAGGACCGCAATTATGCCAGCTATGCTCTATGGAAGTGAATGTTGGGCGGTAAAGCAACAACAATTATATAAAATGAACGTAGCAGAAATGAGGATGCTTAGGTAGATGTGTGGTAAAATTCATAAAGATAGAATAAGAAATATAGAAATTCAAAGACAAGTAGGAGTAGTACCAAATGATACAAAGATTAGGGAATGGCGGTTGCGGTTGTTTGGTCACCAGCAAAGACGACCTATAAATGCCCCAACTAAAAAACTTGACTCAATAGAAACTGTAGAAATTCGACGAGGTAGGGGCAGACCAAAGTTAACATGGGATGCATTAATTAGGAAGGATTTGAATGGTTTGAAAAGCTCACCATCAATTGCACTTAATCGAGCACAATGGAAAAGTTTGATCCATGTAGCCGACCCCATTTAATTTGGGACTGAGGCTATGTTGTTGTTGTTGTTGTTGTTGTTATTTGGAAATGCAATTACATGTCATCATGTATTCGAACTAACATTTGTAGGAGTACAAAGCAATGTAGGAATTTACTTACTTAACATCTTCGAGTTGTTTTTGATGATGTTAGAGTCTCAATGAAGATAAGGAAGAACGGACTAGACTCGAAGACTTGGTGAACGTTTTAAATTCTTAAAGTTTAATATTCTTGTTGTAATAATGTTATATATATTATTGTTTTAGGTTTCGAGGTGAGTGTAGGTCGTGAATTACACTTGAATAGGTTATGAGAGTATCCTGAATTAGTTTTAAGTAAGTTACGAGGTTTATGATCAAGTTTTTGGTTATTTGGAATTGTAAAGTTGTAACTAATGTATCGTAGACTCTAAGATAGTTTAGAAACTTAAATTTGATATATATTGTGGACTGCGGGGAGTTGTGAGTCCTTTTAAGCATCTCCTTATTCTACTGTCTATTAGGTGATTTTCTTAGCAGGCCACTTTTAGAGGAGGTGCTACCGAGATTTTTACAAAATACAGAAAACAATTCATAATATTTCGTAATTTGCTCCAATTAAAAAAATCATGAGTTGAGTTTCATTGTGATATAAATTTAGTTTTAGAGCATTATTGAGGGTTGAATTAAAGGTTATTTTTAAGGTTAAGTTAATTGAATGGGTTAGGTGCCTAATTAGAGGTAATTAAGTTAAGTCAGGGCTTAATGAGACGGGTCCTGAGAGAGTTGGTATCAGAGCTATGGTTAAGCTCAATCAAGGAAATGTAAAAAATGATAATGATGTTGAGTTTAGGATTGAGTCGATCGGGAAGTTTGGGTTTAGGCTCTTGGATTACATTAAGTTACATGAACGTAAGTGATGGTCTTGAGTAACAAGGTTCAATAATGAGATCGCGATTAGTTGGGAAGTGATTGTGAGCTGAGGATACTTTTTTTATTCTTATATGTTTATTGTATAGTATTGTATTATTGCTAGATGTATGATAAAAATCTTATTCTCATCGTTCGTTTGATACTTAACTTGCAAGACGTAATGAGTGAGTTTAAGAACAAACATATAAAAAGAGAATACAGTTGTGAAACGAAATTGAGCATGATTATAAGTGAAATAGACTTGAGAAATATAAATTCATAAAACTACCGTAAGTAGTTTGGTACTAATATAACTGAGGGAAATAGTCGATTCTAAACTAATGGGAAAGTGGTTGAAAAAGAAATCTGAATGATTCAGGAATGTAAGTACTATGCATGGATTTCATTGAAATTGAAAGTATTGAACTATTACAATTACAAAATGCTCAGGAAAGTGCCAAATGGACTTAAATTAGGTCTCAAACGATAGAGAGTCGTTTGGAAAACATAGAATAAAAGTGAGATTTATGAGAAACACAAGATATGAATATCTTTGATTTTAGAATGAGGTTAGTACCAGTTGAATTAGCAACTCAGGAAGACCTATTCTATAAATTATTGGTTTAATTCATAACCAATTGCGAATTTCTTTCGAGAATAGTCTCACTAAAAGAATAAAAGGAGACACATGGTTTTGAAATCAGAAATTAATTAGACAAACTGAATTGTGACTGGAAAATTACAATGAGATTGTGATACGACCAGTTAAGTTGTCTAAGTTGATTTATACTAAAAAGTAAAATACTTTGAAATTGTTATGATATGGATGAACAATTAACCAAGATTTTGGATAACCACATTGTCAAGCACGGCTTTTTCATTGAGTTGTAATATCAAGCATTGCTCTTACTTGTATTCATATCCAATGTACTTACTATTCCATGTATTGTCAATGTTGCTTGTAAAGAGTTGTATGACATGTGATGTATGTGTTACTTGTAAACATTGTCTAAGTACATTTATCGTCATCACCAAAGGGCCTATATAAAGGGTACCAACCTCATTGTAAAAACGTATCAAGTTGAATGAAAAACTTCTCATTCCAACAATCTCATTTCTTATATTCTCCTTTGTAGTAGTAGTTCGTAGTAGTAAAAGTTTTTAGTCTTCTATTTTTCTTATCTAGTTCTTAGCAAGTTCCAACTCAATTTACAACACGTTATCAACACGTGCTTGCTCTTGCACAAAGGGGAGATCTCGAAGTTCAAGAAGGCTTGTTATGGAAATAAAGCTAAGAAGGTATAACTTTTGTTAATTCAAATAAGTTCAATTTATTCCATGTTTCATGGTTGCTTTCTTTTATTACATGCATCACTTACATATGCATACTTTATTCATACACTATGCAATATAGCGTCACCAACTGTGAAAGTATGCTTTGTAGTTGCGTCTTGTACGATCTTCTACATCAAAAATCAAAAGTCAATATGTGACATAACTAGTTTTCTCGCTATACTACAAATGATTAGTTACGCTCTATTCTTAATTTTTATATTGCAAATAGTGCTATAAGTTTGGGTTGATAGTGGGTAAGCCTTATCCCCGGTAAAGCTAAACATTGAAAAAGAGACGAGTTATCCTATTCGAGGAGGCATGGTTTTTAGTAGATTTCATCTCGCCACCAAACCTGGAGGTTGGCCTATACAAGTGGTATATTTTGTATATTAATAATCAAGTTGTGAACATATATTTAATCGTATATTATTTATTTTATATAAAAGAGAAAAACTATTTACCCAATTTCTTGACATATTTTCAGACTATGGTAAACTTTCAAAAACTTGAATTTGTTGCTCTCGATATCACTAACAACAATTATTTGCAATGGAAACTGGATGCCAAGATACATCTCCAAGCTAAAGACTTTGGAGAAACTATTATATAAGGAAATGAAACATCAATGCAAGACCGTGTGAAAGCACTGATATTTCTTCGCCATCATCTCCATGAAGGTTTGAAAAGTGAGTATCTCACTATAAAAGATCATCTCACCTTGTGGTTTAGCTTGAAATAGCGATATGATCACCAAAAGACGGTGATATTTCGAAAGCTCAAAACGACTTGGTAAATCTTTGGCTACAAGATTTAAAAACATTTAGTGAGTATAACTCCACCATGTTTAATATAACCTCTCATTTGAGGCTATGATGAGGCCTCGAACCTGTTGTTGCAACATTAATATCGAGCGTGTCAATTTAAAAAGTACTCGGAATTAATTCCTTGTCTCATGGTGGCTGAACAAAATAATGAGCTTCTATCGAGAACCACAACTCTCGTCCAACTGGTTCCGCTTCAATTAATGAAGCAAATGTTGCATCTTATAATGACCATAAAAACAATCAAAGAAAGAAAAATCACGGACATGGAAAGGGGAAAAGATCAATCGCCAAAGATCGCGGCAAGCCCTATTCTAAATTATGAGGCGATGGGTTCCAAAACAAATGGAATAAAAATGACACCGCTCAGAATAAGGGAAAGAATGTTGCTGAAAATGGGCATGCTCGTAATCGTGACCAACCATACCACAGGTGTTGTTTGAAAGGCCATTGGGCTCATGTATGCCACACGTATAAGCATTTTATTGATCTTTATCAAGCCTCTTTAAAGGAGAAAGGCATAACAATTGAGATGAACTTCACTGTCAGAGATGGCTCGTCGGATATTAATTATATGGATTTCCCAAATTCTCACAATGATCCAAACACTAATCTTGATATCTTTAATGATCATATGTAATGTTTTTCAATAATTCTATGCACTAGTTTTTGTTATGCTTTTTAGTTTATATGTACAAGTTTCTTATTAGGAATAAAATATGACTTCTTTTCTAATTTGTTAAACATTATTTGTATAGATGAATCATCAAATCACGTGTTCAAATCATGAATCAAATAAGAGCAATATATGTCTTGCTGATTGTGCTACAACGCATACAATCCTTAAAAAAAGAGAATATTTCTCCGATTTGAACATAGCTGAGGCTAATGTTCAAACAATATCTGGCATTTCCAATTTGATTAATGGCTCTGGAAGAGCAAATATTATGTTTCCTGGGGGAACAAAAATTCATGTTGACAATGCCTTATACTCTAAAAAATTCAGAAGGAATTTACTTAGCTTTAAAGATATTCAACAAAATGGATATCCATTGAAACCATGAACGAAAATAATAGAGAATTTCTCTATGTCACACCAGTTTCAAATGGGAGAAAATAAGTATTAGAAAAATTTTCATCTTTATCCTCTGGATTATATTTTACTCATATAAGGCATGTCGAAATGAATGTCGTCTTAAATAAGAAAATTAATGATCCAAAGACATTCATTTTATGACATGATCAACTTGGTCATCCAGGATCATCAATGATGCGAAGAATAATTGATAAAATGAATGTCGTCTTAAATAAGAAAATTAATGATCCAAAGACATTCATTTTATGACATGATCAACTTGGTCATCCAGGATCATCAATGATGCGAAGAATAATTGATAATTCACATGGACATCCTTTAAGGAGTCACAAAATATTTTCAGTTGGTGATTATAAATGTGCTAGTTGTTCTCAAGGTAAATTGATAGTTATATCATCCCTAAGTAAAATTGTTGTAGAATCTTCAGTTTCCTTAGAACGCATTCAGGGAGACATATGTGGACCTATTTATCTTCACGCTGGACCATTTAGATATTTCATGGTTTCGATAGATGAGTCAACTAGGTGGGCACATGTTTGTTTGCTTTCGACCCGTAATGTTGCAATTGCTAGACTTTTAGCACAAATCATTAAGTTAAGAGCACAATTCCCTGATAACCCAATCAAGACCATCCGTCTTGATAATTCTGAAGAGTTTCAATCTCAAGCATTTAAAGATTATTGCATGTCTATAGGAATTACCATTGAACATTATGTTCCATATGTGCATACCCAGAATGGTTTGGCAGAATATCTGATTAAACACATTCAATTAATTGCTACGCCTTTAATCATGAGAACTAAGTTACCAACTTCAGTTTAGGGATATGCACTCTTTCACGCAACATCTACCATTCGTTATAGGCCTACTGCATTACATGAACATTCCCCATGCAACTCATTTTAGGTCAACAACCAAATATTTCACTTTTGAAATTTTTTTGTTGTGCAGTGTATGTTCTTATATCACCTCCCAATAGAACTAATATGGGTCCATAATGAAAACTTGAGATTTATATTGGATTTAACTCATCGTCCATTATAAGATACCTTGAGCCCCTAACAGGGGAATTATTTACTGCACGTTTTACTGTTTGTCACTTTGATGAAGCAATTTTCCCGCCATTAGGGGGAGACAAGAAGCCAATTCAAAAGGAATGACGTAAAATTGCTTGGAATGCATCAACTTTATCGCATTATGATCCACGCACAAATCAGTGTGAACTTGAAGTTCAAAGATCATTCATTTGCAACAAATTGCAAATCAATTACCTAATGTATTTACTCGACACAAAATGAGTGACAAAATCACATATTCTAGCCAGTAAATGCTCCTGTAAGAATCGATGTCTCTGTGCAACGAAATGCATAAGAACCAAGGAAACGCTTAAAGCGTGGAAGACAAGTTGATTCAAAGGATACAATTCCTCGAAAGAGGAAAACGAGAGTAAAAATTAATGCAAATCAAAATACTCCCTAAAAAGCACAAAAATTCTTTGATAAGGATTTGTCAAAACAAGTCAATTCTAATGAGGAACAAGCGCCTCTAAAAAAAGAAGGAAAAGATAAAAACATTAAGATCTCAATAAATTATTTAAACTTTGATAAGATTTGGGTTAGAATTGATATTGTTCCTAATGATATATTTGCTTTCAATGTGTCCTTTGAAATATGTGAAAGTGATGATGATCTAGAACCGCGATAAGTGGACGAATGTCGAAAAAGACCTGATTGACAAAAATGGCAAGAGGCTATCCAAGAAAAACTAGACTCGTTGAAGAAATGAGAAGTTTTTGGACCGGTTGTTCAAACGCCAGATGACGTAAAGCTTATTGGATATAAATAGGTATTTGTATTAAAGATAAACGAAAAAAATGAGATTACAAGGTACAAAGCAAGACTTGTAGCTCAAGGTTTCTCACAAAGACCGGACATTGATTATGAGGAAATATATTCTCTTATTATAAATGCAATCACATTTCGATTCTTCATAAGCCTTGCAATTTCTGAAAGGCTTGATATGCATCTAATGGATGTCGTTGCAGCATATCTTTATGGATCCCTAGATAGTGAGATATATATGAGAATCCCTAAAGGATTTAAAATATCTGAAGAAATAAAATCAAAACCTCATAACATGCATTCTATAAAATTACAAAAGTCTTTGTACGGATTGAAACAATCCGGACGAATGTGGTACAAACGCTTTAGTGATTATTTACTTAAAGAAGGATACGCAAATAATCCACTTTGCCCATGTGTCTTTATTAAAAGATCATCAACAAGATTCGTGATTATTGTTGTATATGTAGATGATTTAAATATAGTGGGAAACCACCATGACATCGTTAGAACATCTAAATACTTAAAAAGGAATTCGAGATGAAAGATCTTGGAAAAACAAGGCTCTGTCTTGGTTTGCAGATTGAACATTTTCTAAGTGGATTACTTGTCAATCAATCAAATTACATTGAAAAACTATTAAAAAGATTTTATATGGACAAGGCACATCCATTGAGCTCTCCAATGGTTGTAAGATCACTTGAAGTGGATAAAGATCCATTTCGACCTCAGGAAGGTGTTGAAGAGCTATTTGGTCCGGAGGTACCATATTTAAGTGCAATTGGTGCACTTATGTATCTTGCAAATTATACAAGACCTGACATTGCTTTTGCTGTCAACATACTTGTAAGATACAGCTCTTCACCAACTTGAAAAGATTGGAATTGTGTCAAATATGTTTTTCGATATCTTCGAGGAACAAGTGAAATGGGTTTATTTTACTCGAGGGGAGTAAAATTGAATCTCCAAGGTTATGCAGATGCTGGATTTTTATTTGATCCCCACAAGGCTCGTTCTCAAACGGGATATGTATTCACCTATGGTAATACTGCTATATCATGAAAGTCAATAAAACATACTATGGTTGTTACTTCTTCTAATCATTCCGAAGTACTTACAATTCATAAAGCAAGTCGTGAATGTGTATGGTTAAGAAACATAATTGAACATATTCTAGAATCATGTGGATTATTTTCAATAAAAGATTTTCTAACCATGTTATTTGAAGATAATGCAGCATGTATCGCACAATTAAGTGAAGGATTTATAAAAGGGGACAAAACAAAACATATTTCACCAAAATTCTTTTATACACATGAGATTCAGAAAAATGGTGAAATTGATGTCAAGCAAATCCGATCAAGTGATAATCTTGTTGATTTATTCACAAAACCTTTACCAACTACAACATTTAAGAGGCTTACATATGGTATTGGCTTGCGTAAAATTAAGGACATACAAGTTTCACCCATGTTCACATGAGGGGGAGTTATTGATTAGTATATTGCACTATTTTTCCTTTAGATATGGTTTTATCCCATTAGGTTTTCCTAGCAAGGTTTTTAATGAGGCAATCCTAATAATATTTACTCATCTTAAGATTTATGAGAACGGTGTACTCTTTTTCTTTTACTATATTTTTTCCACAGGGTTTTTCCTAGTAGAAGTTTTGACGAGGCACATTCTCTTAGCAATTGTCATCCAAAGGGGAGTGTTATGATATGGATGAACAATTGACCAAGATTTTGGATAACCATATTTTCAATCATGGCTTTGTCATTGAGTTGTAATATCAAGCATTGCCCTTATTTATATTCATATTCAATGTACTTAGTTTTCTTTGTATTGTCAATGTTGCTTGTGAAGAGTTATATGACAAATGATGTATGTGTTACTTCTAAACATTATCTAAGTACATTTATCATCATCATCAAAGGGCCTATATAAAGGGTGTCAAACTCATTGTAAAAACACACCAAGTTGAATGAAAAACTTCTCATTCCAACTATCTCATTTCTTCTTTTCTCCTTTATAGTAATAGTTTGTAGCAGTAAAAGTTCTTAGTCTTCTATTTTCCTTCTCTAGTTTTTAACAAGTTTCAACTCAATTTACAACAGAAATAAGGTATTGTCTCATTTCCAAAATAAACCACAAAATGAAAAGTAGAATGAAACCATGAGTAAAACCAATCAATGGGTTGATTTTTTTCTATTGTTTATTACTCAAGTTGCTAATAATTAAGCGGCGTTGAGTATAGTGGTTCTATGAATCGAATAAAGAACTAAAATGAAGGGAAGTAGAAGTACACAAATTAGAAGTAATTTTTGTTAACACCGGATTCGCTGTTGTTACGAAACATAAATCAATGAAGTTTCTAACTTAAGAATAATAGACGTAGTGATAAGATCAACTTGTTAGAAGTTGAGATTGAGGAGAAATAGTACAAAAATAGCTAGGATTAGCTATTAAAAAAATGACGAGTAGTTGTGTTTTGAAACACGAAGTACCTAATAGTCACTTCTAATGACATTTAATTATGACGTCTATCACTACAATTGAAAATATAATTAAGGAATAGATAGACTTACTGATTGAAAACCAGTAAGTGATATATATAAGACGTCTGTTTGAGCTCCTATATTGCAAAAATTTCCATTGATATGAAGTAAAGGATTGAAACAGTATCCTTTAAGAGTTTGATTAGTTGATAAGTTAATTAAGAGTTTGAAAATTCAAATTATTCTATCTTTTCCATTGAACAACAACGAAAAGGTAAATTCATCAAAAGTGAATTGATGAATAGTAAAATACTTTGATATCTTAAGTAATCTCTTGAAAAGTACAAACTTTCTTTTTGAAAAAAAGAAAAGTCGGGAAATTTGAGACTAATGGAAACAACGAAGATAATAACAAATAGTTAAATTGTTTGGTTCCAAAAACTTTCTCTGTTTCTGACAAAGATTGGTTAAGAAAGACTTAAGTTGATTGAATGACCATATAAAGTCGTATATTCCTTAACTAAAGTTTCAAAAAAGAAGAGATATAAATTGCCTTCTACGTCAAGATTAAAGAGTTGTAAGTGGTTTAAGTGTTGATCGAAAGTCGTGATAAGTTTGTAAAAGGACTAAGGACAAGATAAATGTGAGAATAACTAAGATTGACAAAAAATGGAACCGAGTAGAATGTGTATCGTAATAACGATTTAGTCACAACATATAAGACTTGTGTGGCGCCCACTTGTCTTTGAATAATCAAATAAATAAGTGAGGTTCGGTATAAAAAAGTCTATGAAGTTTTGTTGGAGTCAATTGAGAGCTTAAATATAGGTAAATAAAATGGTCAATAAATTATCACATAAGTATGAAAATGAAAATCTCAAGTGAACAAGTCCCGATAAGACTTAGAATATCAAACTATAAGTTTGAAGGAACTTAACATATCTTCACCAGGATTTTACAAGGAATCAAACTCCAAATGTTGAAAGTTTGGAACCAAAGTAGTATACAACTGATATCGGTAAATATGTTGTATATTAGTTCAAATGTTGTGTTACACTACGTAATTAGTCAGTAGGTAAATTTGAAGCACTAGGTTATTTTTAAATTAGAGTTGATTTAAGGTACCTGAATGATAGTGAAGATACACATGATAAATGAAAAGAGAAGCACGGCTTACAACTTAATTAGTAAGTATTATCCGTATTGGTTGAGAATGTTGAATAGAGGATAGTGTATCTAACTTGATATGTTTGAAGAACTGAATATTCTTCCACTGTAAATTGAGAAAAGTCATAAATATATATTTAGTAGAGATAGAAAAGAGATAACATATTTATAACTTGTATGAGACACAAGTTAAAAGTTATACTATGAGAGTATAATCAAGAAATATGTCAATATATTTGTTTAAAAGCGTTTATCTACCCAAGTTAGGATAATTGTCTTTATTAACGTAAGGAAAGAAGCATAGCGAATAGTTAGTGATTAAGATCGCGATGATGTCAAATCTAAGTAATTTGAGAAATGTGAAAACTCGGAGTAGTGATCAAAGCAATTAGGAAGAGATTGGCGGTTAAGTGAAATAGCTGATGAGTTGGAATTAGTAATTGCTTTCTAGTCCATAATATAAATAATATTTTGAGTAAACTTTTAGAGAATGAGTGAAAGTTGCACGAAGTGTCAAGTTTCATTTTCTGATCAGAGTGTAATTAGAGATTTATAGTCATAGGATGACTGGTGAAATTCTAGGTTTATGTTGATAAACACTGGAAAAATGATGGATCATATAGACGCAAAGCTCTACTTAGTATATAATGTCGCGCTCAAATATTATTTGCATCACTTTGTAATTTTACACTTATGATAGTCTAAGAATTGATCGGTCGACAATTCTAATTAAAAATAATCAGTGACGAGAAAGTAAACTGGGATGTGTACCAGAGATTAATGGATAAGGAAAGAATTATCAACAATTTATGGAATTGATATTGGGTAGAATGAAAATAGTTTTATTGAAAAGCAAGATATGCTAGATATTTCTAAATGTTGATGCTTGAATGAGATTCAAGACATGAAATAGGAAGTGAACTAAGGTTATTGAATAATTCCATAAAGTTGATCATTTAACTCGTAAGAATTTCACAAATTGTCATAATTGACAATGAAATAGAGATAACTTTTCATTAAACCAAGGAATTGGAAATGAATAGTTTAAATGTGTATGATCTCTACCACCAAGTTGTTGATACAACGAAAGTGATTGTGTCCACATAACGGTTTCACCTTGGAAATAGTTTTACAGTTTTGGATTAAAAGAGTGGTATATGAATGATCATATTCTCATATCTCTTTTGGTTTAGTAACCTGTAAGTTTAAATTTCAATGACGAAATTTTTAATTAGTTGGGAAGAATTGTGAAATCTGAAAATTTCATAAGCTTGATTAGATAGTCTAATTAAGTAATTTTGGATTTTTATAGGAATTAAAGTATCTAAGGTGGGACCCACGTGTTACAGACTGGAGATCATAAGTTGAAATAATTTTTTTGGTTGTTGTGTGCCTATTGGACTTCTTTTACTGTATTCGACGTGAAAGAGGGTTAACTTGAGATATGGACGCGGTGTCCGCGAGTATCGTAGTGCGTTGGGGATTTTTTCCATTTTTGACAAAATTGGGGTATTTTTATGGTTAATTTTGATTAAAATTATGAGATAAACATGAAAAATAAAAAGGCAAATGACAAATGACCAATAAGGGTAGTTGAAAAACAAAGAGGAATGAATATATGCAAGGGTAAATAGGTAAATTTCATCTTTAAATCAGTACAAACCAATGTAAAATGAAAAAGGGGTTTAAACCCAGCCCTTATCTCGATTCTTCATCTTTTCGTTGCCTCCCATCTCTCTCTCTCTCTCTTTCTCTCTCGAACTCTCGGTGCTCCTACTTCTCACTCTTAGATGTTCTTCTCACTTACGGTATCTCTCCCACACACTCGTCTCTCCCTCTCGGTCTCTCTTTCTTTCATCTCTCACTGTCTCGCATTTCAACTTTTGCTCACTATCTCTCTCTCTCTATCTTTCTCTCTCTAGTGAAACAGAGGGATGGGTTGTGGTGGTGAACAAGGAGATGATGGGCATGGAATAAAAAATTTGTGGATGACAAAGAAAAGTAGTGGGATAATCAATTCCATTGAAGGTGAGTCTTGAATTCAAACTAAGTTCTTAAAATTCATTGATTAGTAGCAGAAATAGGCCACTGGTTTGAGGTGAGTTCGAGTTTAATTTGTATTGATTCAATTGGGAATGAAGTTGTGTTGTTGTTGTGTGGGTTGATGGAGTTCGATCAGGGAGAAAATAAAGGGAGATGGTAACGATGTGTAGATGTTCTATTCTTTTTATTGTTGGTTGTCATCATTGGTGGAATTTGAAAGTGATAAATTGTGATTTGTGTAGTAGGGTTGTTGTAATGATGAATTGGTTGTTGTATGAGGTTGTTCTTGTGAATATTATTGTTTTTGTGGTTGTTGTAGGTGTTGTTGTTACTTTCATTAATGTATAGGGAAGTAAGAAGTGGAAACAAATGGGTTGTAGTAGATGTTCTGACTTTATTTGGGATTAAGTTTGCTTGCTAGGGGAGCCATGAATTGGTGTTTTATATGGGTTTTGAATATAACTTTGAGAAAATTATATGTTTTTGATATTTTGCAGTCCAGGTTTTTGACTACTTTGGGGTAATGATCTGGGCAGTCAAACAAATGTTTTTGAGCGAAATCTTTTATGGGTATTTGTTATCCAAATTAACTAAGGTTAGACTTTTTGAAATCCCTATATATCATACTTTGAGTAGAACTTAAGCTCAGACTTTGGTATAACTTTTAAGTTGGTGAAATATTGTTGTGAAAATGGTTAAAACCTATGAACTAAATTAATTAGTTGATGAAATGAATGGTATTGAATGATGACCAATGAGTTGATCACCATGATTTTGCGATTTAATGATGTGAATGCATTTGTTGGCATTAAATTGAGGTATTTCACTTTGATTAAGGATGTAATTAGAGAAATTAAATAGTTTGATGATCAAATGAGTTGAATGGCTTGATAACTTGTTGAAATGTGCCAAAATGAGATTCATTGAAGTTCTAAATCGAGGAATTGGAATTAGTGAAACATATACATGCCCATTGAGTTTAAATCTCTATTTTTCGAATGCATAGATAAGTAGTTGGTTATTGTAAAGCTAAATAGGTGGTTAAGACCCCAATTGGAGTTTGTAAATAAGTTGCTATTTGTTTTGGAATCCAATAAGTAGATTGAGACCTATTTAGAGTAGTTAAAATAGTTTGAACTCTATTATGAGTTGAAAAGTGATTTTAATTTCGTAATATTTCTTAAAAATGTAAATTTATTATTTAATAGGACTTGTTGAAGTACGTGAAAGCTGGGAAAACGTCATGTGAGGATTCAAAACCAGCTTTGAGTTGGTTGGACTGTAAGTAATCTTTACTATTTAAGGAATTTTCTTTGTAATTGAATTTATGTTTAGTTTGTATTACATTTCACATCATTTTTGGTCATACATACATGGCATCCAGATAGAGTTTCCCATGCTGTGTGGTAGTGTGTGAGGTGCTCCATTCCAGACTAGACGTACTGCAGGCGTCTAAGGCGAGTAAGGTCGACTCCGGTGTTAGCATGCATTGGACTTCCATTACTATTTTAGGTTCATTTTTAGGTTGGCCAACCTGTTTGTGAACCTTAAATAGTAATGAAAGGGTTTCGCGTCGATATATAAATATCTTGTTATTTGGAAATGCTATTACATATCATCATGTATTCGGACTAACATTTGCAAGAGTATAAAACAGTATAGGACTTTACTTACCTGACATCTTCGAGTTGTTTTTGATTATGTCAGATTCTCAGTGAAGATAAGGAAGAACGGACTAGACTCGAAGACTTGGTGAATGTTTTGAATTCTTAAAGTTTAATATTATTGTTGTAATCATGTTATATATATTATCGTTTCGAGTTTCGGGATGATTGTAGGTCGTGAATTACGCTTGAATAGTTGTGAGAGTATCTTGAATTAGTTTTAAGTAAGTTACGAAGCTTATGATCAAGTTTTTGGTTATTTGGATTTTAAAGTTGTAATTAAAGTATCATAGACTCTAAGGTACTTTAGAAACATAAATTTGATATATATTGTGAATTGCGAGGAGTTGTGAGTCCTTCTAGGCATCTCCCTATTCTGCTGTCTATTAGGTGATATTCTCGGCAGGCCACTTTTAGGGAAGGTGCTACCGAAATTTTTACAAAATACATAAAACAATCGGTAATATTTCATAATTTGCTCCAATTAAGCAAATTAATAATTGAGTTTCATTGAGGATATAAATTTAGTTTTGGAGAATTATTGAGGATTGAATTAAAGATTATTTGGAGGTTAAGAGAATTGAATGGGTTATTGCATTATTAGAGGTATTTAGGCTAATTAAGGGCTTAGTGAGACAGGTCCTAAGAATTACCTTAATTTTTAGTAGAAGACTTAGCAAACACACCTACTGTGGAAACCATATAAATAGACGATCATATAATACGCACCAAAGTAATACATGAAACAGTAGGGAAGTCTAATCTCTCAAATATACAACCAAAAGTCATAAAAAGAAATATACATTATAGATACGAAAAATGATCACCTAAGAAAATAGCAGGAATTATCCTTTGATGGCTCAAAACTACTCATCAATATTCTCCTTCCCTGATCTGCTACTCAAAGTATTTGCACCCACCATCATAAAAAGGACGATGGTACAGTAATGTAGAAAGTAATGCTGAGAGACATTTATCCACATTTCTAAAATATACAACAAGTATTTAAAATCATAATGATAGCAAAGAAAGATGTAATAAGAATCATGTAAAAGACACTTCAGTTAAACAATCATGAAACTGACACTTGACTAAGTAGTAATGATCTAGGGCCGGTTGACTATGAAATTAAATCACATCAACTCTTATTCCAATATTTAAGGTATATATATACTCATAATGCCCGTTTCTTATATATAAATGATTACTTACGTACAACCGGGTCCCATACCCCGTGTGCCACACAAGCTAGTGGTGAGATCTCGATAACTCCAAAAATCTTTTGAGCCCGTGTGCTACGCTTTTCTCTATAATGTTCCTAGATACAAGAACAACTTTCCCAACTCAAGAAATAACACAATAAGGGAATCCATGATGGACCAACTTAAATGATAACAAAGGAATATGATTCGTAACACTACAAATTACTTACCTAATAGCATGTTTTTCTATAAACAATTTTAACAACAAAGAATGAAAAATCACATGATTAAGAGTCAACGAATACCATTTAAACAACAACCAATGCCATGATAACAAACTCATGAAATGAGAGAGGACAACAATGTCATTGAATCTAGAGTACAATAGCACTTCAGTCCAAATGACTGTAAAAAAGAAGCATAATGTAAAGAAATTGAAATAAATATCTCAATCAATTTACTTACAAACTACGCCAAGCTCCTATGCTAATCCGATCTCTCGACAACTTAAAATCCATACCTGAAGATTCAAGACTCTTCCCTAGGTTCCTGGTACCATTGGATATGTTTTAGAATGTGTTTATACCCTCGGTTATGGTGTTAAGATTTTTTAAGGTATTTGAGTTTAAGTTAGGAAATTACGGTCAGTGTGCTATCAAAAGCACCTAGCGCATTAGGTCATTTATCTAGCGCTAGTTACTCTTTTAGCGTGCTACTCACACTAATTAGCATACTCCACGTAGGTAGCGCGCTAGCTAGCACACCTAACGCGTTAAACGCAGGATATACCAATAAATTGCACTTAGAATTTTTGTGTTTCTCTTCTAAATGGCCATCTCCATTGCCTTAGATCCCTGTTCCTCCTCCACCAGAGACCTAATACATCCTCCATAGCAACAACATCAGCGTACACTTCATACATATTTATTAAACCATCAATTTATGTATGCATTTTGAATAAAACTCAAGAACGCATCTAATACTTTGACTGATCATAACTTGGTCAATTTAACTCCAAATTCCAAACTTCTTTATAACGAATTTAATTTTTTTTCCCAAGAAATCCAAATATGCAAAACAATTTTAAAAATGATCTCATTTAACCTTTGAAATCCCACAAAAATCAAATTTGATTTAATACCTCTAATTTTATCAAAACTATGTGTAGTTTAGCTTACCTAGTTGTAGAATACTCCCAAATTAATCAACTCCTCAAACACCCTAGAATTTTTCCATATAAACTTGCTAAAGCCATTGATCTTAAAGTGCACACACATCTCAAGACTAATCTAATGATTCATATCATGACATATCCACTAACTCTCCACTAATTCATCCTACCATATTTTACATTAATGAAACCTAAAGTTAGAAAAATAAAACAATAGCTATTTGATGTTCCTCGAGATATGTGTGGACACATCGCAAGACCAATTGAGTAAAATATGGTAGGAGTGACTTAGTAGTCTACACATATACATCACAGGTCGGTAACCATGAGTAAGGACTAATTTACTATTAGTAAACTCTGAGCCGTTACATGAATATCATGAAGGAATTAATCAAGTCGAAAAAGTGTAAAAACCCGTTACCTTAAGATGGTGACTAATGTTAACTCGAATCCAAATTAACCCGAGTAAGGCTCGTGGTTAAGTTTGATGTACCTCAATTAGAGTGTGCATAGGTTTGTGTGATGATTTGTGTTTTTATGGTATATTTGGGTGAGTTTTTAGGTTGTGGGATTAATACAAAATTAATTGAAGCCTATGATCAAAAAATAAATGATTAAATAATTTTGTTACACTAAGTGTGGCGAGGGGTTATGAAATGAATGTGCATATCCAAAAACACTCATAGGCATGTTCAGTAAATTTATTGGCGAGAAAATACATGAAGTATATATATTTATATAATTGATATATAAGTATATATAATTAAAAATATAATTTTAAATTTTACGGATCGTTTGATCGCCTCGAGATAGTGGTGATGGTGTTAAGATGTGTGTTACTTTAGGATGTGTTACATTAACACATCATTCACTTGATCAACATCGAGATAGTGCGATGCGTATCTTGAGAAAAATCCATATATATATAAATCAAAAACTTCAAACTTATTCTCACTATTTTATTCATTCAATTCCGGAGTGAGAGAGCAACCAAGCAGTTGAGGGTTTGATCTTAAAGAATCGATCTAGGAGGGAACTCAATAGGCTTGAATTGATCAAAACACCACCAATCAAGAAATCATCACTGTGGTAAGTTAGTTTTAGTGTTTTGAAGTTCAATTTGATGGTAGATGAAGATTTTCTCAGTGAATTGTTGTTGTTGATGATTGGAAAGTGGTTTATATCTTACTAGAGGTCCTCCCTATTGTGTAGGGGGAGTCTTTAATGTTGTTTTGGTGATTTGGTAATGGAAAAGTGGCTGCTACGCCTGTTCACCATCAAGAGAGTGCAGGGTGGAGTGCACTCCTTCTAGCAAAGGAGTGCGCTTCATTCATAAAATTTGATGAACCCAGTTGGTGGAGTGCGCCCCTCCAACTAAGGGACCGCACTTCAACCTCAGAAACAACTGTGCTGTGTTTAGTTTAGATTCTCTTGAGGTCTTAGAGACTGACTTAGAGGTTCTAAATATAAGGTATTAGGCCTATATAACCACAAATGGTTTGTGATAGGTTTTGGAACACTAAGAAAGCTTGAGTGACCTAGAAAGTTAGAAATTTGGAAACGAATTTAAATCGAGGTAAGTATGGATTCGCTTATTTATGAATGTTTATTGGATACATTAGCATATATAGTTTATATAGTTTATGGACTGAATGGGGGACTATGTATGATGTAATGTGTTTATTAAATGGAAACGTTGTTTAATGTGATCGGGGATAGTAAATCCTGAAATTGAGAATAGGTTATATAGGATATAGGTTTGATTCCCGTGGCTTATATTGTAAATCCTACTTAGCTAAACAGGTTGCATGGATTACATATACACTAGAGGGTTTGGGATAGAACCATTAAACATTAATGGATTGGCTAGAGAGTTCATTAGCCAATGTGTTGGTCTACCAATCACATTGATGGTATCAGTGGGTAATCGACCCTTGATTTACAAATGAAATGGGAATCACAGTGTAATAGTCATTGATAATTTGACTTGCATTAGTTAATTATTATATTATATGCATTCTATAATCATGTTAGTTATCTTTGGTAGATATTTTTATTTCATATTACTTTTTAGGTTCTTAGCCTAACGCTTGAGCGAATGGAAAAGATAAGATTTGAGAGTCTTATTATCTTCTTTGCGATGTAATGAGTCTTCTTGTATATATATATATATATATATATATATATATATATATATATATATATATATATATATATATTTATATATATACATTGTTTGAGTTACTTTATTGTAAATGAATAGGGTTGGGAGGTTTTATAATCGAGTTTTAGGTTTTGATAAAATCTGTATTTATTTCTATTATTTTAATTATCGAAGAATTTTGAACTTTCCGCTGCATATATTTTGAATTCTTAATTTGTTATCAATATACTGGTTGAGTTTATCATTTATAGAAAGAGAGGCTGCTAGCTCCATTTAAGTATGGCTGGGTTACCGGGGCTTAATCAGGATTTCAGGCTGAGTATCGCCCTAATAAAGATAGGGGATGCTACAGCTTGGTATCAGAGCATATTTCAGAGCCTAAGGTTACTAGTTTTGATACTGCTTGTTATCAGAGCCTAGGTTTAAGGGTTTTGTTACATTTAATAACTTTGATACATTTTGGTATTTGAGACTCGTCAAAGCCTCGTTTTCCTATCGAATTATTTTTGAAATAAATGATAGCTTTCATACAGTGTGGTATTATAGCTTAGTTTAGCGGATAACCTTATAACTTGGATACAATTTGGTATTGAAACTTAAGGGTATTGGCTATGATAACCTTTAGTACTGCAACCTAAGTTTACTAACTCTGAGATTTGTTTCGAGTTATGAATAAGCTTAAGGTATGATAAACGATTTTCATTATTGTTTTAGGGGGAAACATGAAAACATTATTATACGTTATTTGCTGCACTTATTGTTATTTATTATATAGTTATGATTTCTTTATCTTCTATGAATGTGACCTAATGGTAGTATCTCTGCTTTGATTTCATAATCTAATGGTAGATCAGGGAGAAGGATAGTAAAGGCGTGGGCCTCAAGGTAATCGAGAACTGATGAGCAATGGAAATCAAGAATGGAGAACTAAATGAGAGAGCTTATAGACTCTCAAACGAAGCTTATGGAAATGTTGATGGCTCAGATGGGACCACTAGTACAACGGCCTAAGGCACAACGTTCGACAAGTACTCAAGTTAGCAGAGCTGAGGGAAGAGTTGAGATAGTAACAACTTCTGCTGAACTAGTTTGAGCACATATTTAGGTGTCGGAGACAACTGTCGCGATGCGAGTTAAGTCAGTGAAGGCTGCATTTCTTAGAACTCGTATGAAATTTATGAAATATGACATTATGAGGTTCAACGATAATATGGAAAAAGAGGTAGTTGAGACCTGGATATTGGAAATGGACTAACAATTTTTTGTTGTAGATGTTGAGAATCAGTTTAAGGTTAAACTGGTCACTTTCTTGCTGATTGAATTCGTTTAGAAATGGTGAAATTCCCTAGAGAGAAAGGGAAGATTGTTACTACTTGGCCACAGTTCAGGACCATATTTTACAGCAAGACATCCCGAAATTAGTCAAGAACAAGAAAAGACTGAGTTTATATAGTTCAAACATGGAGCCATGTTTGTATAGGAATACAAGCGGGGGTTTACTGAGTTGAGAGAGTTCGCTCCTGCAATGGTGGAATCAGAGGAGAATAAAATAAAAATGGTACTTAGTGCACTGAATTATGAGATTTATGCGGCGGTTTCCTCTCAACCTCGCACTAGCTATGCATTTATATTTGAGAGTGCGATGGAGGTGGAAGCAGCCATATTAGCCAAACCCTCCGACATAGTATCTATGCCACCACCAATACCACGGTTCCCTCTGGAGATTGAGAACCCAAGAATTTTTTATTATCGTTTATCAAAGAGACAGAAGAGTGCAGCTAGAGTAGTAATACAGACAGGGTCGGTAGGGACGACACTTTTTAGTGAACTGGTTCCACTTGTTTCTCAGGCTTTAGTGGCCAAACCATTTTTGCCACTATCTTAGTCTGGAGGTAAGGGAAATATTAGGTCACAGTCATCATATAAATCAAGTGGATTTGGGCAAGTTTCATAGGCAAGTGCATTTTCTTACAAGGATTCTACGATATGTTATCAGTATGGGTGGGTATGGCATATGCAGAGAGATTGTTCTATGCCACCAGCCACATCGATAGGTAGTACAACACAAGAAGGATAGACTCATGCTGTGGCTGAGGCAGACCCACAGGCTAATAGGAGGCTTGTCAAAAGTATTTTAAACATTCGCGGCCGAGATATGCATGTATTGATTGATGTTGGTTCTACAATTTCATTTATTACAAGTGCAATGGTAGATGAGTTGAAATCGAAACATGTTAGAGCCAGTACGTTGTTGATTTTGAGCATAAAAGTAAGGGAGAAGGTTTATCCTAACCTGCTTTATGAGTGATATGTATTTAAAATTGGGAAAAATAAGCTCCCAATTAATCTTAATGTAATGGAGTTTCTAGAGTATGATGCACTACTAGGGATGGATTAGTTATTTGCATACCATGCCAATATTAACTATTTTCATAAGAAGGTAATCTTTTAGATCCCTAACCTTTCTAAAATTATAGTCTATAAGGGCTATAATCCTTTATGACTTCCAACTCGTGGAACGGAAGCTACTCCTCGAGATTTAGAGGTAATGACATGGATTGTTATATTTAGAGAGCCAAGTCAGGAACTTAAGGTTAGTGAGATACCCGTGGTTTGTGAATTTTCAAAATTTTTCCCATGTTACTTGCCTGGACTTCTACCACAAAGTTCATTGACTTCATCATTGATTTTATTCCTGGTACCAAACAAATATCTATTCCTCCGTACCATATGGAATCGAATGAATTATAAAGAGTTGTAAAACCAGGTTGAAGAGTTTTTATAGAAAGGATTCATCCATCGTAGTATGTCACCGTGGGGAGCACCTTTTCATTTTATAAAGAAAAATGATAGAACTCTTCGTATGTGCATTGATTATAAATAACTCAATCGGGTGACTATCAGGAACAAATACCCATTGCTCAAGATTGATGACTTGTTTGATTAGTTGAATGGTGCTTGATATTTCTTAAAGTCTGATTTAAGGTATGTATATCATCAACTAAAGATTAGGGATAAGGATATCTCGAATACGGCTTTCAGTACTCGTTATAGGCACTACGAGTTCACAATGATGTCGTTTGGGTTCACTAACGCTTATACTATGTTCATGGACTTGATGCATAAGGTTTTTAAATGCTACCTTTACTAGTTCATCATCGTGTTTATTGATGATATTTTTATCTATTCGAATATTAAGGACGAGCATTCGCACCACCTCGAGTTAAGTTACAGACTCTGAAGGATAATCGGTTGTATGCCAAGTTTAGTAGTTTCAAATTATGGTATTCATAGGTCAAATTTCTTGGACATGTTGTTTTTGCTGAGGGTATATCTGTTGATCTAGCAAAGGTTTGAGGCGATCCAGGATTGGCTTACTCTTACCACAGTGTCAAAGGTTCAAATTTTTCTGGGGTTAACGGGTTATTATCGATGATTCGTTGATGGTTTCTCTTGTATTACTCTACGAATGACTCGCCTAATACAAAAAGATGTTTATTTAGTTTAGTCTAATGAGTGCAAAGTTGCCTTCAAAGATCGAAAAAATAGTTTGACTATGAAGCATGTTCTTACATTACCCGAACCGAGGAAAGAGTTGGTGATCTTATACTTGGGCTATGTGCTAATGTAGGAAGGCAAGGTTGTATCTTATGGTTTAAGAAAACTTAAGATTCAAGAAAGAAATTATCCAATTCATGATCTTGGGCTAGCTGCAGTTGTGTTTCCTTGAAGATTTTGAGGCAAAACTTGTATGGTAAGAAATTTACGGTATTTTCAGATCATAAGAGTCTGAAATACTTGTTTACTTAGAGTGAATTGAATGTGAGGCAGGGTAGATGGCTTAAGTTGCTCAAAGATTATGACTTCATTTTAGAGTATCGCCAAGAAAAAGTAAATGTGGTTGTTGATGCATTGAGTAGGATAAGAACATGTAAAGAGAAAATGCAGCTACTGTCGGAGCTTCTCAATTTAGATGGCACATCATCAATTGAGAAAGCGTCGGTGATGACGATTCATGAAAGTTTAGCTGGCACATCATCAATTGAGAAGGATAGTTCCAAAACTATTAATTTGTTCTTTTGTGCTAAGATTCGGGCTGAACCAGAGATGATTCAGCGGGTGATCGATTTTCAGAAAGCTGATCAGGATTTTATAGCACATCAAAGGTTAGCTGCTAGTGTAGATTAAACTAATCGGTCAGTTTCTGGTGATGGTGCGTTACGTTCGAGGATATATTGTGGATTCCAGTTGAGGATAATTTAAAGCATGAATTGCTATGGGAATCTCATAGATATCTTTATTCTATTCATCCAAGTAACACTAAGATGTATCGCGATATGAGGTGTATTTATTGGTGGCCTTGGACGAAGATTGATATTGTTGAGTTTGTAAATAGATGTGAGATATATCAACTGAAAAGTCAATAATTATACATATTTTATAGTGTAATTTAGGTTTATTTTATATATAAATGAGAATATTACACTAGGCATTCTTTTGATTTATGATTTCAGGATTTAAATTGGAAAATGAAAAAATGGAAGAAAAAAGGAAGAATAGCAAAATAATTAACTGGAAAAGAAATCCAACAATTAGCCAGCAATTTGGATTTACACTGAAAATCGCCACTTAAATCGGTAGCTGAAAAATGCCAGCAAATCCACAGCAAATTGAAGAATATACTAGAAATCGCCAGCTAAATTGGTGGAGCAAAGAGAGCTAAACTCAGTGATTAACATAGAGATTTGTGTAAAATTAGGAATCGTTGACAAATCGATGAGGTCGGTGACAAATATTTTAAATAAGAATGAAGAATTTATATTTATCTAGGATATGTACTCTTAGGGAAACTATATATTGGACTGGAGAACATCAAAATAACTGTCTCTTACTCTTTTTTAACTTCCCATTAATCTTCTTTTCAATATTTTGTCTTTTAAGTTCAGTTTTATATTTGAAGTAACATTGGAGCTTTGATTAAGAGGTATTTATTTATTTATTCATTATGTCTTTTAATTATATATTTGCATTATATATTTCCAACATGAGTGAGTGGTTAGTAAATCTAAACAAAATCTAGATGTGTAATTTACTTTGGATTGCTATATATTTATAATTACGGAATCACGTACCTAATGCTTCAGATCGATTCATTCACGTCAATCACGGATTAAACAAGTTGTTTTCGCGTATTACAACTTGTGATTCTTTGTATTGAGTGCATAGTGGCCAATATGTTCCTTAATATAGAGTGTCCAAATCTATGTATATAGTTATTGACAACAATTATATAACTAGTAACTAGGATTAATCTATAGGCTTTTTCCCAAGTGGATGTTCTAGGTGATTGTGTTCTAAGTTGTTTATTATGAGGCTTCAGTTAATATTGGCTTAGATTAGGGTTGATTTTCATCGAGTGTAATGCTATCGTATTTCTATGGTGTAGTATTTTATCAAAAAGATAGATTTACAATGATAAGAATGTGGCTTTTTCATTGAATTTAGTAAAATCAGTGGCCGACTAAAAGATATCAACCTATTATGAATTAGGATTTAATGATTCCAAGATTCATGTGATATAGTTATAGTTATGATGTGAAGTAATATTATGTTCTAGTGTTTGAAAGCACTCCAAGTATATTACAATGTTTTGGTGGGGGTTTGTTTAGATATTTCATTTACATTGATTTATTGATTAGTTGATTGTTAGTTTGAACTATGTTAGGTTAGTTTATTAAATTTAAATTGTTTATAATTTAGTTATTTTAATTAAATTTTTATTTTGTTTGCATATAATTAGTGTTTGATTCCCGTTTAATGAAATTACTTAAATTAAAACAAGTTAAATATGGTAAAACTTTAGGGTAGCCTTAATTTTAAGAGATTTCGAAAATCCCTGTGGAGACGATATCCCAACTACAAAGTAACGGTAAAATACAAGAAATTATTGTGCATGCTCGACACGTTTCAATCTTTTGTACCGTTGCCAGGGATTTTAAAAGTAATCTCTTGGAAAACTTCTTGTTGAAAGTCATATAATATGGGTGAAGATGAAGAAGAAGTAACTTTTAAGCAATCTGATAGGAAAATCACGGCTTATGAACCCTTATGTATAACTTTTACAATAAAATTTAAGGAATTCGAATTGAAGCTCGGACTCATAAATTCTTTACCGTGTTTATATGGTGAAGATAATGAAAATGCCCATATGTTTACTAGAGAGTTCGTACACAAAGTAAGCATGTTATAACCTAAGGATATAAAAATATATTATGTTAAACTAAAGCTTTTCCTTCTCCATTGAAAGACCAAGCTTTAGATTGGTTATTTTACCTCCCTCAAAACTTCATAACCAATTGGTCAAAGATGCTACAAGTCTTTCTTGATTAATTCGTTCCAACAAGACAAATTAGTTTATATAGACAAAAAATTAGTAATGCTAGGATGGAAATTGGAGAAAATTTTGATGAATTTTGGGATAAGTATCAATATTGATTTCATTATTCCAATGCATGGATTTATAGAAAAAACTTTAATGCAATATTTTTATGAAGGATTAAATCACTTAGAAGAAGATTAGAAGACACCGTATGGAGGGTTTTTGTTCGAAAAAACACCAACTTTAGCAAAAGAAGCTATAGAAAAAACGGCAAAACAATATAAGCAATATGGTGAGAAGAGTGAATTAATCAAAGAAAACCTAAGTGAAATGAATAACACATATAAAACATCACAAGATAAGATAGATGAGCTAAAGCATGGTTGAATTATTATTAAAAGATAGACCAAGCAAAGTAAAATCTTGTAATAAATTAAGCATTCTAATGATTAATATCTTTTGACACGACAAACCAAAATAGAAGAAGCTAATGCTATAATGAACCAATATGATGAGTTTGTTGATTCTAATTATAAATTTTATAATTATGCAAATAATCACATTTGAATGTAGGTAATCATTTTAACAATCAGGGTTATCAAAGTTGTAAAACATTTGATAATTTAGAACAAAAGGATCAATTAATTCAAACATTACAATATGATATGACCAAATCAAAAAATCAATTGAGTCAAATGGCAACACAAATGAGTGAATTTGTAAATCAAGGGAAGTTACAATCTCAACCTTATCCTACTTTATATGAAAAAGCACCATCCATAACATTTAAAATTGGTAAGCAGATTGATGAACATAAAATGCCAGAATAATTAGTTCTAAGAAAAGAAGTTGAAGTAGGACTAGAGAAAGAAATTAAAGTAACAAGTAATAAGATTCCCAATGAAAAGGGTAATGAACATGATAAAGATAAACTAATTAATATAAAACCACTATTCCCTCATCGTTTGGAAAATAATAAAAATGCTAAGAAATTGCAGGAAGAAAAACAAATATTTGATACATTAAAGAAAGTAGTAGTTAATATACCTCTGTTTGAAGTCATTCAAAATGTACCAAAGTATCAAAAATTTATAAAAGATTTATGCACTAATAAGATTAAGGCTAATGAAAAGGGTAGTCTAAGAGATCACATAAGAGCATTAATTCAAAAGAACTTACCTCCTAAATGTTTTGATCTTGAAATATTTTTCGTTCCATGTACCATTGAAAATATAGGGTTTTCTAAAGCATTGTGTGATCTGGGAGCCTCCACAAATATTATGCCTTTATCTATTTATTTACAAATGACGGATGTACATTTAAAAGAAACTGGTATAGTTGTACAATTATTAGATAGATCCACCATTAAACCAGTAAGGTTACTAGAAGATGTACTAGTTAAGGTTTATGATTTATGCTTCCCACCAGATTTCTATGTTTTAGATATGAAAGAAGATAATTTCTCTAATAGAACTTCTCTAATCTTAGGAAGACCATTTTTTAAAACAACAAAAGCAAAGATTGATGTTTCAAATAGAACAGTAACAATGGATGTAGATGAAAATATGGTGAATTTTAATATACATGATGCAACGAAATATCCAATGGATGTTTCTTTAATGTGCACAGTAGATATGATAGATCCATTAGTAGACAAATCTTTTAAAAAAGATAAAATAGATAAATTGGAACTGGTAGTAGAAGATTTAGAAGAAGATGATGATAGAGATGAGGAAGTAAAAGAGATAATAAGTACCTTGGAATCATATAATGAACTACTAGAACTTACTTATTACCTAGACTTATCTAGGTCTCATTCAAAACTTTTACATTCTATAGTTAAAGACCTAAAATTAGATCTAAAAACCTTACCAGATCATTTGAAATATGTTTATTTAGGGGATTATGCCAGTAATAATTTCTAATTAACTTGCATGTCTAGAAGAAAATGAGTTGATAAATGTATTAAAAAAATTTAAAGGAGCAATAGGATGGACCATAGCTGATATTAAAGGAATAAGTCCAGCTACGTGCATGCATGAGATAAACTTAGAAACTGATACAAAAGTTTCCAAACAACCTCAACGTAGATGAAACCCACTTGTGATGGACGTAGTAAAAGCTAAAATATTAATACTATTAGACGCATGAATGGTATTCTAATATCTAATAGCAATTGGGTAAGCCCAATCCAAGTAGTCCTTAAAAAGATAAGAATTATAGTAATAACAAATTAATGAGCATGCAGAATCAGTAAACAACTTTTGCTTGCTCTTTAAGTATATTTGCTTTTAGACGTGTGCCTTTTAGTTTATGTAATGCACCTGTAACGTTTGAAAAGTGTATGGTATTTTCTTTGATTATGTGGAAAATTTCATTGAAGTTTTCATGGACGATTTTACGATTTATAGTAATTCTTCTGATGAATGTTTAGTTCATTTAACCAAAGTACTTGAAAGATGCATAGAAACAGAAATTGTCTTAAATTATGAAAAATGTCATTTCAAGGTACATCAAGGACTTATATTAGGACATATAGTGTCATATAAAGGAATAGAGGTAGAACCAGCAAAAGATCAAGTAATCAAAACATTACCTTACCCTATTACGGTAAGACAAATACATTCATTTCTTGGCCGTACAGGATTCTATATAAGATTTGTAAAAGTTTTTTAAAAAAATTACACAACCTCTATGCAAACTCTTACAAAAAGACATTCCTTTTGAATATACCAATGATTGCAAGATAACATTTGATAAATTAAAAGATTCTTTAAAAACCACACCTGCGATTAAATCACCGGATTGGTTGTTACCTTTTGAAATAATGTGTGATGCAAGTAACTATGTAGTTGGAGCTGTTTTAGGTCAAAAAGTAGGAAAATAATATCACTTTATATATTATACTTCTAGGACAGTAGATCCAGCGTAACATAATTATACCACTACTGAAAAGGAACTTTTAGCCTTAGTTTTTCTTTAAAAAATTTAGCCCATATTTATTAGGAACAAAAATAATAGTTTATTTAGATCATGCAGCTTTGTGATATTTAATAACAAAATAAGATCCAAAACCTAGACTAATAAAATGGATTCTACTTCAACAAGAATTCAACCTTACTATAAAAGATAAGAAAGAAACTGAACATCACTTAGCGGAACACTTAAGTAGGTTGGAAAATTGAGAACCACCTATACCATTAAGAGATGAATTTCCGGATAATATTTATATACTATAAAAACTGATGTCCCATGGTATGTTGATATAGTCAATTATCTAACCACCAATAGGTTATCACCCTACATTGTTTATGGGTTGATCCCTATTTATGGAAGTTTTGTGCCGACCAAATAATTAGGAGATGCATACCACATTCAGAATTACAATCAATTATATCTAATTGTCATACTTATGCATGTGGAGGACATTTCGGTCCTCGTAGAATTGTTCTTAAAATTTTGGATTCTAAGTTCTTTTGGTCCACTCTATTTCATGATTGTTTTCTTTATATAAAATCTTTTCCAAATTGCTAACGAACATGAAACTTATAACGTAGAAATCAAATGCCTTTAATTTCTATTCTATTTTGTCAATTATTTGATGTATGAGGTATAGATTTCACGAGACCATTTCCACCATCGAATGGTTATGTTTATATTTTACTTGTTATAGATTTTGTGTTTAAGTGGGTAGAAGCAAAAGCTACAAAAACTAATGATTCAAAAATACTAGTTGATTTCATTATATCAAAAAAATTTACAATATTTAGAGCAGCTAGAGCACTTATAAGTGATAGAGGTTCACATTTTTGTAATCGACTAGTTACTAATCTACTTCCTAAGTACAACGTCACACATAGGACATCTACTGCATATAACCTACAAACTAGTTGATAAGCTGAAACGTCGAAAGGAGAAATTAAGTCAATACTGAAAAAAATAGTTAGTCCAACATGTAAGGATTAGAGTCTTAGATTAGAAGATGCATTATGGGCATATAGAACAACATTTAAGACACCCATAGGCATGACACCTTATAAGTTAATATTTGGAAAAGCATTTCATTTACTATTAGAAATAGAACGTAAAGTCTATTAGGCAATAAAAACATGTAACATGAATTACAATGAAGCAAGAAACCAACAAAAGTTGAGACTTTATGAATTAGAAGAAATTAGAATGATGCCTATGAAAATGCATCAATTCATAAAGATAAAACCAAAGCACTTCATGATAATAAATTAGCTCCTAAATTTTTTTAAGTAGGAGATAAAGTTCTATATTTTTGTTCAAGACTTAAATTATTTCTTGAAAAACTTCATTTGAGAAGGATAAGACCTTATTTGGTTATCAATTTACTACCTCATGGCTCAGTGAAAATTGAAAGCTTAGATACATGACAAATATTTAAAGTAAACGGTCATAAGTTAAAACCTTATTTTGAAAATTTTGTTGAACAAGATATGGAGAGTATCAATCTCAAGATAGAGCAACAAAGTCTGCAAAGTAAGGAAATTGAGTTCAATGTTTGCATCCATGCAAGTGAAATCATTAAAAATGAAACCATTACATTCTGTATATATAAGAAACCACATAATAAGAAAAAGAAATTGAAGAAGCAGCAACCTAAGGTTCAACATCAAGAAAAGAAGCAATTGATGAAAAAATAATTTACGGATGAGCAACTAAAGCTTCAATATTTAGGACATGTGATTGAAATTTACAATGATGATCTAGGGAAACTCTTCCTCTACATGATGATCGATGACATCAGTTTCTCTGGTGTTTTACTTGACATGGGAGCTGATATGAATATCTTATCTGAACAATGATGTAGAAAAGCCAAGTTGAAATTTGATTTTGTACCACCTTTTGTTGTCCATAAAGTGAATGGTATAAGATCTTTCCACTATGAATGTCGATGAATGTGCCAATGCAAGTGAGACGATTTAAGTATCTCACTAACTTCTTGGTAGTACCACAGATTGAGAAAGATGATGTGATATTGATGAGGAGTACTTTTCTCAAGACAGCTAGAGCTATTCTCGATGTCAAATAATGTATAGTTACATTTAGGATGGGAAATAATTATATGTATCTTCAGGATGGTTATGAGATGGACGATTATGTCAATGAAGACAATTAAGATAGTTAGTACATTCAATTTATCTATCCTTTTAACTTTTTTTGGGATATCCACTATTGAGAGGGGGATGATCGAATTGTTTTTCAGTTAAATTATATTTGTCTTTAATTATTTTGAGTACTAAAATATTTATTTAGTATAATATTCCCTAATTACAAGTCCAAATTCATTTTCATAATATTTCTTATTGAATACTTATCAATTTTACCTTAATTAGATTGATATGTGTAATAATTAAAAATATATTGGATATATGGAAAAAACAACAGGAATTAATTAGCGATTTCCCAGCTATATCGAATAACAGGGGGAATCGTTGGGTAAATCGACAGTAGTTTGCAGGTTTTTTAGTGAAAATTGACTCAAAGACTTGTCAATGATTTTAGTTCTATAATAGGATTTACTGAACTAATAATTGGACCACCGAAACCAATTTTCATTGATTTCATTGGCGATTTAGCGGCGATTTAACTCAAACCCCGATTTGCTAAGCACGAATCTATGTTTTTTAAAAAATAGAACCCCAAATCGCCAACAATAAACAAATTACACCAAAACTTCGTGCACCCATTTAATCAATTAATCGATGTTTGCCTAGATTTAACCCTTCGAAGCTTGAATTAAAGCTTATTTAAGTGCACCTCACCTTGCTTAGGAGTGTTCTAACCTTATAAATTCTAAGTCCAAGTTCATACAACTTAGTTAGGGCTTGTTGAGTGTTTTTTCGAATAGAGGCTTGGATAGGGGATCTAAAGAGCTAATAGAGCATATTACTTGAGAGATTCACTCTTAAGAAGGTAATGAATTGATACTCTAACATCCTTTTCATTTCGATGTCTTCAATTCTTCATACTATTTTCAATAAATGTGATTTTTGGGTTTTTATTGCGAATTAATTTTGATAATGGGTTTTTATACAAATTTTCTATTCGAATATGAGTCTTGAAATGAGTTTGGGGGATTCTACAAATTTTTCCCATATCTACATACTTATAATATGGATACATCGATACGACTATTTTATACGTATTATGTTCAACTCTTTCGAGACTCTATGCTAAAACCTTTCCATAAACTTGTTTTCCTTACCTTGTTAGTTTGGATATTCGACTATAGATTTCAATTTATCGATTTTATGATAGTTGAGTTATTCTATTATGGGAGGAGGTAGAGGAAGATGTAGGAGTAGTAAGCAAGACAGAGGGAAAGGGGCAGTGCAAGGAAAATAAAAGCAAAACTATGTGGGCCACCTAATGAATATTATACCTACCGGGGTTAGTATTAAAGAACCTAGACCTGGGAGGGTTGAGCTTAGAAAACAATCTCCATTGTTGTCTAATGAGGAATAATATCTTGAGAATCCATACCCTAATTATTTAGTCCCTTATAACCTTTGTTTGCGAGACCTAGAGCTCAAAGGAGATACTATAGTGATAAAAAAGTCATAATTCCTGAAAGATGGTTCAATATTCAGAATGTGAGCAAGTATGAGCAAAAGATTGTGAGCATCATCAGAGATAGGGTTGAGAATGAATTTTTTGAGACTATGCCAGAAGAGGAGAAAAAGGATGCTCAGAAATTGTACGACAACTTTATGCAAATAGGTATGTTAGTAAGTAATATAACAAAATAGTAGTAAAAGGGAAGAAGATTGATATTTCACTTCCGAGATTGAATAGATTTTTCGATCCACCACATAATAAAGAATGGAGGATTACCGGAAGGTCATTTACGTAGATAAGAAATCCTATCCCTATGAGATAATCCAGGACGCCTTTGAGATAACTCTAAGGATGGGATTTGCGCTCGATAGTGAAGGACATCCAAAATTTATTAAAAACACCTATTTTAGAAAGATTACGAAAAGTTGGAGTTATATTGTATACACATGTTTTTATCAAACCAAGCACCACTTTTAGGTGAAGAACCCTAGAGCTGCTATACTTTATCATATAGTTAAGAAGACGGGTTATATTGATGTTGGAAAAATTACATATGATTCCATGAAGTTTGCAATGCAAACTACAAAAATTGAAAGACTATAGTTCCCAATTTCGATCACCGAATTATGTAGGAAAGCTAGGGTGGGTTTCGATACTGAATTCAATGTATTGCCCAATAAGACCTCAAATGATGTGGGAATACAACGAATGAAAAGGTGGTAGGATACAATGACTCGGAGGATGAACAAGAATCATTCAATGTGATAAATGTGAGATAAGTAAGAAGGCGAAACATAATTGAAAATCAAAGGAAGATAAAAGAAGATGCACAACGAGTGGCAAAATTAATGGCTAGAGTGAACGTACTGAATGTTGCTACGAGTTCACCACCACCTTCATCATAGCCTAGGACAGGAGGATGTTTCTCGACTATATTTTCTTATGCGTAGCAAGATGAAAATTCATTGCAATAAAGAAATGATAGCAGCAAACGATAGGACTTCACAACGCTACCATTTTTTGTCTAAGAGAAGACATGATAGTCGTTTGCAGGACTCGAGGAGAAGCATCGACATTTCATTTCTGCAATTGCTATTTCTAAGTGGGACTTACTACCCAACTAATAGTTATGTTTCCCAACCTTCTATAAGAATGGATGAAGATGATGAAGTTGACGATGAATTTACTTCTGGATTTCGCCGTGTGTAATTTATTTTCTCTTGTATGCAATGAATGAATAAATGATATAATGTATTGCTCTTTGTGAGATTTTTTTAATGAATGTAATATGTTCCTTTTTGCATTCCATTCATTTGAAAAATTGTTGAATTCCATATGTATCTATTATTTATGTTTTTATTACATATATCAATTCGTTTATGCTTCACGTGGTATATTTGTTTTGTTTGAAACCTAACTTAGTTTTAAAACCTTGAGGAGAAGGTTTAGAATGAGTTTGGGGGTATTTTAGGTGAAGTATGATAATAAACGCAAAAGGTAGAAGATAAGTTCAGAATTAATCTAAAAAGTTTAAACTTTTGATCCGATATTCGAGTAAGTTTGACGAAATTTTTCAAATTTCTTCCGAGTCCAAATAAGTATGAATTTCATTTTACTTTATTTTTAATTAGAATGATAATGAATATATACTAGATTTTTGAATGGAAGTGATATTTTATTACTCTAGTGAATTTTATGATAGAAGGAATTAATTTTTATACCCTTTTTGATTAACTTTACTATCTGACGTACATACTAAATTGAATACTTTGTGTTAGTCATGATTATGGGTAGAAAATCGAAACAATAGTGCAAGATGAACAAGTCAAATTTCTAAGAATCTTGTGATACAAAAGCTATTGATTAAGTATTTTTATAGTATATATATAACAAGTTATTATGCCACAATTGAAATAAGAAATGGGTTAAGAAGTGATGAAATTTTATAATTTAGAAAGAATACTTTCTTCAACTTTAGTGGATAGTGAGAAGTGTTAACAAATGTTTACAACGATATAGGAAGTCCTATAGATTCCAAAGGAAATGGAGCAGGAAATCTATAGTGGGAAAAATGTGATAATGTTCAAAGGAAATGGAGCAGGGACTCAAAAGCAAAAGAAAAAGAAATATATGATAAATAAATAATTAGGATTGGGTAGAAAAGAATGAGATACGAAAAATGATGAATGTTCTTAAACTCTTCGAATGAAAGATTTAACTAGAGTACTTGAAGCTAGAGTTGAATGAAGTATTTCTTAATCTAACATGTTTTAAATGACATATTAATTGGTATCTTAGTAAAATTTCTATTGATTTTGATTGTGGTACTATTATATAATATTTTCTAAAATTTAAATTAATGTAATGGTTTTTGTGTTTTGAGATTCTATACTAGTTATCGTAAGCTTGATGCTTGTCTGTATAGATTGAGAAAAACTATATTATGTACTAGCTTTAGTAATGAACTTTAAGTTCTAAAGGGTGTTACTTTGGATAGTTGAGTTATAGTTAAGGGATGTTTTATTTTGTTTAAATCACTATATTCTATCATAACTTTCATTTACTTGTGGGTAGTATGTTTTAATTTGGAAATCACTTCTATTTTTAAATTTATATTATTTAAAAGTAAGATGAATTAGATTAAAATTGTTAGGTTTTCGGGGATCATGCGCAGCGAAGGTTTTCGAAACCATTTCGAACATCCCCGAACCAAGATCCTATTGATTCCATTAAATTGATGTGCCAATAAGAAAAATCATACCTTAGCAAGAATAACTTCACGTCTGCCTTGTTTCGTGTTGATCGATTCCTTTAAGACGTTGCCAGAGACGAACGTCCTCTATCAGAAATCCACACACGAACGGACGATCACAATCCGGAGTGCTAGCCCCAAAAATCCTAGGACAAAAATTCTCACAAAAATTCTCTAGGAAAAGTCTTTCTCTGAAATTCCCTCTCAAGAAAAATCACTTCACAACTGTGACCTTAATGTCTTATTTATAGTACACTAGGTCAAGTTGTAAAAGAACTCCATCTCCTAGTTACACTCCAAATAGAGTACTAGATAAAGTCCAACTCTAAAAAGGATAGAGTCATAGATAATCTACAATTACTAATCCAACAAGAGTTTTAATTTATCTAAAACTCAAATAAGAATTAAAGTCATACTATAATTTCAATTAGAGTCCTATTCAAAATAGGATTTATTAAGAGACAATTTCTAGTCACACTATAAATGTATGACAATCTTGAATCCTAGTCAAACTAGGACATTTAATTAGAATCTTCAAAATGAATTTTATCAAATAAAATTCATTAACCTAGACAATATTAAATCGCACAAATCCTTCTTTGTGTGCGACCTAATAGGTTCATACAACATTGGCAGTGAACCAAAACCATTTTGGTATGCAAGTCATAAGCGGTTTCTAGCAAGGCAATATGACTACCCAAGTAGCATGAAGATCATTAAATCGATACAACCTAATAGACAGTGTATATCATATCCCTTTGTCACGCGATATCTTTTGATTAAACATAGGACATGGAATGTCACCCTTATAGTTCAATCTACTAGTCTCGATCTCCGAGTAGACTGAAATTGTCAAGTGACATTGATCCAATCAATTCACTAGACATGGCCATATATCAGTCTAACATATCGAGGGGCCCAATAGATATCTCTCTCTAAAAGAGATGGACAAATTCCATCTTCATCACACAACATCCACACAATAGTCGAGTAATGACCAATCACAAATCACAATCTTTATAATCATTTGATTAAAGACAACGTTTGATTGTATCAAATCATTGTGCTCCTAATGTTAGAGTCAAAGGACTAAATGATATAACTCTCATGAGAATAACTTATGACATTGACCATGTAGTGTTCTTATAGCGGGTCGGTCCAGCATCTGTTCCCAATAGATACCCATTATCTTGATCAGTATCCGTATACACATAATCATCACATAATTATCAATCAATATTCATACTAGTCTTAATTTATTATTTTTTCCAAAATAATAACTGACTAGGGACATTTAGAATAATACAATAATAGCGCATGGATATTATTATAAAAGAAATATGCATCTACTTATAATAGTTAAACAACGTTTATAGAATTGGCCTAGGGCACATACCCCAATATCTAGTGCCTAGTACCAACTCAATGATAAAATCTATCTCTCTCGGTGGTGGTAAACCAGGTAAGTCTTTCAGAAACATGTCCAAAGACTCGTACACAATCGAAATCTCCTCAAGTCTGGATCCCTGACTCTCTACTATTGTGTATAATGACACATGAGTCTCCATCTCTCCACTAGTCACAAGTCGATCTCTAATGCCCTCGGCTCTCTGTGTACTACAACTATACATGAACATCAGACGCCTTGGGATCTTAAATATCAGTCTTATTGAAATAGTCGATATGAGCGTGATACGCTGCTCACCAATCCATCCCTAACAATGCGTCAAACACTAAAAACTTGAAAACCCTGAAGTCTGCAGGTAACTCTACCTAGCCTATCTGTACTAGACATTTCTTAACAAGACAATTAAGGTAGACTCTATCCCCGACTGTAGTACTCAAAATCAAATGTACGCTAACTCTAACCGGTGTCAACCCTAAGATGCCTATCACGCCACTTAAATCGGCAGTAGGAAAACGCTATTGAATCCACGGTGAATTGAAAAATATACTAGAAAGCGCCAACTAAATCGATGGAGCACAAAGAGCTAAACTCAGTGATTAATTCAATGATATATGTACAACTTAAGAATCGTTAACAAATCGCTGAGGTCGATGACGAGTTTTTTAGATAAGAATGAGGAATTTTTATTTATCTAGGATATGTACTCTTTGGAAAACTATATATAGGACCAGAGAGCTTCGAAATAACTCTCTTTTACTCTCTTTTTAACTTCCCATTACTCTTCTTCTTAATCTTTTGTCTTTTAAGTTCAGTTTTCGGTGTGAAGTAACATTTTATCTTTGATTAAAAGGTACTTATTTATTTATTTATTATGTCTTTTAATTTATATATATCCATTTTTTATCTCCAACATAAGTGAGTAGTTAGTTAATCTAAAAAAACCCTAAACATGTAATATACTTTGGATTGCTATAGAGTTATAATTATGGAATCAAGTAATTAATACTTTAGATCGTTTCATACAGGTCAGTCACGAATTAAAGAAGTTGTTTTTGTATATTACAATTAGTGTTTTTGTATTGAGTGCATAGTGGCCAATATGTTCCTTAATATAGAGTATCCAAATCTATGTCTATAGTTATTGACAACAATTATAGAAGTAGTAAATATATTAATATATAGGTATGTTCCCTAGTGGATGTTTTAGGTGATTGTGTTCTAAGTTTTTTGTGCAGCTTTGGTTAATATTGGATTAGATTAGGCATGATTTTCATCGAATGTAATGCTATCGTATTTCTATGGTGTTGCACTTTATCCAATGGGTAGATTTATGATGATAAGAACGTGGCTTTTCCATTGAATTTAGGAAAATCGAGAGGCTAGTTAAAAACTATTAACCTATTATGAATTAGGATTATTTAATGATTCCAAGATTCCATATGGTGTAATTATAACTATGTTGTGAAGTAATATTATGTTCTAGTGTTTGAAAGCAATCCAAGTTTATTACAATGTTTAGTGGGGGTTTGTTTAGATGTTTATTTAGATATTTCATTTACATTGATTTATTGATTATTTGATTGTTAGTTTTAATTACATCAGGTTAGTTTATTAAATTTAAATTGTTTATAATTTAGTTATTTTAATTAATTTTCTATTCTTTTCATACTATTAGTGTTTGATTCTTGTTTAATTAAATTAAATAAGATAAAACTTTAGGGTGGCTTTAATTCTTAAGAGATTTAAAAATTCCTATGGAGACGATATCCTATTTACCACTACTATAAAATAGAAGTAAAATACGAGAAATTATTGTGCATGTTCGACACCTGCCATCGGCAAGTTAAGGCTGAGCATAAAAAACATGGAGGGTCAGTGCATTCACTGCCAATTTTAGAGTTAAAATGAGACTATATATCGATGGATTTTGTTTTCAGTCTACCTATAAGTCAACATAAGCACGATGCAGTATGGGTTGTAGTTGATAGATTGATGAAGTCTGTGCATTTCTTACCAGTTTCTACAAGAGATCCTTTTGATCGATTAAGTAAGGTGTGCATACATGAGGTATTGAGATTTCATGGATTTCTAGTGTCGATGACTTCAGATAGAGATCCGAGATTCATGTCCGGACTATAGAGAGAATTGCAGAGACGCTTGAGAACTATTCTTAACCTCAGTATGGCATACTAACTCCAGATTGATGGACAAGCTGAGCGGTTGATTTTTATGATAGAGGATATGCTTCGAGCTTGTGTCTTGGAGTTGGTTGGTAACTGGGAGAAATACATTTCGCTGTGTGAGTTCTTTTTAAATAATAGCTATTAGGCTAACATTGGAATGCCACCTTTTGAAGCTCTGCATTATCGACCTTGTCATTCGCGTACGCGTTGAGCAAAGGTTGGAGATACAGTTTTGTTGGGGCCAGAGTCGATTCAGGACTACATAGAGAGAATTTAGCAGATTTGCCAGTGTTTAAATGTGGCACAACTAAGACAAAAAAGATATGACGATAAACATCATAGGTTTTTGCAGTTTTCAAAGGGTAATTTTTCGTTCTGTTGAAAGTCTCACTTATGAAAGGGGTGTACAGGTTTGAATTGCGCGGTAAGCTAGCCTTAAGGTATATTAGGCCATCCTCAGTGTAAGAAAGAATTGGTCATGTTGCTTATAGGTTATAGTTATCTCCTTAACTAGCTGGAGTTCATAATGTCTTTTACATGTCAATGTTTCACAAAACGGTGACTCAATTCACTCCAAGGATTGATTTAAATTAATTTGATCATCGGGAAGACTTATCTTACAAAGAGCAGCCGATGCAGATTCTTGAACGTAAGATTTAGAGGCTAAAAATAAAAGAGATTCATTTGGTTAAGGTGAAATGGCAATTTCATGGAGATGAGGAACTAACCTAGGAGCGAGAATCTTATATGAGGGAGCAGTTTCCATTTCTCTTTGAAACATAGGTGATTTTACATTTAATTTAATTTCGAGGATGAAATTGCTTTAAATTGGAGAGACTGTATCGACCCAGCACCTTAAGCTAGTGATTAGTATTAACTAGAATCTAAATTAACCCGAGTTAGGCTCGGGGTTAAGTCCGATGTACCTCAATTAGCGTGTGTGTTGGTTTATGTGATGATTTGTATTTGTATGGTATGTTTGGCTAAATTAATAAGTTGTTTGATTAATAGGAAATTAACATAAGCCTATAATCAGAAAATAAATAATTAAATAATAAATTGTCAGTACAGTAAAGCGATGGGGTGTCGTAAAATAAATGTGTACACTCGAAAATACTCGTAGGCTTGTCTCATAAATTTATTAGCGAGAAAATAAACAAAGTATATACATATAATTGATATATAATTATATATAATTAAAACTATAAGTTTGATTTATATTATATGGATCATTGGATCGCCTCGAGATGAGCGTAAGTGTTGATGGTGTTAAGATGTGTCCGACTTTAGGATGTGTCACATTAACATATCATTCACTTGATCAGCCTCGATATAGTGCGATGTGTATCTTTAGAAAAATCCATAGATATATATGTATATATCAAAAACTTCAAACTTATCCTCAATGTTTCATTCAATCAATTCAGGAGTGAGAGAGAAACCAAGTAGCTGAGGGTGATCTTAATGAATCAATCTAGAAGGGAATTCTATGGGTTTAAAGTGATCAAAACACTACCAATCCAGAGATCATCACTGTGGTAAGTTAGTTTTAGTGTTTTGAAGTTCAATTTGATGGTAGATGATGATTTCTTTGTGAATTATTGTTGTTGATGATTAAAAAGTGGTTTATACCTAACTAGAGGTCTCCCTGATGAGTTAGGGGAGTGTTTAATGTTGTTTTTAGTGATTTGGTGATGGAATAGTTGTTGTTGCCCTGTTCATTGTCGAGACAATGCAAGGTAGAGTGCGCTCCATCTAGTAAAGGAGCCCACTCCATTCATAAAGTGCGATTAACCTAAATGGTGGAGCACGCCCCACCAAGTGAGGGAGTACGCTCCTACCTCAGAAAATAGCAACTGTATTGTGTTTTGCTTAGAATTTTTTGAGGTCTTAGGGACTGACATAGTGGTTCTTAATATAGGGTATTAAGCCTATATTAACCACAAATTGTTTTGATGGTTTTGGAACACCGAGAAAGTTTGAGTGACCCGAAAAGTTAGAAATTTGGAAACAAAATCTAAACTGAGGTAAGTATGGATTCGCTTATTGCCTAAATATATTATTATATTTAGTTCATATTGTTTATGGACTGAATGGGGGACTATGTACACTTTGTGATGTGTTTATTAAATGGAAAACGTGTTTAATGAGATCGGCGAGAGTAAATCCTGAAATTGAGAATATGTTATATAGGATATGGTTTTGATTCTTGGCCTATATGGTAAATTCTATTTAGCAAAACAGGTTGCGTAGATTACATATTTACTAGTGGGTTTGGGATAGAACCATTGAACATTAATGGATTGGTTAAATGACAAATCGGCTAATGTGTTGGTCTTACAATCACATTAATGGTGTCAGTGGGTAATCGACCCTAGATTTATAAATGAAATGGGAATCACATTGTAATAGTCATTGACAATTTGACTTGCATCAGTTAATTATTGGATTATATGCATTCCATAATCATGTTAGTTATCTTTGGTGCATATGGTTATTGTATATTACTCTTCATTATTATATGGAATGTTGATGGCTTTGTGAACTCTTACTTACTAAGCAAGTTGGAGCGGTCATCCTAGGTTTGCAAGGGGGCAAGGAATCTTTGTTCCCCGAGTGGCCCCTCCACGATGGGGCAAAGATTCACTGCTGTTCGTTCCCGGCAGGGGGGGCAAGGGTCAAAATCTTGCCCCGCAAGAATGGGGATTATTCTCACCCCGTGGAGATTCCCCGCCCCACATCTTTGCATAAAATTCTCCATTTTTTATGTTTTTACTATAAAAATATATAATATTTTTACATAAAACGTATGTAGACTCAAGATCTACAATATAAAATCTATTTTTATCATTAAATCAATTCTATAATATATATTGTAGCATCCTCTAACCCAATTTAGGCGATACTAGACCTGAAACCCTAATTAAGCACAGTTTACCTAGCCATACTCAACTAGAGTCAGTAGCTTCTCCTTTTACACTAGATAAACACCACTGTTTATTGACTATCAATATAAAAATAATAATAAACGCAAGGGAAATTTAAAACTTTTTCGATAATTTAACTTAATACAAAAAAATCCAACCTGAATAAACCTCGGTTATATATACCTTCCATCCCTTGTGATATTACAAAATTATAATTCAATACAAATATATAAGACAAGGGAAGACTGATTACATCGAATAGAATATTAAGACTATTATATCTTCTATATCCCATAGTCGTAGTGCTTGTCAGTTCTTTCAAAATGTTAATTGGGGTAAATGTTCCAACTTGCTCAGTAAGTTAGGATTCACAAAGCCATCAACATTTCATATAATAATAAAAAACATTATGTAATAACAATATGCACCAATATTAACTAACAAGAATATGGAAAATATATAACTCAATAAATGACTGATGTAAATCAAACTGTCAATGACTATTACACTTTGATTCCCTTTTTTTTTATAAAACTAGGGTCGATTACCCACTGATGCCATTAATGTGATTGCTAGACCAACACATTGGTTGATGTGTTGTCTAGTCAATCCATTAATGCCCAATGGTTCTATCCGAAACCTTCTAGTGAATATGTATCCCACGTAACCTATCTAACAAAGTATAAGTTACATATAGACCGAGAGATCAGCTTGGCATCCTATACAACCTTGTCTCAGTCCTTAAGAGTTACTCTCGTGGATCACATTAGACACCATTTTTCATTTAATTTAAAAAAACATAATAGTGTAAATAGTCCCCCCATTTCAGTCCATAAACTACATGAACTATATATATACTAAGATAGCCAAGCAATATTGATAAATAAGCGAGTTCGTACTTACCTCGATCTAAGTGCTGTTACTAAATTCCTAAATTTTCGGTTATCTCACGCTTTCCATGTGTTCCACAACCAATCACAAACCATTTGTGGTCATTATAGGTCTAATTCCCTATGTTTAGAACCTCTAAGTCAATCATTAAGAACTCAAGAAATTCTAAGTAAAACACAGCATAGTTGCTATTTTAAGGGGTGGGAGCACGCTCTCTCACTAGGTGGGGCGCACTCCACCAACTAGGTTCGTCCCAATTGATGAAGGTAGCACGTTCCTCTCCTCTCCACATTGCACTGTCTCAATAATGAACAGGACCACAACCGCTGTTCCATTACCAAATCTCCAAAATAGCAACAAATACTCTCCTAAATCATTAAGGAGGACCTCTAGTGAGGTATAAATTATTTTCCAATCATCAAACAACATAATTAACATTGGAATCATCACATAAATATGAATTCAACTTGAAACTCACAAACAAAACTCACCCATAGTGATGGTCTCTGATCTACAGCTGATTAAACCCTTCAATATCTCGAGATATGTGTCGCATTATCTTGAGGTCGATCAAGTGGTTAAAGTGTTAAAATGACACTCCCTAAAGTGACACTAATTTTAACACCATCAAGCACTTACTCTTATCTCGAGGCTAATCAAATGATCCATATAATTCACATTAAACTTATTATTTTATTATATATTTATATATCCAATATATATAAATATATATATATATATTTCATGTATTTTCTCACCAATAAATTCACCGGACATGCCTACGAGTGTTCTCAGGAGTGCACATTCATTTCACAATCCCCTCGACACACTTAGTGTACCGGCTATTTATTTATTAATTATTTTTCAATTACGGGTTTGTATTAATTTTTTATTAATCCCACAACCTATCAAATTCATTTAGCATTCCAAACAAACACAAATCATCACACAAATCCACGCATGCGCTAATTGAGGTATGCCGAACTTAACCACGAGCCTTACTCGGGTTAATTAAGATTTTGATTAACACTAATTACCAAGTTAAGGTAACAAGTCGTTATAGTCTCCATAATTTAAAGCAATTTCATCCTCGAAATTAAAGTAAATATAAAGTTACTTGTAGTTTTGAAGAGAAATGGAAACTGCTCCTTCATATAAGACTCCCACTCCCAAGTTAGTTCCTCATCTCCATGAAATTGCCATTTCACCTTATCCAAAGTAATATATTTGGTTCTTAGCCTCTAAATATTACGATCGAGTATCCAAATATGTTGCTCGTCATAAGATAAGTCTTCCAGAAGATGAAATTCATTCCAATCAACCCTTAGAGTGAATTGAGTCTCCATTTTACAAAGCATTGCAATGGAACACATTATAAACTCCAATTAGCTGAGGAGGTAACTCTAACCTGTAAGCAATAGGACCAATCATTTCCTGCACTATGAACGGCCCAATGTACCTCGAAGCTAGCTTATCTCACAACCCAAACCTATATAATTCTTTCATAAGTGAGACTTTCAATAGAACAAAAATTTTCTTTAAAAACTCCAACAACCTATTATGTTTATTGGCGTATCTCTTATATCTTAGCTATGTCATAGTCAAATGCTGGTGAATCTGCTCAATTCCCTCTACGTTGTTATGAATCAACTCATACAGAGAAATTTTTTCTTATAGTTACCACCAAACTCCAAGACACAAGCTCGAAGTATATCCTCTAGCACTAAAACCAACTATTACAGCTGCTTATTAGTGTGCCTCGGTAGTATACCATACTAAGGTTAAGAACAGTTCCCAACTGTCTTTACAATTCACTCTATAGTCTAGACGTGAATCTGGAATCTCTAACTGAATTAATCGACAGTGGAAGTCCATGAATTCTCAACACCTTATGTACGTACATCACATATAATCAGTCCGTAGGACTTCACATGAAAATTGGCAAGAAAAGCGCAAACTTCGTCAACCTGTTAACTACAACTCATAGAACATCATGCTTACACTGAGTTAGAGGTAGGATAGAAACAAAATTCATCAATATACATTGCCACTTCCACTCAGGAATAGGCAATGAATGTAGTAACCTTTCAAGTTTACTATGCTCAACCTTAGCTTGCTGATATATATCATATCTCTTTACAAAATCAGCAGTATCAAGCTTCATCTCAGGCCGCCAATAAACCCACCTCATTTCACGATACATTTTATTATTGCTTGAATGAATAGAGTAAAAAGATCAAAAAGATTTTCGTACCAACTCCCGCCTTAATTAATCCGGAGCTGGAATCCCTGAACAATAACGCACCATTATTAGAAATTGACCAATTAAGATGGTCTACATTAGTCGCAAATCTTTAACGCACTATATAATCATGATTAATATTTTGACAACTAACCACCACTAAATCATCTCCAATTTAGTCTGAATCTGAACACAAAAATCAGATTAGTAGGTCTGAAATAAGCTCTATCAGTCGATGATGTGTTAACTAAACTTACACAAATCATCATCATAGATGCTTCCTCAAAATGTCTAAGCTGAGAAGCTCTAGAGTAGCTACATTTTCTCCATATATCTGAGTTGTAATTGCATACTGACAATTTGTTAATACATTTCTGTGTAGTTTTAAATTACTGAGACTATAATTAATTTTTATCATTACTTCACATCCCACACCGATTACTAGGTGGGGCACGCTCCACCAATTGGGTTCATCCCAATTGATGAAGATAGCGTGCTCCTCTGCTTGATGGAGCGTGCACCACCATGCACTATCTCGACAATTAACATGGCAGCAGCCACAGTTCAATTACCAAATCTCCAAAACAGCCATAAATACTCTCCCAAATCATCTGGGGGGACCTCAAGTGAGGTATAAACTACTTTCCAATCATCAAACAACATAATTAACAGAGGAATCATCACCTAACTATAAATTCAACTTGGAACTCAAAAATGAAACTCACCCATAGTGATGATCTCTAATTTAAAGTTGATTAAGCTCCTCAATTTCGACTGGAAATCACTCTCTTGATCCACTCTTCAATCCTCTCAAACCCTCAGCTATTGTCTCTCACTCTCTCGAAAGATCGAATTGCACTAGGATAAGAATGAAGGTTTTGATATAAATATATGGATTTCTTCGAGATACGGGTCGCGCTATCTCGAGACCGATCAAGCAATTAATGTGTTGAAATGACACTCCCTAAAGTGACACATATTTTAACAACATTAAGCACTTATGCTCATTTCGAGGCTAATCAAACGATCCATATAATTCAAACCAAACTTATAGTTTTATTATATATATTTATATATCAAATATATATATAAATACTTCATGTATTTTCTCGCCAATAAATTCATCGGACATGCCTACGAGCATTCTCGGGTGTGCACATTCATTTTACGACCTCATAGCACTTAGTGTGCTGGCTATTTATTGTTTACATACTTATTTTCTGATTATTGGTTTGTATTAATTTCCTATTAATCCCACATCCTATAAAATTCATTTAGCATTCCAAACAAACACGAATCATCAAACAAATCTATGCACACATTAATCGAGGTATGCCAAACTTAACCACGAGCCTAACTCGAGTTGATTAAGATTTGGATTAACATTAATTACTAGCTTAAGGTAACATGTCGTTACATATATAATATCATAAAGATATATAAAATTATATTTAGAACATCATTGAAATATATTTCCCATACTAGTTTTTGAAATCTTTTATATTTAATTAAGTATATATGATAACTTGTAACTCAATCAACAAAACAATATCAAAAAAACTAAATCATATTAAACCTTCTATTTGAGAAAATAGTTTCTAAAAAAATTGAGAAAATAGTACTTTATTTTTCGAAAACAAGAAAATAGTACATAAGTGCCAAAATAATCAAAGAATGAAGATGAAAATATATATTTTTTACAAAAATTAATGGGGTACAGGAATTCCCCATTCCCCGTAAGGATCCCTCTGGGATGGGGTGTAGGGCGGCAAAGTTCGCCCCGCAGGAAATTTGTGGAAATAAATCTTCGCCACATGCCTTGCGAGTACGGGGACGATAATTTTGATCCCTGCCTTACCTTGCCCCACTTATAACCCTAGCCCATCAAAAATTTAACATTTCAGGTTCTCAGCCTAGCGCTTCAGCGAAGGGAAAAGAGAAGATTTTGGAGTATTACTATCTTCTCTGCGATGTAATGAACCTTCCTATATATTTATACACTATTTGAGTTACTTTGTTGTAAATGAACAGGGTAAGGAGGTTTTATAATTGAGTTTTGAGTTTTGGTAAACTCTTTATTTATGTATGTCATTTTAATTATCGAGAAAGTATTAATTTTTCACTGCATATATTTTAAATTCTTAATTCGATATCAATATAAAGGTTAAGTTTATTAGGTACAGAAGGAGAGGCTGCTAGCTCTATTTAAGTTTGGTTGATTTATCGGGGCTTAATTAGGATCTCAGGCTGAGTATCGCCATAATCGGAATAGGGGATGTTACAATAATAATACAAAGAATTATAACCAATGAGGCAAAGAAGAAGTGGACTTTTATACTAGCGATTTTCAGTGATTCCTAGAGACACGTAATTGCTGCCCAAATCGGTGGACACAATAAATGACAAGTGAGCTCAATTTTTAGGATTTTCCAAACGATTTCACTTGCACTCAAATCACTAGGAATAACTGGACAAGATTTCTTGAATTTAAAATAACTACGAAGTGTTTGAGTTAGTTCGGGGTATTTACTACTTAGAATACTATAAATATAACCTTAGGGTTTCAAAATTAGTTGCCCTTGAGTACATAGATCAAAATTCCATTGCTCTTGGAGCTATTGTCTATTATTTTCCTATTTTATTGCTTTTGGAGAAGATTGAAGATTTAAAGTATTTTAATTTAGAGGTATTTTCAATTATGTCTTTTATTTATATTATTGCAATATTATTTAAGATAATAGGTGAGTAGTTATTTGATTTAAACAAAGTCCGAATGTGAATTAGATCCATTTTGCAATGTAGTTATGATGAGGTGAATATGTGCTTAATGCTTTAAACCTATTGTTTTCTTTGATTCACTGATTTAATTGGTTATTATCTATTGATTTTAGCCATAAATTTGAGTATTAAATGCATAGTTGCAAATATGTATATGTTATTTGGTTTCGTTATCTATTTGAAGTAGTAAATAGGATTATTTAAAAGGCACATGTTTTTTAAATATCTTAGGTGAATTTGAGATATAAATCTAGTGTTGAAGTGGCTTTTCGAAGATGTTAGATTTAGTAGTTCAAAGTTTTCATTAAAGGTAATGCAGTTTTATTGCGGGAAGTTAATGGCTTTGTGTAAATAAAGGGGTTAGCTCAATAAAATTAGAACGTGACTTTTCCACCAGTATAAGGAGAACAAATGGCTGGCTAAAAGCTATTTACTTACTTATGATTAGAGTTTAATGATCTATCATACTTTATAAAGTATGCACATGACTATATGGATTGAAGTTCCATGTTTGCAATGCAAAACGAGTTTATGTTTCATTGTTCTAGATGTTTGTTTAGATATTCATTTATTATTGAATTTGATCTATTTAATTCATTATGAATTTGGATTTAGTTAATTAAGTTAATATAGTTAGTTGAGTATTATTATAATATAGTTAATTATTAGTTGTTTAATTACTATTTTAAATTAATTAAATAAAGTAAAGTAAAAATAATAAAAACCTTTAAGAGTATTTTTTTCAGGGGATGTTTCAAAAATCTTAATGGAGATGATTCTCACTTACCACTGGTACAAAAAATTGCATTTAGATTGCATTTCAATATTTGGCGCCGCTGCTGGGGATTTAAATGCGATTTTTCTTAGGAGTTTAAGACATTGTATGGTCTATCCATTTAGGAGTTTAAGACATTGTATTGTCTATCCATTTCGTTGTTCTAATTTCATAGGACTTTTACATCCGTTTGATCCAGAGGTTGATAGGACATTTAATCATAATTTAAGACAACAATAACGAGAGAACACCAATCTACCACAATGGAAGCCAATAATAACTTAAATAATAATAATAATAATAATAATAATAATAATAATAATAATAATAATAATAATAATAATAATAATAATAATAATAAATAAATAATAATAGAGAACTTAATTTTAGGTAAGCTAATAAAAATGTCACTTCTTATGAACCAATGTGTATTGCCTATCCTGAGGGATTTCCTGAATTTGAACTTAGATCTAGATTCATTAGTGTTGTACCTAACTTCTATGGTAAGGACAACGAAGACCTAAAAAAAATTATAAGGGAATATCAACACAGTCAATGGGATATAACCTAAAGAATGCATGTTAGAACAAGTCAAACTTAAGGCTTTTCCTTTTATATTGAAAGAATAAGCACAAGATTGGTTGTTTGATCTTCCTCAAGATTAGATAACCCCATGGGCTTAAATGTTAGAAGCTTTCCTAGATCAATATATGCCTGCAAGAAAAATTAGTGCCTATACAAGACAAGTCTGAGTCATGAAAATGAAAGATGATGAAAATTTTAATGATTTTTGGGATAGATTTCAAAGATTAGTTTCATATTGTCCCCAACATGGATACACGCAAAGAGCTTTATTAGAATACTTCTATGAAGGACTAAATCGTTTGAACAAAGACTATTAGGTAATGTATGTGGTGGATCATTATTTGATGTTACACCAACTCTAGTAAAAGAAGTTATTAATAAGATGGTCGTACAATCTAAACAATATGGTGAAAAGACCGATATATTAAGAAAGCAAGATTATGAGGTTAATAATAAAACAAGTAATAAATTTGATGAAAAATTTAAAGAATTATCTAACATGGTTAAATTACTAGTAAAAGATAGATCAAATCAAGTTAAACTATGTGGATTTTGTAATGAAGTTACACATCCTACTGATGTGTGTCTTACTATACAAGAATATAACAATGAAGAAGTCAACGCGGTTATGAACCAAAATTTTGGTACTCCTTGAAACCAATATAATAACAACAATTATTACAATGGAAAATTAGATTCAAATCTTAACTACAGTCTACAAAATCAAAACTATACCAGTTATAGACCGAGAGCACCAACACAACCTACACCAATGCAACAACCACAACAAACTATTCAACTTACACAACAAAACTTTAAATAAATATTACATAACTTTATGACTCAAAGTCATCAAAATTGTACACAAATTTCTCAAAACCAAATTAAAACCGATACATCTATTAACGAGCTAAAAAACCAATTAAGTTAAATGACTCTACAAATCATCAAGTTAAGTAATCAAACTAAAGTAACTACTCAACCTATGAACACTACTAATCAAGCACTAGTTAACGCTTTATTTTGTGAAAATGATAAAGAAACGTATATGCAACAAAAGACACCTAGAAGTGGTAAAAAGAAAACTAAAATACCTAAGTCAATAGAACAAGAAGAATAGGAGATGATGAAAAATGTCATTCCCACTAGGGAATGAATGGCTGAGCAACTAAAGCATACACCTTTTCCGAAAGAGTATACCTATGATATTTAGCCAAAGTAGAAGCCTTCAAAAAATAGTTACAAAATTTTGAATAAGTTAAATAACACAAAGTAAATGATATTTATAAGTAAAATGAAGATATACATTCCAATTTTATCGTTCCAGAACGATTACCAAATACTAGGGAGGAATAAACTAAAGAAGTCATATCTAAACCATTTGAGAAATTAGAAATCGATGAAATTTTAGAACAAAAGATTTCATCTTTAACAAGAATGCTTGAGAAATGTTCCGAACCAGGAATGTTTGTCGAACCAATCACTATAAGTAATTCTTATATTGAATTTGTTATATGTGATGTCGGAGCTTCAATTAATATTATGTCACTTAAACTTTATGAATTATTGCAAATAAGATTGTTAATTAATACGTCTATTAATCTTATTTTAAGAAATAATACCATTAATAAATCATATAGATTATTAGAAGACATCCTAGTACAAGTACATAATTTAGTATTTCCAGCTGATTTTTATGTCATGGAAATGAGAGATTTAATATCACCCAATCCTTTGTCTATATTATTAGGTAGACATTTTCTAAAAATAGCTAGAACTAAGGTAGATATTATTGAAAGAACAATGTCTATGGGATTTGAAGATAAGATTGTTAAACTCAAAATTAATAATGAACATAACATTGTGACTTATGAAGAATATGATGAATTATTCGATAATGAAATAAATGATTATGAATTTTTAGACTTAAACTATTATGATAACTTAAATGCTGAAATTTACGCAGTTAATGAAGTAACAATGGAAAGTGATAAAGGGATTTTAAAGAAAGATTCAGGTGAAGACACTTTAAAAGAAAAGAAAGTAACTCAAGAATAGAGAGTTAAGCATCCGGAGAATGGTAAAAGCATTAGCAAGCCGGAGGTTTCAAAATCCAAATACAATACGAAGAAAGAAAAAGCCGGACTTAAGTCCTACGAAGCTTAATGATCCTGGAGGCATACACTTGCATATTAAAATCAAATGGGCTTAGTACTTCATAGCTTAGTATGACACAAACTACAATGCAAATCTCATGCCCATACATTTCTTTCTACATACTCACTTGGAGTTGAATTTTCTTGATTTTGAGCAATTATCTTTATCGATGGAATTTCAATTTAACCAATAGGAGTGGTCACAGATGTGCCACTTCAAGTGGACAACAACACCGTACACACAAACTTCTTGGTGATGTCATATTTTATCAATGAATATCCTCCTTTAATATTAGGATGACCTTTTTTAGCCACTACTCATGCTAGTATACATATAGATATTCTAAACAAAAATAATTATTTTGAAAATCAATGGTCGAGCACTTACTTCCTAGAATGGCACTAGAATGGAGAATCTTAAATTAAAGTTTGGATATCCAAACTAATTCTAGAAAGGTTAAATCGAGCCAACGATGATAAACAAAAGCGCTCTATGAAAGGCGGTCCATATTCTATGTTTATTTCATGTTTATTTAATTTTATTAGGAATTTTAGTTTAGTTTAGTTTAGTATCTTTTTATTCTCTCACTTTTTGACTCTTGTGTTCGAAATATCTTTGGAATTTAAAACTTCGAGGTGATTTCAATTAAGGGGGAGTGATCGACTTGTTTTTGCTTATATGGTCTTTATGCAGGTCATATTATTTACTTGCTTATTTATATTTTAGTTTATTTATTCTAATCAATAAAAAATATTTAGTTAGTTATATGTCCCACTCAAACTTTTGAATTTTTAGTTAATTTTACCTTAATATGAGTTTTTATGAATGATGAATAAGTTTATTATGAGATAAATTGCAAACAATAGAAAAATAGGCATAGCGATTCCATAGTGATTCACATTAACACTAGGAATCGTTGGAAAAATCGGTAGTAGAACACAAGAAAATCACTGCAAATTTGGAGCCTTGCGAATCCCAGTGATTCGCTTTAAACTGGAATCGCAAGTCAAATCGATAGGTCATTAAAATTTTCAGTAGCTCACTTATTTTCTATGCACCTAGCGAATCCAAATGATTCCACTTACACAGGAATCGCTAGGCACGATTTATATTTTTAAAATCAAAAACCCAAATCTCTATATACATTAAACTTTTCACACTTGCAAACCATTGCACCTTTTCACAAAAATCCAAATTTTTAGCCTAAATTAAACCATTCTAAACTCAATCTCATAGTATTTAAGTGATTCCCACCATAACCTAATATCATTCAAGCCAAAAAAATTTGATTTTGGGGGTTTTGAGCTAAACTAGGGTTTTAGAAAATTTCAACGTAGTGCTTAAAGGGACAATTTAGAGGAGTTCAAGAGCTTCGATCTTGAAAGATTCACTCTTCAGAAGGTAATTACATCAATCCTAGCTTTTTAATGAGTTTTTGATTCGAGAGATTTTCGCACATTTTTCAATGTTTTTCGAAATAGTTTTGTTGGAAATTATTTAATTATCTTGCACAAATAGTTTCATTGATTCCAATAGACTAGGAATGACGATCACATTGATCATTAATTAACAAATTCAACAATTTTAGAATTTTTGCTATGTTACGTATATTTGCAAATGGTTTGCAAAAGTGAGTTTGAAATGAGTTTGGGGGTTTGGTTATGGTTTTATTTCAATTTAAGTTGCTATGATTTCAAAAAACCTTACAAATTGGCATGGAAGTCATAAGAAAGTAGCCAATTTTAACCTTATAAAGGCCAAAGCTATTGCTAGAATGAAGAGCGACATTAAGAAGAATAGAAAAAATATACTAGAAACGAGTTTCAACGTGAAAAATGAGGTTAAGTACGGGCCTAGGATCTTAAACATTATAAGGGAGAGAAATTGGAGATTATTTACTATGAAGTACTACGCCGATAACGACACAAGGTCTGCAGCTTGAAAAAGGGTGTGAAATTCTAGCAAAAACGTTCTATGATAATAGGCACTGGGATGAAAATAAAACAATAGTCATAGTTTAAGGAAGACCAGTGGACTACACACCAGAGAGAATAAATTGGTATTATGGTTTACCAAAAGTTCATTGGAGACAAAATAATGAGTACCCTAAACCTTAATACATGTATAGACACAAGTTTCCCCACGAGACCATTAGGAATGGTTAAGAAGCTATTTCAAGAAATGGTTTCCATTTTTACTCATACATGTACCCAAAACAAATACAAGCCAAGAATTTTAGGAAAACAACCAAAGCTTGGAGATTTTTCTCAAATGAATGCCTTCAACTTAGTTTACAATAGTACGACATAGTTAACTATAAGGTAGCTCTTTTATACCACATAATATGAGGGATCAGGTATATTGATGTTGGTAAAATAATCTATGAATCGATTAGGAATTCCATGACCACAAAGAAAAAAAGGACTTCCTTTTTTTCTTAATGATTATTGAATTTTGTAAGCAAGATTGAGTTCTAATGAGAGGAGTAGAGTTAGATGCTTTCCTGAATAAGACTATCACCGATGAAGATATAGAGAAACCAAGAAGGTATTGGGATACGTTGACTCTGAAGACGAACGAGAGAGAACCAATACATAAAGGAGAGACCATAGAGAGAAGAAGAGTAGGGGCATAAAATCAAGAAATTTAGAAAACATGCAAAATGACACATACAATGAGTAGACAAATTAGAGCCCAGAGCCACCTGCAGAGGACTTCACTTTCATGTATGCAGAGGAAATTGAAATGGCCATGATATATCAATCTTGTGTTCGGATGAGAACTCTGAAACATCAAGAGTTCATGTTCAAAAACCAACGCGAAATTGCCCTAAGCATCTATGGATCCAAGCAACGCAGGACCAGGAATACTCAAGGCGGAGGAGCCAACATTTACGTTCCATCACTCTAGCAAGAGGTCTTTACTGAAGATAACCCGGTGGAGGGAGTAGATTACACCCTAATGATCCTGAGGTAAGCTACCAATCCCAATAGCCTAATCATGGGGATGTTGGTGATGATGCCACGTCTGGATGGCGATTATAATTTTTATTCTTCTTTGTATAATCTTTTCCTGAGTGTTATTCTTATGAGGTATATATTTGTAACACTATGATTTTAATGTTGTGGTATATGTGCTACAATATGATATATTTACTTTCAAGTGTTCACAATTTGATATAATGGTTTAATATGCTTAATTCTATGCAATGAAGCTTGGAAATGTTTTACATTATCTTTACTTATTCAATTCATTCTTATGTAAGTTATTTATTTATATATTTATTTATTCATGCTTCACGTGTTATTTTTGTTATTGTTAGAAAGCCCGACTTAATGTTTAAACCTTAAAGACAAGGTTTGGAATGAGTTTGGGGATATTAAGTGAAGTGAAGTATGAAGATGGGAAGTATGGAAGAAACAAGTGGTAGAATCTAGTTGTACATTGTGAATTTTTCAATATTTTCAATAATACATGTAATATTTTCCCATTTCATTTTACTTTATTTAGTTAGGAATATGATTATAATTTGAATGAAAATGAAAATGATATATTATTATTACCTTTTAAAATAGAAATTTTAGTATGGAAATGAATTGTTATACCCTATTTGACTTCACCTAGATTATGTATACACTAAATGAGTTTAAAGGGGATTGATCGGCTTTGTATTGGATATTATAATGGGTAGAAGATCGAAAAAATAGAGCAAGATAAACAAGACAGATTTCTAAGAATCTTATTATACAAAGATTATTGATCAAAGTTTATATATGTGTATTGAAAAGAGTTTATTCCACAATTAAGGAGAGAAATAGGAAACAACTAATAAACTTTAATTAGTTGAAAAAAATGCATCCTTGATTATAGTGAAAGTGAGAAGAACAAACAAGGTTTTTTAATATAAAAGAAAAAATAGAGAGACCCACATATTCCAAGGAAATGGAGCAGGAAATCTAGTGGTGAGAAAAATGATAAGATTAATTCTTATAAAAAGAATAACGAATTCCAAAAGAAATGGAGCAAAGAATCGTAGGAATATAAAGATAAGAAGAAAATGAATATACATGTATTATATACTTGAATAAGGAAAAAAAAAAGAAAGATAATGAAAATGAAGGAAGTTTATAAAAATTCTTCAAATAAAAGATTTAGCTCGAGTGCTTATAGCTAAGTTAAGTGAAGTATATCATTTTATTCATACAAATGAATATGAAATGATGATTATTGGTAAATAAAAGTTCCTATCGACTTTGATTATGGTGATATTTTAAGTATTGTTTGAAAATGATTTTGATTTAGCGATTTTCATATTTTGAGATTGAGAAAACCTATGTAGTGCCTTGATCATGGTGATTGGTTTATCTCTAACTTCTGAGGTGTATTTCATAATTAGAAGGGTGAAATTTCAAATAAAGGGGTTGTTCTTTTATTCTTTTTATTCTATCATGATTCTTATTTTTATGAAGGTAATATATTTTTAATTTTAATATCATTTTTAAGAATATATATTTATGAAATCAAATCGAGGGAAGAAAGAGAATTTGATTGAGAGTATTCTTTTCCCTAGGACGGTAAAAATCTGAGTTTGGGGGTATTTGACAAGTTAATAATTAGACATATTTTGTAGTTTATTTTAGGATGATTTTAGATGTAAAAGACTATATTACATGGGGCTTTCTCTTGTTTTTGATATTTCAGGTAATAAATGGAGAATATGAAGAAATGAACAAAAAAGGGGAAGATTATAAAGGAGTTAATTAAGTGAAAGAAGTATATAAAGAATTATCACTAAGGAAGCAAAGAAGAACTGAACTTTTGAACTAGCAATTCTCAACAATTCCTGAAGACACATAATCGTTGCTCAAACTGGTTGACATAAGAAAAGATTTGAGAGCTCAATTTTCTAGATTTTCCCAACGATTCCACTTACACTAAAATCGCTAGGAATCGCTGGACAAGATTTCGTGAATGTAAGATGACTACGAGTTGTTTGAGTTAGTTTGGGATGTTTACTACTTAGAATACTAGAAATATAACCTTAGGGTTTCAAAATTAGTTGCCATTTAGTACGTATTTCAAAATTCCATTACTCTTGGAGCCATTATCTTTTATTTTCATATTCTATTGCTTTTGGAGAAGATTGAAGATTTAAAGTATTTTAATTTATAGGTATTTTTAATTATGTCTTATTTATATTATTGCAATGTTATTTAAGATTATGAGTGAGCAGCTATTCGATATAAACAAAGTCCGAACGTGAACTAGATGTATTTTGCAACGTAGTTATGATATGATAAATATGTGCTAAAAGCTTTAAACAGATTGTATTCTTTGATTTAATGATTTAATAAGTTATTATGTATTGATTTTAATCATGGATTTTAGTATTATATGCATAGTTGCAAATAGGTATGTGACATTTGGTTTCATTATTTATTTGAAGTAGTAATTACAATTGTTAGAAAGAAAACACTGTTTAAATATCCTAGGTGAATTTGAGATCTAAATCTAGTGTTGAAGTGGCTTTCCGAAGATGTTATATTTAGTAGTTAGACGTTTTCACAAAATGTAATACGGTTTTATTGCAGGAAGTTAATGTCTTTGTGTAAATAAAGGGCTTAGCTCAATAAAATTAGAACGTGGTTTTTCCACCGGTATAAAGAGAATAAATGGTTGGCTAGAGGTTGTTTACTTATTTATGATTAAAGTTTAATGATCCATTTTACTTCATAAAGTATGCTCATGCCTACATGGATTAGATTTACATATTTGGAATGCAAAATGGATTTATGTTTCATTATTCTGGATGTTTATTTAGATATTTATTTTTATTGAATTTAATCGATTTGACTGATTAAGAATCTGGATTGAGTTAATTAAGTTCGTATAGCTAGTTGAGTATTATTATATTATAGTTAATTATTAGTTAGTTTAATTATTGTCTTTAATTGATTAAATAAAGTAAAGTTAAAATAATAAAAACCTTTAAGAGTCATTTTTTCTAGAGAAGTTTGATAAATCCTTATAGAGATGATTCCTACTTACCATTGATGCAAAATATTTAAAGTATTATAAAGGTGGGGAATTTATTGTACACGCCCGACACATGTCAATGTTTCATTGTTCTTGATGTTTGTTTACATATTTACTTATATTATTGAATTGAATTGATTTGAATGATAGTGATTTTGAATTTTTTTATTTAAGTTAGTATAATTAGCTTAGTTAGTTATTATTATATTATACATTGAATTGGTGAGTTTAATTACTATTTTTATTAAATTAAATGAATTAAAGTAAACAATAATAAAAACCATTAAAAGTATTTTTTCTTAGAGAAGTTTGATAAATCCTTGTGGAGACGATTCTCACTTACCATTACAACAAAATATTAAAACTATAATAATGGAAAAGAATTTATCATACACGCTCGACACGTGGAGAAGATCCCACTTATCACTAGTACGAATAATAAGAATATACGGGAAACTTATTGTAGCAGCTCGACAGGTGTCAATTTTTGACGCCGCCGAAGATTCGTTGATAATTTCTTAGGACTTTTAAACGTTGTATGGTCTAACAACTTCATCGTTCTAATTCCATGATCTTTACATCCATTTGATCCTAAGGTAGATAGTACTTTCATTCTTAATTTAAGACAATAACAAGGTAGAGAACACAAACTACCACAATGGAAGCCAATAATAATCTTGATATTAATGATAATAATGATAATAGAGAACTTACTTTTTGGCAAGCCAATTAAAATATCGTTGCCTATGAATTGATGTGTATTGCCTATCTTGAAGGATTTCCTGAATTCGGACTAAGATTTGGGTTCATTAGTTCTCTACCTGACTTCTATGGTAAAGACAATGAAGACCCCCAAAAATTTATAAGGGAATATCAATACAAAGTCAATGGGATGAAACCTAAAGATAGTACATTAGAACAAGTCAAATTTTTTCCTTTTGGATTGAAAGATCAAGCACAAGATCGGTTGTTTTATCTTCCTCAAGATTCGATAACCATGTGGGATCAAATGTTAAAAGCTTTTCTACATCATATATGCATGTAAGAAAAACTAGTAATTATAGAAGATAAATCACAGTCCTGAAAAATGAACGATGATGAAAATTTTAATGAGTTTTGGGATATATTTCAAAGATTAATGTCATTTTTTCCTTAACATGGATATACCCAAAGAGCTTTATTAGAGTACTTTTATGAGGGACCTAATTATTTTGAACAAAGACTACTAGATACTATATGTAGTGGATCATTATTTGATGGTACGTAAATTTTAGCAAAAGAAGCTATAAACAAAATGGCTAAGCAATCTAAACAATATGGTGAAAAGACCGACATATCAAGAGAAAAATTTTATGAAGTTAATAATAAAACAAGTAATACATTTGACAAAAAAGTTGAAGAATTATCTAACATGGTGAAATTACTATTACTAGACAAATCAAACCAAGTTAAACCATGTGGATTTTGCAATGAAGTTACACATCCTATAGATGAGTGTCCTACATTACAATAAGATAATATCAAAGAAGTCAACGCAATTATGAACCGATATTCTGGTCCTCCAAGAAACCAATATAATAACAATAATTATCACACTAGAAAACTAAATTCAAACCTTAGCTATGGTCACCAAAATCAAAATTATACCTCTTATAGACCAAGAGTTCCAATACAATCTACGCCAATTCAACTAACTTAACAAACTATACAACCTACACAACGAAATTTAGAACAAATACTACATAATTTTATGACATAAATTCATCAAAACATTACGTAAATTTCTCAAAATCAAATTAAAACCGATACGCCTATTAATGAGTAGAAAAACCAATTAAATCAAATGAATCTAACAATTAATAAGTTAAGTAATTAAACTAAAGGATCTACTTAACCTACTTAAACTACTAATCAAGCACAAGTTAACGCTTTATTTTGCGATAATGAAAAAGAAACTCACAAACACGAAAAGACACTAAAAAGAGGTAAAAATAAAACAAAGTACATATGACAATAAATAATGAAAAATAAGATATGATGGCAAATATCATTCCATCTAAGGAAGAGATGGCTGAACAATTGAAGTACACACCTTTTACCGAAGCTATACCCATGGTATTTAGCCAAAGATGAAGCTTATGAAAAATCTTTACAATATTCTGAATTAGTTAACAAAGTAAAACTAAATAATAATATTTATGAATTAAATGAAGTTATGTATTCTATTTCTCCTGTTCCATAATGATTAGCAAATGCTATGAAGGAAGAAACTAAAGAAGATATTTCTAAATCATTAAAGAAAATAGGAATTAATATGCTTTATGGAATCAAATTATGATGAACTTACTAAAGAATTATATGAGTTTAAAGACAAATTCTTAGAAAAATCTAATGGAAACTTAGGACAAAAGGTGTCCCATTTAATAAAGAAAAAAATGCTTGAGAAATATCTTGACCTAGTAATGTTTGTCATATTCATCACTATAAGAAATTCTTCTATTGAACTTGCTATGTGTGATCTTAGAGCATCAATTAATGAAATTTCACTTAAACTTTACGAATCATTGAAAATGTGATTGGTAACTAATAAGCCTATTAATCTTACTTTATCAAACAATACAATTATTCAATCATATTATTTATTAGAAGACATTTTAGTACAAGTACACGACTTAGTATTTCCAACAGACTTCTATATCATGGAAATGGGAGAGTCAATATCACCCTATCATTTACCTATACTACTAGGTAGATTGTGCTGGCCCCGCGCCCTACGCCCACCGGGTGTGTGGAGTGTGGGTCCCATTGTCATCTATGTAGCCCTGTCGGTCACTGTTCCACTTTTTTATGTCATCTGTTGTCGCGTCAGTTCTCCTCGATTTACATGATAACTCGTCTTATCTTATTATAAGTTAACTAGTTGTTTGGTTGTTCAATCTTTTGGTTATTAAGTTAGTAATACCTTCAGCTTATATTAAGATAAGACGAGTTAGAATGCAAATCAAGGAGGTGACGTAGAGGTGGCTGTGAGATCCATACATCTCGATCGGAAAAGAATGTTGCTCCAATACCCAACCAAAGGGCGACTGTAGTACCAATCAAATATATAAAAAGGTACTCCAATCTAGAGTAGTAACAAAAAAAATTACGATATTAGCGAACGGGAAAAAAAAAGAAAAAAGATATTTCAGATCTTTTCCCTAGGATTCCCGTTTCTCCCACTTATGAGTTACCTCTTCTAATATTATTTATTTGCTACGTATTTGATACGATGAATAGTTGAAGGGAATACTCCAAAGAGATGATGGATTATGGGTGAATTGTGACCTCGTAAGATCGTGTCGGGTAAGCAACAACCGCTTTGTCACAATACTTACTTATGGGCTAACGGGTCACACTTTGGCTAAGTATCCTACAAAGAGACTCCCGAGAGCCAGGATTATTAAAGGAACGGATATAGGAATGGGCACATCATGACATCTGGGCTAATAGTTTTCATTTCCCATCTCATGGAAAACCCTTTTCGCTCCGCTTAGCCCTATCCCCCTCTAGGGGTATTTTAGTGATAGGTTTTATAGGAACTGGATGATCATATTTGGTCAAAGCACAAGTAGCTTCATAAGCTACTGTGGGTTGAGGAGATAATTCATGCGTGAGTCTCAAGGTTCTACTTATAAGGACATGCAACAGTTTGGTGGACAAATTATACGGACAAGCATCCGGATCAAACGACTTGGGCAGAGTTTCGTTAACTTTTTATGGTGAGTACATACTGATTGAGGTTCAATTGAGATTGAGGGAGTAGCTTCTAGCCTTGAGACAGAGAAAATTCTTAGTCCTATAGTATATGGAGAGATACCAATACTTACTATACCATTCCATAGATGTTGCGGTGATAAAGAGACTACGTATCCACTACTTTGTCCAAGGATTAGTTAAGGTCATTGTCAGTTCTATCGTTTCCACTAGAACTCACAAACGACACGAGATATATGACTGCTTTTGCACATGAAACATATCTCCTACAGCAGGATGGAAGGCCCACATCCCATGGTTTGGAGAGGCAGTCATGCGGTTCTAGGTCAGACCGAAGATAAAAGAGACAAAGAGATCAGTCTGACAAAGACCATTGGGATGATCGATAGTTTGATAGGGGTAACAGAGATGATCAAATTTATAGAGATGGTCCGTTTAGATATGAAGAGAGTCAGGTGGCTCATGTTATTGCACATATACTAACACAGTAGCCTAGATAGCAACCACAACAGCACCGTCAGGATAGGGATCAAAAAGACCATGAAAGAGGTCAAAGGGACTAGGATCAAGTTCAAATATCGAAGGACAGGTAGGCAGGGAGGCATGATAATTGCTAATGTTTCTGTTGTGGTTAGATTTGAGACCTTAAAGTAGATTACAAGAGACCTTTACAACCTCATGAGCCATATCAGGCCAGAGAGAGGGCCCATACAGTAGCTTAGCTGGATAAATAAGCGACTTGACAGCTCGTCGAGGATACATTATCTAACTTTGGTAGGCCTATGTAAGCGATGATTGATTCTTGTACCACATTATCATTTATTGTGGGATGCATAGTAGGAGAGTTAGGGTTAGCATCACAGACGCTAGACACGCACTTTTTCTTCAGTACAACCATTGAGGTTAAGATATACCATAATTGAATATGTCAAGATTGTATGATAAAGGTAGAGGGGCATCACTTGCCGGTAGACTTAGGAGTTTGAAAGTACCTCATGTTCGACGCATTTTGGAGATGGATTGGTTTGCAGCATGTCATGCGTACTTGGATTGCATTCAGAAGATCGTCACATTTCACATTCAGGGGATATAATAGTTTACGTTTACTTGAGTCGCGACCGCACTAACTATCATTAGGGGGTCGATTAGCTACTATTCAGGAGATTGAGGCCTTTATACCTATTGTTGAGCCGAGTCAAGGATGGTAATCAGGATAAAGGATGTTCTTATTGTCCGTGAGTTTCCCGACGTATTCCTAGATGATTTGCCAAGATTACCACCACCTTGAGAGGTTGAATTTATCATAGAGTTGTTACTAGGGGCAAAACATATATCAAGCCAACCATACAAGATGTCTGCATCAGAGCAGGAGGAGTTGAAGAACATCTTGAGGATCTATCAAATAAGGGTTTTATTCACCCTAGTATGTCTCCTTAGGAGCACCTATCTTTTTTGTGATAAAGAAAAATGACTCCACGAAGGTGTGTGTGAATTACGTAAGACGGAACCATTTGAAAGTCGAGAACTGTTACCCACTCCCAAGAGGATCCATGATCTGTTGGACTAGTTGGCAGGCATCAAACTCTTCTCAAAGATCGATCTGCATTTAAGTTATCGTCAACTGAGGATCAAAGAGGAGGACATCAAAAAATTACCTTCAGCACTAGATACAGATTGTTTGAATTTTTTGTCATGTCTTTCAGGTTAACTAACGCCCCAATGATCTTCATGGACTTGATGCACTTGGTCTTGAGACCGTACTTGGACAGATATGTCATCGTCTTCATCAATGAAATCTTAATCTACAGCAGGACTCGTGTGGAGCACGAGAATCATCTTAAGGCAGTTTTGACGACTTGGAGAAAGTACAAAGTGTATGCCAAGTTTAGCAAGTGTGATTTCTAGTTGAGTGAGGCGAAGTATTTAGGACACGTCATTAGCGATCAGGGTATCTCTATGGATTCAGAGAATATTCAAGCAATTATCGACTAGTAAAGATTGAGTATGTTTTTGATATCTGGTGTTTATGGGATTGATAGAGTATTATCGATGATTTGTACATGAATTTTCCTTTATTGCAGCGTTGATAATGAGACTAACCAAGAAAGATGGGTGATTTGATTGGTCAAATGAGTGTCAGCAGGCATTATGGGAGCTGGAGAGAGATTGACTTCTGCACTAGTATTGACATTGTAAGAGTCAGGGAAGAGCTTGTCAGTTTACACGAGTTTTCAAGGACTGTGCTAGGATGCGTGTTAATGTAGGAGGGTCGTTCGGTAGCAAACATGTCCAGACGATAGTGGCCCCACGAATGTAATTATTTAGTGCGTGATCTGGATCTTTTCAACAGTCATGTTTGCACTAAAGGCTTATAGGCACTATATTTTTAGAGAAAAGTTTGTGATGTACATAAATCGCTAGAATTTGCGATACATCTTCACTCAGAAGGGTCTGAACATGAGGTAGAGGAGATGGCTTGAGTTGTTGAAGGACTACGACCTCACCATTAAGTACCACCTTAGGAAGGAAAACATCGTAGCAGATGCATTGAGCAGGTGCAGGATTGAAGTGAGACTGTAGTAAGTCATATGACAAATGTACATGGCTTCTTAGAGGCATCATCAATGATGTGCATGATAGAGGTCATTACTACAGCTGAGCCATATATTTGTTGTTAGATGAGAGTCTCGATGGTGTCGATCAAACGAGTTCTCGAGTGTCGAGGACTGATGGTCTATATGAGAAGTTTAGTGGGCTGGCTCGGGATCCGGAGTGTACTTATTGATGGTCTTTAGGTTAGCTTTTGAGACACAAAGGGAGGTTATGGATATTTGCGATACATGAGATTACGAACGACATTATGGAATATGTACGAAGGTCTTAGTACACAATTCATCCTAGCCGGACCAAGTTGCATCATGATTTGAGGCAATTATTTTGGTGGCTTAGGATGAAGGCCTACGTTAGCGCATATGTCAGGATTTACCACATTTTCTAGCAAGTGAAGGTTAAGCACAAGAGACCTGGTAGATTACTTTAGCCACTTCCCATTCCTCAGTATAAACGGGAGCACATCACTATAGATTTTGTCAGTGGACTACCGCAGACTTCCAAGTGATACGATGAAGTTTGGGTTGTAATCGATAAGCTGATGAAATCAGTGCATTTTAGTTTTGTTTAAATGAGGTACATGTTCCTATGGCTGAGCATTTTATTCGAAAGGGAGATCGTCAGACTACATGGAATGTCGATGTCTATTACGTTAAGCAGGGATCCCAGACTTACCTCAAAGTTCTAGGAAAATATGCAAGAGCAGTTTGACACTAGGTTGTAGTTTAGCATAACTTATCATCCTCAGATTGATGGCTAGTTAGAGAGGTTGATTTAGATTCTCGAGGACATGTTTAGGGCTTGTATTCTGCATTTTGGGGGTTCATTGGGAAGATTATCTACCGCTATGTGAGTTTGCCTACAACAAAAACTATCATGCGAGTATCAGGCTACCCTCATTTAAGGCGCTATATGGAAGGTCCTACAGGTCACCTGTGTATTGGGTAGCGCCCAAAGATACACCAGCGCTTTGGCTAGATATAGTTGTTGACCATACCAAGAAGACCAAGTAGATTCAATAGAGGTTTCAAGCAGCCCACGACAAACAAAAAATATGTGGATAAGTATCTCGAGGGTCTGAGCTACGAGGAGGGGGATATGGTTTATTTGAAGGTTTCCTTTTAGAAAGGCCAGTAGAGGTTTGGGATTAAAGTGAAACTAGTGCCGAGATTTATCAGACCATTTAGGAGTTGGCAGTGTGGCATATAAATTAGATTTACTTGCAAAGTTAGCTAGGGTTCATCCTACCTTTCACATCTCAATGTTGAGGTTAGCTAGGTTAGGACCAAAACCAATGGTTAATTTGAGACATATTAAGGTCCGTGAGAAGTCAATAATTAGACATGCTTTATAGAGTAATTTAGGTTGATTATATATATGATACTTGCACTAGTTATTCTCTTATTTTTGAGATTTTTGGATTTAGATAGGAAAATGAAGAAATAGTATAAAAGAGGAAGAATAGAAAAATATTCAACTAGAAAATATGCCCAGTGATTTGTAATTACACTAGGAATCACCACCTAAATCGGTAACAGGAAAATGCCAATGAATCCACAACGAATTGAAGTTTATACTAGAAATCGCCTGCTAAATTGGTGGAGCACAAATAGCCAATTCCGGTGATTGACTCAGCAATTTTTGTACAACTTAGAAATCGTTGACAAATCACTGAGGTCGGTTACGGGTTTTTTGGATTAATATGAAAAATTTGAGTTTATCTAGGATATGTATATGTAGGGGGACTATAAAAGGGGCTAGAGAGCTGAAAATAACTGTCCTTTTTCTCTCTATTATTTCTATGACTTATTCTATATTTCTAGTTGATGTTTGAAGCTACATAGGAGCTTTGATTTAATTTAAGGTATTTATTTATTTATTCATTATGTTTTTAATTATATATTTCATTGTTTATTTCCAGCAGGAGTGAGAAGTCTATCAATCTAAATAAACCTTAGACATGCATATATTTTGGATTGCTAAATAGTTATAATTAAGGAATATTGACTTAATACTTTAAATCTATTCATACACGTCAATCATGGATTTAATAATTGTTTTTGTGTATTACAACAAAAGAAGATTAATATTGCATGCATAGTTGTAAATATGTTACGTGCTATTTTGATTCTGAATCTATGTTTATAGTTATTGAGAACAATTATAGTAGTAACTAGGATTAATCTATAGGGCTTTTTCCGAGTGAATGTTCTAGGAGATTGTGTTCTAAGTTGTTTATTATGCGGCTTTGGTTAATATTGGCTTAGATTAGGCATGATTTTCATTTCGTGTAATGCTATTGTATTTCTATGGTGTTGCATTTTATCCAATGGGTAGATTTATACTGATAAGAATGTGGCTTTTCCACAGAATTTAAGAAAATCGGTGACTGGCTAAAGGCTATCAACCTATTGTGAATTAGGATTTAATGATTCCAAGATTCCATATGATATAATTATAACTTTGATGGTAAGTAATGTTATGTTCTATGGTTTGAAAGCAATCCAAGTATATTACATTGTTTAGTGGGAGTTTGTCTAGATGTTTGTTAAAGATTTTTGAATTTTATTGAGTTCGAGTATTGTTTAATTTAGTTTGCATTGAATTGTTCGGACTAAGTTAGTTAATTTGGTTAATTAAGATAGTAGTTATAGATTTTAGTTATTTAGTATTTTAATTCATGTTTAATTAGATTAACTAAATTAATTAAAACAAGAAAAAATACTTTCCTTTGAGATTTGAAAAGTCTTTGTGAAGACGATATCCCATTTACCACTACTACAAATATTAAGAAAACACGAAAAACTATTGTGCATGTTCGACACGTGTCAATTTTTGGCACTGTTGTCGTGGATTTTTAAATAATTTCTAAGGATTTTAGACGTTACATGGTCTATACACTTCATCTTGTTAATTCAATAGGATCTTTACATTTGTTTGATGTTGAAATAGATAGAACTTTTAAACGAAGTTTAAGACAACAACTTAGGAAAATTTTAGCTAATAAGATGGAAGACAACAATAATGACATTAATGACAACGTCATTAATAATAATATGATGATAACGGAGTTTTAAATAATAAGAACAATAATAGAGAACTCACTTTTAAACAAGCAAATCAAAATGTTACAGTATATGAGCATATACGCATAGCATACCCCGACGGATTTCCTGAATTTGAACTTAGATCTGGATTTATTAGTGCCTTAACTAACTTTTATGGTAAAGACAATGAAGACCCACATAAACTCATAAGGGAGTATCAACATAATTTTAATGGGATGAAACTGAAAGAAGGTACTTTAGAACAAGTCGAACTTAAGACTTTTCCTTTTGCATTGAAAGATCAAGAACAAGATTGCTTGTTCTATCTCCCACAAGATTCAATAACAACATGGACTCATATGTTAGAAGCTTTCCTAAATGAATATGTGACTGCTGGAAAAGATAGTTACTATAGAAAGCAAATCATAGTTGTAAAGATGAAAGATGATTATAATATTAATGAATTTTGGGATAGATTCCAAAGATGAATTTCTTCTTGTCCATGACATGGATATACTCAAAGAGCTTTTCTATAATATTTTTATGAAGGACTCAATCACTTTGAACAAAGGTTATTAGACACATTATGTAGTGGATTTTTATTTGAGACAACACCTATTTTAGCAAAAGAAGCAATTAATAAAATGGCAAAACAATTTAAGCAATATTGTGAAAAGGCTGAATCCTTAAGATAGAAACTCTATGAAGTGGATAATAAATGAAATTTTAACGGTCCAGAATTTACTAATAATAAATTAGACTCTAATCAAGGTTACCAATTCAAGACATGGCCTTAGAGCGGGTACACGGTCCAAACACTAAGTGTAAGGTCTGAGAACATAATATTTTTGAGTGATGGATGCCTAGTGTAATGTATATGCATAGATTACTAAGTCACTCATACTTGTATATAGTTGTCGAGACGTTAGTAAGGATGCGCCTCAAGATGCTTACCGACGTGAGACCGGGGTAGAGAATGATGTAGTGAGATGTAATTTAAGTCAATGTAGCTTAATAGTTGAATTAGATTTGGTTATAGTTGATTTACATTAAATAAAACCTAAGTTAGCAAATTAAAACAATAGCCATTTGATGTTCCTCGAGATATGTGTAGGCAAATCAAAAGACCAATAGAGTATGAAATTGGTGTTAGTAAAATAGAGTTAGTGGAGAGTTAGTAGAGTTGAGATCATGTTATATGACGTTAGATTAGTCTCTAAGAGCTTGTTCGCTTCATGGTCTTAGGGTGGAGGCTAAGCCACTGTTCACTTCGTGGATTAACTAGGCCACGGGATTAACTAATACTTAGTAGAGGTGACTAAAGTAAACAACCAATTTTGGTGGGACTAACTAGTCCTAATGCTTGGCCATTCCTGATTACCAAATTACCCCTCATCTATACACACTCTTCTCTCCAACTCAATCGAATTCCCATCGAATGAAGATGCGGAAATTAAGATTGCGATGAAGACCGAGGATGATGATGAAGATGCGGACTCGGCCGAGGAGCGAAGACGAGATGATGATCGAGACGATGATGAAGATGCGAACTCGGCCGAGGACGATGACGAGGACGAAGATGCGGGAATGAAGATTGAGGACGATGACGAAGATGCGGGAATGAATATTGCAAGATCGCGGACTCGGTCGAGGAGCGGAGGCGATAAAGACCAAAATCGACATTGATGATTTTGTTGGAGATGTAAGTTAAATAGAGGGGTACTTTAGTAAATGTACCTATTAGAACCACATTTATTCTCAAGCTTAAACCTCCCAACCGAACAAGTCCCACAAAAGGGACTAATACATAAACCAATGTGTTAGTCACATTACAAACTAATCACATGGTCTTGGATCTTGCTAATATTTGAACCAAACAGGCCATAGATATGTGTGTACATTAAGACCAATGGCTATTAATCAACATTATCCTATATATAAGATTGTATGAGTTAAACCATCCAAACCATTTCATTTTCCTAACTTAGAAGTTAAGTAAAGTTAGAGAAGAGATCAAAGAAGAAGACCAGCAAGGTTGATGGTGAATTTATGATGATTTGGAAGGGATGATCAAGCTAAAGGACTTACACCATTAGGTAAGCAAATCTATACAACCAATTAACAAAGTTTGGAGAAAATTAGAGGTGTTAAATCAATTCTGGTTTTTATGGGGTTTTAGAGGTTAAATGAGACCATTTTTGAAATTAGATTATATATTTGGATTCCTTGCGAAAAACCATTAAATTTTCTATAAAAAAGTTTGAATGCATAGTTAAATTGGCTAAGTTATGATCAATCAAATTATTAGGTGTATTCTTGAGTTTTATTGAAAATGCAAGCATAAATTGATGGTTTGATGAATAACATAGATATATATATATATATATATATATATATATATATATATGAACAGTATGATGGTGTTTTTGTTATGGAGGTTGTATTGGATCTATGGTGGAGGGGAACAGTGATCCAAGGCGATGCTACCTGCAAATGGCACACTAACAAGTATGTGTAGAGCGCTAGGGGCCACTAGAGCTCTTGATAGAATACCCAACGCACTAGGTGCTCTAGGCAGCACACCAACTGCAATTTCTTAACTTATACTCAAACGTCTAAACACATTATAAAACATGTCAAATGATACCAGGAGCTTAGGGAAGAGTCTTAGAAGTTCGGATACGAGTTTCAAGGTGTCGAGAGATCGGATGAGCATAAGAGCTTTGCGTGGTTTGTAAGTAAACTGATAAGATATCTATTTACATTTCTTTCCATCATGTTTCTTGTTTACATTCATTTGGACCGATGTTTTATTGTACTCTAGATGCCACGACTTTGTTATCCTCTCTAATTTCATGAGTTTTTTCTCATGGCATTGGTTGATGTTTAAATGTTATTCATTGACTCTTAATCAGGTGCTATGTCATTCTGGTTGTTCAGAGTGTTAATAGAAAATCATGCTATTAGGTGAATGATTATGGTGTTGTCAATCATATTCCCTTGTTTTGATTTGAACTATTCCATTATGGATTCCTTTATAGTGTCATTTATTGAGTTGAGAATTTAGTTCTTATATCAAGGACCATTATAAAGATAGGCACAACAAACAGGGTCACTAAATTTCTCGGGGCTATCGAGATCTCACCACTAGCTTGTACAGCACACGAGGTATAGGACCTAGGGTTGTTGGCATGTATATGTCACATGTGAAGAGCACTTGTGAATATTTATATATATGTGAAAAAGGCAATCATGAGTATATCTACGCTTTAAAATGTGGAACAAGAGTTCATGTGATTTAATTTTATAGGCAACTGGCCCTAAATTATTACGGCTTAGCTGAGTGTCAGTTCAATGATGATTAACTTAAGTATCTTGTAGCATGATTCTCTTTCAGCTTTATTTGCTATTATTATGCTTTTAGATACTTATTGTATATATGAAAATGTGGATAAATGTCTCTCAGTGTTATTTTCTACATTATTGTACTCACCTTTCTTTTTATGATGGTGGGTCCACATACTTCGAGTAGCGGACCAAGAAAAGAGAAGATTGGCGATTAGTGTTAAGATATTGGAGGATAGTTCCTGCTAATTTTGTATTTGATCATTTTGTATATCTATTACTAATGTATTTTGTATAGCTTTGGGTTGTATAATGGGTGGAGAGACTAGACTTCCCTACTGTTTCATGTATTACTTTAGTTAGTTTTATATGATCATATGTTTACCTGGTATCCACAATAGGTGTTTGTATAAATGCTTTTGCTAATTTTATTAAGTCTATCGCTGATAATTAAGGTAATGATTACAATTTCTTAATTAACTCTGATAATATTGAAATGAATATTAACTAAGTTATGCGTGTATGACGAGGTAAATGAGGTGAAAAGGCTGACTAATATGTTTTTTAAGTTCTACGTGGTGTGGATTAGGACTTAATGATGGATTAGGCCGGCTGGTACCTAGTTTGGGGAGCCAGGCCGTCACAGTTGCTATCAGAGCCTAGGCGGCGGAATATAGTTTGTTTTATAATGTGATACTAACACCATAGTTGGTATCAGAGACTAGGTAATGGAGTATTAGTTTATTTTATAATGAGATACCAACATCACAGTTGGTATCTAAGCATAGGTTTAGCGAACCTTAAGGACAAAGAAATTGTGAAACCAACATCATTGTGGGTATCAAAGCCTAGGTTTATAGAGCTTAGGCAATGAGTATGGCCTATTTTGTAACGTGATACCAATGTCATAGAACCTAACTTTTCTAATAAGCAATATATAAATTTGAATAAAACATAAATCTATCCCTATTTAAGAACTATTAGTTTAGAAGTGAGTGACTGAAAGTTGGGGATTGCTATGTATATATGTTATGTTTTGCACTTATATATACTATTTCGGCTAAGGATTTCTGGAGCCTATCTGATAGAGTTGCAGCACGGGTTCAATTGTTGGCTGACTTCATGTCTAATATGATAATGTGTATGTTCGCGCTTACAAAGGCCGCCACCAACTACTGTTTTGATTGCAATACTATCGGCACCTGAGGCATACGTTATTATGGCTAGTGATACGCAGCGTTGGATTGACACAATCACTGCCTAGGGATAGCAGTTGATTGAGCTTCTCAAGATTATACGAGCACATTTGGTTTCACTAGTCATTCCCTCGAAGCCTACTACTATAGTACTTCCAGTACCTAAAACTCTGATTGTATCGGCTACTAATACCTATTCCATCGAAGATGTTTTTTGTAGTAATACCAACGGAGATTTCGGTTGACGCTACGCCAACATTGATCGAGAATAATATGAAGAGGATGAAAGGCATGGGATTGAAGAAAAAATCAAAAGGATCCAGTTCGTTTGGATTAGAGATATCACTCACTATGGAAGTATTGTACATACGCGTTTCTTAATTGGCACCAGCGATGGCGAGTAGATAGTTATTTCAGCCTTTGATTAGTATGATTTCACTTATCTATGATTCTAACTTTGCCAATTGAGCATGTCAGATAGTACAACCACTGCAACAGTTTCAGCAAGCTTATTGTTGTAGAGATCATTATGCATTGGAGTAGAAATAAAGACTCACTCCGAGATCGAGTTGACAGAGCAGATAAGACATATGATGTGATGCAGATGTTGTAAGGAGGGACATATCATGAATTGTGATTCACACTCCGTAAGTAGGTTTCTCATGCCACCTCAGGTAAGACTTGTGTCATCACCCTTGCAGATTCAGCAGAAATTAGGCGATCGAGGTCATGATGTGTCGAGACTAAGGCAAATATAGATTGTATGTGTTGGGCGGAGGAGACTACCGATGTGTTATAGATGTCATTAGGTTGGACACATTGCTCGTCAGTGTCCATAAAGTGCAGATCTTCTTCGGTCAGCTATAGATGGTAGGGTTAGAGATAGTAGCATTAGCCATAGAGAAAGAGATTGATGCACAGTTAGAAAACCTCAACAGCATTGAGAAGATAGCCAGCATACTACAGATGTGGACAAACTGGACATATGTTTAAAAGATGTCCACAGCCTCGTGACTATCAGCAGCTTGCCATACAGCCATTGGCAAGACATGGACCACACGTGGAGACAAAGCCATATATAGAGATGACACACAACCCTAGTGAGGGTACATATTTAATTATTATGTTTATCATGAATAATTTGTCTTAGATAATAATAGCATCACTAGTGATTTGGGAGTTTAAAATTGATCATTGGACTTACGAGAATGACTTGAATAAGTCCATGTCACATGAGTTAATGAAATAATAAAAGTAGTGATGCCTGACTCACCTATATTAATATTTGAATCCAGGGTAAGTGATCAGTGGATCCACCTGTAGTAATTGGGGAACACGGACTTTGGGGCTAGTATCATTTGAAATTCTGGCTAGGTTAATTATTGTGAGAATGAAATGGAAATAAATTTTTTTCATATGTTTAAACAATGAAGAACTAAGAGTCAACTAACGAATGACTCCATTATTTTAGAAATGAGACTAATTTATTAAATTAACCTTGTGATTAAGTTTAGTTTCAATGATGAAATTTCTATTAGTTGGGAAGACTGTAACAGCCCAAAATTTACTAATTGTAAATTAGTCTCTAATCAGGGTTACCGACCCGAGATGTGGCCTGAGAGTGGATACATGGTCTGAATACTCACTGTGAGGACTGAGTAGCATAGTACTTTTGAGTGATGGATGCCCAGTGTAATGTATATGTGTAGATTACTAAGTCATTCCTACTTGTATATATTTGTCGAGATGTTACTAGGGATGTTCCTCGATGCATGCATACCGACATGGACCGGGGTAACGAGTGATGTAGTGAGATGAATTTAATTTAATGTAGCTTAATTAGTTGAATTAGATGTGGCTATAGTTAATTTACATAAAATGAAACCTAAGTCAGCAAATTAAAACAATAGCCATTTGATGCTCCTCAAGATACATGTAGACACATCAAGAGACCAATTGAGTATGAAATTGGTGTTAGTAAGATAGAGTTAGTGGAGAGTTAGTAGAGTTTAAATCATGTTATATGCCTTTAGATTAGTTTTTAGATACGTGTGTACATTAAGATCAATGGCTATTAATCAACCTTATCCTATATATAAGATTGTATGAGTTAAACCATGCAAACCATTTCATTTTCCTAACTTACAAGTGAAGCAAAGTTGGAGAAAAAATTAAAGTAGAAGATCAGCAAGGTTGATGGTGAATTTATGAGGATTTGGAAGGGATGATCAAGCTAAGGGACTTACACCATTAGGTAAGCAAATCTACACAACTAGTTAACAAAGTTGTGAGAAAATTTGAGGTGTTAAATCAATTCTGGTTTTTATGGGATTTTAAAAATTAAATGAGATTATTTTCAAAATTAGGTTACATATTTGGATTCCTTGGAAAAAACCATAAAAACTAGCTATAAGGAAGTTTGAAATTCGGAGTTAAATTGGCTAAGTTATGATCAATCAAAGTATTAGGTGTATTCTTGAGTTATATTGAAAATAAAAACGTAAATTGATGGTTTGATGAATATATGTATATATATGAATTGTATGCTGGTGTTATTGTTGTGGAGGATGTATTGGATCTGTGGTAGAGGGGAACAAAGATCCAAGGCGATGGAGATGGCAATTTCGTGGAGAAAACTCAAAAATTTGAAGTGCATAATTTATTAGTTTTCATGTCGTAGCTAGCGCACTACCTGCGAGTAGCGCGCTAACGAGTATGTATAGAGCATTAGGGGTTACTAGCGCGCAAGATAGAAAACCTAGAGCGCTAGGTGCTCTTGATAAGACACTGACTATAATTTCTTAACTTAAACTTAAACACCTTAAACAAGCATAACACCCTAAATGAGGGTCTAAACACATTATAAAATATGTCAAATGATACCAGGAGCTTAGGGAAGAGTCGCAGGAGTTCGAATTCGAGTTTCAAGGTGTCGAAAGATCGGATTAGCATAGGAGTTTTGCGTGGTTTGTAAGTAAACTAATTGAGATATCTATTTTCATTTTTTCCATTATGCTTCTTATTTACAATCATTTGGACTAATGTGCTATTGTACTCTTGATGCCATAACTTTGTTGTCTTTTCTCATTTCATGAGTTTGCCATGATGGCATTTATTAATGTTTAAATAATATTCATTGACTCTTAATTAGGTGCTATGTCATTCTTGGTTGTTCAGAGTGTTAATAGAAAATCAAGCTATTTGATGAATGATTGATGGTGATGTCAATCATATTCTCTTGTGTTCATTTGTGCTATTCCATTATGAACTCCTTTATTGGGTCATTTTTTTAGTTGTGAAAGTAGTTCTTGTATGTAGGACCATTATAGATATGGGCCTGACACATGAGGTTAGTATATTTCTTAGGGTTGTCGGGATCTCACTACTTGCTTGTACAACACACGGGATATGGAACTGTCTGTTGTTCCAAAGTATACTTCACATGTGAGGGGCATTTGTGAATATTTATATATATATATATATGTAAAAAGGGAAATCATGAGTATATCTACGCCCTAAATAATGAAACAAGAGTTGATGTGATTTAATTTCATAGTAACCCAGTCCTAGATCATTACTGCTTAACCGAGTGTCAGTTTCATGATGATTAACTTAAATATCTTATAGCATGATTCTTGTTTCAGCTTTATTTGCTATTATTAAGCTTTCAGATAATTGTTGTATATTTGAAAATATGGATAAATGTGTCTCAGTGATACTTTCTACATTACACTACCTACCGTCCTTTTTATGACGGTGGGTACACATACTTCGAGTAGCAGATAAGGAAATGAGAAGATTGGTGATTAGTTTTGAGCTATCGGAGGAAACTTCCTGCTACTTTTGTAGGTGATCATTTTGTATATCTATTACTTACGTCTTTTGTATAGCTTGGGGTTCTATAATGGGTGGACAGTCTAGACTTCCCTACTATTTCATTTATTACTTTGGTTAGTTTTATATGATCATAGGTTTACCTGGTTTCCATATTAGGTATTTCTATAAATGCTTCCGCTAATTTTGTTAAGTCTTTTGTTAATGATTAATGTAATAGTAACAATCTCTTAATTAACTCTAGTAATATTGAAATGAATATTAACTAATTTGTGCATGTGCGATGAGGTGAAAAGGTTGACTAATATGTTGTTGAGTTCTACGTGGTGTGGATTAGGACTTAATGATAGATTAGGCCAGCAAGACCCGATTTAAAAAGTTGAGCTGTCACATAAACAATGCGTCTGACGATAAAATTGATGTACTATCTAAGATGATTAATGTAACGACCCATTTTATTAATGTCTCTTAAATTTACAGACGTGGACGCCAGCTCGGATCTACGTGGACGCAGCGGTAGGCTAGGACACACGGGGACTTAGGTATGGTAGTTTATGGTGTGTTGGATGCTTATTTGCGGTGATATTTATTGAAATACATCGCATGTGTGTATGTTGCAGAAAAATACACGTGTGAGATTGTGTGAACTGTATTCGCCTCGATATGCGTGTCGACGCGGGTACCGGGTAGTCGACGGGACCGAATATTAGGTCGAAGAAACGAAAACACAAAAATTAAATAACAATTGGCCAAGTAACTAATATGGAATGAGTATTAGGCGGCTAGTGACGCGGCGGTACGCGTATATCGTGGTTCGGACGCTAAACCGGGAGTCGAAACGCACGAAAACATGGGCGAGTGTCCCAGTCGTGTCACACTTTGGAGTCAAGCAACCAAAGTCAACAAGCCTTATCTATACACTCCATCATTTTTTTCTCTCACCTCACCTACACCTCACACACACCCCGTACACACCCCGCACACACAGCACATCGGGAGGCTGGGAGAGGGAAAAAGGGAACCGGAAAGGAGAAGAAGAAGCCGGGAAGGAGATAAGATAAGGTGGAGACGTCACTGTCGAGGTGAGTCCTCGTTGTTTGTTGTGATTTCCGTGGGCTGCGGTGGGGTGGCCGATGAGTGGGGTTCGGCCATGGAGACCGAACCGGGCCAAGGTGGAGATGGCAGGGGTGTCTCCCATGCCATCGATTCCACCGGGGTTGGGGTGGAGAGCAACCCCAACCCAAACCACGGAGGAAAAAAAAATGTTTTGCTCCCAATCGAACCAGTGGTTCGATCGAGGAAGATGGCGCGTGTGCACCCCCCTGCATAGGCGGGCCTAGAACGGGCCAGGGCCAGGTTGGGTCAGACCCATTTGAGTCGACCCGACCTAAACAAAATTTATAAAAAAAAAAAAAAAAAAAGAGGAAAAGAGAAGAAAAATGAAAGAAAATTTTGGAAAAATTCTGGAAAAAATTGGGAAAATTCCTAAAAAAATTATATTTCCATAAAATAAATAGAAATTTATGAATTTCTCTGACAAATGAAATATTTGGATAATCCGGACGCGACTTTCGCAGGGTTTTTGCCTCGAAAAGCACGAAATAGGCAATTTGGCCTATAATTTTAGAAATTGGTCCTAAATTGTCATACAAATTCGGAATTATTAATAAATGGTCATAGGTGGACAGGGGTGATATATTGGCGACCAAGGACATAGTGGACTTGGACTCGGGGATTGATTACGGGGTAGTGGAGCGCGTTGTGAGGTTTGTAAAACCTAATGGAAAAACTCTTGAGTATTTATTTTGCTTTATAATTCCATTCAATTCCAGTATTTCCTTGTGATTTTTTCTATATCTATATCTTGTCGTTGTTTGCATGGTTGGTTGATTTACTCCCACCGGATTTTCCGTTGTGTGTCTATGCATTCTAGACCATAGCATGTGTATAAGGAGTTCTCGGTGGATAATGACCCGAGCTATTGAACTGCTACATGTGTCGATGCGTCGTAGGTCTACGTCGGCCACCGAGAGGGATCAGGTGATAGCTAGTTGGGTGCGCCCACTAGTGGGATTCTGGAAGGGAATCCCGAAGTATGGTTTAGTCTGACTGGAACAGGCACACACATTTGCACTTTATTGTTATCTATGCATGCGATGCCCTACTTACAGTTGTATGTTTACATTCTGCATGTTTATTTAACAGTATTTATTGACTTCCACTTATTTATATGAATGCTCGGAGGAGTTCCTTGGGATTTTACTGACTGGACTTGTCATCCATTTTCTTCTATGATGATTGAGTGCAGATTCGAGTACAAGTAAAGGCAAGGGGATCTTAGGCGACTACCTCTGACGGCCTACCTCTGAGGATTACTTGTACGTGTGATTATTTTGATATTTTGATTCTATTGGGAACTGGGGAGTGACATGACATTGTACATAGATACTTTACATGGTACAGTCGTCTACCTTTATACATAATACTTTTCAAGGTTTCTCCACAGTTGGATTTGTTAAATTGATTAATATTCCTTGCATTTAAGTACAACTTCCGCTGCGTATGTCATTTATACGTTGTACACACAAGTGGATGCGAATTTCGAGACAGGAAAAAGATGGGCAAGTGTCGTACACGTGTAGTAGGGCCGGCTCGCAAAGAGTACACGGAGACACATCACCCCGGGGCGGCGAGGGCCGCCACAGTTGGTATCAGAGAAAAGAGGAAGTCCTAAGACAATAAAACTTAAACAACAAACTTAGATGTGGAAAACTCGAAGTTAGTGCCTTAGAACTTTAGTTGGGAAGTGATGTTAGGCGGGTAGAGTTAGAACTTATATGCATGTTATATTTTCATTTTATTATATGATATATGTACATACCTATGGAGGTTAGGTTGAAGCTGAGGGAGGAGTTCCTAGCCTTGAGACAGGGTAATCGGACCTTGATGTAGTATATGGAGAGGTTCCGACATTTGCTTCAGTTCTCTCTAGATGTCGCCGGGACAGAGCGTTTACAGATCTATTATTTCACCAGAGGGGTGGATCACAGGATTGCGTCAGTAGTTGTCTTGACCGGAGCCACGACACTGCAGGAGATCTTTGACAGGGCATTGGTTCATGAGACATACCTACTGCAGAGGGTTGGCCGACGTGTGACGTGTAGGGAGGTACAGTCAGGGCAGAGTTCTCAGTCTAGTCAGAGGCAGAAGAGACCGATGGATCGTCCGGATAGAGGCCGGAGAGATGATAGACGGGACAGGGGCCACTGGGACGAGTTTTTGGGCAGTCAGTTTCGATATGAGGAGCCATAACCAGTTCATGCTATCACCTCAACACCAGTGGATCGACAGAGGGCACAACCACAGGAGTACCGTCAGGGTCGAGATCAAAGGGGACATGACAGGGGTCAGGTAGACCGGGTTCAAGATCTGAAGACAGACCGACGGGTAGACTGGAGAGCCATAGATGTCACCGGTGTGGGCAGAGGGGACATTTGAGGGCTGACTATCGGATACCACCGTCGCCACGGTGAGCGTCATACCAGGCTAGAGATAGAGCGCATGCATTAGGACAGCCAGATAGCAGGGCGACCAGGCAGCTTATTGAAGGTACATTACTTATATTTGGTCGCCACATGCATGTTATGTTTGATTCTAGTAGTACTTTATCGTTTCTTGTTGGACGTATTGTCGGATTGTTAGGGTTAGTTACATGTACACTAGAGACACATCTTGTCCTCAGTACGGCTGCTGGGGATAAGATATATCCTAACCGAATATGTCGAGACGAGATGATAGAGGTGGATGGACATCAGCTACCAGCGGATCTTCGAGTATTTGAGTACTTAGAGTTTGACACACTGCTCGGGATGGATTGGTTAACATCCTATCATGCACGGATAGATTGTTACGGCAAGAGGATAGAGTTTCATATTCCTGGAATACTGGAGTTCGCATTAGTTGGATCGACAATTGACTTACCTATCACGAGAGGCTGACTAGCTACAGCACAGCAATAGTAGAGCCGGAGGTTCGAACGGAGGTCCAGATTGAAGATGTTCCGGTGGTTCGGGATTTTGTCGATGTATTTCCAGATGATTTACCCGGATTGACATCGCCATGAGCTGTTGAATTCATAATCGAGTTGATACCAGGGACGTAGCCGATTGTCAGTCGACCTTACCGGATGGCACCAGCGGAGCAGGAGGAGGTGAGACGACTGTTGGATGAGTCGTTGGAGAAGGGTTTCACCACCCTAGTATGTCACCTCGGGAGCTCCAAAGATCTTGTTTGTGAAGAAGAAGGATGGTACGATGAGGATGTGCATCGACTATAGGAAATTGAATTAGGTAACTGTGAGGAACCGTTACCCACTACCTAGGATTGATGATCTGTTTGATCAGCTGGCGGGTGTCAGATTCTTCTCGAAGATTGACCTTCGCTCAAGTTATCACCAGTTGAGGACTCGAGAAGAGGATATCCAGAAAACTACTTTCAGCACGAGATACGGGTTATTTGAGTTCACAGTCATGTCGTTTGGGCTGACGAACGCTCCAACGATTTTGATGGATCTGATGCACAGGGTCATGAGGCCGTATTTGGACAGATTCTTCATCGTATTCATCGACGATATCTTGATCTATAGCATGACTCGTGAGGATCACGAGGGACATCTCAGGGCAGTTTTGACGATACTGAGGGAGTACCGACTGTACGCCAAGTTTAGCAAGTGTGACTTTTGGCTAAGTGTGGTGAGATTCTTAGGCCATGTCATTAGTGAGCAGGGATCTCAGTTTATTCAGAAAAGATAAGAGCGATCATTGATTGGAAGACGCCTGAGTCTGTGGCTGATATACGGAGTTTCCTTGGACTGGCCGAATACTACCGGCGATTTGTGCAAGATTTTTCCTCGATCGCAGCGCCGATGACGAGACTGACTAAGAAAAACGTCAGATTTGACTGGTCAGAGGAGTGTGAGCAGGTTTTTTGTGAATTGAAGCGGAGGTTGACATCTACACCAGTATTGACATTGCCGGAGCCGGGCAAGACCTTGGCGGTATATACAGATGCGTCGAGTATTGGTCTTGGATGTGTGTTGATGCAAGATGGTAGACCAGTTGCCTATCTTTCCAGATGGTTGACCCACGAGGGAAATTATCCAATGCACGACCTGGAGCTTGCAGAGGTCGTATTTGCACTGAAGGCTTGAAGGCACTATCTCTATGGAGAGGGATTCGTGTTGTATATAGATCACCAGAGTTTACGGTACATTTAAACTCAAAGGGATCTGAATATGCGCCAGTGCAGATGACTGGAGTTGCTGAAGGACTATGACTTCGCTATTGAGTATCACTTTGGCAAAGCGAACGTCGTAGCAGACGCATTGAGCAGGAGTGGACTCGGCATCGATCGTTTCGCACTGATGACACATGAGCATGACTTATTACAGGCAGCATCAGTTATGTAGATGGCCGAGTTGTCGACTACGGCGGAACATCACATTTGTTATCAGATGAGGATACTGAGCGTATCGATTGAACGGGTTATCGAGTGTCAGAGGGCTGATAGGCTCTATGAGCGGGTCAGTGGTCTGTCACGAAATCCGGAATGCACTGATTGGGCAGAAACCATAGATTGGTGTTTGAGATACCGAGGGAGATTGTGGTTACACGCGGATCAGGAGATACGCAACGGGATTCTAGAGGAGGCACAACAATCTCGGTACACAAGTAGGGCTGAGATAGTTGTTGACCACACAGAGAAAATTCGACAAATTCGTCAGAAGCTGCGAGCTGCACATGATAGACAGAAGAAATACGCGGATAGGTGTGGCGATGGTCTGAGCTATGACGAGGGCGATATGGTGTATTTGAAAATTTCTCCTTATAAAGGTCAACAGAGATTTGGCATTAGAAGAAACTGGCGCCGAGATACGTTGGGCCATACCGGATTGCAAAGAGAGTAGGCCCTGTTGCATATTGGTTGGAGTTACCTGCTGAGTTAGCTAAGGTTCATCCGACATTACATATTTCCATGTTAAGACTCGCTAAGTCAGGGCCGAGACCGATGATTAAGTTGTGACAGGTGGAGATACAGCCTAGCGTGACTTATGAGGAGAGACCGATAGAGATCGTTGACCGTCAAGTACAGATTCTCCGTAAAAGGGAACTTGCGAAGGTCCTAGTTTGTTGGCGGCATCATAAGACGGAGGGACTCACCTGGGAGCTCGAGTCGACGATGAGGACGCGATACACTACACTATTCTCTGGTGTGGGACTTTAGTATAGTTATATTTCGGGACGATATTTTATTTAGTTGGGAAGAACTGTAACGTCCCATTTTATTAATGTCTCTTAAATTTACAGACGTGGACGCCAGCTCGGATCTACGTGGACGCCGCGGTAGGCTAGGACACACGGGGACTTAGGTATGGTAGTTTATGGTGTGTTGGATGCTTATTTGCGGTGAAATTTATTGAAATACATCGCATGTGTGTATGTTGCATAAAAAAATACGTGCGAGATTGTGTGAACTGTATTCGCCTCGATATGCGTGTCGATGCGGGTACCGGGTAGTCGACGGGACCGAATATTAGTTCGGGGAAACGAAAACACAAAAATTAAATAAAAATTGGCCAAGTAACTAATATGGAATGAGTATTTGGCAGCTAGTGACGCGGCGGTACGCGTATATCGTGGTTCGGACGCGAAATCGAGCGTCAAAACGCCCGAAAACATGGGCGAGTGTCCCACCTGTGTCACACTTTGGAGTCAAGCAACCAAAGTCAACAAGCCTTATCTATACACTCCATCACTTTTTTCTCTCACCTCACCTACACCTCACACACACCCCGTACACACCCCGCACACACAACAAATCGAGAGGCCGGAAAAGGGAAAAAGGGAACCGGAGAGGAGAAGAAGAAGTCGGGAAGGAGAGAAGAGAAGGTGGATACGTCACAGTCGAGATGAGTCCTCGTTGTTTGATGTGATTTCGGTAGGGCTGCGGTGGGGTGGCCAATGAGTGGGGTTCGGCCATGGAGGCCGAACCGGGCCAAGGTGGAGATGGAAGGGGTGTCTCCCCTGCCATCGATTCCACCGGGGTTGGGGTGGAGAGAAACCCCAACCCAAACCAAGGAGGAAAAAAAACATGTTCTGCTCCCGATCGAACTGGTGGTTCGATCGGGGAAGATGGTGCACACGCGCGCACCCCCTGCAGGGGCCGAGCCTGGACTTGTTCTTGTCCAGGGACGAGTCGGGTCCGACCCATTTAAGTCGACCCGACCAAACAAAATTTTTAAAAAAAAAAAAAAAAAAAAGAAAAGAGAAGAAAAATGAAAGAAAAATTTGGAAAAATTCTATAAAAAATTGGGAAAATTCCGAAAAAATTATATTTCCATAAAATAAATAGAAATTTATGAATTTCAATGACAAATGAAATATTTGGATAATTCGAAAGCGATTTTCGGGGGTTTGCCTTGAAAAGCGCGAAATAGGCAATTTGGCCTATAATTTTAGAAATTGGTCCTAAATTGTCATACTAAATCGGAATTATTAATAAATGGTCATAGGTGGACACGGGTGATCAATTGGCGACCAAGGACCCAGTGGACTTGGACTCGGGGATTGATTACGGGGCAGTGGAGCGCGTTGTGAGGTTTGTAAAACCCAATGGAAAAACTCTTGAGTATTTATTTTGCTTTATAATTCCTTTCAATTCCAGTATTTCTTTGTGATTTTTTCTATATCTATATCTTGTCGTTGTTTGCACGGTTGGTTGAGTTACTCCCACCGGATTTTTTGTTGTGTGTCTATGCATTCTAGACCATAGCATGTGTATCAGAAGTTCTCCGTGGATAACGACCCGAGCTATTGAATTGCTACATGTGTCGGTGCGTCATAAGTCTACGCCGGCCACCGAGAGGGATCAGGTGATGGCTAGTAGGGTGCGCCCACTAGTGGGATCCTGGAAGGGAATCCCGAAGTATGGTTTAGTCTGACTGGAACAGGCATACACATTTGCACTTTTTTGTAATCTATGCATGCGATGCCCTACTTACAGTTGTATGTTTACATTCCGCATGTTTATTTAACAGTATTTATTGACTTCCACTAATTTATATGAATGCTCGGAGGAGTTCCTTGGGATTTTACTGACTGGACTCGTCATCCATTTTTTTTCTGTGATGATTGAGTGCAAATTCGAGTACAAGTAAAGGCAAAGGGATCTTAGGCGACTACCTTTGACTGCCTACCTCTGAGGATTACTTGTACGTGTGATTATTTTGATATTTTGATTCTTTTAGGAACTGGGGAGTGACATGACATTGTACATAGATACTTTACATGGTACAGTCGTCTACCTTTATACAGAATACTTTTCAGGGTTTTTCCACAGTAGGATTTGTTAAATTGATTAATATTCCTTGCATTTAAGTACAACTTTCGCTGCTTATGTCATTTATACGCTGTACACACAAGTGGATGCGAATTTCGAGACAGAAAAGGACCGAGCAGTGTCGTACACGTGTAGTAGGGCCGGCTGGCAAGGAGTACACGGAGACACGTCACCCCGGGGCGGCGAGGGCCGCCATAGTTAAGCTATTAGTTAATGATAGATCTAATCAAGTTAAGGCTTATGGATTATTTAATGAGGTTACACATACTAGAAGTGCATTTCTACTCTACATGAAGAAAATACTAAAGTGGTTATTGCAATAATGAATCAGTTTTTTGGTCCCCCAAGAAATCTTTATAATAATAATACTTATTATCCTCGAAGATCAAATCAAAATCTTAGTTATGGTATTAATCAACAAGCTCAACAAAATACTCAACTTATGAATCCAAATTTAAAGCAAGTTTTGCATAATTTATGAATCAAATTCATCAGAACTTTACAGATATTTCTCAAAATTAGATTAAGACTAATAACACTATTAATGAATTGTAAATCAGTTAAGTTAAATGAATTTACAAATAAATAGGTTAAGTACTTAACAGAGTAGTCAAGCAAAAGCACCTACTCAAGCCAATGTTGCTTCTACTAATCAAGCACAAGTTAATACTTATTCAATGATAAGAATGACACACTTATAACTTGGAAAATACTTAAACGTAATAATAAAAAGAAGGTTCATAAGACTATTGAAAAAGAAGATGAAGAAGAAGAAGAAGAAGAAATGATGGCTAATGTCATACTAGAGAATGGATGGCTACACAATAAAGATATACAACATTTCCTAGAAGACTATATCCATGGTATTTAGCCACAGTTGAAGCATATGAAAAGTCTTTACAAAAGTCATAATTAATTTATAAGGATAAAAATGATAAGATTTATGATAATTTGAATGAAGATATATATTCGTATTTTACCATTCCACGATGATTAGTTGATGTTAGAGGAAGAAAACAATGAAGACATTCTTGATGCATTTATGAAAGTATAAATCAACAAACCATTGATGGAATCAATAATGCAATTTTCCAATTACAATCAAGTTTTTAAAGAATTCTCTGAATCAAAGGATAAATTTTTAGAAGAATCTAAAGAAAACATAAGGCAAAAAGTGTCTGCTTTAATTAAAAAGAAAATACTTCAGAAATGTTTCGATCCATGAATGTTTAGAATTCTTGTTACAATAGGGACTTCCTTAATAGAATTTGCTATGTGTGATCTTTGAGTATCAATAAACGTTATGTCACTTAAATTATACAAGTCATCGAAAATAGGTTCATTGACTAATACACCTATTAATCTTACCTTAGCTGACAACAGTGTTATTAAACCTTATGGTTTACTATAAGATGTCTTAGTCACAGTAAATGACTTAGTATTTCTAGTTAACTTCTATGTCATGAAAATGGGAGACTCAATATTACCTAAGTACCTACCTATAATTTTACGACGACCTTTCCTTAAAACAACAAAAATAAAGTTAGATATCTTTGAAAGAACAATATCTATGGAATTTGAAACCAAAATTATCACTTTCTATTTCAATAATGAAGATATCTATGGAAATTCTAATGGATTTGATAATTAGCAAACATATGATAATGAATCTTTAGAATTAAATTATCATGAAGTTGAAATATATGATACTAATGTAGTAACAATAGAAGATTAAAATGCTTTGACCAAGAATAAGCAAGTTGAAGACACTTCAAATCAAAAGACAATAACCTAAGAATTGAGGGTTAAGTAACCAAAAAATGTTGAGAACGATAATAAAATGGAGGAATTTAAATCTGCAAAGAATAAGAAGAAGAAAAAGAAGAATCAAGTAATTGTCAACTTGATGATCCAAGAGATATATATATATATATATATATATATATAAACATAAAGGTCAAGTGGGCTTGGAATTTTAAAGCTATTCATGATACGGGTTCTAGAGCAAACTATATGCCAATTCATTTTTTTCTTCACACTCAATCATAATTGGATGTATATGCTTCTGAAAAAGTTAATCTACCAAATGGTTATTCAGTGAAACCGATAAGTGTGATTACTAATGTACCAGTTCAAATTGAATAGTACATAATTACCACAAACTTTTTGGTTATGCCATACTTCATTAACGAAGATCCTCCATTAATCTTAGGACGATCTTTCTTAGCCACTTTACAAGTTGTCATGGATATTCTGAACAAAACAATTATTTTTAGAGTGCATGGTTGAGCAACCACTTTCTAGAATGACACAAGTGTGGATAATCCTATACTTTAGTTTATAGATACAATTTAGAACAGCGTGGTGGTCAGCCCCCTCGATATTAGGATGACTGAACGACCTAGATTACCATAATCTTCTGATAATCTAGTTAGCCCAATCCATTCTTTCAACTTTGACCTCAAAATAATAATTATTTCATACCTTAGTAAGGCTCCAAAACTTAATTTTTATCTTCAATGAAACTCAATGATTTGTTCAACTAGAGCAAATTAAGAAATCATACGGTTTATTCTCTGTATTTTGTAAAAATTACGATAGCACCTCCCCTAAATATGGTCTGCCGAAAAATTCACCTAATAGATAACGAATTGGGGAGAGGCCTATAAGGACTTACAACTCCCTGCAGTTCACAATATATATCAAATTCAAATTAATAAATTAACTTAGAGTCTCTGATAACTTAATTTCAACTTTTCAATCCCAAAAAGATCTAAATTGAAAATAAAACTTCTTAAATTATTTAAATTTCTAACTTAGGAGACATTCATAATCATTCAAAGTAATTTCACGTCCTATACTAACCCCAAGAATCCCAAAACAATATTTATAAACAATTTAGAGCAAGAATTTTCTTTAATAGGTGAAAATAATCACCACAATCTTCGAGTCTTGTCCACTTTTCCTTTGTCTTCATATAAAATCTGACATCATCAAAAACAATTCGAAGAAGTCAGGCAAGTAAATTCCTATATTGATCTCGCACTCCTGCAATTATTAGTCTAATACATGGAGACATGTAATTTCATTTCCAAATGAACAATATGATATATGCATCAACATGACATACAATCCACTCTATTGCTATCTCCTAACTATAATCTGATGTCGACTTCCAAAAAAAGTACAGAGACAATATTAATAGATGATGAAATGTAGAGATAACTTGTCGGAGGTAAACTCCGTTAGTCTCACGCTAGACGGCGTAGAGGTAGGACTGAAACCTAGTTTCAATCAAACCAGACACTGAAACAAGCTTATCCCCCTCACTCACTCTATGTATGCATGACCAATAATGATAAAATGCAATGCAGACTATGATACAATTACATGTATAGAAATATTCAATCAATAGTAAAGATCACTGTAGGGTTTACTTACAACCAAACCAACTTTAAGCATAATTTTCGAGGTTCTTAGAGTTGGATCACCTTGAAGATAGATCCAATAGCTTCCCTGGACACCAATTATATTATGGGTCAATTTTCAAGTGAAACCAAATCATAAAACCTAATGAGAACTTCAGCCAAAGTACGCTTAAGAAAAGTTTCCAAAAATATTACTTTATATAACTATTTCACTGCTTTCAACTGGCCAACTTGGGGTAACTTTTTAACCTTAAAAACATCAATATTTGTCATAATCACCTAAAATGAACTTTTAGTACTCATTTCATACTTTCCATAGACTACAAGAACACTCAAATCGAATTACCGACAGAGAAGTTGTGGATTTTCTCGTATGGCCATTCAACTAGGCAAACTTTATTTATTTTGAACTAAGAAAAATTCTCCAAATTACTATTTTCATAATTAAATCCTCAAAACTCGACAATAAATACCAAGAAACCACTTGATACCAACACTAAAATATTTCCACAACTCGTGGAGTCAAATTAGATCAATCAATAATCAATTCATCCAGAAACCCAATATCAACAATTCAAACGTCTCCAAAATAGTTATCAACTGAATTGCATTAGTTCACCTCATCAAAACCCTAAGTAACATCGATGGAATTTATCCCTTAACAACAATTCCTACCAATTTCTATTGAAACCCTGTGAAAGAAATAAAAAAATGTGAGAATTTAAATTGAATTGTAAAAAAATGTCAACCATTGAGAATTTACAAAATTGTGGGTCGAATACCTCGTTTCTAATGTGGAAATTTAGCTCAAATTGACCGTAACACAATGCTCTACGGTGTTGCAGAAATAAACCGAACAAAAATTATACGTAGGGAGCTCCTCGAGCGAAAGAATCGGCGGAAGGGTTTAGGGATTGAACGTGCGAACGTTCTGTTGCTTGAAATCAATAAATGAATCGAATGATTTGTTTTTGTTTTTTTATATATTTATATGTAAACCCTCATCTACTTGTCAGTAGTTTAATTTCTTTTTATTTATTAATTCATGAAATCCCTATTTTAACGTGTTTTGACTTTTGGTGCTCATTTTCGATTCGATTTTTCCCTAAATCGAGCTAAACTCTCGACAGAAAAGTCCATCTTCATAAAACTTCCATAACTCTGGTCTTAGTCACACCAAAACCCTAAAATAATATTTAAACATATGATCTCAGGTTCATAATAATGTATGATTTCAGGTCCGTAATATATAGGTCCCACCTCGGATACCTCAACACACCCCGAATTCCCAAAAAAAATAACTTATTTTACATCTACTATGCATGCAACACGTAAAAATAATATTTAAACATATGCTATCAGGTCCGTAATACATAGGTCCTACCTCGGATACTTAAATCGCAAATTAAATTTGAAAATACTCAATTAGCATCCTAATCAAGTTAACGAAATTATCGGATGTCACAGTAGTTGAGTCGAGCCAATGATAGTAAAGAAATGCGCTTTATGGGAGGCAGCTCATAATCTATCTTTATTTTCAGTTTTAGTTTTAGAATTAGATAGTTATTTTTATATTATCTTAACTTTTGACTCTTATAATGAGGATATTTTAGGAATTTAATTCCAGAATAGTTTCATGTAAGGGGTTGATCGAGCCAATTTATTTTCGTATTTCATTATGCTTTAGTTTTATGTTTATTAGCTATTTATAATAAAGAAATTGTTGTTTAATACATATCATAGTTAAATTCTGAAGATTTTGAATAATTCTACCTTTATTGAATATATATATATAATAATTAAATGGAAAAATCAATTTAATGGGAAAAAAGTAAAAATAGGCTAGCCATTTCCCAGTGATTTCAATTTGTACTAAAAATTTTCTAAGAAAATTGGCAGCAGTGCAGTGTTTTCAATGTGATTTGAAGTCAACAATTTCTCACCTATTCGACTTTATAACTAGAATTCACTGGACAAATATCTAAGCCACTAAGGCTCATTTTCATAGATTTTGTCAGCGATTTTGTCAGCGAGTCCACTTAAAGCCCGATTCGCTAAGAACAAATTCGAGTTTTTTTAAAAAAAAAAAAAACTCCAAATCACCACATTTAAAACCTTTACACTCACAAACCATTGCAACCTTTCGATCAAAAGACTAAATCTCAACTAGATTCAACTTTTCAAAGCTTGATTTTAGTGTATTTAAATGATTCTAACCTCAATCCTCACACACTCAACCCAAAATTTGATAAGTTTTGATAGTGTATAGCCACCAAAGGCTTGAGCAAATGAATTTGAATTAAAGCTTGGAGGAGTGTTTTAGAGAAAAGTTTTGAATCCCAAACTAGAAAGAATCACTTTCAATAAGGTAATCTACGAAAACCCTTACCTCTTATTGATTAAGTTTTTTGTTTTTCATCGATTTTGGATTTTTATTAGGTTAGAAGCTAAATTTTGAAATTCTTACTCTAAAGTGGTTTTGATATTGAATAATTTCTATTACAATGCTAGTATGAGAGTGGTATGATGATTTGTTTATCGCTATCGAATTTTCGAACTATTTTTCGTATATGGAAAATGAATCGAGTTTTATAAGCAAACTAATTTGAGACGAAGTGTCAAATGAGTTTGGGCATTTTTGTGTGTATATAGCGATTGATTTAAATTACATACAAACCATTGTTTTTCTTAATGATGCTTTATCAATAACTTTCATATAAATTTCAAACTCTCAATTTATAAATGACTTTTCCGATGAATTTTTCTTTTTGATAGATAAGTTTAATTTTACCTAAAACGTTTTTGACAAATTTGGTTTTAAATGGTTTTACATGTTCATTCTTTTAATTGTACTTGTCCAAGTGGCCGGAGGTGGAAAGTGTAAAGGTTCAAGAAAGGAGAAAGGGAAGGGAAGTTAGTAGAGAAATCAAAGACTAAATCCAAAGTTTCCCTAATCTAATCAACATCAATCTCTATTAACACAAGCTAGGTTTAGACTACAAAGAGAACCTACCCCACCTTCACCATTTAGATATAATATTGAGGATGACTATGTAGAGAAGGGGAGGAAGTAGAAGTATTAGAGGAGGAGATACCAACAGGGGAGAAAAATAATATACTTAGGAAGGAGAACTTTGTCAATGAGAAGGCCTATGAAAAATTTAGGAATGGTGTAGTGAAGAATAAGAAGTTGATTTCAAAGGGGGGATTTAATATGAAGAACGAATTAAAATACATGCCTAAAATCCCATATATTATTAAGGCCAAGAACTAGGGATTGTTGACTAGGGACTCTAACCACCTAGACTTAGATGATGTTCCTAGTGAGAAGGGTTGTGATATCTTGGTTTGAGAATTTTACACCAATGCATATGGAAATGAGAGTAAGAGCGAGTCATGAGTTCGAAGGAGGACAATGGTGTTGGGGCATGTGCCCTAGGTCAATCAATTAACTGTCTTTATGAATACTTTTAGTTAATAAAATAGAGGATTTCATTTGTTGATTATTATAATTAATTTGCATGTTTACATTATAATAAGATTCATGGCTATTTATAAAAATATCCTAAATGTCCCTAGTCCATCATTATACTGGGAACTATAATGAATTAAGACTAGTGTGAGTCTTGATTGATGATCATATGATGATTATACGTATAGGGATACGAACCAAGATCACGAGTACTTGTTAGGGAACAAAGTACTGGACCGACCCGCTATGAGAACATCAAATGGATTAAGTCATGGTTGTTTCTCATGATAGGTATAATTTTCAGTCCTCTAACTTGAGATTACCAGAGACTTCAAAATTAGGAACACAGTGATTTGACACAATCAAACGTTGTATTTAACCGGACGATTATAAAGGTTGTGATTGGTTATTGTGTGAGCAATGTGATGAAGTTGTGTAATCAAGATAGAATTTGTCCCTCTCATATAAAGAGAGATATTCAGTGGATCCCTCGATGTGTTAGACTGTTAAAAGGCCTAGTCTAAGTGAATTGATATTGATCAATGTCACTTGGATGTTTTCAGTCTACCTAGAGATCGAGACTAGTACGATTGAACATGTTGGATGACAATTCCATGCCTTATGTTTGATGAAAAGGATATCGTGTGACAAAAGGATGTTATATACATTATTGATTAGGTTGTATCGATTTGATTTTCGTACAACTTGGGTAGTCATAATGTCTTGCTAGAGGCCGCTTATGACTTGTATACCAAAATGTGTTTTGATACACTACCAACGTTGTATGAGCCTATTGGGTTGCACACTAAGAATGGTTTTGCGAGATTTTAAGATGGTTCAGAAAAATAAATTTTATATGATAAAATTCATGACAGAAACGTCCTTATGGGGTATTACACTTATACTTCTTTAAGTAGGGATATATGTGTAATTTACTTAACCGTCTATATACAAGGGTTGTATAAATAGACGTTTTAAGTTAGAACACACAGAGGAAAGATTAAGGGCCGAAACTCTATTTTCATTTTAGAAATGAATTAGGATTTTCTTGTACGTTTTGGATCGTTTTGGAGAGAAACAAAAAGGTTCGGTATTCTCTCGAAGCTAGCACTTCGAATCTCGGCCGACGTTCATGTATAGACTGCTGGTAGAGGGCGTTAGTCGTTGGCAGTGCCTTAGAGATCGATCAACCTTCAGAAAGGTATATTGCAACTGAGGTATGATTAAGTTTTCATGGTTTAAACGTTTTTAATGGAATTAGATTCGGATCCTGTTAGGGTTTTTGTCAAAATTATTTTGTAATTTCTGTTGCGTATGAACCCCAAAACCCAACAGTGGTATCATAGCCATCGAGTTCGATTCCATTAAATCCATTGCATGTTTTCTTCTGATATATACATGATATATGATTGAAAGCATGTTAATAGTTGATGTATATGTGATATACATAAGTTTTCTCATCGATTTATTATCATGTTTTGTGTATATGATACATATATTCGTGATTTAATTGAAATCAATTTCAGTACATGCTAGTAACCATGTTAGGTTAATTCGAATAATTTTAATGAATTGAATTTCGTGTTCTGTGATCCATGACACCATTAGGTATAATCTTTATATTTCGTGTATTGATGCATGGATGAAATCTCTGTAATTCAGTATGCATATTTAGGTTACATTGTTTTAAGTTTCTTAAATTGTATAAGTATGAATATTAATTTGAAACTAATATGATTAGGTTCGATTGGGATAGTAGTTCATGATTCAATTACATGTTTGTGATTATTTGGATGATGACCGAAATTGCAAATAATTATTTTTTGAAATTATTTATTTATCTCGTTATATATATTATGTTATGATATTTCTATTTGATAAGAGATAGATAACAAAATAGATTAGGAGATATTAGCAAAATCGGTTTCGTTATCCCTATTGGATAGAAGATAAATATCGAGAATTTTGTTATTGGTGATATGCTATGATTCAAATATCTTAAGTCCTAATTGGATTAGGATAAGATGATTAGTTAGATGTGGGCCCGGGTTAATTAAAATGTTTTAATTGACTTAGTTTCGGATAAATTAAGGGGTTAATTTAGGATTATAAAATTAGCGAAAAATATGATTTTCTATAGCGGCCAGCGGGACGCCGCCGTCTAACTAATCCTAGCGCACGAAAATTCTTTTATTAGTGAACAATATAAAAATTTCCAAATTGTTTAGTGATTGAACAAATCAATAAAATATATGATATTTCATTGTTTACATAAAATCACTAAAACTGAATAAAATCCCTCTATTAAATTTTAAGTCTCGAGCCATCCATTTTAAACATTTGTCAAGGCATCGATCACACTAATATAGTTTCAAATGCATAGTCTGGTGTATATTGTGTTATCTTGGTAAGACAAGTTGGGTAAGAGTTACCTAAATGTTTAAAATGGTCCGACTTAATAAAGCTATCAAAATAGTTTTGAGCTTTAGGCACATGATGAGATAAAAAACATGCTAAGACATAAGATGTCTCGTATCTCATAAAAGTATTTAAAATTACATAAGATGTAATTGGTAACTGTTACCTACCTAAATAATCTAGTTATGTGTTTCATGCCATAGCTGTCATAGAATTAGGTGAAATATGGATTTTAGTCCCCTAAATAAACAGTATGTTTTAGGAGGGTTGTTAATTTAGTGGGAGTCTATTCCTCTATACTAAAATAAACTTTGCATAATCTTTATTGTATATCAATGGCCTCTTCAAGTAACAATAATCCCCTGTCACTGCGATCCATCCTTGAAAAGGATAAGCTATATGGGACTAACTTTCTTGACTGGTTCAGAAACTTGAGAATCGTTCTCAGGCATGAACGCAAGTTGTATGTCCTGGATGCTCCAATCCCTGAGGACCCACCAGCCAATGCTATGAAAGCTGTGAAGGATGCACATAATAAGCATGTCAACGATTCTACTGATGTTGCATGTATTATGCTGGAAACTATGGTTCCTGAACTTCAGAAGGACATGGAACTAATGGAAGCCTACGACATGGCTGTAACACTGAAGGAAATGTTCCAATAGCAAGTTAGGCAAGAAAGGTTTGATACAGTCAAGAACCTACATTCTTGCAAGATGACTGAGGGTGCGTCACTTAGTCCTCATGTTCTTAAGATGAAGGGCTATGTTGACCAGCTTGATAGACTCAGATTTCCCAAAAGCCAAGAGTTGGCTACGGATTTGATCATGAATTCATTACCGGATAGTTACTCACAATTTGTGATGAACTACAATATGAATAATATGGAGAAATCAATTTTAGAGTTGCATTTGATGCTCAAAACTGCAGAACAAAATATTAAGAAACCCTCTAGTAATGTGTTGATGGTCCAAAAGGGAAAGGGAATGAAGAAGAAAGGCAAAGGCAAGGCTAAAGTTGACAAGGTTGCTGCTGCACCTATCGCAAAGCCTATGGAACAAGTCAAGCCCCACCATGTTCCTGCTTCAAAACACCCAAAAGAAAAGGAAGGAAATTGTCATTTCTGCCATGCACCAGGACATTGGTTCAGAAATTGCAAACTTTATCTGGAAGATCTAAAGAAGAAAAATGATAGTGCGACTACCACTACAGGTATTTATGTTATTGAAATTAATTCATCTACTAGTGATTCCTGGGTATTAGATACCGGATGTGGATCTCACATTTGTATAAATGTGCAGGGACTCACCAGAAGTAGAAAGTTGAATAAATAAGAAGTCATCCTCCGCGTAGGGAATGGAGCAAGAGTTGATGCCCTGGCTATTGGATCATATGACTTAGTTTTACCTAGTGGACTTATTTTAACTTTAAATAATTGTTATTTTGTGTCTTCCTTGAGCAGAAACATCATTTCTGTTTCATGTTTGGATATGGATGGTTTTGATTCTATTATTGCGAATAATAGATGTTCCATTTCTCGTAAAGGCATATTTTATGCAAATGATGATTTGTGTGATGGTCTTTATATTTTAAGCATGAAAAGGTCCACTGATACTCCAGTCTTTAACATAAATACAAAGAGATTCAAGTTAAATGATTTGAATCAAACCTATCTTTGGCATTGTCGTCTCGGGCACATAAATGAGAAACGCATAACGAAGCTCCATAAAGATGGACTTCTAGATTCATTTGATTTAGAAACATATGAAACGTGCGTATCTTGTTTACTAGGCAAGATGACTAAAAGTCCCTTTACTGGACACAGTGAAAGGGCAAGTGATTTATTGGGTCTAATACATACTGATGTATGCGGTCCTATAAACACAATGGCTAAAGGAGGTTATGAGTACTTCATTACATTTATTGATGATTTCAGCAGATATGGTTATGTATATCTTATGAAACATAAAGCTGACTCATTTGAGATGTTTCGAACGTTTCAAAATGAAGTGCAGAATCAACTTGGTAAAACTATCAAAACACTTCGATCAGATTGAGGTGGTGAATATTTTAGCCAAGAATTTGATGATCATCTTAGAAATTGTGGGATTGTCTCCCAATTGACTCCACCAGCAACTCCACAATGGAATGAAGTTTCTGAAAGGAGAAATCGAACCTTATTAGATATGGTTTGATCTATGATGAGTCGTGCAGATCTTCCATTATCCTTTTAGGGTTATGCATTACAAACTACAGCTTTCACTCTAAATCGAGTACCTTCTAAAGCGGTTGATAAAATACCATATGAGATATGGTACGGGAAGAGACCTAGTTTGTCTTTCCTTAAGATTTGGGGTTGTGAGGCTTACGTAAAGTGACAAGTCTCAGAAAAACTAGCACCTAAATCTGACAAGTGTTTATTTGTGGGGTATCCTAAGGAAACAAAAAGATATTACTTTTATAATCCCGCTGAGAACAAAGTGTTCGTTGCTCGGTATGGTGCCTTTATGGAAAAATAGTTTATTTCAAAAGACACTAGTGGGATAGAAATAAATCTTGAAGAAGTTCAAGAATCACAGATAAACACTGAATCACTCTCGGAAGTTCAACAACGTTCAACCAGCTTGAACCTCCACAAGTGACACAAGGCCCACGTAAATCAGTAGGGTACGACATGAGCCGAGAGATTCGGATTTCTCATTACGATAGTCGTGATGTGTTGCTTATGGATCAAAATGAGCCCACCACTTATCGGAGGCTATGTCTGGACCAGACTCAGATAAATGGCTAAGTGCCATTAACTCTGAGATGCAATCCAGGTATGATAACTAAGTTTGGAACTTGGTTGATTTACCTGAAGGTGGTAAGACCATTGGATGTAAATGGGTTTTCAAGAAGAAAATTGACATGGATGGCAAAGTGCATACTTTTAAAGCAAGACTTGTAGCAAAAGGTTTCAGGCAGACTCAAGGTGTTGATTATGATGAAACTTTTTCGCCAGTAGCCATGCTTAAATCCATAAGAATTTTAATTTCCATTGCTGCATATTATGACTATGAGATATGGCAAATGGATGTAAAAATAGCATTTCTTAATGGAAAGCTGCTTGAGGACGTGTATATGACACAACCTTAAGGTTTTGTACATCCTGATAATTCTAGGAAGGTATGCAAGCTTCGAAGATCCATTTATGGATTAAAGCAAGCTTCTTGGAGTTGGAATCTTCGTTTTGATGAAGCAATCAAGGATTTTGGTTTTATTAAGAATGAAGATGAGCCTTGTGTATACAAGAAGGTCAGTGGGAGTGTAGTTGTTTTTCTGGTACTGTATGTTGATGATATATTACTCATTGGAAATGACATCCCAACATTGCAGAATGTCAAGTGGTTAGGGAAGTGTTTCTCAATGAAAGACTTAGGAGATGCAGCCTATATCCTAGGGATAAGGATCTATAGGGATAGACCTAAGAGGCTAATCGGTCTAAGTCAGAGTGCTTACATAGACAAGGTGCTGAATAGGTTCAGTTTGCAAGACTCTAAAAGAGGATTGTTGCTAATGTCTCATGGCATAAGTCTTAGCAAGATTCAATGTCCTAAGACAAATGATGAGCGAGACCGTATGAATAAGATTCCATATGCATCAGCTATTGGATCTATCATGTATGCCATGTTATGCACTCGACCTGATGTATCATATGCTTTGAGCACTACAAGCAGATATCATTCAGATCCTGGTGAGACTCACTGGATAGCAGTAAAGAACATTCTTAAATACTTAAGAAGGACTAAGGAAGTGTTCTTGGTCTATGGAGGTTTTGAAAATGATCTAGTTGTAAATGGTTACACAGATGCAATTTTTCAAACTGATATAGATGATTTTAGATCGCGGTCTGGATATGTGTTTACTTTGAATGGGGTTCCAAAGAAGTGGAAAAGTTCAAGCAAGAGAGAGCGTGGCAGATTTTACAACGTAAGTTTAGTATATTGCAAAATGTCCGATGCAAATGAAGAGGCGCTTTGGATCAAAAAGTTCATTTTTGAACTAGGTGTGGTTCCAAGTATTGCTAACCCTGTTTGTTTGTATTGTGACAATAATGCGGCAATAGCACAGGCCAAGGAACCTAGATCACACCACAGATCCAAACATATACTCAGACGTTTTCATCTCATCAGAGAAATAATTGAGAGGGGAAACGTGAAGATTTGCAGAGTACCTACTGAAGACAACGTTGCAGATCCATTGACTAAAGCTCTTCCACAAGCAAAACATGATGGTCATGTTAGATCATTGGGCATTATATGTATGTATGATTGGCCCTAGTGCAAGTGGGAGATGTTGGGGCATATGCCCTAGGTCAATCCATTAACTGTCTTTATGAATAATTTTAGTTAATAAAATAGAGGATTTCATTTGCTGATTATTATAATTAATTTGCATGTTTACATTATAATAAGATCCATGGCTAATTATAGAAATATCGTAAATGTCCCTAGTCGATCATTATATTGGGAACTATAATGAATTAAGACTAGTGTGAGTCTTGATTGATGATCATATGATAATTATACGTATAGGGATATGAATCAAGATCACGAGTACTTGTTAGGGAACAAAGTACTGGACCGACCCGCTATGAGAACATCACATGGATTAAGTCATAGTTGTTTCTCATGATAGGTATATTTTTCAGTCCTCTAACTTGAGATTACCAGAGACTTCAACATTAGGAACATAGTGATTTGACACAATCAAACGTTGTATTTAACCAGACGATTATAAAGGTTGTGATTGTTTATTGTGTGAACAATGTGATGAAGTTGTGTAATCAAGATAGAATTTATCCCTCTCATATAAAGAGAGATATCCAGTGGATCCCTCGATGTGTTAGACAGTTAAAAGGCCTAGTCTAAGTGAATTGATATTGATCAATGTCACTTGGATGTTTTCAGTCTACCTAGAGATCGAGACTAGTACAATTGAACATGTTGGATTACAATTCCATGTCTTATGTTTGATCAAAAGGATATCGTGTGACAAAAAGATGTTATATACATTATTGATTAGGTTGTATCGATTTGATATTCGTACAACTTGGGTAGTCATAATGTCTTGCTAGAGGCCACTTATGACTTGTATAACAAAATGTGTTTTGGTACACTGCCTACGTTGTATGAGCCTATTGGGTTGCACACTAAGAATGGTTTTGCGAGATTTTAAGATGGTTCAAAAAAATGAATTTTATATGATAAAATTCATGACAGAAACGCCCATGTGGTGTATTACACTTATACTTCTTTAAGTAGGGGTATATGTGTAATTTACTTAACCGTCTATATACAAGGGTTGTATAATAGACGCTTTAAGTTAGGACACACAGAGGAAAGATTAAGGGTCGAAACTATATATTCATTTTAGAAATGAATTAGGGTTTTCTGGTACGCTCTGGATCTTTTTGGAGAGAAACAAAAAGGTTTGGTATTCTCGTGAAGGTAGCACTTCGAATCTCTACTACCCGTTCGTGTGTGACCGCTTGGTAGAGGCGTTCGTCATTGGCAGCGCCTTAGAGATCGATCAACCTTCAGAAAGGTATATTGTGACCGAGGTATGATTAAGTTTTCATGGTTAAAACGTTTTTAATGGAATTAGATTCGGATCCTGTTGGGGTTTTTGTCAAAAAAAATTTGTAATTCTCGCTGCGTATGAACCCTAAAACCCAACAAATGGATTATTCCGCTGTAAGAATAAACCAGTATTTTCGTTTACCAAATTTTCACCAAAAATAAACTATTGAGTACCCTAAACCCGAATGTGCCATAAAGTACCACTACCCGACCGAGATAATTAAGGGAGGTTTAGAGGCAAACTATGAAGGCGGATTTGCTTTTGATATTGAGGTGTAACCCAAGCACATAACCACCAGATTTTATTGGAAAACCCTAAAGCCTGGTCTTATTTCATCAACACCATCTTACAACCAAGCCTGCAGTATTATAAGATAGTGAACTACAATGTCGCTTTACTTTACCATATCGTCATGGGATTAGGATTCCTGGATGTTGGCAAGATTATTTATTAGTCGATTAGGAGTGCCATCATCACTAAGAAAAATGATGGACTACCTTTTCCTTTGATGATTACGGTCATTTGTAGAGCAGATCAAGTGAACAAAGCAAAGCTAGATATGGATGTTTTATCAAATAAGACCAATACTGACAAGGTTTTGAGAGATATGGAAGAGTGAATGGTTATGAAGACCAATAGGATGAAAGAGAAAGGACTAAGATAGCTTAAAGAGAAACTGAGTAGAGAAGGAAATTCAAAAATGACACCGGTAGAATTTTGGTGGAGATGTCGGAAGCAAGAAATGATACGAATGTGGAGCAGCCTGCTAGAGATTATGATGGACTATACATGGAAGAGTAGGAGTTGGCCTTTATGGGTGCAATCTACGCAATCAAATGACCACTCTCCGTAATCAAGAACTGGTGTTTGAGAACCAGAGAGTATTAGCAAGGAGTATCCACATCATGGAGCATACAATTTTTAGGACAAACAGATGTCGAGGATGCACTGAGGTTCATGTACCATCTACACAGATAAGGCTACCACGTAGCAATAATCTTGATGTTCCAACACTACCAGGTCAAGAATACCACCTCTATGACCCCACTGTGAGTTACCAGTCCTAGATGATTGGTCCAGTGGAGGAATATGAAGACGTAACTTCCAGACTACGAAATTGATTTCCTTATGCTATTTATCTTTTTTCACACCGAGTGATATTGTGTGAGTTCTTCTATGTAACTCCGGTCTTGGTTATATACTTTGTGATTAACGGAGATACTTTATGTTTATGGTGGTGACGTACTATGTGATACATTTTATTCAGTGCTTTAGTGTGAGATCCAATTCATTTGATATATAATGGTAATGTTTACTCATATAATTTGTATTCACTCTGTCTTATAATAATTCTAAATTGAGTTTATTCATATATTGATTGTCAAAATTATGATTATTTCTTTTATATTTCATGTGGTATGTTTATTATATTGGAAACCCAATTCATTTTTAAACCTTGAAGACAAGGTTTGGAATGAGTTTGGGGGTGTTTTAGGTGAAGTAAAACAGTGATAGCAAAGATAGCAATGAAAAGAAAGAATGATAAAAAAGGTAGAAAACAAGTTAAGAATTGATTCAAAAAGTTCAAATGATATTCAAGTCAGTTGACGAAATATTTCAAGTTTCTTCCGAATTCAAGTAAGTATGAATTATATTTTACTTTATTTTTAGTTTGAATGATGATGAAAATGAATAATTTTTTGAATGGAAGTGATATTTTTATTACCCAAGTGAATTTTATGATAGAAGGAATCAATTTTTATACCCTTTTGATTAACCTTACTAGCTGGTGTATACACTAAATTGAATGTCTTATGATAGTCATGATAATGGGTAGAAGATATAGTGCAAGGTGAACAAGACAGATTTCTAAGAATCTTGTGATACAAAAGCTACTAATTAAGTATTTTTATAATAAAGATATAGAAAGTTGTTATGCCATAATTGAAAGAAGAAATGGGTTTTTTAATCACTTTTCTTCAGCTTTAATGGATAGTGAAAATATTCACAAGAGTTTACAAATATAAAGAGTCCTATAGATTCCAAAGAAAATGGAGTAGGGAATCAATAGTGGGAAAAATGTAAGAATGTCCAAAGGAAATGGGGCAGGGACTCAAAAGTAAAAGAAATAATTAGAATGAAGTAGAAAGAAAATGAGAGATGAAAAAGATGGATGTTCATAAACTCTTAGAATACAAGATTTAACTCGAGTACTTGAAGCAAGATTTGAATGAAGTTTTTCTTAATCTAACATGTTTTAAAAGATATATTCAATGGTATCTTGGTAAAATTCCTATTAATTTAGATTCTGGTACTATTATAAAGTATTTTTTAAAACTAAGATTAATCTATTGGTTTTAGTGTTTCGAGATTCTATACTAGTTATCGTAAGCCTTGTGCTTGTCAATAAAGATTGAGAAAACACATATCATGTACTAACCTTCGTAATGAACTTTAAATTCTGAAGAGTGTTACATTGGGTGGTAGAGTTATCATTAAAGGATATTTTGTTTTATCTAAATCATTCTAATTTATCATAACTTTCATTTACTTGGGGGTAATATGTTTTTATTAGAAAATCACTTCTATTCTAAAATATATGTTATTTAAAGTTAAGATGAATTAGATTGAAATCAGTTTATAATAATGAAAAGAGAATATCATTGAGAGTATTCCTTTGCTCGGGACAACAAAGTGCTGAGTTTGGGGGTATTTGACATGTCAATAACTAAGCAAATTTTATAGCGTAATTAAGGTTGATTATATATATGATATTACACTTGGTATTCTCTTGTTTTGTGATTTCATGTTTTAAATAGGAAAATGAAGAAGTAGAAGAAAAGAGAAAGAAGAGCAAAACACTCAACAGGAAAAGAAGTGTTGGGTTTTTGGGGTTCATACGCAGCGAAAGATTCAAAAAAATTTGAAAAACCCCAACAGGATCGAAAATAGATTCCATTAAACTAGATCTAAAAGGTAAACCATACCTTACCCCGTGATTTTCTTCTGTGATTGTTCGATCTCCAAGACATTCAAGCCCGCGTCCTCTATCGAAAATCCACACACGAATGAAGACCACAATTTGGAGTGCTAGCCCCAAGAGATATTGAAAAAAAAAAAATTCTCTCCCAAAATCCAGAGAACTCAAAATTTGCAAAAACGAGAATCATATTTCGTTTTAGGGTTTCACCATTTACTTATATGTTTAGATAAGCCATCACTTATAATCATATTTGTAATACAACTATTATATTTAGGCAGTTTAAGAAAATTACACATACGCCCCTATTAATAAGTTATCATATTACAAATCGTAAGGGTTTTTATGTCACGAATTTTATCATATAAAATTCATTACTCTGATCAATTGAAATTGTGCAAAGTCATTCTTTGTATGCAACCTAATAGGTTCATGCGACATTGGCAATAAACCAAAACCATTTTTGTACACAAGTCATAAGCGGTCTCTAGCAAGGCCTTATGACTACCCAAGTAGCATTAATATCAAGATCGATACAACCAATGAATAACTTATCATATCCTTTTATCGTGTGATATCATTTGATTAAACATAAGGCATGAAAAGTCACCCTTAATGTTCAATCGTACTAGTTTCAATTTTTAGGTAAACTAAAAGCATCCAAGTGACATTGATCATATCAATTCGCATGGACTTGGCCATTATCAATCTATCATAAAGAGGGATCCACTAATATCTCTCTATATGAGAGTGACAAATTATATCTTAATTACACACCTTCACATATTATTCACACGTAACCAATCACAATCTTTATAATCATCCGGTTAAAGACAACGTTTGATTGTCACTACAAGAAATTTGAGCTTTTACTACAAATTTGATGAATCATTGGTCACGGTTTAAAATAAGCGTATCCAATAGGCGTTTTAGTGACGGTACATTAATCGTAAACAAAGCTTTTATACATTAACACTTATTTTTGTCACGATTTAGATTTTGCGTGATAAAAAGAAGCTTTAGAGAAGAACATGTTTCCATCGCAAAAAGGTAAAAAAATTTCGTCACGTAAAGTGTGTTTGCTCACAATCATTTTACCGTAACAAAAGAAAACACAATTTTTTACACACGTGCGAAACCCCCGCAATCTCCTTCCCATTTTTTGTTTCCTAAATAACTTCATCCCGCCCCTTCTCGTCCCACTCCTCCACCTCCTTCATCCAAATCGTGCCCTACTACTCACACCAAAGTCTCTATGATCCATCATCGTCCTCAAGCCTCCGATCCGCCGTCGTGATCATCCTCGTCGTCGTGCCTCTACTTCGTCGTCGTCGTCCTCGCGCCTCTACTTTGTCGTCCTCTCTGATCCATCGTCTTCCTCTTCCTTCACGCCTCTGCTCATCCTCGCACCTCCTCCCTGATCGTCCTGCATCTCCGTCAAGCAACTGTGGAACCTTCGTCTGCGACACGCCTCTGCTCCCTGTCGTGTTCCTCACCATCCCCCCTCTGCTCGTAGTCGTCCTCTAGTCTCACCCTCGCGCCTCTGCTCCCTGGTCGCCCTCTCGCCGACGTCTCACCCTCGCGCCTCTGCTCCCTGGTCGTCGTCTCGCCGACGCCTCACCCTCGCGCCTCTGCTCCCTGGTCGTCCTCTTGCCGATGCCTCACCCTCGCGCCTCTGCTCCCTGGTCGGCGAGCTCCCTGGTCGTCCTCTCGCTGACGCCTCACCCTCGCACCTCTGCTCCATGGTCGTCCTCTCACCGACGCCTCACCCTCGCGCCTCTGATCCCTAGTTGCACTGCTCTGCTCCCTGATCGTTGCTCCCTGATCGTCTTCGCATTCCTTCGTCATGAGTTCTCCCTCTTTCATCTCAAAACATGTTTCTTGTTTGCTTTTTTGGTTAATTAACAGTTTGATGTTTTGTTTGCTTGTTTTGTTTGATCTTACAATGATTTGTGATTTTAATTTGGGCTTGAGATTTTATTATTTTGGTGAGTTATAGTTCGATCACAATGTTGCTCAAAGAATCTCGTTTTAGAAACCTATAAGGTAAATCAAAATACTTCCTTGATGATTGACCCAATTAACATGTGTTCCTCAATTTCAATAATGATGATTATGAATCGTTGGTGTGAAATTTGGATTATGTGAATTGGAGTTTTAGTCTAATGATTTTCATTTCAACATCTCCAAAGTGTGTTGAATGACCAATAAAAAGGAAAGATTAGTAAGAAATCAAGAAGTGAATTGATAATGTAGAATTGGATGTGAATTTTGAAGTCCACAGTGATAAAACTGATTGAAATATGAGCAAGGTTGTGAAAGGTATAAAATAAGATTTATAAAGCCTTAACTATTCAAAAGTGAATGATCAATTACAAGTGAAAGGCTCAACAAATGAACTCAAGTTGTAGTGGTTAAATAAGATTTTCTCGAGGATTTATATCGAGGTTTTCCTCGTAATACGTGTTACGATACCAGAAATTGCTTAAAATTGTGAAAATTGTTTTAAAACCTAGTCTAGGTTAATTTTCGATTTTGAATCACGATTTGTAGTTGAAATTGGGATTCAGACATCCGAGCATAAGATTTGGGGTGATTTTGAGATTTTCGAGTTGTGGAAAGACCAATATGTAATAAATTGGAAAAATTAAATTTAAGCTTAAACAACGTAATTTTCGATATCGAACAATAATTTTGAGTAAAAAATAAAATTTGCGCACTGGAGAATTTATTTTGGAAGTACTTTAGGGGTTTCGAGACGCGATTGGGTCAATTAAACTGCAACTAATTGGAAAAAATTATATAATTGTTATGGAAACTTATCAAACTTACAAATTAATTATGGCATCGCAGTTGGAACCTTGTATGGACTAATTTACCGATTCAGAGCGCAAGGGAGTTTTCGTATCGCTTTTGTAAGATTAAGTAATTCTCATGGTAATCTTTAGATTGTATGATTATTTCTTGAATATAATTGCATGCGCTATTTTATCGCTGCATACTTATTGGTCATGCATTCATGGACACGAAAGGAAGGAGGCCTTTGGTGATCTCATTGTGTTTATTGGCTATATGTGTGGTAGGATGAACATTGTGGTGCTTTATGGCTAGAGTCACTGATCGTTGTAGACACTTGTTTAGGAGGGTTTGTGATGCTGGTCAAGATCATACTCCATGAAAAGTCGAGGGCGTGGCTTCTCGAGGGACTTCCTCTCAAACTCATGAATCTTTATTATTGTTTATGCACCACCTTTTGAAGATGTCATCTGATTGTGGTCAGTCAAGAAAAACGGGATGGATTGCATGTTTGTGTATTTATGATTCCTTGTGATATTATTGTTCGTTTAATCTCTTGGAATACAATGGATTTGATTATTACAAGTGTACTAGATAGTGTGGGATTTACTTATCTGACATAATCAAAATTTTATAATTGGATAATGACAGGTTCTAGCAGCGACAAATGAAAGAGAAAGTTTTCTGAGTGTTTGTGACTTGCTTAGTTCTTTTCTCTCTATGTATGTATTATTTTTTAAAATATAATATATTGTATAAATGGGTTTTGGGTCAAAGTATGATTAGGATCTCCTTTGGAATGGCTAGAACAGTTTTGGGATGAATTGACATAATTTTTTAGTTAAGGTAATTTTAGTCTAAGGTTCTTAATACTTCAGATCATGTTAGAATGAATATATAGTTTTGTTAATGCAATATATATTGTTATGAGTGGATTGTGAGTCCTTCTACATTCCACCAAATTGAGCAGGTTTTGTTGAAGAATTTTGAATGTCGGGTATTCTAGTGTAGGCTTAGAAATAGAGGAGGTACTATTAAAAAAATTTCACAAAATTTTGAGGATTATTTAGTTTAAATGAACATTGAGGTTTGAGAATTACTTTTAGAATCCTTTATTGTTGATAAAGTTTTATAATTGATGATTACGAGATCTTAATCCTAATTATTTATTGATGTAGAGATTAAGGCTACTATATTATTAGAGGATTAAGGTAATCTAGGCCGGTGAGATGCCCTAATTAGGTGAGGTTTGATAATGTTGGTATCAGAACCTAAGTTTGGCTCAATTGAGGATAAACTTTGGTTACGAACCAAAGAATGATTGAGCGTGATTAGTTTGGAAGCGATTGTGAGATGGGGGTATTTTAATTATTGTATTATATTTGTGTTGTATATTATTGTATTATTGCTAGATATATGATAAGAAGTTTATTTTCATCATTTTTTCAATACTTAACTCACGAGATATGACGAGTGAGATTTGGAACATATAATTAAAAAGAGAATAGACTTGTGAAATGATAACTAAGCATGATGAGCTGTGAAATAGAATCGGGAAGTCTAAATTCACAAAGGTATTGTAAGTAGTTCGATATCAATATAACTAAGGGAAATAGTCTGTTATAAAATCAATGGAAAATTGGTTGAAAGGAAAGTCCAAATGATTCAGGAACATAAGTGCTGAAAATGGACTCATTTGAAAATGAAAATATCAAACTACTACAATTGTGAAACGCTCAGGAAAATGGTAGAATGGACTTACTTTAAGTCTAAAATGATTAAGAATCCTTTGGAAAATGTAAAATGAAAGTTAGACTTGTGGGAAACACAAAATATGAATATCTTGGATTTTAGAATGAGGTTAGTACCGGTTGATTTAGCAACTCGAACAGACCTATTCTATATGATATTGGTTGAATTCATAACCAATTGAAAGTTGCTTTCGAACGAGTCTCAAATGAAAAGAAAAAAAAGACATGAGTTCTCGAAAATGTAAATCGATTAGACAAACTGAGTTTTGGCTGAAAATCCACAATGAGATTGTGATTGGATCAGTCAAGTTGTCTAAGTCGATTTTTATGAAAATAAAATACTTTGAAGCAAAGTAATATCACTTTTTTGAAACAAAACAAAAAGTAAAATTAGAATAGAACCATGGTTTAGAACAATCAAACGACTTCTTAAAAGAAGTACAAAAAAAATTTGATTGTTTATTACTCGGGTTACTTATCCATAAGCGATGTTGAATAAGTGGTTCTATGAATTGAATAAAAAATGATAAAATGAATGGAAGTACACGACTTAGAAATAATCTTTGTTAATACCGGATTACTTGTTATTATAGAATAAAGATCAGTGAAAATGAAAGATGTAGTGATAAGATCTATGTGTTAGAAGTTAAAATGTTGGGGAAGTGGTCTAATAATAGCTTGGATTAGTTATTATATAAAACACAAGTAGTTGTGTTTTGAAATTCAAAGTACCCAATAGTCACTTCTAATGAAATTAAGTTATGATGTTTATCACTATAACCTAAAATATAATAAATGAAGAGATAGATGTACTAATTAAGAATCAGTAAGTGATTTTTATACGACGTCAGTATGAGCTCCTATATTGTAAGAATTTTCATTTGTAGGACTTAAAGGATTAAAATAGCATCCTTTAAGAATTTAATTAGTCATTAAGTTAGTAAGAGTTTAAAAATTCAAATTCTTCTATCTCTTAAGTTGAATAATAATGGAAAGGTGAGTTCATTAAAAGTAATTTGATGAATAGTAAGATACAAAGTTATCTTACATAGTTTCTTGAAAAGTGCCGAATTTCTTTTTGAGAAAAAGAAAAGTCGAGAAATCTGAGACTAATGGAAACAAATTAAGGCAATAACAAACAGCAAAACTATTTGAGTCGCAAAATTTCTCTTTTTTTGAATAAAGGTTAGCCAAGGAAAACTTCAATTGATTAAATGATCATAAGAAGTCGTATTATCCTTACCTAATTTTTGAAAAGATAAGAGATATAAATTACCTTTCAAAGTCAAAACTAAGGAGCTGTAAGTGATTTAGGGGTTGAACAAAATATGTAATAATTATGTAAAGGGACTAAGAGTAAGATCAATATGAGAATATCTAAGATTGGCAAAAAAATGAATGGAATAGACTCAATGTATAAAACAAAATTAGATGTTAAGATGACTTGTGACTACTAGAAGTGACACGGACGGACTCCTTTAATCAAGGTAAGGCACTGGAGTAGTTGTGCATAATCAAAAGTCTAAGTAACTTCATTTCATAATCACAATTTATTCACAGCGTAGAAAGTCGGTGTGACGCGTCCACCCATCTATGAATAATCGAATGAATTGGTGACAATCGATATAAAAGAGTTTATGAAGTTTCGTCAAAGTCAATTTGGAACTAAAGTATAGACAACTAAATGGTCAATACATTCTCACATTAGTATGAAAATAAAAATTTTAGGTTAATGAGTCTCGATCAAATTAGAATATCAAACTACAATTTTTATAGAACTTAATATATCTTCACAAGGATCTTACAAGGAGTCAAACTCTAAATGTCGAAAGTTTTAAACCAGAGTAGTATAAAACTGATATTAGTGAATGTATTGTACATTGGTTCAATTGTAGTATTACATCACCTGATTAGTCAGTGGTGGAATTTGAAGCACTAGTTATTGTAAATTGAAGTTGATGTAAGATATCTGGATAACAGTGAAGATACAAATGAAGTGAAAAGCTACACACAACTTATAGTTCAGTTAGTAAGCCTTATCTCTGTTGGGTTGAAAAAATTGAATAGTGTATAGTGTATGTGACTTGATCTGTTTGAAGAATTGAGTATTCTTCAATTGTAATTGAGTAGAAATGAAAAAGAGATAACATATTTATAAATACAAGCTATAAGTTATACTATGAGAGTATAATCATCAAATATGTTGATAACTCTATTTAGAAATGTATGTCTACTTAAGTTAAGGATAATTGTCTCGATTCAAGCAAATAAGAGTTGGCGAATAGTAAGCGATTAAGGCGTAAGTTTGGGGGAGATCTCAATAAAATGAAAGGAATGAAGTTCTTAATTAACTCATCATTAGGGAATGATTTGACGAAGTTAGAAAAGTCGATAACTTTCTAACAAATCAAAGAAGAAGTTAAGTGAATTGGCTGACGAGTTGAAATTGATAATTGCTTTCTAGTCCATAACCTAAATAATATTGTGAGTAGACATTTAGAAAATGAGTGAGAGTTGCACGATGTGTCAGGTTTCATTTCTGATCGAATTGAAATTCTAGATCTCTTGTCATAGGATGACAGATGTAATTCGAGATCTATAGTAATGGGATGACTTGTGTAATTCCTGGTTTATGTTGAGAAACACAAGAAAATAATGGATCATATAGACACGCAACTCTACTTTGTATCTAGTGTGTGCTTAAATATTACTTGCATCACTATATAATTATTTAGACTGATGATTGACTAAAAAAATTAATCGACCAAAAATTCAAGTAAATGGGATGATTAATAATGAGAAAGTAAACTGGGATGTGTACCAGAGTTTGGGTAGATATGGAAATAATTATCAATGGTTTGTGGAATAGTATTCAGGTTATAATGAAAATGGTGTCGTGAAAAGCGAGATACGTTAGATCTTGTTAAGTGTTGATACTTGAATAAGATTCAAGATATGAGATGAGAAATGAAGTAAGGTTATCGAATATTCCACAAAGTTGATTGTTTAACTCATCAAAAATTCATAACTTGTCAGGATTGGCAAAGTGACAGAGATAAATTTTCATTAAACCAAGATGTTGGTAAATGAAAAGTTAAATGGTTATCATCTCTGCCACCGAGTTGTTGAATACAACGAAAGTGATTGGGTCCACTTAACGGTTCATTTTGAAAATGGTTTTACAGGTTTGGAGTAAAAAAGTTGTATATAAAGGATATTTTTTCTCATACCTCTTTTGGTTCAGTAACATGTAAGTTTAAATTTCAAGTACAAAATTTTTAATTAGTTGGGAAGATTGTGACATCTGAGAATTTTATAAACTTGATTAGGCAACTAGTTGAGTATTTTTAGATTTAATTTGGGATTTAGGTATCCGAGGTGGGACCCACGGGTTACAGATCGAAGATTATAATTTTAAATATTATTTTTGAGTGTCATGTGCCTATTTGATGTATTATATACTATTTCGACACGAAATGTATACACGGTGCCCGTGAGTTTCCGAGTGCATTGGAAATATTTCTCAATTTTTGACAAAATTGTGGTATTTTTCAGAATTTAATTTAGACCTAAAAATAAGAGATACTCATGAAATAAAATAGAATACTTAATAAATTGGTGGTCGCCTAGTGACACGCGGGGTCGAGGGTGACACGCATGGGGGATAGTGTGCACGCCTGAGAATAGTCGTTGGCGCGTATGGCAAATTTATAGTCGCAAAAATATATAAGTGTATATATATTTATATGTATATATAGTATATATATAAACGAATCAAAATTTTTAAATTAAATTAAAGTATACATCGGATGTACCTCGAGATACACGTAGCGTAGGCATAGAGGAAAGGAATGTAGTGGACAATTGGTGGTTTTGAAAAAATGTTCGTGTCTTGAGATACATGCAACCACATCTCAAAGAAAATCAAGTGGTGTACGAAGGTGATTTTATGATTTACTACAAAACAATTTAATCTACCTCGAGATACGTGATATGTATCTCGAGGAAATCAATACAATCAATCTTTATAAGTCGGTTGGGTGATGATGATCTTGTTAATAGCCACAAGATTGACCTCGAGATATGCAACACGTATCTCAAGAAAGATTAATTTAATGAAAATAAACCATTAGATATGCCTCAAGATTCTTGTCACACGTATATATATATCTAACAACACACAGCTTCGCCTCACCTCTATTTCGAAAATGAAAATCGAAAGGAGGGAGGGACCGAACCTGAGGAACTGTGGAGAAGGCGATGAGAGATTGAGACTCATGGTAAGTTGTGTTGTGTTGTTGTTTATTGTTGGGTCATTATCGTCACTGTTGTGTTGAGAAATTGTTGTTGTTTTAGTGTAGTGTTGACCGTTGGGTGTTGTGATTGTTATGGTTGTTGATGGAGGTTTGGTTCAACTGGGGAGGATGATGGCAGGAGAATCGTCTCCCCTGCCCAAACTTGATTCAGGGTTGAGTCCAATCGAAAAATAAAGAAAAAAAAAAGAGGTTGTTGTTGAGTTGCAGAGGAAACGTGAGGAAGAAAATGGGTTTGATCCCCAGACCAGACCGAATTGGGTCCGAGGCAGGAACACATATCCAGCAGGCACCGATCGTCCATTTCATTCCTTTTTTCGATGCCTACGCTACATGTATCTCGAGGCGCATCCAATGTATACTTTTATTTAAATTAAACTATATGATTCTTTTATATATATTTATATATAAACTATATTATATATAAAGAAATATATACACCTATGTGATTTTATGGCTATAAGTTCACCACGCGTGCCAACGACCACCATTGGGTGTGCACACTATTGTACATCTCAAGCGTGTCACCCTCGACCCCACGTGTCACCAGGTGCCTACCAATTTATTATATATTCTAATTTATTTCATGATTATCTCTTCACTTTATGTCCAAATTAAATTCCAAAAAATACTCCAGTTTCAACAAAAATTGAAAAATATCTAAACGCACTTTGAAACTCACGGACACCGCGTATACACTCCACTTGACCATATTTCGCGTCGAAATAGTGTATAATACATCAAATAGACACGAGGCACACAAAAATAATATTAGACTTATGATCTTTGATCCGTAATGCGTGGGTCCCACCTCGAATACTTAAATCTAAATTAAATTCGAAAATACTTAATTAGCAACCTAATCAAGTTTATAAAATTCTCGGATATCACAATTCTTCCTGACTAATAAAAGATTTCGTCCTTGAAATTTAAACTTACAGGTTACCGAACCAAAAGAGCTATGAGAAAAAATCCTTCATATAGAATGTGACATTCAAGAATTTTATAAACTTGGTTATGCGACTAATTAAGTATTTTCAGATTTAATTTGGGATTTAAGTATTCGAAGTGGGACCAATGTGTTACGGACCGGAGATCATAAGTTTAAATATTATTTTTATGTGTCGTGTGCCTATTTGATTTATTATAAACTATTTCGACGTGAAATAGGATCAGATTGAAGTGTATAAGCAGTGTCCGTAAGTTTCAGAGCGCGTTGAAAATATTTCTCAATTTTTAACGAAATTGAGGTATTTTTCAAATTTTAATTTAGATCTAAAAACAAGAGATAATCATGAAATCAAATAAAATAATTAATAAATTTATGGGCGCCTAGTAACACGTGGAGTCGATGGTGACATGCGTTGGGATGTACAATAGTGTGCCACTCGAGAATAGTCGTTGGTGCGTGGCGAATTTATAGCCGCGAAAATACATAGGTGTATATATATTTATATGTATATGTATAGTTTATATATATATATATAAAATGAATCATAAAGTTTAAATTAAATAAAAGTATACATTGGATGCACCTCGAGATACGTGCAACCACATCTAATGGAAAATAAAGTGGTGTATGAAGGTGATTGTATGATTTATTATAAAACCATTTGCATAGGCATCAAAGAAAGAAATGAAATGGACGATTGGTGGTTTTGAAAATGATTTTCATGCCTCGAGATACGTGCAACCACATCTAATGAAAAATCAAGTGGTGTATGAAGGTGATTGTATGATTTATTATAAAATCATTTGATCTATCTTGAGAAACGTAATATGTATCTCGATGAGATCAATACAATTAATCTTTGTAAGTCGATTAGGTGATGATAATCTTGTTAATAGCACAAGATTGACCTCGAGATACGCAATACATATCTTGAGAAAAATCAAATGAATCAAAATAAACCATTAGATATGCCTCGAGATTTGTGCGACATGAATCTCGAGGAAGTCTTATATATTTCCAACAACACGCCGCCTCGCCTCACCTCTATTTCAAAAATGAAAATCGAAAGGAGAGAGGGACCAAAACTGAGGAACTGTGGAGAAGGCGAGGAGAGATTGAAACTCATTGTGAGTTGTGTAGTGTTGTCGTAAATTGTTGGGTCGTCGTCGTCACTGTTGTGTTAAGGAATTGTTGTTGTTTTGGTGTGGTGTTGATCGTTGGATGTTGTGTTTGTTATAGTTGTCGATGGAGATTTGGTTCATCCGGGGAAGATGATGGCAGGGGTATCGTCTTCTCTGCCAAAACGTGATTCAGGGTTGGGCTTAACCCAACCCCAATCGAAAAATAAAGAAAAAAAAAAAGGTTGTTGTTGAGTTGCAGAGGAAACGTGAGGAGTAAAGGGGTTTGATCTCCAGACCGAACTGAACTGGGTCCGAGGCATGGACACATCTCCAGGAGCCACCAATCTTCCACATCATTCCCTTCTTCGATGCCTAGGCTACACGTATCTCAAGGCGCATCCAATGTATACTTTTATTGAAATTAAACTATGGGATTCATTTATATGTATTTAAATATATAAATTATATTTTATATATATATAAATGTATATACATGTGTATTTTCGTAGCTATAAATTCGTCACGCGCGCTAACGACCATCCTCGGATATACACACTTTTGTACATCCAACATGTGTCACCCTCGACCCCGTGTGTCACCAGGTGCCCACGAAATTATTATATTTTCTTTTTAATTTCATGATTATCTCTTCAATTTATGTCCGAAATAAATTACAAAAAACACTCCAGTTTCACCAAAAATTAGAAAAATCTTCGAACGCGCTCTGAAACTCACAGACACCGCCCGCATACATTCTACTTGACCCTATTTCGCGTCGAAATATTGTATAATATATCAAATAGGCACGTGGCACACAAAAATAATATTAGACTTATGATATCTGGTTCCTAATGCGTGGGTTCCACCTCGGATACTTAAATTTCAAATTAAATTCAAAAATACTTAATTAGTCACCTAATCAAGTTTATAAAATTCTCATATGTTACAATTCTTTTCGACTAATTAAAAATTTCGTCCTCGAAATTTAAACTTACGGGTTACTAAATCAAAAGAGATATGAGAAAATGATCCTTCATATAAAATGTGACATCCAAGAATTTTATATACTTGAATAGGAAGCTAATCAAGTATTTTCAAATTTAATTTGGGATTTAGGTATCCGAGGCAGGACCTACGCATTACGGACCGGAAATCATAAGTTTAAAAATTATTTTTGTGTGTTGTCTGCCTATTTGATGTTTTATACACTATTTTGACGCGAAATAGGGTCAAGTTGAAGTGCATACGCGGTGTCCATCAGTTTTAAAGTGCGTTGGAAATATTTTTTCAATTTTTAACGAAATTGGGGTATTTTTTGAAATTTAATTTGGACCTAAAAATAAAAGATAATCATGAAATCAAATAGAATAATGAATAAATTGGTGGACGCCTAGTGACACGCGAGGTCGATGGTGATGTACAATAATAGTGTGCACGCCCGAGAATAGTCATTAGCGCGTGGTGAATTTAAATCCACGAAAATACATAGGTATATATATATATATATATTTATATGTATATATATAAATGAATCATAATGTTTAAGTTAAATTAAAGTATACATTGGATGCACCTCAAGATACGCGTAGCGTAGGCATCAATGAAGTGGATGATTGGTGGTTTTGGAAAGGATGTCTATGCCTTAAGATACATGCAACCACATCTCAAAGAAAATCAAGTGGTGTATAAAGGTGATTAGATTATTTATTATAAAACCATTTGATCTATCTCGAGATACATGATACGTATCTCGAGGAGATCAATACAATTAATCTTTGTCAATCGGTTAGGTGATGATAATCTTGTTAATTGCTCAAGATTGACTTCGAGATATGCGACACATATCTCGAGAAATGCCAAATTAATTAAAATAATCCATTAGATATGCCTCAAAATTCATGCGACACGAATCTCAAGGAAGTCTTATATATATCTTTAACAACACACCGCCTTGCCTCACCTCTGTTTTGAAAATGAAAATCGAAAGGAGAGAGGGAGCGAAACTGAGAAACTGTGGAGAAGGCAATGAGAGATTGAAACTCATTGTGAGTTGTGTTGTGTGGTTGTTTATTGTTGGGTTGTTGTCGTCACTGTTATGTTGAGGAATCGTTGTTGTTTTGGTGTGGTTTTGATTGTTGGTTGTTGTGGTTGTTATATTTTTTATGGAGGTTTGGTTCATTCGGGGAAGATGATGGCAGGGGAATTGTCTCCCCTACCGAAACGTGATTCGAGGTTGGGCTTAACCTAACCCCAATTGAAAAATAAAGAAAAAAAAAGCTTGTTGTTGAGTTGCAGAGGAAACGTGAGGAATAAAGGCAGTTTGATCCCCAGACCGGACCGAACTGGGTTTGAGGCATAGACACATCTCTAGTGGCCACCAATCGTCCACTTCATTCCCTTCCTCGATGCCTACATTACACGTATCTCGAGGTGCATCTAATGTATACTTTTATTTAAAGTAAACTATAAGATTCATTTATATGTATTTACATATATAAACTATATTATATATATATCAAAATATATACACCTGTGTATTTTCGTGGCTATAAATTTGTCACGCGCGCCGACGACCATCCTCTGGTGTGCACACTTTTGTACATCCAACGCGTGTCACCCTCGATCCCGCGTGTCACCAAGTTCCCATGAAGTTATTATATATATTCTTTTTAATTTCGTGATTATCTCTCTAATTTATGTCCGAATTAAATTTCGAAAAATACTCCTGTTTCGCCAAAAACTAGAAAAATCTCCGAACGTGCTCCGAAACTCAAGAGACTTAGCGTATACATTCTACTTGACCCTATTTCATCTCGAAATAGCGTATAATATATCAAATAGGCACGCGGCACACAAAAATAATATTAGACTTATGATCTTCGATCTGTAATGCGTGGGTTCCCCCTCGGATACTTAAATCCCAAATTAAATTTAAAAATACTTAATTAGCTGCCTAATCAAGTTTATAAAATTCTCATATGTCATAATTCTTCCCAATTAATTAAAAATTTCATCCTCGAAATTTAAACTTACAAGTTATTAAATAAAAAGAGATATGAGAAAATGATCCTTCATATAAAATGTGACATCCAAGAATTTTATAAACTTGATTAGGTAGCTAATTAAGTATTTTTGAATTTAATTTGAGATTTAGATATCCGAGGTGGGACCCACGCGTTACAGATTAGAGATCATAAGTTTAAAAATTATTTTTATGTGTCATGTGCCTATTTGATGTATTATACAATATTTTGATGCGAAATAGGGTCAAGTTGAAGTGTATACGCAGTGTCCGTCAGTTTCAGAGCACGTTGGAAATAATTTTCAATTTTTAACGAATTTGGGTATTTTTTGAAATTTAATTTGGACCTAAAAATAAGAGATAATCATGAAATCAAATAGAATAGTTAATAAATTGATGGGCGCTTAGTGACACGCAGGGTCGATGGTGACACGCAGGGAGATGTACAATAGTATGCACACTAGATAACAGTTGTTGGCACGTGGCGAATTTATAGCGACGAGAATACATAGGTGTGTATATATATTTATATGTATATATATAAAATGAATCATAAAGTTTAAATTAAATTAAAGTATACATTGGATGCACCTCGAGATACGCATAGCGTAAGCATCGAGGAAGGGAATGAAAAAGACGATTAATGGTCTTGGAAAGGATGTATATGCCTTGAGGTATGTGCAACCACATCTTAAGAAAAATCAAGTGGTGTATGAAGGTGATTGTATTATTTATTATAAAACTATTTGATCTACCTCAAGATACGTGATACGTATTTCAAGGAAATCAATATAATTAATCTTTGTAAGTCGGTTAAGTGATGATAATCTTGTTAATAGCCACAAGATTAACCTCGAGATACGCAATACATATCTCGAAAAAGATCAAATTAATTAAAATAAAACATTAGATTTGCCTCGAGATTCGTGCGACATGAATCTCGAGGAAGTATATATCTCCAGCAACACATCGCCTCACCTCACCTCTATTTCGAAAATGAAAATCGAAAGGAAAGGGGGACCGAGACTGAGGAACTCTAGAGAAGGCAAGGAGAGATTGAAACTCATTGTGAGTAGTGTTGTGTTGTTGTTTATTGTTGGGGTGTTGTCGTCACTGTTGTGCTGAGGAATTTTTATTATTTTGGTGTGGTGTTGATCATTGGGTGTTGTGGTTGTTATAATTATTGATGGAGATTTGGTTCATCCGGGGAACATGATGGCAGGGGAATCCTCTCCCTTGCCCAAACTTGATTCGGGGTTGGGCCTAACCCAACCCCAATCGAAAAATAAATAAAAAAAAAGGTTGCTATTAAGTTTCAGAGGAAAAGTGAGGAAGAAATGGGGTTTGATCCTCAAACCTGGCCGAACTTTGTCCGATTCAAAGGTCAAATCCCACTTTAAAAAAAAACAAAAAAGAAAATGCTAGAATTTTGGAAAAATTCTAAAAAAAAAATAAGAAAAAATAAAATTCAGATTTTTGGATAAGCTAATTGAAATTGTGGATTTCTATGAAAAATGAGGATTTTGGGATTTTCTCGAGGATTTTTATCCGAGTTTTTTCTCGTAATACATGTTACGATAACCGAAAATGCCCAAAATTGTGAAAAGAATTTAAGGCTTAGTCTAGTTTAATTTTCAATTCCGAATCATAATTTGCAGTCCAAATTGGGATTTGGACATCCGAGGATAAGATTTAGAGTGATTTCAAGATTTTCGAGTTGTGGAAGGACCAATAAATATATAATAAATTGGAAAATTATATATAAGCCTAGACAACGTAATTTTCGATGTCGAACAATCATTTCGAGTAAAAAATGAAATTCGCGCATCGAAAAATTTATTTTGAAAGTATTTTAGAGGTTTCGGGACGCAATTGGATCAATTAAACCGCAACTAATTGGAAAGAATTATATAATTATTATGGAAACTTATTGAACTTGTAAATTTATTGTAGGACCGCAGTTGGAACCATGTATACTAGTTTATCGACTCGGAGCACAAGGGAATTTTGGTATCGTGTTTGTAAGGCTAAGTAAATCACATGGTAACCTTTACATTGTATGAGTATTTCTTAAATATAATTGCATGCATTGATTTATCGCTGCATATTTATTGGTCATACATTCATGAACACGAGCAGAAGGAGGCCTTTAGGGGTCCCTTTGTGTTTATTGGCTATATGTGTGGTAGGATGAAGACCGTGGTGCTCTATGGCTAGAGTCACTAATCGTTGTAAATACTTGTTTAGGAGAGGTTGTGATGTTGGCCTGGATCATACTCTATGGAGAGTCGAGAGCGTGGCTTCTCGAGGGACTTCCTCTCAAACTCATGAATCTTTATTACTATTTATCCACCACTTTTGTTCGTTTAATCTCTTGGAATACAATGCATTTGATTATTACAGGTATACTGGATAGTGTGGGATTTACTTATCTGACATTATCAAATTTTTATAAATGGATAATGACAGGTTCCAGCGGCGACAAGGGAAAGAGAAACTTTCCGACTGTTTATGACTTGCTTAGTTCTTTTCTCTCTATGTATGTATTGTTTTTTAAAAATATAATATATTGTATAAATGGGTTTTTGGGGTCAAGTATGATTAGGATCTCCTTTAGAATGGCTGGAACGATTTTGGGATGAATTGAAATAATTTGAGTTAAAGTAATGTTAGTCTAAGGTTTTTAATACTTCAAATCAGGTTAGAATGAATAGTATAGTTTTGTTAATGCAATATATATTGTTATTGGTAGATTATGAGTCCTTCGGCGTTTCCGCCAAAATGAGCAGGTTTTGTTGAAGAATTTTGAATGCCGAGTATTACGGTGTAGGCTTAAAAATAGAGGAGGTGTTGTCGAAAAAAGTTTTATGGAATTTAGAGGATTATTTAATATAAACAAACATTGAGGTTTGAGATTTACTTTTAGAATCATTTGTGGTTAATAAGTTTTATAATTGATGATTACAAGATCTTAATCTTAATTATTTATTAATGGAGAGATTAAGGCTGCTAGATTATCAGATGATTAAGGTAATCTAAGCCGGTCATATGCCCTAATTAGGTGGGGTCAGACATAAAACTCTTTTAATCTAATCTTGTAAAACTATTTTCCAGGTGAACCGTTAAAAAGTCCCAATCACTTTCGTTGTAATTAACAACTCAGTGGTAGAGATCATAAACACCTCAACTTTTCATTTTCCAAAATCTGGGTTTAATGAAAAGTTATCTCAGTTATTTTGCCAGTCTTAGCAATTTGTGAATTTCTGACAAGTTAAACAATCAACTTTGTGGAATATCCGATAACCTTACTTTACTTCACAATTCATGCCTTGAATCTCATTCAAGCATTAATACTTAGCAAGGACTAAACTATCATGCATTTCAAATAAACTATTTTCATTCGTAATTGAATGTTATTCTACAAACCGTTAATAATTATTTCCATATCCACTCAAAATCCAGTACACATCCTAGTTTACTTTCTCATCACTAATCATATTTTTATTAGAATTGTTGATCGATTAATTCTTAGACTATCATTAGTCTAAAATTACACAGTGATGTCAATAATATTTGAGCACAACATTAGATACTAAGTAGAGCTGCATGTTTATCTGATCCATCATATTTCTAGCAGTTCTAGACAGAAACCTGGAGTTACAAAAGTCATCCCATGACTATAGATCTCGAATTACAAAATTCATATTTCCAACATTTCTCGTCAGAAACTTGGAATTACAAAAAAGATAAAAAAAATTACAATCTGATCAAAAAATGAAACTTAACATATCGTGCAACTCTCACTCATTCTCTAAATGTATACTTACAATATTATTTAGATTATGGATTAGAAAGCAATTATCAATTCTAATTTGCCACTCAATTCACTTAACTTTCCATTTGACTGGTTAGAAAATTCACAATTTTTCTAAATTTGTCAAACCATTTTCTATTCATGAGTTCACCAAGAACATCGTTCCATTCAATTACTGCCAAATTTTTTAGATTTCCAATCATCTCACAATCATTATCGTTCACTAACTTCTCTCATTGTCTGAATAAAGATAGTTATCCTTAACTTGAGTAAACATACATTTCTAAATAGATATATCAATATATTCGATGATTATACTCTCATAGTATAACTTTTAACTTGTATCACATCCAAGTTTATAAATATGTTATCTCTTTTTCATCTCTACTCAATACATATCGTCGAATTTACTCAATTTACAGCAGAAGAATATTCAATTCTTCAAACATACCAAGTCAGATATATTATAATATATTCAGTATTCTCAAACAAATATGATAATACTTACTAATAGAGCTGCAAGTCACGCATCTCTTTTCAATTTATTTATATCTTTACTAACATACAAACATCTTACATCGCCTCTAATCTACAATAACTAGTGCTTTAAGCTTCACCACCGACTAATTAGGTGGTGTAACACTACAATTAAACCAATTTACAATATATTCACTAAAATTTAGTTGTATATTACTTTGGTTCAAAACTTCAACATTTGGAGTTTCATTTCTCGTATGATCTTTGTGAAGATAAATTAAGTTCTATCAAACTCACAGTTTGCCATCCTAAGTCTTATTGGGATTCATTAACCTGGAATTTGCCTTTTCATATTAAAGTGAGAATTTATTGACCATTTATTTGTCTATACTTAAGCTTCCAATTGACTCCAACGAGCTTTGTAGACTCTTTTGTACCGAACCTCACAATTAATTCATTTATTCAAAGACAAGTGAACGCGTTACACTAGTCTTCTACGTTGTGAATGAATCGTGAATATAAAACGGAGTTACTAAGACTTTTGGTCATGCACAACTACTCAAGTGTCTAACCTTGACTAAAGGAGTTCGTTCGTGTTACTTATAGCAGTCAAAAGTCATCTCAACGTCTCATTTTATTTTATACACAGAGTCTATTCTATTAAGTTTTTGTCAATCTTAGCTATTCCCACGTTGATCTCACTCGTAATCCCTTTTACAAACTCACTACGACTTTCGCTCAACAACCAAGCCACTTACAGCTCCTTAATCTTGACTTAGAAAGGTAATTTATATCTCTTCTCTTTTCAAAAACTTATTTAGGGATAATACTACTTCTTATAATTGTTCAATCAATTGAAGTCTTCCTTAGCTAACATTTATTCAAAACAGAAAAATTATGCGACTCAAATAGTTCCACTATTTGTTATTGCCTTAATTTGTTTCCATTGGTCTCAGATTTCTCGACTTTTCTTTTTCTCAAAAAGAAATTCGGTACTTTTCAAAGACTATATAAGATAACTTCGTATCTTACTATTCATCAAATTACTTTTAATGAATTCATATTTCCGTTCTTATTCAACCGAAGAGATAGAAGAACTTGAATTTTCAAACTCTAATTAATTTAACGATTAATCAAACTCTTAATGGATGCTATTTCAATTCTTTAATTCATATGCAATATAGGAGCTCATACTAACGTCATATATAAATCCCTTAGTGATATTCAATCAATACATTTATCTTTTCATTGGTTTTATTTTATGTCGTATCGATATGCATCATTACTTAATTTGATTAAAAGTAATTATTTGGTACTTTGAATCTCAAAACACAATCAATTGTGTTTATGTTTAATAGCTAATCCAAGCTATTATTAGACCACTTCCCCAACACCTTAACTTCTAACACGTTGATCTTATTACTACATCTTTCATTTTTAAGTTAAGAAATTTTTTGTTAATCTTTGTTTCATAACAACACCTAATTGGATGTTAAAAAAGATTACTTCTAACTCGTGTATTTCCATTTGCTTTATTAATTTTTTATTCGACTCATAGAACAACTATACTCAGCGTTATGGATAAGTAACATAGTAATAAACAATCAAACTTTTCAGTACTTCTTTTTAAAAGTCAATTGATTGTTTTAAATCATGGTTCTATTCCACATCTCACTTGATATTTAGTTTCTGAAATGAGACAATACTTTGTTTCAAAGTATTTAGAAACCGACTTAGACAACTTGACTAGTTCTATCACAATCTCATTGTGATTTTCTAGTCAACTTCAATTTATCTGACCAGTTTTTATTTTTGAAAACCACCTGTCTCTTTTTTCCTTGTTGAAAATATTTTAACATTTTCTTGAGCGTCTTATAATTGCAATAGTTCGATACTTTCGATTTCTAAGAAATCCATGTTCAGTACTTATTTTTTGAATCATCTAGACTTCTTGTTCAGCCAATTTCATATTGATTTCATAATTTATAACTCTCATCAGTTATATATGTACCGAACTATTATTGGGGCATGTGCCCTAGTTCTATCTACGAACATTGTTTATCTTATAATTTTAGTTAGTAAAATAGATATTTTTGTTTGTTGTTTTATTATAAGTGATTACATGTTTACCTTATAATAAGATCCATGGTATTTGTTGAAATATCATAAATGTCCATAGTCGGTCATTATATTAGGAACTATAATGAACTAAGACTAGTGTGAATCTTGATTGATGGTCATGTGATGATCATGCGTATAATAGAAATATGAATCGAGATCATGAGTACTTATTAGAGAACAAGATACTGGACTGACACGCTATGAGAACACCATATGGATTCGAGTCGTAGGCGTTACTCATGATAGGCATATCATTTAGTCATTTGACTTGAAATTATCATGTACTTCAATATTATGAGCATGGTAATTTGACACAATCAAATGTTATCTTTAACCGAACAATTATAAAGATTGTGATTGGTTACCATGTGAATAATATGTGAAGGTGTGTAATTAAGATAGAATTAATCACTTTCGTATAGAGAGATATCAGTGGATCCCTCTATATGATAGACTGATAATGGCCAAGTCCATGTGAATTGATATGATCAATGTCACTTGGATGCTTTCTGTTTACCTAAAGATCGAGACTAGTACGATTGAACATTAAGGGTGACTTTTCATTCCTTATGTTTAATCAAATGATATCGCTCGACAAAATGATATGATATATTATATTTATTAGGTTGTATCGATTTTGATATTCATGCTACTTGGGCAGTCCTAATGCCTTGCTAGAGACTGCTTATGACTTGTGTACCAAAATGGTTTTGGTTCACTTCCAACGTTGCATGAACCTATTAGGTCGCACACAAAGAATGGCTTTGCGCAATTTCAATTGGTCCAGATTAATGGATTTTATATGATAAAGTTCATAACATAAATAAAAGCCTTTACAATTTGTTATACGATAACTTATTAATAGGGGCGTATATGTAATTTGATTAAACTGCATAAATACAATAGTTATATTATGAATAGAATTTTAAGTAAGGGCTTATCTACACATATAAATAGAGGTTAAAACCCTAAAACAAATGTGATTTTCATTTTTTCTATTTCGAGTTCAGTCACAGCCCAAATCTCTAAACCCCGTTTTAATTCCTTAATCAAGATCACCGACCCTTGACGTGGGACCTACACTGTGATACGTACACCGACCGAGGCACGTGGCTAGGTATATCATATTTTAGTATTGATGTGTGCCTAGTGTTATGTATTGTGTAGACTTACTAAGTCGGTTTGTATAGTTGTAGGCGTCGAGACGAGAGCGGGGACACGCCTCGAGTAGCGTGTCAACGCGGGTACCGAGTAGTTGACGGGACCGAATATTAGGTCGGGGAAAACGAAAACACACAAATTAAATAAAAATTTGTCAAGTAAATAATATGGAATAGATATTGGGTAGCTAACGACGCGGCGGTACGCGGATATCACGGTTCAGACTCGAAATCGGGCGTCGAAACACCCGAAAACACGGGCGAGTGTCTTAGTTGTCACAATTAAGTGTCAAGACACCTAACACCATCACACTTGTCCCAACCCAAGCAACACCTGTCCAATTCCCACACCACGTGTCCACCACCCCACTTACACCTACACATACACCACACACACACACACACGCACATAAAATACAGGGAGCCGATAGACAGATGAGGAATAAGAAGAAAAAGGAGAGGAGGAGGAGAAGAAGAAACGCGTCGGGAAGGAAAGTGGAGACGTCACGGTTGAGGTGAGCCTTCGTTGTGGTTGTGGGTTTCGAGTGGTTGGCGGTGGGGTGGCAGAGAGTGGAGTTCGGCCATGGAGGCCGAACCCCGTGGTCGAACTGTGCCGAGGTGGTATTCCACCGGGGTTGGGGTAGAGAGCAACCCCAACCCATCACCGAGATTAAAATAAAAAAAAATATGTTGCTCCCGATCGAACCAGTCGATCGAGAGGAAGAAGGTGCACACGCACGCGCGCGTGCGCTCGTGTGCACCCCCTTACTAGGCCGGCCAACAGGTCCAGGCTCGGCCCATGGGCCGAGCCTGGACCTGTTCTGGTCTAGGGTCGGGTCGGGTCCGACCCGTTTGGGTCGACACCCAAACATAATTAAAAAAAAAATGATGAGAAAAAAAATGAGGAAGAAATTTGGAAAAATTCTGGAAAAGTTGGGAAAATTGGAAAAAAAATATATTTCGATATTTTGAACCAATTTGAATACATAATAAACACCACTAAATTGAGCTTAAACCCACTATACTTGAACTAATGAGACACCAAACTCAGGAACCTAGGAAAAGGGTATGAGAGAGCGAATACAAGATTTGGAGTATCGGGAGGTCAGTAAAGCTAGGACTTTACTTTGTTGTTGTGAGTATACCCAATGGTAACTTTACTTGGCATTTCATTTCTATTAATTGTTGTCCTTGCATAGTCCTTTTGACTATTTTTCCTTTGTATTCTTATATCATGTGTTCTTTGTGTCTATGCTCACTTGATGAGTCTAGTTTGCATGATATCCATTCATTTGATTTGATTCATTGATTCTATCCCATGCTAAGTCTATTCTTGTTGTTTCAAATGTGAATTGAATGATAAATAGTATGCTATTAGGCTAGTGAATATCTTATAAATGTTTAAGAGGACTTGTATTTCTTATTTGTTTAGGTGTGTATATGTGTATATGCCTTGACAATCCATACTTGGTATTTCTTGAAATTTAAAAAGTAGTTTTTGCATTTAGGTCCCGTACTCGATCGAGGTGTGTGCGACTCACGGGGTTAGAGTCCCTGGGGATGTCGGCACATGTTACTTGACACTGTATGACACTCGGGTTTAGAGTCCCTGAGGTGGTCTACACACCGGGGTTAGAGTCCCTTGTAACACTTGGGTTGGAGTCCCTTGTGTTATATGATTATTGAGTCGAGTGACACGTTTCACTGCCGACCGAACCTAAATCACCACCACTTAGCCTAGTGTCAGTATCACTTGTTTAACTCTGGTATCTACTCGCATATGGTTTATTTTCCAGTTTTCCCATTTATATGCTTTTAAATACTATTTGAATATTTGGAAATGCAAATTAATATTGTAATCGGGGATTACTATTTTATTCTTGTACTCACCGTCCTTTTTATGATGGTGGGTGCAGAGCCGTCTACCAGCAGGCCAGGCAAAGAGAAGATCGGTGATTATCCCTGAGCCCGCGGAGCGTCACTGCATTGATTGTAGGTCTTCTTTTGATATTTTGATTGTATATGTTATATACGTCTTTCAGATACTATTTGGGGTTGTATATTTGGTTGAGCGTTAGTTCCCCGACTTGACTTAGACTATTTTACTGTTTCAATGCATTTTGAGGACTTTATATATGTGATGCCATTTCCTGGTTTTCCACACTTAGGATTTTATAAATGGCTTCCGCATAAGTTACTCATTGTTTCTGCATAATCAATAAGACTTTCGCTGATTAATCATGTTAATAAAAAGTTCTAATTAACTCTAAATTTTATAAACTGGTAGGACTAGTGTATTACTTGTCCTGAACACGAGAAAAGAGGTATCTAGGTTGTAAAGGCTGACTAATACGTAGTTAAGTCTTGCGTGGGTATGATTAGGGCTTAATTACGGGATTAGGCCGGGCTGTGCCCTAGATTAGGAGAGGGGCCGTCACAAGTTCTCTGGATTTTGGGGGAGAAGAAAATTTGTTTTCAATCTCTCTTGTGGCTAGCACTCCAAATTATGGTCACCATTCGTGTGTAGATTTCGGATAAAGGACGCGCGCTTAAACATCTTGGAGATCGATCAATCAGATAAGGGAATCACGAATTAAGGCATGGTTTACTTTTGTAGATCTATTTTAATGAACTTATTTTCGATCCTGTTAGGGTTTTTCAAAAACTATTTTGAATTTTTCATTAATTATGAATCCCAACAACTACTTACAATATCCTTGTGAATTTAAACTTCCCGAGTTTATTTCACTTCTAATCATGCTTAGTCTCGTTTTATAAATCTATTCACTCTTTTAATTATTCGTTCTTACTCTTACTCATCGTTTCTTACAATTTAAGTATCGAACGGACAAGGAGAATAAACTTTCTATCGCATATCTAGCGATAATGTATAGATGCAACAAAAATATAACATACTAATAAAAATGTCCTAGCTCACAGTCACTTCCTAACAAATCGCACTCAATCACTCTTTGGTTCTTAACCAAAGTTTTTTCTCAATTGAGCCAACCTAAGGCTTTGATACCAATTTTATCAGCCCCCTCGTCATTAAGACGACTGACCGGCCTAGATTACATTAATACCCAGATAATCTAGTCAGTCTAATCCGTTCTTTTGACTTTGACCTCCAAATAATAATTATTTCAATCCTTTACAAGCTCCAAAACTAAATTTATATCCTTAATGAAACTCAATTTATGATTTATTCAATTGGAGCAAATTCAAAAATCATAACCATATTCAATAAAAATTTCGTCGGTACCTCCCCTGAAAGTGGCCTACCGAAATATTCACCTAATAGACAGCAGATTTGGGAAGAGGCCTAGAAGGACTCATAATTCCCTGCAATTCACAATATATATCAAATTCAAATTAAAAAACTACCTTAGAGTCTCCGATAACTTAATCACGACTTTACTATCCCAAGTAGACTAAAATTGAAACCTAAACCTCTCAATGTATTTTAAACTAGTTTATGAGACTTTCATGACCATTTAATGAAATTTTATGTCCTACACTCACCCCAAGAATTCCAAAACAATATGTATACATAAAAAAATTTAAAACAAGAATTTACTTTAAAGTTTGGAAACAATCATCACAATCTTCGAGTCTTATTCATTCCTCACTTGTCTTCTCAGAAAATATGACACCATCAAAAACACCTCGAATGTGTCAGGTAAGTAAATTCCTAAATTGATTTATACTCCTGCAATTGTTAGCTTAATACTTGGAGACACGTAATTGCATTTCCAAATAAACAATAAGATATATGCGTCAACATGACATGCAATCCACTCTATTGATATCTCCTAACTATAATCAGATGTCGACTTCAAAAAATAGTATAGAGACAGTATTAAGATATCATAAAATGCATAGATAACTTATCGGTGTTAGACTTTGCTAGTCTCAGTAGACGGTGTAGAAGCAGGATTGAAACTTACTTTCAAGCAAACCAGACTCTGAAACAAGCTTATCCCCTTCACTCTCTCTACGTATGCATGACCAAGAATGATAAAATGCAATGCAAACTATGATACAATTATCGGTACAAAGATATTCAATCAATAGTAAAGATCACTGTAGGCTTTACTTACCACAAAACCAACTCAAAGTTGGTTGTGAAGCCTCGCATAATGTTTCCCCAGCTTTCATGTACTTTGAACCACTTCTCCGAGCTCTGTTCTGAGTGGTTTCAAAATCTTTGATGTTACCTAAAACCATTGAGAGATTCAGATAAGTTCTTTATTCGAATTTCTAAAGGTTTCGATCAATTTTTGAGTTATTTTAATATTTTGAAGTCTTAAAACCCTGAAATCACTCCAAATCCACTCCTCGGAGGTCCAGATCCCAATTTTGACTGCAAATTGTGGTATAGAATCAAAAATTAACCTTGACTAAGCTCTTAAATAATTTTCTAAATTTTGAACATTTTTAGTATCGTAGCATGTATTACGAGGAAAACTTTTTGGTATAAATCCTCGTTTTTCATAAAATCCACAATTTCAATTTATTTAGTCCAAACACTATTTTTCTGAGTTTTTCTCATTTTTTGGAACTTCTTTTTTTATTTATTTTCGAGGAGGGTTTAACCCCTTAACCGGACCCGATTCAGTCTGATCTGATCTAGGGGATCAAACCCCATCTTCTTCCTCATTGATCCATGCTCTCTATTTCAACAGTTGAGTTTTGTTATTTCAATTTCACTGGGGTTGGGCTCTCAACCCCAACCGTAAGTTGGGTTTGGGCAAAGAAGACCATTCCCCTGCCATCGTCTCCTTCGGACAGAGGCGAACCTCAGCCAACTCTCATATGCATTAACAACCCACAACATTAAAGCAACAACATAACGACAATAGCAACGAACAACAACAACTAAAACATCACCATGAATCTCTCCCTACTCCCCACCTCTGTCTTGAGATATCTCTCTCTTTCTCTTCCTCTCAGCTTCAATCCTATCTCTCAGTTTCGCCTCTCTGTTGTCGAAATAAGAAATTGAGGAAACGATGTGTATGTTTGGAAATAAATATTTGATTTTCTTGAGTTCACATCGCACAAATCTCGAAGTAAATCTAATGGTTTCATTATGTTTTATCTTTCTCGAGATATGTGTTGCGTATCTCGATGTCAATCTTTTGGCTATTTACAAGATCATCACTGACCAACTTAAAACAAGATCAATTTGTTTTTATCTACTCGAGATACATATCCCGTATCTCGAGGTAGATCTAATGATTTTTATAACAAATTATAAACCACTTGATTCTCCTTGAGATGTAGTTGCACGCAAATCGAGGCATGGACACATCTCCAACAACCACCAATCATCCACTTCATTCCCTTCCTCGATGCCTACGCTACACGTATCTCAAGGTGCATCCAATGTATAATTTTATTTAAATTTAACTATAAGATTCATTTATATATATTTATATATAAAAACTATATTATATATATAAAAATATATACACCTATGTATTTTTGTAGCTATAAAATTGCTATGTGCACTAACAACCACCCTCGGGTGTGCACACTATTGTAAATCCCACGTGTGTCACCCTCGACCCCGCGTGGCACCAGGTGCCCACCAATTTATTAACTATTCTATTTGATTTCGTGATTATCTCTTCAATTTATGTCCAAATTAAATCCCGAAAAATACTTTAGTTTCACCAAAAATTGGAAAAATATTCGAACGCACTCCAAAACTCACGGACACCGCGTATACACTCTACTTGACCTTATTTCGCGTTGAAATAGTATTTATTACTTCAATTAGGCACGCGAAATACAAAAATAATATTAGACTTATGATCTCATGTCCGTAATGCATGGGTCTCACCTCGGATACTTGAATCCTAAATTAAATCCAAAAATACTTAATTACCCGCCTAATCAAGTTTAAAAAATTCTCGGATATCACAACACCTATTTTCAATGACTCATAAAATTTAAGTGACATAACATTAAATGATGCTCCAAGATCACTAATGTAATAGGAATTTCAAACATTCCTAGATCGAAACATTTCTCAGGTATTTTCTTTGTAATTAAAGCATATACCTTTTGTCTTAAGTTTTCCTTAGATTCTTGTAAAATTTATCCTTAGATTCAAAGAATTCTTTCAAAGCTTCATCATAATTAGAAAATTGCATAATTAATTTTATCAATGGTTTGTTAATTTCTATTTTCCTAAATGCTTCAAGAATGTCTCCATTGTTTTCTTCCTTTCTAGCATCAGCTAATCGTTGTGGAATGGTGGAATATGAAAACATATATTCATTCAACAACAACAACAACAACATAGCCTCAGTCCCAAATTAATTGGGGTCAACTACATGGATCAAACTTTTTCATTGTATTTGATTAAGTGCAATTGATGGTGAGCTTTCCAAACCATTCAAATCCAATACATATCTTCATTCAAATTATCATAAATCTTATCATTTTCATCCTTATCAATTATTTCGGATTTTTGTAAGGATTTTTCATATGATTCAATTTCGGCTAAATACCATGGGTATAACCTTTCAAGAAAATGTATTTATTTTAATTGTTTAGCCATTCATTCTCTAGTAGGAATGACATTAGCCATCATTTATTCTTCTTCTTCTTCTTCTTCTTCTTCTTCTTCTTCATGAAATGGATCAAACATATATTGTTTTTTTTTATTACCTTGTTTAAGTATTTTTCCAGTTATAGGTGTGTATTTCTCATCATTGAATAAAGCATTAACTTTTGCTTGATTAGTATGAGCAACAACAGCTTGAGTAGGTGTTTTAGCTTGATTACTCTGTTGAGTACTTAACCAATTTATTTGTAAATTCATTTGACTTAACTGATTTTTTCAGTTCATTAATAGTAGTATCAGTCTTAATCTGATTTTGAGAAATCTATGTAAAGTTTTGATAACTTTGGTTCATACAATTATGCAAGATTTGCTCAAAATTTGTGTAGATTGAGCATTTTGTTCAGGTTGCTGATTAAATACAGATTCCATCTAAGATCTTGGTCTATAAGTACTATAATTTTGATTTTGAGGAGCGTACTAAGATTTAGGTGTTATCTTCCAGAATAATAAGTATTTTTATTATATTGATTTCTTGGAGGACCAGAAAATTGGTTCATCATTACATTAACCTCTTCAGTATTGTTTTCGTGTAGAGTAGGACACGCATCTGTAGGATGTCTAACCTCATTACAGAATTCACAAGCTTTAACTTGATTAGATCAATCTTTAATAACATCATAACCATATTAGATAATTCATCAATTTTATTATCAAACGTATTATTTTTTCTATTATCAACTTCATAAAGTTTTTTTCTTGATGACTCAATCTTTTCACCATATTGCTTAGATTGTTTAGTCATTTTATTAATTGCTTCCTTTGTCAAAGTAGGTGTTGTTTCAAATAAAGATCTATCACATATTGTTGTCTAATAACCTTTGTTCAAAGTGATTGAGTCATTCATAAAAATATTCTTGTAAAGCTATTTGAGTATATCCATGTTGTGGACAAGAAATCCCAACATTTCTTAAAACTTCATCATATTTCATATTTGCAACTCGTGATTTGCTTTCTATAGGAACTAATTTTTCTAGCAGGCATATATTCATTTAGGAAAACTTCTAATATTTGAGTCCATGTAGTTATTGAATCTTGGGGGAGATATAACAACCAATCTTGTGCTCGATTTTTTAATGCAAAAGGAAAAGCTTTAAGTTTGACTTGTTATAGGGTACCTTCGTTTGGTTTCATCTCGTTAACTTTATGTTGATATTTCCTTATGAATTTATGTGGGTTTTCATTCTTTACCATAGAAGTTAGGCAATGCACTAATAAGTTCATATCTAAGTCCAAATTCAGAAAATCCATTGGGGTATGCTATGCACATAGCTCATATGTTGTAAAATTTTGATTTGCTTGTCTAAAAGTGAGTTCAGTATTATCGTTGTTATTATTATTAATAACTCTATTATCAATATTATCATTATTAATGATATCTTCATTATTATTATTGTTATCCTCCATCCTATTAGCTAGATTTTTCATAAGTTGTTGTTGTCTACACTTCAATTAAAAGTTCTATCTATTTCAGGATCAAACGGATGTAAAGATCCTATAAAATTTGAGCGTCGAAGTATGTAGACCATACAACGTCTAAAATCCTAAGAAATTATTTAAAAGTCTTCGGCAACGGTGTCAAAATTGACACGTGTCGAGCGTGCCCAATAGCTTCCCGTATTTTCTTATTATTTGTAGTAGTTGTAAATGGGATATCGTCTCCATATGGATTTTGTAAACTTCTAAGGAAAGTATTTTATTATTTTACTTTTCTTAATTTAGTTAATCTATTTTTTGTCAAAGATTTAGTTAATCTAATTAAAACGGAATTAAAACATTAAATAACTAAAACTATGACTATTAATTTAATTAATCAAACTAACTAAACTAATTCAAACAATTCAATGCAAACATAATTAAATAAAATTCAAATTCAATATAATATAAATATCTAAACAAACCCCCCACTAAACAATGTAATATACTTGGATTGCATTCAAACACTAGAACATAATATTACCTCGTAACCTAGTTATAATTATATCACAAGGGATCTTGGAATCATTAAGTCCTAATTCATAATAGGTTGATAGCCTTTAGCAAACCATCGATTTTTCTATATTCATTGGAAAATAAGTCATATCCTTATCATTGTAAATCTACCTATTGAATAAAACGCAATAAAATAGAAATACAATAGCATTAACACTAAATGAGAATCATGTCTAATCTAAACCAAATATTAATCAGAATACGCTAATCAATAAATAAGTTAGGACATAATCACCTAGAACATCCACTAGGGTAATATGGCCCTATAGATTAATCTTAGTTACTACTTCTTAATTATTGTCAATAATCATAGACATAGAATTATAAAATCATATATCACAATACATATTTGCAACTCTGCATGTAATACAAGAATCATTAATTAGTTGTAATACGTAAAAACAACTTATTAAAATCGTGATCGCTGTCTATGATTAGATTTAAAGCATTCAGTACATGATTCCTTAATTATAACTATATAGCAATCCAAAGTATATACATGTCTAGGGTTTGTTTAGATTAATAAACTACTCACTCATGCTGGAAATAAACAATGCAATAATATAATTAAAAGATATAATTAAATAAATACCTCTTAATGAAATAAACAATGCTTCAAACATAAACTCAATAAAAACTAACGAATGGCTAATAGATAATGCTTCCAGAGAAAGAGATAGAGAGAGAGCTCCAATTCAAAACCCTAAGTCATATTTATAGTTTCGCAAGTATACAAGTTATAGATAAACTCAAATTCCTTGTTATTATCTAAAAAAACTTGTAACCGACCTAAGTGATTTGTCAGTGATTCCTAAGTTGTACACGAATCGCTTGAGTTAATCACTGAAAATTAATCTTTGTGCTTCATCGATTCATCTGGCAATTCTTAGTGTATTTCCCAATTCGCTAATAATTCGCTGACTATTCTCTACTGTCGATTTAAGCAGCAATTCCTTTGTAATTTCATACCACTAGCTAATCGATGGTTTTGTTCTCTAGTTGGCAACTATTTTGCTCTTCTTCCTCTTTTTCTTCTATTTCTTCGTTTTTCCTAATTGAAATCCTGAAATCACAAAAACAAGAGAATACCTAGTTTAATATCATCATTTATATCTAAAATTAACCTAAATTACACTATAAAACATGTCTAATTATTGACTTGTCATATATATAGTAGTAATAAATGAATAAAGTAATTCATTTACAAAGTCCATGCATTTAAATAAGGATGAGTAAGAATACAAGTATGTTGTTGATATAAAACTCAAAAGAATGTTATTATTTCTGAAAAAATAAGAATTGTAGTAAACAATGGTATAATTTCATGATTAGAAACTTAGAGTTAGGGAAGAACATGAACTTGAAACAAAAGCAAGAAGAATACCTGAACACTTCTTATGGAAAAAGTTAGGGTAATAAGTATGAATCTTACTTGAGTATAAAGTAAATAAAGACTTAGAACTAAAAGGGAAAGGGATAAGCATGGTGTTTAATGAAAAGTTGGAATTAAAACTTGCTTAATAAAAGTGAAAGTGAGAAGTGCTAATAAGAGTTTTAAATAAATAAATAAAACTATAGTCCCACAACTTCTATAGGAAAAGGAGTAGAGAATTTGATGGTTGGAAAAAGTGAGAAAAGCATAATCCAAAGGAAAATGAGTAAGGACCCAACTAGAAAATATAAGGAGAAAAGAAAATAGATATATATATATATAAAGAAAGGTGGAAATCAAATAAAAACTCTTCAAATGAAAAGATTTATCTCAAGTACAACTTAGTTGAGTTAAGTTTTCCTTCTAACTATATGAAGTCCTATGAACTTTTGAAGTATTAAAGTCTACAAAAATAGTATGATCAATGCTTATTTGTGATTTCTTGAGCTTAACGAGAAACTATGAGTATGAGGTTGTACTCTTGTTGCTTGAGTGTCGACGTAAAGTAGACTTGTGAGTAGTGATGGTCTTGGTTGTGAATTACTTTTGAGTTTCGAAAGTGAATTATAGTTATTGTTAAAGCTACGTGTTTTGAAAGTATTAGTATTTATGAAGAAAACCTCTTGAATGGATTATTAATTTGAATCTTATTTGAATTAAAGGAATCTTCATGAACTATGTAAATGAGTAAGGGAAGATAAGTAGTATTAGTATGTGTTCTTAATAGAATACATTTTTGCTCAAGACGTGCAAAATCTTAATTTTATGGTTATTTGATAAGTACTTAATTAGACTAATATATAGGACTAGTTTAGTTGTATAATTGGTCTATATCTCTTGGAATGAACTCTAATTGATGGTATTTATGTGTTTTCAGGTCTATAATGCATAAAAAAGACAAATGAGAGATTTCATGATGAAATGAGGAGAAAAAGTACAAAAGAAAGGTTGACGCTGTAAAGAAGACATGTGACGTCGTGGAAAATGAACATAAAGCGTGGAGAAGGCGTGGAGATAAAAGAATGAGGTTTAGACAAGTTGACGCTATGTGTGTAGTGGTGGCACTGTAGGTTTTACACAGACGGCGTCGGGTAGTAGTACAGGCGATGTCGAGTCTACTGAGAGGAGAAAATACACATGAAAAGTTGGCGTTGTAGTGGCACTGTCACTTTACATAGGTGGCGTGGATTCACTTACAAACAATGCCAAGACATAAAAATAGAAAGAGTTGGACTTTCGATTCGTTTGGAATTGTTATTTAGGGTTTCTAATTGTACTTTTAGGAGTCTAATGGGTATAAATAGGTATTAGAACGTGGTAAACTACATAGATTACATTAGATTTGAGTATTGAAAATAGCTTTTGAAGGAGATACATTGAAGAATCTAATTGTGTTGATTTGGTATTGTTCTTTGATTTAATTAATGTTTATTTGATTCAATCTTTGATTGCAATGAATACCATGATTTTGTGTTTTGATGATGATGAGTGAGTAGTTTGTTTATGTTAAGGATCAATAGATCCTATGATATGAATACCATGTAAAGTTATGAATTGAGTAGAACGTTTTAGATGTGTAATGATTCGAGTTTGTGTTTGATTCTGTAATGCTATGAACATCTTGATCACATGTTTGTTGATTAGGGGTTTTAAAAGTTACCAAGGCTTTGGAGCTTCTAATTCGGATATGAACAATACAACTATAAAATATGTACCAACGATAGATATTTGTTGATTAAGGAGACATGGATAGTAAATTTAAGTGTTTATAAGTCTAAAGATTTAGTACTTAATGCTATGTGAGACTTACGTTATTCACATCGATAGGTGGAGTTCTAATTTGCATATTATGATCTTTTTTATAGCGATAATGGGCTGAAGTGAATATTAAGGAAATTTGTTTATTCTAATTATGTATTGCACATACATGAGAAAGATAAAGGAGTTTGATATGTGAAGCATAGTCATTTATTATCTAGGTGAAGTTGTGAACTAAGAGTTTTTTTTTAATATAAGAATACAACTTGACTTATATTATTTTATAGAATAGATAAGTTTAATTTCATAAAGAACAAAAAGAGACCTTCTTAACAATAGTGAACTTAACTAAGTAAATGTGTCCATATACACATTTCTCAGAGGAACGATGTCCGTAATCAACCATTGTTGATCACATTCACTACAAAAAAATGGTTATTTAGAAATGGAATTAGCAACGGAATTTAGTTCTGTAGCTAAGAATAAATGGTTTGAGACGGAATTGAGACGGAATTGAGAGAGATCAGAGACGAAAATAGAGACGGAATAGAGACAAAATTAAATTTTGTCTCAAAAAAATGGCGCCAACATTCCCACCTAAAGTTTTATTTTTTATAACCGTCCATTACGTCTTGAGATTCGTGCGTGCTTCGATGCGAACGATTGAAAAATAGGAACGGATGTTTATAGAACTCTCTCTCTCTCTCTCAACCGATTCTCACCTTCGCGCACTCTCTCTTCCTCGTCGAATCCCCTGATCCTTGCAACTCTCTCTCTCTCAATCGATTCACTCACCGTCAACTCTCTCTTTCTCTCTCACCGAAATCTCTCTCCCAAACCCCGAGATCTCTGCACCGTCTGCCGAAGGTTGGGGCCTCTGTCGTCACTGCGATTGAGACTGCGAGTTGTCATCGGGTCTGCCGGAGGTCGTGTCGTCTGCCGTCGCTGCCTCCGAAGCCCTCGCCGTCTGCTTCGCTGCCTCTGAAGCCCTTGTCGTCGCTGCCTCTGAAGCCTTCGCCCTCTGCAGTCGCTGCCTGTGAAGCCCTCGCCGCCGTTCGTCGCTATCGTCTACTCTGTCCCTCGCCGTCGTACATTGGACACCCAGGTGAGATAATCCCTCCATTGATATACCATTTTTGGATTTTCCCTTGTTTCTCTCTAGTTTGTAAGATTTTGATCAGTTTTTGTGATATTCGATCTCGATTTTTCCATTTACATATTTTTATTTGTTCTTATATTTGGTATGTTGAAGTTGAAACACAACTTTAGGGTTTGTGCTGATTTGTGTTGTAGCGTTGGTCAATTTGGGTTTGCTGATCTAGTGATTTATGTTGCTCAACTTTTCATTTACATATTTTTTATTTGTTCTTATAAAGGGTTTTTTTTGTAATTCTTATAGCATTTGTTCTTATCTCTTTTTTTAGACCATGGAAACTTGTATGGTTTTTTTAAGTCAACTTGTAAGGTGTTTTAGCCTTTTAGGCATAAAGACTTTTAAGTTCTGATCTCTTCTTCTTCTTGTCCTTTTTGTGGTTCAGATGGTGAAAATTTGTCTAAGTTTTTAATCGGTATTATGGTTTTCTTGTTTTTGGAGATTTCATTGGATGCCCGAGTAAGATAATCCCTCCATTTGAATACCTACTTTTGATTTATTTTTGACTCTCACTAGTTTGTGAGATTTCGATGAGATTGTGTGGTTCAGATGGTTATAATTTGTTGTTGCTTTGATGGGTAGTTAACAGGTTGTAGTGAACATGTTTTATCGGTTTAATTTACATCAAGGCTTATGTTAACAAGCTTGTTGGATCCCCACAATTATAAGAATGTCGTATGAGGATTTATTTTCGAGGTAGTTTGATGTGTAGTGTAAGAGCTCCAAGTGGTTTATGCATGTATTCACGCAATGAGTTCGGTTAGGAACAATGGAGAAATGTAGCCTCGAAACCAGAGAAAACATGGATACTTTGAATAGTGCAGTGAAGTTAGGGTTCTCTTTAATTAGAACTTGGAGGGAAAAAATAAGTTAGGGAAAAGGTTTGGTTTATAACTTTATATGACTATGAATTTGTAAGTAATCTTGAAAATTTTAAAGTGGAACTTGTAAGTCTCTTTGACATGATATTGCTCTACATCATTGCTTTACTTGTTAAGGAGTGAAATGGTAGAAATTTAAAATTATATGCGTAACTACATTTAAGTGTTATGGGAATGCATCTTTTTTCAAAGTAGAAATTTAAAATTATATGTGTAAGTATACTGGCGTATTTTAATGAGACCAGTTCCATTTCACTTGGATTTAGGAGGTTTGGTAGGACGTTGAATTGTTTTGGTTTCGGTTTTGGTTTTGATGCAGAGGAGCGTTAGGGAAGTGGCTGAGTTATACGGAAGCGAGAAATCCTTCGTCGTCGAAGTGCATCGTGCTTTGTCTAGATTGCATTCTACTGCTCTAATTGCTCTGGAGAGGTAAGGTTTTGTGCTATATTTTCTTTGTAATTTACATTCTTTGATCTCTTCATGCCACATTTTTTCATGTATTTCCTACTATATTTGGTTCAATTGTGTGTATATGCGTGTGTATAGATCAAACTACCAAAAGAATAGGTATAGATGAATAGTACCTTTAATTATATATTTTATACTACTAGGTAGGGTTCTAAAAACTATGATTACTCTTTGAGTTGATCTGGCTATTTCACTTAAAACGTCAAGAGATTTGAATTAACCTCTAACCTTGAGGAGGTACGAGTGAACAGCTAATGGGTCCCAACGTAATGTTTGTTTTGGTTATTCCACTTAAAACGTCCTAAGATTTGAGTGTGTAAGTCTCTAACCTTAGGGAGGTAAGAGTGGACAACTAATGGGTCCCAATTAACAAAATATACACCAAAGCACTGTTTGTTATATTGTTGGCTTTTTTTTGTTAAATTTTTTTTGTACAATATTATGTTAAGTGTTAGTTTGTTACAAAAATACTATCCTTAATGCTTTGGTATATGAATGTACCTATTGGTCGTCATTAGTATATGTATTTGTTGAAAATGAAATACTGGGAGCTTTGATCCTATGTGGTATTTGTATGTCACTTATAACTTATGATTTATGATTTCTTGAACTCCTTGTTGCTTTTATTTTTACGACCAAGTATCCTACTCTGTTTGGTATCAGTCATGTACCTAGCTAGGTCTTAAGAAAGTTGAAATCAACAAAAGGAACATAAGCCACAAACATACATGAAGTTAGACACATTTTTCCTGAGATTAGGAGTAGTACATTCAATCCACAAACAGACATGAAGTTAGAACTCAACAAATGTAAAGTTTGTTTTGCTTTATGTTATTTGTATCAAACCACATTTATTCAATGCATACAAACAAAGCTTTTTGTTCATGTAGTTAGCGAGGTTCTCAGATTCCACATTCTAATAAATTGTGTAAGTTGGAGAAAATAGACCTGTACCGTCAGAAATTATTAAACTAGTTGACTAATTTAATTGCATAATTACAATAGGAATGTCGTCTACAAGTCGAGACTGGATATACAACCGTCTCGACAACGGCTTCGTTCGAATTGAGTTCGCGGCGAAGGTTAAAGAATTCATAGAATTTGCTAAGCAACATTGTCCTACCTACCAAAGTGAAAGGAAGATTATATGTCCGTGCAATTATAAGAAATGTCGACTTGTACCGTACCTGGACGTCGAAACGGTTGAATACCATATATGTAGGTACGGATTTGTTTCGGGATATCACTGTTGGTACGAACACGGTGAGAATGGAGATGAAGACCCGCAAAACTTCTACCAATTTGATAACCATATACATGTTCGTTTCTTGTAGGATCTTTATCAATGAAATCACTCAAGCAATGGGGGAGTCGGAAGTCGATACTAGTCTAGAGCGCGACTTCCCCATATGGTTTCAAACATATGTAATGTTTTTACTATTGCAGGTTATCGCTTCGTTAATTTCTTTCATAAGTAATGTGTCTTACATTTATAAATTTTCATAAATAGGCTCGAAATTCTATCATAGATGAGATGCTTGTTGATCTTTCGGTTGGTCCTAGTCGATCTTGTAATGTGTACCCTGGTTACCTAGTGAATGGGTATAAGTTCCACTCTGCAACATATGGCGTTAATAGATCGACGCAGAACAACGGTGTTTTGGTGAAGGGTTCTAACTACGTTGATGTTTCCCATGACTACTATGGAGTACTGAAAGAGGTTGTAGAGATTGAATATACTGGCCTCAAGCATGTGGTCATGTTTAAGTGTGAATGGTATGACCCTACACCGAATCATGGTGTGAGGACTCACCCAACACTTCAATTGGTAGAGGTTCATCGAAGTCGACGATATAACAACTACGAGTCATTTGTCCTTGCAATGCAAGCCACTCAAGTGCACCTTTCGTACCCTTCTTTGAGGAACTAGCGACAAGAATGGCTAGCAATTTGTTGTTGTCAACCAAAATTCACCGACGAGGAAACGAGCAAAGACGATAATGACCAAGGCTCGGCAGAGATTGCATTCCAAGATGGCGAACCCACCACATGCGTAGTTGACGATGCAATTCAGGATTTCAACAATCTGGATGATCCAAATGGGACCCGCGTCATTGTTGAAGCGGGTCCAAGTCAATAAGACAATGACTTCATTGTTGATAGTGGAGATGATTCAGAAGAAGAATCATCAACTTCTAGTCATGAGAGTGAATTCGAAACGGATGACAGCGAGTAATGTATGTCTATGTTATGTCAATGTTTGATCGACGTTACGTGGATTTTCTAAACCTTTCTCACAATTGTTTAAGATTGGTGTTTTTTTAGATTTCATGGCTCGCAGTGATCACCCCCCACTTCGAGGTCGCACATTACCTCAGGGCAGTCGAGGGATACCTTTAGGGGGACCTCGTCCAGTCGTAAGAGGTGCAGCACAGACCTCTGGAACCGATATACCGACTGGACCTCATGGTCCGGCCACACGAGGTGGTCAAAGAGGTCGTGGCGGTCGAGGTCGTGGGTCGATTCCTGTCTTATCGATTCCGACTTCTCGTTCACTCGATCATGAGTTACAGTCAGTGTCACCTTCGCCTTCCATACCGTCCGTGTCGCCTGTACCATCGACATCGTCATCTGGAACCATACCAAATCGCCCATTGCATTCACTGTCGGCGACATCGAGACATGACACTCCTGTACCAACGAGGCATGCGCCTCCAGCCACCGCATCTCCAGCAACATCCCCATTTTATGACGGCAGAGCAGGCTTGCAGGTTACAGGCCCTCCGCGGGCACCTCAGAGGACAGGGACCGAGCCCCCTCGCGTGCATAGGATCCCGATCACACTGATTGCCAATAATATGTAAGTTTGTATTTGATTCATATATGTATTTCTAATTATCGATGTAAATTATTAAATAAGTTTTTAAGATGTTATGCATTTTAATGAAACACAGGGAATTGCATCCTTCTCATTCTTGTGCGCGGAGGATGACAAAAGGTTTCAAGAGATGGATGATTCCAGAAGGGTATTGTTGGAAGTCGGTACCAAATCATCATAAAGACCACTACTTGCGCCAATGGCAGGTACGCATGACTAATAAATGTCTTAGGATTTATACTAATTTTTCAATGTCTTGTAACGATTGCACTCGCCATTTTATAGGTATATTTTAGATGGGATGACGCGATTCACGAGGATCTCATTCGTGCGGCGTACGACACGCATGCATGCACAAGGTAAACCGCATTGATGCACAAGTTAAAGAAGAATCGTGTGCAGCCAAACTTTGTTACAGATGAGGCGTGGAGGAGATACTTGGAGTACTGGGAGAGCGAGGACTTTCTTGCCAGGGCTAGGCAAGCGTCTACGAATAGGAACATTGAGGTCGAAGGACCTGGGACTGGACCCTCAAAGCACGGTGGTGGCTCGGTGTCTTTTGTGACTACCAATGAAAGATTGGTAAGTGTTTTTTACACTCTTGTTTATTTTTTTCATTTCTACACTTGTTCACTATGCCTGTGTTTGCTTTTAATGTTGTTTTTTTTTTAAATTTCTTACACATTGATGCTAGTTTAACTCATTTGCATTGTACAGATTTCATTCACTTCAGTTTATTTCACTTCTATGCAATTGATTTGTGTTTGGCGAATATAAGTGCGTCGACCTACTAGTAATTGACATATTTAACAATTTTATAACTTTTGTATGCATACTAATACATCCGAGACACCACCTACCGTGAATGAAGTGTATTTGCATTTCCACACCGTAAATCACGATGGGGTGATATTCATCGATACTAGATCGGAGCGGTTCTATGTAAGTATAGAAATACGAGTGAATTAGTAGTAAGTTTACTTTAAAGCATATCATTTAAGTTGTTTATTGTTGATCCATGCAGGCTAAGCTCCAGATGAGACGTTGGGAGCTGACCCAGGCTACACCGAACCAGCCGGTGGATGATGAGGTGGTGTACTTCAATGTGGCAGGTGAGTGTCCCAAAGGACGTGTCTACGGTCTCGGGTCGTTAGGGAGAAAAAATAGAAGATATGCAGATCCTGGTGCTAGCACATCCCAGTTGCCGGAGATGGTGCCACGTTCAGAGTTCGATAGTGTTGCCGAGTAATTACGATTGGTTGTGGCGTTTATGCATAGGCAATTCGGGATGACCATGGATGGAGCAGGCCTATCTCAGCCACAGCCACCACCACCACCACCACCACCACCACCACCTCACGAAAGCAAAGCGATCGCCGCAAAATAGATCCCGTCGATCCACCACAGCAACAGACAATGTTGATCGAGAGATGCAAGATTGGCTTACGAGATATGAGCAGCTTGGTGATACTTAGGTATTTTTCTTGTTGTTTGTGTAACTTTTGATATGATAATTTTGCTTTTGTAGATAACTTTTATAGTTGTTTATAGAACTTTTAGATTGATAGTTCTTTTTGTGCATATTTAGAGGATTGGGAGTTTTTTGTGGTTGATGTTGAATAATAAGATTGGTGGTTTTTGTGAATACTTAGGCATTTGGAACATTTATTATACTTGACAAGCTTTCGTGGATATATAAATCTTTTTCAATGTCGAATTGTACATTTTTTCCCTCATTTGAATCTTTGTTGTTGATATATATTTGTTGATGTATGTATGCCAAATTCTGCTTTTTGGGGGGATGTTAGCACCCCCAAGGAGTTGTTGGAGGGGGTGCAGGCGATGGAGCAGGTCATATGGTTGTATTTTCAGGTTTAGAGGTTATGGAGAACCAATTGGATTCATCTTAGTTGTGAAAAGAAAACAAAGCGTACAAACGGAATTGAGACGGATTAGCAACGAAATTCAGAGATTCCATTGCTATTCTGTCTCTAATTGCCGAGGAAATAGCCGCGCCAAACTGGGTAATACTAAATTTAGACACGAAATAGAGACGGAGATTAGCAACGGATCAGAAACGGAATTCAAGCATTTCATTGCTGATCCGTTGCTAATCAACAACAGATTAGAAACGGAATTCAAGAATTCAGTTGTTGATCCGTTTCTAATTAGCAACGGATCAGAAACGGAATTCAAGCATTCCGTGTCTGATCCGTTGTTGATTACGAAAGGATCGCTTTAATTCTCTGTCTGATCCGTTGCTAATCAGCAACGGATCAGCAACGAAATGCAATTAGAATTTTCCACTTAGGAAGAAATTCCATTTCAGTTACGTTTTTGTTCCGTTTCTAAATTCGTCTCGAATCCGTCTCTATTCAATCTCTAATCAGCAACGGAACACATTTCTGTTGCTAACTAAATTAGCTTCGACAGATTTAGCGACGGAATTAATTCCGTCTCTGTTACGTTGCAGAATATACTTAGAGACAGAATTTAAGCGAATCAGCAACGAAAATTTTCGTTTCTGATCAGCTGTTTTTTTGTAGTGATTATTACTATAATTGAACCGTTATACTTGCGGTTACGATAATAAATACACCTCTTATCTCACATTTTCCTTGATCTCTAGGTAAATCTAAGGCTCTCATCATATAAGACAAACATGCCTTAGATTACCATTAATCCCATGTGATTTTTCCGCTTTGGCTATCTTTATGCATATCCATGGTTAAAATAACTTTCTACTATACTTGGCTCATGTATTTAGTTTATAAGTGAACTTTAGTTATTAAAACCACATTGATCTTAATTAGCTAACTTAGATTCTTGATCTAGATTATTATGACTAATTTGATGTAGGCCTATTTTAAGTGCATAGGCCTATACTTAGCCATTTAAATCAATTGTCTCTAAAAATCTTAATTTAGTCCTACATCAAGCTCATTAACTTGACTTAGATTAGTCCGAGTGAATGAAATAAATTTCAAACTTAGGCTTTTTAATAGGAATTAAAAATATCGCCTAAGTCTTGGCTAACCTTAGTCTCCCAGTACATCTGCCCATCTCTCCCTCATGCCCACACATCTCGGTATAATCATTTATTCGCAACTCAACGCTAATAATAATGAAATTGCGCATGCATATCTAGATAGGTATAATACATGCATCATACACAAATAAAACATTTATTTTACCTCGGTGTCGACGTCTGAGTTCTGACCAAGTGCGCCACGTAGGACTAGCCACAAGGTCACAATCGTACAAGACGAACAATTAGAATTAGTGTTTTTTCGGTCGTTATAATGTATTTCTTCTTTTTTATTGGCTAAACCACTCATTATCTGCACTATCTACAACAAAAGTTTAATAAACACTTGTTTTTCAAGAATTGCATACTAGTTTGGGATTAGCTAAATTATATAAAGCATCATGAAAGCAAAGGAACAAACAACAACAACAATGACGACATAGCCTCAATCCTAAATAAATTAGTTAGAGTCAACTACGTGAATCAATCTCTTCTATTACGCTTAATTTAGTACAATTGACAGTATATTTTCTAAATTATTTAAATCACTCCTAAGCAATGTGTCCCAAGTTAGCGCCAGTGTATCAATGTGGAGAATTTCAAACCAAAATACTTTTTTCCTTTCAAAAAAAAAGTCAAAGTGGAGAAACATCTAGAGGTAATAAAACTTTCTCCATAAGCTGTTGATGGATGCGTATGTATATTAATTAATATGGTAGAACTTATTTAAAAAAATTGAAAACATGAACATTGTTAGTTTAATATAGCCCGTGGCTATCAAAAATCATGGGTTTGCCCGACCTCATGTTTCTATTTCAATGACCTTACATATATATTGTTGAAGAACGCTCAAGCGATTTCCTTCATGACCTCTTGAAGGGGTGTTCCGCAAGGACTAACAAGTTGGAAATGAATGAATGTACATGAATGACATTAACCATTTCTGAACCACATACAATATAAAAAAGGAAAGATTTAAATGGTTTGAGAAGCTCGTCATCAATTGTGCTAAATCAAGCATAATAGAAGAGTTTAATCCATGCAGCTAACCCTAATTAATCTAAGACTGGAGGCTATGTTGTTGTTGTTGTTGTTGTATACAATACAAATATACAATACATAAGGACCATGTTGTTGTTGTTGTTGTTGTATACAATAAAAATATACAATACATAAGGACCTTACGACCAAACCTCAAGAGCAATTTCACATCTCAAGAACCATCCATGGCTCAATTTTGGCCTAATCAAAACACTTAACAACATTTGATTATTTATAATAACAAAAAAGAAAAACTTTACCTATGTTATTATTGTTAAAACCGTTCTGAGCAGAGGCGGATTTAGAGGGGGTGATTGCCCCCTAACCCTCGGGATCCCCTATAATGCCTTTACGTATTCGTCATTTCCACCCCCTATGGTCGACACATGCTCTCTATTTAACAAGTGTAGCATTGTAAAAAAAATGATGTATTCGAAATGTCTTGAGTGTAGCATTATCATTTTTTTCGTTATACTTAGTTTTTCATATTTATATATTTTTTTGTTTGGAAAATAAAAAAGTTAAAGGTTAAAGTTCGCTCCTTCCCCAACAAGATTTTTTAGTTTTGCCACTAGTTTTGAGCATGTACCTAACTTCGTATAATCCCCCAAATCTCGCAATTTAGTTCATAAGATCAGTGCGTACATGCCAAAGTATCTAGTGGAGAGAGATGAGGCCTCGCTTACTAAAAGCCAATTAAAAGGTAAGTTTTAAGATATTCTGTGTTATTCAAGTTGGAGTGATCTTATCAAAAATAAATAAATAAAAATCGGTGTGTACACAATGATCCATTTTTCCTTTGATGATTATGTAATTGATTTGTTAAAAGAATTATTGTTATACCTGACCTTTAAATTAATTTAATCCCTACCCAAATGAACTATAATTCTTCATTTGCTTTTGTACTTTACTGCTGCCTTCGGTTAAAGATAATGACATTACAATATTATATATTTAAGGCCCATAACCAAGGATTGAGTTCTTTTCTTTTCTGATTCCAGTTCAGTGTACCTGTCCATCATATACCTTTTGCACCACATTTAATATAGCTTTACGTTAGCTTATTGGTAATGGTATACAATGACACTCTAAATGCACAATGAGCCCACATAAACAGTTCCGAAAAATTTAGAGATACATTGTGTTGCAGTTTTTTCATACTTGGTACTATGATGTTCAAGACTATCTTTAATTAATTAGTAGTATTTTACAAGAGACACAATTCAACACGTGTTCCTATATATGACTTCGGATGAGCTCTGATGAACAATAAATTGGTACAAGAAAATAGTTAATTTAGACTAACATTTAGTGTTAATATAATTGTAGCATTTTTTTTTATCGAAATTCTCTTTTCAAATGTGATGTAATTATTCATGTCTAATAAGTTGACGAAACTTGCATATAAAGGACTTTTGAATCAAATTGTGGCTTGTTTGGTTTGTTTTTGGTAACTTACAATGTTAGTTGGGAGTTATCTCTTTGGAGTTAATATTTTTATGTTTGGTTCAACTTTAAATTTGTAGGGAAGTTTCAAATTTTTAAACAATAAAAAATATTAATTGACATAAATAGCCTTCTAACAAGAGAGAGATGAGTAATAAATGAGTCATTAATGAGAGGTAATTATATCCACAACTTGGGAGATAACTCCCTATGGGGTGGTGGGGAGATCGATATCTCACACCCTATGATGTGATTTGAGAGATAACTTGTAGGCAAATTGAGCAGCCAAACAAGATTAGTTTTCAACTCCTTGTAAGTTATTTCTCGGAAGATAACTTCATCCCTAACTAAACAATACTTTTGTCTTCTAATTCACACAGTAATTATGTTTATTTACAGTCGTGGGCCCTACGCCCCTTGAAAAGCCATAATAACTGGATAAGGGAAATTAGATTTCGGGTACAAATTAAGCCACGATTCACCGTTAGTGCACACCCCATTTGTCAAACCAAACCTAAAATCTCATTTAAATACGAAAATACCCTCCTCATTTGTGAGGTAATTTGCCAAAAAGAAGATCGGAAATTCCTCTTTACTGTGAACGGCACTTTTGTCCAATACTGTTTCAATAAAGTCAAACAATGCTAGTCTTGTAATAAGTTGTAATAGGTCCAGGCGCCCTTTCACTGTGTTGAGGAAGCTTAGCTTTTCTCTTTTTATAACTTTTTAAAAAAAAAATTATACAAGCATATTATAGAAACTCAACGTTCTTAAAAGGTAATTTTGTCCCAATATATAATAAATTTAGGTTGAATATCACCTAAAGATCTATCTATTATGTATTTAATGAGACTCGAACTTTATTTCTTTTCCTGTAAAAGATAGACCTCAATCTCATAGCTATTTTTGCTTATTTATTTTTATTTTTTAGCTTCAGCTTAAAGTGATATAATATATCACTTTTACTCCTATAGTGAGGATTCCAAGCAATTATTCTCCAACAAATTTATTTTAAGAGCATATAATTTTTAAATAAAAATAATAAATTAGATAATTATTTTTACTGTGTTGAAGAACATTAAATATGAGCAACATGGTAAAAAAAAGAAGTAAAAAACCGCTTCTATTAGAAGACTCTTATCTTTTTATAGACCAATCCAACTCAAGTCTGGATTAGTCGAAACTCAATAATATGAATATTGAATGGTGCAAACTAAAATAAATCTATATCTATACTATATATAATATCAATCCTCCCTTACGTTCAATTAACAAAAACTTTACAATTATATACCCAAAACACCCTTAAGTTCTATTTTATCATTGGTTAAAGAAAACAAGTGACATGGCTACTTTTGTAATTTTGCTTCTACTTTTTCACTTCCTGTTGAACAATTATATTTTTGAAATTGAAATTGCCTCATACCTAAAATTTTGAAATTGCTTTACAGGAAAGTCGTTTCGGCTCTCACACTAAAATATCGGTAGTTGTTTAGTAGGTTTATATATCCATTCGATTTTTAAAACCACGATTAGTGGTTTCAATTTGAGGAACCAAAAGCTATTTTTTGGTTAGTTTCCTACAAATAAGCAAAAGTTAATGAGGATTGGAGGAGTTACAACTGAATGGTAGTTTTTCAAAGGAATAAACAATTTGAATCGATTTAACATCTTTGTTTTGTGTTCAAGAGAGGCGATCAAAATCCTCTCACTCTCTCGCCTCCTCCTCTTCGACCACCACAGCTGCGACTCCGCTCTCCTTCCGTTCACTGGCAGTCTCCCTCCTGCGTGATCAGACGCAGCGAGTCTCACGACTCATCCCCAAGCCCAAGCCTAAGCCCATCGCCTTCGTCTCCAGTGAACTCTCTATCTACAGCACCGCCGACATTTGATAAGGCGAAATCGTCGCCTTTGGAAGAGGAGAGGGAGAATGAAAAGCGACAATGGCGATGACATGAATGTTCGATAGTAGTCGGTAATTGGAGTTATACTTATATATAAGATTGATGTTTCTATGTTGTAGGCTGATTTTCTTTTTTGATGTTTTGGCCTTTGTTTTGGAACATTTTGAGGGCTGGACAATTTAAAAGACGCTGATAGATAAATAAGGTATGCATGGCGCATATCTAGAATGGATTGTTTTTCGGTTTTCTTTATTGTTGCTAATAGGAAGTTTTGATGGGTAATGTCCAGAGGGGTTTTGTTTCAATTGTTGGCGATATCGCCAATGCAGGAGTTCTATGGGTTGATCGCCAATGCAGCCTTTGATTCATAAAAAAAAAAAACAACAATTCAATGGGTTGATCGCCAGGAAGGCTCATGTGGGAGCAATTCATGATTTCTTACATTTTTTAGTTTTTAGTTTTCTTCAAGTCTTCATAATTAATTAGTTTACATGTTTAATGTATGCACTTACTTTTATTTACATTTTAGCATAAACCACAAATTGAGGCTGCAGAATTGTGTAGTTGATAATGTCAAACAAAGAATTATGGATTGTTCGCCGCAAGGTACTTTGATCAACTAATTAGGATGTGACCCAAAAAGTGAAAAGACATTTGAAGGCATCAAAGAAAGTGAAAGGAGTGAGGCAGGAAATAGTAGAACCTAATAGATGTCAGTTCAAGAGAATGAACATTCCATTGCCATTGTCAATTATGCAAAAGTGAGTATAACAAAAGGTGATGAAGAAAGTCTAATTGAAGTTATAATACATCATATGTAGATTGTTTAATCTAAATGTTTTGAACTACGCCACAAAAGAATAGATTGTAATACTCTAAAATAATGACCACGAAAAAATTGTTGACATGTAAAAAAAACATATGGAAGATTATTTTAACATATTTTTTTTAGAGAAAACTCATAAGTGCATGCAAGTGCTTTTTTTTTGTGCACCACGTGTGGAGCACGTGCCGACATATGGAAGATTATTTTTAACATATTTTTTTTAGAGAAAACTCATACGTGCATGCAAGTGCTTTTTTTTTGTGCACCACGTGTGGAGCACGTGCCGATAGACTAGTGATTATTTATAGATATTTCTACGAATGTGAAAATATCTAATAAAAGTTATATATTATATATACTAGTCGATGGGCACGTGCTCTGCACGTGAGGCAAATATATTATTTTTCTCGTACTATATATATATTGATATGAAATGAAACATTTTTCCCTCCTCATTTTCTGGGTCCGGGACCGGCAATAAATTTTGATTTCTATTGCCGGAGTTAAAAAAATGGTATGCAAAATATGGATAACTTGTACATGTGGCACAATAAAATTTTGAATAAGTCAAAGTAGAAGCAACTATTTTTGTTGCTTTCTTGTTAACAGTGAATATCGATCTCAATTATTTCTCTTGAAATTAAACCACTGTAAGACAATAAGAACAATTAAAGAACAATTGATCTAAAAGTTTGTATAGTAAATAGCAATTGATGTAAAAGTTTATATAGTTAGCAAAAAATAAAAATTACAAAATTTATACAAAAAATAAAAATAGAGAAAAAAATCTCCCTGTATAATCGTGAGAACTTTTAACTCCTTCACAATCATAATATATCTTTTCTTAAAAGAACTGCAAAGCATTGGCTTCGAGAAATGAAGTTACGTTTTGGAAGCGAATCCTCCAGAATTGAATTTCAAAGGTTAATAGCATCCTAAACATCTACTATTTCAGAATTATTGACATATTGAGCGGCGGGACTTTTAGCACCAAATAATTCATCTCCGGAAGCCTCACCGACTTCCCCCACCGAAATCCAAGTCCAACGTCGGCACGCTCACGTTCTCCCGTCGACTCAGATCGTAACGCGTGTGGAACAGCGCCACCCCTCCCGCCTCCGGCAACCCCTCGCACCCCCCGAAACCTGTCCCTCACCGCCGTCTCCAGCCTGGTCACCGCTGTCCCCAAATCCACAATCACTCCTCCTCCGCCGCTGCCCACCGCCGCCTCCGCTACCGGAATCACCTCTCCCCCGACCCCGACCCCTGCCAACTCCACATAATAAAACGTGCGTGTTCTTGTGAAGATTTGAGACTACAACTCTCGCCGCCAACTACAACACCAAAAAATCAAAACCCCAATTAAAATTCCCGGAACCCCATCTACCTAAAACCCAAACCAACACCAAAACATTAACCGAAGAGTAATCCGGGTGGCTGGCGGTCATCGCGGCGGCGGTCTCGGCAGCGAGTTCATCAAGCTGGCTGGTTGTGACCCCCTTGTAAACCCCGGCGGCGCCGACGAGAATGCCTTCGATGTTGTGGCCGCAGCCGTGGGCGATGTTATCGACTGAAGCGGCGTCGTTGAAAGTTAGGGTTTCAGAGATGCAGTCGCCCACGGTGTAGGAGCCGTCGCCGTAGGAGACCTGGTAGAGGCAGGAGTTGTTGCGGCAGGCGAAGATCTCGAGGGAGCAGCACTGGGGGGTGTCGCAGGAGATGGAGGAGAAGGAAGAGAAGAGGGAAACGTGGAGGGAAAGAGAGAGAGAAAGAAAAAAAAAACAATCGTGGAGGAGATATAGCACAATTTGAGGGAACGGTTAAACAACTTCCTAAATCCCTATAATCGTGCTCTATTTAAAAAAAAAACAATTCAAAACAAACCAAATTTTAGTTGACTCCAAAAGATTGTTAACCGCCTATTAAAGTGGATTTATTGATTAAATAACCAAATTATCCTCATCTTGAAGTGTTTTGATTTAAGTAGGTAGGGGCATACTTGGGAGATTTTGGCAAAAAGGCTTCACGGTTAACCGCTTTGGGTTTGCTATTATAATAGTATAGATAAGAAAAAAGGAAAAGATAAAAAAGGCAAAAAGGCTTCATTAAGTATTTCATTGCTACTATTATTATTATTATAATAATTTTTTGAAAAAAATATTTTCATGATAAAAAAATAGAATATTTCATTTCTTCTCTCTCTAAAAAAAGAATGTTTCATTTCTAGCAGATATAACATATGGGTAGATTTAATAAGATACACATATTTTTATGTTTTGGATGTGTATTCAATTACTCGTCACTAGTACATAAAATACCTTTAATAACGGTTTTAAACCGTTATTAAAGGCTTTTATATCGGTTTTAAACCGTTACAACCACCGTCATTTTATTAGACGTTACGAAAGTTTAAGGCCTTTCCTAACGGTTTTAAACCGTTATTATATAGTTGATATCCAATTCAATTCCTATCGATTATTCACCGTAAGGAAAGGCTTTAATAGCCTTTAATAACAGTAACTGTTATTAAAGGGCTCTCAATTTCTTTTTAAAAAAAACAACAACAAACATAAGATATCTTCAAAACCCATATGAGAAATCTGGATTTCTTCAATACCCCAGATGAGAAACATGAACAACAAACCAAACAAGAAAATGGAGCAAACTTTATTCAACAATAGAAAGAGCAGAGGCATTAGACAACTTTATTAAGCATATAACTGTTAACTAAACTAAACATTTGTGAATTTACACATTTAATAAGGTCATGTGGAAAAATTGCAAGCCATTTTGGGAAGAGCAAACTTACCTCAACTTTTAGGAACCCCAGCAAGACCCCTAACAATCCTGCCATCCTCTAACGTCGAAAGCAGCACAGGACTGGTAGCATGACGTAATCTGGAACCAAAGGTTTGTTAAAATTCATCCAAAAAATAAAAAAAATAAAAAGAAATAGAACAGTTGCAAATGACATAATCATCACTTACACTTTCCCTTCTTCAAAAGCCTTTTTGAATTCTGCTCTAGAAGGTGGAAGGTAATCTGAGACTGAGTCATGTCGCCTAGAATGCAGGTACATTAATGTACCTTTGAGAACAGTCAGCAAGTTAATACCATCTTCCTGCCCGTATTGTTAATAATGCATTCCAATGAGTTGCCTTGAGCATAATCAACCATTGAGACTCTGGTTCACAACTAATTTTGTAATTAGACATAGGTGATGATTTAGCCAAGAAGATGATGATGGTCAATGAAAAACATTGGTCCATAATGACCTACAGATCATAGATTCAAATTTAGAAAGACCATGTACGTAGTTTGACGTGAAGGCTGCATAAATCAATCCTTCATCAAATCTCATGCACGATAAAAGCCACATGATTTCAACGATGTGTATAAATCATAGGTCTAGTAAGGGTAAGTAAGGATTAGAATGCTGGAGTCCAATATTGGACTTTAATTAAGAAAATGAAATTTGGTTAGTTTATACTCCATACCTATAGTACATGTTTTTATCTTGGAGAACGCCTTGTTCCTAAGACGTGTATATACTATTACATTATCAATAAAATCCCCGTTTCCTATATATATCTATATATATATATATATATATAAACTCCATACCTATAGTTGGAGATGCATTTATAGCAAATATTATACCTCCCCAATCTACATGCCCCTAGAGTGGCATTTAGAACTTCCAGAAGTCATAATGGTAAGTTGAACACCTTGAAAAATGAGGGTAAAATAGGAAGAGCAACAACTAACAAGCATACAAGGACTCACACAATTCACTCCTTTGATAAGCCTAGTAAAGAGATGTTCATTAGAAATTGTACTGACATTTAAAACTAGAACCCAAACTTTATGGAAATAGAAAAATGTCAATACACCAGTACAACATTACAACTAGAAAGAAAACAATTTCTCACCAATAGAAGGGTATGACCATTTTCCTTGAAGTAGCGAACTTTGCAGTTTTTTAATGACTTTGCAAGCCTTCGAGCTTCATTTTCACTTAGTAGCATGTTATCCTTGCCAATAATAATTAAAAAAAAAAAATCACCCCCCAATAAGCCACAAAAGAATCAATTCATAGAAACCAACAAAACGCAATCCTAGGTCAAACCCGAAATTTTTTTTTAACTTCATAGACCTAAATTTTTCTTCTATTACTTTTTTTTTTTTTTTTTAGAAGAAACTGAACAAATTATTTATATTAAAGTGAGAAACAGCAGTTACAACCCAAAACCTAATGAGAAACCAGAGGTATCGACTTCACAAGACTACACACAGAACATATCCATTTTCATCAAACACGCCCAATCAGCAAGCTTAATATCCTTTCCAAAATTCGCATGCCAACACGCCCACAACTCAATGTTTATAAATATTGTTATAGGGGTTGGTGTTTGTGTCATCTAAGAATCACCTACTATTTAACAACCAAATGTTCCAGAGTTGCAAAAACACCTTAACCACTATTTCCTTAGCTCTATCACGACCAGCAAAACCATTAATAACTAAAAAAAAGGTCTTATGACTCTTATACTAAGATGGCCTAATTTTGCCACAAGGCTTAATCTCTCTAGTAAAAACACATTGAATGAACAAATGTTCCACCTTTTTCTCATTCTCCATGCACAACACCGACTCAACAACATCATTATGAACATTATGATTTCAACTACTACATTAACAATTGTCCAATGGTACCTGTTTTAAGTGAAAATAACAGCGACAACTTCTTTTGGCCATGGAATTATTTCCCCAAGAGCATTGTCCAGTGTTGTCCAATTGTTTTGATTCCTCCACAAGAAAACATTTGGTTCAAACACCCTCTCCACATACACTAAGTATGCACTTCCTCCAATAGGTACGTATGCCATCCACGAGATGCATGAGATCATCAGTTTCAACCTCTCCTTCGCCGACTAACTTGTTTGGAGACAACTAATAAAAAATCTTCCATTTCTTGTCACGTAAGTTTGGAGGGTCGTTTTGTTGCTACAAGAAAAAACAAAACAAAATTCTCAACTCGAATAGGCTATTAACTTAGATGACAAATATCGCTTTTACCTGCCGCGAAGATGGAGGAATTTGTTGGCTATGAACGAGTTCCGCTAATTGTTCATGTTTTTCTTCTAATCTTTGAAAATCCCCTAGAAGCTTCCCAACCAAAATTGTGCTTTGAGGTACTACGCCAACATTAGAAATGATAGCAAATGCGGAAAGCTAGGATTTTGGAGGAACCTGAAAGGCTCGACGGAGGAGAAGACGAGGCAGGGTTGGTGGAGACTAGAGAACCAGATTGGGAGTTCGATCTTCGGAAGCCCTAGCGAGGGATTTCGAAAAGGAGAGAACCAAATTGCGGCCTTGGATCGAAAGTATCGGGTTTGGAGTGTCTTCGCCTTCGACTTCCGGTTTGAGAGAGAGAGAGAGAGAGAGAGAGAGAGAGAGAGAGAGAGAGAGAGAGAAAGTGTGAGGGGTTTGGTTTGGGTTATGTATATAAACTTTATAATGACGGTAACCGTTATCTATTTGTATCCTTTAATAATGGTTTCCACAAACCGTCATTAATGGTTATGTTATTAAAACACATTAGTATTGTTTATATATTTTTCCACTTACAAAAAAAATCCTTTAATAGATAAGTTTCGAATTCCTTTGATGATTGTACAATTATTTATTTATTTACGTTAAAATATATTTGACGAGATGGACGAGAAATCGCATGCTTAAAGACAAGATTTAATTTGAGGAGGCGGTGAGTTGGTCTCTAGTTAAAGCCAAAGAAAAAAAAAATCTAAGTTTTTGGAAAAAATAAATAAAGTATTAATCCGTGGGTGTACGAAGAGAAACACTGGAGTGAACTTAGAACCTCCACCGGTGTTCTTTGCCACAGAGACGCTACACAAACCACAACCAGACAGATCCTACGTTGATCTCTCTCTTCGGTTTTTCAACTCTGGCTTTGCTCGCTTTACTCACTCGTCTGCCCAACCATGATCGAACACCAAACCACGAATGCGAACCACGACTCCCGATTCCTCTACCCAGCACATCGCGAATCGGAAATCGGAGCTCACGAGCTCCAGATTGATCCCAGAAATGCCCAAAACAGTTCGAATTCACATCCACCGCGTGAACTCAACGAATTCCATGTCGAATGGGATTCTAGGTCGTCCTCCGGCGCCGGATCGACCGCCGCCAAGTACAAATTGATGTCTCCAGCTCGCCTCCCGATCTCGCGCTCGCCTTGCCTCACGATCCCCCCTGGCTTCAGCCCAACTTCGCTGCTTGATTCGCCTGTCCTTCTATCGAACATTAAGGTAGGTCTAAATCGCTCATACGTTCTGTTCAATTTGATCTCGTTCAGTTTTCGTGATTTTGTGAATCGTGATCGAATCGAATCGAACGGATTAGGTTTAGGTTTCGGCTTGATCAATGGAACGTCTGAGTTCAACTTTGTATTGTGATCAAATGTGTGTAGAAAATCTGAATGGAATATTGTTACTGTATGTTATTGTTAAATTTGGGATCTTTTTGTTTGTGGAGTATGTTTATGCAATGAAGCTCGCTTTCTATTTCGTTCTTTTGGATTGGAATTTCCATGTAAGAATGTGCTGAATTCGATTTGTTTAGTTGCTGGTATAGTTCGTTTCGGGTGTGCGTCGAAATGGAGAAATTGCCATGTAAGAATGTGCGGAATTGCCACGTAAAAATCTGAGGCCTTTGTCCAGATTCTGATGCCCACTTTAACCCTATTTTGTGTTGATTCCTTTATGCCCATTAGAAGGGTCTGACATTTGTTAAATATGTTATCAGCCTCTTGTATTGATAATATTGACTTGGTACTGATAATTCTTTCTCTCAGGCTACTTCTTTTTGTAGCATGATAGAAGTAAGTGTGTATATGCTCCCAAATTGCATCTTTCTTTTGTGTGGTTTCTGTTTCGCGTCTAGCTTTTTCATAATGGAAGAATCATGATTTGGGAGTGTAACGAATGACGTAAAAGTATAAATCCAATTAAAATGGAATTTGATCTCTGTTTCATTGAGACTTTGGGGTATTTAGAGGTTGCTCTTTGGAACTGGAGGTGTCGGGGAAAGAAGTAAGACAACAGTTGTTTCCATCTTTGGTCTGAGGTAGTTTTTCTCTCGCAATTTTTGTTTTAATTGTAATAATTCCGTTTATGTTTCCTACTCTTGACTGGATTATTTGCTATTTCATTGTATTTTCAAGAGAAATCTTTGAAATATCAATCATTTGTTTCTTTCTTTGAGTATCCATTTTCTTTGAAAGACTAAAAATTATTTGACCTCGATTTATGAGCAGTTGATATTTTTATTTGCTTAAATTTCACTATAGCTTAAGGCCAGAAGAGTTGAGCTTGCGATTCTTTCTTTGGAGTTTTGATCCTATTGCTGCCTCTCTTGGCATATCTTTTTTAAGAATAGCTTCAACAAGTGGCTTGTTCTTTCAGGTAGAATCTTCACCTACGACCGGTACCTTCAACAACACCAAAATCATGCGAGATATTGTTGTTTCTGATACGTTCTCTTCTCCAAAGGACACTTCTGATGGTAATAAATATTATGAAAGAAGCTCCAGCGATTTAGAATTTAAAACTCACATCAGCTTGAGTTCTGGAATGTCTTCATCAACAATATTGGTAAGCATCTGCAAAATAATGTCTTGACCAATTCATGTCTTGTAACTGGAATATTCTTACTGCCTTCACCTTCTGATGCAAATTCAGATACTTTTCTTCATAATGTAGTTTTAGGGTGGGAAGCTAAACGATTCGTGCTCGTGATATATGACCAATTTTTTTCAGAATTGCAAAGGTTTCGTTTATTGTGCATGCTATGTCATTGGAGCTTTCCACATTATTGATTTGAACCTTGTGTGGCGGCAGCATTCAATTTATGTCTCTTAAGTTCCATAATTCTTCTCAAAATAAAATAAATAAAATAAATAAAATAAAATGACGTTGTTGTACTTGTTTAGGTATGCTTTTCTTATTGTAAAAAATGTTTTTGTTGCAATATCTTGATATTCATTGTTAGACTCTTAGCCAATAAAAGCTTGGCTGCTGTCCACAAATTCCCATGGTATCAAGGCTCATCTTTGTGGAAGGTCTTGGGTTCAAAACCTTTATTGTAGTGTTTATTACTCCCATTGGACATTTGCATATTTGACATTTACATCTTCTCTTTCTTTCCTTTGGCTCTTCACATGCAACACTTGTTTGGACATTACCGAAAGTACTGAATAGCTTGATATTTATTATTGGATCCTAAATAGCTATAGCCTATAGTTATGGTACCCCTGAGTAATTTTCTCATATGGGGTTGGCCATAACACTACAGGGTTCAATTTGTCTAATCTTTTTCTCATTCTTAAGTTGACGGTAAAAATATCAAATATAAGGTTGTTATTTAAGTCTAGTGGTTGAAAATTAAGATCTTTTGAGGTGTGACGACTCCTTGCTTTGCTTTCCAGTGTCCATAATGTTGCATTGTCCTCTCACCACAACAAAAAAGACTCCTTCTTTTGGTCAAGTGGAATCTAGTAGAGGTTGAATGAAGTTCAATGTATACAAATATTATAGAATTTGACGATAAATAGGTTTTTATGTTCTTATAAATATTATACGCATTTTCAATTGAAATAAGTAATCTTTTAAAACATTAGTCTTCACTACTTTTGACATCCAATAATTTGGTAATGTGATTCACTATGCTGTAAAATTATGTTGGTTAGTCAATTGAAAAAATCAAGTATCCCTTGCTTATATATTTATATGCAGAAAACTTTGGTTATTTGTTTTCTGGCAAAACTTTTCTTTGGTCCCCTAACTTTCAACCTTTTATGCTTTTCGTCCCTAAACTTTCAAAGTTGCATATTTAGTCCCTTAACTTTCAAAAGAGTACATATTTGGTCATTTCGCTATTGGAACCGTTAAGTCGGTTGACGTGGCTAACGAAACCGACCACTTGGCCGGTTTTCTATTGAACCGCTAGTTCAGCCATGAACCGGACCAAACCAAACTCAAAAAATCCAAATCATTTTCCTCCAAATCAAGCAGGGCCTGAATTGCTAAAAAAAAAAAAAAAAAATCGTGCGCCCCCCTTCGTTCAATAGTTTGATCTCTGCACTTTCATTAATGAATGCCCAACTATCCCTATAAAGACAATTGAAGTATTGTATTTTTTTTTCTTACATCAGTTGAAGAATTGGATTTGTGAAATGTGTTTTCAATTCCAGATTTAGATACAGTGATTTTTTTATTTTTTATTTTTTATTTTTAAGTTCTATCCTTAAGTTCGCTTGTAGGATAGCAAAAGCATGCAAGTCTCAATGGTGACACAGATTCAATCTCTCTACTTTTTGAGAAACATGTAATGAACATCACTTACCAAACTAGCAAACTAAAATCCAAAAAGGGCCCTAGAAAGAATTCATGATTATTCAAATAAAAAACCATAACCTAAGTAGCCACAAAACGCAAAATTACGAAACTCTAGTTCGATTGAAGACTTGAAAAGTTGAGAGAGATTGAAGTGTGAAGTGTGAAGAAACGTTATACATTGTTCAAAGATAGTTTGTTCATCTTTTTTATTCCTCTCATCAATTGGGCAAGATGTTCGTGCGCGAGAGAGAGAATCGATGAAAGGGGTGAGTTCGCGCTCTCGAACAGAAAGAATGAAGGGTGGGGCTTGGGAGGAAAAACTTTTTTTTTTTTTTTTTTTTTTTTTTTTTTTTTAAGTTGGGTAACTAAACCGGACCGGTTCACAGTTGAATCGTTAGTTCACGAAAAAATTGGATATGTGGCCGGTCTAGTTAGATTTTAACGGTCCATGTAACAAAAGGACCAAATGTGCACTAATTGGAAAGTCGAGGGACTAAATGTGCTACTTTGAAAGTCGAGGGACCAAAAACATAAAAGGTTGAAAGTTCAAGGACCAAAAAATGGGGTTTTTTATTTTTTATTTTTTATTTTTTTTAGAGGAGGTTTTATTTAAAGCTAATTAAAGGACAATAAGAACAAAAGAGTTACTTTGTGAGTATTGAAAATACACCCAACCAACTTGGTCAAGCCCTTACAAAGTTCATTCCGTCCTTCCATACTACTACACCAAATGCCTAATCGAATTGGATTACTTCGCTCTTAGCCACTTAGTGATGAGATATCCATTATGCAGAGTAGAAGACGCCACCCGGTGGAAATCCATCGACATAAAGGAATTCTAGATCTTGTTTCCATCTTTATTCTCATCCTTAAACATTCTATATAATCGCTTTTGGACCATATTGATCAAACTGTTGCAAGCAAAGCCATTCTCTATGGCCTTGAACTGCACCGATGAATGTTGCATTTGCTAAGGGGAAATTGCTTTACTAAATTACCCCAACATTTGAGATAGTGTAAATTTCCCAATTTCCTTGGGGAAATTGTTTTATTTTGGTCTACATCTTAAGGGTGAAAAGGTAACACAAATGAATATGTAAATTGATGTCTCTAGTTTTGCAAACATAAGATGCAACAATGATGGAGGAGGAATATACTATGCCCAAATATAGCCAAAAGTCCTATTCTTTAAGAGCTAATGCCCATCCGATGACCTAAAAAAAAATAAAAATAAAATAATTCAATGCCCATGCAAGATATTGAAAAACTTTGGTGAGCTTAGCAGTTGATTGGGTTAGAAACAAATATCTTGGAGATATCTGTAAAATCCTTCAAAGCACATCATCAGCTGCATTAAATCTAAATAAGTGGAAACGTTTGATCCATGTAGTCGCCCCCAACTAATTTGGATTGAGGCTTTGTTGTTGTGGTTGTAAAATCCTTCCAATTTAGCCACATTTTAATAGTCTTTTTATTTGATAGTTTGAGCTATGAGCGTGTCCAACCTCTTAGTATGCGTTGGCACTTGAAGTGTTTATGAACTTAGATGTTAAAAAATGCTGTAAAATCAGCATATTGTGCTAAATCTTGCCCTAGGTTCCACCATTTATTGTGAAAAACAATGACTTAATAGTTTTCTCTTAGCATTCTTATGGTGAAAGTTTTTGTTTGTTCAATTTCTATGGTAGGCTCCTGTGCAAGTGTCTAACTATTTTGCACCATGCTCAATAAAGTTACGGTAGAAACTATACTGTTCTACTCCACTAGCCCAACCGAAAAAGATAAGAAAAAGGAAAAAAAAAAAAGATTCAAGAGAAGAAATGTGACATAGTTAGACACTTGCACAGTGCTAAACTGTTGGTCTTAGTTTCATATAAATAAGCATGTGATGTATGGCATAGTTAGAGTTCTTTTCTGGGTAAGGATGTTTTCTTTATTTTGGTCATGGTAGGCATCATAGTATTATATGTTGAACTGATTCTGTCAGTTTGTTGCCCTCGTTATTTCAGTTGCATTAGAATGTGTCTGCTTTTGGGTGGCATACTGGCTTACCTTTTTTTCTTTCGTCAAGGCTCCTGCAGGGGCAAACCACCAAAATGGTGAGCCACTTTTGCATCATCATGCTCAATCTCAATCCCAGCCATTGGTACACTCGCATTCAAGTTTAAGTGAGAATATGGTATCTTCCTCAAATGAATTGATGCTATCTGTTGCTTCTAATCCACCACTTCACATGGCTTCTTCTACAGTAGCCAGTGTAGCTACTGTTATTGCATCTGAAGAGTTATGGCAGAGAAAGATATCCGACAGTGGGATCCAATCTTTGCAATATGATCATAAAGGAACAAGTTCTGTGAATGCAGCTGAGAGATTATCAGAAGATGGGTATAATTGGCGCAAATATGGGCAGAAACAGGTTAAAGGTTGTGAGTTTCCTCGGAGCTATTACAAATGTACACATCCTAACTGTCAAGTGAAAAAGCAATTGGAACGCTCTCATGATGGGCAAATTACAGAGATTATCTACAAGGGAGAGCATGATCATCCAAAACCTCAACCCAACCGTCGAATGGCAATAGGTATAGTTCTTACTGTCCAAGACGAAGGGTCGGATAGATATTCTGCCTTCAATAACTCAGAAGGTTAGATTTTGAATACTAATTTTATCTGTAATTGGTTCCTTCTTCAATGGCCTGCTCGATAATTGAGATTCTATCTATATTTTCATATTGCAGGTCAGACACATCATCAAATTGAACAAAATGGCACCCCAGAACATTCTTCTATTGCAGCGGCTGATGACAATGCAGAAGCTGAAGGAGCCCAATTGAACAGGGTTATTAATGAGATTGACGATGATGATGACGAATACGATGATCCAGAATCCAAGCGCAGGTGAATTTATTTTAAATTTTCTACTTGTTGTTGTTGTTTTTGTTTTGCCTTTTGTTCATCTAGTGAGCTCATTGAATTGTTAAAACAAATTATGAGCAGGAAGAAAGACATTATTAACATGGACATTGCACCACTGAGTAAAGCAACACGAGAACCTCGCGTTGTTGTCCAGACTCTAAGTGAGGTCGATATACTAGATGATGGGTATCGTTGGCGAAAATATGGACAGAAAGTTGTCAAAGGGAATCCTAATCCAAGGTATGTTGTTATATTATTCTTTTTTTTATCAGAAACAGCAGGTTTGCTATATTATTCTTAACAGCAATTCTACTGTCTTAAAAGTGCGCACGATTATTTATCAAAAACAAAGTGCACGTGATCATCAAATGAAGAAGGTATAATCAAGTTGCAGATGTGAATCTAGGATAATGGATGTATGATGGCTGAACATTGATGTGACCCCATATTTAGATTCTGGTTTTGTAAAATTCCCGTGAAAAATGTTTGGGCTGCCTTCTCTTACAGTGGTGTAACATTGGATGAGCAACCCAACTTTAAAGGATGCCACTTCAATGACTCAACCAACTTCAAAGGAGTAACCTCATAAATTAGAGGAACTCCAGCTCCTTGACAAAAAAGTGATTATCTTATCTCTAGTTACATCTTCTCCCTCATTAATAGGAAGGGGATGCAGTGGCATAAGAAACTTACAGGATTTTGTGGCGTTGTTAAAATGTTAAAATGGACAGTTGCATTTGGACTATTCCATTTCCATGAATCATGATCAGCCCTAGACCTCTCATGAATAACAATGTTGTTACGAAAGTCGGATTTCGTGAACCTTGAAGTAGTTGTTGTCAGTAGAGGACCAATTGTAGGAAACAACCTAGATTGTATCTGAGAATGGTTCTTTTGAAGAGTTTATTATCAATTTCCCTTTTTTTTTCTTATAACAAAATGAAACTTCTGTTTCAATAAGATTTTATCATGCACGATAAATAATTAAATATAGCCAGGACTGGAAATAAAAATAAAAATAAAGGAAATTGGTGAACTTTGGTAGATTTGTAGAATTAGAGGTGCTATGTGATAGTGCTGAAACTGTATTTCTGTATTTTTTTTTTTTTTCCCAATTATCAATTAGTTATGACCAATTTCCAAAAAACAAATAAGACATTCAAAGTTGTTTAAACTATCGAGTAATTAAACTTTGAGTCATACGATAAAACTTGGGGAGAGGATAATTGGCAGTAGGCTAAGAAGGGAAACAACAATATCAAAGAATCAATTTGGCTTCATGCCATGAAGGTCCACTATGGAATCGATTTTCCTTATAGGAAGACCGATGGGGAAATATAGAGAAAAGAAAAAAGATTTTCATATCGTATTTGTCGATTTAGAAAAAAATATATGAGGGGGTTCCTAGAGATGTTATTTGGTGGGTTCTAGAAAGAAAATGTGTGTATGCTAGGTACATAGACACTATTAAAGATTTGTACGAAGGAGTAGTAACAAGTATAAAGATATTTGGAGGAACCACAAAAGAATTTCTCATTACAATAGGACTACATCAAGGATCGGCCTTAAACTCATATTTCTTTACTTTATTTATGAATGAACTAACTAGGTATATTCAAGAGGATATACTATGCTATATGTTATTTGAATATGATATTGTTTTAGTGGACGAAACAAGAGGTGAAGTGAATAGGAAATTAGAACTTTGGAGGAGTACTGATAGAACCTTGTTCTATCAATCTACCAAATATACACAACTGAGATAAACAAATCAGAACTTGAGATATAAATAGATAGATTTATTACTAAGAACAAGAAAACCAAATACAACCAACAACATTCGAGAGGCCGTACTCTCCTAACTCCGAATGAGTTCAATAACAATAAGAATACCGTTATACTTATAATCACTTTGTATTTATATAAATACTCTCTCTAAGCCCTAATTAGGTTTCCCACTTAAGGCATGAAAGTGTCCATAATACCCCTAGTCCTATCATTACCCGCCCCTCCTTAAAAACCACCTTGTCCTCAAGGTGGAGTGCACCTAATGGCCATGTCGCAATGCCCGGATCGCATGGTTTAAAAAATCGACAAATTTCGCCGAAGTTCGGTCGAAGTTTGTCGATGTTGAGGTGAGCAAAGCGAAGTTCAAGAGCAGTTGAAAAATTGCAAAACTTCGACTCAACTTCGGCTAACTTCGACCGAACTTCGAAAACATCGATGGAAGTTCATAAAACATGAAGTAAAACTGTTACGTTTCGTGGAAGTTGAACAAATTTCGACTGAAACTTCGACAGAAACTTCGGAAACTTCGATGGAAGTTGTTAAAACCATATTTATGCATTATTGTTGTATGATTAAGTATATTCCTAGCATCTCTATGAAGAAACTTGAGTTTTCTAACTTTAAAGTGAAATTCCGTAAACTTTCGTACACAGGCGAATTTTTGTCAAACTTCCATCGTCGAAGTTAACTTCCTCGAATTAATTCCGAATTTTAAGTGAGTGAAGTCATAGGCGAAGTGGAAGTTTTGAACCTTGCCGGATCGTAAATCCATGTACTTGAGAGTCTATCATTCTGCGGACGGCAATGATCTTCGATTGTATCGACGAAGGCAGCGACCAAGGCGGTGGAGAGATTGGATCGACAATGCTAGGTTGTTTTTGGTATCCTCCGCCATTCTGGTTCATTCCTTCATCAAAAGAAGTGCGGTTTTGTTGATCCGCTTTAATATGTTGAGATGACGCTAGATCTGGCCTTGCGGAGTCCATGTCAACACTCAATTTGATAATAGAAGAACATAACATGTGAACATCCGAGATATGTGTGAAGGTAAGTGGTGTATCTAATATTTTTACCCTATTCGATGATGCAACGATGATCAGCCCTGGAGTCGGGATCCTCCTTCAAGAGATCTGTGAAAGGAATTTCACGTTGATTAATAGATGATCAGATGGAAGTGGAACAGAGTCTGATTTGGTAGATGATTGAACTGGTGTTTCACTGTCAGGCGATGATTCCTTTACATTGATTGGTGGATCAATGGCTGAAGATGTTGGCGGATGAGGTGATGGATCAGAGACCAGATCTGGTAAATTTGCAATGTTGGTTCCATTAGATGTACACGGGTGAACCACTTGTGGGGGGTATTAAACTTGCATCCACTCGTCCATTTTTTGAAATAGCCGTCTCATTCTTATTTTCAATTCTTCCATCGATACCTCCTCCTTCAACTCTGTCTCAACTACTCACTTTTCCATCTAAGACATTGGTATTGTCTCCAAGATCATGAGCTCTGATACCAATTTGATAGAACCCTGTTTTATCAGTCCATCAAATATACACAACTGAGATAAACAAATCAGAATTTGAGAGATAGATAGATATATTTATTACTAAGAACAAGAAAACCAAACACAACCAACGACATTCGAGAGGCCGTACTCTCCTAAATCCGAATGAGTTCAATAACAATAAGAATACCGTTATACTTATAATCACTTTGTATTTATATAAATACTCTCTCTAAACCCTAATTAGGTTTCCCACTTAAGGCATGAAAGTGCCTAGAATACCCCTAGTCCTATCAAATAAATTAGAATATAAAGGGTTTAAGTTGAGCAGTATGATGACCAAATACATGCATTGTGAGTTTAGAAATACTAGACATTGAGATGATGAAGTGATAAAATTAGGGAAGTAGTAGTTCCTTACGTGAAATTTAGGTATTTTGGATCAATCATACAAAATGATGGTAATATTGAGAACGACGCTACACAAAATTCAAGCTGGATGGAAGAAGTGGAAGAGTGCAACAGGTGTGATATGCGATCAAAAGGAAATTTTTTATAGAACTGCAATTAGGCATGCTATGCTTTATGGAAGTGAATGTTGGGGAGGGGGGGAGGGTAGTAAAACAACAACTACATAAAATAAATATAGCAGAAATGAGGATGCTTATGTGGTAAAACTCGTAAAAATAGAATTAGAAATACATAAATTTAAAGAGAAGAGGGAGTAACACCAATTGACGCAAAGATTAAGGAAGGGCAGTTGCAGTGGTTTGGATACCTCCAAAGACGGCCTACAAATACCCCCGTTAGGAAACTAAACTTAGTAGAAATTAAAAAAAATTGACGATGTCGGGGTAGACCAAAGCTAACTTGAGACACATTGATTAAGAAGGATTTAAAGGATTGGGAAAGTACACCATCCATTGCACTATATCGAGCACAATTGAAGAGTTTGATCCATGTATCAATCAGTTATGAGCCACAAGGAGTCAAGGCTCGTTAAATTGGAAAGGCAAATGACAAGAATCATAATGATGTATCAAAGTTGTATTTCTTTGGAATGGTTGGAAAAAGCATGAGGGTCCTATATTAAATTGAAAGTATGGTTGTGGACACACGTAGAAAGTTAAATGGTGCACATTGAGCATGTATCTTGAATAATTTACCCAAAACTGTGTCGAATGGATCATAAAAGGATTTGGAAAGCACACCATCAACTGCTCTAAATCGAGTGGAAGAGTTTGATCCATGCAAGGTTTGAAACTTCGACTTCGCTTTAGTTTCGCTCACTTAAAATTCGGAAGTAATTCGAGGAAGTTAACTTCGACGAGAGAAGTTTTATAAAAATTCGCCGGTGTAAGGAAGTTTATAGGAATTTCACTTTAAATGCTAGAAAACTCAAATTTCTCCTTAAAGATGTTAGAAATATACTTAATCATACAATAATAATGCATAATAATCATAATACAATTGTTTAAAATAGTTATGTTACAATAAACACCCAATTCGCAAAAAACGTGACATTAATATTTCTTTGTATATTGCTTTATATGAGAAATTTTTACCTTATTTGCTACTCGATATGAAAAGAAGTTAATTTTCAAATTTATTTTATTTAGGGGCAACTTCGGTAACTTCCCCAAAAACTTTGGCAACTTCTCGAAAAACTTGTTTGATTTCTTGTAATTCTTGCATTTTTTGTCTCGGTTTCGATGGAAAACATCGAAGTCGGTCGAAGTTTGACGAAACATTTCAAAGTTTCTGGCGAAACTTTGCAAGTTTTACATTGCCACATAGTTTCGCTCCCTCATTTTCATTATCGACAAAATTCCACCTAAGTTCGGTGAAGTTTGTCGATTTTTCAAACCTTGGTTAGAAATATACTTAATCATGCAACAATAATGCATAATAATTACAATACAATTGTTTAAAATAGTTATTTTCCAATAAACACCCAATTCGCAACATACGTGACATTAATATTTGTTTTTATATTGCTTTTTATGATAAATTTTGACCTTATTTGCTACTCGATGTGAAAAGAAGTTAATTTTCAATTTTTCTTTTTATTTAGGGGTAAAGAAGTTCCTAAGGTAAACCACTTTAGATACCTTGGATCAATCATATAAAATGATGGTAACATTGAGAATGATGTTACACATAGAATTCAAGCTGGATGGAAGAAATGGCGGAGTGCAACAGGTGTGATTTGTGATCGAAATGTTCCTACTAAGTTAAAAGGAAAATTTTATAGGACCGCAATTAGGCCAGCTATGCTCTATGGAAGCGAATGTTCGGCGGTAAAGCAACAACAAGTACATGAAATGAACGTAGCAGAAATGAGGATGATTAGGTGGATGTGTGGTAAAACTCGTAAAGATAGAATAAGAAATATAGAAATTCAAAGAGAAGTAGGAGTAGCACCAATTGATACAAAGATTAGGGAAGGGCGGTTGATGTGGTTTGGTCACCTGCAAAGACGGCCTACAAATGCCCCAACTAGAAAACTTGACTCGATTGAAACTGTAGAAATTCGACGAGGTAGGGGCAGACCAAAGTTAACATGGGATGCATTAATTATGAGGGATTTGAATGGTTTGAAAAGCTCACCATCAATTGCACTTAATCGAGCACAATGAAAAAATTTGATCCATGTAGCCGACCCCAGTTAATTTGGGATTGAGGCTATGTTGTTGTTGTTGTTGTATTTTATTTAGGGGTAACTTCGATAACTTCTCCAAAAACTTTGGCAACTTCTCTAAAAACTTCTTTGATTTCTTGGAATTCTTGCATTTTTTTGTCTCTTTTGTAATAGTTTCGATGGAAAACATCAAAGTCGATCGAAGTTTGGCGAAACATGTTGAGGTTTCTGGCAAAACTGTGCAAGTTTTACATTGCCACTTAGTTTCGCTTCCTCATTTTCATTATCGACAGACTTCGCACTTCCACCGAAGTTCGGCGAAGTTTTGTCTATTTTTCAAAACTTGGATCTATGTAGCTGACCCCAACTAATTTGAGATTGAGGCTTGGTTGTTGTTTCTTCTCTTTGCTGTTGTTCCCGTTTGGTTATGACATTTCTCATCCTCAAGGGCATTAAATCAAGCGGAGTGAAAGAGTTTGATTCATGAAAGCTGATTCCAACTCATTTGGGATTGAGGTTTCTTCATGTTGTTCGTTTTTCCAGTAATTCATTTCAACGTTCCCATCTTTTGGAAGACATCCTTGTACGTGGTTTCTAGTCAGCAGGAACTAAATTTCCTGTTGTCCCCTAGAGTTTCTACACATTGAGTTTGGAATTGAAACTTATATTTGATCTTCAGAATTTTAATTGAGCGTGGCTAGAGAAGCAAGCTTATAGCAATTTCATTGAATATGAAAACATATATAGCTTCCTCGATATAGCAAAATAATGAATGTCAAGGGACATTCCGTGCAGTCACTAAACTGAAGGTGTTTGCATTTTGTACAATAAAGAGTTGGAACTTAGAAATAAAAAAATAAAAAAAATTGGAACTCAATTGGTTTTTCAACAACCAAAATTTCAGATTGAGTGTGTAAAAGACATTCAATTAGTTGTAAAACTAGTATTTTATAATAGGCTAAGATGGACAGTGTTGGTCAGCAACCCTGAATAGAAACTTGTTGATGGATGATTAACCAACCATTTTAAGCATACTGCGAGGTTGCTATAGCTAATCCTTAGACAGTTACTGATGTCAATAGGGGCATTAATTCTAACATGGAAATCAGAAGAGAACCCAAGGTTCGTGCCAAACACTTTCCAAAGAGTTTCAAGAAACATTTAACAAATTTGGCATCTTTTAAACATCTGCAGGGAAATTGGCATGACATGAACTCTTAACAACCTCCACGGAGGCAGCTTGCTTTCATGTGTGGCGTCATTTTTTTTTTTTTTTTTTTTTTTTTTTTTTTCTAAAATATATGTGATATTGTGATGTGCTATTCTACTTTGGACTAAAACAAGTTGATAAAATTGCTTGCTGCCCATAATTTATTTATTTAACTATGCCTGATTTTGAGTGCTGTGTTTGATGAAGCTTTTCATGGCAATTTATCTTTTTTTTTTTTTTTTTTTTTTTTTTTTTTTTTTTTTTTTTTTCTGTTTGAAGGAGTTACTACAAGTGCACAAACACCGGATGTCCAGTGAGGAAACATGTGGAGAGAGCGTCACACGATCCAAAAGCTGTTATAACCACATACGAGGGAAAGCATAATCACGAGGTGCCTGCTGCAAAGACAAGTGCCCATAATACAGCTTCTAATGGAATGTTCAGAATCGGAACAGAAGAAGTTGACACAATCAGTCTTGACCTTGGGGTTGGAATTAGCTTGAGTCCTGAAAATCGACTAAACGACAGGCAACAAATTTTCGATGCAGAAGCAATGCGGCAAACACACCCCCACGCTACAGATCCCAGTTCTAGGAATATAATTCAAGCATACTGTGATGGCTTGAGTACTGATAATTCTGGTAGGTATGGAGCAAAGGATGGCCGAGGAGGTGAAAGCTTTTGCTTCGAGACTCGGCCATTAAACCATTCCTCTCATCCATTTCTACAGAACATGGGAGGATTAATGATGGGTCCATAAGGTTGTTTGCGTAATTCTTGAAAATAAACGTGATTAATCTTCGAGACTCGGCCATTAAGCTTGTTGTATATGCAGTTAACCCTGTATGCTATAAGGCCTTGTTGTAGATATTAGACTCTTAAATTAAATATATATAAGTTTTTTTTTTTTTGGGTGCAAAGACAAATTCCCTTGTTCTCCTATAAGTCTTGCTGCACAGTACTGTTTCGGCAATGTTTTATTTCTCTGCTGAAGTCCCCAAATTGTAGAGATACATAAATATGTCTGTTTATAGTGAAGCTTGAAATTATAAATTACCGTATCGAAAAAGGCTGCTTTGTAAAAGTTTATTTGGTTATTTGTGAGGCTACAATGTAGTTCAATGTACAGCCTAGAATGTGCTTAGTTGATGTTTCAGTTATGTGCTCCTCTATCGGCTCTTGCATATCTACAATATTTTAGGCCGTGGCTATTTGGATCTCACTTTTTGCTCTCTTTACCCCATTACTTCGTTGTAAATCATTTTTGAATATTTTTTTTACTGTCTTTACCCCACTTTTTTGTAAATTATTTTGAAACTACCCTTCACCTTTAACGAATGTTTACCTCATCTCTTACTCTCATCTTAACACCCCTCGATCCTCTTCATTTATCGGTTTTAGTCATTGTAGAACACTTGTATTAGATCACTAAGTGTCGTAAAAGTGTTTTTTTTCGTTGAACAAGGTAAGATGTGGTCACGTCGTACCCTAGAAATGAAGAAGTGTCGCCTGCGGAATTCGACTACATAGGGTCGAGACTTCTAAAGAGGTATCGGCTGACTACGACACCTCAAAAGAGGCAACGACCGATTCTAATCGAGACCTCTTTATACGTATCGGCCAACTCCGATTGAGAATGCAAAGAGAACTCGATTTTAATGGGTGACGGAGGGATCCAGCCGATACCTTTTTAGAGGTGTCGGTCATGTGTGTCCGACACCTCTTCACAGTTGTCAGCCCTGTGTTGCCGACACCCGTGGGTAACAAGAATGAACAAAAAATTTCAAAACTCCTAAAAAATATATGATAATGACAAAAAATAGTGGTTTTCGCTCGGAATTGCTTGATATTTTTGATTCCATCGAGACTTTGTACCAAAAATGCAAGAGTTAACCACCAAATCGAAGCACTAAACTTAACAACAAAACTACAAACAATACCGACTTAAAGAAACAAAAAAAACTCAAAAAAACTTCGAAATTGACACTAAAAGAGATGATGAGTGCACCCATGACGTCGAATCGATGTGGTTTTGCTCGAATTTCGTCGGACTTGGGTTGGTAGTGAGAATGCGATTTGAGAGAGAGGTGACTGGGGTATGCGTGGGTAGGGTGAGTGGGGTATGTGCGAGTAAAAACTCTTATATGGAGGGGTAGTTGGGTCATTTCACTCGGGGCTGAAAAAAACTCAAAAATGGGGTAAAGGGAGTAAACATAGGGTCCGAATAGCCGTTGCTTTTTTTAAACGGAAGATGATAATGTAACATTCTAGGAGACATGCATTGCTACAAAATGGTGTAGATTTGATTGAAATGTGTGCCACACAAATTACAAGGGAATTTACACCATTGTGTGGCAAATGTATGTACCAAAAGAATGTTAAAAAATCAATTTTCTTTTTTAAACTCCTCAAATTAATCAGAGTTAGCTACATGAATCATCGGCAAGCACTAGTTTTTTATTTTTATTTATTTTTTTATGGAAAATATTTATATCATGTGCTTCTTGCTTAAGATTGTGTTCAAATGGAAGAGGGTTGTTGTCCCTTAACTAGTGACTCAAGTTCGAGCCTTAAGAATAAAAACACCAACATTGGGAGCTCCCACCTATATGGTATGTGACTCGGGTCGAACTCGGAGTAGTCAGATAGTTCGTATACCAAGTGTTTCGAAAAAAAATAGTAGTCAAGTACAATTTTTTTTTGTTAAAGGTTTTAGGGCTCGTCATTTTTTCACAATTGATTTTTATGTGTAACAAATATAGAGAAATTGTCAAATCGTCTCTGGTGAGATGTAAAGACAACTTCCCAAAAAGTAAATTTTGGTGAGGTCGTGAGTTTGACTCCCGAGAAAAAAGTTTTGTTGCGGAACTTTGGGGTTGCACTCATTTTTTTTTGTGAATTCAATGAGTCGAATCCACAACCTCCAAACCTTGTCTTTTGACAAGTAATGATGCCTAATCCTTCACGCCAGAGATGCTTTGGGAGTTTTATTTCTCTAAAATGAGTGTTTATTTTATAACGTTAAATGAATCTTGAGTAATTAAGAAAACAAGATAAAATTAATTTATTATCAATATTTTATGTTCGGTAGTTAGACCTGTCTACTGGGCTGACTTTTTTTTTTAAGCTCCATTCAGGCCCGCCCAGGCCAATATAGGTTTGGCTTTGGTCGGCCTAAATGGGCTTGTAAATATTTTTTTAAATAAAATATATTAATGAGTTTTAAGAATTACACAAAAAAGAGAAAGTGGTGAAGTGGTTAGAACTTTGTCAAATTAGTTAGCGTTTGGGTTCAAACCTTACATAACCAACATTGGAGATATATTAAATTCCACTCATCTTCAACGCAGGCCGGGCTTATGTTTTATTTCTAAGACCCGAGCTCGCATAGTGAACGGGTCTACTGATAGTAAGGAATTAGATGACCTTTAAGCACTATCCTGGGCACTATCTTACATGCAGTAGACCTATTTGCAGGCTCAGGTACATGCTTGGCTCACTTAAGCCCACCTTATTTGGGATTTATGGCGATCCGGCACCCCGAGGGCGCCGGGTGGGTTGCTGTGCGAGTCCCGTAGCCCTACTGACATATGTTGCCACGTCAACGCTCCTCGATGTGCGTGCTGTTCATCGTATTCTTTATATTATTTGCCAATTATTCGAGATATATATTAAATTACAAGTATGGTTTGTGTTTTTTTTTCGAGTTGCAAGTAGGTAACAAATAAATTTACAGCGGAAGTCTTAAAGTACATAAACATGGATTTTCATTACTTTTAAGTTTTATAGAGCATCAGTCCTACTATGAAAAACGCGGAATATAGTACACTGTATATAAGGTGAAAAAAGTAAATATATACAAGTACAGTGTCTCATAAGTACCCCATAAACCCAAAATAAATAGCAAAGTATGTAAATATAAACACTTACGTGTAGTGTGCCGAACAGTGGGCGAGCTTATAGATAGTCGCCAAGAATCCCCTTACCCTTACTCATAGAAGGATCTGCAGTCAGTCATCACAACAAAATAGATGACGAGTCCAATGAATAAAATTTCAAGGAAATTCATTGAGCATTCATATGATAAAGTAAAGGAAATCCAATAAATACTGTTAAATAAACATGCAGAATGTAAATAGGCAACTGTAAATGGATGATCACATACGTAAATAACAATAAAGCGCAAACATGTGTGCATGTCCTGGTCAAACTAAACCATACTTCGGATACTCTCCCCAAGATCCCTCTAGTGGGGGCACTCAACTGTCCCATCACCTAGTCCTCTCGGTGGTCGACGTAGACCCACAACGCATCGACACATGTACCGACAAAGTAGCTCGAGCCGTTATTCACCGAGGACTCCTAATGCACATGCACTGATCTAGTGTGGCATAAGCACACAACAGAATACCCGTCAGGATTAAACTCAACCATTTGTTCAAAAATAACACATGCACAAATAACTGAAGTAAATAAGGAATGGAATATGAATATACTGAACTGGGTAGAGTATAACAATAATGAAAGCAAGTAACTGCTCAAGTAACGTTCCGTTGGTTTTTACAAACCTAAATACGCGCTTCGAAAGCCTAAAAATACCCCGATCCAACCCTGTCATGCACTTGACTATCATACTATTGTCCACAAGTCCTTTGAGGTCAGTTATGAGTGTTTTAGATTATTTATAGATGTATTAAATTGAGCGTATAAGTCAGAAAACCTAAAACAACCCCTTAAGTTTTAGCAAAACTTCAATTTGATATTCAGTATTGCAGTGCAAATCAAATAATGGTATATTCAAAATCATCGAAAACACGTAAGAATGAAGTTTTAACTCTAGGTCTTAGCTTTCTGAAATGGTAAGGTATGGAAATTTTCGATATAAAATGAAGGAGATATCAAAGATTTACATAGGCAACTCGAATTAAAATCAAAATTTGACCAACAAGTTTATAAAAATCATTTCTCCAAATTTATAGCTCCAAAACTCATAATTTTTGGTCATAAGATAGCTAACATACCCAACAAAAACATACTAAAAGATGAACTCATTCTGCTAAGAACTGAGATAGTTATGCCTTGTCAAAGTTCATTTTAAAAATTCCATATTAGCATTTCAACTGCTTGCTTGCGGAGCATTTTTGAGCTAGAACGAGTTTAAATTTTGAGATTTCTCTAGTAGAAAAAGTTGTAAATCTCTAAGTAAGCTTTCCAATGACGTATGATCCGCCCCATTAGGAGTTTGTATGAGAGAGTTATGCTTAATTTATAGAGTTTAAGTCAAGAAATTTGCTAAGGACTAACATGCATACATTATGAACTCAAGAAACCCCAATTTCATGCCAAAACTAGTTTGAAACTATAATTGATCATAAAATCAGTTTTAAATACTAATTCAGACAAGAAAATAATAGCTTAATCTTTGAAACTTATTTTTTGCACAAACTTGAGTTTCCATATACACATTTTTGATATATTTAAGTAAGTAAAGAGTAGGTTTTTGTACCTAGATGATGCACTCTTGGATTTGATCTTCTTATCTTGATTCCTCTTGTAGATGGCCTCTATTCCTCCTTGTTCTTGCTGAATTTTCCAACACTCCATCCTTAGAACAAACTTTATTATTGTTGCATGAAGAGATTTCCCACTAACTTGGCTATATATAGGTTATGTTAGAATCGATTGTGTTCAAGTATCTCGAGGTCAATCTAATTTTCCTTGTTAACTCCTACTCCACTAACTTCTATCTTGTTGACGGAAACTCCCTACTCAAATCTCTTAGGATTCCATTCTAGTGCGAATCTCGAGACAAATTTATGACATTAATTTTTTCATCCAACTATAGGCATTTGTAATCGATAGATTTAATTAATTTAACTTACGCACTTTTATACATATGTAGGCTATTTAGGGTCTTAAATTGGTGTACTACCACTTCCCTTAGCATCCAATTACTCGGCACCCAATGCCTCGCTTCTCGGCAAGCATCCCAAGGCGCGCCAATCCGTGATGTACCAGATTATTATGACTTGCCCTAAAGTATGATTATCTATTTTATGCAATATTCACCCTTTTTCTAGTCATTTTATTTAAATTAGCATTATAGTACTTAGTGTACCCGTACTACGCCTATCTGGTACATGCATCGACACGCTTTGCGAGGCGTTTATCCGTCACACAGTCTCATTCGGTATGACAATATAAATACATGCATGCGATGAGTTATGAAATAAATAATAATTAACATTGCAATTATGCAACCGACAGACACAAATAACAATTTAAGCTCAGTCATGCGTGTTCTAGCCTATTCGGGCGTCCACGTGGGCTTGACCTGACGTTCGAGTCTGAAAATAACCTAAATAATAGCCTCAATAAATATTGGGTCGTTACAGGGATAGGCTTGGGTTTGTAGTTGTAAGCCCAAGCCCACCTGGCCTTACTCTTTTATTTAGTATAAACATTAAAAAAAATGTTGAAACTGAGGTTTGAATCAACATAAAGGTTTATTGATACAACCTATACCACTATGCTGAGTTCTACTTGATGTTCCGTTTTAAACGTTTATTAAAAACACTTATTTAATTATGAAATTTAAGAATTTAGTCGAAAATTCTTAAATTGAGCGGGCTTGGGCATGGCCTAGGCAAGGGCTTAAAAGCCTGACTAGGGCCAGCCTGAGCCTGCCCAGTGAACAAGTGTCTATTTTAGACCTAAAATGAATGATTAGAAGTTTAAAATTAGGGGCTTAATACACACGTACACACCATCTTTCTTACCCACAACCCTCCACCATCGTCGTTGGCGCCACTATCGCCATCGTCATTCACCATGGTTGACTCATCTCTCCTCCACCATTTCCATTACTACTGTTGTTGTCGCCTCTCTCTCTCTCTCTCTCTCTCCCTCTCTCTTTCTTTCTCCCTGATAAGTTATTAGTTATAATTATATTTAGTTAGTATTTCAGTAGAATAAACGATTTCATTACCCCAAAATGAGTACTAAATGGTGGTATTTCTCTATTCTCAGGTTTAAAGGATAGAAAAGAGATAAAAGAAGAAATTTGAGAGAAAAAGCCAAGAAAAACCCTAAATTTAGAAGTGACGTCGTGAAACAAAAGAATGACGCCATGAGAATGAATGTATCGGGTGGGAATGCACAACGTATAGCGTTAACTCTATTGAGAAGAAAAAATAGAAAGTGTGAAGATGTAAGGCACCTTGGGTTTGAACATACAACATGGGACATCATCAACCACAGGGAAAAAATAGAAAGTAGCAAGTTTTGAACTTCTAATTTGATTTAGATTGTAATTTATGATTCATATAAGTACTTTTAATTGTTTAACAAGTTAAAAATACATAGATATACATAGATATACATAGAAATAAAGAGAAAAAACATGAAGAAGGTTGTGAGAGCATAAAAGAGAGTTTTAGAGAGCTTTTGAAGGAGAATACATTGAAGACTCCAATTTTGGCTATTCATAGTTGTTTTCTTTGATTCAATTGAACATATTGCTTAGATTTAATTATTGAATACAATGAATATGATGAATTGTATGTTTTTTTATGTCTATTATGGAGTAGTTTACTTTATCTTGGGGATCAATGGATCCTATGGTATGATAACTATGCTAAGTATGAGAGATTTGTAATGTTATAGTTGTGCAATGGTTAGAATTTGTATTTGTTTCTGAACTTAATGCTGTAAGCCTCTTGATCACATGTTTATTGATTAGGAGAGTTAGAAGTAACTGTGAACGTGGAGCTTTTAAAATTGGATATGAAAACCACAACCCTAAGAGATGCAACATATTGATAGATGATTATTGATTAGGGAGGCATAAATTGTAAATTGAAGTGTTTATGAATCTAAAGATTTGGTACTTTATGGTGTATGAAACTTACGCTATTTACACCAATAGGTAGAGTTCTAGTGGAACATTAAGATCTTTTTCACAACGACAATGAGTTGAAGTGAATTAAAAAAGATTTGTTTGACCGTAGTTACTGTGTTTGGGTTGGTCTATCCTTGTTGGCAGTATATTGTCAAAATAGGAGTTAAGTTAGTTAGATAAATGCTACAATAAAGATAAAAGCCTGACTCATCAAGATGTTTGAGTATAGATACAACCTAGATATATCAATGCAAATTCCAGTGAAGATTATAGTATCAAGGTAAAAGTAAAAAATGAAGACAAAACTGAAGTCGAACAAAAAATTAAATAAGAGTTGGATATCGCAACAAAGCAACTGTCAGTAGTCGTCTACAACAGTAAAGAAGTTCGATACTGCAAGGAGAGAACTTTGAGATGGATTACAACTACAAAATTTGAGAGAAAAGTGCATAAAGAACTGAAGAGCTTTATGGAAACGACGAGTTAAGATTCTTGACTCAAAGATTACCGCAATCGAAGAGTGTCGTGATATTACTAAGATGTATTTTGTTGAGTCAATAGGTTCTCTATAAACATATGAGATGAATATGTTTAAAAAACCCAGTTCTTCTAAGAATGCTTACCGTATTGAGACTACTATTTTTGATGACCCATAGAAGATGATTTTGCTACGATGGCAAAGAATTTCTCAAAATTTCTTAAAAATTATAAGAGAAATTATGTTGGAACTAATTACAAGAAGGGTAATGGCAGCAATAAGCCTTTTACTGATGATAAGAAGACGTATGCTAAGAATAAACTCAAAGGCATTAAGTGTCATGAGTGTGGAGGAGTTGATATATTCAAATTACATGTCCTACTTATAAGAAGAAGAAGTCTTTGAATGCTTCTTGGAGTAAAGATGACTCAGAAGACAGTGATAAAAAGTTGAATGATTTTACTACTGCACTCACTGCTATATTGACAGAGTCAAATACTGTCAATGCTTCTTCATATGCTGTTGGTGTTTCTAAACTTGATTCCGTAGTGTTTGACATGAAAAAGAGTAAGGAAAAGGCCAAGGATATATGTGCTACTGTCAATGATGAGGATTCTGCGAAGGATCTTTAGGCTTCTTATAATATATTGTTCGTTGAATGTACATCTCTTTATGATCAGAATATGGTCTTGATAAGACTCTTGAAAAAGAACACATGACGTGTCATGCATTGTTAAAAAAGCGTGAGGTTGAAATATCTATATTGAAGAAAGCTTTTTATGATTCTAAGGTTGTTAGTGAAAAGTTACATTATGGTTGTAACGATATGTTATCTTAAGCTAGTGATTAATGTTAATCCAAATCTTAATTAACCCGAGGGCTCGTGGTTAAGACCGACGTACCTCGATCAGTGTGTGCATGTGTTTGCATGATGGTTTGTATTTGTTTGGAATGTTTAATGAATTTTATAGGCTGTAGGATTAATAGGAAATTAATACAAACCTATAATCACAAAATATGTAATTAAACAATAAATAGCCGGTACACCAAATGCGACGAGGGGGTCGTGAAATGAATGTGCACACCCGAGAACACTCGTAAGCATGTCCGGTGAATTTATTGGTGACAAAACACACAAAATATATATATATATATTATATATATTTTGATATATAAAATATATATTACAACTATAAGTTTGGCTTGAATTATATGAATCGTTTGATCAGCCTCGAGATGAGCGTAAGTGTTGATGATGTTAAAATTTATGTCATTTTAGGGAGTGTCATTTTAACACATTAACTACTTGATCAGCCTTGAGACAGTTCGATGTGTATCTCGAGAAAAATCCATATATAAATCAAAAACCTTAAACTTATCCTCACAATTCATTCGATCATTCAAGAAAGTGAGAGGGAGAGCAACTGAGGGCTTGATCTGGAGTGGATCAATCCAGGAGTTGATTCAACGTGAATTGAGGAGCTTAAACAACTTGAAATCTAGAGATCATCACGTTGGTAAGTTTGGTTTTTGAGTTTTTGAAGTTCAATTCGATGGTAGTGATAATATCTTTGAGAATTGTGTTGTTTGATGACTGGAAATGGTTTGTTACCTCACTAAAGGTCCTCCCTGATGATTTGAGAAAGAATTTGATGATGTTATGATGGTTTGTGGATTAGATAGTGGCTGCTTCCATGTTTATTGTCGAGGTAGTGCAGGGTGGAGCGCCCCCCTTCATCAATTGGGACAAACCTAGTTGATGGAGCATGCCCCACCTAGTTAGGGAGTGCGCTCCCACTTTAGAAACAACAATTGTGCTGTGATTTACTTAGAATTTCCTGAGGTCTTAAGGACTAACTTAGAGGTTCTAAACACAGGGAATTAGACCTATATTGATCACAAATGATTTGTGATAGGTGTTGGATCCTCGGGAAAGCTTGAGTGCTTGAAATGTTAGGGAATTTAGAACGAAAACCTAAACCAAGGGTAAGTACGGAATCACTTATTTATCAATGTTGTCTGGTTATCTTAGTATATATAGTTCATTTAGTTTATGAACTAAATGAGGGACTATATACTTTGCGATGGTTTTCATTAAATGGAAAGCGGTGTGTAATGTGAGCTACGAGAGTAACTCATGGTTTTGAGAATAGGTTTATAGGAGATGGGTTACCTTTCCAGACTATATATAACTTCTGCTCAATTCGATAGGTTGCGTAGATTACATACTCACTAGAGGGTTTTGGATAGAACCACTAGGTATTAATGAATTGGCTAGACAACACATCGAACAATGTATTGGTCTAGCAATTGCATCAATGACGTCGGTGGGTAATCGACCTTAGTTTTATAAATTAAATGGAAATCATAGTGTAATAGTCAATGATAGTTTGATTTGCATCCATTATTTATTGCATTATATGCTTTCCATATTCTTGTTAGTTAACATTGCTGCATATTTTTATTGCATAATGTTCTTGATTATTATATGGAATGTCGATAGCTATGTGAATCCCTACTTGCTGAACAAGTTGGAGCGCTCACCTCAAATTAATATTTCAGAAAATCGACGAGCGCTACGGCTATGGGATAGAGAAGATTTAAGAGTTTTGATCTTCTCTTCGATGTAATGAATCTTCCCTTGTCTTATATATATTTGTATTGAATTATAGTTTTGTAATATCACAAGGGCTAGGAGGTTTTGTATAACCTAAGTTTATTTCGGCTTGATTTTGTATTGTATATCATATTTATTATTGATTTTTTTTTAATTTTCGTTGCGTTTACTATATGTTTTACATCGATATTAGATATACAGTGGTGTTTATCATGTGTAAGAGGAGAGGCTGCTGGCTCTAGTTAAGTATAGCGGGATTAATGGGTCTTAATTAGGGTTTCAGGACGGGTATTGCCTTAATCGGGTTAGGGGATGCTACACTGGTTCTCGGAATTTATATTGAATGCTACAAACTGGTCAATCATTGCAAGTTAAATATGGTCTTGGTTATATTGAGGGATTTGCAAATGCTCCTACTGTCTTTTTTAAAGTCACTATAATCGGTAAGAGTCAATCAAAATAAAACTCCAGTTAATACAATAAAGGCAAAGAAAACTGTGCCACAGAAGGTTGCTTCAAGCGCAAAGAAAAAGTTGACTGCTATTACTGACAACATACCTCCTCCTACATGTTATTATTATGGGATCGTTGGTCATATTCGACCATGATGCTATCAGATGTTTAAAGATCTGAGTACACTTTAGAAGAAGAAAACATCTAAAAAAGCTTGGAGAGTTAAATCTCATAAGGCAATGACAACGCATCTGCAACTCTCAACAACTACGACTGAGTTATGGTATTTGGATAGTGGCTGTTTCAGACACATGACTTTTAATAAAAGCTTTCTTATAAATTATGAATCGTTTAAGGAAGGTGCTATTACATTTGGTGATGGAATGAAAGGAAAGGTTGTTGGCAAAGGAACTCTTAATGTTGTTGAACTGCTTAATCTCAAAGAAGTTCTACATGTTGATGGATTGAAATCCAACCTGATAAGTATAAGTAAACTATGTGATCAGGAATTGTTCGTCAACACTAAATATCATTGTTAGACAATCAATGAAGAAAGACAATACATCATGTAAGTTCTCGGACATAAAAAAACTGCTATATGCTGCTTCAACATTCTGTATCGCCTCACAAGCTGCAAGTAATGTGCAACTATGTTTCTCTAACTAATACATTGCTTTGGCATATAAAGCTAGGTCATCTTAATTTCAAGCAACTTCAGAAATTGCTATCTTATTATGCTGTAAGAGGTATTCTTAAACTATCCTCTAAGCTTGATTCTATTTGTGAGCCATGTCAAAGGGGTAAACAACATTCAGTTTCACATGCTGGACTTTATAACATACTAACTTCATGTGTGTTAAAATTACTGCACATGGACTTGTTTGGTCCAATGCAAGTTGAAAGTCTTAGGGAGAAAGAAGTATGTTTTTTCTCATTGTTGATGACAACTCAAGATTCACTTGGGTTCATTTGCTGCATTATAAAGCGAAAACATTTGATGAGTTTAAGAAGTTAACTGTTTGATTTCTGAATGAGAAAAATGATGAAGATGTATGCATTGATCGAATTCGTAGTGATTATGGAAAAAAGTTTGAAAGGAATGGTGTTGTTGAAAGGAAAAATCACACAATTCAGGAGATGATAAGGGCCATGCTAGCTGAGAAAAATCTGCCTACAAATCTTTGGGAGGAAGCGAAAATACTACTGCCTATATAATCAATAGAGTTTATTTCAGGCCACTGACTATAAAAACTCTGTATGAAATCTAAAAAGGCAGAAAACCATCTCTTAAATATCTTCATGTTTTTGGCTGTACCTACTTTATATTAAATGATAGAGATCATCTGGGAAAGTTTGATTCCAAAAGCGATGTTGAAATTTTTCTTGGATATTCTCAAAATAGTAAAGCTCATAGAGTCTACAATAAGCGAACTATGACTGCGATGGGATCTATTAAGGTTATGGTTGATGATTTTGCAAGAACAGAACAATTGTCCTTTTAAAAGGATAATGATGATGAACCACCAACACCAATTAGCTAAGCACCTATTACTTAACCTACTGCTAAACCATCTGATTCAAATATCAATACTCCATATGATGATGAAGATAATAATGATGATGATCCAAAATCACCTACTACCATAGAACTTGGTTCTACATATGTTGCTCCACAGTCAAAGATGCTGAAAGATAATCCAATTGAGCAAATTATTGGCTCAGTTAATGATCTAGTGCAAACTAGAGACATTCCTCCTGTTGACTACAAGAATATGGTTGCATATTTTACATCTTAGATTGAGCCTAAAAATTCCAAGGAGACTTTAATGTATGAATATTGGATGAATGCTATGCAAGAGGAACTCAATGAGTTTGTTAGGCATGATGTATAGGAGCTTTTTCATGACCATTAATGTGAATATCATTGGTACTATGTGGATATTCCATAACAAGATAGATGAGAATGGTGTTATTGTTCGCAACAAAGCCAAATTAGTTGCATAAGGACACACATAGGTTGGAGGTATTGATTTTGATGAAACGTTTGCTCTAGTTGCCAGATTCGAATCTATTCATATACTATTAGCCATTGCTTGTAACAAAAGTCTCAAGTTACATCAAATGGATGTTAAAAATGCTTTTCAAAAATGGGTATTTACCGAAAGAAGTATATGTGGAACAAACTAAAGGATTTGAGGTTCATGATAAACCTAATGGTTTCTATCATATAAAAAGCACTTTATGGACTGCAGCAAGCACTGCGGGCAAGGTATGAAAGGTTGACTACCTATTTGCTGCAGAAAGGTAACAATAGAGGGTTTACTGGTAAGACTTTGTTTCTTAAGAGGCAGAATAAGCAGTTTGTGGTTGTGCAGATTTAATGAAGAAAGAATTTGAGATAAGCATGGTCGGAGATCTTACATACTTCTTGGGTCTGTAGAATATTCAGTCACAAGAAAATATATTCATATCTCAGAATAAATATGCTAAATCTCTTGTTAAGCATTTCAGATTAGACACTGTTAAGTCTATTCAAACATTTATGAGCTCTAGTGAGAAGATTCATATGGATGAAAAAGGTGTTGATGTCAATCCTTCATTATACAAAGACATGATTGGCAATTTATTATATCTTACTGCAAGCATACTAAATATTTCTTTCAGTATTGGGGTTTATGCTCGTTATCTGGCTTGTCCAAAAGAGTCTCATCTGGTTGTTGTAAAAATGATTATGCACTATGTGCATAGAACAACTGACTTTGATATACTATTTACTAAGGGAGGTGCCAGTAACTTAATCGAGTATAATGATGCTGATTGGGCTAAAAAATATTGATGATCGAAAGAGTACTATAAGTGGAGGTTACTACATATGTTCTAATCTTTTTGCTTAGAATAACAAGAAGCAGAACTGCATTTCGCTATATACTACTGAAACTGAATATATTGTTGCTGGCAGTTATTGTACGCAGTTAATATGGATGCGACAATTGCTCAAATACTATGGTATTATATTATCTCAATTAATAGTTTACTTTGTGATAATAAGAATGCCATTTATATTTTGAAAAATCCAGTTCGACACTCTGGGAATAGGCATATTGATATTCGTCATCATTATATCAGGGATCTAGTGGAAAAAATGATTAATTTGTATTCAACATGTTCCAACTGAAAGGAAGTTAGCTAATATTTTTACAAAGGCTCTTGACATACGACTTTTAAAAGGTTGCACCATGACATTGGCGTGTGCTCTCGCTAGTAAGAGTTCTTACTGCAACTTGGTAGTTATGTGCCTTCACGCAAATTTATATGTGTTTGACATTTCGTTGTGAGTTGCTTTCGTGTTTGACCAAGAAACTACCACTTCGAATTAACTGTAACACATGTCACTCTTGTTAAGTCAACTATATAATTAGCTGTTATCAACTGGTTAAAGGGGAGTAAATTCTGTGCCGTTAGACATAATGGATTAATTTTTTAGGGTTTAAGGGAGATTTTTGTTATGATTTGGGTTAATCTTTGCTGATTTTGTGATAATACCTTATTTTTACAAATCAATCTTCCTAATTCAAGGTCTTATATCTCATTGCGACCTCCTTTCCTATTCTGCCATTTTCTCATCTTTTTGCTTTTGCAAGAACGCTCAACACTCTTCTTTTACTCCGCATGGTGACTCTACTGCAACTGATGATCTTTCGATGTTGGAGACAAAGGGCATTCACTATCATGCTTCCACAAATAAAATTTACATTGGTACACCATCATATCCTAGAATTGCTTTAGAGAGTACACGTATGAAATTAGGGGCTGTCCGATGACGACATTAAGTCTAGCACACTGGTTCTTCCAAGAAAGCTAGAACCACAAAGGGCAACAAGAAGGTTGATGACAATGAGAAGGTTTCCTCTAACTCTTTAGAGAGGATTCTTGATGAAGCTTAGGCCATTAGCAAGGCCTCTGACCAGACAAAGATCATGTTCATTTCTCAATAATCTACTATGCTAGCTCCCTCTGCTTTTGGTCATTTCAGATCATTGGAGTGCGCTAAGAAGTTCAAAGAAACGGTGAAGAAGAAGTACTAGTTTGATCAACCGATCATTGCATCACATTTTCATAAAACTTTCCTTGAGAGATTCCTGGTCAGATATGTATCTATGGTTCGTGACTCATGAAGGCTTCTACAACAATCTTCCTGACAATGTTGGAGATGCTACTACGGACAAGGTATTTGTTCATGATTAAAATATTCCATTCAATCCTACTTCCATAAATTGTATGTTGGGACTTTTTGGATTGGGGACAACTACTGATAAGATGGGTTCGAAACTCATGTGTGATGATGCTGCCTCTTTGTTGACTGATAGGTTTTTACTAAGTGGCCCTCTAACAACTCTTTAGGGCTTCATGCGACTAAGCTAACATGCAAGGCCTACACGCTATGGAAGGTCTTGACTACTAGTGTTATGGCTACTTCCCATCAGACTCATGTATATAAGGAGAGAGTATTAATGTTGTATGCTCTGACTCGGGGGAAGAAGTTCAATGTTGGGAATGAGATCTATGACTCTGTTGTGCGTTCGGGGAAGAAACCGAACATACTCTATCTATCGTGATTCATAGCTTCTCTGTTTGGAAAAAATCCGTCATTGAGTAGACCAATGACAAGCTGGAAAAGGTGGTGGATGAAGTTAGACTGAATCATCAAATGAAGTCTAATAATAAGATTATTGATCTTGACCTCTTGTGCCCATAGAAAAAAAAATCATCAGCTGTATCAACCTCAGGATCTCAAACTGCTGCTACAACAACTGCTACTGTCAAGGCTACTACTGATGCACCTGTTCCTACCCCTACTACAAAGCCACTACAAAAGTCTTAACGGATTATGAAATGAAAGATTGTTGAGGTTTTTCAATCTAAGAAATATGCTTATGTTGAGGACACTAGTCCTATTGAAGTGCGATCTTTAGGCGAGGAAATTCCAAGAGGGGAATATTATTTTCTTACTGTTGCAGGATAGACTAGATTGCCACCCATTTGAGCACACTGTGCGAGTTGAACTGCTTGACTTCCTAATTACAAAGAGGAAGTTACCTCCCTTGTTGAGTTTCATGCTGATGAATCTGGAGTTGATCAAGGTAACTTTATGAGTTTAAACATTAATCTAAATTCTGTTACTCCTATTGCTGTTGCCGGGACAAGTATTCTAGAGTCTCTTAGAATGAATTATAGAACTGATGGTGAAGATGATGTAACACCATATGAGGTTCCTTGTGAGAATGTTACTCTAGCAACATTAGCGATTCCTCTTACTTAGGACTTGACTGCTGCTAACCTTGAGGGCATTCTAGCCTTTGGTTATTGCGACTATGGATCATACAATTGAGGCTCCAGTGAATGATGCTTTGCAACCTAAGCCAAGTATGTCAGTCCATCCTCCTGCTCACCTTGAGCATGAGGATTTCATTGTCAATCAAGCCATTCCTACCACTTTATCCGAGCCAACAACTCCAGTTGATGTAACTGCTACTGCACTAGTGGAGAATACTCCTGAAGTTGCTGCTGATGTACCTATGACTTTTGAACCTACTGCTACTGCTACGACATAGACAAAAGTTCCTGTAGACGACTCTACTCCTATTCAGGATGAACCTCTACAACGACCAAGTTCACCCGTGGTGAGGAGACCACACCCATCGTTGTTCGATCACTTCTTGGAATGCATTTAATATCTGATAATATACAAAGATGGTGTTGTTGCACAAATGCTATCATCGCAAGAAGAGCTGGATATTGCTGACGCCGAGCTTCGCCGTTTTGAGATGGCTAGTTCTCATACAGCTGTAATCTCTTTGACATAGTTAGTGAAAAATGGGAGTGAGCAAAAGATAGGTTGATTTTGTCTTGGTAGTTTGTGACTGTAAGTACATAAACTTTTTGCTTTCAAAATTTTTTCATGGATGTACTTATTGGCTGGTGACTATAAATTTTTGGGGTTTTACTTTTGTTTGTTTTTACTTTAATCCATTGGGAATAGTACATTTTTTGAAGTTCCTCCAAAATTTGGTTATCTTGCTATTTACTGCTTTTGACCAATTTACGCTAAAAGGGGAGATTGTTAGACCCTAGTTTACTGTGTTTGGGTCGGTCTATCCTTTTCGACAATATATTGTCAAAACATGAGTTAAGTTAGTTAGGTAGGTAAATTCTACAATGAAGATGGAAGCCTGACTTAACAAGATGTTTGATTGTACATACAACTCAGAGATATACTATAATGCAAATTATAATAAAGATTACAGTATCATGGTAAGAGTCAAAGATGAAGACAAAACTAAAGACAAAGACAGAAATGAAGTCGAAGCAGGAATTGAATAAGAGTTGGATACTACAACAGGAAACTGTCAGTATTTGTCTACAATAGTCAAGAAGCTCGATAATGCAAGGAGAGAACTTCGAGATGGATTACAACTACAAAATCCGAGAGAAAAGGTGCATAAAGAACTGAAGAGCTTTATGGAAACGACGAGTCAAGATTCTTGAAGGAATAGAAAACTTAATTGTTGAACATTTAGATGATTCCAACAGAAATTACAATTGGAGACCGATGAGGTTTTTTGAGTTGTATTTTATTTAGGACTGAATTCCTAGATATACTAAGTAGACTGAGTACTCAAGATCCCCATTATGTAGATCGTCATTCATTACTTGAATTTTATGAGAACAAGAGATCATTGTAGTGGTTGTTCACATTATCAATTTATTTAATTGATTAGGCTGAGCTTACGTAGAGGAAGACATTAAGTCTTACTGCAATGCCAATTCTGTGTTTAGTTTTGATGTGTTTTTATTAGTTCATCACTGATTCGTTAATCTCCTCAGTTCCTTTGATTTCCAAAACTTTAACAAAATATGTTTATTCTAATTAGGCATTGCACACATACATGTTTAAAGAAGTTTGATGTTATGAAAACATAAGATACGACCAAATTTATATTTCTTTGATAGATATAGTATACTTAACTAAGTAATTGTGTCCATATACGCACTTCTCTGAGGATGATATCCTTAATCAACCTTTGTTGATCACACTATTATAACAATCTTACAATTATACTTGCAGTCACGATCACTTCTAAACCAGATTTGGCACGTAACTAACTTTAATCACCATATTCGGCCACGATGGCCGAACATTCAACACATGTTACATGTTCGGCCATGTTGCGCGAACATCTAATACATGTTCGGCCACACTGACTAAACATGTGTTTTTGGCTAAACATTCAACACATGTCGGCTTAAGTGGTCGAACATGGTCATCATGTTCGACCTCTATCATCGAATACGATGGCACTATAAACTCTTCATGTGATGGCGGTCAGATCTAGAGAGAGAGAGTGATGGTGGTTGGATCTATAGAGAGAGGTGGCAAGGGCGGCAACGACGGTGGCACAAGGGTGTTGGTGGTGGTGACGAGGTAGCGACGACGGGAGGTAGCAGCGGCAGTGCCGACAAGGGTGTTGACAACGGTGGCTTTGATGGTTGAGGTTTTTAGGGAGGAAGGGTGGTGCATGTGATGTGAGAGGTGTGTGTGTGGGAAAAGATATTTTTGTCAAAAAAATATAGAGTGGTGTGTGTAAGGAAATTTGGTGTTTGTGTTTAGCAAGCCTCTAAAATTATTTGCTTGTGCATGAAGTGATAGTTATTAGGAGAGTTGGCTACAGTGTATAATGCCCAAACTTGAAGTAGTGTTTTTTTAACTTAACTTGAAGCAATGTCATTCATGTTTTCTTCTTTATTTCTTCAAAAATATTGAGGCTTTGTACAAAAGATGAGCGAGGCGATTTTCGGTGAGGACACTTAATACCGAGTGAAACTAAGAGACTAGGCAAGTGGAGTCTTTGGTGATACTAATGTTCATATGGAGGCTCATCCGGAGCTCCACACGTTCAAGGATCGTGTAGTAAATAGTAAGGGGCATTTCACGACTAATCTAAAGATCCAGGAGGGAGATGTTGTGATCGAAAAGGATGATCTGGGTCCTTTCGTTATAGTGTCTAGGTTGTATGGGTTAATGTTAGAGTTTTTGGTAACACGTATGGAGTCAAGTGTATGAAGAGTCACTTTATGTGAAGAGTTGCACTCTTTCCTTTAGTACGTGTAGGGACACGTCCTATCAAAGATTGCAGCCTTATATTCATACCTTTTGGATTTCTATAAAAAATTATAGGGAGATAAATGATGTATATTGATTAATTAAGTTTCTAGAGAATAGTGGTGTGTGTTCTCTCTTCGTCTTTCACTTCTAGGCCGTGGATACATATCATGCTCCATAGTGGTAGTGCGATCACTCCCGTAGGAACTCCAACGACGCTAGGCAAAACATGTAATTCATCGTGATCTGAGGTAACATTTATATTTAATTATTCCGCTGTGTATATGTATGTCTGTTAATTAGTTTTTAATCATGTCGTACAAGTAACAATTGGTATCAGAGCATCATGCAATGTTTTCATGTTTGTCTCGTTCTTCTTTTATGAAGTAAAAATCTAAAGTCATAGATGTCTTGTTTTACAAGATTCCGAGATTCGAATATGTATGTATGTCAACACAAAGCCGAAAACGCAAATTTCATTTACAAGTTTTTTTTTAGTGTTATTTTTTTTTGATGGCATCATAATTTGACTCAGAATTTGTTCAAATTCAATGTTTATAGATTAAATTGGATTACGTAGGACTTGATGTTTATCTCATTGTAGTTATTTCATGAAAATTGTAAAATCGATACATATTTTATTTTGTTTGTTGTATCATCGATTGAGTGGATTTCGCCAATAATAGCACCGATTGATCATTGAAGATTGGTTAATCCAAAAGCACATTGATACAATATATATGCTAGTATATATATTACCTTTTTTTTCTTTTCTTCTTTCTTCTATATATTCTTTTTTTTTTCTTTATATTCATACGGTTCCCTGCTCCATCTCCTTTGGAATCCGTTATTCTTTTTATAGGAATTTTTCCTCTCATTTTTCCCATCACTAGATTCCCTGCTCCATTTCCTTTGGAATCTGTGGGTCTCTCTATTTTATTTATTTAAAAACTCTTGTTAACTCTTCTCACTTTCACCATAGTCAAGGAAGTATTCCTTCCAACTAAGTAAAGTTTATTGGCTAATTTCCTATATATATATAAATACTTGATCAATACTCTTTGTATAACAAGATTCTCAGAAATCTGTCTCGTTTATCTTGCACTTTCGTTTCGATGTTCTACCATTTTAATGTCTAACACAAAGCAATCAATCCTCTTTAAACTCCTATAGTGTATACACAATTTAGGTTAAGTGAAATAGGGTATAACAATTCATTTCCATCATAAAATCTTTATTTTCATGGGTAATAAAAATATCACTTCTATTTAAATCCAAATTATATTCAATTCTATATTCCAAATTAAATTAAGTAAAATGAAGAGATATTACCGAATCTTCAAAAAATTGAAAATTTCAATCAAATTTGAATAAATAAATGGATCCTACCTCTTTAGTCTTCCATACTTTGCTTCTTTATACTCCGCTTCACCAAAATACCCCCAAAATCATTCCAAACCTTCTCCTTAAGGTTTAAAAATTAAGTCGGGTTTTCAACAAAACAAATATACCTCGTGAAGCATAAACGAACTATATGAAATAAAAATAATAAATGAACACATTATCATATGAATGAATTTCCATAATCAGAGAAAAATGACAAGTATAAATGGTCAAGCATTATCATCTCGTAACAAGAAATAATCTTGCGATAAATTCAAGTCTTTCTAAAACGAAATAGACCCCAAACTTATTTTCTTAACACTACTAAGTCAAACACAACCTTTATTATCTAATTTCGATTTAAAATCACACTTCCGGTAAAAATTTCAAATATTTTACCAAATAAGCCATAAAAACTTTAAAACTATGAATCCATCATTCAAAAATGGAAATTTATCAAAAATCAGAATCATCTAAGCCATAAAGTAATCCTAATCGAGGTGGGGATTACTTAAATAAGCTATAATAAGGTTTTAGAGAGTTGAATTAGTCACTAATTTGATTTTCTAGTCTAAGGGGTGCAAGGGTTTGTAGTGTGAATGAAAATGTGTACACCAATTTGGAGTATATATTTTAAAAACTCTAACTCGTACCCAGTGATTCATGTATAAAGTTGATTCCCTAGGAAATTGCTAGGAGAATCGATAAGTTGTAAGGTGCAGTGACCCACCGGCCTGAGTAGTCATTCCTTTGAAATGGTGAATCACTGATGATATGCCATACTCAGAATTTCACTTAATTTGCTGGTTTTTATCACGGATTTTGCCAGTGATTCCTAGTTTTATTTGGAATCGCTAGGGATTCACTAGGCTTAGTTTTACTGTTTTGCAATTTTATTTCATAGTTAACTTATATACCTTTCATAAAAATGTATATAAATATAGAATTGACTGGAAATATGAAATTTGTAACTAAATAATTTTTTTTTTAGTTAAATAAATAAACAATCATGCAAGTGAATAATGCAAACTTGCATAAAGGCCATAGAAACAAAAATAACTCGATCACTCCCCCTTAATTGAAAGTAACTCGGAGTTTGAATTTCAAAAATATTTCTAATACAAGACTCAAAAAGTGAGAGAAAAACATACTATACTAGTACTAAACTCCTACTAAAGTCAAAAAGTGAGAGAATAAAAATTTGTTTTTTTTTATTGAACTTTCACTTTAAAAACTTTGAAACCATAACACAATAAGAATATGAACTGATAAATCAAGGAATTGACTTAAAGATTTCAACCAAATTTTGCGAGCTCGAAATTTTTCAACTAAGGGTAAAATCAACAAAATGGTGAAAATAGAATCTAGTATTTTGTGTTCTTCTTAAAAACTTGGCACTAATGGGGCAACTTAAGTTAGATTTTTGATTTTCAACCAAGTCTCAAAACACATAAATCCTAGCAAGTGATCAACTTCCTAAAAAATATAATAACTCAATTCATGCTAATTAAAATTTAATTGAAAGTCAAACCTAACACTTAACACAAGGTATTCTATCATTCCTTCATCTCAAGACTTCTTTAACACGTAAAAATTAATAAATGGAGTTTATGATTAGCTAAAATGGTTAAATAACTGAAATAAAGCAAGCTAAAGTAAAATATACAAACAAAAACAAAAATAATTGCATGAAATAAATAAAATAAAGTTGGGTTGCCTATCAAAAAACTCCTTTTGTTTAAGTCATCGGCTAGACTTAGCATGAAAGATGAAGTAAAACCTACTACTTTGGAGTAGTCACGAACAAATGGATTCACTCTAGCTTTGCGAAATAAAATAGGCACGCCCTCCTTCAGGGTTTTGAGTTCATCTTGGAATTCTAATACATAAGTATATGTATAGTCTTGACCATGTAACACATAGCTGTTAACACCACATAAAATTTCCAACTACCCTTTTTGTTCCATCCCAGTTTCAAATTCCACAAATATGCATGAAACATGAGGTGAATTCATCAACACTAGAGTTTGATCTTCCTTGCTTTCTTCATATGGTTCATTTGACCTTTCTTGAATGTGTTTTACTTCGATTTTCGTTTCGGCTTCTTCTTCATTAGTTGTGCTATCATGGAGATCTGACATGTACTTTAGTTAAAGTTCCTCATCTGGTACTTTCTTTCTTCTTCGCTTAGATCATCATCTACTAGTGGCGACTCGACCATATCTTCACACGAAGCTTCACTCGAGGTTTCATCATTGAGTAATTCATCTTGATATGTTGTTTTGCATCCTTTAACAAAACTGAAATACACTAGATGTTTATTAGTACATTTTCACCTTTGTTCGTTTCCCATCAAAATCCTTCATTTTAAGAGCTGCATAGTGACATCAACCACCTAGTCCAACAATCTCCCTTTTTGATGATAACAAACAATGTGAACTTTAAAGGTGTAAAACGTAATCTAAATGTATATCGCATCTATGATTTCTATATTTCATGGCATGCAAGTTCAAAACACATCAACCTTTTCAAGTTCAACCACATTTTTCTCCCCGTTGATACCATCAAAAAGAAGCAAGTATCCCATAAATAAACACAATAGAAAACAATACGAGAGAAATATACTCCCCCCACTTTATGCATATCAATAAACAATAGTTTGCATGCGATACAAATGCATGTGGATTTATAAAACATAGCTGAAGAAGAAATATCCATATAGAAAACTCGTAGATACGCAAAAGAAATTATGATATAGATAGCATAAAGCAATGAGAGCATAGTTGTGGCTTAAAACAGCTTTTGACAAAAAATCAAAACATCTAAGGCGACATATTTGAGCCTAATGCTCATCTAGTGGTGGTGTGTCTAAACACTCCTCCTCGAGGATGGTGGTGGACGTGCGAGCTAGAGGCGTGATCATTACGCGCGGTCCGAATCTGGGAGCAATTGACCCTCAATGCGACGAAGCCGATCATTCGATGTCTTTGGATACTCGTCTCGACGGCATTGAATGATTGAGTCATATAAGTGTGCGGAGTAGCCAGTACAGTGCGATACGTACGCCGATGATGGAGACATATTCGGTGGAGGCGAGAAACCGCCGAACGTGGGGAATCGGGTCGGGCCTGCCGACTCATATTCTTCTTTGCGAAGAAAAGTCCCGAGCACCTTCATCATCACCATCATGGTCATCATGGTGGCATTGCCTTCATCGTCGGCGTTGTCATCATCGCCAAATTGATAGCTATATTCCAAATAGTCCAGGCGCATCAAAAGGAGCCACTGGAGAGTCCGTAGGAGGGAGACTCATAGCCGCCGTGATGATCGACCATACGGAATGGCATCTTCCCGAGTCCACTCGCCTATCACGAATGTAGCGGTATTTCATGGCTTTCAACGTAGCCATGTCAATGGTGTCATATATAGTGAGGGGGCGACCGCCTTTAATGCGAGATCTACTTGGCGGACTCAAGTAGGATGTGATAATGTGAGCATAAGGAAGATGACGACCCGAGCTACACGTGCTCGTCATATAGCCAATGATGATATGAGGCGGCGTCGAGAGGTATCATACGAATGAGGTGCCCAAGAATGAACATGTCAAGGAGAGTGACATAGTTTTTGCTACCACCTCGCGGAAGAATGACCTTGTGAAGTACCTTATGGAGAAGGTGAGGTACGAGTTTAAAATCGGTATCCGTTATACCGATCGGATAAACGGTTAAAGTCCTATTTGACCAGAAGGAAAGAATTAAGGACTTGAAGACGGTCAGGCCAAGGCCAGAAATTTGCACACAACGAAGCCGTAGTCGTAGGAGGGTGCAAGGGAAGTTGAAGCCGTTGAGCGAGATTTTCGAGCGTAATCTCAATAGATCGAGGCTACCAGACGAACGTAGTACAAAATGATTTGAAGTTTCGAGATTGGAATAGAAAACTCGAACGAGGGGGGTTGTAGTTAGCCTTGTGGGCACACGAAAGTGGTCCATCCCGCCGTATCAAGAATTTCCCGAATGGGAGATGAGCCTTATCAAAAAATGCAACATCGACAATGGCGGGCCTTAGGATTTTGGCATCCGTTAGCCGTGGAAGCCACTAACTCTGGACCGATGCGGACTCATGGACGGCTTTGGCACGACCCTCACGTCGTGGGGCATTTCTTTGGAGTGGGGACGGGGTGTGTGGATTCGGATTCATCACTAGATGATGAAGATTGAACAACACGTCGGCTAGAAGACGACGTGAGGACGTGGCTTGGGTAGGACGAGATGTGGCAATTTCTCCTTTTATTTGTATCTCTAATAGTCGAGCATTAAGCCGTTCTTTTGGAATCTCCCATTGTTGTGAAGTCTCCTTAAACAATTTTAACACATTTCGTAGTAATAATAAACGTTCTTGATGTGGAGGAACTGGTGGACTTGGCTTATAACTCCATCATTCATCATCATCCGGATAGTTTGAACAACCATCAATGAGATGAGAATAATCTCCATAAAAACTACAAGGTCTAATATGTTACACATTAAAACACCGATTAGAAAAATTTTGTTCATCATTAGTGTTCACATGTCGTTCGTGCGAAATATAACCCGTACTCGAGATACCAATATGATAAGTCATTAATTATGTAGTATTATTTAGGGTATTTATATATTTTTATGGTTAAGTGTCCAAAATATTAGCCTAATTATCTTTATTTATTATTTTTAGGTTTAATAGAGTGCGCGGTTGAATCCGGGTCGAAAAACTACACAAAATCAAATGTTCGTATGCAGTGTGATCAACAACCCTCAGATCTGCCTCGAGATGCACACTGCAAAGTTGATGAAGAAATGTGGTGCAACCGAGTGATGCAGTAAGCATACACACTTGATCACGCATCGTGTCAGAAGCCTTTGATATGCCTCGAGATTCGACACACATATCGGATTAGATAAATAAATGATGATACAATCCTGCCTCGGGGTGCGTATATCACATACTACCATATTTTTGCCATCTCCCATGCGTATCTTCTTCATTTCCTTCAGACGTTAATTGTCCTCGGGATACGCACCAGTACGCACTCCCATAAGTTCGCATGAATCTCTCCAGCGCCTTTACCCACCAATGCCTGCCACATGTTGTCATCCCAATAGCCCGCCACGTCTTCTCCACCAATGAGAGCTTGCCACATCATCACAGTAGCAAATATCAACCAATCAAAACCTAACACATGTCCTGAACCCAACAATGAATGAAACACGACAACCAGATCGTCCTCGGTGCACGAGTCACTCTACAACCCACAAAATTCACTTTCTTAAGGGGTTGACATAAATAAAACTTAGGGTTTTAATTAAAATCTCTCTACTTCTCAACACAAAATTGATTTCTCTTTTTCTTTATTGGAGTTATTGAATACTATGTCTGGCTAATCTCCACAGATCTTGGCTGGAGGCAGATCGAATGAGTCATTAGTTTCATGGATTCATTGTGAGATCAATATAATCTTTATTCTTTTAGCACTAATTTGAATCTAAGGTTAGATTTATTTGTTTGTGAAAGGCCCTCGCATGCATAATAGATTGACTACCCTTAGTTATTGAGTTGAAGCATCCATCCTTATGCGATATACTCATATAAGTAACAATTGACCCTATTTATTTGTTGGCCCCTTTTGGGATTGGTCAAGTGCCTTGAGAATCTAGGCTAAATCGCAAGCATTCATACTTGTAGGAACCGGTTGTCTAAGTGTAGTGCCTTCATAAAACCCATTGTGATCATCGTGTTAAATCTAATTTGCTGGAGTATAGGGTTATATGTTTGGCTAGGGATGTAGTCATTGTCATACCTTTGCTATCGAGAATAGGAAGTGCGAGGAACCGCGTACGTTACCGGGTCTATAACTACATTGGCTATCAAAAATAGAAATTGCAAGGAACCGCGTACATTACCGGGTCTATAGCTACATTAGAATATAATTAAATTACATATTTTTTTTATGGATCGAAAACCAATAAATTCCATGTACCATTAGACTAAGTTCAAGAAACTAAAAGCCTAGGTTATTTTCTCTATTGAGATTCTTTCTTACATAAGTGTTTTTACATTCCTTTAGTTTTTAATTGTTCTATTAAATATTTTTAAAAATCCCTCAATTTAGTTTCTTGTTCGTTAGCCTAAGTTAGAAACCTTGGTCTTCGTGGATCAATCCCGTGCTTGCCACTATTGCAGTACTTATAGTATTTGGTAATCTCTTCGAGATTATATATATTTTGACGCATTCGGCATGCATCAAATTTTGACGCCATTGCCAGGGACCAAGTCCTTTTTTTATTCTTTTAACTTGAACCTCAAAAACTTTTCATTAAGATCCTTATAAGCTCTAAAACTAAATTTATATCCTTAATGAAACTCATTTCATGATTTACTCAATTGGAGCAAATTCAGAAATAGTATTCGTATTTCATAAAAATCTCAGCAGCACCTCCCCTAAAAGTGGTCTGTCGAAAAACTTTCACCTAATTGACAGTAGAATTGGGGAGAGGCCTAGAAGGACTAATAACTCCCCGCAGTTCACAATATGTATCAAATTCAAATTAATAAACTAACTTAGAGTCTTTGATAACTTAATTTCAACTTGACAATCTCAAATAGACCAAAATTGAATATAAACCTCTCAGTTTATCTTAAACTAACTTAGAATAATCTTATAACCATTTAATGAAACTTCACATCTTACACTCACCCTGAGAGTTCCAAAATAATATATATATATATATATATTTAAAACAAAAATTTATTTTATACACAGAGTCTATTCCATTCATCTTTTGTCAATTGTAACTATTCTCACATTGATCTCAATCTTAGTCCCTTTATAGACTTATCACGACTTTCGCACAATAACTAGGTCACTTACAACTCCTTAATCTTGACTTTGAAAGACAATTTATATTTCTTCTCTTTTCGAAACCTTAACTAAGGATAATAAGGCTTTTTATGATCATTCAATCAACTGAAGTTTTCCTTGGCTAACCTTTATTTGAAATATAGAAATTTTGCGACTCAAACAGTTCAACTATTTGTTATTGCCTTAATTTGATTCCGTTAGTCTCAGATTTCCCAACTTTTCTTTTTTCTCAAAAAGAAATTCGATACTTTTCAAGAGACTGTGTAAGATAACTTTATATCTTACTAATCATCAATTCACTTTTAATGAATTCAATTGTCCGTTGTTGTTTAACTGAAGAGATAGAATAATTTGAATTTTTAAACTCTGATTAACTTAACGACTAATCAAATCCTTAAAAGATGATATTTCAATCATTTAATTCATATCAATAAAAACTTTCGCAATAGAGGAGCTCATATTGACATCCTATACCAATCACTTACCGATATTCAATCAGTACATCTATCTCTTCATTTATTATATTTTAGGTCGTAGTGATAGGCATCATTACTCAATATCGTTAGAAGTGATTATTGGGTACTTTGAATCTCAATACATAATCGCTTGTTTTGATGTTTAATAGCTAATACAAGCTATTATTAGACCATTTCCCCAATACCTTAACTTCTTACACGTTGATCTTATCACTACATTTTTCATTTTTAAGTTAGAAGTCTTTTGTTGGTCTTTGCTTCATGACAACACCTAATTTGATGTTAACAAAGATTACTTCAAAATCATGTATTTCCATTTGCTTTATCAGTTCTTTATTTGACTGATAGAACCACTATACTCGACTTTCCTTATGAATAAGTAACTTGAGTAATAAACAATCAAAACTTTCAGTACTTCTTTTAGAAGTCGTTTGATTGTTTTAAACCATGGTTCTATTTCGATTTTTACTTTCTGTTTAGGAAAGGTGACAATAATTTACTTTAAAGTATTTTATTTGCGTAGAGACCTAAGCATAATCCCATTGTGATTTTCCAGTCAATTCAGTTACCTAATCAATTTCTATTTTTGAAACCACGTGTCTCCATTTTCCTTGTTAAGACTATTTTAACATTTCTTTGAGTGTCTTATAATTGTAATAGTTTGATACTTTCGATTTCTAAGAAATCCATGTTCAGTAGTTACGTACCTGAATCATCTAGACTTCTTGTTTAACCAATTTCCTATTGGTTTCATAACTGACATATTTCATCAGTTATATTAGTACGGAACTACTTATAATACCTTTGTGAATTTAGACTTCACGAGTCTATTTCACATGCAATCACACTCAGTTTTGTTTCATAAGTCTATTATCTCTTTATTTATCTGTTTCTAATCTTACTCATCGTATCTTATGAGTTAAGTATCGAACGAAAGAGGAGAATAAACTTCTTATTTCAATAATACATAAATACACATCATAAATATAACAAAATAAAAAAAATCCCAGCTCACAGTCACTTCCTAACTAATCGTGCTCAATCTCCTTTTGGTTTCCAACCAAAGTTTATCCTCAAGTGAGCCAAACCTAGGCTCTGATACCGAGTATGTTAGCCCCCTCGTCATTATGACGGCTGACCGACCTAGCTTACCTTATTCTCTTGATAATCTAGTAAGCCTATCCATTCTTTTAACTTGAACCTCAAACACTTTTCATTAAGATCCTTAAATAAGCTCCAAAACTAAATTTATATCGTCAATGAAACTCATTTCATGATTTACTCTATTGGAGCAAGAAATAGTATCCGTATTTCATAAAAATTTCGACAACACCTCCCCTAAAAGTGGTCTGCCAGAAAACTATCACCTAATAGATATCAGAATTGAGGAGAGGCTTAGAAAGACTCATAACTCCCTGCAGTTCACAATATTTATCAAATTCAAATTAATAAACTAACTTAGAGTCTTTGATAACTTAATTTCAACTTGACAATCCCAAATATACCTAAATTGAATATAAACCTCTCAAATTATCTTAAACTAACTTAAGTTACTCTCAAAACTATTTAATTAAACTTCACGTCCTACATTCACCTTAAGAGTTTCAAAATAATATATATAAACAATTTACAACAAGAATTTAGTTTAACTTTTGAAAACAATTGCCACAATCTTTGAGTCTTGTCCATTCTTCCCTTATCTTCATAAAGAATCTGACATCATCAAAAACAACTTGAAGATGCCAGATAAGTAAATTACTAATTTGATATGTACTTCTGCAATTGTTAGTATGATACATGGAGACATGTAATTGCATTTCCAAATAATCAATAAAATATATGCATCAACATGACATGTAATCCACTCTGTTGCTGTCTCCTAACTATAATCATACGTCGACTTCCAAAAATAGTATAGAGACAATATTAAGAGATCATGAAATGCAGGATAACTTGTCGGTGTTAGACTCGACTAGTCTCACTAGACAACGTAGAGGCATGACTGAAACCTTGTTTTAATCAAACTAGACTTCGAAACAAGCTTATGCCCCTCACTTTCTCTGTGTATGCATGACCAAGAATGATAAAATGCAATGCAGACTATGATACAATTACAGGTACAAAGATAAATTCCATAAATAGTAAAGATCACTGTAGGGTTTACTTACAACTAAGCCAACTTAAAGTTGGTTGCGAAGCCTCACACAATGTTCCCGCTTTTACGTACTTCAACAAGTCCTATTAAATCACAAATTCACATTTTAAGAGTTACAACTCTATTTAATCATCAATAAATAAAATTTATTTTATTAACTAATTAATTTAGATAATTGCTTTTGGCCATTTTCACAATCATGTTTCACTAAATTAAAAGTTGTACCAAGTCCGAGCTTAAGTGCTACTAAAAGTAGGGGATATAAGGATTTCAAAAAGCTCAACCTTAGTTAGTTTGGATATGTCCGTTTGATTGCCCAAAATTGCACCTCAAAACAGCCAGAAACTTAGATTGCACTGCTAATATTTCTACAAAATGCAACTAATTCGACCCCGATTGACCTACGAAACTTCCATCAAACCCCAATCTGATTCTAAGGAATCCAATTTCATATAAAAAGATTAAAACTACCAAAAATCTTGATCAAAAGCCTTCGATTAGTTGCCCAAATCATCAATCAAACATCGCATAAAATAAAGACTGCATAATATCAAACATATGAACTGATTTTTCTAAACCTTCCCAAATACTTCAAAAGTATTTTTTCAAAAGTTCCAAATAGCAATGAATATATTAAAATTGATATACAAACATTAGTTCAAATCATCAATCAACAATAACCTCTTAACAATAGTGCCCCCTTTCTTCTTCCTTAACTGAATCTCGAGTAATAACAAATCACAACTACACAACAATTCTAACAACATCAACCCTCTCTTGCTCTGCCTCATCTCCATTTGTTTCGAAACCTCCTCTACCGATCCTATAAGTTCATCAATTTACGATTCCTTAACTCCCCCATCAAAATAAAAAATCTCATAGAAATTAATCATGAATTTCATTAATAAAGGTAAAATTTGAATTGAACTCTGCTTGACATGTGAGTTGTCCACCTTTGCTCATCATTGTCCCTATTCATCACCATCATTGAGAGAGAGAGAGAGAGAGAGAAGATCGAGAGAGAGAGAGAGGGGAGAGAGAACACCTAGAGGGAAGAGAGTTATCACCGAGAGAGGGAGAAAGATAGGTTGTTAGCTTGAAAATCGAGGGGGGAAGAGACATTAAGATTTTTGATAGAGGTAGGAGATGTGTTTGAAGGAACTGAGAGGGTTAAACCTCATTTCATTTTCTCACGTGAATTGAATAGGTTTGGGTAGGCAATTTACTATTTTGCCCTCAAACTTATCTATTATTCTTTGGAAAACAAATGATTCACTTGGTCATTTAGCATTTTTCTTTTTAATATTCATGTTTATCTTTATTTTTAAATCCAAATCAAACCCCGGATAATACCCCAATTTCACCAAAATTGAAGAAAAACCCTAACACGCTCCAAAATATGCCGACACCGCGTTTACACCTTAACTTGAATCTATTTCACACCGAATATAGTATAATACATCATACAAAAATAATATTTTGACTTATGATATCCGATACGTAATGCTTGGGTCCTACCTCGGATATTTAAATTGCAAATTAAATTCGAAAATACTTAATTAACATCCTAATCAAATATATGAAATTCGTGGATGTCACAGTTCATCTTTATGTCCAAAAGTCTTCGAAGATCAAAGTCCACGAATCTTTACTCCCTTTTGATCTAGAGATCGAAAAGACTTGCCGTCAGAACTCGAAAGAAACAGGGTAGAGGAATTAATCCTTAAGAGCTCAACTGAGTGACGAGCAACCCCCTCCAATGGCTGACTAAGGTGGGAATCTACCACTTGAGGGGCAGCAAAAGCACCAAGTTATTCTTCCCCAGTAGTTTGAAGCTCCTGCTACGCCACATCCACTGGTGGCGCTACAAAGGCCTATAGTACGTCAATACCCACCAGTCAATAAAAGAATAGTTGATCCCACTTTACAAAGGCCACGAGCTCACCCTTATGGACAAACTTAGGCCAATCATCGCATTACTGTTGTGATGGCGAATGATGAGATATAGGATCTCCTAGGTCATCAACCACACTGCATCGCATTCCCAACTCACAAGGGCAATTTCAAGCTCAAACCCGATTTCATAAATCTTCTCCTTGTCTTCCATGGACTGGATCATGAAGATCTAATGACCTTTATCAAAGATTTCCACTATAAGTGTAGAGCAATGATTCCTCCATGAGTAAATGAAGACGAAGTCAAACTTTCTGCTTTTCCTTTATGCCTTAAGGATAAAGCCCAAGACCGGTTTTTCTGCTTTTCCCTTGGTTCCATAATAAATTGGAACGATATCATTTACGCCTTCCTAAAAGAATTCTTACCTGAATCTATATTTTCTCGACTCATTATGGAGATAAGCAGTATCAAAATAAAATGAAGCAAATCCTTTGGCCACTATTGAAGTCTTATAAGCGCTTACTTGTGCAATGCCCCCAACATGGCAAAAGTAACCTATCCATTATTCATCTCTTCTATATGGGACTTACACCCCTTGAGAAACGCATGATTGACAATGCTTGCAGAGGCGATTATAGATGTGAGAAAACTCAAGAAATGTTTGATTTGTATGAGTCTATAGCAAGTCAATCACATCATTACATTAACGATGAGGAAGAGGGACCTTCATGACATCTTTTTGATGGAGAAGGGTCAAATCCAACCAATAGCAAGCTTGACAAACTGACTAACCTCATGAAGTGATTGTTTACCTCCGAAAAAGCTCTAGTTAGCTTGTGGTTTCTGTTCAACAACCAACCATTCCACTGATTCTTTTCATACCTTGTTCGAGGATGAACATGTAAACGCTATAGGTGACGAATTCTTGTCAATACAACAACAATTTCAGCAATACTTATAATCATGCCGTCAAAACCCCTATCATAGTTATGACCTCAGAACCATAATTATCTCTAATATGTTCCAAAGGGACAAACTCCTCCTCAATAGTCCCAACGTGCTCATAATTCAAAGTCCTTAGAAGAGATGATGATGATACTAATATCTAATCAAGATAGACTCTCTAAAGAATTAGCTGCTAATCAAGATAGACTCTTTAAAGAATTGGCCCAATTTAAAATTGAGTCAACCATGAATTGTGCCGCGAGGTTTAGAAACCTTGAGGTTCAAGAAAGGCAACTAGCCCTAAGGTTAGGGCGCATTAAAGAATAAGGGAAGTTATCATCACAATCAATCCTAAACCCGAGGGCACATGTGAATGCTATATCGATGAGGAGCAAGACTGAGTCGAATGAGCCTAAGGTAGAAAAAAGTGAACATCAAAGGCCAGCTAAGCAAGATGAGATCTCGTTAATGAGACGACAGTGCGAGACAAAAATTAGGGCCCTCTTTCCCTAACGACTTTACCTAGAGAAGTATAAACACTTGGAAAAGACTAAGAAAGTGATGGAGAGTCCTCAACACCAGCCTGAAGTGAAAAAGTTAGAGATCAAAGAAGAACGTGAAGTGGTGGGAGATCTAGAGCTTGAAGAAGTATGTAAAGACAAGTTTGCAAATAAAGATAAGGTAAGCTTGGGGGAGAACGTATCAACTCTGATTCAGAAAAAAATACCCCCTAATGCCAAGATCTTTGCATGTTTTTTATTCCATGCAAAATAGGTGAAACTTTTATTGAGAATGCCATTTGCGATTTGGGTGCGTCCATTAATGTTATGTCTCTCTCTCTCTCTATCTTTATTTAAATCCTTACATGATAGTCCATTAAAAGACACGTAGGTTGTTACCCATCTCGCAGAGAGGTTGATTATATGCCCAATTGGGGTCTCAGAGGATGCGTTAATAAAAGTTCAAAAACTATTCTTTCTTGCATATTTTTATGTGATATATATGTGGGGGGATGAACCTTCTCGTTACTTACCCCGAACTTTTCTAGGTCGTCATTTTCTTCAGAGTGCTCAAACCAAAGTCAAAGTCTTTGAGGGTACTTTGTCTATGGAGTTTGACGAAGAGATTGTAAAATTTACTATTTTTGATGCCATGAATCCTCTTATTGATAAATCTTGCTTATTTCAGTGCATGTTTCTAACCATCTATTGTAGGAAAAATTAAGGTTAGAGACGCACAACGATCGCCAAGTACTGAAAGTTGATGAGAATCTTTCACAGTTGACCTTGAAATTAGGGGTTATTCACCATCTCTATGGAGATGCGCGGATGAGAACCACTCAAGTTCTGATCGAATGGGACAACGTCACCTAGGGCGCATACATCTGAGTCGAGCCAACGACGTTAAATAAAAACGCTCTTAGGAGGCACCCCAAACTTCTATTCCTTGTCTATTTGATTTCCTATTTCAGTATTCTTGTGATATTCTTATCATTATCCCTTTGGTGACTTTTTATAGGTGTTGCGATCTCTACATAACATACCAGATTAATAGAGTCCAATATCATTCCCGCGGTTCATCACACTATCCTATATCCATAGTTAATCAAACCGGGATTTGGTAAGCTTACCCAAATTTGTTTTATTTATTGTTATTGATTTTGTTGATTTTTTCATTTTTTATGCCTAGATATAAAGATTAGTTTTAGTTTTATCCTTTTATGTTAAAAATAAATAAATAAATAAAAAATGACTTGTTTATTATCATGCATGAACTCATATCATTTCCTTAATTCTATATCTATCATGTTCTTTCACCCTCTTATTTGTTTATATGTGAACCTCTTGACTTGTTTTGAACATTGAGGACAAGGTTCAAAATAAGTTTGGGGTGCTTTAGGATTTGTGGATTGAGTTGGATGGATTTCTTTGTGAAAGACCACAGGTGATATCCTTTAAAATTTTCAATTATATGTGGTTGAAGGATGGTAATGGTGGTGTTATTTCTTTCATTTTCTTGTCCTTCCATTTCTCTTTCCTTTCCATTCATACTTGTATCTACCATTTCACTAGGATATGATACATTTTCATGCATGTATTTAGTATAGTTATTATTGTTATTGTTATTGTTATTATTATTATTATTATTATTATTATTATTATTATTATTATTATTATTATTATTATTATTATTATTATTATTATTATTGTTGTTTAGAGTCACCTGAAACTTTGCTTCATGCCTTTGGTTGTAGATGAGTAAACTATGGTTGCCTTTTTGACTTGAAACTTAGTGAGAATTAGGAGAAACACTCATTCTAGCCCGTAGCCCAATATTTTTTATGATTTCATATTAGGGACTTAGTATGAGGGTTAAGCTTCGTGTTAGACACCAAAGTGGCAGACGGTCAAAACTGTGCAAGTGGAATAAAGTCAGATTTCTAAGGTGCTAGAATGAGAATGTAACCAGCTTGAGGTGGAATTCCTATGAATAAACCACTTCTGGAGAAATGATTTAGACCATTTTTGAATAAAAACCCTTATCCTGAAGCCTACCTAAAGTAATTTCCCTAGTTAACCCATTTTGAGCCAACCTAACCTTTAATCGTTTCTTACCTAATGTTAAACCTATATACATAGCCTGATATAATCATTTACCTAGTTGGAAGCTAGTATTAGATTTGACATCTTTTAAAAATGACGTGAAGAGAAGAAGAAAAGATTAGAGAAAAAAATTAGTTTATATACCCAAAATAAGGGGAAATTAATTATGATGAAAAAATTAATTCATGATTAGAAGGTCCTACCTAAAACGATATCCACAGGAAATGGAGCAGGGAGTCGGGTGGTTGGAAAAAGGTGAGGACTATATATTAAAAGAAATGAAGTTAATTGTAGTATAACCACTTTCATGTTCTCAGAAAATCTTTTGACAACCTAAGTTTTAGTTTTCCAATGTTTCATATTACCTTTATATCATTTCCTTAGTACCATATCCTAGCCATGTTATAACCTACTTAAAGTCCTATTGACTCCTATTGGTGCTAAGTCTACAATAGTGGAGATTGTGGTTGCATTTATCGTATATGGTACTTTCTAAACGTTGATGTGCTATCTTACAGAGATTGTAAACTTGTGTGCTTGAGTGTATAGACCAAGAAAACTTGTGATTAGTTGATAGCCTCTGTCTTAGCCGAGTCTAGGTCTTTAAAGTGAGGTGTTAATTATGTTTGGATTGCGGTTCTAAACATATAATAACTTTAAAATTTCTTAAGCGACTTGTTGACTTGGCGACTATATAAATCAAAGGAACTCCATAAACTTGAAATTGGTTATAGAATTAATAAGTTAAGTTAGTTCATAACTATATTAGGAGTTTAGTTTACTTTTGTTTTGTAAATTACAAATTTGCTCAGGATGTACAAAGTCCTAAGTTTGAGGGTATTTGGTAAGTTGTTAATTGTGTAGTATTATTTAGAGTATTTATATATTTTTTAACTTTCTAAAAAATATTAGCCTAATTATCTTTATTTATTATCTTCAGGTTTAATAGAGTGTATGGTTGAATCCGAAGTGAAAAACTACCTAAAATCAACTGTTCATATGCAGTGTGATCAACAACCTTCAGATATGCCTCGAGATACGTATTACAAAGTCGATGAAGAGATGAGGTGTAGTAAGCATACACACTTGATCACACATCGCATCAGAAGCTTTTGACATGCCTCAAGACTCAACACATATCAGATTAGATGAGCAAATGAGGATACGATCCTACATCGGGATGTGTGCATCACAGACTCCCATATTTTTGTCGTTGCATGTTTTCTTCACTTCCTTCAGCCATTGATTGTCATTACGCATTGGTATGCACTCCCACAAGTTTGCACTACTCTCCAGCACTTTTACCCACCAGCGCTTGCCGCCCATCGTCATCCCAGCAGCCATCCACATCTTTTCCACCAATGAAAGCTCGGCACATCATCAAAGCAGTAGATCTCGGCCAATTAGAGCCAGACACATGTCCTAAACCTAGCAATGAATTAAACACAACCAATAGATCGTCCTTAGCGCACAAGTCACCCTACAACCCACGAAATTCACTTTCTTTATCTTCTAGAGACCAAATTAAAAGGGGTTGATATAAATAGAACTTAGGGTTTTAATTAAACTCTCTGTACATATAACACATAATTGATTTCTCTTTTTCTTTATTATTTTAATGGAGTTAATCAAAACTACATCTGGCTAATCTCCACATATCTAGGCTGGAGGCGGATCGAACGGGTCATTGGTTTCATGGATTCATTGTGAGATCTATCTAATCTTTAATCTTTGTTTCTCTTTTATATTTTATTTCTTTTGGCACTAATTTGAATCTAGGGTTAGATTTATTTGTTTGTGAATGGCCCTCGCATGCATAATAGATTGACTACCTTTAGTTATTTAGTCGAAGCATCCGTCCTTATGCGATAGACTCATATAAGTAACAATTGACCTTACTGATTGGTAGGCCCCTTTTGGGATCGATCAAGTCCTAAGGAATCTAGGCTAAATTGGAAGCCTCTGTACTTGTGCGATCCGATTATCTAGGTGTAGTGCTTTCACAAAACCCATTGCAATCATCGTATTAAACTCGATTCTCTTGAGTATAAGGTTATAGGTGTGGCTAGAGAAGTAGTCATTGTCGTACCATGGCTATCGAGAGTAGGAAGTGCAAGGAACCGTGTAAGTTACCAAGTCTATAGCTACACTAGAATATAATTAAATTACATATTTTTGTATGGATCGGAGACCAATGAATTCCATGTAACTTTAGAATAAGTTCAAAAAATTGAAAGCCTAGGTTGTTTTCTCTGTTGAATTTCTTTCTCATAAAAGTGTTTTTGCATTACTTTCGTTTTTAATTTTTCTCTCAAATATTTTCGAACCCCCCAATTTACTTTCTTGTTAGTTAGCCTAATTTAGAAACCTTGGTCGTCGTGGATCGACCCCGTGCTTGCCACTACTGCAGTACTTACAGTATTTGGTAATCTCATCGGGATTATATATATTTTGACGCATTCGACATACGTCATAGTCCCACAGGGGAGTAGTAGTGGTGAATACGAGGTCAAATCCATAGGACCTAGGTTTTACTCTGAGTTAACTAAAAAAAAAAATTTGGGGTTTTTATAGATTTATAAGAAAATTATTAATTAACTAATTAAAACTACTTAGAAATTAAAACTTCCAAAGTTGAATACAATATGAGAAAATACCTAGGTCAACGGTTCCACAAATCCAAGTCAAAGTATAATAACATGTCATAGTCCTAAATCTTTCCAAAAAACATACCAATTCAATTCCTCCTAGATTAGTTATAGGAAATCGATATCTTCCAGAAATCCCTAATTCCTTTAGTCTCAATAGATAAGACATTCGCCACTAACTATTTTCCTAATCAATACATAACTTTAGACATCCGCAAATCAGGTTTAATGCATCAACCACATAAAGTTCTATGAGAATAATAATCTTAAATAATCGGATCGCGTCCGCTACCGATTTAACCTAGATTTATTTGTTGCACACTCAAGAAATGAAAAGGTTTTAACGAATACAATTATCCAAATAATCGGATCGTCACTTATATCACTCCAATCGTATAATTACGAATACAATTATCCAAATTAACTATAGGTCTTTCACCTAAAAGCATGCACTGGCCATATACATACCCTAAGTTTGCACCATAATTATGAAATCAACAACAAATAAAATAGAATGAATTAAAAAAATTTAAATTATAAATAAATAGATCTCACATGAACAGGCTATAAACCATGAGTCTAGACTTGTTCTCCTCCGACCTAAGAATAAAGCGCTAGTCGAACATCGTCTTGATAAATGCCATTAAATAAATAAAATAAATAAGTGGTTGATTGGTGGAGAGAGGAGGGAAAAGAAGATACTAAACAAAATCCTAAAGTATATATAAATAAAACCCTTCAATTTTGTCTCTGGAAGAGAGTAAAAATGGATTTCGTGGGTTAATTAGCATCTTATCCGTCTAGGATAATCTGATGTTTGTGGTTGATTTGTTGCTAGGTCTAGGACACGTGGCAGCTGGCTGATGGGGAATATGTGGGAATGTGTGTGAGCACGAATCTCGAGGCACATCAACATATGCTGTGGATAGAGAAAACTCACAAGAAGACTCGCGAACGTGTGGAAGCCTGTGCTGATGGGAATCTCGAGGAAGATCAAAGGTTGAAGGAAGTGAAGAAGACTCGATCAAAAATTTAGGAGAAAATGTATGGGAAATATTGTGCGAATATCTTGGAGTCTATGCTGCCGCTTATCCCGAAGTAAGATATATATCTTTATTTGCTTCTCATCTGATTTGATTTCCGTTCAGATCTCGATGCGAATTCGATGGTTGCTAGAGTGCTAAGTGACTCAAACATGTCTGGTCCTAAGTTACTTGGTTTATTCTCTCTTTTGATTAATTGAGTAGTGCGCATCTCGAGGTACATTAGATGGTTTCTGTTCACACAGCATGAATGACTTATACTTGTCATTTGTGAAGCTTTCCTCAACGAATGCACCACCATACTTTTTCTAAATCACCATATCATCAACAAGAACCAACGTGGGTCCCACCAAGCTATCTCGAAGTGCATGCAAGTTCACTTTACAATACCAAATACTAAGAAAACTTCAAAAGAAACCGATTTATATCATTTTCATCAAATTGTCACTAAACCACTGAAAATTAAAATAAAAGAGAATTAGTTAATAATACGAAGAATTGAGATCTTAAACACATAAAATAAACACGTAAATATATTATTATTACCGAATTATCAAATACCCCCAAACTTAGGACTATACGCGTCTCGAGTAAAGGTGCAAATGACGACACAAAAGTAAGCTAGACTCATAATATAATTATGAACCTAATTAAACCAATCTTATACCCGATTCCAAGTTCATGGAGTTCATTTGGTTTACATAGTCTCCAAGTCAACAATCCACTCAAGAAATTTCAGAGTTATGATATGTCTAGAACTGCAATCCAAAGATAATTAAGATCACACTTTAAAGACATAAACTCGGTCAAGACAAAGTTTATCAACTACTCACGAGTTTTCTTGGTTTATACACTCAAGCACACAAGTTTACAATCTCTGTAAAAATAGAGCATCAACACTTAAAAGGTACCATAGGCGAGAAATGTTACCACACTCTATTCTATTGTAGACTTAGCACCAATGAGGATCAATATGATTTTAAGTAGGTTGTAACATGGCTAGGATAGGGTACCAATGAAATGATATAAATGTAATGCAAAGTATTGGAAAACTAAAGAGCTCGGGTAAATGCACTCCACCTTTTACTTAGGGCACCCAATTTCTAAGTGCACCACAAATTTAAATTTAAATTTATTAGGGCACCCCATTATTTTTACCAAAATACCCCTTCATCCAAATTGAAACACCCAACTCCAAAGCCTTGGTCGATATATCCATTTAAGGTTCGACAATATGTGACCGAAACTTATCTTCTAGGTTCTATGTTGTCAAACTAAACCTCTTTTGTGAAATTTGGTTGACAAGTACCAACTTAAAGGGTCAGTGGGTTCCGACTTACTCTCTAACTAGAGGTTTCGTAGGCTTTGACCAACCCATTAACTATAGGTTAGTGGGTTATGACTAACTAACCAACTGGAGATTCATACCTGCAAGGCCGAATCACTTGATGATGCTCTACAAATCACAAGAAGAGAATGTGTGGAGGGATGATGGTGTAGTGCACAAAACAAAAGGAAAAGGATGGTGGGGTGCACTAATCACAGTGATGGGCATAAGGGTCATTTTGCAGTAGATTAACTTTTTTTTAAGTTTGAATTTTTTGGTGGGGTGCCCTAAGTAAAAGGTGGGGAACTTTTAGCCTGGCTCAAACTAAAACTTAGATTGTCAAAAGATTTTAAGAGAACATGAAATTGGTTTATACTGCACTTAACTTCATTTTTCTTTTAATAGGTGCAATCCTCACCCTTTTCCAACCACCCAGCTCCCTGGTCCATTTCTCGCAGATACAATTTTAGGTGGGACTCTCTAATCGTGACTTGATTTTTTTCATCATAATTAATCTCCCTTTATTTTGGGTATATAATCATTTTTCTCTCTCTAATTTTTTTTCTCCTTCTCTTCATGTCTCTTTTTAATGACTTTAAATCTAAGACTAGCTTCCAACTAGGTAAATGATTATATCAGGATATGATTATGGGTTTAACATTAGGTATAAAAGAATTAAAGGTTGGGTTGGCTCAAAATGCGATAACTAAGAAACTTACTTTAGGTAGGCTTAAGGCTAAGGGTTTTCGCTAAAAAATGGCCTAAATCATTTCCCTAAATAAAAGGTTTAGTCATAGGAATTCAACCTCAAGTGGGTTACATCATCGTTCTAGCACCCTAGAAATCTAACTTTTTTTCATTTGCACAGTTTTGACCGTCTGCCCCATTTGGTATCTAGCACAAGGTTTAACCCTCATACTAATTCCTTAATATGAAATCATAAAAATGCCGGGCTAAGAGCTAGAGTGAGTGCTTCTCCTAATTTTTCCAAAGTTTCATGTCAAAAAGGCAACCATAGTTTACTCATCCACAACCAAAGGCATGAAATAAAGTTTCATGTGATTCTAGACAATAATAATAATAAAAAAACTATACTAAATACATGCATTAAAATGTATCACATCCTAGTGAAATGGAAGATAGAAGTATGATTAGAAAATAAAGATAAATGGAAAGACAAGAAAAATAAAAGAAATAACACCACCATTAGCATTTTTCAACTGCATAATTAACGATCATGCCAGCGGTCTTCAGTAAAAAGATCTATCCAATACAATCTAAAATGCCTAAAATACCCCCTAATTTATTTGCACACTTAAAAATAACCAAAAGTGTGAAAGAACATGATAGATATAGAAATAATGAAATGATATGAGTTCATGCATAGTAACAAGAGTACTGAAACAAAAAAACAAAGGATAAAGACGAGTTCATATATAGTGATTAAAGTAAAAACTGATAAATCAATGAACTGACTTAAAAAAAATTTCAACCAAATTTTGCAAACTCGAAGTTTCTCAACTAAAGGTAAAATCAACAAAATAGTGAAAATAAAATCTAGTGTTTCATGTTCTACTTAAAGACATTCCACTAATGTAGCGACTTAAGTTATTGATTTCCAACCAAGTCTCAAAACACATAAATCTTTGCAAATAATCAATTTCCTTAAAACATAATAACACGAATCATGTCAATTAAAATTTAATTGAAAGTAAATCTGGCTCCAACATATGGTACTCTCTCCTTCCTTCATCTCAAGACTTTCCTTAACCTGTAAAAAATAATAAATGGAGTTTAAGGGTTAGCTAAAATGGTAGAATAACTGAAATAAAGTAAACTAAATTGACTATACTAAATTGAACTAAAATAGACTAAAGAGGAAATAAATGTATGAAAATAAATAAAATAAGGTTGGGTTGCCTCCTAACAAGAGCCTTTATTTTAAGTCATTGGCTAGACTTGGTCTAAAAGATTATGTAACGCCTACTAATTTGGAGTAGTCACGAACAAATGGAATCGCCATAGCTTGGGCAATGAAATAGGCATGCCCTCCTTTAGAGTTTTGAGTTCATATTGGAATTCTAACAAGTAAGTCTCCATATAGTCTTGACCGTCTAACACATAGTTGTAAACACCACATAAAACTTCCAAGTGCCCTTTTTGTTCCATCCTAGTTTCAAATTCCATATGTATGCATGAAACATGAGATGGATTCATCAACACCAGAAGTTGATCTTCCTTGCTTTTTCATATGGTTCATATGGCCTTTCTGAAGTGACTTCGGTTTCCATCTTCGCTTCTTATTCTTTATCTTCTATAATAATAATGTCACCCTTAGTTAGAGAGACTTCAAGTTCTTCCATTGTTTCGCTCTAATAGTCCTCAACCGGTGTAACCTCATTCACCTCAACACTCTTTGATGAAATTGCACTCACGGCCTTTGCTGATCTCTTTTGAAGAACTGAATTTATTTGTTCTTTAGCCTCTTGATCCTTTTGTGCAATCCATTGGTCCAATTCCTGGTTGGTGAGGTACATATCTTCCTTAGTCTCTAAAAAAACCTTATTATATCCCTTCGAGATCAATTTCACCTGGAGCTATATATGTCAGGCTGTAGTGAGGAATGACTCAAGTAGTCAACGAGACATACATTAGGAAAATGACGGCAACCACTAAAAAGATCACAAGATTCAACAAGTTTTGGTTGCAAATTAGAAGATCAATTACAAAAAATTATGTTCATAACTTGACATACCCACCCCATTCATACTATAATAGTATGAGTTTTCAAATTGACCATAATTGTAGGAGTAGGAGGCCACTGAGGAGTTACTTGTAAACATATGCTACAGACAAGGAAATAGATAGATAAATAAATAAAACTAAGAAAAAGAAATAAAAAGAAAATAAACTCAGAATAAAAGACTAAGTCCCTGACAACGACGCAAAAATTTGCTCGCGTGTCATTCATGCCAAATATAACCCGTATTTGAGTTACCAATCCCACATAGGTGTAGTAGTGGTAAATATGGGGTCGAATCCACTTAGCCTAGATGGTTGGTGGCCCTTAATCTTCCAATCCCAGTGGGATATGGTTGCCTCGTTAGTTATGAGGTGTATCAGAGAGTTCTTTAGTAATGGTTCCCTTCCACCAAGGTTGAATGAAAACTTTGTGGTACTCATTTCCAATGTTGCTTCACCAGAGAAACTAATGGAGATGAGGCCGATAAGCCTGTACAATGTGCTTTACAAGGCAATCACTAAAATCATTGACAACAGATTGAAACCTAGACTTCACTATTTAGTAAGTGCTACTCAATCGAGCTTTATTCAGGGCCAAAAGCTGGTTGACAATACTATTATTGTCTAAGAGATTGTCTATTCTATGAGAAAAATCAAGGAAGAAAGGTTGGATGGCCAATTAAGATAGATTTATAAAAAACCTATGATTGTCTAAGTTGAGATTTCATTCGAAGGACTTTAGAGGCAGCTGATGTCCCTAGTTTAATGGTGGAGAAGATTACGCGGTGTATAATGTAGCATCCCTATCCCGATTAGGGCGATACTCAGTCAGAAACCATAATTAAGCCCCGATACACCAACCTGACTTAACTAGAGTCATCATCCTCACTTTCACAACCTGATAAACTTAATTTGTATATCTTAAAATATCGAATAAAAAGAATAGAATATGTAGTGGAATTAATTTTCTTTGATAAATCAAAAGATATACAATATATATAAAATCGGAATAAACCTCGGTTACAATCCAATATCCTAACCTTGATATATTACACCAAATATAGTTTAGACAATATAGAGATACAAAGAACTCATTACATCAAAGAGAAGAACCAAAACTCCTATATATTTTCTTTGCCCTTTCACGAAGCACCTTGCGATGTACCTGAAATGTTTAAAGGTATGAGCTCTCCAACTTGCTTAGTAAGTGATGCTTGTTTACTTATAAACTATCTACTAATAGCCAATGAGATAAATGAATAACAATATGAACCAACAATAGCTATTTAGTGCAACATAAATATTATAAACAATATATAATCATATGCAAGTCATTCGGTGCATTACACTAATTATTTTAGTATGAGTTAAAACGAAAGTATTTCCATCCTCCTTACAGAAATACAACCAACGAAATTTGCACATTGGCTTATGTGAGATCCCATAAAGTGTATTTAAATATAATGGAAAATCCGACTCTAATAGGACAGTGAATGAATAGGGTTTCGACCATCTCTTTTATTAGAAGTCGATACTTATCTGCCTTCCTTTTTATATTCACAAGAGTTTGGTACTTATCCACCTTCCTCTTAGTATGTACTAGAGGTTGGTACTTATCCACCATTCTCATTATATTCAATAGAGGTTGATACTTCTCCACCTTCCTCGTTATATTCAATAGAGATATGTACTTATTTACTTATCTTGTTTTATTTTTCATTACAAAACCCTATCCATTTCACTTTCAATATTTAGTTTGAAAAATCATAAATACCATAAGTCACAGTACAGTGTCTCGAACCCACTCCATGCACTACACGAACTACTAGTACCAAATCACATAGCATAATTGATGAATAAACGAGTACCACTTACCTAAGTTTGAGTTTTCCTAGGTTTGATTCGACTAAACTCACACTTTGGCATCTTAAAATACTTCCTCATCAATCAAGAACCTAAAATAGACTAAATGCCATCAATTTGAATATAATACAATAGGTTTGGAACTCTTAAATTTGTCGCTAAATCCTCGTCAAAAAGAATTCAGCAACATTGTTGATTTTTGAATGGGAGCACGCTCCACCTTCTGGGTTCATCCCAATTTCATGAGGGAGTGCACTTCCCTACAACAAGGAGCATGCTCCATTATCGAGTGATATTGTTCGTGAACAAGGTAGCAACCCCCGTTCAATCCACAAACCATTTTAAAGCACCCCCAAACTCCCTCAAACTTTTGGGAGAGCCTTTAATGAGGTCTTACATCATTCCCCATGTCCAGAAACAACAATTAACACTAGTTCAAACAAACTTCATCATCAATTCAAATAGAAACTTCAACTAAAAACAATTGAGATGAAGATGAAAAATCATCGATTATATCCTCAATTCAGCTGGAGTGATTATTTGATCTCTGTTGTCAATTTCTTCCTTCTCTCTCCCTTTGATTCTCTCTGAAACCCTCTCCCACTCTCAATTCTCGATTAAGAAGTGAGATAATGATCAATTGGGTTTTGGTTTATATATTGATTTTTTTTAGATTTGTATCACACGAATCTTGAGGCAGATAAAAGGGAAATTCCTTAAAGTGACACATTTCAAAACTCCATTTCTCACACAGATATCTAGAGCATCCAATGGTTCAAATTAATTAAATCAAGACTATAAATTTATCCATATATATCAATTATATATAAATATGTATACTTATGTATTTTAACACCTAAAATTTATCGGGCGCGCCAATGAGTATACTCGGGCACACACATTTATTCCACGATTGACAAGTTAAAATTAGACATGTTTTATAGTGTGATTTATGTTAATTTTAGACATAAATGATGATATTACACTAGATATTCTCTTGTTTTTGTGATTTCAGGATTTAATTAGGAAAAATGAAGAATGGAAAAAAGAGAGGAAGAAGAGCAAAACAATCAATTGGAGAACAAAGCCAGCAATTTGTCAATGATACAAAATCACAAAGGAATAGCTTAGAAAATCGGTAGCAAAGAAGTGCCAATGGTCATCAGCGAATTGGAAAATACACTAGGAATTGCTGGATGAATCGGTGGAGCATAGAGAGCCAAATCCTGTGATTAACTTAGCGATTTCTGTATAAAATTGGATTCACTGAGGAATCGCTGAGGTCTATAACGAGTTTTTTAGATAAGAACAAGAAACTTGAGTTTATCTATGATATGTATACTTGGAAAACTATTTATAGGACTTAGGGCTTCGAAATTAGCTCTCTGGAAACATTCTCTCTCAACCCTTTATTAGTTTTTATTAGTTTAAATTCTTTTCAATTAAGTTTGAGTTCATTACTTATGAAGACTCGTTGGAGATTCAAGAACGGTATTTTACATTAATGTCATTTAATTATTTGTTTATTGCAATGTTTAATATTAATATGTGTGAGTAGTTTATTATTCTAAATAATACTGTGGATATGATTGTAAATCGTTCATGAATTCAGCCATGATATAGAATTTATGTTCTTAATGATTTAAACTAATCATACACGTCAATCACAGTTTTAATAAGTTGTTTTTGTGTATTACAACTGATGATTCTTTGCATTAAGTGCATAGTGGCGAATATGTTTCTTAGTATAAAGTATCTAAATCTATGTCTATGATTATTGACAACAATTATAGAAGAAGTAACCAGGATTAATCAGTAGGGAAAAAAGTTATCCGAGTGGATGTTCTAGGTGATTGTGTTTTAGGTTATTTAATAACTAGCATAATTATGGTATTTATTTAGTTTGGATTATATATGACTTTTATTGAGTGTTAATCCTATCGTAGTTTCTATGTTATTGCGTTTTATCCAATAAGTAGACTTACAATGATAAGGATATGGCTTATTTCCATTGAATATAGAAAAAACAATAGTTTACTAAAGGCTATCAACCTATTGTCATTAGAGTTTAATGATTTAGGATCATTATATAAATACGATGATTGATTATGACTTTACTTTAATGAAAATGTCCAGATATGACAGTTTACATACCATTGTCTAAGATTTATTGTTTGGATATTTAATTTAGATTGATTATTTGCTTGTTTGTTTGAGTTGCATTAGATTAGTTTATTGAATTTAAATTATTTGTAGAGTTTAATTATTTTAATTAATTAATTGTTTTGTTTTTAGATTGGTAGTGTTTAATTCCTATTTTAATTAGATTAGTTAAATTACAACAAATTAAATCGAATAAGATTTTAGGGTAGCCTTAATTTTAAAGAGATTTGCAAAATCCATATGGAGACGATATCTCATTACCACTACTACAAATAATAGGAAAATATGAGAAATTATTGTGCATGATTGACACGTGTCAATTTTTGGCACTGGTACCGGGGATTTTTAAAATAATCTTTTGGAAACCTTCTTGTTGAATGTCATATAATATGGCTGAAGACGAGGAAGAACTAAATTTTAGACAATCTGATAGGAATGTCATGGCTTAGGAACTTATGTGTATAAATTTTACAACAGTATTTTCAAAATTTGAATTGAAGTTCGGAATCATAAATTCTTTATCGTGTTTCTATGGTGAAGATAATGAAGATGCTCAAAAGTTTATTAGGGAGTTTGCGCACAAAGTAAGCACGTTGCAAAATTATCTTAAATTTAAAGCTTTTCCTTCTGTATTAAAAAGCCAAGGTTTAGATTAGTTATTTTACCTCCTTCAAAATTTCATAACTAATTAGTCAGAGAGGCTACAAGTCTTTCTTGATCAATCAGTCCAGCAAGAAAAATTAGTTTATATAGACAAAAAATTAGTAATGCCAATATAGAGATTGGAGAAACTTTTGATGAATTTTGGGATAGGTATCAAAGATTGATTTCATTATGTCCAATGCATGGATTCATAGAAAAAAATTTAATGCAATATTTTTATGAAGGATTAAATCACTTAGAATGAAGACTCTTAAACATGGAATGCTGAGAATCTTTGCTCAACACAATACCAACTTTAGTAAGAGAAGCTATAAATAAAATGACTAAACAATCTAAGCAATATGGTGAGAAGAGTGAATTAATAAAGGAAAATCTAAGTGAAATGAATAGAATGACATATAAGACATTAAATGATAAGATAAATGAGCTAAAAGCCATGGTTGTATTATTACTAAATGATAGATCAAGCAAGGAAAAATCTTGTGTTTTCTGTAATGAATTAAGTAATTCTAATGATGAATGCCCTATGAGACAGCACACCAAAATAAAAGAAGCTAATGCTATAATGAACCAATATGATGGATTTGTTGATTGCGCTTATAACTTTAATAGTTATACAAATTACTCACAGCCAAATGTAGGTAATCGTATTAACAATCAGGGTTATCAAAAGTGTAAAACATTAACTAATTTAGAAAGAGAAAAAGGTCAAATAATTCAAATATTACAAAATGATATGACCGAGTTAAAATATCAATTGAGTTAGATGGCAACATAAATGAGTGAATTTATAAATAAAGAGAAATTACCATCTCAACCTTATCATACATTATACAAAAAAACACCAACCATATAAGAAGTGGTAAATAGATGGATGAACCTAAAATACTAGACCAATTAGTTTTTAGAAAAGAAATATAACTAGAATTAGAAAAAAAAAATAAAGTAACAATTAATAGGATTCCGAACGAAAAGAGTGATGAGCCTAATAAAGACAAACTAATTAATATAAAACCACCATTCCCTTATCGTTTGAAAGAAAATAAAAATGCAAAGAAATTGCGGGAATAAAAATAAATATCTGATATATTAAACAAAGTAGTAGTTAATATACCTCTGTTTGAAGCCATTCAAAATGCACCAAGTATCAGAAATTTATAAACGATTTATGCACTAATAAGATTAAAGCTAATGAAAATGTAAGTCTAGGAGAACACGTATCAGCACTAATTCAAAAGAAATTACCCCCTAAATGTTTTGACCCTGAAATATTTTTTGTTCTACGTACGATTGAAAATATAGGAAGTTTTAAAGCATTGTGCGATCTGAGAGCCTCCATAAATATTATGCATTTATCAATTTATTTGCAAATGATGGATGTACATTTGGAAGAAACTAGTATAGTTGTACAATTAGGAGATATATCCACTATTAAACTGGTAGGTTACTAGAAAATGTATTAGGCAGAGTTAATGATTTAGTCTTCCCAGTAGATTTCTATGTTTTGGACATGAAAGAAGATAATTTCTCTAGTAGAACTTCTCTAATTTTAGGAAGACCATTTTTGAAAATGGCAAAATTAAAAATTGTTTCAAATGGAACATTAACAATGGAAATAGATGACTATACAATGAATTTTAATATAGATGACGCAATAAAATACCCAATGGATCTCTTCCTTATGCATAGTAGATATGACAAACCCATTAATAGATAAATCTTTTAGAAAAGATAAAACAAATAAATTGGAGTTGGTAATAGAAAATTCAGAAGAAGATGCTAATAGAGATGAGGAGACAAAAAGTACTTTGGAATCATATAATGATCTACCATAACTTACTTATTACCTAGATTTATCTAGATCTCATTCAAAACTTTTACCTTCTATAGTTAAAGCCCCAGAATTAGATCTAAAAACTTTACCAGATCATTTGAAATATCTAAACTATATATAATGCCAATCCTCCATCAATTAAAAGCAAAAATCCCTAATGATAAACTTGCCCTTTCAACATGTCTTTCAACTTTTCTATTTCCATTCTTAGTTCTTCAAAAAGTAAGGGCAAAAATGACTTCTGCTTAAAATAAATATATTTAACGAAACATAATATCAAATAGTTTCCACGACCGTTTTGTCAAAAAAAAGTTAATTTCAAAAAAATCCCAAGAATGCCCTCTATACGATTAGTTAAAGGAGGCAATGTGAGGGTATTACATGTAATTAACAATTCAAATTGAATACACAAAGGGAACTTCAAGAGATTTAAGTTTTTACTCCCCGAAAAATAGCGATTCAAAATCAATTTGAAAAGGCACAATATTTCGAATTGCGAATTAAAAGCCATTAATTATTTTCCTAAAAAAATGGGCATGAGTGGGTCATGAATGTTGGTTTTCAATTTTCAAAAGGGTGCCCATAACGTTTCCAAATGGGGAGAATAATACTGGAGCTTAATTTTGGATCTGTATGGCATATGTTTGGCATCCCCGATGTGTACATAGGCTTCTATTATATGCTTAGAGACTATGCGCCTTAATCTCAAAGCATTCGCAATTGGCACGATATTTGAAGAGATAAATATAAGGTTTGGTTTGATTTTGTTAGTAGCTGAGCGGATATGGAGGCTTGAAGTGCAAAAGGTGATGAATTAAGATTTAGAAGCAACTGTGGAAATGTGGTGGTTTTGCAAAAACTAATTTCATATATGTCTTTTTCTTAGTTTTTGTTTCTTTTTCTTAATTAGCAAAAAGAGATACTAATTTTTTCCAACAATCAGAGAATTACTAAGTGTCATATGTGTGATGTACAAGGTTAATTCCTCTCATTTGATCCATTGCTTTATCCGATCATTAAATCCATTCATTTTTAACTTTATTTATATAATTATGCTTAAATTATTTATAATTGGTGATATTTGTATAAATGATTAAAACTTAATATGGGTTTGTGTAAAATTATTAAATTATTTATTTTTATGGAGAGATTTTTTTGCAGAGAGTTTTTTTTTCACAAATTCAACAATTTTATTTTTTAAGTAAAAAAACTATTTTATTTTTTTGAAAAATCTCTATGTGCACAGGTGCTTACAACCAATAGTTGCAAAGACTAGTACAGAACAAATGGCTGATGAGTATGCACTAGATTTGTAACATGGAACTTTCAATGAGTTTGAGATGCATTAATATGCAATCCATAAATTTATTTTTTTGTTGTTTTTATTTTTCTTTTTTTCATTTGGTTATAGAAACCTTTTTTTATTTGATAGAGATGTTCCACACACTAGTTTTTCTTTGATATAGTTCTATTAATTTTGTGGTTATGTTTTAGACGTATATTGATTTTATGTAGGCACATATATTTATCTACCTAGAGCGCAATCCAATAGATTGAGTTTGAGGAGGGGATGAGATGATCTGCTTTGGCATATGAATTCAATCCACAGTGCCTCAATACATCTTTATTTTTGCGAGCTAAGTTATCGCTCGAAGATTAGAGTATTCGAGACAACTCTTCACATGTCCCTCTACAAGCAAATTGATATTGTAGGTGAGCATGAGTGTGGAAATGCATAGAAGTCAGCAAATCTCATGTTGTAGATCATCTCATTTCGTAGACGTAATTGTTCATTTTTTTTGAAATCATGCTATAGATGTAACTAAATTCTTAACGATCATTTTAAAGTCCTTATTTGTTGATTAATTACTTCAATATATATCTCTGGATACATCAATTAAAAATTTGTTAAATTTTCATTTATTTTCTTTCTTATTTGCGAATGTTCGTGTTATTCGAAATGCATAACTCTTTAATGAATTGGAACGACGTAAGGAGATAATTTACTCAACCAAGGAGATATGGAGGTCAATTCATCAATTCATTAAGGAGATATGTGACTCAACCAAGGAAATATAATGTTAATTTGATGCACAAAGGGGTTCATGAAGCAACACAATATGTTAATGGCCGAATCAAACCACTAGATTGGATATCCTAATCCATTACTCAATTAGGAAGACATTATCCATTTGTTAGATATTCTTTTGAAGCCCATTTGTTAGATATTTAACATATCAATATACTTCATGTTTAGATATTCACGAATATTTTTTTCAAAAGAGTTTGTTGAGATAGTTATTAATTATTCTAATTCATTGATATATATTCAAACATAAGATTTTTTTCTACTCTGTGATATTATTAATGTTTTACTTAAAAAAATTTCTATCATATTATTTCAGATTAATTTATATTTCTCTCATATATAATTTAGGTTTGATGATCACATATGTTTGGTTTAGATATTCGTGATTTACTCCAAACTCCTTCACCAAAGACCTACACATGCAACAATTAATATTACAAAAAAAAAATTAAACTCTAATTTTCTCAATTGTGATTTTTTTTTTGAAAAAATAGTTCTTAAGTGTTATCAAAACGTCTCTATTTGCTCATTGCCTAGTGTTTATCTAGGGGACTATAATAATTTATTATTGGTAATTTATAATAAATTGACTAGTTTAGAAGAAGAAAGATTAATAAATGTACTGAAAGAATTTAAGGAACACGTCCAACTACGTGTATACATAGGATAAATCTAGAAACTAACACAAAAGCTTCTAGACAAGCTCAATGTAGACTAAACCCGCTTATGATAGATGTAGTAAAATTTGAAATATTATAATTATTAGATTCATGAATGATATTTTCAATAGCTTATAGCAATTGGGTAAGCCCAGCCTCAAGTAGTTCTTAAAAAGACAGGAATCATAGTAATAATAAATGAGCATGGAGAGTTAGTACCAACTAGAATCCAAAACGGTTGGAGTGTTTGTATAGATTATAGGAAGTTGAATGCCTCAACTAGGAAGGATCATTATCCACTCAGGTTTATAGATTAGATGTTACAAAGATTAGCTAAAAAGACCCATTACTGTTGTCTAGATTGTTATTCAAGAGTTCATCAAATATTTGTAGCACCAAAAGATCAGGAAAAATAACTTTTACTTCCCCCTTTAGTACATTTGCTTATAGACATACGCCTTTTGGTTTATGTAATGCACATGCAACTTTTCAAAGGTGTATGGTTAGTATTTTCTCTAATTGTGTGGAAAATTTTATTGAAGTCTTCATGGATGATTTTATTGTTTGTGGTAATTCTTTCGACGAATGTTTAGTTAATTTGACTAAAGTTCTTAAAAGATGCATAGAAAAGAATTTAGTATTAAATAATGAAAAATGTCATTTCATGGTAGATCAATAACTTATACTAGGACATATAGTGTCACATAAGAGAATAGAAGTAGATCCAGCAAAAATTGAAGGAATCAAAACGTTACCTTACCCTACTACGGTGAGAGAAATACTTTCGTTTCTTGGCCATGTAGGATTTTATAGAAGATTTGCGAAAGAGTTTTTCAAAATAACACAACCTTTATACAAAATTTTACAAAAAGATGTTCCTTTTGAATTTACTAATGATTGCAAGATAACATTTAATAAATTAAAGGGTTCTTTAATAATCATACCTATGATTAAATCATTAGATTGGTAGTTACCTTTTGAAATAATATGTGATGCAAGTAACTGTGCAGTTGGAGCTGTTTTAGGTCAAAAAGTAGGAAAAGATTCTCACGTTGTATATTATGCTTCTAGAACACTTAATCCAGCCCAACAAAACTATACAACTACTGAGAATGAACTTTTAGCTGTAGTGTTTGCCTTAGAAAAATCTAGACCTTATTTATTAGGGACAATAGTGATAGTTTATTCAGATCATGCAACATTCGATAATTAATGGCAAAACGAGGTTCTAAACCAAGACTAAGAAGGTGGATATTACTTCTATAGGAATTCTACCTTACTATAAAAGATAAGAGAGGAGTCGAAAATCTAGTAGCAGATTATTTAAGTACGTTAGCAAATAGAGAACCATTTATACCATTAAGATATGAATTTCCTGATTAACATTGTATAATATAAAGAATGATGGGCCATGGTATGTTGATATAGTTAATGATCTTACTACCAATAGGTTGTCATCCTATTTGACAAGAGCTCAAAAGAATAAAATTAAAAAGGATTCTAAATATTATTTATGGGATGATCCCTATTTATGGAGATTTTATACCGACCAAATAATTATGAGAAGTATACCACAGTCGGAAGTACAATTAATTATATCTCATTTCCATACTTATGCCTGTGGAAGACATTTTGGTCCACGCAAGTTTTTAGATTCCAGATTCTTTTGGCCCATTCTATTTTATGATTGTTTTCTCTATACAAAATCTTGTCCAAATTGCTAACGAAATGGAAACTTAGGACGTAGAAATCAAATGCCTTTACTTCATATTCTTTTTTGTAAAGTTTTTGATGTATGGGGTATAGATTTTATGGTACCTTTCCACTATCGAATGGTTATGTGTATATTTTACTTGCTATAGATTATGTGATAAGTTGGTTTTTATATGCTTTTAGTAGGTTATTTTAGTATATTTAATGTGGAGAGTTTCCAAAATATATATTTAATTATATTAATTGGTCGTTCTCGGGTGAAACGGAGTGCGCGGTTGAATTCGTGGCGGAAAAATACTCAAAATGGAGTATTTAATCGTAATGATCGGACGTCGGACAATTTGCCTCGAGTTACGTGCTGCGCAGTGGGTAGAAAAGGAGACAACAGACCAAGTAGACAGACCAGCAGCTCTCCACTAAAGACTCGCCACGTCAATGGTTCTCATCACAACAACTACCAAGTGTCGGTTTCTCACACTCCAAGCATGTCGCAGTTGTTTGTAGAAACCAATCACAGCATGACACCTTATCATCCACAATTTCACACAACAACACATGCAAACAGTTTTGTCTCGCTTCAGCTGCCAACAGATACTCATCGAGATACAAACAATGAACTCGTCCCATGCATGGAGCGAACTCGCGTGAACCAAACACCGCTTCAGGCTGCCACGTGGTGCACTCTCAACCACCCAGGACGTCATTAGCAGCGGTCTTTTCCAATAAGGCGTTGACACGTGGCGTGCGACAACACTCTCAACCAATGCGGTGCAGAAACATGTACGAAACCCATTTTTACCCCAAAAACAGTCCCTAGATGCTCCTCGGCGCATGTGTTACGAGACCAACCCCCAAAATTAGTTTCTCTCACCTCCAGAGAGTAATTTTTAGTGGTTTTTCATATTAGAAACTTGGGTATTCATACGGGGAGAACACATTGGAGCCGCCACACACAACTTTTCATACTTGGAGATTGTAGATATGATGTTCGGCTAGACCAATCTTCGCCTAGGTCGAAGGGGAAACAAGTGGGATTCATGATTCATGGCATAAACTTTGTGAGATCTATGATTTTTATTTAATTTGATTTAATTTCTCCTATTTCATCGTTGTTGATTTTAAAGTATATGGTTTAGATCTAGGGTATGTAAGTGGCCAGTGCATGCTTTTTGGTTGACAACCTATAGTTATTTGGACCATTAGTATCCGTGTAATTGTGCTTTTGGACCAATAAAGTGACAAACACTCACCCGTTTGCCGTAAACCCCTTTCGGTTCTTGAGTGTACAACAATTGAATCTAGGTTAAACTGAGAGCGGATGCTATCCAGTTATTTAGGATTAGTGTTCCCATAAACCCAAATTACTATGGTTAGTGTGTTAAACCCGATTGACGGATGTCTAGGGTTATACATTGATTAGGGAAATAGTTAGTGGCGGACGTCCTAGCTATCGAGATTAGGGGAACTAGGAATTTCTGCCAGACGTCGATTTTCCATAGCTAATCTAGGAGAAATCGAATTAATAACTTTTTGGAATGATTGAGGACCATTAAATGCCGTTGAATCTTGATTCTTGCTTGTGGAATCGTAGACTTAGGTGATTTCTTCTCATTAATATTATTTTTGTGAACTTTTTATTTGTGCTAGTCTAGTTAATTATTTCGTTGAACTTTCTTAAAACCCCCCATTTTAGTTAACTTGGAGTAAAACTCAAGTCCTGTGGATTCAACCCCGTATTTACCACTACTACACCCTTGTGGTTGGTAACTCGATTGCTGGTTATATTTGGCACGCACGACACATGACCAAATTTTGGCGCCGTTGCTGGGGACTTAGTTCTTACTCTGAGTTTAGGTTTCTTTTTTTTTCTTTTTCTTAGTTTTATGCTACCACACCTCACTCGGTCAAAATATGCTTTGGTTCATTGTTAAATTTCGATCCTGAACCAGGGAGAACATTTCATTGGTGGATTAGAGAGACCCAACTTAGGCGACAAGAAGGCCAAAATCCTCTGAACATGGCTGCAAATTGCCAAATCACCATGGGTCACGCAAATCAAGATCTTCAAGCTCTTTTGGCGCAACAACCCATCTGCATCAACTATCCGAATAATGCCAGAGACTTTGAGTTGAGGTCTGGGTTCATTCATCTCCTACCATCCTTCCATGGTGGCGAGAATGAAGATCATGTCACTTTCCTGAAGGAGTTTCATACTAACTGCAAGTCAATGAAACCCTCTAATGCGGATGAGGAAATGGTTAAGCTCAGATCTTTTCCGTTTTCCCTTATAGACAAAGCCAAGGAATGACTTTTCTACTTTTCGCATGGCTGCATTAACTTTTGGAATGAAATGGCAACCACATTTTTGAATGAATACTTCCCTGAGGATAAAGTTGCTCAGCTCATCAAGGTTATATGCAGCATCAAAATGAGGTTGGGCGAACCATTTGGCGCATATTGGAATCACTATAAGCGATTGATTGCTAGTTGCCCGCAGCATGGCCAATCAAAGAAGGCCATAGCTCGATTCTTCTATGTTGGCATGTCACCCATAGAACGACGCATGATTGATAATGCGTGTGGGGGTCACATTCGAGACAAAACTCCAACCTAAATGAAGTAATTGTATGAGGACATCGCTCAACATTCACGCCTTTATGGTGATCTTGATGCTACTGCTTACCGAAGTCTGATTGCAGGGAGTGTCTCGAGTTCCACTGACCAAAAAATTGACCAACTAACCTCCATGATGGAACGTCTCCTCTCCTCTGGTAAAGTGCAAGTCAAAGCTTGTGGTTTCTGTACTGCCACAAATCATGCAACTGATGAATGTCCTACTCTCTTTGAAGACAATCAACAGGCCAATGCCATGGGTAATCAGTTCCAGGGACCATCTAGAGTCCCATTTGGGAATACATATAATCATGCAACAGCGAGGAACAACCCGAACTTTAGTTACGGGCCTTAAAATCAGAACTATCAGACCTTTATCCCTAGAGGTCAAGCGTTGCCTACACCTTCAAATAATTCCTCTTCACTTAAGGATATGTTGAAAGCCTTTATGGGTCAACAAAGCCAATTTATGAGTGAAATGGCCAAATTCAAGGCTACCACCGAGAAATCCATTAGCGAAACCAAATCGGCGGTCTGAACTCTTCAAGTTCAAGTGGACCAAATGACACAACAGAATGGACGTCTCGAGGATAAGGGAAAGTTGCCTTCGCAACCTTACCCGAATCCTAACGTAAGTGCTAACACAGTTACACCCCGAAGTGGTAAAGAGCTGGAGGGAACCAAAAGGAACAATCTGATGCCAAAGACCAGGCAAGTAAGGAAGAACACGAGTTAGTAGTGACTCCGTTTGTCCCTAAACAGATGGTAACTACTTAAAAGGAAGCACCACCCACATTTAAGGTCAAACCTCATTTTCCACAACGACTCATCTTAGATAAGAAAAATGAGGAAGAGAAAGAAATTCTCGAGACCTTTCGGCGAGTGGAAATCAATATTCCACTCCTCGACGCTCTGAAGCAAGTCCCTTGGTAAACAAAGTTTCTTAAGGAACTATGCACTAACAAAAGGAAACTCAAAGGCAACAAAAAAGTCCAAATGGGAGAAATCGTCATGACTATCCTGTAGAAGAAGTTGCATCTTAAATGCAAGGATCCTGGGATGTTCTCAGTACCTTGTGTCATAGGTGATGTAAGCATTCAGAGGGCTATGTGCGACCTTGGCGCTTCCATTAATGTCATGCCATTGTCTATTTATGATACATTGCATGCAGGCCCATTAAAGGAGACTGGTATTGTAATTCAGTTGGTAGACCGTTCAGTTGTCAAACCCGTTGGTGTTCTCAAGGAGGTTCTAGTCTGAGTGAACGCGTTTATGTTTCTGCTGACATCTACGTAGTAGATACGAAGGAGGATCCATTCCCCAATGCTTCGTCAGTACTCCTTGGACGTCCGTTTTTGAAAACGGCGAAGACGAAGATAGATGTTGATGATGGATCTCTTACCATGGAGTTTGATAGTGAAGTCATTAAGTTTAACATTTGTGACACAATGCGATACCCCAGTGATGTGTCATCTATGGTGTGTACCATGAACTGTGTGGATCCACTCGTTGAGCAGACCTTGCTCACAAGTGGCGATGATGAAGTTAAAGTAGTGTTAGAGCATCATCTCGACACTACTCAAATCCACGAGACTGTTCTGACCTTCGATACTGATGTCGAGGATGTTGTTTTCGAGTTGGATTCATTCCAACCCCTGCCCTCAAGTGTCTATCATTTGGAGTTGCCTACTTCTGACTCTGAACTTTCTCCCTCATGGGTTAAAGCTCCCACACTTGAGCTGAAGCCATTACCTGAGCACCTAAAGTATATGTTTTTGGGTGAGAATGACACACTCCATGTGATCATCACAGCCAAACTTACACATTTGGAGGAAGAAAGACTCCTTCGAGTACTACGGGAGTTTAAACATGCTATTGGGTGGACCATAGCGGATATCGAAGGTTTGAGCCCTTCCACTTGCATGCATCATATATATATATATATGGAAGAGCGGTCGAAACCTACGAGAGAGGCCCAGAGGAGGCTCAATCCGCTTATGATGGATGTCTTGAAGAAGGAGATACTGAAGCTCCTTGATGCTGACATGATTTACCCAGTCTCTGATAGTAAATGGGTAAGCCCTATCCAGGTGGTCCCTAAGAAAACGGGAGTCACGGTAGTCACCAATTCACATGGTGAGTTGGTTCCAACCCGCATTCAAAATGGATGGAGGGTATGCATTGACTACAGGAAGTTAAACGCTTCCACCAGGAAGGATCACTTCCCCTACCATTCATTGATCAGATGTTGGAGAGACTAGCCGGTCATTCTCATTACTATTGTCTTAACGGTTATTCCGATTTTCATCACATGCCAGTAGCCCCTGAAGACCAGGAAAAGACGACCTTCACTTGTCCGTTTGGCACTTTTGCTTATCGGTGCATGCCCTTAGGGTTATGCAATGCACCTGCCACCTTTCAAAGGTGCATGGTGAGTATCTTTTCAGATTTTGTTAAGCATTTCATTGAGGTCTTCATGGATGACTTTACTATTTACGGTGATTCATTCGATAGTTGTCTCATCAATCTAACAAAGGTACTCAACAGGTGTATCGAAAAGAACCTAGTTTTGAACAATGAAAGTGTCATTTTATGGTGGACCAAGGTCTTATTTTAGGAAACATTGTCTCAGCCAGAGGCGTAGAGGTAGACCAAGCTAAAATTGATGTTATCAAGAAACTTCCTTACCCTATGAATGTGCGGGAGATTAGATCTTTCCTTGGACACGCCGGTTTTTATCGTCGTTTCATCAAGGACTTTTCAAAGATCGCTCAACCCCTATGCCATCTACTTTATAAGGACGTACCTTTGATTTTTGATAAGGCATGTAAGAGTGCATTTGATGCACTGAAAGACTCACTTACTAGCACAACAATGATTCAAGCCCCTAATTGGGAGCTTCCATTTGAAATTATATGTAATGCTAGTAATTATGCAGTGGGTGCAGTCTTAGGACAAAGAGTCGGGAGATCTTCAAATGTCATTTACTATGCTTCTCGTACTCTAGACGCATCTCATATGAACTACACCACTACTGAGAAGGAGTTCATTGACGTTATCTTTGCACTTGAGAAGTTTCGACCTTATCTTTTGGGAACCAAGGTTATCATTTACTCTAATCATGCTGCCTTGAAGTACCAGATGAGTAAAAAGGATGCCAAACCTAGGCTCATTAGATGGATACTCCTACTACAAGAGTTTGACATCACAATCAAAGATAAAAGTGGTGGAGAGAATCTAGTCGCAGACCATCTCAGCAGAATTGAGAATGGTGAGAGTCCTACCCCTCTTATGGATGATTTCCCTTACTAGTACATCTATGCCGTTATGGAAGATCTCCCCTGGTACACCGATTTGGTGAACTATATCACCTCGGGCAAGCTATCTCCTCACCTTTCGAAGGCTCAAAAGAATAAAGTAAGGAGTGATGCTAAGTACAATGTATGGGATGAACCGTACTTACGGAAATTCTGCTTCGACCAGGTTATCAGGCATTGTGTTCCTCAGACTGAGAGTCACTCCATATTGGCTTTTTGTCATACTTACGCCTGCGGTGGCCACTTCGGTCCCCGTCGGACAGCTAGGAAAGATCTTGAGAGTGGGTTTTACTGGCTCACCATTTTCCATGATTCATACATGTTTACCAAGACTTGTCCTAATAGTAAAAAAACTGGTAACCTTAGTCATCGGGACAAAATGCCACTTACCCCGATTCATATTTGTGAGATATTTGACGTGTGGGGTACAGACTTCATGGGATCGTTTCCAGTGTCTTTTGGTAATGTTTACATACTCTTGGCAGTGGACTACATATCTAAGTGGGTGGAAACTATGGCTATACGCACTAACGACTCTAAAATTGTATGTGAATTCCTCAAATCGAGGATTTTCACAACATTTGGTACCTCACGTGTTCTGATTAGTAGTAGAGGCACTCACTTCTGCAACCATACAATTGAAAGTCTTCTAAGAAGGTACAATGTCACTCATCGAACGTCTACAGCGTATCATCCTCAAACGATTGGCCAGGCAGAGGTCTCTAATAGGGAGATCAAATCCATTTTGGAAAAGACGGTGAATCCTACTCTTAAAGACTGGAGTTCACGTCTTGATGATGCAGTTTAGGCTTACTGAACAGCGTTTAAAATGCCAATTGGGATGTCCCCATATCACCTTGTGTTTGGTAAAGCTTGCCACCTGCCAGTCAAGCTCGAGCATAAATCCTACTGGGCTGTGAAACAACTTGATATGCAAGCTCGATGAGGCAGGAAAAGAGAGAAAGTTCACTCTCCAAGAATAGGAGGAAATCAATAACGACGCGTATGAAAATGTGCGGATTTAGAAAGAAAAAACAAAAGCGTTCCATGATAGCAATCTCTATAGGAAATATTTTCATGTCGGTCAGAAAGTGCTTTTATTTCAGTCACATCTTAAGACTTTTGCAAGTAAGCTAAGATCGAGGTGGACATGACCATATGTTGTGACTGTGGTGTATGATCACGGAGCAGTGGAGATTTAGAGTTTGGAGACTGGTAATGCGTTCAAGGTGAACGACCACTGATTGAAGATCTTCTATAAAGACTTCCTGAGCCATAATGTGGAGGTTGTCTCACTTGCAACGCTAGTCTATACTGATTGACAGACTCAGACCAAGTCGAGTCAACGACTTTAACCAAAAGCGCTATTGGGAGGCAACCCGAACTTTGATAAGTATCATTTGGTTTATTTATTTTCGTATTTTTTATCATTTTGCATGAATTTGTATCATTTCCTTCATTTTATATCTATCATGTTCTTTCACCATCTTGTTTGTTTTCTATGTGTGGACATCTCGACTTGCTTTGAACCTTGAAGACAAGGTTCAGAATAAGTTTGGGGGTGTTTTAAGGATTGTGGATTATTTTGGATGGATTCTTTTGCGAAAGATCGGAGGTGAGATCGTTTATTTTTTTATCTGTTTTATGCGGATATCGGATGGTAATGGTGGTGTTTTATATCATTTCTTCCATTTCTTCCATTTCTTGTCCATTCATATTCCTTTCTCATTTCATTATGATTTGATACACTTTCATGCATATATGTATTTAGTATATTTTTTATTAGTTATTTAGAGTCACCCGAAACTTTGTTCATGCCTTTGGTTGTGGATGAGTAAATTACAGTTGCCTTTTAGACTTGAAACTTAGAGAAAACTAGGAGAAACACTCAATCGAGTCCATAGCTTAGCATTTTTATGATTTCATGATTATGGACTTAGTTGATGCTTGGATTTTGTGCTAGATAACGCAAGGGAGTAGACGGTCAGACTTACGCATGTATTGATATTTTGACCCACATTAGGGGATTTACTTGATTATAGTGAAAGTGAGAAGGGCTAACATGAGTTTTTCTAAAAAATAGAGAGTCCCACAGGTTTCCTCAGGAAATGGAGCAGGGAATCTTGTGGTGGAAAAAGTGAGAAAAATGGTCCACATGAAATGTAGCAGGGATCGTACTACTTGAAAGAAAAAATTGAGGAAAAATAGAGAAAATAAGATGAATAAAGGTGAAAGTACTCCTCAAATAAAAGATTTAGCTCGAGTGCTTTCACTTGATTAAGTTAGATTTTAAACTTGCGTGCTTGAATGTATAGACCAAGAAAACTCGTGAGTAGTTGATGGCTTTGTCTTGACCAGATCTATGTCTTTAAAGTGTGATCTTAATTGTGTTTGAGTTGCAAGTCTTGACATGTCATAAATCTGAAATTTTCTGAGTTACTTGTTAATTTGATGACTATGTAAATCAAATGGACTCCATGAATTTTGAATCGGGTGTAGGTATAGGTATACGCATAGGTTAGTTTAGTTTAGTCTGTCTTGTAATTTACACCCTTGCTCGGGACGTGCAAAGTCTTAAGTTTGGAGGTATTTGATAAGTTGGTTTTTATATGTTTTTAGTAGGCTATTTTAGTATATTTAATGTGGAAAGTTTCCAAAATATATATTTAATTATATTGATTGGTCGTTTTCAGGTGAAACGAGTGGCGCAGTTGAATTCGTGGCGGAAAAATACTCAAAATGGAGTATTTACTCGCAGTGATCTGACGTCGGACAATTTGCTTCGAGGTACGTGCTGCGTAGTGGGTAGAAAAGGAGATAGCAGACCAAGTAGACATACCAACAACTCTCCACCAATAGAAACTCGCCACGTCAGCGGTTCTCATCAGAGCAGCTGCCAAGTGTCGGCTTCTCACACTCTAAGCATGTCATAGTTGTTTGTAGAAACCAATCACAGCGTGACACCTCATCGTCTACAATTTCACACAACAGCACATGCAAACAGTTTTGTCTCGCTTCAGCTGCCAACAGATACTCTTCGAGATACGAACATTAAACTCGTCCCATGCACGGCGCGAACTCGCGTGAAACAAAATCCGCTTCAGGCTGCCACAAGGCGCACTCTCAACCACCAGGGATGTCATTAGCAACGGTTTTCTCCAATCAGGCGCCGACATGTGGCGCGCGGCAACACTCTCAACCAATGCGGTGCAGACACATGTACGAAACCCATTTTCACCCAAAAACAGTCCGTAGATGCTCCTCGGCGCACGTGTTATGAGATCAACCCCCAAAATTAGTTTCTCTTACCTCTAGAGAGCAATTTTTAGTGGTTTTTCATATTAGGAACTAGGGTATTCATACGGGGAGAACACATTGGAGTCGCCACACACAACTTTTCATACTTGGAGATTGTAGAGATGATGTCCAGCTAGACCAATCTTCGCCTAGGTCGAAGGGGAAACAAGTGGGATTCATGATTCATGGCATAAACTATGTGAGATCTATGATTTTTATTTAATTTGATTTAATTTCTCCTATTTCATCGTTGTTGATTTTAAAGTATATGGTTTAGATCTAGGGTATGTAAGTGACCAGCGCATGCTTTTAGGTGGACAATCTATAGTTATTTGGACCATTAGTATCCGTGTAATTGTGCTTTTGGACCAATAAAGTGACAAACACTCACCCGTTTACCGTAAAACCCTTTCGGTTCTTGAGTGTGCAATAATTGAATCTAGGTTAAACCAGGAGTGGATGTGATCCGGTTATTTAGGGTTAGTGTTCCCACAGACCCAAATTACTGCGTTTAGTGTGTTAAACCCGATTGGCAGAAGTCTAGGGTTATACATTGATTAGGGAAATAGTTAGTGGCGGACGTCCTAGCTATCGAGATTAGGGGAACTAGGAATTTCTGGCGGACGTCGATTTTCCATAGCTAATCTAGGAGAAATTGAATTAATAACTTTTTGGAATGATTGAAGACCATTAAATGTCGTTGAATCTTGATTCTTGGTTGTGGAACCGTACACTTAGGTGATTTCTTCTCATTGATATTATTTTTGCGAACTTTTTATTTGTGCTAGTCAAGTTAATTATTTTATTGAACTTTCTGAAAACCCCCCATTTTTAGTTAACTTGGAGTAAAACTCAAGTCCTATGGATTCGACCCCATAATTACCACTACTACAACCTTGTGGTTGGTAACTCGATTGCGGGTTATATTTGGCATGCACGACACGTGACCATTATGTGTCTAAGTGGGTAGAAGCAAAAGCTACTAAAACAAATGATTCAAAAATTGTGGTTCATTTCCTTAGATCAAAGATTTTTATAGTTTTGGAGCACCTAGAGCACTTATTAGTGATAGAGGTTTACATTTTTGTAATCGATTAGTTGCTAATCTACTTGCTAAATACAACGTCACACATAGGACATCTACTACATATCACCCACAAACTAGTGTACAAGCTGAAACTTCAAATAGAGAAATTAAGTCAATATTGGAAAAAATAGTTAGTCCAACATGTAAGGATTTGATTTTTAGATTAGAAGACGCATTTTAGGCATATAGAACAACATTTAAGACAACCATAGCTATGATACCTTATAGGTTAGTCCAACATAAAGCCTATTAAGCAATAAAAGCATGTAACATGAGTTATAATGAAACATAAAACCAAGGTAAGTTGAGTCTTCAAGAATTAAAAAAACTTAGGAATAACACTTATGAAAATGCATCAATTTAAAAATATAAAACCAAAGCATTTCATGATCAGAAATTAATTCCTAAAAATTCTCAAGTAGGAGATAAAGCTATACTCTGTTGTTTAACACTTAAATTATTTCTTGAAAAACTCTGTTTAAGATGGATATGACCTTTTATGATTATGAATTTATTGCCTCATGGTGCAGTAGAAATAGAAAGCTTTGAAACAGGAAAAATATTTAAAGTAAATGGTCATAGGTCAAAACATTATTATGAAATTTTTTTGAACAGGATATGGAGATTATCAATCTCGTGTCTGAGAAACAAAGTCCGAAACATAATGAAAAAAAGTTCAATGTTTACATCAACGCGAGTGAAAACTTTAAGGAAGAAAAAATTAAACTCGAGATGTATAAAAAGCCACATAATAAGAAGAAGAAATCAAAGAAGCAACAACCTGAAGAGCCATAATACGAAGTACAATAGCAAGCAACCGACGGAAGATGAATTTATTGATGAGCAACTAAAACTTCATGATCTAAGACATTTGATTGAGATTTACAATGATAATATAAGGAAACTTTTCCTGCATGTGTTGATCAATGAAGTCATTTTTCCTGGTATTCTACTTGACATATGAGCCGATATGAATATCTTATTAGAATAATGGTGTAGTAAGGCCAAGTTTAAGACTGATTTTATACCACCTTTTATGTCAATAAAGAAAATGGTGATAAGATATTTCCACCAGGGATGTCGATGAATGTGTCAGTGCAAGTGGGACATCGCAAGTATCTCACAAACTTCTTGGTGGTACTACAAATTGAAAAGGATGAAGTGATATTTATAGGACAAACTTTTCTTAAGAAAGCTGGAGCTGTTCTCAATTTAGAAAAACCTATAATTACACTTAAAGTGGGAAATGATTAAATGTCTTCAGGATGAGTACGATATGGATGATTACATTATTGACGATAATTAAGACGATGGCTAGGAAGAGGAGAATTACTTACGTGTTGATTAACCTGAAAAGGAAAACTATTACGAGTTTAGCAGACCTCTGAAGAGACATTAGGCAAATGCTGAAAATAATAAAAAAGTGGAAAATGTCAAGAAGGATGAAGAATTAGTTGATGGTCAGTTTGACTCGCTCAAGCGGAACGATGAGTGATCTCATCTCTCAAGTCGAGCCAATGACTATAACTAAAAGCGCTTTATGGGAGAGCAACCCATACCCTATCTTTACTTTCAATTATAATGTTAGGATTAGTTAGTTGTTTTTATATTCTCTCAACTTTTGGGGATATTTTGCGAATCTAATTCCGTAATAATTTTATATAATGAGGGTTGATCGAGCCAATGTCTTTCGAATTAATAAATTTATGATAGCTAGAATATTTATTTTCTCTCTCCTTTTTAACTTTCTTTTGGGATATTTCCAATTGAGAGGGGGATGATCGAGTTGTTTTTCAGTTGAAATATATTTGTCTTTAATTATTTAAAGTAATAAAGTTGTTAGTTAGTAGTATAATGTTTCTTAGCTACAAATTAAAATTTAATTTTAGAATATTTCTTGTTGATTAATGATTAATTATACCTTAAATATGATGAATATGTGTGACAAATTAGTACAATATTTGATATATTGGAAAAATAGTAAAAATTGGTCAGCGATTTCCCAGTGATACTCAATAACTATGGGAATCGCTGGGTAAATAGGCAGTAGTCTGCAGAATATTAAGTGTAAAAATAAGTCAGCGATTTGTCAATGATTCACATTTATACTAGGAATCGTTGAGCTAGTTGGTGGACCACTGAGACCAATTTTAGCGATTTAATGGGTGAATAGTTAAGGAATCTACTTAAAATTCGATTCACTGAACAAAAAGACCGTGTTTTTAACCTAAAAACACCAAACCATAAACCCTTTCACACCTAAAACACTTGCACCCATTCAATTTTTAATCGATTATTGTCTAGATTCAAAACTTCAAAGCTGGAATTATAGCTTATTTAAGTGTATCCCACCTTGTTTAGGAGTGATTCACCCCAAGAAATTTCGAAATCAAGTTCATACAACCAAATTAAGGCTTAGGTGGGTATTTTTCAAATTGAAGCTTGAAAAGGGAGTATCAGGAGTTAATAGAGCATATTACTTGAGAGATTCACTCTAAAAAGGTAATATATTGATATTCTAGCGTTCTTTTGATTTTGAGTATCGAAAATCGATTTTTGATGATATTTTTGACGTATATGGTTGATGAAATTCTTATTGCAAAATTATGTTTGAAATAGGGCTTTGATACCAATTTTCAATTTGGATATGAGTTTTCAAGTGATTTTGGGGGTTTTTATGAATTTTTTCAATATATACATAATTATGATAGGAATATGCCGACGAAAATATTTTAGACGTACTATTTTCAACTCTTTCGAGATTCAATGATAAAACTCACAAAGTGGTTTTCCTTACCTTGATAGTTTGAGATTTTCAAATACAAGATTTCAATTTACCTATTTCATCATAGTTGAGTATTTCTATGGCGGGATGAGGTAGAGGATGAGGTAAGAGTAGTAAGCAAAATAAATGGAAAAGGGTGGTGTAAGAAAAACCCAAGCAGAAGTATGCAAGCCACCTAATGAGTATTATACCTACCGGAGTTAGTATTAGAGACGTTAGACTTGGGAGAGCTAAGCTTAGAGAACAATCCCCATTGTCATTTGATGAGGAAGAATATTTTGAAAATCCATACCCTAGTCATTTAGTGCCTTATGACCTTTCGTTATTTGTGAGACCTAAAGCTCTGATAAGGTACTATAGTGATAAGAAGAGGGTCATAATTCCAGAAAGAGGGTTCAATATTTAGAATGTGAACAAGTATGAGGATAAGATTGTGAGCATCATTAGAGACCGAGGATGGGAGCAACTTCTAAGAAACTATGCGGGTAAAGGAGAAAGAGGATGTTCGAAAATCGTGCAACAATTTTATGCAAATGGGAGTGTTAGTAAAGAATGGGATAAAATAGTAATGCAAGGAAAGAAAATTGATATTTCACCTGTGATATTGAATAGATTTTTTTGTCTACCAAAAAACAAACAAAGGACGAAAGAGGATTACCCAATGTCAGTTATGTCAATAAGGACTCATAACACTATAAGATGATCCAAGACGCATTGGAGATACCTTCAGAAAAAAGGATTTGTGCTAGATAGTAAATGACACCTAAATTTTATCGAAACCAAATATTTTAAGAAAATTATGAAGAGTTGGAGTTATATTATATGCATGTTTTATCCGACCAAGCAACACTTTGAACTGAAGAAACCTACAGCTGCTTTACTTTACCATATAGTGACGAAAAAGGGTTATATCGATGTTGGGAAGATTATACACGATTCTATGAAGTTTGCAATGAAGACAATAACAAAGGATTACTATTCCAAATTTCGATCACTCAATTGCTTAGGCAAGTAGGGGTGGGTTTCGATATTGAGTTCGATATATTGCATGAGAAGACATTAAATAATGCGGGAGTACTAAGAATGAAGAAAGTGGTAGGATACAATGGTTCGGAGGATGAACGAGAATCATTTTATTCGATTAATGTGAGAGAAGCGAGAAGGCAGAGCATCACAAAAAATAAAAGAAAAATAAAGAAGACGCATGAAAAGTGACAAGATTGATGGCTTACGAGTTCGACACCATTTTCTTCACAGCCTAGGACAAGAGAATTTTTTCAGACTATATTTTCTTCACTTATGTATAGGCAAATGAAAATTCACCGAAATGAAAAAATGATAGCAGCAAACGAGAGGACTTTACAATGTTATCATTGTAAGTCTGAGAGAAGGCACGACATTCATTTGCAAGGTTCGAGGAGAAGTGCCGAATTTCGATCTTTACAGTTGCAATTTCCAATTAAGACATACAACCCAGCTGGTAGTTATATTTCACAACCTTATGTAGAATATATGAAGATGATGAAGATAACGATGAATACTTCTAGACACCGCCATATGTAGTTTATTTTTTCTTTTATATGAAATTAATTAAAGAATAACTAAATGTATTGCTCTTGCTTAAGTTTTTTCTTATGAGTGAAATATGTTTCCTTTGAATTCCATTCATTTGAAGTTTGTAGAATTCCATATTTGTCTATTTCATTACATTTTTTATTACACATATTGATTCATTTATGTTTCACAAGGTATATTCGTTTTGTTGGAAACCCAAATTAATTTTTCAACCTTGAGGACTAGGTTTGGAATGAGTTTGGGGATATTTTAGGTGAAGCTTAACAAAGAAAGCAAGGAAAAAATAAAAGGTAGAAGATAAGTTTAGAATTGATGCAAAGTTTAAGCTTTTGATCCGATATTCAAGTGAGTTGATGAAATTTTTCAAGTTTCTTCTAAATCCGAGTAAGTATGAATTTCATTTTACTTTTTTTTTTAAAGTTAGAAATATAATATAATGGAATGAATATATAATAGATTTTTGAATGGAAGTGATATTTTTATTACCCAAGTAAATTCTATGATAGAAGGAATCAATTTTTATACCTTTTTTAATTAACTTTACTAGTTGATGTATACATGGGATTGAGTGCCTTGAGCTAGTAACGAGAATGGGTAAAAGACGAAACAATAGTGCAAGATGAACAAGACAAATTTCTAGGAATCTTGTGATACAAAGGTTCTTGATAAAATATTTTTATAGGATGTATATAGAAAATTATTACGCCACAATTAAAATAAGAAATGTGTTAAAAACCGATGAATTTTATAAGTTAGAAAGAATATTTTCTTCAACTTTAGTTGTAATGACCAGTTATCTTAAGTTGGTGATTAGTATTAATCCAAATCCTAATTAATCCTAGTTAGGTTTGTAATTAAGTTCGGCGTACCTCGATTAGCGTGTGTGTGCATTTGCATGATGTATTGTGTTTGTTTGGATTGTTGTGATATAATTACAGATTATATTCAAACTTATAAAATGGAAAATACCCAATAAAAATGATTTACCGGGACACCAAGTGTGACGAGGGAGACGTGGCATGATTGTGCACGCTCAATGACACTTGTAGGCACGCTCGGTGAGTTTATTAGTGAATAATACAAGGAATATATATATATTTATATATTTTTGAATATATAAATATATATATTGGAAAATAAAAGAATAATTGAAATATATGGATCGTTTGATCATCTCGAACGGAGGGTGAGTGTTTGAAGAGTCAAGTTTGGTGTAACGACAAGGTGTGTCACTTTAATGCTTCAACTGCTTGATCAGTCTCGAGATGACATGGTTTATATTTCAAGGAAAATTCATATATATAAATCAAAATCATGTTTATCTCCTTAATTCATTTCGATCAGACAAGAAGAGAGGTTATAGAGGTTTTATTTCTAATCGAGAAAGAGTGACTAGGGAATCGAATTGATCGTGATTGACGAGCTTAATCAAATCAACAACTCGAGAACATCATTTTGGTATGATTTGTTCTTGTGTTTGTTGACTTTCAATTTGATAGGAATGATAGAAACTTGATGAATTATGAGTTTTGATGGTTGGTTTTAGTGTATTACCTCATTTGAGGATGTTATTGATCGATTTTGGAGGTTTATATAACTGTTTTGTGGATGTATGATGATTTGGTAGAGGACAGTGGCTGCTGCCCTGTATGTCTAGTTTGACAGTACAGGGTGAAGCGCGCACCACCTCTTAGGGGAATACGCTCCCTTCATCAATTAGGATGAACCCAGTTGATGGAGCGCGCCCCACCCACTGAGGGAACGCGCTCCCACCCTAGAAAATAACAAGTATACTGTGATTTCATGTGGATTTCTAAGGGACTTAGGAGTGTGATTAAGGGTTCTAATTAGAGTATAATGGACCTATATTAACTATAATTGGTCTATGATAGGTGTTGGTTACCCGGGAGAGAGTTATTGGCCTGGAAAGTTAGGAAATTGGATGAAAAACCTAGATCGAGGTAAGTACAAATTCGCTTATTTATCAATATTGCCTGGCTAATTTAGTATATATAGCTCATGCAGTTGTTGTAATGAAATGGGGGATTATGTACACTGTGATGGTTTTTAATAAACGAAAAACGATGTGTAATGTTACCATGCTATAACTCATGGTTTTGAAAATAGGTTTATAGGAGGTGGGTTCCCTTCCCGGCCTATATATAACTCCTGCTCAATTCGATAGGTTGTGTGGATTACATATACACTAGAGGGTTTGGGATAGTACCATTGGGCATTAATGGATGGGCTAGACAACATATCGACCAATATGTTGGTCTAACAATCACATTAATGGCGCCGGTAGTTAATCGATCCTAGTTTTGTAAAATAAATGGGGATCACAGTGTAATAGTCCATGATATTTTGCTTTGCATCAGTTATCTATTGCATTTATATGATTTCCATATTCTTGTTAGATATCATTGGTGCATGTTGTTATTGGATGATATCCTTTCTTACTATATGGAATGTTGATGTTTAACGTGAGTCTTTACTTACTAACCAAGTCGGAGTGCTCACCGAAATTCAATATTTCAGGTTCCCAACCCATCACTTCAGCTAAAGGAAAGGAGAAGATTTAGAAGTTTTGTATCTTCTCTATGATGTAATGAGCCTTCATGTACTTATATACTCTGTATGACGTATTTTGTTATTTATAAACAGAGTAGGGAGATTTTAATAAAGGTTTTAAGTTTTGGTAAACTCTGTATTACCTTATATTGAAATATATCAAAAAGTTTTAAATTTTCCGCTACATATTACTTTGATTTGTTTATTTGATATAAATATACATGTTGAGTTTATCAGGTATTGACGAAGCGGCTGCTGGCTTTAGTTAGGTTTGGCTGGGTTACCGGGGCTTAATTAAGGTTTCATGCCGAGTATCGCCCTAATCGGGAAAGGGTGCTACAACTTGGTATCGGAGCCAAATTTATCACTTTTAGGGATAAAGTAATAACAATGATACAATACGATATCGTAGATAAGGTTCTGATCCTAGTTTTACTGTTGAATGGTGTTCACAGTGAATGATATCATAATCTATTGTACCGAAACCTAAGTTTATTAACTTAGAGAGTTGTCTTAGGTTACGAATAAGCTTACGATTTGATAAATGGTTTTATCGTGTTTTGGGGGAAATGAAAATGAAAACACTATTATACGTTATTTGCTGCACATATTGTTATATATTGTATATATATGATTTCCTTGAATTTTCTGGAATGTTACCTAATGATCTTATCTCTGCTTTGACCACAAAATCTCAGGGTAGTAGGGAGGTAGAAGATCAATGGAAATATATAATTGAGTGGCAAATGCGAGAGTTAATGGAGTCATAGGTGAAACTAATGGCGATGTTGATCGTTCAGATAGGACCACTAGTACAGCGACCTGAGGTATAGCCTGCAACCAGTCATGAGGTTAACGGAGCTGAGGGAGGAGTTGAGACATTAGCAACTCCAATCTAACCATTAATACCACATATTCAGGTACCAGAGAAAACTGGCAAGGTGCATGTGGATTATGAGAAGATCGCGTTTCTCAAAACTCGCAAGGAATTCATGAAATATGACATTATGAGATTTGATGGTACTATAGAGGAAGGAGTGGCTGAGAACTGGATATTGGATATGGAGAAACAATTCATTGTTGTAGATGTCGAAGATCGATTTAAGGTTAAGCTAGTCACATTTTTGCTTACTGATTCTGCAAGGAAGTGGTGGAATTCCCTTGAGAGAGAAGGGAAAACTGTCACTACTTGGCCACAGTTTAGGATCGTATTCTATAGTCAGTATTTCCCGAAGTTAGTCAAGAATAAGAAAAAGATTGAATTCATACAGTTAAAATAGGGAGCGATGTCAGTAAAGGAATATGAGAGAAGGTTTACTGAGTTGAGTGAATTTGCTCCAGAGATGGTACAGCTGGAGGATAACAAGATTGACTTTTTTCTTGGTGGGCTGAATTATGAGATTAGATTTGTTGTTTCCTCTCATCATTGCACTAGCTACACTTTTATATTCATGAGTGCGATGGAAGTAGAAGTAGCCATGTTAGCTAGACCTTCTGGAACAATAATTGCACTACCACCACCACAATATCCTGGAATTCAGAGAGTCCAGAAATTTGGTTATTTTCAGCCAATAAAGAAGTATAGGAGTGTACTTGGCATAGCTACATAGATAGGGTCTACGGGGATAACTTTTGTCAGTGCTCCAGTTGCACTAGTTTCTCAAGTTTCAGTAGCCAAACCACCTTTGTCGCCTTCACAGTCCAGAGGTAGGGGAAAGGGTAAGGCACATTCTTCACAGATACCGAATGGATTGGCACAAGTTTGTCGGGCTAGTAGTATTCCACAGAGAGCACCGGTGATATGCTATATGTGTGGGCATTCAAGGCATAATACGAGGGAATGTTGCTTGCCACCGGCCATATCAGTAAGCAATACCGCATAACCTGTACGAGGACAGGCTCGTGTAGTGGCAGAGGCAAGCCTAGAGGCCAATCAGAGATTAGTAGAAGGTATATTGAACATTTGTTATCTAGATATGCATGTTTTTATTGATACCGGTTCTACAGTTTCTTTTATTGCTGGTGCAATAGTTGATGAATTGAAGTTGAAACATATTAAAGCTGATACATTTTTTATTCTGAGCACAACATTGAGTGAGAAAGTGTATCCTAACCTGATATGCCAGGGATGTGTAGTCAAGATTGGGAAGAATGAACTTCCCATTAATTTGAGGGTAATGGAGTTCTTGGAATTTGATGCATTACTAGGGATGGATTGGTTATCAGTATACCATGCCAGTATTGACTATTTCCATAAGATGGTGATCTTTCACATTTCTAACCTTTCTGAAATTATAATCTATAAAGGCTATAATCCTTCACGAATTGCAACACGTGGATGGGAAGCTACTCCTCGAGATTTAGAAGTTATGGCGAAGTTGTCACATTTGGAGAGCCTGGACATGAACTTAAGGTTAATGAGATACCCGTGGTTTGTGAATTTCTGAAAGTTTTTCCATATAACTTACCTGGACTTCCGCCGCCAAGTTTCATTGACTTCATCATTGATCGTATTCCTGGTACCAAACCTACATCTATTCCTCCGTACAGTATGGTACCGAAGGAATTATGTGAATTACAAACTCCGCTTGAGGAGTTGCTACATAAAGGGTTTATCCATCCTAGTATGTCACCGTGGGGAGCACAAATCCTTTTTGTGAAGAAGAAGGACGAAACCTTACATATGTGTATTGATTATAGACAACTAAATAGGGTGACTATCAGGAACAAATATCCGTTGCCTAGGATCGATGGCTTATTTGATCAATTGAAGGGTGCCAGATACTTTTCAAAGATTGATTTGAAGTCTGGTTATCATCAATTGAGGATCAGGGATGAGGATATCTCGAAGACGACTTTTAGTACTCGCTACGGGCATTTCGGGTTTACAGTGATGTCGTTTGGGCTCACTAATGCCCATGCTATGTTCATGGATCTAATGTATAGGGTATTCAAACCCTATCTTGACCAGTTTATCATCGTGTTTATCGATGATATTTTGATCTATTAGAAAACGAGGAAGAGCATTCGCACCACCTCAGAGTTACGTTGCAGACTCTGAAGGATAACCGACTGTATGCCAAGTTCATTAAGTGCGAATTTTGGTCTTCAGAGGTCAAATCTCTTGGACACGTAGTTAATGCCGAAGGTATATCTCTTGATCCAATGAAGGTAGAGGCAATCAGGGACTGGCCTACTCCTACCACAGTGTCAGAGGTTCAAAGTTTTCTAAGATTAGCGGGTTATTACAAATGGTTCATTAAGGGATTCTCTCGAATTGCTCTGCTAATGACTCGGCTAACACAGAAAGACGTTGACTTTGTATGGTCAGATGAGTGCAAGACTGCTTTCAAAGGTTTAAAGGACATATTGACTATGAAAATTGTCCTTACGTTACCTGAATCCGGGAAGGAATTAGTGATTTATACTGATGCTTCTCACTCAAGGCTTGGGTTGTGTGCTGATGCAGAAGGTAGGTAGGGTTGAAGCTTATGCTTTAAGGCAACTCAAGGTTCATGAAAGAAATTATCTAGTTCATGATCTTAAGCTAGCTGCGGTAGTTTTTGCCTTGAAGATTTGGAGGCATTATCTATATGGTGAAAAGTTTACAATATTTCCAGATCATAAGAGTCAGAAATATTTGTTTACTCAGAGTGAACTGAATATGAGATAACACAGGTGGCTTGAGTTTCTCAATGATTATGATTTTACTCTAGAGTATCACCCAGGCAAAGCAAATTTGGTTGCTGATACCTTGAGTACAAGAAGAATAGGTAGAGAAAATGTAGCTACTGCCAGAGCTTCTTAGTTTAAACTTCTTGAAGAAGCTTCAGTGATGATGATTCGTGAAAGTCCTGCTGGTACATCATCGACTGAGAGAGCTAGTTATAGAGCTACTAGTCTGTTATTCTTTGCTCATATTCGAGCTGAACCGGAGATGATTCAGTAGGTGATTGATAGTCAAAAAGCTTATAAGGACTATATAGCAAGTCATAGGTTAGCGACTAGTATAGATCATCCAGATTGGCCAGTTTCTGACGATGGTGCGTTACGGTTTAGAGATAGATTGTGGATTCCAACCTAGGATCAGTTGAGGCAGGAATTGCTTCGGGAATCTCATCGATCTTTTTACTCTATTCATCTAGGTAACACTAAGATGTATCGCGACATGAGGCTTGTTTATTGGTGGCCTATGATGAAGATTGATATTGTTGAGTTTGTAAAGAGATGTAAGATATGTCAGCAAATTAAGGCTGAACATAGGAAACCTGGAGGGTTATTGCATTCGTTGCCTATAACTGAGTTGAAACGAGAACACATATCAATGGATTTTATTTTTGGTCTACCTCTGAGTCAGCGTAAGCATGATGCCGTTTGGGTGGTAGTTGACAGGTTGACAAAATCTGCGCATTTCTTACCAGTTTCTATGCGAGATCCTCTTGATAGTTTATGTGAGGTATACGTATGGGAAGTATTGAGATTTTATGGGGATCCAATGTTGTTTACTTCAAAAAGAGATATGAGATTCACGTCCAGGTTGTGGAGTGAATTGCAGAGACAGTTGACAACTGTGCTTAACCTCGGTACGGCTTATTATCCTCAGGCTGACAGTCAGACAGAGTGTTTGATATTAGTGTTTGAGGATATGCTTTGAGCTTGTGTCTTGAAGTTCGGGGGTAATTGGGAGAAATATATTCCTCTGTGTGAGTTCTTTTATGATAATAGCTATCAGGCTAGCATTGGGATGACTCTTTTTGAAGCACTATATGGTTGGCCTTGTCGTTCACAGGCGTATTGGGCAGTGGTTGGAGATACAGTTTTGTTGGTGCCTGAGTTGATTCAAGACTACACAAAGAGAATACATCAGATTCGCCAACGTTTGACTACAACACAGCTCAAACAGAAGAGATACGCCGATAAACATCATAGGTTTCTAGAGTTTTCAAAGGATGATTTTGTCCTATTGAAAGTCTCACCTATAAAGGGCTTATATAAATTTGGGTTGCGAGGTAAACTAGCTCCAAGGTATATCGGGTCGTTCAGGGTACATGAAACGATTGGTCTTGTTGCTTATAGGTTAGAGTTACCTCCTCAGCTTGCTGGAGTTCAGAATGACCTCCATGTATTCATGCTTTGGAAAATGGAGACTCAATTCACTCCAAGAACTGATTGAAATGAATTTGATCTTCGGGAAGACTTATCTTACGATGAGCAACCAATTCAAATACTTGATCGTAAGATTCAGAGGTTGAGAACCAAAGAGATTCCTTTGGCTAAAGTGAAATGGCAATTTCACGGAGAAAAGGAACTAACCTGGGAGCGAGAATCCTATATGAAGGAACAATTTCCATTTCTCTTCAAGACTACTTGTAACTTTCAGTTTACTTTAACTTTAAGGACAAAATTGCTTTAAATTGGGGAGACTGTAACGACTTGTTACCTTAAGCTGGTGATTAGTACTAATCTAAATCCTAATTAATTCGAGTTAGGCTCGTGATTACGTTCGTTGTACCTCGATTAGCATGTGCGTGCATTTGCATGATGTATTGTGTTTGTTTGATTGTTGAATAAAAAAAAAGGTTGTGATATAATTGTGAATTATATACAAACTTATAAAATGAAAAATACCCAATAAACAATGATTTACCGGGATACCAAGTGTGATGAGGGAGTCGTGGCGTGAATGTGCACGTTCGAGGACACTTGTAGGCACGTTCGGTGAGTTTATTGGTGAATAATATATGAAATATATACATTTATATGTTTTTGAATATATAAATATATATATTGGAAAATAAAAGAATAATTGAAATATATGGATCGTTTGATCGTCTCGAACGGAGGGTGAGTGTTTGAAGAGTCAAGTTTGGTGTAACGACAAGGTGTGTCACTTTAATGCTTCAACCGATCTATCCGTCTCGAGATGACGCGGTGCGTATCTCGAGAAGAATTTATATATATAAATCAAACTCATGTTTATCTCCTTAATTCATTTCAATCAGACAAGAAGAGAGGGTTTAGAGGTTTGATTTCTAATCGAGAAAGAGTGTCTGAGGAGTCGAATTGATCGTGATTGACGAGCTTAATCAAATCAACAACTCGAGAACATCATTTTGGTATGATTTGCTCTTGTGTTTGTTGACTTTCAATTTGATAGGAATGATAGAAACTTGATGAATTATGAGTTTTGATGGTTGGTTTTAGTGTATTACCTCATTTGAGGATGTTATTGATCGATTTTGGAGGTTTATATAACTGTTTTGTGGATGTATGATGATTTGGTAGAGGACAATGGCTGCTTCCCTGTATGTCTGGTTTAACAGTACAGGGTGGAGCGCGCTCCCTTCATCAATTGGGATAAACCCAGTTGATGGAGTGCGCCCCACCTACTGAGGGAGCGCGCTCCCACCCTAGAAAAAAACAAGTATGTTGTGACTTCATGAGGATTTCTAAGGTTCTAATTAGAGTATAATGGACCTATATTAACTATAATTGGTCTATGATAGGTGTTGGTTACCCGTGAGAGAGTTATTGGCCCAAAAGTTAAGAAATTGGACGAAAAACCTAGCTCGAGGTAAGTATGGATTCGCTTATTTATCAATATTGCCAGGATATTTTAGTATATATAGCTCATGTAGTTGTTGTAATGGAATAAGGGATTATGTACATTATGATGGTTTTTAATAAACGAAAATGGTGTGTAATGTGACCATGCTATAAATCCTGATTTTGAAAATAGGTTTATAAGAGGCGGGTTCCCTTCCCGGCCTATATATAACTCCTGCTCAATTCGATAGGTTGTGTGGATTACATACACACTAGAGGGTTTGGGATAGAACCATTGGGCATTAATGGTTGGGCTAGAAAACATATCGGCTAATATGTTGGTCTAGCAATCGCATTAATGGTGTCGGTGGGTAATCGACCCTAGTTTTATAAAATAAATAGGGATCACAGTGTAATAGTCCTTGATATTTTGCTTTGCATCAGTTATCTATTAAATTTATATGATTTCCATATTCTTGTTAGATAGGTGCATGTTGTTATTGCATGATATCCTTGATTACTATATGGAATGTTGATGTTTAACGTGAATCCTTACTTATTGAGCAAGTTGGAGTGCTCACCCAAATTCAATATTTTAGGTTCGCAACACGGCACTTCAGCTAAGGGAAGGAAAAGACTTAGGAGTTTTGTGTCTTCTCTATGATGTAATGAGCCTTCATGTACTTATATACTATGTATGACGTATTTTGTTGTATATAAATAGAGTTGGGAGATTTTAATCAAGGTCTTGAGTTTTGGTGAACTCTGTATTATCGTATATTGAAATATATCGAAAAAGTTCTAAATTTTTTGCTACGTATTACTTTGATTTGTTTATTCGATATAAATATACAGGTTGAGTTTATCAGGTATTGATGAAGAGGTTGTTGGCTCTAGTTAGGTCTTGCTGGGTTACCGGGGATTAATTAGGATTTTCAAGCCAAGTATCACCCTAATCAGAATAGGGGTGCTACATTAGTGGATAGTGAGAAGTGCTAATAAGAGTTTACAAATATATAGAGAGTCCAATAGATTCCATAAGAAATGGATTAAGGAATCTATAGTGGGAAAATGTGAGAATATTCAAAGGAAATGGAGCAGGGGCTCAAAAGTTAAATGAAAAAAATAATAATAATGATAATTAGGATGAAATGAAAAAAATGTGAAAGATGAAAAAGATTGATGTTCTTAAAATCTTCAAAGAAAAGATTTATCTACAGTGCTTGAAGCTAGGGTTAAGTGAAGTATTTATTAATCTAACACATTTTAAACAATATATTCATTAATATCTTTGCAAATTCATATTGATATTGATTGTGGTGTTATTATAAAGTATTTTCTAAAGTTAAGATTAATCTAGTAATTTTTGTGTTTTGAGATTCTATATTAGTTATTGTAAGCTTGATGCTTATCAGTGGAGATTGAGAAAACCTATGTTGTGTACAAGCCTTGGTATGGAACTTTAAGTTCTAAGGGGTGTTGCATTGGGTGGTTGAGTTTTCATTAAAGGATGGTTCATTTTTTTTTTCTAAAATCATTCTATTCTATCATAACGTCTATTTACTTATGGGTAATATGTTTCTATTTGAAGATCACTTCTATTAAAAGCTTCTATTATTTAAAGTTAAGATGAATTAGATTGAAATTAGTATATAAAAAATGAAAAGAGAATATGATTGAGAATATTCCTTTGCCCGGGACAACAAAGTGCTTAGTTTGGGGTATTAGATAAGTCAATAATTAGACATTCTTTATAGTGTGATTTAGGTTGATTTTAGACGTAATTAGGAAAAATGAAGAAATGGAAGAAAAAGATAAAGAAGTGCAAAATAGTCTACTGGAGAACAAAGCTGCTAGCGATACAAAATCACAAGGGAATTGCTAGGAATATCGATAGTAGAGAAGAGCCACCGAATCATCAGATAATTGGGAAATACAATAGGAATCGTGTACAAAATTGGATTCGTCGAGGAATCGTTAAGATCGGTGACGAGTTTTTTAGATAAGAAAAAGGAATTTGAGTTTATATATGATATGTACACTTAGAGAAACTATATATAGGACCTTAGGGTTTCTAAATTAGCTCTCTAGAAGCACTATCTCTCTCTCAGCCCTTTATTAGTTTTTATTAGTTTTAAAGTCTTTTCAATTAAGTTTGAGATCATTACTTTTGGAGACTCTTTGGAGATTCAAGAAATATATTTTACATTAATGTCTTTTAATTATTTGTTTATTGCAATGTTTATTATTAATATGTGTGAGTAGTTTATTATTCTAAACAATACTCTGGACTTGATTGTAAACAGTTCATGAATTTAGTCGTGATATAGAATGTATGTGCTTAATGCTTTAAACCAATCACAAACGTCAATCACGGTTTTAATAAGTTGTTTTTGCGTATTAAAACTAATGATTCTTTGTATTGAGTGTATAATGGCTAATATATTTCTTAGTATATATAATATAAATCTTTGTCTATGATTATTGACAACAATTATAGAGGTAGTAACTAGGATTAATCTATAGGGCAGAAAATTACTCGAGTGGATGTTCTAGGTGATTGTGTTCTAAATTATTTAATAACTAGCATAAATTTGGTTTTTATTTAGTTTGGATTAGGTATTACTTTTATTGAGTGTTAGTGATATCGTAATTTCTATTTTATTGCGTTTTATCCAATAAGTAGATTTAAAATGATAATGATATGGCTCATTTTCTTGACTATAGAAAAGTCAATAGTTTACTAAAGGCTATCAGCCTATTGTGATTTGAGTTTAATGATTTAGGATCATTATATAAATATTATAATTGATTATGACTATACTTTAATAAAAATGTCCATATATGACAGTTTACAAATCATTGTCTATGATGTATTGTTTGGATATTTAATTTAGATTGATTATTTGATTGTTTGTTTGAATTGCATTAGATTAGTTTATTAAATTTAAATTGTTTATAGTTTAATTATTTAATTAATTAATTGTTCATTTTTAGATTGATAGTGTTTAATTCTCGTTTTAATCAGATTAGTTAAATTAAAGCAAATTAAATCCGATAAAACTTTAGGGTAGCCTTAATTTTAAAGAGACTTGCAAAACTCTGTGGAGACAATATAGGAAAATACGAGATGTTATTATGCACGCTCGACATGTGTCACAGTAGGCGTCCTGATAATTTATTTATTAATTATTTATTTTCCAAACATAAGCTTATATTAACTTTTATTAATACCCAATATTGTATTTAATTTATTATCAAACTAACATAATACAATATAATCACGCCAACGCACCCACACAGTAATCAAAACAAGCCAGGCTTAACCACAAGCCTAACTCGGGTTAATTAGTATTCGGATTATAGGTAATCATCTGCTTAAGGACATAGATCATTACAATCTCCCTAATTTATAGAAATTTCGTTCTTGAAATTAAGAGTAAGTTCACAAACCATCTTTAACGTCGAAGACATAGATGAAATTTATTCTTACTTAATCCGAATCTACAAAGCACGTTCATAGGTGTGATCTTCAAAAGCATAATATAGTCTTTTGAACATTCTCACAACATATGATTTTTGTTTTATAGGTATATATTATCAAGTCTATGAAACCTTCTTTAGATGATTATGAACTGTCACAACAAGAGAAGTTTTTTTTAGTATCATCATAATTTTTAAATAGAACACTTAGAAATTATTCTCTTAATTTTTGCATTTTTCACTCACCTAGTTATCCAGTTGAGGTATGCATTCTTTCACTAAACTACTTTTCTGGCTGAGTAAATCATATTGTGCTGAGATTGAGATCTTTATCTTTGACAATGAATAAGTTAAATGAATCTAATGTTTAAAGGGGTAGATATCGAAACAAATTCTAGCTATCTCTTTTATTGCTCCTATAACTGTACCAACTCTATTCATTTCTTTGAAATAGTCTTCAAGTCTCACTGCACAACTACCTAATTTTCCATAGTAAGAGAATAAAAGAATCAACACTGACAATAATACATACTTGATTAACCCATTCGCCACTATGTTACCATATCTTCCACTATTGTGTCACCAAATTCAAAATATCTAGCTCAGCTCCAATCTGAGAACGAAAAAAACAAATTTATTACTACTATATTATACAACTCAGTTGATTAATAATGTACCGATAAGCTTCATGAATCATGATTTAATCTCTTCCTTAAGAATAAAATATTGATAATCTTCTATAGTACTAGTAGCCTCTTACTGTTCTTTTTCTATCATATTTTCATTCTTGAACCATCCCTTACTGAATAGTCCAGTCTCCCCAATTTAAGATTGCAAGTCACTCCCAAAAAATACATATATTCATATCAACCATAATACTGACACGTGTCAAGTGTGTACAATAAGTTTTTCGTATATTCTTATTATTTGTAATAGTGGTAAGTTGGATCGTCTCCATAGGGATTTTACAAACTTCTTAAGAAAATGAGTTTTTCCAAAGGTTTTTATTTTATTTACTTTAACTTAATTAATTTAATTAAAATGAGAATTAAAATAATCTAATCAAACTATGAAAATCAATTAAATAATTAAACTAACTTAAACTAACACAATTCAGATTCATTAATACTAAATATTCTAAATTCAATTCAAATAAAATCAATATAAAACAAACATCTAAACAAATATACAGAACAATGAAACATAAACCCGTTTTGAACCTAAACATATTAATTAAAGTATAGTCATAATCATACTATCATCATGTTATGAATTATTCTTGAATCATTAAACCTAAATCATAAGCAAGATTGATAGTCTTTTCAAACCATCGGTTTTCCTTATATCAATGGAAAAGTCATATTTTAATTTTCTTACCATTAGTTCTTCAAAATCTCAAAGATAACTAATACAATAAACAACATTACAATCTTTGAAAAATTCTTACTACTAAGCCAATATTATCGAAATTAGCTGTATCAATATCAAACTTAGAACACAATTCACCTAAGATATATAATTTGCAAAGACCTTTTAAATTAATCCTAGTTACTACTTTATATTAGATTTAGAATTCAAATATCATAATTCATATTCTAGACTATGAATGAAATTCAAAGTTTCTTGATTGTAATATGCAAAAACAAATCTATTGAAACCGTAAATTGATGTATACGATTAAGTTTAAAGCATTAAGTACAAGTTCTTCTTCATTATGACTACATTTCAAAATGGTTTAAGTTCAAGTTTGGACTTTGTTTAGATTAATAAATACTCTCACATATTCAAAATAAATATTGAAATAAAATAAATAAAAGTCATTAATGAAAAATACCTCTTATGGAATACTCGAATATCTAATGAGTCTTCAAAAGCAAGAACAATAAAACTAAACTAAACTTAATTGAAAATAAGCTATAATGGCCTAAAACTACTTTAGGTTAATCGAAGGCAATTAATTTCGAAGTTATAAGTTCATATATATAGTATATTAAGTAGTACACATCCCAATCGAACTAAAATTCCTTGTTTTAATCCAAAATTCTCGTACCTGACTTCAAAGATTTCTAATCGAATTCTCTATCTCAACTGAATCGCAGTTGACATTAGTGGAAATATGTCATTGTGGTTCACTGATTTGAGTAGCAATTCCTATTTCATTCCTAATTCACTGTTGATTTGTTGACATTGAATCTTTAGTTCATTTCTTGACTCACTGCTGATTCGCTAGACTTTTCTTCATTTGACCGAATTCTTTACTTTTTTTCCTTTTTCTTCCATTTCTTCATATAACCTTAATTTAACTTGAAATCACAAAAACAAGAGAAAACTCAGTGTAATATAGCCTTTTATATCTAAAAACACCCTAAAATACTCTATAAAATATTGTCTAATTATATTGACTTATCAAACACCCCTAAACTCAGCACTTTGTTGTCCCGAGCAAAGGAATACTCTCAATTATATTCTCTTTTCATTCCTTTTTTTTGAGTTTATAATTACTTACTTTTATTCTTAAACATAAGTGATCATTAAATAGATATATATTACCTTCATTGAATTAAAAATATGATAGAATAGAAATATTTAAAGAACAAACCATTAATGACAGCTCAACCCTCGTTATGCAATACACCTTAGAACTCAAAGTTCAATCAATACTAAGGCTATGCCACTATATTGGCTTTCTCAATCTATACTGACAAGAATCAAGCTTACAATGATTAATATAGAATCTCAAGACAAAAAAATCAATAAATCAATCTCAATTTCAAATAGTATTTAAAAATACCACTACAATCGAAGTCGATAAAGTTTTTTTAGGACACCATAATTATCATTATCATGTTCAATTGTTGGAATGTTGGAAAAAAATATACTTCACTCAACTTAGCTATGAGGACTTGAGCTAAATCTTTTATTTTAAGAGTTTTTATAAACATTCTTCCATTTTTCTATATCTCTATTTTTTTCCTTCTCTATTTTTTTTCTGTAGTTCTTTAGTCAATTTCCTTTGCATATCGTTATTATTTTTATAGGAATTCTTTCTCACATTTTCCCTACAACTAGATTCTCTGCTTCATTTTCTTTAGAACCTGTGGGTCTTTCTATTTTATTTTGAAAAACTCTTGTTATCATTTCTCACTTTCTCTATAGTTAAGGAAGTATTCTTTCCAACTAAGTAAAGGTTTATTGGCTAATTTCCTATTTCTTCCCTCAATTGTGGCATAAGTTCTTTTCATTATATATAGTACTTGACCAATAATCTTTATATAACAAGATTCTTAGATATTTGTCTTGTTTATTTTGCATTTTTGTTTCGATATTCTACTCATTTTCCATGTCTAACATAAGCAATCAATCCCTCTAAACTCTTCTAGTGCATACACAATCTAGGTAAGTCAAATAGGGTATAACAATTCCGTTATATTATAAAATTTCTATTTTCATGGGTGATAAAAATAATTATATTCAAATCATGATTTCTAACTAAATAAAGTGAAATGAAGAAATATTACTTGTACCTTCATCAAAAATTTGAAAAAATTTAGTCAACTTTGAATATTGAATAAATAGACTCTACCTCTCAAATCTACCATACTTTGCTTCTTTATACATTATACTTCACTTTACCTAAATACCCCTAAACTCATTCCAAACCTCGTCCTCAAGGTTTAAAAATTAATTCTGATTTTCAACAAAAAATATACCTCGTGAAGCATAAACAAACTATATAAAATAAAAATAATTTATGAACAAATGATCATATGAGAAAATTTTCCATAAACAAAGAAATTATGATAAAAATAAATTACCAAGCATCATCATCTCATAGCAGGAAACAATCTTGCGATAAATTGAAGTCTTTCTAAAATAAAACACACCCCAAACTCATTTGAAACTTAATTTCGAACTAATTGCATAGAAAAGTCTTTGAATTGTTAAATATGAAAATTTCAAGAGAATTCGCTTTGTAAATAAAAAATAATCGTATTCACTATTTCTATTACATTGAAATAAATGAAATCATTTATCAATGGTAAAATGAACTCCAATAAAAAAAATTTTGATATCAACCAAAGATTTCCAAAAATTCACCAAAAACCAAAGATTTTCAATTTAAGAAGCTAGGGTTTATCCGTAATTACCTTCTTGAGAGTGAATCCCTCAAGTTATAAACTTTTGTATTCCTTTAAATTTCTCTACCAAGCTTCCACTTGAAATCCCCTTGCTCAAACCCTAGTATGGCTCTACACTCTCGAATTCGCTCTCTTTTAGGTTGAACAAAACAAGATTGAGGTGAGAATCAGTTAAATACACTAAAATTTAGCTTAGGAAGGTTGAATGTAAACAAAATTTTCATCTTTGAATCGAGTGGGTGCCATGGTTAGTTTGTATGAAATAAGTTATGTGTGGTGAATTGGGACTTTGTTTTAAGAACTTGGATTCGGGCACATCGAATTAAGGTTATAAGTGGATTCGCTAGCTATTGAAATCATTGAAAACAAGGGTTTATGCCTCACCGAAAGTGAATCCTAGCTATATGGTTGATTCGTTGTTGAATCATTACACTTGAATTTCACTTAAAATTCATGCTAACTGTTACTAATTTGGCTAGGGATTTACAGTACAAACTTACATCGCTCTGGATTCGCTGGACAATAAATATCTTTTTCGAATTTAATTCATAATTATCATATATATCACATATAATATTAATATAAAGGTACGATTCACAAAAAATTTGAAAATTTGAGTAAGATATGTAACTAACTAATAATTTTATTACTTACTAAATTAAATAAATATACAAATAATATAAATTGCATAAAGGCCATAATATATTTGCAAAAAGGAAATAACAACTCGATTATCCCCCTCATTTGAAGCTACTTCAAAGCTTAAATTTCGAAAATATTTCCAAAACAAGAGTCAAAATGTGAGAGATAAAAAAACATATTGTACTAATAAAATCGAAAAAAATATAGAATATGGGTTGCCTCCCCCATATAGCGCTTTTGATTACTATTGTTTGCTCGAATGAACCATTTAGTGCTAAATCAGATCTATAAACTTGAATTTAGTATTGTCCACTCTAGTGCCATTCCAAAAAGTAATTGCTTGATCATCCACTCTTAAAGTGATAGTTTTATTCAGAATGTCCATGATAACTTGTGAAGCGGCTAGGAAAGGGCGTCCTAAAATTTAAGAAGGATGTTCATTAATAAAATGTGGCATAACCAAAAAGTATGTGGGTAAAATAAACTTATCTACTTGAACTAGTACATTCGTTACCACCCCTATTGGTTTAATTGAAAAACCATTTGGTAAAGAAACTCGTTCAGAAATAAGTTCATCCAACTCAGTTTGTTCTTCTTTTTCATCTTAACTTTAAAATCTTTCGGCTTATTGATAAGTCGATAATTAGGTATCTTTATAGTAAATATTAGGACGATTTTAGATGTGAAAGATTATATTACACGGGGTTTTATCTTATTTTTGTTATTTCAGGTAATAAATAGTATATATGAAGAAATGGAGTAAAAAGGGAAGATTATGAAGGGATTAATCAAGTTAAAAATTATGCAAATAATCACCAAGGAATCAAGAAAAAATGGATTTCAACACCAGCGATTCTCCGACGATTCCTTTGTACACAGAATTGCCACTCAGATCGATGGAAACAAAGACAACAATTCCAAGGATTCTCCCAGCGATTCCACTTAAACCTGAATTGCTGAGATAGATTTAGTGAATTTTAGATAACTATGAGTAGTTTGAGTTGGTTTGTGATGTTTACTACCTAGAATACTATAAATACGATTCTAGGGTTACAAAATTAGTTGCCCTTAAGTACTTAGATCGATATTTCATTGCTCTAGGAGCCATTCTTTATTGTTTTAGTTTATTGTTTTATTGTTCATTGCTTTTGAAGAAGATTGAAAGATTTAAAATATTTATTCCAGAGGTGTTTATATATTTCTTTTATTTACACTATTGTGATGTTATTTATGAATATGAGTGAGTAGTTTATAGATCTAAACTGTTAAATCCCGAAAATTTTAAATCAGTAATTACGGTTAATCCGAGATTAAGGGAAAATAATTAAGGTTTAGGCTGCGAGTCGGGAGTTAAATGCCAGTGAAATTGAGGTTTTTAATTAGTTTTATTATTTTGTGTCATTTGCCTAGTGTTGTGTATTATATATTATTTTATTTTGCAAAACTCAAGTTGGTTGAGTGAATTCGGTGTTTCGCAGGGTTTTGTCTCGAGATACATGTCGAGACGGGTGCCGAGAGAGTTAAAATATCGAATCAAATTATAGTTTCAAATTTCGCAATGAATAATGGTTTTAAGTTTAAAAATTTGAGTTTTGGACTCTAACCAGACTTAACGAGGCGACGTGGGCCCCACACCTCGATTTGCATGCGAAGATAAGTTTTTCAGGAGTTTTGGAGTATTTTGATAAATTCTCCAATTTTTGGTCGAAGTGGGGTATTTTTCAGCGTTTAATTTGGACTTCAAATTAAGGAGATAATTATGAAATAAATTGAAAAGGGCGAAAAGACCTAAAAATGCATATAAATTATATAGGAAATGATAGAAAATGAGGGGCAAATGGGTCTTTTGACAATCATTCTTTAAAAATCAATCAACAGGGGTGTCTCCTCCTCAATGCCTTCTCGTTGTTCATCATCTCCTCACCGCCTTCATGCATTCATTGTCGTTCTCAAGATTCAGTTGTTGGAACAAAAGCTTCAGACGGAGAAATCAAGATGATAATGGAGGAAACCAAACAAAAACTTGAGGCGCGTAATCGCTATTTTTAAGACAAGATTTCTCCCTACCGGTCGAAAGTGCGTACACACAATGGAAAATATCAAAACTTGCCTTCAGGATATAATCAAGTCTCAAATGGTTGTTGGATGATGTGTGTGTAACACAACTCTAACCAAGAACACTCTTTGAAAAACTTAAGAGAGAATGATGCTATGGACTCAAGAACACACTTTAACTCAAAAAACTTGTGTTTCAATGTGCCTTTACGTTTCAATGTATCTCTATAATATTTAGTACATATTAGATCCCTCTAATTTATAGAAAACTAAGGGATATAGTGTCTATCCACCAAGAGGTGAGTTTTTGTGCGAATTGGTGCGAAGAAACGAACAAAAAATGGACCAAAAACACTCAATAAATCTACTTTTCTTCATTCGCTGTGGCTAGCGCTGAGCTGGCGCCACAGCGCCTGGCTCAGCGCCAGGTTGCTAGAGTCGTGGCGCCAGCTCAGCGCTAGAAACAACAAGTTATTTTTTAAATCCAACAATTTCTCCCCATTTTCAAATTATATGGACATATAAATTGAAAATTATACATAGGAAATAAAAAGATAAAAAACATATAGCATCATTCCGAAATCGATACATAAATGAGAAGTGTCTTTTGGACTTGAACTTCTCACATAATGTAAACACTTCAAAGTTTCATCAGGTACTATTGTGAACGTATCTTGAACCAAGAACCCTTGCGACAAAACCGAAAATGTCACACATACCAATTTCATGTAAGTAAGAGTGTTCTGTTGATTGCACATTATGGCCTTGTGCAAATCCTGGCTTTCTTGAGTGCTCTAGAGTCGGTTAGGCTCATAAGAAACGACCACACTTCTACACCCATATAGGTAAGTTTACTTAAGGGAATCTGCGAGTCACTCTATTCGACTTATTAAGACCCAATTGTCAAACTCCGTCATGCCAACACTAGAACCAAGAAGGGACCTTTTATAATATAATTTTTCTAGTGTTCCATAATCTTCACTTGACTTGTTAGTACCACATTGAACTTATTCTGTATTTTCAGGAATTAAGTCGGGTTCCCATCGAGTGACGATCAAATTAGGCAAACTTAAGCCCCATTCCTTTTGATGTCTGAGACATCATATCTCTAATAAGACCTTTGTTAATGGATCCGAAAAATTTAAATTCTTGTTAGATTCCCCATAATCGATTGTGATAACCCCATTTTTGAGTAATTGTCTCAAAAGATCATATCTTAGACATATATGTCTAGACTTCCATTATAAGTCTTGCTCTCGACTTTATAAATATTCCCTTGTTATCACAATTGATCATTATATTTGGACATGACTTGTTCCATAATGGTATTTCCATTAATAAGTTTCTAACTCATTCCGATTCCTTGCATTTGCTAAGGCATTAATTTCTAATTCAACTATGAATCACTGTTTCTTTAGGCCACCAGGAAACAACCATTCTTCCTAGCGTATTAACACCCGAATGGATGTAGCTCTTGCAATTGGTACTCAAGTACCAAAGTAATCAATGCCATATTTTTGTTTATAGCCCTTATCCACCAAACAAGCCTTGAACTAATTATTTATAGTTCTATTGGCATTTAATCCCCTTTGAATACTCTTATGCTCCAAATTGCTTTTGATCTCAGTAAAAGATCAATAAAACCCAATTAATTCAATAGAATTGAACTGATCATTTCATCATTGATGGCTTCTTTCTGAAAAACAAAGCATCCCTTGATGAAGAATCATGTTGAAACGAAACATGATAACATTTCAAATTAAGGACAAACCTTATTTGTTCCTTAACTTCCCGTATGTTTCTTTCAACCAAATAAGTTAATCTAGACACAAAGATTTATCCATCCTTTGTCTTTACCTTCTCCTTACTTTATCATTCTTATTAAGAGGATTCCTTGTTCATTAGAAGATTTTGAATCAAATCTTTTAGATCCCATCAAGTATTCCCATTAGAAAAGTCTCAACACCACTCTTCTAGATTCCCATGATATGATTTCATAAGCACTTATTGCACAAACTATATATCAAATATATCCATAGATATATGCATTATCCTTAATATAAGGCACATCATCAGTTTGTATAATAAGATAGTTAAAATTATCTATCATCCTCAAAGACTTATGAATCGTATTAATTTCAAAGATATTGATGTCATGTATTAATTACAACAATATTGAAATCTCAATAGTGATGTAATTAGAAGAAAATTAATGAAAATTCTTCTAGATATCCCAGATTAGAATCCTCATCCACATATGCTTTGACCGTAATAAAATCTAAAAATTCAACACCACCATGCATGTATAAAATATATGTTGTGCACTATATATAAAATCAAATTTGTTAAGATAAACTAGTGTGTGAAACAAATAGACCGACTTTTCTCTTAAATTAGACCAACCACAACATCTTAGGCTAGAGAGATTAATCTCTAATCGCAACTCATCGTTGCACCTTTTAGAGGTAACTTATGAAACTCACCTTTTCATATGAGATAATTTTTCATATTCACTAAGTGACCGTTCATGCACATGCAAAAAATGAATCCAGTGATCAAATTAGTGATCGTGGTTTACACCAATTCTCATGCACATTCTTGTTGACTTAGTTAAAATACCATCAACAAATTTATATGCCCACAATGAATCAATAATCACTAAATTAAGTAATTAATCCATCATATCTCATACCTGGATTTGTAAATCTCGCTAAATCACAAATCTTAACAATCGATCCACCACTTCGTTTGAATCGTCTGGAGTTGGTTCAAAGAGGGTCTCAAACGCATCATCAAGGATATACGCCAACTTGAGAGATGTGAGAAAAAACATCACTTTCTCTTGTCATCAGGTGAAGTTCTCACCGTCGAACCTTTCGAGGCGGGTCAAATCATGATTCATGATTTGTATGGAGTGAGGAACGAACCCTCCATTCAAATTGAATTTGGAGGACGATGAAGAACCACCATTCCCATTGGTTTGAGGAAATCCATCCGAAGTCGAAGAAGCCATTTATGAAGAATACTTCTTGTCTAAAAATTGTTGGAACGAAAGCTTCGGACGAAAAAATCAAGATGATAATGGAGGATACCAAACAAAGACTTGAGGTGCATAATCCCTCTCTTTTAGACAAGATTCCTCCATACCAGTAGAAACAGCGTACACACAATGGGAAAAGCGAAACTTACCTTCAGGATACAATCAAGTCTCTAATGGTTGTTGGATGATGTGTGTGTAACACATCTCCAACCAAGAACACACTTTGAAAAACTTAAGAGAGAATGATGCTATGGACTCAAGAACACACTTTGACTAAAAAAACTTGTGTTTCAATGTGTCTCAATGTTTTAATGTATCTCAATAATATTTAGTACGTACTAGATCCCTCTAATTTATAGAAAACTAAGGGATATAGTGTCTATCCACCAAGAGCTGAGTTTTGGTGCAAATCAGTGCGAAGAAACGAACAAAAAATAGACCAAAAACACTCAAAAAAATCGCACCTCTTCGTTCGCTGTGGCTGGCGCTAAGCTGGCGCCACAACGTCAGGCTCAGCGCTAGGTTGCTGGAGCCGAGGCGCCATAAATAGCAAGTCATTTTTTTTTAAATCCAACATCAGTGACCTCACTGTCTCTCAATCTCTTCTCTCGTCTTACTGATCTCTCTCTCTCTCTCTCTCTCACTGAGTAAATTGATTTGGAAGCAAATGAGGCGTGGTTGTTGGTGGGGAGTGTAAAGGTAATGATTTTAAATTCGGTTTCTGGGATTTATTGTTGTTTTTGTTGTTGTTGTTGTTGTTGTTGTTGTTGTTCTTGTGAGGTGAGAGAGGAGGAGGGAACTGATGAAAAATAGAAAAAAAACACACACACACACACACGCACACGTGGTCATACCCTCAAATTTAAAATATATATATTAAAAAAATGTGCCTTTTGAAAATGAGGAAAAAATTTAAATAAATTATAAAATTGGGGAATTGATAAAAATAATATAATTTTAATAATAAAATGGAAATTTGAAGTTTTCGGGATCGGTACTCCAAGTGTTGTCTCGTAAAGCGTGCTACAACACTTCGAAAAGGCATGAAAATTGGAAAAAAGAAATAATTCCCTGAAAAGTTGAGAAAATTCAGAAAATATGATTTTTGGAAAAATTGATGAAAATTGAGGACTTTTATGGAAAATAAAAATTTTAAATTTTCTCGGGGATTTATAGCAGGTATTTTTCTCGTAATGCATATTAAGATATCCGAAAATGTATAAAATCTAGAATATTATTTTATAGCCTTGTCTAGGTTAATTTTTTATTCTGAATCACAATTTGGAGTCAAAATTAGGATCCGAACATCTGAAGATATGATTCGGAGAGATTTTGAGGTTTTCTGGTCGACTTTGGACTGATAAATATATAATAAATTAGAAAAATTATATTTAAGCCTAGAAAATGTAATTTTCAATGCAGAACAATAATTTTGAGTCGAAAATGAAATTTGAGCATCAGAGAATATATTTTTAGATGTATTTTAAGGGTTTTGGAATGCGATTTGGTCAATGCAAGTATCATTAATTGAAAATAGTTTTGAAATTTTTATGAAATCTTACAAGACTTACAAGTTAATTTTAGGACCGTAATTGGAACCCTGTGTGGACTAGTTGACCGACTCGGAGCACAAAGGGACGTTGGTATTGTGTTTATAAGGTTAAGTAAATCCCAGATAACCTTTACATTGTATGAGTATTTCTCAATTAGATATTGCATTCACTGTTTATCGCTACATATTTATTGGTCATGCATTCACGAACATGAGAGGAAGGAGGCCTCTAGCGGTCCCATCGTGTTCATTGGCTATATGTGTGGTAGGATGAACACCGTGGTGCTCTGCGACTGGGGTCACTGATCATTGCAGACACTTATTTAGGATGGATTGTGGTTAAGATACTAGCCAGGATCATACTCCAAGGAGAGTCGAGGGCTTGGCTTCCCGAGGGTCTTCCTTTCAAACTTATGAATCTTCATTACTATTTACCCACCACTTTTGGAAGAGACGTCGTCTGATTGTGGCCGGTCAATAGAAATGAGATGGATTGCATACTTGTATATTTACGATTCCTTAAGATATGATTGTTTGTTTAAACTCTTGGAATACTATGCATTTGATTATTACATGTATACTATATAGTGTGAGATTTACTTATTTGACATTATCAAATTTCAATAATTGGGTAATGACATGTGCAAGCGACGACAAAGGAAAAGAAAAGTTGTTGAATTCTCTGCGATTTAATTAGCTTCTTTATCTCTCTATATATATTGTTTTGAATACAATATATTGTATGAATGGGTTTTTGGGTTTGAGTGTGAATAAGATATCATTTGGAATGATTTGAATGGTTTCGAGACGAATTGAGAATATTTGGAGCCAAGGTAATGTTAATTTAAGGTTTTTGATCCTTTTAATCGATTTAAAATGATTATGTATTTAGTTAATGCAATATATATTGTTATGGGTGGATTGTGAGTCCTTCGGTATTTCCACTAGAGCTGAGTAGGTTTGTTGAAGAATTTGGAAGGCCGAGAATTTCGGTGTAGGATTAGAAACATAGGAGATGCTGTCCAATTTTTTTTACTAATTTTAAAGATGATGTAGCTAACCTATATGAACTTTGAGGATTATATAATTAATTTTTACGGAACTTTGAGATACAAGATTCGCTTTCGAATTCTTTGTGGTCAGTGAAATATTATATTTAATGAGTACAAGATTATAAATCTTAGTTATTTATTGATTGAAAGGTTAAGGCTACTAGGTTATCAAGGAATTAAGGTAATCTAGGCTGGTCAGATGCCGTAATTTGGTGAGGTCTGACAACATTGGTATCAGAGCTTAGAATTCTAAAGGAATCTTATTAATTGAAGTTTAGTGAGTGATTAGTTGGGAAGTAACGTGACGGGAACGAGGTTAAAAAGTTTTAAAAAACTTTATGAAATGTGTTATTTGTGTTTTATATTATCGAGATATCGATAAATATAGTTGTGCTGAACTACTCCTTTTGCTATTTTTATTGCAAAATATAATGAGTGGAGAGCAAGAGCCAGTCAGGGATCTGCGAGGGTAATGGGGATCCACAACCTATGGATTCGAATGTGTTTCAAAACCTGGTAGGGCAAATGTCAGAGTTACTGAATATTTGCGAGCACAAGCGGCAACCTAAACACCTGTAGTTCGTGTTTCTTTCGAGGAGTAGGCTACCTTTGCAGTTCATCTTGGAGTTGAGCCAGTTGTTGCACTTCCAGTTCAGGCGAATCTGGCAGTGGTTAGTGGAATATCGCGGAAGGAAAGGCAGATGAGAGAGTTTAGGAAGTACGATCCTATGTACTTCTATGGTGAATTGGACTTGAGGACGCTTGAGACTTGGGTTTTGAATCACGAGAAGCTTCATAATATGTTATGTACTGACAAACATTTAAAAGCTTCGATATCTTCGTATTATCTGCAAGCCGATGCTGAGATTTGGTGGAGATCTTTACATAATGGACATCCTATATTTGAGACTTGGCTGAATTTCTTGAGGAGTTTACTAAGCAGTACTTTGATGAGAGTTTGATTATGCAAAAGAAACTAGAGTTTGATCATCTAGTTCAGGGATATATGACATTGGCTCGGTACGATGCTCAGTTTAATTATCTTTTGATGTTTGCTGGGGAGTCGAGAATGATTGAGAAGGAGAAGATATGCAAGTATATGTATGGGTTGCACGAACAGATTGGTATTACTATATCGACGACTAAACCGAACACTCTACGAGAGGTTTGAGATAGGGCCAGAGCTTATGTGACTACACAAACTTTTCAATGTGAATTGTGACGATATCAGGGCATTATACTGTCAGGACAAATCTCATGTTTCGAGGGTAAAAGATTTCCAACGAGGGTTGAATCGAGTTTTCAAAAGAAAGGAAAAAGTGAAGAATCGCCATTCACATCAACGACACCTGTGGTTCCATCATATATCCATCGTAATCATATTCCAAGCATAGCCAGTAGACCGTCGGAGTTGATATAGACAGGGTCAGGACAGATGCAAGCACATTCCTTTCAGCCTGCAACTCGAAGTGGTACATTTAAGTCACAAAGGGTGGAGGTAAGGGTCAAGGATTTCAGGGACAGGTTATGAGTCAAAGACCAAGAACTAGCCATGAATCTTCTGTAAGTAATAAACCTATAATTACATGTTTTGGTGTGGGAAGCAAGGTTACATCAATAGAGATTGTCCTCAGAAGTTGAGTATAGTTACTTGTTTTGAATGTGGAAAGAAAGGACATTATAAAAGTGCATGTCCACAACTTTTGGGAGCGTCCTCTAGTGTGTCACAACCTCAACAACAGATTAAGGAAAATGTTCAGGCGATGAATGAACCAGATTCAGAGGCAAATCAAAATTCTATTGAAGGTACGACTTCTTTTTATGGTTAACCTATGCATGATTGAAATTGATATTAGATCAATGATTTTGTTTATATTTGCTTATGTTTGAGAATTGAGTTAGGGTTAACTTCGTTTCGAGTCCCTATTCATATTTTCCTCAACATAGTAATTGAGGATAAGGTGTGTCCTCATTTTATGTATGAGAAATGTATCGTTGAGATCTCTTGATACGAGATGATCGCTGGTTTGCGAGTGTTGGATTTTATAGATTTTGACGTGTTGTTAGGAAGGGATTGGCTAGCAACTTATCATGTACATGGATTATTTCCATATGATGATGTTCTTTTATATCTTGAGTTCTACAATGTTTATTTACACCGAACATCACCTGAGTTAAATCTGATTTGGGTTAGGATAGCCACTGATTAAGAAATAAAAATTCTTGTTGAAAATCATTGTACTGAGGTTAGACTCGAGATTAAACTAAGGGGAATTTCAATTTTTTGCGAGTTTTGGTTGTTTGAAATGAAATTTCAGAGTTTGGCTAGCTATTATTATAAGTTTGTGAAAGGTTTTTCTGATATAACTGCGCCAATCACTAAAGTAACTCGGGAAAATGTTGAATTAGTATGGTCAAAAGAGTATGATAGTGTAATTTGGATGTGGAAGACGTGATTGATTTATGAGTATGGTTTGTTCGAGAAAAGGTCATCACGCTAACTATATCGGAGGTTTAAGTAGGTTGATGTGAAATATATGAAATTCAAAGAAGTTTGCGCTTAACAATAATCCAGATTGAATTGATTCTGCACTTCAAAGTTTGAAAGTTTAGAGGTAGATTTTGAATTCCATCGGTGATTGAGGTTAGGGATGAGATATTGAGGGAATCTCATCAGTTTAGATATAGTATTCATCCTGGCAAGATCAAAATATATTATGATGTGGAACGATTATATTGGTGGCCAGGGATGAAAGCTGATGTGGATGATTATATGATGAGATGTGAGGTTTACTTATAGGTTAAGGCCGATAGTCGGAAACCTGAAAGTATGTTGCGAAATAATTTGTTACTTATTTATCTACTTCTCGGAGAAAACATAATGCAGTCTGGATTATTGTTGATAGATGTATGAAGTCTGCTTATTTTCTTCCTATGTCACTTTTCGATACCTGTACACAGTTGAGCTTGTTGTGTGGGTGACAGGTGATTCGTTTGTTTGGGAGTGCTATTGATGACAATTTCTTATCTTGATGCTCGGTACACATCAGGGTTGAGTTAGGGCATACAAGAATTGTTCAACACTCGATTTTATTTCAGTCCTGCATTTCATCCTCAGGTGGATAGACAAACTGAGAAATTGATCCAGAGGTTGGATGACAAGCTCAAGGCTTGTGTATTGGGATTTGGAGGTTCATGGGAATAATTTATACTTTTGTGTAAATCTTCTTTCAATAACAATTATCAATAGAGGGTTAAGGTGTGGCGGCCCTCGCCGCCCCGTGGTGACGTGTCTCCGCGTACTCCTTGCCAGCTGGCCCATTTACACGTGTACGACACCTGCCCGTCCTTTTTTTCTGTCTCGAAATTCGTATCCATTTGTGTGTACAGCGTATAAGTGACATTTTCAGTGGAGTCGTACTTTATACCATTAATTAAAGAAATATTAGTAATTAAATAAACAAATCCTATTGTGGAAAAACCCTGAAAAATACTCCGTATAGAAATAGACGACTATACCATATATGGTATCTACATGTACAATGTCATGATACTCCCCAGTTCCCAAAAGAAATCAAAATGCCAAAAACAAACACACGTACAAGTAGTCTTAGACAGCAGGCAGTGAGAGGTAGTAGCCTAAGATCCCCTCTTGTACTCGGATCTGCACTCAATCATCACAGAAGAAAATGGATGACGAGTCCAGTAAGTAAAATCCCAAGGAACTCCTCTGAGCATTTAAATAAACAAGTGGAATGTAAACAGACAACTGTAATTAGAGCATCGCATGCATAGATAACAATAAAATACAAATGTATGTGCCTGTTCCAGTCAGACTAAACCATACTTCGGAACACCCTTCCAGGATCCCACTAGTGGGCGCACCCAACCAGCTATCACCTGGTCCCTCTCGGTGGCTGACGTAGACCTACGACGCACCGACACATGTAGCAATTCATTAGCTCGGGTCGTTATCCACGGAGAACTCCTGATACACATGCTATGGTCTAGAACGCATAGACACACAATGAAAAATCCGGTGGGAGTAACTCAGCCAACCGTCTAAACAACGACAAGATATAGATATAATAAAGACCACAAGGAATACAGAACTGAATGGAAATACAAAGTGAAATAAATACTCAGAGTTTTTCAATTAAGTTTTACAAACCTCACAACGCACTCCAATACCCCGTAATCAATCTCCAAGTCTGAGTCCACTGAGTCCTTCCTCGCCAATTGATCACCCGTGTCCACCTATGTCCATTTATCAATAATTCCGATTTAGCATGACAATTTACGACCAATTTCTAAAATTTTAGGCCAAATTGCCCATTTCGCGTTTTTCGATGCAAAAACCTCGCAAAAGTCGCATCCGAAATTCCCAAATATTTTATTTTTTATAGAAATTAATCAATTTCTATTTATTTTATGGAAATATATTTTTTTCTGAATTTTCCCAATTTTTTCTGAATATTTTCCAAATTTTTCTTTCTTTTTTTTTTTTTTTTTTTTTTTTTTTTTAGTTTGGTTTGGGTCGGGTTGACCCAAATGGGTCAAACCCGACCCTGGACCAGAATTGGTCCAGGCTAGGCCCATGGGTCGAGCCTGGCCAGTTCTGGGCCCATGGGCCAAGCTTGGCCAGTTCTGGGCCAGGCCTAGTTGATGGGTGCACACGCGCGCGCGCGCGCGTGCACCTTCTTCATACCCCTGGTTCGATTGCCAAATTTTTTTTATTTTTTTTATTTTTCTTCTTGCTGTTGGGTTGGCTCACGCCCTGCCATCTCCACCCTCGACCCGGTTCGGCCTCCAAGGCCGAACCCCCCTCTCGGCCACCATGGCCGACGCACCAAACCCACTACAAAATTAACTAGGACTCACCTTGATCCTGATGCTTCCACCCTCTCTTCTCTCCTTCCCGTCTTTTTCTTCTCCTCCTCCTCTCCGTTTCTTCTTCTTCTTCTCGACCTCACCAGTTCGGGTGTGTGAGTGAGAGTGGTGAGAGAAAAGGTGGTGGGATAAGGCTTGTTGACTTATAGGCATATCTCCACTTACATGTGCATCTCTATGCATCCTTAACCCTCCCTTTACTCTAACCAAACACTTCATTGACTACGAATTGTGACACATTTGGGACACTCACTTGTGTTTTAAGCACAAAAATGCCATTTTCGTGTCTTTCGACACCCGATTTCGCGTCCGAACGGCGACATACATGTACCGCCGCGTCACTAGCCACCTAATACCCATTCCATATTAATTACTTTGTCAATTTTTATTTAATTTTTGTGTTTTAGTTTCCCCGACCTAATATTTGGTCCCGTCAACTACCCGGTACCCGCGTCGTCACGCATATCGAGGCGAATACAGTTCACACAATCTCACATGTATTGTTATGCAACATACACACATGCGATGTATGTCAATAAATTGCACCGCAAATAAGCATCCAACACACAATAAAATATCGTAACTTGGTCCCTGTGTGTCCTAGCCTAGTTCGGCGTCTACGTAGATCTGAGGTAGCATCCACGTCTGTAAATTCGAGATAATTAACGACATTAATAAAATGGGTCGTTACGGTTCTTCCCAACTAAATAAAATTTCGTCCCGAAATTTAACTGTAACTAAATCCCATACCAGAGAATAGCTGAGGGTATCGCGTCCTCATCGTCGACTCGAGCTCCCAGGTGAGTCCCTTCGTCCTATGATGCTGCCAACGAACTAGGACCTTCGCGAGTTCCCTGTTCAGGAGAATCTGTACTCGACGATCAACGATCTCTATCGGTCTCTCCTCATAGGTCACGTCAGGCTGTATCCCCACCTGTCCCAACTCAATCGTCGGTCTTGGCCCTGACCTAGCGAGTCTCAACATGGAAATGTGAAATGTTGGATGAACCCCAGCTAACTCGGCAGGTAACTCCAACCGATATGCAACAATGCCTACTCTCTGTGCAATCCGATATGGCCCAATGTATCTCGGCGCCAGTTTCCCCTTAATGCCAAATCTTTGTTGACCTTTCCAAGGAGAAACCTTCAAATACACCATATCGCCCTCGTCATAGCTCAGACCCTCGCGATACCTATCCGCGTATTTATTCTATCTATATTGTGCAGCTCGCAGCTTCTGACGAATTTGTTAGATTTTCTCTATGTGATCAACAACTATCTCAGGCCCTCCTGTCACTATATCTTCCTGCTCTGCCCAACACGCAGGTGATCTACAGGGCCTCCCATACAGTGCCTCAAATGGTGGCATGCCAATGCTCGCCTGATAGCTGTTATTGTATGCAAACTCACACAAAGGCAGATAATCCTCCCACGAACCCCTAAACTGTAATATACAAGCCCTGAGCATATCCTCCAAAATCTGGATCAGTCGCTCTGACTGTCCGTCAGTCTGAGGATGATAAGCCATACTAAACTGCAATCTGGTACCAAACTGTTCCTGCATTGCCTCCCATATTTTCGAGGTCAATTTGCGAGCTCTGTCTGACACAATGGAAATTGGCACCCCATGAAGTCTAATAATCTCCCGCTAAGACAATATGCTCAACTCGGGAAACGTGTATTTCATCGAGATTGGAATGAAGTGAGCCGACTTCGTCAGTGTATCAATCACTACCTAAACTTCATCGTGACGCCTCGATGTCTGCGGTAGCCCACTAACGAAATCCATAGTGACATGTTCCCATTTCCACTATGGAATGGGCAACGGCTGTAATAATCCACCGGGTCGCCTGTGCTTAGCCTTCACCTGCTCGCAAATGTGACAACTCATAACGTACGCACCTACGTTAGCCTTCATCCCTGGCCACCAAAATAGTCTCCTCAAATCATGGTACATCTTGGTCCGACCAGGATGAACTGTGTAACGAGACCGGTGTGCATCTTCCAGAATCCCGCCCCTTATCTCCTGATCCGCATGTATCCACAATCTCCATCGGTATCTCAAACATCGATCTGTGGTTTCAGTCCAATCAATGCATTCCGGATTCCATGACAGACCACTGACCCGCTCATAGAGCCCATCAGCCCTCTGACACTCTTCAACCCGTTCAATCGATAAGGTCGGTATCCTTATCTGACAACAAATGTGTTGTTCCGCCGTAGTCGACAACTCGGCCATGCACATAACTTATGTTGGCGTAATAAGCCATGCTCATGTGTCATCTGCTGCGAACAATCTTACTGTCGAGTTCACTCGTGCTCAATGCGTATGTTACGACGTTCGCTTTGCCAGGGTGAAACTCAATAGCGAAGTCGTAGTCCTTCAGCAACTCCAGCCATCTCCGCTGGCGCATATTCAGATCCCTTTGAGTGAAGATGTAACGTAAACTCTGGTGATCTGTATACAACACGAATCGCTCTCCATATAGATAGTGCCTCCAAGCCTTCAATACAAAGACGACCGCTGCAAGCTCCAGGTCGTGTACTGGATAATTCCCCTCGTGGGGTCTCAACCGTCTGGAAAGATAGGCAACTAATCTACCATCCTGCATCAACACACATCCAAGACCAATGCCCGACGCATCTGTATATACTGTCAAGGTCTTGTCCGGCTCCGACAACGTCAATACTGGTGCAGATGTCAATATCCGCTTCGATTCACAAAAGGCCTGCTCACACTCATCTGACTAGTCAAATCTGACGTCTTTCTTAGTCGTTTCGTCATCGGCGCTGCGATCGAGGAAAATCCTGCAAAGATCGCCGGTAGTATCCGACCAAGTCCAAGGAAACTCCGTATATCGGTCACAGACTTAGGCGTCTTCCAATCAATGATCGCCCTAATCTTTTCTAAATCCACTGAGATACCCTGCTCACTGATGACAGGGCCTAAGAATCTCACCGCACTTAGCCAAAAGTCACACTTGCTAAACTTGGCGTATAATCGGTGCTCTCTCAGTGTCATCAGAACTGTCCTAAGATGTCCCTCGTGATCCTCACGAGTCCTGCTATAGATCAAGATATCGTTGATGAACACGATGAAAAATCTGTCCAAATACGGCCTCATGACCCTGTGCATTAGGTCCATGAAAATCACTGGAGCGTTTGTCAGCCCAAACGGCGTGACTGTGAACTCAAATAACCTGTATCTCGTGCTGAAAGTTGTTTTTGGATATCCTCTTGTCGAATCCTCAACTGGTGATAACCTGAGCGAATGTAAATCTTCGAGAAGAATCTGACACCCGTCAGATGATCAAACAGATCGTCAATCCTAGGAAGTGGGTAACGGTTCCTCATAGTTACCTGATTCAGCTTCCTATAATCGATGCACATCCTCATCGTACCATCTTTCTTTTTCGCAAACAATATTGGAGCTCCCCAATGTGACATACTAGGGTGAATGAAACCCTTCTCCAACAGCTCATCCAACTGTCGTCTTACCTCCTCCTGCTCCGCTGGTGCCATCCGATAAGTTCGACTAACAATCGGTTGCATCCCTGGTATTAGCTCGATTATGAACTCAACAGCTCGTGGCGGTGGCAATCCGGGTAAATCATCTGGAAATACATCGACAAAATCCCTAACTACCGGAACGTCCTCAATCCGGACCTTCGTTCGAACCTCCGGCTCAACTATCACCGCGAACACCTCCATCTCATGCGTTGTAGCTAGTCGGCCTCTCGTGATAGGTAAGTCAGTTGCCGATCCAAGTAATACGAACTCTGGTATTCCAGGAATACAAAACTTTATCCTCTTACCGTAATAGTCTCTCCGCGCATGATAGGATGATAACTAATCCATTCCGAGTAGTGTGTCAAACTCTAAGTACTCCAATACTCGAAGATCAGCTGGTAGCTGATGTACCTCCACCTCTATCATCACGTCTCGACATATTCGATTAGGGTATATCTTATCCCCAATAGCCGTATTAAGGACAAGATGTGGGTCTAGTGTCTGTGTAACTAACCTTAACAGTCCAACAATACGTACAGCAAGAAACGATAAAGTGCTACTAGAATCAAACATAGCATGCATAGGGGCGACCACTTATAAGTAACGTACCTTCAACGAGCTGCCTACTCGCCCCGCTATCTGGTTGTGCTAACGCATGCGCTCTATCTTTGGCCTGGTCAGACTCTCGTCGTGGCGATAGTGGTATCCGACGGTCAGCCCTCAAGTGTCCCCTCTGACCACACCGGTGACATCTACGGCTCTCCAGTCTACCTATCTGTCCATCTCCAAATCTCAAACCCTGACCTCGATCTACCTGACCCCTGTCATGTCCCCCCTGATCTCGACCCTGACTGTACTCTTGTGGCTGTGACCTCTGCCGATCCCCTGGTGCTGAGGTGATGGCATTAACTGGCTGTGGCTCCTCATATCGGAACTGACTGCCCTGAAAATCATCTTGGCGGCTCCTCTCCCGTCTATCATCTCTCCGGCCTCATATCCAGACGATCCATTATTATCGGCCTCTATCTAGACGATCCACGGCTACCAGTCACACGTCTGCCAGCCCTCTGTAGTATGTAGGTCTCTTGAGCCAATGCCCTGTCAAAGATCTCCTTTATAGTCGTGGCTCCGGTCGAGACAACTGCTGACGTAATCCTGTCATCAACCCCTATGGTGAAATAATAGATCTGTAAGCGCTCTGTCTCTGGCGACATCTAGAGAGAACTGAAGCAAATGTCGGAACCTCTCCATATACTGCATCAAGGTTCGATTACCCTATCTCAAGATCAGGAACTCCTCCCTAAGTCTCAAACTAACCTCTATAGGTATGTACCGATCGTAAAATAGCTCCCTAAACTTAGCCCATGTCGTTGGTTCCGGATAAGTATCCGTATATGTCGTCCACCGGACTATCGCATGTCTTCCCAAACAGGCTCCAGAAAGTCATGCTTGTACTGTCTCATCGTTCCTCATCAGCTTATGGAAACGCTGATGGGACACTACCCATCTCCCTGCAGCCTCGGGGTCACCGCCTCCGTAAAAGAATCCAGGATGGAACTTCAAAAACTCCCTCAATAATTTCGCCTCTGGTGCTAGTACGAATGCCGATGTAGTAGTAGTATCAGCATCGGGGGTGGCAGTAGCCTGGTCCGTCGTCGTGAGTAGAGGTGTAAGAGTCGACGTCTCCAAAGGAACGACAACTGCGGTAACTGTCTCTGTGGGTGCCTCTGCCGCTACCGCCTGAACTGGTGTCTAGGGTACCATTTGAACAACAACTGTCTCCGCCAGTACGACCACAACTACTGGCTCTCTAGCCGAAGTGAGTGCCGCCAGTACCGCGGTCTGCTCTCGTAATAGCCATAATACCTCGGTCATATGTGTCTCTAAGGCCGAGAGTCTATCCTCCACGCTCACCATAACCGAGTTATCCCTAGCCGCATCGTTAGTCTGTCCAGTCTCAAAAGGCGTACCAGACTGTCCGTCCATAATCTGCATCGAGAATGTGCTTCGGATCAGTCTCGAGGTATATACGTATATCATATAATAAAATGAAAATATAACACGCATATAAGTTCTAACTCTACCCGCCTCACATCACTTCCCAACTAAAGTTCTAAGGCAATAACTTCGGGTTTCCACATCTAAGTTTATTGATTAAGTTTTATTGTCTTAGGACTTCCTCTTTTCTCTGATACCAACTGTGGCGGGCTTCGCCGCCCGGAGGTGACGTGTCTCCGCGTACTCCTTGCTAGCTGGCCTAACTACACGTGTACGACACCTGCCCGTCTTTTTTTTTGTCTCGAAATTCGTATCCTCTTGTGTGTACAACATATAAGTGACATTTTCAACAGAAGTCGTACTTTATACCATTAATTCAAGAAATATTAGTAATCAAATAAACAAATCCTATTGTGGAAAAACCCTTAAAAGTACTCGGTATAGAAATAGACGACAATACCATATAAGGTATCTACATGTACAATGTCATGATACTCCCCAGTTCCCAAAACAAATCAAAATATCAAAAACAAACACACATATAAGTAGTCTTAAACAGCAGGCAGTCAGAGGTAGTCGCCTAAGATCCCCTTGCCCTTACTTGTACTTGGATCTGCACTCAATCATCACAGAAGAAAATGGATGAGGAGTCCAGTAAGTAAAATCCCAAGGAACTCCTCTGAGCATTCAAATAAACAAGTGGAATTCAATAAATACTGTTAAATAAACATGCGGAATGTAAACAGATAACTGTAATTAGAGCATCGCATTCATAGATAAAAATAAAGTGCAAATGTATGTGCCTGTTCCAGTCAGACTAAACCATACTTTGGAACACCCTTCCAGGATCCCACTAGTGGGCGCACCCAACCAGCTATCACCTGGTCCCTCTCGGTGGCCGACGTAGACCTACGATGCACCGATACATGTAGCAGTTCATTAGCTCGGGTCGTTATCCACCGAGAACTCCTGATACACATGCTATGGTCTAGAATGCATGGACACACAACGAAAAATCCGGTGGGAGTAACTTAACCAACCGTCCAAACAACGACAAGATATAGATGTAATAAAGACCACAAGGAATACTGGAACTGAATGGAAATACAAAGCGAAATAAATACTCAGAGTTTCTCAATTGGGTTTTACAAACCTCACAACGCACTCCAATACCCCGTAATCAATCCCTGAGTCCAAGTTCACTGAGTCCTTGGTCGCCAATTGATCACCCTTGTCCACCTATGTTCATTTATCAATAATTTCGATTTAGCATGACAATTTACGATCAATTTCTAAAATTTTAGGCCAAATTGCCCATTTCGCGCTTTTCGAGGCAAAAACCCCGCAAAAGTCGCATATGAAATTCCCAAATATTTTATTTTTCATAGCAATTCATCAATTTCTATTTATTTTATGGAAATATATTTTTTTCGAAATTTTCCCAATTTTTTCGGAATATTTTCCAAATTTTTCTTTCATTTCATTTCTTTTTCCTTTTTTTTAGTTTGGTTTGGGTCAGGTCGATCCTAATGGGTCGGACCCGACCCTGGCCAGTTTTGGGCCCGTCCCAATGGATGGGTGCACACGCACGACGCACGCGCGCGTGTGCACCTTCTCCATCTGATCGAACAAGGGACCCCTGGTTCGATCGCCAAATTTATTATTTATTATTTTATTTTATTTTTCTTCTTGCTGTTGGGTTGGCTCTCACCCCAACCCAAGTGTAATTGATGGCAGGGGAGACGCCCCTGCCATCTCCACCCTTGACTCGGTTCGGCCTCCATGGCCGAACCCCCCTCTCGACCACCATGCCCGACGCACCAAACCCACTACAAAATTAACTAGGACTTACCTTGATCCTGATGCTTCCACCCTCTCTTCTCTCCTTCTCGACTTCTTCTTCTCCTCCTCCTCTCCGTTTCTTCTTCTTTTTCTCGGCCTCACTAGTTCGGGTGTGTGAGTGAGAGTGGTGAGAGAAAAGGTGGTGGGATAAGGCTTGTTGACTTATAGGCACATCTCCACTCACATGTGCATCTCTATGCATCCTTAACCCTCCATTTACTCCAACCAAACACTTCCTTGACTCCGAATTGTAACACGTTTGGGACACTCGCTTGTGTTTTAAGCACAAAAATACCATTTTCGGGCGTTTCGATGCCCGATTTCGCGTTCGAACGACGACATATGTGTACCGCCGCATCACTAGCCACCAAATACCCATTCCTTATTAGTTACTTGGCCAATTTTTATTTAATTTGTGTGTTTTAGTTTCCCCGACCTAATATTTAGTCTCGTCAACTACCAAGTACCCGCGTCGACATGCATATCGAGGCGAATATAGTTCACGCAATCTCACACGTATTGTTATGCAACATACACACATGCGATGTATTTCAATAAATTGCACCGCAAATAAGCATCCAACACACAATAAACTATCATACCTAGGTCCCTGTGTGTCCTAGCCTACTTCGGCGTCCACGTAGATCTGAGCTGGCGTCCACGTCTATAAATTCGAGATAATTAACGACATTAATAAAATGGGTCGTTACATTAGGTGGCTTCGGTTGAGGTTTTGTATGAGATATTTTGTTGTTCTCTTGCAGGTTGGGGTGAACCGGAGAATTTGGTTATGTTTTGGAGCCACAGATGGTTCGAGACTACACTGAGGTTGTTCAATAAATTCGTCTAAGATTAAAAGCTGCTCGAGAAATACACAAAATTTATTATAATCTCTATCATCGGTAGGTAGAATATAAGGAAAGAGATTGAGGTTATTTGAAAGTCTCCCATCGCAAAATCCATTAAAGATTTGGACTGAAAAGAAAGCTATCTTCTTGATTTATGGGACTGTTCGAGATTGTGTAATGGGTTGGGAAAGTTGTGTATAGATTTGTAATATTACCTAAGTTAGTCAGAGTTAATGACATATTTCACGTCTTTATGCTCAGGCGGAAGGAATCTAATTTGAGTCATATAGTTGAATGAAATCAATTTGATTTGTAGGGTGACGTGTTCTGTGAAGAGCAACCTATTTTGATTGTGGAAAAGAAGGTCTAAAAGCTTTAAAATAAAGAAATTCCACTTGTTTTGGTTAAGCGGAAATTCCACGGTGATTTAGACTTAACATGGGAACGAGAAGCGTATATGAGAGAGCATTGTTTCGGATCTCTTTATTCCAATTAAATTTGGGTTCAACTTTAATTTCGAGGACGAAATTCTTAATAGTTGGGAAGATTGTCAAATCCCAAAAATTTTAAATTGGTAATTACGGTTAATCCGGGATTAAGGGAGAGTAATTAAGGTTTTGGCCGCGAGTCGGGAGTTAAATACCGGTGAAATTGAGATTTTTAATTAATTTTATTATTTTGTAATGTTGGCCTAGTGTTGTATATTATATATTATTTTATTTTGCGAAATTCAAGTCGGTTGAGTGAATTCAGTGTTTCGTGGAGATTTGTCTCGAGATACATGTCGAAACGGGTGCCGAGAGAGTTAAAATATCGACTCGAACTATAGTTTCAAATTTCGCAACGAGACTTAACGAGGCGACGTGGGCCCACACCTTGATTTGCGTGCGAAGACAAGTTTTTTTTGGAGTATTTTGATAAATTCTCCAATTTTTGGTCGAAGTGGGTTATTTTTCGGGGTTTAATTCGGACTCAACATTAAGGAGATAAATACGAAATAAATTGAAAGGGAAAAAACCCAAAAGGGCATAGAAATTATATTGGAAAGGATAGAAAGTGAGGTGCAAATGGGTCTTTTGACAATCCTTCTTCTTTAAAAATCGATCAACAAGGGTGTCTCCTCCTCAAGGCCTTCTCACTGTTCATCATCTCCTCACCGTCTTCACGCATTCATCGTCGTTCTCAAGATTCAGTGACCTCACTGTCTCTCAATCTCTTCTCTCGTCTCACTGATCTCTCTCTCTCACTGAGTAAATTGAATTGGAAGCAGAGGAGGCGTGGCTGTTGGTGAGGGAGTGTTAAGGTAATGATTTTAAATTCGATTTCTGGGATTTGTTGTTGTTGTTGTTATTGATCGTGTGAGGTGAGAGAGGAGGAGGGAATTGATGAAGAAAAGAAAAGAAAAAACACACGCACACGTGAGAAAAAAACGCAGAGGCGTTGATAGAAAAGAAGAAAAGGTGGGGGTGGAAGAAGATAGAAGAGAGGCGAAGACAGTTGGAGCGGGATACGGTGGGGGGAAGAAGAGAGCCGTGAGTTCCCTTGCTTCCCCAAAACTCAAAAGAAAAAAAAAAACTAAAAAAGAAAAAAACAGAGAACTTGAGCTCTCTGTTTTGATCTCTTGAGGAAGATGGGGGGTTAACCCCCTTGATTTAAAATATATATATTAAAAAAAAACGTGTGTTTTGAAAATGAGGAAAAAATTCAAATAAATTATAAAATTGGGGAATTGATCAAAATAATATAATTTTGATAATAAAATGGAAATTGGAAGTTTCCGGGGTTGGTACGCCAAGTGTTGTCTCGTAAAGCGTGCTACGACTCCCGAAAATGCATGAAAATTGGAAAAATGAAATAAATCCCTGAAAAATTGAGAAAATTCAGAAAATATGATTTTTGGACAAGTTGATGAAAATTGAGGATTTTTGTGGAATATGAGGATTTAGGGATTTTCTCAGGGATTTATATCGGGTATTTTTTTCGTAATGCGTATTACGATACTCGAAAATGTCCGAAATTTTAAAAATTATTTTATAGCATTGTCTATGTTAATTTTCGATTCTGAGTCACAATTTGGAGTCAGAATTGGGATCGGGACATATGAGGATATGATTCGGAGAGATTTCGGGGTTTCCTAGTCGACGTTGGACCGATAAATATATAATAAATTGGAAAAATTATATTTAAGCCTTGACAACGTAATTTTCGACGCTGAACAATAATTTTGAGTCGAAAATGAAATTCGAGCATCGGTGAATATATTTCTGGATGTATTTTAAGGGTTTTGGAACGCGATTCGGTCAATGCAAGTGTCATTAATTGGAAAATAGTTGTGAAATTGTTATGAAATCTTACATGACTTACAAATTAATTGTAGGACTGCAATTGGAACCCTGTGTGGACTAGTTGACTGACTCGGAGTGCAAAGAGACGTTGGTATTACGTTTGTAAGGTTAAGTAAATCCCATGGTAACCTTTACATTGTATGAGTATTTCTCGACTATATATTGCATGCACGGTTTATCTCTGCATATTTGTTGGTCATGCATTCACGGACACGAGAGGAAGGAGGCCTTTAAAGGTCCCATTGTGTTCATTGGCTATATGTGTGGTAGGATGAACACCATGGTGCTCTGCGACTGGGGTCACAGATCGTTGTAGACACTCGTTTAGGATGGATTGTGGTTAAGATATTGCCAGGATCATACTCCACGGAGGGTCGAGGGCTTGGCTTCTCGAGGGACTTCCTTTCAAACTCATGAATCTTTATTACTGTTTACCCACCCCTTTTGGAAAAGACGTCTTCTAATTATGGCCGGTCAACAGAAACGAGATGGATTGCATACTTGTATATTTACGATTCCTTGCGATATGATTGTTTGTTTAAATTCTTGGAATACTTTGCTTTTGATTATTACAGGTCTACTAGATAGTATGAGATTTACTTATCTGACATTATCGAATTTCTATAATTGGGTAATGACAGGTGCAAGCGACGAAAAAGGAAAGGAAAATCTAGTGAATTCTCTGTGATTTGATTAGCTTCTTTATATCTCTCTATAGATATTATTTTGAATATAATATATTGTGTAAATAGGTTTTTGGGTTCGAGTGTGAATACAATATAATTTGGAATGATTTGAATGGTTTCGAGATGGATTGAGATTATTTGGAGACAAGATAATGTTAATTTAAGGTTTTTGATCCTTTTAATCGAATTAGAATGATTATATATTCAGTTAATGCAATATATTGTTATGGGTGGATTGTGAGTCCTTCGGCATTTCCACCAAAGTTGAGTAGGTTTGTTGAGGATTTTTGAAGGCGGAGATTTTTAATGTAGGCTTAAAAATAGAGGAGATGCTGTCGAAACATTTTTACGAATTTTGAGGATAATGTAGTTAACCTAAATGAACTTTAAGGATTATATAATTAATTTTTATGGAACTTTGAGACACAAGATTCGCTTTCAAATTCTTTGTGGTTAGTGAAATATTATATTTAATGAGTACGAGAATATAAATCTTAATTATTTATTGATGGAAAGGTTAAGGGTGCTAGGTTATCAGGGAATTAATGTAATCTAAGCCGGTCAGATGCCCTAATTCGGTGAGGTCTGACATAAACAAAGTCCGAACATGAATTAAATTTGTTTTGCAATGTAGTTATGATGGGATGATTATGTGCTTAATGCTTTAAATCAATCATATTTTTTTGATTCACTTAGTATTGCATGCATAGTCTAGAAGGTGTATTGTGATATTTGGGTTCATTATCTAATTAAAGTAGTAACAAGGATTGTTTGAAAAGTATGACTATTTCGATGTCCTAGGTGAATTTGAGATCTAAATCTAATGTTGAAGTGACTTTTCGAAGGTGTTAGATTTAGTAGTTCGAAATTTTCATAATGTGTAATGCAGTTTTATTGCGTGAAATTAATGTCTTTATGTTTTCAATGGGGTTAGCTCAATAAAACTAGAACATGGCTTTTTCACCGATATAAGGGGTTAGCTCCATGAAATTAGTATAATTAGTTATTTATTATTATATCATAGATTGGATTGGTGATTTTTAATTACTGTTTTAATTAGATTAATTAAATTAAAGTAAAAATCACAAAAACCATTAAAAGACCTTTTTCCTAGAGAAGTTTGATAAATCCTTATAGAGACGATTCCTACTTACCACTAGTACAAAATATTAAAAGTATAATATAGGAGGGAAACTTATTGTACACGCTCGACACATGTCAATTTTTGGGGCCATTGTCGGGGATTTAAACATATTTTTTTAAGAGTTTTAGACGTTGTATGGTCTATCCACTTCGTCGCTCTAATTCCTCAAGATCCTTACATCCGTTTGATTATGTGGTAGATAAGACATTTAATCGTAATTTTATACCACAACAGCAACAAATAAAACACCAACCTACCACAATGGAAGCTAATAATAACTTTCATATTAATAACAATAATGGTAATAGATAACTTACTTTTTGGCAAGCTAATCAAAATATCAATGCTTATGAACTAATATGTACGACCTATCTTGAAGGATTTCCCGAGTTTAAACTTAGATCCGAATTCATTACTGATTTACATAACTTTTATGGTAAGGACAATGAAGACCCACAAAAAGTTATAAGGGAATACTAATATAAATGGGATGAAATCTAAAGACCGCAGGTTAGAATAAGTCAAACTTAAAGCTTTTCCTTTTGTATTGAAAGATCAAGCACAAGATTAATTGTTTTATCTTCCTCTAGATTTGATAACCACATGAGCTCAAATGCTAGAAGCTTTTCTAGATCAATATATGCTCGCAAGAAAAATTAGTACTTATAGAAGACAAATCACAGTCATGAAAATGAAAGATGATGAGAATTTCAATGAATTTTGGGATATATTCCAAAGATTAATTTCATCTTGTCCACAACATGGATAAACCCAAAGAGCTTTATTAGAATACTTCTATGAAGGACTAAATCATTTTGAACAAAGACTATTAGATATCGTATGTGGTGGATCATTATTCGATGTTACACCAACTCTAGCAAAAAAAAAGCTATTAATACGATGGCCAAAAAATTTAAACAACATGGTGAAAAGACCGATACGTCAAGAAAGAGAGTTTATGAGGTTAATAATAAAACAAGTAATAAGTTTGATGAAAAAGTTGATGAATTATCTAACATGGTTAAACTATTACTGAAAGATAGATCAACTCAAGTTAAAGCATGTGGATTTTGTAATGAAGTAACTCATCCTACGGATGTGTGTCATACTTTACAAAAAGATAACAATGAAGAGGTCAACGCAATAATGAACCAATATTCTTGTTCTCCTACAAACCAATGTAATAATAACAATTATTCCACAGGAAAACCAAATTAAAATCTTAGCTACGGTCCAATAAATCAAAACTATACCACATATAGATAGAGAGCACCAACACAATCTACACCAATGCAACAACCTTAACAAATTATTCAAACTACACAACTAAATTTAGAACAAATTTACATAACTTTATGACGAAAAATTAGCAAAACTTTACGCAAATTTCTCAAAATCAAATTAAAACTGAGACGTATATTAATAAGCTAAAAAATAAATTAAATCAAATGACTCTACAAATTAACAAGTTAAATAATCAAACTAAAGTTTTTACTCAAACTACAAACAATACTAACCAAGCACAAGTTAACTTTTTATTTAGTGAAAACTAAAAAGAAACAAATACGTAAGAAAAGACACCAAAGAGAAGTAAAAAGAAAATTAAAAAAGATAAGAAAATAGAACAAAAAGAAGAAGAGAGGATGACCTATGTCATTCCCATTAGGGAATGGATGGCTAGACAACTAAAGTATACACATTTTGCCGAAAGGTTATACTCATAGTATTTAGCCAAAGTTGAAGCTTATGAAAAATCTTTACAAAATTCTAAATTAATTAACCAAGACAAATTAAACAATATTTATAAATCAAATGAATATATACATTCTAATTCTATCGTTCCACAACGATTAGAAAGTGCCAGGGAAGAAGAAACTAAAGAAGAAATATCTAAATCATTTAGGAAATTAGAAATTAATGGAATCTTAACAAAATCAAATCATGATGAAATTACTAAAGAATTATCTGAATTTAAGAAGAAAATGCATGAGAAATGTTCCGACCCAGGAATGTTTGTCATTCCCATCACAATAGGAAGTTCATTTATTGAATTTTGATATGTGTGATCTTGGAGCATCAATTAATGTTGTGTAACTTAAACTTTATAAATCATTAAAAATATGATTATTAAGTAATACGCCTATTAATCTTACTTTAGTGAACAATACAATCATTAAAATATATGGATTGTTAGAAGAAATCTTAGTACAAGTACATGACTTAGTATTTCCAGCTGATTCTTATTTCATGGAAATGAATGTCACCTAATCATTTGCCTATAGTATTATGTAGACCTTTTCTAAAAACGGCTAGAACTAAGTTAGATATTTCTAAAGGAACAATGTCTATGGATTTTGAAGGTAAGATTGTCAAGTTTAGAATTAATAACAAACATAATTATGAGACCTATAAAGAATATGATGAATGATTCGATAACGAAATTGATGATAATGAATTTCTAGACTTAAACTATTACGATACATTTAATGCTAAAATTTATGCAATTAATGCAATAACAATAGAAACAAATAAAGAGGTCCTAAAGAAAGAACAAGTTAAAGATATTTCAAAAGAAAAGAAAGTCATTCAAGAATGGAGAGTTAAGCAACTAGAGAATGGTTAAAGCATTAACAAGACGAAAGTTTCTAAGTCCAAATACAATAAGAACAAGAAAAAGCCAAATTTAAGCCTTCTAAAGCTTAATGATTAATGAGTCATTTTTATTTACTTTTTCTATAGGTGTTTTGCTATGTAAATCAAGTCCAAAGCTGTGTTTTATGGCCCTATATGTTTACTTTGAATATTTACAAGGTATTTGAGTGTTTATGCGTGATTTAGACAAATACAAGAAAGAAGTCTAAGATAGGTAAAAAACCAGCAGGCTTGAAGCCCCCAGAATGGATAGACGATGCCAGTGAAGACCCACGGTGCCAAGCAAGGTGTCATGGCAGAACAACCAACGACGCCAGAATTGAACGAACGACGTCAACTCTACTAGGGACGATGTCAACCACGGCGCTGGGTTCAGAAATAGAAATACCAAACTGACTTGAATACCCAGACTTGCTATATTAAGCCATGTCGCCATCCAACGCCATTCCCACATAATGGCGGCGTCACCGACGGCGCCAAATTTGCATAATAGAAATTTTAAGACTTTTAAGAATGTTCTTATTCCCGGGAGCTGACACTTGTCGAGCGTGCATAATAGTTTCTCGTATTTTACTATTACTTGTAGTAGTGGTAAATGAGATATTGTTTCCGCATGAGTTTTTCAATTATCAAAGGAAAATATTTTTTTGTTTTTATTAATTTAGTTAATCTAATTAAACAAGAATTAAATACTAAATAACCAAAATCTATAAATACTAACTAATTAACCAAATTAACTAACTTAATTCAAACAATACAACTCAAACTAAATTAAACAATACTCAAATTCAATATAAATGTAAATATCTTAAAAACATCTAAATAAAGCCTGACTAATAAATGTAATATACTTGGATTGCTTTCAAACACTAGAACATAACATCAATTGATACTATAGTTCTAAACATAACACGTGGAATCTTGGAATCATTAAATACTAATTCATAATAGGTTTATAGCCTTTAGCCAGCCACTGATTTTCTCTAAATTCAATGGAAAAGCCACATTCTTATTATTGTAAATCAACCCATTGGATAAAATGCAACACCATAGAAATATGATAGCATTACACTTAATGAAATCATGCCTAATCTAAGCCAATATTAACCAAAGCCGCATAATAAACAACTTAGAACATAATCATCTAGAACATCCACTCGATAAATGTTGGGGCATGTGCCCTTGGAAAATCTACAAACATTGTTTATCTTATAATTTTAGTTAATAAAATAGAAGTTTACGATTGTTGTTTTATTATAAGTGATTGCATGTTTACCTTATAATAAGATCCATGAGTATTTGTTGAAATATCTTAAATGTCCCTAGTCGGTCATTATACTAAGAACTATAATGAATTAAGACTAGTGCGAATGTTGATTGATGGTCATGTGATGATCATGCATATAGGGATACGAATCAAGATCATGAGTACTTGTTAGGAAATAAGGTATTGGACCGACGCTATGGGAACACCATATGGATTAAGTCATAGGTGTTACTCATGATAGGTATATCATTAGTCATTCGCTTTGAGATTACCATCGATTTCAATATTAAGAGCATGGTAATTTGACACAATCAAATGTTGTCTTTAACCAGACGATTATATAGATTTTGATTGGTTACTATGTGAATAATATGTGTATGTGTGTAATCAAGATATAATTTGTCCCTCTCAAATAGAGAGATATCATTGAATCCCTCGATATGTTAGACTGTTAAATGGGGAAGTCCAAATGAATAGATATGATCAATGTCACTTGGATGTTTTCTGTCTACCTAAAGATCGAGACTAGTATGATTGAACATTAAGGGCGACTTTCCATGCCTTTTGTTTAATCAAAGGATATCACATGAGAAAATGATATCATATTTGTTACTCATTAGGTTTTATCGATTCTGATATTTATGCTACTTGGATAGTCATAATGCTTTGCTAGAGACCGCTTATGACTTGTGTACCAAAATGATTTTAGTTCAATGCCAACATCGCATGAACCTATTGAGTCGCACACAAAGAATGACATTGCGCAATTTCAATTGGTCCAGAGTAATGAATTTTATATGATAAGATTCATGACATCAAAGCCTTTATGATTTGTTATACGATAACTTATTAATAGGGGCGTATGTGCAATTTACTTAAACAACCTAAATAGAATAGTTGTATTTAAAATATGATTTTAAGTGTGGGCTTATCTACAAATATAAATAGAGATTGAAACATTACAAGGAAATAAAATTTTTATTTTTACAAATTTTGAGTTCTCTAGATTTTGGGAGAGAAAGAAAAATGTTTTCTATCTCCCTTAGTGCTAACACTCCAAATTGTGGTCACCGTTCATGTACGGATTTCCGATAGAGGACGCGCACTTGATCGTCTTGGATATTGAACAATCAGATAAGGAAAATCACAAATTAAGATATGATTTACTATTGTAGATCTAGTTTAACTTATTTACGATCCTGTTGGGGTTTTTTTTAAATTGTCTTGAATTTTTCGCTGTGTATGAACCCCAAAACCCAACAGGAAAACCATATAGATTAATTCTAGTTACTACTTCTTTAATTGTTGTCAATAAATATAGACAGAATCAGAATCAAAATACCACAATACAAATTTGCAACTATGCATGCAATATTAATCTTCATTAGTTATAATACGCAAAACAACTTGTTAAATGCGTGATTGACAAGTATGAATAGATTTAAAGCATTAAGTTCATGATTCCTTAATTATATTTATCTAGAAATCCAAAGTATATACATGTCTAGGGTTTGTTTAGATTGATAGACTACTCACTCATATTGAAAATAAACAATGCATATATATAATTAAAAGACATAATGAATAAATAAATAAATACATTAAAATAAATCAAAGCTCAAATGTAGCTTCAAACATCAGCTAGAAATATAGAATATGCAATAAAAGTAATGGAGAGAAAATGAGAGAATTATTTTGAAGCACACTGGTTTTTTTTTATAGTCTCCCTACATATATATATCCTCGATGAACTCAAATTCTTCATATTAATCTAAAAAATTCATAATAACCTCAGCGACTTGTTAGCGATTCCTAAGTTGTACACAAATCGCTGTGTCAATCACTAGAATTGGCTTTGAGAGCTCCACCGATTCAGCAGGCGATTTCTAGTATATTCTTCAATTCGCTATGGATTAGTTGACATCTTCCCGTTGTCGATTTACGTGGTGATTCCCAGTGTTATTATAAATCGCTAGACTTCTTCTCCAATTGACTGTTTTGCTCTTCTTCATTTTCCTATTTAAATCCTAAAATCACAAAACAAGAGAATACCTATTGTAATATCATCATTTATGTCTAAAATCAACCTAAATTACACTACAAAAAATTTATAATTATTGACTTATCAAATACCTCAAACTCAGCACTTTGCTGACTCGAGCAAAGGAATACTCTCAATTATATTCACTTTTCATTCTTTATAAACTGATTTCAATCTAATTCATCTTAATTTTAAATAATTAAAATTTTAAAATAGAAGTGATTTCCAAATGAAAACATATCACCCCCAAATAAATGAAAGTTATGATAGAATAGAATGATTAAGACAAAATAAAACATCCCTTAATGATAACTCAACCACCCAATGTAACACCCTTTAGAATATAAAGTTCATAACTGATGCCAGTACCCAATATAGGTTTTCTTAATCTCTACTGACAAGCATTAAGCTCACGATAAATTGTTTAGAATCTCAAAACATAAAAACCACTAGATTAATCTTAATTTTAAAAAATACTTTATAAGAGTACCACAATCAAAATCAATAGGAACTTTGCCAAGATACCAATGAATATTTCATTTAAAACATGTTAGATTAAGGAATACTTCATTTAACTTTAGCTTCAAGTACACGAGTTAAATCTTTTCTTCAAAGAGTTTATAAACATCTATATTTTTAATCTCTCATTTTTTTCTACTCCATTCTAATTATTTCTTCTTATTATATTTCTTTTGCTTTCAAATTTGAGTCCCTGCTTTATTTCCTTTGGACATTCTCACATTTTTCCCATTATAGATTCCCTGCTCCATTTCCCTCAGAATCTATAGTGCTCTCTATATCTTTGTAAACTCTTGTTAATGTTGGGCTAAGTGTTTTGACACTTACACTCCACCCGAAATTTTGATGGCAACAAATAAATTGAAAGGGTTCTAACAAGTTTACTTAATGTTTCATAATATCAACCTTTGTTAGAAATCACAAGTTCAAAAGGAAAGTTGAGCTTAAAGTTGAGCTTTTACAAGTTCTAGTAAAATTTGCAAAATAAAGCAGGACAAGCTCAAAACTCGGCTTATACAAGGATATAAGGATTGGAAAGCCAAAGCTATCAATTGTACAACTTATGTTAGGTATATAAGTTCCATTCCTACAAGCCAAATGCATTTGAATCATGCATTACTTGAATCATGGTTTTCAAAGTACTTAAAGTCATGAATTTTATGATTTATGATTCCATGAGTTTCAAAATGATTTACAATTATACAAACATGCTTTAAAGCATGTATTTGAGGTGTACAAACTGTTGAAATTGTTTTTGAATGCACCAATGTTTGTTTGGATAGCCTTTGGGTTTTCATTTAAAATATTTGTAGAAAAGCCCCTAAACGTTTCATAAAATCGGGATTCTTGATCTTCGGGGTTTATCATATCATTCGGGATGTCCAAATATATTTTATAGACTCCTACTAAATATGTGTCAAGTGTTTTCAGAGGTTTAGTATAGTTGTAAGACTATTAAGGAGTCAATTTGAAAAATCAGAAATGAAATTATTTTGAAGCCCCAGTCCCTAATGCGCTAGGCCAGAAGGATAGCACACTACCTGCAGATGGCGCACTATCCATGCTACCTAGTGCTCTATGCAGAGTTCTGACAGCTTTATGAAAAAGTTGAATCTTCACCTTAATTTGAATTTGGGGATCATTTTATACCATTGGATCAACCTAATGGTCACAAACTCCTTATTAGGGCTTGAGAACCAAAACAAACTAAAAGAACGCACATTGAATAACTTTTGGTTACATAATCTCATACATCCAAGTTTTGCACTCAAATTTGTGAACTTTGTGCTCACAACCATTTGAAATCTTTGAAGGCCATTGACTAGCTCTTAAAGTTGATACTAGAGAAGTGTTTGAAGCCTTAAAATCCACACTCCAAATCAGATTTTTGGATCTCATACTTGGGGTTGTAAGATCTTTTGATTTCGTACTCTATTTATGCTTAAACTATACTCTTTGATTGGAGTTTTGTATGGAAATCGATTGTTGTGTTGTTAAACACATTCGTCTTAAGTTTTTGCACTTAAAATTGATCTCCTAAAGCCTTGGATTGTTTTGAACAAGTTGTTGATCTTAATCTTGATTTTCTACAACACCACTTGTTCGCTTGATTTGAAACCGTGCTTGTTTTTAATCGATATTTATTTGCTAGTTTCTTGACTAAGATTTGCGCATACTCGTTGAATTCATTGGTATCTTAGTTGAGTCCATACTTGCATTCATTATAGTGGTTTAGCTCTACGAGGCTTGTAAGGATTGACTTATTACCACTTTACTTTGTAAGGCAAATTTTCATTGTAATCATCAATCTTTGTTCTAAGCTATTGATTGTGAGACTTAGTGGGATTTAAGTCAATGGAAGACCTAGTTAAGGCTAGAAAAAAATCATATTTGAGGCTAGGTGGGAAGACCTGATTTTTAATTAGGCATTATAGGCTTGTAAGTTTAGGTTGTTGTAATATAAGTGAGGTTTGCAAATCTTAACCGGGGAGGTTAGGTAGTGGATGTAGATTGGTTGGATTGAACCACTATAAATTTCGTGTCTCATTTTTTTCTCCTCTACCCCCTTCACCTTTGCATTAACTTGTTACTTATTGCTTGTGTGAATGTTTAGATTAATTAGTTGATTAAAAAGTTTTAAACAGTGATAACCTCTCGATTCACCCAATTCACCCCCTATTAGGTGCGGTTTCAATTAGTATAAGAGCGGGTTGTTGCTCAAAGTGTTACTAATGTATCTTTGAATACTTTCTTGCAAGGATGCAAAATTTAGATTCCGCTCGCCCTAGGGAATGCAACTAATCTTTTAGGGCTCCCTACTTTGATGGGACCAACTATGTTCATTGTAAAGTAATGATGAAACTCTAGATGAGAGTACAAGATAGAAGTTTATAGGATTCTATCAAGGATGGCTACACTCCACCTAACAAGGCCAGAAAAGATTACACTCTCGAAAAAAGAAGAATTGAGCTATACAATTATCATGCCATGAATCACTTGTTTTATGCACTTAGTGAAAATCAATTCAAGCAAGTGAGTGCATGCGACACGGCTAAGGAAGTATGTAAGAAACTAGAAGTACATTATGAAGGTACTACTCAAGTGAAGAAAACAAAGTTGAGGATTCTTGAGGAGCATTATGAAACATTCAAGGCCGGCACCAATGAAGAGATTGCCACCGCAATTACTCAATTTTCTAAGCTCTTAAATGAGATGAAGAATCTTGGAAGGCATTATGATCAAGAGAACTCGATGTACAAGTTCCTTATAGGCTTGCATAAGGAATGGATGCAAAGAAGTATGCTATTCAATCGCACAAAATCTCGGAGACTGTACCTTTGATGCTTTATGTGGGGAGTTGACGGTTCATAAGTTTGAGCTAAAGGATCGAGCTAGATTGGAAGCATCTAGTGGTGTATCAAAGAAAGAATCAAAGAAGGAGATAGCATTGAAAGCAAATAGTCCATTGACTAAGTTGAAAGCTTGTAGTCCACCGTTTGAGATCAATGATGATAATGAATCATATGATGAAATTGAACTTGAGGAGGAAGTGGTTATGCTCTCCAAAAGACTTCATAAAGCCATGTATAGGTGCGACAAGTTCAAGAAGAAGTTCAAGAAGAAACTCAACGGTGGAAGCAAAGGAAGCAAATCAAGTGAAGTAACTTGCTTCAAGTTTGGCAAACCAGGGCGTCTTAAGGCCTATTGTCGTTCCAAGAAGAGCAAGGATAAAAGAAAGGAAAAGAAGAGCCTCAAAGCTACGTGGGATGACTCATCCTAATCTAGTTCCAATTTCGAGTTGGAAAATGAGAAAGCTATTCTTTGTCTTATGGAAAGAGTGAGGTACGTGATTTTAACTCTTTAGATTTTGATGATATTTATAACATAGATGAAGAGCTTAGCATTCATGACCTTAAAAAAGTTGGGAAAAGAGGTCAAAAAGACTAATCAACTCAAAAAGAGCTTGATCAAAGCCATTAGTGAGATTGAGAAGCAAAATGAGATTATTGATGACCTTCAACATGATTTGGAATTGGTCGTAAATGAGAGAAATGACTTAGTCAAGGAAGTAGAGGACTTGAACACCACGGTGACTAAGTTCACTAATGGTACAAAGATGTTTGACATAATGTTAGGAGCACAATGACGTGCACTTAACAAAAGAGGCATAAGCTATGATGTTAGCCTATCAAGCTATAAGAAATTATTGAACGACATTAGTAAATGCTTAAAATGCAATAAATCTCACAATGTTGGCAAATGTTTCTTAAATAAGACCAATAAGGGCAAACTAGCATGTATCGTAAAGAATGTTTATAATACTAGCTTTTATGGACCAAAAGGAGTTTAGGTACCAAAATCTTGTGTCTTTTACATTGTGTAGGATGCGAGGAGGAGCACCTTATGGTACTTGGATAGTGGGTGCTCAAGGCACATGACCGGAGATGCAATTCAATTCATTGAGCTCAAATGGCATGATGGTGGCAAGGTTACCTTTGGTGATAACAACAAAGGAAAAATAATTGGCATTAGCACCATGGGTAACGATTCCTTATCCATATCTAATGTTTAACTTGTTAATGGATTGAAACATAACTTGCTTAGCATTAGCCAATCGTATAATAGAGGATTTCATGTCATGTTTGAATCATCGAAATGTATAGTTAAAAATGAGAAGCATGATACTATCTTTGTTGCATGTAGAGATAGGAATGTTTATGCCATAAACTTTGATGAGATGCATATGGAAAATATTTCATGCTAGAGTGCTCAAAATGAATATGATGCATGGTTGTGGCACCGTAGATTAGGTCATTCTAGCATGGAGAACTTGTCAAAATTGTCTAAGAATGATTTGGCTAAAGGTAATCCTAAATGCACTTATAAGAAAGACAAGGAGTGTTGATCTTGCATTCTTGGCAAACAAGTAAAATCGCCATTCAAGAGGAAAGTAACTAGGGATGTGACTAGAACCTTGGAACTAGTTCATATGGACATGTTCCAACCTACGCAAACACAAATTCTAGGTGGTAAATCATATTGTTTTGTTCTTGTTGATGATTACACTAGATACACATAGGTTTATTTCTTGGCACTCAAACGTGAAGTGTTTGAGGTCTTTGTCAAATTTTGTGCCCAAGTCAAAAATGAAAAGAGCTACAAAATCACTATCATTATAAGTGATAGAGGAGGTGAGTTTGTCAACTGAAATTTAGAAGATTTTTGTACAAGACAAAGGTATTTACACCAACTTTCTTCTCCTAGAACGCCATAAAAAATGGAGTGGTTGAGAGAAAGAATCTGACTTTTCAAGAAATGTGTCGAACCATGTTAAATGAGTACAATATAGCCAAGCACTTTTGGGCTGAAACCATTAACACGACATATTATGTCCTAAGAAGGACAAATATTCGCAAGAAAGCGAACAAGACTCCTTATGAGCTATGGAAAGATCGAAGGCCTAACATAGGCTACTTTAAGGCGTTTGGTTGCACATGTTGTCTTGAAAGATAAGGATCATCTAGACAAATTTGACCCAAAGTCAAACATTTGCACATTCTTAAGATATTCCGTGCATATTAGGGCTTATAAAGTATTCAATAGATCATCTAAGACTATAAAAAAGTCCATTCATGTTAAGTTTGATGAGATGGATCCCAAAATGAGATTGAGGAATACCATTGAACAAATGAGACTTGATGTTGATGATAATGATATCATTCAAGCTCAAGATTCCAATGGAAATAAAAATGAAGAGAGGAACCTGAAGCTAGTGCACCTAAGAACTCTAGACTTCTTATAGGACAACCATCTCAACAAATCATTGGTAACCCAAGTAAAGGCATAACCACTAGGTGTTCACTAAATTTTGATACAGGGCATATAGCTTTTATATCGCAAATTGATCCTACTAAGATAGATGAAGCCTTAGATGATGAGTTTTGGATCATGGCTATGCAAGAAGAGTTAGGACACTTTGCAAGGAACAAGGTGTGGACCCTAGTTTGAACACCTAAGAACCAAACAATCAAAGGAACCAAACGGGTTTTTATGAACAAAAAGAATGAGAAGAGAGAGATAGAGCGAAAAAAGGCTAGGTTGCGCAGGGCTATAATCAAGAGGAAGGAATCGACTATAAAGAAGCCTGTGCTTTGGTAGCAAGACTAGAAGCAATTCATATGTTGTTTTCTTATGCTTGCTATAATGGTTTTCTACTATACCAAATTGATGTCAAAAGTGCATTTTTTAAATGGTTTTATCAATGAGGAGGTATAAATAGAAAAACCATCGATTTTGAAGACCATGATTCCCCAAATCATGTTTATCGTCATCAAAAAGCTTTGTATGGATTTAGATAAGCTCCTAGAGCATGATATGTAGACTAAGTGCATTCTTTCTTAACAAAGGGTTTAAGAATGGAACATTAAATCCTACATTTTTGATAAAAAATGATGATATGCTACTTGCTCAAATTAATGTATATGATATCATTGTTGGGTTATCAAACAAGCATTTATGCGATGAATTCTCTTCCTTGATGACACATGAATTCGAAATGAACATGATGGGTAAACTAACATACTTCTTAGGCTTGAAAATAAAGCAATTTAAGCATGAAATTTTTATAAATCAAGTGAGGTATGTGAGGGATATACTTAGGAAATTCAAATTTGAGAACTTGAAGACATGTAACACTCCTAGTAGTTCAACTATCAAAAGGGAAAATGACCATAAAAAAAAGCCTATAGATCCTAAGCTATATCGAGGAATGATAGGAAACCTATTTTACATGACCGCTAGTAGACCAGACATTATGTTTAGCATTTGTCTATTTGCTAGGTTTGAATCCGATCCTAAAGAGTCACATTTAAAGTGTGTCAAGCACATATTTAGATACTTGGAATTGTAACATCTCTTGATTTCCTACTCTATTTGTGCATAAACAATACTCTTTAATTGGAGTTTTGTGTAGATATCGATTGTTGTGTTGTTAAACACATTTGTCTTGGGTTTTTGCACTTAAACTTGATCTCTTGAACCATTTAATTATTTAGAACAAGTTGTTGATCTTAATCTTGATTTTCTACAACACCACTTGTTCGCTTGATTTGAAACTGTGCTTGTTTTTTATCGATAGTGATTTGCCAGTTTCTTGACTAAGATTTGCACATACTCGTTGAATTCATTGGTATCTTAGTTGTGTCCATACTTGCATTCATTAGAGTGGTTTAGCTCTACGAGGCTTATAAGGATTGGACTTATTACCGCTTTACTTTGTAAGGTAAATTTTCATTGTAATCATCAATCTTTGTTGTAAGCTATTAATTGTGAGACTTAGTGGGATCTAAGTAAGGGGAAGCCATAGTTGAGGCTACGCAAAAATCCTAGTAGAGGCTAGGTGGGATAAACTAATTTGTAATTAGGCATTCTAGGCTTCTATGTTTGGGTTGTATCATTTATTGGTAATTTAAGTGGGGTTTGAAAACCCTAACCGGGGAGGTTAGGTAGTGGATGTAGATTGGTTAGATTGAACAACTATAAATCTTCTGTCTCATTTTCTTCTCCTATACCTCCGTCACCTTTGCATTAATTAGTTACTTATTTCTTATGTGAATGTTCAGCTTCATTAGTTGATTAAAAAGTTTAAAAAGGCGATAATGTCTTGGTTCACCCTATTCACCCCCTCTTGGGTGTGGTTTCAGTTAACACTTCTCACTATCAACTAAAATTGAAGAAAATATTATTTCTAACTTATAAAAATTCATCGGTTTCTAACCCATTTCTTCTTTCAATTGTGGCATAATGACTTTTTATATATATATATACTATAAAAATACTTTATCAATAACTTTTGTATTACAAGATTCTTAGAAATCTGTCTTTGTTGGCCCTCTTGTCAATAAGACAACTGGCCGACATAGATTACCTTAATCCCTTGATAATCTAGCAACCCTAATCCATTCTTTATGCTTAACCTCTAAATAATCTTTAAATCAATCCTTAATAATGCTCCAAACCTAAATTTTTATCCTCAATGAAACTCAATTCATGATTTTTTCAATTGGAGCAAATTCAGATTTCATATTCGTATTTAGTGAATATTTCGGCGGCACCGCTTTCAAAAGTGGTCAGCAAGAAAATTCACCTAATGGACAATAGAATTGGGGAGAGGCCTCGAAGGACTCACAAATTCCCCACAGTTCACAATATATGTCAAAATCAATTTTGTAAACTAACTTAGAGTTTTCGAATGCTTAATAACAACTTTATATCCCCAAAAAGACCAAAATTCAAATATAAACTTCTCAACGTATTTTAAACTAACGTGGGAGATCCTCATAACCATTTGACGAAATTTTACGTCCTACACTCACCCTAAGAATCCCAAAACCATATATATCAACAATTTATAACAAGAATTAACTTTAACGTTTGAAAGTAGTTTCCACAATCTTCGAGTCTTGTTCGTTCATCCATTGTCTTTATATAACATCTGACACTATAAAAAACAACTCGAAGATGTAAGGCAAGTAAATTCCTACATTGATCTGTACTCCCGCAATTGTTTGTCTGATACATTGAGACATGTAATTGCATTTCCAAATAAACAATAAGATTTATGCGTCAACATGACATGCAATCCACTTTTTCACTGTTTCCTAACTATAATCGTACGTCGACTTCAAAAAATAGTTTAGAGATAATATTAAGAGATCATGAAATGCATAGATAACTTGTCGGCGTTAGATTCTGCTAGTCTCACTAGACGGCTTAGAGGCAAGACTGAAACCTAGTTTCAATCAAACCAGACTCTGAAACAATCTTATCCCCATCACTCACTCTATGTATGGATGACCAAGAATAATAAAATGCAATGCATACGATGATACAATTACAGGTACAAAAACAATCTTACCACCAAACCTACTCAAAGTTAGTTGCGAAGCTTCACACAACGTTTCCCCGATTTTCACGTACTTGAACCTATTCCTCGAGCTTCATTCCGAGTGGTTTTGGAATCCTCGAACCATTAAGAAATCCTTATAAATTCTCTATTCAAATTTTTTAAGTTTTCGACCAATTTTCGAGTTATTTTCATATTATCAAGTCCTAAAAACCCGAAATCACACCAAATTCAACCTCTCGGATGTCCAGATCCCAATTTTGACTGCGAAATTGTGATTCAGAATCAAAAATTATCCTTGACTAGGCTTTTAAACAATTTTTCAAATTTTGGACATTTTTGAATATCTTTTCATGTATTACGAAAAAACCCCGGTATAAATCCTCGAGGAAATTCTAAATTCCTCATTTTTCATAGAAATCCCCCATTTCTATTTATTTTTCCAAAAATATAATTTTTTTCTCATTTTCTTGATTTTTTTTTATTTTTGGTAATTTATTATTTTCTTTTATTTTTAATTGGGGGTTTGATCCCTAAACATGACTAGTCCAGTTCGGTATTTTCTAGGGATCAACCCCATTTCTTCCTCGAGATTCCTCTATTACTTTCAACAACAATGAAATTTTTTTTATTGATTTCTTGGGGGTCGGTCTCCCCGTAAACCCTATTTGTTAATTTGTTTTCTCCTTTGGTTTGAACAATAGAGGATACGGTGGTGTTAAGTTGAAGATATATATTTGATTTCCTCGTGATTCACATCACGCGAATCTCGATACAAATCTAATAGTTCCATTTTCATAATGTAAATTTGATTTTCCTCGAGATACATACTACATATCTCGAGGTCAATCTTTGTCTTAAAACAAATTTGAATAAAGCGGTGTTGATTTGAAGATATAATAGAACTTTCTCGAGATTCGCATCACATGAATCTCAAGGCAAATCTAATGATTCCTTTATTTATATATTTTCATCTTTCTCGAGATACGTGTTGCATATCTCGTGATCGATCTAGTGGCTCTCAACTAGATAATCATCATCTCTTGACCGACTTACTGGTGATTAATTATATTGATCTCCTCGAGATACGTAACGCATATCTCAAGGTAGATCTTATGGTTTAATAACACCATACAAATTACTTGATTTTCCTCAAGATTAGACATAACGCATCTCGAGGCTTGTGTACACTTCACCGACAACACGTTCCACTATTCTCTTCCTCGACACTCACGTTACATATATATCGAGGTGAATCCAATATATAATTTTTATTTGATTTTAAAATATAGGATTCATTTATACATATATTTATATGTATATAAACTATATATATAAATATATATGCACCTATGTATTTTTGCGGCCATAAATTTTCCACGCGTGTCACCTTTGACCCCGCGTGTCAGTAGGCGCCCACCAATTTATTAATTATTTTTTTTAATTTCATGATTATATTTTTAATTTACATCCAAATTAAATTTGAAAAATACCCTAATTTCACCAAAAATTGAGAAATATTCTCAACGTGGTCCAAAACTCACGGACATCGCGTATACATTGACCATATTCACGTCGAATAGAGTATAAAACAACAATTAGTCACATGACACATAAAAATAATATTTTAAACTTATGATCTCATGTCTATAATGCGTCGGTCCCACCTTAGATACTGAGATCCCGAATTAAATCCAAAAATACTTAGTTATTCGCCAATTAAGTTTATAAAATTCTCGGATGTCACTGTCTTGTTCATATTGCACTATTATTTCGATCTTCTACCCATTATCATGATTAACATAAAATATTCTATTTAATGTATACATCAACTAGTAAAGTTAATCAAAGGGGTATAAAAATTGATTCCTTCTATCATAAAATTCATTTCGGTAATAAGAATATCACTTCCATTCAAGAATCTATTCTATGTTCATTTTCATTCTTACTAAAAATAAATTAAAATGAAATTAATACTTACTTGAATTCGTAAGAAATTTGAAAAATTTCGTCAACTTACTTATATATCATTTGAACTTTTCAGATTAATTCTAGACTTTTCTTCTACCTTTCTTATCTTTCATTGCTTTCTTTGCTATCTTTGTCATACTTCACCTACAATACCACCAAACTCATTCCAAACTTTGCCTTTAAGGCTTAAAAAAGAAGTTTGGTTTCCAACATAACAAACATACCACGTGAAGTATAAAAGAATTGACATAATCATAAATTTGACAATCGATATATGAATAAACTCAATTTAGAATTATCATAAGACAAAGTGCATAAAAATTATATGAATAAAAATCACCATTATGTACCAAATGTATCAAATCTCATACCAAAGCACTGAATAAAATGTATCACATAATATATCACCACCATAAACACAAAGTATCACCATTAATCACAAAGTATATCACCAAGACTAGAGTTACATAGAATACTTCACATAATATCACTTGGAGACAGAGAAAATAAATAGAATAGGAAAATCAATGTCGTCGTCCGAAAGTTGCGTCGTCATGGTCCTCCCCAGATCAATCCTCTGGGACTGGTAACTTGCAACAGGGTTGTAGATGTGGTGTTTCTGATCTAGCATTTTTGGAACATCAAGATTATTACTAAGTGGTAGTATCATCTATGTAGATGGTACATGAACCTCTGCGCCTCCTCGACATCGTTTCTCTTAGACATTGTTTGCTCTATCATGTGGATGCTCTTGCCTAAGGCTCTCTAATTCTTGAACACCAGTTCTTGATCAAGTAGAGTGGTCTTCTTACTGTGCAGAATTGCACCCATAAAGGCCAACTTTGACTCTTCTATGTATAGTCAGCCATAATCCCTAGCAGGCTGCTCCATGTTTGGATCATTGTCAGCTTCTAACATCACCTCCAAAATTCTCCTCCTATCGTATCTGATTTTCCTTCTATGCTCAGTTTCTCTTCTGGCTATCTCAATCATTTCTCTTTCATCTTATGTGTTTTCATAGTCATTCACTCTTCCATATCTCTTTAACCTCGTCCATAATGGTATTCTTCAGTAAAACATCCATCTCAATCTCTACCATGTTCACTAGATCCACTCCATAAAAGGTCGTTATCATCAAAGGGAAGGGTAGTACATCATTCTTCTTCGTGGTGATGGCACTCCTAATCAACTCATGAATAATCTTGTTAACATCTAAGTATCCTAATCCCATGACAATGTGATAAAGTAGGGTGGTCTTATAGTTCACTATCTCTTACTACTACAGGATCGACTGTAAGCTAACGTTGATAAAATAACACCATGCTTTAATGAATTTCCTAAAAAATTTGGTAGTTATGTGCTCGGGGGTACCCCTCCATATAAAAAATAAATCCATCTCCATGGATTACCTCTAAACCTCCTCTAATTGTCTTGGTGGGTTGTGATATTTAATGGCATATTCGGGCTTGGGGCACACATCATTATGTTTTTGGTGAAAATTAGTAAACCAAAAGACCGATTATTCTTACAGTGGAATAATCCATTGTCCTCCCTCGAACTCGTGACTCTTTCTTATTCACACTTCCACATGCATTGGCATAAAACTTTCTCACCAATATATCACAACCCCTCTCAATAGGAACATCCTCTAAGTCTAAGTGGTTATAGTCCCTAGTCAACAATCCCCAGTTATTGGCCTCAATGATATCTAGGACCCTATGCCTGTATTTCAATTCGTTCTTCACACTAAATCCCCTATCCGGGATCAACTTTCTATCTTTCACTAAATCATTCCTAAATTTTTCATAGGCCTTCTCGTTAACAAAGTTCTCTTTTTTAAGTATATAATTTTCCCCCCATCGGTATCCCTTGTTCAACTTTATCCATTTCATCCTCCTCTTCGACATAATCATCCTCATCATTGAAACTAAATGATGAGGGTGGAGTAGGTTCTCTTCGTGGGTTAATCCTAGGTCTGTTAAAAGAGATTGACGTTGGTTGGATTTGGAAAACTTTGGATTTTGTCTTTTATTTCTCTACTAACTTTCCCTTCCCTTTCTCCTCTTTTGGACCTCTACCCTTTCCACCTCTGGCAGTTTGGACAAGTACAAGTAAAAAAATGAACCTGTAAAACCATTCAAAACCAAATTTGTTGGAAATATGCTTGGTAAAATTCTACTTATCTATCGAAAAAGAGATTCATCGGAAAACTCATTTATAAATTAAGAGTTCAAAATTTATATGAAAGTTATCGATAAAAAATCATTGAGAAAAAAATGTTTGTAGGTAATTCAAATCAGTCGATATCTACATATAAAAACCCCCAAACTCCTTTAAAACTTAGTCTCAAATTAGTTTGCGTATAAAATTTGATTCATTCGCTATATATGAAAAATAGTTCAAACATTCGATAGAGATAAGCAAATCATCACATCACTCCCATACTAGTATTGTAATAGAAATTATTCGATATCAAAACCATTTTAGAATAAAAAATTTCAAAATTAAGCTTCTAACCTAATAACAATCCAAAATCGATGAAAAACCAAAGATTTAATCCATCAGAGGTTAGGGTTTTTTTTTATTACCTTCTTGAAAATAATTCTTCGAAGTATGGAACTCAAAACTCTTATCTAGAACACCCCTCGAAGCTCTGATTCAAAATCCCTTGCTCAAGCCCTAGGTAACTTTACACTCTCAAAACTTTCCAAATTTTGGGTTGGATGTGTGAAGATTGAGGTGAGAATCACTTAAATATACTAAAATCAAGCTTTAGAATGTCGAATCTAGTCGAAATTTGATTTCTTGATCGAAAGGTTACCATGGTTTGTGAGTGTGAAATATTTAAATGTGGATATTTAGGTTATTGTTTTTAAAAACTCGAGTTCTCAGCGAATCGGGTTTTAAGTAGATTCGCGAGAAATTGTTAACAAAATGGTGAAGATAAGCCTTAATGGCTCAGCGATTTGTCTAGCAAATTCTAGTTATAAAGTTGAATCGATGAAAAATCGCTGACTCAAAATTACACTAAAATCTCTGCACACTGCTGGCGATTTCCTCTGTGATTTTCGGTACAAGATGGAATCACTAGGAAATCGCCAACCTATTTTTAATGTTTTTCCAATTAAATAGATTTTTCATTTATTTATCAAATATATATCCAATAAAAAATTAAAATTATTCAAAGTTATCAGAGTTTAACTACGATATATATTAAATGATAATTTCATTACTATAAATAGCTAATTTACATAAGATTAATGCATTAAAATAATATAATACGAAAATAAATTGGCTCGATCAACCCCCATACAAGAAATCATTTTGGAATAAAATTATTAAAATATCCCCATTATAAGAGTCAAAAGATGAGAGTATGTAAAAACAACTAACTAATCCTAATATTAAAACTAAATTTAAAGATAAAGTATGGGCTGCTCCCATAAAACACCTTTATTTACTGTCATTGGCTCGACTGAACAATGCATTTCTAAACTGGTTCTATAAAATTAAGTGTAGGATTATCCACTCTTGTGCCATTTCAGAAAGTGATTGCTTGGCCATGCACTTGAAAAGTGATTGTCTTGTTGAGTGTGGCATAACGAAAAAGTCTGGCATAACGAAAAAGTAGCTAAGAAGTAGCTAAGAATGGTCGTCCTAAGATTAATGGAGGATCTTCATTAATGAAGTGTGGCATAACAAAAAAGTATGTGGGGACAATTTACATGTCAATTTTGACTGGTACATTAGTAACCACACATCTGAATAACCGTTTTATAGAGTAACTTTTTCGGAAGCAAGTATATCCAATTCTAGTTGAGTGTGAAGAAAAAAATGAATTCGTATGTAGTTTACTCTAGAACGCGTATCACAAATAGCTTTAAAATACAAATCCCATTTGATATTTATGTTTATATATATCTCTTAGATAATCGAGCTTGACAATTGTTGGATTCTTCGTTTTCTTCTTTTTATTCTTTATAGATTTAAACTCATCCATATTATTATCATTCTCAACATTGTTGGTTGCTTAACCCTCAATTCTCGGGTTATTGTCTTTTAATTTAAAGTATCTTCAACTTGCTCATTCTTGGTCATAGCATTTTCATCTTCCATTGTTACTGCATTAATAACATATACTTCAGCTTCATGATGATTTAATTTTAAAGATTCATTATCATTCGTTTGTTCATTATCAAACTCATATGAATTTCTATAGATATCTTCATCATTGAAATGGAATGTGACAATCTCATTTTCAAATTCCATAGACATTATTCCTTCAAAGATATCTAACTTTGTTTAGCTATTTTAAGAAATGGTCTTCCTAAAAGTATAGGTGGGGACTTAGTTGATATTGAATCTCCCATTTCTTTGACATAAAAGTCAGCTGGAAACACTAAGTTATTTACTTTGACTAATACATCTTCTAGTAAACCATAAGGTTTAATAACGGTGGTGTCAGCTAAGGTAAAATTAATAGGTGTATTGGTCAATGAACCTATTTTCAATTACTCGTATAGTTTTAGTGACATAACGTTTATTAATGCTCCAAGATCACACATAGCAATATCTATGAAAGAAGTCTTTATTATGAGAAGAATTCCAAACATTCCTAGATCGAAACATTTCTCAAGTATTTTCTTTTTAATTAAAATAGACACTTTTTGTCCTATGTTTTCTTTAGATTCTTCTAAAAATTTATCATTTGATTCATAGAACTCTTTAAAACTTCATCATAATTAGAAAATTGCATAATTGATTTCATCAATAGTTTATTGATTTCTATTTTCCTAAACATTTCAAGAATGTCTTCATTGTTTTCTTCCTCCCTATCATCAGCTAATCGTTATGGAACAATAGAACATGAACATATATCTTCATTTAAATTATCAAAAATCCTATCATTTTAATCCTTATCAATTAACTCAAACTTTTGTAAAGATTTTTCATATACTTCAACTATGGCTAAATATCATAGGTATAGCCTTCCAAGAAAAGTTGTATATTTTAATTATTCAGCCATCGATTCTCTAGTATGAATGACATTAGCCATCATTTCTTCTTCTTATTCTTCAATAGTTTTATGAACCTTTTTTATTATTCTGTTTAAGTATCTTCCCAGTTATAAGTGTATATTTCTTATCACTGAATAAAATATTAACTTGTGGTTGAATAGTAGGATCAATATTGGCTTTAGTAGGTGGTTTAGCTTGATTAATTTGTTGAGTACTTAACCTATTTATTTGTAAATTCATTTGACTTAACTAATTTTTCAGTTCATTAGTAATAATATCAATCTCAATCTGATTTTGAGAAATTTGTATATAGTTTTGATGACTTTGACTCATAAAATTATGCAGGATTTGCTCTAAATTTGGATTCATAGGTTGAGTAGTTTGTTGAGGCTGCTGATTAGGTGCAGGTTGCATACGAGCCCTTGGTTTATAAGTATTATAGTTCTGGTTTTGAGGACCATAACTAAGATTTAGATTCGGTCTTCTAGGATAATAAGTGTTATTATTATATTGATTTCATGGGGGACCAAAAAATGATTCATCATTGCATTAACCTCTTTAGAATTTTCTTCATATAAAGTAGGACACGCATCTGTTGGATGTGTAACATCATTACAGAATCTATAAGCCTTAACTTGATTGAATATGTCATTAACTAATAGCTTAACCATCTTAGATAGTTCATCAATTTTATTATCGAACACATTATTTCTTTTATCATCAACTTCATAGAGTTTCTTTCTTGATGATTCAACCTTTTCACCATATTGCTTGGATTGTTTTACCATTTTATTAATTGCTTTTTTCACAAAAGTACTTATTTTTCTCAAATAAAAATCCTCAACATACTGTGTCTAATAACCTTTGTTTAAAGTGATTCGGTCCTTTATAAAAATATTATAATAAAGCTCTTTGAGTATATCCATGTTCTGGGCAAGAAGAAATTAGTATTTGGAATCTATCACAAAATTCATTAAAGTTTTCATCGTCTTTCATCTTTACGATTGTGATTTGCTTTCTATAGGAACTAATATTTCTAGCAGACATATATTCATCTAGGAAAACTTCTAAAATTTGAGTCCATGTAGTTATTGAATCTTATGGGAGATAGAACAACCAATCTTGTGCTTGATCTTTCAATATAAAAGAGAAAGCCATAATTTTGACTTGTTCTAAAGTACCTTCCTTCGGTTTCATCCCATTAACTTTATATTGATACTCCCTTATGAATTTTTGTGGGTCTTCATTGTCTTTACCATAGAAGTTAGGTAAGGCTCTAATAAATCTAAACCTAAGTTCAAACTCAGGAAATCCATTATGCTATGCACATAGGCTCATATGATGTAACATTTTGATTTGCTTGTCTAAAATTGAGTTTACTATTAGTGTTATTATTGATAAATCTATTGTTGTTTTTGTTGTTATTATTATTATTATTATTATTTTTATTATTATTATTAATGACATTGTCATTAATATCATTATTTTTATCGTCCATCCTATTTCTAAATTTTCTCTAAGTTGTTCTTGTCTTAAACTCTGATAAAAGTTCTATCTATTTCAGGATCAAACGATGTAAATATCCTGCTAAATTAACACGAAGAAATGTGTAGACCATATAACATCTAAAATCCTTATAAATTATTTTAAAATCCCTGCAATAGTGCCAAAAATTGACATGTGTCGAAGTGCACAATAATTTCTCGTATTTTACTATTATTTATAGTAGTGGTAAATGGGATATCAACTCCACAAAGATTTTTCAAATCTCATAGGAAAATATTTTTTCTTATTTTTATTAATTTAGTCAATCTAATTAAATGTGAATTAAAATAATAAAAAACTAAAATCTCTAAGTACTAACTTAATTAACCAAATTAACAAACTTAATTCAAACAATTCAACTCAAACTAAATTAAACAATACTCAAATTTAATATAAATATAAATATCTTAAACAAACATCAAAACAAACCCCCACTAAACAATTTAATATACTTGGATTACTTTTAAATACTAGAACATAACATCACTTCATATTATAGTTATAATCATAACACATAGAATTTTGGAATCATTAAATCCTAATTCATAATAGGTTGATAGCCTTTAGCCACCCTCCGTTTTTCCTAAATTCAATGGAAAAGCCACATTCTTATTGTTGTAAATATGCCCATTAGATAAAATGCAACACCATAGAAATACAATAGCATTACACTCAATGAAAATCATGCCTAATCTAAGCTAATATTAACTGAAGCGGCATAATAAACAACTTAGAATACAATCACCTAGAACATCCACTCTGGAAAAGCCCTATAGATTAATTCTAGTTACTACTTCTATAATTGTTCTCAATAACTATATACATATATTCATAACCAAAATACCACGATACACATTTGCAACTATGCATGCAATATTAATCTTCATTAGTTGTAATACACAAAAATAACTTGTTAAATCCGTGATTTACATGTATGAATAGATTTAAAGCATTAAGTGCATGATTCCTTAATTATCACTATGTGGCAATCCTGTTGAGGTTTTGTTTAGATTGATAGACTACTCATTCTAGAAATAAACAATGCAAATAGATAATTAAAAGACATAATGCATAAATAAATAAGTACCTTAAAATAAATTAAAGCTCCAATGTAGCTTTAAACATCAACTAGAAATATAGAACAGGCGGTAGAAAAATTGGAGAGAAAAAGGAGAGAGAGAGTTGTTTCGAAGCTCTATGGCCTTTTTTATAGTCTCTGACCGTATACATATCCTAGATAAACTCAAATTCTTTATATGAATATAAAAAACCCGTAACTGACCTCGATGATTTGTCATCAATTCGTAAGTTATACACAAATTGTTGTGTCAATCAATGGAATTGGCTCTCAGTGCTCCACCGATTCAGTTGGCAATTTTTAGTATATTCTTCAAATCACTATGGATTTGTTGGCATTTTCCTACTGTCGATTTAGGTGGCGATTCCTAGTGTAATTACAAATCACTGGCTAATTGCTAGGACTTCTTCTCCAGTTGACTGTTTTGCTCTTTTTCTTTTTTTTTTCTTTCATTTCTTAATTTTCCTATTTAAATCTTGAAACCACAAAAACAAGAGAATACCTAGAGTAATATCATCATTTATATCTAAAATCAACCTAAATTTCACTATAAATCATGTATAATTATTAACTTGTCATGAGTTGTTATTCTTGTACCCAAGCACACCTATATAAAGGAGCCACCTCTATGGACGAAAACATATGGTATTCAGAGTGATTTATGAGTAGAGCAAGGTAAAGTAGCTATGTCTAGCCAGGTTCTTTAATACTTAGGTTGAGGATGAAGATCTCTAGCCAGTAGTAGGTTGTATTTTGTCTTATTGAAGTTTTTTAATATAATAGTGTTTTGATTCAGTTCTTTATTTTTATGAAACTGTTTTTAATGACATCTCAATGGTAGTTTAGAGTTTGTATATTCATTGCAAATCTCTAGGCATAAACCCATTCACCTGCTATCAATTAGGTTGAGTCCGTGATACCAATCGAGATGAGAAGGGGCAATCACTTAGAGCAAGAAACCTGACACACTTATTGTTCTTGGTGAGTAACATCGAGAACTAGGTTAAATCACGAGAGCAGTTTGTAACAACCTATTATCTTAAGCTGGTGATTAGTACTTATCCAAATCCTAATTAATCCGAGTTAGGCTTATGGTTAAGTTCAGCGTACCTCGATTAGCGTGTGTGTCCGTTTACATGACGTATGGTGTTTGCTTGGATAGTTCAATTAATTTATATATAGGTAGTGGTATAATAAGGAAATTATACACAAGCCTTTAAAATGGAAAATACATAATAAATAATGATTTATCGATACACCAAGTGTGACGAGGGAGTCGTGGCACGAATGTGCACGCTCAAGGACACTTGTAGGCACGTCAAGTGAGTTTATTGGTGAATAATACACAATATTTATATTTATATGTTTTTGGGAAAATAAATATATATATTGGAAAATAAGAATAATAGAAATATATGGCCACTTGATCGTCTTGAACAAAGCGTAAGTGCTTGATGTGTCAAGTTTCATGTCACTTTAAGGAGTGTCACTTTAATGCATCAACCACGTGATCAGTCTTGAGATAGCACGACACGTATCTCAAAAAAATCCATATATAAAAACAAAAAGTCATTGTTATCTAATTCATTCGATCCTTTGAGAATTCGGGAAAGGCTCAGGTTTGATTTCGATCGAAGGGGACGATCCGAAGGGTTAAATCGAGGTGAATTGAGGAGCTTAATCGACTCCAAATCCAGAGATCATCATATTGGTATGATCTGTTTATGTGTTAGTTGAAGTTTAATTTGTAGGTGATGATGAAATATCTGTGAATTAGGTTATTTATTGATTGGAAATGAGTTATAACCTCACTAGAAGTGCTCTCGGATAATTTGGGAGTGTTTTAGAGGTTATTGGGACGTTGTTTCAATCAATTTGGTTAAGAATAGTGGCTGCGGCCCTGCGCTCTGGTTTGAAAGCACAGGGTGGATCGCGCTCCACCTCACAAAGGAGCGCGCTCCCTTCATCGATGAAGATGAACCCAACTGCTGGAGTGCGCTCCACCAAATGAGGAAACATGCTCCTACCCCTGAAAACAACAAGTTTGCTGTATTTTACATATAATTTCTAGAGGAGTTAGGGACTGGTCTAAGGGTTCTCAATATAGTATATTAGACTTAATTGAGTACAAATGATTGGTGATAGGTTGAGGAACACCGAGGAAGTGTATGGTGACTAAAAAGATAAGGAGTTTTGAAAATGAGATTAAATTCGAAGTAAGTATGGATTCGCTTATTTATCAATATTGCCTGGCTATTCTAGTATATATAGCTCATGTAGTTGTTGAACTAGAACGGGGGACTACGTACACAGTGATTGTTTTCAATAAACAAAAAATGGTGTTTACTATAATTCACGAGAGTAAGTTCTTGGGATTGAGACCAGGTTATATATGAGATGGGTTACCTTCTCGGCCTATATGTAACTTCCTACTAAGTTTATACGTCGCGTGGGTTATTGCATGATATTTACTAACATGTTGGTCTAACATTTGCATTGATGGCGCCGATGGGTAATCGACCCTAGTTTTATAAATAAAATAGGGATCACAGTGTAATAGTCCAAGACATTCGCATTGCATCCATTATATATATTGATTTATATATTTTCCATATTCTTGTTAGATATCATTGGTGCATGATGTTATTGCATGATATTCTTGACTATTATATGGAATGTTGATGGTTATGTGAATCCCAACTTATTGAGAAAGTTGGAGCGCTCATCCCAATTAACATTACAAGATAACTGATGAGCGTTACGACTAAGGGATGGAGAAGATATAGGTCTTGATCTTCTATTTAATGTGATGACTCTCTCTGGTCTTATATATTTGTACTAAATTACAGTTTTGTAATGTCACAAGGGATGGGTGATTTATATAACTGTGGTTTATTCCAATTTGTTTTAATACTCTATATCATGGTTTGAATTATCGAAAAACGTTTTAGATTTTCGCTCTGTTTCTAAATTATTTTCTTTCGATATTCGATATATAGTAGTGCTTATCAGGTGAAAGTAGTAAGGCTGTTGGCTCTAGTTAAGTCTGGTAAGGGTAATCTGGGCTTAATTAGGGTTTTCGGTCGGGTATCACTTTAATCAGGTTAGAAGATGCTACAACTTAGTATCAGAGCACTAAATTAAAGCCGTTCTATAGCTTTGGTTTAGAGATAAGGTTTTAAGGGTTTTGTTGCCTTGGATACCTCAGATACAATTTGTTGTCAGAGTATAAGGTTTATCATTTTTAAGTTAAGTGGTAATGGTGATACAGTTTGGTAACATGGATAAGGCTCTGACCGTAAATTCACATTTGAATGGTGTTCAAAATGAATGTTAGCCTACTTTAAAGTTTAAGGTGTATCATAATACTTAATAACGGAACCTAAGTTTATTGACTTTGAGAGTAGTCTCGAGTTATGAATATGCTTAGGGTTTTATGAACAGTTTTTATCGTAATTTTGAGGGTTAACCAAAAGATAAAAGACTGAGATATGTTGTTTGTTGTGTTTACTATATCTACTTGGTAGATATGAGAGTATGTTTTTCATGAACAATAATAAGATGGTTGAAGTCCATCTATTTCTCATGATATGAGAAAATGTTGGAGGTAAGAGCTCAGGAGAGTCTTAACCTCAGGGAGACAAAAAGGAAAGACATATGAAAACTTACAAAAATGAAATAAAACTCTTCTACAAGTAACATCTTCAATGGTATTTGTTCTCACTGATATCATCTAATGGTATACTTTGCATAAATCCATCCATATCGTCCCAAAACTTGCGTTTGATGCTCTCGCTTAATCGTACTTGTGGTGCATAGGCGCTAAGTATGTTAATTTTTCATCTCCAATAATTAATTTAACTAGAATCAATCTATCCCCCATTCTTTTAACCTCTACGACCTTATCCTTATAATCATTATCCACCACAATTCCTACTCCATTGCATTTTCTCTCTATACCAGTGTACCACAATTTAAACCTTGTGCTTCCTATTTCTCTACTCTTTTCTCCTACCCATTTTGTCTCTTGGAGGCAAGCAATATTGACTCTCCTTCTAATCATGGTATCTACTGGTTCTATTGACTTCCCTGTAAGTGTTCCAATGTTCCATGTTCCTAAACGAATTTTTTCTCCCCTTTCTATTTGTTTTCCTTTTCTATTTCTATTTTCTCTAAAAGATCTAGTATCTGTAATTATGATTTTGTTTTTGTTTTCGTGTTTGTTTTGAACTAGCTTATTTACCTACACCCGTCCTTTGTGTGGGAACCCTTGCTCATTTTTCTTCACATTCGGGCGACGATGTGAAGGGACTAGCTTCTTTACCCACACACGTCCTATGTGTGGGAACCCTTGCTCATTTTTCTTCACACCCAAGCGGCGATGTGAAACACACCCTTTCTCATTTCTCACTACACCCGGGCTCCGATGTAGCACTTCGTTAAGTGGGAACGCCCCAACATTTATATATGTTTGATTCATTTCATTAAAAGTGACAAAAGTTTTACGCTGGTTGTCAACCTATCACAACCCTCCTCCATTTTCCAAGAATGGGAAATGGGCTTGGGGCCTCCCTCCCCCATTTTATGGGTATGAAAAGTGAGTTTGAGACCTCCCTTACCCATTTTTCGGTATGAAAAATGGGCGTCAGAGTCCTCCTCCTTTATCCGGACTTGGGACCAGGCTATGTAGCGCACATAGTATACAACATAGGTGGAGTTAAGGGTGACTACTAATTATTGATGTTTAATAAAGATAATCTCAAATCAAAATATTGAGCATGTAAGGAAAGTTTTTAGAACTGGAAACAAAAGAGAGGCAGGAGGAAGCTAAATAATATTAACCTGGAGGGTTATATTATTCTTGCTTTATATGAATAACAATTCATGCTTATAAATTCATGATGGATTAACCTAAAATGGTGAAAACTGAAGGTTATTAATGCTAAAATTGTAAAACTGACAGAGTTTGAAATTTCTTGCCAGTATTAAGGGTTAGATTATCATGGAAGAGTAAGTGAGATATATGTGTGTGGAAGAATTGAGAGTTATGGAGAACCAGGATTATTATTTCGGTAAGGAACTAGAAGTATGCTTCTCAGGGGGAAGAGATGTATAATAGCTGGGAGGGACTTTCTCAATCTTAAAACCATATATGTCTGCAGCTGATCTTAGTTTCCAAAGAATGTAAATTTCTGAGCTAGTGAATTGGAAGATATTAGTTACTGGAAGAAATATTTATTGTGTAAATTCTCTGGTGTTGATTTTAGTAGGCTATATATGATGTCGAGGTATTTACCTTAAAAATTTGTATGCTTTACTTCGTCGTTAATTGGTAGGACAAGAAGTAATGATGCAAGTTAGTTTAAGCCTGAGTAATTTAGAACTCCACAAAAATGTATTATTAGACTGTCGGTATACAATTGCAACTCAGGTATATTGAGAAAATGTAGCTATTGCTAGAGCTTCTCAGTTTATACTTCATGAGGAAGTGACAGTGACGATGATTTGTGTAAGTTTAGCTGACACGTCAACAATTGAGAGAGCTAATTTTAGAGCTACTAATCTAATCTTTTGAGTTCAGATTCAAATTGAATTAGAAATAATTTAGTGGTGATTGGTTGGCAGAAAGGTAATCAGGATTATATTGTGCATTAGGGATTAATGGCTAGTGTAGATTATCCTAATAGGTCAGTTTTTGATAATAGTGCATTACAGTTCATGGATACATTACCAATTCCAGTTCAAGATCAGGTGAGGCAGGAAGTGATACGAAAATCTCATAGATCTCTTTATGATATTTATCCAAATAACAATAAAAAATAGCATTATCATGAAATGAGGTGCCTTTATTTATTGGTGATATGGGATGAACATTGATGTTGTTAAGCTTGTAAAGAGATATTGGAAATATCAGCAAGTTAGGGCTAAGCATAGGAAACCTGGAAGGTTTTTGGCATTCACTGCCTATTCCTGAGTGGAAATGGGAACATATATCGGTAGATTTTATTTCCAGTTTATCTCTGAGTTAACGTAAGCACAATACGATATGGATTGTAGTTAACAGGTTGATGGAGTCTGCGCAATTCTCGATAGTTTCTATGCGAGATCCTCTTGACTGATTATGTATATCATACATACATGAGGTGTTAGATTTCAGGATGCTCCAGTGTTGACTATTTAAGATAGAGAATCGAAATTCATGTCGAGATGATGGAGTGAATTGTTGTGACAGCTGGGAAAATGATTTTAACCTTAGTATGGTATACTACTGGCAAACTGATGGGTCGCCGAAGTAATTGATTTTTGGTGTTAGAGGATATACTTCGAGATTGTGTATTGTAGTTTGGTGGTAACAAGAAGAAATACATTTCTCTGTGTTAGTCCTTTTGTAATAAAAGCTGTCAAGCTAACATTGGAATGTTCTTTTGAAGCTACGCATAGTCAACCATGCCATTCAGTGGAGTGTTTGGAGATGCAAGTTTGTTGGAGCTAGAATTGATTCAGAACTACACAAGAGAAATGTAATAGATTCACCAGCACTTGACTACAACATAATTAAAATAGAAGAGATACGCCAATAAATATTATAGGTTATTGGAGTTTTCAAAGGACAAATATGTTCTGTTGAAAATCTTACCTATGACAGAGTTTTATAGATTTGGACTGTTAGGTAAGCTAGCTTCAAGGTATATCGGGCCGTACAGAATACATGAAAAGATTTATTCTAATATTTACAGGTTAAAGTTGCCTCCTCAACTAGTCAAAATTCTTAATGTCTTCCATGTGATAAGGCTGTGTAAATTGAAGATTTTGTTCACTCCAATGATTGATTAGAATGAATTTAATCTTCGGGAAAACATATCTTACGATGAGCAGTCAAGTGGGTTACTTGATCGTAAGATTTAAAAAGCTGAGAACCAAAGAAGTTCTTTTGGTTAAAGTGAAATTGAGATTTCACAAAGATGAGGAACTAACCTGGGATCAAAAATCTTATGGGAAGAAAATAGTTTCCATTTATCTTCGAAACTGCGGGTAGTTTCAGATTTACTTTAATTTTGAGAACAAAATTGTTTTAAATTAGGGAGACTGTAATGACCTGTAACCTTAAGCTAGTGATTAGTACTAATCTAAATCCTAATTAACCCAAGTTAGGCTCGTGGTTAAGTTTGACGAGAGAGTCATGGCATGAATATGCACACCCAAGGATACTTGTAGGCACATTCGGTGAGTTTATTGGTCAATAATACATAATATATATTTATATGTTTTTGGAATATATAAATATATATTGGAAAATAAAAGAATAATAGAAATATATGGATCACTTGATCATCTCGAACAAAGCGTAAGTGCTTGATGTGTCAAGTTTCATGTCACTTTAAAGAGTGTCACTTTGATGCATCAACCACGTGATCGGTCTCGAGATAGCGCGACACATATCTCAAGAAAAATCCACATATAAAAACAAAAACTCATTGTTATCTCATTCATTCGATCCTTCGAGAATTCGGGAAGGCTCGGGTTTGATTTCAATCGAAGGGGATGATACGGGGAGTTAAATCAATGCGAATTGAGAAGCTTAATACAATCCAAATCCAGAGATCATCATCTTGGTATGATTTGTTTATGTGTTAGTTGATGTTTAATTTGTGGGTGATGATGAAATCTCTGTGAATCGGGTTGTTTGTTGATTGGAAATGAGTTATAACCTCACTAGAAGTCCTCCCGGATCATTTGGCAGTGTTTTAGAGGATGTTGGGATGTTGTTTGGAGCGATTTAGTCAAGAACACTGGCTGCTGCCCTGCGCTATGGTTCGACAGTACAGGGCGGAGCGCGCTCCACCTTACAGAGGAACGCGTTCCCTTCATCGATAAAGATGAACCCATTTGCTGGAGCGCGTTCCACCAAATGAGGGAGGAGCACGCTCCCTTCAATGATGAAAATGAACCCAGCTGTTGGAGCGCGCTCCACCAAATGAGGAAGCGCGCTCCCACCCTTGAAAACAATAAGTTTTCAATATTTTACATATAATTTATGGAGGACTTAGGGACTGGTCTAAGGGTTCTCAATATAGTATATTGGACTTAAATTGAGTACAAATGATTGGTGATAGGTTGAGGAACACTAAGGCAGTGTGTGATGACCGAAAAGTTAAGGAGTTTGGAAAATGAGACTAAACCCGAAGTAAGTATGGATTCGCTTATTTATTAATATTGTCTGGCTATTCTACTATATATAGCTCAAGTAGTTGTTGGACTGGAATGGGGGACTATGTACACTGTGATGGTTTTCAATAAATGGAAAATGGTGTTCATTGTAATTCACGAGAGTAAGTTATTGGAACTAAGACCAGGTTATATAGGAGATAGGTTAACTTCCCGTCCTATATGTAACTTCCTACTTAATTTATAGGTTGGGTGGGTTACATATTCACTTGAGGGTTTGAGATAGAACCATTGGGGATTAGTGGATGGGCTGGAGAGCATATCAACCAATATGTTGGTCTAGCAATCGCATTAATGGTGCTGGTGGGTAATCGACCCTAATTTTATAAATAAAATAGGGGATTACAGTGTAATAGTCCAAGGCATTTGATTTGCATCCGTTATATATTGATTTATATGTTTTCCATAATGTTATTAGATATCATTGGTGCAAGTTGTTATTGCATGATATTCTTGACTATTATATGGAATGTTGATAGTTATCTGAATCCCTACTTACTGAGCAAGTTGGAGCACTCACCTCAATTAACATTATAGGATAACTGACGAGCGTTACGACTACGAGATGGAGAAGATATATGAGTCTTGATCTTCTCTTTGATGTGACGACTCTCTCTTGTCATATATATTTGTACTGAATTACAGTTTTGTAATATCATAAGGGATGGGTGATTTATATAACCGTGGTTTATTCTAGTTTATTTTAATACTGTATATCGTGGTTTGAATTATTGAAAAAGGTTTTAAATTTCCTTGTGTTTCAAAATCATTTATTTCGATATTCGATATACAATAGTGCTTATCAGGTGAAGGTGGTAAGGCTGCTGGCTCTAGTTAAGTCTCTTGGAGTGGTGCCATAGGCCAATTCTGTAAATGTTGTTTAACTATTATAAGTAGATGCATGTTTCTTTTATAATAATATCTATGGATTATTATTGTATTATTCTAAATGTCCCTTAAAAGTTATTATTGTGGGAACAATAATAAATTAAGACTAGTATGAGTCTTGTTTTATAATCATGTGATGATTATGCGTATATGGATACAGATGAAGATAATGGGTATGTATTGGGAACAGATGTTAGACTGACCCACTATGAGAACACTGCACGGTCAATATCATAAGTGATTCTCATGAGAGTTATATCATTTAGTCCTTTGACTTGAGATCACTAGAGACTCTAACATTAGGAAAACAATGATTTGATACAATCAAGCATTGTCTTTAACCGGATGATTATAAAGATTGTGATTGGTCATTGTTCGACTAATGTGTGGATGTTGTGTGATCAAGATAGAATTTGTCCATCTCTTTTAGAGAGAGATATCTATTGGGCCTCTCAATATGTTAGACGGATAAATGGCCATGTCTAGTGAATTGATTGGATCAATGTCACTTGATAATTTTAGTCTACTCAGGGATCGATACTAGTATATTGAAATATAAGGGTGACATTCCATGTCTTATGTTCAATCAAAAGATATTGCGTGACAAAGGGATATGATATACACTGTCTATTAGGTTGTATTGATTTATTGATCTTCATGCTACTTGGGTAGTCATAATGGCTTGCTAGAGACCGCTTATGACTTGTTTACTAATATGGTTTTAGTTCACAGCAAACGTTGTATGAACCTATTGTGTCGCACACAAAGAACAAATTTGCGCGATTCAATTTTATCTGGGTTAATGAATTTTATTTGATAAAATTCATTTTTAAGATTCTCATTAAATGTCCTAGTTTGGCTAGGATTCAAGATTCTCATACATTTCTAGTATGACTAGAAATTTTGTCTCTTAGTAAATCCTATTTTGAATAGGACTCTAATTGGCATTATAGTATGACTTTAATTCTTATTTGAGTTTTAGATAAATTACAACTCTTATTGGATTAGTAATTGTAGATTCTCTATGACTCGATCCTTTTTAGAGTTGGACTTTATCTAGGACTCTATTTGGAGTGTGAGTAGGAGATGAAGTTCTTTTACAACTCGACCTAGTGTACCATAAATAAGACATTAGGGTCACAGTTGTGATGTTATTTTTCTCGAGAAAGAATTCCTGAGAGAGATATTTCCTAGAGAGTTTTTGTGATAATTTTGTCCTAGGATTTTTGGGGCCAGCACTCCGGATCGTGATCATTCGTTCGTGTGTGGATTTCGATAGAGGACGTTCGTATCTCGCTGCGTCTTAAAGGAATCGATCAACACCAAACAAGGCAGACATGTAGTTATTCTTGCTAAGGTATGATTTTTTTATTGGCACATCAATTTAATGGAGTCAATTGGATCTTGGGTCGGGTATGTTCGAAAACTTCTACTGCACATGATCCCCGAAACCCAACAGTGATATCAGAGCAGGTAGGCATGATTTAATTAAATTGTAATGTGCCCTTATTTTTTATATACATGATATATATAAGCCAATCATGATATTTTATATATGGTTGCATCATTGCGTTTAATAAAATTTATATATATGCAAAAGTGTGAAAGTATCGGCATGGTGTTGTTGATGTAGTCGCACCGTCACGCACATACATGCACAAAACGGGTGCGCATCAAATTTGGCGGATAAGATCTCACTATTTGTGTACATAGATATGTGTAATTTAATATGTTGGTGGTTGTATGAGATATGAAAGCCATGATATTGATAAAAAATAAAAAATAAAAATTCTGGCTAAAATGTGATTCGATCCCTAGCCATTCAACTCATTTTGGAATGCTTTAACCATCCTAGCAAGCATTCCAAGTTGTAATAGGATTACAAATCAAAATTAAAGTGCAAATTTGATTGTAATGGGATTACAAAAAAGAATAAAATAAGGACTTTTGTTCTAGGATTCAATCCCTAGTCTTCCAACCCGTTCGAATGCCTTAACCATCCTAGCAAACATTCCAAGTTGTAATAGGATTACAAATAAAAATTAAAGTACAAATGTAATTGTAATAGGATTACAAAATAGAATAAAAGGATGACTTTTGTTCATAGTAAGATTCGATCCCTAGTCTTCCAACCCGTTGGAATGCCTTAACCATCGTAGTAAGCATTCCAAGTTGTATAGGATTACAAATCAAAATTAAAGTACAAATCTGATTGTAATAGGATTACAAAATACAATAAAGGAACTTTTGTTGAGAGTATGATTCGATCCCTCATCCACCGACTCATTAGAATGACTTAGCCATCTAGGCTATCCATTCAAAGTTGTAATGGGATTACAACTCTATTTATATTAATTGAGTTACATATATTAATTGAAAGAAGTTTTAATTGATTAATTACCATTAATTAAATGGGGTTATTGTTCATTAATTGGATTAGATTAATTGAATTGGAAGGTGTTTTAATTGAATTAATATCAATTTAAATTAGTGGGACTATTATTAATATTAATTAAAATATTTAATTAAAAATGGTTTTAATTAAATAGAGTCGGATAGAAAAAATTATATTGAGATATATTTAATTAATGAGATTAATGAAAATATAATATTTCATGCACTTGGAAAATTTTAAGATATTTAATTTCCTTGATTTGTTTTATGATGCATTGTTGATATATGAAGATGTTTATTCTTGTTTTATTTTAATGATCTTTATTCTATGCATATTGTGTATACATATGATATTCCATAATTAAATATATGCTATAATTAGTCATTGTAAAACACTACATGGATCATAAAACTTGATAAAAATCCCTTGATTAGAATTTTAAGTTAATGCCACCCATTTTAAACACTTGTCAAGGCCTAGATCACATCAATATAGGTATGCCTTCGCAGGGTGTATTATGTTATCTTGGTGAGGCAAGCTGGGTAACGGTTACCTGGATGTTTTAAATTGGTTTAACTTAATAAAGCTATCAAAATGGTTTTGGGCTTTAGACATAAATGAGACGTAACATGTTGTGACATATGATGTATAAGTCTCATAAAGAACCTAAGAGTTGCATATGATGCAATTGGTAATGGTTACCTACCTAAATAACTTGATTTTGAGTGTCATGCCTTAGCTGTCTTCAAATTAAGTGAAATATGGATCTTAGACCACTAAATTAATATTTACGAGTGTTATTAGTTTAGTGGGAGTTTAATTACTCACTAATAAATTATTCTGCATAATCTTCTAAGTGTAGATGTTAAACTCTTAATAACACTAATTCATAGCAATTGCGATCAATCCTTGAGAAGGATAAAATAATTTCGAAGACTAATTTCCTTGTTTTCGTTAGAAAATTGATAAATGTTATCAACCATAAAATAAGGGTGTATTTCGTAGATTAATGATTCTTTTAAACTACCATCTATTAATACAAGGATTATATGTCATGTTAGCAAATATAAAACCGGACTTTAGGAAAGATTCAGGTCGTGAAAACTAATGACATGACAATGACACTGAAGGAAATGTTCCAACAGTAAGTCGCACGGGAATGGCATAAGATTGTAAAATTCCTATATTCTTGTAAAACGGTTGAGAACCTATTAATATGTCTTTATGTTTGGAACATGAAAGAACTATATTATTTATCTCAAAATGCTTGAATCTTCATGTGCCAAAAGATGGCGGTAGATTCGATCTATAATTCATCAAAATAGTTTTAAACTACATAATTTGAAAGACATGGAGAACATTGTTTACAGTTGCATATGATGTTTAAAATTGTAAGACAGAATAATAAAAAGGGGCCTTAGATATATATTTGATGGTTCGTAACATAAAAGAATTTAATAAAGAAAGATAAAGGGAAGGTGAAAGCTACAAAAGGTGTTTATGTCGGACACAAAAACCTTAGTTGTGAGCTAGACTTTGCCAAGTTCTAAAGAAAGCCTTAAAGAACGAATTTTGTTTTTCATAGAACAAAATTGTTCATTTTATAATGAATTACAAATCCTTTCAGGAAGACATAATTTTAAATTGTTACAAACATTTCAAAATGAGTATAAAAAAATCACTTGACAAACTATTAACATACTTTGATGAGATCAAGGTGGATAATATTTGGCCAAAGAAGTTTGGAATTTCTTATTATTGATAGTTATGATGTATTTTCAATACTGGATCAGAATGAATCACTACTTATCAAGAGACATGTCTCATCTAGATTGGATGAAAAGACTAAGTGTTATGAACTTTGTTTTTTAATTCATGTACGTTATCCAAGTTTGGAACTTGAATTATTACCTAAAAACGGTATGACCATTGGATGTAAATGAGTTAAAGTGACATGAAAAATGAAAAGATGCATACTTAAAGGCAAGGCTTATCAAAAATTCCAATTTAAATCAAAGTGTTGATTATGATAAAAAAATTTGGTAGCTAAGCTCAAGTTTTAGAATTCTATTGTCATTACTTCATAGTTTGACTATAAGATATGACAAACAGATGTCAAAAATAGCATTGCTCTATGCTCCTTAAAGATGTGTATGACACAATTTATGGGTTTTTAATTATCTTGAGAATTTGAGAAAGGTATGCAAGCTCAAAGGATCCATTTATGGATCATAGTAAGCTTATCAAAGTTGGGATCTTTGTTTTGATGAAATAATTAATGAATTACATTCATTGAATCGAAATTAAACCTTATGTATACATAAAGGTTAGTGGGAGCGCAATTATCTTTCTGAATCTATATGTTAATGATATATTATTCATTGGAAACGACGTCTTAACCCTGCAAAATGTCAAGTCGTGGTTAAGGAAGGTTTCTCAATGAGATTCTTAGCTAATTAGGCTTATATCCTTGTGATATAGATCTATAGAGATAGATCTAAGAGGCTAATTGATTTAAATAAAAGTGCTTATATAGACAAATAACTGAAAAGGTTTCAGTGTACGAGATTCTTAAAAGGATTCGTACTTATATCTTATAACATAAGTCTCTGCAAGACTCAACGTCTTAAGACAAATGATGAGCAGGACAATGTGAATAAGATTTCATACGCATAAGCTATGAGAATCATCACATATGTTATACTTCGCATCCAACTTGATGTCATATGCTTTGGGCAAAACATACATCTCATAGATTCCAGTGAATGTCACTGGATATTTATTGACAACATTCTTAAATACTTCAGAAGCACTTGAGAGATGTTATTAGATTTGCAGATGTTTGAAAGATATGAGTCTTGTAAATGGGTGAAAACTATCAAATTAATATAAAAGATTGATGATCGCAATATGGATATGTGTTAACTTCGTAGAAATGAGTTGGAAATGTTCTAAACTCACTCTAACAAGTTCTATAACGTAAACTGAGTTTTTATCGCCATTTGATGTAGCCAAAGAAAGTGTTTAGATCATAAGGTTCATGATTGAATAAGGTGTGGTTCCAAGTGTTGGAAATAATGTTGGCTTTTATTGAAAAACAAATGGAAAAATTTAGGTTATGGAACCTAAATCACACTATAGATCTAAACAATCACTTGAGCGTTTTGTCTTATAAAAGAGAGAACATAAAGATTTGCAGAACATCAATAACAAACAATGTAGCAGATACATAAACAAACTTCTTCCACTAAGAATGCATTAAGGTTACTCAGTATTGGATACGTGTAGGATTGGACCTAGTGCAAGTGGGAGATGTTGGGGTATATGCCCTAAGCCAATTCTGTAAACGTTATTTAACTATTATAAGTAGATGTATGTTGCTTTTATAATAGTATCCATGGATAATTATTGTATTATTATAAATGCCCCTAGTCAGTTATTATTGTGGGAACAATAATAAATTAAGACTAGTATGAGTCTTGATTGATAATTATGTGATGATTATGCGTATATGGATACGGATCAAGATAATAGGAATCTGTTGGGAACAGATGTTGGGCTGACCCGCTATGAGAACACTGCATGGTCAATGTCATAAGTGATTCTCATGAAAGTTATATCATTTAGTCCTTTGACTTGACATCACCAGAGACTCTAACATTAGGAGCACAATGATTTGATACAATCAACCATTGTCTTTAACCTAATGATTATTAAGATTGTGATTGGTCATTGTTCGACTAATGTGCGAATTGTCCATCCCTTTTAGAGAGTGATATCTATTGGGTCCCTCAATATGTTAGACTGATAAATAGCCATGTCTAGTGAATTGATTGGATCAACGTCACTTGACAATTTTAGTCTACTCAGAGATCGAGACTAGTATATTGAAATATAAGGGTGACATTTCATGTCTTATGTTCAATCAAAAGATATCGCGTGACAAAGGGATATGATATACATTGTCTATTAAGTTGTATAGATTTATTGATCTTCATGCTACTTGGGTAGTCATAATGCCTTGCTAAAGACCGCTTATGACATGTGTACCAAAATGGTTTTAGTTCACTGCCAACATCAAATGAACCTATTGGGTCGCACAGAAAGAATGGATTTGCGCGATTTAATATTATATGGGTTAATAGTTTTATTTGATAAAATTTATTTTGAAGATTCTCATTAAATGTCCTAGTTTAACTAGGATTCAAGATTCTCATACATTTCTATTATAACTAGAAATTTTGTCTGTTAGTAAATCCTATTTTGAATAGGACCCTAATTGGAATTATAGTATGACTTTCATTCTTATTTGACTTTTAGATAAATTACAACTCTTATTGGAATAGTAATTGTAGATTCTCTATGACTCTATCCTTTTTAGAGTTGGACTTTATCTAGGACTCTATTTGGAGTGTGACTAGGAGATGGAGTTTTTTTACAACTCGACCTAGTGTACTATAAATAAGACATCAGGGTCATAGTTGTGATGTGATTTTTCTCGCGAGAGAATTCCTGAGATAGATTTTTCCTAGAGAATTTTTGTGAGAATTTTGTTTTATGATTTTTGGGGCTAGCACTCCGGATCGTGATCGTCCATTCGTGTGTTGATTTTTGATATAGGACATTCGTCTCTCGCGGCGTCGTAAAGGAATCGATCAACACCAAACAAGGCAGACATGGAGTTATTCTTGCTAAGGTATGATTTTTTATGGCACATCAATTTAATGGAATCAATTGGATTTTGGTTCGGGAATGTTCAAAAAGGTTTTGAAAACTTCTGCTGCGCATGATCCCCGAAATCCAACAAAGTCTGGTAAAGGTAATCCGGGCTTAATTAGGGTTTCAGGCCGGGTATCACCCTAATCAGGTTAGGGGATGTTATACGGTTACCCAAGTTTAGGGGTAGGTTTCCCGTAGAGATGGTAATGATGCTCACGTGCTAAATCTTGAAAGCGGCTGCCCAAGGTTGTACGGTGGAGTAAGATAAGTATTAAAAGAGCAGTTACTCTATCTATCGAGAACATGAGAACTAGGGTGTTGGTAACCCCAACACCTATAGCCTATTTGGGGAATCTATTTTAAAACTCATCTTTCAAAGTTGATAAAACATGACATGGAAACAACATAGAACTAGATTGTGGATTCCTAGACTTATTTATGCTTTATTATTTTTGAGTTTCAATTATTTAATTTCTTGTTTAGTAGACCTTTAGGATAAAACACTTTCAAAACCCCCTAGATTTACTTTCCTATTTGTTGAACTCAATTTGATTGAATCATATGGACTCGACCCTGTATTTACCATTACTACACCCAAGTGGCATTGGTAACCTTTTATGGGTTATATTTGACACGCACGACACATGATCAAATTTTAGCGCTATTGTCGGGGTTTCGATTCCAAATTGAGTTGAACTTTTACTTTCTTTTTGTTTTTTTTTTTGTTCTTTAAGTCTACTAGTTTATGCACAATAGGATAACTCGATCTAAATCGACTTGTTTACTGTTACATTTTGATTCAAAAATCGATAGAACCCACAAGAGGTTTGCTAAGGAAGCTCTAAACTGAGATTTAATTTCCCCAACAAACTATGGCTGATGATGCTCACTAAGCAGGCAGTGATCACAAGATTACCATGGGTTGCATCAATGAAGATCTCCAAAATTTTCTTGCTCAGCACCCCCTCTGCATAAACTTCCCACCAAATGGTGAAGCTTTCGAGCTTAAATCTTGCTTTATTCACCTTCTACCCACATTCCATGACATGGAGAGTAAAGACTCAGTGGCATTCTTAAAGGAGTTTTAGACAAGTTACCAGTCTATCAAACCTCCTCGAGCGAAAGAGAATGTGGTAAAGCCTATGGCTTTCCCAAAATGCTTAAATGATAAGACCAAAAAATTGCACTTTTATCTCCGCTCTAGCTGCATTAACTCATGGCACAACTTGATAGATGACTTCCTCAGGGAATATTTCCCTAAGGATAAGGTAGCCCAACTCATATATGAAATATGCCATATTAAGATGAAGATCGATAAGTCTTTTGGTGATTATTGGGACCGCTACAAGCTCCTAATTGCCAACTTTCTACAACATGGCCAATCCAATAGGGTCGTTGTCTAGATCTTCTATGTCGGCACGTCCCCATTAGAGAGGCATATGATTGATAACGCTTGTGGTGGTCACATTTGTGACAAAACTCTTGTGCAGATAAAGCAACTCTATGAGGACATTGTGCAACAATCTCGATTATACTTGTATTTTGATACATGCCAAAGTCCATCATTTGAAGGTACTACTAGCTCCACTGACAAGAAAATTGATTAGTTGACTTCCCTGGTGGAACGTCTCCTTAGCATTGGCTAAATGCATATTAAAGCTTGTAGATTCTGCTAAGCCATAAGCCATGCGATTAATAAATTTCCTACTCTCTTTGAAGATTATCATCATGTCAATGATATAGGTAAGGAATTCCAAGGGCAAACCCGAGCACCTTTTAGAAACACCTATAACCAAGCAATGAAAAGGAATCACCCTAACTTCAATTATGGAGCTCGAAAACATAACTATTCATCCTTTGTCCCTTGAGGATGAACGTTGCCTTAACCAGTGACTAATTGTTCCTCACTAGAGGACATGGTTAAATCACTAGCGCTTCAACAAAGCCAGTTCACTAGAGATGTCACCCAGGTTTAGGTAAACATTGAGAAAGCTCTTAGTTAAAAGGCTATGATCCAAAACTTGGAAGTCTAGGTGGGCAGAATTTCACAACAACTGGGTCAACTTGACGAAAGGAGGAAAGTGCCTTCGCAACCCTACTCCAACTCGAATATAGGTATTAACCTATCAAGAGTGCAAGTCAACATTATTGTTCATGACAACATCACCTTAGAAAATAAGGTTTATGAGACCATCACACTACAAAAGACCAGGTTAGGAGGCTATCAACCTTAACCCCAGGGAAGTCCAATTGACATCCCGCTTAAATGTGATGATAAAGAGGTAGTAGGTATCCCTTGCATTATAGGTGGACTATTTTTAGAGAATGTAATGCTTGATTTGGGAGCATCAATCAATGTGATGTCCTCAAACTTCAACAATTCTATAGGGGTTGGTGAACGTACAAAGACGAAGATTTAGATTCTAGCCATTGATGGTAAGGAGATTACATCTAAAGGAATCATTCAAGATGTAATGGTTCATGTTAGGGTTTCATGTTCCCCACGGACTTCCATGTCATAAACATGACGAAAACGCACAAGTCTAGACCTTTTACGGCTTGATTCGATTGGTCTTTTATACGAACGACTAGAGCTAACATTGACCTAGTCAATGGCTCTGTGTCCGCTGTGAACATAAAGATATACTGGTTAGTTTTAAGATTTTGCATATTAACTAACATATTATTTACTTGCTCTACTATGGTTTTGGACAAGATGATTATAGATAACTATTTGTGGATCGATGAAGCTCCAAAAAAATTGAGCCAGAGATAGCCTTAGAAGAAAAGCCTTTGCGAAAAGGTGCACGAATGAGTATCAGACCTCCATAAAATTTGCGACTCGCTGAATGAGAGACAAAATGCATAAGGATGGATGATAGCGAGGAGGAAAGGGCTGTACCCACTGACATATTGCACCACAAGTTCTAGTTCGACAAAAACCCTAGGATGATCGTGCTCCCATGCAAGATTGGATACAAGAGATTCCCTATGGTGCTATGTGACATAGGTGCTACAGTCAATCTAATGTCATCCAAAATTCTCAAACCGTTCGGATTATGTATCACCAGTGATGCCAAGACGAATATGAGATATCCAAACGGGACGGTGGAGAAACCAAGGGGATTACCAAGAATGTAATTGTTCGCATAGGAAACTTTTTGTGTTCTTCGTGGAGTTTTTGTGCTTAATGGAATTAATAGCCAATGTTAAACATTTCTGTTAGGATTACCATTCTTAGCGATAGCTAGAACATTTATCGATGTGCAGTTGTAGTACATTAGCATCCGGGTAGGAAAAATGACGAAGCTTTTCCAAGTCGGAAGTGGGATCTTACATGATAAAGAACGAGTTTTCTCATGATTCTCCGTACCGACGACTGAGGTCATTGATTTTGACCTCGACTAGGGGGAGGTAAATTCGTCGAGCCAACGACGTTAAACAAAAGCGCAAGTAGAAGGCAATCCATAAACAATTATATATATAATTGCTATTTATATTCTCCATCTATTTCCACCATTATTGGTATATATATTATCCATCTATTTCCACCATTATTGCTATTTACATTCTCATCTTAATTTTGAAGCTTGAGGACAAGGTTTGGAATAAGTTTGAGGGTATGAGGTTCTTGGACAGATTAATCAATAAAGCCTTGCAGGTATGAGCTTTATTTTTAAATTTTTCTTGCGACTTTAAGGAGTTCACGATAACATTATTCCCTTTTCATCCCATTTCTTATCTTCCACTTCACTCATCACTTAGAAATTAGTACGATAAGGATGCATGTTTTATATATTCTAGTATATTTACTATTTATAGTCTTACTTACGAGCGAAACTTTGCTTTCAATCTTTAGAGTAAAAACTTGGTAAAATGTTTGCCTTCTGACTTAGAAGAAGTATAAGAGCTTTTACATCTACTTGACAGCATAAATAGAAACTTGAAGTATGGATGAGTTATAACTTGAGACCAAAGAAAGTAGGTGGTCGAATTAACTTTGCGAAAAAATTTGAAATCCCTAGAACACTTACATTATAATTGTTAAAGATTTAGCACATGTAAGAGGAAGAAGTGTGTTTATTTACTATAGTAAAATATGGGCTTGATGATTCTACATTGGAGATATAACTTAACTTTAGTGAAAGTGATAAGTGCTAACATGAGATTTTTAAGTTCCGCAGGAAATGAAGCAGGAAACTTGATGGTTGGAAAAATAATGGAAAATCAATATCCATAGGAAATGGGGAAGGGATTGTACAATAAAAAACCATGTAGAGGGAGAATGTGAGAATCTCTAGATGAATAAAAGACGAAAGTTCATAAAAAGAAACTCCTATTAAGAAAGAAAGATTTAGCTTAAGTGCTTGTAGCTAGGTTAATTAAGTTTTCCAATCCCATGAACCTAATAATAGCCTACATTTAAATAAGTCATCTGGACTCTTAAAAGTGTGGAGATCTACAAATAAGGGAAAAGTGATGAAAAAGTCCATTTAAAAGAACCCATTTAATAAATGGATCACTTTGGATCTACTGCTTTAATAAAGAGACCTAGAAAACCTGTAAGTAAGTTGAAGGTTATGTTTTTAAATGCTTTGAGTTTTGATAAAGTGTTGTCTTGAAAAGTAACCATGTTTGACCAGCCATCAAAAATTCCAAGTCTCTTGTTAAACAGATTGACCAGGTTTAGATTGAAAGGACTCCAATATTTTGCAAAGTGGGTATAAAGTCTTTAGGGTAGTATCGCTCAATTTTGTCACAATGTATTTAGTCATTGTAGTCGATAACCTTTTGCTCGGGACGTGCAAAGCTCTAAGTTTAGAAGTATTTGATGATTCATTATTTATGCACTTTTTCGTAGGTGTTTCGCTATGTAAATCAAGTCCATAGTCATGTTTTATGGTCGTATATGTTTACTTTGGAGATTTACACGGTATGTGAGTGTTTGTGCATGAATTAGACAAATAAGAGAAAGAAGACAAAGATAGGTAAAAAACCAACAGGCTCGATGCCCCCAGAATAGACAAACAGCGCCAGTGAAGACCTACAGTGCCAAGCAAGGCGTCACGAGAAAACAACTAACAGTGACAGAATTGAATGGATGAAATCATCTCTACAAAGAATTGCATTAACCACGATGTTAGACTCAAAAATAGAAATACTAGACTGACTTGAAGACAAAGACTTGCAATATTAAGCCACGCCGCCATCTGGTGTCGTTCCCACATAATGACGGTGTCACCGATGGTGCCAACTTCACTGAATAAATATTTTGAGACTTTTTAAAAGGTTCTTATTTCCGTGAGTTGCTATTGTTGTACCCAAGCACACATATTTAAAAGAGGCACCTCTATGGATGAAAACAAATGGTATTCAAAGTGATTTAGGAGTAGAGCAAGGTAGAGTAGCCATGTCCGGCTAGGTTTTTTATTACCTAGGGCGAGGATGAAGTTCTCTAGCCAATAGTAGGTTGTTTTCTATGTCTTGTTGAGATTTTCTAATATAATAGTGTTTTGATTCTGTTTTTTTATCTTTATATTGCTATTTTCAACCATGTCTCAATGGTAGTTTAGATTTTGTATATTCATTGCAAATCTCTAGGCATAAATCCATTGACCTACTATCAATCATGTTTTGTCCATGATACCAACTAGGTTGAGAAATGGCAATCAATTAGAGCAAGAAAACTGACAAACTTGTTGTTCTCGATGAGTAGCATCTAGAACTAGGTTAAATATTAAGAGTGGTTACCCAAGGTTATCTAGGGGTAGATGTTCCCATAGAGCAGTTGATGTTGCTCATGTAACGACCCTAAAGTCGATTCCACTAAATTGTCCCGACATCGAGGTTATTTAATCAAATATTCATAATAATTATGTAATGGTGTCATTATGTGTGTATTATATAATACTAGCTGACTAAAACTTAACCTAACTAAAGTAGAACAAACTTAAATGACTTGTTAGATGATTTAAATAAAGCATAATGGCAACAATTGTAAATATACCAGAGGGTGCTTTTGTAAAGCAAAAGAATGAATTGATTGAATAAGGACATTAGTGTTGGGTTTTGTGGTTCATACGCAGCGGAGATTACAAAACAATTTTGACAAAAACCCCAACAGGATCCGAATCTAATTCCATTAAAAACGATTAAAACAAGAAAACTTAATCATACATCGGTCACAAAATACCTTTCTGAAGGTTGATCGATCTCTAAGGCGCTGCCAACGACGAATGCCCTCTATCAGCAGTCCACACACGAAAGGCGGCCGAGATTCGAAGTGCTAGCTTCGAGAGAATACCAAACCTTTTTGTTTCTCTCCAAAACGATTCAGAGCGTACCGGAAAACCCTAGTTCGTTTTAAAACAAAAATAGAGTTTCGACCCTTAATCTTTCCTATATGTGTTTTAACTTAAAGCGTCTATTTATACAACCCTTGTATATAGACGGTTAAGTAAATTACACATATACCCCTACTTAAAGAAGTATAAGTGTAATACACCACAAAGACGTTTATGTCATGAATTTTATCATATAAAATTCATTTTTCTGAACCATCTTAAAATCTCGCAAAACCATTCTTAGTGTGCGACCCAATAGGCTCATACAACGTTGGCAGTGTACCAAAACTCATTTTGGTATACAAGTCATAAGCGGCCTTTAGCAAGACATTATGACTACCCAAGTTGTACGAATATCAAATCGATACAACCTAATCAATAATGTATATAACATCCTTTTGTCACACGATATCCTTTTGATCAAACATAAGGCATGGAATTGTCATCCAACATGTTCAATCGTACTAGTCTCGATCTCTAGGTAGATCGAAAACATCCAAGTGACATTGATCAATATCAATTCACTTAGACTATGCCTTTTAATAGTCTAACACATCGAGAGATCCACTTTGGATATCTCTCTTTATATGAGATGGACAAATTCTATCTTGATTACACAACTTCATCACATTGCTCACACAAGAACCAATCGAACCTTTATAATCGTCCTGTTAAAGACAACGTTTGATTGTGTCAAATCATTGTGTTCCTAATGTTGAAGTCTCTGGTAATCTCAAGTCGAGGACCTAAAATATACCTATCATTAGAAACAACTATGACTTAATCCATGTGATGTTCTCATAGCGGGTCGGTCCAAGACTTTGTTCCCTAACAAGTACTCGTGATCTTGATTCGTATCCCTATACGTATAATCATCATATGATCATCAATCAAGACTCACACTAGTCTTAATTCATTATAGTTCCCGAAGATAATGATCGACCAGGGACATTTAGGATATTTCTCAGAATACCCATGGATCTTATTATAATGTAAACATGCAAATTAATTATAATAAACAACAAATGAAATCCTCTATTTTATTAACTGAAAGTATTCATAAAGACAGTTAATGGATTGACCTAGGGCACATGCCCCAACATCTCCCACTTGCACTAGGGCCAATCATACATGCATCTAATGCCTAATGATCTAACATGACCATCATGTTTTGCTTGTGGAAGAGCTTTTGTCAATGGATCCGCAACGTTGTCTTCAATAGGTACTCTGCAAATTTTCACGTCTCCCCTCTCAATAATTTCTCTGATGAGATGAAAACTCCTGAGTATATGTTTGGATCTATGGTGTGATCTAGGTTCCTTGGCCTGTGCTATTGCCCCGTTATTGTCACAATACAAACAAACAGGGTTAGCAATACTTGGAACCACACCTAGTTCGAAATGAACTTTTTGATCCAAACTGCCTCTTTTGCTGCATCGGACGCTGCAATATACTCAACTTTCAGTTGTAGAATCTGCCACAGTCTCTTGCTTCAAACTTTTCCAGCTTACTGCACCCCCATTCAAAGTAAACACATATCCTGACTGCGATCTAAAATCATCTATATCAGTTTGAAAACTTGCATCTGTGTAACCATTTACAAGTAGATCATTTTCAAAACCTCCATAGACCAAGAACACTTCCTTAGTCCTTCTTAAGTATTTAAGAATGTTCTTTACTGCTATCCAGTGACTCTCACCAGGATATGACTGATATCTGCTTGTAGTGCTCAAAGCATATGATACATCAGGTCGAGTGCATAGCATGGCATACATGATAGATCCAATAGCTGATGCATATGAAATCTTATTCATACGGTCTCGCTCATCATTTGTCTTAGGACATTGAATCTTGCTGAGACTTATGCCATGAGACATTGGCAACAATCCTCTTTTAAAGTCTTGCAACTGAACCTATTCAGCACCTTGTCTATGTAAGCACTCTGACTTAGACCGATTAGCCTAGATCTATCCTTATAGATCCTTATCCCTAGGATATAGGCTGCATCTCCTAAGTCTTTCATTGAGAAACACTTCCCTAACCAAGACTTGACATTCTGTAATGTTGGGATGTCATTTCCAATGAGTAATATATCATCAACATACAGTACCAGAAAAACTACACTCCCACTGATCTTCTTGTATACACAAGGCTCATCTTCGTTCTTAATAAAACCAGATTTACGTAGGCCTTGTGTCACTTGTGGAGGTTCAACTGGTTCATAACGTTGTTGAACTTCCAATAGCGGTTTAGTGTTTATCTGTGATTCTTGAACTTCTTCAAGATTTATTTCTCTCCCACTAGTGTCTTTTGAAATAAACTGTTTTTCCATAAAGGCACCATACCGAGCAACAAACACTTTGTTCTCAGCGGGATTATAAAAGTAATATCCTTTTGTTTCCTTAGGATACCCCACAAATAAACACTTGTCGATTTAGGTGCTAGTTTTTCTGAGACTTGTCGTTTTACGTAAGCCTCACAACCCCAAATCTTAAGGAAAGAAAAACTAGGTCTCTTCCCGTACCATATCTCATATGGTGTTTTATCAACCGCTTTAGAAGGAACTCGATTTAGAGTGAAAGCTACAGTTTGTAATGCATAACCCCAAAAGGATAATGGAAGATCTGCATGACTCATCATAGATCGAACCATATCTAATAAGGTTCGATTTCTCCTTTCAGAAACTCCATTCCTTTGTGGAGTTGCTGGTGGAGTCAATTGGGAGACAATCCCACAATTTCTAAGATGATCAATAAATTCTTGGCTTAAATATTCACCACCTCGATCTGATCGAAGTGTTTTGATAGTTTTACCAAGTTGATTCTGCACTTCATTTTGAAACGTTCGAAACATCTCAAATGATTCAAATTTTATGTTTAATTAGATATACATAACCATATCTGCTGAAATCATCAGTAAATGTAATGAAGTACTGATAACCTCCTCTAGCCATTGTGTTTATAGGACCGCATACATCAGTATGTATTAGACCCATTAAATCACTTGCCCTTTCACTGTGTCCAGTAAAGGGACTTTTAGTCATCTTGCCTAGTAAACAAGATACGCACTTTTCATATGTTTCTAAATCAAATGAATCTAGAAGCCCATCTTTATGGAGCTTCGTTATGCGTTTCTCGTTTATGTACCCGAGACGACAATGCCAAATATAGGTTTGATTACAAAAATGACAATTTCCTTCCTTTTCTTTTGGTTGTTTTGAAGCAGGAACAGACTGGGGCTTGACTTGTTCCATAGGCTTTGCGACAGGTGCAACAACAGCCTTGGCAACTCTAGCCTTGCCTTTGCCTTTCTTCTTCATTCCCTTTCCCTTTTGGACCATCAACACATTACTAGAGGGTTTCTTGATATTTTGTTCAGCAGTTTTGAGCATCAAATGCAACTCTGAAATTGATTTCTCCATATTATTCATATTGTAGTTCATCAAAAATTGTGAGTAACTCTCCGTAATGAATTCAGGGATCAAATCCGTAGCCAACTCTTGGCTTATGGGAAATCCGAGTCTATCAAGTGGTCAACATAGCCCTTCATCTTAAGAACATGAGGACTAACGACGCACCCCTCGGTCATCTTGCAAGAATGTAGGTTCTTGACTGTCTCGAACCTTTCTTGCCTAGCTTGCTGTTGAAACATTTCCTTCAGCGTTATAGCCATGTCGTAGGCTTCCATTAGTTCCATGTCCTTCTGAAGTTCAGGAACCATAGTTGCCAGCATAATACATGCAACATCCGTAGAATCGTTGACATGCTTATTATGCGCATCCTTCACAGCTTTCGTAGCATTGGCTGGTGGGTCCTCAGGGATTGGAGCATCCAGGACATACAACTTGCGTTCGTGTTTGAGAACGATTCTCAAGTTTATGAACCAGTCAAGAAAGTTAGTCCCAGATAGCTTATCCTTCTCAAGGATAGATCGCAGTGACAGGGGATTATTGTTACTTGAAGAAGCCATTGATCTACAATAAAGATTATGCAAAGTTTATTTTAGTATAGAGGAATAGACTCCCACTAAATTAACAACCCTCCTAAAACATACTTTGTTTATTTAGGGGACTAAAATCCATATTTCACCTAATTCTATGACAATATGGCATGAAACACGAGAACTAGATTATTTAGGTAGGTAACGATTACCAATTACATCTTATGTAATTTTAAATACTTTTATGAGATACGGGACATCTTATGTCTTAGCATGTTTTTTATCTCATCATGTGCCTAAAGCTCAAAACTATTTTGATAGCTTTATTAAGTCGGACCATTTTAAACATTTAGGTAACTCTTACCCAACTTGTCTTACCAAGATAACACAATACACCCAAGCTATGGTTTGAAACTATATTAGTGTGATCGAGGCCTTGACAAGTGTTTAAAATGGATGGCTCGAGACTTAAAATTTAATAGAGGGATTTTTATTCAGTTTTAGTGATTTTATGTAAACAATGAAATATCATATATTTTATTGATTTGTTCAATCACTAAACAATTTGGAAATTTGTATATTGTTCACTAATAAAAGAATTTCCGTGCGCTAGGATTAGTTAGACGGCGGTCCTGCTGGCCGCTATAGAAAATCATATTTTTCGCTAATTTTAGGAGACGAATCTCAATTCCGAAAATTAAAATTCGCTATAGAAAATCATATTTTTCGCTGATTTTATTATCCTAAATTAACCCCTTAATTTATCCGAAATTAAGTCAATTAAAACATTTTAATTAACCCGGGCCCACATCTAACTAATCATCTTATCTTAATCCAATTAGGATTTAAGATATTTGAATCCTAGTATATCACAAATAACAAGATTCTTGATATTTATCTCCTATCCAATAGGGATAACGAAACCGATTTTGCTTATATCTCCTAATCTAATTTGTTATCTATCTTTATCAAATAGAAACTTCATAATAGAATAGATATAACAAAATAAATAAATAATTTCGAAAATTAATTATTTATTTTGGATTTAAGATATTTGAATCCTAGTATATCACCAATAACAAGATTCTTGATATTTATCTCCTATCCAATAGGGATAACGAAACCGATTTTGCTTATATCTCCTAATCTAATTTGTTATCTATCTTTATCAAATAGAAACTTCATAATAGAATAGATATAACAAGATAAATAAATAATCTCGAAAATTAATTATTTATAAATAAATAATTTCAAAAATTAATTATTTGCAATTTCGGTCCTCATCCAAATAATCACAAACATGTAATTGAATCATGAACTACTATCCCAATCAAACCTAATGGTGTCATGAATCGCATAACACAAAACTCAATTCATTAAAATTATTCGAATTAACCTAACATGGTTACTAGCATGTACGAAACTAATTTCAATTAAATCACGAATATATGTATCATATACACAAAACATGATAATAAATCTCACTTAAAACTAATGTATATCACATATACATCAACTATTAACATGCTTTCAATCATATATCATGTATATATCAGAAGAAAACATGCAATGAATTTAATGGAATCGAACTCGAAGTCTCTGATACCACTGTTGGGTTTTGGGGTTCATACGCAGCGGAGATTACAAAAACAATTTTGACAAAAACCCCAAAGGATCCGAATCTAATTCCATTAAAAACGATTAAACCAAGAAAACTTAATCATACCTCGGTCACAAAATACCTTTCTGAAGGTTGATCGATCTCTAAGGCGCTGCCAACGACGAACGCCCTCTATCAGCAGTCCATACACGTACGGCGGCCGAGATTTGAAGTGCTAGCTTCGAGAGAATACCAAACCTTTTTGTTTCTCTCCAAAACGATTCAGAGCGTACCGGAAAACCCTAGTTCGTTTTAAAACGAAAATAGAGTTGCGACCCTTAATCTTTCCTATATGTGTTTTAACTTAAAGCTTCTATTTATACAACCCTTGTATATAGACGGTTAAGTAAATTACACATATACCCCTACTTAAAGAAGTATAAGTGTAATACACCACAAGGACGTTTCAGTCATGAATTTTATCATATAAAATTCATTTTTCTGAACCATCTTAAAATCTCGCAAAACCATTCTTATTGTGCGAACCAATAGGCTCATACAACATTGGCAGTGTACCAAAACTCATTTTGGTATACAAGTCATAAGCGGCCTTTAGCAAGACATTATGACTACCCAAGTTGTACGAATATCAAATCGATACAACCTAATCAATAATGTATATAACATCCTTTTGTCACACGATATCCTTTTGATCAAACATAAGGCATGGAATTGTCATCCAACATGTTCAATCGTACTAGTCTCGATCTCTAGGTAGACTGAAAACATCCAAGTGACATTGATCAATATCAATTCACTTAGACTAGGCCTTTTAACAGTCTAACACATCGAGAGATCCACTGAATATCTCTCTTTATATGAGATGGACAAATTCTATCTTGATTACACAACTTCATCACATTGCTCACACAGTAACCAATCAGAACCTTTATAATCGTCCTGTTAAAGACAACGTTTGATTGTGTCAAATCATTGTGTTCCTAATGTTGAAGTCTCTGGTAATCTCAAGTCAGAGGACTGAAAAATATACCTATCATTAGAAACAACTATGACTTAATCCATGTGATGTTCTCATAGCGGGTCGGTCCAGTACTTTGTTCCCTAACAAGTACTCGTGATCTTGATTCCTATCCCTATACGTATAATCATCATATGATCATCAATCAAGACTCACACTAGTCTTAATTCATTATAGTTCCCAGTATAATGATCGACCAGGGACATTTAGGATATTTCTGTAAATACCCATGGATCTTATTATAATGTAAACATGCAAATTAATTATAATAAACAGCAAATGAAATCCTCTATTTTATTAACTAAAGTATTCATAAAGACAGTTAATGGATTGACCTAGGGCACATGCCCCAACAATTAGGATCATTCTAGAGCTTAAGTCCATCAAGATGAGATGTAGGGTTGTGATTGGTCAACATAACCCTATTGTGTTAGCTAACTATTTACATCAAATTAGAGCTTAAAGCCACTTTTGGTTTGAAAAAACTATATAGAGGAATTGAGGAGAGAACCCTAGGCGACCTTTCTTGATGGATTTGGTGGAGGAAAGGGAACTCAATCAAGTTGTCACCAAGGTTAAGTTAATCATTCCCCTTCTTCTCTATTAATTTACTTTTTTGATTCATATAGTTGTTTCAGGTTTTGGGTAGGAGATGAATCATGGTATTTAGAGTTTGATTTGATTCGTCTATACACCATCTTCGCTGATTTTTGTATTGATTTAGTGATTAAAATTTAGTACCTATGTTTTTATTCAAAAGAGTATAGAAATCTAACAATTGATTAGATTTGGATCTTGAATTAATGGAAGTGTTTTGTGGCTTTGAAAAAATGTGTTTTACTGACAAGTCAATAATTAGACAAATTTTATAGTGTGATTTAGGTTTATTTTATATATATATGATATTACACTGGTATTCTCTTATTTTTCTTATTTCAGGATTTAAATAGGAAAATGAAGAAATGGAAGAAAAAAGAAAGAAGAGCAAAAAAAGTCAACTAGAAAAGAAGTCTAACGATTAGCCAATGATTTGTAATAACACTAGGAATTGCCACCTAAATCGGCAGTAGGAAAGTGTTAGCGAATCCACAGCGAATTGGAGAATTAACTAAAAATTGCTAGCTGAATTAGTGGAGCACTGAGAGTCATTTCCAATGATTGGCTCAACGATTTGTGTAAAAAGTAGGAATCGCTGACAAATCGTTGAAGTCGGTTACGAATTTCTAGAGTAATATGAAGAATTTGAGTTTATATAGGATATGTATATGTAGAGAGACTATAAAAAAGATCAGAGAGCTTCGAAAGAACTCTCTCTTCTTTTCGCTCTACATTATTTCTATTGTGTATTATATATTTCTAATTTATGTTTGAAGATACATTGGAGCTTTAATTTATATTAAGGTATTTATTTATTCATTATGTCTTTTAATTGCATATTTGCATTGTTTATTTCCAACACGAGTAAGTAGTCTATCAATCTAAACAAACCCTAGACATGTATATACTTTGGATTAATAGATAGTTATAATTAAGGAATCATGAAATTAATGCTTTAAATCTATTCATACATTTCAATCACGGATTTAAAAAGTTGTTTTTGCGTATTACAACTCGAGAAGTGCATAGTTACTGACAACAATTATAGAAGTAGTAACTAGGATTAATCTATAGGGTTTTTCCCAAGTGGATGGTCTAAGTGATTATGTTATAAGTTATTTATTATGCGGCTTTGGTTAATATTGGCTAAGATTAGGCATGATTTTCACATAATGTAATGCTATTTTATTTCTATGATGTTGCGTTTTATCCAGTGGGTAGATTTACAATGATAAGAATGTGGCATTTCCATTGAATTTAGAAAAATTAGTGGCTGGCTAAAGGCTATCAACTTATTATGAAATATGATTTAATGATTCTAAGATTCCATGGGTTTTGCTTATAACTATAGTATGAAGTGATGTAAAGTTTTATTGTTTGAAAGCAATTCAAGTATATAACATTATTTAGTGGGGGTTTGTTTAATATATTTGAATTATATTGAATTTGAGTATTGTTTAAATTAGTTTGCATTTAATTGTTTAGATTAAGTTAGTTAGTATAATTAATTAAGCTAGTATTTATAGTTTTCAATTATTTAATATTTTAATTCCTCTTTAATTAGATTTACTAAGTTAATAAAAAAAGAAAAAAAAATTACTTTTCTTTGTATTTTGAAAAATTTATGTGGAGAATATATCTCATTTATCACTACTACAAGTAATAGGAAAACAAGGGAAACTATTGTGCACGCTCGACATGTGTCAATTTTTTGGCACCCTTGCTAGATATTTTTAAATAATTTCTAAGGATTTTAGACATTGTATGGTCTACACACTTTGTTGTGTTAATTCAAAAGGATCTTTACATCCGTTTTATCTTAAAATAGATTGAACTTTTAATCGAAGTTTAAGACAACAACAACTTATGGAAAATTTAGCTAATAGGGTGAAAGACATTAATAATGATATTAATGAAAATTTCATTAATAATAATAATAACAGAGTTATCAATAATAACAATAATAGAGAACTCACTTTTAGGCAAACAAATAAAAATGTTACAAAATATGAGCTTATGTGCATAGCATAACCCGATGAATTTCCTGAATTTGAACTTATATCTGGATTTATTAGTGCTTTGCCTAACTTGTATGTTAAAGACAATGAAGACCCACATAAAGTTAATGGGATGAAGCCGAAAGAAAATACTCTAGAACAAGTCAAAATGAAGGCTTTCCCTTTTGTATTGAAAGATAAAGCACAAGATCGGTTGTTCTACCTCCCACAAGATTCAATAACTATATGGACTTACATGTTAGAAGCTTTCCCAGATATGGCTGCCCAAAAAAATTAGTTGCTATAGAAAGAAAATCACAGTTGCAAAAATGAAAGACAATGAAAACTTTAATTAATTTTGGGATAGATTCCAAAGATTAATTTCTTCTTCTCCACAATAGGGATATACTCGAAGAGCTTTATAAGAATATTTTTATGAAGGACTCAATCACTTTGGACGAAGGTTGTTAGACATAGTATATGGTGGATCTTTATTTGAGATAGCACCTGCTGTAGCGAAAGAAGCAATTAATAAAATGGCAAAACCATCCAAGTAATATGGTGAAAAAGTTTAATCCTAAAGAAAGAAACTTTATGAAGTGGATAGTAAGAGAAATAATACGTCTGATGATAAAATTGATGAATTATCTTTGATGGTTAAGCTGTTAGTTAATGATAGATCTAATCAAGTAAAGCCTTATGGATATTTTAATGAGGTTACACATCCTCTGGATGTGTGTCCTACTCTATATGAAGAAGATACAATGATGAATTAATTTTTAGGTCCCCAAGAAATCAATATAATAATAATACTTATTATCTTGGAAGACCGAATCCAAATCTTAGTTATGATCCTCAAAATCAGAATTATAATACTTACAGACCAAGAGCTCAGATACAACCTACACCTAATCAGTAGCCTCTACAAAATACTTAACCCATGAATCTAAATTTAGAGCAAATTTTGCATAATTTTATGAGTCAAAGTCATCAAAACTTTACACAAATTTCTCAAAATTAGATTAAAACTGATACTACTATAAATGAACTAAAAAATTAGTTCAGTCAAATGAGTTTTCAAATAAATAGGTTAAGTACTCAACAAAGTAGTCAAGCTAAAGCACCTACTCAAACGAATGTTGCCCCTACTAATCAAGCACAAGTTTATGCTTTATTCAGAGATAAGAAAGACACATCTATAATATGCAAGACACTTAAACAAAGTAATGAAAAGAAGGTTCATAAGACTATTGAAATATACACCTTTTCCTGGAAGGCTATACCCATGGTATTTAGCCAGAGTTGAAGAATATGAAATTTTTTTACAAAATTCTGAATCGAATCATAAGATTTCTTATGATTCGAATGAAGATATATGTTCATATTCTATTGATCCACAATGATTAGCTGATGCTAAGGAGGAAGAAGACAATGAAGATATTCTTGAAGTATTTTGGAAAATATAAATCAATAAACCATTGATGAAATCAATCATGCAATTTTCTAATTATGATGAAGTTTTGAAAGAATTCTCTGAATCAAAGGAAATTTTTTTAGAAGAATCTAAAGAAAATTTAGGACAAAAAGTAAATGCTTTAATTAAAAAGAAAATACCTGATAAATGTTCCGATTCAGGAAAGTTTGGAATTCCTATCACAATATGGACTTCTTTTATAAATTCTATGCTCTGTTTATCTTGGAGCATCAATAAACGTTATGTCACTTAAATTATATTAGTCATTGAATATAGGTTCACTGAATAATTCAACTATAAATCGTACCTTACCTGACAATACCGTTATTAAACTTTATGGTTTACTAGAAGATGTCTTAGTCAAAGTAAATGACTTAGTATTTCCAACAGACATCTATGTAATGAAAATGAGAGACTCAATATCATCTAAGTCCCCACCTATAATTTTAGGAAGACCATTACTTAAAACAGCTAAAATAAAGTTAGATATCTTTGAAGGAACAATGTCTATGGAATTTGAAAACGAGATTATCGCTTTCTATTTCAATGATGAAGATATCTATAGAAATTCTAATGAATTTGATAAAGAACAAATGAATGATAATAAATCTTTATAATTAAATCATCATGAAGCTGAAGTATATGTTATTAATGCAGTAACAATGGAAGATGAAAATGTTATGACCAAAAATAAGCAAGTTGACGATACTTCAAGTTAAAAGAGAGTAACCCAAGAATGGAGGGTTAAGCAATCGAACGATGTTGAGAAAAATAATAATATGGATGAATTTAAATCTATAAAGAATAAGAAGAAGAAAAAGAAGAATCCAATAATTTTCAAGCTCGATTATCCAGGAGATATGTATGTCTGTATATATATAAATATATATATATAAACATAAAGGTAAAATAGGCTTGGTACTTAAAAGTTATATGCGATACGGGTTCTAGAGCAAACTAGTTGCCAATTCATTTTTTTCTTCACATTCAACTAGAATTGGATGAACTTGCTTTTGAAAAAGTTACTTTACCAAATGGTTATTCAGTAAAACCAATAGATGTGGTTACTAATGTACTACTTCAAATTGACAAGTACATTATTTCCACAGACTTTTTGGCAATGGCATACTTCATTAATGAAGATCCTCCATTAATTGTAGGCGACCTTTCTTAGCCACCTGCAAGCTGTCATGGATACTCTGAAAAAGACAATAACTTTTAGAGTGCATGGCCAAGCAATTGCTTTTTGGAATGGCACAAGAGTAGACAATCCTACAATTACATTTATAGAACCAGTTTAGAACTACGTGGTTTTGTCGAGCCAACGACAATAAAAAGGTACTTTATGGGAGCTAACCCATAATCTATCTTTATTATTAGTTTTAATATTAGGATTAGTTAGTTGTTTTATATGCTCTCAGCTTTTAACTCTTATAATGGGGATATTTTAGGAATTTAATTCTAGAATAGTTTCTCATAAGGGGATCGATTGAGACAATTTATTTCCCAATTATATTATGCATTAGTTTTATGTTAATTAGATATTTATAATAATGAAATAGATCATTTAATACATATCATAAAAATCTTAAATAATTCTATGAATATATATGTGATAATTAAATGGGAAAACCAATTTAATTGGAAAAATAGTAAAAATAGGCTGGTGATTTCCCAGCGATTCCAGTTTATACTAGAAATCGCTGAGAAAATCAACTGCACTATGCAAAGATTTCAGTGTAATTTTGAGTCAATAATTTCTCACCAATTCAAGCTTATAACTAAAATTCGCTGAAGCTCATATTTAGCGATTTCGTCAACGATTCTTCAACGAATCCACTTAGACCTTGATTCGTTGAGAATGAATTCAGGTTTTTAATAAAAAAGACCCCAAATTGCCATATTTAAACCCTTCACACTAACAAATCATTGCAACCTTTCGATCCAGAGATCAAATTTCCACTAGATTCAACTTTATAAAGCTTAGTTTTAGTGTTTTTAAGTGATTTCTACCTCAATCCTCACATATTCAACTTAAAATTTGGAGAGTTTTGATAGTATACAACCACGTAGGCTTGAGCAAGGGAGTCCATATTGGAGTATGAAGGAGTGTTCTAGAGAAGAGTTTTGATTTCCGTACTTGAAAGAATCACTTCTAAGAAGGTAATCCATGAAAAATCCTAACCTCTTATGGATTAAAATTTTGTTTTTTCGTCGATTTTGCATTATTATTATTATGTTAAGAGCTAAATTTTGAATTTTTTTACCCTAAAAATGATTTTTATATTGAATGGTTTTTATTATAATACTAGTATGAGAGTGATGTGATGATTTGCTTATTACTATCGAATTTTCAAATAATTTTTCGTATATAGCGAGTGGATTGAATTTTATACGCAGACTAATTTGAGACTATGTTTCAAATAAGTTTGGGGGTTTTGTGAATATTTTATTAACTGATTTGAATTGCATACAAAGTTTTATTTTCTCAATTACGTTTTATCGATAGCTTTCATATAAATTTCAAAACAACTTTTCTGATGGATTTCTCTTTCTCGATAGATAAGTTGAATTTTACCGAACACTTTTCTAGAAAAATTGGTTTTAAATGGTTTTACAGGTGCATTCTTTTACTTATACTAATCCAATTAACCGGAGGTGGAAAGGGTAGAGGTTCAAGAGAGGAGAAATGAAAGGAAAAGTTAGTAGAAAAGACAAAAACCAAATAAAAAGTTTCCCTAATCTAACCCATATCAATCTCTTTTAACACACTTAGGATTAGACCACAAAGAAAACCTACTCCACCCTCTTCATTTTGTTAGGTTTCGGGGTTCATACATAGCGAGAAATTTAAAATATTTTTGAAAAATTCCCAACAAGATTGAAAATAGGTTCCATTAAATTAGATCTACAAAAATATATTATACTTTAATCCGTGATTTCTTTCTCTAATTGTTCGATCTCCAAGATGTTCAAGTGCGCGTCCTCTATCAGAAATTCACACACGAACGATGAACACAATTTGGAGTGCTAGCCTTAAGAGAGATAGAAAACATTTTTTCTTTCTCTCCCAAAATCTAGAGAACTCAAAATTTGCAAAAACCAAAATTTATTTTGTTTTAGGATTTCAACCTCTATTTATATATGAAGATTAGCTCACTTAAAAAAACATATGTCTAAATACAACTATTGTATTTAGACAATTTATGAAAATTACATAAACACCTCTAGTAATAAGTTATCATATAACAAATCGTAAGGGCTTTTATATTATGAATTTTATATATAAGATTCATTACTCTGGACATATTGAAATTGCACAAAGTCGTTTTTTGTGTTTGATCCAATAGGCTCATGCGACGTTGGTAGTGAACCAAAACTGTGACGGCCCCTCTTCTAATCTAGGGCACCGCCCGGCCTAATCCTATAATTAAACCCTAATCATATCCACGCAGGACTTAACTACGTATTAGTCACCTTTACAACCTAGACGCCTCTTTTCTCGTGTTCAGGATAAGTAATTTACTAGTCCTACCAGTTAATAAAATTTAGAGTTAATTAAAACTTTTTATTAAATTAATTAATTAGCGGAAGTCTTATTGATTATGCAGAAGCACTTAGTACTTATGCGGAAGCCATTTATAAAACCCTAAGTGTGGAAAACCAGGAAATGACGTCACATATATAAAGTCCTCAAAATGCAGTGAAACAGTAAAATAGTTTAAGTCAAGTCGGGGAAACTAAAGCTCAACCCAATATACAACCCCAAATAGTATCTGAAAGACATATATAACATATACAATCAAAATACCAAAAGAAGACCTACAATCGATGCAGTGACGCGCCGCGGCTCAGGGATAATCTTCGATCTTCTCTTTGCCCGACCTGCTGGTAGATGGCTCTGCACCCTTCGTCATAAAAAGGACAGTGAGTACAAGAATAAAACATTAATCCCCAATGACAAGTTTAATTTGCATTTCCAAATATTCAAATGGTATTTAAAAGCATATAAATGGGAAAACTGGAAAATAAACCATATGCGAGTAAATACCAGAGTTAAATAAGTGATACTGACACTAGGCTAAGTAGTGGTGATTTAGGTCCGGTCGGCAGTGAAACATGTCACTCCGACTCAATAATCATATAGCACAAGGGACTCTAACCCAAGTGTTACCAGGAACTCTAACCCTGGTGTATAGACCACCTCAGGGACTCTAACCCCGAGTGTCATACAGTGTCAGGTAACATGTGCCGACATCCCCAAAGACTCTAACCCCGTGATTCGCGCACACCTTGATTGAGTACGGGACCTAAATGCAAAAAACTACTTTTAAAATTTCAAAAAATACCAAGTATGGATTGTCAAGGCATAGGCACATCTACACACCTAAACAAATAAGGAATACAAGTCCTCTTAAACATTTATAAGATATTCACTAGCCTAATAGCATGCTATTTATCATTCAATTCACATTTAAAACAACAAGAATAGACATAGCATGGGATAAAATTAATGAATCAAATCAAATGAATGGATATCATGCAAACTAGACTCATCAATTGAGCATAAACGCAAAGAACACATGATATAAGAATACAAAGGCAAAATAGTCAAAAGGACTATGCAAGGACAACAATTAACATAAATGAAATGCCAAGTAAAGTTGCCATTGGGTATACTCACAACAACAAAGTAAATTCATTGCTTTATTGGCCTCCCGTTACTCTAAATTTTGTATTCGTTCTCTCGTACTCTTTTCCTAGGTTCCTGAGTTTGGTGTCTCATTAGTTCAAATATAGTGGGTTTAAGCTCAATTTAGTGGTGTTTATTGTGTATTGAATTTGGTTCAATAGTCTTTGAATCAATCTTTCTAAATCAGCCCCTAAAGACTAAATTAAGTTTCAATTTCAATCCGACATTTTAACGCACTTTTAGGCATGAAATGGTCTAAATATCAAAATACTTTATCAGTAAAATTATTTTTTGTCTCTCTCTTAGCTTTCCGGAAAGGTTTAGTTTGCAAAATTCTGATTTAAAATGAAAGAGATGTCATGATTTTACTAAACATAGGTCTAATTGGAATTTAATCCGACCAGCGGATTATAAAATCTATTTCTCCCAATCTATAGTTCCTAAAAATTTAATTTTTGGTTACAAGTCAGAAAATATACCCAAATATAATATACTAAAATATCAGCTCATTTGGATAAGTATTTAGGGAGTTATTCCCTTAACAAGTTTAGTTTCAAAACTTTCCTTTTTAATTCAAGAGCTTATTTGTAGAGCCTATTTGGACATAAAAACCTTTGAATCAAAATACCTTATGTTAAGAAAAGTTATTCCCCTTTAAATAAGCTTTCAAATTCCACTAGTTTGGATCAATTTGGATCTAAAATGAGCAGATTATGACCAAATTACCCAGGTTGATTCCTAATACAACATGCAAAATTCTAGTTTTGGTGTTGCAACTTCAAAAATTCATATCTTTATGATTTCAAAACCGGATTAAGAACTTCAATGTAGTTGGATTATCAGCTTGAAATGATGAATCTAAATATATAAATTAATTGCAAATACTCAATCATCTACCATCTGAAATTAGTCTAAAACCATAACTTGTTCTAATTTCAACTAAAAAGATGTGTACCTAGTTGATGTAACACCCTAGCTTAATAATTTCTCACCAACTCCCATGGATTACTTCAACACCTTGATGATTCATTCCTCTCCAGAAATTCCTTCTTCTTCTCCACCAAAAATGAATGAGTGATTTGGTTTGCATGCTGTTTGATTACTAATATTATATATTAAGGTGATGTTCCTTCCTAGCCCTTGATCTCCACGGATTTATGTATCCCGATGAATATCTAATGGTCCACCTCTTGCCATATATCCCACTAACTCCCACTATCTCAACCTCAAGTGACACCATTTCATTGCTCACCTAGTTCCTAGATGTGTCAATGTGTATCTCTAGACCAATCTTATGCTTTCCATTTAATTTACTCAACTATAGGCCTTTAATTTGATTTACATTAACAAACACAACCATAGGCTTATAAGTAATTCCTTATTTCATATTAGTATTAAATAAGACTTAGCAAAATGCTAACTACCCGGTTCTCCGGCTCGCACGCTACTCGAGGCGTGTCCCCGGTCTCGTCTCGACGCCTACAACTGTACAAATCGACTTAGTAAGTCTACACAATACATAACACTAGGCATACATCAATACAAAAATAAAATATACCTTGGCCACGTGGCTCGGTCGTTGCACGTATCACAGTGTAGGTCCCACGTCAAGGGTCGGTGATCCTGATTAAGGAATTAAAACGGGGGTTAGAGATTTGGGCCGTGACAAATATTCCCAACAAAATACAAATTTTGTCTTCGAAATTAAGTTTAAGTTACGGTTCTAACTTACTCGAATAGGTACGGGAATCTATCTCGCATATAGTCCTCCCACTCCCAAGTGAGTTCCGTGTCATCGTGGAACTGCCACTTGACGGGTACCTTCGGGATGGACTTGCTCCTCAACTGATGTACCTTCCGATCTAGGATCTGAATGGGCTGCTCCTCATAAGAGATTTCCTCGCTCAGGTCGATCTGACTCAAGTCAACCGTCGGTCACCCGCCTACCTTCGACTCGCTAGTCGAAGCATCGAAATGTGGAACACTAGATGGACCCCCGACATCTGTGGAGGCAATTCAAGCCCGTATGCCATTTTCTCGACACCATTTCTTAATCATGAAAGGCCCGATGTACCTCGGTGTAAGCTTTCCTTTCACCCCAAATCTCTGAAGACCCTTCCGAGGGAAAACCTTTAAATAGATAAAGGCTCCCTCGGAATACGCGAGATCATCGCGATACTTATCTGCATATCTCTTATGTCTCTCATGTACTCCTCTGAGTCTCTGACGGATCAATTTGACCTTTTCCGTGTGGTCAACAACGATTTCAGGCCCCACTATCTCTCGGTCCTCTGGCTCAGCCCAACACGATGGCGAGCGACACGGTCTGCCATACAAAGCCTCAAATGGCGCCATCTCAATGCTAGCCTGATAACTATTTTTGTAAGCAAAATCACACAACGGTAGGTACTCCACCCAATATCCGCCAAACTCCAACACGCATGCCCGTAACATGTCCTCGAGGACCTGAATTAATCTCTCAGTCTGCCCATCGGTCTGAGGGTGGAAAGCCGTACTGAACTGTAGGCGCGTACCGTACTGCCCTTCCATACTCCGCCACATCCTGGACGTATATGTAGCATCTCGGTCTGACGTGATCGTCAATGGTACCCCGTGCAGCCTGATAATCTCTCTCTCGAACAGTACGCTCAGATGATCGAACGCGTAATGCAATGCCACTGGCAGGAAATGAGCAGACTTGGTCAGTTTGTCAACTATAACCCAGATTGAGTCATGTCTCCTCGCGGTCCTTGACAATCCTCTGACAAAATCCATAGAGATGTCTTCCTACTTCCATCGAGGAATGGGAAGTGGCTGTAGTAATACCCCAGGTCTGCGATGCTCGGACTTCACTTGCTGACAGATACCACAGTTCCTAATGAATCTAGACATGTCTTTCTTCATCCCAGGCCACTAGAAATGTCTCCTCATGTCATGGTACATCTTAGTCCCGCTGGATGTATGAAAAATCTGGAACGGTACGACTCCTGAAGGATCTCATCTTTCAGCTACGGTACATATGGTATCCACAACCTGCCCCGGTATCTCAGACACCGAACTATCGTCTCTGCCCAATCTATACACTCTGCACTTTGCGCTAACTCGCTGAATCTCGAGTACAATCGGTCAGTCCTCACACTCGCTGTGTAAACACGGTATGTAGTCTCATCTGTGCGTAAATCATAACCAGAGTATTGGTAGGAACCTCTCTCTGACATGCTGTCGTCGCTGCCTCAAGTAATCCATACTCATGCATCATGTGACATCTGACCACCTCAGCATCTCCATTAGGTCTCCTACTCAGCGCATTTGCGACTACGTTCGCTTTTCCTGGGTGATACTCTAATGAAAATTCGTAGTCCTTCAAGAACTCCAACCATCTGCGTTGTCTCATGTTCAACTCTTTCTGTGTGAAGAGATATTTCAGACTCTTGTGATCAGTGAAGAGTGTGAATCTCTATCCATACAGAAGGTGTCTCCAAGTCTTCAGCGCAAATACAACCGCTGCCAACTCTAGATCGTGCGTAGGGTAGTTCTTCTCATGTATTTTTAACTGTCTCGATGCGTATGCCACGACACCGCTGCCCTGCATCAACACACAACCAAGACCCGTATGAGAAACATTTGTGTACACTAGAAATCCCTGTCCAGCCTCTGGCAGTACTAACACTGGCACGGTAGTTAATGACCTCTTCAACTGAGTAAATGCAGCCTCGCACTTCTCAGTCCACTCATAAGCAACATCCTTCAGTGTCAGGCTCGTCATCGGTGAAACGATATTCGAGAAATCCTTCACGAATCTACGGTAGTATCCTGCTAACCCCAAAAAGATCCTGATCTCTGGTACCGATGTCCATGCCGGCCAATCCGTGATTGTCTGAATCTTGGCCGGATCTACTGCAATCCCTGCTGCTCCAACAACGTGCCCCAAGAACTTGACCTCTGTAAGCCAGAATTCACACTTGCCGAGCTTAGCAAAAAGTCGGTGTTCCCTCAATGTCTGCAACGTCTCTCTGAGGTGCTGCTCGTGATCCTCACGTGTCCTCGAGTATATCAAGATGTCGTCGATGAAGACTATCACGAAGCGGTCGAGATATGGTCTAAGTACCCGGTGCATCAAATCCATGAATACGGTGGGGGTGTTGGTCACCCGAATGGCATGACTGTGAACTGGTAGTGTCCGTATCTGGTGGTAAATGCTTTCTTGGACCTATCCTCATCCTTGATCCTAAGCTGATGATACCCCGATCTCAAGTCTATCTTGGAGAAAAATTGTGCTCCTCTCAGCTGATCAAATAAATCGTCTATTCGCGAAAGTGGGTACTTGTTTATGACTGTCACTCTGTTCAACTGTCTGTAGTCGATGCGTAGTCTCAGACTGCCATCCTTCTTGTTCACAAACAGAATTGGCGCTCCCCACGGTGACATCGAAGGTGTGATGAATCCCTTCTCTCCCAAATCCTTAAGCTGAGTCCTCAACTCCTCTAACTCCCTCGGAGCCATGCGGTACGGCGGTATCGCGATCGGTCTGGTCTCGGTACTAGGTCGATGATGAAGTCTACCTCTCGTCGTGGAGGTAATCCAGGTAAATCCTCTGGGAAAACATTTGGGAAGTCTCGAACAATCGGTATCGTCTGGGTCCCTGACTCTCTGCTAAAGCGTACAACGCTACCAGAGTCTCCATCTCTCCACTGGATGCAAGCCGACCTCTCGTGGTGTTGAGTCTCGGTGTACTACCTCGGTGAACGAACATCGGACGTCCCGGAATCTCAAATATAACAGACTTACTGAAGCAGTCGATGTGTGCGTGGTAGGCTGACAACCAATCCATCCCTAAAAGCGCGTCGAACTCTAACATTTCGAGGACTTTAAAATATGCTGGTAACTCTACCTTTCCTATCTCTACCGGACATCCCCAAAATAGACTATTAGGGTAAACCCTATCCCCGGTTGCGGTGCTCAAAATCAGGTGTACGCTAAGCCTAACAGGTGTCAATCCTAATATGCCTAACATGCAACCAGCAATAAAAGAAACAGTGGATCCAGAGTCAAACAATGCATATAAGTCTCTACCATAAACGAAAATCGTACCCTCGATGAGGCTGGGTGTCGCTCCAGCATCTGGCTGTGCGACCATGTGAACTCTCTCTCTGCCCTATTGTGGGGGATGTGTTGTCGGCTATGTGCACTCCCTATACATGTGTCCCACCTGACCACATCTCCAGCAAGTGATCCGATGACGTTGCCATGCCTGTTGCGCCAGTCCCTGTAATTGTCGCTGACCCTGTCGTGGTCTATCCCTGCCTCTACTTCTGTCTCGGCCACCCTGCAGCTGCTACTGTCGCGGTGCCGGTGGAACTGGCAATGCCTATCTGGTGGAAGGTTGTAAGGGAGCTCTGACATATGTATGTGTGGGTACAGGGTGAGGTGCGTAGGGCACTGCTGAAATAGGTGCAACAGGTGCCCCACCCCTCTTTGGTCCCCTATCCCCTCTCCTCTGTCCCTTACCCCTCCGCCTCCTGTCATAGTCTGAACCCTTATCGTAATCCTCTACTGCTCTCTCCTCCTCTCTACCCAACTCATAAGTCTCCTAGGCGAGTGCTCTCTCATAGATCTCCTGCAGAGTGCGGGCCCCGGTGCCAACGACGTGTCTAGCTATATTTGTCCTTAGTCCATATCCGAAGTAGAAGGCGTCATCTGCGTCATCCTTCACCAAGTCTCCAGCGAACTGCCTCATGTAACCATATCGGTCGTGGTACATCATCACTGTATCCCCCTCGGCCTGTCTCAAGCTCATAAACTTCTTCTTCAACCTCTGCAACATCGAAGCCGAAAAATACTGCTTGTAGAACTCCACTTTAAAGTCTGCCCATAATGTGAAACTGCCTCGGCTCGCCACTGTAGTGCGCCACCAAATATCAGCACCCTTATCCAGGGTATAGTATGTAAAAACTGGCTGGAGTTTGTCCTCAATACCCAGTAGTAGATGCGAGCTTCTCCTACGATAGGATCCAATTCTCGATCTTGTCGTGGTCCCTTTTTTCTAATGAACTGCTTCACTAGCTTGGCGTCCCTCGACAAGCTAGTGTTCTCAGATATAGCGGGTGTGGGCGTGTCTACTACTGCTTTTGTTGCCGGTACTGTGACGACCGGTAGTACTGGTGGACGCGATGTCGCTGGCTCTGCGGGTGGTACTGATGCTCGTGCCTCTGCGGTAGTAGTAGTGGCTGGTGCAGTAGGAGTCTCTGTGGTCGGGGGTGCAGTAGTAGTAGTTGTGGTGACGGGGGCGGTCGAAACCAGTGTAGTCATCTATGCCGACATGTAGGCGATGAACTCGGCGATCTGTCTCTCCTGAGCGGTGATCCGGTCAGACAACCTCTGAAAATCGTCAACTGATACGGTGGAAGGTTTACTGCCGCTAGCTCCAGTGTCTCCGGCATTGCGCGAATCCGCCATCGGTGTCTGCATGTTGACAATTGTACGCGAATCAGCTACTATGAGACGTATCTTGTATTCCTATACATATAGCAATTAACATGTATATAAAGAAAACAACCCGGCTCACCTTCACTCAACTCCCAACAAAATAGTTCCTAGGCAAGGATAATCTGGTTTCCACTTCTAAGATTTGAGTTTTATACAAGTTCGTGTTTTTCTTATTTAACCTTAAGGTTCGAATACCTATTCTTTGATACCAACTGTGACGGCCCCTCTCCTAATCTAGGGCACCGCCAAGCCTAATCCCATAATTAAGCCCTAATCATATCCACGCAGGACTTAAGTACGTATTAGTCAGCCTTTACAACCTAGACTCCTCTTTTCTCGTGTTCAGGATAAGTAATACACAAGTCCTACCAGTTTATAAAATTTAGAGTTAATTAATACTTTTTATTAAAATAATAAATTAGCGCAAGTCTTATTGATTATGCAGAAGCAATTAGTAACTTAAGCGGAAGCCATTTATAAAACCCTAAGTGTGGAAAACCAGGAAATAACATCACATATATAAAGTCCTCAAAATGCAATGAAATAGTAAAATAGTCTAAGTCAAGTTGGGAAACTAACGCTCAACCCAATATACAACCCCAAATAGTATATGAAAGACATATATAACATATACAATCAAAATACCAAAAGAAGACCTACAATCGATGCAGTGACGCCCCGCGGGCTCAGGGATAATAGCCGATCTTCTCTTGCCCGACCTGCTGGTAAACGGATCTGCACCCACCCTCATAAAAAGGACGGTGAGTACAAGAATAAAATAGTAATCCCCGATGACAAGTTTAATTTGCATTTCCTAATATTCAAATGGTATTTAAAAGCATATAAATGGGAAAATTAGAAAATAAACCATATGCGAGTAAATACTAGAGTTAAAAAAGTGATACTGACACTAGGCTAAGTAGTGGTGATTTAGGTCCGGTCGACAGTGAAACATGTCACTCCGACTCAATAATCATATAGCGCAAGGGACTCTAACCCAAGTGTTACCAGGGACTCTAACCTCGGTGTGTAGACCACCTCAGGGACTCTAACCCCGAGTGTCATACGGTGTCAGGTAACATGTGCTGACATCCCCAGGGACTCTAACCCCTTGAGTCGCGCACACCTCGATCGAATATGAGACCTAAATGCAAAAAACTACTTTTTAAATTTCAAGAAATATCAAGTATGGATTGTCAAGGCATAGGCACATCTACACACCTAAACAAATAAGGAATACAAGTCCTCTTAAACATTTATAAGATATTCACTAGCCTAATAGCATGCTATTTATCATTCAATTCACATTTAAAACAACAAGAATAGACATAGCATCGGATAGAATTAATGAATCAAATCAAATGAATGGATATCATGCAAACTAGACTCATCAAGTGAGCATAGACACAAAGAACACATGATATAAGAATACAAATGCAAAATAGTCAAAAGGACTATGCAAGGACAACAATTAATAGAAATGAAATGCCAAGTAAAGTTGCCATTGGGTATACTCACAACAATAAAGTAAAGTCCTAGCTTTACTGGCCTCCCGATACTCCAAATCTTGTATTCGCTCTCTCGTACTCTTTTCCTAGCTTCTTGAGTTTGGTGTCTCATTAGTTCAAATATAGTGGGTTTAAGCTCAATTTAGTGGTGTTTATTGTGTATTCAAATTGGTTCAATAGACTTTAAATCAATCTTCCTAAATAAGCCCCTAAAGACTAAATTATGTTTTCATTTCAGTCCTTCATTTTAACGCACTTTTAGGATTGAAATGGTCAAAATATCGAAATCCTCTATCATTACAATTATTTTTGGTCTCTCTCTTAGATTTCCAGAAAGGTTTAGTTTGCGAAATTCTGATTTAAAATGAAAGAGATGTCATGATTTTACTAAACATAGGTCTAATTAGAATTTAATCCGACCAACGGACTTAGAAAATCAATTTCTCCCAATCTGTAGTTCTTAAAAATGTGACTTTTGGTTACAATGCATAAAATATACCCTAATACAACATACTAAAAGATCAGCACATTTATATAAGTAGTTAGGGAGTTATTCCCTTAACAAGTTTAGTTTCAAAACTTTCCTTTTTAATTCCAGCACCTATTTGTGGAGCATGTTTGGACATAAAAACATTTTAATCAAAATAACTTCGGTTAAGCAAAGTTATTCCCCTTTAAGTAAGCTTTCAAATGCCACTAATTTGGATCAATTTAGATCTCAAATGAGCAGATTATGACCAAATTACCCAAGTTGATTCCTAATACAACATGCATAATTCAAGTTTTGGTGTTGCAATTTCAAAAATTCATATATTTATGATTTCAAAACCAAATTAAGAACTTCAATGCAGCTGGGTTATCAGCTTGAAATGAGGAATCTAAATATATATAATCAATTGCAAATACTTAATCATCTACCATCTGAAATTAGTCTAAAACCAGAACTTGTTCTAATTTCAACTAAAAAGATGTGTACCTAGTTGATGTAGCACCCTAGCTTAATAATTTCTCACCAACTTCCATGGATTACTTCAACACCTTGATGATTCATTCCTCTCCAGAAATTTCTTCTCCTTCTCCAGCAAAAATGAATGAGTGATTTGGTTTGCATGTTGTTTGATCACTAATATTATATATTAAGGTGATGTTCCTTCCTAGCCCTTGATCTCCATGGATTTATGTATCCCGAGGAACATCTAATGGTCCACATCTTGCCATATATCTCACTAACTCCCACTATCTTAACCTCAAGTGACACCATTTCATTACTCACCTAGTTCCTAGATGTGCCAATGTGTATCTCTAGACCAATCCTATGCTTTCCATTTAATTTACTCAACTATAGGCCTTTAATTTGATTTACATTAACAAACACAACCATAGGCTCATAAGTAATTCCTTATTTCATATTAGTATTAAATAAGACTTACTAAAATACTAGCTACCTGGTTCCCCAGCTCGCACGCTATTCGAGGCGTGTCCCCGCTCTCGTCTCGACGCCTATAACTGTACAAATCGACTTAGAAAGTCTACACAATACATAACACTAGGCATACATCAATACAAAAATACAATATACCTCAGCCACGTGCCTCGGTCGTTGAACGTATGACAGTGTAGGTCCCACGTCAAGGGTCGGTGATCCTGATTAAGGAATTAAAACGGAGGTTAGAGATTTAGGTCGTGACAAAAACCATTTGGTACAAAATTCACAAGCCGTCTCTAGCAAGGCATTATGACTACCTAAGTATCATGAATATCAAAATCGAAACAACCAAATGAATAACATATATAATATCCTTTTGTTATGTGATATCCTTTAACTAAACATTAGGCATGGAAAGTCACTCTTAACGTTCAATTGTAGTAGTCTCGATCTTTATGTAGACTGAAAACATTTAAGTGACATTTATCATATCAATTCACTTAGACTTGGCCATTCAACAGTCTAACATATCGAGAGATCCACTGATATCTCTCTTTATACAAAAGGGACAAATTTTATCTTGATTACACACCTTCACATATTATTTACATGGTAACCAATCACAATCTTTATAATCGTCCGATTAAAGACAATATTTGATTGTGTCAAATTACCATGCTCCTAATATTGAAGTCTATGGTAATCTCAAGTCGAATGACTAAATGATATAAATATCATGGGTAACACCTATGACTTGACCCATGTGTTTTTCTCATAGCGGGTAGGTCCAGTACCTTATTCTTTAACAAGTACTCATAATCTCGATTCGTATCCCTATGTGCATGATCATCACATGACCATCAATCAAGATTCACACTAGTCTTAACTCATTATAGTTCCCACTATAATGATCGACTAGAGACATTTATGATATTTCAAAAAATACCCATGGATCTTATTATAAGGTAAACATGCATTCACTTAAAATAAAACAACAAATGTAAACATCTATTTTATTAACTAAAATTATAAGATAAACAATGTTTGTAGATTGACCTAGGGCTCATGCCCCAACACATTTAGTTTCAATATCGAGGATGATTATGTGGAAGAGGATGAGGACATGGAGAAGGTCGAACAAGAAATACCGACGAGGGAGAGAAATTACGTTCTTAGGAAGGGTAACATTGTGAATGAGAATGCATATGAAAAATTTAGGAATGATATAGTGAAGTATAAGAAGTTGATCCCAGAGAGGCGATTTAACGTAAATAATGAATTAAAGTATAGGCTTAGGATCCTTGATATCATTGAGGCCAAAAACAGGGGATTATTGACTAGGGACTATAACCACCTAGACTTAGAGGATGTTCCCAGTGAGAAAGGTTTTTATATCTTGGTAAGAAAGTTTTACGCCGATGCTTATGGAAGTGAGAGTAAGACCGAGTCCCGAGTTTGAGGGAGAACACTAGATTATTTCGCTGCAAGAATAAATTGGTATTTTGGTTTACTGAATTTTTACCAAAAACAAAACGATGAGTACCCTAAAATAGAATATGGCATTAAGTACCACTACCTCATCGAGACAATAAGGGGAGGTTTAGAGGCAATCCGTTGAGATGGATTTATTTTTTATACAGAGAGGTACCCCAAGCACATAACCACTAAACTTTTTAGAAAAATCACTAAAGCGTGGTGTTATTTCATCAATGCCAACTTACAGCCGAGCCTATAGTATTAAGAGATAGTGAACTACAAGGTCGACCAACTTTACCATATCGTCATGAAATTAGGATACTTGGATGTTGGCAAAATTGTTTATGAATCAATTAGGAGTGCAATCACCACTAAGAAGAATGATGGACTGCCTTTCCCTTTGATAATTACGGCCTTTTGTAGGGAGGATTAGGTGAATATGGAAGGGCTTGACATGGATATTTCACCAAAGAAGACCATCATTGATGAGGTTATATAGATATATGGGATAGTGAATGGTTATAAAAACATAGAGGATGAGAGAGAAAAGGCTGAGATAGCCAAAAGAAAATTGAGCAAAGAAGGAAAATCAGAGATGACATGAGAAGAATCCTAGAGGAGATGGCAGAAGATAGAAATCATTCAAACATGGAGCAGCCTGGTAGGGATTATGATAGACTATACATGGTTGAGTCGGTGTTAGACTTCATAGGTGTAGTTTTGCGCAATCAGATGAACACAATCTGTAATTAAGAAATGGTGTTTGAGAATAAGAGAGCCTTGGCAAGAAGCATCCATAGGATGGAGCATACGATGTCCAGGAGAAACAGACGTCGAGTAGGAGCAAAGGTTCATGTACCATCAACACAGGTAAGAATACCACTTAGCAGTAATCTTTATGTTCCAACATTGCCTAGTTAGGAAACCAATCCCAAAGGATTGATCTAGTAGAGGACGATGACGAGGCGAGTTCCGGACGAAGACATTAATTTCCTTATTTCTATTTATTTTCTTTATCTCTGAGTGATATTGTATGAGCTCTTCTATGTAACTACGGTCTTGGTGTACTTTGTGCTTAATGATGACACTTTTTATTTATGGTGGTGATATACTATGTGAAAAACTTTATTTTGTGTTTTGGTGAGAGATTTGTTATTATCGATATAATGCAGATTTTTATTCATATAGTTTTTATGCACTCTATCTTATTATAATCCTTAATTAAACTTATTCATTTCTTAATTGTCAAATTTATGATTATACCAATTTTTTAATACTTCATGTGGTATATTTATTGTGTTGGAAACCAACATTTTTAAACCTTGAGGACAAGGTTTAGAATGAGTTTGGGGGTATTTTAGGTGAAGTGTGACAAAGATAGCAAAGAAAGCAAGGAAAAGATAAGAAAGGTAGAAGAAAAGTTTAGAATTTATTCAAAAAGTTCAAACGATATTTAAGTAAGTTGACAAAATTCTTCAAATTTCTTTAAAATTCAAGTATAAATTCCATTTTACTTTATTCTTAAATAGAATGATAATGAAAATGAATATATTCTTGAATGGAAGTGATATTTTTATTACCCAAGTGAATTTTATAATAGAAGGAATCAATTTTTATACCCTTTTTTATTAACTTTACTAGTTGATGTACACACTAAATTGTATTCCTTGTGTTAGTCATAATAACGGGTAGAAGATAGAACAATAGAGTAAGATGAATAAGATAGATTTCTAAGAATATTGTGATATAAAAGTTATTGATTTAGCATTTTTGTAGTATATGTATATAAAGTTATTATGCCACAATTTAAAGAAGAAATGAGTTAGAAACCAATGAATTTCTATCAGTTAGAAAGAATATTTTCTTCAACTTTAGTAGATAGCGAGAAATGTTAATAAGATTTTAAAAATATAAATAGAGATTCCTATAGATTCCAATGGAAATGGAGCAGGGAATCTATAGTGAAAAAAATGAGAGAATCTCCAATGGAAATGGAGCAAGGACTCAAATTGAAAAGCAAAAAAATATGTTAAAAAAATAATAATTAGAATGAAGTTCAAAAGAAAATGAGAGATGAAAAAGATGGATGTTTATAAACTCTTTGAAGAAAAAATATAACTTGAGTACTTGAAGCTAGAGTTGAATGAAGTATTTTTTAATCTAACATGTTTCAAATGACACATTCATTTGTATCTTGGAAAAATCCATATTGATTTTGATTGTGGTACTATTATAAAGTATTTTCTAAATTAAAATTTATCTAGTGATTTTTGTGTCATGAGATTCTATACTAGTTATCATAAGCTTGATGCTTTGACAAGTCCAATATTAGACATTTTTTATAGTGTAATTTAGGTTGATTTTAGAGGAAAACAATGATATTACACTTGGAATTCTCTTAGTGTTGTGATTTCAAGTTTTTAAGGAGAATAATTGAAATCAGGGCAAAAAATGGTGTAAAATGCATATATAATTCTCCTATGTTGGATTTACATCGAGATTCGTATTAGGAATGAAGAGATGAGCAGCAAACAAACACTCCATCTTGCCTCGGGATCTGTGTCAACACAAGCTCCTAGTATTTCACGAGACTTCCTCTCAAGTGCTTTACCCTTCCGCAGCCAGTCCATGTGGAATCCTCCCATTCATCCACACCTCATGCACACAAACACAATTCATTCTCTCTCTCTCTCTCTCTCTCTCTCTCGTGCGCATGCTCCACGTCCCTTCCACCAATTAGCAAACTCCACATCATCGGCTCCACCTCACTCAACCAATCAGTTAGCGAAATGTGTCTAATTCCCACAGCAAAACGTACACAAATGCACAACCCCTCTCATCGAAATTAATTTCTCTATCTTCTAGAGAGCAATTGGGAAAAATTATAAAATAACTTTAAGGCTTTATTTTATACCTCTCTTTGTATATCACTCATTCTCTCCTATTATTTTCTCTAGTTTTTTAATTCATTAATGGAGTTTGTCATAATTATTGTTAGATAGTTCATTTTTAGACCGAGGGATTGCTACAATATGGTTGTAAGTATTTTTATGAGATATTTATTTTAATTTTTCTTTCATTATTATTAAATACACGTCAATCACGGATTTAACAAGTTTTTTTGTGTGTTACAAATAATGAAGATTGTATTGCATGCATAGTGTGCAATATGTACTGTGATGTTTTGATTCTGATTCTACTATAATTATTGGCAACAATTATATAGAAGTAGTAACTACGATTAATCTATAGGTCATTTTTCGAGTGGATGTTCTAGTTGATTGTGTTCTAAGTTGTGCGGCTTCGATAATATTGGCTTAGATTACACATGCTTTTCAATTGTAATACTATTGTAACTATACGGTGTTGCATTTTATCCAATGGGTAGATTTACAATGATAAGAATGTGGTATTTTAATTGAATTTATGGAAATCGGTGGTTTGCTAAAGGCTATCAACCTATAATTGAATTGTTTGAACTCATCTTTCATGATCGACGACTAATTCACTACAACTTAGTTAGTTACCTTTGGTCTAGGTTTTCATTATTCGAATTGATTAACTTAATTATTATCCTTGTGTTTGTTTAATTATTTATTGCTTTCTAAATAATATAGTTAATTGATAAATATTAAAACATGACAAAACCCCTTTTTAAACTAAAGAAAGTTACACAATCCTTGTGGAGATGATCTCACTTACCGCTACTACAAATTTAAAGTATAATAAATAGGTTACTATTATTATTGCACGCTCGACACGAGTCAATTTTTGACACCGTTGTCACGGATTGAGTTTAAATTTTCTTTGGTTTTTTTCATTTTTTTTATATATCTAGATCCCTGTCTCTAATATTTTACTGGATTATTTCATGGCCTCCTACTCTAGTAATAATGATCAATATGAAGACTCACACCATGAAAGTGTGAAAGGGGTAGGTATGTCAAATTATGAACAAAATATTTCTAACCGGCGTTTTTATGTGCAACAGAAAGTTTACTTTCACTTCAGAATATGTTGAACTCTGTTGAGCAGATGTTATAACAATGTGAGAGTAGACGAGAAACCTTTTATATCCACCTCATGTTTCATGCATTCTTGTGGAATTTGAAATAGGGATGGAAAAAAATGGGCACTTGGAAATTTTATGTGGTGTTGACAACTATATGTTAGACAGTCAAGACTATATGGATACTTATGTGTTAGAAGTCTAAGATGAACTCAAAATTCTAAAGGATGGCATGCCTATTTCATCACCCAAGGCTATGGTGAATTCGTTTGTTCGTGACTACTCTCAAGTAGTTGGTGTTACGTGATTTTTCAGGCTAAGTTCAGCCGATGACTTAAAATAAAGACGCTTGTTGTGAGGTAACCCTACCTTATTTTATTTATTTTTATGCATTTATTTCTTTCTAGTTTAGTTTAGTCTAGGATAGTTTAGTTTAGTTTACTTTATTTCAGTTATGCAAACATTTTAGCTAATCCCTAAACTCCATTTATTGATCTTTACAGGTTAAAGAAGACTTGAGAAGGAATGAGAGAGTACAATGTGCTAGTATCAGGTTTGACTTTCAATTAAATTTTAATTAGCATGATTTGAGTTACTTTTTTTAGGAAGTTGACTACTTATTAAAATTTTGTGAGTAACGAAGCGATTTTCATTATTTTATTGATTTTACCCTTAGTTGAAAAACTTCGAGCTCGAAAAATTTGGTTTAAAATTTTTAAAGTCAATTCCTCGATTTGTCAGTTCATACTTTTATTATGTTATGGTTTCAAAGTTTTTTAAGTGAAAGTCCCAAAATTTTTGAAATTTATCAAAATTTTCCAATAAATTCACTAGCAATTTTGCAGCGAATTCAAATTGAAAGTAATTCATTGGCGAAATCTGTGTTAGACTAAAAATAACTAAAAATTAATGCAAGCGAATTATTAGTGCTGTGGGTTTACGTACAAATCGCTGGATAAATCGGTACACTAATAAGACCAATTTTTTATTTTTTCAGCGATTTGTCAGTGATTTGCACTTCGAACTAGGATTCGCTACGTGAATCGGTGGAGCATAGAGACACATTTTCACCGATTTAACTAGTGAATTATCAATGATTTCTTACAAACTCAGGATTGTTGGGTACAAAATCCAGAATCTATTTTAAAAAAAACATAAAACCCAAATCAGTGAATTTCACACTCAAAATCATTGCACAACTTTAAGAGAAATCATATTTTTGCATAAATTAAACCATTTAAAGCTTGATTTTAATGTATTTAAGTGGTTCCCAACACATTCTTGATCATTTCAACCGAAAATATATCAAGTTTGATTGTTGATAGCCAAGCTAAGGCTTGTACAAGGGACTTCGAGTTGAAGCTTTGAAAATGAAATTAGGAGTGCAAAAGAGTCGATGTCTTGAGGGATTCACTCTCAAGGAAGTAATCATTCGTTTCCTTATCTAGTTTACTTTAAATTTTTTATTTTCAACTAGGACATTGATGAATTTTTGAAATATTTGACTAGTTCTTGATTTCAAAATATTTTATTGGAATTGAATTAATTTATAAGAGTATATGATTTTATCAATTTAAACGAAATGGAATGAGGTTTTTACAATGATTCTTGGCTTACATAGAAAAAATCTCAAAGTTTTTAGTTTAAAGTATCAATTCAAGGTGTTATTACACAAATTGGTTTGAGTAAGAGTTTCTAATAAGTTTCGAGGCGGTTTTAAAAGTTCAAATTGATATAAATGAGTTATTAGCAATCGTGTGCAAAACTTAGATTTTCAGTAGAAATATGAGTTTCCTTCTAAGTTTCTCACTTATTTTTAATACTTTATAAATTGGTTTGTACCGAGAATGTCTTGGAAGAGGTAGTTCTAAGTTTTGAAACACTATATTATTCTATATGTTGTGAATGTGGAAATGAAATTAATAGTGATACATTCAATGATATGTTTTAGAGCCTAAATTAGGAATTGAGTGTGTTGATCATTTGATTGGAGTATGAATATGAAAATTGAAACATAAAAATGAGGCATATCATTAGGAGTGGTATTAAATAATACATATAAATAAGTCTTGCTAATAATAATAATAACAATCTAATCAATATGGTGAAAAGAATAGACTCATAAAGAGACACTTTATCAAGAGAAAAAAAAAAAAATTGAACACATCAGATGATCAAATTGATGAATTAAAAAGCATGGTTATGCTATTATTAAAAGATAGATCAACTAAAGTGAAAATTTGTGCTTTTTGAAATAATAATAATCATTTTGATAATTAATGCCCTTTAATGCAAGAAGACAAAATTGAAAGAGTTAATGTAATAATGAACCATTATAGTGGGTTCACTAAGCCTAATTATAACTCTAATGACTATACAGATTATCTACAACCAAACATAGGAAATGGTCTAAATAACCAGAGTTATCCAGGGTTTAGGTCACTTACATAGATTGAAAGAACCATTACATTAGAAGATTTCAAACAAAGAGCAAGATCAAATAATCCAAGTACTAGGTGATATTAATGGACTGAAAAATCAATTACGTCAAATGAACCAGCAACATAATACATTCATTAATCAAACTAAAGCACCTACTCAAATTGTTCCTATTAGTCAAGCACAAATTAATGCTTTGTTTAGTAATAATGAGAAAAACATACATATACTTGAAAAAGATACCAAAAAGGGGTATAAAGAAAAAAAATATACAAAATTATTGAAGAAGAAGAAGAAATGATGGTCAGTGTCATTCCTATTAGAAGATGGATGGTAGAACAATTGAAATATACACATTTTCCTGAAAGGCTATATACCCATGATATTTAGCCTGAGTTAAAGCATATGAAAAAGCTTTACAAAAGTCTGAAATAGTTAATGAAGGATGAAAATGATAAGATTCCTGATAATTTGAATGAAGATATGTGTTTATATATTCTACCATTCCACAATGATTAGATGATGCTAGAGAGGAAGAAAATAATGAAGACATACATGAAGCATTTAGGAAAATAGAAATCAATAAATTATAGATGGAATCAATTATTCAATTTTCTAACTACGATGAAGTTTTGAAAGAATTCTCTAAATTTAAGGATAAATGTTTAGAAGAATCTAAAGAAAACTTAAGACAAAAGATGCCTGATTTAATTAAAAAAACCCCGAGAAATGTTCTGATCCATGAATGTTTGTAATACCTATTACATTAGGAACTTCTTTTATAGGTTTTGCTATGTGTGATTTTGGAGAATCAATTAATGTTACGTCGCTTAAACTATATGAGTCATTGAAAATAGGTTCGTTAACTAATACATTATTAGTCTTACTTTGGCTGATAGGTAGACATTTTCTTAAAAGTGCTAAGGTTAAGCTAAACCTTATGGTTTATTAGAAGATGTTTTAGTGAAAGTAAATAACTTAGTATTACTAGTTGACTTATATGTCTTGGAAATGAGAGATTTAATATCATTTGATTTTCCACCTATACTGTTAGGTAGACATTTTCTTAAAAGTGCTAAGGTTAAGCTAGATATCTTCGAAAGAACACTGTCTATGGAATTTGAAGATAAAATTGTCATTTTCAACTTCAATAATGAGAATAACTATAATGATTCTAATGAATTGCTTAGCAAAGAAATTGAAGTTAATGATTCTTTAGTATAAAATCCTTATAATAGTCTAAATGCTGAAGTATATGCAATTAATGCAGTAAAGATGGAAATCGAAAATAATATTTCAAAAAAGGAACTAGTTGATGACACTTTAAATGATAAGAAAATAACTCAATAATGAACAATCAAACAACTGTAAAACAAGGAAAGTACTATTAAGTCATAAGATTCAAAAGTTAAAAAGGATAATAAGATGGAAATGTTGAGTTTAGTTCCTATGATGTTGTATGACCTCTCCAAGTCAATTTAAACAGGAAGATGGCAAAGGGAGTGAATTATATCAATTCATTTTTTATAAAGGAACCATAATAAATAACTAATAAGAATAAGAATGATAAATCAAGAAACATAACACTTTCTATTGTTATCAATAGTAAGAAATCTGAAAGTGTCAAATGTGACTCAAACACATCATATTACACCCTACCTTTCTATTATCTTTTAGAACAAAATTTTCCCGGTATGAAATATGGTGAAGATCATAGTATTATAGTTTAATTTGCTAATGTATATATAATAGAGAATAAGGGTATACTTAGAGATGTGGAAGTTGAACACCCTTCCTAACAACTACAAATGCAACCTTTGACATCAATCAAGAAACTATTAAAATACATGTTGCGAATGAGAAAATTATTTTTAAACATGGTATAGAAGAACAACTTCTTTATTTAGAACCAAATTAGGATTACATGCTATTATATTATATTTTCTTTATGAATTTATATTAATTGGCTATTTCATTATATAGTAATAAAATTATTGTTTGGTGATAACATACTCAAATTCTGATAATTTTAGAAATTCTACCTTATTTTTGATGTTTACATGTGAAATATGTGAAAGAAAATCAATTAAATTGGAAAACAGTAAAACATGTCTGGCGAATTTTCAGCGATATGAATTATCACTAGAATCGATGGGAAAGTCAGTAACATATTGCATAATATATAGTGAAAAATTCAAGTTATTGATTCTATAGCGAATCCACCTAATAACTGAAAATCGTTGAACACATCAAGGGCTTATAAAAGCTTTTTTTAACCGATATAGATAGCGAATAGTTAGCGATTCCACTGAAACTCTAGATCACTAGCCCAAAATTTGAATTTTAATAGTAAGACCCCAAATTTCAAAACACATAACTTATTTCATTTACATAACAATTGCAACCTATTTGACTAGAAAATTAAAATTTTGTCTAGATTTAACCTTCATAATCTAGATTATAGTATGATTAAGTGATTCATTCCCCATTTTTTAATCATTAAATGCAAAACAAATTAAGTTTGAGAATGAATATTTATGTTTTAAACTATTAGAGCTTGAATAGGGAATTTCAAATAGAATAATAGGAAGTGAATACATAGATTCTTAATATACATGGAAAAGTTGTCAAGATGTTGGTTTTAAATTAACAATTCAATGAATTAATAGGCAATTAGTTTATTATGATTTTGGAGGTGTTTTAGGAAAACTTGAATATTGTTAATTTGTGATGTTTAATAACTTGGAATTGTGATATGTTATGAGATACTTTGACAATTGTTTTGTTTCATGATGATGAGGCTTGAATATTGTATTTATCATTAAACTTCTTCTTTGCAAGAAGTTTATTCATATATTCAAGTGTTATTTACATTAGGTTTACACATAAAAATTTGTTTATGCTTCACGAGGTATATTTGTTTTGTTGGAAATCCAACTTAGTTTTTAAACCTTGAGGACAAGGTTTGGAATGAGTTTGGAGGTATTTTAGGTGAAGCATAACAAAGAAGCATGGAAAGAAAGAAAGGTAGAAAATGAGTTCAGAATTGATGCAAAATTCAAAATTTTTCAAAAAAAATTTCGAATTCAATTAAGTATGAATTTCATTTTCCTCTATTTTTAGTTTCGAATATAATATAATGAAATGAATATATATTATATTTTTGAATGGAAGTGATTTTTTATCACCCAAGTGAATTCTATGATAGAAGGAGTCAAAATGTTTTTAAACCCTTTACGATTGACTTTACTAGTTGATGTATGTTTTGGATGAGTTTAGAGGGATTGATTGTCTTGTGTTAGTCAAAGAGAGTAGGTAGAAGATTGAAACAATAGGGCAAGATGAACAAAATAGATTTATTAGAATCTTACGATACAAAAGCTATTGATGAAGTACTTTCATAGTATATATAGACAATTATTATGCCATAATTGAAAGAAGAAATGGGTTATAAACCGATGAATTTCATAAGTTAGAAAGAATACTTTCTTCAACTTTAATGAACAGTGAGAAGTGCTAACAAGAATTTTTAAATAAAAATAGAGAGTCCCACAGATTCCAAAGGAAATGTAGCAAGGAATCTAGTGATGGAAAAAAGGTGAGGAAAGAATTCCTATAAAAAGAAATTGCGGTATCCATAGGAAATGGAGCAAGGAACCATAAAGGAATGAAAAAATAATATATAGGATGAAGTAGAAAAAAAATGAGTGATGAATATGGAGAAAAGTCTATGAAAACACTTTCAAAGAAAAGGTTTAGTTCGAGTGGTTGAAGTTAGGGTTGAGTGAAGTATTTCTTTATATAACGTATTTTAAACGATGTATTTATTAGTATCTTGACAAAATTTCTATTGATTTTGATTGTGGTGTTATTATAAAATATTTTCTAAAATTAAGATTAATCTATTGGTTTTTATGTTTTGAGATTCTATATTTGTCAGTGGAGATTAAGAAAATATATATTGTGTGTTGGCCTTAGTTGTTGATTGAACTTTAAGTTCTAAGGGGTATTGCATTTGGTGGTTGAGTTCTCATTAAGGGATGGATATTTCATTTTTCTAAATTATTTTATTCTATCATAACTTCCATTTACTTGAGGGTAATATGTTTCTACTTGAATATCACTTCTTTTTAAACTTCTATTATATAAAATTAAGCTAAATGGGTTGAAATCAGCATATAAAGAACTAAAAGAGAATATAAGTTAGAGTATTCCTTTGCTTGGGACAGCAAAATGCTGAGTTTGGGAGTTTTTGACTAGTCCAATATTAGACACTTTTTATAGTGTAATTTAGGTCGATTTTAAAGGAAAATAATGATATTACACTTGGTATTCTCTTATTTTTGTGATTTCATATTTGTAAGGAGAATAATTGAAATCGAGGCGGAAAACGGTGTAAAATCCATAAATAATAGTCATATGTTAGATTTACCTCGAGATCCGCACTAAGAACGAAGAGATGAGCAGCAAATAAACACTTCACTTTGCCTCAGGATCTGTGTCAGCCTAAGCTCCCGGTATTTTGCACGATTTCCTCTCGAACGCTTAACCCTTTCGCAGTCAGTCAACATGGCATCGTTCCATTCATCCACACCCTATGCGCATAAACACAACTCATTTTCTATCTCTTTCGTGCACAAGCTCCACGTCGCATCCACCAATCAGTAAACTCCATGTCAGCACCTCCATTTCACTGAACCAATCAGCCAGCGACACATGTCTAATTATAGCAGCAAACTGCACACAAATGGACAACCCCTATCGTCGAAATTAATTTCTCTCTTCCAGAGAGCAATTAGGAAAAAGTATAAATTAATTTTAAGGCTTTATTTTGTGCCTCTCTATATATCTCTCCTTTTCCCCTATTATTTTCTCTGGTTTTATTATTCATTAATGGAGTTTTTCATAATTATTGTTAGCTAGTTCATTTTTTAGACCAAGATATTAGTACACATGGTTGTAAGTCTTTTATGAGGTCTTTATTTTAATAGTTCTTTCATTATTATTCAATATACGTCAATCACAGATTAACAAGTTTTTTTTGCGTTTTATAACTAATGAAGATTATATTTCATGCATAGTACGCAATATGTATTGTGATATTTATATTCTGATTCTACTATAATTATTGACAACAATTATATAGAAGTAGTAACTGAGATTAATTTATAGGGCATTTTCCTAGTGGATGTTCAAGGTGATTGTGTTCTAAGTTGTTTATTATGCGGCTTTGTTAATATTGGATTAGATTAGCCATGATTTTTATTGAGTGAAATGTCATCATATTTTTACGGTGTTGGGATTTATCCAATGGGTAGATTTATAATGATAAAAATCTGACATTTCCATTGAATTTAGGAAAATCGGTAGTTGGCTGAAGGCTATCAACCTATTATTGAATTGTTCGAACTCATCTTTCATGATCGACGACTAATTGACTAAAACTTAAATTTGTAATTACCTTTGGTCTAGGTTTTCATTACTCGCGTTGATTATCTTAATTATTATCCTTGTGTTTAATTAATGATTTAAGCTTTCTAAATAATAGAATTAATTAGTAATTATTAAAACATGATAAAAATCTTTTTTAAACTAAAGAAAGTTACATAATCCCTGTGGATATGATCCCACTTATCACTACTACAAATTTAATGTATAATAATCGGTATGTATTATTATTGCACGCTTGATACGTGTCATGCTTGCTAGTAGAGATTGAGAAAACATATGTTATGTATTGACCTAGGTAATGAATTTAATTTCTAAAGAGTATTAGATTAAGTGGTTGAGTTATCATTAAGGGATGTTTCATTTTCTCTAAATTATTCTATTCTATAATAACTTTCATTTACTTGCAGGTAATATGTTTTCCTTTCGAAATCACTTCTATTTTAAAAGTTATATTATTTAAAGTTAAGATGAATTAGATTGAAATCAGTTAATACAGAATGAAAAGAGAATATGATTAGGAGTATTCATTTGCTCAACACAGCAAAGTGTTGAGTTTGGGGTATTTGACAAGTCAATAATTAGAAAGATTTTACAGTGTAATTTAGGTTGATTATATATATGGTGTTACACTAGGTATTCTCTTGTTTTTTATGATTTCAGGATTTAAATAGGAAAAGGAATAAATGGAAGAATAGAGAAATAAAGCAAAACGGTCAACTAGAAAAGAAGCTCTGCGATTAACTGGCAATTTGTAATAACAATAGGAATCGCTACCTAAATTGGCAGCAAGAAAGTGTCAGTGAATCCATAATGAATTGAAGAATTAACTAGAAATTACAAGCTGAATCGGTGGAGCACTGAGAGTCATTTCCAATGATTGACTCGGTGATTTGTGTACAAAGTAGGAGTTGTTGATAACTCCTTGAGGTCGGTTATGGGTTTTTAAAATTAATATGAAGAATTTGAGTTTATCTAGGATATGTATACGTAAGGAGACTATACAAAAATACCAGAGGGCTTCGAAATAAATCTCTCTACTTTTTGCTCTATATTGTTTCTACTGTCTATTTTATATCTCTAGCTGATGTTTGAAGATACATTGAAGCTTTGATTTATATTGAGGTATTTATTTATTCATTATGCCTTTTAATAACATATTTGCATTGTTTATTTCCAGCATGAGCGAGTAGTCTATCTATTTAAATAAACCATAAACATATATATATATTGTAGATTGATAGATAGTTATAATTATGAAATCATGAACTTAATGCTTCAAATTTATTCATACACGTCAATCACAGATTTAACAAGTTTTTATTTGCGTATTACAACTAAAGAAGATTAATATTTCATGTATAGTTGAAAATATGTTATGTGGTATTTCGATTCTGATTCTATGTCTATAGTTACTCACAACAATTATAGAAGTAGTAACTAGGAATAATCTATAGGCCTTTTCCCTAGTGGATGTTCTAGGTGATTGTGCTCTAAGTTGTTTATTTTGCGGCTTCGGTTAATATTGGCTTAGATTAGGCATGATTTTCATTGAGTGTAATGCTATCATATTCCTACGGTGTTGTGTTTTATCCAATTGATAGATTTACAATAATAAGAATGTGGCATTTCCATTGAGTTTAGGAAAATCGTTAGCTTACTAACGGCTATTAACCTATTATGAAATAAGATTTAATTATTTTCAAGATTCCATGTGTTATGATTGTAACTATAGTATGAAATGATGTTATATTTTAGTGTTTGAAAGCAATCCAAATATATTACATTGTTTAGTAGGGGTTTGTTAGATGTTTGTTTAAGATGTTTAAATGATATTGAATTTGGAGTATTGTTTAAATTAATTTGCACTGAATTGTTTAGATTAAGTTAGTTAGTATGATTAACTATGTTAGTATTTATAGTTTTTAGTTATTTAATATTTTAATTTTTATTTAATTAGATTAACTAAGTTAATAAAAACAAGAAAAAATACTTTCCTTTGAGATTCGAAAATCCCTGCGAAGACGATATCCCATTTACACAACTACAAATAATAAGAAAACACGGGAAACAGTTGTGTGCGCTCGACACGCGTCATTTACTTATGTTAAGATCTAGTATGGAACCTAGGTGGTCGGCGTTTATTGTTGCAGAATTCGGGTTTCGATTTTTACTTCTGGAATTTTGAGTTCGAGCCCAGCACCTCGCTTACAAGTGGTACGCCGCTGGTTTATTATCCAAAATTAAATTATTCGTTGTTTTGCAAAGTAACCGTGTTTAAATTGAGATATAATGCCAAGACGGTCAGGGAGTGGTAAATAACCCTAAAAACCTTTGTCACTGCGGCGAAGGCGTGACATTTATTCGAAAAGGCTTTTACCTCATTTTCAAGATATACGAATTTAAGTAAACTAACCTCAAACAAACATACTTATAACATGAACGTGAACCTATACCAATGTAGACACGAGGAGAATCAGATAGGAACTTCTTAGCTAGGATTGGATAAGATAGCAATGCTTCGAGGTTACTGGGGTTTGCTTTATCTTAAATCATGACATGCTATTAGTTATGCAAGAATTCATGATAGTGAATAGTTGATATTTTTTGGAATCAAGTTGAATATAGCTTGTCTTTCCATTTCATCTTGTCTTTTGAGCTCTCTATTTATGAATGCTTGTGGAACTAATATGCTTGAAATGAATAATTGTAATGGTATCGTAGATTGGAGAGTCAGCGACCACCGCTCATCTCCCTCTGCTATGCTTGAACATTAATTTGTTGAGGCTATGTCTTATTGGATACTATTGCAGCCAGTTGGTTGTTTGAACACCAATATGTTAAAGTCGGGTCATTTATGACACCGTTGAAGCCAGTTGGTTGTCACATCACACACTTGTATTAGTTTCTACTTCGTTGACTCTATGGCATTCATTTTATCGTTATTATCGTGTTGACTATCTTGTTCAGACTTTGTTTCATTATGCCTTGCATTATATAGTATGCTTGCTTCTTTCATGCGTGAAATGATAATAGGAATTGATGAATAACCTTGTTCATGCTAATTATTACACATTAGGTATTACTTGGATGATTATGAGTAAAGCATTCTTTGGCTTTACCGAGCCCATTAAAATATTGGTCACCCTACTATTTTCCACTTTAAGTACCTCAGTTGCTGCTTAGGACAAAGGAAAGATCAAGGTCGTAACGTAAAAGCCTTTTTCTTGTTTGCAAGGTTGTTCTATTTATATTTTTTATTGATTTTAAGTCATTATGTAATAAACAATGGATTTTACCATTAGTAAACTTTGTGAAACCCATATGTTAGTTGTTAAACTTTAGTTAAACTTTATAATTTATTTCCGTACCTAAAGAAATTAGAAGACTTTCATTATGTGTTATTTATATGTCTTAATAGTCTATTTGTAGAATTTCTTGTAGTATTTCTGTAGGTTAAGGCTTACTAGATCATCGCCCAACTCGATCGGTTATCTCGATGGGTTTGGTGATGGTTTAGACCTGGCGACCTTGTTTATAGAAATTGGGATCGTTACAGCTCACATGTTAAATCTTAAGAGAGGTTTCCCAAGGTTATACGGTGGAGTAAGATAAGTATTTAGAGAGTGGTTGCTTTACCTATCGAGAATAAGGGAACTAGGGTGTTGGGGACCCCAACACCACTAGTCTATCTAGGGAAACTATTTTAAAACCTATCTTTCAATGTCGATGATTCAACACATGAAAACAACATAGGGCTAGATTTTGGATTCCTAGACTTAGGCATGCTTTACTATTTCTGAGTCTCAATTATTTACTTTCTTGCTTAATAGACCTTTAGGATATAACTCTTTCAAAAACCACCATATTTACTTTTCTATTTGTTGAACTCAGTTTGACTGAATCCTAAATGATGATATTACATATTAGGAATTGACAAGTTAATAATTAGACACATTTTATAGTGTAATTTAGGTTTATTTTATATATAAATGATGATATTACACTAGGTATTCTTTTTTTTGTGATTTTAGGATTTAAGATGGAAAATAAAGAAATGGAAGAAAGTAGGAAGAAGAGTAAAACAGTCAAATTGGAAAAAATGTCTAGCGATTAGCCAGCGATTTGAGTTTACACTTAAAAATTGCCACCTAAATCGACAGTAGAAAAAAGCCAGCAAATCCATAGTGAATTGGAGAATGAACTAGAAATCGCCAGCTAAATCGATGGAGCACTTAGAGCTAAACTCAGTGATTTACTCGGTGATTTAGGTACAACTTAGGAATCACTGACAAATAACTAAGGTCGGTGACGGATTTTTTAGATAAGAATGAAGAATTTGTATTTATATAGGATATGTACTCTTAGAGAAACTATATAAAGGACCAGAGAGCTTCGAAATAACTCTCTCTTTTCTCTCTTATTCTCTTTTTAACTTTCTATTACTCTTCTTTTCAACCTCTTGTCTTTTAAGTTTAGTTTTATATGTGAAGCAACATTGGAGCTTTGATTAAGAGGTGTTTACTCATTTAATTATATATTTGTATTGTTTATTTCCAGCATGCTTGAGTAGTTAGTTAATCTAAAAAAACCTTAGACATGTAATATACTTTTGGATTGTTACGTAGTTATAATTATGGTATCACGTACTTAACGTTTTAAATCGATTTATACACGTCAATCACGGATTAAACAAATTTTTTTTTGCATATTACAACTAGAAATTCTTTATGTTAAGTGCATAGTGGCCAATATGTTCCTTAACATAGAGTGTCCAAATTTATGTCTATAGTTATTGACAACGGTTATAAAAGTAATAACTAGGATTAATCTACAGGGCTTTTCCCGAGTTGATGTTCTAGGTGATTGTGTTCTAAGTTATTTATTATGTAGCTTCGGTTAATATTGGCTTAGATTTGGCATGATCTTCATTGAGTTTAATGCTATCGTATTTCTACAATGTTGCATTTTATCCAATTGGTAGATTTACAATGATAAGAATGTGGAATTTCCATTGAATTTAGGAAAATCGGTGGTTGGCTAAAGGCTATCAACCTATTATAAATTAGGATTTAATGATTCCAAGATTACATATGATATAATTATAACTATAACGTGGTAATGTTATGTTTAGTGTTTGAAAGCAATTCAAGTATATTACAATATTTAATGTAGGTTTGTTTGGAGATGTTTGTTTAGATATTTCATTAACATTGATTTATTGATTATTTGAATTATAAGTTTGAATTATATTAGGTTAGTTTATTAAATTTAAATTGCTTATAGTTTAGATATTTTAATTAATTTTTTATTTTCTTTGCATATTGTTAAGTGTTTAATTCCCGTTTAATTAAATTAATTAATTTAAAACAGGTTAAACCCTGGTAAAACTTTAGGGTAGCATTAATTCTTAAGAGATTTGAAAAATCTTTGTGGTGACGATATCTCATTTACCACTACTACAAAATAATAACTAAATACGAAAAATTATAGTGCACGCTCGACACGTGTAAATTTTTGTCGTCGTTGTCGGGGACTTTAAAAATAATCTCTTAGAAGTCTTCTTATTGAAAGTCGTATAATATGGTTGAAGATGAGGAAGAATTAACTTTTAAGCAATCTAAAAGGAATGTCACAGCTCATGAACCTACGTGTATAACTTACACAACATAATTTTTGAAATTCGAATTGAAGTTTAGACTCATAAATTCTTTACCACGTTTCTATGGTGAAGATGGTGAAGATGCTCAAAAGTTTATTAAAATGTTTGTAGAAAAGTAAACATGTTAAAATGAAGGATATAGAAATAGATTATGTTAAATTAAAAGCTTTTCCTTTGTATGTACCTCAAAATTCTATAACCAATTAGTCAAAGATGCTACAAGTCTTTCTTGATCAATATGTCCCAACAAGACAAATTGATTTATATAGACAAAAAATTAGTACTGCTAGGATGGAAAATGGAGAGACTTTTGATGAATTTTGGGATAGGTGTCAAAGATTGATTTCTTTATATCCAATGCATGGATTTACATAAGAAAAAACATTAATGCAATATTTTTACGAAGGATTGAATCACTTAGAACAAAGATTCTTAGACATAGTGTGTGGAGGGTCTTTGCTCGACAAAACACAAACTTTAGTAAGAGAAGCTATAAATAAAATGACTAAACAATCTAAGCAATATGGTGAGAAGAGTGAACTGACCAAAGATAATCTAAGTGAGATGAATAGGACAAATAAAACACCACATGATAAGATAAACGAGCTAAAAGTCATGGTTGAATTATTACTAAAGGAGTGATCAAGCAAAGTAAAATCTTGTAATGAATTAAGGCATTCAAATTATGAATACCCTTTGAAACAACAAACCAAAATAGAAGAAGCTAATTCTATAATGAACCAATATGATGGATTTGATTACCCCAATTATAACTTTAATAGTTATGCAAATTACTCACAACTGAATGTATGTAATCATATTAACAATTAGGGTTATGAAAGGGTATAACATCGAATAATTTCGAAAGAGAAAAAGATCAAATAATTCAAACATTATAAAATGATGACTAAATTGAAAAACCAATTGAGTTAAACGACAACACAAATGAGAGAATTTGTAAATCAAAGGAAATTACCATTTATACCTTACCCTACTTTATATGAAAAAACACTAGCCATAACATTAAGGGTGGTAAGCAGATGGATGAACATAAAATGCCGGACCATTTAGTTTCTAGAAAAGAAATAGAAGCAATACTAGAAAAAGAAATTGAAGTAACAAGTGGCAAGATTCCCAAGGAAAAAGGTAATGAGCTTGATAAAAATAGACCAATTAATATGAAACCACCATTCATTGTTTGGAAGATGATAAAAGTGCTATGAAACTGCAGGAAGAAAAACAATATTTCATACATTAAAGAAAGTAGTAGTTAATATACCTTTGTTTGAAGTCATTTAAAATGTACCTAAGTATCAGGAATTTATAAAAAATTTATGCACTAATAAGATTAAGGCTAATGAAAAGGTGAGTCTAGGAGAACATGTATCCATATTAATTCAAAAGAAGTTACCTCCTAAATGTTCTAATCCTTGAATGTTTTTCGTTCCATGTACGATTGAAAATATAGGAATTCCTAAAGCATTATGCGATCTAGTAGCCTCCATAAATGTTATGCCTTAATCTATTTATTTATAAATGACATACATACATTTAGAAGAAATTGGTATAGTCGTACAATTAGCAGATAGATCCACTGTTAAACTAGTACGGTTACTAGAAGATGTACTAGTCAGGGTTAATGATTTAGTCTTCCCAGCAGATTTCTATGTCTTAGATATGAAAGAAGATAATTTATCTAATAGGACTTCAATAATCTTATAAAGACTATTTTTGAACACAGCAAAAACAAAGATTGATGTTTCAAATGGAATAATAACAATGGAAGTAAATGATGATACAATGAATTTTAATATATATGATGCAATGAAATATCCAATAGATGTTTTTTCTATATGCACAGTAGATATGATATATCCGTTAATAGACAAATCTTTTAAAAAAACTAAAATAGATAAATTGGAACTGGTAATTGAAGATTTATAAGAAGATGATCAAAGAGACGAGGAAGTAAAAGAGATAATAAGTACTTTAGAATCATATAATGAACTACTAGAACTTACTTATTACCTAGAATTATCTAGATCTCATTTTAAACTTTTACGTTCTATAGTTAAAGCCCCAAAATTAGATTTAAAAACCTTGCCATATCATTTGAAATATGTTTATCTAGGGGTCTGTGATAAATTACAAATAATAATTTCTAATAAACTGACAAGTCCAAAAGAAAATAAGTTTATAAATATATTGAAAGAATTTAAAGGAGCATTAGGATGGACCACAACTGATATTAAAGGAATAAGTCTAGCTACGTGCATGTATAAGCTAAACCTAGAAACTGATAAAACAACTTCTAGACAACCTCAAAGTAGATTAAACTCACTTGTAATGGATGTAGTAAAAGCTGAAATATTAAACTATTAGACGCAGGAATGATATTTCCAATAGCTGATAGCAATTAGGTTAGCCTAGTCCAAATAGTCCCTAAAAAGACAAGAATTACAATAATAACAAATGAGCATGGAGAATTAGTACCGACTAGAACCCAAAACGGTTGGAGGGTATGTACAGATTATAGAAAATTGAATGCCTCAACTAGGAAATACCACTATCCACTATCGTTTACAGATCAAATGTTAGAAAGATTAGCTAGAAAAATACATTATTGTTGTCTAGATGGTTATTCAGGATTTCACCAAATACCTAAAGCTCCAGAAGATCAGGGAAAAAACTACTTTTACTTGCCCTTTGGTACATTTGCTTATAGACGTATGCATTTTGGTTTATGTAATACACCTGCAACATTTCAAAGGTGTAGGATTAGTATTTTCTCTTATTATGTGGAAAATTTCATTAAAGTTTATATGGATGATTTTAGGTTTATGGTAATTCTTTTGATGAATGTTTAGTTAATTCAACTAAAGTACTTAAAAGATGCATAGAAACGAATTAAGAACTGAATTATGAAATATGTCATTTCATGGTAGATCAATGACTTATATCAGGACATATAGTGTCACATAAAGGAATAGAGGACATCCAACAAAAATTCAAGTAATCAAAATGTTATCTTACCCACCACGATAAGAGAAATACGTTCATTTCTTGGCCATCCAAAATTTTATAGAATTTGTAAAAGATTTACCTAAAATTACACAACCTTTATGCAAACTTTTAAAGACATTCCTTTTGATTTCACCAATGATTACAAGATAAATTTTGATAAATTAAAGGATTCTTTAATAACCACACCTATGATTAAATCACCAGATTGGTCGTTACCCTTTGAAATTATGTATGATGCAAGTAACAATGTAGTTGGAGCGATTTTAGGTTAAAAAGTAGGAAAAGAATCTCATGTTCTATATTATGTTTCTAAGACACTAGATCCAGCCCAACATAATTATACCACTACTGAAAAATGAACTCTTAACGACAGTTTTTGCCTTAAAAAAATTTAGACCATATTTGTTAGGAACAAAAGTAATAGTTTATTCAGATCATCCAGCTTTGCGATATTTAATGACAAAACTAGATGTAAAACCTAGACTAATAAGATGGATAATACTTCTATAAGAATTCGACCTTACTATAAAAGATAAGAAAGGAACTAAAAATCTTGTCCGAATTGCCAACGAACTAGAAACTTAGGACATAGATATCAAATGCCTTTAACTCCGGTTCTATTTTGAAAAGTGTTTGATGTATGGGGTATAAATTTCATGGGACCTTTTCCACCATCAAATGGCTATGTTTATACTTTTCTTGTTGTAAATTATGTGTCTAAGTGGTAGAAGCAAAAGCTATAAAACTAATGATTCAAAAATAGTGATTGATTTCCTTAGATAAAAATTTTTTACAGTTTTTGGAGCACCTAGAGCACTTATAAGTAATAGAGGTTCACATTTTTGTAATCGATTAGTTGCTAATCTACTTGCTAAGTACAACGTCACATATAGTACATCTACTGCATATCACCCACAAACTAGTGGACAAGCTGAAACGTCGAATAGAGAAATTATGGGCATATAGAATAGTATTTAAGACACCCATAGGCATGACACCTTATAGGTTAGTATTTGGAAAAGCATATCATTTACCAATAGAACTAGAACATAAAGCCTATTAGGCAATAAAAACATGTAGCATGAATTATAATTATGGGTGGCAATTCGTGTTGGTAAGTCGTAAACGTGTCGTGTCGTAAACAAGTCATGACCCATATAATGTTAACCCATTACATAACATTTTTATTAATCATGTTAATCGTTTTTGTGTCTAAGTCGGACGTGTCAAGCATGTCATGTATTCGTGTCACCATTTATTAATTATTTTTTTACAACTTTTATAGTTTGTTTACTACTTTTTTAAATATATGTACTTGAATAAATTTATACAAACATAATTAAATAGCCAATAAAATATAATGTGGTTGTATATAGTCTTAAGTTTTACTTTAATTTTTCATTCAAGTCTTTATTACTCTTAATAATAGAGGAGAAATCACTCGTAATAATAACATATCAAAATTATAAGAATTGTCTAAAAAATACCTAAATTTTACTTTGGTGAAAAGTTTTATTTTTTTCTTAAAAAATTATAATTAATAAAATCCAAAACATAAATAATATATTAATAGTAAAATAAATATTCCCTCTAAAAAATCAAATAAAATATGATAAAAGATGTCTACAAATAAAAGAATAAATCATGTTATTAAGATGTATTCATATGGGTGAATTTTGTACTAATCTATTTATTATACCCATATTTAATATTTATACATTATTGTTTAATCGTGTTAACCGAGTCATAAATGAGTTAAGCAGGTTGACATGTTAATGACTCGTTTATTAACCATGTATAAATGTGTTAACATGTTTATTACCCAGGCACACTGATGTCAAACCCATGATAAGTTTATTACATGTCGAGTCATTTCGTGTTAATCGTGTCATGACCCAAATTGCCACCCCTAATTACAATGAAAACAAAACCAAAGCATTTCATGATAAGAAACTAGGAATGACGTCTATGAAAATGCATCAATTTATAAAGACAAAACCAAAGAATTTCATGATAAGAAATTAGTTCCTAAAAATTTTCAAGTAGGAAATTAAGTTCTACTCTTTCGTTCAAGATTTAAATTATTTCTTGGAAAACTTCGTTCGAGATGGATGGGACCTTATCTGGTTGTCAATTTACTACCTCATAGTGCAATAGAAATAGAAAGCTTAGAAACAAGACAAATATTTAAAGTAAACGGTCATAGGTCACAACCTTATTATGAAAATTTTGTCGAACGAGATATGAAGATGGTCAATCTTGAGAATGACCAACAAAATCCGCAAAGTAAGGAAATGAAGTTTAATTTTTGCATCCATGCGAGTGAAACTGTTAAGAATGAAACCATTACACTATGGATATATAAGAAACCATGTAACAAAAAGAATAAATCAAAGAAGTAACAACATGAAGTTCAACATAAAAAAAGGAAGCAACCGGCAAAAGAAGAATTTACTGATGAGCAACTAAAGCTTTGAGATTTAGGACATATGATTGAAATTTACTATGATAATCCAGAGAAACTCTTCCTCTACATGATGATCAATGATGTCAGTTTCTCTAGTGTTTTACTTGACACAGGAGTTGATACATATATCTTACCAAAACAATGGTGCAAAAAACGCCAAGTTGAAGATTGATTTTATACCACCTTTCATTGTCCACAAAGCAAATGGTGATAATATCTTTCAACTATAAACATCAATGAATGTGCCAGTGCAAGTGGGACGATTCAAGTATCTCATCAACTTCTTGGTAGTACCACATATTAAGAAAAATGATGTGATATTAATGAGACGTACTTTTCTTAAGACAGCTAGAGCTATTCTCCATGTCGAACAACATATAGTTACACTTAGGATAGGAAACGGTTATATGTATATTTAGGATGGTTACGAGATGGACGATTACATTAATGAAGACAATTATGATGATGATTATGAAGGTGAGACATCCTATCGTGATAATTATCCTAAAGGACATTATGCAAATAATAAGAATTATAAGGTAGATGAAAACTTCAAGAATGATAAAGAATCGACTGATAGTCAGTTTGACTCGCTCAAACTGAGCAATGAGTGATTTTCTCTATCAAGTCGAGCCAATAACTATAAACAAAAGTGTTTTATGTGAGACAGCCCATACTATATCTTTATTTTTAATTTTAGTAGTAGGATTAGTTAGTTGTTTTCTATTTTATCAAATTTTGACTCTTATAATGGAAATATTTTAAGATTACAATCCTAGAATAAGTTCATGTAAGGGGGTTGATCAAGCCAATGTCTTTCTATATTACTAGATTTAGAATAGTTAGTATATTTTGTCTCTCTCCTTTGAACTCTATTTTGGGATATCCCCAATTAAGAGGGGGATGATCGAGTTGTTTTTCAGTTGAATCTTATTTGTCTTTAATTATTTTACGTAATAAAGCATTTATTTAGTATAATATTCCCTAATTAAAAGTCCAAATTCATTTTCATAATATTACTTGTAGAGTACTGATCAAATTCTACCTTAATTATGTTACAATGTGTAATAATTAATCAAATACAGAATATATCAAAAAAACAGCAAGAAATGACTCAGCGATTTCTCAGCGATACCAATTAACACTGGGAATTCTTGGGTAAATCTCCAGCAGTTAGCAGGTTTTTAAGTGAGAATTGACACAGCGATTTGTTAACGATTTTAGTTTTATACTATGATTCGCTAAACTAATCACTGGACCACTGAGACCAATTTTTAGCTATTTCACTGGCGATTTTTCTGTGATTTCACTTAAACCCTGATTCATTCAGCATGAATCCTTGTTTTTAAAAATAGAACCCCAAATCGCCAACAATAAAACCTTTCTCGCCAAAACCCTTTGCACCCATTCGATTAATTAATCGATTTTAGCCTAGATTCAACCCTCCAAAGCTTGAAGTAGAGCTTAGTTAAGTGCATCCCACCTTGCGTAATAGTGTTTCATTCCTATAAATTTCGAACCCACGTTCATACAACCTCATTAGGGCTTGGTGAGTGTTTTTTTCAAAATTGAGGCTTGGTGAGGGGGTTTAAGGAGCTAATAGAGCATAACACTAAAGAGATTCACTCTTAAAAAGGCAATGAATCGATACTCTAAAATCCTTTTGATTTTGATGTCTCGAACAAAAATTGATTTTTGAAATATTTTCAAACATATGTACTTTTTGGGTTTTTATTGTAAATTATTTTTGGAAATGATTTTTGATGCACATTTTCAATTTGAATATGGGTTTTCAAATGAGTTTGGGGGTTTCTACAAATTTCTCAAATATATATACATACTTATTATAGGGATATGTCGATACAATTATTTTATACGAATCATTTTCAACTCTATCGAGATTCTATGCTTAAACCTTTTCATAAACTTGTATTCCTTACCATATTAGTTTGAGTTTTCAACTACAAGATTCCAATTTACCTATTTCATTATAGTTTAGTTATTTTATAGCAGGAGGATGTAGAGGAAGAAGTAGGAGTAGTAAACAAGACAAGGGGAAGGGGGCAGTGCAAGCAAAATAAAAACAAAGGTATGCAGGCAACCTAATGAATATTATACCAATCGAGATTACTATTCAAGAACCTAGACCTGGGAGGACTGAACTTATAGAGCAATCTCCGTTGTCTTCTGATGGGGAAGAGTATTTTAAGAATCTAAGCCCCAGTTACTTCGTGCCTTATGGCCCTTCTTTGTTTATGAGACCAAGAGCTCAGATGAGGTATTATAGTGCTAAAAAAGAGAGTCATAATTCCTGAGAAAGTGTCTAACATTCAAAATGTGAGCAAGTATGAGGGCAAAATTGTAAACATCATCAGAGATAAGGAATAGGAGCGACTTTTGCGGGACTATGCTGGTCGAGGAGAAAGAGGATGCTCGGAAGTTGTACGACAATTTCATGCAAATGGGCATGTTAATAAGGAATTGGACAAATTAGTAGTTAAAGGGAAAAAATTGATATTTCACGTGCAAGGTTGAACAGATTGTTTGCTCTACCATAAAACAGATAGAGAACTGAGGAGGAGTACCCTGAATGTCATTTATGAAGATAAGGAATCATATCCCTTTCAGATAATCCAAGACGCGTTAGAGATGCCTCTAGGGAGGGGATTTGCGCTCGATAGCGAAAGCCACTTAAAATTTATTGAAACCACCTATTTTAGGAAGATTACGAAGAGTTAGAGTTATATTATAGATGCATGTTTTTATTCAACAAAGTAACACTTGGAAGTGAAGAACCCTAGAGTTGTTTTATTGTACCTTATAGTGATGAAGAAGGGTTATATTGATGTCGAAAAAATTATATATGATTCTATGAAGTTTGCAATGCAAACTACAAAAAATGAAGGACTACCATTCCCAATTGTGATCACTGAATTGTGTAGGATAGCATGGTTGGGTTTCAATACTGAATTCGATATATTGCTCGAGAGGACCATAAATGATGTGGGAGTACAATGAATGAGAAATGTGGTAGGATATAATGACTCGGAGGATGAACGAGAATCATACAATCCCATAAATGCGAGAAAAGCAAGAAGGCAAAGCACAACTGAAAACGTAAGGAAAATAAGAGAAAACACATAGAGAGTAGCAAGATTAATGGCTAGAGTGAACGTATTAAATGTTGCTATGAGTTCGACACTTTCTTTGTCGCAGCCTAAAAGGAAATGATTTTTTCGGACCATATTTTCTTTACTTATATTTAGCTAGACGAATATTCATTGCAATGAAGAAATGATAGTAGCAAACGAAAGGAATTTACAACGCTACCATTTTATGTCTGAGAGAAGGCATGATAGTCATTTGCTAGATTCGAGGAGAAGCGTCCACATCCCATCTTTGCAGTTGCAATTTTCAACTTGGACTTACAACCGAGCTGATAGTTATGTTCCCCAACTCTTCTGCATAAATGGATGAAGATGATGAAGTTGACAATGAACTTATTTCTGGACACCGTCGTATGCAAGTTTTCTCTTGTATGCAATATACGATTGAATGATACAATGTATTACTCTTGTTGGATTTTTTGTTAATGAAAGTATATGTTCCCTTCTGCATTCCATTCATTTGAGAATTGTTGAATTCAATATTTGCATATTTGTTTACATTTTTATTACATATATCAAATCATTTATGTTTCACGTCGTATATTTGTTATGTTGAAAAGCCAACTTGATTTTCAAACCTTGAGGAAAAGGTTTGAAATGAGTTTGGGGGTATTTTAGGTAAAGTATGACATTGATGGCAATGAAAGCAAAGAAAAGAATGAAAGGTAGAAAATAAGTTCAGAATTGATCCAAAAAGTTAAAAAAAAAATTGATCCAATATTCAAGTAAGTTGAAAAAAAAATTTCAAATTTCTTCCGAATTCTAGTAAGTATAAATTTCATTTTCTTTATTCTTAGTTAGAATGATAATGAACATAAAATAGGTTTTTGAATGGAAGTTATATTTTTATCACCCAAGTGAATTTTATGATAGAATGAATCAATTTTTATACCCTTTTTGACTAACTTTACTAGTTGTTGTATATACTAAATTAAATATCTTATGTTGGTCATGATAATGGGTAGAAGACCGAAACAATAATGCAAGAAGAACAAAATAGATTTCTAAGAATCTTATAATACAAAAGCTATTGATTAAGTATTTTAATAGTATATATATTAAAAGTTATTATACCACAATTGAAATAAGAAATAGATTAGAAACCGATGAATTTTTATAAGTTAGAAAGAATATTTTCTACAACTTTAGTAGATAGTGAGAAGTGTTAACAAGATTTTACAAATATATAGAGAGTCCTATAGATTCCAAAGGAAATGGAGCAGGGAATCTTTAGTAGAAGAAATGTGAGAATGTCCAAAGGAAATGGAGCAGGGATTCAAAAGCAAAAGTAAAAGAAATATATATTAAAAAAATAATTAGAATGAAGTAGAAAACAAAATATGAGATGAAAAAATGGATGTTCATAAACTCTTAGAAGAAAAGATTTAACTCAAGTACTTGAAGCTAGAGTTGAATGAAGTATTTCTTAATCTAACATGTTTTAAATGACATATTCATTGGTATCTTGGTAAAATTCATATTGATTTTGATTGTGGGACTATTATAAAATATTTTTTAAAATTAAAATTAATCTAGTGGTTTTTGTATTTCGAGATTCTATTCTACTTATCGTAAGTTTTATGCGTGTCAGTGGAGATTGAGAAAACCTATATTGTGTATTGGCCTTGGTAATGAACTTTAAGTTCTAAAGGGTGTTATATTGGTTGGTTGAGTTATCATTAAGGGTTTTTTTATTTTGTCTAAATCATTCTATTATATCATAACTTTCATTTACTTGTGGGTAATATGTTTTCATTTGAAAATCACTTCTATTTTAAAATTTATATTATTTTAAGTTAAGGTGAATTAGATTGAAATCAATTTATAAATAATGAAAAAAGAATATGAATGAGAGTATTCCTTTGCTCGGGACAACAAAAAGCTAAGTTTCGGGGTATTTGATAAGTCAATAATTAGACACATTTTATAGTGTAATTTAGGTTGATTTTATATATAAATAATGATATTACACGATGTATTCTCTTTTTTTTGTTATTTCAGGATTTAAATAAGAAAATAAAGAAATAAAAAGAAACTAGGAAGAAGAGCAAAACAATCAAATCGGAGAAAATGTCCAGCGATTAGCCAGCGATTTAAGTTTACACTGAAAATTGCACCTAAATCGATAACAGGATAAAGCCAGCGAATCCATAGCAAAATGGAGAATGAATTAGAAATCACCAGAAAATCGGTGGAGCATTGAGAGCTAAACTCACTGATTTACTCAGCAATTTAGGTACAACTTAGGAATCGCTGACAAATCGTTGAGGTCGGTGATAGATTTTTTAGATAAAAATGAGTTATTTGTATTTATCTAAGATATGTACTCTTAGAGAAACTGTATATAGGACCAAAGAGCTTCGAAATAACTTTTTTCTCTCTTATTCTCTTTTAACTTTCCATTACTTTTCTTTTCAACCTCTTATCTTTTTAGTTTAGGTTTATATGTGAAGCAACATTTGGAGCTTTGAGTAAGAGGTATTTATTTATTTAATTATGTCTTTTAATTACGTATTTGTATTGTTTATTTCCAGCATGAGTGAATGGTTAGTTAATTTAGACAAACCCTAGACATGTAATATACTTTTGGATTGTATGTAGTTATAACTATGGAATCACGTACTTAATACTTTAAATTGATTCATACACGTCAATCACGGATTAAACAAATTGTTTTTGCGTATTACAACTAGTGATTCTTTATGTTAAGTGCATGGTGGCTAATATGTTCCTTAATATAAAGTGTATAAATCTATGTCTATAGTTATTGACAACAATTATAAAAGTAGTAACTAGGATTAATCTATAGGGCTTTTCCCAAGTGGATGTTCTAGGTGATTGTGTTCTAAGTTGTTTATTATGCGGCTTCGGTTGATATTGGCTTAGATTAGGCATGATTTTCATTGATTGTAATGCTATCGTATTTTTACGGTGTTGCATTTTATCCAATTGGTAGATTTACAATGATAAGAATGTAGCATTTTCATTGAATTTAAGAAAACCGGTGGCTGACTAAAGGCTTTCAACCTATTAAGAATTATGATTTAATGATTCCAAGATCCATGCAATATAATTATAACTATAATGTGAAGTAATGCTATGTTTTAGTATTTGAGAAAAACCTAAGTATATTACAATGTTTAGTGGGGTTTTGTTTAGAAGTTTGTTTAGATATTTCATTTAAATTGATTATTTGAATTATTAGTTTGAATTATATTAGTTTAGTTTATTAAATTTAAATTTTTTATAGTTTAGTTATTTTAATTAACTGTTTATTTTGTTTGCATCTTATTAAGTGTTTAGTTCCCGTTTAATTAAATTAATTAAATCAAAACAAGTTAAATCCTTTAAAACTTGAGGGTAGACTTAATTCTTAAAAATTTTGAAAAAAAAATATATGTGGAGACAATATCTCATTTACTACTACTACTACTACAAAATAATAGTAAAATACGAGAAATTATTATGCGTGCTCGACACGTGTCAGGAATTCACTCTGAAATATCACTCATTAAAGGTGATTGTGGTACTAATGTCTTGAATAGGAAAAAGACAGAAGACATAGTTACAATAAAATATTCTCAGTAATGTCTCTTAAGTGACATGTGTAATGGTGATCAATTGAAGTCATGCGCATACACATCATCAACTGAGTTGTCTGGATTAGTAATTACAAATCAGTTATTTGGAGCTCAGATTGGAGTTGAGCTAATGACAATTAATTGAGTGGTGAATTGTTGGATAAATTTATTGAGATTATCTAGTAAGTCAAAGTTTGACCACTAGTTATTAGTATTTTGTAAGGATAATCTCAGATCATAACATTGAGTATGTAAAGAAAGTTCTTGGAACTCAAATCAAAAAGTGAGGCAAGAATGTTATGGGAATCTCATGGATTTCTTTAAAATTCATCCAGACGAAAACCATAATCATTATGATAAAAATGAGTTGTTAATGACCTGGGATGAAAATTGACGGTGACAATTTTATAAAGAAATATAAGATATATCAGTAAGTGGAAGCTGAGTGGTATTAACCTACAGGGTTATATTATTCTTGCTATATATGAATGAAAACTCATGCTAAAAAATTTATGGTGGACTCACTAAATTGTAATGACAATTGAAAGTTGTTGATGTTGTAGTTGTGGGATTGATTGAATCTATGAATTTCTCGCTAGTATCAAGGTTTAATTCTTATGGAAGAGTAAGTGAGATGTATGTGAGTAGAATGAGTTGAGAGTTTATGGATAAACAGAATTATTATTTCGGTGAGGAACTTAAAGTTTACTTCCCGGTGGGGAAGAGATGTATAATAGTTGGGAGAGACATTTCTTAATCTTAATACACTATATCTGTAGCTAGTTTTAGTTCCAGATAATATAATTTTCGAGCTTGTGACTTGGAATGTGATAGTTATTGGAAGAAATATATTTTGTTGTGAGAGTTCTCTGGTAATGATATTATCATGTTCTATATGATGTGGTGTTTCCCTTAAAAGCTTGTATGCTTAATTTCATTATCAACTAGGATGAACGACAAATAAATATACAAGTTAATTCGAGCTTGAGTAATTTAGAACTACACAGAAAGGTGTTAGCAGATTGTCAATATGCAACTACAATTCAGTTAAATGGAAAGAATATGTTGACAAGCATTATAGGTTGTTGAAATATTCAAAAGATGTATGCATTCTTTTGAACTTCTCACCTATGAAAGTGCGATGTAGATTCAAAAATTTTAAGGTTAAGGAATTAACTTGAGAAATGAGGAAATAACTCCCCTATATCTTCAAAGTTACGGTTAGTTAATAAAACTTAATTTCGATGACGAAATTTCTTAAGTTGGGGAGAATGTAATGACTTGTGTCCTTAACTTGGTTATTAACGCTAATCCAAAAATTAATTAATCTGAGTTAGACTCATGGTTAAGCCCGGTGACAAGTAAATTAGACAGTGTTTTATAGTGTATTTTAAAGTAATTTTGGATGTAAAAGGCTATATTACACTAAGTTTTCCCTTGCTTTTGTTATTTTTGGTAATAATTGGAATATATAAAGAAACGGATTAAAAAGATAAGAAAATGAAGGATTTAACCAAGTGAAATTATTGTACATGGATTCACCAATGAACTAAGAAAGAACTTGAAATCACTACTTTCGATTTGGCAGCGCTTCGAGATTTACATATAAATCACCAAACAAATCGGTGGAGCATAGAGGCACTTTTCCAAGGATTTAACTAGCAATTTGAGTTATAGGTGGAATAGATGATGAATCGTTGGATACAATTTCGAGAATATTAGATAACTACAGAGTTTGAGTTGGTTTGGGATATGTATTACTTAGAATATTATATATGAACTATAGACTATGAAAGAAGAAGCCTTTTGATAGTTTAACACTTTTTAATTAGTTTGGAGATCATTTTTTATTGTTTTTATTGCTTTTGGAGAAGATTGGAAGATTCAAGCATTTAATAATAAGGTATTTTTAATTATGTCTTTTATTTATTCTATTATGATGTTTATGATGAATATGAGTGCGTAGTTTATTAATTTAAACAAAGTCGAAACATGAAATTGATCCATATTGCGATGTAGTCATAATAGAGATGATTTTGTACTTAATGCTTTAAACCAATCATATTCTTTAATTCACTGATTTAATAGATTGTTATTTGCATCATGAATCTTGGTATTGCATGCATAGTGGCCAATGTGTATTATGGTATTTTGATTCTATATATAGTGTAAAGTAGTAACTAAGATTGTTTAAAAGGTCTTTAACCATTTAGATGTCCTAGGTGGATTGAGATCTAAGTTTAATATTGAAGTGGCTTTCCGAAGGTATTAGGCTCATTAGTTTGAAGTTTTCATGGAACATAATGTTGTTTTATTGCCTAAAGTTAATTTCTTTAAGCTTTCGAATGATTAATTCAATAAAATTAGAATGTGGCTCTTCCATTGATATAAGGAGAACTGATGGCTTGCTAAAGGTTGTCTACTTACTTATGATTAGGGTTTAATGATCTAGAATACTTTATAAAGATATTAAAGTATGCTTATGACTATGAGTTAAGTAATATGTTTGGACACAAAACAGATTGATGTTTTATTGTTCTGGATATTTGTTTAGATGTTTATTTTATATTGTTTTCTATTGAATTGAATTGATTAGAATTTCGTAAAGTTAATTTGTGTTAATTAAGTTAGTTTAATTATTTTAGTTGACTAATATAGTTTGAATTAGTAATTTCAATTCCTGTTTTAATTAAATTAATTAAATTAAAGTAAAAATAATAAAACTTTTTTCTTAAGGAGTTTGCAAAATCCCCATGGAGATGATCCCACTTACCACTACTACAAAATTTAAAAGTATAGTAAAGGTAGAAAATTTATTTGTATACGCTCGACACGTGTCACCTCGCTTGTACAGATTAGCGTATAAGTGCGATTGTTGTGATGTATTATATTTGGTTGTTGTGGGAAATAATTAATTGAACTATAGGTTATTAATGTGAATTAATATAAAACCTATAGTTGGAAAGTAAATGATAAATAAATTGATGGTACGCCTAGAGTAACAAATGTGAATCGTGGGGGATTACACGGGGGGACGTGGAAGTAATGTGTACGCTCAGGTGTATATGTAGGCATACGTGGCAAACGGATAAGTCGTAAAATGCATAGGTGTATATATATTTATGTATATTGATATATAAATATATATAAATAAACTAAGGTTGGAAATGAATTGTTTAATTCACTGGATGTACCTCGAGATACATTGCATGCCTGATTGGTGTCACAATAACATGGGTGTCATTTTAAAGCAACTCACTTTTACATGGTTTTCGAGATCTGTGGAGGTTGAAAAAGATGATGATCAATGGATATGTATATATATAATTATAAGCTTGATTTGATTAATATGGAGTATTGGATTGCCTCGAAAAGAGCTTAAGTAGATGATTGTGTTAAGATCTGTGTCACTTTAGTGTTGTGTCACTTTAACACAATATCTATTTGATCAGCCTTAAGATAGTGCTATGCACATCTCGAGGAAAATCCATATATATAAATAAAAAATCAACTCAAGCTTATTACTATTTCATCGATCGAGAGAGAGGAAGCAACGAAAGGTTTGATTCAAAAGGAAGGAATTCGAAAGAGGAGTTTCGAGTGCCTTGAAGTGATCACGCAAAGATTAAACCACTAGTGATTACGAGATTCATCACAATTGGTAAGTCAAGATTGGTTTGAGTTCAATTTGTGAATTGGTGATGAATTCTATATTAATTGTAGTTGTTGTTGATTTGAAATGGGTTAAGACCTCATTAGAGGCCCTCCCTGATGTCGTGGGGAGATATGGATGTTGTTGTTGAGAGTTGGGGATCAAACAGGGCTGTTGCGCCCTGTTCTCTGTTCAAATGTTCGCCATTGGAGCACGCTCCCTGAACCAGCGAAGCGCACTTCCATAAAAAACTCTGAAGACCCAGATTAGTGGAGTGCGGCCCACCAAATGAGGGAGCATGCTCCCACCTTAAAAAACATCAATTCTACTATTTTTTACTTGGAATTTCCTGAGGGCTTAAGGATTATTTTAAGGGTTCTAAATTTATGGTATTAGACCTATATTGACCTCAAATGGTTTGGGATAGGTTCTCGAACACCGGGGAAAGTTTGAGTAACCCGAAAAGTTAGGAAATTGAAAATGAAACCTAATCGAGGTAAGTATGGATTCATTTATTTATCAACTTTGTCTGGCTATGTAGTATACTTAGTTCGTATAGTTTATAGACTTGAATGGGGGCTATGTACACTGTGATAAGTTATAATAAAATGAAAAACGATGTATGATTTGATTTGCGAGAGTAAACCCTGAAGTTGAGAATAGATTGTATATGATATGAGTTTGGTTCTCGGCCTATATGTTAAATTCTACTTAGCTAAATAAGTGGCGTGGAATACTCATTCACTAGTGGGCTTAGGATATAACCATTTAAACAGTGACAAGTGGTCAGATAGTACATACACGCAATGTACTGGTCAGGTTATGGTGTCATTGTAGTTGATGGGTAATCGACCCTAATTTTATAAAATAGAGAAAATCACAGTGTAATAGCCATTGACTATATGACTTGCATCCATTTATCTATTAGATCATATGATTCCTTATACCTTGCTAGCTATGACTGGTCATATTGCTATTGCATTGTGAATCCATACTTACTGAGCAAGTTCGAGCGCTCACCTAAATTAATATTTTAGTATTACCGACAAGCGCTACGAATATGGACAGAGAAGATTTAGGAGTTTTGATCTTCTATGCGATGTAATGATTCTTTTTTTGTTTTATACATGTGTGTGGAATTTTAGTTTTGTAATATCATAAAGGGTGGGAGTTTTGTGTAACCGATGTTTATTATTGATTAATTTAGTTTTGTATATCGTGTATAATATTCAGATAAGTTTTTTAAATTTTTGTTGTGTTTATTATTTGTTTTATGTCGATATGCAATTGTATTTATCAGGTGCTGATGGTGAGGCTGCTGACTCTAGTTAAGTATGGCTGGTGTACCAGGGCTTAATTAGGGTTTTAAGTCGGGTATCACCCTAATCTAGATACGGGATGGTATAATCATACTATCACCATATTATGAAATATTCTTGAATCATTAAACCTAAATCATAAGTAAGGTTGATAGAATTTATTGAGCCACTAGTTTTCCTTATATCAATGGAAAAGTCATATTCTAATCTTGTTACCATTAGTTCTTCGAAAGCTCAAAGATAACTAATAGAAATAAAACAACATTACACTCATAAAAACTATTTACTACTAAGCCAATATTATCCAAATTAGACATAGAACACAATTCGCCTAAGAAAAAACACAATTCCCCTAAGACATCTAAACGGTAATAGACCTTTTAAATTATCCTAGTTACTACTTTATATTAGATGTATAATCTAAATATCATAATACACATTTTAGATTATGCATGCAATACAAGGTTTCTTGATTGTAACACGCAAAAATAAATCTATTGAAACTGTGAATTGACGTACACGATTAAGTTTAAATCATTAAGTACAAATTCTTCTTTATTATGACTACATTGCAAAACGTTTAAGTTCATGTTCAGACTATGTTTAGATTAATAAACTACTCACACATATTCAAAATAAAATATTGTAATATAATAAACAAAAGATGTCAATGTGAAATACCTCTTATTAAATACTTGAATCTCCAAAGCGTCTTCAAAAGCAAGAACAATTGAACTAAACTAAACTCAATAAAACTAATTGATAATTGCTTAAAACTAATAAAAGGTAATCAAAATGCAATTAATTTCGAAGCCTATGGTTTATATATATTTATATATATAGAATTTTAAATAGAACATTTCCTAATTTAACTGAAATTCCTTGTTTTACTTCAATATTCTCGTAGCTGACTTTAGCGATTTTTAACCGAATCATATATTCTCGCTAATTCGGTGTGCAAATCGGTGGAAATGTGTCTCTATGGTTCACTGATTTGGGTAGCAATTCCTAGTATAATCTTGATTTGCCACTGATTCGTTGGCAATGAATCCTAGTTCATTTTCTTATTCATTCTTGATTCGCTGAGTTTTTTCTCCATTTGATTGAATTCTTTACCTTCTTTTCATTTTTATTCCATTTCTTCACATAACCTTAATATAACCTGAAATCACAAAAATAAAAGAAAATCTAGTGTAATATAGCATTTTACATCACCCTAAAAACACTATAAAACAATATCTAATTATTGACTTATCAGACCAGGCCTTCTGAGCCAAACGTGTGCATCAGGTTCAGGATGGAAGTGCTTTTTCATTGTGAGGAATTGATTTAGAAGTAGTACGTGGAGGCGAGAGGATATGGTTCCCACAAATGGGAACCACTTGAGCAGAGGTATGTTAAACTGAATTGCAACGAGGCCATTAGCTTGGAGGATGGCAGAGCAGATGTAGGGGGTCTTCTACGGGATAGCGGGGGTCAGTTCATTTAAGGATTCTTTGCACGTCATAGGTGTTGCTCCCCACTGACTGCTGAACTTTAGGCACTGAAGATGGGGCTCGATATTGCTGAACAGAGTGGAGTGAATAAGCTTGTTCTTGAATCCGATTCAAGGGAGGCTTTGGATTTGGTGGGCAAGCTTGCTTCTCTGATGCAATGCGATTGTTTGGTGTGAGAGATCCAACAGCTTTTGAATCAAAGAGGGGACTTCAGGTTTGTTAGTGTCGAAGTGTGATATCGACAATTAAAGATTTGTCATAATATTATTACAAATAGATGAGTGATCCAAATCTAACACATAGGACATGTGCTTAAAATCAGAATCGTAACTATTGGAGATTTGGTTCAAGATTAGCGGTTGTAACCGGTTGCTTGAAGTGGTTACAACAGGATTTCTAGATAAGGCAGTTGAAGATTTGAATTTATCTCAACCGATTGGTGATCAATTGAAGATTATGAAGTCGATAAGGTTTGCAATCCAGAAGACATTACCGCGTGATTAATGTGGTTGGTTTTACAGATCTAGATTGTTCAAATCTTGCCAATTTAGTTAAGATTGAAGAATCTATTTGTGTATATTTATAGTGTTCAAAGTGATTGAGTCTGCACACCAGTTAGAGTCGATTTACTTTGTATTGTGAACTTGTTATGTTCACTCTCTTTATCGAGTTGTAAATCATCCAAGGGGACTTGGGTGTTCCAGTGAGGGGGAACCTCACACACAAGAGGGATCTTGTGTATGTAAGGTCCATAAGTGAGGGTATGAGAGTGTGCTAGGAGGAGCTCAAAGTGAGGGAGTCATGTCAAGGAGTCCTGTAGTTCGATTCGTTATACTAGTGGAGTTTACATCTGGGCGAGGTCCCGCAGACGTAAGTCGTGGACCGAACTGCAATAACACATCTGGTGTCCTGGTTTGCTTGTTATTCATTTTGTTGTTTTCATTCATTTAAGTTGTTATTTTCTGTTTCCCAGTTACAACCAAGTATTACATACGGTTGTAACCACATTCTATTATTTCAAGGTTGATGAGTACTTTTCGTCAAAATAATGTCTATGCTGATAGGCTAGCAAAGGTAGCGTCAGAGCAATCATAGTCTTCGCCTCTTCACTCAATTTCCACTTAGTATTAGTGTGTTGATTGAGACGGATATGCCTGTCTCAAACTCTTAGTTATTTGTATTTTTGGTCCGAAAGGGCCTTATTTCACCCTAAAAAAAAAAAAAAAAAAAAAGCCAGAGATGGCAACACTTAAAGAACATAACATCAATCAATTATAAATCATGTATATATTATTTCGAAATGGGCCAGATTTTTTAAATCAACCTATGAGTCTGATCACATAATTTTGGACCTGAGGAGGCCCACTTCAAAACAAATGCACTAAAACGAAGGACTTTTTTGGCAGCAACAGAGCAGAGCATGGAACGCATCAACCAGTGTCCTCACTGTTAATTAAACGCAAACACAGAGGATACTCTCGTCAATCCGCCTCCAAATCAATGGAAGTGATCAAGTCAACCTTTTTATCTGACCCGACGATGAGCTGCGAATCCACGCAATCGGCCGCCCCAATTCCCAAAATGCCCCTACTACCGCACAAGATTCTTCGCTCCACCTCTCTTGTTCTTCTTCACTTCTAGCTCTCTCTGTCTCACTTTTCCCTTACATGTAGAGCATCAATGGATCCAATTCTCTAGAGCTCCCATTCTTGAAAGCCATGAAAGCTCTGCCGATGCTTTTAGGGTTTCACTATTCTCTCCAAAGAACCAGTTCTTGTGCTGATCGGTTGAATTTTAGGGCTCGCTCTGTTGGGGTCGATCGAGCCGCGGAGGCGTACGATTGGAGCGATTGAGGTGAGGATTCTGAACTTCTGATCGTGAAGTTGTGTTCTGTGCTCGATTGTCGAATTAGGGTTTGGTTCGGATCTATGAGTGAATTTGAAGCTTTTCGAGTTCTGATTTCATGATTGTGTATGTTCTTTGGTTTGTTATGATTTTCGTTACTGAATTTGGTTCAATTTCGTGAATTTGGAGATTAGGTGATGTTGATGTAAGTGAATTTAGGGCGAATTTGGTGCAGTTGAGAATTGGATGAGGTGATCATTACTTTCGATTGGCGAATTCGGGACGATCTGAGTTACTTTTTTTTGGTAATTGAGCTTCTGAAACAAGTAGAGAAATAATTTTGTGGAGTAGATGAAGTTCAGCGTCCATATCCGTGGCGGTGTGATTCATAGGACCATAGTGATATGAGTGCAGAGGTTTTGTGACTATTTAACAAGCTAATATCTCTTCATTGTTTAGCATTGAATTGTGATCTTAAGTATAAGTAGTTCGAGCTGGCTTGAATTCAAGAGGTTCTAAATGAATTTACCTATACAAGAAATGCCATTGCACTAGACGTTTTTTTTGAAAAATTGTGCATTCTTACTTCTTAGTACTGGAAGGTGCTGCAGTAATTGGTTGATGAATATAATGTGTCATGCCATCCTAAACTGAGGATTTGAGGCATGGAAGTTTGAAGACTATTTTGATTAAGAACCGTGTTTTCCGAGATGGTAAATAGAGGTTGTGAATTGGATGATGTCATAAAATGAAGAATGCCAATTCTATGTGGAAAAATATGTTCATTGACTGAAATTTAGTGGAGATTTAATAAGAAGGGAAAATGGCACAACTTTTAATTTCCAAACTCCAAACTGATCTCCTTGGTCTATATTTAGTTGGTATCGCTATGTATTGCGCTCTGAACATTCAGCGGTTTTATTAAAATTGATATAAATTTGGTTGGTTCATTTAGGACTCCTTTTGGTTCTATTTGTTGGGATATTGACAAGTTTCGCCTTCCGTTACTTTTCCTTGAAAAGATATTGGAAAACATACTATTACTCTGTATATATGTTTGTAAATTACTTTTGAGTATATGTTCGTGTGTACCCTTGGTTAAAGCCTTAGGAAACTTTTTTCTATTGTTCATGCAGGTAGAATCTTCTCCACAATTGGTGCTGTTTGATAAGCCTCAAATTATGCATCAGTCTGTTGTTTCTTACCCATCATCTGTGAGGAATACTTCCAATGGTTGTACTCATAACGAACGAAGCTTCAGTGCCTTGGACGTTGAAACTCACTCTAAACCAAGCTCGATTTCGTGCTTGCCTCCATCGGTACCTTCAATACTCTCTTTAGCTAAACATCTTTTTCATTTAGCCAAGTTGTTAGATGAAAGTGCTAATTTCTTGAAGATTGTATTCCCTTTGCATTTCTTCTTTCCATCTGCCTATGCTTATTGCAATGAACTCTGCTCTAGGAAAGTTTTTATTTCAAGTACAATGGTGAAAGGTCGCACTGGTCGCTTGTCACTTGTTATTTGTTAGTTGTAGTTATGACCAGAGTTCCTTTTGAACACAAGGATCTTTTCCTCATTTTTCTAGAAGCAACTAAATAGATCCCACTTTTTGCTGAACGTACGCCTGGAAATTTTTTTGGGGCATTCTAGTTTTACCCCTGTGCAAAATGACCTTGATGCCCTCAATGTAAAACGACTTTTGCTCACACAAACCTCAGCTACTCAACCGACAATGAACTCTCTCCCTTTCTCGATCGCACCCTCACCTCCGATGAAACTTGAGCGAAACCATATTAATTCGATGTTGTAAGTGTATTTCCCACCTCTCTTCTTGTCGATTTATGGGTTTTTTGTTGTTTCTTGAGTTGGTTTTGTGGTGTTGTTGTTGACTTTAAGGCTTTGATTTGGGGCTTGAATCTCGAATTTTGAGCACAAAATGTTAATGGAATCGAGAATATCTAGCGATTCCAAACAATATCAAGTAATTTTTTGTCGTTTTCATGTATTTTTTGGAGTTTCAAAATTTTTTTGTTCGTTCTTGTTGTCCGTGGGTTTCGGTCACACAAGACCGAGACCTCTGAAGAGGTCCTGGCCCTGTACGGAAATCACGAGTGGTACTTTCTCACTTCTAGGGCACTGGCAAGACCAGATCGGACCTTGTTCGAGGAAAAAACACTCCTACGGCACTTCCAATCTAATACAATTGCTCTACAATGGCCAGAAATTGAGAAATGGGGAAGATTGAGGGGTGTTAGGGTGAGGGTGAGGGTGAGGGTGAGGGTGAGGGGGTTTGAATGTTAGGAGCAGGGTATTCCGGGGATTTCAGAAAAATAAGTGGGTGCGTTTAGCAATTTAAATTCAAATTCGAGGTATGCTTGAGTAATGAGGTAAGATCAGCAAAAAGTGGGGTTTGTTTAGCTGCTCTCTTTCTATATTATTTTTTTTTGTGCTTTGGCCATTGGGATGGTGGGATGGAAATTGCACTACTAAGGTTAGATGTGTGCCGACCATAATGTTAGCATTTTTCTTCATTATCTGTTATTAGAAAGAGGCTTGCACCCTCTTGGAAAACAAACAATGATGAATTGGTCCACTTTCTCATAGATGGGATTCACGATCTGTTAATGAACTGAAAATTCTTCACATTGGATTTCTCTCTTAATTTCTGGAATTCTGCGGTTGTCTCAGTATTTTTGCTTTGACTTGATCTACAGTTGTCCCAGTATTTTTTTCTTTGACTTGATGTCCCTGGAGTCAATTTCATTATCTAGAGTATTGAATCTTTTTGTATCCAAATTTGGATGGGTGCACTGTGGTGTCTACAACATGTCTTGTAAAACCTCTATAAGTAATCAACATTTTGGGTTTCTGCAATGATCTAAGACCTATAAATACTTTACATTGTAAAAATCTCAGATTTAAAAAGTTTGACCAAGTTACTAGCAGTTAGCTCTTATCTGATGTAGAAGACAATTGGATCATATAAATTTAGTGATTTCTTGGTGTGTTCCGCGCGTGGATGCTATCGTATGCTTATGTTTGCATGAGAAATTCAATCATCTACTTTTTGAGCCTTGAAACATATATAACAATATGTTATAGAAAAGTATTGGGCAAATAACAAAATGTCCTTGTTAAGAAAATTGTTCCACTTGTATCAGGCGTTTTAAAGCATATTCTAGGACACCTAATTGGTATCTCGGTGTGATAATTAAGCAAGGACCTGTAAGTGGAGAAAATATAACTAATATAACATACGCATCACACCCAAAATATGTTTGGACGATAAGTTGTGGGTTGAATCATGCAATGTTTCAAGTAAATCCAAGTGTAGATATGATTTAAAAAATCTGCCTAGAAATTAGAAGGAAAAAGAAAAATAGAAAGTGAATGGAAGAAGATGAGAATATGGTTAATTTTTCGATGGAACTCCCAAACCTAAGCACTTATAATATGCAAACAGTGATCATAGCCACATCTGTTGCTTTGCAGAATATCTCATTGGCCATGTGGAATAGTACATCAAAAAATGGCGATTTAAAAAAACGAAGTGATACAGTATTTCTTCCTAATAAGATCTAGCAGAGAAAATAGGCAAAAAGTTGATAACATCCGCAGATAGTTTTCTTGTACGTGTTATGGCAGGCGTCTTAGTAGATTAGTAATACATGGGAGTAGAATAGTGAGATGTGGGCCAAGGAATGAGATCTTAATTTCTGATTTATTCTAAAGGTTCTGCCTTAATGGAGATTAAAGCATAATTAGCAGCTTGTAATACTCATGGTAAATGTGCGCAAGAGATTGTAATACTATTATCACAAAGGTAAAGCTTGGACTGTCATTTTGATGCATAATGGCTGGGCCGAACAGCTGTTTTTTTTTTTTTTTTTTTTTTTCCTAATGTTTTACAATTTCAGATTTCTACAGGACCAAGTCACCAGCAATGTCAACCATCAATTCAAGCTGAAGACCAACCGGAGACTCCTCCATCTAAATGCGAAACAGCGTCTAGAAATGAGAACATGGAAAGTGCTTCCAGTGAACTGACATCATCCATATCCGGTCCTAACCATCATGCCAATGTTAATTCAATATCTAGTTTGCCTCTTGTAGTCAAGTCTTTTGAGTCACAGCAGCCACAGTGTGATTTGGTTAGTGGACTGCCTGATGATAAAGGTTTGATAGCTACCGATAAATTGTTACAAGATGGATATAATTGGAGAAAGTATGGGCAAAAACTTATTAAAGGAAATAATTTCACCAGGAGCTATTACAAATGTTCATTTCCAAGCTGCCTAGTGAAAAGGCAGTTGGAACGATCTCATAATGGACAAATAACAGAGATTATCTATAAAGGTCAGCATGATCACCCTAGACCACACCCTACTAGTCAAACAACTGTTCGTGCGATTCATTCTATACAAGAAGAAAGACCTGATAAAATTCCATTTTTGAAATGTGTACAAGGTGAAATTACTTTCCTTCTTTTGCAGTTTGAGAATTTGGTTTTGATGATATCTTCCCACTCATCTCTCCCAATGTCTTTACAACTTCCTTCATTAAAAATAAATCTTTCCAATTGTCTTGTATTTGCAGAAAAATCAGTAAATGGACATGACCAAGTTTCCCATGGTGCCAAGCGCAATGCTATTCATGAACTTCCTCATATTGCGGCTGGTGAAATTGATGTAGAAGATGTTGAAGCACAGCGGAATAAGATGCCCAAGGAGGTTGATTATGATGATGATCAAGAGTCTAAGCGCAGGCGCCTTGAAATTGATGGAGAATATACTCCTAAAAGTTCTGAAGCATCTGGGCACCGGAATTATGAGACACCTGTGCAAGTGAAAGTGCAAGTGCAAGGTCAAGGTCAGTGTCAATCTCGGGTTTTTGAATTCAAATTTTCAACTAAAATTAGAGTAGTACTACCTATCTGTCCTATGAAGCCACTAACTTTGTTTCTTTTCTAGATTCTGCTGCTGACATGGTTACTTCAAGGAGTATTGTACGTTTTGAATCTGACTCGGACGAGTCGAGGCAGAAATGTGGTTCAGACAGTATGGTCGTAGCCGTTCAGTGTGACCAGAAGGACGTGAATCCTCTTGCAGCAGCTGGAAGATTTTGGGGAGATGGATACAACTGGAGAAAATATGGTCAGAAACATATAAAAGGAAGTGAATATCCCCGAAGCTATTACCGTTGTACTCATCCAAACTGCTCCGTGAAAAAACAGTTGGAGCGTTCTCATGACGGGCAAATAACAGAGGTCATTTATAAAGGGAAGCATGAGCATCCTAAGCCTCAAACTAGTAGTCATATGGCAGTTGGTAGAATTCTTTCTATTGAAGAAGAGAAGGTTGAAAGCTTTTCTACCTTGAATAGCCCAGATGGTAAACATAAATATGCCAATCTCCAAATCTGTAGTCGTAAAACTTTTCACTATTTTATCTTCTACATATTTTAAACAATATTATTTATGCAGAGAAGTCATTAAATGGACATGGTCAGACATACCACGATAGTGAGCCAAATGGCACGCCTGAGTTGGCTCTCATCACGGTAAATGCTGAAGATGCACATGGTGAAGGTTTGAGACCGAACAAGATTGAGGACAAAGATGATGATAATTTGGAATCTAAGAGTATGTGTTCGGAATTAAATGACAAACACTCCACTATCTCTTCTGCTGCCCCAAGCCTCCAGAAATGCAAGCCATCTTTGAGCTTGGTAAAAGAGAATATAACAGCTGACTCTCATGAATTGGCTTCTCCTGTAGCTGCTCGGAACCCGCCCGTTTACATGGTTACCATGGGAGGTATTGTACCCGTTGAAGTTGAATCGGACGAATCACGACAAAAGCAGGGTTTAGATGGAGTTGATGCAACTCAATGTAATCATCTTAGTCCAATTACGGATGAGCGCATGTTGGAGAATGCATTTCACTGGCGAAAATATGGGCAGAAAAATATTAAAGGAAGTGAATTTCCTCGTAGCTATTACAGATGCACCCATCGTGACTGCCAGGTGAAAATGCAATTGGAACGTTCTCACGATGGACGGATTATAGAGATTATCTACAAGGGCAAACATGATCATCCTAAACCTCAACCCATTAGTCGAATGGCAATTGGTGCAATTCTCTCTATTGAAGATGAAAGCTCTGACAAACTTAATCATTCAAACGTCAAAGAAAGTAAGCAAAGAACCATCATATATTTTTCTTTAAAGAAAATTGTTTTCCTTCTCCTGTTCTCATACGATTGTTTCTGCAGAAAAATGGCCTAATGAGCATGGCCAATTGATTGCTCAAACCAATCCAAATGGTACCCATGAGCTTTCTCCTGTTACAGCAAGTGACGACGATGATGAAGGTCCAGGTGATAAAGTGAGGACTGAAATCGAACGTCATGATGATAATAATGATCCAGAGGCTAAGCGAAGGTGACTTAATTTAATGCAGAAATCTGTGGATTTTCCAGGTGCATCGATGCAATAATGTTGACTGAACCTCTGGATATGTTGTTTTCAGAAAGAAAGAAGGTGGTGCGGACGTTGCAATTGTTGCAAGATCACCCAGGGAACCACGTCTTGTTGTTGAAACACTTAGTGAGGTTGATGTAGTAGATGACGGGTACCGTTGGCAAAAATACGGCAGGAAAATGGTTAAAGGCAATCCACATCCAAGGTATTTTTAATATTGTTAATCTAGCTAAACTTAGTTTAGTAATCTATCCGTGAAATGTTGAAGCATGAGTGAATTTTACCCTTGTATCAAATTGTCTTGTTCTCTAAAGTGTTGTTTGGTCACTCTTCTCGTAATCTCTGAAAGAAAAATAGTGATTGGTTAAAAATTCATTTTTTTGATACATGTAAAATCTTCATTTATTGACTAATATACCACTCATAGAGGTAGAGGTGAAAAGTATACCCTTTACAAAAACTTGCTAACATCTTGGCTTAATATAGTGGTGCTTAAACTTGAGATCCAAGTTAAGGGGTTAGGTTTGGTTTCAGAAAGAAAGAAGGTGGTGCGGTTTAGGTTTCCTAACATGATTTTTCATTACCTAGGACTCAAACTTGAGACCCAAGTTAAGGGGCATTAGTTTCCAAGTTTGAACCACTTAAACCAATCTCCATTGATATTTTTAACATCCTTTTATATTAATATAAAAATGTTCTACTTGTAGTCCAAAAGAAAAAGATTTTACTCGTGCAAAAGCAAGAAAGTACATTATAGGAGTTTTTAAGACAGTTTCCCTAGCAGCATTCCAGTAAGCTACACCATGCCCTTCTAACCACAACAACCCACAACTCATTGTTAAATCCCAAGTTTAATGGCCATCTTCCTTTTGCTTTTGACAAGTATTTGATCCCTCTCTAACCAAATCTGCCAAAGTGATTCAAGGCCACATACCGCGCCACCTTGAAGTCTTGAATATGGTAGAACTATTTTCCTTTTCTCCTTCCTTACAGCATCCCATGCTCTCACATTAGCATCTGTCATCTCAAAGTCTTCCGGATCCCTTCCATGTTTCCCAGGCATAGTTGCACTTGATAAATGTATTATCAGTGGACTCACCATCTCCTTAGCGCATTACACCTGATTAAGGGAAATGCAAGGAGGCATTCTTTTCCATAGAATGTCACTTATGCAGATTGTACATCAATGGACAGGTTTATCAACTGTTGTTTGAGTGGATGCTTATGTTGAAATCAGTTCTAATGGCTGTATTTTATCTCATAGATAATCTATTCAGTGGGGGTCATTTATGAAGTCACCTTGAGACACAATCTTATGATATGTATTGCTACTTAGTGATGAAGAGCATTAATCGTTTTAATTACTGATTCTTTCTTCAAAAATAAAATAAAAAATAAAAATAAAAAAATAAAAAAAACTAACTCCTGATTCTTAAAAAAATTATGGTTAGGTCCTCCTATTTGCTAGTTTATTACTCAATACCTTTCTCACAATCATATTATACGGTATTGTTGCACTGTGCTGGTTTTGACTTTTACATCATTTGTACATAAATTTATTGGGTTGTCGTGAGAAGATGCATATTCACAGGGCCATTTCGAGACTGCTTTTCTCTTATAGTATACATTCAAGTCTTAAATGTTGCTATTTTGCTATACAGGAATTACTACAGATGCTCAAATGCTGCTTGCTTGGTTAAGAAGCACGTGGAGAGGGCGTCGCATAATCCAAAAGTTGTTATAACCACATATGAGGGAAAGCACAACCATGATCCACCTTTTGCAAGGGTTACTGGTCAAGACCTTACTGGGTCTGCCAATCATGTTGCTGCCTCTCAGACTGCACTAGAAAATGAACGCAAGCAAGGCGAGGCAATTGTCCTTGATTCGGGAACTCAAAAAGGCTTAGGTTCTAAAAGTAGATCGAGAGGAATGCAGCAAGAAATGGGCTCTGAATCTGTTCATAGAGAATCTAAAATCGCTGGTCCAGATTCCCGTAAGCTCACTATGGTCGATCTTTTTACTGAACCTAATGTTGATTTAAATGATGGCTCGGAATTGGTTGGAAATAAATCGAGGACAGACCAGGCCCTGGACCTTAGCCTTGATACTCGATCCTTAAATCAGTCCGTCAGCCTGGGTCGCAACACTACAAGTTAATATTGGGTTTATGAGATTAATAAGATGGATAGCTTCCATTATAAAAGCTTCAGATTCTCTCCAGATGAAAATTTACCAGTCTGCACATGGTGGGCTCTATATGACTAAATCTGCAATCACATTGCTCTTTCTTGAGAGCTGTTCCTTGTTGTATATATCGCTAACCTTGCCACAGGAGGATCTGTACAACTTATCATTCGAAAATTCAATATGTAGGTAATGTATTCAGATCACTAACTGCTTGTATCAGATTGTTCAGATAGGCAAGTTATTTGTGGTGAAGCATTTACACAAATTTCTACTGACTAAAACACAACCATTTAAGTTCCCAAAATGAACAACCAATTAAGATGTTTTTCTTTTCCATTATTTTGGGTGCTCCGCTGCCAAGGAGCATTGAATACCAATCTCAATTGTTGTTGGCTATGGTCTAAAACAAGTTGAAAGTTTAATGGCAAGGTTCATAACAAACACAATGAGTAAGCCCGATGAAATCACAGCGCATTTCATCGGCAGTGTAACCCTTGTCTTGGAATGCTATGCATAACCTCATAACCTTCATAATCAGAATGCATTGTGCTGAATAAAGGTAAGAGCGCTTAATCTGGTGAAGTTCATATACATTTTCTATGGATCTTTAAAGATTGACTAGAGAAAAGGTGAAAAAAAAAAAAAAAAAAAAAAAAAAATGTTAAGTGAATTAACGTGTCACTGACAACATGAGGTTGCACACTCCTTTACATAGACAAACATATAATCAAGAAACCATAGGAGTTCCAATACTCTTATGATGAGCAGCACCTAGCTTTACCATTTTTGGAATCTACTTCTTGGTTTGTGTTCTTTGCGTCTTGCAAGACCACGGTTTTTGCGTTCTCCACCAGCGGTACATCCTTCTTCTTTTGCCCTTGAGAGAGTATTACTTTACGACTTAAGATGTTGTATATCTCTTTAACAACAGTCTGAAAAGCAGATGCCACATTGGATGAGTCGAGGGCTGAAGTCTCCATGAAAAACAAACCCTGAGCTTCTGCGAGGGCCTTGCCTTCATCGGCGGACACTTCTCTTGCATCTCTAAGATCTGACTTGTTGCCAACAAGTATGGTTACGACGTTCATGTCAGAGTGAGCTGTATAAATGAATGGAGTTCTAATCAGCCTTGTTCCAAGAGTAGAAAATCTAAAAGCAAGGATGTATTATCATGCAGCGCGAGTTCAAATGCTTCACGATTTGGTACAACATTCAAAAATTTTATATGAACAGACCGTAGCAGATTCTAACCTAAAGGCTTCACTTTAATCTCAAGCCGCCGACTATATCTAGACATCTCTACTACTAAGGTAGCTTCCATAAGTCTTGCATGCAAAATTAACTTTCTAAAGAAGTTGCATGCTAAACAAAGTTATTTAAAGAGCCCTATAAACATCAATATTTTTCTTTTAATTCAAACATCACTATTTTGACATCAGAGGGTTCTTATATTTTCCAAAGTCATGAATTTATAAGACTCCAGTAGTATCATCTCCGCAGACCATTACATTTTATTACTAGAAAAGCAATCCTTTCTTCAATCGTCTGAAGTAGTGTCGGACTTTCAGTTGAACTTTTCCAAAGAATACTAGTGAAGCAGATATAGATGATGTATCAGATTGGAAATGATTCTCACAAAAGAACAGTACTTACTGTGCAATTCATTAAGCCATCTGCCGATGCTCTCAAATGTCTGTCGTCTACTGATATCATAAACAACAAGAGCTCCAACAGCACCTCTGTAATATGCAGATGTAACAGCCCTGAACCGCTCCTGGCCTGCTGTGTCCCAAATCTGTGCTTTGACTTCTTTCCCATCAATATCCATCTTCTGAGTTTGGAACTCCACTCCAATAGTCGACTTCGAATTAGAATGAAATTCATTTCTTGCAAATCTTCCGAGCAAATTTGATTTTCCAACAGCTGAATCACCAATTAAAACAATCTTGAAAAGGTAATCTTCTGTCTGTTCCTCGGAACTAATTGCCATCTTTCAGTGATGTTCTTTATGACACTATAGAAACATAGAGAAAACTGCAAATTCCTCTTGATGTACGTCAACAAGTATGCAGGCAGTAAATTTACAATTTCAACCTACATGCAGAAAATAGTTAAGAACCAAAATAATGTGGAGATATCAAAATGCATGAATGTAAAGCTGAGACTGAAGTGCACAAGAAAAACGAGGTTAAGCGCTGAGTTTAATTCATCAAGCCAAGACAAAATAAAAAATTGTGAGAGCGGAAAATGCCTATCATGTTGCACTCAATTTTTTTTTTTTTTTTTTTAATCTAAAAATAAAACTTCCGTACAAGTGACAAATACAAGAAACAAAGAGACAGAGAAACATAGAGAAAACTGAAAATTCCTCTTGATGTATGTCAACAAGTATGCAGGCAGTAAATTTACAACTTCAACCTACACGCAGAAAATAGTTAAGAACCAAAATAATGTGGAGATATCTTTTACTCGTCTCATTTCACCAAACATTTCACTTTTTTATGGGAAATATTTCTTGATTACACAACTGTAGTATCTGAAATAGTGATAAGGAAAAATGATGTTTTTGTTCCACATTCCTCCAAAACTTGGTTTCTAAAAAGCAATCAACTTCATGATTGCCCTTTATCAACCAATAATTTCTTTCTCATCTCAAGTAAAACAAGGCCAAGCAAATCATTGTCAAGAAAAGAAAAACAATCCCAGTGCTATCGTCCCGTGATGATTACCATTTACCAAATAAGAGGAAAGACATCTTATCTCCCATTACTCAATCCTACCGCTTCAAAAACCTCAAGAAGATTACTAACTGTGTTAAATCAAATTTAGATATTAATTTCGATAAACAAGATTATGAGGAAAAAAAAAAAGGTCTTCTGGTTTAGAATAAAAATGCAAAATGATATGTTCCCGTCAAAGCCTCCATTGCGTTATTGGACCAAGATCATTACAAGAAAAAGCAAACATCTTAAAAGCTCCAGAATACCTTTGAATCAATTATATAGACCCCTCGCAAGCAAACTAGCAAATACAAAATAGCCTTAACTTGGAGAGAGAGGTTATTAGTTACAACAGAATCTAACCTAGTTGACTCTAATCCAATCAATCAAGCCAAAAAAAAAAAAAAAAAAAAAAGAACCCAAAAATCCGCAAAGATGACCTGTAAATCACAGCAACAACCACAAGGGATCAAAATGAAGACCCCGAAAAGGAACCAACACAAGCGCAATAACGAGCACAACTAATCCAAATGAATAATTAGGCACCCAGAACACAAATTTAGAAAACATGGGCAACAAATCCAATGCAAATCTCAACCCTTTGAAGCCAAATGAAACAAATCCCGATCTCCTTTCGTTTTGTTTCGAATTGATCTACATCGGTTCTGTAAAAGGTGTTGCCTAAAAAGATGGATCCTCGCAAGATCTACGACAAACCAATGGAATGCACTTCTCTTGGCGTGTTGGCAACATAACAAACGAATTCATTCAACAAAATGCATCCAGGCTAAACCCCATCACAAATCCACTCTCACTTCATCCCACATTGAGAAATTAGAACAAAAAATCAAACCCAGAAAACAAAATGTTTGGTTTTCTGTACGAACCAATCACAAAAAAAGAAAAGAACTCTATACATTCACAAATTCACACGAATTTAAAGATCAAATTTTGATTTCTGATTTTGATCTAAATGAGATTCTGAGACATACACGGATTTGCAATCACCCCAGAAAACAAGTTTCTGGTTTGCGCTTATCTGCATCACCACCATCGATCATCTATCGATTCTTTTCACCACCATCGATCATCTATCGATTCTTTTCTCTCTCTCTCTCTCTCTCTCTCTCTCTCTCTCTTTTTTTTATTTTTCCCCAATTTTTGCTTCTCTTCAAAACTTGTTCTTTTGAATTTAATTTCTGAATTGGGTCTGAATTTGCTCTCTATTTCTTCTCTCCTTCCTCTTGTCGATTAGATTTTCTCCTTAAGTTTTGGGAGTTTCTCGACTTCTGTTGATCCCTCTTTCTTTCAGTCTTTTTCACCACGTAATGTGGGTATACTTTTTTATTTGTCAAATAGAGAAGTTTCTTTACCAGTCGTGTATTCAATTGAGATTTTAATAGACTTTTTGGTTACTTTTAATTACTAAAAAAGTTTTGGTGTATCCAATTAAAACTTTTAGAGAGTTTATAAAAGTAAAGTGTATTCAATGTAAACTTTATAGACTTTTTAAAAGTTTGTAAAAGTTTTGAATTATTCAATTTAAACTTTTAAAGAATTTGTAAAAGTAAGGTGTATTTAATTTTTTGGTGACTTTGGTGGTTTGGTTACAAATCTCGACTTTTATAGACTTTTTATATAAAAATACACATAAAGAAATCTTTAACTTCTCCTCATCTAAACCCAAAAATTTTTTGTTACTTCTAATTTTCGTTGGTTCCCTTATTCAATAAGGACTTCATTGTTCACAATGTATTTTTCTTATCAATTGTTTTTATCAACTTCTCCAACCACTCCACAACTCATGAATTTCATTGCTTACTCATTATACGCTAATGTCTATATTGATGAAAATGAAAATGACGTCATTATTAACAAGATCTCATTCTTGCATCATTGTACATTTTTATAAGATTTTTTTACAAAGAAGTTTCGTTTATTAAGTGTACAATTATAATCTAAAAAAGTGTAATATTATTATTTTTGGAGAAAATAATTGTATTTTTTTTCAAATCCAAGAAGTGCATTTTAAGAAATTTAAACTATCATTCTTAAGGAAAAAATATAAGTTTTTTTACTTAAGTAAAAAAAAAGTGCAAGATTTTTACACACAATGATCTTGATTCTTTTTGACACTAAAAGATGATTCATTTACCTATTTGTTTTGTTGATATTTATTTACTTATTTGTTATGTTACTATTTTGATAGTAATTCATTAATATGCATATATGATTTTTTTATTAAAATACAAAAATAATTTTAAAAAATTAGTAATAGTTCTTAAGAAAAAAATATAATTATTCATCTATTTTTTATAATAAAGTGCAAAATATTTGTTTCAATATAAAAATCACAAAAATTTACTATTATCAATCAAAATCAATAAATCATGTTTAAGAAGTTCACGAAAGTCACTAAAAATCTTAAATATTAATAAAAGTCATCAAAATGAAATTTACATAAGAGTTTATCAAAGTCTTTAAAAGTCTAAAAAAAATCTACAAACTTAAGAAAAATCATCTACTTATAAAAGTAATCAAATGTCTATTGAGGTGGACACGCCTTGATGTGTTGTCGGTGTGTTGTTCATGAGTTCGTAGGGTTGTTTGATTAGGTGGAACTTTGTATGAATAACTCTTTTTGAAAATGGGTAATTCATACAAAATAAAAGGAGTAATTCATACAAAATACTAAATGTATGAATTACTCATTCTCAAAAGGAGGTATTTGTTCAACCCATCCAACCTAACGTCATGCACGCATGTATCAAGGTGGACAACCCATGCAAACCACATGCACGTATCATGATGAAGACACCTCATGCAAACGTCACACGCATATCTCGAGGTAAGCAACCTAAGCAAATGACACACACGCATCTCGACGTGGACAACCCATGCAAATGTCGTGCACATATTTCGAGGTAGACAACTCATGCAAACGCCACGCATGTATGTCGAGGTGGGCGACCTATGCAACCTCCTACAATTCATGCAAACGTCACGCACATATCTCGACGTGGACAACTTATGCAACATCGTGCAATCCATGCAAACGTCACGCACGTATCTCGAAGTGGACAATCCATGCAACCCCGTGCAACACGTGCATCTCGACATGGACAACCCATGCAAACGTTACGCACGTATATCGAGGTAGACAACTCATGCAAATGTCACACATGTATGTCGCGGTGGGCGACCCATGCAACATCTTGCAATTCATACAAACGTTACATACGTATCTCGAGGTGGACAACTTATGCAACCTCGTTTAATATATGCAAACTATACAAACGTCACGCACGTATTTCGAGGTGGACAACTTATGCAACCTCGTGTAATCTATGCAAACCATGCAAACATCACGCACGTATTTTGAAGTGGACAACCTATGCAACCTCGTGCAATTTATGCAAACCATGCAAACATCACGCACGTATCTCAAGGTGGACAACCCGTGCATACCCACTGCAAACCATACAACCCATGCAAACGTCATGCACATAACTCGATGTGGAAAATCCATGCAAACCCATGCAACACATACAAACGTCACGCACATATCTTGAAGTGGATATAGACGACTCGCATACCAATTGCAATTGTAAACTCATGCAAACCACCGCCTTTCAAGCTAGCCTGTCGCACCCCACCGCCTATCTTGCCTTAACTGGCTCACTCCATCAATAAAACTCTATATGGTGCATCTACAAATGAAAGGTACTTTCTACACCTTTTAAAGTTTTGCCTTATTTCTATCTCGTGATCATAAGAAGGGACATGACGATGAAAAAAATTTTAGGCCAAAACCACGTTATTTCTTTGTCTAGAATTTTAAAATTAAAACAATAAGGAACTTTTGAAAAATAATTTCATTCCATGAAAAATAAACTATACAATTTCATTCACCTAAGATATAAATTGAAAACAAATACCACGTACATAAAAAAAACCCATACAAGTCTATCGACGGTTACGTTGACGTTGCTCGCTCTGTTGTACAAACCGGACGTACTCCATGTCGAGTTGGATGTTGTGTTTGTACATCTGTTGAGTTTGTTGAGGTTGTTGATCTTGCATTGAATTTCATTGAGTCGATTGATTTTTTTCCTCTGCTTCACTCAACTCACATCTGGTACTTTTGCTACCAAAAATAGGAGGTTGAACCATTCCAAAATACTGACTTCTTGTATGTGGTTGGCCGAAAGGAACATGAGGTGGCGACATGCTTAACAGGTTCATGAATGAGCCATCTCCACTATATGACATACTATAATTATAACATGGTGGAGTAAATGGACTTGACATGTATTGAGGTAAAGAAGCATACGTTGGATATATAGGCATTCCATTGTCCATATATGAAGACTACGGCCCAGGAACATAAGAATCAAAATAGTAAGGAGGAAGATTCATGATCGGTGGCTTGGGTACAAATATATGAGGTTATGTTTTCATCGGGGACAATGTATGAATGTACCCATGAGAAGAAGGACGTGGTGGGGATGAGCGTTGGCTACTCTCACCAACAGTCTCTGTTTTTCTCACTCTCGAACAAGATGAACGTGGTGGAGGAGAACGTCTACTATTCTAAGCAGCAGTCTCTGTTCGACGAGATGGATGTGGTGGACGAGGACATCTGTTGCTCTCACCCACAGTCTCTGTTTGTGTTGTTTTTCTTCTCACCTCTATATTTGATTCGCTCTGATCCTCTTCTTCATCTTCTTCTTCGAATGTCTCATCATTTATTTTCAGTTCAACAACAATTCCATCATTCCACATAGTAGACCTTTGCCTTTCATCTTCATCTAAAATTTTAATGCCTTCATCAAGCGCAGCAAGACCTTGCTCGTATTCATCCTCAATGAACACTTGTCGCAGTCGATGCACCAAGTTACACTGATATAAAAAAATAAATGTTTAATACATGCAATTTAAGATGCAACTCATGAAGAAAACAAAATAGTAGTTTCAAGTTTACCGAATAGTCACGTAGAGCCCCGTCGTGTCCAATGAATCGTCTAGTGACTGATCGATGCCACGTCATGTAGTCTTGTTGATCATGTCATCCTTCTTGTTCCATTGAGACTATGATGTCACCACGATTTTCCCATATCTGTATAAAGTTTGTGTGAAAAACCACCCAATTTTATTGAGTGCGTCCTCGCAATTCGATGCGTTGCAGTCGGGTGTCGTAATCACAGTTTGGTGGAACGACCTACATCATTCCGAATTGTCTCATAACCCTTTTTGGTCAATGCCACTCGACTATGTAGAAACAAACTGGAGGACACGTCGTTAGCCAACTCCCGTGACCGTTAGTACAGTATTCGGGAAAAGACCCGATGACTTCAGCATAAGGTTGCTACACCACGACATCCTCCTTTTGCGAGTCAAGTGCATCACGGTAAGCTGATAAGACGTGTGTCGCACTTTGAGTAACTAAAAATGCATTGATCCATCTCTATAGAAAACAATAAATTAGTGAAAATTAAAATGAAGTTAATATTATAGAAATTATGAAAAATAATTTTATTACATGTGTCCCAATGGAACATCAATAGGCATGTGTTCTCCATCCACTGTTCGAGGTCGAACTCTAGAAACACACAGGTGCCTTGGTGCTATAAATGGAAATCTATCCCATGCCTAAAGCTGTACAAGAATTGACGCGCCTACAACCTCATGTGCACCCACGCGAGATTCGCGACACAACTCCCTGTACAAATAAGCCAAACAGGCACTCCCCAAACTATATTGTCCATCTGTTTGAGAATCCTCGAGTAACGGTAGAAACATCAAATGTACAAATCGATTTGACTTGTCGGTGAATAGAAAACCACCGATAAGTTGTAGTATGTACGATCGAACATAACATTGCACCGATTCCTTATCACTGTCGTCATCTATAGCTGATACATTACGTTCAAACCATTCGTCTTTAAGTTTATTTCCAATAATGTCATCTCAATATGAATCCCACCAAGTAGCCTCTCACTCACCTCAACATAGTCTGTATCGGTGGTTCCCGTCACAAGCATACTTCGATAGGTAAGCTGAGTTGTACCTGCGTGTCCTGGAGTGTAATTGTGCTCTCGTCACATTGCATGTGAAATGTATGTGTCTCTCGGGGCCATCTCTCAACGAATGCAGTAATCGAAGCCCAATCAAGGCTGAAAAATGACACTCTTGAAATCCCATTGAACCTACTGGAACGTAAATATGGGATCATTCGAGAATAGTACTTGCACCATTCGATTAACGACACCACCTCTTCGACGCATGCACAGTGTTTCGTACACCTTATAATTTTAAATGTTTTAGTTGATATATATATTATACGTTTATGCATGAACATTGGACGTATACATCTTAAAAAGTTTACCTGACCCCTCCAAGCTCGCAAGGATCTGTGTGTAGATTGGAAATGTAAAAGTGAAGGATCTGATGGACCTGGATCCATTGGTGTACAAACTACAATTGACTGATTTAAAAAAGTTAATCGTGTTGTTCGGAAAGTAACAACAATTCATTAATATAGGTTCAAACAATAACGAGTACATAAACATTTCATGACGTGAAATTTTTGGATACTTCAAAAATTTCAATATTATCTAATTACCAACTTAAGCCAATAACAAACAATATACAAAATCGACAATTGGTTTTGATTGGAAGGTTGAGCTCTGGTTAGAAATTTTTTTTTGTTATGTCCCTCTTGCACGACAAGTGCCGCATCAGTTCTTCCTAGTAGGGACTCGATCACGGTCTTTATTAGGACATATTGTTCTTCTATGTCATTCATGATGACATATGCCACATCGCAAGACATTTGAAACATTAGGAAGATCCATCTCGTTTTACATTCGCGTTCCCTTTGGTCTCCCTCGGCCACGTCTGCACCTTGGGTCCTGTATGATCTTCATCGCAAAAGTCGACCAATATTTCTCATCTGAGATGGCTTTGAAATTAGAGGAGTAACATTGCACGTACACATTTATCTTGTAGTATGGCTCAATGAATTGCAAGTAGTTCTCTTGAATAAAGGCACATGTAACTAACACATATGAGCAAGGGAAACCAAACGATTGCCATTTATTGCAATCGCACACCTGGTCCTTCAGGATGAGGACTTGGGTATTGTTGCCTTTATACATGCGATCTCCATGTCGTCCAATCAGCATTTCAAACTCACCTATGTCACGATTTATCAAATTGACTTGATGCCTCCTTGCAGATTGTATTGGGGCATGTGCCCTAGGTCAATCCATTAACTGTCTTTATGAATACTTTTAGTTAATAAAATAGAGGATTTCATTTGCTGTTTATTATAATTAATTTGCATGTTTACATTATAATAAGATCCATGGGTATTTACAGAAATATCCTAAATGTCCATAGTCGATCATTATACTGGGAACTATAATGAATTAAGACTAGTGTGAGTCTTGATTGATGATCATATGATGATTATACGTATAGGGATACGAATCAAGATCACAAGTATTTGTTAGGGAACAAAGTAATGGATCGACCCGTTATGAGGACATCACATGGATTAAGTCATAGTTGTTTCTCATGATATGTATATTTTCTAGTCCTCTGACTTGAGCTTACCAGAGACTTCAACATTAGGAATACAGTGATTTGACACAATCAAACGTTGTCTTTAACCGGACGATTATAAAGGTTGTGATTGGTCACTGTGTGAGCAATGTGATGAAGTTGTGTAATCAAGATAGAATTTGTCCCTCTCATATAAAGAGAGATATCCAGTGGATCCTCGATGTGTTAGACTATTAAAAGGCCTAGTCTAAGTGAATTGATATTGATCAATGTCACTTGGATGTTTTCAGTCTACCTAAAGATCGAGACTAGTACGATTGAACATGTTGGATGACAATTTCATGCCTTATGTTTGATCAAAAGGATATCGTGTGACAAAAGGATGTTATATACACTATTAATTAGGTTGTATCGATTTGATATTTGTACAACTTGGGTAGTCATAATGTCTTGCTAGAGGCCGCTTATGACTTGTATACTAAAATGTGTTTTGGTACACTGCCAACGTTATATGAGCCTATTGGGTCGCACACTAAGAATGGTTTTGCGAGATTTTAAGATGGTTCAGAAAAATGAATTTTATATGATAAAATTCATGACGGAAACGTCCTTGTGGTGTATTACACTTATACTTCTTTAAGTAGGGGTATATGTGTAATTTACTTAACCGTCTATATACAAGGGTTATATAAATAGACGCTTTAAGTTAGAATACACGCACAAAAGATCAAAAGGCCGAAACTCTATTTTCGTTTTAGAAACGACTTAGGGTTTTGTTGGTATGCTCTGGATCGTTTTGGAGAGAAACAAAAGGTTTGGTATTCTCTCGAAGCTAGCACTTCGAATCTCGGCCGCCGTTCGTGTGTGGACTGCTGATAGAGGGCGTTCGTCGTTGGCAGCGCCTTAGAGATCGATCAACCTTCAGAACGGTATATTGCGACTGAGGTATGATTAAGTTTTCATGGTTTAAACGTTTTTAATGGAATTAAATTCGGATCCTGTTGGGGTTTTTGTCAAAATTGTTTTGTAATCTCCGCTGCGCATGAACCCCAAAACCCAACAGATTGTTCATAATGTGTGAGTTTATCCATGACATATTTTGTGTAGGATAGGCCGTTTGAGATTGCTTCATTTATCTCTGTCTACGTCGATCATGATATGTCACCAGTCTGTAGAAAATCATTTGAGTCATCACTGTTATTGACAAGAATCATGCCCCTTTCAATATACTGTTAAAACACTTTACAATTGAAAATAAATTCGTGTAAGTAATATTTCTTCAGTGATAACTAAATCATCGAATACGAAACAAAACTTGCGTTTCATACATACCAACACCATTAAAAGTCATCCATCCGTACCACATGCCTCTGTCATGTGATTGAGTCCATAATTCTTTGGAGATGGCATTATCATATTGAACACATTGAGGAGTTCGTGATGTCACGCATTAAATTTTCGTTCATGATGTTGAGCAACTGCTTGAGAAATGAGTTTTTTCAAGGGCTCATTTTTGAATTGGGTATAAAAATTACTGGCCAAGTGTCGCAGTCAATAACGGTGGTATCATTTTGGGGGACAAAAACTATTGGTCGGTGTGTTGACCACCTCCAGAATGCTAGGGTGACGATCAGAAATAAGGCAAATACCATCTCTATCCGTCGTGTGTTTGCGCAACATCCTAAAAAACCATCCCCACGAATCCGTAGATTCGGTTTCTTCAACGGCAAATGCAACTGGTAGTATGTGTCCTTTATCATCAATAGAGATGGCAATCATTAGCTTACTACTATATTTGACATATAAGAAACTCGCGTCAATTTGTAGAAGAGGTCTGCAAAACTTGTAAACTTGTATTGATGCTTCAAATGCGAAAAATACAAGATGAAATTGAGGATGCTCAGTCCTTATCTCATCAGCAGCCCATTGTCTATATGACCACTCAATTTTTGTCCCCGGACTCTTATTCTTCAAAGCCGCCAACCATCTTGACGATCTAGCGTATGACTCGTCCCAATCTCCAAATGCATTTGAAATTACCTTCCTTTTTGCATCCCACATTCTCTTATAGTTTACTTTGTGCATGTATTTTCCCTTGATTATTTGTATTAATGCCTTGATAGCTATTGTCTGATCTATCTGGACAACGCTTTGAATGTCTCGCGCAAGCATGTTGGCGTCGAGTCGGGCATGATTGCGTTCTACGTTGGGATAAATACAGTTGTACGACACATCTAATTGGGTGATATCCCTTAATTATGTTTCTTTCGCAAACAAGCACGGAGACGCCACATGCACCCGTCTTGCACACTTCTGCACTTGATCGCCCATAGAGTTGTAGTCGATTCCATCACATGGTATTGAAAATATTTGTTAACATGCCACAGTTTGACGGCATGTTGAAAGTCTTTTTTGTTGTCAAAGCACATTCCTCTTTCCAACTCAAAATTAGATATGTCGCACCCAATTTGTTGATTAGAATGTTGGGTCGCAGGGGAGTTAGCCACCTCCCGATCGATTTCGTTATACACCGACAACAGTTGGTGAACTTCATAATCATTTGCTCCCTCCATAAAATTCTCTTCATCGATAGCAAATTGCTCATCATCTTACACGTTTTCCGCCCTTGGGGATTCATATCTTGGGTCATCCGTAACAACATTTAGGTTTTCCTAACCAACAGATGGTGCATCATCCTCGATAGGACGTACGTCGTCGTCTATGTCGTTGTTTTTTGTCGTCGTTGGGGTCGTCACTAGAGGCATTAATGTCATCATGTACTAGACTAACAAATCCATCTTGCCCGACATCACCTTGTGGTGATTGCATATGTAGTCTTTCCATCATCGATCTAGTGTCTGACGTGCCGACATCTTCATCTACCAGTTGCGAATGAATTGAAGAATTTTGAAAAGAGTGGATTGGCTCAAATGTTAAATAGATATCTACCGTTGCAATTAATGGTAGATTGCCACTGTCACCCACATCAAGTCGAAGTGCGTCGCATCTTGCAGCAACGCGGGGACGAAATATTATGAACCTCCGAGGAGGATTATCACGTGACGATAAGTCATCCTAACTAGATTCTCCGTAGATGAGATATTACACACGTGATCCATCAATTTTCGTCTACTCGTCTCAAACTTAAGCATCAGCACTACTGATGGGGGTGCATTGTACGCGATGCCATTCATACTGTTGACAATTTCACCGTACGCATAAAATAGAAACGGGATGTTCCTATGTTCCATGACCTACATAATTTATTGGACAATGATGATGTAAAAGGATTCCATATATATCAAGCGAAAAAGTTGATTACACACGGGATTTAAAGCGCAATCGAACTTTCTGATGTAGAAGATCGCCTTAACAGCGCAACTACAGAGCATACTCATTTGTCTACATGGAGTACCAATTTATAACTCATATTTGGATCCTAAATAATGAGTACTACTAAAGTAATTAAAAAGGAGCATGTATTTCATCAAAGCAAGATCAAGTTGAAAACAATATAAAAAATTGAAGACCCAACATGCATGCAATTAAATTTTCCTTCCTCCTTGCCTTCTTGATAATGTAACGTGATTACATATATATTAAGCCAAAAATGTTGATCACGTTGGAGATTTAAAGCGCAATCAAACTTTCCGATGTAGATGATCACCTTATTAACGCAACTACAAAGCGTACTTATTCGTTTGCATGAAGTACCAATTAATAACTCATATTTACATCTCAAACGATGAATACTACTAAATCAATTAAAAAAGAGCGTGCATGTGTTTTATCAAAACAAGATCATACTAATTTCTTCCCAAAGACTAACATATATACTACTAACATATATACTACTAGCATATATTCTTTATTAAAGTAATCCATTATTGACATAAAATCAAATCTATAACAACAAACTAAGTCGGACATATAAGTTAAGGTTTAACCACTTTTGTTTTTAAAAAAGTACCTAACAATAAAAAACCAAGTCAAACATAATATAACTCTTTTGATCTTCGATTTAATATTCCCTGAAAGAAAAATCAAGTTAGCTTTTATTTAAATAAAAATTACTAACTACAATGCTATTCTTTAATAATAAAAAACCTAACCTTTTAACAACCTATACAATCACGAAAAAATCCTAGCCACTTGTTTAAAAAGATTTATTGTAAAACATTTTTTTTGCGTGTCATCCTTTGCGCAGGGGCCATGCTAATCTTCTCTGTATTGTTCCAATTTTATCGGATGTCTCCGAAGAGACGAACTACACTAGATAGAGTAATACACTTTTCATACCTACATTCAACACCTAAGTGATGCAGTCCTTTGTAGACTCATATGATTAGTTAATAAGGCTTGCAATCTGATTAGTTTCTTATAAGAGTTTGAAAAATGATGGTCTGCAAATTAATTACAATTAATGGATTATACTTGAATAAATAAATTTTTGTACTTACTAGTTCCCTAACAATAAAAAACCAAGTCAAACATAATAAAACTTAAATAAATTTTTATATTTACTTACTAGTTTCCTCATCTTTTGATCTTCAGCTTAATATTCTTTGAAAAAATTAAGTTAGCTTTTATTTAAATAAAAATTACTAACTACAATGTTATTCTTAAAAAATAAAAAAAGTAATCCTAACCTTTTCACAACTCTACAACCATACAAAAACCCAACAAAAAACCTAACTTTCTCACAACCCAAAACCACAACCCAACTGATCCAACTTTCTCACAACCTAACTCTCTCACAACCCAACCCACAACCCAACCCTTTAAACCCAACTCTTTTTGTCTCTCTCACTCGATATTTCTTTCTATCTCTTTCGGGCACTCTCTCTCTCTCTCTCTCTCTCTCTCTCTCTCTCTCTCTCTCTCACTCTCTCTGTGATCTTTCTTTCTCTCTCTCTCGGGCCCTCTCTCTGATCTTTCTTTCTCTCTCTCGGGCTCTCTCTCTATTTGATCTTTCTTTCTCTCTCTCTCTGGGCTTCTGATATTTCTTTCTATCTCTCTCGATATTTCTTTCTCTCTTTCTCTCTCTCGCACAGTCTAATCCCTCTTTCTCTCCCTCTCACTCACTGTCAATCTCTCTCTAAACTACCCACACCATTAAATAAACCCACAACCACCTCATTCAAACCCTCTGAACCTAGCTATACACCAAATCCCTAACCCATATTCTCGAGAACGCAGGGAATATATTCCTGCGTTCTCGAGGACTCCTTGGTCCATGAGATGGGATGTCACAGACCATATGAACATAACACGAATGGCGCATTCGAAGAATGCGCCATTCGTCTTATGGAACAGTCCACGTGGATGCTATGTGGACTGTTCAGAAAACTTGAATGTAACATGAATGGTGCATTCGGAGAATGCGCTATTCATGTTTTATTAACACTCTATGTGGATGCTACGTGGAGTGTTCCAGAACACGAATGGTGCATTCTCCGACTGCACTATTCGTGTTACGGGATAGTCCACGTGGGAGTCCACATGGACGTCCCTAGAAACGTGAATGGCACATTCAGAGAATGCGCCATTCTGTGTATCTACAACAGGATAGTCCGCGTGGACTATCCATAGGAATAACACGAATGGCGCAGTCTGAGAATGCCCCATTAGTGTGACCACGTGGCAATGACGCATTTTCAAAACGCGTTTTATATTAGTTAAGGAATAAAAAGAAATCGTAACTTATTTTACTCATTTAAACCAGTTTTTACTATAAGGCTGTAATTTTTTCCTTTCTTTCTTTCCTCTTTATTTTTGTGTCAGTTGTTGATTCATTTTCACCTTTGATGTTCCTCGATGTCTCCTCACATGAGATATTCCTCGTTTTTCTAATTTGGTAGTGAAGCAAGTTTAAATTTCCTGACAAATTTATGCATGTATAATCTTTAGTTTTCTGTTTGAATTTCGATTTACTAATAGTATTTGTTTTGGCACAAAAAGAATATTTTAATGAAATGTTTATGGACAAGATATATAACTTTTGTTTTTTTAGGAATTTATATAAATTTTGTTTTTTTGAAGTAATATATAACTTTTGTTTTAAGAATTTTTTTTATAAACAAGATACACAGCTTATAACTACATTAATTTGGTGGTGTCAACAAAAAATACATTAATTTAGTTTTTCACGTGGTATTCAATGCCAATCACGTCGATTAATTCATATTTGGGCTCTGTCGATCCTATACAAGATTCAAAATTGATTCAAAGCATCTCTGGTGAGATGGTAGCACCACAAAAAATGATGGAATAGCAACAAAATATAATGACAGACTCAAATGTATCACTATACGACAACAAATCAATGACAAATAACAAGTTTGACCCTTTTGACCACAAAGCAATAAATTAACGACAAATTCGTAACAAAATCTTAGCGATGAACCTATGGTAGTCACATATATGTCGCTAATTTTGTCCGCCAATTGTTCTCGCTCAAGGCGTTGTCGCTAATTTTTCACTGAAATTACACTGCAAAACCAAATTGCAACCAAAATACATTTGCTTTTTCGATTGCCATGACACCAAATTGCAACCAAAATACACTGCAAAACCAACAACTAATTTTTGATCTTTAATGGAAGATGCCCAATCAGCATAAGAGTATCTTATCAACATCAACTTCGATTCAGATTTGAAACATAGACCATGATGAAGAGTACCCTTAAATACCTCAACACCCGCTTCAAAGCTTGCCGATGATTTGTTGAAGGGGACTGCTGGTATTGGCTTAATTTGTTAACAATGTATGTAATATCAGGTCTTATATTAACCACAAATTGAAGACCTCCCAATATACTTCTATATAGAGTAGGAAAAAAATGCTGGTGCATAAGAATTACTAAAATCCTTGTGAACCACAGCGAGAGTATGGACTTCTTTGACATTGTGCATACCAGCTTTGAAAAGAATAGTGTTAATGTAGCTGGTTTGATTAAGGTATAAACCAGTAGTGTCATGATGAACCTCAAATGCAATAAACAATTTTAGATTACTAATGTATTTCAAGGCAAATCAATGATTAAGAAAAGAAATAAATTGTTGAATCAACTTAAATCACTCCCTGTAATGATAATATCATCTACATACATAAGGACATATAGAATGCCTCTTGAAGTTATGAGAATGAACAATGAATGATCTGAAATAGAGTTGAGAAAACCCCATTGTAACAGATGTTGTTTCAGGGCTTCAAACCAAGCCCTTGGAGTCTGTCTTAGGCCATATAAAGCTTTATGCAAGCGACATACCATCCCAACATTATTATCAGCAAGGAAACCCTCTGGTTGATTTATATAAACCTCATTTCTCAATGTCCCATTCAGAAAGGCATTGTTAATATATATATGTCGAAGTGTCCAAGCAAAGGTGACTGCAATAGAAAAGATGACCCTCAGTGTAGAAGCCTTGATTACAGGACTATAGGTTTCAAAGAAATTAATGTCAAGCACTTGTTTAAACCCTTTTGCAACCAATTGAGTTTTTTATCTATTCATTGAACTATATGAGTTATGTTTGATAGTGAAGATCTATTTATTTCCCATAATTTTTTTAGATGGAGCAGCTGGAACCAAATTCCAATTGCCATTTTGAGTAAGGCCTGATATTCTTGGTCCATATTAACTTTCCAATGAGGAATCAATAAAGCCTGGGCAGTAGATTTTACATTCTCATATAGTGAGGAAGAGATAGTAAAGACAAAAGCTTTCTTCATGCTAATACCAGCTTTTGCCCTTGTAATCATAGGATGAGTGTTGTATAGAACCACTGGTGGAGGTATAGGTAGTATAATATCAGGTACATTTTAAGTAGGTGAAATAGTAGGGGTAGATGGATTAGATGGTAAAGGCTGAGAAATAGGTGTCTACGGTGTAGCTAGGAGATACTTTGGAATAGGGGAAATAGGTAAGTGAACTAGAGAAGTAACCACTGGAACTGTGTAGAAATGGGAAAGGCAATTATAGGACTTGTAGGAGGTGCAGGAGGTTGTGACTGAGGTGACTGAAATAACTAAGAGTAAGGAGACTCAGTTTCATTAAACAAAACATGACATGAAATATAAACTCTTCCACCAGCTGACATGCACTTGTACCCTTTATGTATTGAATTGCACCCCGAAAATAAGCATTTCTCAGACCTATATTGATACTTATAACTATAACAAGGTCTTAAATTGGGAAAATAAGAGCATCCATACACCTTTAAATTGAATAGTCTGGATTCATCTTGTATAGGTATGCTTTGAAGTACTTTAGTAGGGAGTCTATTAATGATAAACGTTGCAGTTTCACAAGCTATCCATAAAAAAGAGGTAAGCCAGCTTGAGCAAGTAGTGTTAAACTAGTCTTTACAATGTGCTTGTGTTTCTTTCCACTATCCCATTCTACTCATGTTTGTAAGGAAATGCATTTTTAAACACGATGCCAATAGCTACCAAGAATGATTTAAACACTCTAAACTCTCCTCCCCAATTTGATTGAAGCTTTTTGATATTAGTGCCAAATTGATTTTCGACTTGAAGTTTGAAAGTTTGAAATAATTTGAAAGCATCTGATTTGTATTTCAAAGGATAAATCCAAGTAAATCTAGTACAATCACCAGTTAAAGATATGTAATAGTTGAACCCCTCGATAAAAGTAATGGAGAGGGTCCCCACACATCTGTATGTATCGACACTAGAACAAAAGAGCTACATTTATTTGACAAAGAAAATGGTAAGGCATGATGCATTCCCAGAGGACAAACATAACATAAATAAGAAGGAGACACTGGAAGCTTGAGATTCACTTTAACAATCTGCTGAAGAGTTTGAAGAGCTGGATGTCCCAACCTTCGATGCCAGACTAAAAGTGGTGATTGTTAAGAAGTAAAGAATGCTGAATGGAACTACTGTGAAGTTTCTGAGTTGTTGTTGAACTGATAAAGACCATCTTTAAGTATACCTTGAAGTAAAATCTCTCTAGTTATGGAATCCTTCACCAAACAATGGGAGTTAGCGAACTCAATAACCACATTATTATCTTTGGTAAGTTGTCAGATACTGAGTAAGTTCTTTTAATTTGTGGAACTACCAATGTATTGGGAATTTGCAGTTTCGAATGAGCAGAAGGAATGTTTGATGATCCAACAGAATTAATAGAAAACGATTGGCCATTGCCAACAACTAAAGAATTAGTACCTGAATAAGGTGAAGTATGAGACACTTGAGAAACATATGGAGTTACATGGGAGGTGGCACCAATATCAGCATACCATGAAGAGTCTATCACAGATTCACTGGATGGAAATAAGTAACCATTCTGGAATGAGTTTCCGAATTGGTTTTGTTAACTGAGAAAGTGAGCACTATGAGAACCATTAAAACCTCCTTTCTGGGTATGTGATGTATGCACATGACCATGTGAACTAGGACTGATAAACTGATTCCCCTGAGGTCCAGTTGACCCTTATGCTCCCATGTATTTCATATCAGCTCTATAATAACATATAGCAGCTGTGTGTTTAATTCTACTACAAATCTGACACTATGGCCTATTATTGTTAGGAAACTTGAATCCTCCTTGTCTTCCTCCTCTGCCTCTTCATCTATTTCCATTATTTAATCTCCTACCACCATTTCCATGTTGATACTTGAAATTATTGGTGTTCTAGTTATTGTTTCCTCCATTTTTAACCTCAACTGAATTGACTTGAGTGGGATTGTTTGAATTCAAAGAATTAATTCCATTCATAGCTTGAATTCGATTTAGTTTAGCCTCAAAACTCAACAAGGAACTCTAGACTTTAGGCCAAGAAACATTTTCTTTTCTTACAACACAGTGGTGATAGGGAGATAATCCCCATCCAGTCCCGAAAAGGCAATAGAAACCAATTCAGAAATAGAAATTGGTTCTCCTGCAGTGCTAGATTATCTAACAATTCTTTTAAACTTCTTAAATATTCATTCATGTTATGATTTCCTTTTCTAGCAGTTCTCAAAATAGTTTTATATAACTTAAATTTTGCTCGATTCTGAGCACTACATAAGTCCTCAATAGACTTCCATAACAAGTGAGCAGAGGAGTTTCTTGCAACTAGATTTGCAATATTAGGTTCAAGTGGATATAACAACCAACTATATAAGATTCTATCTTTAGAGTACTAATTCTGATATTCAACATTGATTCTTTTTTCATTCAATTTTGGAGGACATTTGACTGTACCAAACAAGATTCCATCATAACCAAATCCTTGAATTGTAGGAACCAACACAGATTTCCATAGCATGAAATTGTTCTCTCTTAGTTTAATTGAAACTATCTGATTTAAGGAATTACCAAAAGGAGAGATCAACAGACTAGTAATCACAAGAGGTTCAAATGAACTGATAGATGTAGACGAGCCTTCTTGTTCCGCCATTGCTGCACCTCTTCAAATCTTTAAGAACAACACACCTTCGAAGCTTTCTAGATCTTTGATTGCGATGAGCCTCATAGCTCTGATACCATGTTGACACACAGACCAGATACTAAGACTCAAGAAATCACCAAAATATCTCAATTTCTCTAACTAAATGAGAGAAAGTTGGTGATCTCTATTTATATATCAATGAGACTAATTTCAATTGTACTTTTGTATGGATGATATTACACTCTAACATAACTCTAATTGTCTAACTAATCATAATGATTAAGCTAGAGTACATGACATAATACACCTTAAAATAGTTACACTCTGGTACATAATATCACTCAATGGTTGATGCTAACATCCATGGACTGCGCTAGTGTGGTCATGGAGGAGCCCTCCAACACCAAAATGGTAGCATTTTAAAAGAACACAAGCATCAATGTTCAGTTTTAGTTGTCCTGCAGTCGAGGGGAGCCATATCTGAAGATTAGGGATCCGAGGCCTACTGGCTCGTATAGATATAGGGGAGATGGTGTAGATTTGTATGTTTGGAACTTAATCTCCCCCGCCAAGATGTCGTTATATGCCAGATTCATTTTAGTTGCATGTACGTATGTCTTTAAATTTGTAAGTCTATATTTATTTATTTTTTTTGGTGAAAAGTCTACATTTATTTATGTGGTGAGGAATAAGATAAAAGATCAATATAGAAGATCATCATTTACGGCTATCTTAAAATTATTTAGGTTTTTATGAAATACAAATTTTATTGTATTAGTACTCTACAATAGCAAGGTGGACTTTCCTAAATAGCTTTTGCCTATAGAAAATTTCTCCCATTTGGATCCCTACAAGGAATTCAGTTTCTACCAGTTTACCTTTTCCAAAAATTGTTGACGCCATTCCCCTCCACCAGTTACATTGCCTCTGTTGTTTTTCCATCACCGTGCTTTCATATAATTTCTTGACTATGCATCTTTTGTTCACTGATTCGACTCATCAACATATTTCAAGGCATTGGAATTGTAAATTCTTTATTTTAAGGTGTGACCAATATTGCTTCAAAGCCTTGCATTCTCAAAAGAGGGTTATCCCAATTTAGGTTTCAATTTGATTGAGTTGTTCCTTCATTGATCAGCTAATATATCTTAAGGTATCACACTAAAAAAGTTTTTTTGGTACTGATTTAGGTTTCATTTTGATGAAATTCTTCCTTTAAAGTTTTCCATTCTCTATTTTAAAATATTTCATTATTTTCTAAAAATTTTTTAGTAAATAAGTTGGTCTCATTTTCATTTATATACTTTGACTTATTTCATTCATATTATTTATTGTAGGAAATCTATATAATATTATTTAAAAATGGATACAAATAGGATTCAGTTTTCAAGAAATATTGATCAATAGATACAACGACATCAATTGAGTCAACAAACTAGACGAAATAATATTCCACACAAAATACAATGTCATTTATTAGAAAATAGTAGACATCATAGATTACCTGAAATAGATGATCAAAGACACCAACATCATTAAAGAGATGTAGAAAGTTACCATTAAGAGAGACAAATGCACCAACGATAACATAAAATTCAATTGACCAACCTACGCCGACAAGCTAGATTAGGAGGACAAAGTAAACAAACAACTCGACAATCCAACCCTTCAAAGAGACGTATAGTTCAACATAATTATGGTAGAAACTTTATTCCAAATGAAGATTTTCAAAAATTTCTATTACCATATCATACCAATTGCTAATTTGTAGTGCAAAGATTTTTATACACGGAAGTACAAAATATGTTGTTTAAAAGGAAAAATAAATGTGCAACGACCAACTGCTCCTTAAGAATTAAAATATTTTTTTCTTGATCAAACTGTAGTTGGAAAAATATTTTAGACAACATATCCGCTCCTATAACCATGTTTTTCTTTCACTTCAATTAGGGTCAATATAGATGAAAATCTAGCTAGTGGAAGACATGGTGTTTTCTCCTATCGTGCACAAAGAACTATATATCATATAATAGATAGTCTCATACCTTTCGAGGGCGAAAGACCAAGGTTCTTACAAATGTATATATACATATAATACTGAACATGAAATTGAGAACCGTTCTCAAGATTGTAGCAATACCCATCTCGAAGTAATAATAATGCTGAAGCAAATAATAGATATGCACAAGCCATTTGTGCAAACTTTTAGGCATATAGCACTTCATAAGAATATACAAAATTGTGAAATCATAATTAGAGAACTTGCATTAAATCATCAAAGATATAAATTTCCAACTGCACAACTGCAGCTATTATAATAGGTGACAATGATCCAAATGTAACTTCTAATGAAAGAGATATTATTGTTCCAAAAACATTTGAAGAGCTTAATGCTGGATATTATGACCCACTTCAATATCCTTTATTATTGCCTTATGGTGAACATGGATGAGAATTAAGTATGTTTAACAATAATGTAAGAAGAATCAAGTGTCATGGTTATTACTCTTATTTGTTACAGGAATAAGTCAAATTTCATTTCTTAGAATGTGTCTCAAACTGAAAATTATTCAACTAAACTACTAATTAACATATATAGATTCATCCTTTAGAGACTTTTTTATTATTCTTGGGAGTATACTACTACAACGATATACGGTCGATATGTTTGTTTAAATCGAAACTATGAGACTTCGATATATTCGAGGCATAAGCCACCATAAGAGTAGAGCTATATGAAAGATTAAAAGATGCTATATCAGGTGGAGAAACCGATGCATGTAATATATTTTTTCAAACTCACTTTTTTTCATACTTAAACATATTTCTTAGTGTCTTTCACGTTTCTAAATTTATTTTCTAAATCTATAGAGGAAATGTCAGACGTCATACCATTCTGCAAGCATCACATATTGGAAGATCTCGAGACATGCACCATCATTATCAAGATGCAATGGTAATAGTTTGCAGGTGTAATTGCCCACTATTTATTAATTATTTTATTAAGTTTATTTTCATACTCATATGCCATCTGAGGCCCGCGTAGACGCCTTAGATAGGCTAGGACATGCCTGACTAGGCATAATTCTTAAATTTTGTTTGTTGGTTGCTTAATTGCGATGTTAATTATTATTTCTTTAGTTTGAAATCGCATGTGTGAGTGTATTGTCATATCGTGTGTAGATGTGAGACGAATATTCGCCTTGAATAAGGGCCAACGTGGGTAACGAATAAGCGAACTATGGGTACACTAGAAAACTTGACTTACTCACTGAAACTTAACTAATTAGTGAAATAAATGGGGGATATAAACATAGGCCAAGTCAAGGTAGTCGAAATAGAAGGCTATGGCGCGCCTCGGGACACATCTCGAGGCGCAGTGATGTCGAATAACCGGTAACTGGGAATCTAATTGACTAAATAAGCTAGCAAGTGTCCTATCCAAGTCATTATGTTGTGTATGTCAGCCAATTAATAGCCTTTAGACCATCTTCGGGATACGTGTGCACAATTGATTTAAGCACAACATATAAATAGCTTGAGATAGTGAAAAACTCTAGCACTAACTATTCTTGCATGGAAATTTCTGTTAAGTCTGAAGGTTTTTTGCTGTAATTTAGAAGAAATTGATGCTGTAGGAGCGATCAAACCAAAAATCAAACATAAGGTAATTATTTTCTTCAACTTGTGATATGGAAATGAGCTCATTTTTTTGAAAACTAAAGAAAATGATGAAAATGATTCCGATGTATGCATTATTGATTTATCACGATAATTGTGTGTTTTTGAGGTCTAAGTTATCAATAAAATTAAAGATTTACAACAGAATTTCATGAATTAGGTGTTTTGACCAATATGGATGAATATTTGAAATTGTTGAATTGTATATGAATTGAGCCTATGACATTTGTTCAATGGAGTTTTTTTGTGATTCCCTACAAAGATAGGGTAGGCCGACGACGTTGGAAGAGGCCATGGGCGTCAGGGAGACAAAATCGCAACTTCAAAATTTTGCCCCCAGACGCAGGTAGCGCACTATCTAAGCCAGATAGTGCACTACCTATACTGGGCACTATGCATGCTCTTCAAAATGAAGAACGTTAGCACGCTAAGAAGATCCCTAGCACGCTAGACTCACATAGCGCGCTAGGCGCCTCCTAAGCGCACTTTGTACAGTTGACAACTAAACTTAAGGAGTTTTTTTAGATTTTTATGACTTATACACTTAACTTAAAACACCTATAAATAAACTAGAACACTAGTAATTGACCTTAGGGGACTCAAGGACTATAGTATGACAGTCGGGGGCGTGATGGGTCGTATTAGGGTTTTTTCAGGGATTGGAGAACATGTTTGAGGTGTGTAAAACCTAATTAAAGATCACTTTAAGTATTTATTTGATTTCATTGTTGTTTTACTCTTTATAGTTTAGTATATTCATGTTCTATTCCTTATTCATTTCAGTTATCTATTCTTGTTTTATTGTTTTGAATGGATGGTTAAGTTTACTCCCTCTGGGTACTCTGTTTTGTGTTTATGGCACACTAGACCATATCATGTGTATCAGGGGTCCTCGGTGAATGATGACCCGAGTTACTTTGTCGGTACACATGTTGGTGCGTCATGGGTTTACATTGGCCACTGAGAGGACCACGTGATGGGTTAGTTGGGTGTGCTCATTAGAGGGATCTTAGGGAGGGAACCAAAAGTATGGTCTAGCTAGATCAGAATGGGCACATACAATTGCGCTCTATTGTTACTTACACAAGCGATGATCCATTTACAATTGCCTGTTTACTTTTCACATGTTTATTTAACATTACCTTTGTCTTCTCTATTTACTTAAATGATTAGTGAATCTCTTTGGGATTTTACTCACTTGACTTGTCATCTATTTTTGTTGTGATGGCTGAGTACAGATCCTTCTACGAGTAAGGATAAGGAAATTCTTAGCGACTATCTCTAAACTCACCCACTGTTCGGCACACTACTTGTAGGTGTTTATCTTCATATTTTGTGATGTATTTTGGGTTTATGGGAGACTTATAAGACATTTGTACTTATATATATTTACTTTTATCGCCTTATATATAGTGTACTCTATTTTGGGTTTTCCGCAGTAAGAGTGATGCTCTATATGACTTGAAAGTTAATAATAAAAATCCATGTTTATTCTTACTTTAAGACTTTCGCCAAAAATTATTGGTTATCTACTTGCAACTCTAAAAAATACAAGCCACACTTGTAAATGGTTAATTCAAACTAAAAGACTATAAAACACTAACTTGTAACTTAATGAATATCTTGAATAACTAGAAAATAATATAGAGAATATTATGACTAGCACGCACACCAAACAACGTTGATGTGGCAACAGACGTCGCAGGGCTGCGAACCCGCATAGCAGCACACGTGGCGGGCTCGGGCGCGGGGCCGTCACAGTTGGTATGGACAACCCGATCTATTTATTATTATTACAGTCAATACATCATGGGATGAGATCACACGGGAATTACTTCTTGGTCAGAAATCACAGGATATGCCTGATTTAACTACTAGAATATTTAGAGCCAAACTAGAAGAGCTAAAAATGATTTGTTTAATAAATGTGTCTTAAGAAAAGTTATTGCACATGTGCATGCTACGGAATTTCAAAAAACGTTCTAGCTCAATCTCATATTTTAATTATTTTAATTATTTTAGATGAAAGTTACAAAATCACTAATCCAGATGAATATGATTCCTTAGTTAGAGCTGAAATATTATGTCACCAAACAGAACCAAATTTATTCAATGTTGTAAAAAAAACATATGATTCACAATCCATTTGGTGTGCTAATTCTAAATGTTGTTTATATGAAAATGTAGATTGCAAAAAAGGATACGCACGATCATAAGCCCTTATTACCTTACAAGGAAATGACTCATACCTAATTTATATGAGATAAGATAATGGAATGCACATAAATTAAGGAACCCATAAAATTGATAATCGTTGCGTAGTTCCATATAATCCTTATTTGCTCTTGAAATATGACTGTCATATTAATGTAAAAATATGTTTTAACATCAAATCAATTAAGTATTTATATAAATATGTTTATAAAGGCCCCGATCATGTATCTTTTGGATTATCATATATGTCAATAGCAAATGATGAAATATCATTATACCAAAATGCAAGATGGATTTGTGCTCCTGAATCTTTCTGGAAAATTTTAGGTTCTAAATGAGTGCTATTACACCTTCTAGTGTAGGTTTACAATTGCATCTTCCTAATAAACAACAACTGCAATATTATAGAGATGAAAACTTGATGAATGTTTTAAACGATCCGAATAAGTGTAAAACAATGCTTACATAATTTGTTAAAAGAAATCAATCAGATGTAAATGCTAGACATCTGCTATATTAAGAATTCCCAGGAAAATATATTTGGAATAATAGTTGTAAGGAATGGATGGAAAGAAAAAAAATATTCGAAAAGTAATGGATAGAATTTACACGGTATCTTGAGTTCCAAATTAACTGGGGTCGGCTACATGGATCAAACTTTTCCATTGTGCTCGATTAAGTGCAATTGATGGTGAGCTTTTCAAACCATTCAAATCCCTCCTAATTAATGCATCTCATGTTAACTTTGGTCTGCCCTACATTGTCGAATTTCTACAGTTTCTATTGAGTCAAGTTTTCTAGTTGGGGCATTTGTAGGCTGTCTTTGCAGGTGACCAAACCACTGCAACCGCCCTTCCCTAATCTTTGTATCAATTGGTGCTACTCCTACTTGTCTTTGAATTTCTATATTTCTTATTCTATCTTTACGAGTCTTACCACACATCCACCTAAGCATCCTCATTTATGCTACGTTAATTTTATGTAATTGTTGTTGCTTTACCGCCCAACATTCACTTCCATAGAGCATAGCTGGCCTAATTGCGGTCCTATAAAATTTTCTTTTTAACTTAGTAGGAGCCTTTAAGATATTGACAACATATTAATTAAATTTGATAAACGAAAAACAAATTATTGCAAGCTTAGTTCTTGACGAGCAATCTATAAAAGTAACTTTAGAAGATATAGAATCCATACACAAACTGAACTCTAGTAAATAAATTATATTTAATAGTATTATTGAATAGGTAACTAGCAAAACAAGCTCTATTTTTTCATAAATGGTCTTGGTGGAACAAGGAAAACTTTTATATATCGTTTGATTTTAGCATACTTGAGGAGTAGAAATATTATAGCAATTGCAACAGCATCATCAGGAATAACAGCTACTTCATTACTAGGGGGTCGCACTGCATATTCATGTTTTAAAATTCCTATAGTTTTACATTCAACATCAACATGTTATGTTACTAAACAATCATATCTTGCAACTTTATAATGATCAGCTACATTCATTATTTGGGATAAAGCAACTATGTGTCATCGACATGCTTTTGAAGCATTAGATAGAACATTGCGAGATATTACTGATATAGATAAACCTTTTCAAGGGAAAATAATGATATTTGGTAGGGATTTTTGATAAGTATCACCCATTGCCTATAATGGAACTATGACTCAAACCACTTTTATTAGATCATACTTCTGGCCAAATGTTAAGATATTTCATTTAGAACAAAATATACGTGCAGTAAATGATAGATTTTTTTTAGAATTTATATTATGAATAGGGAATAGACATTAAAAAATTATTATCGATGACAAGATTAGGTTACCTCATGAAATAGGAATACCTTGGCATGGACAAAAATCCACTAAAGATCTAATTAGCCATGTATTTCCTTCATTCGAATGCACATCCAATAATAGAGAATATATAACTAAGTATGCAATGCTAACTCCTACAAATGATGTAGTAGATCAAATAAATAATAGTAATAGGAATGTTCCTAAGGAGTGAAGCAACTTATTAATCATTTGACAGCGTCAAAGATGACAACTTGCACTTATATCGGCAAGATTGTTTAAACTCTATATCACTTGGTGGATTACCTCCACATAAATTAACACTTAAACTATGAGCCCAAATCATGCTTTTATGAAATCTTGACCTGAAAATTGAATTGTGTAATGGTACACGATTTATATATCGAGTACTCGATAGAAATGTTATAGATGCAAAAATAGCAAGAGGGCAATTTCAAGGAACTAGGGTTTTCATATCACGCATACCTCTCAAACATTCTAGAAAATGTTAATCTACCTTTAAACTTAATTAGAAAACAGTTACTTATAAAAAAATTGCATTAGCATTGACAATAAATAAATTAGAACGACAAACCATATCAAATGTTGGGATTTATCTCCCAGAACATGTGTTTAGTCATGGTCAGTTGTACGTAGCTTTATCATGAGGTGTGTCTACAAGCCAAAAAAAGTTTAATTAAAATGAAAAATTAGATAAAATATAGGTTCCTTCACAAACAATTTGGTCTACCATGATGTCACTCTCAATTGTGACTAGACATAATCACAACGTATAGGATTGGTTTGATATAGTAAGCAACATAATTGCATAGAATTTTATTTCTGTTGTAAATTAAGTTGGAACTTGCTAAGAACTAGAGAAGGAAAATAGAAGACTAAGAACTTCTACTACTAGAAACTACTACTACAAAGGAGAAGAGAAGAAATGAGATAGTTGGAATGAGAAGTTTTCATTCAACTTGGTGTGTTTTTACAATGAGGTTGACACCCTTTATATAGGCCATTTGGCGATGATGATAAATGTACTTTATACAATGTGTACAAGTAACACATACACTCCATGTCATACAACACATTACAAGTAATTTGACAATACATGGAAGAGTTGGTGTACATTGGAAATGGTTACAAGTAACATGACAATACATAGACAAGTGGAGGTACTATTAAGTGAGAAATACAAGTTACATGACTACACAATATGTTGGTGTACATGCATGGTCATCCATATTCCACAACACTCCCCCTTGGATGACACTTGCTTAGATATTGTGCCTCGTTAAAACTTCTACTAAGAAAAACCCTGTGGGAAAAAAATATAGTAAAAGAAAAAAAGTACACTATTCTCATAAATATTAAGATGGGTATAATATTATTAAGATTGCCTCATTAAAAACCTTGCTAGGAAAACCCAATGGGATAAAACCATAGCTAAGGGAAAAAGAGTGCAATACACGAATCAATAACTTCCCCTCATGTGAACATGGGTGAAACTTGTTCAGTTTCTTTACTTGCAATGTCTTTAAGTTTACGCAAGCCAATACCATATGTAAGCCTTTTAAATGTCGTAGTTGTTAAGGATTTTGTGAATAAATCAGCAAGATTATCACTCGATCGAATTTGCTTGACATCAATTTCACCATTCTTTTGAAGCTCATGCGCATAAAAGAATTTTGGTGAAATATGTTTTGTTCTGTCCCCTTTTATGAATCCTTCACTTAATTGTGCAATACATGCTGCATTATCTTCATATAATATGGTTGGAGAATCTTTTATTGAAGGCAATCCACATGATTCTTGAATATGTTCAATCATGTTTCTCAACCATACACATTCACGACTCGCTTCATGAATTGCAAGTACTTCAGAATGATTGGAAGAAGTAGCAACCATAGTTTGCTTTACTGACTTCCATGATACAGCAGTATTACCATAAGTGAATACATATCCCGTTTGAGAACGGGCCTTGTGGGGATCAGATAAAAATCCAGCATCAGCATAACCTTGGAGATTCAATTTTACCCCTCTAGAGTAAAATAAACCCATGTCACTTGTTCCTCGAAGATATCGGAAAACATGTTTAATACCATTCCAATGTCTTCGAGTTGGTGAAGAGCTGTATCTTACAAGTAGGTTGACAACAAAAGCAATGTCGGGTCTTGTACAATTTGCAAGATACATAAGTGCACCAATTGCACTTAAATATGGTACCTCTGGACCAATTAGCTCTTCATCACTTCATGAGGACGAAATGGATCCTTATCCACTTCAAGTGATCTGACAACCATTGGAGAGCTCAATGGATGTGCCTTGTCCATATAAATTTTTTTTAATATTTTTTCAATATAATTTGATTGATGGACAAGTACTCCACTTGAAAAATGTTCAATTTGCAAACCAAGACAAAGTCTTATTTTTCCAAGTTCTTTCATCTCGAATTCCTTTTTCAAGTATTCGGATGTTCTAACGATGTCGTCGTGGTTTCCCATTATATTTAAATCATCAACATATACAACAATAATCACAAATCCTTTTGATGATCTTTTAATGAAGACACATGGGCAAAGCAGATTATTTACATATCATTCTTTCAGTAAATAATCACTAAGACGTTTGTACCACATTCGTCCGATTGTTTCAATCCGTACAAAGACCTTTGTAATTTTATAGAATGCATGTTATGAGGTTTTGATTTTATTTCTTCGGATATTACAAATCCTTCAGGGATTTTCATATATATCTCACTTTGTCTAGGGATCCGTATAGATATCTGTAACGACATCCATTAAATGCATATCAAGCCCTTCAGAAACTGCAAGGCTTATCAAGAACCGAAATGTGATTGCATCTATAACAGGAGAATATGTTTCCTCATAATCGATGTCAGGTCTTTGTGAGAAACCTTGAGCTACAAGTCTTGCTTTGTACCTTGTAACTTCATTTTTTTCGTTTCTCTTTCGTACAAATACCCATTTATATCCAACAGGTTTTACGCCATCCGGCGTTTGAACAATCGGTCCAAAAACCTCTTGTTTCCTTAACGAATTTAGCTCTGTTTGGATAGCCTCTTGCCATTTTTGCCAATCAGGTCTTTTTCGACATTCCTCCACTGATCGTGGTTCTGGATCATCATCATTTTTACATATTTCAAAGGACACATTGAAAGCAAATATATCATCAGGAATAATTTTATTTCGATCCCAAATCTTACCAGAGTTTAAATAATTTATTGAGATCTCAATATTGTCATATTTTTCCTCTTTTTCTAGAGGCAGTTGTTCCTCGTGAGAATCAACTTGTTCTGACAAATCCTTATCAAAGGATTCTTGTGCTTTCTCAGAAGTATTTTGATTTGTATTTATTTTTACTCCCATTTTTCTCTTTCGAGGAATTGTATCCTTTGAACCAACTGGTCTTCCACGCTTTAAGCGTTTCGTTGGTTCTTGTGCATTTTGTTGCACGAGAGACATCAATTCTTGCGGGAGCATTTACAAATGGAATATGTGATTTTGTCACTTGTTTTGCATCATTAAATGCATCAGGTAATTGATTTGCGATTTGTTGCAAATGAATGATCTTTTGAACTTCAAGTTCACACTGATTTGTGCGTGGATCATAATGTGATAAAGTTGATGCATTCCAAGCAATTTCACGCCATTCCTTTTGAATTGACTTCTTATCTCCCCCTAATGGTAGGAAAATTGCTTCATCAAAGTGACAATCAACAAAACGTGTAGTAAATAAATCCCTGTTAAGGGCTCAAGGTATCTTATAATAGACGATGAGTTAAATCCAACATAAATCTCAAGTTTTCGTTATGGACCCATCTTAGTTCTATTGGGAAGTGGTATAGGAACATACACTGCACAACCAAAAATTCTCAAGTGTGAAATATTTGGTTGTTGACCTAAAATGAGTTGCATGGGGGAATGTTCATGGTATGCAGTAGGCCTATAACGAATGATATATGCTGCATGAAGGACTGCATGTCCCCAAACTGAAGTTGATAATTTAGTTCTCATGATTAAAAGTCTGGCAATTAGTTGAATACGTTTGATCAGAGATTCTGCCAAACCATTCTGGGTATGCACGTATGGAACAAAATGTTCAATGGTGATTCCTATAGACATGCAATAATTTTTAAATGCTTGAGATTGAAATTTCCCGGCGTTATCAAGACGGATGGTCTTGATTGGGTTGTTAGGGAATTGTACTCTTAACTTAATAATTTGTGCTAAAAGTCTAGCAAATGCAACATTGCGGGTCGAAAGCAAACAAACATGTGACCACCTAGTTGATGCATCTATCAAAACCATGAAATATCTAAATGGTCCACAGTGAGGATGAATAGGTCCACATATGTCTCCCTGAATGCGTTCTAAGAAAATTGGGGATTCCACAACAATTTTACTTGGGGATGGTTTAATTATCAATTTACCTTGAGAACAACTAGCACAATTATAATCACCAGCTGAAAATATTTTGTGACTCCTTAAAGGATGTCCATGCGAATTATTAATTATTCTTCGCATCATTGATGATCCTGGATGACCAAGCCGCTCATGCCATAAAATGAATGTCTTTAGATCATTAATTTTCTTATTTAAGACGACATTCGTTTCGACATGCCTTATATGAGTAAAATATAATCCAGATGATAAAGCTGAGAATTTTTCTAACACTTTTTTTCCCATTTGAAACCAATGTGACATAGATAAATTCTATATTATTTTCGTTCATGGTTTCAATGTGATATCCATTTTGTCGAATATCTTTAAAGCTGAGTAAATTTCTTCTGGATTTTTCAGAGTATAAGGCATTGTCAACATGAATTGTTGTTCCCCTAGGCAACATAATATTTGCTCTTTCAGAGCCATTAATCAAATTGGAAATGCCATATATTGTTTGAACATTAGCCTCAGCTAAGTTCAAATTGGAGAAATATTCTCTGTTTTTAAGGATTGTGTGCGTCGTAGCACAATCAGCAAGACATATATCGCTCTTACTTGATTCATGATTTGAACACATGATTTGTTGATCCATCTAGACAAATAATATTTGGAAAATTAGAAAAAGAGTCATATTTCATTGATAAAATTCATAATATTTTTCCTTTGATTTTGAAGGCATGGTAAAGGTCACAAAAATATTCGGATATATATATATGACAATATTTAGGCAAAATAGCCATTCATATATGACCAAAAAATGTCACAATTATGAGCGCTCATTGTCAATAATTATTTGCCCTTTGTAGTGGTGCACCACTTTTGTTCCAATTTTTTGTGGAATTGTCAATACAACCTTTACTCATATTTTCACCTTTACCAAGTCCATAGATTTGTTATTGCGATCATGATCATTATATGCAACATATGCTTCTTAATTTGAGGCTGAACTAATTGGAAGGGAGCGATATTATATTTATAATATCTTATTATTTTACTCTGCTACCATGAGACAAGAAATCAATCCTTAATTTTTATCGGATTGACGTGCGTACTCGCTATTTGTTGCAGCAATAAATCGAGGCGCGGGCCACGTGACCTTCTTTTTATTGTCTCATCAGTCATATTTCCACATAGCCTCAACAAAGAGGTAATTAAAATTGCGGAATTATAATTAATATTTGATTGATTAAATTTTGTAGCTTGAGACTCAACCGCTCATTTTGAGCTTTTGGAGCATTACCTTTTTTTTGTATTTATATATTTATAACTCCATAGGGTGAAAAGATATATAAAGTGAAATATTCACTTTTCAAATCTCTAAAGAGATATTGGCGAATGATTTAAATTTTGTATAACACAACTTAGTCTTGCATAGATGTTTAATTCACAAATTATAATATCTAATTGTCATGACGAGTAACTCTTGTCAGTAATATAATAAGGCAACAAGTTCAACTATGGTTGAATAATATTTTGAAAATAAATTTAATATAAAATAGTTTTTCCCTTTTTATGTAAAAACATAACATATGATTAAATATATGTTCACAACTTGATTCATTAATAAACAAAATGTACTATTCGTATCAGTTGGTGGGACAACCTCCAGGTTGGGTGGCGAGAAATAGTCTACTTAATACCATGCCTCCTTGAACGGGATAACCCGTCTCCCTTTCAATGTTTAGCTTTACTGGGGACAAGGCTTACCCATTGTCAACTCAAACTTATAACATTATTTGTATTATAAAATGAAGAATAGAACAATAACTAATCGTTTGTAGTTTTAAGAGAAAAACTATATGTCACACATTGACTTTTGATTTCTGATGTAGAAGATCATACAAGACTCAACTACAGAGCATACTTTCGCAATCGGTGACGTTATAATGCATAGTATATGAATAAAGTATGCATATAGAAGTGATGCATGTAATAAAATGAAGCAACCATGATAATATAGAAATAAATTGAACTTATTTAAATAACAAAAGTTATACCTTCCTAGCTTTGTCTCCTTAACAAGCCTTCTTGAACTTCAAGATCTCTTTAATGCTAGAGCAAGCTCGTGCTGATAACGTGTTGTAAATTGAGTTGGAACTTGCTAAGAACTAGAGAAGGAAAATAGAAGACTAAGAACTTCTACTACTACAAACTACTACTACAAAGGAGAAGAGAAGAAATGAGATAGTTGGAATGAGAAGTTTTCATTCAACTTGGTGTGTTTTTACAATGAGGTTGGCACCCTTTATATAGGCCATTTGATGATGATGATAAATGTACTTTATACAATGTGTACAAGTAACACATACACTCCATGTCATACAACACATTACAATTAATTTGACGATACATGGAAGAGTTGGTGTACATTGAAAATGGTTACAAGTAACATGACAATACATAGACAAGTGGATGTACTATTAAGTGAGAAATATAAGTTACATGACTACACAATATCTCGGTGTACATGCATGGTCATCCATATTCCACAACAATTTCTTCTTTTGTACATGTAAACATTTGTTTGTATATACCATGCAAATGTACTATGTTTTTTTTTTTTTAAATTACATCATGAATTGTTTTACTATGCAATACCTTATCTTTTGTCTTAAGACTTACATATGAAATTGTGAATAGTAAAGAAAATATACTAATGTTTTTTTTATGAATCTATCCTGATCAATATAGACCATCTAAGCTTTTATATTAGACACTCTACTAACCCATTTTTAATTTTTTGTCACAATATTAAGACTCTGGTTTTTTTTGTTTACAATTGTGATTCTTATTTATTCTTACATTAGACTTTCCTTCGTGCCATATTTTCTTAATGAGTTGAGAAAAATAAGATGAAAAATTATTGTTTATGATCAACCAAAACTATTATGGTGGCTTCCATCGAATTTAACAATGGACGGATAGAGAAGCTTGAAAAAAACTCCTTAGTAGTTAATTTAAGATGCAACTTTGATTTTGTAAGGCAATTCAACTTAGAAAGTTACTTATTTCAATTTTTCTTTCTTGCAATACTAAAAACATAAAAATAGGTATAAAATGTTTTTGGAACAATTTATATGTTACTATTGTAAATTATATGTTCCCACCCTGTTCTTTTAACAATTACTAAATTTTCTAACATATTACTAATTTTCCGCTCAAGTACTTTTACATAGATTTTTTTTCTGAATGCACATCCCAATATGTTTCATTAATTCGGTAAGTCACATTGTACATAACGTGAATTAAAAATGGGACACAAAGTGGTCCATACACTAGAAGTTCTCAAACTTTTAGCGTTGTATGAGCCACATAATATGCTAGAGATAAGCTTCCTTTGAAATGAGGAAACATGTACCTTGATATTCATCCAGGAAACATGTACCATATGCCCATTGGAGAGTTCGTCCCATGATCTTCTCCATACTTAGATCTATAACCCATGAGCATGAAAAAATGGCGAGTTTTTTCATCTCCCAAGCTTCAGCCATTTCAGCCGTTAGATCTGCTTCAATGAACACATTAAAGGTAATGTGGACAAATCCGTGACTATCTTGAATCACTCCACCCACTTTGGTACATTCTTTTGTAGTTAAATCTACGTATCAAATCACTCTGCCCCCGTTTAAATCATTGTCATACATTATTTTTTGTTTCCTTCAGGATATTGATTCATGATTCAATATATGCAGGTGATCAATATTGTTTTCAATGGGAGGGGCAACAACAAGAAGAATAACGTATGGATAGCTATTCAACGCCCTTCATGGTGATTGGGAATGTCTGCTTTATGTTTAAGTTTTTTTTCTTTTCAAATAGTATGTGGACTCATAATCTATAATGTCTAAAAGTTGCCGAGCCTTGTGTGGAGTTTTCTTTATTGTAATCCCATCAAGGTAAATTTTTTGTTTTTTTTTTCTCATTTATGGCCTTCGTGAACCTAGATATTTGGGAGTGTCCCGTGTAAACCATAAGCTGGGATCACGAAATGTTAAGGTATCCACCCCCTCCGGGCTGTGATTTCAATTGTTTTTGTTACCAATAAAACATCAGGAGCACCCCCTCTTTTCCTCAAAAACTAAAAAAAGCTATTATGGGCTATTTGGATGGAGTGGAATGCAAGTGTTCTGAAATACAATACGCCGAATTTATAGTTGTCTGGGAGATTGTATGTATTAAAACATATTTATGGTCTATATGATTAAAGATTTACTTCATAATTTTATTTTGATTTTTGGATTCTTGCAAAATTATCACATCATCGCTTATCGGGGCACCAAGCCACATTATTTTAGATGGCTTAACATGGACAAATAAGAACTTCACCTATATGATATTGCAGCCTATACTTATAGCGAGATCCTTTTTTGGAAATGAATATATTATATGGTTTTTGTCTTTTATTTTGGACAAGGTCATGAGCATTCTGGTGTATTCATTTTATAAGAGTTAAAATACATCAATTGTAGTAGTTATCTTTTAAGTGATATAAGTTTAAAATCATGATGTTAGTTTTAGTCATTTTTGGATCCATTAGTGAAGTAATATTTTAATAAAAGAGTTTGAAGAGACATTGTTATACATTTTTAATATAGTATTAACATTCTAATATTTTCTCAATGACATACTTATCTAAAATGCATGCTTGCATGAAATGTATCTAAAAGATTTTTTATTTTCATAAGAAAGTGCTACATTTACACTCCAAAATCAGACTAAAAGTCCCATTGAGTGATGCTAGGAGTGGGCCTGCGTCCATGGGAACCATACATGTGCGCCTCAGGATACAGGTTCACTGTGTTATGTATTAGGAATTGTCTGTGCATTACCCATTCTCATGTGGAGCTCGCATGTCACCTCACCTCTGTGTGGCTCTGGGATGTCATTGTAGCATCTAACAACTTTACATTTATATAATAATCACACCTTTCCAGATCACATGCAACGCAAGTGCCCTTACACTAGTATATATATAATTAAAAGAACTTATGCCACAATTAAATGAAGAAATAGGAAATTAGCCAATAAAACATTACTTAGTTTGGAAAGAAAACTTTTTTAACTATAATTAAAGTGAGAGGTGCAAACAAGAGTTTTTAAATGAAAAAATAGAGAGACCCATATATTCTAAATGAAATAGAACAGTGAATATAATGGTGAGAAAAATGTGAGAAAGAATTTCTATAAAAAGAATAACGTTATTCAAAGGAAATAGATCATGAAACATATGAATGAAAAAGAAATAATAAAAAGGAGAGATATAGAAAAATAGAAGAATTTTTATAAAAAAAATTCTTAATATAAAAGATTAAGCTCCAGTTCTTATAGCTAAGTCGAGTGAAGTATCTCTTTTTCCAACATTTCAACAATTGAACATGATAGTGATATTTATTGGTTCCTTAAAAAAACTTTCAATCGACTTTGATTTCGGAGGTATTTTTTAATATTGCTTAAAATTGACATTGATTTAGTGATTCTTGTATCTTGAAATTTTATATTAGTCATCGTAAGCTTGAACCTTGTTAGTGGAGATAGAGAAAACCTAAATAATGGCCCGACCTTGGTATTGATTTAACTTTAAGTTATGAGATGTATTGCATAACGATGGTCGAGTTGTAAATTAAAGGGTTGTTCTTTAAATCTTTGTATTATATCATAATTTTTATTTAGATGAAGGTAATATGTTTCTATTTATTGATAAATTCTGTTTAAGAATTAGAGTAAATAATTACGAAATCAGAAAAATGAATAAAAAATAGAACATAATTAAGAGTATTCTTTTGCTCGGGAAAACAAAGTGTTAAGTTTGGGTTATGACACGTGTTGAGCGTGAACAATAAGTTTCTCGTTGAAGGTCACCCAAGAATAGGGGTGAATTGGGTATAATGACCAATTTAGACTTTTTATAACTTTTTTTGCTAATTTCCTAAACTCACTTTAAAATCAAGCTAGATGAGCGCGTGTAGTAGTGAAAGCAATATTAATAAGTCAAAATTATTCAAGTGAGTGAAGTTCTACACTAGTAGAAGGAGGGGTAAAAGAGATGGAAGTACACAATCGAATTATAGTGGTTCGATTCCTCAGATCTACATCCACTGCCAAACCTCTCCGATTAGGATTTTGAACCAACACTTATATTTCAATAAGTGAACAACCCTAAGCCTATAAGCTTAGTGTGCCTAGTCTCCACTAGCTCTTTTACAATCGCCTTACCACAATAAGGACTCTTACAACCATCTAGCCTCAACTAGGAATTTGACTTGCCTAGATGTAACTAGGAGTTTACCTTGCCTATTCCCTAATAGGCTTTACAACCTCTCCTAAACACCAATAGGATTCACAACTTGGTCTATTCACTAATACCTTTACAAATTAAAAAAATGATTTGTCGCCTACAACAAGTAAAACGGTATAAGATGTTCCCCTCTCATAAGCCAAATGTAATCCTAAGATGATGACAATGTAAGTGAGACTTTGCAAATTGAGATGCTTTGTAAATCAATTTTATAGGCTAACTCTCAATATTGAAATGAACAAAAAGAATATAGATTAAACTTTAGTTGCTTCCAAAAGTGGCTAATTGATGCACTAATGCAATATACAAGTTTAAGCTCAAGTTGTACAATCAATTCGTCGGGTTACAAATAGATTTAAGATTAAGAACAAAACCCATGTAAATTTGTTGTCAAAACAACATAAGCATTAAATCACAAACAAAAATATAGATTAAGTACGAGCTAGTTTCAAGTAGTTCAATGCGCAATGGAGAATCACAATTAAGCTCAAGTAATTGCAATCAAAATCTCGGGTTTACATAAAATTAAGATTAAGTTTAAAACCCCATTTTAGTGGTGTTTCATACACACTTTTAAGAAAAATAACCATTATAATTATAGATAATGCTCTACGTGTCTTTCTAGTTTCACATGCATAATAGTGATTAAAATTTCGGCTCAATAGGTGCAAATTCATTCTAGGTCTTATCTAGACTTGATATTAGGCTCAACACACTATATGAACAAATTCAAATCTGTCACATATGGTTCCCACACAAATCTTTAACAACAAGATATAGATTAAGCACAATAGTGTAAGGGAAAGTGAGATCTTCCAACCCAAGATGTGAAGATGCATTAGATTGATTTAGATAGCATGTTGAGGACCTTATAACACTTCCTTTCACTTCACTTGATTTGCATTAGATCAACCCCAAAAGCCTTCAAGTGAGTGTATTTATTTGTTCATCACTTGTGTTGCAAAAACTCCATATTTTTGCTATATTTGTGTATGTGTTTATTGTTAAGATCAAAAACATGTTTTATGTATTTGTAGTGTTCTCTCCATACCCTTTTGACTATTTTTTTACCATTATGGTGATCCAAGGGTGTAGATTGCTCACTTTAAAAAAGCTATCAGGCAGCCAGGGAGTGTGCTCCACCAATTCCTGAGGCGTGCTCCAGGACTTGGGGCATGCTTAACATAATGGTGGAGCACACTCTAGCAATAAGGCCTAAAAATAATTATTTTTGGTTTGACGCTCTAAACCCATTTTCCTGGTTACGATTCCCCTTACAACCTTGCACATGGTCTCTACAAGTTTGGTTTAACCTAAGGAATACGTCAAAATCATCCGAATGAATTTTTAAAGATTAAAAATGAAAAATACATGTTTCATTCCAATGCTAGGGAGTTTTTTATAAATATTTTTGAAGTGATCTGAAAACCCGTCTAAACTGGTACCGGTGCATCCAAAATAGAAAGCAACAGTTTGCACACCTCAAGTTCATGTCATACAACACATTTGCATAATTTAAAACATTTTAAAACTCACGGATTCGAAAATCATTGAATGCATAGACTTTTGTTCTTGAAAACATGAAATTTATGAATTACATGAATCTAAGGCTTTGGCTCATGTAGTTTAACTCTTATACCTTACAAATGATGTACATAACTCCATACAGGCTTTCTGGTGCATTTTCTTTCCTTGAACAAATTATGAGATCTTTAAGTCTCATTCCATCCATTTCATCCATTCCATCCATTTCATCCATTCTATTTGAACTAGAATTTGTAGCCTTTGAACTTGTGAGTTCTAGCAATGTTGGATGTGCTGAAATACTTGACAAACGTGTTAGTATCATTTTACGTTGCTGGTTGACATCAAAATCTCGAGACGGAGTCTAAGTGATGGAACATTTAGTCCAATAATCTCCCCATTTTTGACGATAACAAACAACATGAACTTGACAAACCAACATAGACATTAAGGGCATATCAAGATCATAATGGTCAAGTTTAGCATATACATTTCTCCCCTTTTGATAACATCAAAAAGTGGGCGTAAACTCTCCCCTATCAATAGGCATCAAGATGAATACAAGAAAAAAAAGGCAAGTTATCCATTCATGCAATATTTAGAAAACACATGGAGTAAAAGTAAAAAGGAATACCATTCATTCATAAATGATGAGTCAAAGATACATAAATATTCATGGTATTACAAAAGTATGAAAGGTGATACAATGTATTACAAGTAGAATACATGAGTTAAAAGTTTACATATAAAGTGCAAAATGATATGTCACTCATGAAATGACCTAGATATTTTCCCTAATAAGATCAACCTATAGCTCCCCCTAAACATAAGCATCTAAGTGTCTTAATATCTTCGTAAGACTAATGACTGGGATGCAACATGCCAGCTCTCCTCGATGAACGACCCTGCTCAAGTCGTCGGAGACTCATAGTATGATCGGCTACTATGTTATCAAATGAAGTGAGTCGAGCGTTGATAGCATCAAACTAAGAAGAGATATATGAATGTAGATATGTAGCAAATGGAGACATTTCCTTTAGAGGCTAAGCATCAAACTAACCAAAAGATGGGTGAGGTGCAGGTGGCGGTGGCACTAAGTGCTCTTGTTGTGGATGTGTCCAAGCTCTCCAATGTCAGCATTAAAGTATAAATAACATCTGGGGCTCCCTGGTCCTCTACCTGATCTGCCCTTTGACCAATGTCCTTTGCACCAAGGTCCGAAAAGATGACTCTCTAATCATATAGATCATGTTGAGTGTAAATCAGATCTTCTGGTTTTAAGGGTTTCCAAATCACCTAATCTCAAGTTCTTAGGAACGTCCATATATCTGACCCAAGTTTGAGTGGGTAGGTGGTACTTGTATCCTATTTTTTGCATGTTTGGTTCACTCAACCTGTCAATCAAAAACTTAGGCAAGCTTCCCAATACAATGTCAACTCCAAAGTCCTCAAATATGCGAGCAAGCATGGATGCATAAGGCATAGACTTCGACGTATTTTGTATAGAGAGTATATAATGAAAGAGGAGATATGGCAAGCTCTTGTTCGCCTTTGTCATGATGGCCCATAAGACATATAAATCCATATGAGTGACTCGGTTCTTGCTCCTACTGAGTGGCATCAACACCTTCGTAAGAACCTTATGAAACAAGTGCGGGATAAGCTGGAAAGTTGTGTTTGTGACGGTGGAGGGAACAACTACCATATCTGCAAGATGGCACATAGCATTATAGGCTTCAAGCCATCATACTCTGCATGGTGGATGGTGTCGGATAGAAAGATAGTAGAATCATGTAGTGGAACATTGAAGATGTGTGCAAGCCGTGCCGACGTGAGGTGAATTTCTTTACCGACAACTCGAAAATTCAATGCGAAGTTTGATGACTTATTTAAATACGTGTTGAAGACTCATACAAGTGGGTCATAATAGTTGCACTTGAGCTCAAGGAATGGTGTCCAACCTATTCCATCAAAAAGCGAGTGATGTGGTAAGTTAGCCTTGTCAAAGAATTCCAAGTCCTAGATGGTCAGTGTAACTACTGCCTTGCCTGTGTACCGCTCATTGATGGGTTTCAAAACACTTAGCACATCGTCACTCGGCTGTATGGTACGCCTCCTTAGATTGGTGGAGCGAGGGATTTGAACATTCGAGGGGTGTTCTCCGATCATGTAGGAGAATTGAATTGATGTGAGGCGTGGGATGAGAGAGAGCTTGAGGTACCCTCTGACGACTCACTAAGCACCAAGTGACGTTTGGCATGAATTCCAGTTGATTGTGAAGCCAACTTAGATGTCCTCCTTATGTTTAGCATCATGTCGAACACCTTGTGTACACCAACTTAGGGTAGGATTTTTGAAGATTTGGGTCAAATTCAAGCACAATGGGATATGGAGAGAGGAAAAAGGAAGTGTAATAATCAATCTGTATTCAAAAATCAATGGAAAAATAGTGGGGTGGGTTAGTTGATATTCGGGTGAACTTGGCCAAACAAATGCGGCATAGGCAGAAGCTCTCGGGTGGGTTGTAAAAAATACCTACCCCGATGCTAGAGTGCATCGTTTACATGGGACGCACTCTTATGTCTGGGTATCAAACCCAAGAATCGGGCTCCCAGAAGCACTCTTCAACCCCTTGGGGAGTGCGTTCAAAGGCAAATCTCTAAGTTTTTGAACTTCAGAAAAGTTCCCTTAATGATGCATTAATCCCTCTGATCACTGGGAATTACTCGAAAATAGTTTCATGAGTATGATTTCCAGCTATAACATGTTCCTAAACTTAGTTTCACTCAACACACCTAAACTATCCTTAATTCCCACATATCAATCTATCATCTAAGTTCACTCATGCTCCAAAGTGAGTCTAATTTACTTTATGTATCTTGGATTTTGGTACCCATATTTCTTTGAATTTGATAGACTTAGCTTCAATAAGTGTCTCTTTCGATACCCATGCCTTAATGTGAGGCTTATTTCTAGAGTAAGTCCTATTTGGTCTATGGGATGCTTTAAACTTGTAAGACCTCCTAGACTTCCTTAGTTGAGCTTCTAAGTGTAAACACTTATGTCTCTAGGCTAAGCTCAAATATCACATCCTCCTTCTCATTGGTGGCATTTGTTACCAACTTTTGTCCATTCATCTAGTCGTTCTTGAAGATCTTGATTTTACTCTTTAAAAACATGTTGTCTTCAAGAATGCTGTCATTTTCTCAATACTCTTGTCAAATGTGTATAAAAGAGTCATCAACTCATCTAACATAAGTTGAATCATGTTCTTGAAGTTCTCATTCTCTTTAATGAGATTGTCCAAGTCTAGTTCAAGATTCTTGCTCAAAGTAGACAATTCATAAAGAGAGGAATCATGAAAGCAATCAATATTAGTGAATGAATCAACAATGGAATTCCTTTCATGAACATGAGAGTGCATAAACCTATCATCATCATCATCATCATCATCATCATCATCATCATCATCATTTTGCACATCCATAGGTCTAAGATCTTCATGAATGTGAGTATCTTTATCATCTACGTGTTTAGTAATATAAATATGTTTATCATGAAGAGATAAATAAACAAGAGAGTCGCTAAATGGCAATAAATCATCAAACTTGCTAGAATACAATGAGAAGTTGGAATCATGACAATCACTACAAATCTCTTCTAATTTTCTTCATATTTCCCTAAATGAAATGCATGAAGAAAGTCTAATTTTAATGTCATTGAGAATGCTAAAAAGGAGAATATGTCTTATTTCATCATCAAGTCTCACTAGCTTCATTTCTTTCCTATTCCACTTTTTCTTTGGCTTAGGCACTTCAACATCATTCACAACTCTAAATGGAGTGTATAAACCATTTTTTAAAATGCACCACATCTCATGCGATTAAGCTCTAAGGTATGTTCTAAACCTAATCCTCTAACTTGTTAAAACAAAATCTCTAAGCATAGATGGAATGGTAGCATCAACACCGAAAGTCATGGCCATTGATCTTTAGCTTTAGGATGTAAATTAGAATATAAAGAGCACCCGCTCTGATACCAATTGAAGGTCACCTAAGAAAGGGTGAATTTGGTGTGATGGCCAATTTAGAATTTTTATAACTTTCTTTGCTAATCTCCTAAGTTCACTTTAAAATCCAACTAGATGAGCGAGTAGTTAAAGCAATAGCAATGTGTTGTAATAATTCAAGTGAGTGAAGTGCTACACTAGGAGAAGATGGTAGAAGAGATGGAAGTACACAATCGATTTATAGTGGTTCGATCTCTCGGATCTACATTCACTACCTAACCTCCCTGGTTAGGATTTTGAACCAACACTTATATTTCAATAAGTGAATAGCCCTAAGCCCACAAGCTTAGTGTGCCTAGTCTCCGCTAGGTCTTTTACAATTGCCTTACTGCAATAAAGACTCTTACAACCACCTAGCCTCAACTAGGAATTTTACTTGCTTAGATGCAACTAGGACTTTTCCTTGCTTATTCTCCAATAGGCTTTACAACCTCTCCTATACACCAATATAATTTATAACTTGGTCTATTCATCAATAGACCTTATAACCTTCACAAATTAAAAAATTATTTGTCGCTTAGAACAAGTAAAGTGGTATAAGATGTTCTCCTCTCATAAGCCAAAATATAATCCTAAGATGATGACAGTGCAAATGAGACTATGCCAATTAAAATGCCTTGTAAATCAATTATAGGCTAACTCTCAATATTAAAACCAACAAAAAGAATATAAATTAAGCTTTAGTTGGTTCCAAAAATGGCTAATTGATGCACTAATGCAATATACAAGTTTAAGCTCAAGTTGTACAATTAATACCTCGAGTTACAAATGGATTTAAGATTAAGAAAAAAAACCTTTGTAAATATGTTGTCAAAACAACATAAGCATGAAACCACAAACGTAAATATAGATTTAGTACGAGTTGGTTTAAAGTCAATTCAATGCATAATGGAGAATCACAATTAAGCTGAAGTAAGTGTAATCAAAATCTCGGTGTAACGGCCCAAAAATTCGACTCGTGCCACGTGTCATTTTAGGGTCGTATGTGGGACCCACTCCTCGAGATCCGGATCGAAATCGACGCGAAATATTGAGGTATTTTTTGGGGTTTAATTTGGACGCAAATCGAGGACACTTTTGATTTTGAAATAAAAAAGAAAATATATATGTATATATATATATTTATATAAGAAATGAAAAGAGAGAGAAGGAAAAAAAAAGATCTGAACCAGAGAGAAAAGAAGAGAAAATAGAGGAAGAAGGAAGGGATCCGGGAGCGGGTGACGCAGCGACGACGACGACGACGATAGCGGCGCGACCGGATCCGTGACGACGACGGCCAGCGGCGACGCCGGCAGCAGCGGCCGATCGGCAGCGACGAGGGACGGCGGCGCGTGCAGGGAGGTCGCGATCCAGCGGCCGAGGACGATGCGGTCCAGCAGCTCGCAGTGACGGCCAGCGCAGCGGCGGTGGCGGACAGATCGGCGGCGGTGCAGTGGCTCAGCCGTCAGCAGCGCGACCCCAGCAGGGGAGCTCGCGGACCAGCGGTGGCGAAGGCGGCGACGGCGTCCGAGCAGCGACGACGATCGGCTACGCGGCGTGGCTGCTGGGCTGCGCTGGGGAGACGACGACGTGGCTCCAGCGACGCGGTGGCGGTGGCTGGCAGTGGCGGTCGACCGGCAGCGAGAAGGCAGGCGGATGAAGGGCAGCAGGCGCGCGGCGGTGGCTGCGCGGCGGCGCGGTGGAGACGAGGGGCAACGGCGCAGCAATGCCGGCGAGCGACCGCGGCGCGGGCGGAAGCGGCGACCGGCGGCGGAAATGGCGGCGCCGGCGAGAGCAGCGGTGGCGCGGCAGCGGCGCAGTGATGACGGCGGCGTCGGCGCAGCAGCGACGACGGCTCGACAGCGGCAACGGTGAGGTGAACAACGCGATGGCGTTGTCGGACTGATCGGAGGCGAATCGACGAATGTCGACGACGCGATGGAGGTGATGTGTATTTCACCTAATTTTAAATTGTGATTTGCATGATTTAGTAGCTAAATGTACGAATGGACGCCAGAGACTTAGGATGCTATAGTCAGGTGTCGGGTGCGCATATCGAGATGCGAGCGAGTCATTTTTTAGGTACGTAAGATTCCATCTGAAAGTCACTGAGGGTTTACTTTTCTATCATTGATTTCATGTTCGTTGTTATTGGATGCTATCCCCCCTATTCATTGTTATTGATTTCCGTGACACATTTGGGTTGGGGGTCGAGACTTTGCTATTCGTTGTGTACTTATGGCACACTAGGGCATGTACGTTGGAAAACCAGGTGAAAGGAAGTGGGGGCTTCCACAGAAAGGATCCTGGGGGTATGGAAACCAGGTGAAAGGAAGTGGGGCACCCACCGAAAGGATCTTTGGGGGTTCGACGTACAGTTTAGTGTGACCGGGAGTAGTACACGGTTTGTTTCTCTCGTGTTATTTATTCATGTGATGATCTTAGCACAGTTGCCTGTTTAGTTTCTCGCATGAGTACTTGACATGTTGATTGATATCTGTTTATTTCTCTTATAAATGCTCGGTGTAATTTGTTGGAATCTTACTAACTGTACTCTCCATCTTATTTTTTGTGATGGTCGAGTGCAGACCCTGCTAGTAGGGGCAAGGAGATTTTGGGTGAATTTATCGAACTGCCCGTGGTCGAGAACCTACTAGTACGTATGATTTTGATATTTTGCTTACTTTTGGGAAATGGGAGACTGAATAGACATCGTACTTGTATATATTACTGTTTAATATTGTCGCATATATACAAAGTACTTTCCCCGGGTTTTCCACAATAGGAGTTGCTCTTATAAATAGTGTTTTATATGAAAACGAATTTAATTGTTTTACTTGGTAAATTTAAGACTTCCTCTGTTGTTTTTATGATTAAACTGTCGAACTAAATTGATTAACGTAAGGAGTTAACACGCATATCGAGAAGTTGTGATGTAGCAAAGGGCGTCAGTGGCGCGTGGGACCTAGTGGGTCAAGGATCCGACAGGACCGTTGGGGCAGTGCCTCCCCACGTGGCGACCTCGGGTTTTGGGGCCGTTACAAATTGGTATCAGAGCATGGTCGACTCCGTTGGAGGAAGCGTAGGTGTGCTTAAACTGATACCACGTCACAAGTGGTATCAGAGCGAGAGTTCGAGGAACCTCGGGAAATTAACTGAAAGAGCATAAGACTTAAAAATTTAAAATTTTAGATGTGGAAACCCGATGTACTTGTCTTAGAACTTTAGTTGGGAAGCAAAGTGAGCGGGTAGTACTAGGACTTATATGTGTATATATTGATTGTAATACTTATATACACGTAGTACGACGCTGACATGCGACATGTTCGCGGTTTACTCATTCGACATGGATGGACGACCAATTCTTCATGCGAATAATGGGGCTAGACGAGCAGTGCAGTATGGTGGACCGCCCATACAACTGCACACGGAGAGCCGAGTACTCGGGCAGAATTCAAGGAGGTATACCCCAATCGAGATTCAGCTGAGATTGAGAGATGAGTTCTTGACGCTGAGGCAGGGTGGCCGGACGGTGTCGCAATACATGGAGAGATTCACATACCGACTTACTTTTACGATGGACGTAGCTGAGACCGAGCGACTTCAGGTCCATTACTTTATTCGAGGATTTCGACCAGAGATTTAGGGAGTGCAGATTGTACGCTAAGTTCAGTAAGTGCGAGTTTTGGCGTTCGGAGGTGAAGCCCTTAGGACACGTGATCAGCGACAGAGGTACTTCAGTGGACCCGAGTAAGATTCACGTTGTCATCGACTGGCCTACACCAGAGTGCACGACAGACATCAAGAGTTGTTAGGATTGGCAGGATATTATCGACGCTTGTACATGACTTCTCCAAAATTGCAGCGCCGAAGACTAGATTGACCAAGAATGTGAATGCGATGTGACCTTCACAGAGTTGAAGAAGAAGTTGACTTCTGCACCGTTATTAGTGTTGTCAGAGTCGGACTAAGAGTTGACTGTTCATACGGATGCTTGTGGCACCGGATTGGGATGCGTCGATGCGGGAGACGAGAGTGATAGCTTATTTATCGCGTTAGTTGAGGACTCATGAGAGGGACCGGACAACGGTGAGACGAGAGTTGCTAGATTACATACGAGTTTTGTTTACTCGAGGCGCAACAACTATGAGTTTGTTAAAGGTTCCGAATCTGCAGAGACACATATTTACAGACAAATGAGAGTACCGACAATATCCATTCCGCGCGTGTTGGAATGTCGGAGAGCTGATGTGATGTATTAGAGGTTCAAGGACATGACACAGTCTAGATTTTTCAAATTGGCGCTGAGATACATAGGACCGTTCAGAGTCGCAGCATGAGATGGCAGTGTGGCTTACAGATTTGGACTCGCCAGAAGAGTTAGCTGGGGTTCATCCGGCATTTCACATTTCAATGTTGAGATTCGCTAGGTCAGGGCCGAGATTGACGATTGAGTTATGACTGGTGAAGATACATTTTGACGTGATCTATGATGAAAGACTAATAGAGATTTTCGACCTTCGGGTACAGATTCTTCGGAGCAGGGAACTCGCGAAGGTCTTAGTTCGTTGGCGGCATCATAGGACAGAGGGACTCACCGGGGAGCTCGAGTCGACGATAAGAACACGTTACCCTCAGCTATTCTCTGGTATGGGATTTGGGTTACAGTTAAATTTCGGGACAAAATTTATTTTAGTTGGGAAGACTGTAACGGCCCGAAAATTCGACTCGTGCCATGTGTCATTTTAGGGTCGTATGTGGGACCCACTCCTCGAGGTCCGGATCGAAATCGACGCGAAATATTGAGGTATTTTTTGGGGTTTAATTTGGATGCAAATCGAGGACACTTTTGATTTTGAAATCAAAAAGAAAATGTAGAGATATATATATATATATATATATTTATATAAGAAGTGAAAAGAGAGAAGAAAAAAAAAAAAGATCGAACCGAGAGAGAAAGAAGAGAAAATAGAGGAAGAAGGAAGGGATCCGGGAGCGGGCGACGCAACGAGGAGGCACGACGACGACGATAGCGGCGCAACCCGAGATCCGCGACGACGATGGCAGCCCAGCGCGCAGGCAGCGCAATGCCGTCAGCGGCAGGCGACGAGGACGCGGCTTGCGGGGAGGTCGCGATCCGGCGGCCGAGGACAACGCTGTGATCCAGCGGCTTCGCAGTGACGGCAGCCAGCGAAAGCGGTGGCGAGACAGAATCAGCAGCGGCGCGATGGCTTCGGCCGGCAGATGCGCGACCCAGCGAGGGAGCTCGCGGACAGCGGTGGCGAAAGCGGCGGCAGCGTCCGGCAGGCGGCAACGATCGACGAGCTGCGCGTAGGGCTGGCTTGGCTGCGCGGGGAGACGACGACGCGGCTCAACGACGCGATGGCGGTGGCCAGGCGATGGCGGTCGGCCGGCGAGCGAAAAGCGAAGATGACGAAGCGCGAGCGCAGCGCGCGGTGGCTGCCTTGGCTGCGTGGAGATGAAACGAGACGAGCGCAACAGCAACGCTTCAATGCCGCAGCGAAGCAACAACAGCGACGCAGCGGCGGCGGCCGAGCGGCGAGATAAGCGGCGCCGGCAGAGGCAGCGGTGGCGCGAGCAGTGCGCCGCGCCAGCCAGCCAGCGTAAAGGCAACGGCAGCAAGGGTCAGCCAGCAGCGGCAACGGCTCGGCAGCAGCAACAGTGAGGTGAACAACGCGATGGCGTTGTCGGACTGATCGGAGGCGAATCGACGAATGTCGACGATGCGATGGAGGTGATGTGTATTTCATCTAATTTTAAATTGTGATTTGCATGATTTAGTAGCTAAATGTACGAATTGACACCAGAGACTTAGGATGCTATTGTCAGGTGTCGGGTACGCATATCGAGATGCGAGCGAGTCGTTTTTTAGGTATGTAAGATTCCATCAGAAAGTCACTGAGGGTTTACTTTTCTATCATTGATTTCATGTTCGTTGTTATTGGATGTTATCCCCCCTATTCCTTGTTATTGATTTCTGTGACACATTTGGGTTGGGGGTCGAGACTTTGCTATTCGTTGTGTACTTATGGCACACTAGGCTGTACGCGGGAAAACCAGGTGAAAGGAATGGGGGCTTCCACTGAAAGGATCCTGGGGGTATGGAAACCAGGTGAAAGGAAGAGGGGCACCCACCGAAAGGATTCTGGAGGGTTCGACGTACAGTTTAGTGTGACCGGGAGTAGTACACGGTTTGTTTCTCTCGTGTTATTTATTCATGTGTATATATTGATTGTAATACTTATATACACGTAGTACGACGCTGACATGCGGCATGTTCGCGGTTTACTCATTCGACATGGATGGACGACCAATTCTTCATGCGAAAAATGGGGCTAGACGAGCAGTGCAGTATGGTGGACCGCCCATACAACTGCACACGGAGAGCCGAGTACTTGGGCAGAATTCAAGGAGGTATACCCCAATCGAGATTCAGCTGAGATTGAGAGATGAGTTCTTGACGCTGAGGCAGGGTGGCGGACGGTGTCGCAATACATGGAGAGATTCACATACCGACTTACTTTTGCGATGGACGTAGCTGAGACCGAGCGACTTCAGGTCCATTACTTTATTCGAGGATTTCGACCAGAGATTTAGGGAGTGCAGATTGTACGCTAAGTTCAGTAAGTGCGAGTTTTGGCGTTCGGAGGTGAAGCCCTTAGGACACGTGATCAGCGACAGAGGTACTTCAGTGGACCCGAGTAAGATTCACGTTGTCATCGACTGGCCTACACCAGAGTGCACGACAGACATCAAGAGCTGTTAGGATTGGCAGGATATTATCGACGCTTGTACATGACTTCTCCAAAATTGCGTGCGAAGACTAGATTGACCAAGAAGGTGAATGCGATGTGACCTTCACAGAGTTGAAGAAGAAGTTGACTTATGCACCGTTATTAGTGTTGTCAGAGTCGGACTAAGAGTTGACTGTTCATACGGATGCTTGTGGCACCGTATTGGGATGCGTACTGATGCAGGGAGACAGAGTGATAACTTATTTATCGCGTTAGTTGAGGACTCATGAGAGGGACTGGACAGTGAGACAATAGTTGCAAGATGACATATGAGTTTTGTTTACTCGAGGCGGCAACAACTATGAATTTGTCGAGGTTCCAAATGCTGCAGAGACACATATTTACAGACAAATGAGAGTACCGACAATATCCATTCCGCGCGTGTTGGAGTGTCGGAGAGCTGATGTGATGTATTAGAGGTTCAAGGACATGACACAATCTAGATTTTTTAAATTGGCGCTGAGATACATAGGACCGTTCAGAGTCGCAGCACGAGTTGGCAGTGTGGCTTACAGATTTGGACTCGCCAGAAGAGTTAGCTGTTCATCCGGCATTTCACATTTCAATGTTGAGATTCGTTAGGTCAGGGCCGAGATTGACGATTGAGTTGGGACTGGTGAAGATACATTTTGACGTGATCTATGATGAGAGACCGATAGAGATTGTCGACCTTCGGGTACAGATTCTTCGGAGCAGGGAACTCGCGAAGGTCTTAGTTCGTTAGCCGCATCATAGGACGAGGACTCACCGGGGAGCTCGAGTCGACGATGAGAACACGTTACCCTCAGCTATTCTCTGGTATGGGATTTGGGTTACAGTTAAATTTCGGAACAAAATTTCTTTTAGTTGGGAAGACTATAACGGCCCGAAAATTCGACTTGTGCCACGTGTCATTTTATTATGTGGGACCCACTCCTCGAGATCCGGATCGAAATCGACGCGAAATATTGAGGTATTTTTTGGGGTTTAATTTGGACACAAATCGAGGACACTTTTGATTTTGAAATCAAAAAGAAAATGTATATATATATATATATATATATATTTATATAAGAAATGAAAAGAGAGAAGAAAAAAAAAAGATCTGAACCAGAGAGAAAAGAAGAGAAAATAGAGGAAGAAGGAAGGGATCCGGGTGCGGGCGACGCGGCGAGGACGACGACGACGACGATAAGCGGCGACCGGATCCGCGACGACGACGGCCAATGGCGACGCCGGCAGCAGCAGCAGCCGATCAGCAGCAACGACGAGGGACGCAGCGCGTGCGAGGTCGCGATCCAATGGCCGAGGACGACGCGATCCAGCAGCTCGCGGTGACGGCCAGCGCAGCGCGGTGGCGACAGATCGGCGGCGCGCATGGCTCAGCCGGCAGCAGCGCGACCCCAGCAGGAGAGCTCGCGGACCAGCGGTGGCGAAGGCGGCGCGCGGCGTCCGAGCAGCGACGACGATCGGCTGCGCGCGTGGCTGCTGGGCTGCGCGGGGAGACGACGACGCTGCGCTCGCTGACGCGGTGGCGGTGGCCGGCAGTGATAGGTCGACCGGCAGCGAGAAAAGCAGGCGGATGACGGGCAACAGGCGTGCGGCGGTGCGACGGCGGCGTGGTGGAGACGAGGGCAACAACGCAGCAATGCCGGCGGCAGCGAAAGCAACGCGCGGCGGAGCTGGCGGCGGCCGACACGAGATGATAGTCGCGCCGGCGAGGCGAGCGGTGGCGCGACGGTGGCGCCGGCAGCGGCGCAGATGACGACAGCGCGTCGCGCGCAGCAAGCAGCAACGACGATCGCTTCAAGCAATGGTGAGGTGAACAACGCGATGGCGTTGGCGGAGTGATCGGAGGCGAATCGACGAATGTCGACGACGCGATGGAGGTGATGTGTATTTCACCTAATTTTAAATTGTGATTTGCATGATTTAGTAGCTAAATGTACGAATGGACACCAGGGACTTAGGATGCTATAGTCAGGTGTCGGGTGCGCATATCGAGATGCGAGCGAGTCATTTTTTAGGTACGTAAGATTCCATCTGAAAGTCACTGAGGGTTTACTTTTCTATCATTGATTTCATGTTCGTTGTTATTGGATGCTATCCCCCTATTCCTTGTTATTGATTTACGTGACACATTTGGGTTGGGGGTCGAGACTTTGCTATTCGTTGTGTACTTATGGCACACTAGGCTGTACGCGGAAAACCAGGTGAAAGGAAGTGGGGGCTTCCACTGAAAGGATCATGGGGGTATGGAAACCAGGTGAAAGGAAGTGGGGCACCCATCGAAAGGATCTTGGGGGGTTCGACGTACAGTTTAGTGTGACCGGGAGTAGTACACGGTTTGTTTCTCTCGTGTTATTTATTCATGTGATGATCTTAGCACAGTTGCCTGTTTAGTTTCCGCATGAGTACTTGACATGTTGATTGATATCTGTTTATTTCTCTTATAAATGCTCGGTGTACTTTGTTGGAATCTTACTAATTGTACTCTCCATCTTACTTTTTGTGATGGTCGAGTGCAGACCCTGCTAGTAGGGGCAAGGAGATTTTGGGTGAATTTATCGGACTGCCCGTAGTCGAGAACCTACTAGTACGTGCGATTTTGATATTTTGCTTACTTTTGGGAAATGGGAGACTGAATAGACATCGTACTTGTATATATTAGTGTTTAATATTGTCGCATATATACAAAGTACTTTCCCCGGGTTTTCCACAATAGGAGTTGCTCTTATAAATAGTGTTTTATATGAAAATGAATTTAATTGTTTTACTTGGTAAATTTAAGACTTCCGCTGTTGTTTTTATGATTAAATTGTCGAACTAAATTGATTAACGTAAGGAGTTAACACGCATATCGAGAAGTTGTGATGTAGCAAAAGGCGTCAGTGGCGCGTGGGACCCAGTGGGTCAAGGATCCGACAGGACCGTGGGGCCAGTGCCTCCCCACGTGGCGACCTCGGGTTTTTGGGCCGTTACACTCGGGTTTACACAAAATCAAGATTAAGTTCAAAACCCCTTTTTAGTGGTGTTTCACACATACTTCGAAGAAAAATAGCCACTATAATTATAGATTAGGCTCTATGTGTTTTTCTAGTTTCACATGCACAATAGTGATTCAAGTTTTGGCTTAATAGGTGCAAATAATTTCTAAGTCTTATCTAGACTAGATATGTTGGGGTATGTGCCCTTGGCCAATTATGCAAACTGTATTATAAGTAGATGTATGTTTCTTTTACTATAGTATCAATGAATAATTATTGTATTAATCTAAATGTCTCTAGTCAGTTATTGTTGTGGGAACAATAATGAATTAATACTAGTATGAGTCTTGATTGATAGTCATCTGATGATTATACTTATACGGATACAGATCAAGATCATGGGTATTTGTTGGGAGCAGATACTGGACTGACCCGCTATGAGAACACTATATGATAAATGTCATAAGTGTTTCTCATGATAGTTATATCATTTAGTCCTTTGACTTGATATCACCATACATATTAACACTAGGAGTACAATGATTTGACACAATTAAACGTCGTCTTTAACCGTATCATTATGAAAATTGTGATAGGTTATTGTCCGACTAATGTGTGGATGTTGTGTGATTAAGATGAAATTTCTCCCTCTCTTTTAGAGAGAAATATCTATTGGGCCCCTCGATATGTTAGACATAAATGGCCATGTCTACTTAATTGATTGGATCAATGTCACTTGACAATCTCAGTCTACTCAGAGATCGAGACTAGAGATTAAACTATAAGGATGACATTCCATGTCTTGTGTTCAATTAAAAGATATCGCATGACAAAGGGATATGATATACATTGTCTATTAGGTTGTATCGATTTATTGATCTTCGTGTGATTTGGGTAGTCATAATTTCTTACTAGAAGCCGCTTATGATTTGTGTGCCGAAAAGGGTTTTGGTTCACTACCAACGTTGTATGAACCTATTGGGTTACACATAAAGAACGGACTTGCACGATTTAATATTGTCTAGGTTGTGGAATTTTATTTGATAAAATCCATTTTGAAGATTTAAGCGTCCTAGTTTGACTAAGATTCAAAACTCTCCTATATTTCTAGTGTGAATAGAAATTTCGTCTTTTGGTTAATCCTATTTTGAATATGACTCTTATTAAAATTATAGTATGACTTTAATTCTTATTTGAGTTTTAGAACGATAAATTACAACTCTTGTTGGATTAGTAATTGTGGATTATCTATGACTCTATCCTTTTTAGAGTTGGGCTTTATCTAAGACTCTATTTAGAGTGTGACTAGGAGATATAATTCTTTTACAACTCGATCTATTGTACTATAAATAAGTAATTAGAGTCACAGTTGTTGTAGAAATTTTTTATAGATTTTTTGTGAGAATTTTTGCCCTAGAATTTTTGGAGCTAGCACTTCAGATCATGATTGTTTGTTCGTGTGGATTTTTTATTGAGGATGTATGTTTCTGGCATCGTTTTGAAGGAATCGATCAACACCAAACAAGGCAGACATAAAGTTGTTCTTGTTAAGGTATGATTTTTCCTCTCTTTGTACATCAGTTTAATGGAATCAATATGATCTTGGTTCAGTGATATTTGAAAAGGTTTCGAAAACTTCCTCTGCATTTGATCTCTGAAATCCAACAGTGGGATCAGAGCAAGGTTCGGTTCTATTAAACTAATAAGGGAATGTCATATGTATATACAGGTTCAATAATATACTAGAAATAGAATTGTCCTTTGGGTAGGAGTTTTGTATTTTGTTCTGAGTATTATTAGTGTACGCACGTATATCTGTGGGCCAACAGTTCCAATTTTGGTTGTGAACCAATTTAGAACTTGCTTTGTTAATTCATGGACATTAATTTAATAGATATGGACAAATGAAAGCAAAACCATGGTGTATTAGATATTATGGTCGGTGGTATGTAATTTCTAATTGGTTAGATTTTACATGAATATAATGATTAGTTCATGATGATTAGACACGATCTTCGAAGGTTGTTGCATATGTTACATTGTGTTATGATTCTATCAAATATGGATTTGATCTAACCATTAAACGTCATCTCTATCAAGCTTTTAATTAAGGTTATTTTAAAATTTTGACGAGGCATTGGTTTTCACGTGACAGTAAAGCTTAATAATGACTTGATCTATCAATCGAAATTTGGAGACCGTGTGTTATTAGGGTGGAGCCCTTAATTGACGCACGAAGTCTCTATTTTGTTTGAGTACAGAAATTCATGACGTCTTTTAGGCATTTTCTTATGGATTGAAATTGTAATTTAAGACATAATTAGATTGTATAGTATCACTCCATAATTTTTGCAATCCCATATTGACAGTGATTTGAAGTACTGCCAGGATTAGGCTACATTATTCATATGGTTTTAATTAGTGCATAATTTTATTAATATTTAAGAGGTTAAATTTGTCAATTAGATTGATTACGCCTCGCTCTACCCTTTGACCCCGCAAATGGAGGTGCTATGCATGGAAGAATTTTCAACTTATGAACAACATTTAATTTTCTAACTTGTTTTATGATGTCTTGTTAATATGTATATGAAATTATTTCTTTTTTTTATTTTATGATCTTTATTCTATGCAAATTTGCATATAGGATATTCCATGATAATAAAGATGCTAAAATTAATTACCAAATATATATATATATACACACACACAAACAAGATCATAATCTTACTAAAATCACTATTTAAATATTAAGTCAATACCACCCAATTTTATAACACTTGTCAAGGCTTTGATCACATTAGTATTGGTCTGCCTCTGTAAGGTGTATTGTGTTATCTTGGTGAGGCAAGCTTGGTAACAATTACCTAGATGTTTTAAATTAGTTTTGACTTAATAAAGCTATCAAAATGGTTTTAGGCTTTAAGCATAGATGAGACATAACATGTTTAGACATATAAATGTCTAGGTCTCATAAAGAATCTATGAGTTGCATGTGATGTCATTGGTAAAGGTTACCTACTTAAATTACTTGATTTTGAGTGTCATGCCTTAGCTGTCTCAAAATTTGGTTAAGTATGGATCTTAGTCTTCTAAATTAATACATATGAGGGTTATTCTTTTAATGGGAATTTAATAACTCAATAATAAATTATTTTGCATAATCTTCAAGTTATATATATTAAACTCCTAGTAATACTAATCCAGAGTAACCGCGATCAATCCTTGATAAGGATAAAATAATTTCTAAGACTAATTTCCTTGTTTTGATTGGGAAATTGATAAATGTTATCAATCATAAAAATAAGGATGTATGTCTTAGATTAATGGTTCTTTTTTAAACTACCATCTACTAGTACGAGAATTATATGTTATGTTAGCAAATATAAAATCGACTTTAAGAAAGATTTGGGACTGTGAAAGCTAATGACATGACAGTGACACTAAAGGAAATGTTCCAATAATAAGTTACAATGGAAAAATGTATAAGATTACCAAAATTCCTAGATTCTTATAAAATGGTTGAGAACCTATTTATATATCTTTATGTTTGGAACATGAAAGGACTATATTAATTATCTCAAAAAGCTTGAATTTTCATGTGCCAAAAGCTGGCAGTATATATGATCTATAATTTACCAAAATAGTTTTGAACTATATAATATGAATGACATGAAGAAATTTGTTTACAGTTTTATATGATGTTTAAAACTGTAAGACAAAATATTAAAAAAAAGCCTTAGAAATATATTTGATGGTTCGTAACATAAATGAACTTAATAAAGAAAGATGAAGGGAAGGTAAAAGCTACCAAAGGTGTTTGTGTCGGACACATAATGATTAGTCGTGAGCTAGACATTGCCCAATTCTAAAAATAAGCCTTAAAGAACGGATTTAGTTATTCATAGAATGAAATTGTTCATTTTATAATGAATAACAAATCCTATCAGGAAGACATAATTTCGAGTTGTTACGAGCATTTTAAAATGAGTATTAAAAAAAAATCACTCGGTAAACTATTAACATACTTTGATGAGATCAAGGTGGATAGTATTTGAGCCGAGAGTTCAAATAACCATCTTTGAAATTGTGGAATTGTCTTGCAATTAACTCTACTAGGAACGTCATTTGAGAAATTATGTTTTAAGAGGAAAACCGAACTATATAGGATATAATTTGATTTATGATGTGTCATACATACCTTTCTATGATGTTCTATTGAGGCTATACTTTAGAAACCACTGCACTTCATACTAAACCTTAATTTCTTTAAAATGGTTGATAAAACTCCATACACGATATGGAATAAAAAGAGTTAGTTTATCTTTTCTTTAGATTTTAGGCGGCAAGACTTGCGTAAGACGCTAAGTCACATAAAGTTTGATGCATTAGTCATTTATGTCTAATTGTAGATGAACATTATGATACTATTTTATACAATTGAGAACAAATTGTTTGTTACTCAAAATGATGTCTCTAAATAAAAAGTTTATTTCAAAACACCATTGAGAATAAAATAAATCTTTAAATGTTCAAAAGCCACAAATGAGAATTGAACCACTTTACGATGTTCAACAAAGGTTTGAACTAGTTGAGTATACACAAGTACCATATATCTCTTAAAAATCTACAATAATAAAAAATTGGCCAAAGAAATCTGAAATTTCTTATTATTGATAATTGTGATGTATTTTTAATACTAGATCGTAATGAATCACTACTTATCGCGAGACATGTCTCGTCTAGATGAGATGAAGAGACTAAGTATTAATGAACTCCGAAATTTAATTCATGTATGTTATTCAAGTTTGGAACTTGATTTATTTACTTGAAAGTTGTATGACCATTAGAAGTAAATGATTTAAAATTACATTAAAAAAGGTGTATACTTAAAAGCACGGCTTATTAAAAAATTTCAATCTAATTCAAGGATTGATTATGATAAGATTTTTCAGTGGTAGCTAAACTCGAGTTCCAGAATTCTAATTGTCATTACTTCATAGTTTGACTATATGAGAAATGATTGTCAAAATGACATTGCTCTATGATCCTTAAAGATGTGTATGACACAACTTAAGGGTTTGACTCTCTTAAGAATTTTAGAAAAGTATACAAGCTTAACGGATCTATTTGTGGATTATAGTATGCTTATCGAGTTGTGGTCTTTGTTATGATGAAATAAATAATGAATTATGTTCATTCTATAAAAATAAACCTTGTGTATACACAAAAGGTAGTGGGAATCCAATTATCTAAATTTGTGTGTTGATGATATAATGTTCATTAGAAACAATGTCTAACCTTGCAAAATGTCAAGTATTGGTTAAGGAGAAGTTTCTCAATAGAATTCTTGGACAATTAGACATATATATTTGTGATATAGATCCATAGAGATAGATGTAAGAAGCTAATTGGTTTAAACTATAGTGCTTATATAGACAAATAACTGAAAACGTTTCAGTGTTCGAGATTCTTAAAAGAATTCGTATTTATGTCTTATAACATAAGTTTCTACAAGACTCAAAGTCTTAGGAAAAATAATGAGTAAGATAATATGAATATGATTCCATATGCATTAGCTATGATAATCATCACATATTTTTTTATTAAAGAAAGAACGTGAAGATTTACAGAACATCAATATTTAGAAATGTAGCAGACACATAAATAAACTTCTTCTACTATAAACGCATTAAGGTCACACAATATTGGATACATGTAGGATTAGATCTAGTGCAAGTGGGAGATGTTGGGGTATGTGACCTAGGCCAATTCTGTAATGTTTTTTTTTATCTATTATAAGTAGATACATGTTTTTTTATAATAGTATCTATGAATAATTATTGTATTATTCTAAATGTCCCTAGTCAGTTAGTATTGTGGAAACAATAATAAATTAAGACTAGTATGAGTCTTAATTGATAGTCATCTGATGACTATGCATATACATATATAGATTAAGATCATGGGTATTTATTAGGAATAGATGCTGGATCGACCCACTATAAGAATGCTACATGGTCAATGTCATAAGTGTTTCACATGATAGTTATATCATTTAGTCCTTTGACTTGAGATCACCAGAGACTCTAACATTTGGAGCACAATAATTTGACACAATTAAACGTCCTCTTTAACTAAATTATTATAAAATTCGTAATTGATCATTATCTGACTAATGTGTCGATGTTGTGTAATCAAAATGGAATTTGTCATTCTCTTCTAGAGATAGATATCTATTAGGCCTTTCGATATGTTAGACTAATAAATGGAAATTTTTACTGAATTTATTGGATCAATGTTGCTTGACAATCTTAGTATAATCGCAAAATGAGACTAGTAGATTGAACTATAAGGGTGACATTCCATATCTTATGTTCAACCAAAAGATATCGCGTCACAAAGTGATATGATATACACTGTCTATTAGGTTGTGTTGATTTATTGATCTTCGTGCAACTTGGGTAGTCATAATGTTTTGCCAATGTCATATGAACCTATTGAGTCGCACATAAAGCACGGACTTGCGCGATTTAATATTGTCTAGGTTGATAAATTTTATTTTCATTAAGCGTCCTAGTTTGACTAGGATTCAAAACTCTCCTACATTTCTAGTGTGACTAGAAATTTTTTCTCTTGGTAAATCCTATTTTGAATAGGACTCATATTGGAATTATAGTATGACTTTAATTCTAATTGAGTTTTAGGTAAATTAATGCTCTTGTTGGATTAGTAATTATAGATTATCTATGACTTTATCCTTTTTAGAGTTGGACTTTATCTAAGACTATATTTAGAATGTGACTAGGTGATGGAGTTCTTTTACAACTTGACCTATTATGCTATAAATAGTTCATTAGGTTCACTGTTATTGTAGAGATTTTTCTAGAAAGATTTTGTAAGAATTCTCGCTCTAGAATTTTTGGTGCTAGCACTCTGGATCGTAATCGCCCATTCATGTATAGATTTTTCATAGGATGTTCATCTCTGGCTGCATCTTGAAGAATCAATCAACACCAAACAAGACAGACATTGAATCGTTCTTGTTAATGTATGATTTTTTCTCTCTTGGTACATCAAATTAATGTATGAACAAATTCAAATTAGTCACATATGGTTCCCACACAAATCCTTAACAACAAGATATAAATTAAGCATAATAGTGTAAGCTAAAGTGAAATCTAACAAACCAAGATGTGAAGATGATTTTGATTGATTTGGACAACATGATGAGTGTTGGTTTTTGGGGTTCATAAGCAGCGAAAAATTCAAATTTTTTTTGAAAAACCCCAACAGGGTGAAAAACAAGTTCCATTAAACTAGATCTGCAAAAGTAAAACTATACGTTAATCCGTGTTTTCCTTCTCTGATTGTTCGATCTTTAAGACGTTCAAGCGCCCGTCCTCTATCGAAAATCCACACATGAATGGTGACCAAAATTTGGAGTGCTAGCCCCAAGAGAGATATAAAATATTTTTTTCTCTCTCCCAAAATCTAAAGAACTAATTTGAAAAAATGAAAATCTTATTTTGTTTTAGGATTTCAACCTTTATTTATATGTATAGATAAGCCCTCACTTAAAATCATATTCATAATACAACTATTGTGTTTAGGCAATTTAAGCAAATTACACATACGCCCCTATTAATAAGTTATCATATAATAAATTGTAAGGGCTTTTATGTCTTGAATTTTATAATATAAAATTCATTACTCTAGATGCGTAAAGCCATTATTTATGTGCGACCCATTAGGTTCATGCAACGTTGGCAGTGAACCAAAACCATTTTGGTACACAAGTCATAAGCAGTCTTTAGCAGGACATTATCATTATCCAAGTTGCATGAATATCAAGATCGATACAACCAAATCAATAACATATATTATATCTTTTTGTCGTGCAATATCCTTTGATAAAACATAAGGTATGAAAAGTCACCCTTAATGTTCAATCATACTAGTCTGATCTTACATAGACTGAAAACATTCAAATGACAATGATCATATCAATTCACTTGGACTTGGCCATTTAACAGTCTAACATATTGAGGGATCCACTGAGATCTCTTTCTATAAGAGAGGGACAAATTATATCTCGATTACACACCTTCACATATTATTCACATGGTAACCAATCACAATCTTTATACTCGTCCAGTTAAAGACAACTTACCATGCTCCTAATATCGAAGTCTATGGCAATCTCAATTCGAAGGACTAATGATATACCTATCATTAGTAACATCTATGACTTAATCTATGTGGTGTTCTCATAGCAGGCCAGTCCAATACCTTGTTCCCATAACAAGTACTCAAGATCTCGATTCGTATACCTATACGCATGATCATCACATGACCATCAATCAAGACTCACACTAGACTTGATTCACTATAGTTCCCAGTATAATGATCGACTAGGGACATTTAGGATATTTCAACAAATACCCATGGATCTTACTATAAGGTAAACATGCAATCACTTATAATTAAACAACAAATGAAAACCTCAATTTTATTAACTAAAATTACAAGATAAATAATGTTTGTAGATTGACCTAGGGCACGTGCCCCAACATTGAGGACCTTAGAGTACTTCATTTAACCTCACTTGATTTGCATATGATCAGCCACAAAAGCCCTCAGGTGAGTGTATGTGTGTTGATCTTCACTTGTGTTGCAAAAACTCCATAGTTTTGCTCTTTTTATATATGTGTGTGTTGTTAAGATCAAAAACTTGTTCTATGTGCCTAAAATGTTCTCTCCATACCTTTTTGACTGTTACGTTGATCAAAGGGTCCAAAACAATCTACCAATTCAAATTAAGGTATAGATTGCTCACTTTATAAAAGCTGTCAAGCAGCCAGGGAGCGCGCTCCACCAATTTCTAAGGCGCACTCCAGGACCTGGGGTACTCTTAAGGACCTGGAGCGTGCTTTACATAATGGTGGATTGCGCTTCAACATCAAGGGCCTGAAAATAATTATTTTTTGTTTTATGCTCTAAACCCCTTTTCCCGGTTACAATTCCTCTTAAACCCTTGCACACGGTGTCTACATGTTTGGTGTGATTCCAAGATTAAAAATGAATAACCCATGTTTCATTCTAATGCTAGGGAGTTTTCTATAAATATTTAGTGACCTGAGAACCCATCTAAACTGATACTAGTCCATCCAAAATTAAAACCAACAGTTTACACACCTCAAGTTCATGCCATACAACACATTTGCATGATTTAAAACGTTTTAAAACTCACGGATTTGAAAATCAAGAAATGCATGAATTTAGGTTCTTGAAAATATGACATTTATGAAATGCATAAATTTAATGCATTTGTTTCATGTATTTGATCTCTTATGCCATATAAATGATGTACATAACTACATACATGCTTTCCGATGCCATTCCTTGCCTTAAAAAAATTATGAGCTCGTCAAGTCTCATTCATTCCATCTAATGCATTTGAACTCGAATTTGTAGCCTTTGACCTTCTGAGTTCTAGCAATGTTGGATGCACTGAAATACTTGACAAATGTGTTAGTACCATTTCATGTTGTTTGTTGACATCAAAATCTTAGGATGAAGTCTAAGTGATGGAACACTTAGTCCAATACTCGTATATCCTTATTATTTGTAGTAGTGATAAGTGGGGTCGTCTTTATAGAGATTTAGCAAACTTCTTTAGGAAAAAGGTTTCCAATGTTTTTAGTATTTTTTACATAAAATTAATTAATTTAAATAAAATGGGAATTAAAAATAACTCAATAAAACTATAAAATTACAAAAATTAATTAAACTAATTAAACTTACTTAATTAACATAATTCAAATTCACTAAATTCAATTCAGTTCAATATAAAATAAATATCTAAACAAACATCAAGAACAATAAAATAATAATTCGTTTTGCATCCAAGCATATTACCTAAATCATAGTCATAAGCATACTTTAATATCTTTATAAAGTGTTCAAGATCATTAAACTCTAATCATAAGTAAGTAGATAGCCCTTATCAAGCCATTAGTTCTCCTTATACTAATAGAAAATCCACATTCTAATTTTATTGAATTAATCCTTCAAAAGCTAAAAAAATAAACTTAGGCAATAAAACCGCATTACGCTCCATAAAAACTTCGAACTACTAAGCCCAATACCTTCGAAAAGCCACTTCAATATTAAACTTATATCTCAATTCACCTAGGATATGTAACGGTAAAAAACCTTTTAAACAATCCTAGTTACTACTTTAAACTAGATGTTGAATCCAAATATCACAATTCAAATTCTAGGCTATGCACGCAATACAAAGCTTCATAATTAGAATCCATAAATAATAATCTATTAAATCAGTGAATCGAAGAATACGACTGGTTTGAAGCCGTAAGTACAAATCAATCTCATGATGACTACATCACAAAATGGATCAAGTTCATGTTCGGACTTCGTTTAGACTAATAAACTACTCACTCATATTCATAATAAACATCGCAATGAAGTAAATAAAACACATAGATAAATACAATCGAATAAATACTTTGAATCTTCAAATCGTCTCCAAAAGCAATGAACAATAAATCTAAAAACTAAATAAATATGAAAGCAATAAACTATGGCTCCAAGAATAATGAAATATTTATCTATGTACTCAAGGGCAATTGATTTTGTAGCCCTAGGGTCATATATTGTATTCTAGGTAGTACAATCCCAAACTAACTCAAACTCTTCATAGTTATCTAATATTCTCGAAAATGTGTCCAACAATTCATCACCGATTCCACGTTTAGCTCAAATCACTGGACAAATCCTTGAAAATGAGGTTATGTGCTCTACTAATTTGTCCAGTTATTCATGTGTAAATCCCGAATCGCTACCAAATCGTCAACAGTAAATTACGGTTGATTCTTGATTTGTTGGTGATTCGTTGTGTATTTCTTCTACTCGATTAAATCCCTTCATTTTCATCACTTTTTCATCCATTTCATCATATATTCTAATTATAACCTGAAATCACAAAACAAAAGAAAACCAAGTGTTATATATAGCCTTTTACATCTAAAATTACCCTAAAATATACTATAAAATACTGTCTAACTATTAACTTATGAAATACTCTCGAACTTAATACTTTGCTATTTTGAGTAAAGAAATACTTTCAATTATATTCTCTTTTCATCCCCCGTTCTGATTTCATAATTACTTACTCTCATTTTTAAATAAAAGTGATCATTCAATAGAAACATATTACCCTCATAAAAATAAAAATATGATAGAAGAGGAAGATTTAAAGAACAAAATCTTATTTGACAATTCAACCTTCTAGTTATGCAATACACCTTAGAATTTAAAGTTAAATCAATTAATAAGGCCAAATCACTATATAGGTTTTCTCAATCTCCATTGAAAACATCAAGCTTACGATAACTAATATAGAATCTCAAGATATGAAAAACACTAAATCAATCTCATTTTTAAACAATTTTTAAAATGCCACCACAATCAAAGTCAATAAGAATTCTTAATCACCGATGATTATGATTATCATATTCATTTGTTGGAATGTTGGAATAATAAGATACTTCAATTAACTTAGCTATAAGCTATGAAATTCGAGAATTTTGTAAACTTGATTTGGTGACTAATTAAGTATTTTTTTCATTTTATTTGGAGTTAAAGTATCTGAGGTGGGACCTACGCATAATGGAGTAGAGATCATAAGGTTTATTTAATTTTTGTTTGTTGTGTGCGTAGTATGTGTATTATATGGTATTTTCTCGCGAAGTCGAGGTGTGTTGAGATGTATCCTCAGTTTGTCCTACTCGGGGTTGCAAGTGAGTGTCTGAAGGGCACGAGTGAAAATTAATTATTAGTTATTCAAAAACTAATTAACCAAGTGTTAATCCTCACTTGATAATTTTGCCTCCGTTTGGGATCGGTAGTATTATAAAATGAGAACGAAGGTGGTGCAAGACCTTACCTCAAGCTTTATGTTGGTTGGCGGTGGTCGAGGTTAAGATTAAGTCTAAATTGGTGTAAGTTTTATTTAATATGGCAAGAGAATTGGTCCATAAGGGTTCAGTATGTCGTGGAAAAATTTAAGATTTATAGGGTTTTGGTGTGACCAAAACTAGTGTTATGGATATTTTATGGAGTAGGACTATTTTGTCAAGATGTTGGCTTAATTTGGTGAAAAATTGGATCCAAAGGTGCGCCGCAAGTCAAGACACGTAAAAAGAGGAATTTCAAGAATTAATAAATAAAAAATTAAGCAGCTGAGGCTTTATATATAAATATATAAAAAAACCAAATCAAAATAAAAAACATTTATTTGATTTTAACAAAGAACGAAAAATATTTCATTCCCTAACCATCTTGACTCAGTCATTCACTCCGCGATCTCTCGTCGTCCGATTTTTGCACGGTTTCTTTCTGCAAAAAAGTAGAATGCTGCAAGACGGTCAGTTCGAGCCAAGTTTCCATGATGGAGATGAAGTATTCGACCCGTAATTAGGTAAATTCTTAATTCAAGGTATTTTCCACAATTCAATTAGAATTCTCACGGTTCTTTTATTTTTTTTGCGGGGTTTTGATTGAAATTAGTATAAATCATTGTGAATTGATGTATTAGGTTCATTTGGATCAATTTTAATTTCCACTAACATGGGTTATGATTTTGATGAATTGAACTAATGTGATTCAGTTGATAACTATTTTGGAGATGTTTTATAGTTGAATATGATTTTCATTGGTTTTGGATGAATCGATTATTGGTTTTGATCCAATTTGACTCCACGGGGTATGAAAATATTTTGATGTTGGTATCGAGTGGTTTCATGTTGTTTGTTGCTGAGTTTTGAGGATTTTATTGCAAAACTATTGATTTGGAGAAGTTTTTGAGTTCAAAATAATTCGATTTGAGTGTTCTTGGAGTCTATGAAAAGTTGGACATGAGTACTACAAGTTCCTTTTTGGTTATCATGACAAATATTAAGGTTTTCAATGTTAAAAAGTTACCCCAATTTGGCTAGTTGAAAGCTAGTTGAAACAGTTATAGAAATTAATATTTTTGGAAATTGTTCTCAAGCGTATTTTGGCCGCTGCTTTCATTGGGTTTCGTGATTTGGTTTCACTTGAAGCTTGTCCTATAATATAATTGGATATGCAATGAAGCTATTGGAACCATTTTCAAGGTGATCCGACACTTCGAGGACTCCGAGAATTTAACTGAAACTTGGTTGGTTGTAAGTAAATCCTACAGTGGTTTTCACTATTTATGGAATTGTATCTTTACCTGCATTTATGTTTAGTCTGCATTGCATTTCACATCATTCTTGGTCATGCATACATGGCATCTTGATAGAGTTGCCCATGCTTCGGTATTAAGAGTATGAGGTGCTCCACTCTAGACTAGACATGCCGCAGGCGTCTAAGTTGGGTAATGTCGACTCCGCGATAGCATGCATTGAACTCATAGGACTGTTCTAGGTTCATCGTGAGTGGGCCTGCTTGTTATGAGCTTCGAACATGAAATAAGGGATCCACGTTGTTATATAAATTTGTTGTTATCTAGAAATGCAATTACACGTCTCCATGTATTCAAAGTAATCTTTGCAGGAGTACAGAGCAATATAGGAGTTTACTTACCTGACATCTTTGAGTTGTTTTTGATGATATCAGGTTCTCTATGAAGACCCGACTGAACGGAAAAGCCTGAAGATTTTAGGTGAATGTTTTGAGTTTAAGAGTTTAATTTTCTTGTTGTAATCACTTTATATATATATTGTTTTGGGCTTTGGGGTGAGTGTAGGTGGTGAAATACTTTTGAATAGGTTATGAGAGACTCCTAAATTCGTGTGAAGTAAATTAAGAGTTTTATGATTCAGTTTTGGTTTATTTTGGGATTCTAAAGTTGTAACTAATGTATCAGAGACTCTAAGTTAATATTTAAAGTTTGAATTTGATATATATTATGAATTGCAGGGAGTTGTGAGTCCTTTTAGGCCTCTACCCAATTTTGATGTCTATTAGGTGAAAGTTTTTCAGTAGGCCGTTTTTAGAGGAGGTGCTGTCGAGATTTTAACAAAAAAAATACGGAGAATAATTCGTATGATTTCCTAATCAGCTCTAATTAAGTAAAGAAATATTGAGTTTCATAGATGATATAAATTTAGTTTTGGAGCTTTACTAAGGATTAAAATGGAAAGTATTTTGAAGCATGTAGTTAATTGTATGGTTTAGGTGCCTAATTAGAGTAATTAGGGTTAATTAGGACTTAGTAAGATGGGTCCTGACATAAGCACTTGAGTTAAATCTTTTATTTGAAGAATTTTCATAAACATCCTTCCATTTTTTTATCTTTTTTCTTTCTTCTATATATTTTTTACTATATATTATATTCCTACAGTTCCCTGCTCCATTTCTTTTGGAATCCATTATTCTTTTTATAGGAGTTCTTCCTCACATTTTTCCCACCACTAGATTCCCTGCTCCATTTCCTTAGAAATCTGTGAGTTTCTCTATTTTTTTCTTTTATTTAAACCTCTTGTTAGCTCATCACTTTCACTATAGTGAATGAATTTTTTTTTACTAATTAAAGTTTATTGACTAATTTCCTATTTCTTCCGTTAACTATGACATAAATTCTTCTCATTATATATATAAATACGAAATACTTGATCAATAATCTTTGTATAATAAGATTCTTAAAAATTTGTCTTGCTTATATTCGACTTTGATTTGTTTCGATTTTCTACCCATTATAATGTCTAACACAAATCAATCAATTCCCTTTAAACTCCTCTAATTCATACACAATCTAGGTTAAGTCAAATATGGTATAACAATTCATTTCTATCATAAAATTTATATTTTCATGGGTCATAAAAATATATCACTTATATTTAAATCCAAACTATATTCAATTCATATTCCTAGCTAAATAAAAAATGAAGAAATATTACCTGAATCTTCATAAATTTGAAGATTTCAGTCAATTTTGAACATTAAATAATTAGATTTTATCTCTTGAGTCTTCCATATTTCGCTTCTTTATACTCCATTTTGCCTAAATTCCCCCAAACTCATTCCAAACCTTTTCCTCAAGGTTTAAAATTTAAGTTGGGTTTCCAACAAAAAAATATAACTCCTGAAGCATAAATGAACTATATAAAATAAAAATAACTAATGAACAAATTCCCATAAGAATGAATTTCATAATTAGAGAAAACATGATAAATTCATAAATTTCCAGGCATCATGTTAAATTAAGTGTAAACACATCAAACAATGTATAAACCACAAATCATAGTAATAGTAGCATAGTATCACATCACATCGCATAGAATATCGTATCACAGTACGAACCAAGACCTCATACATAATCACTCAAAGATAGACAAAACAAAGAAGAAAGTAGGTCAGAATCATAGTCCAGGAGTCACATCACCACCGCCATCCCCTTGAACATGCTGTTGAGATTGGTAGCTCGTTACAGGGTCATAGAGCCGGCAGTCTACTCCTGCCAATGGAGTATTTTCTAAAAAGACTACCTCGTTGGGTGATCTCAAATGGGCATATAGTGTTAGGATTTCAGCTCCCCAATGTTGCATTCTCCTAGCCATACATCTCATAAACCCATGAAAGCTCCGCACAATTTCACGCTGGTTCTAAAACCTGAACTCTTGGTTTCTTAAAGTTCGCATTTGGTTCCACAAGATTGACTATATCATGGCCATCTCTGTCTCTTCAAGTATACATGCTAGTGAAATCTTTAGCAGGTGTCTCTGAGTTTCGGTTCATCCTCTCATTATACGGAGCAAATTGCATCTTTTCTAAACCTCATCAAATTTTTGTCTGTATTCTTCTTCTCTTTATGGTATCTCTTCTGAGTATTTCATTTCTCTCTCCCTCCTTTTACCTCTATCTCTACCTTTCCCTCTCTATCTCTTTCTTTCTTTCTCTCTCTCTGTCTCTGGCTCTCTCTCTTCCTTTATATCAATATAGCCTGACACTTTTTCGTGCTTTATATGTATTTATAAGCGATTGTCCTATCAGGGTGAACATCCAACCTAAGACCTATCAAAGGAACTTGGTCTTTTTTGCAAAATTTTATGATCATCAAGGGAAAAGGTAACCCTTTATTTTTATTAGTGGTCATGGCATTCCTAATTGAATCGTAGATGATCTTGCCAGCATCAATGTAACTAATCTTGAGAACAATGTGGTATAAGAATGCCGCCTTATAATTCATAATCTTGTAATACTACAAACTCAGTTGCGGACTCGCATTGATGAAATAGTTCCATGCTTTAGTGGTTTTTCTAAAATATTTAGTTTAAATGTGTTTTGGATACCCATCCTTATCTAAAATGAATCCATCCCCTAGAATCGCTTCTAAACCATTCCTAATTGTTTCATGGGGAAATCCATGTCTGAACCCATATTTAGGTTTTGGGTATTCATTATTTTCTTTCCTTTGAGATCTGGATAAATCATAGTATCGATTTATTTTTTAATGTGAATAGTCCACTAGTCTTCCTGGACCATGGCTACCGTCTTATTATCACTCCTATACTAGTTTGCATAAAACTCTCAGACTAAAATCTCACAAACCATCTATGTAGAGATCCCTTGTCATTGTTGACATTGTAATCCCTAGTCAATAAATTCCAATTCCTGTCCCTTATTAATTTCAAAATCCTAGGCCCGTACTTAATTTCATTTTTCATATTAAAGCCCCTTTCCTGAATTATTTTCCTATTCTTGCTAATATCACTATTTATCCTCGCAACAGCCTTGGCATTTACTTAATTATTCAGTGAAAATGGAATTCTTAGAGTCTCCTCAATTTCTTCCTCTACCTCCGACTCATCACTAAAATCTAAAAGTGGAAAAGTCTCACTTAGTGTTCTAACTCTAGGATTATTTATTGAAATCCCGGTTTGCTTAATAAGTGTGGGTGGAACTTTGGATTTTATTTTGGGGTTTTCTACTAATTCTCCCTTTGCCCTCTCTTTTCTGAAACTTCTACCCTTTCCTTAAAATCAAAAGTCACCAATCTGAATAACAGTTTAAACCTGGATCATAAAAATAACGTTTGTCGAAAATAATTTGGTATTATTCAAAACTCTATTAAAAAAAGAGAAATTCATTTGGAAATTTAGCTTGAAAATCAGTCGAAAACTTAAACAAAATTGGCATCAAATTTTTAACTCAATTATAAACGTAAAATCGATTTTCTAAATAATATAAAATATTTATATGATAAACTCTAGTCTTTTCAAAAAAAAATTTCAATTTCTAACCAATTGCAAATATGTATCTTTTTAATTGATAAAAATATCAAAATTTAAAAAATATTAAATTTGTAAACTAAAGATCTTCGTAATTGCAATGCCTAATTTGTCGAAATCAATACAATCATTTATTCACGGTAATAAATTAATTCCAATAAAACAATTTCGAAATCAATTGAAATTTTTTGCAAAAATTCTACAAACCGAAAATTCACCAAAACAAAAAGCTAAGGTTATCGTGATTACCTTCTTTAGAGTGAATCACTAATGATAGAAGCTCTTGAACACCTCTAGATTGATTTTTCAGGGTCCTAGTCAAAATCCCATAATACCTTGTTCGGCTCTACTTTCCAAAATTCGAACTATTTTAGGTTGAATGAAACTAGAATGAGGTGGGAATCACTTAAATAAATTAAGATTGAGCTTAAGAAAATTGAATCTAAGCAACAAATCGATTATTTGGATGGAGAGGTGCAACGGTTTGTGATTGAAAAATGGTTTTGTGTTTTTGCGATTTGGGGTTTTATTTTAAAAACTCTAAATCGTGCCCAGCGATTTAGGTGTTAAGTGGAATCGCTCTGTGAATTGGTAGGAATGAGGCTCAATGCCTCACCGATATGACCAACGACTTACATTATAAGGCTAAATCGCCACCAATTTGCCAGACTCAAATTTTCACTTTAATTTCAGGTTACAGTCAGTGATTTAGCCTGCGATTATTAGTGTTTTTTCCAAATCGCTGAGGATTCGCTAGGCATATATTACTTTTTTGTCAAATTTGTTTCATTATTAACATATATATCAATTATAAAAGCTAATATAAAGGTATCATTTACTGGAAATTTGAAAGTTTGATTAGGATATATAATTAACTAATAATATTATTATATTAAATAAATAAATAAGCAAGCAAGTGATTGTTTGACCATTAATCATCAAAGTGATTGTTTTGTTCAGAATATTCATAACAGCTTGAGTAGTGGCTAAGAAAGGTCGTCTAAAAACTAAAGGAGAATTTTCATTAATAAAGTGTGGCATGAACAAAAAATCTATGGGTACGATGTACTTGTCCACTTGAACTGGTACATTTTTTCAGCACCCCTATTAGTTGAATTGAAGTACCATATGGTAGAGAAACTCATTTAAAAGCAAGTGAATCCCACTCCAATTGATTGTATAGAAAGAAGTGTATAGGCATGATATTTGTATTAGAACATGTATCACACTGAGCTCTGAAATACGAAGCCCATTTGATTTTGATGTGCAAATGTATACCTCCAGGATCATTAAGCTTCATAGGGCTTAAGTCTGGCTTTTTCTTTTTCTTACTCTTCTTGGATTTAAGATTTCCCAGCTTGTTAATATTTTTCTCATTCTCCGCTTGCTTAACTCTCCATTCTTAAGTTACTTTTTCTCATTTCAAGTGTCTTCAACTTGTTCTTTCATTGAAACTTTTTTTCATCTTCCATTATTACCACAATAATTACATAAATTATAGGTTTTAGATTATCATAATAATCTAATTCTAGAAAATCATTAATTTCAATTTCATTAACAAGTAATTCATCATATTCATCATAATTATTTTCGTTGTTAATTTTGAACGTAATAATCTTGTCTTCAAATTCCATAAACATTGTCCCGTCATAAATAACTAACTTAGTTTTAGTTGTTTTAAGAAAAAGTCTACCTAATAGTATAGGTAGAGGATTACGTGATATTGAATCTCTTATTTCCATGACAAAATCAGTTGGAAATACTAAATCGTCTACTTTACTAAAATGTCTTATGATAATCCATACGGTTTAATAGTTGTGTTGTCTACTAAAATGATATTAATAGGTGTATTAGTCAACGATCCTATTTTTAATGCTTCATAAAATTAAAATGTGGCGGCCCCGCACCACGAAGCTGCAAGGTAGGTGCTGCTCATCACCCTGTGAGCCCCGTTGCACCGTCCACGTTACTGACCCACAGGGTCCCACGCTCCATCGGCTTCGCTTGTCAAGCCTGCATCCTCTGTGTGCATGCTACCTTGTTGTGTTGTTGCTATATTGTAATCCTGTTATGGACATTTCCTTTCTAAGTCATGTATATTTAGAGTTTACTGACTTTTAGTGTCTAAGTTTGTGAGTTATACATACAGCTTGTGTTTTACCTTGTGTTTTACAAATTTTAGTTAATAAGCAGTAAATTGATAGAGGAAGTCTTAAACTAACATAAAAGCATCATATATATATGTTGTGTGTTATAGAGCATCAATCATAATGTGAAAAATCTGAAAATAGGGTACTCTGTGTATAAGGCGACGTGATAGTCAAAAGATAAGCATATATACCTATACAATGTCTCTCTAGTCTCCCTATTACCCAAAATAAGACAAATTATCTAAAAGTAACACGTACAAGAGTGTAATATATAATAGGCAGTCATAGATAGTCTCCTAGGATCCCCTTGCCCCTACTTGTACTAGGATCTGCACTCAGCCATCATAATAAAACATATGAAGAGTCCAATGAGTAAAATCCCAAAGAACTTCACTAAGCTTTTAAGTAAATAGAGAAGCCAAAGAAAATGTTAACTAAACATGCGAAAATATAAACATGAAACTGTAAATGGATTGTCGAATCCATACATAACAAATGGATAAACATAATGTGTGCTCGTCCCGGTTAGATTAGACTGTACTTCAAATCTCTAGGATCCATTAAGTGCGTGCCCCCACTACTCTTTCACCCAGTTCCTCATGGTGATTGGCCTATTCCTACGCTTCACCGACACTTGCACCAATCAGTAGCTCAGGTTCCCATTCATTGAGGGTTTGGTCACACATGCTACATTCTAGTGTTCCATAAACACACAACGAATATACCGGTGCGAGTAACCTCAACAAACCGTCCCAAAATACTAATGGAATAGAATAATAAGCCAAAAATGGACAGAAACAATAAAGACAATAACTAAATACTCGAGTGATGTTCCAATGTGTTTTATAAACCTTATACATGCGCTCTGAATTCCTCGGACATCTGAATCCGATCCTATCTGGATCTCGGTACCTGAGCTACGGTCCCCTTCAGTCCCCTAAAGTGCCAATGTATCATCTTAATCGATTTAAAGCCACATTAAGTTAAATTATTAATAGTAAACTAAAAATTTGAATTTTATTCCAATTTTTAGTTGCTGCACATTTTTCAGGTTACACCGAGGTGCCAAACGCTCAAGAAATTCTTAAAATCCAATATTCTACCATTTTCCAATTTCTTATATTTTCTCTATTTTTGGATTTTCTATAATTTATATCTATTTTTCTATATTGTATTTTATTTATTATGTATTTATTTTATTTTTAATTATTTTTAATTATTTAATGGAGGTTGTACCAACCTGAACCGGGCTTAGTTCGGTCCAGGTCGCACGCACTCATGCACAGCATGCATGCGGCCCACTTCCTTTCATCGAAGAGACGATTGCAAATTGATTTGCAAGTCGTCTATGCCTTCTCCAATGCAGATTTTTTTAAATTCTTTCTTTTTTTTTCTTCTCATCCTCTAACAACCCAACACAACAACAATAACAACAACAATAACAACAACAACAACAATCACCATTAAATCCTAATCTTGAAGCTCATATTCAAGGACGCATACACAAATTGAAGAAGATGAAATTGATGGAGAGGGAGTGCATTACCTTGTATTTGATCTTAGAATTCCAACTCTAAATCAATGAATTCAATCCTCAAATTTCACTATGCGGCTCTGGGTTTCCTTTGGTTTTGCTTGATTTTTGGTTAGTGGGTTTTCTAAGAAACCACCAAGTATGGTTTATATAGTTTGATTGCAATTGAATGTGAACACTTATCTCGAGGATGATCTTATGGTCCTTATTAAGATTGTCACGCACAAATTAATGACTCCATTGAGATACTAAACAACCTAGCGTCACTCAATCTAGGATCATCCTAATGTTCATCAATGGCTTAAATTATTTCCTTATAACTATAGGAAAATCAAATCAAAATTATTTAAATAGTTAACTTAGGTACATCAATATTATAGTTAGTATATTTGACTACATAATTAACCTAATTGTAGTCCTACTAACTCCTAACCACCTGGCACCCATTGCCTCGCGTCTCGGCACACATCTCGAGGCGTGCCAATCCTTGGTGTACTCAATTATTATGACTTGCCTAAAATTTGATTATCTATTTTATGTCATATTCACCTTGGTTCTAGTCATTTCATTTGAGTTAACATCCTAAGATTTTATGTACCCGTACTACTCCTACATGATAACTGTGTCAACACGTTTTATGAGGCAATTACGCGTCGTACCATCTCACTCGACATAACATGATATTTAAAAACATGCGATGCATTATGCTATATTAAATGAAATACACCGCAATTATGCAATCAATCAGACAATTATATAACTATTACCTGGTTAGGCATGCCCTCAACCTATCTCCGTTGTCCATGTGGGTTCGAGCTGGCGTCCTAATATGTAAATAATAAACAATAACAATGTTAATAAAAGGGGCTGCTACATTAAGTAACATTACATTGATTAATGCTCTGAGATTACACATAGTAAATTCAATAAAAATAGTTCCTATTATAATAGGTATAATAAACATTCATGGGTTAGAAGATTTCTCGGGCATTTTCTTTTTTTTAGGATGACACTTTTCGCCCTCGATTTTCTTTAGATTCTTCTAACAATTTGTCTTTAGATTCAGAGAATTCTTTAGAATCTTAATCATAATTGGAAAATTGCGTAATTGATTCCAATAAAGGTTAATCGCTTTTTCTTTTCTTAAATGCTTCAGATATGTCTTCTTTAATTTTTTCCTTCCTTGCATCCGCTAATTGTTGTGGAGTGGGAGAAATAGAATGAATTTCTTCGCTCAATTCATAAGTATTATTATCTAATTTATCTTTGCTAACTATTTCAGAATTTTGTAAAGATTTTTCATATGCTTCAACTCTGGCTAAATACCATGGGTATAATCTTTCATGAAAAGGTTTATATTTGAATTGTTCAGATATCCATTCTTTAGTGGGAAAGACATTGGCCATCATCTCTTCTTCTTCTTCTTCTTTTTTATTTTTATGTACTTTTTTTCTTTTTAACTTTCTTAGGTATCTTTTCTAGCTTATGTGTTTCACTTTCATTATCACAAAAGAAGGTATTAACTTGTGCTTGATTTGTACGATTTGTAGATTGAGTAGATCCTTTATTTTAATTACTTAGTCTATTAATTTGAAGTTTCATCTAATTTCGTTGATTTTTTTAAAATCAATCATGTCATATTGTAAAGCTTGAATTCTTTGTTATTTTCTCTTATTTGATTTTTCTAATGCAATGGTTATTCTAGGTAATGTGGATATTTTATATCTTTGATAACCCTGATTGTCTATATCATTACATATATTCTATCGTAGATAATTTGTATAGTCACTAGAGATATAATTAGATTCCCTAAACCACTAAGTGCTTAATTAAACTTATATATAGGGTTAATTTAGTAGTATAATTGGTTTAAATATCCCAAAATGAACTCTAATTGATAATATTTATGTGCTTTTAAGTTTAAAAGCTATAGAAGAGACAAAGGAGTGATTTTATGATGGAAAACCAAAAAAAGCACAAAACTACAAGTGATGTTATTGAGGATACATTTGACGCCGTGGGAGATGAACACAAGGCATGGGCAATGCGTGGAGATCAAAGGAAGAGATGCAGTAGAGTCGGAACTGTGGCAAAGCTATGGGTTTGTACGAATGTCGCCAAGAAAATACGCACACATCGTCGAGACCATTTAGAGGAGAAAATACACATACAAAGCTGACACTGTGGCGGTCTTGTGAGAAACAATCACACGGCATGGATCACTTACAGATGGCGATGAGACAATAAAATAGAAAGTTTTGGAGTTCTATTTCATTTGGGATTGCAAATTTGGGTTTCTAATTGAATGCTTATTGGTCTCTGAGTATAAATAGTCATTAGAATGTGGTAAACTTATATATTTGCAGAGAGAAAAGAAAAGAATTGAATGAGACTCATATCTTTAGAATTTAATGGAGTTCTTCAAGACTATTTATGGCTAGCACTCTTTTCCTAGGTCGGAGATGAAACAAGCTAGAATCTTGATTGATAGCATGATTTGTGAGATCTTTTAATTATAATTAATTTATTTCAGTTCCTTCTATTTTATTTATTGTCATTTTCATGATTATTGTGCAAACTTAGGGTATATATGTCCATTGCATGTTTTTGGCATATAGTTAATCGAGACAATCATATTCGTAATTATACGATTATACTAATAAATCTGACAATTACTCAACCGTTTGCCATCAAAACCTTTCGGTTCTTAAGGGTGCAACGAATAAATTTAGGTTAAACTGGAAACGGACGTGTTCTAACTATTTATGATTAGTATTCCTACGAGATTTTATGCGGTTAATGCATTAAACTTTATTGGCATATCTTTAGGGTTATGTGTAGACTGGGGAAGCAGTTAGTGGCGGACGACCTAACTATTAAGATTAGAGGAATTAAGGGTTTCTGGTGGATGTCGATTCCCTATAACTAATCTAGGAGGAATTGAATTAATAATCTTTTGGAAAAGATCGAAGACCATCATGACATACTATTGAATGTAGATTTGGATTTGTCGGACTGTAGACCTAGGTATTTTCTCTTATTGAATTCACTTTTGCAAGCTTTGATTTCTAGTAGTTTTAATTAATTATTTTCTTAAAATCACTTAAAAAACCCCTAAATTTCCTTTTTTGGTTAACTCAGAGTAAAACCTAAGTCATGTGGATTCTACCCTTTATTTACCATTACTATGCCCAAGTGGGATTGGTAGCTCGAGTACAAGTTACATTTGGCACGAACACACGTGAGAAAATTTTGGCGGTGTTGCCAAGGACTTAGTTTTTTATTTTGAGTTTAGTTTCTTTTTTTTTTCTTTTTCTTAGTTCAATGCTTCCGAGACTCAATCGGTCAAAATCGACTGGTTCATTATTGCCTTTCGATCCTGAACTTGAGAGAACATTCCAAAGGTTGAAAATGAAAACCCACCCTAAGTAACAAAAAGGCCAAAATCCTCTATACATGGTGCAAGCTGGAAATTCCTAAGTCAGTATGGGGCATGCCAATCAACACCTTCAAGCTCTTTTGGCATAGTAGCCCCTCTAAATTAATTATCTAGATAATGTTGGAGGTTTTGAGTTGAGGTCTGGGTATATTCACCTCCCACCTTCCTTTCATGGTGAGAATGAAGACCCAGTTACTTTTTTGTAGGAGTTTCAGACTAATTGCAAGTCAATGAAACCCTCTACAGCGGATGAGGACATAGTTAAGCTTAGGTTTTTCCTGTATTGTCTTAAAGATAAAGCTAAAAAATGGCTTTTCTATATTCCCCCTGGTTGCATTAACTTTTAGAATGAGATGACAATTGTTTTTTTTTAAACGAGCATTTTTCGAAGATAGAGTGCTCTGCTCATTAAGGACATATGCATCATCAAAATGAAATCACGCAAATCATTTCATGCATATTGGGATCATTATAAATGATTGATTGCTAGTTGCCCACAGCATGGCCAGACTAAGAAGGCCATAGTCCATTTCTTCTATATTGTCATGATACCCATATAGAGACGCATGATTAATAACGTGTGTTGGGGTCGCATTCAAGATAAGACACCGGTTTAATGAGGTGGTTCTATGAGGACATCGCACAATAGTCACACCTTTATGTAGATCTTGATGATATCGAGTACTGAAGTCTCACTGTAGGAGCAGTTTCAAATTTTACTAACCAAGAAAATGACCAACTGACCTCCATAATGGAATGTCTCCTCACTTCCAGTAAAGTGCAAGTCCAAGCTTATGGCTTATGTATATCCACAAATCACGAAACTGATGAATGTCCTACTCTCTTGGAGGACAATCAACAAGCCAATGCCATGGGCAATCAATCATAGGGGCCACCTAGGTCTCCATTTGGAACTACCTATAATCATGCAACGACGAGGAACAACCCAAACTTCAGTTTTAGGCCTCAAAATAAGAACTACCAGAACTTTGTCCCGAGAGGTCGACTGTTACCTGCACCCTCCAATAATTCCTCTTCACTTGAGGATATGATGAAAGCTCTTATGGCTCAACAGAGCCAATTTTCAAGAGATGTTGCCCAATTCATGGCTAACAGTAAGAAATCCATTATTGATACCAATGTAATGGTCCACAACCTTGAGGTTCAAATGGGCCAAATGGCACAACAACTGGGACGTCTCGAGGATAAAGGAAACTTTCCTTCACAACTTTATCCAAATCATGACATGATTGCTAACACAGATACACTCAGAAGCAACAAAAAACTGGAGGGACCCAAAGTTAATAATGGGCCATCTAATGCGAAAGACCAGGCTAATGAGGAAAAGCACTAATAAGTAGTGATCCCGCTTGCTCCTAAATAGACAGGAACTATTGAAAAAGAAGCATCACCTTTTTTCAATGTCAAACCTCATTTTCCATAACGACTTATCTTAGATAAGAAAAAGAAGGAAGAGAAAGAAATTCTCGAGATCTTTTGGGAGTGAAAGTAAATATTTCGCTCATCGACGTTTTGAAGCAAGTCCCTAGGTATGCAAAGTTTCTTAACGAACTATGCACCAACAAATGGAAACTAAAAGGCAACAAAAAGCCCAAATGAGAGAAACCATCACAGTTATCCTACAAAAGAAATTTCCCCCTAAATGCAAATATCCTGGGATGTTCTTGGTGCCTTGTGTTATAGGTGATGTAAGTATTCAAAAGGCTATTTGTGACATTAGCACTTCTATTAATGTTATTTTATTGTCTATTTATGAGACATTGAATGCAGGCCCACTAGAGGAGACCAATATTGTCATCCAGTTAGTAGACCATTCAGTTGTCAACCTGTTAGTGTTCTTGAAGACATTCTAGTATGAGTAAATGAATTTGTGTTTTCTGCTAATTTCTATGTGGTGGATACGAAGGAGGAACCATTCCCTAATGTTTCATCAGTGCTACTTGGACGCCCATTCTTGAAGACGACGAAGACAAAGATAAATGTGAATGATGGATTTTTTACCATAAAGTTCGATGGTGAAGTAATCAAGTTCAACATCTACGATGTAATGATATACCCTAGTGATGTGTCTTCCATAGTCTGTACCATAAACTATGTGGATCCACTTATTGAGCAGGCTTTGCTCTTGAATGGCGATGATGTAGTTCAAGTAGTGTTAGAGAATCATCTCAACACTACTTATATCCACCAAAGTGTTCTAACCTTCGATACTGATGTCGAGTATGCTATTTCTAAGTTGGATTCATTCCAACCCATGCCTCCAAATATTTGTTATTTTGAGTTTCCTACTACTAACTCCAAAGTTTGCCCTCCTCGGTTAAAGCTTCTACACTTGTTTTTGGGTGAGAATGACAATCTCCCTATGATCATCTTAACCAAAATTACACTATTGGAGGATGTGAGACTCTTGCAAGTACTCTGGGAATATAAACAAGCTATTGGTTGGACCGTAGTGGATATCAAAGGTTTCAACCCTTTAACTTGCATGCATCATATAGACATAGAAGAATAGTCAAAACCAATGAGAGAAGCCCAGAGGAGGCTCAATCTGCTTATGATAGACGTCGTAAAAGAAGGAGATAGTGAATCTCCTTGATGCTGGCATGATTTAACCAATCTTTAATAGTAAATGGGTAAGTCATGTCCAAGTGATTCCTAAGAAAACGGGAGTCACAATAGTCACCAATTCACATGTTGAGTTGGTTCCAACCCGTATTCAAAATGGATGGCATGTTTTCATTGACTACAAGAAGCTAAATGTTTCCAGTAGAAAGGACAACTTCCCTCTTCCATACATTGATCATATGTTAGAGAGATTAGCCGACCGTTCTCATTACTATTGTCTTAAAGGTTACTCCAATTTTCACCAAATACCGGTAGCGCCATAAGACCAAGAAAAAACAACCTTTCCTTGTACGTTTGGCACTTTTACCTATCGCCGCATTCCCTTTAGGTTATGCAACGCACCTGATAGCTTTCAAAGGTGCATGGTGAATATATTTTTAGATTTCTTCAAGCATTTCATAGAGGTCTTCATGGATGACTTTACTGTTTACGATGATTCATTTGATAGTTGTCTCATGAATCTGACTAAAGAGCTCAGTTGGTGTCTTGAGAAGAACTTAGTTCTAAACAATAAAAAATGTGATTTTATGGTAGGCCATGGTCTTATTTTAGGACATATTGTCTCAGCCAGGAGTGTAGAGGTAGATCAAGCTAAAATTGATGTTTCGAGAAACTATTCTACCCTACGAATGTGCGGGAGATTAGATCTTTCCTCGGACATGCCAATTTTTATTGACGTTTCATTAAAGATGTTTCGAATATTGCAAAATCCCTATGCCAAGACGTGCCTTTTGAGGTTGACAAGGCATGTGCACTGAAAGACTCACTAGCACACTAGTGATCCAAGCTCCCAATTGGGAGCTTCCATTTGAAATTATGTGTGATACTAGCAATCATGCAGTGTTTGTAGTTATAGGAAAAGAAGTAGGGAGAGCTCAACATGTGATTTGCTATTCTTCTTGCACTCTAGACGCTGCTCAGATGAACTATACCACTATTGAGATGGAGCTCCTAGCCGTTATCTTTGCACTTGAGAAGTTTTGGCCTTATCTTCTGGGAAGCAAGGTTATTATATACTCCGATCACACAACCTTGAAGTACCTTATGAGTAAAAAGGATGCTAAACCTAGGCTCATTAGATGGATACTCCAACTACAAGAGTTTGACATTACAATTAAAGATAAATTAGGTGCAAAGATTCTAGTAGCGGACCATCTCAGTAGGATTGAGAATGGTGAACATCTTACCCCTCTTAAGGATGACTTCCCTGACGAGTACATCTATGCTGTTATGGATGATCTTCCCTGGTATTCGGATTTGGTGAACTATGTCACTTCTGGTGAACTTTCCTCTCACATTTCTAAAGCGCAAAAGAACAAATTTAGGAGCGATGCTAAATATTATGTAAGGCATGACCCATACTTGTAGAAACTCTACTCCGACTATGTTTTCAAGCGTTGTGTTTCTCAGACTAAAAGTCATTCTATCTTGGCATTTTTCCACACTTATGCCTATAGTGGCCAGATGCCAATCAACCTGATCCATATCTATTAGGTATTTGATGTATGAGGTATTGATTTCTTGAGACTGTTTCCTGCATCATTTGGTAATGTTTACATATTTTTTTTCAGTGGACTATATGTCTAAGTGGGTCAAAGCTAAAGCTACCAGCACTACTGATTCTAAATATGTATGTAAATTCCTTAAATCAAGGATTTTTACAATATATGGTACCCCACGTGCCTTAATTAGTGATAGAGGCCCTCACTTCTACAATCATAAGGTTGAAAGTCTTTTGAGGAAGTATAATGACACTCATAGGATGTCTACAGCGTATCATCCCCAAATGAATGGCCAGGTAAAGTTCTCTAATAGGGAGATCAAATCTATCTTAGAAAAGATGGTGAATCCCACTAGAAAATATTGGAATACACATCTTGATGATGCGGTTTGGGTTACCGAACGACGTTTAAAACGCGGATTGGAATATCACCCCACCACCTTGTCTTTTGAAAAACTTGTCACCTACCAATCGAGCTTGAGCATAAATCTTAATGGGCTGTGAAATAGCTTAATATGATGCTTGATGAAGTAGGAAAAGAGAGAAAGCTTACTCTCTAATAATTGGAGGAAATTAGGAATGATGCGTATGAAAATGCACGTGTGTACTAGGAAAAGACCAAATTGTTACATGATCACAATTTCTCTAGGAAATCTTTTCATGTTAGTTAGAAAGTTCTTTTATTTATATCTCGTCTTAATATTTTTATAGGGAAGGTAAGATCGAGGTGGATAGGAATGTATAGGGTGATGGCGGAGTATGATCACGGTGCATTGGAGATTCAGAGTTTGGAGACTGGTAATGCTTTTGAAGTGAATGGCCACAGATTGAAGATCTTCTATGAAGACTTCCCGAGTGATAATGTGGAGGGCGTGTCACTTACAAAACCAATCTATACTGATTGACTTACTCAGACCAAGTCGAGCCAAAGACTGTAAACAATTATGCTATTGGGAGGTAGCGTTAATATTGGTTTATCTTGCTTTGTTTTTATTTTAGTATTGTTATTATTATGCATGAACTCGTATCATTTCCTTAATTCGATATCTATAATGTTGTTTCACCCCATTATTTGTTTTAATGTGTGAACCTCTTTGCTTGTTTTAAACCTTGGGGATAAGGTTCGAAATTAGTTTGTGGGTACTTTAAAGATTGTGGATTGTGTTGGATATATCTTTTTGCTAAATACCGTAGGTATGATCATTAATTTGTTTAAATTATGCGGCTAAAGGATAGTAATGGTGGTGTTATTTCTCTCATTCTTTTATCTCTCCATTTCCCTTTCCTTTCCATTCATACTTTTATCTTCTTTTTCACTGGGATATGAAACACTCTTATCCATACGTTTAGTATACTTTTTATTATTATTATTTAGAGTCACCCAGAATTTCGCTTCATTTCTTTAGTTATGGATTAGTGAACTATGGTTGCCTTTTTTACTTGAAACTTTGGAAAAATTATGAGAAACACTCACTCTGACCCGTAGCCCGACATTTTTTTAATTTCTTATTAGGGACTTAGTATAAAGAATAAACCTTGTGCTAGATACCAAAGTGGCAGATGGTCATAACTGTACAAGTAGGAAAAAAGTCTAATTTCTAAAGTGCTAGAACGAGGATGTAACCCACTCGAGGTGGAATTCTATGACTAAACCACTTTTGAGGGAATGATTTGACCATTTTTGAATGGAAACCTTTAGACTCAAGCCTACCTAAAATAATTTCCCTAGTTAACCCATTTTGAGCCAACCCAACCTTTAATGTTTTCTTACCTAATGTTAAACCTATAGCCATAGCCTAATATTATCCTTTACCTAGTTGGAAGCTAGTCTTAAACTTGAAATCCTCATAAATGAGACATGAAATGAAGAAAAATAATTAAAAGGGAAAAATTATTTATATAGCCAAAATAAAGGGGAAATGAGTCATGACGAAAAAAATCAATTCATGATTAGAGAGTCCCACCTAACAAGGTATCCACAAAAAATATACCAGGGAGCCGGGTGGTTGGAAAAAGGTGAGGACTTCACATATTAAAAGAAAATTGAACTTAAGTGTAGTATAAGACACTTTCATGTTTTCTTAAAATCTTTTGATAGTCTATGTTTTAGCTTTCCAATGCTTCGCATTACCTTTATATCATTTCCATGGTACCATACCCTAGCCATGTTATGACCTTTTAAAGTCCTATTGATTCCCATTAATGTTTAGTGTACAATAGTCGAGAGTGTGGTTTCATTTCTCACATATGGTACCTGTCACGGGGACACTAATGAGGGGTTTATCTCAAGGAAACTTTTCTCACTTAATGCCTATCCGTGGTGCCTAAAGGCCACCTTAGTTCAGCACTACCAATACTCGAATTGAATGAATAGCAAATAAAGGCACAAAGGGAATGTATTACTTAGCTCACAATGGGGAATACAACTCCAGGACTCTATGCTTCCCCAAGCATGATGCTTTAGGCTTTGTAGATTAGCCTACAATTTGTTACATAACCGTCAAGGACACATGTCCTATTTACTTGATTCAGAGACTAAGTAAAACACCACATGTGGTTGTCAAGGCAGTAACTCAACTGTCACAATCCCTTGCTACCACTTGGTTCTATAACTTTTTTAATCGCTTGGTCAATGAGCATATTCTCCATATGCTAGGGACTTGCTTGGACGTTCCTTCGTCATGCTAGGGGCCATGACCAAGATAGTTACATAACCGCCTGGAACTACCTTGGACTTGGTCTATCCAAGTCTAAGGTGACTTGGTCCATGATTTCCTTAGGAACAGGGTCTGCTTGGTAGTGCCTAACTTAGCCTAAGCACCCTTGGGTGCTTGCCGGGGCTCGGTCAAGTCCGAGTCCCACCCACTCGGGGTGGCTATACCATGGTCCTTGGGCCTTACCTTGTCGTGCTTGCCTATAGCATACTCGAGGGTCTTCCTTGCCTTCATGCCCATGCCACCCCTCTGAGAGGTCCCCCTCCTTACAGTAAATAGTAAGCCATTCTTGGTACTCTAATAGGAGACATCCAAAAGTGAGACCAATCATACTTTGACTTAATCAACACCCAAGTCAAGTTTTGTCAAACCTTGCCCATACCAAGGTCTTGCCTTGCCCGTGCAAGGGCATGACCTTCCCGTGCCAATGCATGATGTTGCCTACGCCGCATCCGATTTACCCATGTGTATGCGCGCATTCATGTGAGCCTCCGCTAGCTACTCCACGAATTATCCCGAATGCGTATCCCATCACCAAGCGTATGTGAGTATGCGTGTCTCCATGAGCTACTCTTGTATTCCCGTCAATGCCACCATATGCGTGCTGTATGCCTCAGCAAATCGCACGTTATCCGTCAGCGAGTGCGCGTACATGCGTTAGGCGAGCGCTTGCATGCGTGCCTCTATGCTTTGGGCATTGGCAGCATACGTACGACACCCTTGTATGCACCATCCGTGACTAAGTCCCATGGAACCCTCCGAGTCCACCAAAACTCGGATATTATTAAGTTTTCTCACTGCCCAGCCCAGCCTACTCAGGTCATACTATTGGGGCGGTAACAAACATCCCCCTATCGAAATTTTCGATGCCCTCATCGAATTGCTCGGTAGCTGCCGCTTCGGTAGTCTGCTATCTCACTTCTCAAACTGCCATAAAGTACTGTCTCACTCCCAAGTAGGTTCATCAACATCAACCCACTTGATCAAGTAGAAAATCTGCCTATTTTTCTTACTTTTGCCATGCATCTTGTGGCTTAGAATCTGCTCAACTTCCCCTGCAAACTCCTTTCGCACCAAGGGTGGAGCTCACCTAGCTGTACTCCACCGAGGATCTGCCTCATCTGAATGGAAAAGGCTTAAGGTAACTAACATAGAATGTAGAGTGTATCTTCAACCTTTTTGGTAGCTTAAGAAGATAAGCTACCCTCCCAACTCACTTGACCACCTCAAATGATCCCCTATATTGCTGAACCAGGCCCTTCTGAGTCTCCTTCTTGTTGAACCAAGCTAAACTATTTTGAGCTGCCTTCCTCAGCTCCTGCTTGCTTCTGGCAAAGCGATAAGCAGTAAGACATGAACCAACGACTTTGATTTGGTCACCTGATGTGGAGTAGTCGACTGATGTCCAGTCGACACCTCAAAAAGATTCAAACTCTGTGGCTAAGCTTTTGTGAAGATTATAGCAGAATTGGGCTAAATCAAGTAAATCCACCCAATTAAACTGACTTGCATTCACATAGTGTTTGAGATAATCCTCCAGCAATGCATTGGCCCTCTCTATCTGCCCATCTATTTGGGGATGGTTTGCTATGGAAAACTTTAACTCTGAACCCATCAAGTTGAATAGAGCAATCCAAAACCGCCCTCTAAATCGAGTGTCTCGGTTACTAACGATGTCCTCTAGTATCCCCCAATATTTTTCCACATGCATCAAGAACAATTATGAAACCATGTCTGCATCACAATTCTTCGGAGCAGCTATGAATGTAGCATACTTCATAAATTAGTCCACCACCACCAACACGTTGCTCATTCCCTGCACTTTAGGAGAACAAGTGATGAAATCCATAGATATACTAATGAATGGGGTGTCTAATATAGGCAAGGGTCCCATTAAGCTCAGTGCATTCCTCCTCTCTATCTTGTCTTGCTGGGACACAAGATAAGTCTGCACATACAAATCAATGTCCTCCTCCATCTTTGGCTAGAAGAATGAACGTGATGGAAGGGCATTATTTTGCTCCTTGCCCGGATGGCCACCCACCGAGCATCGCGCGTTTCCTTCAAGATGTGCCACCTTAATCTACCGATATCAGGGAGATATGGGCGTCCTCCCTTGGTATAGAGGGTCCCATCTTCGCACCAAAATCTCCTAGTGATCCCCTCGGTTACTAGCTTTATCAGCTTCATGTAACTGGATCCTTGCTCGTCTCCTCTATTATATGAGGCAATAATTCACTTTTCAGCCTCACAACTGCGGACACCATCTCATCTATCGCCTTGCGGCTAAGCGTATCTGGAACTAAGTAGAGCTTTCCCGGCTTGTGCTAGAACTAAACATCTAATTCGACCAAGAAATATAGCCATCTTGGTTGTTTCTGATTGAGCTTTTTCTGACTCATAAAGTAAGTGATGACCGCATTGTCCGTCTACAACATAAAGCTCATTCCCAACAAATAATGCATCCACAAGTGGAGGGCATGAATCACTGCTAGCATTTCCCTCTTATGAGTCGAGTACCTATGCTCAGATTCTTTCAGTTTCTTATTTTCAAATGCAATGATGTGTCCCTCCTTGACAAGCAATGTCCCCAATGCTCGGTCTGACGCATCAGTGTGCACTTCAAAATGTAGGTCAAAGTTAGGCAGCCCCAACACAAGTTCAGAGACAATGACCTACCTCTATTCTGCAATTGCTTGGTTGCATCGATCCATCCATGCCCAAGTCCAATTCTTCTTTAATAATTCTATCAGCGGTGCCACCTTCCGTGAGTAGCCCTCCATGAACCGCTGATAGTAGTTGGCTAAGCCAAGAAATGACCGCAACTCCTGGACTTTAGTGGGGTATGGCTAGTCCATTATTGCTCACACCTTCTCTGGAACCATCTGCAATTTACCTTGGCCTACAACATGACCAAGGAAAGTGATCGTTTGCGCACCAACCACACAATTTTCCCTGTTTACATACAAATGGTTAGCTTTCAAGGTAGGTTAAACCGTCGTAAGTGATCCACATGATCTTAGAGGGTTTAACTATAAATTACAATATCATCCAGATAAACAACAACGAAAATGTAGCAGGGGCATTCGTCAAGCCGAAAGGCATGAATAAGTATTCAAATGATCCTTACCTAGTCACCATTGCAGTTTTGGGGATATCTCAAGCTGCAATCTGAACGTAGTAGTACCCCGATCTCAAATCTAGCTCCGTGAAGTATGATGCATTAGATAGTCGATCAAACAAGTCTGCCACCAAGGGGATCGGGTACTTGTTCTTCACTGTCAGTTTGTTCAATCCTCTGTAGTGGACGCACATCCGAAGGGATTAGTCGTGCTTTTGCTAGAACAAAACTGGTGCTCCATATGATGCCTTGGATGGCTAAATGAATACAACATCCAACAACTCTTGCAATTGTTTCCTCAGTTCCTCTAACTCAAATGCTAATAACAATGCTAATTACCTAAGATCAAATGTAGGTAATGGTGTAGACAATCGAAACTTTCAAATGTATAGAACACCAACATTAATCGATAGAACAATAACATTAGAAAATTCAAATAAAGTAATGGATCAAAAGATTCAAGCATTACAAGATGATATAGTTGAACCGAAAAATCAACAAAGCCAAATGGCAATGCAAATGAGTCCATAGGTTAACCAAGGTAAATTACGGTCTCAACCTTACCCTAGTTCGTATGCAAAAGCGATAACTTTAAGAAGTGGTAAACAAATGGAAGAACAAAAATTTCCAGAACAACTAGTTCCTAAAAAAGAATTATAGGTTGAATTAAAAATGAAAGATAATGAAATTGGAATGAAAATGATTTCGAGAAGGATAAAAAAAGTATAGTAAGACCACCATTTCCTCTTCGTTTAGAAAAAAACAAGAATGTCAAGAAATTAAGAGAAGAGAAAGATATCTCAGACACATTAAGGAGAGTGGTAGTTAACATACCTTTATTCGAAGTTGTACAAAACGTAATAAAATATAAAAAATATATAACAGACTTATTTCGTACCATGCACAAAAGAAAACATATGAATATCCAAACCATTATGTGATCTAGGTGCCTCATTTGACAAACGTATCCTTACAAGAAATTGGTATAGTAGTACAATCAGTAAATAGATCTACCATCGAACTTGTAGGAGTATTAAAGGATATACTAGTTAGGGTTAATGACTTACTTTTCCTAGTCAACTTTTATGTCATAGACATGAAAGAAAATCACTTCTCTATTATAACTTCTCTTATCTTAGGACACCCATTCTTGATAACAGTAAAAGCCAAAATAGATGTTTCTAATGTAACTATGACAATTGAAGTAGATAATGAAATTGTAAATTTGAACATCCACGACATTATGAAATATCCTTTAGATGTTTCATCAGTTTGACGGTAGATATGTTAGATCATATAATAGATAAAATGTTTAGAAACAATAAGCCAGATAAATCTGAATAAGCTATAAAGGACCTAAATGACACTGATGATATAGATGAAGAGATATGAGAGATAATTAATGCCTTAGAATCTTATAATGCACTCCCTAAACTCTCTTACTATATAGATTCACCCAAAAAAACTCATTCGAAAATTTTACCCTTAATACTAAAAACTCCAGACTTAGACTTCAAAGTTCTGTGAGATCATTTAAAATACACATACTTAGAAAATACAAATGTCTTGCCAATTATAACTTTTAATATATTATCAAACTTAGAGAAGGAGACATTAGTGAGTATTCTCAAAGAATTCAAGAAAGCAATAGGATGAACAATAGCCGATATAAATGTTAAAAAATCACTATCCAATTCTCTTTATAGATTAAATGTTAGAAAGACTAGCTGGACGAAGCCATTACTGTTGCTTAGACGGATACTCTGGATTCCATCAGATTATTATAGCTCTAGAAGATCAAGAGAAGGCAACCTTTACTTGCCCTTTTAGTACATTTGCTTACAGGCGTATGACTTTCGGCTTATGTAACGCACCCGATACATTCCAAAAATGTACGATTAGTATTTTCTCAGACTACGTTGAACAATTTATTAAAGTTTTCATGGATGAATTTACCGTGTTGAAGTTTAGGAAACTAGAGGAACTGAGGAGATTAACGAATCATTGATGAACTAAAAAACACACATCAAAACTAAACATGAATTGATATCGCAGTAAGACTTAGGCTCAACTTAAACAATCAATAATTCAAATCGATAATGTGTATAACCACTAAATGATCCATCGTCCTTACAAAACTCAAGTAATGAATGATGATCCACATAATGTCGATCTTGAATATTTGTAGACTCAGTCTATCTGCTATATCTAGGATTTCAATCCTAAATAACATACAACTCAAAAAACCTCTTCGGTGTCTAATTGTAAATTTTATTAGAATCATCCAATGTTCAACAATTAAGTCTTCTATTCCTTCAAGAATCTTGACTCATCGTTTCCATAAAGTTCTTAAGTCCTTTATACACATTTCTCTCAGATTTGTAGTTGTAATCCATCTGGAAGTTCTATGCTTGCAATATCAAACTTTTTCTCTGTTGTAGACTAATACTGATAGTTGCCCTGTATCAGTAGCCAACTTGTATTCAATTCCTGTTTCAACTTCATATCTTTCTTCGTCTTTGACATTGTATTTAATATTGTAATCTTCAATGGAATTTGCATTGTAGTCTATCTCTGAGTTGTATCTACACTCTAAAATCTTGCTTAGTCATGCTTCCATCTACATTGCAACATTTACCAAGCTAACTTAACTCATGTTTTGATAATATCTAGCCAACAAGGATCGATCGACCCAAACATAGTAATGTAGGGTCTAACATACCGTATACAGATTATTCTTTTGGTGAATGCTTACTTCAATTAACTAAAGTACTTAAAAGATGTATAGAGAAAAACTTAGTATTGAACCATGAAAAATGTCTTCTTATGGTAAATCAAGGACTTATATTAGGAGACATAGTGTCACATAAAGGAATAGACCTACTAAAATGCAAGTTATAGAAGCATTACCTTACCTCACTACTGTGAGAGAGGTAAGATCTTTCCTTGGCCATGTCGGGTTCTACATATGTTTTGTGAAAGATTTTTCAAAAATAATACAACCCTTATGCAAACTCTTGCAAATAGATGTTGCCTTTGAGTTCACACTTGAATACAAGATAGCGTTTAATAAACTAAAGGACGCCCTGATTACCACACCTGTGATAAAGTCGCCAGACTAGTCATAACACTTCGAAGTAATGTATGGTGCAAGAAACTATGAAGTAGGAGCTATTTTAGGTTAAAAGTTAGGAAAGGATTCTCATGTCATATGTTATGCATCAAGAACTTTAGATCCCCCCAACTAAACTATACCACCATAGAAAAAGAACTCCTAGCAGTTGTGTTTGCATTAGAAAATTTTAGACCATATTTACTAGAACCAAAAGTAATAGTTTACTCTGATCATACCGTATTAAGATATTTTATGGAAAAAATGATGCTAAATCAAGATTAATATGATGGATCTTATTGTTACAATAATTTGATATCACTATAAAAGACAAGAAAGGTGCTAACGACTTAGTAACATATCATCTAAGTAGAAAAGAAAATTGCGAACCCCCAATACCATTGAAAGATGAATTTCCAAATGAACATTTATATAAGATAGCTATTACTAGTCTGTGGTAGGCCTATATAGTCAACTACCTCACTAATAATAGGCTACAACCTCATTTAATAAGAGCCCAAAAGAATATGATTAAGCACGATTCTAAACATTATTTATTTGATATTCCTTACTTATGAAAATTCTACTTCGACCAAACCATTCGAAGATGTATTCCACAAACAGAAATACAATCTGTCATTGCTCATTGTCATACTTATGCTTGTAAAGGAAATTTTGTTCCACGTTGTACAACGCCTAAAATGTTAGACTCAGGATTCTTTTGGCCAACTCTATTCCACGATTGTTATTTTTACACGAAAACTTGTCCAAACTATCAAAGAACTGAAAATTTAGGACGTAGGAACCAAATGCCCTTGTGCCTTATTTGACGAAGTATTTGAAGTTTGGGGATAATATGTTATGTGACATTTTCTACCATCTAATGGAAATATTCACATTTTATCAATCGTAGATTATGTGTCTAAGTAGGTAGAGGCTATAGCCACCAAATCTAATGATTCTAAAATAGTAGTCAATTTCTTAAAATCAAGGATCTTTACTATTTTTAGACCACCTAGAATATTGATTAGAGATATAGGTTCACACTTTTGTAATAGAATTATAACTACTCTACTCACAAATACAATGTTACGTAGAACGTCTTCTGTATACCATTCACAAACTAGTGGCCAAGCCAAAACGTCAAATAAAGAAATCAACTCAATATAAGAAAAGATAGTATGTCCAACACTTAAAGACTAGAGTCTTCATTTAAAAAATGCATTATAGGCATTTAGAACTACATTTCAGACACCCATATGTGTGACACCTTATAGACTAGTTTTCAATATAAAATGTCATTTACCAGTCGAATAAGAGCATAAGCATACTGAGCAAATAAGACATGTAATATGAGTTATAAAAATGCAGGAAATCAACTTAAACTTAATATCTAAGAGTTTTAAGAATTGAGAAATGATAGGTATGAAAGTGCTTCCATTAATAAAAAAATAAAGCACTTTGTGAAAATAAATTTAATATTAAGAATCTCGAAGTAGGACAAAAAGTTGTACTCTTTTGTTCACGTCTTAAGTTATTTCCTAGAACTTTGTTCAAGATGGACAGGACTTTTGTAGTCACACACGTATTTCCCCATGGTGTAATAAAGATAGAAAGTAGAGAAATAAGGATAATCTTTAAAGCTAACAGTCATAGACTAAAACCTTATCATGAAAATTTATTCTCACTAGATATGGAAATCATCAACTTTGACCCAGTGGACAACTCATTAGATGAAGTGAACACCATAGATGAACATATCTTAAAGGTTAATTCTAATGAAACAATCAAGTTATTAATGGTTAACATATAAAGAAAGAAGATGAATAAGAAATCAAAAAGGCAGAAATAATCCGCCAGAGAGCCATACGAGTATGCCATGGACGACTCAGATTATGAGGAGTTTAGTGAGAATGGCAATCCTGTCAAGTATTTAGCAGAGGATCGAGGGGAGACCAACCTCTACATATAAATAAATTAGATATCCTTATACGAAACTTAACTCGATACAGAGCTGATATGAATCTTATGCCAGAATATTAGTTTCTTTCGACAAAATTGAGGATTTAATGCAAACCTCCTATTATGGTGTCAAAGCCAAATGACACTTGTATAGTCACATTAGGAAGTTCAAATAATGTGCATCTACGAGTGGTGGGCTCACTATCATTACAAATTCCAAATCATGCCAACAACTACCCCATATGATCAGAAACTATTAGGTTAACCGTTATCATCAAACGCTAGAGCTATGATCAATAAAGGTGAGCACATAACTATATTGAGGATGGGTGATGAAGTAGCATCATTGAAAAACTGGAGAGAACTTCACACTGATTTGGAAGAATGGGAATTTAATGTCGGTGATGAGATTATTAACGATAGAGGTTTTTTAGACCCTAGTGATGACATTCCCAACGAGGAACCACTTGAAGTGAATAGTGATTCCCTCACACACTCAAGGAAAATTATTTCTTCTATCAGTCAAGCAAACGACTATAAACAATTGCGCTTTATAGGAGACAACCCGGATTCATTATTTCTTTAAGATATTTCAATTTTTAGTAAGAAACATAGCTTTAGTATAGATTGTTTATTATATCACCTTTTGACTCTCTTTCGGATTTACTTTCGAAAGTCACGCTCTTAAGTAGCTTTGAATAGAGGGGGGATGATCCAGTTGTTTTTATTTTCATGGCCTGTATGCAAGTTCACATTATAAACTTGCTTATTTATTTATTTATTTATTTATTTATTTTAGTAATTAATTAAAGTATTAGTTAGATACATATCCCGATCAAGTTTATGAAATTTTTGAATTTTTTTGTCAATCTTACCTTTACCTTTTTAGGAAGGATATATAATTTATTCATGAAATAAAATTGCAAAAACAACAAAAATGAGACCCGACGATTCCCATCAACTCAAAATAACATTAAGAATCGCTGGCAATATCAATGGCAGAATAGAGGGAATATAAGTGTAATTTGAGGTCCAAAGATTCGCCAAACATAAGAATCATTGGCCAATCGGTGAAAATAGTAGCACCCTTTGTACTGATTTACACAATGATTCAACTAACATAGGAATAGATGGGCATGATTTTTGGTTTTTAAAACCAAAACCTTAATTGCCACACATAACACCTCATTCACACTACCAAACATTAGCATCCATTCATGAAAAATCCAATTTCTTGCTAAGAATCAACCCTCCGAGGCTAAATTTTAGTCTATTTAAGTGATTCCTACCTCTACGTAGCTTCATTAGACAAAAAACATACAATTTGAGAGAATGGAGCCAAGCTAGGGTTTAGGGACTTCGAACTTAGGGCTTGGAATACCAGGCTATAAGAGTTCAAGAGCGCATATCTCGAGGGATTCACTCTCAAGAAGGTAAAACATCACAAACCTAGCCCTTTATTTTGATGAAAAATTGATTTTTGTTGAACTTGTGAAAAAAGTTTTCAATTGATTCTGCAACTTTTTTGTGGAATTCTATTTTGATGCATCGAATGAATTATTTTGGATTTGGTTTTTCAATAGTACTGAGTGTTGGTTTAAAAAATTCATGATTTTGAAAAATATAGATATTGTGGAATGCAATTTGAAAAAGTTTGAGAGCAAAACTTTTTACGAATCAATGGTGTAATTAGCAAATTTTTGAAAAATCATTCAATGCTTATATTTTGACTCCTGTGATTTTCAAATGAGTTTTGTCAAAAATCTTATTTTTACTAATAATATTTTTGAACTGCTCGATGACAATTTGATTTTCAACAAATTACCCACCTTAAATCATTTTTTCTATCAAATACAACATTTCGGTTTACCGTTCACAGTAGTAATTCGATTACAATGGTGAAACGAGGTAGTGGAAGAGGTAGAAGTAGTGAGCAAGAGAAAAGAAAAGGGATTATGATAGAGAAACCAAAGAAAACATCTACTCCGCCTAGTTCTAATGAGGATTACGACCAACTTGACCAAAACTCAGAAATCCCAAATGATTCCATGAGATTTGTTAGTCCTAAAGCGCGGAATTGATATTTTTCAAGATATGAAATGAGTTATCATACTCGAGAGAGGACTCCAAATCCAAAATGTGAGCAAATATGAAGATAAAATTGTGAGCATCATACCGGAAAGAGAGTGGGAATAACTTCTTAGGGACTATGAAGGTAGATTAGATAGAGGATGCTCGGAGTTAGTTCGCCAATTCTATGTAAATAGATATGTGAGTAAAAATTGTAAGGAAATGATAGTTCAGGGATGGAGGATTGATATTTCACCTAAGGCACTGCACATACACTATGAACTTTCTGGAGTTTAGAGTTAGATAGAATTATACCGACTATCCCAACATGCTTAACCTCAATAAGGAAATTTAATCATTCACACAAATTTAACAAGCTTTAGAAGTAATTCCAGGACAGGGATTTGGTCTTCATGCATACGGCCATCCGAAGTTCATCGAAACCATAAATTTTAGGAAAACCACTAAGTATTGGAGTTACATCATAGATGCCTGCTTATACCCCACTAAGCAACATTATGAAGTGAAGAACCATATAGCCACTCTACTCTATCACATTGTTATGAAAACGGGGTATATCGATGTTAGATATGTCATCTACGAAGCAATGAGATAGGCAATGACAACTATGAAGCATGACGGTCTGCCATTCCCGATTTTAATCACTCAGCTATGTATAAAAGGCCAAGGTTGGTTCCCTTGATATGAAATTTGATGTCTTACCTCAGAGGACTATCACAGACGCTGCAAATTAAGACGATGGGAGCATTAAATGGATATAATGATTCTAAAGAAGAGAGGAAGACAAACGAGATAAGGAGGTCCTGAATTGAAGATCAGACTTATAGGCAGAGACTCATGCAAGCATACAAGAAAAAGTAAGGCGAGTAGCGAATCTGATGTTTCAAGTATATGTCCCGGTTGCAGAGAGCAGTTTTACAACTACGGAAAGAGCTAAAAGGAAAGGATTTCTCAAATCCTTTTTAATTTTTTAGCACAATGAGAAGAAAATCTTAAGGAATAACGATATGTTAGAAGCAAATGAAAGAAATATGGCGCGCCACCATTCCATGTCGGAGAGGACAATGGAAAGTTTACAAGATCATAGAAAGAGCATCAATGTTCCTTCGATGGAGACGAGATTACCATAAGGAGGTCATAACCCCTGCTTGAACCTTAATGAGAATGAATGCTTTTATCTGTTGTGTATTTCTTTTATATATGATGTTTACCAATTGAGTTTTTGAAAAGGAGTTTAAATTTCTTATTCAATTCTGTTGTGCTTTTTGAGGTATATTTGTTTTGTTTTGTTTTGTTGAAAATCTCAACTTTATTTAAAACCTTGAGGAAAATGTTTGAAATGAGTTTGAGGGTAATGTAGGTGATGTAAACTATAAGGAAGTCAAGTATAGAAGACTTGAAAGGTAGAATTTATTTGACTGAAACTGAAAATTTATAAATTTTTTCCAAAATTCACGTAATATTTCTTCATTTTCATATATTTTAGTAAGGAAAATATGAATTTAATATAATTTGGATTTAAAAAAAGTGATATATCATTATTACCCATAGAAATAGAAATTTTATGATAGAAAGGAATTGGTATGCCCTAAATGACTTTACCTAGGTTGTGCATACACTAGATGAGTTTAGAGGAAATTGATTCCTTCATGTTAGAGATTACAATGGGTGGAAAATCAAAATAATAGTGCAAGATAAAGAAGAAAGATTGCTGAGAATCTTGTTATACAAAAGTTATTGGTCAAGTTTATATATATATATATATATATATATATATGTGTGTGTGTGTGTGTGTTGAAAAGTTTATGCCATAATTGAGGAGAAAAATAAGAAATGGCTAATAAACGTTACTTAGTTGGAGAGAACACTTCCTCGACTATAGTAAAATTGAGAAAAGCTAACAAATGTTTTTGAAGAAAAAATAAAGAGATCCACATATTCCAAATGAAAAGGAGCAGGGATTTTAGTGGTGGGAAAATGTGAGAAATAATTTCTATATAAAAAAATAACAATATCCTAAGGAAATGGAGCAGGAACCATAGGAATACAATATGAAGAAAAAGAAGATATTCTTAAAAAGAAAGAAAGAGCAATATAAAGAAAAATGGAAGGAAGTTTATGAAAAACTCATTAAATAAAAGATTTAGCTCAAGTGCTTATAGCTAAGTTGAGTGAAGTATCTCTTGTTCCAACATTTAAACAAATGGATATAAAATAATGATTATTGGGGAATAACATTTCCTATCGACTTTGATTGTGGTCGTATCTTAAATATTATTTGAAAATTAAATTGATTTATTGATTTTGGTATCCTAGGATTCTATATTGGTCATTGTAAGCTTGATGCTTGTCACTAGAGATTGTGAAAACCTATGTAATGGCTTGACCTTGGTTATTGGTTAACTTTGAATTCTAAGGTGTGTCACATAACTAGAGGTTAAGTTGTCATATAAAGGATATTATTTGTTAATTCTTTCAATTATATCATGATTTTTATTTTTATTTTTTGAAGGTAATATGTTTTTATTTAAAGATCATTTTTGTTTAAGAATAGGACTATATAATTATAAAATCAAAACGAGGGAAGAAAAGAGAATTTAATTGAGAGTATTCCTTTGCTTGGGATGATAAATTGTGGAGTTAGGGGGTATTTGACAACTTAATACATGTTTTATAGTATATTTTAAGACGATTTTAGATGTAAAAGACTATATTACACGGAGTTGTCTCTTGTTTTTTGTAATTTCAGGTAATAAATGGAGAATTTGAAGAAATGAAGGAAAAATGGAAGAAAATGAAGGAATTGATCGAGTTGAAAGATTAAATGAAGAATCATGACCAAGAAAGGAAGGAAGAATTAGGATTTTGAACCAATAATTTCTAGGGATTCTTATACCACCCTAAATTGCTAGCTAAATTGGTGAAACCAATGAGCATCAAATATTGGATGTTCACAGCGATTCCACTTACACACTGAATTGCTATGAATCTCTAGCTACGAATTCATGGATTTTGAATTACAACAAGGGTTTTGAGCCAATTTAGGATATGTATTACCTAATATACTATAAATATACACCCTAAAAAGGAAATTAAAGGCCTTTTGTTAGTTTTACTATTTTGCTTTAGTTTTAAGGCCAATGTTTATTATTTCTATTTACTTTTGAAGAAGATTGGAGTTAATGTCTTTGTGTATTCAAATGGGTTAGCTCAATAAAATTAGAACGTGGCTTTTTCACCGGCGTAAGAAGAACAAATAGCTGGCTAAAGGCTATTTACTTTCTTTTGATTAGGGTTTAATGATCTAGGATACTTTAAAAAGTATGTTTATGACTATGTAATTGAAGTAACATGTTTGGAATGCAAAACGGGTTGAAGTTTTATATAGGAGGATTGTTTAGATGTTTATTTATTATTGTGGTTTATTGAATTGAATTGAATTGCTTTTAATTTACTGACTTTCATTTGTGTTATTTTAAGTAAGTTTAGTTAGTTTATTTGATTTTATATTTAGAAAGTATTAGTTTAAATTCTGTTTTTGTGAACTTAAAACTAAAAATATATATATAATATAAAACTTATTTTCTTAAGGAATTTGTAAAATTCATGTGGAGACGATTTCCACTTACCACTACTATGAAATATTAATAGTATAATAAAGGGAGGGAATTTATTATACACGCTCGACATGTGTCTAGCATTGAACAATAAATCTAAAAACTAAATAAATATGAAACCAATAAACTATGGCTCCATGAGCAATGTAATATTAATCTAAGTACTCAAGGCAAATTGATTTTATAGCCTTAAGGTCATATATATAGTATTCTAGGTCTTATATATTCTAAACTAAATCAAACTCTTCATACTTATCTAATATTCTCAAAATCGTGTCCAACGATTCGTCACCGATTCCACTTATAACTCAAATCATTGGCAAAATCCTTGAAAATATGATTTTGGGCTCCTCCAATTTTTCTGGCAATTTATGTGTAAATCATGAATCGCTGCCAAATCGCCAGTAGTAAATTATGGTTGATTCTTGATTCGTTGGTGATTCGTTGTGTATATCTTCTACTCGATTAAATCCTTTATTTTCTTCCCTTTTCAGCCATTTCTTCATATATTCTAATTATAACCTGAAATCACAAAAATAAGAGAAAATCGAGTGCAGTATAGCCTTTTACATCAAAAATTACCTTAAAATATACTATAAAATAATGTTTAATTATCGACTTATCATGATATTTGATAAGTCAATAATTAGATAGAATTTTATAATATATTTTAGGGTGATTTTAAATATAAACATAATATACACAAGGTTTTCTTTTGTTTTTGTGATTTCAGTTCATATTAAGGTTATTTGAAGAAATCAAAGAAAAATGGAAGAAAAGTAAATAATTCAGTTAATGACATGTCAATAATTAGACATGTTTCATAATACATTTTAGGATGATTTTATATGTAAATGACTATATTACACGAGGTTTTCTCTTTTTTAAAATATTTCATATGATAATTGGAATATTTAAAGAAATGAAGGAAAAAAGAAAGAAAATGAAGGAATTGACCGAGTGAAAAAATTGCACAAAGATTCACCAGGTAATCAAGGAAAAAACTAGATTTATAGCTCATGATTCCCAACGATTCCTATAGCACCTAGAGTCGTCAGCTAAATCGGTGAAAACAGGGACTTTATATTTGTGGATTTTCCTTGCGATTTCACTTACAAAAGAATTGTTGACTATGAATTCGGGATTTTAGATTAAAATTAGGATTTTTAGTCGATTTAGGATATATATTACCTAATATACAATAAATATAAACCCTAAACTATAAAATTAAGGGTCTTTTTTTATAGTTTTACACTTTTGCTTTAGTTTTTTAGGCCATTCTTTATTGTTTTGCTTTTGAAGAAGATCGAAGATTCAAGTTATCTTTGAGGTATTTTAATTATGTCTTTTAATTCTGATGTTATGATGTTATTTGTTATCATGGGTGGATAATTTGTAAATCTAAACAATAATCCAATGAACTAGATCTATTTTGCAATGTAGTCATGATAAGATAAATGTGTACTTAATGCTTTAAGCAAATCGTATTCTTTGATTTGGTATATTTAAATACTTTTATTTACAGATTGCAATCATAAATTTGAGTGTTATGTGCATAATGGCCAATATGTATGTGATGTTTTGTTTTAACATCTAATAAAGTGGTAATTATGATTGTTTGAAAGGTATGTCAATTTAGATGTCCTAGGTGAATTTGGGATCTTAATTTAATGTTGAAGTGGCTTTGTGAATGTGTTAGATTTAGTAGTTCAAAGTTTTCATAAAGTGCAATGCGGTTTTATTGGTTGAAGTTAATATCTTTGTGTATTCAAAAGGGCTAGCTCAATAAAATGAGAACATGACTTTTCCACCGATATAAATAGAACAAATGGCAGACTAAAGGTTGTTTACTTACTTATAATTAATGTTTAATTATATAAGATACTTTATAAAGTATATTCATTACTATGTGATTGAATTAACATGTTTGGATGCAAAACAAATTGAAGTTTCATTGTTTAAGTTTATTTATATTGATTTCCCTTGAATTGAGTTGATTTTAATATAGTGACTTTGATTTGAGTTATTTAAGTAAGTTTAGTTAGTTTAATTGATTTTTATTTAGAAATTATTAATTTAAAATTAGGTTTTATTTAGATTAAATTAAAAATATAAATATAAAAATAAAACTTCTTTTCTTAAGGAATTTGCAAAATCCCTGTGGAGACTATTCCCACATACCACTAGTATAAAATATTAATAGTATAATAAAACAGGGTAATTTATTGTACATGCTCGTCTCATATCTGTTGTGTGAAGAAAAAACATAGCGAATCAAGAGTGAATTAGAAATGAACTAGGAGTCACTACCAACAAATCAGTTGTGAATCAGGAGCGTACTAGGAATCGCTACCAAAATCAGTGCACCATAGAGACACATTTCCGTTGATTTTCATATCGAATCATCAATTATAGAGGACTCGGTTGGGAATCGTTAAAGTCAGCTACGAGAATTTTTGAGTAAAATAAGGAATTTGAGTTTGATAGGAATCACTATAAAATTAATCGCCTTTTAATAGTTTTTTGTTATCTTTTATTAGTTTTAGATCATTATCAATTAGTTTTATAGTTCTCTCTTTTCACGACTCATTGAAGATTCTAGTATTCAATAAGAGGTATTTTTCAATAATGACTTTTATTTATTTTATTACATTGTTTGTTTTGAATATGTTTGAGTAGTTTATTTTCGACGACCCAAACTCCTACAACATAGATCGTTTGGCCTAAACCATCGCCAAACCCCTCAAGATGACCCATCGAGTCAAGCGATGATCTAGTAAGCCTTAACCTTCAAAAATACAACAAGACAATTTACAAATGGACTATTAAGACATATAATAGGTGCAGAATAAAAGTATTTTGAGTCTATTAGGTGCGGAAATAAAATAGGAAGTCTTACAAAAGTTAAACAACTAGGATATGGGGTTCACAAGTCTACCCATAACAAAATCCCTTGTTTATTACATGAAATGTTTCAAAGCCAAATAAATATAAATAAACAACATGAACAAGGTTATTGACCAATTATACTATTACCTTGCTTTTCCTTTATCTTGAGCAACAGCTGAGGTACCTGGAGGGGGAAAAGTAGTAGGGCGAGCAAAGATCCAACAGGCTCAGTAAATAAAAAAGTTGCTTTACACTCAATCATCCAAGTAATAACTAATGTGTAATAACTAACATGAACAAGGTTATTGACCAATTATACTATTATTTCGGGCATGAAAGAAAAATATAAACAACTATAATATACAATGCAAGATATAACAAATCAAAGCCCGATTAAGATAGTCAAGAAGATAACAATGACAACATGAATGCCATATAGTTGAAAAAGTTGAAATCAAATATAAACTATGTGATGTGACAACCGAACTACCTTCAAGGTATCAAATATGATCATGCCTCATAGATTGGTGTCAAGCATCATTATGATCATGCCTGCCATAACTTGGCCATAAAGATATCATCTAATAGTGGAAGGAGATGACTAGTGGCCGCCGGCTCTTTAGTCCGAGGTACCATTTACAATTATTCATTCCAAGCATATATTTTCCACATGCATTCATAAATAAAAAGCTCAAAAGAACAAGATAAAGCGCAAGAACGAGATATATCCAATTTGATTCAAAGGAAGATATCAATCATTCACTAACGTGAATCCTAGCATAACTAATATCATGACATGATTGAAGATAAAGTAAGCCCCACTTACCTCGAAGCGCTACTATCCTATTCAATCCTAACTTGGAAGTTCTTATTCGATTCTCCTTGTGTCTATTTTGGTATAGATTCATGTGTTTTTATTAGTATGTTTTGTTTGAGGTAATTTTACTTAATTCGCATTAATATCTTAAAAATAATATAAAACCATTTTTGAATCAATGTCATGCTTTCATCGCGCCAACAAAGGTTTTAGGGGTTAGTTACCACTGCCATGACCCTCTCTCGTTGATATATCTTGATAAAACTCCAAAATTTTAGAAAACACTGAGATCCGATTAAATTCTGGAAAAACAACCAGCGTCCTCCCATCGTCGCTGGTTTATCTATGGGTGCTGAGTGAAATCACTGGACTTCGAATCGACAACTCAAAAATAGGTTTAGCGAATTGCCAACACCGTATGTTATATGCCATGGTGTTAGGGATCGCTGGACTGAATTCCATAATTCCGAAGTAAAGTTGCGGCCAGCGCCGTACCACATTTAAGCGAGGCGCTGGCGTGGCGCTGGGCATGAAATCAAAATTTCATAACCAAAATCCAAATTTCAAATCCTCCAACAACTCACGTCGACCACTAAGGGTCCAAATCCGATTAAAACAATAATAATCAACTCGTTTGAAACCATAAGATCATTCACATTCCATCAAAGAATGTATTTGAACTACAAATCCACTATTAAAACATAGATTTCACAAATCCATTTGTATAAACCAGAGAGGGTGAGATAAAGATGACCCAAATAACAAATCAAGGCATATGGGTTCATCTCCCATCTAAAGACTCCAAGAGAAAACCATGATTTCATTCAAAACCAAGTATGTGAATAAAATAGAGAAAATTAGAGAAGACGAGACAAGTTATTATCTTGCTTTATGAGATCTTGATGAGAGTTTCCGCTCCTCCACCAAATCCACCAAGTAAGTGTTCAAGGGTTCTCTCCTCGATTTCTCTCCATAGTTAATTCAAGGAAAAGTGGCTTGAAGCCCTAATTGTGGTTTAAATACTTAGTTAATGAGATTAGAGTTTTGTGGACCAAATGTAAACCCCACATCTCATCTTAGTCTCTTTAAGTTCTAGGACAATCTTAAGGTCCACATTACATTCATCCTTAATATGTTATTTAACAAAATTGCCCTTTTCCCTATTTAATTTATTTTACAAGTCCTTTAGGCTTATTTTCTTATTTACTTAGACTTATAATCCCACTTAAGTCAACTTAAATAGTATATAGTACACGCATTATTCGCACTATTACGCGCATACCATTTGTATCTACCAAAATAACCTTGATAAATGGACAATTTATCCAAATAGAGATTAGGGTCGTTACATTATTAATCTAAAAAAAGTCTGTAACATAAACTTAATCAATTTTACAATGTAGTCATAATAAAGAAGAATTTATGTTTAATGCTTTAAATTTAATCGTTCATGCAATTCACGGTTTTATTAGATATATTTTTATGTATTACAATTAAGAGACTTTGTATTGCAAGCATAGTCTAGAATGTGTATTGTGATGTTTAGATTCTCCATCTAATATAAAGTAGTAACTAGTATTAATTTAAAAAGTCTTTTACTGTTTGATGTCTTAGGTGAATTGTGTTTTAAGTTTGATATTGATACGTCTTTTTTGATAATATTGGCTTAATAGTAAGAAATTTTCATAGAACTTAAGGCTAATTTATTTCTATTAGTTATTTTTTAGCTTTCAAAAGATTAATTGTAATAAGATTAGAATATGGCTTTTCCATTTATATAAAGAAAATCGGTGGCTTGATCAAGGCTATCAATCTTACTTATAATGTAGGTTTAATGATTCAAGAATGATTCATAACATGGTGGTAGTATGATTAAGACTATAATTTAATTAATATTTTTAAATTCAAAATGTGTTTATGTTTCATTGTTTTTGATATTTATTTAGATGTTTGTTTTATATTGATTTGATTTGAATTGAATTTATAATATTTAGTATAAGTGAATTTCAATTGTGTTAGTTAAATTAGTTTAATTTGTTTAATTGATTGTCATAGTTTGATTAGATATTTTTAATTCTCATTTTAATTAAATTAATTGAATTAAAGTAAAGTAATAAAAACCCTTGGAAAACCCTTTTTCTTAGGAAGTTTGCAAAATCCTTATGGAGACGATCCCACTTATCACTATTACAACTAATAAGAGTATACAGGAAATTTATTACACACGCTCGACACATGTCAATCTGCTAGCTTAATTATGGGGTCATTTTTTAAATGTTAGAATGTTAATTGCTTAAAGCATTTTAATTTGCAACTGTATTTTTTCTTATCTTTTGCAACTCTACTTATTAAGACTAAAGTTGATCATATATTCCACTAATTGATTAAATCATTACGGTTACTAAATATTGTTTGTAAAGTGTTGGGACATAAGAGATTTGACTCGATGTAAACTTTAAGCCCGTCTATACGCGCCCATTGTTTACTTAGGGCACCCTAACAAAAAAGTCAAACCTAAAAAACGTCAATTCTACTACCAAATGACCCTTATGCCCCCTCACTATTATTAGTGCACCCCGCCACAATTTTCCTCTCATTTTGTGCACCCCACCATAATCACACCACCCACCTTCTTCTTGTGATTTGTAGGGTATCAACAAGTGGATCGACCTCACTGGTTTGAGTCTTTAGTTAGATAGTCAAGTAGAGCCCATCGAACCTCTAGTTGGAGAGTCAGTCAAAGCCTAGCGAACCTTTACTTGGAAAATTGGTCAAAACCCACAAAATCTTTAGGTCTGTACTTGTCAACCAAATTCTACGAAAGAAGTTTAGTTGGACAATACAACTTAGAAAATAAGTCTCAGCCAAATGTCATCAAACCTAAAATAGATGTCTCAACTAAAGTTTTGGACTTGGGTGCTTTGATTGAGATGAAGGGGTATTTTTGTAAAAATGTAGGGATGCCGTCATAATTTGAAATTTGAATTTGGGGTGCACTCAAATTTTGGGTGCCCTTATAAAAATGCGGGGTTCGTATAGCCAGGCTACAAATGAAACTTTTTTATTTTCGTTTTTCTTAAATCAGTAGAGCTGCTATTTCATTGTCATTAATAGAAGGTAGATTATTTTTATAAAGTCTCAACTTAATTGGTTTACATACTAATTTGTTAAGGATCCTTGAAAACTCATTAACAATCAAAGTATATTCCCCTAATTCTTTTACTTTCTCTCAATCATAGAGGCAACGAATATGTAGAGCTTTTGTTTCAAATAATTATTTCTTCAGTGTGCTATCTCTTTATGTGGACGCATATGTAAAATTAGTAAAGATTGTCGAAAGTCTCCTAAATCACTTGAGTTATTTCTTTCTCTTCCTTGAAAAAAAATGAGAAGTCTTCGCATAAAATATTGATAGAGCAAAAAGACAAATAGGCTTAGCTTAAGGGTAAATGGATTGAAACAATTTTCCCATTCACTGGATGTATACCATGAATTAACACCCAGATTCTCAACTTTTTTTATACCATTACTCATTTTTCAATCTTGGTTTGAATATGTTTAATACTTGACATTAGTATATGTTTTTTGTTTTTGTTGTGCGGTGAAGATTGAGAGAATTCATTCGTGATTGAGCTTTTAGGGTTGTCCAGATTACAATTGAATTGATTTTCGATGAGAAGTCGTTGTTTTGATGGATGATTTTGGTCGGGCTGGGCATTTGAGGGATCCTTATGAGGTGTTGGGGGTTTTCTATATGGTTTCGAATGTCTTGGAGATTAAGACTCTGTATCAGAAGGTAGCTCTCAAGTATGTCTTCTTCATTCAAATAAGTAGTTTTGATTCAAATTAGCACTTCAATGAATAATTCAATTAGGTTTCTCAACTTGATTAAAGCGTTAAATCTATGTTCATAACTTCAAATATCTCATGTGTCATATTGGATAGGAAACCAAGATGTTTAGAGTGCAAAGCATTTGAATCTAGTAACCTTTAATGTTGTTTATTTCAATTATGAGAAACATGAAGTCACTAGAGATTCACTATTGAATTTTGATTATCTGGAACAGCTTCATGACATGTTTCATGCTGGTTGTCGCCGTCTCAAGTTGCGTTGTAGAAACATGGGGATTTTGTAAATGAATTGGCTAGACTTGAAAAGTCTAAATCAGTTGTTTTGTTTTGTTCATTTTTTAGATTCATAAAGTTCATGTTTTCCAATTCATACGTAAATAATGAAGTCTTTCAGTCTTTTCATTGAACAAATAGATAAGTTATGCTTTCTCGATTCATTTAAAACACTTAATTTCACACCGATTATTTGATCTAATTGTTGTTCAGTGATTTTTGCATGCTATGACAAATTTGTAGTTTCCAAAGGTTTTGGAAATGATATTCATTATTTACTTGTAAAGACTTAGGAAAGAATTGCAAATATGTTGAGAAGAATGATCATGTCCTATTACAAATATGTTGAAAAGAATTGTAAATATTTTAAGGTAACTATGACTATGATGTCTCAATCTTTATTTTGACCTTTAATCTAATAGTCATTTTTCGCTCTCGCATTGAAAATATTTTGAACATTGCGCGTAAATGCTTCTACATGATAGCCATCGATTGCGTGACTTGCCATTTGATTAGTTTGTTAGTCTTTCCTAATTTGTATGGAGAAGATATGCAAAACTCTGCTCTATTCAAGCTTGAAAGCCTAGCCACCTCAATTGAAGGTACATAACTCATATATACTTCAATGAGATTGATATTCTGAATGTCTCAACTTATGAGTCTAACAAACTAACTTTCTTGATATAAAGTGTCTTTATGAGAAATAAAAATTACAGTTGTGTTAAAAAATACTTTTAAGACATGGAGATCAATGGAGAGCAGTCATCTAAAGATTACATCTGCAAATGGGCTATAAGTTAGTTCTTGACTCCAAATTTGCGAATGGGTGATAAATGATTAATTAAACATATATATGGGGTTATTTTAGTAGTATATTTGGTATAAATATCCCAGAATGAGCTCTAATTGATGGTATTTATATGTTTTCATGTGTACAATGTAAAAAGAAGACAAAGGAGTGATATCATGATGAAATGGGAAGAAAAAGCACAAATAAACAATTGACGTCATGGCATAGATGCTTGAATCTGTGGGAAGAAACCACAAGGCGTGGGAAGAGAGTGCAAGCAAAGAAATACACACAAGAGAATTGACGCAGTGTGGCGACATCGTGGAGTTGTACATACGGTGCTTTGGGACAACATACATAGGGCACCAAGCTCACTGAATAGAGAAAACACACACAAAAAGGTCAAAGATGTGGTAGGCCGTGGCTTAACACACAACATGGGTCACATTGACATTGTCAGGACATAAAAAATAAAAAGTTTAAAATTCTAGTTCATTTGGAATTGTTAATTAGGTTTTCTAATTGAATACTTAAGAGTCTAAAGGGTATAAATAGGTATTAGAACATGGTAAACTCACCAATTATCAATCAGTATCATAGATTACCACCAATTAACATAGAATAGCATAGTTTACATTGTTACTGAGTATTAATTAAGAAGAGATTTGGAGGATAAGACACTAAGGACTCCACTTCTGGTTAATCGGTATTGTTTCCTTGATTTAATTGAAGTTATTTGATTTCATCTTTGATTGCAATGAATACCATGATGTGTATGTTGATTTCAATGATGAGTGAGTAGTTGTTTTATCTTAGGGATCAATGGATCCTATAGTATGAATGTTATGCAAAAGGAAGTATGAGTGAATTATTATGATTAAAAGTGCAATGGTTAGAGTTTTCATTGATTCTATTGGTAACGCTATGAACATCTTGATCACATGTATGTTGATTAGAGGTTTTAGGAATTACTAAGGCCATTGGAGCTTTTAAGCCGAATATGAATAATATAACCATAAAATATATAACATCGATATATAGCTATTGATTAGGGGGATATAAACTTAAGTGGTTATGAATCTAAAGATTTGAAACTTAATGCTATGTGGAACTTACGTTATTCACACCTATAGGTGGAGTTCTAGTTTGCACATTAGGATCTTTTACACCAGGATAGTGGGTTGAAATGAATCTTAAGGAATTTTGTCTATTCTAATTAAGTATTGCACATACATAATGAAGATGAAGGAAGTGAGATATGAAAGCATAGTAATCCATTACCTATGTGAAGTTGTGAACTAAGAGTCTTCTTAATATAAGAGTATAGGTTATTTTACATTGTTTTCTAGAATAGAGTAGTTTAGTTAAAACCATCTAAACAGAGATATTCTTAGCGATAGAGTGAACTTAAAAAAGTTAACGGTGGCCAAATAAACCTTTCCCTTAAAATGATATCCGTAGTCAACATTAGTTGATCGCATTATTACTATAATCGAGCCATTATACTTACAGTTTCACACTCAAGTTTTTAGCGTCGTTACCGGAGATAAGTACCCACACATTAATTTGGATAGTTTACAAAATAGTGAAGATTTTATTTTTAGTAATTTACTTTCGAGTTTTTTTTTTAATTAAAAAGTAAAAATAATTTAAATTCAGTTTAAGTTTCAAGTTTGACGATATAAAGTTGATCTTTTGTGTTTTCTTTTTAGGGAGAATTAGTGCATGCATAGAAAAGGAGAGAAGGACTTAGTGCCTTACGATCCTGAGATTGATAGAACCAATAAGGGAAATAAGAAGAAAGGAATCAAGATGGTGGAGGATCAAGCGGCAAACCAAAACCAAAATTAGGGCTGAGGGAATAATTAACTCATATGTAATCTAGTAATGTAAGAAGGAGTGCGGGGACAGAGATGTCTTTGTGACTACTTCAAACCGAAAGTTCAACAGACATATAACGGAGTGATTAGGATTCAAGCCAACACCATCGATTTGAAACTGAGACCGTCTCTAATCAACATGGTGCATAATAGTCTATTCAACAGGCTAGCAAATGAAGATACAAATGCACATGTAGAGAATCTTCTGTAGAAGTGTGACACTTGTTCAAATTACTAGAGTTACAAAGGAGGTAATCAGAATGAGAATTTTCCCATTCTTATTGGGGGGAAATCTAAATCCTGGTTCTAAGGACTGAATGCAAGGAGTATGGCTTCATGGGCGAAAATCAATGAAAGATTTATAAACATGTTATTTCCCCAGTGAAGTATAATGAAAGGAAATTGGAAATCAACCAATTCAAGCAGGAGAATATCGAGTCTCTTAGTGAGGTCTGGAAAGGATTCAAAGAGGTGCTGAGGAGATGTCCAATACATGGATATGTGAAGTAGGCAAAACTACAAATCTTCTAAAATGGAATGAATCACAGCACAAGAACATTAGTGGATGCAACAGTAGGTGGTTCTCTACTAGCAAATGATGAAGATAGAGCATTAGATTTTATAGATCTTTTATCCTCAAATTCTACAGCAGGTACTCGTTCCACAGTAAGAAAGCCAGGTGGCGTATATGAGATTGATTCATGATAAGTCAGTATTTATAGTTATTTAGTACTTTATTTTAGTATATTTAATTATTCAAAGTCTCTAAAATATGTATTAATTATATTTATTGGTCATTTTCAGGTGAAACGGAGTGTGCGGTTGAATTCGTGGCGGAAAATACTCAAAATGGAGTATTACATACATGCGTGATCGGATGTCGGACAGTTTGCCTCGAGTTACGTGTTGTGCGGTGGGTATAATAGGAGACAACATATTTCAACCAATTAGAATGCGCCACGTAAGCGCATATCTTCTCTCAACTAATCACACGCTGCCACGTCAGCGGTTCTCATTAATATTTATTTTAGAACCCCCAATTTTCTTTTTTTTTGTTATTTTTAACCTAAGAAATACTACCAATCTTTGTGGGATCGACCCTTTGCCACTATTCTACAAAATAGTTGGTCAAAACTTGACGTGCGCCGAACGCGTCAATAAAGTAAAGTTCCCAACTATTTTGTAGAATAATGGCAAAGGGTCGATCCCACAGAGATTGGTAGTCTTTATTAGGTTAAAAAAAACAAAAAAAAGAAAATTGGGGGTTTTAAAATAAATATTAATTTAACTAACTAATCTAACTAAACTAAATAAATAAAATAACTAAACTAATTTTGAAAACAATTACTTAATACCTAAGTAACACCTAAGTCTACAGTTCCACAAATCAGGATCAAGATTCAATGGCAATCATGGTCTTTAATCTTTCCCAAAAAGTCATTAATTTATATTCTCCTAGATTAGCTATAGAAAATCGACATCTGCCAGAAAGTCCTCGTTCCCCTAATCTCGATAGCCAGGATGTCCGCCACTAACTACTTCCCTAATTAATGTATAACCTAAGACATCCGTCAATCGGGTTTAAGACAATAACCACAGTTGTGGGAACACTAATCCTAAATAACCAGGTCGCATCCGTTCTTGATTTAACCTAGATTCAATTATTGCACACTCAAGAACGGAAAGGGTTTGACGACAAACGGGTGAGTGTTTGTCACTTTATTGGTCCAAAAGCACAATTACACGGATACTAATGGTCCAAATAACTATAGATTGTCTACCTAAAAGCATGCATCAGCCGTATACATACCCTAGATCTAAACCATAATCCTTAAAATCAACAACAATGAAATAGGAGAATTTAAACTAATTAAATAATAAAATAAAAGATCTCACATAATATGCCATGAGTCCATGATCCCGACTTGTTTCCCCTCCGACCTAGGCAAGGAGTTGATTAGCCGAACATCGTCTTCGAAGAAAGTCGATAAGAAAACAATAATAGTCGGTGTTTTAAAATAATAAAACCAAAGTTCTTAAAATATAAAACTACTAAAAATTGGTCTCAGGAGGCGAGAGAAACTAATTTTGGGTGTTGGGGAGGTGACTCGTGCGCCGAGGAGCATCGTAGGGCTGTTTTTGTCTCAAAAACTAGTGTCCGCTACGTGTCTGAACCGCATTGGTTCATTTCCTGCTGGAGCGCTGACGTGGCGTCTTCTGATTGGTGGAGACCGCTGCTGATGATGTTGTGGCGTGGTGAGTGCGCGCGCGTGGCGCACTCTGGAGGCGGAGAAGAATCGCGTGAATTGACCGAGATTTTGGGAGTTTGTACTGACGCGCATCCCGAGGAAATCGAAGAGCAGCTGTACGAGGAGAAGAAATGGTGGTGTGATGTGTGTTGTGAGACACCACGTGGCGGCTTCTGATTGGAGGAGAGAATGGAAACCGCTGACGTGGCAACACGTGATTGGTCAAGAACCAATGAGTGACTTGTTTGGGGGTGTGAGAGGCCGACACTTGGCGCACCGTTGTAGATGAGAACCGCTGACGTGGCAGCGTGTGATTGGTTGAGAGAAGATATGCGCTGACGTGGCGCATTCTAATTGTTTGAAATATGTTGTCTCCTATTCTATCCACCGCGCAACACGTAACTCGAGGCAAACTGTCCGACATCTGATCATTATAAGTAAATACTCCGTTTTGAGTATTTTTCCGCAACGAATTCAAGCGCGCACTCCATTTCACCTTAAAATGACCAATAAACATAATTAATATATATTTTAGAGACTTTGAATAATTAAATATACTAAAATATACTACTAAATAACTATAAATACTAAATTATCAAATACCCCCAAACTTAAGACTTTGGACGTCCCAAGCAAAGGTGTAGATGACAACACTAACTAAACTAAACTCCTAATATAATAATGCACTGACTCAACTAATCCTGTACCCGACCTAAATTCATGGAGTTCCTTTGGTTTACATAGTCACCGAGTTAACAAACAACTCAAGAAATTTCAGAGTTATGATAAGTCAAGACTCACAACCCAAACACAATTAAGATCCCACTTTCAAGACAAAGACTCGGCCTAAACAAAGGCCATCAACTACTCACGAGTTTTATTGGTCTATACATTAAAGCACGCAAGTTTAAATTTCACTTACTATAGTGAAAACACTCGAACTAAATCTTTTATTTGAGGAGTTTCACAACTTCTGCCTTTATTCATTATTTTTATTATTTTTCTTGACATTTTTTTCTTCTCCAAATCTTTTTTCAATTAATACGGTCCCTGCTCCATTTCCTGTGGAAACTTGTGGGACACTCTACACTAAGAAAACTCCCGTTAGTACTTCTCACTTTCACTATAATGAAGCATATCCCTCAATGTGGGTTAAAATAATATCACTTGCATAAGTCTGACCATCTACTCATTTTCGTTATCTAGCACAAAGTTTAACCATCATCTAAGTCCATAATCATGAAATCATAAAAATGCAGAGCTACGAACTCGATTGAGTGTCTCTCCTCATTTTCCCTAACTTTCAAGTTAAAAAGGCAACTGTAATTTACTCATCCACAACCAAATGCATGAACAAAGTTTCGGGTGACTCTAAATACAATTAAAAAAATAAAAAAAATAAAAAAATATATATTAAATACATGCATGAAAGTGTATCATATCCTAATAAAATGAGAAAGAAGTATGAAAAGATAAGAAATGAAAGAAATAGAAAAAATGATATAAAACACCACCATTACCATCCACAACCGCATATAACCGCATATAAAAATAAACGATATCACCTGTGGTCTTTCAAAAAAAATCCATCGAAATCAATCCACAATCCCTAAAATACCCCCAAACTTATTCCGAACCTTGTCCTCAAGGTTCAAAACAAGTCAAGGCATCCATCCAACAAAAAGAAAATGACAGTGGTAAAAAAAAACATGGATAAGAAGATGATACAAATGCATGCATAACAAAAAGTCTCTAAAAACCAGTGAACGCATAAAATCTCTCATGTGTAGGTGATTAAGGAAACTATAAAAGAACAATCATAACAAGAGCAAGAACTAGTAAACATAGGAGTTAACTGAAAAGATTCCAATCAAATCTTGCTAGCCCGAAGTCTTTCAACTAAGGGTGAATTCAACAAGATGATGAAATGAAGTCTAGGGTTTTGGGTCTGCTCAAAAACCCGCCACTAATGCGGTGACTTAAGTTGGGTATGTCCCAACCAAGTCTCAAAACACCTAAAATCCTATAAACATGTTAATTCCTAAAAATAAAAAATGCTCAAATTATGCAAAAAATGTAATCCAAATTTAAACCTACAAAACTCAGCGCTCCAATCCTCCAATGAACGTCAAACGTAATATATCACCTGTAAAAATAAAGAGACCAAATTAGAGTGTTATTAAAAAAAAAAAAACTAAAACTGAACTAAAACTAAAATAAATGCAAGAAATAAATAAAATAAAATAAAAATGAAGCTGGGCTGCCTCCCAACGAGCCGCCTTTCTTTTAAGTCTTTGGCTAGACTTGGCGTGATTGATCACGTGATGTCCTCTCTTTTAGAGATGTCAACAACAAACGACGCATCTACGTGTTTGGGCAATGAAGCATGCACGCCCTCTTTCAGATTTAGGAGCTCATTCGGGACTTCCAACACGAAAGAATATGTCGCATCAGGATTATCTAACACAAAGGTGTCGGGAGTGTAGAAGATCTGCGAACGCTCCTTCACTTCCACCCCCTTATAAGGTGTACCAAATATGCATGGGAGGGTGGGTGGTTGCACCAACACCAGAGGTTGGTCTTCCTCACTCTCTATCTGCGGCTTCTCCGGCTTGTCTGAAATGACATCAATTTTCATCTCATTTTCCCCCTCATTTAGTGCAATGACAATCTCTGGCTCAATTTGAAAGACTTAACATTCTTCCGATGTTTCTCTCCAATAGTACTACACCTGTGTAACCTCATTCACCTCAAAATGTTTCAACGTATCAACACTCATATCCTCATCTCGGGTTAAAAATTGGTTGTGTACTACACAACTCTTCCTCATTAGTCATATTCTAAGGCATGACATTATATTGAATAAATTGAGTTTCCAAGTCCTTCAAGCCTGGAATCTCAAAATCAATTTGTCGAATCTCTTCAAGAATCTGATTAACCTTTTGTTGATTATATATCAATTGCTTCATTATGTCTTCCAAGGAGGTGCTTTGATGAAACTGTTGATTTCCTTCTTGTTGAGGAACCTGTGGGTTTGACATGAACCCAAAGAAGTCGGGTTGATGCGATGCATAGCTAGAATAGTGATAATTCTCATACTATGGATAATATGGACAATTGTGTGCGGAATGAGAATAGTCTCCACAAATTTCCCAAACCTCGACCTGTTGCACAAAAGAATGCATGTTAGAAAATTGATATCCATTATGTGACATACCTACCCCATTCACATTATAATAATGTGAGTCTTCGAATCGACAATAATTATGGGGGTAGGAGGAGTCCATCGCGGGGTTGCTTGCATACATGTTAAGAGCAAGGGACTAGATAGGCAAAATAAAAATAAAAATAAAAATAAAAATAAAAATAAAAAACAAAAGAAAGAAAAATACCAATCCCCGGTAATGGCGCCAAAAATTGCACGCGTCGAACGCGTCAATAAAGTAAAGTTCCTAAACCAACTATTTTGTAGAATAGTGGCAAATGGTCGATCTCACAGAGATTGGTAGGCTTTCTTAGGTTAAAAACAACAAAAAAGGAAAATCGGGGGTTTTAAAATAAATATTAATTTAACTAACTAATCTAACTAAACTAAATAAATAAAATAACTAAACTAATTTTGAAAACAATTAATTAATACCTAAGTACCACCTAAGTCTACAGTTCCACAAATCAGGATCAAGATTCAATGGCAATCATGGTCTTCAATCTTTCCCAAAAAGTCATTAATATATATTCTCCTAGATTAGCTATAGAAAATCGAGTGCTTTCACCATATTAAGTGAAATTTGAACTTGCGTGCTTTAATGCATAGACTAAGAAAAACTTGTGAGTATTTGATGGCGTTTGTTTTGGCTTAGTCTTTGTCTTGAAAGTGGGATCTTAATTGTGTTTGGGTTGCGAGTCTTGACATATCATAACTCTGAAATTTCTTGAGTTGTTTGTTAACTCGGTGACTATGTAAACCAAATGAACTCCATGAATTCTGGTCGGGTATACGATTAGTTGAGTCAGTGCATTATTATATTAGGAGTCTAGTTTAGTTTGTGTTGTCATCTACACCTTTGCTCGGGACGTGCAAAATCTTAATTTTGGGGGTATTTGATAAGTCTGTATTTATAGTTATTTAGCACTTTATTTTAGTACATTTAATTATTCAAAGTCTCTAAAATATATATTAATTATATTTATTGGTCATTTTCAAGTGAAACAGAGTGCGCGTCAATTCACAAGCTGCGATTATGACACAACTATCAAACCTCAGTAGTCATATAGTGAAGCTATAGATGGGACAACAAAGTCCACAGGTGAAAGCAATACAACATCCTATTAATCACCAAGCAATGTTGGTTAATCCATTGGACATGCAACAAAGAATTGAGTTTGAAGATATCAACTTCATGAAAAACCAGAACTATGGAAACAACTTTAGGCTGAGTGGAATGGCTCCTCAAAGGTTTTATCATGGATACAACAACCCGAATTTCTTATATGGAAATCCTGATATCGCATTGAAGTTACCTCCAGGTTTTGATCAACAAGTTCAAAAAGAGAAGCTAGGCCAAAACAAAGAAATGACTTCATTGAAGTCCATTGAGTGATTCTTGCAAGCCATTGACATCAACAATAGTGAGCGCCATGAGAAGCATGAGAAAGAGATGGAAAATGTAAAGCGAACTCGAAAGAGGATGGATGATGAAAGAACACAATCCATTAAGAACCTAGAGCGACAGATTGGTCAGCTAGCCATTGCTTTGAATTCAAGGAATGAAGTTACTTTCTAAGTAAGAAAATAAAAAATCCAAAATAGAATATTAGTGTCATTCACATGATGAGCACTACAGCAATGAATGAGCCAATGCAAGAGCAAGTGATGTACAAGCTAGAAAGAGTCTACACTTTAACTATGAGAAAATATGAAGTTATGCATGAGAATGGAATGAAAGTGAGGTAAGATGAACTTTAAGGGTTAAAGCAACAAAGGATCAATGCTTTGAAGAATAACAAGAAGAGGAAGAAACAATGGAGAGTTAAACAACAAAATGAAGGACCTTTGAAGAAGCACCCAAAGGAAACATCATCAAGGTTGTTCCAAGGAAGCCGAAACCAAAATTCAAGGTCTCACTGAGACTTCAACCAATTAAGATGAGAGATCCTAGAGATATATGTGTACCATTAAGCATTAATGGGAAGCGATTTAAAAACACCTTGTGTGACACGTGAGTCTCAATCAATGTAATGCTTATCAAGGACATGTTACAGGCAAATTTGAAGATCAATTGTCCTGATACAATAGACTTGTAAGTAATTGATGGTAACTTGGTACCAACAATAGGGAGAGTCCTAAATATGCATGTGAAAGTGGGAAGATTTACATTTATCACTGATTTTGAAGTTATGGATCATGATATAAATGATGATGTATCTATGATACTTAGGCAGCCATTCTTGAAACTGCCAATGCGGTCATGTACACGAGGAAGAAAATGATCACAATGAGTATCAAGGAGGATGATGATAGCGAGAAGATTGTCTTTACTGAAGGGCAAGAAATATATATGAACGGGAGAGATATCGTTATCTCCAACCTTTAAATGGAGTATCTCGATTTAGACTCAGACTAAACGAGCGAAAATACGTCAGGCTAGTGATGTTAAATGAACCGCTAGTGGGAGGCATCCCTGGGGTTTTTAATTTTAGTTATTTATTTCCTCTAGTTAGAACAATCCTAATGTTTTAGTATTTTTTTAACTTTTAAAAGTTTTGTGCTAAATGTCTAGGAAAGACCATTTTTGGGTGACATTTTATCGGAGAGAAGAAGTCTCAGCTAATTCATCAAATAACGTACAAGAGTGAAGGAGTTCTAGTGGTTAAGGTCAGGTAAATGGACCAATCACTGATAAGTTATTATGAAATATATATATATATGGTATTTAACATTGTCATGACACCTTGTGTAGTAATACATAGAGCTGAGAGAATGCCAATAGGGAATTGATAAAAAATTTGCAATTTATTGAGACAGACTCATTGATGTCGTACGTATACACACACGACGTCGTGAGCTAAGAAGGGGCATCACCAAGACAGTGCTAGGCTATGAGCAAAAACTGTTCACATTAGCCTTGACGCAGTGCCCAGGTAGTGGCGGCGCCATGCCCTATAAGGCATGACATTGGCATTAAGGAGAGGGTTTTAAACCCATTTCAACACAAATTTCCCACACTTCAACCCTAGTCCTTACACCACCAACTAAGCATACGTCCCTCTAAAACCCAAGTTTTAACAGTTTTTAGAGAGAAAAGAGTGTTCCTAGTGATCAATAGTGAAAAGATAAGCTATATTGTCGATTTGCACAAAATAGGAGAGATAGGGTATTGATTTAGAGATTTGATTGAAGAGGGCAATATGGTTTTAGTTTGTGAGCAAATTGAGAGGGCTTTGATTGTTAGAGGCTTGGAGAAGTAATCTACAACAGAAAGAAGTCCAACATTAATGTAAATTTACAATTTCATTGGTTATGCTTTGAAATTATTAGATATTATTGATGAAATTGCATGAATTGTGGAAATTAGGTTGTTGGAGAAGAATTTTAAGTTTTATGGATTTAAAGCATCAATGTGGCTTATGTTAAATGAGTATGTCTTTTGAATAATTTGGTATGTGTATGACCTTAGTGGATGTAAATTGTAATTATAGGTGATTTGAAGACCTATGTTGAATTGTTGTATTGTGTGAGCTTTTATTGTGATAATGGAAAGAACAATGAGGCATGTGAGCCAAGTTAGTGTAGCAAGGGAAAATGATAATGAGGAATCATCCTCAAGAGATCCAAATGAGGATGCCCCGATGCCTTTTAAATCTATGTTCTATATTAGTAGAGAGACCAAGGAAAGGTATGAGGCCATTGAGAATAAGGAATTCATTTGTAAAAGAGGAATAAACGTACCGGCTAAGTATAATAAGAGAGTTAATAACTTCATTAGGCAATGGGGTTGGAAAATTTCACGAGAAATTATAAGGAGAATAAGGTTTATGGAGTGCTTGAAATTGTTTACGATTTCTATGCCAATGTGAAGTTCACTTAGAAAGGTGACCCAGTTAAGATGAGTGGGGTGATGGTTTCGTTTGATGAGCATTCAATAAACGACAGCTATGGGTTAGGATATTTAAGCAGGAATGGAGAACCACATAACTTCCTAGATGATTTGTATGAGAGACCCTATAATTTATATCCTTTTAGAGCCATAGAGAGAGCATTAATTATTCGAGGACAACAAGGATGTATAATGGGAGCTGAGAATGTGCCAAAGCACATTAAGAAAGGGAGTGTGAGGAGAGTTTATAGGATATGGAAAAACTTTCTAGTTGCTTCATAATGCGCGACCACTCAGCAAGGCGAGATCACTAAGCCCAAGGCGGCTCATTTATATGAGATTATAACCTACGGGAGGATCAATGTTGGGGAGTTCATTAATAAGAGCTTAACAGAGTCAATCAAGATAGAGAGGGACAACAAGCTGTTGTTTCCAATTTTAATAACATAAATGTGCTTGAAGGCTAGAGCGTGATTGATTCAAGATGAGGAATTTGATATAGAGGCCTAAACAAAAATAGGCAAGGAGTTTATGCTCACTTTAAAATCATCGATTGGATACCAACACCCTGAGGATTTTGGAGAGAGAGAGAGGGAGCCAAGAGCAACAAAATTGAGGCTAAATCATTGGCAAAGGAATAAGAGGATCAAGCAACGGTAGCAGCACCAACAGAGTTAGCCCAAGAGTTGCAGAATAAAGGATACATAGAGGAGGAGGATCACCAACAGGGATTTGCTGAGGGTAACGAGTTTGTAGACCCACTGATACGAGAGCAGGACTTGGATGGTCCAAAAGTTTTTCCACCACCTCCATCAGCACATGCACCAATACCACCAACTGAGGACTTAGCTCCATGATAGTAGAGACTGTGGATTACTGAGATGAGGAGACACTAGATAGAGGATATGGCTCAATCGGGAAGCCTTATTGAGCATGAGTAATAGAGAGGGATTAAAGACTGACTTAATGGACAATTAAACATCATGTTATTTGCAGATCATCAGAGGGACTTAGCTAGATACGAGAGGAGCAGATGGTTGAGACCTACTTATAGGTCTATTGGCTTTCCATTGAGTACCAAACTACATGTTTGATCATGACGTAGTGAAAAGAATGATGGAGCGTCCTGTAACACAATCTTGTGCTAGAGCTGATGATCATGATGATGATGCACAGTCGTAGAGTCTGAGTGTTAGGATTTCTCTAGACCATGGGGAGACGAGCAATATATTAATATTGACTATTTTTTACATTTGGGATATTTGTTTCACTGTATTAGTTGTTTAAATTTTATGTTTATGCATTTTTTTGTTTAGATCTTAAATTATATTATATTATGCTTGTGTGTTCAGTGTTTTTTATGTTTAAGCCTTATTTTAAAACCTTGAAGACAAGGTTTGATTTGAGTTTGGGGCATCAACACTAAACTATAGGAATTGGTAAGAAAGGATGAAATAAGGATAAACACTACATGTATGCTCGTAAAATTTTATTTTTGAAGCAGTTAAAGAGGAAAGAATGGTAGTGTATCTTTTTAATTTACTTATTTTTTAGGTGTATAGGTAGTATAAATTAGGTTATATATAGTAATATGTAATGAATAATTGTTCATACCTTTAATTGAGGATGAGTAAGAATACAAGTATTTTGTTGATATGAAACTTAATAAAGTGTTATAAAATTTTAAAAGAAAGGTTGAAAATAAGAATTATAGCAAACAATGGTATAATTTCATCATTAGAAACCTAGAGTTAAAGAAGACCATGAAATTGAAACAAAAGCAAGGAGAATACTAGAACACTTCTTGTGGAAAAGATAGATCTCTAAAGAATTCTATATTAAGTATGAATCTTACTTGAGTATAAAGAAAATAAAGAGTTAGTACCAAAAGGGGAGGAGATAAGAATGGTTTTTAATAAAAGTTGGAGTTAAACCTTGCTTGATAAAGTGAAAGTGAAAAGTGATAACAAGAGTTTTAATAAAATAGAGAGTCCCACAAGTTCAACAGGAAAAGGAATATAGAACTTGATAGTTGGAAAGAGTGAGAAAAAATGGAATCCATAGGAAAAGGAGCAGAGACCGTATAACTAAATATATATAAGGAGAAAAGAAGTGAAATAAATAGAAAGAAAGAAAGGTGAAGGTTATATTAAAACTTTTCAAATGAAAATATTTAGCTCAAGTATAAGTAACTTAATTAAGTTTTATTTCCAACTATGTTAAGTTATATGGACTTTTGAAGTACTAAAGTCTACAAAAATATAATGATCTATGATTATTTGTTAGTTTTGGAGATTAATGAGAAACTATGAGATTGTAAACTTGATACATGAGTGTTGAGGTGACATAAACTTGTGAGTAGTGATGGTTTTGGTTGTGATCTAATTTTAAGTTTCGAAAGTAAATTATATGTGGTTTTAAAGCTACATGTTTTTGAAAATATTAGTTTTTGAAAAAAAAACTTTTGAAGGGATTATTAATGTGAACTTATTTGAGTTAAATGATACTCCATGAACTATATAAATTGAATAAGGTATTACAAGTAGTAGTAAGAGTACTTAGTTGAATACACTTTTGCTCGGGACATAAAAAATTCTAAGTTTGAGAGTATTTGATAAGTGATTAATTAGACTTATATCTAGGGTTAGTTTAGTCTTATATTTGGTATAAATATCTCGTAATGAGCTCTATATGATGGTATTTATGTGTTTTCAAGCATATAAGGTATAAAGGAGACGAATGAGTGATATAATGATAAAATGAGGAGAAAAAGCACAAATAAACATTTGACTTCATGCCATGGATACTTGACGCAGTGGGAAGAAAACACTAGGCGTGAGAAGAGAGTGCAAGGCGCGGAGAAGGCTTGAAGACCAAGAAATAGACAAAATAGAGTTGACATAGTGGTGACGCCGTGGGGTTATACACACGACGTCAGGACAACACACACAAAATGGTCAAATTTGTGGCGTCACCATGGCTTAACACACACAGCGTGGGTCACTTATTGACAGAACCAAGACATAAAAATAGAAAGTTTAGAATTTTAGTTCATTTGGAATTTTTAATTAGGGTTTATAATTATATTGTTAAGAGTCTAGAAAGATCAAATAGGTATTAGAACGTGGTAAACTCACTAATTATTACCCTTATCACAGATTACCAGCAATTAACATAGTATAGCATAGTTTACATTTTTCTTGAGTATTAAGAAAAGTTTTATAGCAGAAGACATTGAAGTCTCCACTTGTTGTTTTTCAATATTGTTTTCTTGATATAATTGAAGTTATTTGATTTCATCTTTGATTGCAATGAATAGCATGATGTGTATGTTGATTTCAATGATGAGTGAGTAGTTTATTTATCTTAGAGATCAATGGATCCTACGGTATGAATGTTATGCTTAGGGAAGTATGAGTGACTTATAATGATTAAAATGCAATAGTTAAAATCTTTATTTATTCCATACGTAATGCTATGAACATAATAATCACGTGTTTGTTGATTAGTGGTTTTAGGAGTTACCATGTGCATTTAAGCTTTTAAGCCGGATACGAACAATACAACCGTAAAATATATAATATTGATAGATAGTTATTTATAAGGGAGGTATGGATAGTAAACTTAAGTGGTTATGAATCTAATGATTTGGAACTAAATTCTACGTGAAACTTATGTTATTCACACCGATAGGTAGAGTTCTAGTATGCATATTAGGATGTTTTGCACCACAACAGTGGGTTGAAGTGAATCTTAAGGAAATATGTCTACTTTAACTAAGCATAGCACACACATAATAAAGATGAAGGAAATGAGATATGAAAGCATAGTAATTCATTACCTAGGTGAAGTTGCGAACTAAGAGTCTTCTTAATATAAAAGTACAAGTTATTTTACATTGTTTTCTAGAATATAGTAGTTTAGTTAAAACCAACTAAAAAGAGATCTTCTTTGCAATAGAGTGAGCTTAACTTAGTGAACAGAGTCCATATAAACCATTCCCTCAGGACAATATACATAATCAACATTAATTGATCACATTATTACTATAATCGAGTCGTTATACTTGCGGTTTCATGATCAATGAGACCATGGTAAACTCTTCTCATTTTCTACTTGATAGAAACTAAGTTCTTTCAGATTGCTAAATGCATTAGGTTTGTATATATTTTTATTTGTTTCTTCCTTTTGAACTCTTTCGAGGATCTACTAGTAACATCTACTATATGAAGTTATGAACCAAATTCATCTACTCAACTAAGTTACTAATAACATCTAAAAGAAAATTCTTTTTAGGCAAGATATGCAAGTTGGGTGCCTAAATATTCAAGGCAAATGGAAGAGTTCACTCAAAAATTTCATAAGCCAAGCTCCACTAGCTAATATTTTTTTCATTTAAGCTTAGTTGTTTTATAAGCACATGGATGCAACTCTCGGGTTTTTTGATTCGAAAGCACATCGAAAATTTAAATTTTATTTTTTCAGAAACCCCAACAGGATCAAATAGAATCCATTAATCATATTATCGTAATTGAAAACATAACTTGATCATTACTTCCCTGTTTGTATTGATTGATTTTCAAGACGTTCACTTGAGTGCCTACCACCGAAATCCACACACGAAAGGTGGCGACGAGTTAGAGTGCTAGATCATGGATAGCTTGAAAACACTTGTCTCATCTCCACAAAGTCTAGAGAACGTACGTAAAGCCAAAAAATTCCAGTTTTTTTTTAGGGTTTAAGCCTATTTTTTACATATGCAATGTTCACACTTAAACATCTATTTATACAACCATTATATTTAGGGTTTCAAGTGAATGACATATATGCCCTTGCTTAAATAAGCAATATTATTGCAAACAGTAAGGGCTTCTCTGACATGAATCTTAACCCATAAAATTCGTCAGTGTAGACCATTTGAAATTATGTAAAGTCGTTCTTTGGGTGCGACCCAATAGGTTCATGAAACGTTAGCAATGAACTAAAACCTATTTTGGTACAAAAGTCGTAAACGGTCTCTAGTAAGTCATTATGACTACCCAAGTTGCGAAAAGATCAAAATCGATACGACCTAATCAATAGTGTATATTATATCCTTTTGTCGTACAATATCCTTTCATTAAATATAAGGCATGGAAAAGTCATCCTTAGTTTTCAATCATACTAGTCTCGATCTCAAGGTGGAATGAAAACATCTAAGTGGCATTGATCATATCGATTCTCTTAAACTTGGCCATTTATCAGTCTATCATATCGAGTGATCCCTTGATATCTCTCTTTTTACAAGTGGGACAAATTATATCTCTATTACACACCTTCACACATTATTCAGTGAATAACCATCACAACCTTTAAAGTCGTCCGATTAAAGACAACATTTGGTTGCCTTATATCAATGTGCTCCTAATGTTGAAGTCTCTAATAATCTCAAGTCAAATGACCAAATGATATACATATCATGAGTAACACCTATGATTTAATTCATGTGGTGTTCTCATAGCGGGTCGGTCCAGTACATTGTTCCCTATCAAGTACTCATGATCTTGATTTGCATCTCTATACATATGATAATTACATGGCCATTAGTTAAGACTTACACTAATCTTAATTCATTATATTTCCCAGTATAATAACCGACTAAGGACATTTAGGATATTTCTGTAAACATCCTTGGATCTTATTATAAATAAACATGCAAATCAATTATAGTAAACAACAAATGAAATCCTCTATTTTATTTACCAAAGTAGTAATAGAAATAATGTTCATATATTGGCCTAAGGTACATGCCCCAACAGCAAGGCGACTAGGTCCAAACATCGCGCCATGGACTAAGAAGACCAAATGCACTAATCATGGTCGTAATGAAAACCCCAATAGTACATATGGGTCACTAATTTCTCTTTATTTCTCTTTCTCAATTAGGTCTTCTTTGATTTTCTTTTTGTAATATAGGTTTTGTACTTCTTTTGCAAAGCACACTTTTATATGTTTTAACGGTAGGAGAGTTTGTTCACGGAGACCCCATATGTTGAAGGTTGGTTGTAGCTTCATTTATCTTGATTATGGAAATACTCGGCCAGAAACCCTAATTAAGCTCTGATGAACCAACAAAAGTTAACTAGAACCAGAAGCCTTTCCTTTAGAACTCTATAATAAGTATGAATCTAACTTGAGTAAAAGGTAAATAAAAACTTAGTACCAAAAGGGAAGAGATATGAATGGTTTTTAATAAAAAGTTGGAGTTAAAAATTGCTTGATAAAGTGAAAGTGATCAGTGCTAACAAGAATTTTAAATAAAATATAAAGTCCCATAAGTTCAACAGAAAAGGAACAAAGAACTTGATGGTTGGAAATAGTGAGAAAAAACGGAATCCAAAGGAAAAGGAGCGGGGACCATATAACTAAAAATATATAAGGAGAAAAGAAGAGAGATATATAGATAAAAAGAAAGGTCAAAATTATATTAAAACTCTTCAAATGAAACGATTTAGCTCAAGCATAAGTAACTTAGTTAAGTTAAGTTTTCTTTCTAACTATGTGAAGTCATATGGACTCTTGAAGTACAAAAGTTTACAAAAATAGTAAGATCTATGCTTATTTGTGAGTTATTGTGCTTAATGAGAAATCATGAGATTGTAAACTTGCTACTTGAGTGTTGAGGTGACATAAACTTGTGAGTAGTGATGCTTTTGGTTGTGAACTACTTTTAAGTTTCCAAAGTGAATTATATGTGGTTTTATAGCTACATGTTTTTTAAATATTAGTTTTTGCAAAAAAAAAACTCTTAAGTGGATTATTAACATGAACTTATTTCAGTTAAAGGATACTCCATGAACTATGTAAATTGAATAAGGTATTATAAGTATTAGTAGTAATAAGAATACTTTGCGCAAAATCTTAAGTTTGAGGGTATTTGATAAGTGATTAATTAGACTTATATATATGATTAGTTTAGTAGTATATTTGGTATAAATATCTCGTAATGAGTTCTAAATGATGGTATTTATGTGTTTTCAGGCATACAAGCTATAAAGGAGACGAAGGAGTGATATCATGATAAATTAAGGAGAAAAAGCACAAATAAACATTTGACGTCATGGCATGGATGCTTGACGTGGTGGGAAGAAAGCACAGGGTGTGGGAAGAGAGTGCAAGACGTGGAGAAGGCTTGAAGGCCAAAAAATATGGTGTCGGGACAACACACACAGGGCGTCAAGCTCACTGAATGGAGAAAACACACACAAAATTGTCAAAGCTGTCGTGACGCCATGTAACGGCCCAAAATTTCTAATCGTGTTTAATTTTTTAAATAAGATCACCGACCCGTATCGTAGGACCCTCTTCGTGTTACACACGCATACCAAGGCATGTTGTCGAGGAATATTTTATATTTGTTGTAATGTTTTCTTAGTGTAATGTATTTATGTAGACTATTTAAGTCATTTTACCCATTTGTAGGTGTCGAGATGTAAGCGGGGACACGTCTCGAGATGCGTAAAATCATGGGACCAGGTAGAGTGACATGGTGAGTCTTTTATTTAAAATGAATGAATTAATGAAACCAACTTAATTATTTCCATAAGTCTATGGTGGTGAATTTTATCAATTTAATTAGCATAAGTTGTAACTACGACATAACACATTAATCAACAATCCTTGATATACCTCGAGAGATGCACCAACACAAGATTTCATAAGAAGTGAGTGCAGTTTTAGTGTTAGTGTGAGTGTTGTAGTGATGGTAGGAGTGATTTTGAGCCATTAGATCTCATAAAAATAGATGGCCAAAATGTGTGCATCAGGTTGTACCTATATATGCAACACTTGTGAACTTTTTGTTTCATTTGCATGAAAACCACATAGAGAAACAAGAGAGCTGGAGAGAATTTTCTTGCAGTCCACATTGATCCAGAGCTTTTGGAAGAGAAATCACATCAACAAATTGGTCATGTAGGAGCTAGGAATCAAGCCAACATACTAGGTAATGTTCTAGCCAATTCCAACAACCAATTTCATGAGTTTATAGTTTGAAATTTTGGGGCCTTTATCTTAAAACAAATTTGAAGTATTTCTTGGTTATTTTCTAACTTAAATAAGGTTCCAATTTCGATTTCCAAACTTAATTTTTTAATTTAAGGGTTTTGGTCAAAATTTGGGAGTTTTCAAATGAAACATAAATTCTGATTTTTAGGTTACAAAATGACTTTGTTTCTTTGGAATCAAATGCAAGATTTGACTTCCTTATTTTATTCTAATAATACAGCTCTATACAACTTTGAAAATTGGATTTGTTTTCATCAAGTTATGAAATTTTCAATTTGCATGATGTACATGAGATGCTTCAATAAATGCATGTTTAATTTAATGAATTCAATGAATTATAGAGGTGCCTAGTGCATGTTGATGTGTGCCGAACGCGTTAATAAAATAAAATTACGTAAACCTACTATTTTGTAGATAGTGGCAAAGGCTAGATCCCACGAAGATTGGTATTCTTTCAAAGGTTTAGAAACAACTGAAAGAGAAATCGGGGTTTAAGAGAGAATGAATTAATTAACTAATCTAAATATAAACAAAATAAATAAAGCAATGGAAATAAATTTGAAGACAATTAATAAAAATACCTAGGTCAAGACATACAAGTTTGGTTCGATAAAAGATTGGATTTGGTCATCGATTTATGTAAAATATGCAAATCAAAATATCCTAGTGTAGCTATAGAACTAGTAACGTACGCGGTTTCTCGCACTTCCTAATCTCGATAGCCAAGGTTCAACGGTGACTATTTCTATAGTCAATAGTATAACCCTATACTTTAACGCATTGGGTTTAACACGATGACCACAATGGGTTTCGTGAAGGCACTACACCTAGACAACCGAATCACTAGTGTGTCCGATTTAGCCTAGATTCCTAAGATATTCAACCGGTCCCAAAAGAGTTCAATCAATTGGTTGGGTTAATTGCCACTAATGTGGTCATGTCGCATAAGGACGGATGCTTACGACACACTGGCGAGTAAATCAGCGTTTAAATATGAGTTTAACTCTAATCGTTCAAACAATACCAAAGGCAATAAAATATAATGAAAAGTAATGCAATTAAAGTAGATAAATCTCACAAATCCATTGATGAACACAGTCGAACCTCCGTCGCCGTCTTGCCTAGGCCATGAACTTAGCCCTTCATGATTTAAGAACACCTAGAACAAAAAAAATTAAAAAAGAATGGGGGAGAAGGAGTCGGCCAGAAGAATAGAATCCTCATCGAAAGAGGATTTGGAAAATATATAAGTCGACCTCTTTTTATTCGGTCCTTTATTCTCTCCATGTAGCTCTCTGTCCATCTTTCTATATTTTTAATGTGCGTCCCTGGTTGAATTGCATGTGCGTCCTCCAATCAATTCGCTTCTCTATATGTCTCCTTGTTCCTATTTCTATCTCTTTGTTTCCATATTGCATGCATATTTCCACTTAAAATATAGATATACATATATATATATATATATATTTATATAGTTTCCTTTATATTACAAATCAAACCAAATCGTGCAATGCATCAACGCCCTATTGCTCCACTTGATCTTCATCAATCACCATGACACATGTGGGCCCACCAAATTTGCTTGGGGATACGCGCTAATGCGGTTTTCGATGTCGAACGGATCCGGGCATATGAATACTCAATTTTGCATAGTTTTTCACCCCGAATTCAACCGTGCACTCAGATAACCCTAAAAATAATAAATAAATGCAATTAGACTAGTATTTGAGACTTAAACATAATATATATTTAAATAAACTATATATAATTACATAATTCACGACTCATCAAATACCCCAAAACTTAGGAATTTGCACGTCCCGAGCAAAGGTGTAAATGACAAAAAACAAGTAAACTAGACTCCTAATATCGATATGCAGTGACTCAACTAATCCTATACCCGATTCAAAATTCATGGAGTTCCTTTGGTTTACATAGTCGCCAAGTTAACAAGCAACTCAAGAAATTTCAGAGTTATGATATGTCAAGAACTGCAACTCCAACACAATTAAGATCACACTTTCAAGACAAAGACTCGGTCAAACCAAAGGTCTTCAACTACTCGCAGGTTTTCTTGGTCTATACATTCAAGCACGCAAGTTTACAAGCTCACTTAATCTAGTTATAAGCACGTACACTCGAGCTAAATCTTTTTATTTGAGGAGTTTTAATAGACTTTCACCTTTATTCATTTTATATGTATACTCTCTATTTCTTTCTCCATTTTTTTCAAGCAATATAGTCCCTGCTCCATTTCCTATGGACCGCTTTCCTCACTTTTTACCACCACAAGTTTTCCTGCTCCATTTCCTGTGGAAACCTATGGGACTCTCAATATTAAGAAAACTTATGTTAGCTCTTCTCACTTTCACTATGATTAAGTAAATTCCCCAATGTGGGTTAAAATAGTATCACTTGCACAATTTTGACCATCTACCCATTTTGTATCTAGCACAAGGCTTAACCATCATACTAAATCCCTAATCATGAAATCATAAAAATGTCGGGCTACGGACTCGAGTGAGTGTTTCTCCTAATTTTTCCTAAGTTTCAAGTCAAAAAGGCAACCATAATGTACTCATTCACAACCAAAGGCATGAAACAAAATCTTGGGTGACTTTAAACAATAAAAAAATGAAACTTATACTAAATACATGCATGAAAGTGTATCAACTCCTAATGAAATGAGAAAGAGAAGTATGGAGGGAAAAGAAATGGAAGAAATGAGACATGTAACCGCATATAATTGAAAAAAAATAAATGATCTCACTTGCGGTCTTTCACAAAGAAGTCTATCCAAATCAATCCACAAATCCTAAAGTACCTACAAACTTATTCTGAACCTTGTCCTCAAGATTCAAAACAAGTCAAGGAATCCATGCATAAAAAATGAAAAAGAATAGTGGTGAAAAAGAACATGGATAAATAAATAAGAAGATGATACATATGCATGCATAATAAGTCTCCAAAAACTAGTGAATGCACAAAATTTCTCATGTCTAGGTGACTAAGGAAACTATGAAAAAATAATCATGATAATAAGAGCAAGAACTAATAAACAGAAGAGTTAACTCAAATGATTACTATCAAATCTTGCGAGCCGAAAGTCTTTCAACTAAGGGTGAAATAAACAAGATGATGGAATGAAGTACAAGATTTTAGGTCTAGTTAAAGACCCGCCATTAATGCGGCAACTTAAGTTGGATATGTCTCAACCAAGTCTTAAAACACCAAAAATTCTATTAATATGGTAATTCCAAAAAAAATGCTCAAATCATTCCAAAAAAATTTAATCCATTGTCAAACCTAACAAAACTCAGGGGGTGCTCCAATGCCTCCAATGCTCATCAAACCTAACACCTACAAAAATTCAAGGGACCGAGTTAAGGTTTATTAAAAAAAACTAAACTAAAACTGAAATAAACGCAAGAAATAAAATAAAAATAAAACAAAGCTGGGCTGCCTCCCAATGAGCGCCTTTCTTTTAAGTCTTTGGCTAGACTTGCTGTGATTCATCACGTGATGCCCTCTCCTTTCGAGATATAAACAACAAATGGCACATCTAAATATTTGGGCAATGAAGTATGCATGCCCTCTTTCAGACTTGGTAGCTCATTCGGGACCTCTAACACAAAAGAATCTGTCGAATCATGTTCATCCAACACAAAGGCGTCGGTAGTGTAGAAGATCTGCGAACGCTCCTTCACTTTCACCCCCTTGTAAGGTCTAACAAATATGCATGGGAGGGTGGGTGGTTTCACCAACACCAGAGGTTGGTCTTCCTTGCTCTCTATCTGCGACTCCTCTGGCCTTTCTGAAACGGCTTCAATTTTCATCTCATTTTCCTCCTCTTCATCTTATGCAATGACGATTTCTAGCTTAATTTGAAGGACTTCAAGTCCTTCCGCTGTTTCGCTCTAATAGTTCTCCACCTGTGTAACCTCATTCACCTCAACATTCTTCAATGTATTAACATTCATATTCTCCTCTGAGTAAGAAATTGGTTGTGTATTACATAACTCTTTCTCGTCAAGCATATTCTGAAGTGTGGCATTCACTTGAATAAATTGAGTTTCCAAGTTCTGCAAGCTTGGAAACTCACACGAAAAATGTTGAAGCTCTTCATGAAACCGATGTTGATCATCTAGTAATTGCTTCATCATATCTTCCAAAGAGGTGCTTTGTTGAAACTGTTTGTTCTTTTCATGATACTTTTGATGACTTTGTTGAAAAGGTAGTTGTCTGAAGGTCAAGTCATTCATCATGTCTTGTATAGACCTCTCTTCATGTTGAGGAATATGTGGACTTGGCATGAGCCCAAAGAAGTCGAGTTGTGGCGATGCATAGCTAGGATAATGATAATTCTCATACTTTGGATAATATTGACAATCATATGTGGAATGAGAATAATCTTCACAAATTTCGCAAACCTCGACTATTTTCACAAAAAAATGCATGTTTGGAAATTGATGTCCATTGTATGACATACCTACGCTATTCGCATTATAATAACGTGAGTCTTCGAATCGACTATAATTGTCGAATGTATGCATACATGTTAAGAACAAGAGACTAGATAGACAAAATAAGAAATAAATAAATAAATAAATAAATAAATAAAACACCAAAGAAAGAAAAATACCAATCCCCGGCATCTGTGCCAAAAATTGATGCGTGCCGAACGCGTCAATAAATTAAAATTACCTAAACCAACTATTTTGTAGATAGTGGCAAAAGGTCCATCCCACGAAGATTGGTATTCTTTTAAAGGTTTAGAAACTACAAAAAGAGAAATCGGGGTTTAAGAGAGAATGAATTAATTAACTAATCTAAATATAAACAAAATAAATAAAGCGATGGAAATAAATTTGAAAATAATTAATAAAAACACCTAGGTCAAGACATACAAGTTCGGTTCGATAAAAGATTGGATTTGGTCGTCGATTTATGTAAAATATGCAATCAAAATATTCTAGTGTAGCTATAGAACCGGTAACGTATGCGGTTCCTCGTACTTCTTAATTTAGATAGCCAAGGTACGACGGTGACTATTTCTCTAGTCAATCATATAACCCTTTACTCAAGCGCATTGAGTTTAACACGATGACCGCAATGGGTTTCGTGAAGGCACTACACCTAGACAACAGGATCACTAGTGTGTCCGATTTAGCCTAGATTCCTAAGGTATTCAACCAGTCCCAAAAGAGGTCAATCAATTGATAGGGTCAACTGCCACTAATGTGGTCATGTTGCACAAGGACGAATGCTTACGACACACTGGCGAGTAAATCAGAGTTTAAATATGAATTTAACTCTAATTGTTTAAACAATACCAAAGGCAATAAAATATAATGAAAAGCAATGCAATTAAAGTAGATAAATCTCCCAAATCCATTGATGAACACAGTCGAACCTCCCTTGCAGTCTTGCCTAGGCCATGAACTCAGCCCTTCACGGTTGAAGAACACCAAGAACAAAAAAAATAAAAAAGAATGGGGGAGGAGTCCGCCAGAAGAATAGAATCCTCGCCGAGAGAGGGTTTGGAAAATATATAAGTCGGCCCCTTTTTATTCGGTCATTTATTCTCTCCATGTAGCTCTTTGTCCATCTTTCTATATTTCTAATATGCGTCCCTAGTTGAATTGCATGTGCATCCTTTAATCAATTTGGTTCTCTATATGTCTCCCTATTCCTATTTCTATCTCTCTGTTTCCATATTGCATGCATATTTCCACTTACATATAGATATATATAGATATATATATATATATATATATATTTCCTATGTATTACAAATCAAACCAAATCTTGCAATGCATCAATGCCCTATTGCTCCACTTGATCTTCATCAATCACTATGACATATGTAGGCCCACCAAATATGCTTGGGGATATGGGCAAATGCGGTTTTCGATGTCGAACGGATCCGGGCATATGACTACTCAATTTTGCATAATTTTTCGCTCCGAATTCAATCGCGCACTCCAATAACCCTGAAAATAATAAATAAATGCAATTAGACTAATATTTGAGCTTAAACATCATATATATAAATAAACTATATATAATTACATAATTCACGATTCATCACATGTTGTTGATTTGACGTTTGTTACGAACCCATAGCAGAGGAGAGCCAGGGATCCGGGGCGTTGGAGAAGGCCTAGACGTCCAAGAAACCAGAATTCTCCAAATGCATAATTTTGAGTTCTACAACGTCTAGCGCGCTATCCCCTCTGGGTAGCGTGCTAGACGTTCTGGGTAGCTAAGTGTTTTTCGAAAAGAAGAACACTAGCGCACTACAGGTTTCCACCTAGTGTGCTAAAGTTACCTAACGGGCTAGGTGGGTTTCCCTAGCACGCTACAGAGGCTATGGATAGAAATTTTTGAAATTTCTAAAATCTCATTAAAGCTAATTAAACCAGTTTAAAACCCAAACCTAGCAACTTAACCCACTCTAAAACATATCAAACAACTCTAGGAAACTAAGGGGAGGTCTCGGGAGTTCGGGAACGCGTTTTGGGGTATCGGGAGGGCAGATAAGCTAGGATAAGCTTTGTGACTTGTAAGTAAAGTTGTGATAATTCTCTATTTCATTTCATTGACTATTATTGATTTATAATGTATTTGTAGACATTGCTAGTTGTAATCTCACATCATGTTGTTCTTGTTTCTATTCATTATTAAATATTGTTAACATTATGCCTGGTCAAATATTTCATTGATTCAAATTTCTAAGCTTGATGATATTCTTGACATATAGTTGATCAAAAGCATGCTATTAGGATAAGTTGTAATGGATTAGACTTGTATTCTATTTCCTTAGGTTTTGTAGCTTAACTAGTCTTGAAATCCTAGACACTTAGAACTATTGATCCTTGAAAATTAAAGTAGGGATTATCTAGTGTCCATTGCACAAAAAATGCACGATTCACGGGGACTTAGATCTACCGGGGTTTCGGCACTTACCGATACACTTGTAGGGCCCACGAGGTGTAGGCCTCAGGGTCGTTGGCGAGAATGAGATAAATGATTTATATGCGGAGCACAGCTCCATATAGTAATCAAAAAGGCTAGGTGATAGTTTTCACCGCCGACCGGACGTAGATCATCTCGACTTAGCCTTTGTCAGTCTATACATTTTTAACTGTTGTATTTACTTGCATTACTTGATTCAACGCAACTTTTCTGCTACTTTATGCTTTTAAATACCTTTCTTTCATTTTGGAAATGCAATAAAACTCTCCAGTTATTACTTAAATATCACTATACTCACCTTCTAGTTTGTGACGGTTGGTGTAGGTCCGTCGAGCAGCAGCAGGCCGGGGAAGGAGAAGATCAGCGACTTTCCTTGAGCATTTCGACGACTCCTATCTCATTTTTTGTATGACTCGACTTTTGTTGTATTACTGATGCTTATGTCTTTCCAGTAAATTTTGGGTTGTATATTAGGTTGAGCGTATAGTTCTCCGACATGAGACTTGGTTATCACACTGTATTATTATCCATATGATATTTATATGCATGTGATGTTGTTTCCTGGTTTCCACACTTAGGATTTTTAAATAATAATTGCTTTTGCATAACCTTTAAAATTTTTGTGATAATATTAAAATGATAAAAAATTCTAATTAACTCTGAAATCTAATGATATCTTGACATATATATTACTTTTCCTAAACGTATGTATCAAGGAGTATATGAAAGAAAGGCTGACTAATACGTAGTTAAGTCTTAAGTTGTTAGGATTAGGGATTAATTACGAGATTAGGCCGGGCGGTGCCCTGTTTAGAAGAAGGGGCCGTAATAGTTGATATCAGAGCCAAACATTCTCGATAAGTATACCACAAACTTGAATAAAATACAAAACCTAAACATGGAAATCGGATGATCTTTGCTTAGAAACTATTTGTTAGGAAATGAGTGAAAGCAAGCTGAGGATTTACATTATGTACATGTTAATTGCTAAATGTTTATAGATATGCAATATGCTACGTAGTAGCTGATTCGCGTTCGTTATCCACTTGCAGACCCGATGGTTGATATGCTAGGCGGAGGAGATGCAGAGACTAGCAGCAATCAACCTCTTACTATTGAGAAAGATCTTCAGAGGTTGTCTGACCAAGTGACAGCTCAAGGCCAGCAGTTGACCGACTTGATCACTTTGATGATAGTCCGTTTTGCTCAATCAATTAGAGCTCATTTCGAGATATTTATACCAATTATACATATAAATTAACATTATATAAAAGTCTAATTAAGCACTCATCACTGAGCAATAAGGTTTTGGAGATCTTCTATGATGCGCCCCATGGTAATTTGGTGTTTATAGCTAGCGTGTCGAGCCTCGACAGCCATAATAGGTCGAGGAAAACTAGGCTCTTGGTTTATAGCTTCCCTAGCCAACTTTCAGTGCGTTCTGTTGATTTTTGAGTTGAAATGTAACATTTAACCTGTCGATTTTGATCGAGTTATCATACCATTCATAAACTAGTAGACTCAAAGAACAAAACAAAAACAAAAAGAAAATCAAGTTTAAACTCAATTTGGAATGGAATTCCTAGCAATGACGCCAAAATACGATCACGTGTCGCGCGTGTCAAATATAATCAGTATAAGGTTAACCAATCCTAATGGAATGTAGTACAGGCAAGCACAAGGTCGAATCCACATGATTAAGTCAAACCAAGTTCATCAAACAGAAAAGTATATCTGATGGGTCTTTGAAAGAGTTTTATCCTAAAGGTCTACGAAACAAGAAAGTAGATAATTGAAAATTCAAAATAATAAAAACATACCTAAGCCTATGAATTTACAATGAAGCCCTATGTTATTTCCATGTCTTGCATCGTTGGTTTTGAAAGATAGGTTTTAAAACAATTTCCTTAAATAGTTTATAGGTCTTGGAGTCACCGACACCCCAGTTTCCCTATTCTCGATAGATAGGGCAAACACTCTCTAAATACTTATCTTACTCTACTATACAAGCTTGGGCAATTGCTCTCAAGATTTAACATGTGGGCAGCATTAACAACTCTATAGGAACACCTACCTAGATAACTTTGGGCAACAATTTTTAAGATTTAACCTAGTTCTTGATGTAATTCTCCTAGAACAACAACTATGTCAGGTTTATTGTTCTAGGTGATCACTTACTTTTCAACTCTGTTAGTATCACGAACTTAACTTGATTGATAACATGTTAAAGGGTTTACGCCCTGAGATTTGCAATGAACTTACAAACTCTAAACTACCATTGAGATATTGTGAAAAACCATAACATAAAGATAGAGATCCCAAACAAAACACTATTTTTAATGAAAACCTCAACAATACATGAAATCAAACCTTCTACTTGCTATTGAGCTTTATCCCTGACCTAAGTATTAGAGAACCTAGCCAGACATAGCTACTCTACCTTGCTCTAGTCTTAAATCACTGTGAATTATAGTCTGTTATCAGTCGTAGAGGTTACTCCTTTATATAGGTGAGCCTAAGTACAAGAATAGGAAAGCCTGAGAAATAGGAACTTTCTTAAATTGCATAACTTCTATTCTGCGAATTTAGCATTGTCGGTTACGCCGTGGTTACTAAGGGATGTCTCAGGATTGTGTTGCGGCAAAATATAGTAATTCTTGAACAATAAGTCAATTTGGAGTTTCTATTTCTAATCCAAGCGTCGTAGGTGGCATCGTCCTTTGTAAAGTCTGGCGTCGTTGGTTCATTTCAAGCGTCGTCTAGTCTTCTGGCCTAATGTTTATATGGCGCCATGTCTTCTTTGTTGGTGCTCTCCCTGTACATAGGAGCATCAAGTCTACTGGTTTTTTACTAAACTTTGACTTATTTCCCCGATTCAGATTGCATTCAAACACTAAAAATTAACATTAACTCCTAACCTAGTTATAATTATATCACATGCAATTTTGGAATCATTAAATCCTAATTCATAATAGGTTGATAGCCTTTAGTAAACCATCAATTCTCCTATATTCAATGGAAAATGGTCATATTCTTATCATTGCAAATCTACTTATTGGATAAAACCCAATAAAATAGAAATATGAAAGCATTAACACTTAATGAGAATCATGCCTAATTTAAACCAAATACTAATCAAAATATGCGGATCAATAACTAACTTAGAACACATTCACCTAGAACATCTACTCGAGTAATTTGGCCCTATAGATTAATCATATTTACCAATTCTATAATTGTTGTCAATAATCATAGACATAGATTCAGTAAATCGAATATCACAATACATATATGCAACTATGCATCTAATACGAGAATCATTAGTTGTAATACACAAAAGAACTTATTAAAACGGTGATTGTTGTGTATGAATCAATTTAAAGCATTAAGTATATGATTCCTTAGTTATAACTATATAGCAATCGAAAGTATATACATGTATATGGTTTGTTTAAATTAATAAACTACTAACTTATGCTGGAAATAAACAATACAATAATATAATTAAAAAACATGATTAAAATAAATACCTCTTATAAAAATATACAAAGCTTCAATGTTGCTTTAAATATAAACTCAATAAAAACTAACTTATGGCTTTCATAAACTTGTTTAGAGAAAAGTGGGCTAGGAGAGAGTAGAGAGAGATAAATTTCAAAGCCATATGGTTCTATTTATAGTTTCCTAAGCTATATAAATTATAGATAAACTTAAATTCTTTGTAATATTCTAAAAAACTCATCACTGACCTCAACGGTTTGTCAACGAATCTTATTTCATTCACAAATCTCTAAGTAAATCATTGAAAATATCTCTCTTTGCTCCACCAATTAAGCTTGTGATTCCTTTTAAAATACCAATTCAATGGCTATTCGCTGGCTCTTCTTTGCTGCCGATTTCAGGTGGCGATTCATTTGTATTTTCATATCACTACTAAATCGTTGGACTTTTTCTCCAGTTGACTATTTTGACTTTCTTCCTTTTTTTTCTGCTATTTCTTCATTTTTCCTAATTAAATCCTGAGATCACAAAAAAGATAATACATAGTGTAATGTCATCATTTGTATCTAAAATCAACCTAAATTACACTATAAAATATGTCTAATTATTACCCCAAAACTCAGCACTTTATCGTCCCGAGCAAAGGACTACCCTCAATCATATTCTCTTTTCATTCTTTATAACATGATTTCAATTTAATTTATCTTAACTTTCAGTAATATAAGTTTTTAAACTGAAGTGATCTTCAAATAAAAGCATATTACCCCTCAAGTAAATATAAGTTATGATAGAATAGAATGATTTTAGAGAAAGACGAATCATCCTTAAATGATAACTCAACCACCCAATGTAATACCCCTTAAAACATAACGTTCAATCAATACCAAGGCTAGTATACAATATAGGTTTTCTCAATATCCACTGAAAAGTATCACGCCTACGATGACAAGTATAAAATCTCAAAACACAAAAACCACTAGATTAATCTTTATTTTAAAAAATACTTTATAATAGCACCACAATCAAAATCAAGAGGAATTTTGCCAAGATACCAATGAATATATTGTTTAAAAAGTGTTAGACAAAGAAATACTTAACTCAACCCTAACTTCAACATTCGAGCTAAATCATTTTGTTAAAAAGTTTAAGAACATTCACCTTTTTCATCTCTCATTTTTTCTACTTTTTTTCTTTTGCTTTTGACTTTTGAGTCCCTACTGCATTTTCTTTGAACATTCTCACATTTTTCCCACTAAGGATTCTTTACTCTATTTCCTATGGAATCCATAAGACTTTTTATATATTTGTAACTCTTCTTAGCACTTCTCAATATCCACTAAAGTTGAAGAAAATATTCTTTCTAACTTATAAAAATTCTTTAAATTCTAGCCTATTTCTTCTTTCAATTGTGGCATAATAATTTTTTATTTATATACTATAAAAATACTTAATTAGTAGTCTTTGTATCACAAAATTCTTATAAATACTTGTTCATCTTGCACTATTGTTTCAATTTTCAATCCATTCTCACGACTAATAGAAGGTAATCTAGTGCATATATTAACTAGTAAAGTTAATCAAAAAGGGTATAAAAATTGATTCCTTCTATCATAGAATTTACTTTGGTAATAAAAATATCAATTCTATTCAAAAATAAATTATATGTTCATTACATTATATTCCTAATTAAAAATAAAAAATGAGATTCATATTTACTTGAATACGGAAGAAATTTGAAAAATTTCATCAATTCACTTAAATATCGGATGAAAAGTTTGAACTTTAAATCAATTTTGAACTTATCTACTACCTTTCTTTTCTTTTCTTGCTTTCTTTGCTATCATTGTCATACTTTACCTAAAATACCCCCAAACTCATTCCAAACCTTGTGCTTAAAGTTTAAAAATTAAGTCAGGTTTCCAACAAGACAAGTATACCTCGTGAAGTGTAAATGAATTGATATAATCATAAATTGGATAATCTATATATAAAGTCAGTATAGAAATAATCATGAAACAGAATGCATTAAAAAAATAAATATGAATAAACCATCACCAATGAATCAAATATAGCAGCATCATCAACATCACGTAATATCACAAATATTACATGAAATCACATCACCAAGCATAGTATCAAAGACAATATATCATTAGCACATATCATATAGTATCATAACCAGAGTTACATGTAAGACCTCACTCATCGTTACTAAGAAGCAAAGGAGATAAAGTAGAGTAAAAAAATTAATGAAATCGTCCTGAAGTCGCATCATCATCATCCACTAGATCAATCATCTCGGACTAGGTAAAGCAGTGGTTGATCATCAAAAATATGAATAATCGGTAGCCTCATTTGTTTAAATGGTAAAGGAACCTCTGTGCCTCCTTATCTTCTATGTCTTATTGACATCGTCCTTTCCATCCTGTGAATACTCCTCGCTAAGACCCTTTGGTTCTCGAACACCAGATCTTGACTTCTAAGAGTTCTCACCTGATTACTGAATTGAACCCATAATGGGCAAGTCTGACTCCACCATATAATGTCCATTGAAGTCTATAGCTGGTTGCTCTATATTCGTATCATTTCTTGCTCTCGATATTTCTTCTAAAAATTTCCTCGTGTCATCTCTAGTCTTTCTTCTTTGCTCTATCTCTTTGGTGGCTATCTCAACCTTATCCATCTTGTCTTCGGAGTGTTCATATCCATCAATATTTCCATAGTTCTCTATTACTGCTTACGTGATAGTTTTCTCAGATAAAACATCCATCTCAAGTCCTACCATACTTACTCCATCTGCTCTGCAAAAAGTTATGACCACCATAGGAAATGGTTATCCGTCATTCTTCTTCATTGTGATGGCACTCCTTATCAATTTATAGATAATCTTACCATCACCCAAATGTCCCAATCCTTTCACAATGTGGTAAAGCAAAGTGGCTCTATAGTTCACGATCTCGTAGTATTGTAGACTTGGCTATAAGCTGGCGTTGATGAAATAATACCATGCTTTCTTGATCTTCTTCAAAAAATTTGTTAGTATTGTCCTTCAAGTACCCTTCAGAGTCTAAAATGAATCCATCACCATGGATTGCCTCTAATCCTCCCCTAAATTTTCTTAGAAGGGTAATGGTACTTAATCGAATATTCAGGCTTTGGGTATTCATTTTGTTCTTTTTGGTAAACTTCTGGTAAACCAAAATATTGGTTTATTCTTGGAGCAGAATAATCCACTATCCTTCCTCTAACTCGTGACTCTGTTTTGTTGTCACTTCCATAAGCATTCGCGTAAAACTCTCTCACTAAACTTTCGCATATGTTCTTACTAGTAACATCCTCAAGTTCTAAATGGTTACGATCCTATTAAAAAATCCCTAGTTTATCGTATCAATGATATATAAGATCCTAGGCCTATATTTCAAGTCATTTTTCACATTGAATCCTCTCTCCAGGATCAACTTCCTTCCTCTCTCTATATCTTTCTTAAACTTGTCAAAGGTCCTCTCATTAATAAAATTTTCCTTCCTAAGAACATATTTCTTCACTCCCTTCGGTATCTCTTTTTCTACTCCCTCCTCCTTATCTTCATATTCTTCCTTAGAGTCATAGATAAATGATAAAGGTGGGATAGGCTCTCTTTGTGGTCTAATCCTATGTGTATTGGAAGAAATTCCCATGGGTCTAATTGGGGACAACTTGGATTTATCTTTGGCTTTCTCTGATAATTCTCCTTTTCTTTTCCCCTCCCTCGAACTTCTACCCCTTCCACTTCCATCCATCTCAATAGATACATGTAAGAAAATAAACTTGTAAAACCATTTAAAATTAAATTATTGCAAAAGTGTTCAGTAAAATTCAACTTATTTATCTAATAAGTTGAAATTCATAAAAAAAGGTCGTTCATAAACTGTTTGAATAGTTTATAAATTAGTTTGCGTATAAAATTTAATCCTATTCATAATTTAAATTTAATCCTAACTAATACTAGCTCTAAAGCCTGTATTTCTCAATTATCATAAGTGGATCCACTGACCGTTTACCCTGGGCTCAAATATTACTATAAGTGAGTCTATGCTAAGTTACCATTTGCACACTATCACAATGTACGACACTTTGGTCATAGTACTCAAAAGAAATATCACTAGGCACAATTTTCCTTATGAAAGTTTTTAAGTTTGCTTATCAAGCATCACTACTTTCATTATCTCATTAACTCACGTGATATGAACTTATTCGAGTTATTCTCATCAGTCTAGTGATCAATTTTACTTCCCAAATCTCTAGCGTAGCTACTGCTATACCTAAATCAAACAGTGCATGAATTACACATTAATAAGCACGTTTCCTAACCAGCGTTTGCCATCTCTGGGTCTGGATTTGCCTCCACTTGAGCTCCATGTTCGACCTATTACTGCAAGACAGTCGGTTTATAGTCATGATGTTGTGGACATCATGTTATCATATGTTCGGTCTGTCTACATCTATAACACTTCGACTGTATTCTCGATACTGTCAAGGTTGCATGATTGTGCATCAATCTCTGTCTCTATGGACTAATAAAACTATCTCTACCTCTACTATTTATCTCTGACTGAAGGAAATCTGTGAATTGTGGACACTTATGAGTTATATGTCCCACCTGACCACATTTGCAACACGTCATATGTCTCATATGCTCTATCAACTCAATTAATCTCGAAGTGAGTCTCTGCCCTTGCCCCAATGCGCACTTGTCTCTATTGCACTAAGCTTGCTGAAACTCTTATAGTGGTTGCACTATCGGGGGCGATTAGCTAGCCAAGTCATAAAGAAAGGTCAGTGCAATCATAACTACTAAGGATAAAGATGGAAATCTACTCACCATCGCAAGTGCTAGTGGAGAAACATATACGTAGGGTACTGCCGTGGGGATTGGTATCCTTAATCCAGATGTACTAGATCCTTCAGACATTTTTTGAAATCCCTTGCCTCTTTTCCTCTTCCTTTTACTCTCGGTCAATACGAGTGTAGCGTCAACCAGAATCTCTGCTGGTACTACCACAAAAAACATCTCTGATGGAATCGGTACTGTCGATGCTATAGGTAGCTCGGGTGCTCGCAGCATGGTTGTAGTAGTAAATAATGCAATCAAAATCTCAGGTGCTGAAAACATTGTCGTAGTAGGCTCTACAAGAATGGCTGGTGAGACCAAATGTGCTCATACAATCCTAAGTATCTCTGCCAACTGATATCCCTGAGCAGTTCCTATATTAGTCTAACGTTGCATATCATTATTTGTAATAACGTGTGTCTCAGGTGTCAATAGTACTGTAATTTAAATTATAGTAGCAATAACTGACTATGCAAGTGCGGACATACGCATCGTCATATCTGACATGAAGTCGGCCAACTTCTGACCCTGTGCCACAACTCTATCAGATAGCCACTGAATATATATAGCACATATCATGTGCTGACTATTGTTAGCGCTACAATCTCCGCCCTCGAGCTAATTTGCCATTATAGTTTGCATGTTGATGACGATCGCCATCAGCTACTACATAAATATCTTATGTATATATAAGTACAAAAAATAACATATACACATAGCAACCCCCAAGTCACATTTGCTCACTAGCCAACTAATAGTTTCTAGGCAAGGACTGTCGGTTTTGACATCTAAGATTCATGTTTTTATTCAAGTTTCATTGTGTACTGATCGAGAATTTAAATTCTTATATCAATCATAACTAAGACATTGATATCAAAATTATGGATAACTATATAATCTGTCCCTAAGGTTCTACAAACCTATTCTCTAATACTAACTATAATTGTCCGGTTTCCCAAACCAGGTACCTCCCATCCTAATCCATTCATTAAGCCTTAACCCATGCCACATAGGACTTAACAACGTATTAGTCAACCTTTTTATCTCATTCACCTCGTCACACACGATCAACATAAGCATTATTTATTAGTTGTTAATTATAATTTTCAGAGTTAATTAAGAAGTTTTTAACATTATCTTCATATACTAGCGGATGAATTAATAAAATTAGCGGAAGTATTTGTAAAAACACCTACTGTGAAAACCAAATAAACAGATGATCATATAAACCAATCAAAGTAATACATGAAATAGTAGGGAAGTCTAGTCTCTCAACCAAATATAAAACTAAAGGTTATACAAAAAGACGTAATTAATAGATACTCAAAGTGAGCACCTACAAAAGAAGCAGAAACTATCCTCTGTCAGCCCTAAACTAATCGCCTATCTTCTCCTTCCCTGATCGGCTACTTGAAGTATAAGCACCCACCATCTTAAATAGGACGGTGGGTATAGTAATGTAGAAAGCAACACAGAGAGACATTTTTCCAAATTTCCAAATATTCAACAAGTATCTGAAGGCATGAAAATAGCAATTAAAGCTGAAAAAGAATCATGTCATAAGATACTTTAGTTAAACAACATGAAACTGACACTTGTCTAAGAAGTAATGATCTAAGGTCGGTTGACTATTATATTACATCACATCAACTTTGTTCCACTATTTAGGGCATTAATATATTCATGTTAACCATTTCTCGTATATATATAATTAATTGTCAACAACCCCAAGTCCCATAACCCGTATGCCGCACAAGCTAGTGGCGAGATGCCGACAACCCCGGAATCTACTAACTCCGTGTGCTACCCATCTCTATCATATAATGGTCTTAAATACAAGATTTACTTTCACATTTCAAGAAATGACGTAGTTTAAGAGTCCAACAATGAGATTGCATAACTAATGCACCAAGAAATAGATTCACATTACCATAGAACTCCTACCTAATAGCATGTTATTCTACTTGCTTTACACACTTAACAAAAAATAATGACACAACTCGTGAATAAGAGTCAATGAATTACCACATTAACATAAACCAATGCCATGATAACAAACCTATGAAATAAGGTAAAACAACAAAGTCATGCTATCAAGAGTATAATAGGCTTATCAATCCAAATGACTGTATGCAGTAAGCATTATGGAAAGAAATGGAAATAAATATCTCCATCAGTTTACTTACAAACCACGCCAAGCTCCTATGCTAATTTGATCTCTCGACCCCTTAAAACTCATACCTAAACCTCCGAGATTCTTCCCTAGTCTCCTGCTATCATTTGATACATTTTAGAATGTGTCTAGACCCTCAGTTAGGGTGTTAAGCTTGTTTAAGATGTTTGAGATTAAGTTAGGAAATTGCAGTCAATGTGCCAAAGCATCAGCACGTTGGGTAGTTCATCTAGTGCGCTAGTGACTCCTTCAGTGCACTACCCATACTCGTTGGTGTGGTAGCACACAGGTAGCATGCTAGCTAGCATGCCTAGTGCACTACACGTAGGAAATCCCAGAAATTCTACACTTCAAATTTATGGATTTCCTCCTCCAAATGGCCATTACCAAAAGCCTTGAATCTCTATTATCCTCCATTAGAGACCCAATAGATCATCCATAGCAAAAACATAAGCATACACTTCATATATATTGGTCAACCATAAATTTATGTATGTATCTTTAATTAAAAACTCAAGAACACACCTAACAATTTGATTGATCATAAGTTTGCCAATTTAACTCTGAATTTCAAACTTCTTTATAGCAAATTTAATGGTTTTTCATAAGGAATCCAAATATATAAACCAATTTTGTAAATGATCTAAATGATCCTCTGAAATCACACAAAAACCAGAACTGAACTCGTACCTCTAATTTTAACCAAAACTTTGTTAACTAATTGTGCAGATTGACTTACTAATGGTGTAAGTCCTTTAGCTTGATCATGACCTATGAAATCACCATAAATTCACTAACCACTTACTTATCTTCTTTACTAAATCCTTCCTCTCTAGATTCTTTCTTATCCAAGTTATTAAATAAGAATGAGTTGCATGTTTTATCGCATCCTATATATAAGTATATAATATTGATTTATGGCCATTGATCCTAATGTGGACACGCATCTTGAGGTTGATCTAATGGATTATATCTTGTTTCAAATCAATTTACTCTCCACTAACTCTCCCTTGCTAACACCAATTACAACTTAATTGGTCTTATGATGAGTTCATGCGTATCTCTAGGTATATCAATGACTAATGTTATATTTAGCTAACTTTAGGTTCCATTAATGTACATAAATATATTGGCACATTAATCTAACTATTTAAGGTACACTAACATAAATTAATACCTACCAAATCACTCTCTACCCCGGTCCCACATTGGCATGCATCTCGAGGCGCATCTCTGCTCAAGTCTCGATATCTATATACAAGTTGGAGTGACTTAGTAGTCTATACATATACATCACACTTGGCATCAATAACTCAAAAATACTATACTTCTCATTCCTCACACTTAGTATTCGGACCTTTACCCGCTTCCGGGCCACGTCAAAGGCCAGTAACCCTGAGTAAGGACTAATTTACTATTAGTAAATTTCAGGCCGTTACACTCATAATCAAAAATAGCATCGCGATAATGTAAATAAAAGACATAGATGAATACCTCTAGAATAAATACTTTAAATCTTCAAATCTTCTCCCAAAGCAAGGAAAAAATGTAATACAACAACAACAACAACAACATAGCCTCAGTCCCAAGGAAAAAATGCAATAAACTTAAACAATTAAGAATGGCTCCTAAGGCAATGGAATATTGATCTAAGTACTGAAGGGCACCTGATTTTGTAGCCTTATGGTCGCATTTATAGTATTATAGGTAGTAAACATCCCAAACTAATTCAAACGTCTCATAATTATCTAAACTTCTTGAAATTTGTGCCAGCGATTCCTGAGTGATTCACGTTTCAATGGATTCGCTATAAGAATCCTTAGAATAGTTCTCTCTTTTCACCAGTCTGAGTGGCGATTCTGGGTGTATTAGAATCATTAGTTATAAAATCAGTATTTTCCTTGATTCATTGGTGAATTGTCTTGCAATATTTTCACTGGTTAAAATCCTTCATTTTATTCCCTTTTTCATTCATTTCTTCAAATATTCCAATTATTAACTGAAATAACAAAAATAAGAGAAAACCCCGTGTAATATAGTCTTTTACATCTAAAATCATCCTTAAATATACTATAAAACATGTCTAATTATTTACTTATCTATCGTGAATCGCATATCCAATGTCGATATACCAAGTCTTCGCTACGATGTGGTAGAGTAGAGCGGCTCTATTGGTTTTCACCTCAAAGTGTTGCGTAGTTGGGGTATAGGCAGGCATCTATGATGTAGCTTCAACATTTGGTTATTTTTCTAAAATCGGTGGTTTTAATGAACTTTGGATGACCATATAAGTCGAGAGAAAATCCTCGTCTGGGAATTACCTGTAAAGCTTATTGAATTCTTCTAGATGGACAAGTTTCCTTATGGACATAGATGATTTTAAGGTTGGTTGAATCATGTCTAAATCCTACACACGGAAGTCTATAATGTCAGTTTAGGGCTCTGGATGAAATGTTAATCTTCATCCCCGATCTATCACTTTGTTAGGGTTTCTACTCATATATTCGTTGGCATTGAATTGGCGAACTAATTCTGAGCATCCTCATTCTTAATTAGCTTCGTAATCCCTAAGAAGGTGTTCCAACTGCCTATCTAGTATGATGCTCACTATTTTGTCTTCATATTTATGCACATTTTTTATTTGGAATCCTCTCTCGGGTTCGATAACTCAATTTGCATCTTGAAAGTGTCTATTTTTGTGCTTTAGGATTGACAAATCTTAGGAGATCATAAGGGACTTGTGTGTTCGAGTCTAGGTAGTCAAAATCCTCATCAGATCTAAGTATGGTAGTTGTCCTTGACTTAGCCCTCTTGGTTCTTGATTCCCTAATACTAATCCTTATGGGTTGAATGGACATTTGTTGGCTCGAGTGGTTCTTCTTGGGTTGTTCTACCATAACCACCTTTCCTTTCTCTTGTGCACTACTCCTACAACTTATTTTACCTTTTCCTATCATAATGATCAAATCATTACTATGAACCAATAAAGCAAAATCATGTATTTGAAACAAAAACGGACTTAAGGTGAATAGTTTATTGAAAATCAAATTGCTATCAAGAAAACCCGAACCAATATTTGCATAAAGAGTAGAATTTTAGAAAGCTTATTTAAAAATGATGAGAATCAAGAATATGAAAGCAAACATATTGAAATGTTCTTTCAAAAGATCGAGAAGCACATATATGATTTTTTGAAAATTCAACTTCAAACTTGTTGCAAACACTTTCCTACTTTGTGAAAACTCCACAGTTTTTCAGAATACGCAATTTATAAACCAACGATCAATGCCATTACGATACCGAATCGATTGGAGCCAATAAAATAATTCATTCAATGTACCAAAATGGAATTCGATAATAACTTTTGAAATTGATTTAGGAATTTTCAAAAATTCGATAATAAATAGAAGTTTCAACAAAATAAAGAGCTAGGATTACGGTGATTACCTTTTTGAGAGTGAATCTTTCAAAATATGTGCACTTGAACTCCTCTAACTTGTATTCCAAGCTCTAAGTCAAAATTTCTTAAACCCTAGCTTGGTTTCATTATCTCAAATTTGATGATTGTAGTGTTGAATGAAGCTAAGTGGAGTTGGGTATCAGTTAAATACACTAAGATTGATCTTAGGAAGGTTGAATCCTGGCAAGAAACCGATTATGAGAGGAGGTGTGACAGTTTGGGTGTGGGAATAGACTTGTGAGGGTAGCTATTCAGGTTTTATTTTTAAAAAACCAAAATCGTGCCTAGCAATTCCTGTGTAAATGGAATCAGTCGGAATTCGCTGGATGAACCTGTGGTATGTGAGGTGTAGTGGCCCACCGATCTTAGCAGTGATTCCTGTATAAAGGGAATCGCAGGGGAATTGCTAGTCTTAGATTTTGCTTTAATTTATTTTTTTCAACTATGGATTTCGCTAACGATTCCTAGTGTTATTTAGAATCACTGGGAAATTGGTAGGCATGATGTTCTATTCTACAATTTTATTTCATATTTAACTAGTATATTCTTCATAAAAATGAATATAATGGTAAAATTGATTGAAAATACTCAAGATTTGTTCTTGATCGGGATATGTACCTAACTAATAATTTTATTAATTAAACAAATAAATAAACAAATAAGAAAGTGTATAATGCAAACTTGCATAATGGCCATAAAAATAAAAATACAACTTGATAATCCCCCCTCTATTTAAAGCTACTCGCGTGCGTGAGTCCTGAAAATAATTCCAAAAAAAGTCAAAAGGGGAGAGAATAAAAGCAAACTATACTAATGCAAAATTTCCTACTAGAAACTGGAATAACTAATGAAATTGGGAATACGGCTTGCCTCCCATAGAGCGATGTTTATTGTCGTTCGCTCGAATCTTTTAGAAATCAATCTTCATTAAGTGTAAGTAAATCGATCTTCATTTCAAGTGATTCCTCATTAAGAATATCTTCAAAGGGGGTCTGAAAAATGTCCTTCATCATTGCTCTTATCAACGTTAGTGAATTACCTTTATGTAATATCTACGCAAAGTTCTCTCCAATTTCGGAATGATAATTCTTCATTATCTGTCCTAAGTGTAATTAAGCGATTACGTACATCGATGATAGCTCTGGTAGTCGATAGGAATGGGCTAGATTTATCCTAATTATTACTTCTATAATTGTTGTCAATAATTATAGACATAGATTTAGAATCATAATACCACATAACACATTTGCAACTATGCATGCAATACTAATCTCCTTTTAGTTGTAATATGCAAAAACAACTTGTTAATTTTGTGATTGATGTGTATGAATAGATTTAAAGCATTAAGTACATGATTCCTTAATTATAACTATCTAGTAATCTTAAATATACTACATGATTCACTAACTTTCACTGGTGGAAAGAATTTATCTAAGAATCTTTCATTAATATCGGCCCATGAAGTCATGCTTCCTGGATTGAGTCCTTGAAATCAGAATTTGGCTTTTCTACCTAATGAGAATGGGAAAAGTCTCACCCTAATCACTTCTTTCGAACTCCAGTAATGTGAACTGTGCCACACTTCTCTTGAAAAGTTCTCCACATGTGCAGCTGGATCTTTGCTTGCTAACCCTTTGAATAGGCTATTATGCACCATGTTGATGAGAGACAGTCTCAACTCAAATTCGGTGGTGTTGGCTGGAAGCCTCATCACTCCATTGTATGTCTCTTGCACTTCTATTTTGAAGTAATCTTGAAGACATCATTATCCTTGTACTTTGTCTTGCACTACTAGATCAGTTTCAGGTTGATTGCTCGCTCGACCCAGATTTTTGTTCTGGTTTCCTACTTGATTATACGCCATCTTGGTTCCTTTCTTTTTATTTCCCTTATTGGTTTTATCAATTTTCAGATCTTAAGGCACTAAGTCCTTATCACCTTGAATACGTATGCACTACATGTTCCATGAGAAAGAAATCACAAAAAAATCAAATGTAAATTGTCAAACTAGAAACTAAAACTTTCTTTTTATTTAAAACTTAAAAGTAAATTGCTGAAAATAAAACTATTAACAATTGTGTAAACTAAACTGAAATAAGTATGGCTACCTTTCCCCGGCGATGGCGCTAAAGACTTGATCATAATCATAAGTATAACGGTTTAATTGCAGTAATAATGTGATCAACAAAGGTTGATTCCTGATATTGTTCCTTTGGAAAAGGTTTATTTGAACACACACATATAGTTGAGTTCACTGTATTGTTAAGAAGATCTATTTTGCTTTTATTTAAACTACACTACTCTATTCTATAAAATCAATGTTAATTAACTTGTATTCTTATATTGAGAAAACTTTTAGTTCACAACTTCACCTATGTAAGCAATTACTATGTTTCTCATATCACAATTTTTTCATCTTACTCATCTTTGTGCGATGCATAATTAAAATAGAAAGATTTCCTTAATATTCATTTTAACCCACTGTCGAGGTGAAAAAGATCATAATGTGCTAACTAGAACTCCACCTATCACCATGAATAATGTAACTCTCACATAGCATTAAGTACCAAATCTTTAGACTCATAAAAACTTAAGTTTACTATCTATGTCCCCCCTAATCAACAACTATCTATTGATGTTATATCTTTTATAATTGTGTTGTTCATATCCGGCTTAAAAGCTACAATGGCCATGGTAACTCCTACTACTCCTAATCAACAAACATGTAATCAAGATGTTCATAGAATGACGCATAGAATCAAAAATAAATTCTAACCATTGCACTTCTAAAACATTATAATCGATTCATACTTCCTTTTTGCATAGTTTTCATACCATAGGTTCCATTGATCCTAAGCTAAATAGTCTACTCACTCATTATCCTCAAAAACACACAAATCATGGTATTCATTGCAATCAAAGATTAAACATTATAAATTTTAACTAAATCAAAGAACAATACAGAATCACCACAATTGGAGTCTTTAACGTATCTCCTTTAAAACCTTCTTAATACTTAAATCTCAAATAAAACTATGCTAATCTCTCTTAATCTATCAAAATCTATGGTGGCGGCTATGTTTATCACGTTCTAATACCTATTTATACTCCTAAGACTTCTAAAAGTACAATTAGAAACCCTAATTAATAATTCTAAGCGAACTAGAACTTCAAAACTTTCTATTTTTATGTCTCGGTGTTGTCTACAAGTGATCTCGCTCCCTGTGTAAAGTAATAGTGGTGCCACAACATCAACCTTTCATGTGTTTTTATCTTCTTAGTAGAATTGGCGCCCCCATATAACTGCCTGGTGCCGTGTGTGTTAACCCATAGCGTTAACTTTACTTATACACCATCAACTCTCCTGCACCTCATCCTTTGATCTACACGCCTTGCTGACACTTCCCATGGCATCATATGTGTCCTCCACAGCGTCAAGTATGGTTTTGAGCTTTTTCTCCTCATTTCTTCAAGAAATCGCTCCTTTATCTTTCTTATGCCTCGTAAACCTAAAAACACATAAATATCATCAATAAAAGCTCATTCTAGGATATTTATACTAATTATACTACTAAACTAGTCTTATATATATGTCTAATTAAACACATATCAGTAATGGTTCATTACAGTTTCCCTAATTTAAAGCAATTTCGTCCTCAAAATTAAAGTAAACATAAAATTACCTATAGTTTTGAAGAGAAAACGAAACTACTCCTTCATATAAGATTCTCGATTTAAGGTTAGCTCCTCATCACCATGCAAATTTCCATTTCACCTTAACCAAAGAAATTTCTTTGGTTCTCAACCTCTTAATCTTACGATCAAGAATCACAATAGGATGTTCGTTGTAAGATAAGTATTCTCAAGATCAAGTTCATTCCAATAAATCCTTGGAATGATCTGAGTCTTTGTTTTGCAAAGCATAGACATGTGGAAGACATTATAAACTCCAGCTAGATGATGAGGTAGCTCTAAGCTTTAAGCAATGGGACCAAATATTTCTTTCACTCTGAATGGCACAATATACTTTGGAGCTAGTTTACTACAGAATCTTGACTTGTACCGCCCTTTCATAGGTGAGACTTTAAATAAAACATAATCGACCTTTAAAAACCCCCAAAACATATGATGCTTATCAACGTATCTCTTTTGTTTTAGTTATGTTGTAGTCAAACGCTGGCGAATCTGCTTAATTCTCTCTGTCTAGTCTTGAATCAACTCCGACCCTAACAAATCTATATTTCCAAACTCTGCCTAATACAAAAGTGTACGACAAGTTTGACCATATAGAGCTTCAAAAAGAGCCATTACAATGCTAGCCTGATAGCTATTATCATAAGAAAACTCACACAAAGGAATGTATTTCTCCTAGTTACCATCAAACTCCAAGACACAAGCTCAAAGCATATCCTCTAGTACCAAAATTAACAGCTCAGTCTGCCCATCAGTCTGCGAATGGCATGCCATACTGAGGTTAAGAACACTTCCTAGCTGTCTTTGCAATTCAATCCACAGTCTGGACGTGAAACTAGGATCTCTATCTCAAGTAATCGACACTAGAACTTAATGGAATCTCAACACCTCACGTATGTACACCTCACATAATCGTTTAAGGGGATCTTGCATGGAAAGTGGCGAGTATGCATAGACATCTTTAAACTATCAATTATTGCATCGTGTTTACGCTAACTGAAAGGTAGACTGGAAACAAAATCCATCGATATATGCTCTCATTTCCACTCAAGAATTGGTAGAGAATGTAATAACTCTCCAGGTTTCCTATGTTCACCTTAACTTATTGATGTATCTCACATCTCTTTACAAACTAAGTAATATCAGTCTTCATCCCAGACCACCAATATATATGCCTCATATAGCGATACATCTTAGTGTTACTTAGATGAATATAGTAAAGAGATATATAAAATTCATGTAGCAAGTCCTACCTCAACTGATCTTGAGCTGGTATCCACAATCTATCTCTGAACCGTAACGCACCATCACATGAAACAGACCAATCAGGATGATCCACACTAGCTGCTAACCACTAACACGATGCATAATCCTGACCAACTCTCTAACAATCAATCACCCACTGAATCATCTCCGGTTCAGCCGAATCAAAGCACATAAGAAGAAATTAGTAACTCTGGAACTAGCTCTCTTAGTTGATGATTTGCCAGCTGGACTATCATGAATCATCATCATAGACGCTTCTTCAAGAAGTCTAAACAGAGAAGCTTTAGCAATAGCTACATTCTTTATGCCTATTCTTCTCTTACTCAAGGCACCAAACCACCATATTATCCTTGCATGGGTAGTACTCAAGAATGAAATCATAATCCTTGAGGAACTCAAGCTATTTGTGCCGCCCCATAGTCAATTCACTCGAGTAAACAAGGATTTCAAACTCTTATTATTTGACAATACTATAAATTTCTCATTGTACAAGTAGTGCCTCCAAATCTTCAAGGCAAACACAACCGCCGAGAGTTCAAGATCATAAACTGGGTAATTTCTTTCATAAAACATGATTTACCTTGAAGCACATGCTACAACCCTGTCTTCATCCATCAGCACACCACCCAAACATGAATGAGAATCTTATTATAAATCACTAACTCCTTCTCCGGTTTAGGTAATGTAAGAATATGCATTGTAGTCAAACTACTTTTCAAATCCGTAAAGGCAGCCTTACACTCATTAGGCCAAACATGAATGAGAGTCATTGATAGAGAAATACGAGAGAAACCATCAACGAAATGCCTATAATAACCCACTAACCTTAGAAAATTCTAAACCACTGACGTTGTGGTAGGAGTAAGTCAATCTTGAACCGCCTCAAACTTTGTCAGGTCAATAGATATACCCTCTACACTAACCACATGGTTAAGAAATTTGACCTCTGAATACTAGTATTCACACTTACTAAACTTGGCTAAGAGCCGATTATCATTTAAATTCTGCGATTTAACTCTGATGTAGTGTGAATGTTCTTCAAGAGTCTTGAAATAGATTAAAACATCTTTGATAAACAAGATGATAAACTGGTTAAGATAGGGTTTGAATGCCCTATGCATCTAGTCTATGAACATAGCTAGAGCATTAATGAGCCTAAATGGCATCGTTGTAAACTTGAAGTGCCTATAGCAAGTACAAAAAGCCATATTCGAGATATGCTTATCCCCAATTCTCAGCTTAATGATAACGAAACTTCAAATCAATATTCGAGAAATATCTGGAACCTTTCGGCTAATCCAAGAAATTCATCGATCTTGGGCAATGAGTAATTGTTCCTGATAGTCACCCAATTAAGTTTTCTATAATCAATCCATATATGTACGGTTCCTTCCTTTTTCTTCACAATAAGAATCGGTGCTCTCTAAGGTGACAAAATAAGAATGATAAACCTTTTCTATAACAACTTCTTGAGTTGAGTCTACAACTCGTGCAATTCCTTCGATGCCATACGGTATGGAGAGATAGATATAGGTTTGGTGCTAGGAATAAGATCAATAACACGTGGTGGTGGAAGTCCAGGCATGTTAGTTTGAAAGACTTTCATAAATTTGTAAACAACGGGTATCTCACTAACCTTAAGTTCCCAACCATGCTCTCCAAATGTAACTACCCCTGTCATAACCTCTAAATCTCGAGTAGCTTCCCTTTCGCGAGTTGCCAGTCATGAAGGATTATAGCCCTTATAAACTATAATTTCAAAAAGGTTAGGGATCTGGAAAATTACCCTCTTATGAAAATAATAAATATTGGCATTATATGTTGCTATCTAATCCATTCATAGTAGTGAATCATACTCCAAGAACTCCATTACCCTCGGATCAATTGGAAGTTCATTCTCCCCGATTTTGACTACATATCCCTCATAGACTAGGTTAGGATAAACCTTCTCACTCACTGCTGTGCTCAAAATCAATAATGTACAGGCACTAACAAGTTTCAATTTCAACTTATCTACCATTGCACCAGCAATAAAAGAAACTGTAGAACCAACATGAATCAATACATGCATATCACGATCATGAATATTCAAAATACCATCAACAAGCCTCCTTGTAGCCTCTAGATCAGCCTCATCCACTGCATGAGTCTGCCTTCATGTTGGTTGTATTGTACCTACCCACACCAATAACATATCATAGAAGCCCTTCAACAAAACCCACTGGCCAGTGGAACTTGCATAGATCCACTATGTTTCATTGATAACTAAGTCCTACTCTTGCCCTTACCCCCAAATTGAGGTGGTGGCAAAGGTGGTTTAGCTATCAAAGCCTGGCAAACAGGAGGAGTCGGTGCACTAGCAAATGTCGTCACTATAGATCCTTTCTGTGTAGCTGCACTAGCTGCACTCCTCTGTCTCTTTAATGGATGAAAATAACAAAATTTTGTGGTTCTTTGACTCCCAAGGAATGGTGGTACTGGTGGTTGCATAGATACTGCTCCGAAGGGTCTATCTAATATGGTTGCTTCTACCTCCATCGTACTTTCAAATATAAATGCATAACAAGTGCGAGGATGAGAGGAAACAACAACACAAATCTCATGATTCAGCCCTTCGAGAATCATATCTATCTTATTCTCCTTTGACTATACCATCTCAGGAGCGAACTCTCTCAACTCAATAAACCTCTGCTCATATTCTAGTACAGACATGGCTCCCTATTTCAACTATATAAACTCAATCTTCTTCATGTTTCTGACCGACTTAGGGATGTATTTGTTAAGTTTTGGGGAACATGCGCAGCAGAAGTTTTCGAAACCTTTTTCGAACATCCCTAAACCAAGATCCTATCAATTCCATAAAATTGAAGTGCCAATAAAAAAATCATACCTTAACAAGAATAACTATATGTCTACCTTGTTTTGTGTTGATCGATTCCTTTAAGACGCTGCCAGAGACGAATGTCCTCTATCATAAATTCACACACGAATGGAAGATCGCAATCCAGAGTGCTAGCCCCAAAAATCCTAGAACAAAAATTCTCACAAAAATTCTCTAGGAAAAATCTCTCTCGGGAATTCTCTATAACAATTGTGACCTTAATGTCTTATTTATTGTACACTAGGTCGAGTTGTAAAAGAACTCCATCTCCTAGCCACACTCCAAATGGAGTCCTAGATAAAGTCCAACTCTAAAAAGGATAGAGTCATAGATAATCTAAAATTACTAATTCAACAAGAGTTTTAATTTATCTAAAACTTAAATAAGAATTAAAGTCATACTATAAGTCCAATTAGAGTCCTATTCCAAATAGGATTTACTAAGAGATAAAATTTCTAGTCACACTAGAAATGTAGGAGAATCTTGAATCCTAGTCAAAGTAGGACATTTAATGAGAATCTTCAAAATGGATTTTATCAAATAAAATTCATTAACCCAGACAATATTAAATCGCGCAAATTCGTTCTTTGTGTGGGACCCAATAGGTTCATACAACGTTGGCAGTGAACCAAAACCATTTTGGTACACAAGTCATAAGCGGTCCCTAGCAAGGCATTATGTCTACCAAGTAGCATAAGAATAATAAATCAATACAACCTAATAGACAGTGTATATTATATCCCTTTGTCACGCGATATCTTTTGATTGAACATAAGACATGAAATGTCACCCTTATAGTTCAATCTACTAGTCTTGATCTCCGAGTAGACTGAAATTGTCGAGTGACATTGATCCAATCAATTCACTAGGCATGGCCATTTATCAGTCTAACATATCGAGGGGCCCAATAGATATCTCTCTTTAAAAGAGAGGGAAAAATTCCATCTTGATCACACAACATCCACACATTAGTCAAACAATGACCAATCATAATCTTCATAATCATCCGGTTAAAGACAACGTTTGATTGTATCAAATCATTGTGCTCCTAATGTTGGAGTCTCCGGTGATCTCAAGTCAAAGGACTAAATGATATAACTCTCATGAGAATTACTTATGACATTGACCATGTAGTGTTCTCATAGCGGGTTGGCCCGGCATCTGTTCCCAACAAATTCCTATGATCTTGATTTGTATCCATATACACATAATCATCACATGACTATCAATCAAAACTCATACTAGTCTTAATTTATTATTGTTCCCACAATAATAACTGACTAGGGACATTAGAATAATGCAATAATTATCCGTGGATATTATTATAAAAGAAACATGCATCTACTTGTAATAGTTAAACAACGTTTACATAATTGGCCTGGGGCACATACCCCAACAGTATTGCCTATAAAATATGATCCTAAACTATGGCCAAATGGTGATAATATTCCCCTATCTCTGTAGGGAATTCCACAACTTCCAAGCAGAATCTATCGACAAAATGTGACTAGTTTAACCTTAAACCAATCCTCAACATCTACAACAAGAAATTGTTGCTCCATCTCTAATATCCAGGTCTGAGCTACCCTTCCTCTATAGTCCCATTGAATCTGATAATGTCGTATATAATAATCTTTGCAGGTTTGAGAAATGCAGCCTTCTCAGAATCAATTGACATCGCAATAGCTGTCTCTGACAACTGAAATTGTACTGGAACTGGTAGGGCAGAAGGCTGCTATTGTCTCAGCTCTGCTAACCATGGGACTGGTTGTATTCCTCAAGTCTTTGTAGTGGTGGTCCTATCAGGGCCATCAACATTGTCATGAGCTTTGCTGAGACTCCAAAAGCACACTCATTTGCTGCTCTATTCTAAATTTCAATTGATCATCAATTTCCTAATTACCTTTAGGTTTAGGTCTCAACGAACCCTCTCCCTAATCTGCTCTTATATTTGAAATCAAAGGACGGATAAGACCATTATGGCAATATTTAAAGAAGACAATGAAATCATATCTATATAATAGAAAAAATAAGTGCAACAAATAACTTATAATAATGTTTTCATTTCATTTTTATGTTTCCCCCCAAACACGATAAAACCATTAATCATATCATAAGCTTATTCATAACTTGAGACAACTCTCAGATTTAATAAAATTAGGTTATTATACTAAAGTGTATCAGAGTCCATAACTTAGGTTTACCATCTCACTTAGATTCTGATTTCCAACTATATCAAAGTTACTTTTTTATTTCTTTGTGATAAACTTAGCTCTGACATTAAACTGTAACAGAGCCAATAACCTAATTTTTTATATAAATTGTTGCAGAGCTCATAAAATTAGACTGTGACTAAGTTATGATATCAAACTATAGCATTCCATATCTCGATTAGGGCGATACTCGACCTGAAACCCTAATTAAGCCTTGGTAACCCATCCAGACTTAACTAGAGCCAGTTGCCTCTCTTTCTGTACCTAATGAACTCAACTTGTATATCAATATCGAATTAAGAATTCAAAATATACAAAATGGAAAATCAAAACTTTTTCGATAATCAAAATGATATACATAACTATGGAGTTTATCAAAACTCAAAACTCATTTATAAAACCTCCCAACCCTGTTCATTTACCACAAAGTAATTCAAACAGTGTATAAATATACAGGAAGGCTCATTACATTACAGAGAAGATAGTAAAACTTATAAATCTTCTATTTTCCATTTGCTGAAGCGCTAGGCTAAGAACCTGAAATGTTAAATTTGGGGTGAACGCTCCAACTTGCTTAGTAAGTAAGGATTCACAAAGCCATCAACATTCCATATAATAATAAAGAGTAAAATGCAATAACAATATGCACGAAAGATAAGTAACAGGATTATGAAAATCATAAAATTCAATAAGTAACAGATTCAAGTCAAACTGTTAATGACTATTACACTGTGACTCTCATTTCATTTGTAAAGCTAGGGTCGATTAACCACTGATACATTAATGCGATTGCTAAACCAACACATTGGTTTATATGTTATCTAGCCAATCCATTAATGTTCAATGGTTTTATCTCAAACCCTCTAGTGAATATGTAATCCATGCAACCTAGTTTAGCTAAGTAGGATTTAACATATAGACCGCGAATCAAACTTATATAATATAAAATTTGTTCTCAATTCCAGTATTTACTCTCATCGATCACATCAGACATTGTTTTCCATTTAATAAAAACATCAAAGTGTACATAGCCTTCTATTCAGTCCATAAACTATATGAACTATGTATACTACAATATTCAGGAAACATTGATGAATAAGCAAAATATTACTTACCTCGGTTTACATTTCATTTCCAAATTTCCTAACCTTTTTGGGTCATTCAAGATTTCCCGTTATTCCAAAACCTATCACAAACCATTTGTGGTTAATATAGGTATAATACCTTATATTTAGAACCCCTAAGTTAGTCCCTAAGACCTCTGAAAATTCTAACCAAAACACAACATAGTTGTAGTTCTCTGAGGTGGGAGCACTCCCTCATTTGGTAGGGCACGCTCCACCAACTGGGATCCTGACTATTTATGAAGGGAGTACGCTCTTCTGATATAGGCAGCGCGCTTTACCCTTCATTGTCTCGACACTGAATAGGGCAGCGGCTCCTGTTCAATCCCGCAAACCATAAGAACAACATCAAACACTCCCCAACACATCAGGGAGGATCTCTAATGAGGTATAAACCCATTTTCAATAATCAATAACAATAATTCATAGAGAATTCATCATCTACTATTGAATTCAACTTTAAAAACCATAACCTAACTTACCAGAGTGATGATCTCTGGATTTGTAATGATTTGATCTCCTCAAATCACAGTAATTAACCTCTCTTGATCCACCCCTCAAGATCAAAACCTCAGCTGCATGATCCGTCTCTATATCAAATTGATCAAATGAAACAATGAGGATAAGTTTGAACACTTTTGATTTATATATATATTTCATCGAAATACGCATCAGGCTATCTCAAGGCTGATCTAGCAAATTAATGTGTTAAAGTGACACATCTTAAAGTGACATGCATCTTAACACCATCTCCTCTTATGCTCATCTCGAAGCGATCAAACGATCAATATAAATCAAATAAAACTTATATTTCTATTTATTTAAATTTATATATCAATTATATACAAGTATATATATCTTGTGTATTTTCTCTCCAATAAATTCACAAAACATGCATGCGAGTATTCTTGGATGTGCACATTCATTTTACGGCCCCCTCGACACACTTGGTGCACTGGCAATTTATTATTTAAGTGTTTATTTCCAATTATAGGCTTGTATTACAAATCTCCCTTTTACAATCCAACCTATAAATTCATTAAACATGCCCTACAAAATACAGAATCATCACATAAACCTACGCACACACTAATCGAGGTACTCCTGGCAAAACCATGAGCCTAACTCGTGTTTATTAGGATTCGGGTTAACACTAATCACCAGATTAAGGTAACGGGTCGTTAATATGGCGATATGGACCGAGCAACCCAACCCTAGAATAAGTGGTGGTCATCACAGTTGGTATTAGAGAATAGGTATTTGAACTTAGGAAAAAAGGTTAGGTTAGTAAAACTTAAGTTTATTGAACATTTGAGATTTAAAGGTCAAGTTTAAGTCAGACAAATCAATGATATGAGACGTTTGTTCAAAGTCAATTTAACAAACAAAAATGACATATCCTAGGATGTGATGAAGTAAAAGGAATTTGACAAAAGATTTACTATGATGATTATTTGTTACCTTATATATAATATATCGTTAGATGTATGGTGAATTGTCTTCCCCACTAGTTTGATTGTCTTTGATGATTTTCGCGAGCGCATGAGGAACTTAAGTTCCACAATATGGTAGGGGGAATGACAATGAACGACGCAAGGAAATCGAGGCGAATTCTTTGACAGATTCCTAATGCGCTTTAAGGATGTCTGCAAAGAATTTTACGAGAATGAATAAGCTTCAATTGGAAATTGCATGGTATGATGCGCCTATACTTAATGATAGTGTAGCAAATAAAATTTTTAAAAAAGAATCATGAAACCTGAAAAGGCAATGAGTCGCCATTCTACATACATAAATGGAAGTAGTGACGTGGTCACATTTCGAGAAGTAACTGTAATACTTGAAGTTCTAATAAAATGATAAAAATTCATGATACCTTGAATAAAAAGAAGTTATTGATCGTAACAACGATGCCAATGAATCTTGGTCACAAACATTAAAAATTAAGCTAGTTTGGCTAGGAAGCTAAACTTGAAAACTTAATTCAAGATAAGAAAGACACGCGGAATCTATTTTTCTCAAAAAATGATTCTTTCGACTATATTAGACCATGAACTTGGTGGATTTTTGAGTTTTTGCATACCACATGACATGTGTCGGGCGTGTATATTAATTTTTTATTTATATTATACTTTAATTATTTTATAGAAGTGATAAGTGGGAATCGTCTCGATTGTGATTTATCAAACTCCTCTAGGAAAAAGGGACTTTTAAAGGTTTTTAATATTTTTATTTTTATTTTATTAATAATAATAATTAAACTAACTAATAACTAACTCTATTATAATAATACTTAAATAACTATATTATCTCAATAAATTAACACAATCCATAATCAAAATCAATAAAATAGATTAACTTCAATAATAAATAAATATCTAAACAAATATCCAGAACAATGAAACATAAACTCGTTTTGCATTCCAAACATATAAATCAAATCCATATAGTCATGATCATATTTTATAAAGTATCGTAGATCATTAAACTCTAATTATAAGTAAGTAAATAGCCTTTAGCCAACCATTAATTTTACTTATACATACAAAAAAGCCACGTTCTAATTCTATTGAGCTAACCCCCTTATTCACACAAAGACATTAACTTCACGTAATAGAACTGCATTAAACTTTATGAGTACTTCGAACTACTAAATCTAACATCTTGGGAAAGCCACTTCATCACTAGATTTGAATCTCAAATTTGTCAATATTTAAACGGTGTTTGTCTTTCAAACAAACTTAGGTACTACTTAAAATAGATAATGAAACCATATATCACAATTAATACACATTCTAGGACATGCATGCAATACAAAAATCATGATTAAAATAAATAGATTTAACTTATAAAATTAGTGAATCAAAGAATATAATCAGTTTAAAGCATTTAGCATATATTCATCTCATCATAACTACATTGCAAAATGGATGTAGTTCACGTTCGGACTTGATTTAGATCAAACAAACTACTCACTCATAATCATAAATAACATTACAATAATATGAATAAAAGACATAGTTGAAAATACATATGAATTAAAATACTTGAAACTTCAAAGCAATGAAATAATATACAATGTATTTGAACTATGTAGACTATGGCTCTAATAACAACTAAGGCTTCAAGGGCTTCAAAGTACACAACAACAACAACAACAACAACAACAACAACAAGTCCCAAATTAATTGAGGTCTGCTACATGGATCAAACTTTTTCGTTGTGCTCGATTAAGTGCAATTGATGGTGAGCTTTCTAAACGCTTCAAAGTACGATCAAGGGAAGTTAATTTCGCAACACTAGGTCATTATTTATAATATTCTAAGTAGTAAACATCCCAAATCAACTCAAACAACTTGTAGGTATCTAAAATTCTCGTAATCTAACTCAACAATTCATAGCGATATTAGTGTGATAGAAATTGCTGGGAAAATCCAAGATTTTGAGCTCTCTGGCCTTTTCTTGTGTCCACTGATTTAGCTAGCGATTCATTGCCACTTAGGAATCAATGAGAATCACTAGTTCACATTTACAGATCTTCTTTGCTTCCTTAGTGATAATTCTTCATAGTCATCCTTTTTTCACTCATTTATTCTTATTCTCTATTTATTACCTAAAATATAAAAAACAAGAAAAACCCTATGTAATATAGTCTTTTACATCTAAAATCATCTTAAAATGAACTGTAAAACATGTCTAATTAATGACTTGTCAAATACTCCCAAACTCAGCACTTTGATATTCTGAGCAAAGGAATACTCTCAATCATATTCATTATTCTTCACTCGTTTAGATTTCATAAATACATACTCTTACTAGTAAACAAAAATGATCTTAAAACTTAAACATAGTACTTTCATAAAAATAAGAATCATGATAGAATAGAAAGAACTAAAGAGCAACCCCTTTATTTGACATTTCAACCTCCTAATTGTGCAATACACTTCAGAATTCAAAGTTAAATCAATCACTGAAGTCAAGGTACTACATTGGTTTTCTCAATCTCCACTGACAAACATCAAGCTTACGATAACTGATATAGAATCTCAAAATACAAAATCACTTAATTAATCTCATTTTTATTTTCACATAACACTTTAAAATATCACCATAATCAAAATCGATAGGAACTTTTATTCACCAATAATCATCATTTCATATTCGTTTGTTCAAATAATAAAAAGATATACTTCACTTAACTTAGCTTTAAGCAATCCACTTAAATCTTCAATTTGAAGAGTTTTTCATAAACTTCCTCTATTTTCTATATCTCTTTTTCTTCTTCTTCAATTACATAAATTCATTTTATTCTTCGTATTGTATTCCTACAGTTCCTTGTTTCATTTCCTTTGGAATCTATTATTATTTTTAATAGAAATTATTTCTTTCATTTTTCCTCCCACTAGATTCCCTCCATTTTCTTTGGAATCCGTGGGTCACTCTATTTTCTTCTTTAAAAACTCTTGTTAGCTCTTCTTACTTTCACTTTAGTCAAGGATGTACTTTTTCCAACTTAGTAAACTCTATTGGCTATTTTCCTATTTTCCCTTCAATTGTGGCATAAACCTTTAATACATATATATTAAAAACTTGATTAATAACCTTTGTATAACAAGATCCTTAGAAATATGTCTTGTTCATCTTGCACTATCATTTTGATCTTCTACCCATTATAATGTCTAACGCACAGTGATTAATCCCCTTTAAACTCCTCTAGTATATAAATTTAGGTGTAGTCAAATAGGGTATAACAATTCCTTTCCATAATGAAATTTATATTTTCATGGGTAATAATAATATATTATTTCCATTCAAATAATAATCATTTTCCTTACTAACTATAATGAAATGAAATGGGAAAATATTACTTGTATTGTGGAAAATTTGGAAATTTAACAAATGGATTCTACTTCTCGTTTCTTCTATACTTCGCATCTTCATACTTCACTTCGCTTAATACTCCCAAACTCATTCCAAACCTTATCCTCAAGGTTTAAGAATTAAGTAGGGTTTTCCAACAAAAGTAAAAATACCTCGTGAAGCATAAGTGAATAAATTGAATAATTACTGACATAACATAAGAATAAATTGAATAATTGAAAACGTCATAAATCTAAACATTCAAAGCATCATATAATTTAAAAGGACATTTCAAACCAATGTATACAATATAAACACATCAAAGCAAATGTATCATAGTAACACACCACATCATTCAAATCATAGAATTATAAACAAAGACCTCTTAATAATAACACTTAAGAAAAGATTACACAGAGAAAAGAAAAGCTTAGAACCAGCATCCAGACGTCACATCATTGCCATCATCTTCATAATCAGGATGTTGAGAGGTAGTTTACCTTAGGATCATAAAGGGTATAGTCTACTCCCTCTATCGGGTTATCTTCAGAAAAGAATCCCTGGTTTGGCATCCCCTGTTGGAGTGATGGAATGTGAATGTTGGCTCCCAAGCCTTGCGTCCTCATGGTCATGCGTCGCTCTGATCTATAAGTGCTTGAGCGATCTCACATTGGTATTGGAACGTGAACTCCTGATGTCTCAGATTTCTCATCTGATTATGCAAAATTGTCTGCATCATGACCATTTATGTGTCCTCTGCATCTACGCCAGTGAAGTCCTTTGCAGGTGGCTCTATGGTCCGATTAGTATGCTCATTATACGAAATTGTCTGAGTTTCCTCTAAGTTTCTTTAGTGACCTGACCATACTCTTCTTCCCTCCGTGGGTTCTTTCCTTTATATGGCATTTGTTTCTCGTTCGTCCTCTGAGTCAACATATCCCAGTACCTTTTTACACTTCTTAATGACGTTGTCAGTTATGGTCTTGTCCGAAAATACATCAAACTCGACTTCTCTTATCGAGATTTGGTTTTGATTGCAAAACTCAGTGATCTACAAGGGAAAAGGCAGTCCTTTGTTTTTCTTTGTGTTCATGGCGTTCCTAATCGATTCATAGATTATTCCACCAATGTCATATACCTGATCCTTTAGACTATATAGTATAATAGAGTCGCCTTATAGTTCAATATGTCATATTGTTGTTAACTAGGCTGTAGGCTTGCGTTCAAGAAAAAGCTCTAAGCTTTGGTAATTTTCCTAAATATTTTTGCTTTTATGTGCTTTGGGTACCTATCTAAATCAAAATGGAAACCATCCCCTAAAATAGCTTCTACACCATTCCTAATGGTCTCGTGGGAAATTTGTGTTTATACATGTACTTAGGTTTAGGGTACTCATTATGTTGCCTCAAATTTACTTCTGGTTAGCCATAATATTGGTTTATTCTCTTAGGTGAGTAGTCTACTGGTCATCCTCGGACTATGGCTACTTTCTTATTCTCATCTCTGTGCCTATTCGTATAGAATTCTCTAACTAAAATTTCACACTCCATTTCAATTGAGGATCCCGCATAATTACTGGTGTAGTAATCCCTGGTCAATAATCCCCAGTTACATTCCGTTATTCTATTTAAGATCCTAGGCCTGTACTTGATTTTTTGTGATATTAAAACCACTCTCCAATATAATCTTTCTATTCTTACTAATGTCACTCTCCATCTTAGCAATGTATTTGGAATTTATAAGGTTATTGGCATGGAAACAAATGGTGGGTGTCTCCTCAATCTCCTCCTCTCCTTCCGAATCATATTCAAAACTTGAGGGTAAAGAAGGCTCTTTAGGTACTCTAGTTTGAAGGTTATTCAAAGAAATCCTCATTAGCCTAATAGGTTTGGGTGGAGCTTTAGATTTTTGTTCGGGTTCTCTTTCAAGTTGTGCCTTTCCCTTCTCCTCTCCAGAACTTCTACCTTTTCCTCCGTCGATTTTATCAACTTTCGAAAATCATAAGTTCAAAAAGTAATAAAATTGTAAATGATAGAAACAATGTTGTCGAAAATAGTTTGGTAACATTTAAGACTTTATTTAAAAGGAGAAATCTATTAGGAAAGCTTAGTTTGAAATTAGTTCGTCGTAAATGTAAAATATACTTACATCAGAATGATAAGTAAAATGTAAACTATGAAAATTGGTTTTCTAAATATTATAAAGTAATTTAGTGACAATTTGTTAGTCTTTTCAAAATCATCGCAACTTAAATTGAAATAAAACCATAGTCAAACCCTAAACTCATTTCAAACTCACGTTTGTAAACTATTTGTAAATATGCGTAATTATTACAAGAATTTTGAAATTGTTTAATTTGTAAATCAAAGATCTATTTTATCAATATTCCTATGATATCTAAATTAATGAAGTTATTTGTGCAAGGCAATTAAATAAATTCCAATAAAACAATTTTGAACAGTACATATTGAAAAAATTGCAAAAATCCCCAAATCAAAAATTCAATGAAGTATTGATGTAATTACTTTCTTGAGAGTGAATTTGTCAAGATTAAGCTCTTGAACTCCTCTAGACCGTCCCTTCAAGCTCTAGGTCGAAAATTTCTAAAACCTTAGTTTGACTCAACATCCCCAAAATCAAGATTTTTAGTTTTAATGAGACTAGGTTAAAGTGAAAATCACTTAAATACTATGGTATTGAGTTTAGAATGGTTGAATCTAGGTAAGAAATTCAAATTGTGCATGTTGATTAGGGATTTTTGGTTTTAAAAATAAAAAATCGTGCCCAGCGATTCTTGTTTAAGTAGAATCACTAGGAATTGTTGAGTGTATTGAAAATATTTAAGCTGCTGAAAAATTGTATGACATGTCGATTTAACCAGCGATTCATGTTAAGTGGGATCGTTAGGGATCGCTGGACTCTAAATTTACATTGATTTTCCCGTGTACTACTACCGATTTATGCAGCAATTCCTGGTGTTAATATAAATCGTTGGGAATCGCTAGGCTTATTTAACTGTTTTTTTAATTGAACTAATAAGAAATTATTTATCATTCATAATAACTCATATCAAGGTAGAATTGACTGAAAACTCGAAAGTTTGAGTGGGACATATAATTAAATAAATACTTTTATTAAATAAATAAATAAGTTTAGAAGCAAGTAAATAATGTGACTTGCATAAAGGACATATACACAAAAACAACTCGAACACTACTCCTCAATTGGAATCTCCTTTGAGTTTAAATCTCAAAAATATTTCCAATACAATAGTTAAAAAGTGAGAGAATATAAACTACTAAACTAAACTAAATTCTTAATAAAATTAACTGAACATGAAATAAACTTAGAATACGAGGTTCCTCCCAAAGAGTGCTTTTATTTACTATCGTTGGCTCGACTCAACCCTTCCAGAATTAGTTTAGGTATCTAAACTTAAATTTAGGATTTTCCACTCTAGTACCATTCTAGAAAGTGAGTGCTTGGTCATTGATTGTCAGAGTAATTGTTTTGTTCTGAATATCCGTAATAGCATGAGTAGTGTCTAGGAAAGGTTGTCCTAATATTAAAGGAGGAACTTCATTGATAAATTATGGTATTACTAAAAAGTCTGTGGGTATGGTGTTGTTATCCACTTGAACTGGCACATACGTAACCACTCCTATTGGTTGAATCGAAGTTCCATCCAATAAAGAGAATCATTCAAAAGCAAGTGGATTCAACTATAATTGAATGTGTAGAAAGAAATATATGTGCATGAAATTTGCATTAGAGTTCGTATCACACTGAGTTCTGTAATACTAAGACCATTTGATTTTAATGTGCAAATGTATGCCTTTAGGATCATTAAGCTCTATAGGATTCAAGTTCGGCTTTTTCTTTTTCTTCGTGTATTTGGATGTTGAAACTTCCATCTTGTTAATGATTTTTCCATTCTCATGTTGCTTTACTCTCCATTCTTAAGTTACTTTCTCTTCTTTTGAAGTTTCTTCAACTGAATCTTTCTTTGAAATACATTTATCAGTTTCTATTGTTGTTGCATTTAATGCATAACTTTCAGCGTTAAAATTATCATAATAGCTTAAGTCTAAAAGTCATTATCTTTTATTTCATTATTAAATAACTTATCGCATTATTCATATGTGTCATAATTATGTTTATTATTAACCTTGAATCTGACAATCTTATCTTCATACTCCATAGATATTGTTCCTTCAGAAATATCTAGCTTAGTTCTAGCTGTCTTCGGAAAAAGGTCTACCTAATAGTATACGCAAAAGATTAGGTGATGTTGAATCTCCCATTTCCTTGACATAAAAATTTGTTGGAAATACTAAATCATGCACTTGTACTAGGATGTCTTCCAATAATCCGTACGGTTTAATAATGTTATTGTTTGCGAAAGTAAAGTTAATTGGCGCAGTAGTTAACGATTCTATTTTCAATGATTCATAAAGTTTAAGAGACATAACACTAATTGATGCCCCGAGATCACACATAGCAAATTCAATAGCAGAATTGCCTATTGTAATGGGTATGACAAACATTCCTGGTTCGCAACATTTCTCAGGCATTCTTTTTAAATATGAAATATTTTGTTCTAAGTTTTAATTAATCTCTAATTTCCCAAATGGTTTAGATAATTCTTCTTTAGATTCTTTTTCCCTAGCATGTGCTAATCGTTATGGAGCAGTAGAATTAGAATACATATCTTCATTTGACTTATAGTTATCGTTTACTTTTTCTTGTTTAATTAATTTAGAATTTTGTAAAGGTTTTTTGTAGGCTTCTACTTTGGCTAAATACCATGAGTATAGTCTTTTGAAAAAAGGTATATATATTTTAATAGCTCGGTCATACATTCCCTAGTGGGAATGACATTTTCCATCGCCTCCTCTTCTTCTTGGTCTATTGTCTTATGCATTTTGGCTTTCTTTTTACCTTTTTTGTTGTGTTTTGTTACATATTGTTTCTTTTTCATTTTCACAAAATAAAGCATTAACTCATCGTTGATTATTAGTGTTTGAAGGTTGAGTATTTTCTTTAGTTTGATTGCTTAGCTTGTTGATTTGTAGAGTCATTTCACTTAATTGGTTTTTTAGCTCTTTAATAGATATATCGATTTTAATTTGGTTGTGAGAGAATCGTGTGAAATTTTAATGACTTTGGGTCATAAAGTTGTGTGATATTTATTCTAGATTTGGTTACGTAGGTTGAATAGTTTGTTGAGGTTGTTGCATTATTGTTGATTGTGTTGGTGCTCTCGGTCTAAAAGTGGTATAGTTTTGATTTTATGGACTGTATCTAAGATTTGGATTCGGCTTTCCAATGTAATAATTGTTTTTATTGTATTGGTTCCTAGGCGAACCAGAATATTAGTTCATAATTGTGTTGACTTTTTCATTATTATCTTCTTGTAAAGTAGGACATGCATACGTAGGATGTGTAGCTTCATTATAAAATCCACATGGTTTAACTTGATTTGACCTATCGTTTAGTAGTAGCTTAACCATGTTAGACAATTCTTTAACTTTTTCGTCAAATTTATTAAAGGTTTTATTATTGACCTCATAAAGTTTGTTTCTTAATGTATCGGTCTTTTATACCATATTGTTTAGATTGTTTAGCCATCTTATTAATAGTTTCTTTTGCTAGAGTTGGTGTAACATCAAATAAGGATCCACCATCAACGATATCTAATAGTCTTTGTTCAAAATGATTTAGTCTTTTATAGAAATATTCTAATAAGGCTCTTTGAGTGTATCCATGTTGTGGACATGATGAAATTAATCTTTGAAATCTATCCCCAAATTCATTAAAGTTTTCATCGTCACTCATTTTCACGACTGTGATTTGCTTTCTATAAGTGCTAATTTTTCTTACAGGCATGTATTGATATAGGAAAGCTTCTAACATTTGAGCCCATGTGGTTATCGAATCTTAAGGAAGATAAAACAACCCATCTTGTGTTTAATCATTCAATATAAAAGGAAAAGCTTTAAGTTTGACTAGTTCTAACGTGCAGTCTTTAGGTTTCATCCCATTGACTTTGTGTTGATATTCTCTTATAAATTTTTATTGGACTTCATTGTCCTTACCATAGAAGTTAGGTATAGCACTAATGAATCTAGATCTAAGTTCAAATTCAGGAAATCCATCAGGATAGGCAATAATCATTGGTTCATAAGCAGTGACCTATTGATTAGCTTACCTAAAAGGGAGTTCTATATTATCATTATCATTATTATTAAGCTTAAAGCTATCATTGGCTTCCATTGTGGTAGCTTGGTGTCCTCTACATTGTTGTCGTCTTAAATAATGATTAAATGTCCTATCTACCACAAGATTAAATGGATGTAAAGATCCTGTGGAATTAGAACGATGAATTGGATAGACCATATAACGTCTAAAACTCCTAAGAAATTGTGTTTAAATTCCCAACGTCGCGAAAAAATGACACGTGTCGGGTGGTACAATAATTTCCCCTTTTATATTATACTTTAATTATTTTGTAGTAGTGATAAGAAGGAATCATCTCCACAGGGATTTATCAAACCTTTCTAGGAAAAAAAAGACTTTTAAAGGTTTTATTATTTTTATTTATATTTTATTATTATTAATAATTAACTAACTAATAACTAATAACAATATAATAATACTTAACAAACTATATTATCTTAATTAACTAACATAATCCAGAAACACAATAAAGAAAATAGATTAAATTCAATAATAAATAAATATCTAAACAAATATCTAGAACAATGAAACATAAACTCAATTGACATTCCAAACACGTAAATCCAATCCATATAGTCATGAGCATTAAACTTTATGAGACCTTAAAACAAGTAAATCTAACATCTTCGGAAAGCCACTTCAACACTATATTGAGATCTCAAATTCAACTAGGTTATTTCAACGGTGTTTGCCTTTCAAACAATCCTAGTTACTACTTTAAATAGATCATGAAACCATATAACACAATACACATTATAGACTATGCATGCAATACAAATTTCATGATTAAAATCAATAGATATTAACCTATAAAATCAGTGAATCAAGGAATACAATCGGTCTTTAGCATTAAGCACATATTCAACTCATTATAACTACATTGCAAAACAGATCTAGTTCACGATTAGACTTTTTTTAGATCAAACAAGCTACTCACTCATAATCATAAATAACATTGCAACAATATAAATAAAAGATATAATTGAAAATACCACATAATTAAAATACGTGAATATTCAAAAGTAGTTAAATAATAGACAATGTATGTAAACTATAGAAACTATGTAAACTATGGCTCCAAGAACAACCAAAGTTTCTAGGGCTTCAAAGTATAATCAAGGGCAATTAATTTCGTAACTCTAGGTTAGTATTTATATTATTCTAAGTAGTAAACATTCCAAACTAACTCAAACAACTCGTAGTTATCTAAAATTCCCGTAATCTAACTTAGTGATTTTAAGCGATTTTGGTGTGATAGGAATCGTTGGGAAAATCCAGAATTTTGAGCTCTTTGTTCTTTTCTTATGTCCATCGATTTAGCTAGCTATTTAGTGCCTCTCAAGAATCGCTGAGAATCGATAGTTCATAATTCCAGTTCTTCTTTGTTTCCTTAGTGATAATACTTCATATACTTCTTCCACTTTATTAATTCCTTTATAATCTTTTCTTTTTCGTTCATTTCTCCATATTTTCTATTTATTACTCGAAATATAAAAAAACAAGAGAAAACCCTTTGTAATATAGTCTTTTACGTCTAAGATTATCCTAAAATAAACTATAAAATATGTCTAATTATTGACTTGTCATAACGTTTTAATGAAACTTTTAAGGAAGAACTCTTCTTATTTTTACAAAAAATAAAAATTAAACATTAACAAGTACAAAAGGGAATGAAAAATTTCATTTGGTGTTCAAAAATGAAATGAATAAACTTCTTTGTATTTCAAGGATTTTTTTGATGTAATTTTGCTTTGATCTTAAAATAAGTTTTACTCTTGTTCAACAAATATGGTAGAGATTCCTTGAATGATTGAACTTAGACTAGCTTGGACCAGTTTGGGATGCATGAAACCTAAGTTTTACTGAATTTGAATGTTTTTAAATTAATGAAAATGCAAAGTATCAGTTTGTACCTATCTTATTATTTTATGGGTGGATATATAAACCTTCGTGTGGTTATGATTTACTCTTTAAATTGGATTAACCAAATTGATTTGAAAAGGTTTTTATAGTTGCTCGAAATACGATAAGGATTTTTGGATTTTTCTTGAAATAAGTTTAACTCGGTTTCAAAATTGGGTTTTTGATGAAAACTCAAGTCTTTGCAAAAGTTTTGATTCAGATTTAACCTCTTGATAATTGAGTTGTGTTTCTCAAGTTTTGATTGTCCTTGTGTAAGAAAAAATTAAATCTAAACCAGCTATCAATGGGTCTAATATAATAATTGAGGATCCAAAACTAAGGGTTAACTTGAAACGTAAGTATATGGAGTACGAGATATCAAACAAGAAGTTAAAGAATATTTTTAAAACAACTCAATGTGTCAATCTAGTGAATACAATGTAAATGGTGCACATTTTAGCAAGATTGCCATGTGTGAGGATCACATTCGCAAGTAGAAATTTGTAAATGTTGAAAGGACCCAGGACATGAGCTTAAAATAATACAAAACAAAGGCAACCAACACAAAGATAAATTATTCTAACTTAACTAGAAGTGAGTTGACTCATCAAATTAGGGATACCAAGATTTGATAAATCATTCTCGAAATGAATGAGGTACGCGATGGCAATATCATAATGAGAAATTAAGGAATGCCTCAAAACTGAATGCTTTATATGATTCAAAATTTGTACAACTTGAATGGTTTACATCATTGTTAATGATATCGTAATGAACCCAATGATAGGTGAATCCTTAAACTTGGGGATACCCGGCTAAAAGAATATCTTTGGTATGATTGTCTGGTAAAGGGCACGTGAGCTAACGACTATTGATTCAATATGGAACCTAACCTGATTGGTGGGGATAGTTGAATGAAAATAATGTCAAGGAATAAATAATGTAACTAATGCCACCTAAACTAAGTTAATGATGATTGAATCTTTGAAATTCGGGATCCTAAGATAGGATCGACCCATGGAAAAACAAATGAGTAAATTGGCGGGATTGAAAAATTATGAACTCAAGAGAGAAAACACTTACTACAACAGTTTTTTTGTAGCTGTAGGACTTTCAATGGGGAGTACCCTATCCAAAAACATATAATTTCTAAACAAAATGGTGACGTCATGAGAAATCGTGATAATCGCTTGTGAAAAGTAACTCGAGATTTCGTAATAAGATTGAATGTTAATGTAAGAACCAGGACTACCAAACTAGATGGTTTGAAAAAGATAAAGAAACAAATCAATGATAGGTTAAAGATTAAAATTAGGGATCATTAGTTAGGATCGACTCACAATCAAAGTTCATATCATATAATATGTATGATGGGATAGCTAGGGAGGATAAGGAAATGCCTTATGGTAGTTATGAAACATGAATCTCTGAGTGGAGATGACACCTTCAAAACTTGACACCATTAGGAACTGCTAAACAAAATATGTTGCTTACATTTGGAAGCCTCGGAGCTTAGCATAGTTTCAAAAGCAGAAATCCTAACCTGATGATGTAAAAAAACTTGAAAATCGAATTAAATGAGTAAGTGATAAGTTCACAAAGATGACTAAATTTTTAGGGTATCAACAAGTGGCGAGATGCACGACAATCAAGGTTGACTCCTTAACAAGTCACAAATGCATAGTATTTTATATGGCATGAAGACACACGTAAGATGTAGAATACTTGATGAGTTAAGGGATGTGAAATGGAACTACATTGAGATGAATCATTTGGTAAATGATAGTGACAATATAAAAATCTGAAACCATAATTGTTCGTATTGGTTAGGTTGATTAAGAATTTCTTTTGATAAAAGTAAAATTTGTGAACATATATTTTCTTGCAGTCGGGGTACCCTTGAAACATGCTTTAAATAATATGGCATGCAAATTATGCTTGTCTGAGTGCTAAGAACATAGTCCTGTACCTTAACTTTAGAGTATTGAATAAACAAATATAGAGTGTGAAAGTAGTAATGCATACAAATAACAAATTGAATTGTTGAAGGTGAATCATGAAATTGAAATAATTGGATAATGGTGAGCTACGAGTCCAAAATGACAATACCCGAGTTATGGGTTATATAATTCTCATAAAAAGACATGAATATCAAAATTAAAACATGAAAGTTAAATCACTCTTTTTCTTAGTGATAAAAAGTTTTAAACAAGTTATAGGAGCTAAGAGTTAGCTCAAAAAGTGTAAAGAGGTACTTGTGCACCAAATGTGAACCTATATAAACTAAAAGAATTTAAAATAGTCGCTCAAGATCGTGAAAGTCAACTCAAAATATAAACCTATAAGAATAAACATCGACAAACGTATGTTATAGTGATGTTAAGATGTTATTCTCGAGAGGAATACCATGCCTGCTCATTTATAGCCTTTACTAATATGTCGCAAGGAATAAGTTGTTCATTGATATGTAACCAAGATGGTAGTAAAGATGGTGCGCTATTGTTCATACTATATCGAGTAGTTATATTTATTCCTAGTACCAGTTGGTAGTATGGTTTTGTTGCCCGATAGGCAAAGAAACTTTTCGACATAGATAGGCAGTAAATCATAGCTCAATATGGTTCTCTCTACTTGTCGGTTGAATGATTAGGGCATACAGAGTACAAGAGAATACCAAGATAAGCGTGATGATATGAGGACTTGGTGGGTAGCTAAGGCATAATGACTCTATTGAGACCTATATGAAATAGGCCTCGTGAATTTCGGTCTGTGAGACGAAAATGATACTATTGAGATGTTAGAGTCAAGAGTGAGATTTTATTTCATGTGGGGTACAAGCAGACTTTATAGGTGCAAACTTTTGGGTTGTAATAATCTTTATGAATGAACAAGCCAGGATACATGTGTTTTGACAACCCCTTGCCTAATCTAAGGCACCGCCTGGCCTAACCCTGTCATTAATCCCTAATTTTATCCATGTATGACCTAACAACGTATTAGTCAGCCTTTTTCTCTTATTAGCCTCATTTTCATGTTCAAGATAAGTATTTTTCAATTCATTGTTATTCGTGATTTCAGAGTTAATTAAAACATTTTACAATTTATGTGTTATTCAGCGGAAGTCTTAACATTTTAGCGGAAGCAAATAAAGTAAATTTCTAAGTGTGGAAACAATGAAACAACGATCACATGTATATCGATCACAAAAAGACGATAACAGTGCAATAACATGTGTCTGGTCGGGGAACTATTTCATAACCCAAATATATATAACCCAAGAGTATGTAAAATACATAAAGTAAGTTATACATCAAAATATCAAAAACCTACAAAATCGATGATAGAAGTGTGCTCAAGGCTCAGAGGTAGTCGTCGATCTTTTCCTTGCCCAGCCTGCTACTCGACGAATCTGCACGTATTGTCATAAACAGGATGGTGAGTATAGTAATGTAGAAAGTATAACTAATAGACATTTATCCTCATTTCCAAGTATAATAGAAAGTATCTAAAAGCATAATAATCGCAAAAGAATGCCGAAACAGAAATATGCTATAAGATACTTTATTTAAATAAAGTGAGACTGACAGTAGGCTCAGTAGTAATGATCTAGGTCTAGTCGGCCGTGAGTTATATTAAATCAACCTTGTTCCATTATCTAGGGGCGTGAGCACTCTCATAAATGCTCATTATGTACATACATGTCGCCTACCCTGGGTCCTATTACCCAGTGTGCCGCATAAGTTAGTGGTAAGTGCTGACATCCCCGAGTCGAGTGATCTCGTGTGCTTTTAATCTCTATCAAGTAGGGGATCCTAGATACAATAAATACTTTCGTTGGTCAAGGAAAAACTCGGGCTCGGAATTCAAGACATGATTAAGTGTGATACTACGCACGTAAGACAATGAATATAATACCATAAGTTATTTCAATATATGACTACACTTATAGCATGGTATTTCCTACATTCATATCATATTTTTACATCACGAAATGACATAGCTTAGGCATGAGAACCAACAAAGTATCACAAGGATATATATTACAATTGAACAATAGCACAGTGAGTGCGAGAATAAGAAATAAGTCAAGGCATCCAGATTACTAAAACACAATCAGTCTAGAGGACTATAAATTCAATCATATAAGAGGGAATGAAATGAAGAGAAGTGTCTTAATTAGATTTATTAAAACTGACACAATAGTTCCTAGCTATAACGACCTCTGGACACCCCAAATCACGTACTCAAACTCTCGAGATCTTTTCCAAGGCTCTTTGTATCCATTTATAAGGTTGAGAGTGGGTTCAGGTTGTACATAGTGGGTTTAGATTAGGTTAAGTGATATTAAAGCCTTACAAGGAGTTACAAAATTTTGGCTATCTAGAAGTCCTAGCGCGTTAGGGTACTCTATTGAGCTAAAGGTCCCAAGCGTGGTATTAGTGCTCGTTAGTGTGCTGCCTACACTGGAAACCCTGAAATTTTGCACTCAGATTTTTGGGTTCCTCCCTAAATTAGGCCATCTCCTTAGCCTTGAATCCTTGTTTTCCACCATCAAGTACCTGATACATCCTCCCAAAAACAACAACAGCCTACCCTTCATATATGATTCATCAAACCATCAATATATGCAAGCATATTCATAAAAACTAGAGAACACACATTAACTTCAAAAATTCATAACAATTTGGTTTCAAATCGAAATTAGTAACTTATTAATAGCATGATTATCATCTCAAAATGAGCAATTCGAAAATGTTATTGGTTTTAGAAATTAACAACATCTATATAACTAAATTTTAAAAAATCAGTTTCCTATGTAAAAGTCCAATTTTGAACAAAACTTTGTAATTTCAAAATTCAGTGCTTAAAACCCATCTATACTTCAATTTTGATCAAACAAAGCTTAAAAGTCCTTCCAAATCAGTTTTGAACAAAAGCCCTTCGATTACCCATTCAATTGCTTCAAATTCAAAGAAACGAAGATGAGATTTGTTACCAAGGTTTCTATGTTGATGTGTAGTACTTGATCTCTAATCTTGAATGATAAATTAACTCCTTAGCAACTCCTAATTACAGCAACATATAATTTTTATTTGTATAAATATGCAAATGAGCACAAAATTACCTAAGTGTGGTATTTGTACTTACTAGGTGATCATGTGTGTACACATCCATCACTCGGAGATCTTATAGCTCATATTTGGTCCTACAACCCACTAATTTAAACTCCTTAACACACTTTTGCACAATTCTCATAATGATGGGTGGTAGCATGCATCTCGAGGCATATCAATGTGTCTATAATTTTTATTTGAAACTTTAGGCTTCTTAATTGATCCACAAAGAAAGAGCACCATAGCATATATAAATATTCCTACTTTAGCCACATTAGACTAATTATTATATATAAATTCCTACTATAGGCACATTAGACTAATTATTAAATCTTATTTAAGTAAAGTTAAGACTTACCATATCACTATCTACCCGGTCCCATGACTCGCACGCATTAGGAGGTGTGTCCCCACTCGCGTCTCGATGTTGATACACAAGTAGAAGTGACTTAATAAGTATATACAATACATTAGGAATAAATCACCACAAAACTAAAATATACATCGACCACGTGCCTTGGTCAGTGTGTGGCGGTCCCAAAATCCGAGGCTGTCGTGGGACTCGCAATGTCACATCACACGTCGCCAAGCCTTGCTGTGTACTGGCCAGCTTACCTTTGACGCCCAGCAACCTAACTAGTTGCTTACACGTTTTCTATTAAACCCTAGTTTAGCTAATAAATCTTCATTTAAGTATTAGTGATTTAGTTAGCCAATTAATCAAATTTTATCAAGTTATATTACAATTTTACAGCGAAAGTTTTTAAGTGAATAAATTATGCTATATTTAACAATCCTAAGTATTGGAAAAACTCAGCATAATAATACCATGTATATAGTAAAAGCGAAATAAATATAACAAAAGATCCATATACATGTATACAGTATTCTACAGTCCCTAAAACCCAACAAAACATAAATATATACATATTGTAGACAAACCCGAGTTGGCTTCACTATCTCAGAGGTAGTCACCCAATACCTCCTTGCCCTTGCTCGTAGAAGGATCTGCACTCGGTCACCCAATAAATACAGTGACGAGTCTAGTGAGTCAAGTCCCAAGAGAAGTCCACAAAATATTCATGTAATAAAACTAACAAACTACGAGACATGCGAATATAACACCTGACAACAGTAAGTCACATTCCCGTGAATGTATGTAACTTACGGCAAGCAACAATAGCAGCGAATAATGTAAGAACACATACTAATAAAGCGGGCTAAAAAATAAAGTAAAAATAAATAAATAAACAACCTAATAATCTGAGAAAAACCTTGACCGAAACTAGCCAGTGATCGATAAAATGTGACAGGAACCACGTACATACTTTTAGATTTACACTGACTAAAACCATAACTACATTAAACGGATGAACCCTTCTAAACGCTATTTCAAGTTAAGGGAACACCTTACATCCCTCCTGACGATCGTACATATATTCTATTGTCATCGATACGAGCACTAACATAAGTAACCCATGTAAGTGATTTAGTTAAAACCAATATACACGCAAATCGAGATTTGAGTGAAAACCATGTGTGCCTACAGCAGTCACAGATGTGATCCGGTATAGATAAAATAAAATCATGAATTATGTGAGGCATTCCAATTGGTTTACCCACCTCAATACGCGCTTCGACTTCCCCGAACTCCGGAAGCCTAACTCGCCTAGCTCCTCGATAATCAAACAATGGTCTTCCTAGTCCCTTGAAGTCTAATTTATGTGTCTAGTATGTTTACTAGTTGATTAGAAATGCATTAGATCAAGTTTCCCTAAAACAACCCTTTAAATTGAATTTTCATTTGTAAGTAGCGCGCTAAAGGGCCTGCCTAGCGCACAATATGTGTGTAGCGCGCTAGGGAGGAACCTAGTGTGCTACTGTTCTTCATTTCGAAGAACAGTCAAGCACCCAAACTGGATAACGCGCTAGCCACTCTAGATAGCGCGTTATCCGTGCAGGGTGATAGAATTTCCAACTCGAGAATTTAATCTCCAACACCCTAAACGGCTATCCGAGCGTTGATGAACCATTCTCCACTCAATAGGGACTATAAAAACTCCATTAATGAAAACTAAAACAAAAATTTTAATCAATTTGAAAAGTTCATATGATCATCCAACTTTCTAATTTCCACAATTTTAACCAAAATCAAGTTTAAAATGCAAATTAGCTGTTGTAATTGACTATGAATCTACTGGATATCACCTTACAACAGTAAGCTAGCATAAAAAATTGTTTTCGTCAAACTTCCCAAAAATTAGCTCATTTTCATGTGTAGGAGATGAATAAGATGATTACCTAGAGTTTGATCTCCTAAATTTGACCTCAAATGCTATGATCCAGCTCCTAACTTCTCAAAATCACAGCTTCTCCATCTGTGATTTGCATGAGAAAGTGAGTGAAAATCATGAAATTCCACTCATCAAGCTATATTTATAGTTTCCTTGTAATTTAATGTGTTATATGTATCTCGAGGACTATCGTAGAGCTCTCGTTTAAACTGTCCACTTAACATTATGACTCTAATGTGACACAAATCAGTGACACATCTTGCATAATTTCTTCAATCCAGGATCATACTAGGTTGATCAAATGTTTAAATAATTCCTACACAAACTATAGGAAAACCATTTATTTGATAAGTTAACTAAAATTAGGCACATTAATACATGTGATTGGTGTTCCTAGATACTTTTATTAATAAATTAGTGGTCCCACCAATCCCCGACTACCCGGCACCTGTTGCCCCTCACCTCGACACGCATCTCGAGATTCACCATATTTTAATTTATTTAATTAACTAACTTCGGCTATAGTTTAATTAGACACCATGTACTATAGTTAGCCTAGTCTAACATCTCCATTCACTCCTACATGATTCCTACGTAGACACGCTTCCTAAGGTAACTCCCCGTCACACCAACTTTCCCGATAGCAATGTATACACATGCGATGCAATACAATAATAATAATTTTAAACACCACATATAAACAACCATCATTCATAAATAACATATTATCTCGGTTCTCGGGTCCGAGTCAACCGAATTGTACATGTAACGCTTGAATTACGATCGTTAATCCTTGAGATTGACACAAATCCTAGTTTAATTAATTTAGGTCATTACACAGTGCGCGTATCTCGATGCATATCCCACTTAACGAGTCAGTGATCTTGATTATTGACGAAACTAAGATTAGAAATTTAGGCCGTGACAGGTGTACCTTTCTTTTACTTTCTAGGGTGAAAGTTCCTAAAGTGTGGATGTTGTAATGACCTAAAAATTAAAAAATATTTGGTGTTTCAATAATTTTACATTTTATTAATGTTCGGTGTGCTAAATTGGATGTATTATATGGTATGAATCTAAATTTGGTGAAACTTCAAGTTTATAAATGGTCTAATTTGAGTTAATTATGAGATTTGACTACATGGAAAACCCTACGCTAACTAGTTCTAGTATAAATAACTTGTTATAAACTCTATCCCCTATTTCTTGTTCAAACGACACTAAAGATTAAGTGAGAAAAGGAGACGAAAGCTTGGTTGGGAGATTCATGGTGGTGGTAGTAGTGCTCTAAAAGTTAAGAAAGTCTCATATATAGGTAACACATCCTCCCTACCATCTCTTTTCTTGATTTAGTGAGTTACAAACTTGGATTTGACTCAATAATAATGGATAACTTTGTTTTGGGTCTTTTGTTGTTGATTTGAGAAATTTTGGACCCATTTGAGGTGTTTATGAGGTTAGAAAACCTAAAAAATGGGGCAACGTCATCGTTAGAGGGCAAGCAGCAGACCACCGCCACCGCCGAACACTGGCGGAGGCCCCCCACAAGCACATGGTGCACTAGGAAAAGGAGGTCGTTCTACCCATGTAGACTAGGGGTAAAATCGAACCTTGTTCCTCAATCCAAGGGTTAGCTTACTAGGGGCCAATTGGGCTCCTAAATCGGAATAAAGGGTCAGACTTGCCTCTGAACCGATTTTAAAAGGCAGAATCACCCCTGACTTAAAAAAAATAAAAATAAAAATAAATATTAATAATAAAATCAAATCAAAATAGCCCTTTTTGCCTTGACCACTCGATGGGGGCGCACTTTCGCGCACCCGGAAGGAGAGTTGGCTGGTCCCCCTAGATCCTCGTACCCGGCGACAGGGGACCCGCGGGATTCGTATTAGTGAACCCTAAAGTGAATTTAAAATAGAGAATTGAAATAAAAAATGTGACTTGTCTACTTATGTAATGTGTCTTGAACTGGCTAGATTCGCAAGGCAGATCACATTGAGCCCCGAATGCCCACGATTCAGGAATAAATATCGCGGCGAGTCGAGGTAAGTGGGGAGCTTGCTCCATAATCAAATAAGCCTTGATATTAGTTATGTTATGACATACATTTTTAATTAGAGACTTGGGGAATTGGTTGCATTGTGTTAATGATTTAATTCTACTTACCTATGGGATATCTGTGTGTTTGCACCAAACTCGATGTTTTGGGCCCAACCAGTGTGGCATCTAACACCAAGGGCCTACTACTCAAATAATCAACACATAGGTTGTCACAAGGATTACCTAGTTCTAGGTAAGGAGTTGGATTATGCTCTCCTGGGTAAGGAGTTGGGATTACCCTCTCTTGGGTAAGGACTGGGACTAGTTCCTCATAGAAATCCTTGTGACCGGTTATTATGGATATGAGCAGTGGCTAACTTCTCATGGAAACTTAAGTAATTTTGGTGCACATATCAATGATGGCTTTGGTCGAACCTACTATTGGTTTGATGTGACTTATGAGAAGGCACATAAGGCATATGTGTCGTCTAGTGGTTGCCATCATCTTGATTGTTAGCAGCCTTCTCTTGATGTGAGCCTTCTAGTACTATTAGCTATTTATTTGATTTTAAGATTATTGAAATTAGGTTGTATTTAAATAAGTCTTCTGGGTAGAATGAACCTTACTCTCCTTTAGTCTAAGCTACTTGGTAGTATTTGAATTGCTTAAGTTACTTTGAGGATTTAAAAACCTAATTATAGTTTCATAGTACTTCATATGGATTTCCTTTTTTATTTAAATTCTGCAATTATCTATCTAGATGCACTAGTTTGATATTCCAAAAGTTGTTTTAGCCATACAAGATTGTTTGCACAGGTTTGATTCGTGTATTGGGCCCGAGTGGCGATCTAGGCCAAGTGACCCGACCCTAGGACAAGTGAGGCTTGTCATTATATACCACAGTATTTATTCAAAATTATAAGATAATTTAGGCTTTGTTTAATAAAGCTAGCTCTTTAATAACCTAGTTCGAAGCTATGATGATTAGAATGCTAACTTGGAATAGCATTTATAATTCTAGTTTTTATAATAATCTGCTTAACCTTAAATCCTAACATAATCTGTTAACTCATCGAGGGATCCAATCTATGATTTGATTTCTTGTATAATGGAATAAACTATTTATATCATTACAAATATTAGTACGACTAAACACTATCCCAAGCCAAGTATAAAAAATGGATACTAGACCTTATACGCAAAGGTTGTGCCTTTATGAGAACTTTTCTATACCAGTACTAAATCTAGAGACGCACTAAAGGCACCTTTGATGTTTATAAGGGCAAGCTAATATATATTTTAGTGAAGGGCATATGAGTCATTTCCAAGAAGGGTTCAAAAAAATTAAATCACTGGGTGCTCTTCTGCAGAGCTAGGGTGCCTTTAGCGCGACTCTAAATTTAAATTGGCTTACCAACAAACTAGAAGCTCCAACGATTTGATACATAGTCAAGGGTTTAAGTATCGACATGCTCAAACAACAACAACAAAATCCTCAACACCTCAATCCCAATTTAGTTGGGGTTTGTCAGGGAGAATCACTAGGAGGATTTTGTGTATTGTTACATGTTTTATGTGTGGAGGGATGTAGTGATGTAATCTATATGAGTGTGTAACAACCAATCAGAGTGTGATAGTCTGGCTATGTAAATGTGTTTGTACCATCCAGATGCAACACATCTGATGGTTCTCATGTACACAAATGTTGATATAAATATATGCAAAATATATCAAATCTGATCATTTTGATCTAATATGGTTTTTGTCTCCAACGCAAGCTTCATCTTCTTCATTGAAGCTAGGTTAAACTTCTTGTTCAATATGGTATTAGAGCCCTAAGAGGCCAACACCAAGGTAAATCAATCATCTGGATCTGTGAATAGTAGATTTGGAAGCACTAATTCGGCACCGATGGAAAGCAACGCTAGATCAAGAAGCTCTGGATCTGAATCTAAAGTTTTTGGTAACTCTCGTAGTCAAGTTTCAATTCTTAAGTCGGATAAATTAAATTTCCAGTTACAGAAATCCATAGTTCTTCCTCTAATACAAGGTCAAGAGTATGATAAGTATTTGTTTAGCGAACGTCCATGTTCGGATCCATTTCTTAAAGAATTAGTCACACTAAATCCAGAATACAAGAAGTGGAAGAAAGATGATTCCATACTTTTTGCATCACTTCTAAATGTTGTCATACTGAAAATCGAAACTCAGGTAATTGGAGCTGGAGTCACCACCCAAAATTAGGCATGGAAGGTGATTGAGGAGTATTGTGATTCTCATAATAGATCTCAAGTTAAGTTCTTCAAGATCGAATTTCAGTCGACCAAGAAAAGCTCATCAATAATGTCAAAGTATTTGTCCAAGATGAAGGCACTGACTAATAACCTAGCTAAAATTGGACCTCTGATCTCAGTCTCAGATCTGATCACTTCAGTAATCGCAAGGTTAAATATGGAGTATATATTGGGTTTTTAGGGTTCAAAATGTAACGAGAATTTTAAATTTTTTATTTCGAAGCCCCAACAAGATCAAATCCAAATTCCATTAAATTGATTAACAAAAGTAAATCATAAGTTAAATGCTAGTTTGCTACTCTATGTTTATCGATGTTTAAGACGCTGCCAGAGGCGAGCGTTCTATATCAAAAACCCACACACAAACAATGGTCGAGAATCCAAATGCTAGCATAAAAAAGAACACGAAAATAATTATCTGATCTCCCTAAAAACTCTAGAAAAACAGACAAACCTTACTCGTTTTCTAAAAACAAAAATTAGATTTCGATGCTAATTTATCCCATAATGTGAATTCACTTAACACGCTTATTTATAGAACCCTCAGGTAAGTAAATTACCATCGTACACCTACTTAAAGCGGTATTAATATGACACATCATTAGGACTTATTATATTACGAGTTTTATCATATAAAATTCATTGTTCCGAGTCATTTAAAATTCTACCAAACCATTCTTAGTGTGTGACTCAATAGGTTCGTGTAACGTTGAATGTGAACTAAAACCATATTTGGTATACGATTCATAAGCGATATCTAACAAGGCATTATGACTACCCAAGTTACATGAAGGTCAAGATTGATACAATATAGTCAATAATGGATATTGGCAAGTCAATACTTACTTACTTAGACATGTTTTATAGTTCATTTTAAGATGATTTTAGATGTAAAATACTATATTACATGTGGTTCTCTTATTTTTAATACTTCATGTAATAAATAGAAAATATGAAGAAATGAACGAAAAAGAAAATATTATGAAGGAATTAATCAAGTGGAAAGAGTATGTGAAGAGTTATCACCAAGGAAGCAAAGGAAGAAATGGAGAATTGAACTTTTGATTCCCCTCGATTCCCAAAACACCAAAATCGGCTGGCAAAATCGGTGGTTCCAGTGAGCTTCAAATTATGGATTTTTCTAGCGATTCCTCACTCACCCAAATCGTTGAAACAGATTTTGAGAATTTTAGATGACTACAAGTTGTTTGAGTTGGTTTTGGATATTTACTACTTAGAACACTATAAATTATGCCTATGGTTTCAAAAATAGTTGTCATAGAGTACTTAGATCAATATTTCTCTAGGAGCCATTTTTATTGTTTTGTTATTTTATTTTGGAGAAGATTTGAAGATTTAGTATTTATTCCAAAGGTATTTATCTATGTCTTTTATTTATATTATTGAATATTATTTATGATTAAGAGTGAGTAGTTAATCAATCTAAACAAGTTCGAACGTAAACTAGATCCGTTTTGCAATGTTATAATGAGAAGATTATATGATTAATGCTTTAAATCAATCGTATTTTTTGATTCACTAATTTAATAGGTTAGTATCTATTGATTTTAATCATGATCTTTGTATTGCATGCATACTCTAGAATGTGTGTCGTGATATTTGGTTTCATCATCTATTTGAAGTAGTAAGATTGTTTGAAAGGCAAACACCATTTAGATGTCTTATGTGAATTTGAGATCTAAATCTTATGTTGAAATGGCTTTCCGAAGATGTTAGATTTAGTAGTTCGAGGTTCTCATAAATTTTAATGGGGTTTTTTTGCGTGAAGTTAATGTATTTGTGTATTCAAAGGGGTTGGCTCAAATTGAATTAGAACGTGGTTTTTCCACCGATATAAAGAGAACAAATGGATGGCTAATGGTTGTTTACTTACTTGTGATTAGAGTTTAATGAACTATCTTACTTTATAAAGTATGCTCATAAATATATAAGGATTGGAGTAACATCTTTGGAATGCAAACAGGTTTATGTTTCATTTTTTTGTATATTTGTTTAGATATTTATTTACTATTGAATTGAATTTATTTGATTGATTATGAATTTTAATTGTGTTAATTAAGATAATATAGGTAGTTAAGTTTTATCATACTATAGCTAATTATTAGTTAGTTTAATTATTATTTTATAATTAAGTAAATTAAAAGTAAAAATAATAAAAACCTTTAAAAGTCTTTTTTCCTAGAAAAATTTTATAAATCCCTGTGAAGAACATTCCCACTTGCCATTACTACGAAATAATTAAAGTATAATATAAAAGGGAAAATTATGATACACGCTCGACACGTGTCAATTCTTAGCACCATTGTCGGGGATTTAAACACAATTTCTTAGGAGTTTTAAACGTTGTAGGGTCTATCCATTTTGTCGTTCTAATTCCACAGGATCTTTACATTCATTTCATCCTAAGGTAGATAGGACATTTAATCGTGATTTAAGACAACAACAATGTAGAGGACATCGACCTACCAAAGTGTAAGCCAATAATAACTTTAATCTTAATAATAATGATAACGATAATAGAGAACTTACTTTAAGGGAAGCCAATCAAAATGTCATTGCTTATGAACCAATGTGCATTGTCTATCTCGAGGTATTTCCTAAATTTGAACATAGATCTGGATTCATTAGTGCCCTACCTAACTTATACGGTAAAGACAATGAAGACCAATAAAGATTTATAAGGGAATATCAATATAAAGGATGAAACCTAAAGACTGCAAGTTAAAACAAGTCAAACTTAGGCTTTTCCTTCTGTATTGACAGATCAAGCACAAGATTGGTTTGTTTTATCTACCTCAAGATTCGATAACCACATAGGCTGAAATGTTAGAAGCTTTCCTAGATTAATGTATGCCAGACAAGTCAATAATTAAACATGTTTTATAGTTCATTTTGGGATGATTTTAGACGTAAAAAATTATATTACACGAGGTTTTCTCTTGTTTTTGATATTTCAGATAATAAATGTAGACTATGAGAAATGAAGGAAAAAGGTAAGATTATGAAGGAATTAATAAAGTGGAAGAAGTATACAAGAATTATCACCAATGAAACAAAAAAGAACTGGACTTTCATACCAGCGATTCTCAGCGATTCCTGGAAGGCAATGAATTGCTAGCCAAATCAATGGACATAAGAAAGGATCAATGAGCTCAATTTTTTGGATTTACCTAGCGATTCCTATCACACCTAAATCGCTATGAATCGATGAGTAAGTTCTCATGAATTTTAGATAACTAAGAGTTGTTTGAGTTGTTTTAGGATGTTTACTACTCACTCCAGTCAAAAATATAAGCTTTTCTAGCAAAAACTTCTTGGTCAAAATTATAAGTCTATTTTGGAATTCGAGAGTGTATATATTATTTTTTTACTAATTATACCCTTATACAATTCAAATATTTATGATTCTTCAATTCATTTAATGTCAAAGGGTGTATATGTGAATTACACTTGTAATTAAGGTTGTCTTAATTCTTGTGCCCTTACCTATAACGACTTATATTTGTGACCGGAGGGAGTACATAAAATACTATAAATGTTGGCCTAAGGTTACAGAATTAGTCGCCCTTGATTACGTAGATAAAAATCTTATTGCTCTAGGGAGATTCACTCTCAAGAAGGCAATTACCTCAACCCTAACTCTTTACTTCACCAAATTTTTTATTCGGGATTTTCGTAAATTTTCAATATTTTTCAAAACTGATTTATTGGAATTTATTCAATTGTCTTGCACAAATAGTTTCATTGACTCTAATAGACTAGGAATAGTGATCACATTGGTCTTTGGTTACAAATTCAACAATATCAGAATTTTTGCTAAAATTAAGCATATTTGCAAATGGTTTACAAATGCGTGTTTAAAATGAGTTTGGGGGTTTGATTATGGTTTTATTTCAATTTAAGTTTCTATGATTTTGGAAAGACTTGCAAATTATCACCAAATTACTTTACTAGATTTATAAAACCGATTTTCAAGCTTATATTTTAGTTATCACTTGATGCTAAAATTATTTTTCATTTACGACGAATTTCAAACTAGTTGTCCAAATAGATTTCTCCTTTTAAAATAAAGTCTTAAATTTTATCGAGTTATTTTCAACAACATTGTTTCTATCATTTACAAGTTTGTTAAGTTCTTGAACTTGTGATTTTGCGAAAGTTTATGCAATGGTCAAAAAAGGAAAAGGTAGAAGTTCTCAAGAGAAGAAGGAAAAGGCACAACTTGTAGAAAAACCCAAACAAAAATTCCAAGCTCCACCCAAACATGTTAGGCCAACGGGGATTTTGATGACTAACCCCCGAACTAAAGCAACTAGAGAGCCTTCTCCACCTTTAAGTTGTGAATATGATTCGAAGGGAGAATAAGAGATTGAGGAGACACCCACCATTCCTTTCCATGCCCATAACCTTATAAATGCCAAAGCCATTACTAGGATGGAGAGCGACATTAGTAAGAATAGAAAGATTATACCAGAGAGGGGTTTCAACATAAAAAACAAAGTCAAATACAGGCCTAGTATCCTAGATATAATAAGGGAAAGGAACTGAGGATTATTGACTAGGGATTACTACGCCAATAACGATGTGGGACCCTCAGTTGAGATGGGGTGTGAGATTTTAGCTAAAGAATTCTATGCGGACAGGCACGGAGATGAAAATAAGAAAGTAGCTACAGTTCGAGGAAGACCAATGGACTACTCACTTGAGAGAATAAACGATATTATGATTTACCTGAAGTGCATTTTAGACAACATAATAAGTACCATAAACCTGAATACATGTATAGATATGGATTTCCCCACGAGACCATTAGAAACGATTTAGAAGCTATTCTGGGGGATGGTTTCCATTTTCACTCAAACGAGTACCTTAAACACATACAAACCAGAAATTTCAAGAAAATAACCAAAGCTTATAGCTTTTTCTTGAACGTGAGCATATAACCTAGTTTACAACACAACGACATAGTGAACTATAAGGTAGCTCTCATAAACCACATGGTTTAAAGGATCGAGAACATTGATATTCGCCGAATAATTTATGAATCGATTAGAAAAGCCATGACCATGAAAAAAACAAAGGACTATCTTTTCTTTTGATGATCACTGAGTTTTGCAAGCAAGACCAAGTTCTAATGAGAGGAGTCGAGTTTAATGTATTCCTGGACAAGACCATCACTGACGATGTCATTGAGAAAGACAAGAAGGTACCGAGATACGTTGACTCATAGGACAAACAAGAGACAAACACCACATAAATGAGAGAGACCACAAAGAGAATAAGTGTACGGGCATATAACGAAGAAACTTAAAGGAAACTCAAACTACAGAGTACCATGAGTAGGTAAACCAGACCATTGAGCCATATGTAGAGGACTCCATTGGCGTAAATGTAGAGGACACAGAAATGGCCATGATGCAGACAATCTTGCGTAACCAGATAAGAACTCTAGGACATCAAAATTTCATATTCCACAACCAATGTGAGATTGTTCGAAGCATCTATGGATCAAAGCGATGTTGGACCAGGAGAACTCAAGGCGCAGATGCCAATATTCAAATTTTATCACTCCAGCTGCGGATGCCCAATCAGTGAATCTTTACTGAAGATAATCTGGTGGAGGGGATAGATTACACCCTCTATGATCTTAAGGCAAGCTACTAGTCTCAACAACCTAATCATGGGAATGATGGTGATGATGCGGCGTCAGACAGCGGTTCTGAGATATTTTCTTCTATGTGTAATCTTTTCCTGAGTTTTATTCATGTAAGGTCTATGTTTGTAATACTTTGAATGAATGTAGTATGTTATCATGACACATTTGCTTTGGTATGATTTCACACTTTGATACAATGAAATGGTTTGATGTATTAAATGCAATTCAATTCTATGCAATTATGTAGGGATATGTTTACATTGTCTTTACTTATTCAATTCATTCTTATGTTCATTAATTAATTTATTCTTTTATGCTTTATGAGGTATTTTTATTTTTGTTGGAAAACTCGACTTAATTTTTAAACCTTGAGGACAAGGTTTGGAATGAGTTTTGGGGTATTAGGTGAAGTGGAGTATGAAAATGCGAATTATAGAAAAAACGAGAGGTAGAATCTAGTTGAACATTGTGAATTTTTCAAAATTTTCCACAATAAAGGTAATATCTTCCCATTTCATTTATTTTACTTAGGAATATGATTATAATTTGAAATAGATATGATATTTTTATTACCCATAAAAATAGAAGTTTTATGATGGAAAGGAATTGTTATACCCTATTTGACTTCATCTAGATTGTGTATACACTAGAGGAGTTTAAAGGGGATTGATTACATTATGTTAGATATTATAATGGGCGGAAGATCAATACAATAGTGCAAGATAAACAAGATAGGTTTCTAAGAATCTTTTTATACAAAGATTATTGATCAAGTTTATATATATATATAAATGAAAAAAAATTATGCCACAAATGAGGAGAAAAATACGAAATAGCCCATAAACTTTATTTTGTTGGAAAGAGTACTTCCTTGAATATAACGAAAGTGAGAAGAGCTAACAAGAGTTTTTAAAGAAAAAAAATAGATAGACCCACAGATTCCAAAGGAAATGGAGCAAAAAAATCTAGTGGTGGAAAAATGAGAGGAATAATTTCTATAAAAAAATAAGAGAATCCAAAGGAAATGGAGCACACAACTATAAGAATACAATATAAAGAAGAAATGAATTTATGTAATTGAATAAGAAGAAAGAGAGATATAAGAAAATGAATGAAGTTTATGAAAAACTCTTCAAATAAAAGATTTAGCTCGAGTGCTTATAGCTAAGTTAAGTGAAATATATCTTTTTTCCAACAAATGAATATGAAATGATGATTATTGGTGAATAAAAGTTCTTATCGATTTTGAATGTGGTGATATTTTAAGTATTGTTTGAAAAATGAGATTGATTAAGTGATTTTTGTATCTTGAGATTCTATATTAGCTATCATAAGCTTGATGCTTGTTAGTGGAGATTGAGAAAACCTATGTGGTGCCTTGACCTTGGTGATTGGTTTAACTTTGAATTCCGAGGTGTATTGCATTATTAGGAGGTTGAAAGGTCAAATAAAAGGGTTAATCTTTAGTTCTTTCAATTCTATCACGATTTTTATGATTATGAAGGTAATATGTTTTTATTTTAAGGATCATTTTTGTTTAAGAATCGGAGTATATAATTAATAAATCAGCACAAAAAAAGAAAGAGAATATGATTGACATTATTCCTTTGCTTGGGATAGCAAAGTGTTGAGTTTGGAGGTATTTGATAAGTTAATAATTAGACATGTTACATAGTTCATTTTAGGATGGTTTTTGAAGTAAAAGATTGTATTACATGGATTTTTCTCTTATTTTTGATATTTCAGGTAATAAATGGATAATATACAAAAATGAAGAAAAAAGGGAAGATTATGAAGGAATTAATCAAGTGGAAGAAGTATATAAGAATTATCACCAAGGAAGCAAATAAGAACTGGACTTTTGTACCAGTAATTCTCAGTGATTCCTAAAGGGCACATAATTGCTGGCCAAATCGATGGACACAAGAAAAGACTAGTGAGCTCAATTTTCTGGATTTACCCAGCAATTCCTATCATACATAAATTGCTATGAATCAATGAGTAAGATCTCGTGAATTTTAGATAACTACGAGTTGTTTAAGTTGTTTCGGGATGTTTACTGAATACTATAAATACTAGCCTAGGGTTATGAAATTAGTTTCCCTTGGGTACGTAGATCAGAATTCCATTGCTTTTGGAGTCATTGTCTATTATTTTCATATTTTATTGCTTTTAGAGAAGATTGAAGATTCAAGTCTTTTAATTCAGATGTATTTTTAATTATGTCTTTTATTTATATTATGGCAATGTTATTTATGATTACATAGTAGTTTGTTTGATATGAATAATGTACGAATGTGAACTAGAGCCATTTTGCAATGTAGCTATGATTAGATGAATATGTGCTTAATTCTTTACACCAATTGTATTCTTTGTTTCACTGATTGAATAGGTTAATATCTATTGATTTTAATCATGATCTTTGTATTGCATTCATAGCCTAGAATGTGTATTGTGATATATGGTTTCATTATTTATTTGAAGTAGTAACTAGGATAGTTTGAAAGGCAAACACTTTTAAATATCCTAGGTGAATTCGATATCTAAATCTATTGTTAAAGTGGCTTTTCGAAGATGTTAGATTTAGTAGTTTGAAGTTCTCATAAATTTTAATGTGGTTCTATTGCGTGAAGTCAATGTCTTTGTGTAAACAAAGGGTTAGCTCAATAGAATTAGAACGTGACTTTTCCACCGGTATAAGGAGAACAAATGGTTGGCTAAACGTTGTTTACTTACTTATGATTAGAGTTTAATGATTTATCTTACTTTATAAATTATGCTCATGACTATATTAATTGGCTTTACATGTTTAGAATGTAAAACAGGTTTATGTTTCATTGTTATGGATATTTGTTTAGATATTTATTTATTACTGAATTTAATCTATTTGATTGATTGTGAAATTGGATCGTGTTAGTGAATTAAGATAATATAGTTAGTTAAGTATTATTATATTATAGTTGGTTATTAGTTAGTTTAATTATTATTATTCAACAAAATTAAAAATAAAAATAATAAGAAGTTTTAAAAGTTTTTTTCCTATAGAAGTTTGATAAATAATTGTGGAGACAATTTTCACTTGCCATTACTACAAAATAATTAAAACATAATATTAGAAGAGAAATTATTGTTCATGCCCGACATGTGTCAATGGCTGCAAGAAAAATTAGTACTTATAGCAGACAAATCACAGTCGTGAAAATGAAAGACGTTGATACTTTTAATGAGTTTTTTGTTAGATTCAAAAGATTAATTTCATCTTTTCACAACATAGATACACTGAAAAAGCCTTATTAGAATACTTCTATGAAGGACTAAATCATTTTGAATAAAGACTATTAGATATCGTATGTGGTGGATCATTATTTGATGTTACACAACTCTAGCAAAAGAAGATATTAACGAGATAGCTAAACAATCTAAACAATATGGTGAAAAGACTGATACATCAAGAAAAAAAGTTTATGAGGTTAATAATATAACAAGTAATAAATTTGATGAAAAAGTTGAAAAATCATCTAACATGGTTAAGCTACTACTAAAAGATAGATCAAATCAAGTCAAACCATATGGATTTCGTAACGAAGTTACAAATCTTACGGATGCATGTTCTACGTCACGAGAAAATAATAATGAAGAAGTTAACATGGTTATGAACCAATATTTTGGTTCGTCTAGACACCAATATAATAACAACAATTGTTAAACCGAAAAATCAAATTCAAACCTTAGCTACGGTCAACAAAGTCAGAATTATACAACTTATAGACCGAGAGTACCTGCACAACCTACGCTAATGCAACAACCTCAGCAAATTATTCAACCTACGCAATCAAATTTAGAACAAATATTACACAACTGTATGAGCCAAAGTCATCGAAACTTTACGCAAATTTCTCAAAATCAAATTAAAATTGATACATTTATTAATGAGCTGAAAAATCAATTAAATCAATGACTTTGCAAATCAACAAGTTAAGCTATCAAACTAAAGTAACAACTCAACCTATGAACAAAACTAATCTAGCACAAGTTGACGCTTTATTTTGTGAAAATGAAAAAGAAATGAATATGCAAGAAAAAACACCAAAAAGAGGTAAAAAGAAAACTAAAGTACCCTAGACAATAGAACAAGAAGAAAAAGAGATGATGGCAAATGTCATTCCCACTAGGGATTGGATGGCCGAGCAACTAAAACACTAACATTTTCTTAAAAGGCTATACTAATGGTGTTTAGCCAAAGTGGAAGCCTATAAAAAATCTCTACGAAATTTTTAATTAATTAAATAACACAAAGCAAATGATAATTATAATTCGAATGAAGATATCCATTCTAATTCTATTGTTCCGCATCGATTAGCAAATGCTAGGGAGGAAGAACCTAAAAAGACATATCTGAACCATTTAGGAAATTAGAAACTAATGAAAACTTAGACACTACAAAAAAGGAATATTACCAATGAAATTTAGCAACGGAACCAATTATGTTGCTATTTAGAAACGGAATAGTGATAGATTAGAAACGGATAGCAAATTTAGAGTTTAGTGATGTATTAGCAATGGAATAGCCATGGAATTTTAGAAACGAAAACTATTCCATCGGTATTCAACGCAAAACTTGGCACCAAAATTTCCCCTCAAACATTCCGTTGTTATTCCATTGGTAAATTTAGTACTCAAATTTCCCCTCAAAACATTCCGTCACTATTCTATTGGTAACGTTAGCGCCCACATTTCCTGTCTAATATTCTGTTGATATTCCGTCGCTAATGAGTAACGACGGATTAGGTTCAAAGTGGGGTGCGCAAGTGGTAACATGAGTACTAACGGAATGGCAAAGGAATAACTATTCCATTGCTATTCCGTTGCTAAATCAAATTACCAACGGATTGGCAAAGAAATAACTTATTCCGTTGCTATTATATTGCTAAATTAAAAATTATGTCTTTAATTTATTTCCCTCAAATATATATAGTCACATTTATATGGGGGAAATTAATTAAGGGCTAAATATTTATAGTTAAATATATATAACTATATTAAAAGCATGAATAGGGACCGTAAAGAAATGTCAATTTTGCCCTTTATTATGTTTTATTTTCTAATATTTATTAAGGGCTAAATTTCGTTTGAAATTTTTTTTGAGTTGAAAGTCATTTGGAAGTACAATTATATAAATATCAATTAGGATATCCTAATTGTGATTAAAGTGATTTTTTTGATTTCTTTATTTAGCTTAGTACGATTATTTAATTGTGCAATTTATCTTCCAAATGTGCGATTTACCAAGATCCAAAATGTGCGATTTTTTTTGACTTTTTTTATTACTTTACAACTCCAACTCCAAGTAAGATATTTTCTTAGGACTGTTAACACCTATCTTTTAGGATTATTAATGTCTATTTAGGATTATTCCGTTGGTAATCTGTTGCAAATTTAAATTACCAACGAATTATCAATTGAATTGATTATTCCGTTGCTAATTTTAACAATAAAATTATTTTCGTTGTTAAATCCAAATGAAAAGCTCGAAACTCATCTCCTTCCCCATTTTCTCAACCATTCAAAGCCAACCTCCTTCGCGCCACCACCCTCGACAGCTGTCCGTGTTCTCATCAGTGTCCTCACTGGTGGTCTCTCTGGCGGCTTCTCTCTCTCTCTCTCTCTCTCTCTCTCTCTCTCTCTCTCTACCGTCATCGCCACTGCGTTGTCGCGTAGTACGCCTTAGGTAATTTTTGTAATATTTAATTTCAATATTATTTAATATTTTTATTATATTTTTTACTATTTTTATTTTTTTATATATGTCATTTTCTTTTTTATTTCTTTATTTTTATTATAGGGATGGTTTGTGGGCATTAATAATTTATTAATTAATATTGTTATTTGTAAAATTTTGTTGTTAGAATTGTGTTGCCGCCACCACGCGTTAAGGAGGTGTGGCGGTAATTTGAGTTTAGAGGTATTTACATTATTTTATAAATAATTTTTTGAATTATATATTTTGGTCGGAGGACAACCTTTCCACAAATCTCTAAAATAAACACACTACATAATGATTAAATCACAGTAAAATTTAAATAATAACAACACGCATAGTTGTATCAATTTCTTAATTTTTTCGTTCGAATTTCTCCAAAAATTGTATCCAACAACAATTTAATCATTATTTTTTAGGGTGATATGCTCTATATATATATATATATATATATATAAAAAATGCATACATTTCTTTGGAAAGAAAATGTATTTAATGTGTACTAAGTTGAATGAACAAATTTATAAATGTTATGTTCTTTAGTCGAGAATTTATGCATGTAACTTTTGACTCAGAAAACTTATGTTAGTAAGTTTAAATACAATTGAATCATTGTTAATACATGCACTTGAATGATAGTTAATTAGTAATCAAAAAAAGATTTAATATCTTGTGTAGGTAAATCGAAATAGCGTTTTGTAAGTTTAAGAAATGTGATTTCTCTTAAAACTCGACGTTGTTGAACTTAAGCGACAAAAACTCGACCAACTACTGAAACTCGACTTATAAAATAATCGACAACAAATGATAAACATTTGTTACTTTTTTGATATGAAAACAATCTCAATATTTAGTGCGACTATCTTTGACTTTAATTAAAAACGAACTTGATAGATGGGTAACCCAAATAGGGAAAGGATGTACAATCGTGTCTAAAATAGGTTCGTACTCCGTGAGTTTGTGGTCAAAGTTAAATAGTTCATAGAGTTTGCAGAAACTCATTGTTACACTTACCATATCAAGAAAATGATAAAGTGTCCGTAGTCTTCGTGATTATCGCGACGTGGAGATTATTGAGTACCACATTTGTAAGCATGATTTCGTTCATGAATACTATCGTTGGTACGAGCACGAAGAGTGTAGAGATGATGTTCTCGAGCCGCTGACATTAAATGGTCGATCACACGAAACTTTTCATGAGTGGGAGACTCAAGACATCAGAGTTTCGATGATGTCCTACAACGACATGTTGCACAAAGCGGCGAGGCTGAGTTTCGAGTAGACGCGTATAGAAGAGTCATCGAATCTGAAGCACATCAAGTTTATGATATGGCCAATGCACGATATGAATCATTGTAGGCTGGGTGCAAGAAAATGACTAAGTTCTTTGATGTGACGAGATTAATAGCTTTGAAAGCAGAATTTCATTTTTCTAAATGCGCTTGTGACAACATCTTATAGTATTGTCATGATGTGTTGCTAGAAGAAAACTCGCTTGTCGGAAGTTTCTATGACACCAAAAGACTGACGCGAGGATTCGATTTGCCAGTCGAGCAAATAGATTGTTGTGAAGACAATTGCATGATTTTTTGGGGCATAGACTCTGAGTTAGAGTGGTGCAAGTTTTATGTGAAGTCCAGATACGATCAAGAGCATTCAGCCAGGTCGAAGAATTGAAAAGTGCGTAAGCAAATGTATTACAATATGTTTACTCGACAAATACAACATCTGTATGTGTCATATGCAACTGCAAGACGTATGCAATGGCACGAGGAGCACCACTCACCGAAAGACGTCATGCAGCATTGCTCTAAATTGATTGCATGGAAACATTTTAATGACGTGAATGAAGAATTTGGCACAGAGGTGCGAAACATTCGTTTGGGATTGTGCATTGATGGTTTTCAAGTTTTCGGTGTTTCTGGGAAGCAATACTTGTCATGGCCGGTCATATTGACTCCGTACAACCTTCCACCTTGCATGTGCATGAAAACAGAGTTCATGTTTCTTGTTGTAATCATTCCCAAACCATCACATCCAGGTCAACAAATTGAAGTTTTCCTACAATCCTTGCTGAAAGAATTACAAGACTTATGGCAAGACGGCACGGCTACATACGACGTATCTACGAAATCTAATTTATTATGCGAGCTGCCCTCATATGAACAGTAATCAATTTTCCCACCTACATCATGGTGTCGCGGTAAGATGGTGTGTCACATCCAGGTCCTTTTTTGTTTGACTTTTGCCTTCTCGTTCGAGTCATATAAGAGATAAAAGTTTTCACAAAGGAAAAAATGTGTTACATGAAGGATTGCAATTGTTGAAATTTGGCAAACACTTGTTGATGGAAATTGAACGTTTGGGGTTGATAAAGGTGACTGAAGTTGGGGTGGAAGCAACAAACATAATACAAGTAAAAACTATTGGATGGAGAAAAAGGAGCATCTTTTGGGACTTGCCTTACTAGAAGACTAATCTCATAAGACACATTCTAGATGTTATGCATATCGAGAAAAATGTTTTCGATAACGTGTTCAACATGTAGATAGGTGTTTCGGGAAAACAAAAAACAACGCAAAATCTAGACAAGACGTGCACGAACTTTGCCAACGCCCTTCCTTGCACATGGACCCTCTGTCGAAGAAATGTCCCAAGGCTATTTTTACACTTGACAAACCAAGAAAGTAGATACTTTGTAAATGGGTGAGACATATACGTTTTCCCGATAGGTACGCTTCAAATCTCGGTCGTTGCGTAGATGAAAGGCGACTGCGGTTATTCGGAATGAAAGCCATGATTGTCATGTTTTCATGCAAAGAATTCTTCCAATAGCCTTTCGAGAACTCCTTGAAGATAATGTTAGGGTAGCTATTTACGAGTTGAACTTTTTTTAGTACCCTAGTAGCCCAAAGTATAAAACATGATATCGCTACGTTAGACCGTGAAATACCTAAAATCTTGTGCAAGTTGGAGAAACTTTTTCCTCCAAATTTTCTCGAATCGATGGAGCATCTTCCTGTGCACTTGCCTCACGAGGCTCATTTAGCCAGACCAGCACAATTTCGATGGATGTATCCTTGAAAGTTAAATCGAATATTTTTCTTCACATTTCATTTAGATAATTTAACTTTCTTTCATTTTTTAACACATGTTTTATAACATAAAATATGGTAACTAGGTACCTTCAATATCTTAAAAAAATTTCAAATCAAAGCAAAAGTTGAGGTCTCAATGTGTATTCCGTACCTTTCGAAAGAAGGAACTTCAATTTGTTCTTACTTCTTTGAGGAACACTATGACAACGCATGATCGTGTACCTCACAATGATGATGGCGGCATTGGGCCCAACCCAAATTTTTCTAGAATTTTTTCCATTTTTACATATCTAGGTCGATTATTAGGTAAACATACCACTCTATATCTCAAGGAAAAAAGTACATCGCTGCTCGCAATTACGTCTTACTTAATTGTCTAAAAATTGAAAGTTACGTCTTGTAAGTATAATTATTTTCGATACGCTCAAATCATTTATTTCAATAATTATACAATAACCAAACACATATATTCATCTTCTCATACTCATGCAACTCCTTATATGTTATATATCAATGATTTGCACGCACGGGTGTCGAACATTACAGACTCCATTGTTGACAAGAGCCTTGAGCAATACTTTGCTCCTTGGTTCAAAGAATATGTAACGTTCATACTCTATTTATTTCACTATACATAGTAAAGAAAATAATCTATTCATGGCCCATTGGTAATTGTTTTGTGCAGGCACGTCATAATAGAGACGAATAGACAATCATCTATATTTCTCGTGGCCCTAGTCATTTATGTTTTGTTTATCATGGTTATTTTGTGAATGGGTATAAGTTTAACACCGTGAATCACTGATCAAGCAGCAGATCGATCGATAATAATGGGGTTTAGGTACAAGGCTCCAACTACGCTAGCAACGGCTTAAACTAATATGGTCAAGTTCAAGAAGTTATTGAGCTTTAATATGTTGGTTGTTATCGTACATTTTTGTTCAAGGGTGAATGTTTCGATCCAACTTCGGGCACTTCACTCAAGTTGGTTGATGCACACAAAAGTCAGTGATAAAACAACTACGAGCCCTTCATATTAGCAATGCAAGCATGCTAAGTATATTTCCTTTCCTCTCCATCTTTGCGGTAAGATTTTCATGAATGGTTTGCTATTTTTAAGCTTCAACCTAAGTTCATCGATGAGGAAAATATTGCCACATACATGGAAGAAGTTGTTCTCCCTGCTGATGTTGCATTTCAAGATGATGAACACAATCGTTGCCTTGTTGAAGATGACATCAACATGAGTGACATAGACCTGGCCGATCCATCCGATTCATACATGTCAGACATAGAGGAAGAACACGACGAAGAATCATCATCGAATAGTGACAATTAAAGTAGAATTGAGAATGATTGAGTATGATAGTTCTTTTAACTGATATAATTCTATAGTTTGCAACATCATCATATAATATACCAGACTTTGACCGTATCTTATTATATTATTTTCATTCTTTAGACATGTCTGGAACTCGCCGCGGCTGATCAAAGCTGACACCACCTGTGGGTAATCAGTCTTAGACATCCCCTGATCATGATATCTCAACACTAGCTCATTTCAACACTGTAAAACCTTCTAACACGGGTCCCACCAGACCCCTTCCTATGGTGACCAGCAGACCTCCTAGACCATCACTCACCATAGGTCGTTATCACCACCGCCGACACAGCTGTCGATGCAGACATCGATGCTAGCAACAATGTAGACATCGACTCATCGGGAGGGATAACCACCTCGAGGTCGAATTATTCATATTGATGGTCAGCCTATAGTCGATCGTACGATCGTCACTAAGCCGACCCATTCGCCACATCATCAAGTAGTATGCCTCAGCAAAGGATTCCCAAGCATGGTGCGTTGGCAACATCATCGAGTAGAGCACCATATACTCGACCGACGTCTCAGTCGATAACTATTTTATCCCATCCTCAATTTTCACCAGGGACCAATCCTCCCTCCACTATACCCGGTCTTGCCATTGGATCGCCGGTAATAGATGACCAGGATGGTTATGATGATGATGATGCCCTGCCAGAGCCGCCTAGGGATAGGCACATGCAAGTCATAAAGATCACCTCGAGCTTAGATAAAAACAACAATTGTTTCTACAAATTCGTCTCTTTCAAATATTTTGTTTGCCTTATATGTATAGTACAATACCATAAACAATTCAAGAGTTTGCATCCTTCTAATATCGCCTCGAGGTACCTCGATGCAACATTCAGACGCAAAATGCACCCAGATGGACACGTATGGTAAAAGGTTTCCCAACACATATGAAATATCTATTGCAATGACTGGAGAGTGAGTTTATTTGTTATTAGTGACTATCTTGAGTTTAAAATGTGCTTTGTAGTATCCTAACTAATCTATTGTCCTTTTAATTTGTAGCGCTTCTTCGTATAGGATCTCGCTATGGATGTTGAGATCTAGCATGCTTGGTTACATAGAGCGGGAACTAGATACTTACCGTTGAATAGTGGATGTCGAAAAAATATAAATGAAAGGCTAGGTTTTCTGACACAAGAGATTTGGGAAGGATATATAGCCTATTGGAGTACACTATAGTATATGGCCAAGTTGGAGCAAGCATCCAAGAAAAGGAAGAGTGAGAAAAAACAGACCTGAAATCGGTATACTAAAATATACCAATGGTACAAAGTCTTTTGCAAGTCATTAGGAAACGTTAGTAAGTATCGATTTTTTTTAATTACCACTGTAGAAATATCTCTTCTTATTATAGTAAAAAGTATCTTAATATTGTTTTTAACTTAACTTTTATAAGATGAAAAGGTAAGGGAGCTTGTGAGTGTTAATGTGTTGTTCAATTACACCCATATAAGAGGACACGACAATGTCACATTCGTTGATGAGAGGTCTCGTAAGTTCAATGTAATTAACGATTTCTTATGATAACTATTATATATAGATTGATGTGGTTGTCACTTTGTAATTGAATTCTCTATTTTATTTTTGCAGGAAGACTATGAGAGGAGGTTAGAGGAAATGACATGGGCATCTCCTGACGTGCCCGTGGACGAAGATGAGCTTTTCTACGAGATTTCTCAAAGGGATTCAAAATGGCACATTTATGGCTTAGGATCATATGCAAGATCAACTCACGACAGAGGAGGTACCTCGTGGCAAGTCGTGGAGATAATGAGGTTGACCGAGGAGGTAACATGTCTTCGTGAGGGGCAGCGGAGGAATGATAAGAGGCAGGGGAGGAACGATGAGAAGCAGTGGACGACCGATGAGACGATGAGCCACCTCTTGGCATTTTTGAGGTAGCAACACCCTGGAGTAGACATTGGCGATCTCAGGGCTAGCACCTCTCAAGCCTCACCTCATCTGACCTCACCTGCTGATGCCCCAGTTTCTCAGGCCCTACACAAGGCACGATGAATCATGATGATTACGGAGGGGACGAGCATATTCAGGACTTCTTTGCACAGGATAATGACAACTTAGATCATTCTTAGTCATTATATAGCTTGATAGAAACTTTTTGTAGGAACATTATTTTGAATATAGTAAACTTTTGTCGTTTACTATTAAATCTATTCTTTTGACAAATTATTAAATTTTGTGTTATTTTTTAATAATTTTTAAAAAATTACTTTATTATTTAATATTATTTGTTGCTATGTAGCAACGGATTACCAACTAGAATTTGATATTCTGTTGCTAATTCGCTGCTAAATAGCAATGGAAATTATTGAAGTGATGATTTATTTTTAAAATTTTAAATAATGGCACGTTGCTAATTCGTTGCTAGTTAACAAAGGATTAGCAACACAACATCAAATTCCATTGCTAAATAGCAATAGATTAGCGACGAAAGATATTAAAGAAATGTTTATTTTCATTAAATATAATTATTTGTCCATGGCTATTTAGCAACGGATTAGCAACAGAATTTGATGTTATGTTTCTAATTTGTTGCTATTTAGCAATGGGGTAGCAACAAAATTCGATATTCCATTGCTAATCCCTTGCAATTTAGAAACAGAGTAGCAACGGAATATTAGCAAACAATATCTTTTTCATAAACAAATTAATTATTTTTTCGTTGCTAATCTGTTGCTATTTAGCAACGGATTAGCAACAGAAATAGTATGGTTTTAGCAATGGACTAAATTCCATTGCTAAATTGACTATTTATTTGTAGTGAGAACAAAACATTTCATCTTTAACGAGAATGCCTGATAAATGTTCCACCCCATGAATGTTTATCATACCAATCACAATAAGTAATTCTTCTATTGAATTTGCTATTGTGATCTCGGAGCATCAATTAATGGTATGTCACTTAAACTTTATGAATCATTGAAAATAGGATCGTTAACTAATACGCCTATTAACCTTACTTTTGTAAATAATATCATTATTAAACCATATGGATTATTAGAAGACATTTTAGTATAAGTACATGATTCAGTATTTCTAGCTGATTTTTATATCATGGAAATGGGAGATTCTACATCACCAAATCCATTGCCTATACTATTAGGTAGAGCTTTTCTAAGGACGGCTAGAACTAAGTTAGATATTTATGAAGGAACTATGCATGTCTATGGAGTTTGAAGATAAAATTGTCAAATTCAAAATTAATATTGAACATAACTATCATACTTATGAAGAATATGATGAATTATTTGATAATGAAATAGATGATAATGAATTTTTAGACTTAAACTATTATGATAATTCCAACGCTAAGATTTATGTAAATAATGCAGTAACAATGGAAACTAATAAAGGATTCAAAAGAAAGAAATAGTTGAAGACACTTCAAAATAAAAGAAAGTAACTCAAGAATGGAGAGTTAAGTAATCGCATAATGGAAAAATCATTAACAAAATGGAAGTTTATAAATCCAAGTACAATAAGAAAAAAGAAATCGGACTTAAATCCTATAAAGCTTAATGATCCAAGATGCACATTAAAATCAAATGGGCTTAGTACTACGGAGCTCAGTGTGATACAAACTCTAATGCAAATCTCTTGCCCATACACTTCTTTTTACATACTCAATTGGAGTTGAACTCACTTTTTCTTAACGATTCTCTTTATCGGATGGAACTTCAGTTCAACCAATAGGAGTGGTCACGGATGTTCCAGGTCAAATGGATAATAGCACTGTACCTACGGACATTTTGGTCATGCCACACTTTATTAATGAAAATCCTCCTTTAATATTAGGATGGCCTTTCTTATCCACTACTCGTGCTATTATGGATATTCTGAACAAAATAATTACTTGAAGAAATAATGGCCTAACATTCACTTTCTGGAATGGCACTAGAGTGAGAATCTTAAATTCAAGTTTAGAGATCCAAACTAATTCTAGAAGGGTTAAGTCGAGCCAACGACGATAAACAAAAATGCTCTATGGGAGGTAGCTCATATTCTATGTTTATTTCATGTTTATTTATGTTTATTAGGAATTTAGTTTAGTTTACTTTAGTTTAGTATGTTTTTATTCTCTCACTTTTTCACTCTTGTATTGGAGATATTTTCGAGATTTTGAACTTCGAGGTAATTTCAATTGATGGGGAGTGATCGAGTTGTTTTTGCTTCTATGTCCTTTATGCAAGTCATATTATTAACTTGCTTATATATTTATCTATTTATTTAATTAATAAATTATTTAGTTAGTTATATGTCCCACTCAAACTTTTGGATTTTTAGTCAATTATACCTTTATATGAGTTGTTATGAATGATGAATAAGTTAATGACAAGATAAATAGCAAAAATAATAAAAATGACCCAGCGATTTCCAGCTATTCGAATTAACACTAGGAATCATTAGCTAAATTGATAGTATTACAAGGGGAATTTAGTACAAAATTTGGGTCTAGCGATTCACCCACACAAGGGAATCGTTGGCAAAATCGGTGCAAATAGCGAGACAAGTTCCCCTAATTTACACAGCGATTCCCACATAGGGGAATCGTTGTCAAAATCGAAAAAAATAGTGAGACAAGTTCTACTGATTTGCACTATGCGATTCCCAGTGATTCCACTTAAACAGGAATCGCTTGGCACAGTTTTCTGTTTTTAAAACCAAAATCGCAAATCGTCACACACTCTGCACCTTTCACACTTGCAAACCATTGCACCTCTTTACCAAAATTCTAATTTCTTGCCTAGATTTAACCATTCTAAGCCTAATCCCATAGTATTTAAGTGATTCTCACCTCAACCTGGTCTTATTCAAACCAACAATATTAATTTTGGGGTTATTAAGAAAAAATAGGGTTTTAGAAACTTTCAACTTAGAGCTTAAAGTGACAATCTAGAGGAGTTCAAGAGCTTCAATCTTGAGAGATTCACTCTCAAGAAGATAATTACATCAACCTTAGCTCTTTTCTTTAACAAATTTTTTATTCGGTGATTTTCGCAAATTTTTAAATATTTTCAAAATTGATTGTTGGAATTTATTCGATTGTATTGCACAAATGATTTTATTTATTCCAATAAACTAGGAATAGTGATCATATTGATCATTTGTTTGCAAATTTAATAATTTCTGAATTTTTGCTATATTTATATGTATTCGCAAATGGTTTACAAACAAGTTTGAAATGAGGTTTGGTTGTAGATTTATTTCAACATAAGTTGCTATGTTTTCGAAAAGACTTACAAATTGTCACTAAACTACTTCACGATATTTAGAAAATCGATTTTCAAGATTAAATTTTAGTTATCACTTCGTTGCAAAGACTATTTTACATTTACGACGAATCTAAAAATAGCTTTCTAAATAGATTTCTACTTTGAAAATAAAGTTTTGAGTTTTAAAGAGTTGCTTCTGACAATATTGTTTTTATCATTCACATGTTTCTTAAGTTTTTGAACTTGTGATTTTCTAAAGTCGATACAATTGTCGGAGGAAGAAAAAGTAAAAGTTCTCGAGAGGATAAGGGAAAGGCATAACTTGTAGAAAAACCCAAACAAAAATCTAAAGCTCTACCCAAACCTATTAGAGACAAATGCAAATTTCAATGAATAACCATCAAACTAGAGCACCTTGAGAATCTTCTCCTCCCTTAAGTTTTGACTATGATTCGGATGGAGAGAAAGAGAGTAAGGAGACACCCACCATTTTTTTCCATGCCCACAACCTCACCAATGCCAAAGCCATTGCTAGAATGAATAGCGACATTAGGAAGAATAAAAAGATTATTTACCATGGACTATTACGCCGATAATGACGCAGGGTCCTCAGTTGAAATGTGTGTCATACTAGTGAGAGAATTCTATGCTAACGAGCATGGAGATGAGAATAAAGAAGTAGTTATAGTTCGAGGAAGACCAGTGAACTATTCACCTGAGAGAATAAACTGGTATTATGGTTTACCGAAAGTTCATTTGATGAAAAATAATGAGTACCCCAAACTTAAATACTTGTATAGACACGGACTACCCCCTGAGACCATTAGGAATGGTTTAGAAGCTATTACAGGGGACGGTTTCCATTTTGATTCGGACGGGTATCCAAAACACATATAAACCAAATATTTTAGGAAAACAACTAATTCTTGGAGCTTTTTCTTGAATGCAAGCCTACAGCCTAGTTTACAACATTACTACATAGTGAACTATATGGCGGCTCTCTTATACCATATAGTCTAAGGGATCGAGTATATTGATGTTGGCAAGATAATCTATGATTCGATTAGTAATGCCATGACTACCAAAAAAATGAAGTACAACCTTTTCCCTTGATGATTACCAAGTTCTAAAAGCAAGACCGAGTTTTCTCGGATAAGACCATCACTGATAATGTAATTAGGAAAAGTAAGAAGGTGACGGGATATGTTGACTTAGATGAGGAACATGAGAGAGACCACGGACAGGAGAAGATTATAGGCAGATAACCAAAGAATTCTAAAGGAAATGTAGACTATCGTGTACAATTAGCAGAAAAACCTGACCACAACGCCACCTATAGAGGACTCCACTAGCGTAAATGCGGAGGACACAAAAATGGCCATGATGGACAATCTTGCGTAATCAGATGAGAACTCTGGGACATTAAGAGTTCATGTTCCAAAACCAACGTAAGATTGCCCGAAGCATCTATGGATCAAAGTAAAGGTTGACTAGGAGGACTCAGAGCGTAGGAGCCAACATTCGAATCCATCATTCCAGCTATGGATGCCTAACCAGGGAGTCTTTACTGAAGACAATCTGGTGGAGGAGGTAGACTACACCTTCTATAATCTTGAGGCAAGCTACTAGTCTCAACAGCCTGATCATGGGGACGATGGAGATGATGCGATGTCTAGAAGGCAGTTCTGAGATTTTTTCTTCTCTGTGTAATCTTTTTTGAGTGTTATTCAAGTGAGGTCTATGTTTGTAATACTTTGAATGATGTGGATGTTATCATGATACATTTTCTTTGGTGTGTACAAATTTGATACAAAGAAATAGTTTTTTTTTGTTCTATGTAATGCAATGATGCTTGAAAATGTTTAAATTATCTTTACTTATTCAATTAATTCTTATGTTAGTTAAGTTATTTAATTATTTAATTTATATGTTTATGCTTCACGAGGAATTTTTATTTTTGTTGAAAAGCCCAACTTAATTTATGAACCTTGAGGGCAAGTTTTGGAATGAATTTTGGGGTATTAGGTAAGTGAAGTAAGAATATGGAAGAAACAAGAGGTAAATCTAGTTGAGCATTGTGAATTTTTTAAAAATTCCACAATACATGCAATATTTTCCCATTTCATTTTACTTTATTTAGTTAGGAATATGAATATAACTTAAGTATAAATTAAAGTGATATATTTTTATTACCCATGAAAATAAAGATTTTATGATAGAAAGGAATTTTTGTACCTTATTTGACTTCACCTAGATTATGTATACATTAGATGTGTTTAGAGTGGATTGATTACTTTGTGGTAGACATTATAATAGGTAGAAGATCAAAAAAAAAGTGTAACATAAACAAGAAAGATTTCTCAGAATTTGCTGATCGAGTATTTTATATATTTATATATGTATTGAAAAGATTTTATGTCGCAATTGAGGAGAGAAATAGGAAATGGCCTATAAACTTTACTTAGTTGGAAATAGTTTTTCCTTATGTATAGTAAAAGTGGGAAGAGCTAACAAGAGTTTTTAAGTGAAAAAATAGAGAGACCCACAGATTCCAAGGGAAATAGAGCAGGGAATCTAGTAGTGGGAAATGAGAGGAATAATTTCTATAAAAGAATAATGGATTCCAAAAGAAATGGAGCAGGGAACCGTAGGAATACAATATAAAGAAAATGAATTTATATAATTGAATAAGAAAGAAATAGAGATATAAGAAAATGAAGGAAGTTTATGAAAGACTCTTCAAATAAAAGATTTATCTCAAGTGCTTATAGCTAAGTTAAGTGAAGTATATCTTTTTATTCCAACAAATGAATATGAAATGATGATTATTGGTGAATAAAAGTTCTTATCGACTTTGATTGTGGTCATATTTTAAGTACTGCTTGAAAATGATATTCATTTAGTGATTTTTGTATCTTGAGATTATATATTAGTCATCGTAAGCTTGATGCTTGTAAGTGGAGATTGAGAAAACCTATGTGGCACCTAGACCTTGATTGTTGGTATAACTTTGAATTCTGAGGTGTGTTGCACAATTAGGAGGTTGAAATGTCAAATAAAGGGGTTATTCTTTAGTTCTTTCTATTCTATCATGATTCTTATTTTTATGAAGGTAATATGTTTTTATTTTAAGATCATTTTTGTTTAATAAATTAGAGTATATAATTATGAAATAAGAACGAGTTAAGAAAATAGAATATGATTGAGAGTATTTCTTTACTCGAGACGGCAAAGTGTTGAGTTTGGGGGTATTAGATAAGTGAAAAATTAGACATATTTTATAGTTTATTTTAAAACGATTTTGGATGTAAAAGGCTATATTACATGAGGTTTTCTCTTATTTTTGATATTTTAGGTAATAAATGGAGAATATGAAGAAATGAACGAAAATGGGAAGATTATGAAGGAATTAACCAAGTGGAAAGAATAGGCAAAGAATCATCACCAAGGAAGCAAAGGAAAAACTGGAGAATTGAACTAGCAATTCCGAGAACACTAGTATCTCTGGCAAAATCAGTGGTTCTAATAAGCTTCAAACTATGAATTTTCCCAACGATTCCTCACTTACCCAAATCGCTATAAATCTCTAAAATAGATTTCAAGAATTTAAGATAACTACGAGTTGTTTGAGTTAGTTTGGGATGTTTACTACTTAGAATAAAATAAATACAAGCCTAGGGTTTTGAGAATAGTTGCCCATGAGTACTTAAATCAATATTCCATTGCTCTAGGAGTCATCTTTATTTTTTTAGTTTTTACTTTATTGTTCTTTACTTTTGAAAAGATTTACAGATTTGAAGTATTTATTCCAGAGGTATTTATCTATGTCTTTCATTTATATTTTTGCAATGGTATTTATGGTTAAGAGTGAGTAGTTAATCAATCTAAACAAGTCTGAATGTGAACTAGATCCGTTTTGCAATGTAGTTATAATTAGAAGTTTATGTGCTTAATGCTTTAAACCAATCGTATTCTTTGATTCACTGATTTAATAGGTTATCTATTGATTTTAGTCATGATCTTTGTATTGCATGCATTGCCTAGAATGTGTATTGTGATATTTGGTTTCATTATCTATTTGAATTAAAAACTAGGATTATTTGAAAGGAAAACACCGTTTAGATGTGCTAGGTGAATTTGAGATCTAAATTTGATGATGAAGTGGCTTTCTGAAGAGGTTTGATTTAGTAGTTCAAAGTTCTCATAAAGTTTAATACAATTTTATTGCGTGAAGTTAATGTCTTTATGTATTCAAATGGGTTAGCTCAATAGAATTAAACTGTGGCTTTTCCACCAATATAAGGAGAACAAATGGTTGGCTTAAGGCTATTTACTTACTTATGATTAGAGTTTAATGATCTTACTTTATAAAGTATGCTCATAAGTATATATGGATTAGAGTAACATATTTGGAATGCTAACAGTTTAATGTTTCATTGTTTTGGATGTTTGTTTAGATATTTTATTTATTATTGAATTGAATCTACTTGTTTGATTGTGAATTTGAATTATGTTTGTTAAGATAATATAGGTAGTTAAGAATTATTATATTATAGTTAATTATTAGTTAGTTTAATTACTTTTTAATTAAGTAAAATAAATGTAAAAATAATAAAAACCTTTAAAAGTCTTTTTCCTAGAGAAGTTTGATAAATCCATGTGGAGACGATTCCCACTTGCCATTACTACAAAATATTTAAAGTATAATATAAAAGGAGAAATTATTGTACATGCCTGACATGTGTTAGATATCATATCTTTTTGTCATATAATATCCTTAGATCAAACATAAAGCACCAAAAAAGTCACCTTTAATGTTCAATCATACTAGTCTTGATTTATAGGTAAACTGAAAACATCCAAGTGACATTGATCATATCAATTCATTTAGACTTGGTCATTTTTGAAATAACATATCGAGGGATCCACTGATATCTCTCTTTAAACGAGAGAGAAAAATTTTATCTCGATTACACACTTTTACACATTATTCGTATAGTAACCAATTATAACCTTTATAATTGTCTGATTAAGAACAACGTTTGATTGTGTCAAATCTCTATGATCCTAATATTGAAGTCTCTGGTAATCTTAAGTCAGATGACTAGATGATATACCTATCATGAGTAACTCCTCTGACTTAATCCGTGTGGTGTTCTCATTGTAGGTCTGTCCAATTCCTTATTCCCTAATAGGTACGCATGATCTTGATTCATATCCTTATACACATGATCATCACTTAACCATAAATTAAGACTCACTCTAGTCTTTTTTGGTACTGTAAGGTTGGAATGTCATTTCCAATGAGTAATATATCATCAACATACAATACCAAAAAACCAATTATGTTCCCTCTGACTAGAACAGGCTTTTCTTCATTCTTAATGAAACCAATGACACGTGTCGAGCATGTACAATAAATCTTTCTCCTTAATTATACTTTTGAATTTTTAATAGTGATAAGTGGGATCATCTCCACAAGGATTGTGTAACTTTCTTTAATAAAAAAGGATTTTGTTTTTTTCACTAATTACTAATTGCTAATTAACTTCGATATTTAGAAAGCAATAAATAAATAAACACACAGATAATAGTTAAAGGAGTTCAATGCGAATAGAATGAACCTAGATACGAATAATAAATAAGATAATCTATGCAATTAAAAATATCCTAGACCTAAGGTAATTACTAACTCAATTGTAGTCAATTAGTTATCGATCATGAAAGATAAGTTCAAACGAATTGAGTAAGAATATAGTCCTTATCAAACCACCGGTTTTCCTTATCTCAATAGAAAATGCCACATCCTAATTTTATTACATTAGTCCTTTGAAAGCTCAAAGGAATTAATTAGACAATAAATTAATATTAAGTTATGTGAAAACTTCGAACTACTGAACCTAATATCTTTGAAAAGCCATTTAAATATTAAACTTAGATCTCAATTCACCTAGAACATATAAGCAGTAAAAGACCTATTTAAACAATCTTGGTTACTACTTTAAATTACATATAGAATCCAAATATCACAATACACATTTGCAACTATACATATAATATCAAGTTTCATGATTTTAATCCGCAAATAATAATCAATTAAATCAGTGAATTAAAGAATATTGAATAATGAAAGAACTATTTAAATAAAGATCTCATAAAAGACTTACAATCATAGTAGTAATCCCTTGGTTTAGAAACAAACTTAGCTAATAATAACTATGAAAAACTCAATTAAAACTATAGAAGAAAAATATGAAAGGAAAGAAAAAGATAGCAAAGAAGAGATGGGAGAGGGAGGAGTAATTAGGAGGCATATGGTTCAATTTATATTTTTTCTCGATTTTTGTTTATGCCTTTAGAGTGGTTTAGATATTCTAGAATAACTTGATACTCCTTATCTTGATAGATATAAACTTTATGTCGAACTTTTCTTTTTGGGTAAAGTTGGATCTGTTGATATACTAATAAAATCTTTCATTTCACTTCAAATTCGGTTGATAAGATGATTTGGTAAGGCGTTTGAGTGAATATGTAGAGGTTCTTGAGTTTGAATCCCACAAGCTTCCTTTTATTTCTCCTTTATTTTCTTCAAATGCCTTGGATTGAAATATATCTAAAAGGCTTCAGTTTCACTTCGAATGAGGATTTGTAGCCTAGTTGGTAAGGACTCCAACGACTTGGTGGACTAAGGATCGATCTTCATCTCCTACAAAATCTCCTTTTAATTCTTGATTTCTTGCTCTTCATCAATCCACTATGCATGCCTCTCGAGGAGTATCGAACAGTTTCAGAACCACCACAGATTGACATAACTTGTTGTGTACACAAATATGTTACATAGTTGTTATGAGTCGCTAGATCTTCATCAACTCTTTAGTATGGATCTCGAGACTAATCTTATTGTCTTCTTCATATATGCTCATTAGCTTATCCAGCACTCTGTCACACTTGATCACATCTTTGCCAACTTTGCATTGACACACCACTTCACCAATCAACGAACACCACATCATCACACGTCCAACCACCTTCTGCCATTTAATGAAAACTATGAACTACTAAATCTAAAACCTTCGAAAAGCCACCTCAACGTTAAATTTAGATCTCAAATTCACCTAGGACATCCAAACGGTCATACATTTCAAAAAATCAAACTTACTACTTTAACTAGATAATGAATCAAAACATCACATACATATTATCCATTACACACATAACACTTAAACTCATGATTGCACTCCATAAATAACAATCTATAAAAATAGTGAATCAAAGAATACGATTGGTATAAAGCATTAAGTACACATTCATCTCATCATGACTACAGTGTAGAACGGACCTAGTTCATGTTTATAGTTTTATTTAGATTAACAAACTGCTCACTTATGATAATAAATAGCACCATAACTTTGGAATCAAAACACATAATTAAAATACCTTAATGATAAATTGAATCTTCAATCTTCAAAAGCAAACAGGATAAAGAATGGCCTCTAAACTAAAGCAAAAAGTATAAGACTATCAAAAGCCCCTAATTTCGTAGTCTAGTGTTTATATTTATAGTAAATTGGTAATACATGACCTAAGCCAACTCAAAATCCTTGTAATCTAAAATCCTTGAATTCATAGCCAGTGATTCCTCAGCGATTCTTGTGTAAAGGAATCGCGATCGCTGGGTAAATCCATGAAAATGAAGTCCCTGTTTGTTGGGGCATATGCCCTAAGATAATCTATAAACATTGTTTATCTTATAATTTTAGTTAATAAAATTGAGGTTTTGATTTGTTGTTTTATTATAAGTGATTACATGTTTACCTTACAATAAGATCCATGAATATTTGTCGAAATATCGTAAATGTCCTAATTTGGTCATTATACTGAGAACTATAATGAATTAAGACTAGTGCGAATCTTGATTGATGGTCATGTGATGATCATGCGTATAGGAATAGGAATCGAGATCATGAGTACTTGTTAAGGAATAAGGTACTGGACCAACCCGCTATGAGGACACCACATGGATTAAGTCATAGGTGTTACTCATGATAGATATATCATTAGTCCTTCGACTTGAGATTACCATACACTTTAATATTATGAGCATGGTAATTTGACACAATCAAACGTTGTCTTTAACTGGATGATTATAAAGATTATCGAGATCATTTTTGCACACAATCAAACGTTGTCTTTAATTAAGATAAATTGTCCCTCTCGTATATAGAGAGATATCAGTGGATCCTTCGATATGATAGACTGATAATGGTCAAGTCCATGTGAATTGATATGATCAATATCACTTGGATGTTTTTTGTTTACCAAAAGATCGAGACTAGTACGAATGAACATTAAGGGTAATTTTTCATGCCTTATTTTTAATCAAAGGATATCGCACGACAAAATGATATGATATATGCTATTCATTAGGTTGTATCGATTTTGATATTCATGCTACTTGAGTAGTCATAGTTCTTTGCTAGAAGCCGCTTATGACTTGTGCACCAAAATGGTTTTGGTTTATTGTCAACGTCGCATGAACCTATTGGGTCGCACACAAAGAATGGCTTTGTGTAATTTCAATTGGTTTAGAGTAATGAATTTTAATATGATAAAATTCATGACATAAAAGCCATTACAATTTATTATATAATAATTTATTAATAGGGGCGTATGCGTAATTTGCTTTAACTGCCTAAATACAATAGTTGTATTACGAATAAGATTTTAAGTGGGGGCTTATCTACACATATAAATAGAGGTTGAAACCTTAAAACGAAATAAGGTTTTCATTTTTGCGAATCTCGAATTCTCTAGATTTTGGGAGAGAAAGAAAACCTTTTTCAATCTCTCTTGGTACTAGCACTCCAAATTGTGGTCACCATTCGAGTGTAGATTTCTGCTAAAGGATGGGCGCTTGAACCTCTTGGAGATTGAATAATCAGAGAAAGAAATCAGAGATTATGGTATGGTTTTACTTTTGCAGATCTAGTTTAGTGGAACTTATTTTCGATCCTGTTGGGGTTTTTCAAAAATTGTTTTGAATTTTCCGCTACGTATGAACCGCGAAACCCAACAATGGTATCAGAGCCATAGGCTCGGTTCTATTAAATTTTTGCATGTTTTTATTAATGTATATATGATATTTGTGTGCAAAAATGATCTCGATTAATGTATCTATGATGTACATAGAGGTTCTATGATAATTGTTATGAAGAATTGGTTTTAAAACATGTTGTTAATTCATGTATATTGATACATACACATAATTTAATTCACTGATAGAATTCATGTTTAGAATATTTCGATTAACATATGTTTTAATATTGAATGATGCGAATTTTGTATGTTCACATGGTAAAATTCATGTTTAGGTTAATGTGATTCTGGTGTTAAATACATATTTCGTTTTTGTTCAATAATTATGTATGTCTCCCTGATTGAAATCATGCTTAGATTAATATGATTAATTTAATATGATTCTAGTGTTGAATGCAAGATTAATATTTCGTTTCTTGATTAAATTGCTTGTTTTGTATGATAAGAATCGAAATTGATTTTGATTATATATCTCATTGTGGTTATTTGTTAGTATATTCCTATTAGATAGAAGATAACCTTGTAATCAGAAAAGAATTATAAATCCTATAAGATAGGCGAGATATATAAAAAATTATTATCGGATAAGGATTTAAAGTATCAAAAATTCTAATTGGCTTAGGATAAGATAATAAGTTAGAGGTGGGCTCGAGTTAATTAAAAATGTTTTAATTAATATTTTTGGAATTAAAATAAGGGGCGGTTTTGGTCGATTGGATTGACGAAAATAATGAGAAATTTGAGGCGATCTTCAATTTTGAAACTTGAATTTGTTGTCTAAAAAAAAGGGCGCTGCCCTCTGTACCCCTGTCCGCTGACCGGTCAGCGGAACCACCGCCTGCTGACCGACCAACAGGACCACCGAATGGTGTTTGTAACGCAAGGAAATTCGTATGATAGTCAATATTAGTAAAATCTTCTAACTTGTTTATTGATTGAATATGCATTGTAATATATGATATTTATTTTGTTTAATATATGATCACTAAAACAAATAAAAAAATCCCTCTTCCAAATTTTAAGTCAAGTATCCATTCTCAAACACTTGTCAAGGCTTCGATCACATCAATATGGGTATGCCTCCGCATAATGTATTGTGTTATCTTGGTGAGGCAAGTTGAGTAATGGTTACTCTATTGTTTGAAATTGTTAGACTTGATAAAGCTATCAAAATGATTTTGGGCTTTAGGCACTAGATGAGATAAAACATGCTAAGACATAAGATGTCATAATCTAATAAAAACAACTATAAGTAACATATGATGTAATTGGTAATTGATACATAACTAAATAACCTAATTTAAAGTGTCATGCCTTAGCTGTCTTGGAATTAGGTGAAACATGGATTTTAGTCCCTTAAATAACATAGTGTTTTAACGAGGTTTTTTAATTTAGCAGGAGTCTATTCCATTATACTAAAATGGAATTTTTCATAATCTTTGTTGTAGATCTATGATCTCTTCAAATCACACTAATCTCTTATCACTGCGATCCATCCTTAAGAAGGATAAGTTGTCTGGGACAAATTTTCTTGACTGGTTCAGAAACTTGAGAATTATTATTAAGCATGAACGCAAGTTGTATGTCCTAGATGATCCTATTCTTGAGGAACCACCAACCAATGCTTTAAGAGCCGTGAAGGACGCACATACAAAGCATGTCAACGACTCAACTGATGTTGCATGCATTATGTTGGCAACCATGGTTCCTGAACTTCAAAAGGATATGGAACACATGGAAGCTTACGACATGGCTATGATGCTGAAGGAAATGTTCCAACATCAGTCTAGGTAAGAAGGTTCAAGACAATCAAGAACCTTCATTTTTGCAAAATGGCTAGCAGTGCGCCGGTTAGTCCTCATATTCTAAAAATGAAGGGCTATATTGACCATTACAGGCTTGGATTTCCCATAAGCCAAGAGTTGGCTACGAATTTGATCTTGAATTCATTGCCTGATAGTTATTCACAATTTGTGATGAACTATAACATGAAAAACAAGGAGAAGTCTATCTCGAGTTGCATTTGATGCTTAAAATTGCTGAGTAGAATGTCAAGAGACTCATTGCTTATATGTTGATGGATCAAAATGAGACTACTACTTATCAGGAGGCTGTGTTTGATCCTGAGTTAGATAAATGGCTTAGTGCCATTGTGATGGCCCCAGTTCCCACAAATTGGGCCCCGCCCGGCCTAAGACTACATGGACCCCCCGCGTCGGCCCCTCGTAAGGTCAACGCATGCCTAATCAGCCTCTCTTTCCATTATTATAAGTTATTTGGTGATTTAAAATTGAATCGTTGTAATTTGCAAGTTTAATAGTTTAATAGCGAAAGCAAAACTTAAACAAATATAAACAATTCAAATATATAGAGTCGGACATCATAATGGTGTCGAACCCTGTAGTGTATAGATAACATGTATATATATGGTGACAGTAAGAGGGAAATCATGAATATACATGTATTAATGTCGATCAAATCACAAAGAGATCCCCAAATGTTATCAAAAGAGTATATATACATAATACAAAAGACTAAAAGTGTCAAAAACCTACAAGTGAATAAGAGGAGGAGCCATTCTGAGAGTCCTCAGAGAAAATCACCAATCACAAGCGCCTTGCCCTTGCTCGTCTATAGATCTGCACTCAAGTCATCAATACAATAATGATGATTCCATTAAGTAAAAACCAGTAGGATGTAGATAGTATTTCGTGAATAAATAAAGCAGTCTAGGTATCATGCGGGAATTTAAAAGACATATAATTAAATGAAAGTGCATGATAAATGGACTGAAAAGTAATAGCAGTAATGAAAAGTGCCTAGGAAATAAAGGAAGTCAACTGAGTAGTTCAAATACTTCGAGAGTGGGTGCTACTACTCGACTTCCTATAATTGCGACTCTACAAGTCGACAATTCAGTTCAGTGTAGCATGAGGGCATCAATGGTGCCCTGAATACCTTGCCCACGTCTACGACCTACAATTCAGTACACGAGGTAAGGTCACGTTTGTCCATCTAGCACCAAACCCGGAGTACCTTCTTGACAAACTTAGGTCTTAGACACTCAAAATAAGTAGTGGAAATCCAAGGAATAAACATGTCAAATATCAAGAAGCATAATAGATAATGAATTACTAAATATCCCCTATCTGGTTTTACTTACCTTAGATCACGCTAATACATACACTTTTGCGACTCCAACACGCTTCCCAAACCAATCTCGACACTTAAGCTAGTATGTTAAGTCCTTGGTAATCATTTTTATCAGTTTATATCGTGTTAGAGTCCATTTGTCTTACTAATCCTCTATTAAGTATAATTTAGCAAATTTTTTTATTTGTTTTACATTATTATTCTTATATTATATATAGGTGTAGGAAAGGTTATACAAATATATATAATGTCATATACATATATAGACACTTAATGCAATTACTACTGTTATGCGGCCTATCACTCATACCCATAATTAGGAAAACATAATGTATGTAAAACAATTCATTCAAAAAGAAATTGAAATTTAAACAACATTTCAATACGCTAATGAGCTCCTCTTATCCTTTCATGAACTTCACAATCTGAAATCGCTACAGAAGGTAAAACAATTTTAGATAAGTAAATCCTACACTATCCAAATTACATGAATAACCAAATGCAAGATAATAAGAAATATAAATGCATTTCAATGAGAATCGATAAGTAAATATCAAGGTATGGTCACAACCTTCCTATTAACACGTCACTAAGGTGTGATCAAGACCTGTGTGAAATGAAAACAGTACTAGAAATAACTCCTAATGTATTATATGAAGATAATCATCAAGCCACGTCAACTCATCCCACATGAGCTACTTCAGTTTCCAACAACTCCGTCCAGATCTCACAGGAAACATACTCGGCAAAGAGCCAATTATTGGAGTTTTAACTCGGACGCTTGACCCACATTACCCTTGATGCATGAGTTGCATGATCAACAAACATGATGCATAAACAAGGAGTTAAATGCATTATAATATGAAAAATAATGATAAAGTGATCATTCTACGATTTGCTTGCAACCAACCAACCTCGAGCTAATTATTCGGGGATCCCGAAGTGTCGGATCACCTTGATATTGGATCCAATTGCTTCCTTACATACCTAATTATAATAGGGGTTAAGCTTTAAATGAAATCAAATAATGAAACCACACGAAAACAATGGCCAAAGTATGCTCAATAATTGTTTCCAAAGTTAACAATTTATAACAACTTCAACCAGCTAACTTGGGGTAACTTTTTAACCTTAAAAACCTTAATATCATTCTTACTGACCAAAAAGGAACTTGTAGAGCACGCTTTATACTTTTCATAGACTCCAAGACACTCAAATCAGATCACAAATGGAGAAGTTATAAGTTTCCTAATATAGCCTGTTTATTATGCGAACTTTATTTATTTTGAACTATCAAAACCTCTCCAAATCAATGTTTTTGCAATTAAATCCTCAATAAACCTTACCAACCCAAATTGAAAATATTTCCATATACCATGGAATTAATTTAGACAAAAACTAATAATCTAATTAGTTCACAATCCCAATGTAAATCAATTTTAACGAAAAAACATCTTCAAAATAGTTATCAACTGAACTGCATAAATAGAATTCACGAAAATCCTAAACTACGTCGATGGAATTTATTTCGAATTAGCACAAATCAATCTAATATATCAATTCATAACAATACATACCAATTTCCATCAAAACCCTGCGAAAGAAATCAAAAAATTGCGAGAATTCAAATTGATTTGAGGAAAATATCCTAAATTGAGAATTTATAAAATTAGGAGTCAAATACCTCGTTTCCGTCGTGGAAACTTAGCTCGAACCGACTGTCTCACGACACTCTACAATATTGTGGACAGAAACCTGACGAAAATCAAACGTACGGAGATTACAAAGTGAAAGAATCAATGGAGAGGGTTTAAGTTTTAACGAAGTAACATTCTCTGTTGAGAACGATTCATTTTTTTATTTATATATAAGCCCTCAGCTGCTTGTCAGCAGCTTATTTTTCTTTATTTATTAATTCCCAAAATTCCCTATTTTGAAGTGTTTTGACTTTCGGTGCTAGTTTCCGATCCCTGTTTTCACCAAATTGAAACAAATTCTCAACAAAACTATCCAACTCCATAAAACATCCATTACACTAGTTTTGGTCACACCAAAACCCCAAAAATCTTAACTTTGTCCACGACACTCCAAACTATTTTGGACCAATTCTCTTGCCATACTTAACCAAACGTGCATTAATTTGGACACAATCTCAACCTTGACCATTGCCAATTAACAAGAAACTCGAGACAAGATCTTGCACCAACTTTGTTCTCATTTTACACTGCCACCGATCCCGACTTGCAAGCAAACCAAGGCCGAATCCCCACGTGATACTTGACAATTAATTTACGAGTTTTCAACCAACTAATTATTTATTTTTACTTGTGCCCTTCGGACATGCAGTTACAACCCCGATTATGACAAATCGAGGACATACATCAACACACTCCGACGTCACGATGAAACACTATACAATATACACACACTAGGCATTCACCAGTGAAAAATAACATTAACCTAGTGATTCCTTTTTTCACCGATCCGACTCATAATCCACAACACGTGTCATGATTAACACCCACTAATCTCGTAATTAAATCTAAATATTGATTTGTCAAAATCAAGGATGTCACAATCTTGCACTTATGTTTTGATCTTCTACTCATTATAATGTCTAACACAAAGCAATCAATCACCTCTAAACTTCATTAATGTATACACAATCTTGGCTAAGTCAAATAGAGTATAATTATTCCCTTCTATCATAAAGTCTTTTATTTTCATGGGTAGTAAAAATACATAACTTCTATTTAAATCCAAATTATATTGAATCCATGTATTCCTAACAAAATAAATTAAAATGATGAAATATTACATGTGTTTCAAAAAATTTGAAAATGTTCCGACAACTTTAAACATTGAATAAATAAATTCTACCTCTCGAATCTTCTTTACTTCGCTTCTTTATACTCCACTTTATCTAAATACCCCCAAACTCATTCTAAAACTTGTCCTCATGGTTTAAAAATTAAGTCAAGTTTTCAACAAAACAAAAATACCTCGTGAAGCATAAATGAATTAAATAAAAGAATAATGAAATAAATAAATAGATATAAGAATGAATTTTATAATTAAAGAAAACATGATAAATGAAGATTTTATGAACATCATAGTAATAAATGATAAAACATCAAAATAATGTATAATATAAACCAAATCAAAGCAATAGTATCAAAGTAGCACACCGCATCACACATATCATTGTATCATACTACAAACCAAGACCTCATACATAATCACTCAAAGATAGACTAAACAAAGAAGAATGAGTAGATCTGAACCGTCTTCCAAAAGTCATATCGTCTCCACTATCCCCTTGCCCCTATTGTTGAAACTAGAATCTCGCTGCATTATCATAGATTTTGTATTCCACTCCCGCCATTGGAGTACTTTTTGAAAAGACTCCTACTTTGGGCATTCTATGTTGGGTGGATGGTGTTAGAATATCAGCTCCCCTGCCTTGCATTCTCCTGGCCATACGTCTCTCGAACCCAAGTATGCTACTCATAATTTTGCGCTGGTTCTGAAACATGAACTCTTGATTTCTCAGAGTTTGCATTTCGTTCAACAAGATTAACCTGATCATGGCCATCTTCGTCTCTTCAGCGTACATGTCAATGAAATCCTCCATAGGTGGCTCTGACCTCTGGTTCATTCTCTCATTATATGCAACAAATTGCATCTCTTGTAAAACTCTTCTATTCTCTACCCGTATTCTTCTTCTATGTGTGGTCTCTTTTTTAAGTATTTAATTTCTTTCTCACTTCTCCTTTGAATCTACATAGCCTCACACCTGTTTGGTGCTTTCTATGACTTCATCGGTGATGGTCCTGTAAGGGTGAACATAGAACCCCAGATCTATCGTAGGAACTTGGTCTTGTAACAGCCCAAATTAATTAAACTAATATTTGCATTAATCTTGGGGATTAATGGTCGTAATTCGGACGTTACATGGACAACTCGGTTGACTCAACATAAGAATCGAGGGAATATGTTATTTACGAGTGATGGTTGTTTATAATGCGATTTTTAATATCATTATTTATTGTATTGCACTGCATTGCATATGTGTACATTGCTATCGAGCGAGTTGGTGTGACGGGTAGGTACATTAAAATGCGTGTCGGGGTATGGAGCACCGGGTGTCGGGTAGTCGGAGATTAGTGGGACCACTAATGTGTCAACTTATGATAATAAAATACACTAACAATATGGTTGAATAGGCTTAACTTAATTAAATTAGATCAAATAATTAAAGGCCTATAGTTTTGATCTAATAAATCAAGATCTTTGATTCATACCTAGAGATGATATTAGTTTATAGGAACAAGGTTAGATGTATTATAATTAGAGTCATAATTTGGTGTATGGCTGGTGTGAATAAAGGCCTTAGGATTGTTCTCGAGATACACACGCACAATAGATTACAACGACAACTATAAATATCAAGTTAGTGGGATATTTCTACAAATCCAACATTTCGTACATGCAAAACTAGAAATCAGAGGAAAAGAGAAGGCTAGAAATTCATGAAGCTCAAGGGAAATTAGAGAACAATTGAGAAATTGTATCATTAGGTAAAAAATTCTCTACTTATAAATTGTTAAAAATTCTAGATCGTGAGCTAAAAAGTTGAGGTTCTTGACAAAAATGAATTTCATAAAAGTGGCTACTATTTTTATTGAATCTATGGCAATTTACAAGTCTAAATTGACAACAAATCAAGGTTTTTAAAATGATTTTCATCAAAATTGAGAAATTGGCCAAAATTGGAAAATTTTGAAATGAATGTATCTAATCTTTATAAATTCATGTATAATTGTTGTTGTTTGCTATTGTTTAGAGTTGGTAATTCCTCTATGAGCAAAGGGTAGGGTCGACGGCTTTGGCAGAGGCCGCGGAGGGAGAAATCACATGATTCCCAAGTTAGAAATTCTTGGTTTCGACCTCGATAGCGCTATGGAGCCAATATAGCGCTATCTAGGCACTAGAGAATTAAATAAAAATAAGTTTTAATAATGTGGCTTACAAGAACCCATTTTTGACACTTCAATTTTTTGTTTTAAGGGTTTTTGTGCTATTTTGAGGAATTTAGCCGAGAAAAAAACAATTTAATAATTTTGAGGAGTTGTATCGAATTTGGTTTTAAGACTTAAACCATACAAATCTAACATAAAACCATTATAATTTACTCTAAAAAACACATAGTTGACTTTATGGGACTAAGGAACCGTAGCTCGTGTACCAATAGCTATTTAGGGTCAAATTCGAGAGTCTGGGGAAGTTAGAGCGCATATTTGAGGTGTGTAAAACCCATTGAGATGCTTCAAATTATTCATGGTGTGGTTTTATCGATATCAGATTACATGTGTGACTGCTGATGGGCACACATGGGTTTTCATTCTAAATTTTGTTGCGTATATATATATATATATATATATATATATATATATATATATATATATAAATCACTTGCACGGGTTTACTTGTTTTAGTGCTCATGTTGACGAAAGTAGGACATGCTTACGACCGTCGAGAGGGATGTAAGGTGTTTCCTTGACTTGAAATAGCGTCTGTAGGGGTTCACCTGTTAACCGGAGTTAGGTTTTAGTCACTATAAGCCTGTGAGTATATATACATGGTTCATGTCATGTTTTATCGATATACTGGCTGGTTTAGGTCAGGGTTTTCTTGTATTATTCGGTTATTTATTTAATATTGCTTTATTTTCGAGCCTACTTAATTTGTATATATTGTTACATTATTCGGTGTTGTTTTTGCTTGTCGTATGCCACCTAGATTCATGGGAGTATGACTTACTATTGCCAAATATCATATTTGCATGTCTCATAGTTTATCAGTTTATTTCATGAATATTGTATGGACTTCTCTTGGGATTTTACTCACTAGACTCGTCACTATATTTGTTAGGAGACCAAGTATAGATCCTTCGACGAGCAAGGGCAAGGGCAAGTAGGTATTGAGCGATTACCTCTGAGATAGTGGCGTCAGCTCGTATTTGACTACAATATGTATATATTTATGTTTTATTGGGTTTTGGGGATTGCAGAACGTTGAATACATGTATATGGATCTCTTGTTGTATTATTTTGCCTTTGTTATATAGATGGTATCATTTTGATAGGTTTTCCACTACTTAGGATTGTTAAATATTGCATAATTTATTCATTTAAAGATTTCTCGCCGTAAGATTGTAATATAACTTGATAAATTGATTAACTAGCTAATTAAATCACTAATACTTAAATGAAGATTAATTAGCTAAGCTAGAGTTTAATGGAAAATGTGTAAGCAACCAGTTAGGTCGTGGAGCATCATAGATAGTAGGCCACTACATGGCAGAGCTAGGTGACATGTGATGCGACGTGATGGTGTGCAGGGTTGCCTCGAAATTTAGGGTCGTTACAGGTCTTCTTTACAAAATACAGTGATCATCAAGGGAAAAGTTAATCCTTCATTTTTCTTTGTAGTCATGGAATTCTTGATTTTATCATAAATAATTTTGCCAATATCAATATAACCTATCCCTTGAAGTATGTGGTACAATAACGCCACCTTATATTACAACCTCGTAGTACTAGAACCTTGGTTGTAGGCTTGCATTGATGAAATAATTTCATGCTTTGGTTGTTTTCCTAAAATACTTAGTTTGAATGTATTTTGGATACCCATCCGTATCAAAAATGAATCCATCCGTCGGAATTGCTTCCATTCCATTTCTAATGGTTTCATAGGGAAATCCATGTCTGAACTCATACTCAGGTTTTTGGTATTCATTATTCTCTCTCCTATGAAATTTTGGTAAACTGTGGTACCGATTTATTCTCATAGGTGAATAGTCCACTGGTCTTCCTTAGACCATGGCTACCATCTTATTATCATCCACATGCCCATTCGCATAAAATTCCCAGACTAGGATCTCACAACCCATCTCTACAGAGGACCCCGTGTCACTATTGACATTGTTATTCCTCTCCCTTATTATGTTCAAGATTCTAGGCCCGTACTTTATTTTGTTCTTGACATTGAAACCCCTCTCGAAATAATTTTCCTATTCTTTCAAATATTGCTCTTCATCCTAGCGAGAGCCTTGGCATTTATTAGATTACGAGACGAAAAAAGAATCTTTGGTGTCTCCTTAACATCTTCATCTCTCTCTCTGACTCATCACTAAAATCTAGAGGTGGAGAAGGTTCACTTGGAGTTCTAACTCTGGGGTTGTTTATTGAAATCCACATAGGCTTAATTGGTGTAGGTGAAACTTTGGATTTTTGTTTTAAGTTTTTTCACTAAAGCTGCCTTACCCTTCTCCTATCTTGAACTTCTACTCTTACCACTTCCGGTCATTTTCTAAACCAAAAGGTCACAAGTCCAAATAACAATTGAAACCTGTAGATCATAAAAATAATGTTTGTCAGAAATAAGTCAGTATAATTCAAAACTTTATTTAAAAGGAGAAACGCATTTGGAAAGCTAGCTTAAAATTCTTCGAAAACTTAAAATAAAATTGGCATCGAAGTTTTAACTCAATTATAAACTTAAAAATCGGTTTTCTAAATAATTTAAAACAATTTTGTGATAAATTATAGTCTTTGTGAAAATAAAATAAAACAAACCAAACCAAACCCCCAAATTCATTTCAAACTCAATTTTCAAACCAATTTCAAATATGTATAAATATATCAAAATTTTGAAAATGTTGAATTTGTAAACCAATGATCATTGTAATCACAATGTCTAATCTATTGGAATCAATGAAATCATTTGGTCATGATAATAGAATGAATTCCAATAAAGAATTTGAAAATAGTTGAGAATTTGTAAAAAATCCTTCAAACCAAAAATACATTAAAATAAAGAACTTGGGTTATCGTGATTACCTTCTTGAGAGTGAATCTCTCAAGATTTAAGCTCTTGAACTCCTGTAGATTGATTTTCCAATCTTCTAGTCGAAATCCCTTAAACCCTAGTTCGTCTCTACTTTCCCAAATTCGAAAGTTGTAGGGTTGAATGAAACTAGATTGAGGTGGGAATCACTCAAATACACTAAGATTGAGCTTAGTAGGGTTGAGTTTAGATAAGAAATCGATTGTGTCGATGAAGGGGTGCAACGGTTTGTGTATTGAAAGGTGAGTATGTTTGTGGAGATTTAGGGTTTTGTTTAAAAAATTCAAAATTGTGCCCAGCGATTCCTGTGGCAAATCGATATACAAATTGGCAATAATGAGGTGCAGTGACTCACCGATCTGGCCAGTGATTTGTGTTGAAAGACCGAATCGCTGGGGTTTTGTTATACTTAATTTTCTGGATTCTATCATCAACTTAGCCAGCGATTCCCAATGTTATTTCAAATCGCTGGGGATTCATTAGGCTCATTTAACTATTTTTTCAATTTATTTTATAATTAATATATATCATTCATAAAAACTTATGTAGAAGTAGAATTGATTAAAAATTCAAAAGTTTGATCGGGATATGTAACTAACTACTAATTTTATTAATTAAATAAATAAACAAGCAAGTAATGCAAACTTGCAAAAAGGTCATATAAAAAAAACTCGATCACTCCCTTTATTTGAAATTACTTGGAGTTTAAATTCCAAAAATATTTCCAATACAAGAGTCAAAAAGTGAGAGAATAAAAACATATTATACTAAACTAAACTACATTCCTAATAAAATTAAATACACATAGAATATGGGTTGTCTCCCATAGGGTGCTTTTGTATACTATCGTTGGCTAGACTGAACTCTTCTAGAATTAAGTTGGATCTCTAAACTTGAATTGAAGATTATCCACTCTAGTGTCATTTTAGAAAGTAGTTGCTCAGCCATTAATTGTAAGAAAGATTATTTTGTTTAGAATATCCATAACAGTTTGAGTAGTGGCTAAGAAAGACCGTCCTAAAATAAAAGGAGGATCTTCATTAATAAAGTGTGGAATGACCAAAAAGTTCGTCGGTATGATGTTTGTCCTCTTGAACTGGTAAATTCGTGACCACTCCTATTGGTTGAATTGAAGTATCATCTAGTAAAGAAACTCGTTTAGAAGCAAGTGAATCCTACTCCAATTAAGTGTGTAGAAAGAAATGTATAGGCATGATATTTGCATTAGAACTCATATCACACTGAGTTTAGAAGTACCAAACCAATTTGATTTTAATGTGCAAATGTATACCTCTGGGATCATTAAGCTTTACAAGGCTTAAATTCGGCTTTTTTTCCTTATTCTTCTTGGATTTAAAATCTCTTGGCTAGTTAATACTCTTGTCATTCTACGATGGCTTAACTCTCCATTCTTGAGTTATTTTCTTTTCTTTTCAAGTATCTTCAACTTGTTCCTTCTTTGGAACTTCTTTTTCAGTTTCCATTGTTACTGCAGTAATTGCATAAATTTCGGCTTTAAGATTATCATAATAGTTTAATTCTAGAAAATCATTATCATCAGTTTCCTTATCAAGTAATTCATCATATTCATCATAGTTATGTTTGTTATTAATATGAACTCGACAATTTTGTCTTCAAATTCCATAAACATTGTTCCTTCATAAATATCTAACTTAGTTTTAGTTGTTTTAAGAAAAGGTCTACCTAATAGCATAGATAGTGTATTAGGTGATATTGAATCTCTCATTTCCATGACATAAAAGTCAGTTGGAAGTATTAAGTCATGTACTTGTACTAAAATGTCTTCTAATAATCCATACGGTTTAATAAATTTATTGTCTGCTAAAGTAAGATTAATAGGCGTATCAACTAACAAATCATATTTTCAATGACTCATAAAGTTTAAGTGACATAACATTAATTGAAGCTCCGAGATCACACATAGCAAATTCAATAGAAGAATTTCCTATTGTGATAGGTATGACAAACATTCCTGGGTTGGAACATTTCTCCTGCATTTTTATATATTAAAGATGACACCTTTTGTCCTAAGTTTTCTTTAGATTCTTCATTATAATTTGATTCTATTAAAGGTTTGTCGAATTCAATTTTCTTAAATGATTCACATGTGTCTTATTTAATTTATTCCTTCCTATCATTTGCTAATCGTTGTGGAACAGGAGAAATAGAATGCATATCTTCATTCAATTCATAAATATTATTATCTAACTTCTCTTGATTAACTAATTTGTGATTTTGTAAAGATTTTTTCATAAGCTTCAACTCTGGCTAAATACCATGGGTATTGCCTTTTAGGAAAATGTGTGTATTTCAATTGTTCAGTCATCCATTCCCTGGTGGTAATGACATTGGTCATTATCCCTTTTTCTTCTTGTTGTATTATTTTTTGTATTTTTTTTCTTTTTACCTCTCTTAGGTATCTTTTCTCGTGTATTTGTGTATATTTCATTATCACAAAATAAAGTGTTAACTTGTGGTTGATTATTAGGATTTGTTATTTGAGTTGATCCTTTAGTTTGATTACTTAACTTATCAATTTGTATATTCATTTGATTTAATTGATTTTTCAACATGTTAATAGATGTATCAATTTTAATTTGATTTTGAGAAATTCGCATAAAGTTTTAATGACTTTGGATCATAAAATTATGTAATATTTGTTCTAAATTTGTTTGTATAGGTTGAATAGTTTGTCGAGGTTGTTAAATTGGCGTAGATTGTATTTGTGCTCTTGGTCTATATATGGTATACTTTTGATTTTGTGGAACATAGCTAAGATTTTAATTTTATTTTCTAGTGTAGTAATTATTGTTATTATATATATATTGATTTATAGGAGGACCAGAATATTGGTTCATAATTGCATTTACTTCTTCATTATTGTCTTCGTGTAAAGTAGGACACGCATCTGTAGGATGTGTAACTTCATTACAAAACTAACATGGTTTCACTTGAATTGATCTATCTTTTAATAGTAATATTACCATGCTAGATAATTCATCAAGTTTTTCGTCAAATGTGTTACTTCTTTTATTATTTACTTCATAAAGTTTCTTTCTTGATGTGTCGGTCTTTTCACCATATTGTTTAATATGTTTAGTTATTTTGTTAATAGCTTCTTTTGCTTAAGTTGGTGTAACATCGAATAATGATCCACCACATACAGTATCTAATAGTTTTTGTTCAAAATGATTAAGTCCTTCGTAAACGTATTCTAATAAAGCTTTTTGTATATATCCATATTGTGGACAAGATGAAATTAATCTTTGAAATATATCCCGAGATTCATTAAAATTTTCATTATCTTTCATTTCCATGACTGTGATTTGTATTATATAAGTACTAATTTTTCTTGCAGGCATATATTGATCTAGAAAAACTTCTAACATTTGAGCTCATGTAGTTATTGAATCCTGAGGAATATAAAACAACCAATCTTGTGTTTGATCTTTCAATACAAAAGGAAAGGCTTTAAGTTTGACTTGTTATAGTGTTCTGTCTTTAGATTTCATCCCATTGACTTTGTATTGGTATTCCCTTATAAATTTTTAGGGGTCTTCACTGTCTTTACCGTAAAAGTTAGGTAGAGCACTAATGAATCCAGATATTAGTTCAAATTCAAGAAAACCCTCAGGATATGCAATACACATTGGTTCATAAGCAATAATATTTTGATTGACTTGCCTAAGAGTAAATTCTCTATTATCATTATTATTAATAATATTATCTAGGATATTATTGGCTTCCATTATCGTAGCTTGGTGTTCCCTACGTTGTTTTTGTCTTAAATTACGTTTGAAAGTCCTATCTACCTCAAGGATCCTATGGAATTAGAACGACGAAGTGGGTAGACCATACAGCGTCTAAAACTACTAAGAGATTTTGGAAAAATCCCCGGCAACAGTACCAAAACCTGACACGCGTCGAGCGTGTACAATAAGTTTCATGTATATCCTTATTATTTGTAGTTGTGATAAGTGGGGTCATCTCCATAAGGATTTAGCAAACTTCTTAAGGAAAAAGTCTTTCAATAGTTTTTATTATTTTTTTACTTTAATTTAATTAATTTAATTAAAATGGGAATTAAAAATAACCAATTCAAAACTATAAAACTATAATAATTAACTAAACTAATTTAACACAATTCAAACTCAACAATATTCAAATCAATTCAATTCAATAATTAATAAATATCTAAACAAACATCCAAAAAATGAAACATTAATCTTTTTTGCATCCAAACATACTATTTAATTCATAGTCATAAGCATACTTTAATCTCTTAATAAAGTATTCTAGATCATTAAACTCTAATCATATGTAAGTAGACAACGCTTATCAAACCATCAGTTCTCCTTATACCAGTGGAAAAGCCACGTTCCAATTTTATTGAATTAATCCTTTGAAAATTCATAGAAATTAAATTTAAGCAATAAAATCGATTTACACTTTGTGAAAACTTCAAACTATTAAATCTAATACCTTCGAAAAGCCACTTTAGTATTAAACATAGATCTCAATCCACCTTTGATATCTATACGGTAATAGACCTTTTAAACAATCTTATATACTACTTTAAATTAGATATTGAATCCAAATATCACAATACATATTCCAAACTATGCATGCAATACAAAGTTTCATGAATAAATTCCGTAAATAATAATCTATTAAATCAATGAATTAAAGAATACGATTACACAACTTTACACATTATTCTCATAGTAACCAATTACAACCTTTATAATCGTTCGATTAAAGACAACATTTGATTGTGTCAAATCACTATGATCCAAATGTTGAAGTCTTTGGTAATCTCAAGTCAGAGGACTAAATGATATACCTATCATGAGTTACACTTATGACTTAATCTTTGTGGTGTTCTCATAACGGGTCGGTCTAGTATCCTAGCAAGTACTCATGATCTTAATTCGTATCCTTATATGCTTGATCATCACATGACCATCAATCAAGACTCACACTAGTCTTAATTCATTATAGTTCCCAATATAATGATCGACTAGGTACATTTAGGATGTTTCAGTAAACATCCATGGGTTCTATTATAATATTAACATACAAACCAATTATAATAATGAACAACAAATGAAGTTCTCTATTTTATTAACCAAAATAATAATATTCATAAGATTGACCTAGGGCACATGCCCCAACAGTATATGTCGTAACGACACTGATACTGGATAAGCCAGGACTTTGATGGACATAGTCTCAAGCTATGTTACTGAGTTTTGATGCAAGATTGACTCAAATGAAAGAAGCCCAAGGAATCAACTCTATGAATCTTCAAGATATAACTCCATTTATTAATTTAGCCGATGTAAAGAGAAGTAATGGATTTAGTGCTAATCAGTCACTGAATGGTTCTGGAAGTCAATGATCTGGTAACCGATACCATAACAACAAAGGTCGAGGCAGCAAGTCAAGATGCCACAGAGGTTTTAAGTTTCAGAATAATAGCTTATTTACATATCAAATCTGTAGTAAAGTTGGCTATTCAGCAGCTGGTGCGCTACTACCGTACAGATATAAAGTATATGGGTGTTCCAATGTCACCTACTCTACCTCAGCAACCACAACGATTCAGTCCAGGTCAGCTTCAAGGCCAGAATGTGTTCTAAGTTGCTCCTGAATGTGTTCCAAATCCATCAAGGTACGCAGAGAGTGGAACGACTTCTCATGTTACCTCAGATCCTTCTCAAGTGATGAACATCTAGTCATATGGAGGTAATGATGCTTTAATGGTTGGTAATGGTCAGTGTTTACCTATTTCTAACATTGGTACTGCTAGAATTCCCTCACTTAATTTGAAATTATCATTTTCCAATACATTGGGTGTGCCTAGTGTGAAGAAAAATGCATTGAGTGTGTCTTAGTTAACTAGAGATAATGATGTTCTAATTGAATTTCATTCAAATGCCTATTATGTGAAGGGTTCCAGAACTAAGGAAGTTCTACTTCACGACACAGTTCAAAATGGACTCTATCGCTTCTTTGGTCCTTCTTCCAAGTCTTCTATCAATAAGTTTGCTTTTCTTGTTGAAAATAAGAGTGTACCATCTCTTTGGCACTCCAGACTAGGACATCCTACTCACCAAACTCTCCAATAATTGTTGAGGTTTCATTTACATATATCACATTCTTCTGATATTGAATTTTATTCATCATGTCCATTAGGTAAAATTCATGCATTACCAATTCAATCTTCATCCGAAATGTTCATCTCATGTGCTTGCTTTGATTCATACTGATGTATGGGGTGCTGCTCCATGTACTTCCTCCCATGGTTATAATTACTACATACATTTTGTAGATGATTGTACTCGTTTTACATAGTTATACCCTCCAAAGTATAAGTCTGATGTAGTTAAAAATTTTCATCATTTTCAAGTGTCTTGTTGAAAACCAGTTTACTACTAAAATTAAAAAAGTTTAGTCTGACTAGGGGGTGAATATCGTTCTTTCAAACCAATTCTTGATTCTCGTGGCATTGTCTTTCAACATCCTTGTCCTTATGCTCATGAACAAAATGGTAGAGCTGAACGTAAGCATCGTCATATAGTGGAATTGAGTCTTACTCTTCTTGCTCATAGCAATATGCCTATCAAGTTTTAGTGGGATGCATGTGAAACAATAGTGTTTCTCATCAATAGACTTCCTACTTAGGGTCTTGAATGGAGTGTCACCTTATGAAAAACTATATCACATTCCTCTAGATTATAAAATTCTAAGAGTATTTTGGTGCTCTTATTTTCCATATCTTCGAGCCTATAATTAGCATAAGTACCAATTTCGATCTGAGAGATGTCTATTTCTGGGTTATAGCTCTTCTCGTAAGGGGTACAAGTGTTTAGATAAACATGGGAGGTTGTTCATCACTCGTGATGTGGTCTTCAATGAGCATGAGTTTCCTTATCTTCAGTTGTTTCAATTAGTCTCTTCTGGCTTTATATTTGACCAGAATGTGTCTCATTTTATTTCACCTCAATTGAATTCTGGTAATGTTCCATCTACTGGTCCTGTTTTGTCCCATGTGCCTCATAATTCAGGTCTTATTTCTCTTGAATTTGAATCTCCTTCAGTTGATTCTAGGGTTCTTGATCCTTTGGTTACTAAGATTCGTGTTTGTTCACACACTAGTGCACCACAGAATTTGCATTTTATGATTACCAAGGCTAAGGATGGTATCAGTAAAAAAAAAATGTTTTTGGCACTTCAACTACAAACTATGACCATAATTGACTCTATTGATAAAGCCCTCAAGTATCTTAAATAGAATGACGTAACGAATGTTGAGTATCAAGCTCCTACCAAGACAAGGACATGGTCACTAGTCATTAGTCCCCCCTCTTCAAATCAGAATGTTATTGGAAATAAGTGGGTTTTTTCTCTTAAATACAATTATAATGGCTTTGTCAATCGGTACAAAGCTAGATTAGTGGCTAAGGGCTTCAAGCAAGTGTCTGGTATCCATTTTGACGAGACTTACAGTCCTGTGGTGAAAGTTTCCACCATTTGAGTCATCTTGTCTATTGTTGTGCAATATGGTTGATCTTTAAGGTAGCCGGATATTAATAATGCTTTCTTAAAAATTACTTTAATGGAAAAAATGTTTACTAATGAACCTCGAGGGTTTTTCGATGCAAGTCAGCATTCCTATGTGTGCAAACTTCATAAAGCACTCTATGGCCTTTGATAAGCTCATCGGGCTTAGTTTGATAAGTTGAAAAGTACATTTATTTCATGGGTTTTTCAGAATTTTAAAGCTGATAACTCCTTATTTGTGTTTTGAACTGGGTCTATTATGTTTTATATGTTGGTATATGTTAATATTATTGTTACTGGGTCTGATTCTGCTATGATTCAACAATTTATTTCAAAACTTCATCGGTGTTTTGCTTTGAAAGATATTAGCGTGTTGAGTTTGTTTCTTGGTATGGAATCTAGACGTGATGCCACTAGCATATTCCTTACACAGTCTTCCTATATCAATCAATTACAGCATCGCAGTGGCGTGATATTAGCTAAGGCTATTGATACTCTTGCTACTATTGAGAAGTCTCTCCATGTAGACATTTCTCCTACTTTTAATGAACCCACTTTGTATCATAGTCTTCTCATTGGTTTGCAATATTTAGTTCACAATAGACCTGACATCGCCTATATTGTTGATCACCTAAGTTAATATCACCAGGCTCCTTCAATGACTCATTGGCAAGCTTTGAAAAGGGTATTAAGCTATCTAAAAAGTAATATTGATTACATCACTGATGCAGACTAGGTTACATCACTTGATGACAGACATTCTATTACTGGGTTTATGGTCTTTTTAGGTGCAAACTTGATCTCGTGGTAGTCCAAAAAGTGACACGTAGTAACTCGATCTAGTACCAAGTCCGAATATAGGGCTCTTGCTCATGTTGTTGTTGAAGTAGCTTGGGTTCAGTCTTTGCTCTATGAGTTGGGTGTCTCTCTTCCCTCTCGGTCTATGGTGTGGTGTGATAATGCTAGTGCTAATGCTTTAACCCATAATCCGGTATACCATGCTCGTACAAAACATATTGAACCAGATGTTCACTATGTTCGTGACAGAGTTCTTGCTGGTCTCCATGTTGTTCATCATGTTCCAACAAAAGGTCAACTTGCAGATATCTTCACGAAGGCATTAGAAGCTCCACGTCTCAGTTATCTTCAGAGCAAACTTGGGTTTGCAGAGCTACCCCTGCGTTTAAGGGGGGTTGTGAGGGAGAATCACTAGGAGTGTTTCATGTATTGTCACGCGATGCGTGTGTGGAGGGATGTAGTGAGGTAATCTGTATGAGTGTGCGACAACCAATCATAGTGTGACAGTCTAGCTATATAAATGTGTTTGTACCGTCTAGATGCAACACATTTGACGATTTTCATATACTCAAATGTTTATATAAATATATGCAAAATATCTAAGATCTGATCATCTTGATCAGATATGGTTTCTCTCTCCAACGCAAGCTTCATCTTCTTCGTTAAAACTATGTTGAACTTCTTGTTCAATAGGGTCGACTATATAGATCAAACTCTTTTATTGTGCCTCATTTGCAATGCAACTAATGGTATGTTTTCCAAATCTTTTAAATATCTCCTAATAAATACGTCTCAAGTTAGCTTTAATCTAGCTACCCTACATCATTGAATTTTTTCAATTTCTATTAAGTGAATTTTTTAGTGAAGGCATTTATAGACCATTTTTAGAAGTATCCAAACTACATACCCAAAGTTTCCTTCCAATCTTTGTGGAAGTAAAGGGGTATATATACAAAGGAGCCTACTAAATTGACTGACTTTAAGCACCAATATTGGGCACCTACCTAATCGGTGTCGTGCGATACATCTCGAGACTCGAGCGAGCACATCTCGAGGTGTATGGCACGGGCACCAAGTAGGTGGGTGCCCAATCTTGGGTCAACCGATCTTTATCCATGTATAATTAGCTTATAAAAATATATATATAAAAAAAAAAAAGATGTACATCACTCACGTTTTTTTAAAACTCAATATAACTTGGAATAAGTATGTTTTTTTGGAAGGCAAAGTAGATTTTGTTAAGCCAAAGCATTTATTAACCAAGATGTTGTGGTTAGATGACACAAGTCCCGCCTCTCTGAACAAAAGGTCTAGAATTCGAGCCATGTGAATGGAGCAACTTTAAGATTCTTGACCAAAAATTGCCCCTTGTGGCCTACCCTCCTCGAATCTAGATATGATCGGGAAAATGCTTCAAACATTCGAGCTGCAGTTCAGTCGTCATACAAAAATAAATAAATAAATAAATAAATAAAGCATATATTACCTAGCTACAATTCTATATAAAATAAGAAAAATAAACGGTTAAAAACATTGGGATTATTAAAAGAAATCATAGATTTTTTTTTTTTTTTTTTTTTTTTTTTTTTTTTTTTTGCCTCTAAAATATCCTAGTTTCGATGACATGTGACAATGGTGATGTTCCAAATTAGTAAGAACATGAAAGAAAACTCCAAAAGAAAAATGATTGGGTTTGACATCTAGCAGGTTAATTACCAATCACTTTCCATAAGGGCCTTTAAATGCACTGCTCAAAAGAGAACAACGAAGTTCTTCATGAAGTCTCTTCTTTGTCTAATTTGCTACTCAGCCCATCTTCAACAAAAGGATATGTTGTAGCCACGAAGTGCACAATTTCACCCTTCAATGCAATGACCATTTTATTCATTTTCATTACTCTCTTTCAATAAGCAATTCTTCTCCTCCGCAAGCTACTTCAGTAAGGTACGCTTAAAGCGCAATTTTTCATTTTCTTTCTTGAGTTTCTTTTTTTTTTTTTTAGCATAAGAAATATTCATATCAATAGATACTCGGCATAACGATATGATTAGCTACTTATTGAATTGCTCATTCATGTTAAATTACACTTGATTGACATGGCTTATATGATATTAACGCATGCATATCCATGTATGATTTATGCATGCTTTGCTTTTGCAGAAGATTGATTTCAAGTTTGAAGAAATGAATACCATCTGCGTTTCTTTGAAAGAGACCACAAGTTGCAGTTGCAGACGAAGCGACGTTCATTTGCACTCCAAGAGAGGTTTCGAGGACAGTTATAATAAGAGCAGAGAATGCAGAGAGAGGACTGAAGACAAAGAGAGAAATAATACTTAGAAGACAAGATTCCAAAAAAGAGGGAATTTATGGTAAGCAGTTCATCAAGAGCTCATATATACAATCATTTCCTCTTACATGAGTTAAATTTACTTGGTGAAATTTTCATTAATGAATTCAAGAGTTCAAAAACAGTCCAAAGAAATTGTTAAAAACATGGTATGGCTTATTATCAAGTGCTGTCTGCTCTAATCTTGGCCTAATTTTTCAGAGCTCAACATCGGAGACCCATCGAGGAATGTCATCGAGATGATATTCCGAACAACAGGCCTGAACCAACCAACGCAAGTTAAGAAGATTGAAAGAGTTCTAAGAGTGAAAAACTACACAGAGACCCTTAAAAGATTTGAAGAGTACAGAGAAGCAGCAAAAAAGAGAGCATATGACCAAAAGATAAAGCACCATCGGGTTTCAGTGGACAGAAACGAGCTTCTACTCTTCCATAGCACAATGGTGGCCTGTTAGTCATTGAAGAGGCAGACTACAGCGTCAAAGCTTCGTCGAAATCAAATCTGTGGAGTTTGCAGGAGGATTCAATCAGGCTTTGAAACTGATGGCATCAGTAAGAGGAAAGAGATTCTCCTAAGCACAGCAATTGGTACACAAAGTAAAGTACCATGCATTCACAAAACCTACAATGTTAAGAAGGCTGTAATAGTCTGCAGAGTGATTGCTGGAAGTGTTGCTGTTAATAAGTTTGAAGGACGCGGCGAAGAAGAGTTTGATTCAGTTGGCAGTGAAGGTCTACGCTACAAGTTGGAACATTTTTTTGTATGGAATTCTAGTGCTCTCCTTGTTTCGTGATAGTCTACTAATGATTCACAGTTGTATTTTTCCTCTTGGTCTCATTTTCTTTGAATGATGGTGTTCAACTTCCTCTGTATTCAAGCTTTCAACGAAAGTCTTATCAAAATAGAAAACACCAAAAAAACACACTCCAAACACCAAAGAAAAGCTAAGGCAATGCAAAGAACCTAAGGAAGTTTTGGTTTTAGTTCATCGTATCCACTTTCAAGAGAAAATCTGAGATTTCCGATACATCTTGCAAATACTGACTCTACTAGCCACGCTAATCAACTATTTAGTAAATCTTATCAACTAGTAACAAAAGTTAGAACATACTCACTAAATTTACGGTTACCAACTGTAGTTTCTGCTCGAATGGTCTTCCAAGACATGCGCTTATCGGAACAAGATCCTCATTTCCAGGCACAAGAAGCGACCAAAGCTCTATTCATCCAACCAAGATAGAGTGCTCCATCTCTTTCTTCTAGTCTATAGTTCTCGCAGTAGCTTCCCAGCAGCGTCTTGATGGTGGCATTGACAAAAGGACTCAATGGATATGGAGTGAAACCAGCCATTGTGAACCGCGACCTCCATTTCCCTAGAACCTCATGCCTCTCCACCCTCTCAGCACCCTCACATGCTATGATATTAACCATATCCCGAGCCAGGCAATGCTGTTCGACATTAATTCGTTCCTTATTATCCCTAGGGAGAGTAGCATCAATTGACTCAAAAATGGCAGTGTAGTAATCTAGTGTCTCAATGAACCTTGGTAAAAATGGAGCAGTGTTTGTGTTAGACTCTTGTTCCACAAGAGTCACCACCCTCGGAGATAAGCTCTTGACCAACCTCAACAAACGATCACGATGATTATCAATGCTCACACTCTCATCTGGCATGTGGTGTAACATGAGTGCAAAATTCACAGCCACGGCTTCATCAGGTCGAACTCCGAGATTTTCTAGCTTGACTTCGCAACCAGACATCGCTCCAACACTAAATTCAAAGGGAACCTTGCATGACTCTGCCAGCCTTGATAGTCTCTGTCCAACAATTTGAAGTCCTCCATTACGAGCGTAAGCAGAAGTGGAGTCATCGATGCCTGTGATGCGAACATGAGGAGGTCCTCCAGGCCTACCTGCAAGAGCTTGAATTAAAGATATCCACTGGCTGCCTTGGGCAATTTGGAAGTCAATTATGTGAATTCGATTTTCTCCCTTCAATGCATCCGCAATAGCACCATTTGCTGACATGTAACCAAACTTGAAATACGGGCAGATCTCATAGAGAATGTGCATGTAAGAAAGAAGTTCAGAACTCGAAGGCTCTTTGCACCTCAAAGCTTTGTAGATGGCACTTCCTGATGATGCCAACCTTGCGACAAGCCCTTCTAGCATATATGCGCCGAGCCTCTGGATTGGCTCTCCCAATACGGAAACCATAGGCTTTAATTCAGACATCAACCACTCGGCCATAAGCATATCATTGTCCGATACAGCTTGAGCACAAGTGATGAGCACCTTTTTCAAGTCTTGTCTAAGGATCGCCTCCCTCATTTCTATCCACCTCTCTGGCTCAGTTGAGACTTGCTTAGTTTCGCTGCAATTGAAGCTGTCCACAATATCTAAATTAGAACCCAGCATCATGGTTTCCAAATCTCTCAGTTTATCCTTCAAGTCATTCGAATCCTCTGTGATACAGGACACACTTACCGGAGATCCATAGGTGTTATCAGGGGAATGATGTATATCTAATGGGAATAACTTAGCATCTTCTGGTGATAAAGAGCAGCCATTAGGTGTGAGTTTTGTGGTAGACGAAGAGCGATAAGCACTGCACATGCTCACAGATGCAGTCGATGATGAATTTAAGGTACAGTAGAGCTCATAAGAAGTATTATGTGGAATACAGGTGGCCTGGCTGCTATCGTCGAAGGATTGACGTCGGTCTAAATTTTGATAGTCCTGAGATAAGTCCCTGGATTGAAACCCTTTCTTAGACTGGAAGTATAACTTGTGCGACCCAACCGAGTTTCCATGAGAAGCTTGCATGGAATACAAGTCTACAAGTTAACTTAACCCGCAGAATAGATGAATTAGCAGCTGAGTTTACACCTAGTATATCTATCCAGAAATAAACCAAATTTAGCAACCCTGTCGCCTCTTCTGATTTCGGATCACTTGTTCTCGTATGTCCCAACAGGTGACAATCTGCAAGAAAATTAAAAAGATAATTATGAAAATGTTTAAGACTGCAACCAATTCAAGTGACTGAAAGTTCAGGAATTGTACAAATATGAACTCTACAAGAAGACTGCAAAGATACAATTTGAAGTAAAGATGCAGTAAGCAAAACAAAATTTATATCATCTGCAAAAAACTTCAGCTCAATCATGCAAGAAATTCCAAAAAAATATAAAATAAATCAATGCAAAATTTTACAACTCTCACCATCATCATCATCAAGTCCGGCACCTTAAAATAAGGACAGTAGAGATCGGCAGGCCTAGAATTTTCTTTGTATAGCATATAAAGTTTACATTGTCTCTCGCAACAGATAATCCATCATAAACTTTTTATTTAAAAAACAACTAAGAAGAAAAGGACAAATTTCACACTAAGCCAAAAGGCCCAAAACTAAAGATTTTAGCATAAGAAATCATGAAATAGTAGTAGTTCTTATTTTATTTTTATTTGCATCACTAGGTATTTGGAAGCCCACACCCCAACTAATCAAGACTCATGCCGAGTCGGCCCACAAAGCGGTAAATGTCTCCCAATAAATTAAAGCAACTCCACCAAGATCAAAACTAAGAACTCTAATTGAAGGACATGAGCGCCCAACTACACGGACCAACTTCTTTAGGTGAATACTAGTCTTAATCTTATAAAATCTACCACCTTAAATCCTTTAAAAAAAAAAAAAGGAAAAACAAAAAATAATAATAATTTAAGAAGAAAAGAGAGAAAAAAAATCCAAACGAACTCTTTCAGCCTTGAATCAATACAAATAACACCAACCCTTTCACCAGAAATTAATTTTCCGTAGTTCACAGATGAAGAAATATATAGGAAGCAAGAATTGCCCAAATGAAAATCACCCAGTTAAATACTAATTGAATCCAAAGCAGAAGCCAAAACACAACCAAAACAAAAATCTCTCACAAATTCATGATTAACTTTTAATAAGAAGAGGATTGGACCTGAAAAATTCAGCCATAGCTAACCAAAATGAAACATGAACGAAATCATGAGTTTTCTCATAAAACCCATGAATTCAAACCCGCCCAGAACCCAAAATGAAGACTACACAAACCATCTGTAATCCAAAAATTCATTTAAAACCCAAAAAACCAGAATTAAAAAAAAAAAAAAAAAAAAAAAAAAAAAAAAAAAAAAAAAAAAAAAAAAAAACAGATAGGAAAACCCAAGAAACAAGGAATCTAATTCGAAAGAGCATAGATAGATAAGTAAGATGAATGAATTCTGTGATCGGCGTACCTTGTAAAGTGAGTCCAAGAGGGAGTAACGTACGTACTGTTGGGGTTTCGATCGCTCTACGAGAAATGCCTCTCACCGCCGTGTTAATTGTTGTGTTTTTATAAACAGCTGATCACACAAATACCCAACTTTTGATCCAAAATTACGAGATGATCCTGTGGAGGGCCGACCCAACAACCGCAATCCGCAATGCATGTCATACGTAAGCTTCAAAATAAATGAAAGTTAGAAATAGAGAGATGGACCAAATTAATACTATACTAGTAATAGTAATAGTTATTCAATTCAGGAAGTTAATTTTGTTTCTTTCTTATCCAAAATATATATATATATATATTCAGGAAATTAATTTTGAATTGAAAACTACTCTTGGAGTTTTTAAAATCGAGGCCATGTCTAGTTGTGGAGAATGGTCTTGTATTGCGGACTCGATTTTTTTAAGAAAATGATTTTTTTTGAGATACTTTGGGTACATATATTAGATACACAATGGTGTAGATTTCATTAAGATATGTGCGACACATATCTCAATGAAATCCATATTAGTGTATATTCAATGTTTGTACTCAAAGTATGTAACAAATGGCATTGTCATTAATTTATTTATTACATGGGTGTCTGAATCACTAGAGCTCTTTTGATCAAGGTCTGACTAATCGTACTGGGTGTAGAAGGGATCCTTACTACTAACCCAGAGGTCGAATGAGACATAGTGTTGTTGCTACGAATTGAACCCGTTACAGACTTGAATTTTAAGTGCTTTAATACGTGTTATATTTCTCTTAACAAAAAAAATGAGTTTTAATATTCTCTCGAAAATAAAAAAGTTAGTTTTCTTCTCTATGATGGATAACTTTTCTATGGCAAGAATGAAATATAAAAGAGCTAGGCTAAACGCAACCATCCTTCTAAAAGGATACAATCCAATTTGGAGCACCCGAAATTTAAAATTCAATTTATAAGGGCATCTTGGTTTTTTTTTTTTTTTACCAAAATCTCTAAAATACCCTTTCATCCCAACCAAAGAACCCAACTCCAAAATCTTAGCTAAGACATCTATTTTAGGTTCGGAAACATATGGCCGAGACTTATTTTCTAGGTTCGATTTTGTCCAATCGAACCTTTTTGGCGAAAAACTTGGTTGACAAATGAGACCTAAAAGTTCGGCGGGTTTCAACTGGCTCTTCAATTGAAGGTTCGACGAGCTCCGACCAACTCTCCAACTAGAGATTCGAACCTGCGAGGCCGAGCCACTCGATGATGCCTTACAAATTACAAGAAGTGTGTGTGGAGAGATGAAGGTAAGGTGCTCAAAATGAGAGAAAATTGGAGCGGAGTGCACAAAATGCATTTTGAGGCACAAGGGTCATTTAATTTTCATTAAAAATGAAATTTTATAAATTTGTTGAGTTGCCCTCATAGATAGATGGGGTGCCTTTAGTGTGGCTAATACAAAATTACATATAGTGTAAAGACATGGTGCTTATTAATAAGAGATATCAATTTTGAACATTATCAAGTTTAAGCGAGTAAAAAGGAGAAAATATATAAAGTGATGAATCTTACCAAAATTCCTTTTCTACTACTAATTTTTATTTCATTTTTTTAATATTTCAACGGGACTCAAATTCATGTCCTTCATAAACTTTTTGTAAGATAAATTGTTCTAAAACAACTTTTTTTATCAACCCCTTTTTTTATAAACACCTTTTTTATGAATTCTTAATTAATTCCACTTTGAGCACTACATGGACAAAATCTCCTCGTAATTATCTTCAAACTTTTTCTTAAATCATCAGATGACATATTGATTCAACCATCTTAAGCGGTGTATATTTTACAGTATTATTTACAGTACTAGTATTGTAACGGTATGAACGTTAATAAATAAAAAATATGAAGTTAATGCGGGGAAATCAAATTATGGGTGTCTAGACAGTTTGGTGGTCGGCGGGGTTGTTTTTGTAAATGTAACACAGAACACGGATTCGGGTCAATACGCTACATTTGACTTTGACCCTGATCGCCTAATCGGATTTTTTTCATTAATGACGTGAGAACGTTAGCCTTACACGTCATTATTGCGCTAAAATGCGCCGGTTTCTTATTTCGCTACAAAGCTGATCCATCAATGCCAGTGACAACCAAACAACAAATACTACGTACCTATCATCTTCAATACCATAAATCATGAGCATATCGATGTGTATCAAACGATCTTCAAGTAAACGTACATGAGTTGAAATACGACATTAATTAGAGTGTTGTAATGTTACGGTGTAACAAATTTACGAGCGCCGCTAAGGGCACCCCACCATTTAATGAAGGCACCCAAAGTTTTTGTAAAAATTTCAGCAAAAGTGGAAAAGACCATTTTGCCCTTGTATATATATTGATTGAAACCCCGTAAATCATTTTGACAAAGAAAAAAGGCACCCCACCACAAGGTTGAACCACAAAGCCACATTGCATTTGGCGAGCGTTGATCGATTCTTGCGGATTGACATCATCCGAAACGAGGTAACAATGTTTGACAACCATATTCGTGTTTTTAGAACTGTTTAGTTGTGTATAACTGTGAAAATGATGATTTGTTTGTCACCGTAGGGTTTGGTAATTTCTTCAAATCCGAACTTGTTTCCACTATATAATGGAGGTTTGTACTTTGCTTCGGTGCAAGAGGAGGTCGTCGTACTTGAGGTAATTTTGCAAATTTATTTGTTTTTTTGCGGTTATCCGAAGGTTTTGTCTGGGTGCGCGATTGTTTCGGCCTCGCAGACCGAGATGTATGGTTACGTCTCTGGTCATATAGGAACGATAGGTATACGTAGGTCACGAACGGTAAAATCGAGAGTATTCGGTAAATCTCTGGTCGTTCATGAGCGAGCCTTTGAAGAAAGTTGCGGACTTGTACTGCCGAGAACCTATTTTTTGGGATGTTTTTGTGATTGTGCTATACATTTCGGTTGATTATAATGTTACACTTGTTTGTATTGCAGTAGTAATGCCGGTTTCTACCCTATTTCCGTAATACACGGACACGTTTACACCTTGTGGGCCATTCCCAACTAGAGAAGCGGCGGCTTCATGGGTTCAAATGATAGGCCGTGAGAACATGTTTGTGCTAGTGACAAAGCACTCGACGCCGGGGCATTAAGCTCGGGGGAAGGGTGAAACTTGCCTCGTGAGAGGTCGGGGACTTATAGGGGAATGTCACAAAGAGTTGGGAAGGGTAAAGCGGCAAAAATTGCTTCGAAACCAAGAAATGAAGAAGAAGAGGAAACGGCGAGGACCCAAACAGTACCAAGAAATGTGGATGCCCTTTCCTTATCAACGTAAAGGAAAATGCTGACTTGTTGTGGTATATCACTGTTATATGTGGGAGGCACAATCACGAGCCCGCAAAAAACTTGGACGGCCATTCATTTGCCGGTTGATTGGATAAGGGGGAGCAGGAAGTTGTAGTGCAAATGACAAAGGGAATGTGAAGCCAAGAGACATCCTAAATACGTTGAAGCAAAGAGACATTAGAAACGTATCGACAATGAGGACAATATATAATGCAAGACAAAAAGTCCGAAATGAGGATGCGGGTGGGAGGACTCAAATGCAACAACCGTTGCACATATTGGAGAAGAATAAGTGGTCATCATGGCATATGAAGCATTCTCATTACGAATGTTGTCACCGAGTTATTTTGGTCACATCCCGACTCAATAAAGTTGGTAAGGTGTTTCTCATCGGTTATTTTGATGGATTGCACTTACAAGACAAATAGGTACCGAATGCCTTTGTTGGAGATTGTTGGCATCACTTCTACGCACTTGACGTTCTCCGTTGGGTTCGCATTCTTATCATCGATAGTCATGGGCATTATGTTTGGGCACTTGAGAACTTGAGATCCATATTGGATGGGTGGCCTAAGCTCGACGTGTTCGTTCGTTACGATAGGGAGTTAGCCCTTATTAGTGCCGTAGAAGAAGTTTTTCCGACTCGTCTCACCTCTTTTTGCTCTTGGCACATCAACAAAGTAGTATTGGCCAAGACTAAGAAGATGTTTGGGGAGAACGATGGTTTTGCGCGTTTTATGGATAGGTGGACGAGCGTGATGTATGCCAACTCGGAGGCCTTATTCGAAGTTAGGGTGAATGACCTGCGTTGTAAGTTCGGGAATGTAAAGGGTGTTACGGAGTACTTGGACAACACATGGTTAAAGAACTACAAGGACAAATTTGTCTCCGCTTGACAAATAGAATTATGCACTTTGGGGAAACGACAACGCAGAGGGGTGGAGTCTGCGCATTCTATTCTCGAAGCTACACCTTGGTAACAACGGCCAATTTTGAGACTCGTGGAATGTGGTTGATGGCCTCCTTAGAATCCAACACAACAATGTCAAGGCATCGTTTGAGCTCAGTTTGAATGTCGTCCAACATGAGTACATTGATGAGTTGTATCGACGATTGCGTGGTTATGTCTCTCAACGGGCGCTTAGGCTAATTAGAAATGAATTGACACGTGGAGAGGATGTTGGTCACGACTCCACTCGTTGTGGTTGCGAGATACGCACCACACATGGCCTTCCATGTGCACATGAGCTAAACCATCATATATTTGTTGGGTCGACCTATGCGCGACATTACTCATGGCTTCTCGGCCATGAGTAACCGACACATTTTTAAATACTGGCAACAGGTACATCCACGGCAGGTCAAGACCGTGCATTGCATTTGTATCGGTTGTTCAGTACCGAAAATTGGACATGAGTGTCGGCCCTGCTTGACCGAGACACCCTCATAAGCAGAAAAAACTAGGATCCAATAACAAATTACAACCAAAATAAAACAATAGGCAATGTAACATTATAAACTGTCATAAAAATGTAGTCAACAGGCAACAGGTAGTCATCAAACATTAAAAATTGTCATACAAATGTGAGGTAGCCATACGCACCATATAATCGCAACCCAACAAGTACTCATTAAACATTACAAACTCTCATAAAAACTCATTTAATCATAAAACTCATAGAATGCCATACAAATGTATATCCCTCCATTCTCGGCCGGTCAGTGCTTGGGTTTTTTCATATTCTTCCTTCGATAATCCTTCCCATGCATTCTCTTCGGAGGGCGAGCATCGGCCGTGGCGGTCTGAGCTGTGGCCGGTGTGGAGGGTGTGGTAGTGCTACCATGGCGGGAATGCCTCGGGCCCGATTCGGTAGGGCGGATGTTGCGGTTGTGCGGTGGCGGTCGCCGGAGTCGTACTCGTGGGGGTGGGACTTATACTCCTCCCCGAAAGAAAGTTGACCATGTCACTCAGAATGGTCCTCGCCGACTCAATCGTACACGCCTCCCGCGGGAGGTCCATCAATCGCAACGCCGCGTCCAACGCTCGCCTATTACGCTGATGAAAAAATTCGGGTTACTGTCAATGTAAAACATATCGAAATTAATAATAAATGCATAATACGTATAATCATTCCAATACCTCAAGTAGCTCGTTGTCTGCGATGGTTGTGGCGACCATTTCAAGGTCCTCAAAGCTAGGATTCGTGATAACGGGATGAGACACTTTGACGAACCAAGGCGTGTAGTATGGTGTAGCCAAAAACTCAAATACGCCTTCTCGCCCGAACTTCAGCGCCAACACATGGTTCCTCCATCGCTCCCAATTGTCTTGTTCGAACCCATACTGACGGAGTACTTGTTCGCAGATGGGCCTCTCGTGTGCTTCCAATGGACGGTACGGAGGATCCGGTATAGATTGCACATGGCCAAACTGTCTCGTAATCCTCTCCGGGTGGTAGGGCTCCACCACATCCATGTACTTGATCTTCCCACTGTAAAAGGCCATCGCTTGCACAACGCCATTTTCCCTTAAATTCACATATGGGTCCCAAGTGACCTAGTAAAAATTCAACAACCATTGTTAGCAAAAAAAATAACCAAAAAATCAATCATCGAGGATATGGATAACCATCTCACCTCACTTGGTTGCAACCTATCCAAGGTTCTCCTAATGGCCCCTAACTTGTCAACATTCGCAATCGTCTCGTGCTTTTGAATCCATCTGGAGACACGAGGGTGCACGTAGTCCATGTACTTCGCATTGGGCGTGGCCAGACCAAGTTTGAAATGGTCATACACCCAACCCTGCAAATACATACAATGTTAGTTAGTCCACAATTGCAAGTTGGCCTAATTGAAATACAAAATGAAAATTAAGTCTATTTCACTAAAATACCTCAAGCAATGTGAGGTAGCCAACAATCGAGACACTTGCGCCTCGTGGCGGACCCCAAGTGTCGATACAAGTAGGCCAACGCAGCCCGCACCCCATGCGTAGTTTCCTACGTGGTCCAAGTCCTCAAGAAGCTTCAGCAGAGCGCGCGCGCTCGACACCCGAGACCCACTCTTATCGGCAAAAAGAGTGCAGGACAACAAGTACAGCAGGTACGCTCGGGCGGTGCATTCCACATGAGGAAAATTTCTGGGTCTCTCACCAGCTTTGGGGCACCATCGACTCTTCAACCAATGGTTGCGCACTGTGAGCCCCTTGCTGATATTCACCTCCTCCTCAGCCTCCTCGACGCTAACCCCAAGTAGGTTCGAGACCATCTTGATAGCGTCCGAGCGAGATTCCTCCGTGTACCTCGCAAATTTCTCCACTGCAACAACTTTGCCCGTCACAGGGATCTTCAGGAGGAAGCTGACATCCTCTAATGAGATAGACATTTCACCAAAAGGTAGGTGAAATGTGTTCGTCTTCGGCTGCCACCGCTCCACAAATGCAGAGATAACCTCCTTGTTGGCCTTGCGGTATGAGCAGTCTATCAGCGTATTCAACCCCGAACCCTGAATAATCCTCTGAAGTCCCGCCGTGTCCGGGTGGCACGAATGTAAATCCCATTCCGTTATTTGAGCTCCGTGATTTATACACTTAAGAACGGGCCGCTCCTGCAAATGTAAAAACATCTCGTCATTATGTGAAGACCATGAGTGTTAAGTTAATCCGTTCAATGAATTTGAAATTACCTCATTGCGCCAAATCTTCAAAGCCACATGATCCTTGAAGCTCTTCAACAACGCCCGTCTATGGACCACCGGGGAATGGAGCACGCGCTTCAACAGCACTTCGCGCTCTCCTTCATCATGGCCGATCCACCACTATCGCTCCCGCCCACATTACGATCGCTTTCTTTCGTGTTCCCCGCCTCTAAAGAGTCACCTGCTACTACACTCCGATGCATGCCCCTCCTTTTCACCTACGCAACAACAAGATCTTCAGTCGCCGGCATCGAGGGTCGAACCCTCATCGTGCAAATGTATCCTTCCACGAGTGCCATCTACCTTCGCCTTGCCCTTAAACATCCTCATTCTCCTTCTCTTTCTCTTTCCTAGTCACGATGTCTTTGTCTCGGGGTCTCCCGCCACCTCGCCCCTAGGTTAGGCCTCGGGACCTCGGCTCCAACCTCCTCCCTAGTCACCGGTAGCTTCGGACGAGCCATACCCGAATAAATTACGACATATAAGCGCATGGAACAGATCCCAAAACAAATTTACAAAAAAAATTTGTTCAAATTCACCCATTTCTGATGTCTCGGTCAAGCAGGTTCGTGAAACAACACATATTTTCTGGTCACCCATGACCGACAATTCCTCCAATATATCGACGTATACAACCGAGTCCAATGAAACGGTCTCGGTTGCACACCACCGCGATGTGTTCACCATTTCAATTCGCCTTTCTCACGGCCAATCACGCTCGAGCCTACTCTAACACTCTCGCCATGGTACTACCTAGAGCATGACCAAATTCTCGGTTGTACACCACCGCCGCCACATTACCTATCGCTAATTGTAGCTCTCGTCATGTCTCGGCGAGATATACAAGAGTACTTTTCGGCCTTTCGTAACCGAGACGCCGTGAGAGCTTTTCCGCCTTTGTGGCCGAGACTTCGACTTCCCCACATTGTAGCTTCTCTCTCGCCCATGCTTGGCGAGAGTTATCACATTCTCTGGCCTCGTGGCCGAGAACCGCGAATTCCCAATTTTTTAACTATTGAACAAACCACCACCGTAAATCACAACTACTCTACCAAATGTAACTTACTTACACTAAAAACGTACCTTCAAACGACCGATTTCGCGCAAATGATGTGTGTTCGACGATGTTCAACCGAACCCTAACTTGGAGACGAAATCGGCTCACACCACGACCCTACGAATCGCAAAAAATCCGTAAAACGAAGGAGAAACACAAGGCGAGACACGGAGACACGATTTCGGAGATCCCTCTCACCGGTCGGTTCACACAAAACGGGTTCTTGGAGTCCAAAGCGGTGAAGATGGTCTTTGCCGGGGGTGGTGGGGTGCAACGAGATGGATTTCCACGCAGGGGGTAGTTTAGGTATTTCGGGTCTAATTTTTGGGTGCCCTAGTAAATCGGTTTGTGCCCACATTAACAGGGTGCCTTCATTAAATGGTGGGGTGCCCTTAGCGCCCTCCTACTACGTACGCTATCATCTTCAATTTAATGGTCGATGTTTCCATAATGATATGACATTAATATACGTGTCGATGTTTCCATAATGATATGGCATTAATATACGTGCGGCCCGACTATGTGCACCCCACAATTTACTATGTACAAACCACTAAAAATTTTTCACTCAATTTGCAAAAATATCCAAAATGAAATGACTTCCTTACCCCTCACCCCCCTCACAATCACTCTTATGCCCTTTTCCGCCATCGTTGTGCACCCCAAACATTGATCCAACATCAACTCCGATGATTCCCTCCGACAATCGGTGACCACGACCGGCAACGCAAACTTTATTTTTCAGAGCTGACTACCATTGTAAAAGTCATTGTCGTCATAGTTATTGTTGGTAAATGGTGTATTTTATCATTTTTTGTATGCACTTGAAAGGGTTTGAACAAATTTTTGTGTATTGATAGGGGTTAGTTTGTATGCGTTGTTTGATGGCAGTTTACCATAAATACTGGAGGATGGACGTGAAGGAGAAGCAGATGTCAAAGATGGAGAGGTAATTGTTGATTTATGAGTGGATTTTTTTTTGTTTTTGTTTTTTTCTTGTTGAAACCATAGTTCCCGCCTATGGTTCGGCTACGTAGGGCCGAGCAGATGTCCTATGTTCGATCATGTACATGTCGAATGAGAATGGAAGAGAAAGTTTGGCAAGGGTTGTTCGGTAAGTGGCCACCGAGTAAAAAGTAATAGCTCGATCTACACTGACCGAACTTAAGTGTTTCATTCAGTCACTTGCAACCGAACAGGTGGATTTAGTCCAATCGATTAGACCGATTGAAGTAAATTGGGGAGTTTTTGGAAATTTTTTTGTCTTATTTGTTTGAGCATATAATTTAATACTGTGATATACCATTTTACAGAGAAATTTGGATTATACTGACTTTTTAACTACACCAACGACTTTACAACATACATGAAATTTGGAAGTATGGCTGAGTTGGTTAGATGTGTTCAAAGTAGGGGATATAGTAAAGGATTTGTTATTATCATGAAAGTTGTTGAACTTTCATTTGAGTTTGTATTGTATCCAATATTAGTCCCACATGGGTAAGAAACTTTTTGTTTCTTTCCTTATAAGAAATATTTCACTTGAAAGTCTTAGTTAAGTGAATGTGGGGTTGGAGGCAAAGACCATGGGTATTCCCCATTGATTAATATATATTAAATACTTCATATTTAATATGTCTTTTATTAGGCCTTGTGCCTTGGGGCCTTTGGGGCTAATGTTAAAATAACTTAGCCAATTCACAACACAAAATTTTTACTTTTTACATTAAAGTTAGTTATTTTCGAAATTGTTATTAGTGATGAACAGTCACCACTTTTAGTTTTATTTTAAAAGGTGTGTAATAGACCTCGTTTTGAACAGTTGTTATTGTTCAAAAGAGGTGTCTTTATAGACCTCATTTTGAACAGTTGTTATTGTTCAAAAGATGTGTCTTTTGGTCTATAAATATGGTTTGTCACTTCATTAGAAAATATAGAAAAATTTCGAAATCAAGAGAGTTTTTCTGGTTTTGAGAGAGAGATTTTTGCTGTTGCAGAAGATAGGATCTTTGGTTGGTGTGTAATCAAATATCAATCCAGTTGTATCCTGAGAGACGAACCTCTTGAAGCATTCATACACCGAATTGGAGGAAATTTCGTCTTAGGACATTGCTATTTAGTGCAAGCCTCTGGTATGATTTAATTTAGTTATTTGTAATTGAATTCACGCATGATATATATTATAGTTCAGTGATATGCATGTTCTATAATTGTTCTAACAATCTAAGACGAAATTTTTGTGTTTTATTAATGTTATCACTGGTTTACATACAATAGTTGATTGCATATAATTTGTCACTGATTTTAGAAAAACTAGTCACTGATTTATACGAAATTGTTGTTTTCATACTAGTTTGAAATGACATCTCTTGTAACTGAGAAATCCACTTCTGCTACCTCTGCCAATCCCAAAGATGAAAAACCAGAGAAGTTCAAGGGTCTTGATTTTAAAAGGTGGCAGCAGAAAATGCTTTTCTGGTTGACCACTATGAATCTTGCTAACATAGTGAAGGAAGAAGTTCCAAAATCTGATGAGGACCCTTTGTCCAAGGAAACTTTCCTTACTATTGAGGCATGGAAGAATTCTGACTTTCTTTGCAGGAATTACATTTTGAATAGACTTGATGATACACTGTATGATGTCTATTCTGAATGTAAAACTGCAAAGGATGTTTGGGATCTTCTCGAAAAGAAATATCAAACTGAAGATGCAGGGGCTAAAAAGTTCGTTGTAGGCAAGTTTTTGAAATACAATATGGTGGATTCGAAGTCCGTGGTAAAGCAAGTGGAAGAATTGCAAGTTCTGATACATGAATTGCACGCTGAAGGGTGCATCGTAAATGAACATTTTCAGATTGGAGCCATTATTGAAAAGTTTCCACCTTCATGGAATGACTTCAAGGTCTACCTAAAGTACAAGCGAAGGGACATGTCCATTGAGGATCTCATTCTGCAACTTCGTGTTGAGGAAGATCACAGGAAGGGAAACAAAAAGGAAATGGCTAATGCTAATGCTAACATGGTGGTAGGACAATCAAGCAAGTCCAAATTTCAGAAATTCCAGAAAAAGAATTTCAAGAAAGATTTTAAGAGAACCACCAAGCCGTTAGCACCAAAGGGGAAGGATTTCAAGAAAATTAAGGGAAGTTGCTGGGTTTGTGGAAAATTGGGGCCATAGAGCTCAAGAATGTCGCCACAGGAAAGATAAGAATTCTGATAATTCTGGTTTGAACAACCAATCAAATGTTACTGACACGGAAATTGATAATACTTACTTTGATCTCACTGCAGTTGTTTCAGAAACTAATATGGTTTCGATGCCAAAGGATGGTGGATCGATCTTTGGTGCAACAAGGCACATATGCGGTGACAAAAACTTATTTTCTCGAGTTTCATCCCATTTGATAGTGAAGAGAAACTTTACATGGGAAACTCATCCTCCTCCATGGTTGAAGGCAAAGGAACAAAGAAGATGAAGTTCACGTTTGGAAAGTAATCACTTTACTTGATGTTCTTTATGTTCCCGATATTAGGAAAAATCTTGTATCCGGCCTTTCTTGAATAAGAAAGGGTTCAAGCTTGTTTTCGAGTCGACAAATTTGTATTGACCAAGGGTGGCATGTTCATAGGGAAGGGGTACCTTCTTCAAGGTCTCTTCAAATTAAGCATTGTAATTGTTAATGGCACCGGTAATAGAATGATTGTTTCTGCGTATATATGACTGTCTCTCGCTTATATGATTGAATCATTTGATATATGGCATGCTAGACTAGGGCATGTAAATAACAGATTAATTCATAAAATGGTACATTTGAATATGTTACCAAAGTTTAAAATTGATTTAAAACATAAATGTGAAGTTTGCATCTTGAATCAAAGTTTGCTAGGCAAACATTTAAGTCTGTTCAAGAAAGATCAAGTGAATTATTAGATTTAATTCATAGTGATCTTTTTGACTTCAAATCAAATCCTACGAGAGGAGGAAAGAACTACTACATCACCTTTATTGATGATTGTAGTAATTATTGTCACGTTTTTTGATCAAGAATAAAAGCGAGGCCTTTGATGTATTTAAAATATATAAGGCAGAGGTTGAAAATCAACTTGACAAAAAGATAAAAGTACTAAGAACTGATCGAGGTGGAGAATATGATTCCATTGAATTTGCAAAATTTTGTAATATAAATGGAATTATTCATCAGACCACCGCGCCATATACACCTCAACAAAATGGTGTGGCAGAGAGAAAAAATAGAACTCTCAAGAATATGATTAATTCTATGTTGAATGATTCTGGACTTCCCCGAAACTTGTGGGGTAAAGCACTACCGACTGCAAATCATATCTTAAATAGAGTTCCTTTTAAAAAATCTGATAATTCTCCATATGAGATTTGGAGAAAAAGAAAACCCACTTACAAAACTTTAAAAGTGTGGGGTTGCTTAGCAAATGTTCAAATTCCTTTACCAAAAAGGACTAAATTAGGACCTAAAATCGTAGATTGTGTGTTCATCGGTTTTGCTAAGAATAGTGCAGCATATAGATTCTTAGTAGTTAAATCACATATTTCAGATATCAGTGATAATACTATTATAGAATCTGCAGATGCTAAATTTTGTGAGCATATATTTCCTTTCAAGGAAAAACAAAATGGTTCATCACAAAAAAGGACGGCTGAAGAGAGTTTAGAAGAACCAACCACTTCAAGGGTTCAAGAACAAGTATTGGAACCTAGAAGGGAAAAAGAATTAAGGTTCCAAAGAATTTTGGACCTAATTTTATAAGTCTCGTTAACGAAAATGAACCACGACTTATAGGGAGGCAATGTCTTCGCCGAAGCTCCTTTATGGATGGAAGCAATCAATAGTGAAGTTGAATCCATTTTACAAAATAATACATGGGAATTGGTTGATCTACCATCCGAAATCAAACCAATTGGATATAAATGGATATTCAAAAGAAAGCTTAAAGTTGACGGTACTATTGATAAATACAAGGCACGATTGGTTGCAAAAGGTTTTAGACAAAAGGAAGGTGTAGATTCTTCGACACGTATTCTCTGTTTCGAGAATAACTTCCATTAGAATATTGATTTCCATAGCGCTTTATACAATATGGAAATACATCAAATGGATGTTAAAACTGCATTTCTAAATGGAGAGTTAGAAGAAAAAATCTATATGGACCAACCTGAAGGGTTCATAGTAAAAGGCCAAGAGAATAAAGTTTGTAGACTTGTTAAGTCATTATATGGACTTAAACAAGCTCCAAAACAATGGCATGAAAAATTTGATCATATTATGCTAGCAAATGGTTTCAAAATAAATGAATGTGACAAATGTGTGTACATTAAAGAAATTAAAAACTTTTGTGTCATAGTATGTTTATATGTTGATGACATGTTGATTATGAGCACAAGTAAGGATGCTATAATGTCAACCAAAAATATGTTGAATTCCAGTTTGACATGAAAGACTTAGGTCTAGTTGATGTAATACTAGGAATTCAAATCAAAAGGAATAACGAAGGTTATGTCCTCACACAATCTCATTATGTTGAGAAAATCTTAAAAAGATTCAATCAATTCGATTGTAAACCTGCTCCAACTCCTTTTCATGCTAATTGTCATCTTAAGAAAAATAATGGAGAAGCAATTTTCAATTGGAATATTCTCAAGTAATTGGAAGCTTGATGTACTTGATGAACTCTACTAGACCTGACATAGCTTATGCAGTAAGCATTCTGAGTAGATACACAAGTAATCCTAATGATTGGACAACATTAATAAGAGTTCTAAGGTATCTTAAATATACCTCAAATTATGGACTTTATTATACAAAATATCCACTTGCATTTGTACTTGAAGGGTATAGTGATGCAAATTGGATTTCGATAATACGAAACCAAATCAACAAGTGGATATATATTCACATTAAGTGGAGCAAATGATTTCTTGAAATCAACAAAACAAACGTGTATAGCACGTTCCACCATGGAATCTGAATTTATTGCTCTTGACAAGGCAAATGAAGAAGGCTTTGAATGGCTAAGAAATTTCTTAGAAGATATTCCTTGCCGGCAAAACCAAATCACAACAATATGCATACATTGCGATAGTATGGCAAAGACAAGTAAGAGCTAAAAACAACATATATAATGGTAAGTCAAGACATATAAGGCACCGACATAATACTATAAGACAATTACTCACAAGTGGAGTAATTAGTATTGATTATGTTAAGTCTAAGGAAAACATTGCGATCCTTTAACTAAAGGCTTACCAAGAGATCAAGTGAAGATATTATCGAGGGAATGGGCTTAAAGCCTATAGAGTAAGTCAATTCTAGTGGAAACCTAACCTAGCTGATTGGAGATCCCATGGTCTAGGTTCAATAGGCAAACTGGTTAGACTTGACTTAACAAACACGACACACAATTACTTGTTCCTATGATGAAGTAAGTGTGTTGATAAGAAGTATAGGGTATGCAATATTGCATTTAATGATTAAAGATAAGTCACCTATATGATAGTAAATGTGGGGTCGCATTTATGAGAATGAATAGGCGACATTCTCTAAAGCTATCATGAACCCAGGATATGTTCAGGACCAAAATGACCAGCGAAAAAAAAATGCATCAGGAATCATGTCATAAGTGAGACATATTGTCATAGTTTACTACAAAAAGTGAATAGTTCAAGATACATACATCACTGCATCACGAAGTGAACTCGATATGATCTTACTAGGGTAAGTTCAAGTCTATACGACACTTTCCTGATAAACATGACATGATAATCTCTCTCAATTGTTTTAAAGTAATGTTATTTTTTTAAAAAAAATTGTGTTTGTTATTTGGAAAAGTAAACTCAGTCAGGGTTGCTGATGGATACAATACATTGTTGAACTTTCATTTGAGTTTGTATTGTATCCAATATTAGTCCCACATGGGTAAGAAACTTTTTGTTTCTTTCCTTATAAGAAATCTTTCACTTGAAAGTCTTAGTTAAGTGAATGTGGGGTTGGAGGCAAAGACCATGGGTATTCCCCATTGATTAATATATATTAAATACTTGATATTTAATATGTCTTTGATTAGGCCTTGGGCCTTGGGGCCTTTGGGGCTAATGTTAAAATAACTTAGCCAATTCACAACACAAAATTTTTACTTTTTACATTAAAGTTAGTTATTTTCGAAATTGTTATTAGTGGTGAACAGTCACCACTTTTAGTTTTATTTAAAAGGTGTGTAATAGACCTCGTTTTGAACAGTTGTTATTGTTCAAAAGAGGTGTCTTTATAGACCTCGTTTTGAACAGTTGTTATTGTTCAAAAGAGGTGTCTTTTGGTCTATAAATATGGTTTGTCACTTCATTAGAAAATATAGAAAAATTTCGAAATCAAGAGAGTTTTTCTGGTTTTGAGAGAGAGATTTTTGTTGTTGCAGAAGATAGGATCTTTGGTTGGTGTGTAATCAAAGATCAATCCAGTTGTATCCTGGAGACGAACCTCTTGAAGCATTCATACACCGAATTGGAGGAAATTTCGTCTTAGGACATTGCTATTTAGTGCAAGCCTCTGGTATGATTTAATTTAGTTATTTGTAATTGAATTCACGCATGATATATATTATAGTTCAGTGATATGCATGTTGTATAATTGTTCTAATAAAAGGGTCTAATGTAGGGGTGATGGTCGTAGTCACGGAAGGATGAAGATGGGGTGTGAGAGGTCAGGTAGTTATAGGGGTGATGTCCAAAGAGTTGGAAAATTGAAAGCAAGTAAAGATGCGAACATTGTGAAGGAAAGAATTGTGTTTGATGAACATGGGGAGGTTTTGAAGGGGACAACAAGGGCCAAATGTGGGGCCAAAAAATATGGTCGTCATTTTGCAATAAATATCAAGGAACATAAAGATCGATTATGGCATGTGACAGTGGTGTGTGGGCGCTATAACCACGACATAGGCTCTCATATGGAGGGTCACTCATACACAGGTTTGTTACAACCTGAAGAGCGTGAGGTGGTGGTACAAATGATAGATGAAAACGTCATGTGTCAAGAGATTTTGGACACGATAAAAAATACAACAGAGAATATGGAAGTACCAAATTCATCAACCATGCACACGTATACAATGCAAGGCAAAAAATTAGGTTTGATGAGGCTGGAAGGAGATCACAAATGCAAAAACTCATGCATTTGCTTGACACAAATGGTTATCTCTTATGGCATAGGAAAATGGAGGGAATGGATGTGGTGACAAACTTATTTTGGGCTCATCCCGACTCTATCATGTTACTACTATGTTTCCCATGGGTTTTGCTATTGGATTACACGTACAAGACCAACATATATCGAATGTCTTTGCTAGAGATAATTGGTGTGACGTCGATTGAGTTATTATTTGCTGTTGGTTTTGTATTTTTACCATCAGAGAAGAAAAAGACAACTACATTTGGGCGTTGGAAAACGTTAATCACCTTATGGATGGATGGTCCAAACCACATGTGATACTTACTATAGGGAGTTGGGATTGATGATGGCAATTGAAATGGTATTTCCCATGTCGACTCACCTTCTATGTACTTGGCACATTAATAAGGTCGTGGCAGAGAAAGTGAATAAATATTTTAAACGGATCGAAGGCTTTAAACTTTTTTTTGACTAGGTGGAATGCTTTAATGAATGCCACTTCTGAAGATGTGTTTAACATAAAGATGTCTTACGTGTATGCAGAATGTTACTAAGGATGCTTATCGCGGTGTCGCCCCTGAAGAATGTCTTGATTATATTAAGAGGGTTGATGATGTTAGGGGATATGGTAAGTGTGGTTACTATGTTGTCGCAACAGGTTTGAGACGTAATGAAGGCGGCGCATGGATACAAGTCCGTAATGATCTTTATTGGGAGTTTTATAACCATAACGATCTTTGGCGCTCAATCTTCGGGAGCGATCACTTTGACAAAATCATCCTATCCGTGCAATGGTATGACGAGACTAGGGATGCTCATTTGGAAAAGTGGATCTGTATGCCTGAATGGGTCCCGTGATTGCTAAATGTTACAATGTCATTGTAGTGTCTCTACTATTGTCAGACAGTATGAAATTTCTTCCAACTTAGGGACGCACCACCACGAAATATGACTGACCGAGTTGTAATTGGGATTACAGATGTTAATGGAAATCATTATATGCGGGTAAAGTGATTAAATTTATTGTATTCCTTTTTATACTAGTATCCGACTTTATTTGTTGTTCACTGGTTGATCTATATTTGTACAGGTATTGTTCAAGCCTGATGCCCGTTTTCCACAACTGTATCCGGGGTGGGATAAAAATATACAACTAGCAGCATTACCATGGGCTGAGAATTTGAATTCGGAAAACCAATCGTCACGTGTGCATTCTCAAGACGGTCTTCCTATTATTGCGACTTGGGCTCACCTTGATGTTGCTTATGTCCATATGGCATTGTTTTTTGTATATCCTTCACATCATAGACTTTGTAATCATGTATAGAAGATGTCATCCATCGTATCGGACACGCTCCTTTTTTGTACATCCGATGCATGACGTATAGTTAGAATAGCCACTTTTTGTTGTATATCCTTCACACGCCATAATTTTTTTGTACAAACTTAGTTTATGCAGTTACACTAATGAGATCTTTGCCTTATTATTGTGTTCGAGCTTTCAATCCCATATAAATTTGTTATGTTCAGTTGTCGGCATACGACTAAACACCCAACAACTCGGTTCACACTAACCGAACAAATTGTTTAATCTACATAATGAAGATCAGTCGACCTATCTTGACCAAATCATGGTCATTTAGTCGGTACCAATGAACCGAACGAACACATTTTGATCAGTCACATGTGATCGAACATCAATTTATGAAATTTCAACATTTTATTCGGTAGATGTTGACCGAGCAAAACTATACATATACGGTCATTGGGGGCCAAATAGTCGATTATGACTTGGTTGAATCCGACTGAGCAGCGTTGTTGACTATTATGTTAATCCAAATCAAGCACAATTAAATTCAAACAAAATACTATACACAATGTATTAAACAAACCCAAGTTAACTATAGAACACCAAATTAATTCCTTAACAAAGTCATGTACAATCAAGTTAAATAATAAAATACAACTCATTTCTTGGTCTTCTTGCCCTTTTTTTTCAAAAGGGAGGGTGTCGATTTCGTTGCCTTACGCTTCAAGATGAAACATCTTCAGCTGATTTGCTTACAAGTTGTGAGGGAGTAGGAGAACCGAACATCAAGAGGAGCTTCAGCGCATCGTCTTCCATCTTCGCCGCAGATGCCTTATCTGATTCACGAGGCGGCAACACATTCCAAGCCTTTATGACATCGACAACCTGTCGAACCCACTACACAAACAATGGAACAAGATTCATATCAATAATTTTTTTATTTTTAAGTTATAAGCTCAGACAAATATAATTCATGAAAACCAATAAACAACTCACATCATAGATATCAACATCTTCTTCGTTGCTGACCGTGGTTATCTCTGGATTTTCAATGAATGAGTGAGAGATGTCATTGAACCAGGTCATGTAATCATCAGTCGTATCCCATAGAACTGTAGCGCATGGTCACCTCGATCTTGCCGCTAGTAAGTGATCTTGCCAAGACTCCCAATTCTTAGGTTAAAAATTGTACTTGACGACGTAACTTTGTGCCACCTTCCCTCTTTGGGCTCGAATAAGAGTATAAGTTTTTTAGGGATATCTTGCACGTGACCCATTTGTCGTAAGAATCTATCCAGATTGTATGACTCAACACTCCCGAAATATTGAATGTTCCCTTGTAGAAAGTGAATCGGCAATATCCTCATATGTTCGAATAGTCGAATACGGGTCCCACTTAACCTAAAAATGACATGAAGGTGAAAATTTAAAAAAGACGTGAAAAAAGCTTTGATCGATTAGTATAAGCCGAATTATATAAATTTACTCAGTCAGGGGTGATCGGTTGGTTGATGTCCGTTCATTCATCATCAACCAAACAGTTGATTTGTATACTACTTCAAAAAAAAAATCTTCATTGACAACATTTTCACCAAATCAATAAAAATTTCGTCAATGTCCAATCCAAAATTCAACCAAACTAATGATAATCTAAACCACTTAATAAAGGAATAATTAGGGAGATAGCACAAACCATGATCGATCGGGATTTATCAAGTGCTCGGCATATCCTTTGGACATGTTCTGCATTAAGTCCATGCACCACCTTGACGTCCCACCTAGAGACACGTGGGGGGTGTCAACATACCCATGGTTCTGGCGTGCTTCATGAAGATGAATATCGAAATGCTCGTACACCCAATAATGTGTAGCATGATTTTAAGTGTGTTAAGTAGGATTTAATTAATTATTTAGAAAAATAAATGATGATTTGAGGCTTATTTGGTGCGTTTTTGGATGTATTAGGTTTAAGGGACAACAAGACTCTACGATAGATTGGGTAAACTGAAGACAAGAGGAGTGAAGCTGAAAAGTGAGAAAAGAAAGAAGAAAAAGTTAGCTATTGGACTTGGTGCCACATCGCCGCCACAATGCTACCTTGGTGCCATGGCGCCTGACCTGGCGTTGTGGTGCCACAACAGCGCCATGGCGCCAGGACCAGTTCATAACCCAGATTTGGGCGTTGAGGAGGGCGCAGTGGCGCCACCTTAGCACAACCATCACTAAGGCCATTTTAGTCTAGTTTTAGGGTTTTGTACCTATTTTGTTGGACCAAAATACCCCTATATATATGGCCAAGAGAGATAAAAGAATATCATCTTTTGCTTTGGAGAACTTGAGAAGAACAGGTGAAGACTTGAGAATTGTGTTCTAAATCTTGGGATCATCTTAAGTTTAGGTTTTGAATTCATGTTTTCTTGTTTTTCAATCATGTCTTATGTTGAATTGAACCCATTTATAAGGTAATCTCTTTTGTTTTAGGGGTCTTTGATCCCAAATTGGATTCTTTGATATTTCAATATGATTATAGTTGTTCTTTCAAATCTATGTTTTGATTCGTGTATTCTTGTGTGCTATGCTATACTTACCTTGATCAAGTAGGTGTAGATTCAAGGGTTTGAAAGTTACAATGACCATTAGGGCTTTTGGACCCGAATTTGGGGAAACACAACCTTAGAACATATGGCGCATCAATCGATTGTCATTGATTAGGATGGTAATTGAATTTGATGTTTAATGGGTATCCCACTTCACTGTTCACGCCGACTGGCGGAGTCCGAGTGATACACTAGAATCTCCATCACCAAGACCTCGGGATGGAATGAATTTTTGGAGATTCACCTATCATTGCATGAATTGGGAAACTTTATAATCGAATTGGATTCGAAGGATACAATTTGGGTGAATTAGATTTCCTACGACTATTTTCTCCATAATTTAAGACATCCTTTAATAATTTGCAATTAGTTAGATTAATTTATTTAATAGTTTGATTTTACAAAACCCAACTTTTATGTGTCTAACTCTATTTCTTAATTAGACTAAATATTAGCGCATAACAGTCCTTGTGGATATGATATACTCGACACCAACACAAGTTAGTGTCACTATTACTTTGACGATTGCCGTATATTTGCGGTCGCTATCAAGTTTTTGGCGTCGTTGCTAGGGATGATAGATAATTTTAGTTTTAGTAGGATAGTTTGTTTAGGATTTTATTTTCAGCAATATTTGTTTATTCCTTTTGTTTAATTCCAATAACAATCTACACTTGATCTTCTCTTCACTTTTGTTTCAGGTTTTGTGTCTATGCAAAACAAAGAAGTGGTCGAAGTGGAAAATAATGACTCCGAATTTAATCTACTTTTCCTAAATTATATAGAGGATACGCAAGAGCAACAACAAGAGGCTAATAATATGGTTGTGAATTAAGAAGAAGAGGAGAGGCCACGACCTCTTCGGGATTACTTCAAGCCGGATGTTCAAGTAACTTGTAATGGTGTGATGAGGATTCCGGTGAACAATCGTCCATTTGAGCTCAAACCAGGATTGATTAATTTGGTGCAAAATAGACTTTTCAATGGTTTACCTAACGAAGATTCAGTGGCATATGTGGAGATGTTCTTGGAGAAGTGCGACATGTTTCACATCAATCGTGTTCCAAAGGAGGTCATTAGGATGCTGCTTTTTCCTTTTACACTTGCGGGGAAGGCAAAGGCATGGTTTCATGGGCTTAATCAAGGAAGCCTTACTTCTTGGGTTGATATTAATGAAAAATCTCTTCAAAAGTTTTTCCCTTCTATGAAGTAGCAGAACGAAAGTAGGAAATCAATTCTTTCCAGCAAGACGAGACAAAATCATTGGGAGAAGCTTGGGAAAGATTGAAAGAGTTGTTGAGGAAGTGTCCGGGGCATAGGTTAGAGAAATGAGCCCAATTGCAAATCTTTTACTATGGCATGACTCCGAACACGAGGACTCTAGTTGATGCGGCGTCAGGAGGTACCTTGCTTTCTAAAAGCAAAGACGATGCATTTGAGTTACTTGAGATGATGTCTTTGAATTATTTTTTGCAACCGAGAGCACAATCATCATCAAAGAAGGCACCGTGAATGTTTGAGGTTGACATACAAACAACGATAATGGCTCAATTGTTGAATTTTTCATGTCAGATGGCTAAACTTCAACAATGACAGGTGAGTCAACAAACATAAAGTCCTCAGCCAGTGCATCAAATGTCTTTGGTGGCAAATTCATTGGATCAAATGCTTCCAAGTCCGATATTGGAGGAAGTGAATTACATGAACAATCAAAATTATGGGAACAATTTGAGGCTATGGGCTCCGGCTCCATAGCGATTTTATTAGGGAATCAATTCTAACTCAAATTTGTTGTATGAAATCCAAGTAATGCATTGCAAGCAACTCCTCCTGGTTTTGGGAACCAAGTGCAACAAAGGCAAAATCCACACAAAGAACAAGCCTCTTTCAAGGTGATTGAACAATTTTGAGAGCTATGGACATTAATTATAACCAAAGGCATGAGAAGAATGAGAAAGAGATGGAGGCATTAAAGCAGACTGTAGATGGAATGAAACAAACTTTGAAAAGAATGTAAGATGAGAGAACTCAATCAATGTAGAACATGGAGCGACAAATTGGGCAGCTAGCAATAACTTTGAATTCTCGTCAGGAAGGCCAATTCCCAAGTAATATTATTGTGAACCCGAGGGAGAATGTCAGCGCAATGCAGTTGAAGAGTGGTAAGACGTTGCCTGAGCCGGTTCAGAAGAAGCCAGTGGAACAAAAACAGACTGAGACCAATCAAATTGAGCAGGGTGATGCGCTTGAGGAGTCAGAGCATGATGAATATGAGGCAACGGAGTAGTGTGATCAGAATGAACATAGTGGTTTGCATGACGATGATATGGCACAGAGCTCCGAGGCGGGCATAAAAGATAAACATGTTGAGAAGGGTAGTTTAACAAGGCGGGAGACAGTTTCATGCAGGATTACATTCCCCGATAACCCTCCCGTTCTTACTCCACCACTACCTTACCCTAAGAGGTTCAAGAAATAGAAAAATCAAGAACAATTCAAAAAGTTTCTTGCTATGTTCAAAAAGTTGCAAGTGAATATTCCTTTTGTTAATGCTCTTGAGCAAATGCCAAACTATGCCAAGTTTTTGAAAGACATCATTGCTCGAAAAAAGAAGATTGATGAATTTGAGACTGTGAAATTTACTGAGGAGTGCAGTGCCATTCTACAAAGAAAGCTTCCACAGAAATTAAAGGATCCCTGAAGCTTCACCATACCATGCACTATTGGAGTTTGTCTTTTTGATAGGGTGTTGTGTAATCTTGAAGCTAGTATCAATTTGATGCCCCTAACTATCTTCAAAAAGTTAGGTTTAGGGGAGATCAAACATGTTAACATGACTTTGCAATTGGCGGATCGCTCCTCATCTTATCCTAAAGGTGTGATCGAGGATGTGCTAGTAAAAGTTGATAAATTTATCTTCCCAGTCGACTTTATAGTATTAGACATGGATGAGGATGATGAAGTTCCCTTGATTTTGGGGAGAACATTTTTGGCAACCGCTAGAGCTCTCATTGATGTGCAAGAAGGAGAATTGAGACTGCGAGTGAATTATGAAGTAGTGTTGTTCAACATCTACAACACTATGAAGTTCCCAAATGCCAATGAACAATGTAAGAGCATATAAGTGATGGATAGAGTTTCGGAGTGTGTAACTGAACTATCTCGAGAGCAAGCACCGGAGGATCCTTTCGGAGAGATGTTTAGTGCAAAGCATCAGCGCTACTCCCACTAGTGACTTTACACTTCATGAGACAGTTGAATAGTTGGCAGCTTTGAAGTCAATGAAATCCCACCAAGCAGTTGACCAGTTGGAACTTAAGCCTAAAAGTGCAGTTATTGAACTAAGTCTTGAATTGAAGCCTTTGCCTGAGCATTTGCATTACTCATACTTAGGGGATGAGTCTACATATCTAGTGATTATGTCTTCTTTATTGATCAAGTTGGAGGAAGAGAAGCTTCTTCGTGTCTTATGTGAGCACAAATCGGCTTTGGGGTGGATAATCAAGGATATCAAAGGAATTAGCCCATCAATTTGTATGCACAAAATTTTGATGAAAGAGGATCATAAGCAGTCCGTGGAGCTCAACGTCGCTTGAATCCGGTAATGAAGGAAGTGGTGAAGAAGGAAATTTTAAAGTGGTTAAAAGCAGGAATCATATATGCCATTTCCGACAGTTCATGGGTTTCACCAGTGCATGTTGTCCCTAAAAAGAGGGTATGACTGTAGTTCAAAATTAGGAAGGAGAGACATTGCAGACGAGAACGGTGACAGGATGGCGTGTTTACATTGACTATCGAAAGTTGAACGAGGTGACACGAAAAGATCATTTCCAATTGCCTTTCATTGATCAGATGCTTGATAGACTAGTTAGGTTTGATTACTATTATTTCCTTAATGGGTATTCAGGATATAATCAGATTTCTATAGCGCCGGAGGATCAGGAGAAGTCTATTTTCACATGTCCATATGGTATTTTTGCATTTCGGAGAATGCCATTTAGTCTTTGTAGTGCACCGACGACATTTCAACGGTGTATAATGGCAATCTTTTATGATATTGTGGATGATATAATGGAAGTGTTCATGGATGATTTCTCGGACTTTAGGGCATAATCTTTCCTTGGTGTTGAAAAGGTGTCAGGACACAAACTTGGTTTTGAATTAGGAGAAATGTCACTTTATGGTCCGTGAGGGTATTGTTCTTGGTCATCGGGTATCATCTAATGGGTTGGAGGTCGATCATGCAAAGATAGCGACAATTGAGAAGCTTCCAGTGCCTCAAAATGTCAGAGATATTAGTAGCTTCTTGGGGCATGCCGGGTTTTATCATCGCTTCATTCGGGATTTCTCAAAAATCACGAAGCCTTTGTGTGGGTTGCTTGAAAATGATGTTCCTTTTGAGATGACTGATGATTGTTTGACTGTTTTTCACACTTTGAAAATGGCATTGATTTCGACGCCTATTATGGTTGTCCTCGATTGGGAGTCCGATTTTGAGATAATATGAGATCAAGTGATTTTGAAGGAGAGAGAAGATCTTCCGTGGTATCTATTATGCAAGCAAGACGTTGGATCCGGCTCAGTAGAACTACACTACCACTGAGAAAGAGTTGTTGGTCGTAGTGTTCGCTTGCAACAAACTTCGGCCATATATTGTAGGTTCTAAAGTCACGGTGTTTACGGATCACTTGGCAATTCGTTACTTGTTTGCCAAGAAAGATGCAAAGTCGCGGTTGATTCGATGGGTTCTTTTGTTGTAAGAGTTCAACCTCGAAATCAAGGATAAGAAAAGAAATGAGAATGTGGTAGCCGATCACCTTTCGCGCCTACCATATCATAAGGTGGATATAAAGAAGCCAGTCCAAGACAATTTTCCGGATGAACAACTATTTAGAATTGAAGTTCAAAGGAATACACCATGGTTCGCGGATTTTGTGAACTACTTGGTTTGTCGAGTTTTGCCTCCTGATTTGAGTCCATTCGCACAAAAGAAATTTTTGAGTGACGTGAAGCATTATTTATGGATGAACCATATTTATTTCGGCGGTGCAATGACGGGTTAGTTAGACGATGTGTTCCCGAAGATGAGTTCATGGGAATTTTGGAGGGATGCCATTCTTCTCTATTCGGTGGTCATTTTGGTGCTCAACGGATGGCGGCAAAGGTTCTTCAATGTGGTTTTTATTGGCTGAGTCTTTTCAAAGACACTTATATCTATGTCAAGATTTGCAACGAATGTCAATAGACTGGCAATATTTCGCGATGAAAAGAATTTCTTCAAACCACCTTTCAAGAGGTATAATTGTTTGATGTATAGGGAATTAATTTTATGGGTCCTTTCCCAATGTCTCATGGGAAACAATACATCCTTGTTGCCATTGATATTTTTGGAAGTGGGTCGAAGCCTTGGCGACGGCAAAGAGTGATGCTAGAGTTGTTATTGAATTCTTGAAAAAGAATATCTTTTGTCGATTTGGGACACTTCGGGCTTTGGTGAGTGATGAAGGGACTCATTTTTGCAATAGAGCATTGGAGACGGTGCTCTGCAAGTATGACATGCGACACAAGACATCTTTGGCCTACCATCCTCAAACTAATGGCCAACTTGAAGTGAGTAATCAAGAGGTGAAACAAATTTTGGAGAAGAGCATCAATTCTCATCGTAAGAACTGGGCATTACACCTTGATGAAACACTTTGGCCGTATCAAACGGCGTTCAAGACACCAATTGGGAGGTCTCCGTATAGGTTGGTTTATGGGAAGGCATGTCATCTACCAGTTGAGATGGAGTACAAGGCGTATTAGGCATTGAAGAAGTTAAATCTTGATATTAAAGCCGCCGGCGATGCTCGACTACTTGAGTTAATGGTGTTGGATGAGTTTCGCCTCCACTCCTATGAGAACGCGGATTTGTAAAAGAGCAAACGAAGAGGTGACATGATCAAATGATTGAGCACCGGACTTTCGCGCGAGGACAATTGGTTTTACTCTACATTCGCGGCTCAAGCTCTTTCCAGGAAAGCTGAAATCAAGGTGGTATGGACCGTATACTGTTGTTCAAACTTGGCATTTTGGAGTGTTGGAGCTTCGGAGTGATGACGGGAATACATTTAAAGTCAACGCTCAAAGAGTGAAGCTCTATTACGGTTCGAACGTGCGGCAAAGCGAGTTTGCCGTCACGGACAAATAATGATCATGTGATAGGCGTCTAGCTAACTACGAAAAATTTAGCTCTTCTAGGAGGCACCCCAGAGTTATTTTTTATTTTATTTTTAGAATTTTAGTTACTATCCGATTAGGTTTGTTTGCAAGACTAACTTGGTGTATTTACATGATTTAGGTTGTTCTCCATTTGCCGGGTGATTTTTCATCGAAGTGGACGATTTCGAAACAAACAATCGAGGGAGTGGTCGAGCCTGTAGTCGTTAGCTCGCGCGTTGAATTCGATCAGTTTATTTAGTTTAATTCCTTAAGATTGTTGCATTGTGTTTCAAACAATTGTTAATTGGTGTTTGTGTTATTCCATGATGATAGCATGGGACCCTCGCACTAACCACAACAACGCTCACGCCGGCAAGCACCACCACCACCACCACCACCACCAGGATACAATCTGAGGAACCATGCACTAATCAGGGTGATGACGACCCTCACCCATTGGCACTGATTCCACACCACCACCACCAGCAACCTCCGAAGGATCGATACTTTTGCCTATTAGAAGAGATGCAGCACGATCAACTTGCTATGCAACAACAACTAGATAGGATGGATCACAACCAATGGTCATATCAGCGGGCTAATGCTTTACATTGGAGGGGATGGCGCGCTACCAGCGACACATGTTTCGTCACCCCAATGATTGTAATTACGCGCTTCCACCATCAGCTACTTACTTTGATGATGCTGGTGAGCACAGTGCGAGGGACGACTTCCCTTCCCTTTCTGAGGATTGATGATATCTTCACTAGTGGTGCATTAGACTTTCACTCAGGGGAGTCTCTATTTACATACTCTATCTCATTTGTTTTTGTTTTGTTTTCCTCATTTTCCTACTATCTAGACTACTATCTGTTAGTTGGTGTGTCATTTTTCAAGCATGCCCACTCTCATGTTTTGTTTTAGTTTTCTTTGGAGTTCATTGAGGGCACTGAACATCTTAAGTTTAGAGGTGCATAATGTCTATTTTGAAAGCATGTACATGTCACTTAGATAAATTATTTTGATTTTTCCCCTTTTGTGGTCGACAATCTATGATATATTTTTGATCAAACCAATGAGACAATATACCTGGGAAGGAGTAAAGGGTACATACCTAAGTGTTTAGCTTGGCTAGATCGGGGTTTCTCTGGATATGCCCAGTGTAAGGAAGACTTATGCTAATGCAAAAAAAGGATAAACTAAAAGTAGGCAGACTTTAATGAGGATTCGGGGATTCTAGAACTTATTCTAGAGCGACTTGAGGCGATAAATTCCAAACTTAAAAGGATTGAGGAGAGGAGTTAGGCCATGTTTTAATGTTTTACACAATATCCTATACTTCCATCCTACACATTAAATCGCTAGTTATCCCATTGAGACTTGTTTATCATGAATTCTTGACACCTTTCAGTGTCCTGAGCTAAAAAAGCCTTAGCCCACCTAAAAGTTAAATTGATGAGCAACCCTTATCTATGATGGAAAGAGCTTGTAAAGTTTGAGAGAAAGATGAAATCAACCCAAAAAAGGGCAATGTCGAAAAAAAGAATGAATAAATCCACCAAATAAAGTCCAAATAAAAAGAAACATATGGACTGGTGTGATGAATAAGAAGAGTTATGAGTGAACTCCTAAGTGAATATTAGAGATTGAGTTTTTGAGAGTTTATTCTTGTTGAGAGCTCTATGTATGTAAGGAAAGGGTTTGCGAACTCTATCTAATTTTGTTTGAGCTTAAAAAAATCCACTTTTTGATACACCAAGTCGTGGCCCCATTACAACCTATCAAAGACTTAAGGATTCTTGTCATTTTAAGTTTGATGATAGTGGAGAGTGGAGCGAAAAATAAGTTTATGGAATCTCATGGAAGTTGAAGCTTTAAAGGAAGAATTCTTGAGGTTTCAAATTCTTTTGGTGAACTCTCTTGAGTAGTGGTGGCTAGAGTTTCAGAACCGCACTTGGGTTGTTGAAAGTGAGATCTTGTGAAGGTTATGTTGAAAGGCCGGGTTCGTAGGCAATTGAAAGTCTTTGGGTTGAGTCAATATTTGGTTTGAATTTAAGATTGGAAGACGCCACTAAGGTAAGTTGAGAAGTGAGAATTATAAAATTTGAAAATAAGTTGTGTTTGCATATTTAATGTTTTCAAACTGTGATGATGCCTTTGATGTTTACTTTGATGGTTGAATTAGATTGCATATCTATGATGTGTAATTATTTCCTAAGGACTAGGAAAATCTCAAATTTGGAGGTGTGATGCGTAACATTATTTTGAATATATTAAGTAGGATTTAATTAATTATTTAGAAAAACAAATGATGATTTAAGGCTTATTTGGTGCGTTTTTTGGTGTATTAGGTTCAAAGGACAACGAGACTGTACGGGAGATTGGGTGAATTGAAGACATGAGGAGTGAAGCTAAAAAGTGAGAAAAGAAAGAAGAAAAAAGTAGCTGCTGGACTTGGCGCCACAGCGTCGTCACAACGCCAAGTCCAGGGACCAATTTCGTTCACAACGCTACCTTGGCGCCATGGCGCCCGACCTGTACGCTGTGGCACCACCACAGGGCTAACCCCAACGTCATGGCGCCATGTCGAGTTCGTAACCCAGATTTGGGCGCTGAGGAGGGCATCGTGGCACCACCTCAACGCCGCCATTAGTAAGGCCGTTTTAATGCTATTTTTGTGGTTTTGTACCTTTTTTTGTTGGACCAAAATACCCCTCTATATATATGGCCAAGAGAGATAAAAGAAGATCATCTTTTGCTTTGGAGAACTTGAGAAGAACGAGTGAAGACTTGAGAATTGTGTTCTAAATCTTGGGATCATCTTAAGCTTAGGTTTGAATTCATGTTTTCTTGTTTTTCAATCATGTCTTGTGTTGAATTGAACCCACTTATGGGGTAATCTCTTTTGTTCTAGGGGTATTTGGATCCCAAATTGGATTCTTTGATATTTCAATGTGATTATAGTTGTTCTTTCAAATCTATGTTTTGATTTGTGTATTCTTGTGTGCTATGTTATACTTACCTTGATCAAGTAGGTGTAGATTTGAAAGTCACCATGACCATTGGGGTTTTTGGACCTGAATTTGGGGAAACACAACCTTAGAACATATAGCGTATCGATCGATGGTCATTAATTAGGGAGGCAATTAAATTTGATGTTTAATGGGGTATCCCACTTACGCTATTCACGCCGACCGACAGAGTCCAAGTGAGACACTAAAATCTCAATCACCGAGACCTCGGGATGGAGTGAATTTTAGGAGATTCGCTTATCATTGCATGAATTGTGAGACTTTATAATCGAATTGGATTCGAAGGATACAATTTGGGTGAATTAGATTTCCTATGACTATTTTCTCCATAGCTTAAGACGTCTTTTAATAATTTGCAATTAGTTAGATTAATTTAATTAATAGTTTGCTTTTACAAAACCCAACTTTTATGTGTCTAACTCTATTTCTTAATTAGACTAAATATTAGCGTATAACCGTCCTTGTGGATACGATATACTCGACACCAACACGAGTTGGTGCCACTATTACTTCGACGATTGACGTATACTTGCGGTCGTTGTCACCCAACCCTGCAAAGCAATTACAAAACCAAACTCATTTAAAGTGAAAGAGACAAAACTCAAATTAAATGAATTTATACCAAATACACCTCTACCAACGTCATATACCCTACGATCTGGCATACTTTGACTCGAGTTGCCGATCCAAGTTGGCGATACAAGTAAGCCAAAGCTACAGCACCCCATGTATATGTATGGATCTCATCTAAGTCCTTAATCGGCTTAAGAAGGTTAACGAGGACTAGCGTGGATGTCTTGTCAACAAAGAGAGTGCATCTTAACAAGTACCAAAGGTACACTCTGATAGTGCACTAAACCTTAGGCATTGCAATCTTCTTCTCGTTCCCTTTCATAGACGATGTTTATTTATGTCCCCATTTTCCCTTCAGCTAGGCTTTGTTCACTTTCAAATCCTTGTTTAATTGCTCATCCACCTCCCATTCTGTCACATCAATAGCCGATTTCACCAACTCGAAAGCTTCATTCTTGGAGATGGTGTCAAACTCAACAAATTTACCCATCATGAGAATCTGCATTAACATGTTCACATCCTCTAGTGTAATTGAGATTTCACCGAAAGAAATGTGAAATGTGTTTGTCTCCGGCTGCCACCTCTCTACAAAAGCCGATATTAGCGTCTTGTGTGCCTGCTTATATGAGCAAGTGGAAAGTGCATCCAACCCTGACGCTTTAATAAAAGTCGACTGCTGTTTGGGTGACACTTTTCCAAATCCCACTATGACAATTGAAGGTCGTGACTCATATATCTAAGCAATGGCCGCTCCTGAAATAGCACAAAAATATGGTTAGAATTTGAGAAACAAAAAACTTAAGCCAAACTTCTTCAAAATGAAAATCAACAAATATTAATATTACAATTACGCGAAATTATTGCTAAATATAAAATATCGTAAATATTCCTTGTTATTTCATACGGCGGCGACGACATGATTGTTGAAACTCGTCAACAACTCTTAATTTATTGGTCCACCTGGAAAGGGTTTGAAATTGTCGTCGATCGCCACTTTGTCGGATGGTCCCGACTTCGCCTTGCCACAGGCCTTAACACTGGGCCTCTCTTCCACCACTTCTTTTCTTTGGATTTTTCTCCTTTTTCACTTTGACCTACTTCATCATTTCCCCCACTTTCACTTTCTTCCTCTTCTTCCTCATTATCATCTTCACTTCCACTTCCACTTGTTGACTCATGTCCTCCATCACTTGTTCCTTCACTTCCACTTCCTTCCTCATCTCATTCTCCACCTTCTTTTCATCTTCCCCATCAATTTCACTACCACTTTCATCACTTTTTTTCGTTCTCTTTTTAGTGTTTTCATCACTTTCTGGTTCCCTTCCTTCTCCCCGATCTGATTTAGTTGCCTCATAAGAAGATGGTTCAACTGAAGTTGCTTGGCTCGTACGAATTGCCAATTGTTGGCCTGCCACATCCGAGGGTTGTGCTGCGACTGCCTTGTCATTTAAGTCACCATCTTTTTTACTGGCCCCTGTACCCATTCGCAACTCCTTCTCTTTCCTATAAGATGCAGTTTGAGCTCTCCTCCCCACTTGCTCACCATCTTCGCAGTTTTCTATTTCTCTTGGTCACTCTTCTAGGGCACCTCAGTCATCTTTGTACATGTCATACCTATAACAATGACACATATATTACTCAAGCATTAACACTTAATCATTATATGACTAGTTTCTCAAAAAAGAATACTCTATTCGGTGGACATTGAACCGAATTAAAATTTATTGTTTGATTGTCCATGACCGACCTATAATACTTAGCTCGGTTTCAAGTCACCGAACAACTCATACCTACTTGATAATGGTAGACCGAGTGAGTATATTTTAGAATTTTATTTTTGACCGATCTTTAAAATTGATCAAACACATACAAACCAACCTTAAACTGCTCAACAAAATCAGAAAAATGAATAAACAACCATTTCCCATCATCAATCAAGTATTGGACAAACTATGCAAAACGGTTGTTTGGTTCGGTCAGCTACAACCGAACAAATCATTTACAAAATTTACTGTGTTGTTCAGTTACCACGGACCGAATGAAAGATCATTATTCGGCCACCCACAACCGACCAAGGCATGTCCAATACTTCATGTGCGTTGGTCATCTAAATCGAATAAACATGCCTTACTCGGTCAGACCGAACAGTACATTTCACTCGGTCTTTTGTCACCGAGCGAGTGATGACCCATTAATCTAGCACAAATCGTCTATCATATTCGATCAAAAACAGTTACCAACACATACACGACAACCAAAATTGACAAAAATCCATATTCCATAAAAAACGCATAAATCGACCACCATATTCGACCTAGTTTCGAAATTCGTAACAATAACCCCATTCGAATTCGACCATACACTACGACAAACACATATCAAACACTAATATCTCCCAATAAGAATACAAATTTGAACGAAAACTAAACTAAATCTTAACTTACAAACTCGACTTGAGTGAAGATGAAGTCGGCTGTGACACACTTCGACAACATAAGAACCTCTGACCACCGCCTGGAAGCAAAACCTAGGGGGAGAGGGGAGAGTGAAGATTGATCGAGTGGATGCAAAAATGATGAGCAACAATGACTGCCTTGAGTGAAGTTTGACCTAAGGGTTCTCTCATTCTTCTTCGCCGTGACAGGGGATTCAATTTCAAATTTGTGAGATGCACATAGGCAGGGGCATTTTGGGAACTAAAACTGTCTTATGGGGTGCCCTCATCCATAAGTGGTTTGCACAAATCCCTTGGTTTGCACATAGTAAATTGTGGGGTGCACATAGCCTTGCCAATATATGTACCTATATACTATCTTTTTTACGAGAATTTTCCTAAAAAAGATATAAATGTGCAACAATAAGGGTGAAGGCGGGGTTGTGTGAGTTAAGCGCACGACCTTAGTTTCGATTCTCCGGTGTGGCAAGATTGCTCGGGCCACTGAAGTACACTCAGGCTGATTGCACCAGGCCTCGTGGGAATAGTCAGGCTTACCTGGACACCCATGGATATAAAAAAAAAAAATGTATTAGTCCAAAAAAAAGATATAAATGTATATATTTTCAAAAACATATTAATTTTGAAATTATTTAAAAAATTATAAAAGCACGTGGATGATCAACATCATTAAATCAAATTAGGTCTATTTGTAGTATGTATTGTAGATCCTAACTAATTTGCAATCGAGATTATTCTTACAAAAAAATAATGTAAAAATATATTTTTAAAAATTACTTGATTTTGGACGAAAAGTCTTCTCTATTTACGTGCTTGATGTAACTTTAGACGATTAGCTTCCTCTTAATAATAATTAAAAAAATTTGACTTTGACATGGAGAATATTAAAAATGAAAAATTAGTAAGTTTTCTAAAAGTTATTCATATATTTAAATTGATATCTCCTTCATATATATGTTTTAACTGAGAGACTAAGGGTGGGTTATATAGATTTTATATTTTCAAACTAAAATAGTCAAAAAAAAATTGATTAAGGAAAATCAGAAATTTTTTTTTTTCTTTGTTATGCTTTGCAGGTGGGGCTAATAAAAATGTTTTGGACTCATATGGGCAAGAAATGAAGAAAAGTTATCTTCATGTTTCTCTGTCTTCCATTAACAATATTGATAACAGAGCAATTAGTTCTCTTTCATCTTCTTTTTTTTTTTCGAAGTCTCTTTCCAACATGTACATCCATGCATGTTATGCACAATAAGTAACATAATTACAACTAACCTTTCCAAAAAAACATAATTTCTAAGATAATATTCTATTTTTCTTTTCAGTAAAAAAAATATAATCTTAGTTAATTTCATTGATAATAACTCAATAACAACAATAATATATACACCAAAGTACCTCAATTTAGTTCAAGTCGACTGTTCATATAAATTTTTTCCATTAAACCTGATTTAATTTGACGTAATATAATTATTCCAATGTCAATTGCTGAAGCATTGAGAATACAATACGATTGACTTAATATCTAATAAGCCCACATTGAATTTAAATACGGAGCGACTATTAACCCCTATCAACCCTCATTTGATTTAATATATTTTTAAATTAAAATATTTTTAGGCAAAATTATATAAATAATTATGATGTCCCCATACCCCACAAATTGGGCCCTACTCGGCCTAAGCCTAAGTGGACTCCCGATCAACCACCGCAAAGTCAACGCATACCTAGTCAACCTCTTTTTCATGTCATTCGATCATTAGTTGCTTATTAAGTTTGTTATTTAAATTAAACAAATCTTAAGATGTCACATCGGAAGTTAACAATTTAAAGCAACTTAAATGAGTAAACGATGAGTCGCAACAATCCTAATGTGGAAATCGAAAGTAGATCGCATGTATATATATATATATATATATATATATATATATAGTGATAGACTATATAGAACAGTAGTTAGATCATCATATACATGTATCTCAAGTCTCACCTCCCATGATATGACGTAAAGTAACAAAAACAACAACTGTATATCATAGGTACATCCAAAATAACAAAATAAACCTACGACAGTAGGAGAGGAAAGTTGGCTCTGAGGGAAGCTCAGAGGAAATCGCCGATCACGGGTTCCTTGCCTCTGCTACTAGAGGGACTCGCAAATGTCATCAGTGACGGAGACAATTGCAGTGAGAAAATCTAGAAGAAATTCAATAATATTCCATGATAATAAAAGATAAGTCTATAAATTATGCGGGAAACAAGAAGAGCTGTAAATAAAGCAATAAAATGCATAATAGACAGACTAGAACAACCAACGATGGAGATCAAGTGATCCGAAAGCAAAAGATAGGGAATGAGTGGACCATACACTCTACAAGGGGGTTTAAAGCCGCTTAGAATCTGTTAAATTATATAAAATTGGTATCGTGGGCTTATGCCACCACAACCATACCTATTCATTCGGCATCGTCCACTCTACCCGAGCTACAGTCTGAGAGAGTTCCAAAAGGAGCCACAGTTGCAACCAGATGCTCAAATACAATGGAACTTGAATACCAATTATGAGCCATGACACACTTAGCAAATGCTCACTCGATAGGATTAAGACTCGACGAGGAACCACAAAAGCCACCAGGGTGCTCAACTCACAAGTAAACATCAATCAACTATGTGACGACCCCAAACCTCAAGTCAAACCAAACATCGCCACGTCTTCATATACGTCACCAAACGTGTCATGTCACCACACACTTGTCCTTGATGGTACGAGACCTCAACCTTTGTTTCTATCTTATTCACATTAACTTAGTATTTATCATGTATTTATGAATATTTGCAAGAAGCTAACTAAGTTAAGTTATTTACAACTTATTAAGTTATTATAAGTTGAATATCTAAGTGGAAGTCTTTAAAGCATGCAAATATTGTAATAATCAAAAGTTTGCATTAATAAATAACCCTATAGTGTGAAAACCTAGCATGAGATACCATGTATATCGAAAAGTGAAAAAAGTACAAAAGATGATCATATACATGTATCGGATACACAAGTCCTCCCAAAATCTCAGAAAAGCAGTAAATAAATATATACAAATACTTATGCAAAAAATGAAGTGGCTCTCCTGGCTCAGAGGTAGTCGCCTAAGACCCCTTTATTCCGGCCCGTCGTAGGATTTGCAATTTGTCACCAAAAGAAATGAAAAATTCCAGTAAGTAAATCCTAGAGAAACTTAGCTAGTATTCAAGGAAATCAATAAAAATGGCTAAAATTCATACAGTTTAAATAAGAAGTGAAAATAAGAAAATTGCATAAAAATAAGTCAAAACTACAAAAACCCTGATCAACATATGGGAATTAGCTTAGCTAAATCAAAAGAGAAACCATGGCGATCACCTCGCCAAACGTCTCATGGTCGAATGAGAGGAAACCCATGAACAAAAGAAACCCCATCCAAACATCTCTCGAGAGGAAACCTATAATAGAGACTTAAGTCTTCTTCAAACATCTCTCAACCTAGCAGGTCTCGCGGGAAATAGTCGTCGCGTAGATGCAACATGAGCAATTACTCGAACAACGCGGGGTAGCTATCCCCACGGTGTGAGTTTGTGTCATGTCCTACCCCATCGACAAACACACATACACATGTGGGGAGTGGATGAGCAATAAGTGGATAGCTATAAATATCACGATAAAATAATTAAAATTTGAAATAAATAAAATGTTATATATGAATTCTAACTAATTCTCTCGTGGGTTTACTTACCTCAAGCAATCCCAAATAACTATTTGAAATGTCTCGCTCACGTTTCGAGATACATATCCTACACCCTACTATAATCTCCTAAGTCCCTGTTGTCCAAATATGTCATTTTTAAATGTTTTAGCCACATTAAATGAGTTTGTAATGTGCAGCAAAAATTAGGATATTTATTCCAAATTTTTGGTTATGGTGCATTTTTACAGATTATATCAAGGTAGAGAATACCTGAAAGATCTTGAAACTCAATTTCTTACCCTTTTCCAATTTATTATATTTTTCTAATTTTTTTGAGTTTTTCTTTAATTTTATCTATTTTTGTACTTTTTTTATTTAATATTTTATTTAAATTGTTTTTTATTTTAATTAATTAATTGCGGGTTGGACCCCTGAATTGGGCCCGATTCGACCTTATCAGGCTCGGCCCGATTTGACCTAACTAGGCTGGGCCCCGTTCGGCCCAACTCCCCCCAAAAGAGACGAAATTCGTCTATTAAGAGAGACGAATTTCGTTTTAATAGACGAATTTCGTCACTGTTAAGAGACATTTTGCATTTTTTTGTTTTTTTACAACACAACAACAACAACATTAACAACAACAACAACAACAATAATATCATTACAAAACAATAACAACATTAAACTCTCTTTTCATTAAAATTCATAAGAAAAAGAGAAGTAAAACTTTACCCAAGTAAAAGTCCTTGATGGATTTGCTCCCACTGGCTTATATCCTACAAAATCTCCCCAAACTCTTCTTGATTTTTCAAATTTCCTACTCCAAAATGCTCATCTTGCTCTCAACCCTCCAAGATTTCTTTTTGTATGTAATGAAGAATACACTTTTTTATATGAGAGAGAGAGAGAGTAGTATAGTATGAGAGGTGAGTGGTAGGCTAAGTGAGGTGTCTCCTAACCATGGAGAGTGATGAGGTGGTGTGTGTTTTGTTCATTTATTTATTTTTATTTTTCTTCATTAACTCAAGTTAGCATAATATCCTAACCTTGGGCACATTGATATTAATTAAATTTACTATAGCTTATGTAATAAATAAAACTAATTATTTGTTCAACTAAGCTATCAAATACTTAAGTCATCGATTCACCTTATACTCGTGCTACATGTATCCCAAGGCATCCTACGCTCTCAACACATACACACACAACACGACGAATGAAATCCTAACACTAAGTGCGAGACAAATTATTGAATAATAATACAACAAATCAATACGCATCACACAAAAATAGGCATTAATGCCTTACCAAATGTGCCCTTGACTTGGTCAGCGGTGTCCACGTAGGTCCGAGCTATGGGTCCTAATATGAAAATAGAAAATGAAATTAATTATCAATTCTCAAGCCGTTACAAACTAAGCATAGCCACTCAAACTCTAGGCCACTTAATGGGGAATTAAATTCCAATAATAGCTTTTCATCATATCAAGTAAACAAGGAAAATAAGAAAGAAATAATATTGACTTTTTGATTGGTTTACTTACTTTAACAAGCAATAATATCCAAGCAAAACGCGGCTCCCACACGTCAGTAGCAGGCTCTCGATATCCAACACTAATGCTCGAGGCTTTTGGTACCTATTTGAGTTCATTTTATACGCACTTAGAGCTTTTTAGTTTATTTATAAAACATCCCCTAATATGTCATATACTACTTTTACTTTACTTAGACCTCATTCTAGACTTAAGTATGTATTAGAAAGATGTTTATGTTGGGGCATGTTCCTTAGGTCAATCTACAAACATTATTTATCTTATAATTTTAGTTAATAAAATGGAGGTTTTCAATTGTTGTTTTGTTATAAGTGATTGCATGTTTACCTTATAAGAAGATCTATGGGTATTTGATGAAATATTTTAAATGTCTCTAGTCGATCATTATGCTGGGAACTATAATGAATTAAGACTAGTGTGAATCTTGATTGATGGTCATGTGATGATCATGCGTATAGGGATATGAATAAAGATCATGAGTACTTGTTAAGAAATAAGGTATTGGACCGACCCACTGTGAGAACACCACATGGATTAAGTCATAGGTGTTACTCATGATAGGTATATTATTTAGTCTTTCGACTTTAGATTACCATAGAATTCAATATTATGAGAATGGTAACTTGACACAATTAAACATTGTCTTTAACCGAACAATTATAAAGATTGTGATTGGTTACCATGTGAATAATATGTGAAGGTGTGTAATAAAGTTAGAATTTGTCACTCACATGTAGAGAGATATCTGTAGATCCCTTGATATGATAGACTGATAATGGCAAAGTCCATGTGAATTGATATGATCAATGTCACTTGGATGTTTTCAGTTTACCTAAAGATCGAGACTAGTACGATTGAACATTAGATGTGACTTTACATGCCTTATGTTTAATCAAAGGACATCGCACGACAAAAGGATATGATATATGTTATTCATTAGGTTGTATCGATTTTGATATTCATGCTACTTGTGTAGTCATAATGTCTTGTTAGAGACCGCTTAAGACTTGTGTACCAAAATGGTTTTGGTTCACTACCAACGTTGCATGAACATATTAGGTCGCACACAAAGAATGACTTTACACAATTTTAATTGGTCAGAGTAATGAATTTTATATGATAAAATTCATGACATAAAAACCCTTACGATTTGTTAAGGGTATATGTAATTTGCTTAAACTGCCTAAATACAATAGTTGTATTATGAATAGGATTTTAATTGATGGCTTATCTACACATATAAATAGAAGGTAAAACCCTAAAACGAAATAAGATTTTTGTTTTTGCAAATTTCGAGTTATCTGGATTTTTGGAGAGAAAGAAAAATATTTTCAATCTCTCTTAGGGCTAACACTCCAAATTATAGTCACCATTCGTGTATGGATTTCGATAGAGGACGCGCGCTTGAACGTCTTAGATATCGAACAATCAAATAGGAAAATCACAAATTAAGGTATGATTTACTTTTTAGATCTAGTTTAATGGAACTTATTTTCGATCTTGTCGGGGTTTTTCAAAATTGTTTTGAATTTCTCGTTGCGTATGAACCCTAAAAACCTAACAGTTTACTCTTTCCCCGGGGTCCCATATCATTCACTTTTAGTGTCCCATATTTTTATCAATTATATGTTTAAGATCCCAAATTGTTCAAAATGCTACATTTTGAAAGGATCTTAGCACAACTTTTCAACAAAACCCATTTTTTAGTAGACTATGTTCTTATATCTTGGGTCTCAAACCTTTATTAGTACGATGCTTTCAAGGTGAGAAGCCCTTGAGAAGAAACAATTTTAAGTTATTTAAATCTTAATATCCAAAATAGTCCATTATGCATTTCCCTGTTTCCCGATTTAAAACTTAGTTGAAAAAATGGGTTAGACATATCGGATTGGTCTCAAACCCCTATGACATCTTATTTATATTTGTGAGGACCCCAATTCCTATAACGAGGGTTGCCCGACCTAAACCATTGCCTAACCCCTCCAGATGACCCAGCGAGTCGGCGGTGATCTAGTAAGCCTTAACCTACAAAAATACAACAAGACAATCTACAAATAGACTAGTAAGACATATAACAAGTATGAAATAAAAGTCTTCTGAGTCTATTAGGTGCGGAAATAAAATAGAAAGTCTTACAAAAGTTAAACAACTAGACTATGGGTTTCAAAGTCTACCCATGATAAAATCTCATGTTTATTACATAAATGTCTAAAAACCAAATAAATATAAATAACAACATTGCAAATGAGAAAAGAGCTTCTATGTTATGACCTTGCTCTTTCCTCTATCCTAAGCAACAACTGAGATATCTGAAAGTGGGAAAGTAGTGGGGTGAGCAATATTCAACGGGTCCAGTAAAGAAGAAGCCTGCTTTACCTTCAATCATCCAAGTAATACCTAATACGTAATAACTAGCATGAACAAAGTTATTGATCAATCCTATTATCATTCCGGGCATGGCATGAAAGGATAACATAAACAAACATAATATATAATGCAAGATACAACAAAGCAAAGCTCAAACAAGATAGTCAACAAGATAACGATGATAACATGAATGTCATAGAGTCAACGAAGTGGAAACCATATATAAGTTGCGTGATGTGACAACCAACTAGCTTCAAGGTATCAAAGAATGATCATGTCTCATAGATTGGTGTCTAAGCATGTTATGACCCTACCTGCCATAAATTGTCCTTCAAATGTATAATTTAATAGCAAAATGAGATGACCGGTGGCAGTCGACTCTCCAATCCGAGGTACTATTTACAATTATTCATTTCAAGTATATCAGTTCCACATGCATTCATAAATAGAGAGCTCAAAGGGCAAGATAAAGCAGAACAACAAGATATATTCAATTTGATTCCAATCGAGAAACCAACCATTCATTACCGTGAATCCTAACATAAATAAAAGCATGACATAATTGAAGATAAAGCAAACTACACTTACCTCGAAGCACTGCTTTCCTATCCAATCCTAAGTTGGAAGTTTATACCTAGTTCTCCTCGTATCTACAGTGGTATAGTTACATGTATATATTCTTAATATGTTTTGTTTGACGTAAGTTTACTCAATTCACATTGATATCTTGAAAACAATATAAACCATTTTTTCGAGTTGCTGGGGCGACAAAGGTTTTCGGGGTTAGTCACCACTGTCCTGATCCTTGTCCTGATATTATATCTCGATTATACTTGATTATTTTGGAAAACAACAAAATTCAATTTAATTCATGAAAATGAACCAACGCTTCCTAGAGTCGCGGGTTCACCTACAAGGCGCTGGGGAAAAATCATTGGCTTTGAATTGATAACTCAAAACTGATCCTAGCGATTTGCCAGCGCCGTACGTTACACGCCACTACGTTAGGGAATTGTTAGATCAACTTCTCTAAATACCCTAACACCTCGTGTCCAGCGTCGTACCGCCTGTAAGCGAGGCGCTGGTGTGGCGCTTGCACAAATTCGAAATTTCATATCCAAATTTCAATTTTCAAATTCTCCGACAACTCACGCCGACCCCTAAGGGTCCAAAACCTATCGAAATAGTCAGAACTAGCTCGTTTGAAAACACAAGATCATTCTCGTTCATCAAAGAATCTATCCGAACTACGAATCCACTATTAAAACATAGATTTTGCAAATCCATTGGAATAAACCAAATAAGATGAGATAAAGATGACCTAAATCATAAATCAAGGCATAAGGGTTCATCTTCTATCTTAAAACTCTAAGAGAAACCATAATTTCATTCCAAGATCAATTACGTGAATCAAATAGATAAAATTAGAGAAGACGAGACAAGTATTTTGCTTTACGTTGTGAGATCTTGATGAGAGTTCCATCTCCTCCACCAAATCTACCAAGCAAGTAATCTAAGGTTCCTCCTAAATTTCTCTCCGTAGTTAATTCAAGTAAAAGTGGCTTGAAGCCCTAATTATGGTTTAAATACTTAACTAATGAGATTAGGGTTTGGTTAACCAAATCATAACCCCACATCTCATCTTAGTCTCTTTAAGTACAAGGATGATCCTAGAATACACATTAATCCATCATTTTTTGTATTTTAAACAAATACCCTTATGTGTAGTTATTTACCAAGTTTGCCATTACTCTTTGTTTGGTTTATTTTACAAGTCCTTAAGGCTTGTTTTTATTTACTTAGGCTTATTATCCCGCCTAAGTGAAGTAAATAGTATATAGTACACACATTATTCACATCATTACTTGCATACCATGTATATCTACCAAATTATCTTGGATAAAGGGACAAATCATCTAAATAGAAAATTAAGGGCATTACAATAGTATTTTAGGTTATTCTGGATATTTGATCCAATTTGAATCCCTAGAGACCACCCGAAAAGCCCTTGTAAAAAAACCTAGGATTTTGGGTTCTGCAGGTCCATTATCGCGCTAATAGGGCCTATTAGTGCCGCTAATTCCCCTTATTAGCGCGTTAATCAGTTATCTACCCAAAAAATTTGTAAGTCAAATTTCTGGGTTTCCATTCGAGTTTCCTTCTCCTTCGACCTCCCGAACCTTCATTCACCTCCACCAAGGGTACGACAACTTCCTTTGGTAAAATAACAACTTACATTTCAATAATTCTATACATAATCATCATTTTAAATATGCAATTTAAACAAACATTCATCACATTCATGAACATCAAGAATTTCAAACTTTGCCTTCCTTTATCAATTTTGTCAAAAACTAACTTTTACTTCAAAACCATATTTTCAAACCACTAAATAAAGAATATGGGGGGTCCTCTAACGTAAATTCAATTCATAATATTTATGGCGGCCCCGAGCCCCAAGGTCGCCGAGCGAGCTACTACACGGGTCCCGCAGTCCTACCGACATCATCGCCATGTCAACACTCCTCGATGTGTGTGCTAGTCGTTATATTCTCTATATTATTTGTCAATTATTCAATATATTCATTAAGTTACAAGTATGGCTTGTGTTTTATAGAGTTGCAAATATGTAACCAATAATTTATAATAGAAGTCTTATCATAGTATAACCATCTATTTTTAATAACATTCAAGTCATATTGAGCATCAGTCCTATTGTGGAAAATCGAAATAAAGTACATTATATATCAGGCGACATCATACTGTGATAAGTAAATATATACATGTACAATGTCTATCAAGTCTCCCATGTCCCAAAAATAAAACAAAATATCAAAATGAACATGTACTAGTAAGTCATGGACCGTAGGCATTAAAGATAGTCTGCCTAAGACCTCCTTCCCTTTAATGGTACTAGGATATGCACTCAGTCATCACAATAAAATAAATGACAAGTCCAGTGAGTAAGATTTTAAAATAAAATCAACGAGCATTCAATAATAAAGAAGCCAATAATAATTTTAAATAAACATACAAAAATAAATATGCAACTGTAAGATAATCGCATGCATAACAACCACCAATGAAACCAAATAGTTATGTCAAGTGTGGCAGACTAGACCATACTTCATCAATCTGGATGACCTCAGCGGCCCGAAGGATCGGTCGGTATCACAACCCGCCAAACACGTGCACCAATGAGGTCAGCAACTCGGGTTGCCATTCACCGAGGGCGCGAGTGACACGTGAAATGGTCTAGCATACTAGAGCCCTTACAACACAACATCCAAATAAACCCCGACGACGAACAAAATTACTGACCGTTATACTAAATCAAAGCAATGATATAACATGGATAATGAACAACAAAGAATGCAAGACAACATAATTGAAACAATTAAATACTTAGGATGTGTTTATTAAGGGATTTACACACCTCAAACATGCTCTCTAATACCCTAAAAACACCCCAATCTTGTTCCCGACACCCACCTATCAACTCTTAGGTCCCTAATGTCGATTTGAAAGAATTTTGGTATTTAGATATCCATTTTATTGCATAATTGAAATAAAGTTATTATTACAATTCTTTTGGTTTCAAACGTCCCTTGTGGGCATAGAAGTCCCTTGTAAGTACCGATGTTCCTATAGATATAGATGTCCTTGTGGGTACAGATGTCCCTATAAGTACATATTTTCCCATGAGTGCAGACGTCCCTGTGCGTACAGACATCCTTATGGGCACATACACTATTTATTACTTCTCCAACATACCAATATGCACGAGAATGAATATAATCTAAACACCTAGTCTCGATCCAAATTATGATATTCTTGCTCACCGTGGGCCTATTTGACCTCATTACTCCCAATCAACGCAAGACAACTATAATGACCATCTACATTGATAGAATTAAAGGTTTTTAACATGTATTTTCATAAAATTGGAATTGAAGAAAAAGATGAAATTTATACCTTGTAAATGTTTTTGCTAACTTGAATCCTTAGCTTGAACTCACTATCAATTTGGCTTATATCCTCCTTGATCCCAAAATTTCAGCTACCAAACCTTCTTTTGCCCAAGAAATACTTATTTTTCTTTAAAGTGTTTGCATGGTCAAGAACTTCATTATGAGTTCTTTTATACCTTTTGTTTACGATCCTAACCATTCATCTATGATTACTCTCCCATCCCAAGATGATCATATGGTCCTTGTTAACTCCTACTCCACTAACTTCCATCTTGTTGACACCAATTCCCCACTCAAATCTCCTAGGATTCCTTTCTTGTATGATTCTCGAGGCAAATCTATAACATCAATTTTTCATCCAACTATAAGCATTTGTAATCAATTGATTCAATTAATTAAACTTAGGCACTTTTATACATATATAGGTTATTTAGGTTCTTAAATTGGTGTACTACCACTTCCCCTAGTGCCCGATTACTCGAAACCCAATACCTCGCATCTCGGCTTGCATCCCGAGGCGCACCAATCCTTAATGTACCCAATTATTATGACTTAGCCTAAAGTTTGATTATCTATTTTATGCAATATTTACCTTTGTTCTAGTAATTTTGTTTAAGTTAGCATTATAAGACTTAGTGTGCCCGTACTACGCCTACTCGGTGCCCGCATCGACACGCTTTACGAGGCATTTACCCGTTACACAATCTTACAAGATATTTCAAAGTAACTCACACATGCGATGTAATATGAGAATTATTCAAGTTAAACACCGCAGTATATTTAACCAACAGACAATAAAATAACCATTTATGCCTAGTCAGTCATGTCCTAGCCTGTCCGAGACGTCCACGTGGATCTGAACTGGCATTCGAGTCTGAAAATAAACTCATTAATGATGTCAATATATATTGGGCCATTACAAACTTCATATGCATAAATAAAGAGAAAACCTAATTTGATTCAAAACTTGACATTGACAAGAAAAAACTTCAGAGTTAAAAATCAACTTTGAACATTTGATTATTTCAATCTTGATTTAGAAATCAAAATTTGGAATCAATACTTTGATGGAAATTACTATTGGGGCATGTGTCCTAGGTCAATTTTCAAACATTATTTATCTTATGATTTTAGTTAATAAAATAGAGGTTTTCGTTTGTTTTTTTATTATAAGAGATTAAAGGTTTACCTTATAATAAGATCCATGGATATTTGTTGAAATATCTTAAATATCCCTAGTCGGTCATTATACTGAGAACTATAATGAATTAAGACTAGTGTGAATCTTGATTGATGGTCATGTGATGATCATGCGTATAGGGATATGAATCGAGATTACAAGTACTTGTTAGGGAACAAGGTACTGGACCGACCCGCTATGAGAATACCACATGGATTAAGTCATAGCTGTTACTCATGATGGTGACACATGTTGAGCGTGCATAATAATTTCTCTATTTTACTATTAACTTCTAGTAGTAGTAAATGAGATATCGTCACCACAGGGATTTTTTCAAACCTTTTAAGAATTTAATCTATCCTAAAGTTTTATCATATTTTTAATTTAATTAATTTAATTAAAAGGAAAATAAACACTAAACAATATGCAAATAAACTAGATAATTAATTAAAATAACTAAACTATAAAAAATTTAAATTTAATAAACTAACTTAATATACTCAAACTAATAAATCAAATAATCAATAAATCTTTATAAATAAAATACTAAATAAACATCTAAACAAACCCCTCTAAATAATGTAATACACTTGGATTGTTTTCAAACACTAAAAATATAACATCACTTTATAATATAGCTATAATTATTTCATATGGAATCTTAGGATCATTAAACCCTAATTCGTAATAGGTTGATCACATTTAGCCACCCACCAATTTTTTTTTAAATTCAATGAAAATGCCACATTCTTATCATTGTAAGTCTACTCATTGGATAAAACGCAACATCGTAAAACTACGATAGCATTAAGTTCAATGAAAATCATGCCTAATCTAAGCCAATATTACTAAAGCTGCATAACAAAGAACTTAGAACACAATCACCCAAAACATCCACTCGAAAAATGCCCTATAGATTAATCTTAGTTACTACTTCTAAAATTGTTGACAATAACTATAGATATAGAATTGAATACTCTATATTAAGGAACACATTGGGCACTATGCACTCAATATATAGAATTACTAGTTGTAATACGCAAAAACAACTTGATTTATCCATGATTGACGTGTATGAATCGATTTAAACCATTAAGTACGTGATTACAAAATTATAACTACATAACAATCCAAAGTATATTACATACTTAGGGTTTGTTTAGATTGATAGACTACTCACACATGCTGAAAATAAACAATGCTAATATGTAATTAAAAGATATAATTAAGTAAATAAATACCTTTAAATCAATGCTCCAATGTTGCTTCACATATAGAACTTAATAAAAGAGAAAAGATAAAGTAAAGAGTAGTTAAAGAGTAATTGTATAGAGTTTTCGAAGCTCTGGTCCTATGTATAGTTCTCCTAGGAATACATATCCTAGATAAATACAAATTCCTCATATTAATCTAAAAATCGTCGCCGACCTCAACGATTTGTCATCGATTCCTCACTTATATACATATCGTTGAGTAAATCACGGAGTTTAGCTCTCTGTGCCCCACTGATTTATCTAGTGATTTATAGTCTATTCTCCAATTCACTGTAGATTCGCTAGCTTTCTTCTGATGTCGATTTATATGGCGATTCATAGTGTTATTCCAAATTACTGGCTAATCACTGGTGTAGTTTTTCAGTTGACTATTTTGCTTTTTTTCTTTTCTTCAATTTCTTAATTCTCCTATTTAAAACCTGAAATCACAAAAATAAGAGAAAACCTAGTGTAATATCATCATTTATGCTAAAAATCAACTTAAATTATACTACAAAATGTGTCTAATAATTGATTTGTCAAATACCCCCAAACTCAGCACTTTGTTGTCCCGAGTGAAGGAATATTATCAATTATATCCTCTTTTCATTCTTATATAATGATTTCAAATTAATTCATCTTAACTTAAATAATAAAAAATTTAAAATAGGAGTGTTTTTCAAAAGGAAATATATTACCGACAAGTAAATGAAATTTATGATAGAATAGAATGATTTAGTCAAATCAAAACACATCTTAATGATAACTCAACCACTTATGTAACAGTCTTTAAAATTTAAAATTTGTCATCAAGGTTAGTGCACTACATAGCTTTTCTCAATCTCCACTGACAAGCATCAAGCTTATGATAACTAGTGTAGAATCTCAAAAAAAAAAACCACTAGATTAATCTCAACTTTAGAAAATACTTTATAATAGTACCACAATCAAAATCAATAGGAATTTTGCCAAGATACCAATGAATATGTTATTTAAAACATATTAGATTAAGAAATAATTCATTCAACTCTAGCTTCAAGTATTCGAGTTAAATCTTTTCTTTTAAAGAGTTTAAGAACATCCATTTTTTCAACTCTCATAAAATCTTTTCTACTCCATTCTAATTGTTTCTTTTTAACATATTTCTTTTACTTTTGCTTTTGAGTCCCTGCTCCATTTCCTTTGGACATTCTCACCTTTTTTCCACTATAAATTCATTGCTCCATTTCCATTCTATAGGATTCTCTATATATTTTTATTTATAAACTCTTGTTAACACTTCTCACTATTAATTAAAGTTGAAGAAGGTATTCTTTCTAACTTATAGAAATTCATCGATTTTTACCCATTTCTTCTATCAATTATGGCATAATAGCTTATATATTATAAAAATAATCAACCAATAATCAACCAATAGTTTTTGACATTCAATTTAGTATTCACATCAAGTAACAAAGTTAATAAAAAAGGTATAAATTAATTCCTTCTATCATAAAATTCAATTGGGTAGTAAAATATGACTTCAATTCAAGATTTACTATATATTCATTTTCATTCTTTTTCTAACTAAAAATAAAGAAAAATGAAATTTATACTTACTTGATTTCGAAAAAAATTGGAAAAATTTCATCAACTTGCTTGAATATCAGATTAAAAGTAGTTCTAAACTTTTCTTCTACCTTTCTTTCCTTTCATTGCTATCAATGTCATACTTCACCTAAAATACCCCAAAATTCATTCTAAATCTTGTCCACAGGGTTTTAAAATTAAGTTGAGTTTTCAACATAACAAACATACCATGTGAAGCATAAACGATTTGATGTATAATTAAAATGTAAATAGATATGCAAATATAGAAGTCAACAGTTTCAAATGAATGGAATGCAAAAGGGAACATAAACTTTCATTAACAAAATTGCACTAAGAGTAATACATTGTATCATTCAGTCATTCATTGCATATAAGAGAAAATGTTTCATACACGGTGATGTCCAGAAGTGAGTTCATTATTAGCTTCATTATCTTCAACCATATCTACAGAAGGTTGAGAAACATATCTATCAACTGGGTTGTAAGTCCTAGTTGAAAATTGCAAATGTAGAGATTGGATGTCAATGCTCCTTCTCGAATCCTGTAAACGACTACCATGTCTTCTCTTAGACATAGAATGGTAGCGTTGTAGAGTCCTCTTGTCTGTCACTATCATTTCTTCATTGCGATGAATCTTCGTCTGGCTACACATTAATAAAGAAAATATAATTCAAAAAAATCATTTTCTACTAGGCTGTGATGAAGATGTTGCCGAACTCATAGGAATATTTGGTATGTTCACTCCAACCATCAAACTTGTCGCTCTCTGTGCGTCTTCTCTTATCTTCCTTCTATTTTCAGTGGTGCTTCGCTTCCTTGCTTCTCTTGCATTTATTGCATTGAATGATTCTCGTTCATCCTCCGAGTCATTATGTCCTACCACCTTCTTATTTGTTGTACTCCCACATCATTTATGCTCCTATCGAGCAATACATCAAATTTGGTATCGAAACCCACCCCGGCTTTCCAACATAAATCAGTTATCAAAATTGGGAATGGTAATCCTTCATTCTTTGTAGTCCGCATGGAAACTTCATAGAATCATGTATAATTCTCCCAACATTAATATAACCCTTTTCATCACTATATTGTACAATAAAGCAGCTTTGGGGCTATTCACTTCGAAGTGTTGCTTGGTTGAGTAAAAACACAAGTGTATTATATAACTCCAACTCATCGTAACCTTCCTAAAATAGGTAGTTTTAATAAATTTTGGGTGGCCTTCGCTATCTTAGATTATTTGAAAAGGGTAGGATTCCTTATCTTCATACTTGACATTCGAGTAATCCTCCTCCGTTCTATGTCTGTTTTATGGAAGACCAAAAAATCTATTCAACCTCGCATGTGAAATATCGATTCTCTTCCCTTTAACAACCAATTTGTCTCATTCCCTACTAACATGTCCATTAGCATAAAATTTTTGTACAATTTATAAACATCCCTTTTCTCATCTTCTCGTATAGTCTCATAGAAGTCGATCCCATCTCCTATATCTGATGATGCTCACAATTATATCCTCATACTTGTTCACATTTTAAATTTTGAACCATCTTTCATGAATGATGACTCTCTTTTTATCACTGTAATACCTCATATGAGCTCTAGGTCTCATAAATAAAGAAATGTCATAAGGCACCAAGTGACTAGATTCTGGGTTTTCAGAATATTCTTCCTCATCAGACGACAATGGAGATTGTTCTCTGAGTTGAGCCCTCCAAAGTCTAGGTTCTCTAATGCTAATCGTGGTAGGTATTATATTCTTTAGGTGGCCCGCATACTTCTGCTTTTGTTTGGGTTGCACTACACCTTTTCTTTTGTCTTGTTTACTACCTTTACCTCGTCGCGCCATATGATAATTCAACTATAATGAAATTGGTAAATTGAAATCCTATCGTTGAAATTCCATAATAACAATGTAAGGAAAACAATTTATTTAAAGGTTTTATAATAAAATACAAAAGAGTTGAAAGTAATTCGTATGAAATATTTGTATCGACATATCCCTTTTATAAGTATGTATATATTGGGAAAATTCGTAGAAACCCCAAACACATTTGAAAACTCATATTCGGATTGAAAATGTACATAAAACCATTTTCAAAAATATTTTGTAATAAAAACCCAAAAATTACATAAGTTTGAAATTTATAGAAAATCGATTTTTGTTCAAGGTCATGAAATCAAAAGGGTTGTAGAGTACTGATTCATTACCTTCTTGAGAGTGAATCTCTAAAGTAAAAATGCTTTGCTAGCTCATCTAGTTCCCCTCTCACCCTTCCAATTTTGAACAAAACATTCACCAAGCCTTAAGTTGGGTGTATGAACTTGGATTTGAAATTTATAGGGTTGAAGTGCTCTTAATCAAGGTGGGATACACTTACGAGACTTTAATTCAAGCTTTGAAGGGTTGAATCTAGGCAAAAATCTATATATCAAATAAATGGTTACAAGGGTTTTAGGTGTGAAAGGGTTTATTGTTGGCGATTTGAGGTTCTATTTTTTAAAAACATAAATTCGTGCTCAGAATCGAGGTTTAAGTGAAATCACTGAAAAATCGCCAATGGAAATAGGTGAAAATTGGTCTTAGTGGTTTAGTGATTAGTTCAACGAATCTTAGTATAAAATCAAAATTGCTGACAAATCGCTGAGTTGATTTTCACATGAAAACCTGCAAATAGCTGGTGATTCACCTAGTGATATTTAGTGTTAATTGGTATCGCTAGAAAATCGATGAGTCATTTATTGTTGTTTTTTCCAATATATTATATATTTGATTAATTATCACACGTAGCAGTCATAATTAAGGTATAATGATATGTATTCAATAAGAGGTATTGTAATAACGAATTTGGACTTTTATTTAGGGGATAATATACTAAATAAACGCTTTATTACTTAAAATAGTTAAAAACAAATAAGATGCAATGGAAAAACAACTCCATCATCCCCTTCTTAATTGGGGATATCTTTAAAGAGAGTTAAAAGGAGAGAATAAATATACTAACTATTCTAAATCTAGTAAATGGAAAGACATTGGTTCGATCGACCCTTCTTACATGAAATTATTTCATAATAGTAATTCTAAAATACTCCCATTTTAAGAGTCAAAAATTGATGGAACAAAAAATAACTAACTAATCCTACTATTATAGCTGAAAATAAAGATAGAGTATGGGCTGCCTCCCATAGAGCGATGTTGTTTATAGTCATTAGCTCGACTTAGTAGATAAGATCATTTGTCATTCAGTTTGAGCAGTCAAAATGACCATCATTCGATTCTTCGTCAAAATTGACATCTTCTGCTTCCTTATTAATCTCAACATTTGCATAACATCCTTCCGGGCATTCATCATGATAAGAAGTCTCTCCTTCATAATCATCATTATAATTGTCTTCATTTACATAATCGTCCATCTCGTAACCATCTTGAAAATACATGTAATCGTTTCTCATCCTAAGTGTGACTATATGTTGTTCGACATCAAGATTAGTTCCAACTGTCTTAAGAAAAGTAGGTCCCATCAATATCACATCATTTTTCTCAATCTGTGGTACTACTAAGAAGTTGGTGAGGTACTTGAATCCTCCTATTTGTACTGGCACATTCATAGACATTCCATGTGGAAAGATCTTATCACCATTTGCTTTGTGGACAATGAAAGGAGGTATAAAATCAATCATCAACTTGGCTTTTCTAACCCATTATTCTGGTAAGATATTCATATAAGCTCTTGGGTCAAGTAAAACACTAAGGAAGCTAACGTCATTAATTATTACATAGAGGAGTAATTTCCCTAGATCATCCTTGTAAGTTTCAAAAATATGTCCTAAATCTTGAAGCGTTAGTCATTCATCATTGAATTCTTCTTCCCTCGGTTGCTTCCCTTTTTGTTAGTGCACTTCAAGTTGTATCTCTTCAGATTGTTTTTTTTTTTCATTTCTTCTTCTTCTTATTGTGTGGTTTCTTATACATCCATAATGTAATGGTTTCATTTTCAACGGTTTCACTCATGTGGATGCAAATATTAGACTCCATTTCATTACTTTGTTGGTTGGTCAATCTCGAGGTTAATGATTTTCATATCCTATTCAACAAAATTTTCATAATAATGTTTTAAGATATGACCATTTACTTTAAATATTTCTCATATTTCTTAGCTTTCTATTTATGCTGCACCATGAGATAGAAAATTGAGAATTAGATAAGGTCATGTCCATCTCGAACGGAGTTTTCCAAATAATAATTTAAGTCTTGAGCAAAATAGTAGAACTTTATCTCCTACTTGAAAAATTTTAGGAATTAATTTCTTATCATGAAATGTTTTATTTTTATCATTATAAATTGATGCATTTTCATATGCGTTATTCTTGATTTCTTCTAGTTCTTGAAGACTTAACTTATGTTGGTTTCCTACTTCATTATAATTCGTATTGCATGTTTTTATTGCCCAATAGGCTTTATGTTCTAGTTCAAATGGTAAATGACATGTTTTTCCAAATACTAACCTATAAGGTGTCATGCCTATGGGTGTCTTGAATGCTGTTTTATATGCCAACAATGCGTCTTCCAAGTCTAAAACTCAAATCCGTATGCGTTGGACTAACTGTTTTTCTAGTATTAACTTAATTTCTCTATTTGATGTTTCGGCTTATCCACTAGTTTGTAGGTTATATACAGTAGATGTCTTATGTGTGATGCTATACTTAGCAAGTAGATTAGCAACTAATCGATTACAAAATGTGAACCTCTATCGCTTATAAGTGTTATAGGTGCTCCAAAAACTTTAAAGATTTTTTATCTAAGGAAATCAATCACTATTTTTGAATAATTAGTTCTAGTAGCTTTTGCTTCTACCCACTTAGACACATAATCTATAAAAAGTAAGATATAAACATAACCATTTGATGGTGAAAAGGTCCCATGAAATCTATGCCCCATACATCAAACACTTCACAAAATAGGATAGAGGTAAAGGCATTTGATTTATGCGTCCTAAGTTTTCAGTTCGTTGGCAATTTGGACAAGATTTTATATAAAGGAAATAATCGTGAAATAAAGTGGGCCAAAAGAATTCAGAATCCGAAATTTTGTAGGCAGTTCTACGTGGGCCGAAATGTCCTCCACATGCATAAGTATGATAATAAGATATAATTGATTGTACTTCTGAATGTTGTATACATCTCATAATTATTTGGTCGGTGCAAACTTCCAAAAGTAGGGTTCATCCCATAAATACTGTATAAAATCCTTTTTAAAGTTTTATTCTTTTGGGCTCTCGTTAAGTAAGGTGATAACCTAATGGTGGTAAGATAATTAACTATATCGGCATACCAAGGGCGTTCAATATGCATATTATATAATTATTCAGTTGAAAATTCATCCCTTAATGGTATAGGTGGTTCTCCATTCTCTAACCTTCTTAAGTGGTTTGCTACTAGATTTTTGGCTCCTTTCCTATCTTTATAGTAAGGTTGAATTCTTATAGGAGTAGTATCCATCTTATTAGTCTTGGTTTTGTATTTTGTTTTTTCATTAAATATCGCAAAGTTTCATGATCTGAATAAACTATTACCTTTGTTCATAATAGATATGGTCCAAATTTTTCTAAGGAAAACATTACCGCTAAGAGTTCTTTTTCAGTAGTGGTGTAATTATGTTGGGTCGTGTCTAATGTCCTGGAGGCATAATGTATAACATGAGATTCTTTCCCTATTTTTTGACCTAAACCAGCTCTGACTACATAGTTACATGCATCACACATAGTTTTAAAGGGTAATGGCCAATCTGGTGATTTAATAACAAGTGTAGTTATTAAAGAATCTCTTAATTTATCAAATGCTATCTTGCACTCATTAGTAAATTCAAAAGGAATGTCTTTTTCTAAAAGTTTGCATAATGGTTGTGTAATTTTTAAGAAATCTTTTACAAAACTTCTATAGAATCTTGCATGTCCAAGAAATGAACGTATCTCTTTTACCGTAATGGGGCAAGGTAACGTTTTGATTACTTGAATTTTTGTAGGGTTTACCTCTATTCCTTTATGTGACACTATATGTCCTAATATTAATCCTTGGTCCACCATGAAATGACATTTTTCATAGTTTCGTACTAAATTCTTTTTTATGTATCTTTTAAATATTTTAGTTAAATTAACTAAACACTCATCAAAAGAATTATCATAAACGGTGAAATCATTCATAAACTCTTCAATGAAAGTTTCTACATAATCAGAGAAAATACTAACCATACATCTTGTAACGGCCCAAATTAATTAACTAAGATTATCATTAATCTCGATGATTAACGATCGTAACTCGAGCGTTACATGGATAACTCGGTTGACACGGACACAAGGATCGAGGTAATATGTTATTTATGGATGGTGGTTGTGTATATGTAGCGTTTAAAATCATTAGTAGCATATTGCACCGCATGTGTGTATGTTGCTATTCGGTGAGTTAGTGTGACGGGTGTTCACCTCGAAAGGCATGTCAACGCGGGTATCGGGTAGGCGAACTACATGTACACTAGGAAATTTGACTAATTCACGCTAAGATGACTAGTCAATCAATAAAAATGGATAATGTAACCATAGGCTAAATTGATTAAATCAAAACAATAGGTTATGGCGTACCTCGAAGTGCATGCTGAGACGCGGGTATTGGGTGCCGAGTAGTCGAGGGTTAGTGGGATCACAAGATTTGTCAATTTGGTAAATAAAAACACTAACCAAATTTATCATAATGGGCCTAAAGTAGTTTAATTAAATCAAATAAATCAAGGCCTATAGTTTGGTTAATTAATTGGAAATCATATGATTTACCTAGAGATACGTGTTGGCACATCTAGGAACTATGAGAGTAACAAACTGGTGTCACTTGGATTGAGTTAGTGGGAGCTAGTGGGATACATGTCAAGGTGTGGATCATTAGATGAGCTCCGAGATACGTAAATGCATGGAGATTAATGGCTAAAAATTAATAGCACCTTAATATATAAGATTAGTCGATCAAACAACATGCAAACCAAAAATTTACACATCTTGCTGGAGAAGAAGAAGGAGATTGTTGGAGATGGAGAATTCAACAATTTTGGAGGACATATAAAGGATTAAACTTAGGCAATTATATTCTCCATCTCCTACACTTTCTATCGAGTCCAAAATTTGGTGTTTTAATGGAAAATTGATGAAATTGATGATGGAGTAGGTCATTGATTTTTGGTGTCTTGATGAACTCTAAGTATTATTAGTGTTCCAATTGAGAAACATAAACTAGTTTTGCCTGAAATTGGAGTTTTGGGTGAAATTGGAAAAACTAGTGAAAACATGGAATTAATGATGTTGATCCAATTATTATTTTTTTGAAGTTGTTTTTATTGATTCAAATGATGTTTTTAAGTCACTATTAAATGGAGAATGCAATTGTGGGGTCTAGTTAGTTAATTAGGGAGGTTAGGATAGAATTCTCGAGTTGAGAATTTTGTCACGTAGGGCAATTTGCGCGCTAACTAGGTTGGTTAGCGTGCTAATAAGTCTAGGCCTTCAATAGTTTTTTGAAACGAAGAATAGTAGTGCGCTAAGACCGATTCCCTAATGCGCTAACTCCACTTAGCATGCTAGGTAGGCCTATTAGCACGCTAATAACAACTAAAAATTGAAATTAAAGGGTTGTTTTGGGGATTTGTGACTAATTGCAAACCCAAATACTTATAAACATACTAAATACATAAAATTGGACTTCAGGGACTTGGTGGACCATAGCTCGGGTATCGGGGAGCTAGTCAGGTTGAATTCGAGAGTCAGGGGAAGTCGAGCATGGATTAAGGTGCGTAAACCCATTGGAATTTCTCACAGAACTCATGGTTTTTTTTATCGATATCTGATTACATGTGTAACTGTTGGTAGGCACACATGGTTTTCAATCCTATTTCGATTTGTGTATATATTGGTTATGGCTAAATCGCTTGCGCGAGTTACTTGTGATAGTGCTCGTGTCGACGGTAGTAGGATATACTTGCGACCATCGGAAGAGATTAGGGTGGTCTCGATGTGTAACAATGTCAGGAAGGGATCACGTCGTTTACTAAAGTTGGGATTTAGTCACTGGAAGTCTGTAATATATATATGTGGTTCCTATTCGGTTTTATCGATTACTGGCTGGTGTAGGTCAGGGTTTTCTCGTGATTATATGATTTTTTACTGATTAATACATTATTTTAGAGCATGTTTAGTTAGTATATGTTGTTTATTTATTTCACCCTAATGCTTTTGCTTGTCATATGTTGCCTACATTCATGGGAATATGACGTATTGTTGCCAGGATTTATATTCGCATGTCTCGTAGTTTATCAGTTTTATTTCATGAATATTGTGTGGACTTCTCTTGGGATTTTACTCACTGAACTCGTCGTTGTATTTGTTAGGTGGACGAGTGCAGATCCTTCGACGAGTAATGGTAAGGAGGTATTGGGCGACTACCTCTAAGATAGTGACGCCAGCTCGTGTGTGACTACAATATGTATGTATTTATATTTTTATTGGGTTTTAGGGACTGTAGAACACCGAATACATGTATATGGATCTTTTGTTATACTTATTCCACCTTGATATATACATGGTGTTTTTTGCCGAGTTTTCCACTACTTAGGATTGTTAAATACTGCATAACTTACTTAATTTAAGAATTCTGCTGTAAAATTGTAATATAACTTGATAAATTGATTAACTGGCTAATGAATCATTAATTTTTTTTATGGAGATTAATTAGTTAAGTTAGGGTTAAATGGAAAAGTGTAAACAACCAGTTAGGTCGGGGGGCATCAAAGATAAGCGGGCCATGACGTGGCAGGGCTTGGTGACGTGGAATGAGACATGGCGGGTCCCAAGGTTGCCTCGGGATATGGGGACGTCACACATCTTTGAAACGTTGCAGGAGAGTTACATAAACCAAAAAGCATACGTCTAATAAGTAAACGTACCAAATGAACAAGTAAAAGTAGTTTTTTCCTGATGTTCTAGGGCTACAGGTATTTGCTGAAATCCTAAATAACCATCTAGGCAACCGTAATGAGTTTTTCAGCTAATCTATCTAACATCTCATCTCTAAACAGGGGTGGATAGTGGTCTTTTATGGTTGAGGCATTCAGTTTTCTACAATCTATACATACCCTCCAACCGTTTTGGATTCTAGTTGGTACTAATTCTCCATATTCATTTTTTATTACTATAATCCCTATTTTTTTAAGGACTACTTAGAGTGGGCTTACCCAATTGTTATCGACTATTCGAAATATCATTCATGCATCTAATAGTTTTAGTATTTTAGCTTTTACTACGTCCATTATAGGGGGATTTAGTCTACGTTGAGGCTGTCTAAAAGCTTTGGTATCAATTTCTAAGTTTATTTTATGCATGCACATAGCTGGACTTATTCCTTTGATATCAGCTATGGTCCATCCAATTGCTCCTTTAAATTCTTTAAATATATTTATCAGATTATTTTCTTTTGGACTAGTTAATTTGTTAGAAATTATTATTGGCAATTTATCAGTCTCATAAATAAACATATTTCAAATGGTCTGATAAGTTTTTTAGATCCAATTTAAGGGCTTTAACCATATAGAGGAGAAGTTTTGAATGATATCTAGATAAGTCTAGGTAATAAGCAAGTTCTGATAGTTCATTATATGATTCTATAATAATTATTATCTCTTTTGTTTCCTCATCTTTATCCTCATCTTCTTCTAAATCTTTGATTGTCAGTTCTAGTTTATCTATTTTATCTTTTCTTAAGAATTTGTCTTTTAATGGATCTATCATATCTAATGTGCATATGGAAGAAACATCCATTGGGTATTTCATTGCATCGTATATATTAAAATTTACTGCGTCATCATCTACTTGCATTATTAATGTTCCATTTGAAACATCGATCTTTGATTTTGTTGTTTTCAAAAATGATCTTCCTAAGATTAGAGAAGTCTTATTAGAGAAGTTATCTTCTTTCATATCTAAGACATAGAAATCCGCTGGGAAGATTAAATCATTAACTTTGACTGGCACATCTTCGAGTAACCCTATTGGTTTAACATCGATCTATCAGCTAGTTGTACGACTATACCAGTTTCGTCTAAATGTACGTCTGTCATTTGTAAATAGATAGATAAAGGTACAACATTTATAGAGCCTCCCATATTACACAACGCTTTAGAGTTCCTATGTTCTCAATCGTACATAAAACGAAAAACATTCCAGGATAAGAACATTTAGGATGTAACTTCTTTTGGATTAATGTTGATACCATTTCCCCTAGACTCACCTTTTCATTAGCATTAATCTTCTTAGTGCATAATTTTTTTATAAATTTATGATACTTAGGTATATTTTGAATGACTTCAAACAAGGGTATATTAACTACTACTTTTTTTAATGTATCGATATTTATTTTTCGTCCTTCAGTCTCTTAGCATTTTTATTATATTCCAAACGATAAGGGAATGGTGGTTCTATATTAACTGGTTTATCTTCATTAAGTTTATGACCCTTTTTGTTGAGCGTTTTGTTACATGTTACTTCAATTTCTTTTTCTAATTCTGCTTCTATTTATTTTTTAGAACTAATTGGTCTGGCATTTTAGTTTCATCCATCTGCTTACCACTTCTTAATGTTATAGCTGGTGCTTTTTTATATATAGTAGGATAAGGATGAGATAGTAATTTCTTTTGATTTACAAATTTACTCATCTATGTTTTCATTTGACTCAATTGGCTTTTAACTTTGGTCATATCATTTTGTAATATTTGAATTATTTGATATTGTTCTCTTTCCGAATTATTCGACTTTTTATATCTTTTGATAACCCTAGTTGTTGATATGATTACCTACATTTGGTTATGGGTAATTTGCATAATTATTAAAGTTATAATTGGGATCAACTAACCTATAATATTGGTTTATTATAACATTAGCTTCTTCTATTTTGGTTTATTGTTTCAAAGGATATTCCTTATTAGAATGGCTTAATTCATTACAAGATTTTACTGTGTTTGGTCTATCTTTTAATAATAATTCAACTATGGCTTTTAGGTTGTCTATCTTATCATATGGTGTTTTATATGTCATATTCATATCACTTAGATTATCTTTGGACCGTTAAATCTTTCACCATATTGCTTTGATTGCTTAGCCATTATATTTATAACTTCTCTTGCTAAAGTTGGTGTTTTATCATGCAAAGACCCTCTAAATACCGTGTCTAAGAATCTTCGTTCTAAGTGATTTAATCATTCATAAAAACATTGTATTAAAGTTTTGTCTCTAAATCCATGCATTGTACATAGTAAGATCAATCTTTGATACCTATCCCAAAATTTATTAAAAGTTTCTCCAATTTTCATCTTAGCATTACTAATTTTTTTTCTTTATAGACTAATTTGTCTTGTTGGAACATATTGGTCAAAAAAGACTTGTAGCATCTCTGACCAGTTGGTTATGAAATTTTGAGGAAGGTAAGACAACCAATCTAAAGCTTTGCCTTTCAATACGAAAGGAAAAGCTTTTGATTTAACATAATCTATTTCTATATCATTAGGTTTTAACGTGCTTAGTTTATGTACGAACTCTCTAATAAATTTTTGAGCATCTTCATTATCTTCACCATAGAAACTCAGTAAAGAATTTGAGTCCGAATTTCAATTCAAATTCTAAAATTTTGTTGTGAAAGTTATGCACATAGCATAAGCCGTGACATTCCTATAAGATTGCCTAAAAGTTAATTATTCCTCATCTTCAGCCATATTATGACTTTCGATAAGAAGGTTTCCAAGAGATTATTTTTAAAACCCCTGGCAACGGTGCCAAAAATTGACACGTGTCGAGCGTGCATAATAATTTCTCTTATTTTACTATTAACTTGTAGTAGTGGTAAATGGGATGTCGTCTCCACAAGGATTTTTTCAAACTTCTTAATAATTTAAACTATCCTAAAGTTTTATCAGATTTAACTTATTTTAATTTAATTAATTTAACTAAACGAGAAAGAAACACTAAATAATATGCAAATAAACTAAATGATTAATTAAAATAACTAAACTATAAACAATTTAAATTTAATAAACTAACTTAATATACTCAAACTAATAAATCAAATAATCAATAAATATATATAAATAAAATACTAAATAAACATCTAAATAAACTCCCTTTAAACAATGTAATACACTTGGATTGTTTTCAAACACTAAAAATATAAACGTCACTTTATAATATAATTATAATTATTTCATATGGAATCTTATGATCATTAAACTCTAATTCATAATAGGTTGACAGCCTTTAGCCATCCACCGATTTTCTTAAATACAATGGAAATGTCATATTCTTATCATTGTAAGTCTACCCATTGGATAAAATGCAACACCGTAGAAATACAATAGCATTAAGTTTAATGAAAATCATGTCTAATCTAAGCCAATATTATTGAAACCGCATAATAAACAACTTAGAATACAATCACCTAAGACATTCACTCGGAAAATGCCTTTAGATTAATCTTAGTTACTACTTTTATAGTTGTTGTTAATAACTATAGGCATAGAATTGAATACTCTATATTAAGGAACACATCGGCCACAATGCACTTAACATAGAGAATTACTTACGCAAAAACAACATGTTTTATCCGTGATTGACGTGCATGAATCGATTTAAAGCATTAAGTACGTGATTCTATAATTATAACTACATAACAATCCAAAGTATATTACATGCTTAAGGTTTATTTAGATTGATAGACTATTCACACATATTGGAAATAAACAATGGTAATATGTAATTAAAAGACATAATTCAGTAAATAAATACCTTTAAATCAATGCTCCAATATTGCTTCACATATAGAACTTAATAAAAGAGAAAAGAAAATATAAATAGTAGTTAAAGATTAATTGGAGAGAGTTATTTCGAAGCTCTCTGGTCTTATATATAGTTCCTCTAGGAATACATATCTTAGATAAGTACAAATTCATCATATTAATCTAAAAATCGGTCACCAACCTTAGCGATTTGTCAGCGATTCCTTACTTATACACAAATCGCTGAGTAAATAACTAAGTTTAGCTCTCTGTGCTCCATCAATTTATCTGGCGATTTCTAGTTCATTCTCTAATTCGTTGTGGATTCGCTAGCTTTCTTCTGCTGCCGATTTATATGGTGATTCATAGTGTTATTCCAAATCGCTGGCTAATTGTTGATGTAGTTTTTTCCGGTTGACAGTTTTGCTTTTCTTTCTCTTTTCTTCCATTTCTTCATTCTCCTATTAAAAACTTGAAATCCCAAAAATAAGAGAATACCTAGTGTAATATCATCATTTATACGAAAAATCAACCTAAATTATACTATAAAATGTGTCTAGTTATTGACTTGTCAGATAGGTATATCATTTAGTCCTTCGACTTGAGATTACAATAGACCTCGATATTATGAGCATGGTAATTTGACACAATCAAACGTTGTCTTTAATCGGATGATTATAAAGATTGTGATTAGTTACCATGTGAATAAGGTGTGAAGGTATGTAATCGAGATAGAATTTATACGTCTTGGATATAGAGAGATATCAGTTGATCCCTCAATTAGAATATTAAATGGCCACAAGTCCAAGTGAATTGATATGATCAATGTCACTTTTCAGTCTACCTAAAGATCGAGACTAGTATGATTGAACATTAAGGGTAACTTTCCATGCCTTATGTTTAATCAAAAGATATCATTCGACAAAAGGATATGATATATGTTATTCATTATGTTATATTGATTTTGATATTCATGCTACTTGGGTAGTCATAATGCCTTACTAGAGACCACTTATGACTTGTGTACCAAAATAGTTTTGGTTCACTGCCGACGTTACATGAACCTATTGGGTTGCACATAAAGAATGGCTTTAAACGATTTCAATTGGTCAAGTGTAATGATTTTCATATGATAAAATTCATGACATAAATACCCTTACAATTCCTTATATGATAACTTATTAATAGTTGTGTTTGTGTAATTTTCTTGAATTACCTAAATACAATAGTTGTATTACGAATAGGTTTTTTTAAGAAAGCTTATTTACACATAAATAGGGGTCGAAATGTAATGACCCTAAAAATATTTTGTATTTGTTTAGTGAGGTGTACTATCTATGTATATTTGTATTTCGCGATGTTGAAATTTTATGGTCGATATTGCGAGTGAGTTTCACCTCGAGATGCGTGTATGAAAGGTAATTTGGTAGGTCGAGATAATAGCGAGATTTGGATTAGACTATGACTTAGGTTTTAATTTAAAGTAGTTCAGTATTTAAGTAAATTGATTAGACTAATTAAGTTAAATGAACTAAACTAAGTTAATAATTTAATTTAAAAATCTTAAGTCCTAAGTTGGATTATTACAAGTTGATTGATGAGATAGCTACCTTAGATTGATCTTGAGATGTGTATTTGACACTTCAATTGATCCAGTCACATATGTGTGTGTGTGGTGTGTTATTTAGGGTGTAAAGTAAAGTGATAAAAAAAGGAATGGTGGATAGGCTTTTTGTAGTGTTCTTGTTTTGAGAAAAGAGAAAAAAGGTAGAGAAGGAAGAAGCAGAGAAGAAGGAAGGAGATGGGAAGATCTATGGAGGACTCAAGTGTGGCTTCCATTATCTAGGTAAGCCTCTCTTTGCTCTTTACATTTCTAAGTGTAGATGGTTGTTTGTATGAAGAGTTTAAGATTTGTCAAATATCAAATGGGTTATATAACCTTAAATTTGATAGAGGTCTCCAATTAATGCATTCCCATTGCTTTAATAGATATAGTGAAGGCTTTGATTTATCGAATATTGTTGTTGAAATTATAAACATCAATTTTTTGAAAAAAAAGAAAAAATAAAAGATGAATGATCAAATGATCAAGGAACATGAATATATTCTATATACTATATATAGTACATATATAGTATATATATATATATATGTAACACGATTTTTGTTTGGAAAAATATGAATAAAAGGCTAAATTTGAGAAAAGTAATCTAGCCAAGACTTGCTCAATGTAGTCCGACTCAAGATGTGGCCAATGTGGTTGCAACTTGAAAAAAATTTCAAATTTTAGAAATTTGAGGTAAATGGGAAGAAAATGAAACTAAACAAATTATTTTTGAAATAGGGAGTCTAACACATTTATTTAAATGTAAATTGACACTAGAGGCATAGGGAACTAGTTTCAAGTGTCGAGTGCGTATTGTGAGGAGCGAGTGAGACGTTTCTTAGTCGCTTTGGTAGCATATCAAAACGTTACAGGTAAGTAAACTTGTTGGGGCCTTAACATGATTTCATTTGTGCATTTATTGGTTAACGACCTATTGTTGAGTTATATCCCTTGGAATCGATTGAATTGAACTTCCTTTCATGATATCTTTTTGTAAATGGTCGTCTTTGTGATATCTTTATACATGAGTTCTCTTATTTGTTCGAATTATGCTATCCTTGTTAAATCATTGGTTGTGCATTTTTTTGGATTGAGTAATGAGTGGCCTAGGGTCTAAGTGGGCGATATGGTAGTTACGGGCGCGGTGGAAATGCTTTGTGATCTTTTCCTCCACCGTGACTAAATGGACTGTTGGACTTACCTAAGCTCGCAGTTTATGATTAAGGAAAGTCAAGCTGGTATAAGTGGTTGCGAATTGCTACAGTTGATGGACCCAATCGAAATTGTCAGTCAAGTGACTTAGTTAAGTCCACCGACCATCTTGAAAATCAAGTTGTGGTACTTTATCTCACTTGATGGACTTAGAGCACTTAGATGCCTTTGTTTTTGTATTTCGCACTCTGTTAATTCGTTGATATCTCTATTAAATTGGAAATCAAGCTTTATTCATTATTTCGTAGTAATTCTTACATGATTTTTAGACTAACCATTTGCTTGACATTTGAAATACTGTTAAGACTCCTCTAGCTTTATTAACTGGAATCGTCTCCAATTTGATGACAATTGCAGGTCCCTCTAGTAGTAAGGGCAAGGAGTCGATACTTGTTTACTTCCTTTGAACTTCACTCAGGGATGGTTTCTACTTTTACTACTCATAGGTATATTTTGTATAGATATGTATGTATCGTTTTTGTTTAAAACTGATTAATAGGTTGAGAGAACACTTGGATACATGTATATATTATTTCCCTCATTTTTTTATTTAATATGCATGAGATCTACTTTGCAGGGTTTCCACACATATAGTTGTTCCAACGTCGTGTTAGATTAAATTATCGTCGCTTTAGTTCTTTTATCTTTTGTTGCGTAATTCATTAAGACTTGTTAAATTAATAACAACTATAATAAGCGATTAAACTGTAAATGAAATGGTAAAAGAAAGCTAACTGAACCTGCGTTGACCTTGCGAGGCTAACTAAGGGGTCCACATGGGTTTAGGCGAGACAGGGCCCAATTTATGGGGAACTGGGGCCGTCACATGAAATTATAAAAACGAATAAGATTTTTATTTTTGCTATTTTTGAGTTCTCTAGATTTTGGGAGAGAAAGAAAAACATTTTCTATCTCTCTTGGGGCTAGTACTCCAAGTTGTGGTTATCGTTCGCATGTGGATTTTCGATAGAGAATGCGTACTTGAACGTCTTGGAAATCGAATAATCAAAGAAGGAAATAACAGATTAAGGTATGGTTTACTTTTGTAGATCTAATATAATAGAAATTATTTTCGATCCTATTAGGGTTTCTCAAAATTTGTTTTAAATTTTTTGCTGCGTATGAACTCCAAAACCTAGCAATTACAAGATTTACAAGCATAGGGTTGTAAAAGATACGAAGTTGGAGATACCTAATTGGCTCTTTGGAGCTCTTGAACCCTAGCTTGGTTTTCTTGAGAAATCTATCTTGTAATGAATTAAATATCCTTTTCTAGCTTCCGATTCCTGAATTTCCAGTATGCATTCTCTCCATTTGCACCTCTCTTTCTCTCTTCTCTCAAATGTCCGGGGAGGTTGCATGTGTTGTTTAAATATCATAAGTTCTCTTATAAGGATATGGGTATATTAAATTTCGGCCCTTAGATCAACCCATTATCATACATTTTCACTTGATTCCAAGAACATCTAGAGTTTGAACTTTTGAATACATGCACATCATTGGATCCATTACGTTTTTTTTTAGATCACACTTGAGTTTGTCATTAGGTGAATCAAGGTACCACGTATTTGGTCTCTAAGCTTCTCATCATAACCATGACTTAGATAATTCATATAACCATGTAATATGTATTAAATAAGTGTGTTCAAACATATACATGGGTTTTAAACTTTTTAGAGGAAATATTCTCCTTCAATAGCTTAGCCTTATTTTATATTAATAAGACTTAAGCCCATTATTACCTCAAATTAGCTAACTTAGGCCTTACTAAAATAAACACATAGACTCGGTTAAACTCTTCATATTATATTTAGGCTCACCACATAGCTTAGATGTCTAGATAGAACCTAAGTAAAATAACTAAGTTTCAAACCTAACCATAGGTTTTCAATCTACTCGATCGTCCTGCGCGCACACATCCCGATGTGACTCATTTGCAAGTTCAACAATGAAGTTAAATAAATTATGCACGCATATCTAGATAAGCATAGTACAGACATCAAACACAAGTAAAATATTTAAATTATTACCTCAGTGTTGATGCCCGAGTTCTGACTGAGATTGCCACGTACGACTGGTCGTCAGGTCGCGGTCCTATAAAGTGTACGACTAGGATTAGGTTATTTAGGTCGTTACAATAATCTTACAATAAATTAAATCAAGAACCATTTTCTTTTCCCCTTCTATTTTCCACTTTCTACACCCTTTGCTAAATAAAACTTTAAACTCATCCTCACCTCTTATCCCACTCACTAACCCACCCCTTCTTCTCTTCCACTTAATTTTTCACTTGCTCTACCATACCCCAAATTGAATCATAAATTAATCTCATTTTTCTTCTACTTTCTAATCTTTACACCCCTCCCCATCTCTTTATCCATACAATAATAACTCATCACCAAATGCAATATCTTGATTATAGTATTTAGTTGAGTTTGATTCACATTTTTGAATGGTTAGAACGTTCATTTGTGTTGAATTTTAGCTTGTAAAGATCAAAGAATCAACCTTGAAATGCAACATAGAGCGAATTGAGGTAAGGAGGAGAAGAAGGTGATTTGCAACAAGGGGTTGAAAGTTGGGGGATCACAAAGATGAAAATAGAGTTTTCTTTGAGGAGTAGGGGAAAATAAAGCTATGGGTATATTGAGAAGTAAATTAACAATGTAGTATCTATTGCATTTCACTCGTTGAAATGTTGTAATAGGTTGGCTTACCCTTTTAGGTTAGAAATATACATGTTCATGTAGCAGGCTTAGGCCGGGCCCAACTGGGCTCGGGCCTAAAAACCTTAGCCCAGGCCTAGCCACCACATATATGCGAGCCTATACATAGACCCAAACCCCGACCCATAAAAAAAATATAAAGCCCAAGCCCGACCCATCAAGCTCATAAATAATTTTTTATATTAAAAATATAAAAAATAAGTTATTTGTTCATTTCATAATTTTTATTGACTTTTTCAACACTATTTGTATTTGTATGTATTTATTATATAAGGCTAATACCTAAAAAAACACAAACCATTGGATTTTTTGCAAATCTAGAACAAATTTTGATATTTTTCAAATACATCACAAACTTTACTTTTTTTTTTTTTTGCAAAATTCTGCGATCCACTTTACCATATTTTAATGTTTTTATTTCATCTCATTTTGACCATTGTCCTATATCACTATATTCTATATATAACTAATTAAGGATCTAGATGACTTAAAAAAGGATAATCTCATGCATTCTTCCACTTAATCGAGACTCTAGAGGAAGACATTTTTGAACCCACGATGCGCTTCATGATATTGAAATTAAGAAAGTGTGACTTGGTCGAATAGTGGTTATGCGACTACGGATCCAATGAATTACAAACAAAAGTTGATGTTTGTTATCAAAATTTGAAAAAATTGAGCTCACATATACGCATAATTATATCTATAAGCAAATAAAAAATAAGAGAACAATCCAGGGCATGATATGATAAACATTGTATGCAACTAGTTGGAGTCTTTTTCTTACGGGTTTTTATGTTTTATGAGAGAGGTTGAAACCAAAATAGAGATTGCGATAGATTTGCAAAAAAAAAAAAGTAAAGTTTACGATGTATTTGAAAAATCTCAAAGTTTGTTCTAGTTTTGCAAAAAACATAATAGTTTATGTTTTTGTTAGTTATTAACCCTTAATATATATGCATTTTTGTGCAATAAAAGGTGTCGTAGCTCAAAATGGTAAACATTATAGAATGTGTACATTAGGTCCTAGCTAGAACCAAATCTCACATAAACCTTATTTATTTTAAATATATTAGTTCTCAACTTAAACTCAGGTCATACCCGGGTCAAATTTGAGCTTTTTAAGTTGACTCAAGTCCAACCCACTTTAAAAAGCGGACTTAATCGGGCTCAGCCCCGGGCATGACATTTCTTGAAAATGATTACCCAAGCCCGATTATTTGTGCACAAGCTTGGGCGGGCCAGGCGGGACTCGAGCTCATGATCAAGTCTAGTTAGAAACAATCAATGTTCCTTTTTAGGCTTAAAAAATAAATAAATAGGGATTGATATAAGGTATAGGGGGTTAAGAGGGGGTTCATAGTTGCTCTTTTTAAATATTTAAAACTAAAGCCAAAATATTTGGAATTAATTATTATCACAATAATTTGTTGGTCAAAATGGCAAGATTACAAAGAAAAAATCCTAGGAGAAAAGTAATACTAGGGGCATAGTCAAACATATATAATGCATGTTAGGGCCTAAAAAAACATATATAATAATTCCGATAGGGAACACTCTACTGCACCAAGACAACATTCCCTATCATGCTTTTAAAAACCTGATCTTATAAACAAAACCTCATTAAACCTCGCTTTAATTCTCCTCTCTCCTCTATTGAATGACTTAACTATAAATATAATATGCTCTACACACACATACGCACACATTTTATAAGGTTGACTCTATGTTGCCTAAGTTGGAAATTGACATGTTTTGGATTTCAAAAACGTTATGTAATTTTGTAGGATCCAAAACTTTACTTTCACCCGAAAATTAAGATATACAAATTCAATGGTCATGGTCATCACAAATTTTCAAATTTTAGGTATTCTTTAAATTTTAAAGTTTTCGCTATCTAATAATTTTTTAATAAACTTAAAATAGATGATCAATTAGAGAATTACTGAAACCACACCCAAGAGGGGGGTGAATTGGTTGTATCAAGAAGTTACCGCCTTTTTAAAATAATTCAACAATAAAGATGATATATGCTCATTTAAACGCAAGTATGAATGCAATGCACGATGAAGGAGATAGAAGAGATGGAAAAGACACGCGATTTATAGTGGTTCGATCCAATGATCTACATCCACTACCTAATCTCCCTGGTTAGGATTTTCAAACCCCCACTTATATTGCCAATAAGTGTTACAACCTAAGTGTACAAGCCTAGAATGTCTAATCACCAATTAGGACTCCTACCTAGCCGCAACTAGGGTTTATGCCAAGCCTCAACTAGGTCTTCCCTTCGACTTAGATCCCACTAAGTCTTACAATCAGCCACTTACAAGGAATAGATGAAAATAATCAAATTCACTTTACAAAGTAAAAGGCACCAAATTCAAATACAAGCAAGCCTCCTATAGCCTAACCATTCTAATGCATGCAAGTATGAGAACAAATGAGAAATGCAAGTATATCACTGATTTTGTGCAAATCTCAAATATGAAACCGTTTCAAATGAATCGATTAAAACAAATCCGATTTCAAATCTAAAGAACAAGAAGTTTGATAAAAATTAAGTTTAAGTGCAAACTCTTGTCCAAAGCAGTCCTAGGGCTTAGTAAATCAAGTTTAAGTGTAAAACCCAAGACAAATGTGTTCAAGAACACAACAAATGATTTCCACATGTCAAGCACACAAAAATATGAAATTTAAGCACAATAAAAGCTAGGACATCAAACTTTCTTACAACCCCGAGAGAGTGATTTGAAAATCAGTTTTAGAGATAATGTTGTAAGCTTTAGAACGCCTCGATAACGTTGGTTTCGAAAGTGATTCAGTTGCTTCGAAAGATTACAAGTGATAGCACACAAAAATCCAAACTTCTTCTTTGAAAACTAAGAACACTATTTGGTTTTCTTGCTTGACAAGACAAATAAATGTTCTTGGTGGTTTGAGAATGTTCTACATTCATTTTTAACAATTTTTGACCATTCTAGAGATCCAAGGGCTCAGATTTGATCATCTATTCAAATTAAAGTGTGATTTTTAGCTTTATAAAAACGTTGTCAAGAAAAGCAATTAGCGCACTAATATTGGGACCTAGCGCGCTAATCCTCTAAGCTAGCGTGTTATTGCTGAACATTAGCATGCTAACTCTGCAATTAGCATGCTAATATAACTATTAGTGCGCTAACTGTTAGGGGCCTCAAAATAAATATTATTGGCCCTAGAGTTAGTGACCCCTTATCGCATCCGGACCCTACCAAACCTCTTATAACATGTTATAGAACCTGTTTAGGTGGTCCGGATGTTTTCACAAATCCCGAAAATGGAAAATCTTGATTTCATGACTTACATAGGGGCTTTTCTGCAAATGCACGGTTTTCATTTCAAAAACCTTTCAAAACAATTTTTTCATTTCCGAAAACTTCCACAATGGTTTTTAAAGTTCGATGTGAATGTAAAAACATGGTTTCACATAGTTTGAGCTTATAAGATCGATTCAAGTGGCGAGTCTCATTTAAAACTCCAAATGATCACTTAAGATTTGAAAAGCGATTTGAAAAACATAATATGCATGAACTAATGCATTAGGCTTGCGTAAATGAACTTGTGTACCTTACATCAATGTTACAACTTGTAATATGATGTTTCGTCTTCGTTTCCTCATTGTGGACCAAATCTTGAACTTGTATGGCTTGAACACTTGAGATGTGATATCCCACAAACTTTGACTAACTGAAACACACTTGATAAACTTATTAGTATACTTTCACTTTGTTTGTTTCCATCAAAATCTCGGGTGGAGTAAAAGTGACTAACCACTTGGTTCAACAATCTCCCCCTTTTTGATGATAACAAACAATGTGAACTTGACAATCAAAAATGGAGTTCACGTGTATTCAAATCCATAGTGCAATTTCAAATAATCTCAAGTTCAATGCATACATTTCTCCCCTTTTTGATAACATCAAAAAGTGGGGCCAAGCTCCCCCTCACAGCAAGCATAACCGAAAATGAGCCACGAATATTGTAACGACACGACCACTTAAAATACCCTCATCAGGGGTATTTTGATAAATTTACAAATTCTAGTAATGTGAAACCCTAATTATAAAAACTCACCAAAAAAACCTTAACCCTTTGGTTCACACAAAGAAAATTCGAGAGAGAAAAGGAGAGGAAACTTTTGTTTAAGGAATCGTGGTGGGTGTGATGAGCTAAAGCCAAAGTGACATCCGTTGAAGGTAAACTCACCCCTATACCCTTTCGTTTCTTGTCTCAATAAATTGCAAGTTGTGTTTTCTCTAATAATGGTGGAAAACCTATTGTTCTTTTAGTTTTAAACTTGTGAAATTGATGGAGGAACCCTAAAGAGGGAAGGCGCCACCGCGACATCATCGAAGAGGGCGGCAGCGGATCGCCACCGTCACTGGAAAGTGGCAGTGGGACATCGCCATCGCCTCCAAAAAGAAAATGGAGGACCGAAAGTGGGGGTGGCCCTTGGCCACCCCCACCACTGCAAACCCGCCCCAAATAGGGGGGCTGGCCGGCGGCCAGCCTCGATAGGGGCGCCTCGGCGCTGTCGGCACTGGGCACAACCAAATAAGGGGCAGTGGAGGGGAGGTTCTCCACCCACCAGCGTCCCACTGGGGATGGACTCTGGGAAAAGCGTTAGCTCTGCCCATAGTCACCAGGGGACCATTGGTCCACCACTAACTAGGGCCGATTGGCTCCTGGACTGAGCCAGGGGTTGGTTCGGTCCTGGATCGGTTAATAGGGGCCAGACTGGCCCCTGGACCGGTCAATAGGGGCCAAAATGGCCCTTAGACCAAAAATAAAAAAAGGAATACATAAATATATATTAATAATAAAATAAAATAAAATAAAAAATATATATTATATATAAACAAAAATAAATCATTACCTTCAAATGAGGCATTACCACGACTCTGAAGGAGATCGACTAAGTCCCACTCCTCGACCCTTGCACTAGGCGACGAATGACCCGTGGGACCAACACTAGTGGGACCCAAAGTAAAATTAATGACGAATTAAGATTTAAAATCAACTTGTTGTTGATGTCATGTGTACTAATTGTTTAGATTCGCGATACGGTTCGCATAGAAGCGCGCAAGGATCGAGAAAGGGTATCGCGGCGAATCGAGGTAAGTGGGGAGCTTGCTCAATTATCAAACATAACATGCTATTAGATATAATTAGGTCTCATGATTTTAATTCAAGACTTGGGGAATGGGTTGCGACTTATTATTGACTTGAATGTGATTATCTATGGATTGTGAATGTGTTGCCCATTGCTCATGTTGTCTTTATCTCACCTTCATGGTCGTCGCCATTAATTGACTATCTCGTGGTTGTCGCCACTATTGAATATTTGTGTGGTCGTCACCACTACTTGAATATTATATGGGTGTCGCCATTACCTGAATTATACCTTGAGATCGAAGCATGAGATTGGTACACACATCGGTGATGGCTTTGGATGAACCTACTGTGGATTTGATGTGGCTAGTTAGAGGACATAAAGGCCAGACGACCCTCCTCCGACCTAAGGTTAGATCGCCCGACCCAAACCGTTACCCAAGCCCAATACCTGAACTAGGCTCAAATGATGGCTTGGCACGCCTAATTCAACCAGCGGAACTACACAACTGTACATATGAAACCATAATTGCGGAATTTAAAACTAAAAGGTTCCATATATTAAACAATTAATTCTAAACAAAGGTGTTCAAGTATCCCTAAGTAACTGCAAACTATACTACCAAGGTACTAAGTTAACAAGTCTCGGGGATTCCCATTAAGTGCTTATACAACCCATATTTAGATGTTTTGAATATCGATAATATAAATAGTATGCAATGTTCACATCAAAAGAAAAGCTCTACGCTATCGTCTTCCCTTTATCCCGCGCTGTTATCTATAAAGATGGACCTAGAGAGTAAGTGAGTGTGAGCTAAAAGAACCAACGAGCTCAGTAATGAGGAAAACCCGCTCAACCATCAAAGATACAATTAATACCTACTAATCATGCAAGTCTATCATGAATTGAAAGTAAATATAAAGAAAAGAGTATTTCACGAGTATCCTTAGTCAACTTCATAAATCATCGCATCAAGAACATAAAAGCATTTATAGATCAAATCATCATGCAAGGGTGAATTCAAGAGAAATATCATAAAAACATAATAATATAGTAAGTCGTGTCACATTCATTGCGTACTAGTTATTGACAAGAATCCGGTGACCGATTCGCCTACTATCGAAGTGATGCAAACCATTAGTTGACATAAAGGCCTTTATGTCCCCTAACTAGCCCCATCAAATTCACAGTAGGTTCATCCAAAGCCATCATCGATGTGTGCACCAATCTCATGTTTCGATCTCAAAGTATAATTCGGGTAATCGCGACGACCATACAATATTCAAGTAGTGGCGATGACCACATAAAAATTCAATAGTGGCGACAACCACGAGATAGTCAATTAACGGCGACGACCACGAAGGTGAGATAAAGACAACATGAGCAATGGGCAACACATTCACAATCCACAGATAGTCACATTCAAGTCAATAATAAGTCGCAACCCATTCCCCAAGTCTTGAATTAAAATCATGAGACCTAATTATGTCTAATAGCATGTCATGTGTGAGAATTGAGCAAGCTCCCCACTTACCTCGATTCGCCGCGATTCCCTTTCTCGATCCTTGCGCGCTTCTATGCGAATCATCTCGCGAATCTAAACAATTAGTACACATGACATCAACAATAAGTTGATTTTAAATTCTAATTCGTCATTAAGTGTACTTTGGGTCCCACGGGTCCCTCGTCGCCCAGTGCGAGGGTCGAGGAGTGGGACTCGGTCGGTCTCCTTCAGAGTCATGGTAATGCCTCGTTTGAAGGTAATGATTTATTTTTGTTTATATATATATAATATATATTCTATTTTATTTTTTTCATTATTAATATATATTTATATATTCTCTTTTTTTATTTTTTGTATAAGGGCCATTTTGGCCCTTGCTGACCGGTCCAGGAGCCGGTCTAGCTCCTGTTGACCGGACCCAGGCTGACCAGCCCCGACTCAGTCCAGGGGCCAATCGGCCCTAGTTAGTGGTGGACCACGGGTCAAACCGACCCCTGGTTTGAGGACCAAGGTCCATCCCCAGCGGGATGCTGGTGGGGGGAGCAACTGTGACGGACCCTCTCCTAATCTAGGGCACCGTCCGGCCTAATCCCGTAATTAAGCCCTAATCATATCCACGAAGGACTTAACTACGTATTAGTCAGCCTTTACAACCTAGACGCCTCTTTTCTCGTGTTCAGGATAAGTAATACACTAGTTCTACCAGTTTATAAAATTTAGAGTTAATTAAAACTTTTTATTAAATTAATTAATTAGCAAAAGTCTTATTGATTATGCAGAAGCAATTAGTAACTTATGCGGAAGTCATTTATAAAATTCTAAGTGTGGAAAACCAGGAAATGACATCACATATATAAAGTCCTCAAAATGCAGTGAAACAGTAAAATAGTCTAAGTCAAGTCGAGGAAACTAACGCTCAACCCAATATATAACCCCAATTAGTATCTGAAAGACATATATAACATATACAATCAAAATACCAAAAGAAGACCTACAATCGATGCAGTGACGCGTCGCGGGCTCAGGGATAATCGCCGATCTTCTCTTTGCCCGGCCTGCTGGTAAACGGCTCTGCACCCACCATCATAAAAGGACGGTGAGTACAAGAATAAAACAAGAATCCCCGATGACAAGTTTAATTTGCATTTCCAAATATTCAAATGGTATTTAAAAGCATATAAATGGGAAAACTGGAAAATAAACCATATGCGAGTAAATACCAGAGTTAAACAAGTGATACTGACACTAGGCTAAGTAGTGGTGATTTAGGTCCGGTCGACAGTGAAACATGTCACTCCGACTCAATAATCATAGAGCACAAGGGACTCTAACCCAAGTGTTACCAAGGACTCTAACCTTGATGTGTAGACCACCTCAGGGACTCTAACCCAGAGTGTCATATAGTGTCAGGTAACATGTGCCGACATCCCCAGGGACTCTAACCCCGTGAGTCGCACACACATCGATAGAGTACGGGACCTAAATGCGAAAACTACTTTTTAAATTTCAAGAAATACTAGCTATGGATTGTCAAGGCATAGGCACATCTACACACCTAAACAAATAAGGAATACAAGTCCTCTTAAACATTTATAAGATATTCACTAGCCTAATAGCATGCTATTTGTCATTCAATTCACATATAAAACAACAAGAATAGACATAGCATGGGATAGAATCAATGAATCAAATCAAATGAATAGATATCATGCAAACTAGACTCATCAAGTGAGCATAGACACAAAGAACACATGATATAAGAATACAAAGGCAAAATAGTCAAAAGGACTATGCAAGGACAACAATTAATAGAAATGAAATGCTGAGTAAAGTTGCCATTGGGTATACTCACAACAACAAAGTAAAGTCCTAGCTTTACTGGCATCCCTATACTCCAAATCATGTATTCGCTCTCCCGTACCTTTTTCCTAGGTTCCTGAGTTTGGTGTCTCATTAGTTCAAATATAGTGGGTTTAAGCTCAATTTAGTGGTGTTTATTGTGTATTCAAATTGGTTCAATAGACTTTAAATCAATCTTCCTAAATCAGCCCCTAAAGACTAAATTAAGTTTCAATTCAGTCCTACATTTTAATGCACTTTTAGGCATGAAATGGTCCAAATATTGAAATCCTTCATCAGTACAATTATTGTTGGTCTCTCTCGTAGCTTTCCAAAAAGGTTTAGTTTTCAAAATTCTGATTTAAAATGAAAGAGATTTCTTGATTTTACTAAACATAGGTCTAATTGGAATTTAATCCAACCAGCGGATTTAGAAAATCTATTTCACCTAATCTATAGTTCATAAAAATGTGAGTTTTGGTTGCAAGGCAGAAAATATACCCAAATATAATATACTAAAAGATCAGGTTATTTTTATAACTAGTTAGGGAGTTATGCCCTTAACAAGTTTAGTTTCAAAACTTTCCTTTTTAATTCTAGTACCTACTTGTAGAGCATGTTTAGACATAAAAACATTTGAATCAAAATACCTTCAGTTGATCAAAGTTGTTCTTCTTTAAATAATCTTTCAAATGCCACTGGTTTGGATCAATTTTGATCTAAAATGGGCAGATTATGACCAAATTACCCAGGTTGATTCCTAATACAACATGCAGAATTCTAGTTTTGGTGTTGCAACTTCAAAAATTCATATCTTTATGATTTCAAGACCAAATTAAGAACTTCAATATAGCTGGATTATCAGCTTGAAATGAGGAATCTAAATATATAAATCAATTGCAAATACTCAATCATCTATCTTCTGAAATTACCCTAAAACCAGAACTTGTTCTAATTTCAACTAAAAAGATGTGTACCTAGTTCATGTAGCACCCTAGCTTGAGAATTTCTCACCAACTCCCATGGATTCCTTCAACACCTTGATGATTCACTCCTCTCCAGCAATTCCTTCTTCTTCTCCAGCAAAAATGAATGAGCGATTTTGTTTGCATGTTGTTTGATCACTAATATTATATATTAAGGTGATGTTCTTTCCTAGCCCTTGATGTCCATAAATTTATGTATCCCGAGGAATATCTAATGGTCCACCTTTTGCCATATATCCCACTAACTCAACCTCAAGTGACATCATTTCATTACTCACCTAGTTCCTAGATGTGTCAATGTGTATCTCTAGACCAATCTTATACTTTTCAATTTAATTTACTCAACTATAGGCCTTTAATTTGATTTACATTAACAAACACAACCATAGGCTTATAAGTAATTCCTTATTTCATATTAGTATTAAATAAGATTTACCAAAATTCTAACTACCCGGTTCCTCGGCTCAGCACGCTACTCGAGGCGTGTCCCCGCTCTCGTCTCGACGCCTACAACTATACAAACCGACTAAGTAAGTCTACACAATACATAACACTAGGCATATATCAATACAAAAATACAATATACCTCGGCTACGTGCCTCGGTCGGTGCACGTATCACAATGTAGGTCCCACGTCAAGGGTCGGTGATCCTGATTAAGGAATTAAAACGGGGGTTAGAGATTTCGGCCGTGACAGCAACTCCCCCCCACCGCCCCTTATTTGGTGGTCCCCAGTGCCAACGGCGCCGGGCGCCCCTGCCGAACCTGACCGCCGGCCAGCCCCCCTTTTTGGGGAGGGTTTGCCACCCCTACTCTCGATCTTCCATTTTCTTTTTGGTGGCGGCGGCGATGTCCCACTGCCACTTTCCAGCTGCGGTGCCGATCCGTCGCCGCCCTCTTCGATGATGTCGTGGTGCGCCACCCCCTTTTTAGGGTTCCTCCATCAATTTCACAAGTTTAAAACTAAAAGAATAATTGGTTTTCCACCATTATTAGAGAAAACACAACTTGCAATTTATTTAGACAAGAAACGAAAGGGTATAGGGGTGAGTTTACCTTTAACGGATGTCTCTTTGGCTTTAGCGCATTACACCCACCACGATTCCCTAAACAAAAGTCTCTTATCTTTTTCTCTCTCAATTTTCTTTGTGTGTAAACCAAAGGGTTATGGTTTTTTTGGTAAGTTTTTTATAATTAGGGTTTCACACCACTAAAATTTGTAAATTTACCAAAATACCCCTGATAAGGGTATTTTAAGTGTTCAGGTCGTCATAATAACAACCACACAGTGGGTGGAGGGCTCCCCCTCACTACATGCATATTACGAGACATAAACAGGTATATCAATGAAAGTCATTCACATGCAACCAATATAGGGCAGTGAACAAAAGCATAACAGTAACTCGAGATACGCAAAAAAATTTCATGATATTAAATGCTGAAAATGAACATTAACATAGTTGTGGCCTAAACAGCTGAGTCTACAACATAACAAATGTACATCAAAACACTAAAGACTAACATAGATGAGCTAGTGATCCCCCTAACTATGATATGCCTAAATAATCCTCCTAATGAGACGATGTCCAACGCTCAGAACCTGAGCGGGGTCATCTCGCGTTGGCCTTGCTGGTAGTAGATGGCCCTCTATGCGACGAAGTCGATCACCCTGACGCTTAAGGCGGGTGTCGATGGCTGTGAAGGTCTGAGTCATGTACTCATCATATAACCAAATTATGCGGAGAGTTACGCAGTTAATGGAGACATCTCGGGAGGAGGGGCAACACCATAAAATGTCGGATATTGTGGAGGTTGTTGCTGCTATGATTGTTGCTGTGGAGGTGGTGGAGCCGCAACGTCCTGGTGAACCTCATCATCACCATCATCACCATGAAGGAACAGAAAGTTGTAGTCCAGGTAGTCTCTCTCATTAAAAGCAACAGGACGATCAGGTGGGAAATGGAGACTCGTATCCCTCGTAGTGCTGATCATCTGGGATATCTTCCTCTTGAGTCCATCTCTGCGCGCAACGGATATATCGGTACTTCATGGCCTTTAGAGTGGCCTTGTTAATGGTGTCATAGGCAGAGAGTGGACGACCACCAAAACTGATATCCACCTAGGTTGACTCCAGATAAGAAGTGATAATGTGGGCGTACGGTAGATGATGACTGGAGCTACACGTGCTAGTCATGTAGCCGATGATAAGGTGGGGCAAATTAAGAAGGATCTCACGAAATAAGTGCCCGAGGACAAACATGTCAAGTAAAGTGACGTATTTCTTACTACCACCACATGGAAGAATAACCTTGTGAAAAACTCTGTAAAGTAGGTGAAGCACAAGCTTGAAATCAGTGTTAGTGACTCCATATGGATACACGGTGAGTTCCATGTCAGACCGTGTGAAAGAGTTTAACACCTCAAGCCGATTAAACGGCCAACGAAGAAACTTACACCCAACGGTAGTGGTGGGAGGGTGCAAAGGAATGTCAAACCGTTAAGCGAGGCTCTCCGGTGTAATCTCGATAGACCGACCACCGACAACGACTGAATGACGAAGGTATTCGTCGTGGAGAGATTGGAAAAAAAAACTCGAACTAATGGTAGATTATAGTCATCCTTATACTGACATAAGTTAGCCCACCCCGATTTGGAGAGGACCTCTCATATTGGGAGATGAGCCTTGTCAAAGAACGCGAGATCGACAATGGCGGGCTTAAGGATTTTGGCATCCGTAAGTCGTGGGCTGACCGACGCCAAAATGGACTTAGACTCGTGTAGGGATTTTGACCGACCCTCTTTTGGAGGGGCATCGGCCGGACGGTGACCGAGGTGTCGCTACGGTGACTAGAAGACCTAGTCTCGCGACGGGATGATGATTGGGAGGTGGTATAGGATGGTGCTGATGAATGAACGGACTCAAACTCGTTACTAGATGATGAAGACTTGAGAACACGACGCGTTAGGGGACGACGGGAGGACAACGCAGGGGCTGGTACGGGCAGCGGTTCGACGGGTCGACATGTATACAAACTCAATGATGGAGACAACAATAGTGGTTCAATCCTAGGGCTAGGAAGTAAAAACACACATATTGATAAAGAAAGTAATGGAATTTACCTAGGGATCGTGGGAGAGGATGAAGACCTAAGAGGAGAGGAGAGGTGTGTTAAAAAAAAAGAATTTAGGGTCAAAAATAGTGATATATTGGTCTGGCCGAACGACATTAGCGCGCTAATGATAGAATCAGCACGCTAATGATGCTGATAAGTGATCTAGGCAAGGGACTATTAGCATGCTAGGTCCTTGAATTAGCGCGCTTATCAGAGACAATTAGCGTGCTAATTATCAGACCTAGTGCGCTAATTGCTCTCTAGAATTAGAAATTAAATTTTTTTTGAGTTTTTGACGGACAACTCCGATTCACCTCATACTTCATGGACACTTCACTAACAGCATATAAAAAGGATTGGAACAATTAAAACATGTGTACAAGGTCCGATTCATGAAACATATCTAATTCACACCAAATCTTAGAAAATTGGTCTCTAGGCAATGGCTTGGTGAAGATATCAGCTAGTTGGTCCTCTGTGGGCATGTGGATTAGTTTAGCATCGCCCTTTTAGACGTGATCGCGAAGGAAATGGTGCCTAATCTCAATGTGCATGGTGCGGGAATGTAACACCGAATTTTTCGATATGTTGATTGCACTTATGTTATCACAATAAATTTCAGCACAACCAACTTGGATTTGGTAATCCTCAAGCTGTTGTTTCATGTACAAGACTTGAGCACAACAACTTCCAGCAGCCACATACTCGGGCTTCGGCTGCAGACAAAGCAACGAAGTTTTGCTTTTTGCTAAACCATGATATAAGTGAATTTCCTAGCAAATTACAAAACCCAAAAGTATTTTTCCTATCCACAAGACTCCCCGCATAGTCGGAATCAACAAAGCTTCAGAGTTCGAAACTCTTGCCTTTGTTGAACCACAATCCTAAATCTTGTGTCCCACTAAGATAACGAAATATACACTAGACAAATTTCAAGTGAGATTCCTTAGGTTCAGATTGAAATCTAGCACATAAACACACATTAAACATAATATCGGGCCTACTAGCGGTCAAGTATAGGAGACTACCCATCATGCCACGGTAAAGTTTAGGTTCTATGGATTTTCCTAGTTGGTCTTTGTCCATTTTGACGGTGGAGCTACTAGGAGAGTCACATGCTTTCAAATTTTCAAATTTGAATTTCTTTAGCATGTCCCTCACATACTTTGCTTGGTTTATGAAAATGCCATGTTTGGATTGCTTAATTTGCAAGCCTAGGAAGTATGTTAGTTCACCCATCATGCTCATTTCAAATTCATTTGTCATCAATGATGAGAATTCATCACATAAGCGTGTATTGAAGACCCAAAGATAATATCATCAACGTAAATTTGAACAAGTAGCATGTCACGTTTTTTAATCAAAATGAACAAAGTAGGATCTAGCGTTCCTTTCTTGGACCCTTTGTCAAGTAGAAATGCACTAAATCGATCATACCAAGCTCGAGAAGTTTGTCTCAATCCATATAACGCCTTTTGAAGACGATAGACATAACTTGGATGATTATGGTCTTCAAAACCCGATGGTTGTTCTACATATACCTCTTCATTGATGAAGTCATTTAAGAATGCACTTTTAACGTCCATTTGGTATAGTAGAAACCCATTGTAGCAAGCATAAGCAAGCAATATCCGAATTGCTTCTAGTCTTGCTATCGGTGCAATGGCTTCCTCATATTCAATTCCTTCCTCTTGATTATTGCCTTGTGCAACCAACCTAGCCTTTTCTTTACGATCTCACCCTTCTCATTCTTTTATGTTTCTAAAGACTCATTTGGTGCCTATGATAGTATGGTCTTTAGGTATAGGTACTAGTGTCCATACCTTATTCCTAACAAAATGACCTAGTTCCTCTTGCATAGCCATGATCCAAAACTCATCACCTAAGGCATCATCTATCTTGATGGACTCGATTTGTGATACAAAAGCTATGTGTCTGTCATCTTGGTGCAATGATGATCTAGTGGTTATTCCTTTATTTGGATCACCTATAATTTGTTAGGAGGGATGGCCTATAAGAAGTCTTGAGTTCTCAAGTGCACTAGGTTCGGGTTCCACTCTCACCTCAACCTCTTGACTATTGGATGTTTGGCCTAGGGTGACATCATCATCATCATCAATCCTCAATTTTTACAAGGTATGCATCATTTTCACTTTGGGATCTACTTCATCAAATTTGACATGAATAGACTCCTCTATGGTTTTGGTTGATCTATTGAACACCCTATATGCTTTGCTATGCATGGAGTAGCCTAAAAAAGTGCACACATTTGATTTTGGGTCAAATTTGTCCAAATAATCCTTATCATTTAGAACATAGCAAGTGCAACCGAACACTTTGAAGTAACTTACGTTGGGCTTTCGACATTTCCATAGTTCATAAGGAGTCATTTCCATTTGCTTTCGGACATTTACCCTATTAAGAACATAGCATGTTGTGTTAATGGCTTCGGTCCAAAAGTGCTTAGCTATGTTGTACTCATTTAGTATGGTCCTACACATCTCTTGGAGGGTCCTATTCTTTCTTTCTACAACTTTATTTTGTTGTGGTGTCCTAGGAGAAGATAGTTGATGTGTGTATCCTTGTTTAGCATAAAACTCCTCTAAGTTCCTATTGAAAAACTCACCACCCCGGTGACTCATAATGATGGTAATTTTATACCCCTTATCATTCTCAACCAAAGCACAAAATTTCACAAACACAGCAAACACTTCATGCTTATGAGCTAGAAAATAAACACATGTATACCTAGTAAAATCATCAACAATGACAAAGCAATATGATTTACCCCTAGACTTTGTGTTTGGGTGGGTCCGAACAAATCCATATATGGATAAGTTCCAATGCTCTAGTCACATCACTTGTTACTTTCGTCTTAAATGACGATTTCACTTGCTTACCAAGGATACAAAGTTCACATTCCTTGTCTTTCTTATAAGTGCATTTAGGTAGACCCTTGACAAGATCATGCTTGGTCAATTTGGACAAGTTTTCCATGCTAGAATGTCCTAGTCTACGGTGCCACAACCATGCATCACATTCACTTTAACCACTCAAACATGAAACATTTTGCATATGCATCTCATCAAAGTTAATGGCATAAACATTTTATCTCTATATGCAACAAATAGAGTTTCATGCTTCTCATTCATAACAATGCATTTTGATGATTCAAACATGACATGAAATCTTTTGTCACACAATTGACTAATGCTAAGCAAGTTATGTTTCAAACTATCAATAAGATAAACATTAGAAATGGAAAGTAAATCGTTACCAATAGTTTCAAGGCCTATAACTTTTCCTTTGTTGTTGTCCCCAAATGTGACCTTTCCACCATCATGCCGCTTTAATTCAATGAATTGATGTGCATATCCGATCATGTGTCTTGAGCACCCACTATCCAAGTACCATGGGGTGCTCTTCCTCGCATCCTACATAATGGGAAAAACACTAGATTTTGGTACCCAAACACCTTTGGGTCCGAGAAATTTAGTACCATAAACATTCTTAACTACCCATGCTAGTCTACCCATTTTGGCCTTTTGTAAGGCACATTTCCCAACCGCATGAGACATATTGCATTTTGAGCATCTACGGGCATCATCTAGCAATTTATTATTACTCAACAATTTCACTCCATAGCCTATGCCTCTCTTGTTGAGTACACGTCGTTGTGCTCCCAACATCATGTCAAACATCTCTCTACCATTGATGAACTTGTGCACCGTGCTAGTCAATTCCTCTACTTCCTTGACTATAGCATCTCTCTCCTTTAGGACTTAATTCAAGTCACTTTGAAGATCATTAATGGCCTCATTTTGTGACTCAATCTCACTAATTGCTATAGTCAAGCTCTTTTTGAGTTGTTTGGTCTTTTTGACCTCCTTTTCCAACTCTTTCCTAAGCTCATCAACATTAGGAACATCATCCAAATCATCAATATCATCAAAATTGAAATCGTTAGAGTTTACCTCATTTTATGTCATGAAACAAAGTATTGCTTTCTCACTTTCCAATTTGGGTTCGGAACTTGATGAAGATGAATTATCCCATGTCGCCTTGAAGCTCTTCTTGCCTTTTTCTTGTCCAACACCTTCTTGGACTTACATTCCGCCTTGATGTGGCCCAGTTTGCCACACCCAAAGCATATGGTCTCACTTGACTTTCCTCCCTTGCTTCAACTTTTGTACTTCTTCTTGTACTTGTCTCACTCGTACATAGCTTGTTGAGCTTTCTTGAGAGCATGGCTACTTCCTCCTCAAGATTATTGTCATCACTAGATTTCTCATCTTCAATGATCTCAACCAATGGAGCCGGTAGGCTATTTGCCTTCAAAGCAATCTCTTTTCTTGAACTCTTAGTACCCCCACTCAATGATTCCAATCTAGTTCGGTCCTTTATTTCAAATTCATGGACCGTTAGTTGTCCACACAAGGCATCAAAAGTGTACTCTCCAAGGTTTTGTTCCGATTGGATAGCATACTTCTTGGCATCCCATTCCTTAGGAAAGCCTCTAAGGAATTTGTACACCGAAGTCTCTTGATCATAGTTCTTTCCAAGATTCTTGATCTCATTTAAGAGCTTAGTGAATCGAGTGATGGCGATGGCTATGTCTTCATCGGAGCCAACTCAGAAAGTCTCATAGTGCTCCTCAAGGATTCTCAACTTTGTCTTCTTAACTTGAAGTGTACCTTCGTAGTGTACCTTGAGCTTATCCCACACTTCCTTGGCCGTTTGACAAGCACTAACTTGGTTGAATTCGTTTTCACCTAGCGTGCAAAACAAATGATTCAGGGCTTGATTATTTGAGAGCTCAGTCTTGGTCTCCTCGGCGGTGTATTCTCTCACGAGCTTGTCCGAGAGTGTACCCATTCTCAATTGAGTCCCATAAAAGTATATTTTGCGCCCTAATGTAGAACTTCATCCTTACTTTCCAATGAGCATAGTTGGTTCCATCAAAATACGGAGGCCTACTTGAGGAGTTGCCTTCCCTAAGGCGAGCCAAATCTAAAGTTTGCATTTTTGCACAAAAACAATCAAAGATACGTTGGTAACACTTTGAGTAATAACCTGGCTTTGATACCAATTAAAACCACACCCAAGAGGGGGTGAATTGGGTGTATCGAGAAGTTATCGGCTTTTTAAAATAATTCAACAATAAAGATGCTATATGCTCATTTAAACGCAAGTATGAATGCAATGCAAGATGAAGGAGATGGAAAGAGACGCGATTTATAGTATTTCGATCCAACGATCTACATACACGACCTAACCTCCCCGGTTAGGATTTTCAAACCCAAACTTATATTGCCAATAAGTGTTACAACCTAAGCATATAAGCCTAGAATGCCTAATCACCAATTATGACTTTCTACCTAGCCGCAACTAGGGTTTATGCCTAGCCTCAATTAGGTCTTCCCTTCGACTTAGATCCCACTAAGTCTTACAATCAATCACTTACAAGGAATAGATGAAAATAATCAAATTCATTTTACAAAGTAAAGCGGCACCAAATTCAAATACAAGAAAGCCTCCTAGAGCCTAACCACTCTAATGCATGCAAGTATGAGAACAAATGAGAAATGCAAGTACATCATTGATTTTGTGCAAATCTCAAATATGAAACCGTTTCAAACGAATCGATTAAAACAAATCCGATTTCAAATTCAAAGAACAAGAAGTTTGATAAAAATCAAGTTTAAGTGCAAACTTTTGTTCAAACCAGTCCTAGGGTTTAGTAAATCAAGTTTAATTATAAAACCCAAGACAAATGTGTTCAAGAACACAACAAATGATTTCCACAAGTCAAGCACACAAAAATATGAAATTTAAGCATAAGAAAAGCTAGGAAATTGAACTTTCTTACAACCCCGAGAGAGTGATTTGAAGATCAGTTTTGGAGTAGATGTTGTAAGTTTTAGAACGCCTCAATAACGATAATTTCGAGAGTGATTTAGTTGTCTTAGATATTACAAGTGATAGCACACAAAAATCCAAGCTTCTTCTTTGAAAACTATGAGCACTATTTGGTTTTCTTGCTTGACAAGACAATAAAATGTTCTTGGTGGTTTAGAATGTTCTACATTCCTTTTTAACAATTTTTTACCGTTCTAGTCTCAGATTTGATCATCTATTCAAATTAAAGTGTGATTTTCGGCTTTATAAAAAAGCTTTTAGAAAAGCAATTAGCGCGCTAATATTGGGACCTAGCACGCTAATCCTCTAAGCTAGCGTGCTAATGCTGAACATTAGCATGCTGACTCTGCAATTAGCACGCTAATATAACTATTAGCGCACTAACTGTCAGGGGCTTCAAAATAAATATTTTTGGCCTTAGAGTTAGCGACCACTTATCGCATCCGGGACCATACCAAACCTCTTATAAAATGTTATACATATTTGTTAAGGGTCGTAGAACCTATTTAGGTGGTCTGGATGTTTTCACAAATCCCGAAAATGGAAAATCCTAATTTCATGACTTACATAGGGGCTTTTCCTCAAATACACAATTTTCTCATTTCAAAAACCTTTCAAAACAAGTTTTTCGTTTCTGAAAACTTCCACAATGGTTTTTAAAGTACGATGTGAATATAAAAATATGGTTTCACATAGTTTGAGCTTGTAAGACCGATTCAAGTGGTGAGTTTCATTTAAAACTCCAAATGATCACTTGAAATATGAAAAGGGATTTGAAAAACATGATATGCATGAATTAATGCATTAGGCTTGCATAAATGAACCTGTGTACCTTACATCAATGTTACAACATGTAATATGATCTTTTGTCTTCGTTTCCTTGTGTGGACTGAATCTTGAACTTGTATGGCTTGAACACTTGAGATGTGATATTCCACAAACTTTGACTAACTGAAACACACTTGATAAACTTATTAGTATACTTTCACTTTGTTTGTTTCCATCAAAATCTCAGGTGGAGTAAAAGTGACTAACCACTTAGTCCAACAATTACCTCATGTGGAAGTCCATCTCAAGTTGAGATTGCTCAAGCACAACACTATAGCTTAATTATCACCCTCTCGTAAACCTTAAACTTTCAACACTTGTAATGATGGCTACGAGGTGGTCTTTTTTAGTCTTGACCAGGGAGAACTGCATATTGATAGCTTCCAAAATTACGTACCACCAATTTTCATCAAATTGATAACTGAAAATTGAGCTTAATGGATGTTAAGTTTATAGGTTGTATAATTTATTCATTGTAAAAATTAATTAGTAAAATATTATGAGACACATTATGTTTTTATTTTGAGTCAAAGCAACGTTAAATACTCAAATGGAGAGCCGCTTTTTCTAGAAACCTTTTTTTTCTTTTTTTTTTCCTTTTTTTTCGAGGTAAGATGTCATCATTTGTTCGAACCCTAAGGATAAGTTGTTAATTTCTTTCATATCAATAAACTTTTTTTCTTCTTTTTTTGGTTTTCTTTTCGATTTTAATATTTGAACGATCGCCAATTTTCTTAGATATAGTATGACATGTTTCATCATGTTGCAGTTATTATGTTCACCATTGACACCGCATTATTTCTATCAACATTCATTTTTTGGGTGAACCTCCAGTGACCTTTATACAGGGCCGCCCCTGAAGGGAGGAGAGTGGGGCGACCGCCCCGGACCCTATCCTCCTCAAGGTCCCACTTTTTCAAAAAATATATAAATAAATAAACTTTTTTTGTCATAATTGAAGAATTATTGTTTATTACGTAATAAAATGTTGCATAGCAAATTATTTATGTGTTTTTAAAATTAAATTTTAATTTTCTACTTGTACGAGTAGCTCTTTCAACTTATTCTCTATTTTTTAGTGACATTATCTTCTAATTTGCATTTTGTATGCGCTATTACACTTTATTGTTTTTAAGTATGATTGACTTTTACTTAATGTGAAATTTTTTAAAGATGTTTTGATATTGATCACGCCGTTATGCATCAATTGACCAAGTTTTTTGTGAGATTTGCGTCTTTATAATGTAGGTACAAGAATTCTTTTTTTTTTCCACACATCCATAATTGATGAGGCTCCAAATTATAATTTCGGGGGCCCCTAAAGACTTTGTACCGTCCCTGCCTTTATATATATGCTTGTGCGTTGTATTTAATTAAGACTGCAGTTACTAAATCTTTTTATTCCATAAGTTGTTAATCGTCTAGCTTTCACGTTAGAAGTTATGTTTTTCATTCTATGTGCTATGCATTTTTAGATAAAATGTCATCATATGATAACAATCACATATTGTCATACTGTTTAAATATGATAGTCACAAACAATTCTTTAAAATCAATTTTACAGCGGTAGGATGTTTTTTTGAACATTTAAAATCTATAAATCAATTTATTTTTATTAGAATATTTGATTCTACGTCCGAATCTCGGATCCATTTCAATTGCTTGTAGCCATCCACCAAATTAACCGATTGCCTCTCTTGGTTAACTGAGCTCTTTTCCACTTTCCACTGCGCCAAATGGCAAACATGTTAAAGAAAGGACTTAGACTTTTGTGCTATAATATTACCAAAATAAGCTTCAAAGTTTTGCCTCTCTTTTTACATGGATTAATATATATGTAGCAGCTCAGTTGAAGTTTTGTATGTATCACATCACTAAAAGATTTCAGATGGTCTAAAATTAAAGGATCACGGAGACTTTATCTTGTTTTGCTTTTAGAGAGCAGCACAGCGTTCATCGCTAATGTTTAAGCTTTGCCCGTGCAGCAAAGACTTTTTGATACACAGGTGAAGACAAATGGGCGTGGTGCAATGATCAGAGATGAGAGTTTCAAACACAAGTTAGTGCAGAAGACGCGTTGAATTATAGGCAAAGTGAAGTGCACTCAGTTTCTGTAATCAACAATGGTAAATCAAATTAAAGCTATGAGCATATGACCATAGTAATCAACAACAAAAACAAAAAAACAAAGCCTCGATCCCGAATTAGTTGGGTAGGTGGATAAACATTTTCACTCAGCTCGATTTAATGTTAATTATGATTGCCATGTAAAGGAAATTATAGTAGTTGCTATATTTCCGTAGTTTAGGTATTTAGGTAGTTTCTATATTTTGGTATTTAAGTAGTATTATGAAACTTTTCTTATTTTATACTTTGTTCAGCTCTATAAATAAGAGCACCCTATTGTACTCAGTTTGCACACATTAATACAATTCTTAGTCTCTTCTTTAAAGTCTATCATGGTATTAGAGCGATTTCTAGTACTAAGTCGGTCGACTTTCAAGTCGACGACTGCTCCGTGGTGATTGCATTAGTGTGTTCTCGTTCACTTTCTTGATGTACGCTCATCCTGACATCCGGGTCTCCCTCAGTGCATCCTCCTCCGCATATGCGTCATCTTCTTCTGTTGTTTGCGATGCCCACGTCAGCAATCTTTTTTTTCTTCTTGAAGGTGAAGCTAATTAATTATTTAGCTTCAACTCCACATTATCATTAATTATTTTGTCTTTTTGTGACAATAAGTGCATTGTGGTTGATGCTCTTGTTGAGACACCGTGAAGTACCATCTTGTTCTACCATCATTGTCGTCAATTTGAACACCGCCCGTGATGTTTTTTTTCTTGCCCGAAACCCATCTGCCCGATTGTCCTGCCAGCCACCTGTCCGCATCTACCCGGCTCCATGTCTGACACGTTTGCTCCTTGTATGCTATATGTCCGTCGTCGACTCCGTCGACTCTGCTATTTGTCCGTCGTCGACTATGTCGACTCTGCTATCTGTCCGTCGTCGACTCAGTCGACTTTGTTATCTGTCCGTCGTCGACTCTAATATCCGTTGTTCTACAGTTTCGTTGTTCTGACTCTGCCACATCTGAACCATTTTCCTGTCGTCTTCGGTGGTCGTTGATCTGTTCCGCAACGAACCTTATATTTGTCGTCTTCGGTGGTCGTTGATTTGCTCCGCAATGAACCTTAGATTTGTCAGGTTTACTGATTCGATTGACAACCTCGAGTTGAACCAACTTGAGTTTGAGGGAGGGTGTTAAGGAAATTATAGTAGTTGCTATATTTCTGTAGTTTAGGTATTTAGGTAGTTTCTATATTTTGGTATTTAAGTAGTATTAGGAAACTTTCCTTATTTTATATTTTGTTCAGCTCTATAAATAAGAGCACCCTATTGTACTCAGTTTGCACACATTAATATAATTCTTAGTCTCTTCTTTGATATAAATAAGAGCACCCTATTGTACTCAGTTTGCACACATTAATACAATTTTAGTCTCTTCTTTAAAATCTATCATGCCATATACAATATAAACAACAACATCAAACCGTCGTCAATCCCAAATTAGTTTGGGTCGACTACATAGATCAAATTCAAATTCTTCATATATACTCGATTCAATGTCCTTGATGGCGTGCATTCAAAATTCTTTAACTTAAGTCTATCTCTACATCTTCTAAGTTTCTTCAATTTTAATAACTATGTCGAGTTTTATAATTAGAGCATTTGCCGGTTGTCTTTCATAATTGAAGTAAATTAAATAAGAGGAAGCTGCACGAGAAACTAGAGAGAGCATGCAAAGACGCCCAAGAACATTCCCTTGTTACTTAAAAGTCACAAAAGAGGAGGAAGAAAGTAAACCATTGATTATACATACTTTATGAGACATTACAAGAAGATATGTAAAGACGAGATAAAATAAGTGAAGAAACCAACCTCGTTGTTGATCTTAAATAAAAATTTTGAATTTAAAGGGCCAGCTCTTCAAAAAGTAGTGCTTTTTTAGGTAGTTTAGTTTTGTCAATACCATGGAGTCCATAGAAGTGCACATTTTTTCATCAGTAGTGACCTGGTTTTCAAACCTGAAAGGGGACTACCCTGGCCTCTTTGTCTTCTTTTCTAGAGGATGAAGCTTGACCATAGATAAAATAAATTGCTTCACAACAAAACAAATAGCAATTAAATTAGAAGATACACAGCTAGTCAAGAATCTGAAATTTGTTTCACTGAAACTGCTACATTTATTCAAAGTTGCACTTTTAGTTGGGAATAGACAGGCTTGACTTTGTGAAAGTAGCAAAAGTTAACTGACAAGAACAGTCAAACCATGGAATTAAAACTGAAAGCTGAACAAGGCAAAGTTATGCTTTTCACATACCTACACAAAGGTATAAAATTCTACTCACTTGTCCTTTATGTGAAAAAACAAGGGAAGAATCACAACCGGGGACTTTTTTTTCCTTTTGGTCCAAAAAAAAAAAAAAAAAAAAAAAAAAAAAAAAATAATACTAGCTCATTAGGACATGTTAAGCTAAATGGCAAACACATACATGAAGGAAAATGTTCATGGTGAGGATGATGTGGCGAATGGTGATGGACCATTGGCACTAGAAATCCTAACAAATTGAGCTAAAGCTTTGGTTCTCCTAAATATGATACTGTCTACTTGTCACAAACATGACTCGATCAATGAAAAGTGTATCACCAAAAACACAAACAATATAGAATCAAATATAAATTATATTGGTGGGTAAAGAATAAAAATAATACTTAAATAATAAATTATATAAAAATCAGAATATGAAGAAAAATAACCTATTTAAGTTGTGCCCTCCTTTGCTTTAAAGAATCGAATTCATCAATTACTTCATCTATGTCGATATTTTGAGCGAATTCTCGTTCAATATGAATGATCATAGTATCTGCCAAGAATTCTTCTTCCATTCTATTTCGTAAATCAGTCTTAATACGCTTCATAGCTGAAAATGCTCGCTCTGTTGATGCCGTGGATACAGGTAGAGTCAAAATAAGACGAATCAATCTCTCAACCAAGTTGTAGTGATGCGACTTATTTGTTCGAATTAATTTCTGCAATAACTCACAAGTTGATGACAAATTCTGAAAACACTTGTGGTGAAGTACATCAACCTCATAATGCTCCAATTGAAATCTCAAATGATGCATTTCTTGATCACTAAAATCGCACAGGATAGAACTTTCTTGCAAGAATACATATTTGATCAACATCAAATAATTTGAACTGATCATTTGGTTGTAAAGCACAACTCAACTTAAGGATTTCCAATGCATCATCATTGAATCTGTAATTCAACTCTTCCAATTGATAGTCAATCACGGAATTGAACATATCAAAGTGGTAATGATGCTCAACTGTGACGAGACTTTTTGCGACAAGAACGACTGTGCCTCATTGTACCAAGCATTCATATCGGTGTTTCGATTTCATACTCTATGCAAATTGAATTCACACACATCAAAAGGTGATCAAAGCTTTCATTTCGTAATTTTAGAAGAAGTACTTTTGTTGTGGCAATTGAATCTATTGCATTCGTAATATATCTAGAGTTTTTCTTGCAAGTTTCTAAAAAGCATATCTCAGTAATTCCCAAAATTCTATGCATTACATGCAACATGAATACGAAGTCAAAAGTTTCCATCATCATTAAAACACCTTTTGCTTCACCACGAATATCATCGGTAGATCCATCACTAACCATTTTTTAAGCACTTGCATCGTTGCCCAATACATATCAATCACACTTGCAAATAGAATCAAAATGAGAGCTCCACCGTGTTTCTCCTCGCTTTCGTTGTAAACTTCCGATTTGATTAGCTCCTTTACCAGTTTCACGTTCACCACTAGCTACTTTACGTGCAATCTCTACAAACTTGAAAGGCTTGCAACTCATAAGGCGTTTTGGAGAAGAACCTATAAGGTTAACAATAGAAGACAACTTTGAAAAGAGTAACCAAATCGACGCTTCTTTTTAGAAGTTCGCAACTAATGCTAGTTGTAGTCGATGAGCAAAACAATGCACATAATATGCATATGGACGAGTCTTTGAGAAATAAAGCTTGCAACCCATTCCATGCCCCACGCATGTTACTAGCACCATCATATCCTTGACCACGCAAGTCATCTATAAGTAAGTTATATCGAGCAAGTGACTTACATACACTTTTCTTAAGTGTTAAAGCGAATGTGTTTTCGACTTGGACAATATCGAAAAAACGCTCTTTAATTGAGCCTTGACCATCCACGAATCTCAACACAATTGCCATTTCTTCTTTGCCTCCCGCATCCTTGGCTTCATCAACTAATAGACAAAACTTTTTATCTCCAATTTCTTCACGAATTTTTTTTCTCACCATGTTAGCCATAATATGCAAAATCTCTTTTTGAATATTTGGTGAGGTGTACTTTGCATTCCCTGGAGCATTGTCGAGTATAACGTCCTCAATGTTAACATTTAATCTACCCATAAGCTTCAACATTTCTATGAGATTTCCTCGATTTTCTGAAGTTGAACCTTCACGATGACCTCTAACTGCGCATCCTTGTAAACTAAGCCATCGAACGCCTCACTTGTAACCTTAAGCCGCAACCGATTTTTTTCGAACATCCTCTCGAAGTTTGTGCATTTATCACCTGTGTCAATGTGTCGAGGAACATTCGACAAATTCTCAACGATTGTACCGAATTTCTATGCGGCGAATTGATGCTTCCCATATGTATCAAGAATGGACAATTAACCCCTTGATTAACTCTTTTCCAATTTTTAAGTCCTCCATTAGTTAATGTGCGATGAGGTGTATTACCATTTTCAAAAAGGTAACACGGAAACAAAATACCGCGTCCTTTGAAGGAGAATACTCCAACCATTGAAATTCTCCAAACCATTTTGGTTGAAAGCGACGATATTGATTTCGAATAGAGTTCTTGGGTATCCCGGCAACCTAGGTTGATAAGGGCCCATCTTTATATATGTTCGCCTAATCTCATCTCTCACATTGAAGGAATATTGCCGTATTATTGAGTACGCAAGCCCGGATCTCTTTCAAGAGAATTATAATCAATATAAACTTCTAAAGGTCTCGTTTCCTCACGAGATGAAGCCTCAACAATGATGGAGAAAGATTGTCAACCTTAGATGCCTCCCCACTTGATTTAAAAAAGGAAAAAATTGTCTTCGTTCTTTTGTTACCATGACGCTCCATAGAGTTTAGTCCAAAGCTAGTATGCTATCCTTAAAAGAAAAAATGTATCCTTAAATATTAAAGTCATGAAAACTTTTTTTATTCTCCTATATCAATCAATGTAAATAGTATATGATCAAAGATATAAAAAAACATGTGAAACATAAAAAACCAACAAGTTAAAAAAAAATTAAGAACTAGCATACGATCAAAGTTAAATTGAGCTAACTACACTTATACATTTATTTTATGTAACCAACCTAAGCTACCAACAAATAGCCCATACAAATGAAAATTGCTTATTTTAGCACTTTAGGCATGAACTAAGCATAATTACTAAACTTGCTTTCCCCTGTCGAATGCTAGACAACACAAAAGCTTATGTCTATGCTCGAGCAAGATTACGAGACATCAAGCACAACACACTTCAATTTATGAAGCATCAAGACAACACTAGGAATCCAGAATATTTCCGTTCCTTCGAAAATAATATTAATATCTATACGTAGGAACCAGATTTTCTCATTTCTACTTAAAGCTTTTTCTACCAACTAAGGAATAATGGAGGTTGTCAGTGCTATTGTAGTTATTAGTACTCAACTAAAGGAAGCGATGGTGACCAATATGGCTCTTGGAGATGGAGCGGCGCCGATGGTTAAACTTCGGGATGCAAATAGTATGGAGGATGGAAGTGGAGACGTGGAAATGGAGTCCTAATCTTATAAGAATAGGCTGGTGGTTCATGAAGAATCTAACGATTGAGGGAGGGGATGTGAAGTTTGAGGAGGATGAACAGGAGACTTTCGTTACAGTGTCGCAAAGGCTGCGTAATCTGATGAACAGTGAGTTGGAGAATGCAGTGGTAGTAAAGCTCATGGGAAGGAGTCTGGGCTATACTATGTTGTGTAATCGTATCAAAGCTCTCTGGGATCTCCGGGGGGAGTTCATGGTGACGGATATGTAGAACGATTTCTACCTAGTTCAATTTTCGTGTGGGGATGATGTTGATCGAGTTCTGTTGGGTGGACTGAGTTATTCTTGGTCATGTCCTTGTTGGGATCATTAACCTCCACTGCGTCGCTTGGTGTAGTTATGGTTGAATTGATGCAGAAAATTACTCCGAACTTGAATTGAAGAAATTTGTAGATTGAGGCTAGAGTTTAATATTTTATCTCCTTGAGACAATAATGCCCCGCAAATCGTGCCCGTGGTTGATAGCAGTACTTGTCTTCCAGGATACAACAATCACGATCCTACGACTACAACACTTTAGACCGTATGAACAATTGGATCAAACTGTTGCACTTACTCACACTAGAAAAATTGCTTTGAAAATAAAAAAAAAAAAAAAAAAAAAAAAAAAAAAAAAACAGAGGAAAAACGGAACTGTTTTTTCTTTATAATAAAAAATGGAATCAAAAAAGTACGTAATTTGGATGCCGTGGATTCATATATTTATAAGTGCATTTCATGGTTGTTCACAAATGAAACATCACACTAACCAATTCTATATGTTGTACATGCATGTGACTACATGTTGTACATGCAGGTGACTTTTTTTTAAGTTGTTGAATTTAACACAATATCAAACACCCATGCATGCATGCTACGTTTAAATTCACACCTTTTCATTTTGTTTTAATCATGTCGATTTAATTTGGATATGATGACCAACATTAAGGTTGTGTACAACGCGTGTCTTCATGATCATCTCCAAAAGAATGTAATCACTAGCATGCATGCACATGTATATTCATCAAAAGTCACGTTGCTCTTCAACATAGACAAACGGTTTATGTAATGTGTATATACTAAACGGTCCATGCAATGTAATGTTTCCCAAACACCACAGTGTTCCAAATACCCATATATATTTCCAACGAATTATACATACGTGTATAGTGTCGCATTACATTGGTCCAAATACATAACATCACACCTCTTTTATAAGTATATGTGTATTTAAATTCCATTCAACTAATTGTATATTATAATATAATTCCAACAATCCCCACATGAATGGAAATATCCCCACATGAATGGAAATTGACCAATATCGCACATTATATATATCATCCCCCACATAAATGGATTTTTCATGATTTTTCTTTTTTTCTTTTTTTAAATAATAATAATGCAGACTCTAGAGTGAGTACGGTGGAAATAAGCGACATCAGGATAGGTAGCTTGTGGCTTTGAACCTTCCCTAATGTAACACCATCGGGTTTGCTAGCTAATCAGTGAACACGATGTCTTGAACTGTTCAGCCGTTTGTGCAAACCAAAGCAACAATGTACACATAACCCACTTCCGACAATTTGAGTTCATCGGTTGTGTTCGTTAATATGGCCATGAACAACTCCCGAATTCATGAGCCCTTTAGAGAATTCAAGCCTTGGACATTCTCATAGAATCGGCCCAGTTCACACTCATATAGGTGATTTCTATTAAGAGTATCATGCTATACTCCGCATAAAATTATGACATAGAAATCATTAAAAGTAAATCTTACCCTCAATAATTTTGCAGGCATCACTATAACATCATAGGAACAGGTTGGAATTAAATTCCATAGTGATACACCAGATTCCATCATTTAGTTGTCCCTTTTGAACCTAGATCTTGGGATCTCCAGTCAACTAGGTTGGGTATCCACAATGGATTCTATTTTATAGGCTTTAATCTCATTCCCCTCGATAAACAAATTACTTGATCTCTATGCAAGCCTTTAGTTAACGGATCCACAAGGTTGTCTTTTGACCTTATATAATCAATGGGAATTACGTACTCCATTCTCAATTAACTGTTTTAATGTGTCATCTCGTCGACGTATATGTCGTGACTTACCATTATACATTTTATTATGCGCTTTCGCTATAGCATACATACTATCACAATGGATACAAATGGCTGATACGGGTTTTGGCCAACAAGGAATATCTTCTAAAAAAAATTCTAAGCCATTCGGCTTCTTCGCCAGCTTTTATCTAAAGCTATGAATTCAGATTCCATAGTAGATCTAGCTATGCATGTTTGCTTAGAAGATTTCCAAGATATGACACCACCTCCAAGTGTGAAAACATACCCACTTATAGATTTAGTATCATGAATATCTGATATCTAGTTAGCATCACTATATCCTTCTAGAACAGCAGGATATTTTGTATAAGGTAATCCATAATTCATTGTGTACCTTGATCTCACGGCCCAAATAATTAATACACGTTTCATTCATTAATCAGGACCAAATGACCCGTGACGTGGGACTGCAACGAGATACGTGTCACTACCGAGGAACGGTGGCGAGGTAAATGTTATATTTATGTGTTGTATGTCTAGTGTATGTGTAGACTACTAAGTCAATTCTACGGGTAACCTAGATGAGCAAAGACTTACCTCGTATTGTGTGCCGACGTGGGCCCGAGGTAGCAGCTCGCGGGGTAAGCTTAATAAATTAATGTAAATTAGGCACAAACACCACATCTTAAATACATATACATATATAGTAAACAGGCCTAAAGTAGAGAAATTAAATGGGCCTCACTAGATATACATTGAGATACACCAACCATCATCTTTAGACTTATGTGTCTATTTTTAGAGTCACTTACATGTGACACAAGGGACAAGTGTGGTGTTGAAGACCACACGATGTATATCGAGATACGTGCGCGTGTTGAGATAAGTGTTGTAACGGCCCATTTTATAAATTTCTCTTCACTTGGCATACGTGGACGCCAGCTCAGATCCACAGGGACATCGCAATAGGCTAGGACGCACGGGGACTAGGGTATGCTAGGTAATTGTGTGTTGGATGCTTATTTGCGGTGAAATTTATTGAAATACATCGCATGTGTGTATGTTGCATCAAAATACGTGCGAGATTGTGAGAACTGTATTCGCCTCGATATGCGTGTCGACGCGGGTACTGGGTAGTTGACGGGACCGAATATTAGGTCGGGGAGACTAAAACACACAAATTTTATATAAAAATTGACAAAGTAACTAATATGGAATGATATTAGGTGGTTTGTGACGCGGCGGTACGCGTATATCGCGGTTCGGACGCGAAATCGGGCGTCAAAACGCCCGAAAAATGGGCGAGTGTCCCAGCTGTGTCACGTTGTGGTGTCTCAACATTTCACTCCTTATCCTTATCCTCACCATCACCTTTTCTCTCACCTCACCTACATCTCTCTCTCTCGTACACAAAACCACACACCAGGGAGGCCGTGAGCGAGGAAGAAGAAGAAGAGGAGAGGAGGAGGAGAAGCAAGGACGCGTCGGGAAGGAGAGAAGAGGGAGGAAACGCCACGATCGAGGTGCGTTTTAGTGGTTTTTGTTGTGGATTTCGAGTTGGCGGTGGTGGCGAGACAAAGGTTCGGCCATGGAGGCCGAACCGAGTCTCGGTGGTGATGGCAGGGGTGTTTCCCCTGCCATCGAGTCCACCGGGGGTTGGGGTGGAGAGCAACCCCAACCCCAAACCAGAAAAAAAAAAAAAAAAAAAAAAATTCTGATCAAACCAGTTTTCACTGGTTCGATCAGAGGATGAAGATGCACACACGCGCGAGTGTGCGCGCGTGTGCATCCCCCTCATGGGACGGGCCCAGAATGGGCCAGGCTCGGCCCATGGGCCGAGCCCGGACCATTCTGGTCCAGGGCCGGGTCGGGTCCGACCCGGTTGGGTCGACCCGACCCAAACCAGACCCGGGCTGGGCCGGGTTGGGTCCGACCCGTTGGGCCGACCCGACCCGACCCAAACAGTTAAAAAAAAGAGGAAAAGAGAAGAAAAATGGAAGAAAAGTTGGAAAATTTTTGGAAAATTTTGGAAAAAATTAGAAAAATTCTGAAAAAAAATATATTTCCATAAAAGAAATAGAAATTTATGAATTTCTATGAAAAATAAAATATTTGGATATTGCGGACGCGACTTTTGGCGGGGTTTTGCCTCGAAAAGCGCGAACTAGGCAATTTGGCCTAAAATTTTTAGAAACATGTTGGAAATTGTCGTTTTAAATTAAATTATTGATAAATGGACATAGGTTGACACGGGTGATCAATTGGCGACCAAGGACCCAGTGGACTTGGATCCGGGGATTGATTACGGGATAAGAGAGCGCGTTGTGAGGTTTGTAAAACCCAATGGAAAAACTCTTGAGTATTTATTTTGCTTTCGTATTTCCATTCCTTTCTATTATTCCTTGTGATTTTTCCTATATCTATATCTTGTCGTTGTTTGCACGGTTGGTTCGTTACTCCCACCGGATTTTCCGTTGTGTGTCTATGCGTGTCTATGCATTCTAGACCATAGCATGTGTATCAGGAGTGCTCGATGGATAACGACCCGAGGGAACTGCTACATGTGTCGGTGCGTCGTAGGTCCACGCCGGCCACCGAGAGGGATCAGGTGATAGCTAGTTGGGTGCGCCCACTAGTGGGATCCTGGAAGGAAATCCCGAAGTATGGTTTAGTCTGACTGGAACAGACACACACATTTGCACTTTATTGTTATTTACGCATGCGATGCCCTACTTACAGTTGCATGTTTACATTCCGCATGTTTATTTAACAGTATTCATTGAATTCCATTTATTTATTGAATGCTCGGAGGAGTTCCTTGGGATTTTACTGACTGGACTCGTCATCTAATTTCTTCTGTGATGATTGAGTGCAGATCCTAGTACAAGTAAGGGCAAGGGGATCTTAGGCAACTATTTCTGATTGCCTACCTCTGAGGACTACTTGTACGTGTGATTATTTTGATATTTTGATTCTTTTGGGAACTGGGGAGTGACATGACATTGTATATAGTTACTTTATATGGTACAATCTACCTTATTACGCAATATTTTTTTTTTTAGGGGTTTTTCCACACTAGGTTTTGTTTAATTAATTAATATTTCTTGCATTTACTTACAACTTCCGCTGCGTCTGTCATATATACACTGTACACACACGTGGATAAAAAAAATTCGAGACAGAGAAAGGACGGGCAGGTGCCGTACACGTGTAGTTGGGCCAGCTGGCAAGGAGTACACGGAGATACGTCACCCCGGGGCGGCGAGGGCCGCCACAAGTGGTTTACATTCAAATGAGCTTAAACCATATATATATATGGGTCAAAGAAACCCCAAAGTCCAACGTTATCTCATTTTCTTCTCATCAAGAAATCAAAGTCGATTTGGAGAGGATAAACCAAAGAGAGGAGAGGAAGAAGGAGAAAAGAGAGACCGAGACCGAAGAGGCGGTCAAGGTGAGTTGATTTTCGTTGTTAGTTGTGTCGTTGTTGTTGTCGTGGCCATGGAGGTTCGGCCATGGAAGGTTCGGCCATGGAGGCCGAGAGGTGTGAGAAGGGAGATGGCAGAGGTGTCTCCCTTGCCATCAAATCCAGTTGCGGTTGGGGTTGGGAGCCAACCCCAACTCCTAAAAAAAAAAAAATGCTCCAACCGAACCTGGGACTTTGTCTCTGGTCCGTTGGAGAAGATGCACACGCGCGCTGCCCATTTAGGCCGGGCTAGGGGACCTAGGCCAGGCTCGGCCCATGGGGCGAGCCAGGCCCTGGCCAGGGTCGACCCGACCCAATTCAAAAAAAAGAAAATAGAAAAGAAATGCTGGAAAAATTGGGTAAATTCCAGAAAAAAAAAATAGAAAAAATACCAAAAAAATCTATTTCGACAAAATAAATAGAAATCGATAACTTGTCAAATGTTAGGGAACTCAAAAAGGAGAACGCAGGAATTTGGGCACGCGTTTCCGAGTGTCGACGGATCGACTAGGCTATGACAAACGTGTGAATTGTAAGTAAACTGAGTAAGACATTGCTTTACATTTCATTCCATTTAGTTGTTCATTCTCAGTTCTTTGGACTGAATTGCCTTTGAAATCTATATGCTATGACTTGTTCTATTTCTCAGTTTATGAGGTTGCTCATGGCATACTTTGTTGATCATTGTACTATCATTGACTCCAAATCATGTCCTTTGTCATTTTGATTGTTGTTGTTTGGTAGTCCGTGACATAGCATGCTATTAAGTTTGTTTGTTTGTTGTTGTAAATCTTGTTATTTATGCATTAGTATGCAATAGTATTGTTTAGATTCCAATACCGCGCTATCTTTGGAAAATGAAAGTGGTTCTTGCGTTTATGGTCATTTAATGATGATAATAGGAATTCAGCTTTCATACGGTGGTCACTAGACTTTTCCGGGATGTCAGGGGATTTCTCCACTACCTTGCATGACACACGGGGTAACGTGCCTCGAACGGGGTAACCGGACCTCGGGGTTTGTTGGCGCAAGAATAACTTGGGTGAGCATGACAAGTTTTAAAACTCGAGGGTGCTGGCAAGTTTACATTCCGGTGACGACTAATTCACTTGGAATAGAAAAGGCGTAATCGTAAGTACGACCTTTTTAAATTATGATGTAGAGCATAGATCTATCTCTAGGATGTGATGAAGATCACGGCCGACCGACCTTAAACCATTACTACTTAACCTTGAGGCAGTTTCACATTTGTTTAACTCAAGTATCTTTTTGCATGATCTTTTCTTCAGCATAGTTGTTATATTGATTATGCCACTTGATACTTGTTGCATGTTTGGGAATGTGGATAAATGTCTCTCAATATTACTTAAATAATTTCATGTACTCACCGTCTAGGTTGTGACGGTGGGTGCAGATCAGTCGAGTAGCAGACCGGGCAAGGAGAAGATTGGCGCTACCTCTGAGCCGATGGAGGACTGCTACGACATATTTTTGTAGGTTTTGCATTCTTTTGTATTACATTTTCTATGTACTTGATACTTTACTTTTGGGTTGAGTAATAGGAGCCCTGACCATACACATGTTGTATATATCGTCATTTTTGTTTTATATATGCATGTTATTTCTATTTCCTGGTTGTTCCACAATGGGTTAGGCTTTATGTTATAATTTTCATCAGTAACTTAAGAAGACTTCTGCTGAATAACTTGTTAGTGTGAAAAATTGAAATTAACTCTGATTTGTTAGGTATTTGAACTATCTAGTTAACTGTAGGTGGTATCGTAATAAGGCTGACTAGTTCCTTGTTAGGTCCTATATGGGATATTAGGGCTTAATTAGGGATTAGGTCAGGCGGTGCCCTTATTTGGAGAAGGGGTCGTTACACTTGAATATCTAAGTAGTCTTATATCATTGCTTTCCAATGATCTTTCCTTGGATTAATAGCAAATCGACTTAATCGATTCACTGCGCATGATATGTCAGGTCTCGTACACGACATGACAAATATTATACTGCCAAGTATACGTGCATACTCTAATTGATCTATGGATTGCTCTTTATTTTTAGTTAGATGTTCATTAACATCCATTGGTGTCTTTATTGGACTTGTTTCATATTTATTGAACCTATTCAATATCTTCTCAATATAATGAGATTGCGACAACACTAATCCATTCGCTATCTTAAAAATTTTAATTCCTAAAATAACATCGGCAACTCCCATATCTTTCATATCAAAATGTTGTGTCAACATTTTCTTTGTGGATTTGATTATAGTTTTCTCATTACTTATAATCAATATATCATTCACGTATAGATAGACTATGACAAAGCCTTTAGGTATGTCTTTGGCATATACACACTTGTCACATTCAATGATTTTGAAACCATTTGATAATATGACATTGTCAAATTTTATATGCCACTGTTTCGAGCTTGTTTTAATCCATATAAAGATTTAACAAGTCGACACACTTTTTGCTCTTGTCCAGGTGCAACAAATCCTTCCGGTTGTTGCATGTATATTTCTTCTTCTAATTCACCATTTAAAAACGTTTTTTTAACATCCATTTGATGAATTTCAAGATTATTTATTGCATCAATTGGAACTAACATTCTTATGGATGTTATCCTCATAACTGGTGAATATGTATCGAAGAATTCATATCCCTCTTTTTGTTTAAAGCCTTTGGCTACTAACCTAGCCTTGTATTTATCAATTGAAGCATCTGCCTTTAATTTTCTTTTAAAAATTTATTTACACCCCAAAGGCTTCATACCAAATGGTAAATCCACCAATTCCTAGGTATGATTGTGCATAATTGATTCAATTTCACTATTAATCGCTTCTTTCCATAAAGGAGCTTCAGGCGTAGACATATCCTCTTTAAACGTTTGAGGTTTACTTTCTATCCTATAAGTAAGAAAATCAGACCAAAAGATTTTGCAATTTTTGTCCTCTAACTTTTCCTAGGTTCATCTTCTTATTTTGAGGATTACTACTACTTACATCATCACAAGTTCGTTTATTAGAACTTGGTTCCCGCATATTTTTATTAGGAAAAATATGTTCAAAAAATGACGCATTAATTTCTAGATTCCATGATTGTATTTACATGTATATCAGGAATATCTGATTTAAATACAAGGAATCTATATGCATGACTATTTTGAGCATAACCAATGAATATGCAATCAATGGTTTTTGGTCCAATTTTAACCTTTTTAGGTTCAGGAATAGCTACTTTAGCCAAACACATCCACACTTCCAAGTATGTATATGAAGGTTTTCTACCATTCCATAATTCATAAGGAGTTGCATCTATATTCTTTCGAGGAATTTTATTCAGCATATGGTTGGCGGAAAGAATTTATTCACCCCATAAATTCTGAGGAAACCCAGACTTTAATAACATAGCATTCATCATTTCCTTTAATATACGGTTTTTGCGTTCCGCAATCCCGTTTGATTGAGGAGAATAAGGTGCAGTCGTTTGATGAATTATATCATTTTCTTAACAAAATGCATTAAACGGCGAATCGTATTCACCTCCTCGATCACTCCTTATAGCCTTTATTGATTTATCAAGTTGATTTTCAACTTAACTTTTATATTGTTTAAAGACTTCTAGAGCCTAATATTTTCTTTTAAGCAAATATACATATCAATATCTAGTGCTATCATCAATAAAGGTTACGAAATATTTCTTGCCTCCTCTAGTTTCTACAAACTTTAAATCACATATATCGTTGTGAATTAAATCCAGAGGTTGTGTATTCCTACCATTAATAGTGTGAAAATGAGTTTTTGTTAATTTGGCATCAACACAAATTTCACATTTATGACTTGGATCAATTTTAAGATTAGGAATTAATTCTAAATTCATTAATTTTCTTAACGAATTAAAATTAACATGTCCTAGTTTTTCATGCCACAATTTAGAAGAATCCAACAAGTAAACAAACTTCAATATTATTAATATCGAATTTGCGAAGTACATGCATTACATTCATTTAAATAAATTATTAACTACGTACCCCTTGCCCACAAATACACTATTCTTAGATAGTACAAACTTATTAGACTCAAAAACCATTTTGAATCCATTTTTGCTAAGTAAAGATCTAAAAACTAAATTCTTGTGGATGTCAGGAACATGCAACACTTAATTCAAAGTAAGTTCCTTGCCAGATGTCATCTTCAACACCACTTTCACAACTCCAATTATCTTTGAAGTCGCAGAGTTACCCATAAATAAATCTCTTCTACTGATTGGCTTATAGGATGAGACCATATTTTTATCAACACACATGTTTGGTGGCTCCGGTATCAATGTACCATTCTCGTGGATTATCCACTATGTTTGCTTCAAAAACAACTCAAAAACAATAACCCATTTTGATGCTTTGACAATAAAATTAGCATGAATTCAAGTTAGAAACATCTTTAGATAACCCATCTTCCACCATCTTATAAAATTATACATGTATGTGACTACATGTTGGACATGCATGTGACTTTTGTTTTAAGTTGTTGAATTTAACACAAAATCAAACACCCATGCATGCATGCTACGTTTAAATTCACACCTTTTCATTTTGTTTTAATCATGTCCATTTAATTTGGATATGATGACAACATTAAGGTTGTGTACAACACGTGTCTTCATGATCCTCTCCAAAAGAATGTAATCACTAGCATGCATGCGCATGTATATTCATCAAAAGTCACGTTGCTCTTCAACATAGACAAACGGTTTATGCAATGTGTATATACCAAACGGTTTATGCAATGTGTATATACCAAACACCACATTGTTCCAAATACCCATATATATATATGTGGGCAGCGGTTTTCGAAAAACCGCACAAACCGCCCAAACCGACCAAACCGCACGATTTGGTCTGGTTTTTAAAGCTTGCGGTTTGGTCGCGGTTTGGAAAACGACCAAACCACAGAATCGCGGTTTGGTCGCGGTTTTCTCAAAAGGAAAACCGCGGTTTAACCAAACCGATGACATTTTGGTAAATAACCACCATATATCAAAAACCCTAAAACATAACAAAAAAAAAAAACTCCTCACTCCCGCTCGTCTCTGCGCTGCACTCCCGCGGCGCTGCGTCGTCTCTCCGCTCTCACTCCCGCGGAGCCTGCGCTCGTCTCTCCGCTCTCACTCCCGCCGGCCACTCACTCTCGCGGCGCATGCCTCGTCTCTCCGCTCTCACTCCCGCGACGCTCCTCTCTCCTCTCACTCCCGCCGCGCTCCTCTCTCCTCTTACTCCCGCCGGTCACTCCCGCTGGCGCTCCTCTCTCCGCTCTCACTCCCGCGGCGCTCCTCTCTCCTCACTCCCGCGGCGCTCCTCTCTCCGCTCTCACTCCCGCCGGCGCTCCTCTCACTCCAGCCGTCTCCTTCATCCTCCTCACTCTCCGTCTCACCGCCGCCGTCGAATCCATCGCCATCGTCGTCGCCTTCCACCGCGCGAACGTCCACCGCCACCTCGCACCAAAACCGCGAAACCAAACCGCACAAACTGCACAAACCGCACAAACCGCGCAAACCGCGGTTCGGTTTGGTTGCGATTTTGGTGGTTCGCTGTTTGGTGGTGGTTTGGAAAATCACCAAACCGTAGATCCTCGGTTTGGTGATTTTCACCACCAAACCGCGGTTTGCCCACCCCTACATATATATATATATTTCCAACCAATTATACATACGCGTTCCATTGGTCCAAATGCATAACATCCCACCTCTTTTATAAATATACGTGTATTCAAATTTCATTCAACTAATTGTATATTATAATATAATTCCAACAGTCCTTTCGGTACAGAAATGGCACTTTTCGTTTCAAGCCTCGGAATCTACAATTAAGAAGGATACAGTATGGATCCGGTTCCCAGACGTTCCATCGGAGTACTATCATGATGATGCGAAGGTTGCAGGAAGACCTCTGAAGATTAACAAAAGTACCACAATCGCTAACTGAGGGAAGTTTGCGAGAATTGCAGTTGAGGTGGATTTCTCTAAGCCCTGAGTCTCCAAGTTTAGACTGGACGACGATTGGCAAAGTATTGCCTACGAGGGACTCCCATACATTTGCTTCACATGCGGAAGGGTGGGTCACATGAGCAATTCGTGCCCATCGAATATGCCTGTGCAGGTTATGGGGGATGTTCCGACTAACATCAGTATGGAAGAGACACTAGCGGCTAAGGCTGGAAAGATTACCGGGGTTGAGAAGTTCGGGGAATGGATGATAGCCGAGAGGAGGCCTCGCCGGAGTCCAAAACAAGCCACCTTAGCAGATCCACGAAATCTTGGGAATTTGCAATAGAAGGAAGGCGTGGTCCCACACCAAGATTCGCGGAATAACCGCTTTGCAGCATTGGAAAGTGTCGAGGGAATTCCATTTGAGAATGGGGGGATAAGGGAAAGGAATGATTTTTGGGGCTGTAGAGGAGGCCAGGCTGTCATTGGGGGGCCTATTTCACTTGACAAGATTGAAATCAGATCATCGCCCCATCTTTATAAAAAGTCATGGAGGAGCAGTCCCAATGAGTAGCATCCGATCTTTCTGTTTTCAAGCGTGTTGGATTACACACGAGGGCTTCAGAGATCTTGCGAAAGAGCACTGGGATGGTTCAACCGGTTTCTGCAATGCCTCAAGCAAATTCCGTGAGCAGGTAGAGAGGTGGAACAGAAATGTGCTTGGGAATATATTTAAACGTAAGAAGGGACTGATGGCGATACTGGAGGCGATAGAAAGAATGGTGGAGAGAGTTTAGTTGCACCAGCTTTTTGATAAAAGGAAGTCATGTCAGAAACAACTGGACGAAGTCTTGATTCAGGAGGAACTACTGTGGTATCAAAAGGCTAGGTCCAAATGGTTGCAGTACGGAGACAAGAACACTAGATTCTTCCACTTGAGTACGTTAACGCAGAGAAAGAGAAATAGAGTGGAACGACTCCGAGATGCAGAAGGAGAGTGGGTGGAGGAGCAAGAGGCATCGAAACGCATGTCAGTGGAGTTTTATAAATCTCTTTACTCGACAGCAACAGGGGCAGTTACAGGGGGTTGGCCACATCGATTTCCTAGGGTGGAGTCTTCATTAAGTGAAGGGCTCACTAGGGGGATTGAGGAAGATGAGGTCAAGACAGCATTATTTAACATGGGGGCTTTCAAATCACCGAGATCGGATGGGTGGAGCCCTGTGTTCTTCCACTCACAGTGGGAATCGGTAGCAGCCTCCGTGACGTCGTGTGCCCAGGAATTCTTTAATTCCGGGGCCCTCCCAGAAAGTCTGAATGATACTCTTCTGTTTCTGATCTAGGCGCCAGAATCTCTTGCGGATATGAGGCCGATTAGTCTTTGTAATGTAATGTATAAAATTATTAAAAAAATTGTTGCTAACAGATTAAAACCCCTCTTATATGTTTTGGTGAGCAGTGTAAGCATCAACCACTAAGTTAGATGTGTGTGTTAATGTGTCATATAGTGTTATGATTGTAAGGTGTACTGTATCACATACTCTAGCTTAATCATTGAGTAAGTTAGACTGTTAGAAGGTTGTTAGAGATGTAATCTGATCATACAAGTGTACGATGGAGATGACTCCCCTGAATATATAAATATAGATCTTTAGCCCTCTATCTGATCATTGAGAGAAGCTGTTACAATGTCAACAGTTCTTGAGTTTACGTTTCCGATTTGTGTATGTTAACATGGTATCAGAGCTCTAAGGCTCATCGTCATTACAGATCTGAGGGAGCTTCAAAGAAAGTTGAAGTTGAAGATTTGAAGTTGTGCAGAGATGGCAGAACAAGGAAGCACATCTGCAACTGTAGATTCTTCTGAACCTCCAGTGATTACTAGTCCAGTAATCTCTCCATTTGGTAATTCTCTCAACCAAATTGTTTCCATTAAAGTAGGAGAAAACAACTTCATGTTATGGAAGTCTGTGTTGGTTCCTGCTATTCAAGGAATTGGTTTTGATGGAATCTTGTTTGGTACTGTTAAATGTCCTCCAAAGTTGAATGATAAAGGAGAAATTAGTGTTGAATATCAAAATTGGTATTCAAAAGATAGAATTTTATGTAGTTGGCTATTATGTGCAATTGAACCAAATATTGCAAATCAAGTTGCAAGAAACTCATCTGCTCACCTGTTATGGAAGTCTATTGAAGACTTATGTGGTGCTAAGAATCGAGCACAGATTGAATTGTACAAGACCAGTTTAAGAACTGCTAGAAAGGGAAATAAGAAGATGATTGAATATCTGTGAAGTTTGAAAGAAATGTTTGATAATCTCACAACTGCAGGAGAACCTATAGCAGTTTTTGAATTGATTTCAAGTGCATTTTCTGGATTGGATGGAGATTATCTTCCTATAACAACTATATTACAAGAAAAGAAAGATTTATCTTGGCCTGAAGTTCAAAGCTCATTGTTAAGCTTTGAAGCCAAACTGAATCAAATTCAAGCTATGAATGGTCTCAATTCTTTGAATATGAACACATCAAATCAGGTTAATTCAGTGGAAGTTAAACAGGGAGGAACTCATAACTGGAATAAGAACAATGTCAAATTTCCAAATGGAAATGGTGGTAGAAATTTCAACAATGGAAATAGAGGTAGAGGAAGAGGAGGACGAAGAGGAGGTTTCAGGTTCCCTAACAACAACAGACCACAATGTCAGATATGCAGTAGAGTTGGTCATACAGCTGATGTATGCTATTACAGAGCTTATATGAACTATATGGGAACACAAGGTTCAAACATAGCTACTCAGGGAAATCAATTTGCTAATTCATATTCACAAGGACTACATCAGTCTCAGGCACATCGTGGTGGTTTTAATGGCTCACACAGTGCTCATTTCATTAGCTCCTAGAATCAGTTTGGGAATTCATTTCAAAATGGCTCACTGTTTCCATCTAATGAATTAGTGACATACTCAATGTGGTATGCTGATAGTGGTGCCACTTCCCATGTTACACCAGATGCCTCTCAAGTATCTCAGAGTTCTCCTTATGCAGGTAATAACTCATTGATTGTAGGCAATGGTCAGTCATTATCCATTGCATCTATTGGTTTAGCAAACATTCCCTCTGCAAACTCTAAACTGAAATTCCCTAATACATTGGTTGTACCCAATATTAGGAAGAATTTACTCAATATATCTCAGCTCACCAAAGATAATAATATGGTTATTGAATTTACTAACTCACATTGTTTGGTGAAGGATTCAATAACTAGAGAGATTCTGCTTCAAGGGATCCTAAAGGATGGATTATACAGTTCAGCAATAAGGAATTATCCTCACAAAGGAGTCCAGTAGCATATCGTACTTCTCATTAGTCACAACATTCGACATGGCATAGAAGGTTGGGACATCCAGCATTACAAACACTTCAGCAAATCTTGAAAGTGAATCTTCAGCTACCATCTACTCAGTCTGAGTTTTGTTATATATGTCCTCTTGGCAAACATCATGCCCTACCATTTGTTTTGTCAAATAAGCGTAGTAATTATGTTCTAGATTTGATACATACATATTTTATGGGGACCCTCTCCCTATACCTTAGTAGAAGGATACAACTATTACATATCTTTTATTGATGATTCTACAAGGTTTATGTGGATTTTTTCATTGAAATATAAGTTTGATGCATTCGAATTGTTTCAAACTTTCAAACTTCAAGTAGAGAATCAGTTTGGTATAACAATTAAAAGGATACAATCAGATTGGGGAGGTGAATTCAGAGTGTTCAAGTCTTTCTTGGAAGCTAATGGCATCTTATTTCAACATCCTTATCCTTACACAGATGAGTAAAATGGAAGAGTAGAAAGAAAACACAGACACATTGTTGAGACTAGAGCTTAACTCTACTTGCTCAAGCTGGTCTTCGTCTATCATTTTGGTGGACAGCTTGTGAGACAGCTACCTTTCTCATCAATCGATTGCCTACTAAGGTTCTTAATAACATTTCTCCTTATCAGAAACTGTATAAGATCCCTGATTACTCTATTTTAAAGGTGTTTGGTTGTTCTTACTTCTCATATCTTCGACCATACAACAGTAAAAAATATCAGTATAGGTCTAAGAAGCGTTTGTTTTTTGGTATAGTTCAATTCATAAAGGCTATAAGTGCACGTCATCTAGTAGAAGGATATATATTTCACGCCATGTTATCTTTAATGAAACTGAATTTCCATATTCTCAGTTGTTTCCTTCTCATCAGTCGACTACCACTACCACTGTTACTCCTACAAGCCCTACTATTGCACTTCCTATTCCTTCATATGTACCTGTGGTTACTACTTCAGTCACAACAACTACCTCACCTACTTCTCAGCCTTCATATACAACCACCTCGACCCCTCTTTCTCAGTCTACTTCATCAGATACTCAGACTACAACTGTGGACTCTGCCCCTATGCCTTCTTTACAGCCTGGCCCTCATCCACCTCCCCCGACTACTATATTACCTCCTCAAAATACATATACTATGGTCACCAGGGCGAAAGATGGAATTAGTAAGAAGAAAACGTTTGTTTCTACTATTTCTTGGTCACCAGATGATATTCCTAAATTAGCTACTCGAGCATTATTGATACCTCACTGGAAAGCTGCTATGGAACAAAAGTATCAAGCTTTAATCGAGAATGGTACTTTTTCATTACTTCCTGCTAATCCTTCTCAAAACATAGTAGGAAATAAATAGCTATTTACTATCAAACGCAACTCAGATGGGTCTATCAACAGATATAAAGCTCGTTTGGTGGCAAAGGGGTTTAAACAAGTTCCTGGAGTGGACTTTTCTGAAACATACAGTCCTGTGGTAAAGGCTTCTACATTGAGGGTGATTTTCTCTATGGCTGTTACTTTTGGATGGTCGCTTCATCAAATAGATATCAACAATGCATTTCTTAATGGCAAGTTGAAAGAAGAAGTTTATGCTAATCAACCAGAAGGTTTTCTGGTTGATCATGGTGATAGTTTAGTGTGTAGATTACACAAAGCTCTATATGGTTTAAGGCAGGCTCCTCGAGCTTGGTTTGAAGAACTGAAACAACAATCTTACTCACTGGGGTTTTGTTAATTCTGTTTCAGACCATTCATTGTTCATTCTTCGAACTTCAAGGTGTATACTCTATGTACTTGTGTATGTAGATGACATTATCATCACTGGGTCTGATACTACAATGATACAACAGTTTATCTCTTCACCGCATTCCAGATTTGCCTTGAAAGACATTGGAGACTTGAATTTGTTTCCGGGATTTGAGGTTCATCGTGATCAGAATGCATTGTATCTTACTCAGACTAGCTACATCACTTCTCTTCTTATCAAAGCTGGGATGCAGAATGTGAAACCAGTTGATACCCATGCAGTGCTTCACAAGGATTTTGGTGATTCATCAACTGCAGTATTCACAAATCCTTCTTTATATATAAGTTTATTGGGTGGTCTTCTATATGTTGTTAATACTAGACCTGATATTGCTTACATTGTTAATAAGTTAAGTCAATACCAACAATCACCTTCTACTCTTCATTGGCAAGCCTTAAAGAGAGTGTTACGTTATTTGAAAGGTTCAATTCATCATGGGTTATGTTTCAAATCTGGGTCTAAACTGATGTTAACTAGGTATTCTGATGCTGACTGGGCATCTTCAATTGAAAATCGTAAATCAGTGGCTAGTTTTGCAGTCTACTTTAGTTGCAATTTGGTGTCATGGCAATCGAAAAAGCAAAGTGTTGTGGCCAGATCCAGCACTGAATCAGAATATAGAGCTCTAGCTAATGTGGCTGCTGAGTTGCAATGGATGAGATCGTTGCTGCAGGAACTTCATTTACCTCTTCTTCATACTCCCATGATTTGGTGTGATAATATGAGTGCCACTGCTTTAGCTCACAATCCAGTCTTTCATTCAAGAACAAAACATATTGAGATTGATGTTCACTATATGCGAGATCAAGTTCTTAAGAGTGCTCTTTTTGTGGCTCATGTTCCTTCCAATGATCAACTTGCTGATGGTTTCACTAAACCCCTTTCTACATCTCGGTTCCTGTATCTTTGACACAAACTTGGTGTAGGTGTTCTACCCCTGCGTTTGAATGGAGATGTAAGCATTAACCACTAAGTTAGATGTGTGTGTTAATATGTCCTAGAGTGTTATGATTGTAAGGTGTACTGTATCACATACTCTAGCTTAATCATTGAGTTAGTTAGACTGTTAGAAGGTTGTTAGAGATGTAATCTGATCATACAAGTGCACGATGGAGATGACTCCCCTGAATATATAAATAGAGATCTTTAGCTGTTACAATATCAACAGTTCTTGAGTTTACGTTTCTAATCTGTGTATGTTAACAAGCAGGACCCAATCTAGTTTCATCCCGGAGAGGAAGCTAGCTGACAATACAATCATAGTCCAAAAGATCATACAGTCTATGAGAAGTAAGTAAGAAAGAAAAGGCCGGATGACAATTAAGATTGATTTGTTGAAGGCCTATGATAGACTCCAACGGGACTTCATTGAAGAATCTCTGAGAGCAGCACACATCCCTGCATTGCTGGTGGAAAGACTTATGACGTGTATCACCATGGCTCGAATGCAAATTCTATGGAATGGTGGAGTTACGGAACAGTTCGTCCCTTCTAGAGGCATTCGCCAAGGGGATTCTCTGTCACCATATATTTTTGTTCTATGCATGGAGAGGTTAGCTCACCGGATACAACACGAAGTGGAGGCTCGAAAGTGGCAAGGAATTAGCTTAGGAAATGGTGCCCCTTGGTTTCCCATCTATTCTTTGCAGATGAAATGTTTCTCTTCTCGGAAGCTAATATAGACCAAGCCGCCCTAATTAGCATTGCCGCAAGTCAATTGCAAGAAAACAAAGGTGTATTTCTTGAAGAATGTGGGAGAGAAAATGCAGAGAGCCATTAGTAACCTGCTCGGTTTAGGAATCACAAAAAATCTTAGGAGTACCTCGGCTTGCCACTTTTGCATAGGAGTCGATAGAAACACTTATCGTGATTTGCTAGACAAAGTGAGAAGCAAGGTTTCCGGATGGACAGTGGATAAACTCTCATTAGCAGGAAGATGTACTGTGCAAGGCATGTTTGCAATCAATCCCAGCCTTTTAAATGCAGTCAACTAGGCTGCCTGCTTATATATGTGATGAGATAGACAAGATTATCAAAAGTTTCATATGGGGTTCCATTGTAGATCATCGGAAGATACATTTGCTCAATTGGGACGTCCTATGCAGAGACGAGCGTTGGATGCTTAGGTATGAGGCGCACTCAAGAGAATAATGAAGCCTTTATCCTAAAAATTTGTTGGGAGATATTTACCAGAACAGATAGCTTATGGGTTCAAGTGATAAGAGGGAAGTATCTTAAGGGAGGGGACATGGTGATCAATGTGAAAGTACAAGGGCCTGCGTCACTAATATGGAGAGCTATTTGTAGGGCATGGCCTATGTTTCTACAACGCATTACATGGAAATTAGGGAATGGAAACACCACGAGATTCTGGACCGATAAATGGGTGGAGCAAGTAGAGGTCCGCTGCCTCATACCTTAACCCATTTAGACGAAGTTGAACTTGAACAAACGGTTAGTAGTCTCATCACAAGTTCAGGGCAGTGGAATATGGAGAAATTAAGCGTAAGGCTTCCCCCAGAGATATGTGTACCAGAGGAGATGATAGGATTTCTTGGTGCTTCAACAAGACGTGCGAGTTCTCAGTGAAGAGAACCTACCCAATTAGGAGCTCAACCAGCTTATCAGCACAAGGACATGCTTTGGGACAACATCTGGAGAAGGGAAGGGCCACAACGAGTGAAGATGTTTTTATGGCTGACGAGCCATGACTGTCTCCCCACCAACAGCTTGTCTCATCGAAGGAAGATTTTAGATGTCGAGACATGTTGCAAGTGTAATATGGATGTGGAAACAACCCTGCACGTACTTCGAGACTGCCAAGTTGCGAAGAAGACGTGGTTGGGGCTCATCCCATTGAACGACCAGCAAGAGTTCTTCAGCCAAGATCTTCAAAAGTACACTATTAGTGAACTTAAAGCACAATGAGCTGGAAGAACAGATAAGGTGGACCCCCTTGATACTAGCAGATACATTAGGGGAAGAACAGATGAGATCATCCATGGTATAGGTGTTCTAAGCAATTCAAAAATGGGGAGAAGCCTACGCAAAGGGAGCAGGTGGAAGCCGCCAGATCAAGGGTGGATAAAATTATCTGTGACGGGGCAGCGGAGCAAGAAGGACTTCAAGATGGAGCTGGTGGTCTGTTTCGGGACAACAAAGGGAGGTTCCTGATGGGGTACAACACATATGCAGGCAGATGTTTACCGCTGGTGGCAGAACTGTGGGGGATGAGACTAGGGCTACAAATTGCGGAGGAAAGGAACATCACCAAGTTGATGATCGAGACGGACTCTGAGGAAGCAATGGAGTTAGTAGCAAGGCCAGTAACGTCGGCCCGATGCGATCTGTGGGTATGGGAGATACGACAACTATTGTCAAGAAGAGGAGAGGCTCAACTAAGCACGACACTCCGCCAGAACAACGCAACAACGCTTGTGCATTCGTGCTTGCCAAAGAAGGCCTAAGCAATGGCCAATCTCTTCCGGTTTTCGACTTGACACCCTCTAGTATTAGTTTGTTGATTGAGCAGGACACAACTCGCTCATCAGTTTAATTTCCACTGGCGCTAATGGGCCTGTATCTACCAAAAAAAAAAAAAAAGATTGTCAATGCTGAACCGTCTGCAGGAGAAGAAATCAGAGAAAACGAAGCATAATAATTTGTTCGAATTTCCACTGGGGAGGAACACAAATTGAGAGGGCTAAGAACCACACTTTTATTAAGTTAAGAATCTATTTGAGGGGAATTCCGTGGAGAATCAGTACATTGTTTTTAGAATTGGCATAAAGAAGAATGTTACTATTAATAAGTTCACTTGATCAACGTAATAATGTGCTATCAATTGGCTGAAATGTAGCTGTGAATTATATTCAAGAAAACTGTAACAAAACATCAATAGTTAAAATGTAGCTGGCAACAAAAACTTACAGAGGCTTCTATCATGCAAAATATGTAGCAGATAGCAGCAAAAAGTACTCGATGTGTTTGTGTTACTTAAATTCATATTTGATTACAAATGGAGATCGAAATATTAAGAATTTAAGTGGTAGGCAAATGGAAGCAAATCGCGGAACTTGTCTAACTTCTATATAACTTGAGTTTAACCAACCATGCAAGAATAGTAATGCAAACTCATACACCTTAGCATCCCACTTCAATATTGACATGGAGGGCGAATGACAGTTCTTATATTTGAATAGGAGCAAATGCTTTGATATACAATGATATACAAAAACTTAACCAGAAAAGAATCTTTTCCAGGACTGCCAAGGGAGAAATCCACCTGCAATTAAGGACAAGAACTTGGAAGATAAATCCCTTACCAAGTATTATCAAAGAGTACTCTTTCCCTATAAGTATTCATAATTCATTTGATACGATAAATCTCCATATATAAAATGAAACCCCTTTTCATAACATTTTTACTTCAACACAAGCAAAATATTTTAGGGTACCATACCACAACGTGGACATCGGAAATAGTATTTATCCCTTTGTACCAGTCCAGATCCTTTACATACTCCACATGTTCTTTGTGCCACCTGCGTAAAATGTTATTAATGCATAGTTGTTAATTAGATGAAACTTAATATCACTAAAAGAGGCAATCAATGCAACCAAGCTACGCCAAGTCTGTAATTAATAGCTATCAAACTTCAGAAACTAAGATTCATACTCTTTTCTCATGAGATGACTCAACTTTTTAGTTCACAATGGAGTTGTAAACATTGTCCAAATTTGAGCTTTCTTCACTAGATCACCTCTTTTTAAATCTGTTCAAGAACTTGGGTATATACCTTTCTTCCAATAAATCCAGATACTTCACCGTCAATTTTTCAATTTGCTCATGAAGTTGATTTTTCGACTTGCCCATCAAGTGTCACAACTACACTACTACGTGCAACTGAAATGGTACCATCAACAGCAGAGAAAAGTTATGTAGTTACTAAGTTTCCCAAATGTGCAATCCATTTCAAGTGCTCGAGTAATAATAACTAATTAGTCTATGTAGCGACATGATTTCGAGAGATGCAGGACAGATCAAAATTAAACTATACTCGTTATTTTCACAATGCTAAAATGATACCAATCACTTCTGATCTTCTCCAAAACAATCATAACTGAGAGCGTTAAGGTACTCAAACGATCAGTTCTCTTGCTATCTAGATTTTTGTAAAACTTCAAGATGGAACACTTCATTTCAACAAACTGAATTTACACCAAACAATTCCATTTTCTGCTTTCCTTTCAACAGATTAAAAGAGACTCAGCATAAAGCCTATCCATGTATATCATGAATACATGAAATCAAAACTTACAATTCGTTTGCTGAACTCAATTCCCGCAACAACGAATGGCGTAGCTCCAGCTAAAAAAATCAGAAAAAACAGATTCAGGAATAACCATTTCAGCCAAATCAAAATTACTCAATAAAAAGCAACGAAAACACGAATTAATCAATCTCACACCTAGAGCGCCGACGACGATTTGCCAAGTGATCTCCACCTGAGAAGGCTCTGCAGTCACCGCGGCTTCACCAATGGTCGAAACTCCAACCACATTCCTGCAAGATCCCATCAAAAGCTTATCTTTGCATCTACTGCGACTCAAATTAGGCCTAAAATTAGGGTTCACACTTGCAATTCCAATTTTGCAACTATTCTTCGAGACCCTATTGATCAGAATCGCCGAGGAAAAGGAAGTTTCCATCATCAAATTTCACGAGATTGAAGACAGTTCTCACAATCTATGATTCTGGAACTGTGAGTTAGGGTTTTTTTTTTTTTTTTGGCGCCAAATGTGCCACGTCAGTTGGATTGCTTACGTGGCCTAATCGCTGTAGAGCCACACGAACGAACAAGCCCTTCTGACCTTATCTAAAGCCCATGGACTAGAATTATAGGCCCAGAGAAAGCCCAAGTGAGTGCTCAATCATTGGAGAGGATTAAGCTGTGATTTCTTTTTATTTTGATAAGATTAAGCTATAATTAATTATTCATTAATTGTAGGTTTAATATGTTGAATTACACTTAGTGGGTTGCCAATACTTTGAAATAATTCCATTTCGATTTTCAAATGCCCCCTTTTTCCATTTATACTACTGTTTTAGTGTTGAAAGAGTTGATTTTAATAGTTCATACCACTTCAATCAAAGCGCTATGTCTGGATTACTTATTTTTACGTGATTGATGATCTCAAGAAGAAAAATAAAATAAAAATTAAGTGCTTGATTAGACGGCTTAATTGAGAATATATTAAATTAAAGTTCATTTTAATTTATATCTCTGAAGTTTTTGGCTACCATCCTGCCTTGCTAATTGCTAAAGTGTTATAGAAGTTATTCTTTTGTACTAACTTTTTTTTTTTTTGAAGAATGGTTTTGTACTAATTTAAGAACATGATACAAGAAAATGAAAAAAATATATGAATGTAATCAGACGCCAAATGGGACTAACCCTCCCAACCAAGTTTATATCTGCAAAATTCGAAAATGAGAACTTACTGTTATGAACTAATTAAATAAGTTGTGGACTTGTAGTAAACTAAACTATAACTTCACTACCGGAGCATATGCTCCTTTCCTTAAAAAAAAAAAAAAAAAAAAAAAAAAAAAAAAAAAAAAAAACTATAACTTCACTAGAACTCAGGAAAGCAAACAAAGAACTAGAGCTAATGGAAGCAGACAAGTAGAGAAGAGAGGAGAGAAATGAGAGAGTTGGAATGTAGAGACAACTTTGTGTGTTCATTACAAGAGAAAGAACCTTTTATATAGGCAATTTTTCATGATGAAGGTGTGTACTTAAACAAAGATTACAAGATACATAATGTAGTATGTAAGTTACACTAAGATCATGTCACACAAGATTACAAGTAATACAGATGATAAAAGCTTTATTGACATAACATGATTACATAGGGCGTACAATATGTGAAGGGATATAAGCAACATGGAGATGTATAAGTCACACATGTTTAAAGATACACATGCTTGATATTAGGGTCATCCAATTTACAACAATTACTTCTTTTTTGAGGAAAAAAAAAAAGAGAACTTACTTAAAAAAAATCTCTTGCCACACCTTCGCATTGAAAACCAATTCTCCTTCTATAATTATAAAAAAGTAAAAATCTTAGAAAACAAATAATAAATCTTGGTTAAGAGTACGTAGCTAGGGAATTATTCTATTTGTGAGTGTTAACCACTGAGCCTATCGTAAAACTAGAGCGTGTATTTTTTCATCAACGTATCAAGGTTAAAGTTGTAATTTAGGATCGATAGCATGTTAGTTAGACAAATCTTTTCCATACACGTGTACAATATCTGTAATCTCATTCACTCTATAAATATATCACTCAGCTCACACTTTTAGAGTGTTGAGGTTTTGAGATATTTCTAGAAACCTTGCGTTTACGTTCTTGTTTATATGGTATCAGAGAGGTCTAGAGGTGTGACGCCATGAGCGATCTAGGAAGCTCGTCCAGGGAAGCTGCCATGAACGAACAATGAAGCTCTTCAAGACGTGTTGCTAGTTATGGAGAGTACGGATCTTCATTTGGTCATCGAATTATGGCTCCTTTTGATGATTCTTTGAACCAAATTGTATTAATCAGTCTTAGTAGTACAAATTCTTGTGATGGAAATCGATTAATGTTCCTTTGATAGAAGGTTGTGGTTTAGATGTATTCTTGTTTGGTACTATTTTATGTCCTCTTAAGCTTCTTGAAAATGGTGATGTGAATCCTAAACTTCAAGAATGGAATTACTGTGATAGAATGTTGTATAGTTGGCTTTTGTGTGCTCTAGAACCTGAAATTGATTCTCAAGTGACCTCTGTGAGCACTGTCAAGAGAACTGCTCATGAATTGTGGTTAGTAATTGAAGAACAATATGGAGCAAATAACAAAACAAATATTCAATACTATAAGACAACCATTCGAACAAGGAAAGGATCAATGAAAATGTCTAAATATCTGAAGAAGATGAAAGATATTTTAGAAGTCCTTGGTACTGCTGGTTTTCCAATTCCAATTTTTGAGTTGGTGTCTTGCATTCTCACTGGTTTGGATACATAATAATTACCTATCATTGTTGTGCATGAACAAAAAGAAATATTTTCTTGGCAAGAATTGCAGTTTACTCTTCCACAGGGTTTGAAACTAAGCATGATCTTCTTCAGAATCTTGCAGGAATGAGTTCTTTGAACATTCAATCACCAACTCAAGTAAATTCAACAGAGGTGAAGCAAGGTGGTAATCATTATTGGAATCAACATAAACAACAACATGGGGTATGGTAACTCTGGTGGAAGAAATCAGAATACCAGAGGAAGAGGTAGACGAAACAATAGGGGAAGAGGTGGCTTTGAATCCTAGAATAATAACAGGCCTACTTGTCAAATATGCAACAAAGTATGACATTATGCAGCTTTTTGCTACTATAGATCTGAAATGAGTTACATGGGAGCTAAAGGTTTTAATGGAAATGGTCAAGGTTATCAGTTAAATAATGTTTCTCATCATGGATCATGCTTCCCAAATCAGAATGTGAGAGGAGATTTCTAGGGTTCATACAGTGCACACTTTCTTGGTTAACAAAACAATTTTCCTAGATTTAGTCAGGAGAGTCCTTTCTCTTCTACTTAATCTATTGGAGACACTTCATGGTATGCTGATAGTGGTGCTACATCCCATGTAACCCCAATTCTCTCATTATTAGTAATGATACTTCATTACCTATTACTTGTGTAGGAAATGCTAAAATTGATTATGTGCACTCCAAACTTATTAGGTTTCCCAATATACTATGTATAACTAAAAAAAAAAAGAATCTTATCATTATTTCTCAGTTAGTAAAGGATAACAATGTGGTCGTTGAGTTTATTAAATCACATTGTTTGGTGAAGGATTTCCAAACTCGAGAGGTTTTACTTAAAGGAGTCATCAAGGATGGATTGTACCAGTTTGATGTTTCATGAGTTCACTTGCATTCTTCACCCAGCATGTCTAAAGCTGGAAGTCTTACATTTTTTTGTAAATAAAAGCTCATCATATTTTATGTCGCAAATATGACTTGGACATCTTTCACATCAAGCTCTTCAACAAATACTGAGAAATAATGTAGCTATTTAATATGTCCGTTGGGAAAACATCATGCTTTATCATTTTCACGTTCCATCAATTGTAGTTCACATGTATGGGAACTTATTCATATAGACCTATGAGGTCATGCACCTATGTCATCATATAGACCTATTTAATATAGCTATTAATACTGAGAAATAATGTAGCTATTTAATACTGAGAAAAATAATGTAGCTATTTAATATGTCCGTATGGGAACTTATTCATATAGACCTATGAGGTCATGCACCTATGTCATCAATTGTGGATTTAGTTACTATATCGCATTTCTTGATGACTTTACAAGATTCACTTAGATTTTTCCTTTGAAGTTTAAATTTGAGGATCTTAAAACATTTCGGCTCTTCAAGTCACAAGTTGAAAATCAATTTTCAAATAAAATTAAAAGAGTGCAATCAGATTGAGGTGGAGAATTTCGTGTGTTTAAACCCTTTCTGAAAACTAATGATATTACATTCCAGCATCCCTGCCCTTATACTCATGAATAGAATTGAAGAATTGAAAGAAAACACCAGCATATAATGGAAATCAGTCTTACCATATTAGCTTAAGCAAATTTACCTATCAAATTTTGGTATAATGTTTGTGAATCTACTGTGTTCATTATTAATAGACTTCCAACTAGAGTTCTTCAAGGGAGTTCACCATATGAGAAGATGTATCACATTTGTCCTGATTACCAGATTTTGAAAGTCTTTGGCTATGCTTGTTTCTCTTATATAAGGCCTTACAATGCCATTAAATATAAGTATTGATCAGATAAGTGTTTGTTCTTGGGATATAGCTCAATTCATAAGGGATATAAGTGTTTGAATTATGTGGGAAGATTGTATATATCTCTACATGTTTTGTTTAATGTGGAGGAGTTTCCCTATCATTCTATGTTTCATTCTCCTAATGCAGTTCAGAACGCTGGTTCATCAGTTCAGGGTCTTGCTATTCCATTACCATATGGTCCTTTTGTTTCTAGGTAGACCATTAATCTTTCATTTTCCTTTTCTCCTCAACAAGCCTCTTCTTCTTATACTTTCAAGGCCAGTCCACATCAAGATCATTCTACATCTTATCCAGTGGTTTCTGCAAATGTTCAGGATTCTGCTTCACCACCGGTGAATACCCATCATATGATTACAAGAGCCAAAGATGGCATTAACATAAAGAAAGTGTTAATGAGCACTGTGACTTCTCCTAATGAAATTCCTAAATGTCCCTGCTGCTGCTGCTGCTTTGTTAATTCCTCATTAAAAGAATGTTATGGACAGGGAATACCAAGCTTTGATGGATAATCAAACTTTGAGTTTGGTTCCTTCTTTTTCTTCTTCACATCACAATGTTGTTGGCAACAAATGGATATTTACAATTAAGAGGAATTCAGATGGCTCTATTAACATATATAAGGCAAGACTAGTTGCAAAAAGGTTTAAGCATGTTCTGGTTATTGATTTCACTGAAACTTATAGTCCGGTTGTTAAGTCTTTGACTACGAGGGTTATTTTAACACTTGCTGTGACTTTTAGATGGCAATTGAGGCAAATCAATATTAATAATGCTTTCTTGAATGGAAAGTTGTCTGAGAAGGTTTATACTATTCAACCTGCAGGATATGTTGATTCTAATAATCCTAGTATGGTGTGCAGACTACATAAAGCCTTGTATGGCTTGAAACAAGCTCCCAGAGCTTGGTTTCATTAGCTGAGAAAAAAACTTCTGTCACGTGGATTTTTTAATTCTCAGTCTGATTCATTTTTGTTCATTGCAAAATACAAAGGATCAATGTTCTATTTGTTGGTTTATATCAATGACATTATTGTCACTGGAGCTCAATCTACAAACATTGAAGAATTTATTCAGCAACTGAATCAAGTCTTTGCTCTCAAAGACATTAGTGCTCTGAACATGTTTTTGGGTTTTAAAGTTCATCGTGATGGTTTTGGTTTATATCTCACTCAGACAAGTTACATTCATGCTTTACTTCAAAAGGCATGAATGTCTTCTACAAAACCTGTTGATACTCCAACAGTTATGGGCAAAGTTATTTCAATCGATACAACAACTCCTTTCTCTGATCCTACTCTATATAGGAGTGCATTAGGTGGATTGCAGTATTCGGTCCATACTAGACCTGATATAGCCTATTTATTCAAATAATTAAGTTAATTTCAGCAATCACCAAATAGTACACATTGACAAGCTTTGAAAAGGGTTCTTCGATACTTAAAGAGGCCCGCTATGGGCACCCCACCAATTCATGAAGGCACCCATATTTTTTCTCATTTTCCCATCTAAAATGTAAATGTCTATTTTGCCCTTCATATATACTCACTCAAACCCGACAAATCATTTTCAATGCAAAATCAGGCACCCCACCACCTTGTATCACAAGTGAAACCTAAAGCTACAATTGTGTTTGTCGAGCGTGTATCGATTCTTGCGTCTTGACATCATCCGACGAGAGAGAACGATGTTTGACAACCATATGAAACTTTGAAGGAACTATTTTTTGGATCAAAAACTGTGAAATTGATGATTTGGTTTGTCAACATATGGTTTCTCAAATTTTTAGACATTTTTTCACGGGCGCGATTATTTCGGCCTCGCAGACCGAGTTATGCAAACGTCTCGGTCCAACATCCACCGAGAAAGGAATAAAAGTCTCGGTAATGGACAACCGAGAGAAATGCTACGTTCTCGGTTGTACATCACCGACATGACATAAACTATACACTTCGACTTACTCTCGTGATGTGGTGACCGAGACGACAATAAAAGTCTCGGTCATGGACAACCGAGATCTATCTTACACTATCGGTTGTACATCACCGACAGAACATAAACTATACACTAATGGTTGCTCTCGTGAAGTGGTGACCGAGATAACAATATAACTCTCGGCCATTCGTTGCCGAGACTGTGTAAACTATACGGCCTGTCTGGCCGAGAACCACGAGTTCCCAAAAGTTTCCCCTCAGTCTCGGCCATGCTTGGCCGAGACCGTAAACAAAATCTCGGGCCTGTGTGGCCGAGAACCACGACTTTCCAATAAATGCACCATTGAATGCACCGCCACACAAACATAACAACTATTCTACCAAATGCAACTTAATATCAACGTACCTTCAAACGATCGATTTCACGACTTGAGTGTGTTAACGAAAAACTTGAACCGAGCCCTAATGTGGTGACGAAATCGACCAAAACTCGAAGCCTTCAAACTCGAAAAATGTCCTACAACAAATGAGGAGACGGAGAGGAACGAAGACAACCGAGATTCGAGATTGCTAGGTGGGTTCGTTGACGAGAAGTAGGGCAAGTCAAGCAAGAGGACGATGGTGGGGTGGTGGGGTGCCTCTGTTTTGCACGAGGGTATTTTTCAGAATTTCGGGCCTAATTTTTGGGTGCCCTTGGTAATTTGATTTGTGCCCTCAATAAGAGGGTACCTTCATGAATTGGTGGGGTGCCCTTAGCGGCCCTCTACTTAAAAGGGACTGCACAGTGTGGTTTATGCTTTAAAGCATGGTCCAAACTTCTTATTACTAGTTCCTCTGATGCATATTGGGCATTCCCTATAGAAGATCAAAAATCAATAGGTAGGTATGTTATCTATCTTGGCACCAATCTTGTTTTTGGCAATCTAAGAAACAAGGAGTTGTAGCTCGTTCTAGCACATAATTAGAATATCGAGCCTTAGCCAATGTTGCTGCTGAAATTAATTGGTTGAAGTCTCTGTTAGCTGAACTTCAATTTCCTTTGTTGGCCACACCAATGATTTAGTGCGACAATATGAGTGCCATTGCACTAGCTTACAATCGTTTCTTCCATACTAGGACTAAACACATTGAGATTGATATACATTACATCAAAGATTAAATGCTTCAAGGGAAGCTTGCAGTTCATCATGTCCCTATTGGAGATCAAGTTGCAGATTGTTTTACTAAGGCATTGTTTTGGTCAAGATTCAATTATTCGAAGGCCAAACTTGGTGTATGTCTTTTACCCCTACGTTTCAGGAGTGATTTGAGTGTTCTACTGAACCCATTGTAAAACCAAAGTGTGTACTTCTTCATCTAATTATCAAGGTTAGAGTTCACTACAAAAAATAGAGTTTTTGGGGCGGTGAAAAGACCACTCCAAATTATCACAAACGACCCAAAAATTCTTTTGGGTCGGACATGGGATGATTCTATGTTCGTTGCAATAACAAGAGCCACAAAAGCTATTTGGGGCACACGCGGGCGTCTCAAATGCCTTTTGCAACACTTTATTAGGATGTATTGCTATGTCATCTTAATTATTATTTTGTTTAAAAATAAACTATTTACTTTTGGGACGGTCTTTCCGCCGTCGCAAATAAGACTTTTGGGGCTCCTGTAAACTGACCCAGGAAAACTATTTGAACAACCACATTTTTTTGGGGCGCAATTTTTTTGGGGCGCACATAACCGCCCCAAAAAGTACATTTATTTGAAAATACTAAAGCATTTGGGGCACCATTTTTTCAGTCCCTAAAAGTTCAACATGTTTCTACTTTTTTCAAATTAATTAGATTTCACACTAAAAAATACGAATGCCTAATTATTCATAAAAGTCATTAATAATACACAAAACATAAATGCAAATAAAAGTTCTCCATCAAAACATATGTAGTTACCTATAAATACATAATTGTCACTTAATTTGTCCAAAAATAGTTAATACAATCCTTGCAATATTCTTAAAACACTAATCTTTAAAGCCTATCATTCCAAAAATATGGAGCAAAAGTTCACAAAATTCTTCCTAAAGAAATTAATATATTATCCTCTTTTGTGGTGAAGGTCCTCTTTGCTTTCCCTGAAAAAAAAAAAAAACAAAATAAAAACACATTAAGACTCTTGAACACAAAAATAAAAAATATGAAAGAAAGAAATGATCAAAAACATGAAAGAAAGAACTGCTCGATCTATATGTTTGATATTTAAAGTCTTTGATCTATAAAGTCTTTTAATATTTTATGAATCTCCAACTCAACTCGGGGTGGGTATCAAGACATTTCTAGTCTTGTAAACTCATATTAAACTCTTTCACTTAACTAAATCTTAAGCTTACATTTCTAACAAAATCTCGACAGAGTTTCGCCTCAAATATTGGAGTCTAAAAAATCACAAAACATGTAATAACGTACTTAAGGTTCAAATTGGAATTTATAAAGCAGACATTGCACAAATGTTATCATTTAAATAGCGCATACAATAGATCCATAAGCACAACTCTTCAATATATGAATCATACAATTAAAACATTCCCTAAAAAAATGACTAACTAGACTTAAGTAGGAACTTAACCTTTAATAAGCTCAAGGTTAAAATAGTTTAAACTTTAATGAATTGAGAGTTTACTAACTCACAAAAGAAGGAGATTAAAATTGATTACCAAACAAAAAATATTTTTACTTTGTTTTAATTAAGTTACAAAACTCCATCTAAAACATATAGCAAATCAAACAAGTGCCTTCACTGCATTAAATTCACGATTCAAACCATTAAGTGTTGTTGAGTTCCAACATGTTAGAAACATCTAATTAAAACAATAATAAAACTCTTAATTAAGAAAATCCATGTACATATTGAAACCATTTTAATTTAATTGGAATGTCACAAATTGAAATAGTTACAACATTCTTTATTATCAAAAGAGAGTTTCTAATAATAAATTCAAGTATATTTAGTTGATTATTTAAATTAAGTGCTTGGAATGTTACATTTATATCTAGCTTTCCCTTTGTCACTATATCTCTAGTTACAAACATGATCTTGAAACTTAATTGACAAAACCAAAATACAACTATAAGGAAGTAATACATACGATCATCAACACAAATTTATAGACAACAAACTTAACGATATTACCATCTATTTTAAAATAAAGCATTGAGAATATTCACTTATAAGTATAAGTATAATTCACATGGTGAAGTTGATCAAACAGATAAATAATTGATCAAGGAACATCATTCACACAATGAACGAAATTTTTAATCAAAAATTTAACTTCACCAAATGAACATTATGAAACAAAAAATAATAATTTATTAAGGTTACTTACTATCTTTGAATTGATCTTTTATGTGGACCGCGAGATGCAGAAAAGTTTTGAGGAAATGCTCCAGGTGAGAGTGATCGATATGCACTAGATGTGTGAGGAAATTGTGAAATCAAGTGAGGTCCCTTAATTGTTTGACATATTGAGTATGCACAACTAAGCAATTATACGTTTTACTATTTATACCTGAATGCAACTTTAAGGAATTGAAATGCCTATTTTCTCTAAATATGATTGGACCAAAGTAGGCATGTTTGCTTGCATGTAGTCTTCGAATTGACCTTTTATCTTTTCCCTAATCTCCCATCTTATTTTTTTTGACTATTTCAGGGCTAAGCACTTGTGCAGATTTTTTCAAAACATCCTTTTCAGAAGGACCTAAACCAAAATTTTGGACTCGTCCATATTTATCTTTGCCTACAACATCATCAAAAATTATATCCATATGCTTTTATATTCCAAAACTGCTACACTAAGGAAATGATTGGTGTTGGATATCTTATTGTTACAAAAAAATAACCTTATTTGTTTATGTATATGCATTTATTCAATTAACCATGACTTTTGTCTCCAAGTAAATTCATATAAATCTATGCATATAAATTTATGCAAATCCTAGCTCATTGTCTTTCACACATTAAAGAAACAACAATAGAGACAATACAAAAGTGAAATAAACATAAAGATAATTTAATATAAAAAATTTATAAAGGACTATCATAAAAGAGTTGGTATGCATTCGCAACAAATCATATAAAGCATTTAAAGCTTAATATGATAGATGTGCAATAAGCTTGGACTGCACCTACATAATTGAAAATAATTCCCCACTCATCTTTCATATGGTCCCAAGTAGTCGTCCAATTGATCACCAGTCCAATTGATCACCAAGCTTGCATAAAAGAAAAATACGACAAATAGTATATACCCTTCGTTATTTTAAGAAAACCTCCCAATGGAAAGCTTTTTTTTTTCCCCTCCATTAACCTTCTTCTCTTGAAGGCTTTCAGTTCATACACAATGAATAAGATCACTACAGTATCATCAATCACATTCGCATATTTCCTGGCTTACTTCCTATAATAATAACAGAACAACAAAAGTAGCAGTCGGTACCCTATCGAGATGACATTATAATAAAACCCTAGATATCAAGACACTATAACGAGACATTAGAACAAACTTTTAACTCATAAATCAGAGCATTGAAACCCAACACTTGAAGTAAAAGGATCTTATTGTTGGGCATGAGTTGAGGGTGAGAAAGAGAACGTTATTGATGATTGAGAGAGATTTAAGTTCAAACTAAGACAACACGGATAGCAGAGAAATTTGGGAACAAAAAAAGGCACATAAGAGAGAGACGTACGAGAGCACTGCGTGAAAGAGAAGAGAGAAACTCGGGAACAAAAAATTAGTCAATCTCCGAACTGAAGCCAACAATCAATGAAGAGACACTCATATTGGATCCAGACCTAGAGTTAAGATTCATAACTGATCAATCTCTAAAGAAGAACCTTCCTTCGCTACATTTGCATTAACAGGCATACAAATAAACATTCAAGATGAAATTCATATTGAACATTGTCATCTAACAGCACAAAACCCTATAATTCTCTCGCACAAGATTCACGCTTCTTCTTCGATAATCAATAAAATCATTAAACCCTAATACCTAATCAAAGTCCCAAATTAACCCCAATTAACACTAAAACTAAGGTTAGTGCTAGATTCTTGATCGCGCTTGAACAAGTAAATTATAGGTTTCCATATCCAATGGAGCGCGATTGGAAGAAATCGAACATAGTTTAAATCTTGCTTGCACAAACTAGTTTTTAGGTCAAAGAATTGAAGAAGAACAACAAGGAGTTAAAATTCTATGACGAGAAGAGAAGAGAAGAGAAGAGAAGGAACCTATCGAAAGCCGTCAACGAGGGATTGTTGGAATGGATCATCAATGGTAGATCGTGGAAGTCACTTTCCCAAACTTTGATCTAAACCAAGAGTAGAACTCGGTCGAAACCGAAGAAGACAAGCCAACAAACAATTCAATTAACACAATGCAAAGCCAGAATCACAAATTCTTTTCCAAACTCCATGAACACAGATTTCCAAATCCATATCTAGGGCTTGCCACACTACAAATGCTAATCAAACAATCCGCCGTACCAATACAAGATCAAGTCAAATGCAAATCAGTTTAATCAAAAATCAAACAAGAAGGCGAATCATGAGCCCTAAATTAGAGATGAATAGGACCAAATCGAAAGCGCAAGAAATCCTAAACGCACCTTAGCGAGCTACAAGAATTCAGAGATTCTTAAAGTTATGTTTTGATTCAACAATCTGGTGCGGTCTGGTCGAAACAAAGGAAACCTCGATCAATCCGAACTCAAATCAAAGAGAGAGTGTTAAGGGTAAAAATCCCTTAACCTCTGATGTGGTAAAGAAAAGATAAAGAAAAGAGAAAATAGATAAGAGTAAAATGTTTCTTCTTCCATTTCTCAATGTAACGGTGCTTTAAATACATAAACCCTCATCGGATCAAGCAAATGGACAAGTGACAAGTGTCCAAGGCTTGGATAACGGGTTAAACCAAATAGAAACAACAAGAACAACTGGTTTAGAAATATGGGCCTAAAAGTGGTAGTCCTTGGCCCATGTGGGTTTGAGCCTTGTTCGTTTGGTCTTGGAGAGTTGGGCTTGGTCAGTGGATGGGCCTGGTGAACCTGATGATGAGTTGTGGCCCATATCATCATATCCCTCATTGAGGACAATCTTGTCCTCAAGATATGGTTTTGGGCGTGTCATGGGGATCTCCGTGGGCGTGGGTTCAGTCAACGAAGCGGTGGGCCGTGCAGTGATGGGGAAAACAATTGGCGTGACGTGATGGTTACGTGGCTCGAGGATAGGCTGGGTAGAGGCACAGTCTCGCGTGACGTAAGAGCGTGGCGTTGTACTACTTTCAATAGCGCCTTCTGAGAAGGCGCTATTTGTATATAATTTTTAAGTTGTGTCCACGTGGATCCACGTGGATCCACGTGGACACAATTACGCTGGGTGCGCCGATAGCGCCTTCGAGAAGGCGCTGCTATCGGGCGCACCTGTCGTCTTCTTCGCGAAACCGACGCAGAGAGAATATTCTCTCGCGCGTCGGTTTGTAGGGATGCAGTGGGGGTAGGGATGCGGGGGTAGGGGACGTAGGGGTCACGGGATTACGATCCCGTGACCATGCCCGAATCATTGCCGTGAAGCCTATATAAGGCGGGACGGGGAGCTCGGTGGAGGAAGACCACGCGCGGACGGAGGAGACACAGCGGATCAACGCGGCGAGGAGGTAGAAGCGGCGGAGGAAGAAGGTCGTATTTGGGTTGAGCGGGGAGGAGAGTGGAGACGACGCAGGGAGCAGGGAGGTCCGAGCGAGAGGTGAGGCGAGAAGTGGCATTTTTGTTTGCGGGCGGAAGCGGATCAGAGCGGACGCGGATCCGAGCGGAGCGGAGCTTTTTTTTTAGCTGCAATTTGGCAGGGAGCGCGGAGGCATGGCGGCGGTTAAGTAGCATTATAAATGCACTGTCTAAACAAACGTCTCGAGGAGAAGTAGGTATGTACGTGATGAAAAAAATGGCAAAGTGAGTTTAGTTTGTGTTAGTTTTTTTAGTTTACGTATGTGTAATTTGGTTTAAGTTTGTTTGTTTAGTTAGTTGATTATTTGTTAGTTTGTATTGTTTTAGGTATTTAACTTAGTTTAAATTGGTTTTTAGGTTAGTTAGTATAGTTAGAGTAGTTTGTTTAGTTTAGTAAGTTTGTTTAAGTTAGTCAGTTTAATTAAGTTTGTTATAATGAGATTTATTATACTATTTGTGTTCTAAACAAACGAAAAGCCGCTACGTCAAAACCGATCAAGGTGTCACGATAAAAACATTAGTAGAAATAATAAAGAAAAAATATGGGCACGAAGTCAACTACAAGCTAATGTCTCTGGATGCCAAGAAAGCTGATTGAATGGGTTTTTGGAGATTGTCGATTTAGCCGTACGCTCAATTACCAAGATGGTCGGGCTCGCGTGATTGGAGGAAAGAAGAGATCCTGTGGACAAGAATCGAGCTGGTGCACACAAGACAATGGCATGATGATACGAAATAAGTACCGCCTCCACAATTCCGTCGTGTGTTTCTCGTGATTCTGAAGCTTCAATACAAGCTTTCAAGTTTCTTCAGCCTCGCTCTTCGAGTTGACGTGACATTCCTATATAGCAGATACAATTGGGAAGCTCATGATTGCGGTGGTCTTATCTGTTGAAGGAAATGGTCACATACTACCGCTTGCATTTGCAAATTATGAAACCGAATCAATCGATTAACTGGGGAGTGGTTTACTAGCATGTTGCATGCAAACACGCGACATATGTGACGTAAGAGGCCTCGGTAGAGGGAAGGCCATCCCATATTCCCATTCAATTAGATCTTGCATGAGTTCTCCAGAGCTGGTAGGGAGGAGGCGAGAGCCCTGGATCCATTTTGGTGAAGGCTTGAGACTCAGGGAGTCCAGGTCTGGTGGAAGAGGAGGAGGAGACGAAGGGGTGTCGCCTCGGTGGAGACGCAGGAGGCTCACGTGAACAACGTTGTGGATCTTAGCCGAGGAGGGAAGATCGAGTTGGTAGGCAACCTCTCCAATGCGTTGGCAGATTCGATATGGCCCAAAGTAACGAACGGCGGTGCACGCTGGCATCCCATATTCCCATTCAATTAGATCTTAGAGTTCTCCAGAGGTAGGGAGGAGGCGAAGATCCAGTTGGTGAAGGCTTGAGACTCTCCAGGTCTGGTGGAAGAGGAGGAGGAGACGAAGGGGTGTCGCCTTGGAGACGCAGAGGCTCACGTGAACAACGTTGTGGATCTTAGCCGAGGAGGGAAGATCGAGTTGGTAGGCAACCTCTCCAATGCGGTGATAGATTCTGTAACGAACGGCGGTGCACGCTGGCTTGCTGGTATGGTCAGAGGTGGAGGTAGACGAAGTCCCCCACAATGGAAGTTTTCTCTGTACGTTTCTGATCTGTATGTGTTTTCATTCTTTGTTGAGCCCTAGAGAGGTGGTGTTTGAGAAGTTCTAAAGACTCCTTTTGTTGTAGGAGATCTTCCACGGTTGCAGGTTGCAGGGGTGCAGGGGCGAATCCATGATTTTTGATAGCCCTGGGTTATAAATATTTTTTAAATAATTATTTTTATATATTATTATGTATGCTTTAAATAAATTATATCACAATGTATGTATGCATCCATGACAAACATAAAATTAGCATGGTTATCGCATAAATTAAGTCGCAAACTATTAAGCAAATAAAAAAAACATTTGAACTCGAACAATTATAATAGATCAAATTGAAACCAAATCAATAAATAATGAGTTCGACTGAAGTACCTTAAATTTTGAGAGTAATTAAAAAATTGATGTCTACTTGTCACAAACATGACCCAATCATTGAAAAGTGTATCAGCTGCAACACAAACAATATAGAATCAAATATAAATTCTATTGTTGGGTGAAAAATAAAAATAATACTCAAATAATAAATTATATAAAAAAACACCCAACTAACAAAACATAAAAAACCAACAAGTCAAAAAAAATTAAGAACTAGCATACATCTTTGCTCAATGATTTCCACATTAAAAAAACTAGTAATTATCAATGTCAATGTTGGATCCAATTCTTTTTACGTCTATCTGTTGCTCATCAAACATGATATGCACTGTGAATGTTTAAACAATATCCATTAACATAATATGCATTGTTAAGATTTAAACTGTATCACTCTTTATTGTTACTGTAAGCATTATTATTGTTATTTATTTGATGAAAAAATGCATGCGAAAAGTTATGTAGAAGCTTATCAATGATTTTATTTCATTTGGTAGATATTAATTTTTGAATTCTTGAAAAAGAGGTTGAAAAACGTGGAACATAAGTTACATAAAGATGCCAAAAAGATGTCATTTCCAATTAAAAGAAATATCCCTACATATATAATTTTTGCTTCATGGAATGAGTCTCTATTCAACTGTACCATTAATGTAAGTATTATTGAAGGTTGTTCAATAAAAAAGATGTCATTTCCAATTAAAAAAATATCCCTTAAAAAAAGACATACAAAAAAAATATATATGAACTAACATACCTCTCGCTCGCACTATGTAAGAGAATCGTCGATCTATTCTCGTAATATATTGCAATCTAGTGAAGAAAATTAAATGTGGAGCAATCAAATTAATCCCAAAAAGATGGATTGGTTTCTTCAAACAAAAAATGATAGAGGTAGAAGATACAAGACAATAGAATTTGAAAAGACATTGCTCCAAAAAACTTCGAAAAATGTAAAGAACTTACATTCGGCGGGTGTGCGAATGCCGCGAATGTGCCGATAATTTTTTTTTTTTTTTTTTGATCGTGTTTGCGTAGAGCGTCTTGCGTGCGTTGGGCGTTGTTAATTTTTGCTTGCGTGCGTTGGGGTTGCTAATTTTTTTCTTTCTTAACTATAGGGTTCAAAAGATGTTTAGGGTGGGCTCAAAATACATGTTGGGCTTGAAACAATTTTTTTTTCGGGCCCTTGCCCTGGGCTGCAGCCCAAGGCAATGCCCACTTGGATACGCCCCTGCAGGGGTGGACTGCCCTTAGAGGAAAGAAGGTATCGTGGGCGGCAGACGACCGTAGAGGGCTTGGAAGGGACCGAAACAAGTGGAGGAATGCTTGGAGGTGTTATACCAGTACTCAGCCAAATGGAGGTAACGAAACCAACGGCGAGGTTCCTCACAAACGAAGCAATGCAGATAAGTCTCGATACACCTGTTAACAACTTCTGTTTGGCCATCCGTTTGGAGGTGGTACGAATTGCTGAACTTGAGTGAGGTACCTAGATTAGAGAATAGAATTTTCCAAAATTTCCTTGTGAAAATTTTGTCTCTGTCGCTCTCGATGGAGCATGGAATGCCATAAAGTCGAAATATTTCGACAGTGAAGATACCTGCTAGCAGGGGCGAATCCAAAATTTTTGATAGCCCTGGGCTATAAATATTTTTTAAATTATTATTTTTATATATTATTATATATACTTTAAATAAATTATACCACAATATATATATATATATAACAAACATAAAATTAGCACGATTATCGCATAAATTAAGCCATAAACTATTAAGCAAAAAAAAAAAAAACATTTGAACACAAACAATTGTAATAGATCAAATCGAAACCAAATCAATAGATAATGAGTTCAACTAAAGTACCTTAAATTAAAAATTATTGTCTATTTATCACAAACATGACGCGATCAATGAAAAGTGTATTAGCTGTAAACACAAACAATATAGAATCAAATATAAATTATCTGGTTGGGTAAAGAATAAAAATAATACTTAAATAATAAATTATATAAAAATCAGAATATGAAGAAAAATAACCTATTTAAGTTGTGTCCTCCTTTACTTTAAAGAATCGAATTCATTCAATTACTTCATCTATATCGATATTTTGAGCGAATTCTCGTTCAATATGAATGATCATAGTATATGTCAAGAATTCTTCTTCCATTCTATTTCGTAAATCGGTCTTAATACGCTTCATAGCTGAAAATGCTCGTTCTGTTGATGCCGTGGATACAGGTAGAGTCAAAATAAGACGAATCAATCTCTCAACCAAGTTGTAGTGATGCGACTTATTTGTTCGAATTAATATCTCCAATAACTCAGAAATTGATGACAAATTATGAAAACACTTGTGCTGAAGTACATCAACCTCATAATGCTCCAATTGACATCTCAAATGATGCATTTCTTGATCACTAAAATCAACAGGATATAACTTTTTGCAAGAATACATATTTGATCAACATCAAATAATTTGAACTGATCATTTGGTTGTAAAGCACAACTCAACTTAAGGATTTCCAATGCATCATCATTGAATCTGTAATTCAACTCTTCCAATTGATAGTCAATTGCGGAATTGAACACATCAAAGTGGTAATGATGCTCAACTGTGACGAGACTTTTTTGCTGACAAGAACGACCTGTGCCATCTTTATACCAAACATTCTATCGGTACAAACTAGTTTTGCAATATATATATATATATATTGGATTCTTTATCTCAATCACCCTTTTTTATCAATTTTTATCTTAATTTATATATAAACCTACTTCAAACTAGTTTTGCAATATATATATATATACATGCATATATATATATATATATATATATAACATTATATACAATATGTATATACTCTTTAGTTTAATATATATAATCTATACGCTACTGTTGGAATATTTATGACTTTCTAATGTGTGTGTGTGTGTGTGTTTGTGTCAATGACATTCTAATGTGTTTGATTTATGTGAAGGTAGCCAGGTAGAAGAAGTGAAAATAAGGCTATTTGACATTTAATGGATTATCTGAAAATAACTGATTATTTTAACAATTATCTTTTTTGAATGGTCAAATAACACTAGTGGAACTATAAATAACTTTGTTCTATGTAGGTACTACTTTTAATTACTTTCATAGTAGACTTCTCTTCCTCTAGCCAAACATCTGATAAGGAAAATAATTGAGATTTGTTGATGATGATTTACTCTTTTTGTGTGATATGTTATTGCAAATAAGCTATGTTGTCAAAAATATGAGATTTTTGACAACATAGTTGTACAATCGATCTCTTTCTTATTAAAAAAAAACCCAACTAACAAAACATAAAAAACCAACAAGTTAAGAAAAATTAAGAACTAGCATATATCTTTGCTCAATGATTTTCACATTAAAAAAATATCCCTTCAAAAAAAGACATACAAACAAATTTTTTTTATGAACTAACGTACCTCTTTGCTAGCACTTTGTAAAAGAACTATTAATCTATCATTGTAATATAGTGCAATTTAGTGAAAAATAAATAAATGTGGAGCAATGAAATTAATCCCAAAGAGATGGATTGGTTTCTTCAAACACAAAAAAAATAGAGGTAGAAGACACAAGACAATATAATCTAAAAAGATATTGCTCCAAAAAACTTTGAAAAATGTAAAAAACTTACATTCGGTGAGTGTGAGAATTACGCGAATGTGTCGAGCAGCCGAGAGTTTTTTTTTTGGCCGTGCGTTCTTGCTAATTACCTTGTTCTTAACGATAGGGTTTGGGAGATTGTTGGGGTGGGCTTAATTATGTTTTTGGGCTTCAACAAAAAAAAAAAAATTTTTTTTTTGGGCGTTGCCCTGGGCTGCAGCCCAGGGCAAGGCCTACATGGATACGCCACTGCCAGTGAAGTGTGTAGGTAGACCTATGAAATGAGCGAACTTTGTTAACCGGTCCACCACCACCCATATAACTGTCTTGCCCTAGGAACTGGGTAAATTCGTGATGAAGGTCATAGTTACGTCCCCCCACACCTGGGCAGGGATAGGCAAAAGATTGGAGTGTCCCAGAAGGTCGTTCTGTAGAGTACTTATTCTAAGTACATATAGTGCAGGAATTAACGAACTTTTCGACCTCGACCAAAAATTTGGGCCAGTAGTGGCGGTGGCATGGATGCCAGAATGACCAGCGACCGGGGAGCAATGGAATTCGGTGAGCAAGAGGTGGCGAAGCTCGGACTCCTCAGGTATGAAGATCCTTCCTTCGTAGAGTAACAAGTCATGTTTCAAAGAAAAAACACTCTGCATTTTGCTGTTAGTTAAAAACTTGTGGATGAGGGCTTGGCCAGGTGGGTGGTGTTGATAATAGGCTCGTAATTGGTGTAGGAGTGGTGTACTGATATGGGAGAGGCAAGGTAGATAGTGTCATGTGGTCGTCTGGATAGGGCGCCAGCAACCTTGTTCTATTTCCTTGGGGTGTAAAGGATTTCGTAGTCGAAGCCAAGCAATTTGGTAAGCCATTTTTGTTGTTCTGGAGTCTGTATAGTCTAGTTTAGAAGGCTATGGAGACTACATTGATCTGTATAGATTCTGAATTTGTGCCCCAACAGATACTAACGCCATTTTTTTACAGACTTTGTGATGGCGAACATTTCTCGGGCATATGCAGATGCGTCTTGCATGCGAGGGCACATCTTCTTACTGAAGAAGGCAATGGGTAAATGGTCTTGAGAGAGCACGGCGCCAATGGCAGATTTAGAAGCGTCAGTGGTGATCTCGATAGGCTGAGAGAAGTTTGGAAGTTGTAATAGGGGAAGCTTGTGCATATAACTAGATTCAATTTGTAGAATGCTTGTAAGGCCGCGGCGGGCCAACTGAATGTTTCTTGCTTAAGGTAAGGTCGGTGAGCGGGCTAGCAATCGTCGCATACAGGTGTACGAATTGACGATAATAGCCTGTAGCTCAGTGAAATTGTGCGGTGGTGGCTAAGATTGGATGGCGTCCAACTTGGTCGGATCCGCAATGACACCTCCAGCGGAGACAATATGGCCCCAAATACTCAACCGGTGAAACTCCAGACGAACATTTAGAGAATTTAGCAAAAAAATTATGCTTTAGGAGTAGGTCGTGTACCTGCGATAAATGGAATAGGTGGCAGTCCCAGTTGGGGCTGTAGATTAGGATATCATCGAAGAAGATTAGCACAAACTTTCGCAAAAGGCCTGAAAAGATCATTCATGGGGTGTGTTGGTGAGATGAAAAGGCATGACGAGGAATTCATAATGCTCATCAATCCTCGATAAGGAATTCATAGCACAAACTGTACGGAAAGCTGTTTTAAATGTATTTTCGGGTGCTACATGGATTTGAAAACAACCAGAACGGATTTTAAAATAACCAGAACGAACCGTGTAGTTGATCTAAGAGTTCGACTGTAGGAATAGGAAATCGATCCTTGACACTGAGGGCGTTGAGGGCCCTATAGTCGACACAGAATCTCCAGGAACAGTCTTTTTTCCTGACCGGTAACACTGGAGAGGAGAAGGGGCTGGTACTGGGCTTTATTATTCCTGCTTTTAACATCTTGAAGAAGGAGGTCATGGTGTCCATTGAAGTCAATTGAAACCGAGGACGAGATCTGCCCATTAATAGGCATAACATGGCATGGAACCATAAAATGGTGAGATTGAATGGTGATAGACCTGAGAGCAAACCCCGTAACAGGAGATAGAATCTCCATTACCAACCATGACCGAGAAGGAGGGTATTGGGGTAATGGGTAGGTGTAAGAAGGTGGCTAGGTGTGGTTGTATGAGAGAGTGGGAGCTTGCCGAGTCGACTAGAATGGAAATAGGGTTGTTATGTACAAAGCCTGGTAATCGTAGGGGTTCAGGAGTTCAGGGAGCTGTGTAAGGCAGTGTTAGACAGCTGGAAATGGATGTTGGTCGGAGGGCCTGTATTGAGTAGCTGTGGGGAGGGTGTGGGCGGGTGTGGTCGTTTGAGCATAAGTGGGTCAGTTACTGTTGTCTCCGGTGTGTCATCCAACTTGAGTAGGAATTGTTTGGGTTTACACCGGTGTCCTGGCACGTATTTGTCTTCACAATTGAAACATAAACCCTTGGATTTGCGCTCCTACATATTAGTTTATGTCAGCCATCGGACTGGTAGGGTCGGCATTTGTGTCTAGTTCGAGGGACCTAGGGGTAGCGTAGCGGTTGGCGATGGTGTTGGAGGTTAGCTTTTGACATAATACATAGGTTTCGAGTAAACTCCACCGAGATGCCGTCTATGCGGTTATTGATTCGCTCGAACTTGTTGAGGTAGGTGGTGAGGGAGGCGGTTTGGTGAAGATTGAATAAAACTACTTCTTGGTTTTCGTAGGAAGAAGGCCCGAATCTGAGTTCCATGGCTTGAGTGAAGCCTTCCCACGGACCTAGTTGGTGATTGGTAAACATTCTTTTATACCAGCTGAGGGCTTTACCTTGCATAAAGAATCCGATCATGGGGACGCGTTGGTTAGGTGGAATTTGGTAGAACTGAAAGTAGTTTTCAGCGGTGAAAATCTAATCCAGCACGTTCGAACCATCAAATGGAAGGAGGGAGACCTTGGGAGGCTTGATGGCAACGTTGTGAGCTGGCATCCGTTGTAGGGAAACATGGGGTTGATGGTTAAGTGGGACAACAAAAGAAGCTGTGCCCAAAAAGTAAGGGGGCGGCCGGTGTATGTAGACGGTCCAGCGTCGGGTTTCGGTGCTCGATTGTGGGGAAGGTTCGTTGGTGTGTGAAGGGTTGAGTGACCTGAGGCCGGCGAGGGAGAGTGTGGTGTTGATGTATGGGCAGTGGGTTGGTCAGCCCAGGAGCGAAGGTCTGCAATGGCTGTGGATAGTGTGTCAACCCTAGTTTTGTATTCTTCATTTGCTGTCCGAGCTGACGGGATGTGTGCTTGCAACAGTTCGCGTAGTTCAGCGATAGGGTCGTCCGGTTGTGGTGGCTGTTAGGTTCGTGTTGTCGGACGTGGTTGTGTCATAGTTCAGGAATGAAAGCACCAGTTGTTAGGGGCAAAAATCTCTTAACCTCTTATGTGGTGAAGAAAAGATAAAGAAAAGAGAATAAATAAATAGCGTGAAATGTTTCTTTTTCCATTTCTCAATGTAATAGTACTTTAAATACATAAACTCTAATTGGATCAAGCAAATGGTCAAGTGACAAGTGTCCAAGGCTTGGAAAAGGAGTTAAACCAAATAGAAACAACAAGAACAATTGGTTTAGAAATATGGACCAAAAAGTGGTAGTCCTTGGCCCATGTGGGTTTGAGCCTTGTTCGTTTGGGCCTAGAGAGTTGCGCTTGCTCGGTGGATGGGCCTGGTGAACCTGATGATGAGTTGTGGCCCATATCAGAGAGGGAGAGAGGGTTAATCAATGAATCGGGAGTTTTTCAAAAAATAAGGTTGGAAACATTTTTTATTCCAAAAATAAGGGTGATTACTTTTTATTTCCGAAAGTAGGGTATGTCTCCTTTTCAAAAAGAGACATTGACGATGATGTGGCGCCTTGTGGCATGTGGGTTGATGAGGTGGAGTGAATGACTTCTTTTGAAAAGGAGCCATCTATACAAAATGAATGACTCCTTTTCAAAAAGAGTCATTTAGACAAAATACACCCCCTCTATTTTACTCTTCAAAATGAGTACTTTATCAACTCCAAGCGGTGTGTGACGACCACTTATCCAATGGGTCAGGGTCGGCCCGACCCAGCCCACCCGGGCCCGGGTCGGCCCGACCCGGCCTATAAGAGGTAGCCCGACCCGGGCTACCCATCTTCTTCCTCCCGTAAATATATATATTTTTTTTTCCATTTGTACTGGGGTTGGGCGTCCATCCCCAACCCCAAGTTGGGATCGTGCAGGGGAGACGACTCACTTGTCGTCCCCTGAGCTCATGGCAGTATGTCCGAATATCTTATCTCGGACCAAAAACCACAACTGACAGCAAAAATAACCACAAATCACACAACACCAACAAATATAACATTTACCTCGGCCACCGTGCCTCGGTTATGACACATATCTCGCTGCGGGTCCCACGTCTTGGTCATTTTGTCCTGATTAACGAATTAAACGTGTATTAATTATTGGGCCGTGACACGGTGAACCCATGCAAACGTCATTTACGTATCGAGATGGACAAGCCGCATCACGTACGTATCACGAGATGGACAACCCGTATCACGCACGTATCTCGAGGTAGACAAATGATGTAAAAGACACGCACGTATATGGACGTGGACAACTCATGCAAACGCCACGCATGTATCTCGCGGCAGAGGAGTCATGCAAACGATGCGCATGTCGAGGAGGCCGACTCATGCAGCCTCATGCAATTCATGCAAATGTTACGCACGAATTTGGAGGGGCCAACTCATGCAAACGACACACACGTATCTGGCGGTGGACAACCCTTGGCAACAACATGCACGTATGTCGAGGTTGACAATCCATGCAAACATTATGCACGTATATCGAGGGGACAACCCATGCAAATGACACGCACGTATCTGGCGGTGGGCAACCTGTGCAAAGAACACGAACATATCTCAAGGTTGACAATCCAGGCAAACGTTAAACACATATCCCAAGGGGGCAACCCATGCATATCTACTATAAACCATGCCACACAATTGTGAGCATAAGAAGAAATTTGTAGATGAAGAACTGTAAATGCCAAAACCACGTTATATATTTGTGTAGAATTTAAAATTAAAGTAATAAAGAAGTTTTGAAATTATGATTTCATTCCAAAAAAAACTTATCATACAGGTTTATCGACGGTTACGTTGACGTTGTTGCTCAGTGATGCAAACCGGACGTGCTCTATGTCGATCGGTGTCAAGGTCCCCCCCACACCAACAAAATGACCCACCCCAGATTCCAACCCAAGCCATCCCCAACTCTTTCTCTCTCACTCTCGCTCTCTCGATCGGTGTCAAGGTCCCCCCCACTCTCTCTCTCTCGAACTATCACCAACTCTCTCTCGCTCCCCCAACCCTCTCCCTCTCTCCGTCACCGTACTCTCTCTCTCTCTCTGGTCTCCCCCACTCTCTCTCTCTCTCTCGGTCCCCTAACTATGTCCCTCCCTCCGTCACCGAACTCTCTCTCTCTCTCTCTCTCTCTCTCTCTCTCTCTCTCTCTCTCTCTCTCGCTCGCTCTCGCTCGCGGGTCCCCCTCCTCTCCGTCTCTTCTCTTCCTGCTCTCTCATCCCTCTGGTTCGTCCACGTGGTTTCGGTCGCTACTCTCTTCTCTCCACCTCAGCTGGTCTCTCCGCACCGGCTCCTCTGTCGCTGCTTGGCTCTCCGGCTCCTCTCTCGCTGCTTGCTCTCTCTCGCACCAGACTCTCTCTCGCGACTCTCTCGGTTGCTCCACCCCACCAACACCCACCTTATAAAACCCCCCAGGAACCCTAACCCTCTACCCCATAGCCGTATATCCTAGCCCGAGAACGCAGGGAATATATTCCTTGCGTTCTAGGGGAAGACGATATCACGCGCATGTATGTGTCACGGGGGTACGGTACACGAATAGCGCATTCGGAGAATGCGCCATTCGTGTACTGTGGAAACCGACGTGGCGCCCACGTGGACCTCACGTGGTTAAAATGTTACACTAATGGCGCATTCGGAGAATGCGCCATTTCCAAATGCGGCATTAGTGTACAGGATCGCTCCACATGGCGTACACGCAGACGCCATGTGGACGACACGTCAACAACAACCTCAAACTAATGGCGCATTCTCCGAATGCGCCATTAGTTTAAGGGGACCGATCCACGTGGACGCCACGTGGGTCGGTCCCTAACACACGAATGGGCATTCGGAGAATGCGCCATTCGTGTATTTTTGCCCCGCCACGTTGGACACTAATGGCGCATTCAGAGAATGCGCCATTAGTGTTAAATATTTGCCCCACTAATAACACATTTCCATAACCCGATTTACCTTATTTTTGTAATAAAAAGTAAACTCAACTTATTTTACTAATTTATTTTATTATTAACAGTACTTTTGTAATTTTTCCAGTGAATCGAGATTCGCTGCATGGATTGTGAGCCCGATGTGCCACATGAACCAACGACAATGATGGATTGATCAATGGAAGTCGTCTTAATTGCAAATCAATGGAAGTCATCAATGGATTGATCAATGGAAGTCGTCAATGGCAGATCAGTCGTCTGGAAGAGAAGCTCCTTCCTGCTCGATAAAATGGAAGTTGAAGATGCTATGCTCGATCCTTCGTCTCTCAATGCGAAACCCTAGCCCCACTTCCCACTCTTTCCCCCTCCTTCCCTCTTAATGAAATAGCAGCCTTGCCCCTTTGTTCGTTTTAATTCGTTACTCCTTTATACCCTGCTCCTTTTTCGTTTTCATTCGTTCCTCTTGTACGAGGCTTTTAGGTCAAACAAATAACTTTATTATTTATTATTTATTATTTTTTTAAATCGGTAGTTTGTGTTGGGTTGTAAATAATCTGGGTTCTTAGGATGGAGTTCGCGAATAATGGTAATTAGAACCCTTTTTAATGTGTACCTAAAAAAAAAGCTTTAAAAGTCATGTTTTCTTGTAGTGGTTGTAATTTAGGATTGACAGGATGTTAGGTTGTTAGAGTTGGACAAATCTTGTCCATACACATGTACAATATCTGTAATCTCATTCACTCTATACATACATCACTCAACTCACACTTTCAGAGTGTTGTGGTTTTGATATATATATATATATATATCTAAGTTTTTGTTGAAAAAAATAAAGGTATAAGTTTGATGGAAACTTATGAGTTTGACGGTTAATTTTCTTAATTTGTTTTTGTATTCTTTTAATTGACAACTAAATCTTTGTTTTGTGTGGGATAATATTAATTAAGCAGACATTTCTCTACCAACAAAATAAACACATGTACATATATAATTAGACTAATAAAGCATTGATTAGGGGCGTAGAGAAGATTATGTCGTGGTTAGTGGTACGTTAATGGTGAGACCTTTCCAATAATATGTCCCCTTCACAACAAGCCCTAATCATGTAAGCATTGATAATCATATAAGCTTTTATAGCGCTTGGCCTAGATAGTGAAGGGCCACCTAATCTCCTCATTCTAATAAGTTAATAAGCTAAACCACTACAATTAGTGTATCGATCCGTATTTTTAATTCGTTAATTAGGTAATTTGTCAATAAAAAAAACAAAATGAAATAGGGCAAAAACCTTATCTCATACGCACAATACAAGGAGGGGAGACCCCTCCCTTTTCGTGTCCTCTTTGCGTGAGCACAAGGGCGGACGACGCAGTCCCGGCTAGCCGTATACGACAGCGAAGAGCAGCGGCTCCGGGGAAGATGTGACGCAGGCGGTGGCACGGCTCGGAGGAGCTGTTGGAACGGATGCCAGTCGAGTAGCGAGGACGAGCGGGCGCGGCGGAGCTCCAGCTCACGGGCAGCAGCTAGGCGCGGTGGCGCGTTGACAGCTCCGACGGTGGGTGGCTTCACTAGCGAGGGTTTGGCGAGCCTCCAGCACGACGGAGCTATGGCCGACGCTGCACCAACAGTCGGACGGACGGTCGGCAGCAGCGGCGAACTAGCAGCGCGGACGGCGGCTCGCGGTGCGGCGACGGGCCATCGAGGGGAGACGCAAAGGAGATCGCGAACGAGCAGCAGCGGCGGCGGTCTGAGCTTTGACGTGGATGGCTGGACGGCGACGCGGCTCTAACAGCGGCGCTCGAATGGCGTGGCGCCACGACGACGTTGTTCGGAGAAAGGAAAACAAAGAGAGATCCTTTGCTAGACATGAAAGCTCGAAAATGGAATTTGAGTTGATAACTCCTTGCTATTCGATTTTCGTATTCCGGACCTTCACTTATCAATTGGTTTATTTACAGTCTTTTATATTCATGCGTTTCTTGTTCCTTTCTTTCTATCTGCATGAACTAGACTGATTTATTTATTTTGAAATGTTGTATATATGTCCTGCTTGGCGTTACTTACCTGGGCTCGTCATTCTTGTGTTTGATGGAGTGCAGATCCACAATCCAACAAGGGGAAGGTCTCCGACTAGGAGATATTATTTGAGGATACCGGAGTAGTTCGTACCACTTGTTTTACATATGTGATTCTTTTGTAATATTAGATATACTTGTTTTGAAACACTGGAAGTTGGGCTTTTGAGAGATTTTTGGGCATGTACATCTTGTGTTTACTCTCCGCTGAATGTTCATTGATGATGATATGTATATTCGGGGTTTTCACACTTTAGGTTGTCTTAACTTGTGTCTTCGAGGTTTTTTAGTTAGTTTGAGGTTTAATTGCTTCCGCTATAACTATGATAACTTACTAATTGATTAACTTAACTTTAATTGCTTGATAAATGATAAATGATAAAGGAAGGCTGACTAGGCTTGCGTGACTCAGCGAGATGGGCTCGGGGGTCCATGTAAGTCTAGGCCGGGCGATGCCCAGTTTAGGATTGTGGAACTGGGGCCATCACAATTAGAATCAGATTTTGGTTTTATCCTACATGCTTGTGATAAATTAGATATAATCAAACAACTAAATAAAATTATCGCACAAGATGGTTGTTATAGTAGACAAATCAAATTTTAGGTGTGCTAATTTTGATATGAGCTTTTCCCTATTAAAGCTAAAGAGAAGTGACACTCTATACTTAACCCTTTTACAAGGCTGGCTCTGACATTTTTAAGGCTTAGAACGACATGTAAAATGAGGTCTTTTATATTCTTTTTTTGATTAGAGGTCTTTTATATTCTTGTTTTCTATAAAAAACTATTTGACTTAATCAAATTATTTTTTATATGCTTACTCTATTATTAGAATATTTATATAGTTTTATGAACTGCACATTTTCTTTTTATATAGATAGTTTTTTTTTTTTGAGGAAAGGGTGCTTTAAAAAAAATAATACCAATATATAAATTGTACTATGTGTATTTAAAGATAATAATCAATATGGATAATAGAAAAAGTTAAGCAAAAAGTTAATTATTTTTTATTTTATAAAAACTATTTTGACTCAAGTGGGAATCAAACTCACGACATCTTCAAACCTCGCCTTTTAGCAAGTGATGTCTCTACCATTATATAATGCTAATTTTTTTTGGGGTTATCTTTAAAATTTTAATCAAAACATCGATTAATTTTTTTTAAAAAAGAAAATGTTAGCTTTGTTAATTTATTACAAGTAATTGCACAAACAATCATACTGTTCAGTTTATATGTATACTATTAATATATATATATATATATTAATCAAAACGATAGTTGATTTCTAAAAAAAAAGTGTAGATTTTATTAATTTATTAGAATAAGAGGGTAATGAGATTTAACGGGAGAGGAGGTACTTCTTAAAGAGAGAGAGATTGATATAAGTGGGGCCCACATAATGGGTCGCATAACTGTAGCCATGTATGGCGACATGCATATAAGTGATGCCCCTCCTCAACGTTACATAATTATCGAGCCAACCATGCACACCGAAAGATAAACTTAGAAAAACCCATAAAGACATATATACTATAGTACAACATTAGCAAATTTAGGGGTCTATCCTGAGGTGGGGGCCTGGGGCGGTCGTCCGCCGCGCTCACCCCCTGAACCGACCCTGCCCTTTTAAAAGATATTTTTGTTTCAAAAAGTGATCCCGATGTTATTGAAGTGCAAATTCCGAGACAACGAAATGTTTTTTGTTATAATTTCAAGATTTCTAGAGATATATTTATAGGAAATGAATACAGAACCAACCATTGCTTTCGTGTAGTAGTTGATAGTGGTTGGGACATATTAGTTGTAGGAGAATGCTAGCGTAACTTTAGTCGTGCACACACTTGTGCGGGTCCTTTTGATAGATGTGTGTGCACACACACACATCTGGGTGAAAATGAAGGGACATGCACACGTGCGTGCCCGACCTAGACGCCCGATGTGTGTGTCACACTAGCTTTTTCTCTAGTTATTCACTTGGACTTTTATGAGGTCTTTTGTTCAAATCTCTTAATTTTATGAGGCAAGTTTTTGTAGGGTGGAGTGTTTCGCATTGGGGTACTTCTAAATACCACAATATAAAAATAAAATAAAATAAAATAAAGTAATTAATGAGGGAGACATGAATGAATTAATGATTATATAGTCTAATTACATCTGATTTTCTAATTTATATCAAGATGATATTGCTTGCCCACTTCCATTATAATTGTCTTTTCACACTAAAAAAGTGTAATTATTGGAACAAGATAAATATACATGAGATTAGATGAGTTAATTACTTAATAATAATTCAAAAATGGAGGAACTACCCATAATTCCAAGAAATCAAACATAAATTATATTATCTTCAAATCATTGAATTCAATGAATCTTTACAAAAATAAAAAAAGGAAAAAGTTGTTCATGAGGTTTTTAAATGCAGAATTGATTTATGCTCCCACATGCATAATACCAGTCTCAATCAATTTTACACATAAGGTTGAAAGTGTTACTCACTTGGGGCGCAACTGCGAATGGGCTAAGACTTTGGGCCATAACATTTTCTTTTTCTTTCTTTCTTTTGGGCCCTTCAATTCTGCTACGGTATTAATTTGAGACCAACTACCTACCTTATGAACGACATAGACTCCTAACTTTTAAGTGATCAACTTTGCCACAACCTTTTGCTTGATTAATTACAATTAAAACTTCAATTTTCGGCTCATTAATTTGGGATGGTCCATTCTAACCTTTACTAAATTGTTCAACATGAGTCATGGCTCTCATGATTGTCTTATGACTTATGAGACAATATCACCAACAATATCAACTGTTTTTTTTTTTTTTACTCACGCTATAGGCATCCGAATGTCGACTAAGGGCAACCCATTTATTTGAATTAATGTTGGTTCCAATTGAAAATGATACATTTGCCCCTTTCAAACTCACTAACTTGCCCACATCCCTCCACATTCTCGTGCACCCCTCTGTGTTCACCCATCATTTTCCAACGGAGATCAATTGATCCGTCGCCACCCCAACATCAATTTTGTCCATCAAAGAGTACACACTAGCCTCATAAGTCTCAATTCCATGATTTTTAAGTGTTGAAACCACTAAATTTGGAGTGTTTTGGTGTGAAAAATAGTGATTTGAATAAGTTTTGGTTTTATATTGCAAGGTTTGTTAGATTCGACCATTCTTTGGGTGTTTTTGAAGTCAAATGGTTGAAGAAAACGCAAGTGAGGTAAACGCGATGCACAAAGAGTCGATCATCTAGCTTGGGTACTTAGTGGCCTTTTAAGGTCGTTCATGTGCTTAGGCTGGGCTTTTGGTAAAGCTCACATACTATGTAACAACCCTTATCCTAATTAAGGAATTGTTCAGCTTGAAACCCTAATTAAACCAAGATACACAAACCAGACTTAACTAGAGTCAGATTTTATTGGCGCCGTTATTCGAGTTATTTTTAGACTCGGACGCCAGCTCAGAACCACGTGGATGCGTCGAATAGGCTAGGACACGACTGAGTGAGCATAAATGGTTATTTTCTGTCAATTGATTGAATATACTGTAGTGTTTAACTTGAATAATTCTCATATTACATTGCATGTGTGAGTTAATTTGAAATATCGTGTAAGGATGTACGATGGGACTTCACCTCGTAATGCATGTCGACATGGGTATTAGATAGGCGAACAACAGGTACACTAGAAAACACGACGAATTCATGAAAACTCGACTAATTAGATCAATTAAAGCGAGGAATATAAACATAGGCTAAGTCAAGTTAGATGAAATAATAAGTTATGGTGTGTCTCGGGATGCGTGTTGAGACGCAGTGAAGTCTAATATCCGGCTAAATGAGGGTTGAATCTAATGAACCACAAGTTGTTAAGTGTCCCATTAGAGTCATTATAATGTGTTGGACAGCTCAAACTAGAGCCATTGATGCTCCTAGAGATTTGTGCAAGATCATCAAGCTATATAAAGGAGTGCTAGTTGGATTTTTGAATAGACAACACTATTTACTTGCAAAGCTGAATTTTTGGACAACAAGGGAGTGCTTTGGAGGGCTAAAATTAGTGATTTGAAGCTATAAATACAAGCATTTTATAGCTATAACCAAAGTGATCATCTTTTCTATGAAAATGAGCTTTAAAATTTGGGTTTTGATTCAAAAACGAATTTCTAAGTCTACTCATTGGTTTTCTGAGTCTCTTTATTAATGGAGAGTTCATTATGTTCACCAATTTAAGGATTTGAAACTAATTTTTCAAATGGATTGTGTTCTTGAAGTTTCTTGATGCATGCATAATAAGTTTTTAACCTATCCTCTGTAATATGAGCATAAATTTGTCATACAAACTCCAAATAGGGCAGATCATATGCTGTTGGAAAGCTTACTCAGAGACGAATAACTTTTGTCTCTATCATATTTTTGAAATTCAAACTCTTTCTAGCTTAAAAATGCTCTGCAATCAAGCAGTTGAAATGCTATTACAAGTTTTTTATAAATGAACTTTGACAAGGCATTACTCTCTCAATTCTTATTGAATTGAGCTCATCTTTTAGTATGTTGTTGTTGGGTATCTTAGCTGCCTTGTGACTGAAGATTATAATTTTTAAAGCTATAAATTGGGAAAAATGATTTTTACAAGATTACTAGTCGGATTTGGTTTTTTTAATGTGTGTACAGATTGGGGCACGCTAGACTGTATCACGTATGGCCAGGCCCTCAGTGAATGGCAATTTGAGCTGCTCTCAGGCGTACATGTTGGTAAGACCATAAGGACTAAGGTGATGGGCCAATGGAGGGGTTGGAGAAGCCCACTAGAGGGATCCTTTGGTCCGAAGTATGCTCTAATATGCTATACGTCACACATTTGTTGGTTTTATCATTGTTATTATGTTTATCGGTGTTATCTCATGATTCATCTAGTTTCATTGTTGTTAATTACGCATGTGTTGAGTGACAACTGTTTATTACCGCATGTTTATTTAACTGTATTATTGGCTTATATTATTAAATGCTCGATGGTTTTCATTAGGAGTTTAATCACTAGAATCGTCATCTGTATTTTTTGGGATGACCGAGTGTAGATTCGAGTACAAGCAAAGGCAAGGAGACCTTGGGCGACTATCTCTGATTGCCTTCAGTTGGGGACCTATTCATACATGTTTACATTTTGATATTTTGTTTTATATTGGGTATTTGGGAGATTTTTAAGAAACATTTATGTGAATATGTTAAACTTTGTTGTCTTATATACAGAGTACTGACTTTCAGGATTTCCACGTAGTATTGATGCTCTATATGACTTGAAAGTTATACATACCCATGTTTTTTTAAGACTTTCGCTGATCAAATTATATAACTCTTTAAAACACAAGCCATTAGTATGTTTAATTGTAAGGCGCATAAAAAGCTAATTTCACAACCGAATATTTGAATGATTTAATGATGAATTAACTAGTTAGCACGCATACCGAGGAGGTTGACATGGCAATGGGCGACATCAAAGCTGCGAGACCCACGAAGTAGCTCACCCCGACGGCCTCAGGGTGCGGGGCTGCCACAGTCAACATCCACACTTTAGTTCCTGATAAATACAATTGTATATCAAATGTCGACAGAAAACAAATGATAAACGCAGTGAAAAATTTAAATCTTTCCTCGATACTCTACATGATATACAAAATTAGATTAAACCGGAATAAACATCGGTTATGCAAAACTTCCAAACCTTTGTAATATTACAAAACACCGGTTACACACACACACACACACACACACACACACACACACACACACACACACACACACACACACACACACACACACACACACACACACACATATATATATATATATATATATATATATATATAACAAGGATGAAATCATTATATCGAAAAGAAGATCAAGAATGACACGTATCGAGCGTGTACAATAAATTCTCCACCTTTATTATACTATTCTAATTTTGCAGTAATTGTAAGTAGGTCGTCTTTACATGGATTCTGTAACTTTTTTAGTCAAAAGATTTTTATTATTTTTGTTTTTGTCACTAATTGCTAATTAATAATTAACTTAATTAACACAAATCAAAGTCACTAACATTCAAAGCAATCCGATTCAATAATATATAAATATATAAACAAATATCAAGAATAATAAAACATCAATCCGTTTTGCATCCAAACATGTTACTTCAATCAATATAATCATGAGCATAATTTATAAAGTATCATAGATTATTACACTCTAATCATAAGTAAGTAAACAACCTTTAGCAAGCCATTTGTTATCCTTATACTGGTGGAAAAGCCACGTTTTAATTTTATTGAGCTAACCCCTTTATTTACATAAAGACATTAACTTCACGCAATAAAACCGCATTATACTTTATGAATACTTCAAACTACTAAATCTAACATCTTCAGAAAAGCCACTTCAACATTAGATTTAGATTTCAAATTCACCTAGGACATCTAAACGGTAACGCCTTTCAAACAATCCTAGTTACTACTTTAAACTAGATAATGAATCCAAATATCACAATACATATTTGCAACTATGCATACAATATAAATATCATGATTGAAATCAGTAGATAATAATCTATAAAATTAGCGAATCAAAAAATACGATTGGTTTAAAGAATTAAACACATATTCATCTCATCATAACTACATAGCAAAACAGATCTAGTTTATGTTCAGACTTTGTTTACATCAACTAAATACTCATTCATAATCATAAATAATATTGTAATAAAGTAAATACAAGACATTAATAAAAATATCTCTTAATTGAATACTTGAATCTTCAAAAGTAATGAAAAGCAATAAACAATAATACTCAACTAAAACTTCATAAAACTAGTAAATATGGCTCCAAGAGCAATCAAGGGCTTCTTGGGCAATTGATTTCATAACCTTAAAGTTGTATTTATAGTATTTTAGGTAGTAAACAACCCAAACTAATTCAAACTATTCGTTGTTATTTAAAATCCACAAAACCAGGTCCATCGATTTAGGGTTAAGTGGAATTACCGAGTAAATCCATAGAATTGAACTCCCTATTTTCACCGATTTATGTAGCGATTCCTACACATCAGGAATCGCTGAGGAATCTCTAGCTATAATTTCCATTTCCTTCATTTGTTGATGATTCTTTGCGTACAACTTCCATTCGATAAAATCCTTCACTTTCTTCTTTTTTTTTTACTGAATTTCTTCATATATTCGAATTACACACCGTCTCGTCATCACATGTCACATCAGTCTTGTGGGCCCCACTTCATGCCTCGGGATCCGTGCAACATGTTTTTCGATGTAAATCCAACATAGGACTATCATATATGCATTTCTCATCATTTTCACCACTGTTTTAATTATACACCTTAAAAACCTGAAATAGAAAAATATAAGATATTATGACCATATTTTAGAGACTTTACCTCATAAAACATACTAAAATGTCCCATAAAATATGTAAAATTTTTTGACTTATGAAAGAATCATAAACCTTCTCTGTCTCACAGTTGTAGCGCTCGTCGGTAATCCAACAATGTTAATTGGGGTGAGCGCTTCAACTTGCTTAGTAAGTACGGATTCACAAAGCTATCAACAATCCATATAATATTCAAGAATGAAATGCAATGGCAATATGAGCAATCATAGATAATAGGATATTAAAAAGCATATAATCAATATATATATATATATATAACGAATGCTAGTCATTCAATCATTTGCTAATAAACTATGATTTATCGCCCATTTTGTAAAACTAGGATCAATTATCCATCAATTACAATATCTTCATAACCTGACCAACTAATTGCGCGTATGTGCTGTTTGACCACTTGTCAGTGTCCAAATGGTTCTATCCTCAACCCTCTAGTGAATGTGTAATCTATGTAACCTATCTAGCTAAGCAAGATTTAATATATAGGCCGAGAACGAAACCCATCTCCTATACAACATATCCTTAATCCCAAGATTTACTCCTGCCGATTACAACATGCACTTTTTTATATTCAAAGATATCACAGTGTACATAGCCTCCATTTGAGTCTATAAACTATATATATGAACTAAATATACTAATAGCCAGGAATAGTTGATAGATAAACGAATCCATAGTTACCTCGAATTGTGTCTCCTAGTCTCGTTATGCTTTCCGAGTCTCCTAGGGACCTCTCGAGTAAATCTATACCAACATAAGTTTATTTAGGTCAATTTTGATTTTAAAATAGTCCTAGCATGATTTTAGAAATCCTGTGCAAATTTCGTTCAAATCTATTAACCAAACCCAAGTTTTCAATTTTTTGTTTTTGACAACAAAGGCCATGTCGTGGGCATGAAACCCATTGTGCCAAATGGACAACAACTTTCAGGATTTGGTGCCGTAGGTTTCATGCCCACGACATCGTTGACGGCGTCATTTCTTGCAACATCTATTTGGGGTTGCCCTTCTTCTTGGCAACTCCCACAACTTCCTAGATCCATTAGACACCTCAAAACAATTCTAGACCACACAAGAGAGTCCAAAAATGGTACTTACCACGTTCCTAATCCTTCCGAAAACATCAAAACTTCATTTAATCTCTCCATTAAATACATAAAATCCTAGCATTTCATGTTGAACTTATTAACTATAACAACAATAACCTCGACGATGGGAACCCCCTCGATCACCAACCATGACGTGAGGTTCTAATGAACCTATCTCATCACCATAAATGACTGAGGGAGAAGACTAGTGTCATCTCAAACTTAAACCCATCAAAACCCTTGAAGAACAAACCAAAAGTAAAAGGAAGAAAATGAACTTACAACTGGCTTATGTTCAGCCGAGATGATCACCACACACATGGCTGAACAAAGTCTTATCTAAGCTTCCTAGCTCTTCCTCTGTTCTTTTTCCTCGACTTTATAAGCCCTCGGTTTCTCTCTTTCTCTCTCATACAACAATGCAAATCGATTGAGAAGATGGGACTAATCTCATATTCATTTCCTGAATTAATAAGTTAGATCTTCCTCGAGATTCACAACATGAAATCTTAAGGTAGATCTAACATTCCACAAGCCTACAACTCAACTTGCTAGATGAGTGATACCTCATCCACTTTCCATGCCACCACTTATTTCTCATATTTCACTTGATCAACCTCTAGATCTATAACGGCCCAAATTTCTAACCCTTATTTTATTCATAATCAGGATCACGGACCTGTGACGTAGGACCTACTGATTGATACACGGACTGACGTTAGCGTGTGGCCGAGGTATATTATATATTTCTTTGGTGATTTTCTAGTGTGTATATGTGTAGATTATTAAATCACATTTCTATTTATTATTTATAACCGTCAATACGCGAATGGGAACGCACTCGAGATGCATGCAGGGATGAAAACCGGGTAGAGAGTGATTGATGAGTTTTTGATTAAGATGTACACATATTAATGAAATTAAAAACATATGTATTAAATCATTTTTATTATGGTTCACAAATCAAATATATTATAGTACCTACGTGTGACTGCCCCAGCCCCACAAACTGGGCCCCGCCCGGCCTAAGCATAAGTGGACTCATTCAACCCCCCGCAAAATAAACACATGCCTAGTCAGCCTCTTTTCCATGTCATTCGATCATTAGTTTCTTATTAAGTTCGTCATTTACTTTAAACAAGTTTTAATAAATAGCAGCGGTCGTTAGTCATTTTAAAACAACTTAAACAATTAATGACTAAGAGTTGGGACAATCATAACGTGGAAATCCTATAAAAATAGATTTCATGTACATGCATCAAGTGGGAATCAATATAATACATTGATCACGTCATCATGTACATGTATCTCGAGTCTCACAACCCATAATATCTATAAATATAACAAGAAACAAGTATAGTTCATATGTACATCTAAAATATCAAGAAGAACCAATGGTAGTAGTAGAGAGGAGCTGCCTCTAAGGGAAGCTCAGAGATAATCGCTAATCATAGGCTCCTTGCCTCTGCTACTAGAGGGACTTGCAATTGTCACCAGTGACGGAGACAATCCCAGTGAGTAAATCCAGCAGAAACTCAACAATATTTCAAGATAGTAAAAGGAGCAACTAAACAGACCATTTTTTTTGCTAAATGTACCCAATTACTCAAGCATACCCTGATTTTGCTAAACGTACCCCACTTTTACTTTCATAAATTCGAGAAATATCCTTTCTTACCCCATGCCCTAGAAGTGAGGAAGTGTCGCCCGCGGGTTTCGATCATACATGGCCATGACCTCTTTAGAGATCTCGGTCGGCTTACGCCAAGACATCTGCAGAGGTCGTCTTGGTGTTGGTCTATGTGGGAGCCTATCGAAACCTTTAAAGAGTCTTAGACTTGTGTGACCGAGACTTCCTAAGCGGTCTCGGCCTTGTGTGTATGAAACCCACAGGCGACAAGAACGAACAAAAAACATTTCAAAACTCCAAAAAATACGTGAAACCAACAAAAAAATTAGTAAGTTTTGCTCGGAATCGCTTGATATTCTCAATTTCATCGATATTTTGTGTCGAAATGTGAAATTCAAGATCCAAATCAAGAGCCCTAAACCCAAACACCGCTACTGACTTAAAAAAAAATCAAGAAAACCTAGAAATCAACATGAAAATGTTGGGTTTTGGGATTCATACACAGCGAAAAACTCAAAACAATTTTGAAAAACACATCAGGACCGAAAATAAGTTCCATTAAACTAGATCTACAAAAGTAAACTATACCTTAATCCGTGATTTCCTTATCTAATTGTTCGATCTCCAAGACGTTCAAGCACCCGTCCTCTATCAGAAATCCACACATGAACACTGACCACAATTTGGAGTGCCAGCCCCAAGAAAGATTGAAAACGTTTTTCTTTCTCTCCTAAAATCCAGAGAACTCGAAATTTGCAAAACTTCCCTTTCTTTTAATTCCAAAAATATTAATTAAAATATTTTTTTAATTAACTCGGGCCCACCTCTAACTTGATATCATATCCTAATCCAATTAGAATTTGTTATATATATCACCTATCTTATATGATTTGTAATTCTCATCCGATTACAAGTATATCTCCCATCTAATATGAATATACTAACATATAACCACAATGGGATATATGAGCAAAATCAATTTCGATTCTTATTCATAGGAAACAAGCAATTGAATCAAGAAACGAAATAGTAATCATGCATTCAACACCAGAATCATATTAAATTAATCATGCTAACCTAATCATGATTTCTATCATGGAGACATACATAATTATTGAACAAAAAGAACTATGTGTCCAACACAAGAATCACATTAACCTAAACATGACTTCTACAATGTGAACATACAAAATTTGAATTGTTATATATTAAAACATATGTTAATTGAAATATTCTATATATGAATTTTATCATTGAACCAAATCATGCATATGTATCAAATACATGAATTAACAACATGCTTTAAAACCAATTCTTGATAACAATTATCACAGAACCTATATGCACATCATATATATACATTAATCGAGATCATGTTTCCACACATATGTCATACATACATCAGAGAAAACATGCACACATTTAATAGAACCGAGCCTAAGGCTTTGATAACACTTATAGGTTTTGGGGTTCATACGCAGTGAAAAATCCAAAACAATTTTTGAAAAACCCCAACATGACCGAAAATAAGTTTCATTAAACTAGATCTACAAAAGTAAACCATATCTTAATTCGTGATTTACTTCTCTGATTGTTCGATCTCTAAGGCATTCAAGCGCCTGTCCTCTATCGAAAATCCACACACGAACGGTGACCACATTTTGGAGTGCTAGCCCCAAGAGAGATTGAAAAAGTCTTTCTTTCTTTCCCGAAATCCAAGGAACTCAAAATTTGCAAAAAATGATTTTTTTTTTCGTTTTAAGGTTTCAACCTCTATTTATATGTGTAGATAAGCCCTCACTTAAAATCCTATTCGTAATGCAACTATCATATTTAGGCAGTTGAAACAAATTACACATACGCCCTATTACTAAGTTATCATATAACAAATCGTAAGGGATTTTATGTCATGAGTTTTATCATATAAAATTCATTACTCTAGACCAATTGAAATTGCGCAAAGCCATTCTTTCTGTGCGACCCAATAGGTTCATGCGACGTTGGCAGTGAAACAAAATCATTTTTGTGCACAAGTCATTAGCGGTCTCTACCAAGGCATTATGACTACCTAAGTAGCATGAATAACAAAATTGATACAACCTAATGAATAAAATATATCATATCCTTTTGTCGTGCGATATCATTTGATTAAACATAATGCATGGAAAGTCATCCTTAATGTTCAATTGTACTAGTCTCGATCTTTAGGTAAACTTAAAACATCCAAGTGACGTTGATCATATCAATTCACATGGACTTGACTATTATCAGTCTATCATATCGAGGGATCCAGTGAAATTTCTCTATACGAGAGTGACAAATTCTATCTTGATTAAACACCTTCACATATTTTTCATATGGTAACTAATCACAATCTTTATAATCGTCTCGTTGAAGACAACGTTTGATTGTGTCAAATTACCATGCTCATAATATTGAAGTCTATGGTAATCTCAAGTCGAAGGACTAATGATGTACCTATTATGAGTAACACCTATGACTTAATCCATGTGGTGTTCTCATAGTGGGTCAGTCCAGTACCTTGTTCCCATAACAAGTACTTATGATCTCGATTCGTATCCTTATATGCATGACCATCACATGACCATAAATCAAGATTCACACTAGCCTTAATTCATTATAGTTCCCAATATAATGATCGACTTGGGACATTTTGGATATTTCAACAAATACCCATGGATCTTACTATAATGTAAATATGCAATTACTTATAATAAAACAACAAATGATAACCACAATTTTTTAACTAAATTCATAAGCGAAAAAATGTTTGTAGATTGGCTTAGGGCACTTGCCCCAATAGAAAATAAGTGGGGAATACACCCACTATGTCGAATCGATGTAGTTTCGCTCGAATTTCATCGAATTTGGGCTGAAAGTGAGAGCTTTATTTGAAAGAAAGGTGATTGGGGTATGTGCGAGTGGGGTATGAGTAAGTAAAAACCCTTTTATATAGAGGGGTAGCTAGGTCATTTCACACATGCATTAATTTTTTTAAAACTGATGTCTGTTTAGAAAAACCTGAGGTCCTTTAAGCTGCTCCCATAATAAATGACAAGCTTATAGATCATGCGGGAAATGAAGAAATATTAAATAAAGTAGTAAAGTGCATGATAGATGGACTAGGACAATCAACAATGAATACCGAGTGACCCATAAGCAAAATATAAGGATAGAGCGGTTTATGAACTTTACACCAGCAAAAGGTGTAACTGCAGAAGTTGGTACTATAGATTGAAGTCTCATGAGCCATACCAATTCATTCAACATCGCCAGCTTTACCCAAGCCGTAGTCCGAGAGAGTTCCAAAGGAGGCCACAATGTGATGACCCTAATTCCTACAACCAGGGCCGTAGAGCCTAAACAATTGCCTAACTCCTGGAGATGACCTAGCGAGTCGGGCGATGATATAGTAAGCCTTAACCTGTGGAAATACTATAAGAATATCTATAAATTTACTACTTAGACACATAATAAGTGTGGAATAAAAGTCTTTCGAGTCTAATAGGTACGAAATTAAAATAGACAGTCTTACAAAGTTAAACAACTAGGTTGTCGGTTTCACAAAGTTTACCCATGATAAAATCCCATGTTTATTTCATAAAAGTTCCGAAACCAAATAAATATAAATAAACAACTGTGTAAACGAGAAAATAACTTCTACGCTATGACCTTGCTATTTCCTTTGTCCTGAGTAGCAGCTGAGGTACCTGGAGGGATAAAAGTAGTGGGGTGAGCAATATTTCAACGGGTTCAATAAAGCAAAAGCTTGCTATACCCTCAATCATCCAAGTAATACCTTACACGTAATAACTAGCATGAACAAGGTCATTAACCAATCCTACTATCATTCCCAGCATGAAAGGATAATATAACAAGCATACTATATATTGCAAGATACAAAAAAACAAAGCCCGAATAATATAGTCAACAAGATAATAATGATAATATGAATGCCATAGAGTCAACATAGTGGATGTCCGATATAAAATGTGTGATGCGAAAAACAACTAGCTCTAAAGGTATCAAAATATGATCCTACCTCAATAGATTGGTGTCTAAGCATCATTATGATCATGCCTGCCATAGATTGGCCTTCAAAGGTATCATATAATAGCAAAAGGAGACGACCGATGGCCACCGACTCTCTAGTATGAGGTTCCATTACTATTACTCATTTCAAACATATCTGTTCCACATGCATTCATAAATAGAGAGCTTAAAAGGACAAGATAAAGTAGAAACAACCAGATATATTCAATTTAATTCCAAGCAAGAGATCAGCCATTCACTACTGTGAATCATAGCGTAACTAATAGCATGATATGATTGAAGATAAAGCAAACCCCAATTACCTCGAAGCGCAGCTATCCTATCCAATCCTAACTTGGAAGCTCCTATCTGCTTCTCGTTATGTCTATATTGGTATAGGTTCATGTATGTGTTATTAACATGAACCTATCTCACGTTGTTGGCAATGCCGTGACAATGTTATGCCTTCATCGCGACATTATCGCCGCGACATAAGGTTTTTAGAGTTAGTTACTACTGCCCCGATCCTTGTCTCAGAGTTATATCTCAATAAAACTCAGTAATTTTTGAAAATAGAACCTGTGGTTTTAAATCAGTAAAAATGTCCAGCTCCATCCCAGCACCGCGGGATTACCTATAAGGTGCTGGGGGTAATAGTTGGCTTAGAATATAAAAACTTCAAACTGACCCTAGTGATTTGCCAGTGCCGTACGTTACACGCCGAGATGTTGGGGAATCACTGGAACGACTTCTCCGAATGCCCAAGCAGTGCCTTGGCCAGTGCCTTATTGCATGTAGGCGAGGTGCTGGCGCAGTGCTGGGTACGAATTCAAAATTTCAGATCCGAATCCAAACTCCAAATTTTCCAACAACTTACGCCGACCCCCATAGGTCCAAATCCAATCAAAATAGCCATAACCTCATTGTTTGAAACCACAAGATCATTCCCATTCAATCAAAGAACGTATTCAAAACACAAATCTACCATTAAACATAGATTTCACAATTCCTTTTGAATAAACCAAAGAATATGAAATGGAGATTACCCAAATAACGAATCAAAACATAGGAGTTATCTTCCATCTTAAAACTCAAAGAGAAACCATGATTTCCATCAAAATTGAATATGCGAACCAAATGAAGAAAATTAGAGAAGATGAGACAACTATTTACCTTGCTTTGCGAGATCTTGATGAAAGTTCCCTATCCTCCACCAAATCTATGAAGCAAGTGTTCTAGGGTTCCTCCTTAATTTCTCTACATGGTAAACTCAAACCAAAAGTGGCTTGAAGCCCTACTTGTGGTTTAAACACCTAGTTAATGAGATTAGGTTTTGGTTGACCAAATCACATCCCTACATCTCATCTTGATGGAATTAAGTACAAGGATGATCCTAGAGTCCACCTAAATCCATCCTTCATTGTATTTTACATAAATACCCTTCTGCGTGTTTAGTTATCAATTTGGCCTTTTTCTTTGTTATATTTATTTTACAAGTCCTTTAGGCCTATTTCCATTTACTTAGGCTTATATTCCCACCTAAGTCAACTAAATAGTATATAGTACACGCATTATTCACACCATCTCACACATACTATGCATATCCACCAAATTAGCCTTTATAAAAGGAAAACTTATCCTAATCAAGATTTGGGGTGTTACATACAGTGATCTGGATGCCTGTTACTTATTGAACTTGAATGCCAATTGAGGAGCCATAGTGACCCTGAATGGTCGCATCAAAAGGATTTATACTCGGTAGGAGCCGCGAGAGCTACCCAGACGCTTAACTCATGGGTGATCATAGTCAATTAGGCATAACCACTCAAACACCTAAGCCACTAGGTGGGGAATTAGAGTCCAACAATCTTAGCTTATCATTTCAAAAATAAATAAGGAAAGTGAAAGGAAATAATATCGATTTTCTGACTGGTTTACTTAAATCAATAAACAATAATATTTAAGCTAAGCGTAGCTCCCACACATCCATACTACACCCTTGATACCCAAAACTGACGCTCTAGGCCCCTGGTACCTATTAGAGTTCATTTGGTATGTGTTAGAGTTTATTTAAGTTCGATGATCTCTGTTCATTATAATATTGTCCACTATTAGCCTCAATATTTCTTTCTATTTAACTTAGACCCATTCTTAACTTTAATGTGTCCCAAATAGGTTTATACTAAATCCTTAGGGTCTCTAGTCACTTATTCTTACCATATACGAAGACTTGATGCAAATGAATAACCCTGAGAGACCTCTTTTATTCACTTTAAATACTCCATTGACACTCAACTCGGCCAAAATGCCTAAACTTGGTTTTACAAGGTTGTAGACATTTTCTTTATTGTTTTTATGTATTATTGAATCATCAAAGTCCATTGGAAATAATCTCAAGTTGGTCTAATGCATTGGTTTTCAAAACAATCCTTTAGGGACCTTAAAATAACTTCCAAAAATTTGGTTTTTATGCAACTTGAAATGCAGCTAAAACACTCATAGAAATTTTCAAAGCTCTTAGTGATGGTTCATTGAAGTCTATTAACTTTAAACCAAGGTTTTTGAGTGATAAAATCTTATTAATATGACTAAAAACCAAATTTGAGATTCTAAGTAAAACTTTAAGTCCTTATTTGTAAATATCGATCTCTTATTCGAAGCATGACTTGAAAACTGAGCTAGACACACCAGAAAATCACGAAACTCAGTGGTATTATCCAATAACACATTTTGAGAATTTTGGTTCATTTTCGACACTATTTGATGCTCAAAACATAGTAAGTCGAAAAATCAATTTATTAAGTAAGTAAATTTCGCCTATTTCAAAACCCATTTGGAAAATCATTCAAAACACATCAAAATCACTTGAAACTCTTAAGGGATCTAACTTATAATATTTCAAGCTATTGTGGAGATTTTGGTTATTGTTGGATTAGTGGAGACCCCTGAAAGATGTCCCGACATCTAAACACTTACAAAAGGAATTATCTCTGCAGTCAACTACTAAATGTAAGTCCATTTTTGATAAAGAAGATAACTTAATTTTTAAGAAATATTGATATTAAGTTGTTGTCCTATGTATTAGCTTTCTTAAATGGTAATGTACGCTCATGTCACCTGTTAAACGTGCACAATAATTTCTCGCATTTTACTATTAATTTGTAGTAGTGATAAATGGGATATCGTCTCCACAGGGATTTTTCAAACCTCTTAAGAATTAAGGCTACCCTAAAGTTTTACCAGATTCAACTTGTTTTAATTTAATTAATTTAATTAAATGAGAATTAAACACTTAATAATATACAAATAAAATAAATAATTAATTAAAATAACTAAACTATAAACAATTTAAATTTAATAAACTAACCTAATATACTCAAACTAACAACTCAAATAATTAATAAATCAACGTAAATAAATATCTAACAAACATCTAAACAAACCCCCACTAAATAATGTAATACACTTGGATTGTTTTCAAACACTAAAATATAACATCACTTCATAATATAACTATAATTATTTTATATGGAATCTTGGAATCATTAAGTACTAATTCGTAATAGGTTGATGGCTTTTAGCAAGCCACCGATTTTCCTAAATTCAATGAAAATGTCACATTCTTATTATCATAAATCTACCCATTGGATAAAACGCAACACCGTAGAAATACGATAACATTAAGTTTAATGAAAATCATGCCTAATCTAAGCTAATATTAACCAAAACCACATAATAAACAACTTAGAACACAATCACCTAAAACATATACTCGGAAAATGCCTTATAGATTAATCCTAGTTACTATTTCTATAATTGTTGTCAATAACTATAAACATAGAATTGAATACTTTATATTAAGAAACATATTGGCCACTATGCACTCAACATAAGAAAATTACTAGTTGTAATACACAAAAATAACTTGTTTTAACCATGATCGACGTGTATGAATTGATTTTAGCATTAAGTGCGTGATTCCATAATCATAACTACATAACAATCTAAAGTATATTACACATTTAGAGTTTGTTTAGATTAATTAACTACTCACACATGCTGAAAATAAAAAATGCAAATAAATAATTAAAAGGCATAATGAATATACCTTAATATAAATCAAAGCTCCAATGTATCGTGAACATCAACTAAAATGGATAATAAAAATAATGTAGAGCTAAAAGGAAAGCAAAAGGATAGAGTTATTTTGAAGCTCTCTTGTCCAATATATAGTTCGCCTAATAGTACATATCCTAGTTAAATACAAAATCCTCATATTAATCTAAAAAAACTGTCACCAACCTCAGGAATTTGTCAGCGATTCCTCACGTGTACACAAATCGCTGAGCAAATCACTGAGTTTAGCTCTCCGTGTCCCATTAATTAAACTGCCGATTTCTAGTTCATTCTCCAATTTGTTGTGGATTCTCTGGCATTTTCCTACTACCGATTTAGGTGGCAATTTCTAGTGTTACTCCAAATTGCTAGCTAATCGCTAGGCTTATTTTCCAGTTGACTGTTTTGCTCATCTTTCTATTTTCTTCCATTTCTTTATTTTTCTATTTAAAACCTGAAATCACAAAAACAAGAGAATACCTAGTGTAATATCATCATTTATATATAAAGTCAACCTAAATTACACTATAAAACATGTCTACTTATTGAATTGTCAAATACATCCAAACTTAGCACTTTGTTGTCCAGAGCAAAGGAATAATCTCAATTATATTCTCTTTTTATTCTTTATATACTGATTTCAATCTAATTCATCTTAACTTTAAATAATATAGATTTTAAAATAGAAGTAATCTTCAAATAGAAACATATTACCTACAAGTAAATTTCATTAACAAAGGCCAATACGCAATATAAATTTTCCCAATCTCCACTGACAAGCATCAAGCTTATGATAACTAATATAGAATCTCAAAACACATAAATCACTAGATTAATTTCAATTTTAGAAAATACTTTATAATAGTGCAATAATTAAAATCTATAGAAATTTTGCCAAGATGCCAATGAATATATTGTTTAAAACTTATTAGATTAAGAAATACTTCATTCAACTCAAGCTTCAAGTACTCGAGTTAAATCTTTTCTTCTAAGTGTTTATGAACATCCATTTTTTTCATCTCTCATTTTCTTTCTACTTCATTCTAATTATTTTTTTTAACATATTTCTTTTACTTTTGCTTTTAAGTCCTCGCTCCATTTCCTTTGGACATTCTCACATTTTTTCCACTATAGATTCTCTGCTCCATTTCTTTTGGAATCTATAGGACTCTCTATATATTTATAAACTTTTGTTAATACTTCTCACTATCCACTAATGTTGAAGAAAATACTCTTTCTAACTTATAGATATTCATCAGTTTCTAACCCATTTCTTTTTTAATTGTGGCATAATAGCTTTCTATATATACCATAAAAATACTTAATCAATAGTCTTTTGTATCACATGATTCTTAAAAATCTGTCTTGTTCATCTTGTACTATTATTTCGATATTCTACCTATTATCATGACTAACACAAGGCATTCAATTTAGTGTTCACATCAAGTAGTAAAGTTAGTCAAAAATGTAAAACAAATTTGATTCCTTCTATCATAAAATTCACTTGGGTAGTAAAAATATAACTTCAATTCAAAATCTATTATATATTCATTATCATTCCTACAAAAAATAAAGTAAAATGAAAATCATACTTACTTGAATTTGGAAGAAATCAATTACATCAATTTACTTGAATTTTTGAACTGTTCTTCTACCTTTCTTTATTTTCTTTGCTATCATTGTCATAGTTCACCTAAAATACCCCCAAACTCATTCTAAACTTTGTCTTCAAAGTTTTCAAATGAAGTCCAATTTTCAACATAATAAATATACCACGTGAAGCATAAACGATTTGATATATGTAATAAAAATGTAAATAAAGATGCAAGTATTGAATTCAATAGTTTTCAAATTAATGGAATGCAAAAGAGAACATAAACTTTCATTAACAGAAATTGCACTAAGAGTAATACATTGTATCATTCTATCAGTCATTCCATACAAGAGTAAAAAATTGTTTTTTACACATGGCGTTGTTTAAAAGTAAGTTCATTATCAGCTGCGTCATCTTCATCCATTTCAGCGGAAGGTTGGGAAACATAACTATCAGTTGGGTTGTAAGTCCTATTTGGAAATTGTAACTACAGAGAGGGGACGTTGATGCTTCTCCTTGAATCCTGCAAACGATTATCAAGTCTTCTCTCAGACATAGAATGGAACCGCTGTAAAGTCCTCTCATGCGCTGCTATCATTTCCTCATTGCGATGAATATTCATCAGGATACACATAAGTGAAAAAAATATGGTCCAAAAAAACCCTGTCCTCCTAGGTTGTAACGAAGATGGTGCAGAACTCGAAGCAACATTTGGTACATCCACTCCAGCCATTAATCTTGCTGCTATCTCGCGTCTTCTCTTATCTTTCTTTTGTTTTTGGTTGTGTTTTTCTTCCTTACTTCTCTCACATTTATTGCATTGAATGGTTCTCTTTTAGACTCTGAGTCATAATATCCTACCACCTTTTTCATTTGTTGTACTCCCACATCATTTATGGTCCTATCGAGCAATACATCTAATTCTGTATCGAAACTTACCCCTGCTTTCCTACATAATTTAGTGATCAAAATTAGGAATGGTAATCATTCGTTCTTCGTAGTCTGCATAGCGAACTTCATAGAATTATGTATAATTTTTTCAATATCAATATAACCTTTCTTCATCACCATATGGTACAATAAAACAGCTCTCGGGTTCTTCATTCAAAGGGTTGCTTGGTCGGATAAAAATATGCATCTATAATATAACTCCAACTCTTTGTAATCTTCCTAAAATAGGTGGTTTCAACATATTTCGGGTGGCCTTCGCTATCAAGCGCCAATCCCTCCTCAGAGGTATCTTAAACGCGTATTGGATTATTTAAAAGAGGTAGGATTCCTTATCTTCATTGATGACATTTGGGTAATCCTATTCCGTTCTTTGTCTGTTTTTTGGTAGACTAAAAAATTTATTCAACCTCAAAGATGAAATATTAGATTTCTTCCCTCTAACTACCACTTTGTCCCATTCCCGACTAACATGTCCATTAGCCTAAAATTGTTGTACAATTTCTGAACATTCTCTTTCACCTCTTCTCACATAGTCTCGCAGAAGGCATTCCCATTCGCTATCTTTAATGATGCTCACGATTCGGTCCTCATTCTTGTTCGCATTTTGAATGTCAAACCTTCTCTCAGGAATTATGACTCTTTTTTTTATCACTATAATATCTTATCTGAGCTTTATGTTTCACAAAGAAAGAAGGGTCATAAGGCACCAAGTGACTAGAGTCTGGATTCTCAAAATATTGTTCCTCATCAGACGACAATGGAGATTGTTCCGAAGTTCAGCCCTCCCAGGTCTAGGTTCTCTAATGCTAATTCCAGTAGGTATTATATTCTTTAGGTGGCCCGCGTATTTCTACTTTTGTTTGGGTTTCACTACCCCTTTCCTTTTGTCTTGTTTACTACCCCCACATCTTCCTCTACCTCGTCCCTCCATAGGATAATTCAATTATGATGAAATAGGTAAATAAAAATCTTTTTATTGAAACTCCATAATAAAAAGGTAAGGAAAACAAGTTTATGTAAAGGTTTTAGCGTAAAATTTTGAAAGAGTTGAAAGCGATTCGTATAAAATGATCATATCGACATATCCATGTAAGAAGTATGTATATATTGGAAAGAATTCATAGAAACCCCCAAACTCATTTGAAAACCCTTATTTAATTTGAAAATGTTCATAAAAACCATTTCCAAAAATTATATATGTTTGAAAATATCAAAAATCGATTTTTGCCAAGATATCAAAATCAAAAGGATTGTAAAGTATTGATTCATTACCTTCTTGAGAGTGAATCTCTCATGTAAAATGTTCTACTAACTCCATAGATCCTCTCTCCAAGTTTCAATTTCGAACAAAACACTAAACAAGCTTTAAGTTAGGTGTATGAACTTGGATTCAAAATTTATAGGGTTGAAATGCTCCCAAGCAAGGTAGGATGCACTTAATGAAACTTTAATTCAAGCTTTGAAGTATTGAATCTAGGCAAAACCTATAAATCAAATGAGCGAGTACAAAGATTTTAGGTGTGAAAAATTTTATTATTGGCGATTTGAGGTTCTATTCTAAAAACACGGATTCATGGACAACAAATTGAGGTTTAAGTGAAATTACTGACAAATCACCATTAAAATCGGTGAAAATTGATCTTAGTGGTTCAGTGATTAGTTCAGCGAATCTTAGTATAAAACCAAAATTGTTGAAAAATCGTTGAGTCAATTCTCACTTAAAAACTTACAAACTGTTGACGATTTACCTAACGATTCCTAGTGTTAATTGGTATCGTTGAGTCATTTACTGCTATTTTTCCAATATATTCTATATTTCATTAATTGTCACACATAACAATCATAGTTAAGGTAGAATGATCTGTATTCAATAAGAGGTATTATAAAAATGAGTTTGGACTTTTATTTAAGGAATAATATACTAAATAAATGCTTTATTACTTAAAATAATTACAGACAAATAAGATTCAATTGAAAAAAAACTCGATCATCCCCCTTTCAATTGGGGATATCCCAAAGGATACTAACTATCCTAAATTAAGTAAAATGGAAAGACATTGGCTCGATCACCCTTCCTTACACGAAATTATTTAAGAATAGTAATCCTAAAATACTTCCATTATAAGAGTCAAAAGTTGAGAGAATAGAAAACAACTAACTAATCCTATTACTAGAACTGGAAATAAAGATAGAGTATAGGCTGCCTCCCATAAAATGCTTTTGTTTATAGTCATTGGCTCGACTTGGTAGATAAGATCGCTCGTCGCTTAGTTTCAGCTAGTCAAACCGACCATCATTCGATTCTTCTTAATTTTTGATGTCTTCAGCTTCCTTATCATTCTCAGTGTCTACATAATGTCCTTTAGGGCATTCATCATGATAGGAAGTCTCTTCTTCATAATCATCATCATAGTTGTCTTCGTTGACGTAATCATCCAGAAAATACATATAATTGTTTCCCATCCTAATTATAACTATATGTTGTTCGACATAGAGAATAACTCCAGATGTCTTAAGAAAAGTACGTCCCATCAATATCACATCATCTTTCTCAATCTGTGGTACTACCAAGAAGTTGGTAAGATACTTGAATTGTCCCACTTGCACTGGCACATTCATTGACACCCCTAGTGGAAAGATCTTATTACCATTTTCTTTTTGGACAACGAAAGGTGGTATAAAATCAATCTTCAACTTGGCTTTTCTACACCATTGTTTCGGTAAGATATTCATATAAGATCCCGTGTCAAGTAAAACACTAGAAAAGCTGACGTCATTGATCATTACATGGAGGAAGAGTTTCCCTGGATCATTATTGTAAATTTAAATCATATGTCCTAAATCTTGAAGCTTTAGTTGCTAATCAGTGAATTCTTCTTCCGCCGGCTGCTTCTCTTCTTAATGTTGAACTTCATGTTGCTGCTCTTTCGGTTGCTGCTTCTTCGATTTCTTCTTCTTATTATGCAGTTTCTTATACATCCATAGTGTAATGGTTTCATTCTTAACGGTTTCACCCGCGTGGATCCAGACATTGAACTTCATTTAATTACTTTGCGGACTTTGTTGGCTAGTCTTAAGATTGATGATCTCTATGTCATGTTGATCAAAATTTTCATAATAAGGTTTTAACCTATGACCATTTACTTTAAATATTTGTCCTGTTTCTAAGCTTTCTATTTCCACTGCAACATAAGGTAGTAAATTGACACCAGATAAGGTCTCATCTATCTCGAACAAAGTTTTTTAAGAAATAACTTAAGTCTTGAACAAAAGAGTAAAACTTTATCTCTTATTTGAAAGTTTTTAGAAACTCATTTCTTATCATGAAATGCTTTGGTTTTATTTTATAAATTGATGAATTTTCATATTCATCATTCCTAATTTCTTCTAATTCTTGAAGGCTCAACTTACGTTGGTTTTCTGCCTCATTATAATTCATGTTGCATGTTTATACTGCCCAATAGGCTTTATGTTCTAGTTCGACTGGTAAATGACATGCTTTTTCAAATACTAACCTATAAGGTGTCATGCCTTTAGGTGTCTTAAATGTTGTTTTATATGCCCATAATGCGTCTTCTAATTTAAAACTCCAATCCTTATGTGTCGGGCTAACTATTTTTTCTAGTATTGACTTAATTTCTCTATTTAACGTTTCAGCTTGTCCACTAGTATGTCGGTGATATGCAGTAGATGTCCTATGTGTGACGTTGAACTTAGCAATTAGATTACCAACTAATTGATTACAAAAATGTGAACCTCTATCACTTATAAGTACTCTAAGTGCTCCAAAAAGTGTAAATTTTTTTTATCTAAGGAAATCAATCACTATTTTTGAATCATTAGTTCTAGTAGCTTTTGCTTCTACCTACTTAGACACATAATCTACAACAAGTAAAATATAAACATAGCCATATGATGGTGAAAAAGGTCCCATGAAATCTATACCCCATACATCAATCACTTCACAAAATAGAACATGGGTTAAAGACATTTGATTTCTACATCCTAAGTTTCCAATTCGTTGGCAATTTGGATAAGATTTTATATAAATGAAATAATCATGAAATAAAATGGGCTAAAAGAATTCAAAATTCAAAATTTTACGGGCAGTTCTACGTGGACCAAAATGCCTTCCACATGTATAAGTATGACAATGAGATATAATTGATTGTACTTTTGAATGTTGTATGCATCTTCTAATTATTCGGTCGGTGCAAAACGTCCATAAATATGGTTTATCCCATAGATAGTGTTTAGAATCCTTTTTAATTTTATTCTTTTGAGCTCTTGTTAAGTAAGGTGATAACTTATTGGTGGTAAGATAATTAAATATATAGGTATACCAAAAGCCATCGGTCTTCATATGAAATTAGTATTCATCCGAAAATTCATCCCTTAATGGTATAGGTGGTTCTCCATTCTCTAATCTACTTAAGTGGTATGCTACTAAATTTTTAGCTCCTTTCTAGTCTTTTATAGTAAGGTCAAATTCTTATAGAAGTAGTATCCATATTATTAGTCTAGGTTTTGCATCTTGTTTTGACATTAAATATTGCAAAGCTGCATGATCTGGATATACTATTACCTTTGTTCCTAATAAATATGGTCTAAACTTTTCTAAAGTAAACACTACCGTTAAGAGTTCTTTTTCAGTTATGGTGTAATTATGTTGGGCTGGATCTAGTGTCCTAGAGGCATAATATATAACATGAGATTATTTTCCTACTTGTTGACCTAAAATAGCTCCAACTGCATAGTTACTTGTATCACACATGATTTTAAAGGGTAACGACCAATGTAAAGGTTGTGTAATTTTAGAGAAATCTTTTACAAATCTTTTATGGAATCATTCATGTCTAAGAAATGAACGTATTTCTCTTACCATGATGGGGTAAGGTAACTTTTTCATTGCTTGGATTTTTGCAGGGTCTTCCTTTATTCCTTTATGTGATAATATATGTCTACCATGAAATGATATTTTTCATAATTTAATACTAAATTATTTTCTATGCAACTTTTAAGTACTTTAGTTAAATTAACTAAACACTCATCAAAACAATTACCATAAACTGTAAAATCATCCATGAAAACTTTAATGAAATTTTCCACATAATCAGAGAAAATACTAACCATGTACCTTTGAAATGTTGCAGGTGCATTACCTAAACCAAAAGGCATATGTCTTTAAGAAATTGTACCGAAGGGCTAGGTAAAAGTGGTTTTTTTCTTATCTTTTGGGGCTATAGGTATTTGGTGAAATCTTGAATAACCATCTAAACAAAAGTAATGGGTTTTTCTACCTAATCTATCTAACATCTCATCTATAAAGATGAGTGGATAATGATCTTTCCTAGTTGAGTCATTCAGCTTCCTATAATCTATACATACCCTCCAAACATTTTGGATTCTAGTTGGTACTAATTCTCCATGTTCATTTGTTATTATTGTAATTCCTGTCTTTGTAGGGACTACTTGGATTGGGCTTACCCAATTACGATTCACTATTGGAAATATCATTCCTGCATTTAATAGTTTTAATATTTCTGCTTTTTCTACATCCATCATATGTAGGTTTAATCTACATTAAGGTTGTCTAGAAGCTTTTGTATCAGTTTCTAGGTTTATCCTATGCATGCACGTAGCTAGACTTATTCCTTTGATGTCAGCTATGGTCCATCCTATTACTCCTTTAAATTCATTTAATGCATTTATCAACTTATTTTCTTCTAGACTAGTTAATTTATTAGAAATTATTACTGGTAATTTATCACAGTTCCCTAGATAAACATATTCCAAATGGTCTGGTAAGGTTTTTAGATCTAATTTTGGGGCTTTAACTATAGAAGGTAAAAAGTCTTGAATGAGATCTAGATAAGTCTAGGTAATAAGTCAGTTCTGATTGTTCATTATATGATTCTAAAGCACTTATTATCTCTTTTGCTTCTCATCTCAGTCACCATCCTCTTCTAAATCTTAATTGCCACTTCTAATTTATCTATTTTATCTTGTCTTAAAGATTTGTCAATTAACGAATGTATCATATCTACTATGCATATGGAAGAAACATCCATGGGGTATTTTATTGTATTATATATATTAGAATTTACTGCATTATCATCTACTTGCATTTTTAATGTTCCATTTGAAACATCAATCTTTGATTTTATTTTTTTCAAAAACGGTCTTCCTAAGATTAGAGAATTCCTATTAGAGAAGTTATCTTCTTTCATATCTAAGACATAGAAATTTGTTGGGAAGACTAAAACATTAACCTTGACTAGTACATCTTCGAGCAACCCTACTAGTTTAACAATTGATCTATCCGCTAATTTTACGACTATACCAGTTTCTTGTAAATGTACGTCTGTCATTTGTAAATAAATAGATAAAGGTATAACATTTATGGAGGCTCTGTTCACATGTCGTTCGTGCCAAATATAACTCATACTCGAGTTACCAATCCCACAAGGGTGTAGTAGTGGTAAATACGGGGTCGAATCCATAGGACTTAGGTTTTACTCTAAGTTAACTAAAAAGGGAAATTTTTGGGGTTTTATAGATTTATAAGAAAACTATTAATTAACTAATTAAAAATACTTAGAAATTAAAACTTTGCAAAGGTTTAATTCAATTTGAGAAAATACCTAGGTTTACAATTCCACAAATCTAAATTAAAGTTTAATAACATGTCATGGTTCACAATCTTTTCAAAACATTATTAATTCAATTCCTCCTAGATTAGCTATAGGAAATCGACATCTGCCGAAATTCCCTAATTCCCCTAGTCTCGATAGCTAGGACGTCTGCCACTAACTACTTCCCTAATTAACACACAACCCTAGACATCCGCCAATCAGGTTTAATGCATTAACTGCATAAAGTTCCGTGTGAATACTAATTGTAAATAACCGAATTGCGTCTGCTTCCGATTTAAGCTGTATTTATTTGTCGCACACTTAAAAATTGAAAGGTTTTAACGGTAAACGGGACAGTGATCGTCACTTATATTAGAACCTTAATTTTGGTCTCTAGAAGAGAGAGAAAGTGGAAATCGTCAATTTTTTAGTGTCACATCTGCCTTGGAGGATCTAATGGCTGTGGTAAGTTTTTTTTTGCTGTTGTTTTAACGTCGAGAGCCGTGATTGGCTTAAGAGTTGCTGTGTTGACGTAGTGGAAAAACCAGGAGGTGACAAGTGGTTGGCATGAATAAGGGAAGGAATGCTTAACAAATCCCCAAATTTTTGTGCGTCTACACTGCCACACATCTCGAGGACAATCACGGGCTCTATGTGTTGAGGGATCGCATCTAAAGAATCAATCGAAAATGTGGGAGCCTATGCTACCACGCATCTCGAGATAGATCGAAGGCTCCAAAGTGAAGAAAACACACATAGGATAGACGAAAAAAATTTGGGATTTGTAACATCATGAATCTCGAGGAAATAACAATAGTTGTTAATAGAGAGAACTTGGTTTCCTGAATCATACAAAGATATGGGAGCTTGTGCACTGCGTATCCTGAGGTAAATTGAAGGTAGCTATGGGACATGAGAAAACGCTCGAGACTCGGTGAATTTGTGGGATATAGTGCAGCACGAATCCCGATGCAAGATCGAGTCCTTTATTTACTGATTTGATTCCGATCCGATGTGCTAATCTTGAGGTAGATCAAAAGCTTCTGAAGGCTCTGTATTAAACATGTGTCTGGTCTGCATCACTTGCTACTACTAATCTCTTAATCAATAAAGAAGTTTGTATATCAAGGCAGATCTGACGGTAGCTGATCAAACTGTAGGAATGACTAATACTTAGTTATTTTTAATGACTTTTCTCAACCAATGCACCACTAAACTTCTCCTAAACCATCATAGCATCAACACGGACCAATGTGGGTTCCACCAAAATGTCTTGAAGTACACTTATTGTAGCATTCCCTAGCCCAATTAAGGCGATACCCGGCCTGAAACCCTAATTAAGCTCTGGTAACTCAACCAGACTTAACTAGAGCTAGCGGCCTATCCGTCTGTACTTGATAAACTCAACCTGTATATCGATATTAAATAAAAGATTTGAAACATACGTAGCGGAAAATGAAAATTTTTTTGAATAATCAAATACGACATACAATATCAAATCAAACTGGAAAAAATCTTGATCATATAAAACCTCATATCCCTGGTGATATTACAAAACTATAATTCAATATATATTATAATATAGGGGAAGATTCAATACATCTAAGAGAAGATTAAGACTCCTAAATCTTCTCTATCCCGTAGTCGTTGCATTCGTCGATTTTCCTGAAATAATAATTAGGGTGAGCGCTCCAACTTGCTCAATAAGTAAGGATTCATAAAGCCATCAACATTCCATATAATAATCAAGAACATTATGCAATAACAATATGCACCAATGTTAACTAACAAGATTATGGAAAACATATATTTCAATTAATAACAGATGCATGTCCGTCTGTTAATGACTATTATATTATGATTCCCATTTTATTTATAAAACTAGGGTCGATTACCTACTGACCCATTAATGCGATTGTTAGACCAACACATTGGCCGATGTGCTGCTAGATAATCCATCAATGTCAAATGGTTCGGTCTGAAACCCTTTAGTGAATATGTAATCCACGCAACCTGTATATAATCCACTCAACCTATCTAACTGAGCAGGAAGTTACATATAGGCCGGGAGATTAAACCCGCATCCTATATAACCTGGTCTCAGTTCTAGGAACTTACTATCGTGAATCACATTAAACACATTTTCCATTTATTTAAAACATCACAGTGTACATAGTCCCCCCATTTAGTCCATAAACTACATGAACTAAATATACTAAGATAGCACGACAACAATGATTAATAAGGGAATCCATACTTACCTTGGTTTAAGTTTCCAAATTCACTAGATTTTATGGTCACTCACACTTTCCCGATGATCCAACACCGAACACAATCCATTTGTGATTATTATAGGTCCACTACCCTTTATTTAGAACCCCTAGTTCAGTCCCTAAAACCTTAGGAAATTCTAACTAAAATTCATCAAAGTTGTTGTTTTCTTGTGTGGAAGCACGCTCCCTCAATTGGTGGGGCGCGCTCCACCAACTGGGTTCATCCTAACTGACGAAGGGAGTGCGCTCCTCTGTTAGATGGAACGCGCTTCACCATGCACTATCTCGACAGTGAACGAGGTGGTAGCCACTGTTCCATTACCAAATCACCCAAATGACATCAAATACTCTCCCAAATCATCAGGGAGGACCTCTAGTAAGGTACCAACCCATTTCCAATCTTAAACAACAACAATTTATAGAGAAATCATCAACAATTATCAAATTAAACTTAAAACTCAAAACTCAACTTACAAAGGTGATGATCACTGATCTTACAACTGTTTTGATTACTTCGATTCAATGGAAGATCCTCTCCTAATCAACTTCTTAATATCTCAAAACCCTCAGCTACTCTTCTCTCTCTCTCTCTCTCGATCAATAGATGAAATTAGGATAAGTTTGAAGCATTTGGATTTATATATATTGATTTTCCTCAAGATACGCATTGCACTATCTCGAGGGTGATCAAGTGATAGATGTGTTAAAATGACACTCCCTAAAGTGACATGAATTTTAACACCATTAATGCTTACGCTCATCTCGAGGCGATCCAACAATTCATATAATTCAAACTAAACTTTATTGTTTTATTATATAGATTTTTATATCAAATATATATACTTTGTGTATTTTCTCGCCAATAAATTCACTGGACATGCCTACGAGTATTATCGGGTGTGCACATTCATTCCATGACCCTCTTGTCGCGCTTGGTATACTGGGTATTTATTGTTTAATTACGTATTTTTCGATTATAGGCTTGTATATAAATTCTCTTTTATACTAGAACCTATAAAATTCATTATACATTCCCCAAACACCAATCATCACACAAACCCTCACACACACAAATCGAGGTAAGCCGAACTTTACCACAAACCTAACTCGAGTTATTTAGCATTTGAATTAACTATAATCACTAGCTTAAGATAATGGGTCATTACGATCTCCCCAATTTAAAGAAATTTCTTCTTCGAAATTAAAATAAACGTAAAATTACTGGTAGTTTCCAAGAGAAATAATTATTGTTCTTTCATATAAAATCCTCCCTCCCAGGTTAGTTCTTCATCTCCGTGAAATTACCATTTCACCTTGACCAAAGGAATCTCTTTGGCTCTTGGCCTCTGAATCTTTTGATTAAGTATTTAAATCGACTACTCATCATAAGATAAGTCTTTCCAAAGATCAAATTCATTCCAATCACTCCTTAGGGTGAATTGAATCTCTTTTTTCATGAAATATAGACACGTGGAAGACATTACGAACTCCAGCTAACTAAGGAGGCAACTCTAACCTATAAGCAAGATGACCAATCCTTTCCTGCACTCTAAACGACCCAATGTACCTTGAAGCTAGCTTACCTTGCAATCCAAACCTATAAAATCCTTTTATAGGTGAGAGTTTCAATAGAACAAGATCGTCCTTTGAAAACTATGACAACCTATGATGTTTATTTACATATCTCTCCTTTCTTAGCTGTGCCATAGTCAAACACTGGCAAATCTACTAAATTTTCTTTGTGTAATTCTGAATCAACTTCGGCCCCATCAAAATGTATCTCAACGTCTACCCAAACATTCCGGTGAATGACAAGGCTGACCGTACAAAGCTTCAAAAGGAGCATTCCAATAATAGCCTGGAAGCTATTATTACAAAATAACTCACACAGAGGAATATATCTCTTCCTGTTACCACCAAAAGGAAAGACATATTCTCAAAGCATATAATCTAAAACCAAAATCCACCACTCAGGCTGGTCAACATTATGCGGATCGTATACCGTACTCAGGTTAAGAACAATTCCCAATTGTCTCTATAATTCACTCCATAGTCAGGATGTGAATATCAAATTATTATCCGTAGTAATTGACACTGGAACTTCATGAAATCTCAACACCTCTTGTACGTACACCTCACATAATTGACAAAGAGGATCTCGCATGGAAACTGGCAAGAAATGCACAGACTTCATTAACTTTTTAATTACAACCCATATTACATTGGGCTTACGCTGACTCGAAGGAAGATCGAAAGCAAAATCCATCGATATATGTTCCCATTTCCACTAAGGAATAAGCTGTGAATGCAATAAACTTTCAGGTTTCTTATAATAATCCTTAACTTGCTGACATATCTCACATCTCTTTACGAACTCAGCAATATCCGTCTTCATCATAGGCCACCAATAAACATGCCTCATATTGTAAAACATCTTATTGTTACCTGGATGAATAGAGTAAAGAGATCTATGCAATTCTCGTAGCAATTCTTGCCTTAACTGATCTTGAGCTAGAATCCACAATCTATCCCTGAATCATAACACACTATCATCAGAATCTAACTAATCAGGATTATCCACAATAGTCGCTAACCATTTAACGCACTATATAATCCTGATTAGTTTTTTGACAATCAGTCACCTATTGAATCATCTCCATTTTAGCCCGAATATGAGGTTAGAAGAACAGATTAGTAGCTCTGGAATTATCTTTCTCAGTTGATAATGTGTCAGCTGAACTTTCACGAATCATCACCATAAATGCTTCCTCAAGAAATTTAAACTGAGAATTCTGACAGTAGCTACATCCCATTTGCATGTTCTTCTCCTACTTAAGGCATCTTCAACCCCATTTGCCATGCCTGGGTGACACTCTAAAGTGAAGTCCTAGTTCTTGAGAAACTCAAGCCATCTACACTTCCACATATTTCTTTCCGTTTATTTGAGTTGTAATTGCATACTAACAGTCGGTTAACATTTTTTGTGTAGTGCTAAATTACTCACGCTTAAAATAACTTGTACCATTACTTCTCATCCCACATCGATTGACGACGGAGTAAAGCAAACAAATTTTTAAGGAAAACACCTTAACATTTATAGCTTGACAATATTAATACCAAAGAACTCACACAGTAAAATATTTTGTCTAGTAATTACCACATTCCAAGTCACAAGCTCAGAAATTATATTCTTTGAAACTAAGATCAGCCGCCGATATATTGTGTTAAGATTGAGAAAGGTCCCTCCCAGCTATTATACATGTCTTCCCCACTAGGAAGTATATTTTCGATTCCTCACCGAACTAATAATCTTGGTTCTCTATAAATTTTAACTCTTTCGACACACATATATCTCGCTTACTCTTCCACATGAATTAAACTATGATACTGGCAAGAAATTTTCAGACTCTATCAATCCTAAAATTACGACATCAACGACCCTCAGTTGCCATCACAACTTAGGTTAATCCATAATATATCTTTAAGCATGAAATTTCATTCATATATGGTAAGAAATAATATAACCCTTTAGGTTAATATCATTCAGCTTCCACCTGCTGATATATCTTATATTTTTTTATAGAATTGACATCGTCAATTTTCATTCCAAGTCACCAATAACTCATTTTTATCACAATGATTTTGGACTTCGCCAGAATGAATCTTAAAGATATCCATGAGATTCTTATAACATTCTAGCCTCACTTTTTATTCGAGTTTCAAGAACTTTTTTTCAAGAACTTTCTTTACATGCTGAATGTTCTGATATGAGATTATTTATACCAAATACCAATAACTAGTAGTCAAATTATACCTACTAGATAATCTCAATCGATTTCTCCAATAATTCATCACTCAATTAATCATCATTAGCTCAGCTCCAACCTGAGCTCCAAAGAATAGAATTGTAGTTACCAATCTAAACAACTCAGCTGATGATGTGCCTGGGTAGGACTTCAATTGTTTATCGGTATACATCTCACTTAAGAGATATTACTGAGTAGCTTTTATCATAACTACAGCCTCTGTCCTAACATTTAGGAAATTCAATCACCTTAATGAATGATATTCCATAGTGAATTCCTAACATTTAGGAAATTCAAGGTATCAATCTTACTTTCCATTTCTATCAGTCTGACAATTGCACTTTTCAAACTTTCTTAGTTTGAAATTCATTACTTACATCAATCCATTGGTTCCTTATACTTTCAAGTTGTCTTTTAATGATTCTTCTAAAATTCTCAATAATCTCCAAGAATGATTAAAAGACTCTCAATAACCATTCCTCTTATTTACAAGTGATGCCTTTCATATTTGGTATGATTATCAAATTAGTTATCTTGAGAATATCAATCTCTTATAGTTCTCCTCACAAGTCTTGCACTATATATAGAAGTATAAGCTACAATTTTGCTTTATTGTGTCAACACACATATTTACCTAAATAAAAAGTCTTTGGATGGACCTTTAACTTCTTCCATAATTTAGGTATCATCAAGCAAATATTGTAGTTAAACTATACTTCAATTTTCTCCCAAGGCATACTTGTATTTGTTTTTAACTTACAACAATCATCATACTTGAGTTAATTGAATAAATTGCACAATGATACTAGAGATCCCTTAATCAATCATTTGTAATATCCAATTATTTCAAGATTAATTTTCTCTTTTGCCTTTGTGTTAAATATAAGACAATCTCAAACTGTCTCAATCCCAGTTAAATCCTCTTATTTGCTGTTAATATCAAAGACTTATACAATTAATTAACTTTTGAAACTTAGTATCGACACTCGCAAAATCTGGTCTGAACCAATTTATCGGCACAATTTACAATTCAGTATGGTAATGTTTGTGCATCTTCTAAGTCTTCAAAGACTACATTCTTGTTATTATTGACAACACAATAACAACATAATTAAAATAGGGTTTTAAAACTTAACACCCTTCATTCATGAACATAGCATGAGTTCTAGTAAGTTATAATTGTTTCCACCATCCATTTAAAATGATCCAGTAATTGCCTGAAATCATCTTTAAATACATCCTTAACTCTGATCATACCACTGTGAGAACAAGATCTCAACTAACTCTTGAGAACAACTGATTTCACCTTATTATCAGAATGAGTTGTTAATCCTGAGCAATTAATATTTATTCTCACTATCATACATTATTCCTTGGATTCCTCAAATCCTCAAATATTATTGATAACTAATTCTCCATAATTTAGACTATAACAGTCTAAAATATCTGACTTGGATATTTACCAACTCACTACTATGTTCTGGATTAAACTATCTTCCAATTTTTCCAGTTTTAAATTCTTATTTTCATCTTTCATTATTCGACAATATGGATTTACACCATCACTAGAATTTCTACTTCATAATAACTTATGAAATATAAATACAATATTGGTTTCCTAACCTCAAATAGGCTTTTATCATTAACCACCAATTTATTTTCTGAATAACTTCCATTATTTCTCTACTAGTCTCAATACTAGTATTAAATCATATCTCAAAGTGATCTACCATCTTTGAGTCTCATCTTTGCAAATGTGATTTACTTTTTATAGGAACTAATTTTTCTAGCAGGCATATATTCATCTAGGAAAACTTCTAAAATTTGATTCCATGTACTTATTAAATCTTAGGGGAGATAGAACAATCAATCTTGTGCTTGATCTTTCAATGCAAAAGGAAAAGCTTTAATTTTGACTTGTTCTAGGGAGTCTTATTTTAGTTTCATCCTATAAATTTATGTTGATACTCCCTTATGAATTTTTGTGGGTCTTCATTGTCTTTACCATAAAAGTTAGGTAAGGCACTAATAAACCCAGATCTAAGTTCAAATTCAGGAAATCCATCTGGGTATGCTATGCATATATGCTTATATGCTGTAACATTTTAATTTGCTTGTCTAAATGCGAGTTCTTTATTATTATTGTTATTATTATTGATAACTCTATTATTATTATTATTATTATTATTATTATTATTATTATTATTATTATTATTATTATTATTATTATTATTATTATTATTATTATTATTAACGGCATTGTCATTGCTATTATTGTTGTTATCCTCCATCCTATTAGCTAAATTTTCCTAAAGTTGTTGTCTTAAAACTCAATTAAAAGTTCTATCTATTTCAGGATCAAACGAATGTAAAGATCTTATAGAATTTGAGTGACGAATTGTGTAGAACATACAATGTCTAAAATCCTAGGAAATTATTTAAAAATCTTCGGCAACGACACAAAAAATTGACACCTATCGAGCGTGCATAATAGTTTCCCGTATTTTCCTATTATTTGTAGCAGTAGTAAATGGGATATCGCTTCCAGAAGGATTTTGCAAACTTTTAAGGAAAGTATTGTCTTGTTTTTCTTAATCTAGTTTATCTAATTAAATGAGAATTAAAATACCAAATAACTTAAAACTATAACTATCAGACCCCACCTAATTATGGCATCTGACCGGCTTAGATTACCTTAATCCCCTGATAATCTAGTAGGCTTAAACTCACCATTAATAAATAAACAAAAAAAAATTCTTCATAATAATCAAATATAATACTTTATCAACCATACAAAATTCTAAAGTAAATCTTATACCTCGATATTCGTTTATATTAATTAAATAATCCTCAAAATGTTGTAAAAATTTTCAACAACACCTCCTCTGTTTCTAAGCCTTAATCAGAATACTCGGCATTCAAGAATCTTCCCCAAAACCTGCTTAGCTTGGTGGAAATGTCGAAGGACTCACAATCCACCCATAACAATATATATTGAATCAACTTAATATATATTCATTCTAACTTGATTTAAAAGATTAAAATCCTTAAACTAATATTACCTTAGCTCCAAAGTATTCCAATTTGTCCCAAAACTGTTACAATTATTCCAAAAGAAATCTTAACCACACACGGACCCGACAACCTATTTATAATATATATTATAAATACAATATAAATATAGAGAGAAATGAACTAATCAAGTCACAGATAATCTGATAGCTTTTCCATTCCTTTGTCGTCGCTCGCACCTGTCATTACGCAATTACAAAAATTAAATAATGTCAGATAAGTATATCCAACACTATCTAGTACACTTGTAATAATCAAATGCATTGTAGTTGAAGATAATAAACAAACAACAATATCGAAGGGAATCATAAATATGCAAATATACAATCCATCTTGCTTCTATTGATCGACCACAATTAAATGAAGTCTTCCCAAAGTGGTAGGTAAACAATAATAAAGACTCATGAGTTTGGGATGAAGCCCCTCGAGAATCCACGCCCTCGACTCTCTTGGGAGTATGGTCCTGGCCAGCATCGCAACCCCTCTTAAACAAGTGTTTACAACGATCATCGATTCCAGCCGTAGAGCACCATAGTGTTCATTCTACCACACATATAGCTAACGAACACAATGGGACCTCCAAAGGCCTCATTCCTCTCGTGTCCGTGAATGCATGACCGATAAATATGCAACGACAAACTGAGCATACAATTACATTCGAGAAATAATCAAACAATGGAAAGATTTCTATGAGATTTACTTAACCTTACTAACGTGATACCGAAAGTCCTTTGCGCTCCGAGTCGGTAAGCTAGTCCACACAAGATTCCAATTGGGGTCATACGATTCATTTATAGGTACTGTAAGTTTCCATAACAATTCTATTATTTTTTCAATTAGTTGCACTTTAATAGACCCAATTGCGTCCCGAAAACCTAAAAATACTTACAAAATAAAATCTTTGATGTCCGAATTTCTTTTTTAACAAAAAATTATTGTTTGGCAATGAAAATTGTGTTGTTTAGTCTTAAATATAGTTTTTTCAATTTATTATATATTTATTGGTCTTGCCACAACCTGAAAACCCCGAAATCACTCCAAATCATATCCTCGAATGTCCGAATCCCAATTTCGATTCCAAATTGTGGTTCAAAATAAATAAAATTAACCTAAATGAGGCTTAAATTTTTTTTTCACAATTTTGGACATTCCCGACTATCATAGTACGCACTACGAGGCAAAACCCTGGTATAAATCCTCAAAAAAGCCTAAAATCCTCATTTTTCAAAAAAATCCCTAATTTCCACTAATTTGTCCAAAAATCCTATTTTCTAAATTTTCTCAATTTCTCAGGGGCTTTATTTCATTTTTTCCATTTCAAAACATTTTGTTTTTTATTGAAATTAAGTGAAATTTCCACTTAACCAAGACAAGGGATCAAACCCCTTCCCCTTAATTTCAATAAAAAACAAAATGTTCAGGGCTCAACTGAGTCGAACCCAGGTTGGGGGCCATCCCTTTCCTCACCTCTCTTACTGCAAACGAAACTCACTATTTCATTTCATTTAAATTTTATTTTTTATTTTTTATTTTTAGTTTAGGGTTCTTTCCATCCCCTATCATCGTCTTCCCCAAACCACCCTTGGTTATCTCCTTCAACCACTTTCTTCTTCTTCTTCTTCTTATTAATTAACGCCTATGTTTCTTCCATCACTATTTTTTATCAATCAATCCTACTCTCAATTACCTCTCCTCCTCCTTTTATCTGACACAACTAACACAACTTCGCCATCACTCTCTTTGTTTCCAAAAATCAAGTCCTTTAAAAATAAAAAAAATTGATTTTTCATTAACCTTACCTTCCACGCCACCAACACACGACAGTCACGACCCTCTTCAATTCTATCGCACATGGACGTGAAAGGGGAGACTAAATCAGAGATAAGAGAAAGGAGGGAAAACCAGTGAAGATGAAGAAAGAAGAGGGAGAACGATTAAGACAATGTGTTGTGTAGATGATCAACTGTAGCACATACCCCTTAATCGATTTTGATCCCAAAAAAGCTAAGCCTAATGACCAAACTGCCCTTATATTTTTATCACTACCTATACAATATCAAATACTTTTGGTCATTTGGTATTTTTCAATTTACTTCATGTTTATGTCCTTAATTTTGTCCAAATTAAACCCCGAAAAATATCCTAATTTCGCCAAAAATTAAACAATTTACCATTGCCCTCCAAAACTCCTGCACAACCCTTCTTGCATGCAAATTGAGGTGTGGGATCCACGTCGGCACGTTGAATCCATTTAAATGTACAAATTCGGATTTTTAAACTTAATTACAAATATTTTTGCGAAAGTTGAAACAAAAGTTCGGGTCGACATTTTAATTTTCTTGGCATTAATCTTGACATGTATCTCGAGACAAAACCCCGCTTAATATCAAATTTACTCGGTTAACTTTAATTTCGCAAAATAACATAATATATAGTACACAACACCAGTCACACATCACACAAAAATAAATTAATTAAATATCTCACTTTCATTGGTCTTTAACTCATGACTTGCAACCAATAATTAATCTCCGTTAATCCCGGATTAGCCGTAATTATTGATTTAAAATATTTAGGATTTGACAATCCTCCCAACTAATAAGAATTCCGTCCTCAAAAATTATAATTGAAACCAAATTTACCTGGACTAAAAAGATATTATAAATGCTCTTCTATATACGCCTCTCGTTCCCATGTTAACTCCGAATCACTGTGAAATTACCACTTTACCAAGACAAGTTGAATTTCTTTATTTCGAAGCTTTTGGACCTTTCTATACACAATCAATATAGGTTGCTCTTCATATGAAACATCCCTCTACAAATCGAACCGATTCCATTCTACTATAATATGCGAATCAGGTTCTTTCCGCTTGAGTATAGACACGCGAAATACTTCAAGAAATCCGGCTAACTGAGGTGGTACTACAAGTCTATACATAACCTTCACAATCCATTTCACAATCTCGAAAGGTCCTATAAATCTTGGAAAAATCTTTCTTTTTAGTTCAAACCTGTAATGGCCTTTGCAAGGGGAGACTTCCAAATAAACACAATATCCTTTGCTATATTCCACAACCCGATGAAAGATCATAATAACGTTTGTTCATTTCTTGAGCCGCTTTCAATCTTAGAAGAATCTGCTGAACAACTTCACTTTGTTCTCGAACCATGTGTGGTCCCAACTTCGCCTAATCTTCTGGTTCAGCCCAACCGGCAAGAGAATGACAAGATATCTAACACAAAACCTTAACCGGAGCCACCTTGATACTCAATTAACAACTGTTATTGTTAGAGAATTTACAGAAAGGTATGTATTCTTCCCATGAACCTCTAAATTCCAGTACACAAACCTTGAGCATGTATTCCAACACCTGGATCAACTTTTTAGTCTGACCATCTACTTGTGGATGAAATGCAATACTAAAATGTAAGTGAGTGTCGAATAGTTCTTGTGTGCCCTGCTATGACCATGATGTGTACCGAACATCATGATAAAAAACTATCGTCAATGGCACTCCACCTATTAAACCACCTTTCGCTCACACAATAAGTTCAAGTGTGGAAAGGTATCAGAAAGTGACATATGAATAAAATGAGCAGGCTTCATCAGTCCATCAAGACAACATCATGTTTCCCCTGTTAAGTAGGTAAATGAGTAACAAAATCCATTGTAAAGGTTTACGCCTATCGGTCTTAACCTATTAGCAAACCTTATATCTCCTCACATAATCACCCGCATTAGCTTTCATCCCTGGCCGCCAATACAATCGCTTCATATCATGATACATTTTGGTCATGATGGGATGAACGTTATATCTGGACCAATGAGATTCTCTCAATATCTCATCCCGAACTTTTGCTCTCGATGGAATCTAAAGTTTGCCTCTAAACCTCAAGCTCAGATAGCAGACTCAACTCAATTTGGATTGTTGTTGTTAAATGCAAACTCTTTGAACTTCATATACTCCACATCAGCTTACTGAAACCTCTAATAAAGTGATCGCGACGACCTTTTCAAACAGACTTACTCACAAGTCAATCACCTCTTCCACTTCCAAATTGCATTTTCACATTCTTTTGATCATATAAATTCAACATTTTTCTGAGTTAACGTAGTGATTGGCATATCTATCTTAGAAAAAACCTTTTACAAATCTACTATATTAGCTAGCCAAACCTAGAAATTCCATTTTAGATAACCAAAACTCACAAACAACTAAAATTTTCACTAGTTTAATCTCGAGTCTAACCTTAGTATTAATGGTTCTGGTAAGAGTTTCCATTTCTTGATCAGTGGCTATCTTAACCCTAATTAGAGGCAACTCAAATGATGTTCCAGTTGTAAGTAAACACTATACAACCCAGAACATAAAAGATCATCGTCTTATGAAACCAATCCAAATATGCATGGTGAGTCATTAACCAATCTTGTGTCCCTAACAATACATCAAACTCTATAAACTCCAACACACATAAGCCATAGGCCATCTCGTGTCCAAAGAACTTAATTATACATTTCTCACACAAAAGGTGAGGACACACCTTATCCCTAATTATTTTGTTGAAAACAATATGAATAGGCACTCGCAATAGAGTCAAACCTAACTCAATTATCTTACAGGCAGATATAAACGTAATCATAGAACCAGAATCATTTAAAGCATGCATAAATCAACCATAAACTGTAATTGTACCTTCAATAAGATTTTGATTTGCATCTGAATCTAGTTTGGTCACTACTTGAACCTATTCCTTAATTTGTTATTGAAGTTGTGACATATTAGAGGATGCTCCCAAAAGTTATGAACACACACTTTGGTAATATCCTTTCATTCCACATCCTAAACAAGTAACTACACTCCAATTCTAAGGACAATCTCGGCTAATGTGACCCTGTTTTCCACACCCAAAACATGTAATTCTAGGTTTACTACCTAAAGAAGATTTCACACTAGTTGTCGATTTTTAACTTACAGTCCTTAGATCCTCGACCCTTACTTCCACTCCTCTACAACTGAAATGTACCACTCTGAGAAAAGAAATGTGATCGTGTCTGTCTTGACCCTATCTGTGCCAACTCCGAGGGTCTACTAGTTGTGCATGCAAAAAGATTACAATGCGTATATAATAGAACAATAGATGTCATCAGTGTGAATGGTGGTTCTTCACTCTTTCATTTCTTTTGGAAACTCGAGTCAAACCTTGCCGAAAATATTTTCTTACCCTTGAAACCTGAGCTTTATCCTGACTTCACAACACCCAAATATCATCGTGATTGAAGCTGAAAAGTTTGTGTAGTAACATAGGCTTTAGCTCTATCTCCGACCTTTCATAAAGTGTTTGGCTTAATCGCTGATATCGTGGTACTAAGCTCTTCCTGTAACCCATACATGTACTTTCGTGTCTTCTCCTTCTTTGTCATTCTAGACTCACCAGCAAACCTCAAAAGATCAGTAAACTAATCATCACACTGAACCAATGAAATACCTCCTTGAACTAAATGATCAATCTCTAGTTTCTCTTGCAGAATCAAACTTTCATCAAAGTACCGCTCAGTGAACTCCTTAAAAAAAATCATCCCAAGTCTCCAATACAAGATGTTCATCATGTAGAGATCTCCACTAGATCTCAGCATCAGCTTACAGATAGTACGAATATATCAAAGCTCTAAAATGTTCGCCAGTACCAAACATGTTATGAAGCTTCTCAAGATTGAGAACCCAAGTCCCGACTATCCTCAAGTCCAATTCCCCACAGAAGTACATAGGGTCGTACTTTCGAAACTCTCTCATCTGCCTTTTCTCCTGTGACATTTCACTATTAGTGGTTGTCGCGCGCCGAACGCGTCAATAAAATTAAAATTCCTAAACCAACTATTTTGTAGAATAGTGGCAAAGGGTCGATCCTATAGATATTAGTGGTATTTCTAAGGTTAAAAACAACAAAAAGGTAAAATCAGAGGTTTTAAATAAATAATTTTAGAATTTAACTAACTAAACTAAAATAAATAAAATAACTAAAATAACTTTGAAAACAATTAACGAACACCTAAGTAACACCTAGGTCTACAGTTCCACAAATTAGGATCAAGATTCAATAGCAATCATGGTCTTCAATCTTTCCTAAAAAGTTATTAATTTAATTTCTCCTAGATTATCTATAGAAAATCGACATCCGCTAGAAATTTCTCATTCCCCTAATCTCGATAGCCAGGACGTCCGCCACTAACTACTTCCCTAATTAATGCATAACACTAGACATCCGCGAACCAGGTTTAACACACTAATCACATTAATTTAGATATGTGGGAACACTAATCCTAAATAACCGGATCGCATCCGCTTCCGGATCGCATCCGCTTCTGATTCAACCTATATTCAATTGTTGCACACTCAATAACCGAAAGTGTTTGATGGAAAACGGGTGAGTGTTCATCACTTTATTGGTCCAAAAACACAATTACACGGATACTAATGATCTAAATAACTATAGGTTGTCCCCTTAAAAACATGCACTGGCCACATACATACCCTAGATCTAAACCATATTTAATAAAATCAACAACAATGAAATAAGAGAATTTAAACTAAATTAAATAATAAAATAAAAGATCTCACATAATTATATGCCATGAATTCATAATCCCGACTTGTTTCCCCACTGACCTAGGCCATCGTCGAGAGAAGTCGATAACAAAACAATACTAGTCGGTGTTCTCCAATAATACCCTAAGTTCCTAACATATAAAACTACTAAAAATTGATCCTGGGAGGTGAGAGAAACTAATTTTGGGGTTTGGTGGAATGACACGTGCGCCGAGGACGATCTATGGACTTTTTTTGGATTGAAAACTGATGTTCGCTACGTGTCAAAACGTGATTGGCCTGTTTGGTCTGCGTATGCCACGTGTCATCGTCTGATTGGAGAAGACTCCTGCTGATGATGTGCTGGTGTAGTGGGAGATCGACACGTGGTGGCAAGAGGCAATGAAGAAGGCTCACGCGACTTGTGCAAATTTCTGGGAGACGGTGCTGATGCGCATCCCAAGGAACATCTGTCGGCAGCTGAGGCATGTGAGGATTTGGTTTTGCGGCTATGCGTTTATGGGCTTGCTGACGTGGCAACACGGGATTGGTGGAGATTGCTTGCACGACGTGCTTCGAGAGGGTGAGAGGCCGACACTTGACAGCTGCTGGAACGTGATGTTGGTTGTTGCTGTGATGGAGAACCGCTGACGTGGCAGCGTGTGATTGGTTGAGAGAAGATATGCGCTGACGTGGCAGCTTCTAATTTGTTGAAATATGCTGTCTCCTATTCTACCCACCGTGCGGCACGTAACTCAAGGCAAATTGTTCGGCGTTGGATCACTATGAGTAAATTCTCCATTTTGAGTTTTTTTCTGCCATGAATTCAACCGCGCTGTCACGGCCCAAATCTTTAACCCCTGTTTTAATTCCTTAGTCAGGATCACCGACCCTTGACGTGAGACCTACATTGTGATACGTGCATCGACCGAGGCACGTGGCCGATGTATATTATATTTTTGTATTGATGTATGCCTAGTGTTATGTATTGTGTAGACTTACTATGTCGGTTTGTACAGTTGTAGGCATCGATACGAGAGCGGAGACATGCCTCAAGTAACATGCGAACCGGGGAACCGGGTAGTTAGCATTTTGGTAAGTCTTATTTAATACTAATCTGAAATAAGGAATTACTTATAAGCCTATGGTTGTGTTTGTTAATGTAAATCAAATTAAATGCCTATAGTTGAGTAAATTAAATGGAAAGCATAAGATTGGTCTAGAGATACACATTGGCACATATAGGAACTAGGTGAGAAATGAAATGGTGTCACTTGAGGTTGAGATAGTGAAAGTTAGTGGGATATATGGGAAGAGGTGGACCATTAGATGTTCCTCGGGATACATAAATCCATGGAGATCAAGGGCTAAAAAGGAACATCACCTTAATATATAATATTAGTGATCAAACAACATGCAAACCAAATCACTCATTCATTTTTGCTGGAGAAGAAGAAGGAATTGATGGAGAGGAGTGAATCATCAAGGTGTTGAAGAAATCCATGGGAGTTGGTGAGAAATTCTCAAGCTAGGGTGCTACGTCAACTAGGTACACATCCTTTTAGTTAAAATTAGAACAAGTTCTGGTTTTAGGCTAATTTCAGAAGGTAGATGATTGAGTATTTGCAATTGATTTATATATTTAGATTCCTCATTTCAATCTAATGATCCAGCTATATTGAAGTTCTTAATTTGGAATTGAAATCATAAAGATATGAATTTTTGAAGTTGCAACACCAAAACTAGAATTCTCCATGTTGCATTAGGAATCAACCAGGGTAATTTGGTCATAATCTGCCCATTTTAGATCCAAATTTATCCAAACTAGTGTCATCGGAAATCTTATTTAAAGTGGAATAACCTTTCTTAACTGAAGGTATTAAGATTCAAATGTTTTTATGTCCAAACATGCTCTACAAATAGGTACTGAAATTAAAAAGAAAAGTTTTGAAACTAAACTTGTTAAGGACATAACTCCCTAACTACTTATCCAAATGAGCTGATCTTTTAGTATCATGTATTTGGGTATATTTTATACCTTTTGACTAAAAACAAAATTTTTAGGAACTATAGATTGGGGGAAATAGATTTTCTAAGTCCGCTGGTAGGATTAAATCTCAATTAGACCTATGTTTACTAAAATCATGATACCTCTTTCATTTTAAATCGGAATTTTGTAAACTAAACCTTTCCGGAAAGCTAACAGAGAGACCAACAATAATCATACTTATGGAGAATTTGGATATTTCGATCATTTCATGCCTAAAAGTGCATTAAGATGTAGGACTGAAATTGAAACTTAATTTAGTCTTTAGGGGCTGATTTAGGAAGATTGATTTAAAGTCTATTGAACCAATTTGAATACACAATAAACACCACTAAATTGAGCTTAAACCCACTATATTTGAACTAATGAGACACCAAACTCAGGAACCTAGGAAAAGGGTATGGGAGAACGAATACAAGATTTGGAGTATCGGGAGGCCAGTAAAGCTATGACTTTACTTTGTTGTTGCGAGTATACCCAATGACAACTTTACTTGGCATTTCATTTCTATTAATTGTTGTCCTTGCATAGTCCTTTGACTATTTTGCCTTTGTATTCTTATATCATGTGTTCTTTGTGTCTATGCTCACTTGATGAGTCTAGTTTGCATGATATCCATTCATTTGATTTGATTCATTGATTCTATCCCATGCTATGTCTATTCTTGTTGTTTTAAATGTGAATTGAATGATAAATAGCATGCTATTAGGCTAGTGAATATCTTGAAAATGTTTAAGAGGACTTGTATTCCTTATTTATTTAGGTGTATAGATGTGCCTATGCCTTGACAATCCATACTTGATATTTCTTGAAATTTTAAAAGTAGTTATCGCATTTAGGTCCCGTACTCGATCGAGGTGTGCGCGACTCACGGGGTTAGAGTCTCTGGGGACGTCGGCACATCTTACTTGACACTATATGACACTCAGGGTTAGAGTCCTTAAGGTGGTCTACACACCAGGGTTAGAGTCCCTGGTAGCACCGGGGTTAGAGTCCTTGGTAACACTTGGGTTAGAGTCCCTTGTGCTATATGCTTATTGAGTCGGAGTGACATGTTTCACTGCCGATCGGACCTAAATTACCACTACTTATCCTAGTGTCGGTATCACTTGTTTAACTCTGGTATTTACTCGCATATGGTTTATTTTCCTGTTTTCCCATTTATATGCTTTTAAATACCATTTGAATATTTGGAAATGCAAATTAAACTTGTCATCGGGGATTACTATTTTATTCTTGTACTCACCGTCCTTTTTATGACGGTGGGTGCAGAGCCGTCTACCAGCAGGCCGAGCAAGGAGAAGATCGACGATTATCCCTGAGCCTGCGGCGCGTCACCGCATCGATTGTAGGTCTTTTTTTGGTATTTCGATTGTATATGTTATATATGTCTTTCAGATACTATTTGGGGTTATATATTGGGTTGAGCGTTAGTTTCCACGACTTGACTTCGACTATTTTACTGTTTCACTGCATTTTGAGGACTTTATATATGTGATGTCATTTCCTGGTTTTCCACTCTTAGGATTTTATAAATGGTTTCCGCATAAGTTATTAATTGCTTCTGCATAATCGATAAGACTTCCGCTAATTAATTTATTTAATAAAAAGTTTTAATTAACTCTAAATTTTATAAACTAGTAGGACTAGTGTATTACTTATCCTGAAAACGAGAAAAGAGGCGTCTAGGTTGTAAAGGCTGACTAATACGTAGTTAAGTCCTGCGTGGATATGATTAAGGCTTAATTACGGGATTAGGCCGGGCGGTGCCCTAGATTAGAAGAAGGGCCGTCACAGTTGGTATCAGAGCCTAGGTATTAAAACCTTAAGGATAAATAAGAAAAACATGAACTCGTATAAAACACAAACATTAGAAGTGGAAACCAGATGATCCTTGCTTAGGAATTATTTTGTTGGGAATTGAGTGAAGGTGAGATGGGGATTCTTATATGTACGTGTTAGTTTCTATATGTATATATATGCGTTATGCCACGTAGTAGCTGATTCGCGTTCGCTATCCACTTGAAGACACCGATGGGGGATTGCACGAGATTGGAGTCACCGGAGCTAACGACAGTCAGCCTCCCACCGTATCAGTTTAAAACTTTTAGAGAATGTCTGACCAGACGACCGCTCAGGAGCGACAGATTGTCGATCTCATCGCTTACATGTTGGCACATATGACTTCACTGGTTTCGACCGCCCCCGTCACCACAGCTACTACTACAGCACCCCCGACCACGAGACTCAACACTACGAGAGTTCGACTTGCATCTAGTAAAGAGATGGAGACTCTAGGTGGCGTTATACGCGGTAGCAGAGAGTCAGGGACCCAGACTTGAGGAGATACCGGTTGTTCAAGACTTCCTAAATGTTTTCCCAGAGGATTTACCTGAATTACCGCCACCGCGAGAACTAGACTTCATCATCGACCTAGTACCGGGTACCAAGCTGATCGCGATACCGCCATACCCCATGGATCCGAGGGAGTTAGAGGAGTTGAGGACTCAGCTTAAAGATTTGGGGGAGAAGGGGTTCATCACACCTTCGATGTCACCGTGGGGAGCGCCAATTCTATTTGTCAAGAAGAAGGATGGTAGTCTGAGACTATGCATCGACTACAGGCAGTTGAATAGAGTGACAGTCAAAAACAAGTACCCACTTCCGCGAATAGATGATTTATTTGATCAGCTGAGGGGAGCACAATTTTTCTCCAAGATAGACTTGAGATCGGGGTATCATCAGCTTAGGATCACGGATGAGGATAGGTCCAAGACAACATTCAGCACCAGATACGTACACTACCAGTTCACGGTCATGCCATTCGGCACACCAACGCCCCCGCCGTATTCATGGATTTGATGCACCGGCTACGTAGACCATATCTCGACCGCTTCGTGATAGTCTTCATCGACGACATCTTGATATACTCGAGGAAACGTGAGGATCACGAGCAACACCTCAGAGAGACGTTGCAGAAATTGAGGGAACACCAACTTTTCGCTAAACTCAGCAAGTATGAATTATGGCTTGTAGAGGTCAAGTTCTTGGGGCACGTTGTTGGAGCAGCATGGATTGCAGTAGATCCGACCAAGTTTCATACGATCACGGATTGGCCGGCACCGACATCAGTACCAAAGATTAGGAGCTTTCTGGGGTTAGCAGGATTCTACCGTAGATTCTTGAAGGATTTCTCAAAGATCGCTTCACCGATGACGAGGCTGACATAGAAGGATGTTGCTTATAAGTGGACTGAGAAGTGCGAGGCTGTATTTACTCAGTTGAAGAGGTCATTAACTACCGCGCCAGTGTTAGTATTGCCAGAGGCTGGACATGGGTGTTTAGTGTACACAGATGCTTCTCATACGGGTCTAAGTTGTGTGTTGATGCAGGGCAGCGGTGTCGTGGCATACGCATCGAGACAATTAAAGATACATGAGAAGAACTACCCCACGCACGATCTAGAGTTGGCAGCGGTTGTATTTGAGCTGAAGACTTGGAGACACCTTCTGTATGGAGAGAGATTCACACTCTTCACTGATCACAAGAGTCTAAAATATCTCTTCACATAGAAAGAGCTGAACATGAGACAACGCAGATGGTTGGAGTTCTTGAAGGACTACGACTTTTCCTTAGAGTATCACCCAGGAAAAGCGAACGTAGTCGCAGATGCGCTGAGTAGGAGACCGAGTAGAGATGCTGAGGTGGTTAGATGTCACATGATGCATGAGTATGGATTACTCGAGGCAGCGGCGACATCATGTCGGGCAGAGGCTCCTACCGATACTCAGGTGATGATTTGCACACAGATGAGACTACAGACCGTGTCTACACGACGAGTGTCAAAGGGTCAGAGGACCGACCGATTGTACTCGAGATTTAGTGAGTTAGCGCAGAGTGCAGAGTGTACATATTGGGCAGAGATGACATATCAGTGTATGAGATACCGGGGTAGGTTGTGGATACCAGAGGTGCCGGAGCAGAGAGATGAGATCCTTCAGGAGTCGCACCGTTCCAGATTTATCGTACATCCAGGCAGGACTAAGATGTACCACGACATAAGGAGACATATCTGGTGGTCTGGGATGAAGGCAGACATGTCTAGATTCATCAGGTTCTGTGGTATCTGTCAGCAAGTGAAGTCCGAGCATCGCAGACCCGGCGGATTACTACAGCCGATTCCCATTCCTCGATGGAAGTGGGAAAACAACTCTATGGATTTTGTCAAAGGACTGCCGAGGACCGCGAGGAGACATGATTCAATCTGGGTTATAGTTGACTGACTGACGAAGTCTGCTCATTTCCTGCCAGTCGCATCGCATTACACGTTCGATCAGCTGAGCGTACTATTAGAGAGAGAGAGATTATAAGGCTGCACGGGGTACCATTGACGATTACGTCAGACCGAGATGCTTCATATACGTCTAGGATGTGGCAGAGTATGCAAGAGCAGTACGGTACGTGCCTGCAGTTTAGTACGGCTTTCCATCCTCAAACCGACAAGCAGACTGAGAGATTGACTCAGGTCCTCGAGGACATGTTGTGGGCATGCGTGTTGGAGTTTGACGGATCTTGGGCGGAGTACCTACCGTTGTGTGAGTTTGCTTACAACAACAGTTATCACGCTAGCATTGAGATGGCGCCATTTGAGGCTTTGTATGGCAGACCGTGTCGCTCGCCATTGTGTTGGGCAGAGGCAGAGGATCGGGAGATAGTGGGGCCTGAAATTGTTGTTGACCACACGAAAAAGGTCAAACTGATCCGTCAGAGAATCAAAGGAGCACATGAGAGACAAAAGAGATATGCAGATAAGTATCGCGATGATCTCGCGTATTTCGAGGGAGCCTTCGTCTATTTAAAGGTTTCCCCTCGGAAGGGTATTCAGAGATTTGGGGTGAAAGGCAAGCTTGCACCGAGGTACATCGGGCCTTTCATAATTAAGAAATAGGTTGGGAAAGTGGCATACGAGCTTGAATTGCCTCCATAGATGTCAGGGCCATCCAGTGTTCCACGTTTTGATGCTTCAACTAGCCGAAAGTTGACTTGAGTCAGATCGACCTGAGCGAGGACATCTCTTACGAGGAGCAGCCTATTTAGATCCTAGATTGGAAGGTACATCAGTTGAGGAGCAAGTACATCCCGAAGGTACTCGTCAAGTGGCAGTTCCACGATGACACGGAACTCACTTGGGAGAAGGAGGACCACATGCGAGATAGATTCCCATACCTGTTCGAGTCAGGTAGAATTGTAACTTAAACTTAATTTCGAGGACGAAATTTTCGTTTTGTTGGGAATATTTGTCACGGCCCAAATCTCTAACCCCCGTTTTAATTCCTTAGTCAGGATCACCACGTGAGACCTACACTGTGATACGTGCACTGACCGAGGTACGTGGCCGATGTATATTGTATTTTTGTATTGATGTATGCCTAGTGTTATGTATTGTGTAAACTTACTATGTCGGTTTGTAAAGTTGTAGGCATTGATACGAGAGGGTAGACATGCCTCGAGTAACGTGCGAGCCGGGGAACCGGGTAGTTAGCATTTTGGTAAGTCTTATATAATACTAATCTGAAATAAGAAATTACTTATAAGCCTATGGTTGTGTTTGTTAATGTAAATCAAATTAAATGCCTATAGTTGAGTAAATTAAATGGAAAACATTAGATTGGTCTAGAGATACACATTGGCACATCTAGGAACTAGGTGAGTAATGAAATGGTGTCACTTGAGGTTGAGATAGTGGGAGTTAGAGGGATATATGGCAAAAGGTGGACAATTAGATGTTCCTCGGGATACATAAATCCATGGAGATCAAGGGCTAAGATGGAACATCACCTTAATATATAATATTAGTGATCAAACAACATACAAACCAAATCACTCATTCATTTTTGCTGGAGAAGAAGAAGGAATTACTGGAGAGGAGTGAATAATCAAGGTGTTGAAGGAATCCATGGGAGTTGGTGAGAAATTCTCAAGCTAGGGTGCTACATCAACTAGGTACACATCCTTTTAGTTGAAATTAGAACAAGTTCTGGTTTTAGGCTAATTTCAGATGGTAGATGATTGAGTATTTGCAATTGATTTATATATTTAGATTCCTCATTTCAAGCTGATGATCCAGATATATTGAAGTTCTTAATTTGGATTTGAAATCATAAAGAAAAGATTTTTTGAAGTTGCAACACCAAAACTAGAATTCTGCATGTGGTATTAGGAATCAACCTGGGTAATTTGGTCATAATCTGCCCATTTTAGATCCTAATTGATCCAAACTAGTGGCATCTGAAAGACTATTTCAAGTGGAATAACTTTTCTTAACTGAATGTATTTTGATTCAAATGTTTTTATGTCCAAACATGCTCTACAAATAGGCACTGGAATTAAAAAGGAAAGTTTTGAAACTAAATTTGTTAAGGGCATAACTCCCTAGCTACTTGTCCAAATGAGCTGATCCTTTCGTATGTTTTATTTGGTTATATTTTATACCTTGTGACCAGAAATTACATTTTTAGGAACTATAGATTGGGAGAAATAGATTTTCTAAGTCCGCTAGTCGGATTAAATCTCAATTAGACCTATGTTTAGTAAAATCATGATACCTCTTTCATTTTAAATCAGAATTTTGTAAATAGACCTTTCCAAAAAGCTAAGAGAGAGACCAACAACAATTTTACTGATGGAGGATTTGGATATTTCGACCATTTCTTGCCTAAAAGTGCATTAAGATGTAGGACTGAAATTGAAACTTAATTTAGTCTTTAGGGGCTGATTTAGGAAGATTGATTTAAAGTCTATTGAACCAATTTGAATACACACTAAACACCACTAAATTGAGCTTAAACCCACTTTATTTGAACTAATGAGACACCAAACTCAGGAACCTAGGAAAAAGGTACGGGAGAGCGAATACAATATTTGGAGTATCGGGAGGCCAGTAAAGTTAGGACTTTACTTTGTTGTTGTGAGTATACCCAATGAAAACTTTACTTGGCATTTCATTTCTATTAATTGTTGTCCTTGCATAGTCCTTTTGACTATTTTGCCTTTGTATTCTTATATTATGTGTTCTTTGTGTCTATGCTCACTTGATGAGTCTAGTTTGCATGATATCCATTCATTTGATTTGATTCATTGATTCTATCCCATGCTATGTCTATTCTTGTTGTTTTAAATGTGAATTGAATGATAAATAGCATGCTATTAGGCTATATCTTGAAAATGTTTAAGAGGACTTGTATTCCTTATTTGTTTAGGTGTGTAGATGTGCCTATACCTTGACAATCCATACTTGATATTTCTTGAAATTTTAAAAGTAGTTTTCGCATTTAGGTCCCGTACTCGATCGAGGTGTGCGCGACTCACGGGGTTAGAGTCCCTGGGGATGTTGGCACATGTTACTTGACACTGTATGACACTCGGGGTTAGAGTCCCTGAGGTGGTCTACACACCAGGGTTAGAGTCCCTGGTAACACCGGGGTTAAAGTCATTGGTAACACTTGTGTTAGAGTCCCTTGTGCTATATGATTATTGAGTCAGAGTGACATGTTTCACTGCCGACCGGACCTAAATCACCACTACTTAGCCTAGTGTCAGTATCACTTGTTTAACTCGGGTATTTACTCGCATATGGTTTATTTTCCAGTTTTCCCATTTATATGCTTTTAAATACCATTTGAATATTTGGAAATGCAAATTAAACTTGTCATCGGGGATTACTGTTTTATTCTTGTACTCACCGTCCTTTTTATGACGGTGGGTGCAGAGCCGTCTACCAGCAGGCCGGGCAAGGAGAAGATCAGCGATCATCCCTGAGCCTGCGGCACGTCACTACATCGATTGTAGGTCTTCTTTTGGTATTTTGATTGTATATGTTATATATGTCTTTCGTATACTATTTGGGGTTATCTATTGGGTTGAGCGTTAGTTTCCACGACTTGACTTCGACTATTTTACTGTTTCACTGCATTTTGAGGACTTTATATATGTGATGTCATTTCCTGGTTTTCCACACTTAGGATTTTATAAATGGTTTCCGCATAAGTTACTAATTGCTTCTGCATAATCAATAAGACTTCCGCTAATTAATTTATTTAATCAAAAGTTTTAATTAACTCTAAATTTTATAAACTGGTAGGACTAGTGTATTACTTATCTTGAACACGAGAAAAGAGACGTCTAGGTTGTAAAGGCTGACTAATACGTATTTAAGTCTTGCGTTGATATGATTAGGGCTTAATTATGGGATTAGGCGGGGCGGTGCCCTAGATTAGGAGAGGGGCCGTCACACGCGCACTCCGTTTCACCTGAAAATGATCAATAAATATAATTAAATTTATAGTTTAAAGACTTTCTATATTTAAATATACTAAAATAAACCATTAAATACCTATAAATACTGACTTATTAGTGGCTGAATTAGCCGAACCGAAACTGCGACAACCGGTTCAATTCCGAACGAACTGCACGGGTAGCCTATTCCTCCTAAGCGGCTGGATTGACAGTAGGAACTTCCTAAGCAAGATGAACCACACGTGTCTGGGCTTCCATCTATGCTCGTAATATATTCAACAACTCTGACATTTGCCTAGCCAAGTTCTGAAACACATTTGAATCCATACGTTGTGGATCCCTATTACCCTTTCCAGATCTCTAACTTGGCTCTTGTTGTTCACTCATAATATTTTGGAACAAAAATTGCAGGAAAAGTGGTTCATCATAACTATATCCATAAATATCTCGATAATATAAAACACACATAACACAAATCATAAAGTTTATAAGCTTTTTAATCCCATTTCATTGCATTATTTCCCAACTAATCACTCACTAAACATCAATCAACAAGATTCCTTTAAAATGCTAAGCTCTGATACCACCATTGTTAAACCTCACCTAATTAGAGCATCAAACCAGCCAAGATTATCTTAATCCCCTGACAATCTATCAGCCTTAAACTCATCATCAACAAATAAACAAAAATAATTCCTCATAATCATCAAATATAATACTTTATCAACCATACATAATTCTAATGTAAATCTTAAACCTCAATATTCATTTAAATTAATTAAATAATCTTCAAAATTTCGTAAAAAACTTTCGACAGCACCTCCTATGATTCTAAGCCTACACAAAAAAATTCGATATTTAAAAATATTCAACAAAACTTGATGAGCTCTGTGGAAATGCCGAAGGACTCAAAATCCACCCATAACAATATATAATGAATCAACTTAATATACATTCATTCTAACTTGATTTAAAAGATTAAAATCCTTAAACTAACACTACCTTACCTATATTATATTCCAATTCGTCCCAAACTGTTACAACCATTTCAAAAGAAATTCTAACTATACACGAGCCCAACAACCCATTTATAATATATATTATATAAAAACAATACATACATATAGAGAAATGAACTAATCAAGTCACATATAATATGATAGCTTTTCCTTTCCTTTGTCATCGCTCACACCTGTCATTACCCAATTATAAAAATTCAATAATGTCATATAAGTAAATCCCACACTATCTAATATACCTATAATAATCAAATGCATTGTATTCCAAGAGATTAAACAAACAATAATATTGCAAAGAATCATAAATATACAAATATGCAATCCATCTTGTTTTCGTTGACCAACCACAATCAGATGACGTCTTCCAAAGTGGTGGGTAAACATTAATAAAGATTCATGAGTTTGGGAGGAAGTCCCTTGAGAAGCCATGCCCTCAACTTTCCATGAAGTATGATCCTAGCCAACATCACAACCCGTGCTAAATAAGTGTCTACAACGATCAGTGACTCCAGCCGTAAAGCACCACGTTGTTCATCCTACTATACATATAGTTAATAAACATAATGGGACCCCCAAAGGCCTCCTTCCTCTCATGTCTGTGAATGCATGACTAATAAATAGGCAATGATAAACCATGCATGCAATTACATTCGAGAAATACTCAAACAATGGAATGGTTACTACAAGATTTACTTAACCTTACAAACGCAATACCGAAATTCTCTTGCGCTCTTAGTCGTAAGCTAGTCCATACGAGATTCCAATTGCAGTCCTACAATTCATTTATAGGTCCTATAAGTGTTCATAACAATTCTATATTTTTTCTAATTAGTTGCAGTTTAATTGACCCAATCGTGTCCCGAAACCCCTAAAATACTTCCAAAATAAATTGTCTGATGGACGAATTTCATTTTTGACTCAAACTTATTATTTAGAATAAAATTTTTTGTCGTCTAGGCTTAAATATAATTTTTCTAGTTTATTATATATTTATTGGTCCTGCCACAATACGAACACCCCGAAATCACTCCTAATCTTATCCTTAGATGTCTGAATCCCAATTTCGACTCCAAATTGTGGTTTGAAATAAAAAATTAAATTAATTTAGGCTTTAAAACAATTTTCACAATATCGGATATTTTCAGATATCGTAGCATGCACTACGAGGTAAAACCCCGGTATAAATCCTCAAGAAAACTCCAAAATCCTTATTTTTCCTAAAAATCCGAAATTTCTAATAATTTGTTCAAAAATCCTATTTTTAAGAATTTTTCCAATTCTCCAGGGATTTTACTTCATTTTTCCTACTCTAAAACATTTTTTTATTTAAATTAGGGGGAACCGTGTCCGGTTCGGGGGTCATCCCCTTCCTCACCACTCTTACTGAAAACCATACTCGCTTTTTCATTTCAGTCATTTTTTTGAGTTTTGGGATCTTTCCATCCCCCATCATCGTCTTCCATAAACAACCCCCTGGTTATCTCCCTCAACCACCTTATTCTTCTTCTTCTTCTTCATCATATTCTTCATCAATTTCTCTTTTTCTTCCATCAATTATTTTTTTAATCAATCGATCCTACTCTCAATTAGCTCTCCCCCTCCTTTTATGTCACACAATTAAGTCAAACTCACCATCACTCTCTTTGTTTCCAAAAATCAAGTCCCTTAAAAAGTAAAACAACTAATTTTTCATTAACCTTACGTTCCACGCCACCAACACACGATAGTCACGACCCTCTTCGATTCGATCATAAAGGGACGAGAAAGGGGAGACTAAATCAAAGACTGTAGAAGAGAAAGAGAACAAGTGAAGATGAAGAAATGAGTGGGAGAACGAGTGTAGATGATCAACAATGGCATATACCCCCTAATCGATTTTGATCTTAAATAAAAAGCTAAGCCAAATGACAAAACGACCTTCTATTTTTTTCTCTAACTATACAATATCAAATACCTTTTAGTCATTTGGTAATTTTCAATTTATTTCATGTTTATCTCCTCAATTTTGTTTAAATTAAACCCCGAAAAACACCCTAATTCTACCAAAAATTAGAGAATTTACCATTGCGCTCCAAAACTCCTGAACGACGCGTCTCACACGCAAATTGAGGTGTGGCACCCACGTCGGCTCGTGAAATCCGTTTAAATGTACAAATTCAAATTTTTAAACTTAATTTCAAATACTTTTTGCAAAATTCGAAAGAAAAGTTCGAGTCGACATTTTAATTATCTCAGCATTCATTTTGACACGTATCTCAAGACAAAACCCTACTAAATATTGAATTTACGTAGTTAACTTGAATCTCACAAAATAACATAATATATAGTACACAACAGTAGGCACACATCATACAAAAATAAAATTTTTAACTATCTCAATTTCACTGGTCTTTAACTCTCGACTCGCGGCAAAAACCATAATTTATCTCGATTAATCTCAGATTAGCTGTAATTATTGATTAAATTTTTTTTGGATTTGACAATAACTACTTACTTAATTAACCAAATTAACTAAACTAATTCAAATAATTCAATGCAAACTTAATTAAACAAAATTCAAATTCAATGTAATAATAATATCTAAACAAACCCTCACTAAACAATGTAATATACTTGGATTGCATTCAAACACTAGAAAATAACATCACTTCATAACCTAGTTATAATCATATCACATGAAATCTTAGAGTCATTAAATCCTAATTCATAACAGATTGATAGCCTTTTGCAAACCATCAAATTTCCTATATTCAATGAGAAATAAGTCATATCCTTATCATTGTAAATCTACCTATTCGATAAAACGCAATAAAATAGAAGTTACGATAACATTAACACTCAATAAAAATCATGCTTAATCTAAATCAAATATTAATCAGAATTTGTTAATCAATAAATAACATAAAACATAATCATCTAAAACATCCACTCGGGTAATATGACCCAATAAATTAATCGTAGTTAATACTTCTATAATTGATGTCAATTATCATAAACATAGATTCAAAATATCAAATATCACAATAATTATTTGCAATTATGCATGCAATATCAATCCTCATTAGTTGTAATACGCAAAACAACTTATTAAAACTGTGATTGTTGTGTATGATTAGATTTAAATCATTAAGTACGTGATTCTGTAATTATAACTATATAGCAATCCTAAGTATATATATGTTTAGGCTTGTTTAAATTAATAAAATATTCACTCCTACTGGAAATAAATAACTCAATAATATAATTGAAAGACATAATTAAATAAATACCTCTTAATGAAATAAATCAAAGCTCCAATGTAGCTTTAAACATAAACTAACTTACTACTAATAAAAGCCTAAAAAAATGCTTCCACAGAATGTGGAGTCAGAGAGAGAGAGAGAGAGAGAGAGAGAGAGAGAGAGAGAGCGCCTTGATTTTCAATCCCTAGGGATTTATTTATATAGTTTGCTAAGCTATACAAGTCTTAGATAAACTCAGATTCTTCATAGTAATCTAAAAAAATTCATAACCAACCTTAGCAATTTGTCAGCGATTCCTAAGTTGTACACAAATTGTTGAGTTAATAACTGAAAATAGCTCTCTGTGCTTCACTGATTCATCTGGCGATTCCTAGTGTATTTCCTAATTCACTAATAATTTGCTATCTCTTCTCTGCTATCGATTTAGATAATGATTCCTTGTGTATTCTCGTATCGCTAGCTAATCGTTGGCCTTGTTCTCTAGCTGACTGTTTTGCTCTTTTTTTCTTTTTCTTTCATTTCTTCATTTTTCTGAATTAAATCCTGAAATCACAAAAACAAGAGAATATTTAATGTAATATCATTATTTATATCTAAAATAAACTTAAATTACACTATAAAACATGTATAATTATTTACTTGTCATTCAATTATTTCAAAATAACTTTATTCCTTTGCCTCTGTGTTGAATATAAGACAAATCCCAAATTATCTTAATCCTAGTCGAATCCATTGATTTGCAATTAATGTTCAAGATACACACACATATGAGTAATTTGCCTATTAAATTTAGTATTTGCATTTGCAAAATCAGGCATAAACCAATTTATTGTCACGAATTGTAACTCTCTACAGTAATGCTCGTGTAACTCCTAAGTCTCCAAAAGTTTTATGTTATTATCGATAATAAAATAACAAATTGATTTAGATATAGTAAAAAAAAAATCTACGCCTTTCATTCATGAACATATCAAGAGCTCTACAGGTTTCCACCATGAACTTAAAGTGATGCAGCAATTGCCTAAAATCATTTTTTGATGTCCTTAATCCTAATCAGAAACCGATGATAACTTGATCTCAACTAACTTTAAAGAAAAATTGGTTTCACCATATTATCCAAATGAGTTGTTGATCCTTGGCAATACATATTCATTCCCAGAACCGTATATTATTCTTTGGACTCAAATTCATTAATTTACAACTCATTCTCCCCAAATTAGACTATACTAGTCTAAAAGATCAGACTAGAACATCTTACTGGCTCACTATTACATTTCAGATTAAGCTATCTTTAGATTCTAACAAGTTTTAGTTCTCAACTTCACCTTCCATTTTCCAACATATTTTTTGTTATTCTAATATGGACTCACTGATAAATGTTTAATTAGACTTATATATAGGACTATTTTAGTATTAGAATAGGCATACATATCTCTGAATGAGGTCTAATTGATGACATTTTTCTATTTTTAGATTTACAAGGTACAAAAGAGACAAATGATTGATTTCAAGATAAAATAAGGAGAAAAAATACAAAAGCACACTTGACACCGTGACATACACCTGTGACGCTATGGGATGAGAGTGCACGCCATGGAGAAGGCTTAGAGACTAAGGAAGAGAAACAAGTACAGGTGACACAGTAGCGGTGATGCGAGGTTACACACATGACTTGTACCTATAAATATAACCTACTGAGAGAAAAAAATTACACACACAAAGGTTGAAGTTGTGGCGGCGTTGTGGGTTTACACAGGCAGCGCAGAGACAACACCGTGAAATAAAAATTGAAAGTTTTGGAGTTCATGTTCGTTTGGAATTGTTAATTAGGGTGTTTCTAATTGTATTCTAATGAGTCTTTGGGGTATAAATAGGTATTAGAATGTGATAAATATACAATTATCACCAATACCATTGAGTATCATAGTTTACATTATTTTTGAGTATTAAGAAGAGTTTTGAAGTAGAAGACGTTGAAGACTCCATTTTTTGGTTATTCGGTATTGTTCTTTGACTTAATATTTGATTGCAATGAATACAATCATTTATGTATTGGTTTCAATGATGAGTGAGTAGTTTATTTATCTTATGGATCAATGGATCATATGGTATGAATGCTATGCTAAAGGAAGTATGAATGGATTATAATGATTAAAAAGTGCAATGGTTAGAATTTGTGTTGATTCTATACGTAATGCTATGAACATGTTGATCACGTGTTTGTTGATTTGAGGCTTTAGGAGTTACCATGAACATTATAGCTTTTAAGCTAGATATGAATAATACAACCGTAAAATATATATATAACATCGATAGATAGTTATTGATTAGGGAGGCGCAGATAGTAAACTTAAGTGGTTGTGAGTCTAAAAATTTGGAAACTATTACTATGTGAGACTTACATTTCTCATACCGATAGGTGGAGTTCTAGTTTGCACATTAGCATCTTTTCCACCATGATAGTGGGTTGAAATGAATATGAAGGAAAAATGTCTATTCTAAATGAGCATTGCACACACATAATAAAGATGAAGGAAATATAAGATGGAAGCATTGTAATTCATTACCTAGGTGAAGTTGTGAACTAAAAGTCTTCTTGATATAAGAGTACAAGTTATTTTATATTGTTTTATAAAATAGAGTAGTTTAGTTTAAAATTAATTAAAAAAAGATCTTCTTAACAATATAGTGAACTTAACTAAGTGAACAGTGTCCAGATAAACCTTTACCAGAGGACGATATATGTAATCAACCTTTGTGGATCAAATTATTATACAATTGAACCGTTATACTTGAGGTTTTGAGGTCACTTACACCATATCTAAGTTTCTACTTCATAACAGATTATGAAGTATAATATACACTAATGATTTCCTAACCACATTAGGTTCTTATCGTTTACTGAATAACTTTTATTATTGTTTAACTAGTCTTAATACTTGTATTGGGTCTCTACCCAAACTGAATTACCATATTTGAGTTCCACCTAAAGTCATTCTGTATCCCATTACTTTATAAAGTCATTTTTCCTAATACTTGTCTTAAGGTTCTAATTCAATAGATTATACGTTACTGACTATTATTTGTCTAATAATATCAGCAAGAAAAAATACCACTAGAAGAAGTTAATAGGAGAAATGTTTGCTTTCATTTTTTTTATAAGTTGTTATTATGCCTTTCTTTTTCAAGTTCCTTGAGGTTAAGAGCTTTTTGAGTACTTACCTTTAAAACTTTCTCAACTTTTGAGAAATCAATGGAGATAAACCATCTTATTATCGCTCAGGAAAGACATAACACTTATATTTACCCCGTATATATAATAAAAACATAACAAATAACATATCTCAGTGTTTTTTTCTTTTGGTTACCCCCAAAACCAATGATAAAACCATTTATCGTGTCCTAAGTTTACTTATTTACTTGAGATTATAGTCCAAGTCTGTAAACTTAGGCTCTGATACCAACTTTATCAGAGTTATTCATTGACATCAAATAATAAGGTTAGACTATGAAAAGGCTCTGATACCAAACTATAACGACCTTTATCCGAATTAAGGAATCGTTCAGCTTGAAACCCTAATTAAGCCTTGATACACTAGCCATACTTAACTAGAGTTAGCATCCTTACCCTTAGTTCCTGATAAATACAATTGTATATCAAATATTGATAGAAAACAAATGATTAATGCAGTGAAAAACTTAAATCTTTTCTCGATACTATACACGATATACAAAATCGGATTAAACGGGAATAAACATCGGTTATGCAAAACTTCCTAACCATTGTGATATTACAAAATTGTAATTCAATACAAATATATATATAAAAGAAGAAATAATTACATAAAAGAGAAGATCAAGACTTCTAAAGCTTCTCTATACCATAATTTTAGCACTCGCTAGAAATCTTGTAATGTTAATTAGGGTGAGAGCTTCAACTTGCTCTGTAAGTACGGATCACAAAGCTATCAACAATCCATTTAATATTCAAGAATGAGATGCAATGGAAATTTGACCAATTAAAACTAACAAGATATTGACAAACATATAATAAATATATATAACGAATGCCAGTCATTCAGTCATTTGCTATTACACCATGATTTTCCCCATTTTATAAAGCTAGGGTCGATTACCCCTCAACTATAGTGACAACATAACCTGACCACTTGCCATTGTCCAAGTGGTTTTATCATAAACCCTCTAGTAAACGTGCAATCTACGCAACCTATCTAGTTGGGCAAGATTTAATATATAGGCCGGGAACAAAACCCATCTCCTATGCAACTTATCCTCAACTCTATGATTTACTCTCGCCGATCATAACACGCACCGTTTTCTTTTTTATTCAAACACATCATGCTTTACATATCCCCCACTTGAGTTCATAAACTATATGAACTAAATATAATAATAACCAAGTTGATAAATAAACGAATTCATACTTACCTCGAATTGTGTTTCCTAGTCTTGTTACGATTTTTAAGTCTCATAAGGAGCTTCTGGGTAAATATACACCAACTTAAGTTTATTTGGGTGAATTTTGATTTTAATTTAGTCCTAGTATGATCCTAGAACTTTGATCCAAATTTCATTCGAATCCGATAACAGAAACCTAAGTTTTCAATTTTTGGTGTTTGGCGTCGTGAGCTGCACCTTGGGCATGAATCCCAAGGCGCTATTCATGGGACCAAATGGACAGAAAGCTTTTGGACTTGGTGCCGCGGGCTTCATGCCAGCTTGACACACGCCAAATGTGTCAATAAAATGTAATATTCCTAAACCAACTATTTTGTAGATAGTGGAAAATGGCCGATCCCACAGGAATTGGTATCTTTCTAAGGTAAAAAAGAAAAGAAAAGAGAAAAAAATAAGGGTTTTGAGAAAATGAATAAATTCAATAACCTAAGTAACAAGGAATTAAATAAAGCAATTAATGAAAAATACCTAGGTCAAGACATACAAGATCGGTTCGAAAAAGATTGGATTTGGTCATCAATTTATGTAAAATATGCAAATCAAAAGTATCCTAGCGTAGCTATAGACCCGATAACGTACGCGGTTCCTCGCACTTCCTAATCTCGATAGCTAAGGTACGATAATGACTACTTCCCTAGCCAATCGTATAACCCTATACTCAAGCGAATTGGGTATAACACGATGACCGCAATGAGTTATGTGAAGGCACTACACCTAGACAACCGGATCACTAGTGTGTTCGATTTAGCCCAGATCCCTAAGGAATTTATCCGATTCCAAAAGAGGTGAATCAATTGGTATGGTCAATTGCCACTAGTGTGGCCTTATTGCATAAGGACGGATGCTTACGACTCACGAGCAAGAGAATTAGGATTTAAATATTAATTTAACCTTAATGATTCAATCAATACCAAAGAAAATAAAACATCAACAATTGAAATAAATAAATCTCACAAATCCATAGATGAGAACACTCGAACCTCCCTCGCAGTCTTGCCTAAGCCATGAGTTTATTGTCTCATGGAAGAACACAAAACAAAAGAATTGTAGTGAGAGAGAGAATGATAAAGAGAATAGAATCAGAATCGACTCAAAGCCGAGAGAGGAAGCCAATAAATAGAATTCGATCCCCCAAATAATAGAAGTTGTCAATTCGGTCCTCCTTCAATTTCTATATGTCAGTCCCTCCCTCTCGATTGCTATATTTCTCTTTCAACTTTCTATATATGCCTACATGTTATGTTTCTATAATAATATATTTACTATCAAAACTAAAAACAAATTCTTCCTAACTTCTCTCCTTAAATCATGCAATGCATGAATTGTACTCAAATGTATGTCTAGCTATTGGCACTTCATCATCTCACCTTGTCACGCTTCTCGAGGTCGATCTCATGGACATTTCATGCATGCACATCGATCACCATACGCCTCGACATGCCGGATCAACTCCTCTACTCATTAATGCACGCACGCTCTAAGTATGTGTCTCTGTCCGCTATATCATCACCCTTGTTCCTCACATGTGGGCCCCACTAAATTTGCCTTGGGATGTGCGCTAGCGCGGTTTTTGGTGTAGAGTGGATCCAGGCATATGAATACTCAATTTTGCGTAGTTTTTTGCCCCGGATCCAATCACGCACTCCAATAAACCTAAAAATAATAAATAAGGACAATTAGACTAGTATTTTGGAGACTTAACAATAAAAAATATATAAATAACCTATATATAATTACATAATTAACGACTTATCAAATACCCCCAAACTTAGGACTTTGCACGTCCCGAGTAAAGGTGTGAATGACAAAATATAAGTAAACTAGACTCTTAATATAGTCATGTACTAACTAAACTAATCCTATACCCGATTCAAAATTCATTGAGTTCCTTTGGTTTACATAGTCCCTAAGTTAACAAGCCACTCAAGAAATTTGGGAGTTATGATATATCAAGATTCACAACCCAAATAGAAATAAGATTACACTTTAAAGACAGACTCGGTCAAGACAAAGGCCATCAACTTCTCACGAATTTTCTTGGTCTATACATTCAAGCACGAAAGTTTAAAATATCACTCAATCTAGTTTTAAGCACTCGAGCTAAATCTTTTTATTTGTGGAGCTTTCATAGACTTTCGCCTTTATTCATTTTATATATATTTTTTATTTTTTTCAAGTAATACGACCCCTGCTCCATTTCAGTGGAAACCACTTTTCTCTCTTTTTCCCGCTACAAGATCCCCTACTCCATTTCCTGCGGAACCTGTGGGGCTATCTATATTTTGTTTTAAGGTCTTTCTTGTTAGCCTTTCTTACTTTTACTATGATTAAGCAAATTCTCTAATGTCGGTTAAAATATTATCACTTACATAATTTTGACCGTCCATCCCCTTTGGTATCTAGCATAAGGCTTAACCACAATATTAAGTCCCTAATCATGAAATCATAAAAATGCTAGGCTACAGACTCGAGTGACTGTTTATCCTAATTTTTCCTAAGTCTCAAGTCAAAAAAGCAACCATAGTGTACTCATCCACAACCAAAGGCATGAAACAAAATTTTGGGTGACTCTAAACAATAATAAAAATGAAAACTATACAAAATACATGCATGAAAGAGTATCAACTCCTAATGAAATGAGAAAGAGAAGTATGAAGGAACGAGAAATGGAAGAAATGAGGGAATAAGTGATATAAAACACCACCATTACCATCCTTTAACCGCATATAACCGCATATAATAAAAAAAGATTTAAACGATCTCACATGTGGTCTTTCTCAAAGCAATCCATCCAACTCAATCTACAAATCCTAAAGTACCCACAAACTTATTCCGAACCTTGTCCTCAAGGTTGAAAACAAGTCAAGGAATCCATGCAACAACAAAAAAAAGGAGTGTTGAAATAGAACATGGATAAATAAATAAGAAGATGATACAAATGCATGCATAATAAGAGTCTCCAAAAACTAGTGATTGCACAAAATCTCTCATGTCTAGGTGATTAAGGAAACCATGAAATAAAATCATCATAATAAGAGCAAGAACTAATAAGCATAGGAGTTAACTCAAATAATTCCTACCAAATCTTGTGAGCCGAAGTCTTTTAACTAAGGGTGAAATCAACAAGACAATGGAATGAAGTCTAGGGTTTTGGGTCTACTCAAAGACCCTCCACTAATGCGGGACTTAAGTTGAATATGTTCCAACCAAGTCTCAAAACACCTAAAACCCTATTAATATGTTAATTCCCAAAAAAATGCTCAAATTACTCCAAATAAATGTAATCCACAGTTAAACCTAGCAAAGCTCAAGGGGCGCTAATACCTTCGGTGCTTATCAAACATTCATTACACCTGCAAAAATCCTAGAAACCAAGTTAGGGCATTATTAAACGTAAAAAAAAATAGAACTAAACTAAAACTGAATTAATTGCCAGAAGTAAAAGAAATAAAAACAAAGCTAGGCTGCCTCCCAACAGCGCGTTTCTTTTAAGTCTTTTGCTAAACTTGGCATGATTTATCACCTGATGCACTTTCCTTTTGAGATGTCAACAAAGATGGTGCATTTATAGCTTTGGGCAATGCAACATGCACGCCCTCCTTTAGAATTGGGAGCTCATTCGGGACCTCTAACACAAAAGAATCTGTCGCATCAAGATCATCCAACATAAAGGTGTCGGCAGTGTAGAAGATCTTTGAATGCTCCTTTACTTCCATACCCTTGTAAGGTTTAACAAATATGCATGAGAGGGTGGGTGGTTTCACCAACACCAGAGGTTGGTCTTCCTCGCTCTCTATTTGCGGCTCCTTCAGCCTTTCTGAAATGACTTCAATTTTCATCTCATTTTCCTCCTATTCATCTAGTGCAATGATAATTTCTGGCTCAATTTGAAAGACTTCAAGTCCTTCCGCTGTTTCGCTCTAATAGTCCTCCACCTGTGTAACCTCATTCACCTCAATATTTTTTAATGTATCAACACTCACATTCTCCTCTAGGTAAAGAATTAGTTGTGTACTACACATCTCTTTCTCGTCAATCATATTTTAAAGCATGACATTCAATTGAATAAGCTGAGTTTCCAAATCTTGCAATCCTGGATTCACACATGAAAATTGTTGAAGCTCTTCATGAAATCGTTGTTGATAATCTAATAATTGCTTCATCATATCTTTAAAGGATTTGCTTTGTTGAAACTGTTGGTTCTCTTCATGACACTGTTGATGATTTTGTTGAAAAGGTAGTTCTCTGAAGATCAAGTCATTCATCATGTCTTGTATAGCCCTCTCTTCATGTTGAGGAATCTGTGGACTTGGCATGAGCTCAAAGAAGTTGTGTTGTGGCCATGCCTAACCAAAATAGTGATGATTCTCATACTTTGGATAGTAATGAAAATCATATGTTGAATGAGAATAATCTTCACAAATTTCGCAAACCTCGACCTGTTGCACAAAAGAATGCATGTTAGAAAATTGATGTCCATTATGTGACATATCTACCCCATTTACATAATAATAATGTGAGTCTTCAAATCGACCGTAATTGTGGGAGTAGGAAGCCATCACGAAGTTGCCTGCATACATGTTAAGAACAACGGACTAGATAGACAAATAAAAAAAATAAAAGAATAGCAAAGAAAGATAAAAAACAAATCCCCGGCAATGGCGCCAAAAATTGATGCGCGCCGATAATATTCCTCAACCAACTATTTTGTAGATAGTGGTAAAGGGGTCAATCCCACAGGGATTGGTATCTTTCTAAGGTCAAAAAGAAAAGAAAAATGAAAAAATAGGGGTTTTCAGAGAACAAACAAATTCAATAATCTAAGTAACAAGGAATTAAATAAAGCAACTAATGAAAAATACCTAAGTCAAGAGATACAAGATCTATTCGATAAAAGATTGGATTTGGTCATCAATTTATGTAAAATATGCAAACCAAAAGTATCATAGTATAGCTATTGACCCAGTAACGTACGCGGTTCCTCTCACTTCCTAATCTCGATAGCCAAGGAACTACAATGACTACTTCCCTAGCTAATAATATAACCCTATACATAAGTGAATTGGGTTTAACACGATGACCGCAATGAGTTTTGTAAAGGCACTACACCTAGACAATTGGATCACTAGTGTGTCCGATTTGGCCTGGATCACTAAAATATTTAACCGGTCCCAAACAAGGCGAATCAATTAGTATGGTCAATTGCCACTTGTGTGGCCTTATTGAATAAGGATGGATGGTTACGACTCACTGATAAGAGATTTAAGATTTAAATATTAATTTAACCCTAATGATTCAATTAATACCAAAAAAAAAAAACACTAATGAATAACAATAAAATCGAAATAAATAAATCTCGCAAAATCCATAGGTAAGAACAGTTGAACCTCTCGCGCCGTCTTACATAGGCCATGAGTTTAGTGTCTCATGGAAGAACACAAAACAAAAAAATAGTAGCGGGAGAGAGAATGAGGGAAAGAATAGAATCAGAATCATCTCAAAGCCAAGAGAGGGAGCCAATAAATAGAAGTTAAGCCCCCCAATAATTGAAGTCGTCAATTCGGTCCTCCTTCAATTTGTCTATGTCTGTCCCTCTCGATTGCTATATTTCTCAATCCATTTTCTATATATGTCTATATGTTATGTTTCTATAATAACATATTTCCTATCAAAACCAAAAACAAATTTTTCCTAACTTCTCTCCTTAAATCATGCAACGCATGAATCGTTCACCAATGTATGTCTAGCTGTTGGCACTTCATCATCTCACTATGTCACGCTTCTCGAGGTCGATCCCATGGACATTTCATGCATGCACATCAATCTCCATAAGCCTCGACACACCGGATCAACTCCTCTACTCATTAGTGCACGTACGTTCTAAGTATGTTGCCGATGTCCGCCACATCATCACCTTTGTTCCTCAAATGCGAGCCCCACCAAATCTGCCTCTGGATGCGCGTTAGTGCAGTTTTTGGTGTAGAACATATTCGGGCTTATGAATACTCGATTTAGTATTTTTTTCGCCCCGGATTCAACTGCGCATTCCAATAAACTTGAAAATAATAAATTAGGATAATTAGACTAATATTTTAGAGACTTAACAATAAAAAATATATAAATAACCTATATATAATTACATAATTAACGAGTTATCACTGCTGCATCATCATTTCCTATAACCTCTCTTCAAGGTTGCCCTCATTCCCGGGGTCTCCCATAACTTCCCTGACCCATTTGACCCCTCAAAATGTCGCTAAACCACACAAGGGAGTCTGCGAATGGGACTTACCACGTTCCTAACTATAACGTCCCTAAAACTCTAACCTGTATCACGTGTTATTTCAGGATTGTGACATGGACTTGGAGTGACGTGGTGATGTCGCGTCGTACATCACCAAAAATAGTCTCGATTTCACCAACTATAATTGATTTGTAGTGACGCAAGTACGAGGTCGAACTGACACGGATTGGATGTTTTTATTTAAGTACTTGGGAAAAATGAGGGTTTTGAAAACAAAAACTAATTTAAACTAGAAAATTAAATGCAATCAAATTAAAACACTTAAAACTAAAATCAATAAATAAAAGACTTTAAACTAAGGCATGAATTGACATTCTAAGGAACTTATTCAATCGTCGATTTATCAAAAGTTTGTCCTAATATTAATTCTCGTAGATAGGCTTACAATGACTCTCATCGCCTTGTTCTTCTCATGTCTACGGAGGAAACTTTTGGGACAACCACATATTAACTAGACCCGCAAAACCACTGGATCTGTCGTAGGTTTTCAAGTACTAGCAGCATTAGCAATCTATGAGAACACCTGTCATAGTGGTAACTAGCGTCGAATTTTCCACCTGTCATGTGTAGAAATTACAATACGTTACTACTAATCTCATATCCCAAATGCATAGAGGCACACCGGTTGGCAACAAACAAGGCCTCACTCACCACCTAACGTGATCCCTTACCGAGCGACAATAAGATCACTAGTGATAGTTTCTAACAGTAATCGCCTTGCATGTGCACTTACAAAACAAAAATGTAATGACCTGTTGCCTTAAGCCGATGATTAGCTTTAATCCAAATCCTAATTAACCCGAGTTAGGCTCATGGTTAAGTTTGGAGTACCTTGATTAGCATGTGTGTTGTTGTGATAATTTATGTCTGTTTAGAGTGTTTAATGAGTTTTATAGGCTATGGGATGAATAGGAAATTAATACAAACCTCTAATCGAAATATAAGTAATTAAATAATAAATTGCTGGTATACTAAGTGTGACAAGGGGATCATGAAATGAATATATATTTGATATATAAATATATATAATAAAACCATAAGTTGAGTTTGAGTTATATGGATTGTTGGATCGCCTCGAGATGAGCATATATGTTGATGGTGTTAAAAACTTGTGTCACTTTAGGGAGAGTCATTTTAACACATCAATCACTTGATCAGCCTTAAGATAGTGCGATGCCTATCTCGAGGAAATCCATATATATAATCCACAAGCTTCAAGTTTATCCTCACAGTTCATCGATTAATTGAGAGAACGTGAGAGAAAGTACCTGAGGGATTGATTAGGAGGAGTGGATTAGGAGTGGATTCCCTACTAAGTTGAGGAGATCAAAACACCACTAGATCAGAGATCATCATCTCGGTAAGTGAAATTTTGAGTTTCACGTTGAATTCAATGTTTCTTGATGAATTCTCTGTTTTAATGTTGTTTGATCACTGGAAATGGGTTGTTACCTCACTAGAGGTCCTCCCTAATGTATAAGGAGTGCATTTGATGTTGTTTGGATGATTTGGTAATGGAACAATGGCTGCTGCCCTATTCACTGTCGTGACAGTGCAGGGCGCAGCGTGCTCCATTTAGCAGAGGAGCATGCTACCTTCATCAGTTAGGATGAACCCAGTTGGTGGATCACGCTCCATCAAGTGAGGGATCACGCTCCTACCTTAGAAAACAACAACTCTGCTGTATTTTACGTAGAATTTCCTGAGGTCTTATGGTCATTTAAGGGTTATAAACATATGGTGTTAGACCTATAATGATCACAAATGGCTTGCGATAGGTGTTGGAATGTGGGGAAAGCGTGAGTGACCTATAAACTTAAAAAATTTAGAAATGGAAACCTAAACCGAGGTAAGTATGGATTCGCTTATTTATCAATGTTGTCTGGTTGTTTTAGTATATGTAGCTCATGTAGTTTATGGACAAATGGGGGGACTATGTACATTGTGATGTTTTTAATAAATTGAAAATGATGTTTAATGTGATTCACGAGAGTAACTCCTGGAATAGAGAATAGGCTATATAGGAGATTGGTTACCTTCCTGGCCTATATGTAACTCCTACTCAATTATATAGGTTGCGTGGATTACATTTTCACTAGAGGGTTTGGATTAGAACCATTGTACATTAATGAATTCACTAGATAGCACATCGACCAATGTGTTGGTCTAGCAATCACATTAATGGTGTTAGTGGGTAATCGACCTTAGTTTTTAAAATAAAATAGGATTCACAGTGTAATAGTCATTGACAGATGGACTTGCATATGTTATTTATTGAATTATATGCTTTTTCATAATCATGTTAGTTAACATTGGTGCATATTGTTATTGCATATTGTTCTTGATTATTATATGGAATGTTGATGGATTTCTGAATCCTTACTTAATGAGCAAATTGGAGTGCGTACCCCAATTAATATTTCAAAAGTATCGGCGAGCGCTACGACTATGAGATAGAGATGATTTATGAGACTTGATCTTCTTTTCGGTATGATAAATTGTCCCTTGTCTGATATATTTGTATTAATTATAGTTTTGTAATATCATAAGGGATGGGACGTTTATATAACCGAGGTTTATTTTGGTTGGATTTGATATTGTATATTGTATTTAAATATTGAAAGAGTTTTAATTTTCGCTACATGTATTATTTGTTTTACATCGATATTCAATATACAATGGTGTTTATTTGATGTAGAAGGAGAGGTTGTTGGCTCCAAGTTAGTCTGGCTGGGTAATCGAAGCTTTATTACGGTTTCAGGCCGAGTATCGCCCTAATTGGGATAGGGGATGCTACAAAAAGGAAGGAAATTAAGGTTTAAAACCATAATTAAAAATCTCAGAATAACGATACAATTAAGAATACGAAAACCAATAATAAATAAAATAAGAATTGAAGCACATAATCCTCCTGAATCTATAAACCCCTGAAACTAAAACACCTAGGCCTAGATAGTGGAACTTAGCCACTCATACTCGTAAATATAAATCTGAAATTTATTAAATCTATAAATCACAATGTAAATATTAAATAAAAATTTACGAAGAGTCTCTGTACAAGACTTCAAAAGAAAAAACCTAGCACAAAAGTTCTCTCTAGAATTCTATATGGAACTCTATGTATGGATCTCTCGGCCTCCTTTTCGTCATTTTGGGATCTCATATATATAGTAGGAATAAGAGAGAACAATATATAAACCGAGGTCTTGATAAACAACCAAATTAGAAATAAACATATTCGGATCTTTCAAGTACCGTACGTTCAGAATGCTAAATTGGTAGGAAATATCTACAATATCACTGCGATGCTCTGTTTCTGCCAAGTTTTATTCTGAATTGAGCTCAGGGATGTCCTAACACCTTACGTACATGTGAAATCACTATGGAGGTGCTAAAGCCTTCCTCGAGATACGAGCTTGGTATTTCTCCTAGGACTTCAAGAAGCTTTTCCCACAACATTTCCAGTGAGCTTCTTTTAATACTGCTAAGTTAAGTCTAGCGATTCCTTGGTGATTTTGCTTTGTGTTGAGATCGCTGCTAAGGCGTTAGGCCTATTTTTAGCTTTTTGGCCAAATTTATATGGAAATCACTAACTTTCCGTATAAAAGCATATTTTTGACCTGAAAACAATAAAATGACGATTAATTAGCATAAATGATGATAAAAGTCACAAAATTAGTTGTAAAATCAACCTAAAATATAGCACAAATGATTACTTATCAAATACCCCCAAACATAGATAATTACTCGTCTCAAGCAAAGGAGTATAAGATAATCAACTTTCATACACAACATACATTTCAGCTTTTCTAGTACCCAACTCTAACTTTAATGGTTTCGTCTAATTTTTCATAAAAATTGCCAAATGGAGAACAAAAACACTCACGCAAAGCCGGTTACTTTGAGTCAAGATATTTAGACTATTTTCCCATGGAATACTCTGTAAAACATTAGGCTTTGCTAAGACTAAAGCCATTTATTAATCACGAGTTACCTCAGAACTTTTAACAAGCCGAAAACATACAATATCTAAATAAGGCATTGAATACCAACATTCCACAAATAGAAATTTATACAACCATTCCACTAACATGCTCAAAACATCATTTGGAGTCAATAAGACTTTCTTTTGGGTTGTAACTGCTAAGTTCTCTAACAAGGAAATGGATATTTAATGATCCAAAACATTGGAAAGACTTAATCTAGCTACAAGCACTCGAGCTAAGTCTTTTTATTTGAGGATTTTTTTTATAGACTTTCACCTTTATTCACTTTACTTATAAATTCTCTATACTTTCTCAAATATATATAAATATATATACGGTCCCTGCTCCATTTCTAGTGGGTTCCATTTTTTCTCACTTTTTCCAGCTACTGGATTCCCTGCTACTTTTCTTATAGAACCTGAGGGACACTTTATTTTTTATTTGAAAACTCCTATTAGCACTTCTCACTTTTACTATGATTAAGTTAGTTTCCCAATGTAGGTAAAAGGATAATAAGGCGAATGGCTATAGGTTTCACAATGGGTGATGAAAAAATTAGGTTGGATTGCCTTAACTGGGCTAACTTGGGAAAAATTATAGGTGCTATAAGGCTAATGACTAAACAAACAATACCTATGTCTTCCCCCTAACTTATTATTGAGTTACACTCAATTTCAAATGGATGCAAAACTATTCTAGAATCTATAGAAATAAAAAGTTGACTCTTGTCCTATTGTGACCTCATACCTTCTTTCATATCTAGCACTCTTTGGTGTAGACTTAGTCAGTAGAACAATTACAAGAACATGATGTTTCTCCTATGCTCTACCTAAGGTCTTGTCCATTATTGGCAACATCAATCCACATTGAATTCTCAAAAATTGTTTACCATTTTTCTAAGCTAGAATATGGCATTCAATTAGGCTCAAAACAAATGAAAAAGAGAAATTCACAAGTTGTGGAAATGTGTTCAACTTACCAATGCATCAATCCATGAAAGAAATAAAATCGTATTACTTGTATTTTGACAAAAAAATTTTGAAAAAAATTTGAAAAATCGTAAAAATTTACCGAAAACCCTTACAGTTCATCTACCCATTCCATCAAACCTGCATACCCCCAAACTTATCCTGAACCTTGTCCTCAAGGTTCAAGAAAGTAAGACATCCAATACACATTCCAAAAGATAAGTGAAATCGAATAATGGAAGATAAGAAATAAAATGAAATTAAATGGAGTAAAATAAGTACAAATATAAGCTGAAAATGCATGCAAATGATGTGACATGTGGTGATAGTACAAAATACAACATCATCATACTGTAGCTCCTCTGAATATATTATTAGAAAATTACAAAGTTACTCGGTTTCCCTTTCTCGAAACACATACAAAGATGATCAACTTTCAGACTCACTGAAGCTATCTTGGTGCTGCTCACTAGGCTGTGGGGTCTGGAAGGGTGTCTGCATACTCTATGAAGAATGTGAGGGTGAAGGTGCTTCATAGTCCTCAGGTATGCGATAAACCTAGTAGCCCGACATGATACAAGAAAAGACTAATCTCCTTCTGGCTATGGATAATAATCTCCTATTGGGACATATGTCCTGGTACTCCTCCAAGTGGTGGTGCAGATGAAAACCTCATACTATTGGGGATCATGCTCTTTTCCTCTTCCTCGTGGTTCTCTTAGCCTAGGCCTTTTGCTGCTGTTGCTGCTACTGTAGTCATGCTACTGCTGCTCCCTCTCACTTTCTCTTCTATCGTGCACGCTCAAGCTCATCCTCAAAATCCCTCTCCTCCAAACAGTCAACAGGAACTCCAACTCATCGGCACATATCATTGATGAGTACAGGGAATGCAAAACTCCCATTCTTCTTCATCTCCATCCTCTTTCTAATAACCTCGAACATAAATCTCCTAATGCCGATATGAACAACATGTGCCCTTATATGATAAAACATCGCACATCGGGGTCTTGTCATGTCACCGTGCAGGATGGTGGGTAAAGAAATGCATTGAAGAAACATGACCATGTCTTAAGTGCTTTCCTAAAGTAGGCATTAACCAAATGCTTAGGTTGTTGGGAAGAAAAGGCATACGTCCAATCATGGTGTGGGAAATAAATGAGAGCTGCCTAACATCCGTGAAATGGTAGTAAGAGTCATAGGTGCAGTATAGGTTAGGGATATGAGAAATCCCTAAGTCCTCAAAAGAAGGTAAGCCGTAGTATGCATTAATAGCCTGGGCACTATTGTCAACCTAGACTTCTCGAACTCTGACAGTCAAATTACGATAGGTAGCGTGTCCATTCAAGTAAGACTCGCGAACTATCTCCTCACATCCCTGTATCAAGTCTAGGTTATGAGTTGGTTTGGTTAATGCCTGGTAATCCCTAGTAGATAACTCCCAACCCCTCTCTTTGATGAACGTTGTGACTCCCCTCTCATATTTAGGAGTTGTTATCCCAAATCCCCTCACGGCTAAAGGTTTTCTATTCCTAATGTTGAGGTCACTCTCGTACCTCTTTGCATCTAACTCACTAACAAACCTAAACTTGTCAAAGGCTCTAGTGCTTAAGGTGGATGGGCTATTTGTATAAAAGGTGGTAACCGTTTACCTCTCATTTGGCTAGGTCCTGCAGATCCACTGCATTCCTCTCTCTCCATGGTCTAAAAAGAACAAAATAATAAACAAACATCCCTGCAATAAGTCCAATCATGAAATCACAAGCAAATTAGTTCATTACACTCGACAAACAAAAGAACATGGAGTTCAAAATATAAAAGTTTGCTCAAAATGACTCAAGGCATTCAAAATCCACGGTGAATAAAGTTTCGAGAAAATTCGAATCAAAACCATTTTCAAAGTCTCAAAATTGCACAAACGCTCAAATCAGTAAATATAGATCCAGCTAGTATTCCAATCATTCCATAAACTCACATATACACGCACTATCAGTCCTCGAAATTGAATGTTCCCAAAGTGTCGACGAGTTTTCAACAAAAAACAAACTTTGGAAATTCAACTTTTGATAAACATTCCCGCAATCTTCTCTAAACATAATGCATGAGATATTTATCAATTCAAAGCCATTGAACATTCAAAATCGAAATTAAGATCCGAAATTCCAAATTTTCAAAAAAAAAACAGGTTTTCCTTCAAAAAATTGAGATTTTCAAAATCGACAAAAAATCACAAGTAATATGACCAAATCACTCCAACTCACCTCACAAACAAAAGTCATATGGTTCTAGCAACCATTAAGGCTCCTAGACCATACGTTTTGCCTAAATTGGCTTAAGAGCATTCAACAAGAAATTGAGAAATCAAGGAAAAATTAGAGTGTTACCTTCCTGGGAATGAGTTCTTAAGAGCCTAAAGGAGCTTTCTCAGCCTATTAGATGCCTTAGAAGGTCAAAAAATCAAACCCCTAGCTTGCGGTTTCATCGCGACGCTCGCCAAACTTGCAGTTTTGTGGCTTAAAACAATATCCACTCAATGGAAAATTAAAAATGAGTGAAAATGAAGTTTGGAATTGATGAATTTGGTGGTTGGAAATGGGTTTTCAAGGCTTGGAGGCGGTTGTCAATCGCTAGGGTTTAAGTGGGGAAGAAGAAAATTAGTTTCTGCCCATTTTTTAAAACCTAAATTCGAGCTCAGCGTCATACGTTCAAACGTGACAGAGCTAAAGGATCGCTGGCGAGTTTAAAAAATTCCCTAAAATGACCTTTAGTGCGTCAACACCCTATGCTCATACATAAATCACTGGCAAATCACTGGTCCTACAAATAGAATATTACAAAATTCGAATATTACCCAACATCACCATAATGATTTACGTGCAATATGACGACATTGTGACATCATGACCTCGAAAAACAAATTAATTCCCAAAAAATTTCTAGTGTGTGCATTTCCCTATATATGCAAATGATGCATGCAGATGCATCAAATCAAAGTACTTGCTTAGAATTACATCGCAAAAAAGTCATTCGATGTTGCACGCAAAATATTCCACAAATCTCCAATCAATCTTCATGTCTCTGCAAGATTTAGAGGTATTAGAGATATGCAATAAATTCTATCAAACTTTAATTCCTCTAATTGAAGTAACCCAAATAAACTTATTCAAATCCAAAGTTTATTCAAACTCAAAATAATTAAACCAAGTTCATGCCTAATAGCTAAGTGAACAAATGACTAAATATGGGCTACCTCCCACGAAGCCCCGGTGTTTAATGTCAAAGGCCCGACGTTACCACATTCTTTGACTAATTAGTGGCTTCTTTTACTTGGCTAGAGGTGTAGACACTTTGTGATCGTTTATAGTTCCCTGCCCCTTCTACACGCACAACCTGCCATTGCAATAAAGCACCTTTCTGTCACAAATTATGAAAGTGACATATTTATTGTAGACATTAATGTTGGTTTTAGCTGTGTAGAGGAAAGACATCCCAAGCAACATGGTGTTGATCTCAAGAAAGCCTTTCATTATTGACTGAGAAGTCCACCAAAAACTTCACCTTTCCAAGTCTCACAGGTACTTTTCTCGCAACTCCATAGATCCTGGTAGATGCGTCATTTGCTAGATAAACAACCTTGTCTGGGGTGTGCTTAGTGATTTCCAACTCAATGATCTACATGAGTTTCATAGAAATGATGTTCTCGATTGCTCATGTGTCAATAATCGTTGATTGCACCATCAGGCCCACTTCCCTAAAAATGCATGAGATATGAATGGATGTTGGTGATTCTGCCTTCTTTCTCACACTGTAAATCTCCTTAGGTTGGGCCTGATGGTGCATGAAGAATTCCATACTATCCCTTACACTGTAAATCTCACACTCAACCTTCAAGTACTCTGTCTATCTTTTCCTACCTTTTTCTTTTTTTCTCTCATTCACTCCCTCTCTCTCTCACCCATCTTCTTGAAATGGTCCATGAAGAATTCCATACTATTTTGCGAATCATCATCAGTAGGGGATAAACATCATATATAGTGGAAACATTAGAGGGTAAGTCTAAACAGTTTGGAACGATAAAGGGAACTACTTTATCATCATTCTTGAGTGAAATATTACCACTAAAAACATAAATTTTAGTTATGACCATTTTCATAAAAGGCTTCCCTAAGACAACCGAAGTAAGTTTGGACACTGAAGTGTCCTCCATGTTAATGATGTGGAAATCAGTAGGAAAATCTTGGTTTTTGACGCGATAGTCACGTCTCCCAACGTACCAATTCGTCAGATTGAAGATCCGTCTGCTAAATGGTTGGTAATACCAAAACGCTTTAAAGCATGATCATGCATGGATTAGAAAACAGACGATGGCATAATATTTATATATGCTCATAAGTCAAACATCTCATTTTCTATATGCAAACATCCTACTGTGCAAGTAATGCTAAATATACCTAGATCGCCACATTTCTATGGTGTATATGTGTTACGTACTAAGATATTCCCCTTTTCTTGTCCAAAAAGTCATACGATGTCCAATGGCTTGCAAGATTCTTTGACCTCTGACACGATTTCCTCTTTCTCCTTCAACTCTATCTTGCCTTTCACATATTCCTCGGGTTAGTCCTTGGTAATGAACATATACCTCTCCAGATACAATATCTAAGAAAATGGTGCCCTGTGCTGGATGGTACTAATCCTTCCTCATTTTTTAGTACTCTTCTCTGCTTCCTCTATCACAAATGATGAATTGACATGTGAAATAACATTCACATGTGCGTTAGGGTTCGAGACTAGCTCAGATGATAACTTTCCTTAGTTACTTGCTTGGCTTATTTAAGTAGACATGTCAGATAACCTAGCTTGCAATTCCTTGATCAAAGCGATGGTCATAGCCTCGTACTGTTGTTGTGATAGGATCAACTACTCATCATCCCTTCTAAGTTAGGTTCCTATGGATGAGGTGGCTTGCTTTATGGTGCTACTAGCAATGGTTGTCCCCTGGGAACAAAATTCTGGTAATTCTGATTCCTGGTAGCAAAACTGAAGTTATGATTTATGTCCTTCCCCTATAGAAATTACTTTGCTGCCTAAATTATGCTACTAGCAGTCTTAGAAATTGCTTTGCTACCTTTATCTCTATAGTAATCCTCGCGGAGTTGAGGAAATTTTTTTGCAAAGTGACTAGGCGCATAGCAAATCCCGCAAGCTTTTTTTTATCCTTTTTTACCATCATCTTTTTAGCCATAGACTTGAGCTCCGATAACTCGTTCTCAAGTTTACTCTACCTTGAGGATACCATAGCTCTTGTCTCTCACTAGTTAGTCCATACTACTTGGCTTGGTTGGCTACCTTTTCTATGTATCCCCTAACCATAGTCGGTGTGATATCAGATAGACTATTGTTGCACACTGTATCGAGGAGCCTCTTCTCATTATATGTGAGCCTTTCAAAGAAGCTTTCTATCAGATATTTCTCACTGAGACCATGTCGAGGACAACAACTCATCATCCTTCATGATAATGTGGGATTTCTCCTTTCTGAGTTGAGTGATCCTCTGGCTGGCATATAGTTATCCTGGAACTACTGATGTAGCTCATTCCAATTTTTGATGGAACTGGCTGGTAAGTGGAATAACGTCCTGTGCAGCATCTTTGGGACATAAAGGAAACACATTCAGTCTCACAAACATCGATTTATAACAAGCTTCATGCCTACTGCCACCATCATAAACTCTGTGAGGAACTTTTGAGGATTGTCATTCTCTTTCCCATGAAAGTCTGACAGCTTATGTATCAATCCTAACTTCAGCTCGAACCGACCGCTGATAGTCGGATATTTAATACATAGTGGTAACGAGCCTCCTTGGTGTTGGTTCTTTTCCTTGAAGTGAACTCCCTTTCATGCCTCAGTTCTTGCCCTATATTCTGCTGGTTGTTTTGCCCAGCAGCCTACACAACGATAGGATCCTAATTTAACATATTGTCCTCCATGGTCACCTTTGATTGTTCTCTCCTTCTATTAGTTCTGTTCCTTCTCCGGTAAATCCGATCAATCTCCCGATTATAGGGAACCAATGAATATACCGAAAGTGAATGTCTATAACCTGCAACCATTTAAAAATAAAAAACCTAAATGAAAAAAATTAATACCAATCCCCGCAATGACGCCAAAAATTGATGCCGTGTCATACAACACCAAAAATAGCCTCGATTTCACCGACTACAATTGATTTGTAGTGATGCAAGTACGAGGTCGAACCGACAAGGATTGGGATGTTTTTATTTTAGGTTCTTGGGAAAAATGATGGTTTTGAAAACAAAAACTAAATTATACTAGAAAATCTAACGCAAGCAAATTAAAACACTTAAAACTGAAATCAACAAATAAAATACTCTTGACCAAGGCATGAATTGACATTTTAAGGAACTAATTTGATCATCGATTTATCATAAGTTTTTACTAATACTAATTCTCGTAGATAGGCTATAGTGACTCTCGTCACCTCGTTCTCCTCATGTTAGTGAAGTGAACGTGCGACATAACCACATATTAACTAGACACGCGAAACCATTGGATATGCTGTAGGTTTTTAGCAGACTAGTAGCTTTAGCACTCTATGAGAACACCTATCATGAGTGGTAACTAGTGTCAAATTTCCCACCTATCACATGTGGAAATTACAATACATTGCTACTCATCTCATATCCTAAATGCATAGAGGTACACTGATTGCCAACAGACAAGGCCTTACTCGCCACCTAACGTGATCCCCTTATCGAGTGGTGGTAGGATCACTGGCAATAGTTTCTAACTATAATCTCCATGCAGATGCACTTACACAACAAAAAGGAAGCAACTTAAGGTTTAAAACCATAATTAAAAACCATGAAATAATGATGCAATTAAGAATACGAAAATCGATAATAAACAAATGAAGAATTGAAGCTCATAAACCTCCTAAATCTATAAATCCCTAGAACTTAAAACACCTTAGCCTAGATAGTAGAACTTTCAAAGAGTCTCCACATAAATACAAATATGAAATTTATCAAATCTATAAATCAAAATGTAAATATAAAATAAAAACTTTCAAAGAGTCTCCACATAAGACTTCAAAAGAAAAACCTAGCTCCAAAGTTTTATCTCTAGAATTTTTTATGGAACTCTATGTATGGAACTCTTTGTCATCCTTTCGTTGTTCTGGGGTCTCATATATATATATATATATATATATATATAAAGAATAGGATAGAACAATATCTAAATCGAAATCTTGAGAAACAACTTAATTAGAAGTAACAATATTTGGATCTTTCCAGCATTGTACGTTCAGAATGCTAAATCATTGGGAAACACTACGACATCACTGCAATGCTCTATTTCTACTCAGTCTTGTTCTAAATCGAGCCCAGTAATGTGCCCGCGCCTTACGTACATGTGAAATCGCTATGGAAGCGCTGGGGTTTCCCTTGAGATATGAGCTTCGTCTTTCTCGTAGGTCTTCATGAGGCTTTTCTCGCAACATTTTTAGTAAGCTTCCTTCAATCTAGCCAAGTTGGGTCCAACAATTCCTTAGTGATTTGGCTCTGTGCTGAGATCTTTGCCAAGGCTCTAGTCCTATTTTCAGATTTTTGGCAAAATATATGTCGAAATCTCTCCTTTCTGTATAAAAGACTATTTTTGACCTGAAAACATAAAAACAACGATTTATCAGCATAAATAATGATAAATGTCACAAAATTAGTGGTAAAATAATCCTAAATACAACACAAATGATGACTTATCACGTAGCGAGCTCGGTCAACCCCCGGGAGTCGACACCGAGGTATATTATTTTTATTGTGTGATGATTATATTACTTAGTTATACCAACTATACACAATTTAGTTTATATTTATTTATTTAATGTTATGTTGTCGAGGTGCGAGTGAGAAGTCCCTCGAAGTCTTAGCATGCTACGGGTGACGGGTAGATTGGTTTAAGGGTGGAACTTATGATAATATTAATTTTATTTTTCGTCTAAGAGCCTAAGCTATGAAATTTCATTACTAAGCAAAGTATCAAATTAAATGGAGAAAGAACCATTTAAGCTTATAAATTCAAATGCCTAACTCTATGGAAATGGAAATAATAAGCTATATAAATTCCAAATAAATTATTAAGACCTTAATTTACATTGGGAGTGTCTAGTGATTTTATGAAAAATTTATCTCATCATGACTAAAATAACATACTTTGATTTAAGTATTTGATATGAATGTAGTTCCTATGGTATGGATGATAAATGTCATAAGAAACAAGGTCATCGGTTAGGGAAATGGCCATGGGTTGCATGAAAAATTTCTAAATAAACCAAGGGCATTCTTATAAGTTCACTATTCATAAGTAAGGTGGACTAATGTGATTATAAGTAGAATCCATGTGTCGCAATGAGAACTGATGAGTCGTTAATTATGTAATTATATGTAGTTTATTATATATTTTTTATTGTCGAGTCTCCAAAATATTAGCCTAATTGTATTTATTTATCATTTTTAGGGATATTGGAGTGTGCGGTTGAACCTGAGGCGAAAAACTAAGCGAAATAGTGTATTTACAAGCAGTGGAATAGTTACCCTCAGATCTATCTCGAGACACGCATTGCACATGTGATTAATAGGTGACAGTAGCAGAGTGACGCAGTTCATGGACACGTATGAGTCACTCACGACTACAGGCATGGATTGTCCTCGAGTCGTGTATTGTTGAATTCTTCTTGAAATTCGCCGTCTCTTCCTATGATTTTCTTCTCCCCAGCTAGATGCCATATGGTTCTCCCTCATTGGTCCAGCACGCCAACACAATTTCTCTTCTTTTCAGTTGGCCTTGGATAATTCTTGGGATCCGTGCAGTGGACTTTCCCATAAATTTGCACGACTTGTTCGAGTCTTCTTTCCTTGCCAACTGCTGCCACGTGTCGTCTTCTCTTCGCCAGCACGTCATCAGCAGTCCACGTAAAGCTAGGGAATCAGCTTCCTCCACTTGTCTTGACATGCAGAAAACTCACAATGGCCACCAAATTATCCTCGGCGCATGTACCATTAATGATATACCCAATTTCGGTTTCTCTCACCTTTAGAGACCAATTTTGAGGAGAATTTTCTATTAGGACTTTAGGTATTAATTAGCAAGTTGAATTCTATATTTGGACCTCTTTCTAGCCAATTCAGCTATTCAATTCCTCTTATATTCTATTCCTCTCTCCTTCAACTTCTTTTTCTATTCTTTTTTGTTTTTTTCCATGAGAGTCTACAATCATGGCCTAAGCAACACTGCGAGGTAGGTTCGACTATTTTTATCCATGGATTTGTGAGGTTTATTTATTTTAATTTCATTGCTTTCATTAATATTTTATTTCTTTTGGTATTGATTGAATAATTAGAGTTAAATTCATATTTAAACTCTAATTCTTTTGCCAGTGAGTCGTAACTATCCATCCTTATGTAATAAGACCACACTAGTGGTAATTGACCTGCTAATTGATTGCCCTTTTTTGGGACCGATCAAGTACCATAAGAATCTAGGCTAAATCGAACACACTAGTGATCCGGTTGTCTAGGTGTAGTGCCTTCACGAAGCCCATTGTGGTCAACGCATTAAACCTAATTTGCTTGAGTCTAGTGTTGTGTGTTTTACTGGAGAAGTGGTCATTGTCGTACCTTGACCATAGAGATTAGGAAGTGCGAGGAACTGCATACGTCACCTGGTCTATAGCTACACTAGGATACTTTTGATTTGCATACTTTACATAAATTGAAGACCAAATCCAATCTTTTATTAAACCGAACTTGTATTTCTTGACCTATGTATTTTTGTATTAATTGATTTTCAAATAATTTCCATTGCTTTATTGTTATTTAGATTAGTTGATTTATTCACTTTCTTTAATCCTTGATTTCCCTTTTAGTTGTTTTTGAACCTTAGAAAGATGTCCAATCTCTGTAGGATCGACCCTTTGCCACTATTCTATAAAATAGTTGGTTTAGGTAATTTATTTTATTGACGCGTTTGGCGCGTGTCAAGAACAATGATGGTAAACTTTGATTTGAAGAAAATTAAGCTAGATTAGCTTAGTCAACCAAATCTTAATGACTCTAATCTTATTTATCATATATAATTAGATATCTAATTTTATCTTCTTCAATTAGAGAAGAAAAACACACCATTAATGGACTAAAGGAGATCTTGGATAGGAAGAAGAATAAAAATCAATTAGACTCACATGATCTCAAAGCAAGCACTACTTTCTTTCTTTCCGTACTCTCTTGATGTGTCAACTCATGATCTACTTCACCTTCTATCTTCTTAGCTTAGATTATGGTCTATTTATCTCTTCCATTACCCTATTTTAATTAGCCTATGTAAAACATACATGCTTATATGTTCCATTGATTTCTTATTTAAGTAAGAGTTCATTTATTCTTCATTACTCAAATTGAAGTATTTGTGCGTCTTCTCTTTAAGAATCAATTCAATTTAATCCATAAGATTAACGTTTTAGTGAAACCTCATATGATTAAGATATGCACTTTATGTGAAAATAAAAATTAAAAGTGTGTACATAGTTAATTAATGGCTAATACGTATAATTTATGTTTAAGGAATTTTGAATATGCATCATCTATCCAAGGATTCCATACTTATGGTAGTTTTTAGAAGTATTTATTGATAAGTAATTTAATAAAATGACGATGAAGGGAATATAATGTCTATAGATTACTCTATTCAATATAAATTGTTAGAACCTTATATAGCTAATGTAAAAAATACATATAAGGTGATTAGTGGCTTAGTAGACCTAGTAAGTTGTATTGAAATAAATAAATAAATGAACAAGTGGGTCAAAAGTATCAAATATTTAATCAATAACCATATCATATAAGGGTTGGAAGGTAACATATAGACATATTTTATACACATAGGTGTGTGCACACGGGCGTACTCCCTCCGATCATTAATCTATATCGTTTAAGGTTATAACACGAAGTTTAAGAAGTCATTGAATTGTAGGGTTATGTTACTATATTACCCTTGACACAAAAGAAAAATGGTGCATTAATTGTAATTGTAGTAAAATGAAATTTGGCTTATTTGTCCAAAAAAAAGGAAATGAAGGTTAGCTTGTCAGTGGAACTTCCTTGTTTGTGTTTTTCTTCTTTTTGTTTCGGTGATGTTCATCGATCGCTGTTGCTTTAACTCCTTGTTGAAGATGAAGGCTACTCCACTTATGAAATCTCGCGACTATTACTTATAAAACTGCACACTCGCTTCCAATTGCTTGCATGCAAACAAACCCTAAAAGGAAACATCATGTCTCATTTGAATCTTGGATTAATTAGGGTTTTAAAAAATAAAGAATATACATCATCTTCATCATCAGCGCCACCTGCTGTTGATCAGTGAGGCCGAGCCACCACAAACATTGCTTGAAAGAAGTGATATATGCCAATCCTTATGTTCGCAATCAGCCTCCCAGCCTGTGACAACCTCTCCATCAGCACCACCTCTTGCTCCCGTCTCTTATGCCTCCACTAAATTTCTTCAAAAAAACTCCATTGAGGTTGGAGAAGAAGAATGAGTAATTGGTAGTGAAATGAAATTTGGCGGTAATGATGCGTTGACAGTCAATGCTGATCTATGTCGGTAATCAGCCTCTCGAATTAAGATAAACCTCTCCTTTGCCACCACCACCTGCTGCCTCCCCTACATTTTCTTCTTCCCTTTAATCTCTTATGCCTTCATTAGAGTTACCTAGAAGAAGAAGAAGAAGAAGAAAAATAAGAAGAAGAAGAAAAAGAAAAAGAAAAATAATACGAAAAAGAAACAACTTCCACAATTCAAAGAATATTTTTTTCGTAATTTTAGTCCAGACCTATTAAATTTTCTCAATTTTTGATAACCTCATATTTTGGCTATAATAACATAAAAATTGATTTCCTGTTCTAAAATCAAAGTTTGATTGATTTTCATGTTAATTTTTTTACTGCCAACTTCAAAAACACCATTTGCAATAATTAAAAAACAAAACCTTTTTTAATTCCTTTATAGGGTTTGATTGATTTTTAAGTAAAATTAGGAGCATGATTGAGTTTTCATTAAACATGTAAATGTTTGACTGAAACAGTGAACCATTCGTTGAAGAACCTTTTGTTATGTTCCCTTTGTATTAATCTTATTTGCATTAATCCATTGTTGCTCTACGCAAAATGGCCTGCATAGGAAGGTGATTTTGGATAATAAATTTGTGGTTTAGACTCACTAGTGCTATAGGCAAGGCACTTGAGGAAATCATCTTTAGGTGATGCTAAAAAAACTTTGCATTTTGTTGTTACCACAAGAAGAAAAAAGAATGATAGGATTAAATTTTTTTGTTAGCACAAGGCGAAATTGAAAACCCCCATATTTATTGTTTGGCATCCATATTCTTCCCTTTCGAGGTCGTTTTTTACTTCTTTGAATACTTGAAATTCTTTTTCTCCTTTGTGAACTGAAACACCCTCTATTTTCCCCAAAAACGAACATTCTAATCTCCTAAACCCAAATCCATCTTCAAATAATCTTATAAGAAAACCCTTCTCATCTTCCCAACTAGCATTTAGGGAAACTCTCCCAAATTCACAAGGCATCATTGTTGTTTCGAGATAAAGAGAGAGAGATTTGCTTGGTTTCTCCCATAATCAAGTTTGTAACAACCCGTTACCTTAAGCTAGTGATAAGTGTTAACCCGAATCCTAATTAACCCGAGATAGGCTCGTGATTAAGTTCGGCATATCTAGATTAGCATGTGTGTAGGTTTTTCTAATGATTAGTGTTTGTTTTGAATGTTTATTGAATTTATAGATTGTAGTATAAAAAAGAAAATTTATATACAAGCCTATAATTGAGAAATAAATAAATAAATAAACAATAAATAGGTGGTATGCTAAGTGCGACGAGGGAGTTATGAAATGAATGTGCATACGCAAGAATACTCGTAGACATGTCTAGTGAATTTATTAGCGAGAAATGCACAAAGTGTATATACATTTATATATAATTGATATATAAATATATATAATAAAACTATAAGTTTGGTTTGAATTACATGGATCATTGGATCACCTTGAGATGAGCATAAATGTTGATGGCGTCAACATGTGTGTCACTTTAGGATGTGTCACATTAACACCTTATTCACTTGATCAACCTCGAGATAGCATGATTTGTATCTCGAGAAAAATACATATATTGAAATCTAAACCTTCAAGTGTATCTCACGAATTGATCGAGAGAGTGAGAGACAAGATGCTGAGGGATTTGGGAAATTTAAGGGTTGATTTAGGAGTGGAATTCAATGTGATTTGTAGAGATTAAACAACAATGAATCAGAGATCATCCCTGTTGGTGAGTTAAGTTTTGAGTTTAAAGTTCAATTCAATAGTTAGTGATGATTTCTCTCTGAATTGTTGTTGATGATGATTGTAAATAGATTTATAACTTACTAGAGGTCCTCCCTGACGCATTTTCTCCATCAACTTGGATGAACCCATTTGGTGGAGCGTGCCCCACCAAGTGAGGTAGCGTGCTCCCACCCCAGAAAACAACAACTCTGCTGCAATTTAGTTAGAATTTCCTGAGGACTTAGGGACTCGCTTACAGGTTCTAAATATAGGGTATTAGACCTATATTAATCACAAAAGGTTTGCAATAGGTGTTGGATCACCGAGAAAACATGAGTGACCCAAAAGTTGGGGAATTTGTTTACAAAAACATAAATCGAGGTAAGTCTGGATTCGCTTATTTATCAATGTTGCCTAGATATGTTAGTGTATATAATTCATATAGTTTATGGACTGAATGGGGGACTATATACACTGTGATGTGTTTACTAAATGGAAAACGGTGTCTAATGTGATTCGCGAGAGTACCTCCTCGAATTGAGAATAGGTTATATAGGAGATGGGTCACCTTCCCAGCCTATATGTAACTCCTACTTTGTTAGATAGGTTGCGTGGATTACATATTCATTAGAGGGTTTGGAAAAGAACCATTGGACATTAATGGATTGACTAGATAGCACATCGGCCAATGTGTTGGTCTTGCAATCACATTAATGGTGTCAGTTGGTAATCAACCATAGTTTTACAAATAAAATGGGAATCATAGTGTAATAGTCATTAACGGTATGACTTGCATCCGTTACTTATTGAATTATATGCTTTACATAATCCTGTTAGTCATCATTGGTGCATATTCTTATTGCATATTGTTCTTGATTATTATATGAAATGTTCATGGCTTTGTGAATCTTTAGTTACTGAGCAAGTTGGAATGCTCACCCCAAATTTTAATATTTTAGGTTCTCAGATTAGCGCTTTAGCGAAGGGAAAAAAGAAGATTTAGGAGTTTTATTATCTTCTCTACGATGTAATGAGCCTTCATATATATATATATATATATACACACTATACACTGTTTGAGTTACTTTCTTATATCTGAATAGGGTAGGGGGTTTATAATCGTGTTTTGGATTTGATAAACTATGTACTTGTGTATTTATCGAAAAATTTTAATTTTAAACGCTGCGTATATTTTGAATTATTTATTCCATATCAATATACAAGTTGAGTTTATCAGGTATAAAAAGAGATGTTGATTTCTCTAGTTAAGTCTGGCTGGGTTACCAGGGCTTAATTTAGGGTTTCAGACCGAGTATCGCCCTAATCGCGATAGGGGATGTTACATTAGTCGTTCATTCAATTCCATAATTAAGAAATCGACATGTGTACTAGAGGTAAAATAGTTAAGATAAGGACAAAATAATGAAAACGACTTACATTATTGAACGAAAAAAGTAGGCTTAAACTACAAACAAAAATGATCGGGGGGAGTATTAGGTAGATAGGGATACATGTGACTTGGATCAAAAGTATGAAGTATTTATTAAATAACCATATCAAATCAATGGTTGGAAGATGACAATTAGACATATGTATAAATATGTATGTATATGTATATATATGTAAAACATGAGGTATATTTTTATAACCTTGCCTACACCTATAGATATAAGAATGTGAAGTAAACCAAACTGGGATTAGTTTGAACTAAAATAATATAAACCAAATTTTAATGGTTTTAAGACACGTAAGACCAACGTAAATGGATATGAGGGACCTAGCGGACTTGAGGCGTGTATCGGGGATTGGTTGGGAGACGTGTCAAAGTCGTAAGAGAATGTTTTTTGTGTCAATGTGAGTTAAGTAAACTAGTCAAAAAATACATTGTAGTTCACATGTTTACTAATCATTTTTATTGTCAATTTAGCTTATCCATTAGATTTCCACTCCTTAATCGAGTTTGGTAGTCAACTCACAATCAGAGCCACACCCCGAGTCACTGGATTGGTATGTGGTGGACGGGAGGTGAGTATGCGGAGCACCATTGATACCCTAAGTTCATGATAGTCTTGGGATTCAGCAGGCGCTGCTTCGATCCCAAGACATGAGTCTACCAAGTGCTGCCACGACTTTAAGGTCTCGAGCTGTAGGACTCACGCTTGGTAGACTTGGACTAATTGAGCGCCATTCTCTTGACTCCATCAACACCATTTCTTTTTTTTTCCATTTCACAGTCTCATTTTTAGGCACTTTACTTATTTACTGCTTTATTTACTTCCTACATGATCCTCAGACTGCTTGTTATTTTCTGAAGTACTATTTATATAATTTTCACTTTACTCACTGGAAGTGTTTCCCTTGGTGACAATTGCAGATCCGCAGTCAAGCAAGAGAAAGGCGTCGGTGATTGGTGACTTACCTTTCGGACATAAAAGTGGCCGTCCTCTTACAAATTTTGTAGGTTGTATTGCGTTATACTTACTTTTATATGTTGTTTTTGATACACTTGGGGTTATTTTAGGTTGTGAGTGATATAGGTTTATGTATATTGCTTTTGTATACATACTTATCACTATATATTCATGTTATCTACATATTTATCAGGGTTTCAAACTATAGGTTGCCCTGACTTTTAATTTCTGAGTTGTTAATTTGTTTAAGTTTATATTCCGCTTCAATTACTTTTAAAACTTGCAAATCATAATAACTCAACTTTAACTCATTAAATAACTTATAATAAAGGAATGGAAGGCTTACTTTGCTTGCATTCACCTTGTGAGGCTGACTCAAGGGATAGGTTTAGGTTGCGCAAGGGACAGTTTGTATGTATTAGGCCGTCCCACTAATCTTTCCAGCAACATCAAATATTCATTTAAGCTCTTCATAAAATACATAAAATCCTAGCATTTCATGTTGAACTTATCAACTATAACAACAATTACCTCAAAAATGGGAACTCCTCTGATCGTTAACAATGACTTGAGGTTCAAATGAATCTCACTCCTCACCATAAACAACTTAGGGAGAAGACAGGTGTCGTCTCAAACTTAACCCCATCAAAACCTTTGAAGAACACACCAAAGGTAAAAAGAGGAAAATGAACTTATAACTGGTTCAAGTTAAGTTGAGATGATCACCATACTCATGGCTAAACAAAGTCTTGTCCAATCTTCCTAGCTGTTCTTCTTCCTCGGCTTCACAAGCCCTAAATCTCTCTTTTTCTCTCTCAGATAATAATGCAAATTGATAGAGAAAATGAGATTAATCTTATATTCTTTTCCTTATTTATTAAGCCAGATTTTTCTCCAGATTTACAATGTGAAATCTCAAGGTAGATTTAGCATTACACAAACCTATAACTCAACTTGCTAGATGAGTGACACCTCATCCACTCTCTGTGCAACCACCTACTTCTCATACTTCACTTAATTAACCTCTAGATCACCTTGCCCGTATCTCGAGATCCATTTAGTGGTTATTCCATGAAAGTGAAAAAGATGCTAATGTATTACCAATAGGTACACGCAACACATTTCTTGTCCATCCAATGAATTAAATATTTCCCTTCAAAATTTAGGTTTATTTATATATACCCCCTCGAGTAAAAACTATAAGTTTTTCTAAAAAAAACTTCTTGGTCAAAATTATTAGTTGTTTTCAGAATTCGAGAGTGTATTTATTGTTTTTTTACCAATTATACCTTTATATAATATAAATATTTATAATTCTTCAATTCATTTAATGTCGAGTATATATGTTAATTACACTTGTAATTATGGTCGTCTTAATTCTTGTGCCTTTACCTTAAACGACTTGTATTTCTGACCGGCGGGAGTATTTATCTATCCATTATATAAAAATATATATCTACACCTATCTATTTTAACGGCTTAATCGTTCACTACTTGCATCAATGAGCACACTCAGACGTAATGTCATGGCCCAAATTCCTAATCCTAATTTAATTCCTTAATCAGGATCGTTGACCCGACGTGGGACCTATATCGAGTTACGAGCACTGATCGAGGCATGTGGTCGAGGTATATATTAGATTTGTTGTGATGTATGTCACTGCATTGTATATGTGTAGACTACTAAGTCACTCATACTTGTGTTTAGATGTCGATACGTGAGCAGGATGCGCCTCGAGACGCGTGCTAAGGCGGGACTATGGTAGAAAGTGATGTGGTAAATTTAATTTAAGTTAATGTATCTTAAATAGCTAATTTTAGGTGACTATAGTTTAATTTTTATAAATGAAACATAAGTTACAAAAAAAAACATTAATCATTCATGTTCCTCGAGAGACATGTAGACATATCAGTAGACAAATTGAGTTACATTATATGTTATCAAGGATAAAATAGTGGAGAGTTAATGGATTATGGGGTCCCAATTTAAGCCATTAGATTGATCTAGAGATAGGTGATGTACATGAGATTAAGGGCTATAAATACACCTTATCTTATATATAAAGCATTGAATAAAATGACATGCAAACACTCTCATTTGATCCAAAGGAGAGAAAGAAAGATATGAAGAAGGAGATCAAAGATTGTGAGAAGATTCTGGTGAATTTGAAAGGGATTGATCAAGTTGGTGATGTTTTACAACTATGTAAGCTAGTGTTCATTATCATTTTGTAAGAGTTTGTTAGAAAAATTAGAGTTTTACTTCAATTCTAATTTTTGCTGAATTTCATAGTCTAAATGCAATCATTTTCGAAATTGGTTTATAGATTTGGAGTCCTCGCGAAAAACTAATAATCTTTTTATCAAGAAAATTTGGATTTCGATTTGAATTGACAAAATTGAGGCATTTTGAAGTTGTAAGTGTTTTTGATAGATATTTTTGGCAAAAGCTGTGAGTTTTGGGTTTTAAATGGTTAATGATAAGAATTATGGGTATTTGGTTGTTGGAAAAGTTTAATTTGGGTTTAATTAAAGTGTATAAGGAGTCATAGGCAATGGGGTTTCAAAGTTAAAACACTAAGGTGTAATTTAGGTTTGACATCATGGCAGCGCCGTGGTCTTTGTACACACGACGCCACCACATCGCCAAACCTAATAAATTGTGATTGTTTTAAATAAAAGTTTAAGGCTTTTATAATCAATTTAGTCTAATTTTAACAATTTATATAAATCCTTAAACGCCTTAATTAACCTTAGGAACTAGGATGAGAGTCTTATGAGTTCGGATATGTGTTTTGGGGTGTCGAGAAACCAGATTAGCCTAGGAACTTTGCGTGGATTATAAGTAAACAAATTGAGATATTTCTCTCTATTTCCTTTTTATTAGGTTTTTCCTTTATAGTCGCTTGGACTGATTTACCTATTGTACTCTAGATGCGACGACTTTGTTATTGTATCTCACTATATGTGTTTTTTTATCATGGAGTTTGTTTGATGTTTAAATGGTTTCATTGATTCTCAATCACGAGTTATGTCATTCTTGGTTGTTTATGAATCTTGTCAAATGAAATAGCATGCTATTAGGTAGGTGAATTATGATATAGTGAATCTAAATTGTTAGTGCATTAGTTATGCATTACACACTTAAATTCCTAAACGGTGTTATTTCTTGATTTATGAAAATAGTTCTTGTATCTAGGACCATGATATGACAGAGATAGGTGGCACATGAGGTCACTAAATTTCAGGGGTTGTTGGCATCTCTCCACTAGCTTGTGCAACACAAGAGGTATGAGACTCAGGGTTGTTGACAAGTATATATATACATGTGTGATGGGCATTTTTAATGATGTGAAGGCATATATGAGATTATTTACGCTCTAAATAATGGAATAAGGCTGATGTGTTCTAACTCACAACTGACTGACCCTAGATTATTATAGCTTAGCTGAATGTTAGTTTCAAATTATTCGACTGAAGTATCTAATAACATGATTCTTTTTTCAGCATAGTTGCTATTGTTATGCTTTAGATACTTATTGTATATTTGGAAATGTGGATAAATGTCTCTTAATGTTACTTTCTTCTTTCTTGTACTCAACTTTAATTTTTATGACGGTGGTTGTAGATCCATCAAATACCAGTCCATGCAAGGAGATGATTGGCGATTACCTCTGAGTTAGTGGAGTGCTACTACATTTGGTTATATAGGTTTTGGATTTTGTTTTATGGATTATATATGTCTTTTATATACTTTTAAGGTTGTATATTTTAGGTTAAGAGATAGTTTTTTCCAACCTAACACATGTTAGATCTATTATTATTGTTGTTTTATCATATATTAGCATGCGATCGTTGTTTCCCAGCTTCCGCATATTTAGGATTTATATATATTAATGGCTTCCACTAATTTATTATGACTTCCGCTGAATAATGAATAATCTTTAAGGTTCTAAATTTTTTACATTAACTCTTAAATGTTTAATAACATAACAAGGGTGTAATGCTTATTATAAAAGTAACTCATGGTGAGATAAGTTTCAAAAGGCTAACCAATACGTTGTTAAGTCCTACGTGGTTGAGATTGGGGCTTAATGACAAGATTAAGTCGGGCTTTGCCCTGGCTTAAGAAGGGGTCGTCACTGTTGATATTAGAGCTAACTTTAAAAATAATCAACCTATAAATTTTCATAAAATATAAATTTTAGTTATGGAAACCAGATGATCCTTGTATAGAAACCATTAGTTGGGAAGCGAGTGAAAGTGAGATGGGGATTTCTTATATGTATATGTTAGTTTCTATATGTATATATATGTGTTATTTACGTAGCAGCTGATTCACATTCACCATCAACTTGAATTCACTAATGGTTAATCTACGCGATAGTGGGGATGCGTGTACTAGTGGTAGTCAACAACCTTTACGGATGATTTTAGAGGCTATATGACTAGGTTTCAGCTTAGGCACGATAGTTAGCTGATTTCATTGCTATGATGACTACTTGTTTTGCACCACCAGCACAGACATTGGGCCCCATTACTACTACTACTCCTACATTACCGACACTAGAGTTTCCTACTGCAACACTAGCAGCTCATGTGGTATAGATTATTACAGTTATGACTGTACCAGCCGCAGAGACAGTTAATACAATGTCGTCTTCCACTCATACATCTTCTGGTTTGTTAGTAGAGGTTTAGTTGGTGAAGGATTTCATTAGACTGAAGCCAAATTATTTTTATAAACTGTGAGTTTTTCAGAAGATTGAGAAATAGAAATTATCACAAGAGAAACTTTGTTTTGAATATTGATGATAGACTTTGGGATGAGATATAATCGTAAACACTGCTTAAAGATGCTGATGTTTGGTGGCGTGCTACGATAGCTTTGGATGGTGATTTATAGTCTTGGGATGCCTTCAAGAAGTAGTTCTAGTGAGAGATGAATCTAAGGATGTTTATCACTTTGAGGATGGAGTGAGACCAGACAAATGGTTTTATGTGGTTAGTTCAGGTGCTAGGACTTCGGGTGAGATGTATAAGCAGACACTTTCTCACGAGACTGATTAGCTGAGCAAATTTATAGATGGGACACCGTTGGGATCAACATTGTCAGCTGATCAGGCTCAGAGTTTGAGTGGATAAGACACAGGGGCACGGGATAGAGGAGATGAGAGAGAGGTTCTCAAGGATCAGGGGCAACCACATTAGTTGTGCCTTACACATCATACCCTATTCCATTTCAGAATATAGTTGGTAGAACTCCCTTACCACTACAAGTAAGACCTCCGTTACTAACTCCTACTTTTCCAGCTTTTCCACCACCGCTAGTGCCACGTAAGCAGTGGCAGGGAGGTAGAGGTCGCTACAAAGGTAGAGGTAGAGGCCAAGATGGTTCCTGATATGGGCAAAGGCAAGCACAGGCGCGGGATCAGGCACACGGTCAGTGTAGAATAATTAATTGCAATAAGTGTGTTCAGGTTGGGCACATGGTGAGAGATTGTCCACGACTAGCAGCAGTATTTCCACGGTAGAGTCGTAAAGGAGTACACATGATAACACAACCAGATGTAGGCACTGAACACAGTCTTATTGAGGGATGTTCAATAGAGATAGGCGGGGTAGAGTTACCTACATAATTTAGAGTGCCCGAATTTTTAAGTTTCGACGCGTTGTTAGGGACGAATTAGTTAGCAGCATATCATGCTCATATCGATTGTTTCAGCAAGACATTGATATTTGAGATCTTAGGGCATCCGATGCATACAGTGGTAGTACATCGAGAACTGAAGGGATGAGAGGTCTACTTGTGACTAATGGAGACATGAAGACTTCTGTAGCATTGTATATAGTAGCAAACAATTATGGACCAAGACTTGAGGAGATTCAGGTTGCATGTGAGTTTCCAAACATTTTTCCAAAGAACTTATGTGTTTACCACCACCGAGAGATATAGACTTCATCATTGAGTTGGTACCAGGCATCGGACCTATTTCTATACCGTCGTACCATATAACTCCTAGAGATTTGGATGAGTAGAGGAGTTAGCTTCAGGTTTTGGGGCATAAAGGAATTCATTACCCCTTCCATTTTACCATAGGGAGCACTTGTCCTATTTGTGATGAAAAAGGATGATACCTTAAGATTATGTATCGACTACAGATAATTGAACAAGGTCACAATCATAAAAAATATTTACTACCATGTATTGATGATTTATTTGATCAGCTGAGAGGAGAACAATTTTTCACCAAGATAGACCTACAATCAGGGTATCATCAGCTTAGGATTAGCGATGAGGATAGGTCCAAGACAGCTTTCAGCTTGAGATATGGCCATTATAAGTTCATGGTCATGTTGTTCGGATTGACCAATGCCATTGCCATGTTTATGGATTTGATGCATCAAGTGATGAGATCGTTTCTTGTTCGCTTCGTGATAAATTTCATTGACGATATATTTAATTATTCGAGGACTCGAGATGATCATGAGTAATACCTCAAGGAGACATTATAGACTTTGAGGGAGCACAAACTTTACGCCAAGTTTAGTAAGTGTAGATTTTTGTTATCACAGGTCAAGTTTTTAGGTCATGTTGTTGGTGCAGCAGGGATTGCTGTGGAATTAGCCAAGATTCAAGCTATTATGGGTTAGCCGGCCTTGACATTAGGTACATAGATCAAGAGTCTTCAGGGGTTAGCAGGGTAATACTATAGGTTTGTGAAGGGTTTCTTGAAGATCATTTCGTCGATTACCAAATTGACCCAGAAGGACATCATATTTTATTAGTCTGAGGAGTGCGAGCATGCACTAGCTCTATTAAAGAGGTTGTTAACCCCGACACCAGTGTTGATATTGCCAGAAGCTAGACATGGACTCCTAGTATACACAAATGCTTCTCTTATGGATTTAGGCTATGTATTAATGCAAAATAGAGGCAAAGTGGCCTATGCCTCTCGACAGTTGAAGATGCATGAGAAGAATTATCCTACGTATGATTTACAGTTGGGAGCAGTTGTATTTGCTCTGAAGATATGACGACATTATTTGTATGGAGAGAGATTCACACTCCAAACTCATTATAAAAGTCTGAAATATCTTTACACACAAAAAGAAATAAATATGAGACAATGCAGATGGTTGCAGTTCCTGAAGGACTACAAATTTTCTTTGGAGTACCACCAAGGAAAAGCTAATGTAGTTGCTGATGCACAGAGTAGGATACCAATTAGAGATGTTGAGGTTGTTAGATATCATATGATGCATGAATATGGATTACTCGAGGCAACAACAATGATGAGTTAGTCAGATATTCCTATCGACACGCAAGTGATGATATGTGCATAAATGAGGCTACATACATTGTCTACAAAGAGAGTGTCAGAGGGTCAGAAAGCCGATATTCTATACTTGATGTTCATTAAGTTAGCCCAGAGTGATGATTATGCCTATTAGACAAGACGACAGATCAGTTTCTGAGATTCAGAGGCAGATTGTGGATACCGTCAGCGGCAAAGCTGAGAGATGAGATTCGTTAGGATTCACACCATTCCCAGTTCGTTGTTCATCCAAGTAGAACCAAGATGTATCATGACATGAGGAGTCATTTTTGGTGGCCTGGGATGAAGGCAGACGTATCTGAATTCATCAAAAACTGTGGGATTTGTTAGTAGATGAAGGCTGATCACCGTAGACCTAGAGGGTTACTATAGCCACTTCCCATTCCATGATGGAAATGGGAAGACATTGCCATATAAATTTTCCGAGGATTGTCGAGGATTGCCAAATGACGCGATTTTATCTAAGTAATTAAGGATAAATTGATGAAATATGCATGTTTCTTACAGTTGCAGCTCACTACACATTTGACCAGTTAAGTGTATTATTCGAGAAAGAGATTATCAGGCTGCATGGGGTACCTTTGATTATCACGTCATACATAGATTCCATGCATGTCTCTAATGTGGCAGAGTATATCGGACCAGTTTGGTACGTGCCTATAGTTCAATACAACTTTCACCCTCAAACTGATGGGCAGACTGAAAGGTTAATTCAAGTTCTCGAGGATATGCTCAAGGCTTGTGTACTTGGGTTTGACGAATCTTGGGACGAGTACCTACCATTGTATGAGTCTACATACAAGAACATTTATCAGGCTAGCATTGAGATTGTTCTATTTAAAGCTTTAATATTTGAAGGTTTCTCACTAGAAGGGTATTCACTGATTTGGTTAGTAAGGGAGCCTTTCTATATTTGAAGGTTTCTCACTAGAAGGGTATTCACTGATTTGGTTAGTAAAGAAAGTTAGCACTGAGATTCATCGAGCCTTTCAAGATTAAGAGAAGGGTTGGGAAAGTTGCTTAAGAGCTTGAGTTACCTCTACAAATGTTAGGGATTCATCCAGTCTTCCATATTTTTAGGCTTCAACTGGCTAAGTCAAAGGCAGGCGTATGACCAATGTTTGACTAGAGCCAGATTGACCTGAGCAAGGATGTACCTTATGAGGATAAGCCAATACAAATTATAGACCAAAAGGTAAAACAGTTGATAGACAAGTCTATCTCAAATGTGTTAGTCAAGTGGCAGTTCCATAGTGACTCAGAACTAACTTGGGAGCAGGAAAACTATATGCGAGACAAGTTTTCGTACCTTTTCGATTCAGATATTATTTTAACTCAGATATCAATTTTGAGAATGAAATTTCTATTAGTTGGGAAGATTTGTCACGGCTCAAATTCCTAATCTTAGTTTTATTCTTTAATTAAGATCATTGACTCATGACATGGGACCCACATCGAGATACGTGCCCTGATCGAGGCGTATGGTTGAGGTATATGTTAGATTTGTTATGATGTATGCCTAGTGTATTGTATATGTGTAGATTCATAAGTCACTCCTACTTGTGTTTAGATGTCGAGACATGAGCGGGGATGCACATCGAGATGCGTGTCGACGTGGGTGTAGAGTAGAGAGTAATATGATAAGTTTAATTTAAGTTAATATGGCTTAAAAGCAAATTTTAGGTGACTATAGTTTAATTTGTATGAATGAAACCTAAGTTAGCAAAATAAAACATAAATCATTGATGTTCCTCGAGATACATGTGGACATATCACTAGATAAATTGAGTTATATTGTGTGTTATCAAAGATGAAATTATGGTGAGTTAATGGATTGTGGTGTCACAATTGAAGCCATTAGATTGATCTAGAGATAGATGATGTACATGAGATCAAGGGCTATAAATACACCTTATCTTATATATAAAAGATTGAATGGAATGACATGCAAACACTTTCATTCGATCTAAAGGAGAGAAAGAAAGATATGGAGAAGGAGATCAAAGATTGTGAGGAGATTCGGGTGAATTTGAGAGGGATTGATTAAGTTGGTGATGTTTTACAAAATTCGGGTGAATTTTGTAAAAGTTTATTAAAAAATTTGAGTTTTACTTCTCTTCTAATTTTTGCTTAGTTTCAGAGAGTAAATGCAATCGTTCTCGAAATTGGTTTATAAATTTGGATTCCTCACAAAAAATCAATAATTCTTCTATCAAGAAAATTTGAATGTCGATTTGAATTGACAAAGTTATGGCATTTTGAAGTTGTAAGTGTTTTTATGGATTTTTTTTGGCAAAAGCTATGAGGGTTGGATTTTTAAATGATTAAGGATATGAATTCTGTGTATTTAGTGGTTGAAAAAGTTTAATTTAGGTGTAATTGAAGTGTATAATAAGTCATAGGCAATGGGGGTTAAAAGTTAAAACACTAATGTGTAATTTAGTTTTGACGTCGTGGCCTTTGTACACATGGCGCCACCACAACGCCAAACCTAATAATTGTGAAGTTTTTAAAATTTTTTTAGGGCTTTCATAATCAATTTACCTTAACTTTAGTAGTTTGTATAAATCTTACAACACCCTAATTAACCTAAGGAACTGGAAGGAGAGTCTCGAGAGTTTGGACAGGTGTTTTAGGGTGTTGAGAGGCCGGATTATCCTAGGAACTTTGCGTGAGTTGTAAGTAAGCAGATTGAGATGTTTCTCTCCATATCTTTCCTATTATGTTTTTCACTTATAGTCACTTGGATAGATCTACCTATTGTACTTTAAATGTCGTGACTTTGTTGTTCTATCTCACTGCATGTGTTTGTTATCATGTTATTTTTTATGTTTAAATGGTTTTACTGATTCTAAATCACGAGCTATCTCATATTTGGTTGTTGAGGAATTTAGTCAAATGAAATAGCATGCAATTAGGTAGGTGATTTGGGATATAATGAATCTAATATACTGGTGCATTAGTTATACAATTACATTTTTGAATTCCTAAGCCGTGTCATTTGTTGATTTATGAAAGTAATTATTGTATCTAGGACCATGATATGTCAAAGATGGGCCACACACGTGGTCAATAGATTTTCGGGTTTGTCAGCATCTCATCACTAACTTGTGCAATATACGAGGTATGAGACTCGTGGTTCTTGAAAAGATTATGTGTATATGTGATGGGCATTTTTAATGATGTGAGTCATCTATGAGAATGTTTATGCCTAAAATATTGGAATAAGGTTGACGTGATGCAACTCACAGTTGATCGGCCATAAATCATTAATGCTTAGTCGAATGTTAGTTTCATATTGTTTAAGTAAAGTATCTTATCACACGATTCTTTTTTAGCATAATTGTTATTGTTATGCTTTCAAATACTTGTTGTATATTTAGAAATATGGATAAATGTCACTAAGTGGTACTTTCTACTTTCCTGTACTCACCATCCTTTTTATGACGATAGGTATAAATCCATCAAGTAATAGGCTAGGCAAGGAGACAATCAGCGATTACCTCTGAGCCAATGGAATACTGCTACCTTTGATTTTGTAGTTTTAAATTTTATTTTATGGATTATATATGTCTTTTATATACTTTTGGGGTTGTATATTTCGGGTTGAGAGATAGTTTTTTCCGACCTGACACATGTTGGATATATTGTAATCATTGTTTTATCATATATTAGCATGTGATCATTGTTTCCTGGTTTTCATATATTTAAGATTTATATTAATGGATTCCGCTAATTTTCTAAGATTTTCGCTGAATAATGAATAATCTTTATATTTCTTATTTTTTAATTAACTCTGAAATGTTAAATAATATAACAAGTGTCAGCCCCTTCGTCATTAGGACGACTGACCGGCCTAGATTACCTTAATTCCCTAATAATCTAGTCAGCTTAATCCATTCTTTTAACTTTAGCCTCAAAATACATTGCATTTTAATCCTTAATAAGGATCCAAAACTAAATTTGTATCCTCAATGAAACTCAATTCATGATTTTTTCAATTGGAGAAAATTAAAAGATCATATCCATATTTTGAATAAATCTTGGCAGCATCTCCACTAAAAGTGGCATGTCGAAAAACTTCCACCTAATAGACAACATAATTGGGAAGAGGCATATAATGACTCACAACTCCCTACAGTTCACAATATATAACAAATACTAATTTATAACTTAACTAGGAGTCTCCAAAAGTTTAACTATAAATTTACAATCCTAAAATAAAAAAAAATATAAGAATAAACTTCTCCATTTATTTTCAACAAGTATAGGAGACTCTCATAACCATTCAACGAAATTTCACGCCCTACACTCACCTTAAAAATCCTAAAACTATATATATCAGCAATTTACAATAAGAATTTACTTTAACTTTTAAAAGTAATTACACTCTTGTTCATTCTTCCCTTGTCTTCATATAGAATCTAACACCATCAAAAATAACTCGAAGATGTCAGGTAAGTAAATTTCTACATTGATTTGTACTCCTAAAATTGTTAGTCTGATACATGGAGACATGTAATTGCATTTTCAAATAAATAATAATATATATGCTTCAACATGACATTCAACCCACTCTGTTTATGTCTCATAACTATAATAAAATGTTGACTTCCAAATATAGTACATAGAAAGTATTAAGAGATCATGAAATGTGATAACGTCTCGGCGTTAGACTCCGCTAGTCTCATTTTGCGGCGTAGAGGTAGGATTGAAAACTAGTTTCAAGCAAACCAGACTCCGAAACAAGCTTATCCCCCTCACTCTCTCTATGTATGCATGACAAAGAATGATAAAATGCAATGCATACTATGATACAATTACAGGTACAAAGATATTCAATCAGTAGTAAAGATCATTGTAGAGCCACCAAACCAACTTGAAGTTGGTTGCGAAGCCTCACACAACGTTTCCCTGACTTTCATGTACATTAAAACTATTCCCTAAGCTTTGTTCCGAGTGATTTCGGGATCCTCGACGTTACCTAAAATCATTGAGAAATCTGAATAAGTCTCGTATTGGAATTTCTTAAGTTTCGACCAATTTCTGAGTTATTTTGGTATTCTTGAGTTCAAAAAATTTGGAATCACTCCAAATCAACTCCTTGGATGTCTGGATCCCAATTTTGACTACAAATTGTTGTTCAGAATAAAAAATTAACCTTAACTAGGCTTTTAAATAATTTTCCAAATTCTAGACATTATCTCGTGTCGTAACATGCATTACGAGGAAAACCGCGATATAAATCCTCGAGAAAATTTCAAATTCCTCATTTTTCATTAGAAATCTCCTAATTCTATTTATTTGGCTCAAATAAAAATTTTCCTGATTTTTTCTATTTTTCTGGAATCTTTTTCCATTTTCCAAATTTTTCTTCTCTTTTTTGTTAATTGGGATTTGACCCCCGAATCGGACCTGGGTCCGATTCAAATTAACTGAACTTGGTTTGGTATAGTTTAGGGATTAAACCACATCTTCTTCCTCACCTCTCTGTTCTCTACAAATAATATGAATTTTTATTCGATCAAAATCTCTCCTCAACTCCATTAACGTACAACAACAATCAATGAAAAAAACAACCTCCACTGCCAACAACAATGACAACAACTCAACAACTCAATAACAACCCACAACTCACTTTCTCATTGCCTCCCTCTCCTCCTTACCCTCGGTCTCTCCTCAAGATTCTCGTTGCACAAATCTCGAGGTAGATCTAATGATTCATTTTCATTATTTTAATTTTTATCGATATGCATCTTGTGTATCTCAAGGTCGATCTTATGGCTAGTAACAAGATCATCACCTCATGATCGACTTACACAAGATAAGTACAACTTTCCTAGAGATTCACATGTTGCATCTCAATGAAAATCTTAAGGACATGAGTCAAAGCAACAATTCTTCTAAAGATGGGATGGCGCATATTTCGAGGCATGGATATCTATAACGACCCAGGATTTACTAATAGTAAATTATTCTCTAATCAAGGTTACCAACCTGTGATGTGTTCGAGAGTGGGTACACAACTTTAATACTCGATGTGAGGATCGAGAAAAAAGTTATATTTGATGTGGTACATTCCTAATGTAATGAATATGTGTAGACTTATTAACTCACTCTTACTTGTATATAGTGGTTGAGATATTAGCCGGGACGCGCCTCGAGATATATGTCGTCATGAGACCAGCGTAGAGGGTGATGGGATAAGTTTAAATTAAGTTATTATGGCTTAAATAGCTAATTAGATGTCGCTAAAGTTTGATTTACATTAATGAATCATAAGTTAGTTAAAACATTAGTCAGTAGTATTCCTTAAGATAAATGTGGACACATCACAAGACCAATTGAGTTGCAATTGGTGTTATTAAGAGTAAGTAATGAAGAGTTAGTGAATTTGAAATCAAGATGTGAGCTATTAGATTAGCCTAGAGATGCGTATATATATTAAGATCAATGGCTATGGTTTAATCTTATCTACATATATATAAGATTGAATGAGATCAACAGACAAAACTTATTTCATTTGATCAAAATAAGGGAGAATAAGATCTTTAGAAGATCAAAGATTATGATGGATTTTAGTGAATTCGTAAGGGATTAAACAAGATTGAAGTGATCTATAACTAGGTAAGCCAGTGTACACTATCAATTTGTAGAAATTTGTTAAAAATACTTGAGTTTTATTTCAGTTCTAGTTTTTGCTTAATTTTAGAAGTTAAATGAAATCGTTTCCAAAACTAGTTGAGAGATTTGGATTCCACACAAAAAAACTAATAAATTTTCTCTTAAGAAATTTTTGATTTCGTTTTGAACTGACAAAGTTATGGGATTTTGAAGTTGTAGATGTTCTTGAAAGATTTTTTTTCCAAAAACTATGAGTTTGGAGTTTTTCTAATTAATTCAATCCATTTTTGATAGTTTGTATAAGTCCTAAAACGGCCTAAATAACCTCAGAAAAGTAGGGAAGAGTCTCGAGAGGTTGTTGGCGAGATATGGGGTGTCGGGAGGCTGGATTAGCCTAAGAACTTTGCGTGGATTGTAAGTAAACTGATTGAGATACTTCTCTCCATTTCATCCTTTATTATTGGTTGGCTGAATTGATTTGCTTGTTGTGTTCTTGGTGCCCTGATTTGTGTTCTTTATCTCATTATATGATTATAGTTAAATTATAAAATGGGTGTAGGTTTCATGATTTGTTTTAAGGTATACGCGGCACATGAGGTATGGGACTAGAGGATGTGGGTATACTGATTAGTTAGTGTCATGTACCAACTATATGAGGTTGCTTAAATGATTAAGCGGTAACCAATAAGGGTAATACCGAAATACTATGTTTGATGACCTATTACATGAGGTTGATAAGCCGTGTTTCACAACTAATAAAGATAATACCTACGTGCACTACTGAAAAAGTGACTACCCAAGGTTTAAGTGGTAAAGAGTGTATTTGGTCTAAAGTGTTAGAGACACAATTTAATGAATTTAGTTCATGCTTAATGGTGTTATAATGTCACATTGTTTAGTTGTAATGTTTGGTAATGTGTTTGTATTTCAATATTGTTGATTTGAAGTGAATATATGTATTGTTAGGTGTATTTTCTATTGAGTTTGGAATGTGGATAAATGTCTCTCATTGTTACTTTCTACTTTACTATACTTACCATCCTTTTTAGGACGGTGGGTGTAAATACTTCGAGTAGCAAATCAGGGAAGGAGAAGATCGACAAATATTTTTGAGCTGTCGGAGGATAGTTCTTGCTACTTTAGTGGGTGATCATTTTGTGTATCTATAACTTACGTCTTTTGTGTAACTTTGAGTTGTATATTGGGTGGAGAGACTAGACTTCCCTACTATTTTATGTATTACTTTGGTTGGTTTTGTATGATCATCTATTTACTTGATTTCCACAGTTGATATTTTATAAATGCTTTTATTAATTTTATTAATTCTTTCGCTAAAAATTAAGATAATGATAACCATATCTTAATTAACTTTGTAAATTATAATTAACAACTAAAGGATAATACCTATGTTGATCGGGTGCAACGAAGTGAATGAGTGGAAAAGGCTGACTAATACATTGTTAAGTCCTGCGTGGTGTGGGTTAGGTTTTAATGATGGGATTAGGCTTGGTAGTATCTAATATAGGGAATTGGGTTGTTACAATATCCTCTCCAACATCCAACATTCAACCAATTTTTTCCTTGATGCTCATGCTACGCGTATCTCGATGTGAATCAAATGTATAATTTTTAATTTTATTTAAACTTTAGGATTCATTTTATATATTTATATATGTAAAATGTATATATATATATTTAAAACTTATTTAGCATCCTAATTAGGTTTAAGAAATCCTCTGGTGTCACAAAAAGGGTGTAATGCTTATTGGAAAAGTAACTAATGAGGAGATAAGTTTGAAAATGGTGACTAATACATTGTTAAGTTCTACGAGGTTGAGATTAAGGCTTAATAACAGGATTAGGCCAGGCGGTGCCCTAGTTTAAGAAGGGGTCGTCACACTTAGCACCATTTCCACGTCTCCCATGTGACCCTCCACCATTCACGTGTCACACTAACTGTACCGATAATTTATTAATTATTTATTCTCCAACTAGCACTATAGGTTTTATATCAATCCACATTGATTAACTATAGTGCTTTATAATGGTTTTCTCACCAATCAAACACAATACATCACAACAAGCACATGCACACTCTAATCTAGACAAGTTGGGTTTAAGTTAGAGTCTAACTTGGGTTAGTTAAACTTCAAATTAACGTTAATCACCAGGTTAAGGAAACGAGTCATTAAATACTAGCCCTAGGCTAAAGTTGGGGTGTGAATAGCTGACAACTTATCAATAACTTATTAATGTTTTTTAATATTCGTGGGTATCCATGCGAGCCTGAGTATTCTCATAAAGCCCTGGTGCAATCAGACTAAGTATATCTTCGTGGCCTGGATTATGACATCCTATAATTTCGTAAACTATATTAGGATGCTAATTAAGTATTTTCGGATTTAATGTGCGATTTAAGTATCCGAGGTGAGACCCACGCATTTCAGACCGAAGATCATAAGTCAAAATATTATTTTTGTATGATGTATTATACTCTATTCGGCGTGAAATAAAGTTAATTTGAGGTGTAGACACAATGTTAGCGTGTTTCGGAGCGCGTTGGGAATTTTATTCAATTTTGGCAAAATTAATGTATTGTCTGGGGTTTGATTTGGATTTAAAACTAAAGATAAACATGAATAATAGAAAGAAAAATGCTAAATGACCAAGAGGGGCATTTGTTTTCCAAAGAATAAGAGATAAGTTTGAGGGCAAAATAGTAAATAGCCTACTCAAACCTATTCAATTCAAGTAAGAAAAAAATAAATGAGGTTTACCCTCTCGGTTCCTTTAAACTCATATCCTAACTCTCTCAAATCTCAATGTCTCTTCCCCTCTTTGTTCTCAAGCTCACATACTCTCTTTCTCCCTCTCTCTTTCCATGATATATCTTTTCCCTCTCGGTGTTCTCTCTCTTCCCTCTCGGTTCTCTGATCTGTTGCTCTCTCTCTTTCTCTCAATGAAAATGATGAATAGGGATGATGATGAGCAAAGGTGGACAACTCACATGTCAAGGTGAATTCAATTCGGATTTCATGTTTATTAATGAAATTCATGGTTAATTTCTATGAGATTTTTTATTGTGATGGGGGAGTTGAGGAATCGAGATATAATGAACTTATAGGCTCGGTAGGGGATTAGGTTTTGGAAATAAATGGAGATAAAGCAGAGTAGGAGAGGGCTGATGTTGTTAGAGTTGTTGTGTGGTTGTGTGTTCTTATTACTCGAGATTCAGTTGGGGAAGAAGAAAAAGGGCACTATTGTTAAGAGGGTATTATTTATGATGATTTGAATCAATGTTTGTATATCAATTTTAATATGTTCATTGCTATTTGGGAATTTGGAAAAAGCTTTTGAGGGATTTGGGAATGTTTAGAAAAATCAGTTCATATGTTTGATATTATGCAGTCTTATTTTTATACGATGTTTGATTGATGATTTAGGCAACTAACCGAAGTCTTTTGATCGAGACTTTTGGTAGTTTTAATCCTTGTATATGAAATCGGATTCCTTAGAATCAGGTTGTGGTTTGGTGGAAGTTTCGTAGGTTAATCGGGGTTGAATTGGTTGCATTTTTGTAGAAATATTAGCAGTGTAGTCTTAGTTTTTGGCTATTTTGAGGTGCAATTTTGAACCAATCAAACGAATATTTTTCGGTGAGATTTTTTATGGATTTTGATCCTTGTATATCAATAATGACATGTGAGAATCAAATCTTGATTAGAAGAAGGTTTAGTAGCGTTTTGAAGGCCGGAAAGGAGGCAAAAGATTGAGACTGCACTTTCATTTTTTAACTATTTTGAGTAGGCATGTTGAAGCATTGATTTGAGACATCAAATGGGGTCCAATCGAATTTTGAATAGGTTCGATTAAATCCTAGTGTGATTTACTTTGATGATCAATACAAGTTGTGGCCAATGGAATTGATTTGGTCAATGAAAAATCTAGTAGAATATCACATGTTAATATGGTTCAAAACTGTCAAATTGTGACAGTTGCAACTAAGCAGCTTTGCATAATGATTTAATCGGCATATGTTATCCAAGTTAACTAAAGTTACACTTTTTAGAACTCCTATATATCCTATTTTGAATATAACCTAAGTTTGGACCTTGGTACAACTTTTAAGTTAGTGAAACATAGTCATGAAAATGGTCAAAACCTATGAACTAAATTAATTAGTTAATGAAATGAATGGTATTTGATTGATGGTTAAATAGAGTTGTAACTCTAACACCTAAAAATTTATGATTTAATAGGACTTGTTGAAATACGTCAAAGTTGGGGAAACGTTATGTGAGGCTTCATAACCAACTTTGAGTTAGTTTGGTGGTAAGTAAACCCTACAATGATCTTTACTATTTATGGATTTTATTTTTGTACCTATAATTGTATCATAGTCTGCGTTGCATTTTATTATTCTTGGTCATGCATACATAGAGTGAGTGAGGGGGATACGCTTGTTTCGAAGTTTGGTTTGATTGAAACTAAGTTTTTGTCCTTCCTCTACGCCGTCTAGTAAGACTAGCGGAGTCTAACACCGATAAGTTATCTCTGCATTTCATAATCTCTTAATACTGTCTCTATAGTATTTTTGGAAGTCGACATCTGATTATAGTTAGGAGACATCGACAGAGTGGATTGCATGTCATGTTGACGCATATATCTTATTGTTTATTTGGAAATGCAATTACATATCTCCATGTATCAGACTAACAATTGCAGGAGTATAAATCAATGAAGAAATTTACTAACTTGACATCTTCGAGTTGTTTTTGATGGTGTCAGATTTTATATGAAGGCAATGGACAAATGGATAAGACTCGAAGATCTTTGGTAATTGTTTTCAAAAGTTAAAGTAAATTCTTGTTGTAAATTGTTATATATGTTATTTTTGGGATTCTTGGGGTGAGTGCAGGACGTGAAATGTTGTTGGATGGTTATGAGAGTCTCCTAAGTTGGTTTAAGATAAATTGAGAGGTTTACATTTCAATTTTTGTCTACAATGGGATTATAAGATTGTAATTAAGTTATCGGAGACTATAAGTTAGTTTTCTTATAAATTTGAATTCGATATATATTATGAACTGTGGCAGGTTGTGAGTCCTTTTAGGCCTCTCTCCAATTCTGCTGTCTATTAGGTGAATTATCGGGCAAGTCATATTTAGGAGAAGTGTTGTCGAAATTTTTATAAAAAATATGGAGAATAATTCATATTATTTCGTAATTTGCTCCAATTTAGTATATCATGAATTGAGTTTAATTGAGGATATAAAATTAGTTTTGGAGCCTTATAAAGGATTGAAATAATTATTATTTTGAAGTCAAAGTTGAAAGAACAGATATGGCAACTAGATTATAAGAGGATTAAGGTAATCTAGACCAGTCGGTCGTCCTAATGACAAAGGGGGTGACACGAAAAATCTTGACACCGCGGATCATCAAATCTAGGATTGTATGCCTGATCGACACAATCCCAAGCTCTCCCTCACCATTGGGCCAATCGGTCCATCTTAGTAACTTATTCATGTGTTTTCTTATAGGTTTTTTGAATTCTCGAGGTTTCATTTGTTGTTTATTAATCTTGAGTTTCGTATGGTTTATTTAAACACAAATAATAAAAAATAAAATAATCAAATAAATAAGTTGTGTCGTTTGGTGCAGCACTTTGTCTAAAAAGCTAACAATGATTAGATGTGAAGCCGCTTCAAAAAAAGCCCCTCGATCGATAGAAGCAAACAACAAAATCAATGGTTCAACCAGCTTCCGCTAAAAGGCAATTATTTTCCATTTCTTTTTTCTCCTTTCATTAATCTTTTACTTGCTTTGTATCCTGACAAAAAGAAAAAAAACTTTTGCGTCATTTATTCAATTCATTGGCAAAGATATTAATTAATTTTGAACAGAAACAACTCTTTAAAAACTAAGAAATGAGAAATGTTATTATGACGATTCAAATGACACTCCAAGTTGCACCTCCATGACGTGACGGGTAAATTTTACGTAAAAATGTGACGTGACGTGTTAGCTTATATTCATGAGAGCCGTCGTGCGTGCTTCGAGATACACACCACGCGTGTTATGCACCAATAACTATTTTGTGCACACTTATTTTTTAGATGAGACTCGCACGCCACGTCATAGTGGTGTCACTTGATGTATTATTTGGGGTGTCATTCTAGCATTTTCCCTAAGAAATAAAAACGCGGAGAAATAGTTTGTCTACTACTTCTTTCTTGATTAGTACAAAGTTAATAAATACTTAATTCCTAGGTAATATATGGGGACATGACGCTCGACTACTTTTGTAGGATTAGTTAAGATGAATTACTGCTCAAGAAGAACTCCACATGGTTTGATCATCACTTCAAGACATAAAAAAAGAGTTAATGAGCATTTATTAAATACAAAATAAATTAATTATCTCATTTGACTATGGGCGACATACGTACTAATTCAAAGCTTCTTCACCAACTTAACTATATATTTAAACTATATGTTAGCATAAAAAAATAACGTTATAATTAGTATTGGTACCAATCGCCCACCCCATCAACAAGTGCAATCCAAGTAATCGGCTAATTATATATTTAGTTTTTTTATGGAGGCTAATTATATATTTAATTAATAAAACACAGACGACTTCATATTTTATATTTTATGAAAAAAATAGAGTTTGCTTCCAAAAAAAATAGAGAGAAGTATTAATTTCATCAAACTTTAATTATAAGCTCATAAACAGAAGCTTGCCCAATATTTCATCAAATTATGGTATAATGGGGTTATTGAACTACTTATTCTAAATTATTGGGTGGTCCGGGTGAATAAGGACAGGCTAAAATATAAATGGTGATGATATTATCTTGTCTTATATATTATTCGTTTTCCTACTTTTTTATTGTTATATTATATAGTTAATTTTGAAGCAACGTTTATGCTACGAAATATTGCTAGTCTCGTTATTGTCAACTTGTACAACGATGAGTTTAGTGTTTTTTTTTTTTGTTTAAAGATATCGACAAGATTTCTTTTGGATGAAACATAGCCACGAATATTAAACAACTACAAAATGATTACGCAGATTAAGATTATCAAACTATAACAAAGTGGGTCTATTGAAACGCTTTTTTAAGGACGTTAATAAAAAGTGTCCCAAATTTTAATTTTGGATTGCATGATACACAAGTGTCTCCAAAATTTAAAATTTGAAGACGCATAATATATAAGCGTCTCCAATAATTAAGGACACTTATATATGAGCATTGCCAATTCAAAGATTCCGAGACACACAATATGCAAGCGTTCTTAAATTAAAGACGCAGAATTACAAGTGTCATTCAATTTCAAGATTTAGGGATGCATGTCGTCAACGTTAAAGTTGAAAACACAAAAGCAAGTGTCATCCATTTTAAGATGAGGGCCGCTATGGGCACCCCACCAATTCATGAAGGCACCCAGTTTTTTTGTCATTCTCCCCTTTAAATTACTCTTTGATGTAAATGACTCTATTGCCCATTCATATATACTCTCTCCAATCTCACAATCCATTTTCAAAGCAATTTTGGGGCACCCCACTACATTGGATCTCAAGTGAAACCTAAAGCCACAATTTTGTTTGCCGGGCGTGTATCGATTCTTGCGTCTTCACATCATTCGATAGCGAGGTAATACTGTTTTACAACCATATGAAGCTTTGAACGAACTGTTTTTTTGATCTACACAATGAAATTGATGATTTGGTTTGTTAATGTTGGGTTTGGTAAATTCGACCAATCCGAACTTGTTTCCACTATAAAATGGACGAATGTACTGCAATGGTGCAAGAGGAGGTACAAGAAGAGGTATTTGTTGAAATTTATTATGTTTTTTTGCTGGTTTTTCATGTTTTCAGTCGAAGTTGCACGGGTGGGATTGTTTCAGCCTCGCAGGACCGAGACTTATACATAAGTCTCGGTCAAAAGCCACCGAGACTTATGCGTAAGTCACGGTCATGCTGTGACCGAAACTAATGCTATAGTATTGGTTTAAAACTACCGAGACTATTTCGTAAATCTCGGTTGCCATTGAACGAGAATTGGTTTAGACCCGCGGACCTGTATTACTGAAAATCTGGTTTTTTGGGTTTTTTGGTGAATTTGCTGTGCATTTTGGTTGAGTCGTAATGTTACAATGTATGCATTGCAGGTAATGCCGATTCCAATTCTATTTCCAGACTACAAGGATGCGTTTACTTCTTGTAGGCCATTCCCATATAGAGAATCAGTTCTTTCATGGCTTCAAATGATTGGTCGTGAGAACAAGTTTGTGTTAGTAACGAAGCACTCTGATGCCGGAGGGATTAAGCGCAGGGGAAGGATCAAACTTGCTTGTGAGAGGTCCGATACATATATAGGGGAATGTCACAAAGAGTAGGGAAGGGTAAAGCGGCAAAAATTGCTTTGAAACCAAGAACTGAAGAAGAAGAGGAAACGGGGCGGACTCAAACTGGTACAAAGAAATGTGGATGCCCTTTCCTTATTAACATCAATGAAAATGTTGATTCTTTGTGGTATGTCACTGTCATATGTGGGAGGCACAATCACGACCCCGCCAAAAACTTGGACAACCACTCATTTGCATGAAGATTGGATAAGGGTGAGCAGGTGGTTGTGGTGCAGATGACTAAGGGTAATGTGAAGCCAAGAGATATCCTCAATACGTTGAAGCAAAGAGATGTTAAAAATGTATCGACAATGCGGACAATATATAATGCACGACAAAAATTCCGAATTGAGGATGCGGGTGGGAGGACTCAAATGCAACAACTATTGCACATATTAGAGAAGAATAAGTGGATGTCGTGGCATAGGAAGCATCCCGATACGAATGTCGTCACTGATTTATTTTGGTCACATCCTGATTCAATGAAGTTGCTAAGGTGTTTCTCATCGGTAATTTTGATGGATTGCACTTACAAAACAAATAGGTGTCGAATGCCGTTATTGGAGATTGTTGGCATCACTTCTACGCATTTGACGTTCTCCGTTAGGTTTGCTTTCATATCATCGGAGAATCATTCAAATTATGTTTGGGCAGTTGAGAACTTGAGATCCATATTGGATGGGTGGACTAAACCTGACGTGTTTGTTACGGATCGGGAGTTAGACCTTATTAGTGCCATCGAAGAAGTATTTCCATCATCGTCTCACTTTCTTTGCTTTTGGCACATCAACAAAGTAGTATTGGCCAAAACTAAGAAGATGTTTGGGGATAACGAAAGATTCGCTCGTTTCATGGATAGGTGGACGAGTGTGTTGTATGCTAAGTCGGAGGCCTTATTAGAACTTAGGATGAATGACTTGCATTGTGAGTTCGGTCATGTGAAGGGGTCTTACTGATTACTTGGATAACACATGGGTGAAGATCTACAAGGAGAAACTTGTACCGGCATGGACAAATCGAATTATGTACTTTAGGGAAACAACGACACAGAGGGTTGAGTCTGTGCATTCCACTTTGAAGCTACACCTTGGCAACAGTCAGGCAAATTTTGAGACTTTGTGGAGAGTGGTTGATGGTCTTCCTAGGATCAAACATAACAACATCAAGGCATCATTTGAGCTCAGTATGAATGTGGTGCAACATGAATATTTTGATGGGTTTTATCGCCGATTGCTTGGTTATGTCTCTCAAAGGGCACTTAAGTTAATTAGAGATGAACTGGAACGTGGAGAGGATGTTAGACACGACTCTACTCGCTGTGGTTGTGAGATACGTACCACGCATGGTCTTCCTTGCGCCCACGAGCTAAACTTTCATAAATTTTTTGGTTCGCCCATCTCTCTCGAGGACATTCATGTGTACTGGCGAAAGTTGAGTATGATACCAAGAGAATCCCGTGGATCGGTGCAGGTACAATGTGAACGATAAGATTGAAAGAGTGTTGCAAAAGTTTCATGCTTGCACTGATGAGGACGATAGCATCAGGATTATTCAACAGCTTAGGGAGATTAGTCGACCTTCATCGACACCGAGAGTGGTGCCACTTACAAAAATAAAGACAACGGGAAGGACACCGGGGTCTTCAATTGGGTGTTTGTTGAATAGAGGAAAGAAGATATGGACAAAGAGGAGACACGGTGAAGACGATACTTCGACGACAAGAATGCCTAGCGGATTTGAGTACGTACTATCGACAGAAGAGGCTTCTAGTTCGAGAAAAAAGAAAATGAAAGTGGGGCCTAAAATACATCGTTCATGTCGACAGACCAGTGCAGCTAAGATTGGTTATTCTCATTGCATAGAACCGGATTGGTTGCCATATGTTGAAAGCACTATTGATGTGCTAGGCGATGGTAATTGTGGATATCGGTGTGTTGCCTCCAGGCTAGGACTTCCCGATGTCGATGGTTGGAAGATAGTACGTAGAAGGATGTTTGATGAGATAATCGGGTATGAAAACCTTTGGCAGGAAGTGCTTGGAATGAGTTACGAAGAAGGTCAAGACTGCTGTGTATATGCGAGATAATCATGTTGGTGCCTCTTTTGACGAATGGTTGACACTTCCAAACATGGGATTGTTAATATCAACGGCCTTTAATGTCATACTAGTAAACCTCTCGTATAGTAGTTGCTCGACATTCCTTCCTCTACGGAGTGTTCCACCGTCATCGTTACATAGTCGACTCATCATTGCCATGATTAATGAAAGGAATATCCATTGGGTTAGGGTAAGTTTGTACAATTTTAGTTAATTGTTTTTTCACCTTCCGATCATATGATAATAGATTTTTTGTTCTACTCTGAATTTGATAGGTGAAGTTGATTGTGAATGCACCGCTGCCATCATTATATCCATCGTGGGAAAGGTATGTTGAGGAGTGCGCAAAAGGTTGGCGAGATGGATTCGTAATTCGAGATATCGTGCCAGTTGTAACTTCTGAAGAAGGCACGCTTTCCGTGGTAGATTTAGATTCTCCGTAGTATGAAACATGTATCTAAGGTAATTGTTGTAAATGTTCTTAGATGTAAACAATGTAAAGTGGTTTTATTGATATGTTATGGTTTCTCATTGTGAGAAATTTACCTCTCGGCATAGCCCGGCCGTCACCCACGCATAAGTTTCGGCATTTACCTACCGAAAATAACCTCTCGGCAAAGCCTCTCCGTCACCCACTCATAAGTATCGGCATTTACTAACCGAAACCAAGCGTACTTTCTCGGTATGCCAATACCGAGAGAATTGTTTCGCTATGTAATCTATTACTTCACAGAAACGACTACTTGACCAGTGCACGACCCGACTGGTTTATTCTCGGTTGTTCTTAACCGAAACTATACATTTAGTTTTGTTCATGAATGACCGGCACATTACCTAATTTCGGGGTCTACATTACTCTCGGTTAGAAGGCGCCGAGGCTCATTGGAAGTTCTCGTCGGGACATATCCGAGAGTGCTTGTTAAGTGTCGCTTGTGTGGTTCCGAGAATGTTCTCAAAGTCTCGGCTCTGAATAACCGAGACACTTTCCTGATCAAAAAAATAGCTGCGTATGTAAACCAGAATAAATGAAAAAATACATGTACACCAAAACCAGAATAAATGTAAACCAAAATAAATGAAAACATAACGCAACACCAACAATAGCACCAAAACTTTCGAAACAGTCAAATTTTATATGAAAAACATCAAGTTTCATCATCCAACAAATTAACCAACATTCCGCAAGTTCGACAAATTCCTCAATCCAAGAAAAACAAAAAGTTTCATACAACGTTAACTTCCTCAATACAACAATCTCAGAGAAGTGTTTCATAATCCCCTAGTCATTGCTTTGGCTTCTTCAAATTCTTTCTTTGGTATTCCTTGCCATGCATTCTCTTTGGGGGGCGAGCATGGACCGTTGCGAGTGGAGCATTAGCCGGGGTGAAGTGTGTAGAAGTGCTATCGTGATGGGACTGCCTAAGGCCTGCTTCGGTAGGGGCGGATGTGTCGGTTGTGCCGGTTGCGGTGGTTGGAGTGGTAGTGGTGGTGGTGGGACCGAAACTCCTCCCCGAAAGGAAATTGACGTTGTCACTCGCCATTTTCCTTGTGGACTCTAGCGTAGACAACTCCGGCGGGAGGTCCATCCATCTTAATGCCGCGTCCAACGCACGCCTATTACGCTGATGAAACGTCAAAAAAAACTGTTAATGTAATACATATCGAGTTTTCAAGAATTGGCATGTACTTCTACATAATACGTATAACACATTCAATACCTCCAATAGCTCATTGTCAGCGATGGTTGTGGCGACCATGTCTTCATTCTCATAGCTCGGGTTGGTGATCAGTGGGTGAGACACTTTCAAGAACCAAGGTAGGTAGTCCGGTGTAGCCAAAAACTCGAACTCTGCCTTGTCACCATGAACTTCGGGGGCCAACAAATGGTTTCGCCAACGTTCCCAATTGTCTTGTTGGAACCCATACTTGACCAAGTATTTGAGTGCATATGGGCCTCGATGTGCTTCCAATGGGCGGTACGGAGGATCTGGTATAGATTGCACGTGGCCAAACTGTCTCAGAATACTCTCCAGATGGTAGGGCTCCACCACATCCATGTACTTCAGTGTGCCACTGTAGAAGGCCATCGCGTGCACAACTCCATTAACCCTGTAATTAACATATGGGTCCCAAGTGACCTAATCAAACATAAACAACCATTATTAGTAATCATACACTAGATGCAACATTAAGATCGGATTGGCTAAATATCTCACCTCACTTGGGCGCAACCTGTCCAACGTTCTCCTAATGGACCCGACCTTGTCAATATTCATCACGGTCTCGTGCTTTTGAATCCATCTGCAGACACGAGGTTGCACGTAGTCCATGTATTTTGCATTGGGTGTGGCGAGCCCAAATTTGAAATGGTCGTACACCCATCCCTGCAAATACATACAACGTTAGTTAGTCCGAAAATACAAAAATTAATAATAATTATTCAGAAAACAATGAAAGTCGATTTAATAATAAACCTCAAGTAATGTGAGGTAGCCGGCAATCTGAGAAACTTGTACTCTGGTGGCATACCCCAAGTGTCGGTACAAGTAGGCTAATGCAGCTGCACCCCATGCGTACTTTCCCACGTCGTCCAAATCTTCTAGAAGCTTCAACAACGCGATAGATACCCGAGATCCACTCTTATCCGCAAACAGGGTGTAAGATATTAGGTATAACAAGTACGCTCGGGTAGTGCATTCTACAGGAGGATAAGTTGTGTTCCTCGAACCAGCTTTGGGGCACCATCGACTCTTCAACCAATAGTTTCGCACTGTGAGCCCCTTGATGATGTTCACTTCCTCCTCAGCATCTTTAATGCTAACCCCAAGTAGTTTGGACACCAGCTTAATTGCATCCGAGCGAGATTCCTCGGTGTACCTCGCAAAGTTCTCAACTGCCACCACTTTGCATGTCACATGAATCTTCAGGAGAATGCTCACATCCTCCAAGGAGATCGACATTTCACCGAATGGTAAGTGAAATGTGTTCGTCTCCGGCTACCACCGCTTCACAAAGGCAGATATAACCTCCTTGTTAGCCTTGTGGTATGAACAGTCTATCAGCGTATTCAACCCAGAGCGCTGAATAATCCTCTGAAGGCCCTCGGTGTCAGGGTGGCACGACTGTAAGTCCCATTCTTGGATCTAAGCTCCGTGATTGATACACTTGAGTATTGGACGCTCCTGCAACAACAAAAACATCTCAACAAATTAGTGAAAAACCTAATTTTTTAAGTACTCCATTCAATGAAACTTTATATACCTCATTGCTCCAAATCGCTAATGCGACATGATCCTTAAAGCTCTTCAACAAATAACCGTCTAAAGGACCACCGGGGAAAGGAGCACACATTTCTAAATGCCCTTGTGACTCTCCTTCATTATGGCCACCTCCACCACTAGTACTTCCACCCATATTACGATCAGTTTCCGTGGTGTTCGCCGATGCTGATGAGTCACTACTACTAGACTCTGATGCATGAGCCTCATCTTCGCCTCGGGCAACTACAAGATCTTTTCGTCGCCGCGTGTCGATGTTGGAACCCTCATCGTGCAATTGTAAATTCTTTGCACGATTTCCAGCAATCTTACCCTTTCCCTTCACATCTACATTCTCCTTCTCTTTTTCTTTCCGATAAGATGGAGTCGGGGGTCTCCGGCTGCTTCACCCACGGTTACCCCTCGACACGTCAACACCAACCTCCTCCCTAGTCACCGGGGTTATCAAATGAGCCATACCTGATAAGACTACAACATTTAAGCGCTTGGAGCAGAAACATAAGTACAATTCAAAAAAAAACAAAATCTTCCATTTCTATAGTCTCGGTCAAGCAGGTTTGCAAAAACCTGTAGAATATCGGTGACGCATGATCAAGATAACAACATAAGTCTCGGTAATGGACAACCGAGAACTATCCTACATTCCCGGTTGTACATCACCGACATGACATAAACTATACACTTCGAATTACGCTCGTGATGTGGTGACCGAGAGCAATCATAGTTTTACGCTACCTAAAACAATTCAAAAAAAAGAACCAAATCTTCCATTTCTATAGTCTCGGTCAAGCAGGTTTGAGAAAACCATAAGAATATCGGTGACGCATAACCAAGATAACAATAAAAGTCTCGGTAATGGACAACCGAGATATATGCTACATTCTCGATTGTACATCACCGACATGACATAAACTATACACTCTGAATTACTTTCGTGATGTGGTGACCGAGATAAAACAATTAGTTTCGGCCATTCGTTGTCGAGACTGTATAAACTATTCTGGCATGTCTGGCCGAGAACCACGAGTTCCCAAAAACTTCCCCTCTGTCTCGGCCATGCTTGGCCGAGACTGTAAAAAATAATTCTGGCCTGTGTGGCCGAGAACCACGACTTCGCAATTAAAAAACCATTGAATGCACCGCTACACATACATAACAACTACTCTACCAAATGCAACTTAATTAGACTATCAACGTACCTTAAAACGATCGATTTCACGACTTGAGTGTGTGAACGAAAACCTAGAACCGAGCCCTAATGTGGAGACGAAATCGAACAAAACACAGAGCCTCCAAACTCGAAATTCTCGCCTACAACAGAGGAGAGAGACGGAGAGGAACGAAGACAAATCCGAATAACCGAGAAAATGTGGGTTCAAGAGAGTATGGCTCGTTCAAGAGGACGATGGTGGGGTGGTGGGGTGCCTCTGTTTTGAATGAGGGGTATTTTGGGGATTTCGGGCCTCAATTTTGGGTGCCCTTGGTAAATGACTTTGTGCCCTCAACAACTGGGTGCCTTCATGAATTGGTGGGGTGCCCATTACAGCCCTCTTTAAGATTTAGAGTCGCATAATTTATAAGCATCCAAAATTAGAGACATTTAATCTAATAGGGTCGCCAAATTTTTGAAAATCTTTATTTCTTTCATCGAATTCTTTATTATCTATTACTAATAGAATTGATCATCATAAACCAAATTGAATATTGAAGAATTATATTCATGACAGAGGACTTCAGTTGAAACTTATTGTTGTACAAATTCCTTTAATTGGAAGTTGTTAATGTTACAAATTGAATATTGAAGAATTATGTTTTTTATTATATTCATGAAAGAGGAAACTCCACCTATGTTGTACACTATATGCCCTACATAGCCGGTCCCAAGTCCGGATAAAGGAGGAGGACTCTGACGCCCATTTTTTCATACCGAAAAATGGGTAAGGGATGTCCCAAACTCACTTTTCATACCCGAAAAGTGGGGGAGGGAGGCCCCAAGCTCATTTTCCAAGAATGGAAAATGGAGGAGGGCTGCGATAGGTTGACAGCCAGCGTAAAACTTTTGTCACTTTTCATGAAATGTATCAAACGTATATAAACGTTGGGGCGTTTTCACCTAGCGATGCGCGGGATTGGAGCCCGGGTGTAGTGAGAAATGAGCAAGGGTGTGTTTCACATCGCCACCTGGGTGAAGAAAAATGAGCAAGGGTTCCCACACATAGGATGTGTGTGGGTAACGAAGCTAGTCCCTTCACATCGTCGCGTGGATGTGAAGAAAAATGAGCAAGGGTTCCTACACAAAGGACGGGTGTGGGTAAGGAAGCTAGTTCAAAACAAACACAAACACGAAAACAAAAACAAAACCATAGATACTGATACTAGATCTTTTAGAGAAAATAGAAATAGAAAACAAAAACAAATACAAAGGGGAGAAAAAATTCGTTTAGAAACATGGAACATAGGAACACTTACGGGGAAGTCAATAGAACTAGTAGATATCATGATTAGAAGGAGAGTCAATATTGCTTGCCTCCAAGAGACAAAATGGGTAGGAGAAAATAGTAGAGAAATAGGAAGCACAGGGTTTAAATTATGGTACACTGGTATAGATAGAAAATGCAATGGAGTAGGAATTGTGGTGGATAATGATTATAAGGATAAGATCGTGGATGTTAAAAGAATGGAGGATAGATTGATTCTAGTTAAATTAATTATTGGAGATGAAAAAATTAACATACTTAGCGCCTATGCACCACAAGTAGGATTAAGCAAGAGCATCAAACGCAAGTTTTAGGACGATATGAATGGATTTAAGCAAATATACCATTAGATGAAAAGGTTTTTATTGGAGGAGATTTAAATGGGCATGTCGGGGCAAGTAACGATGGGTTAGAGAGAGTTCATGGAGGTTTTGGTTACGGTAATAGAAATGAAGAAGGAGAATCAATCTTAGAATTTGCTTCAACATACGATCTTGTCTTAGCAAATACTAGTTTTAGGAAGAGGAGTCGCATATAATTACTTTTAGTAGTAGTCATAACAAGAGTCAAATAAATTTTCTTTTAACAAGAAGAATAGATAGAAAAATATGTAGAGACTGCAAAGTAATACCTGGTGAAGCACTTACTACCCAACATAAGTTAGTAGTACTTGATATTAAGCTAACACGATGACATAATATGAATAAAAGAGTTAGTGACCCTGGAATAAAGTGGTGGTACCTAAAACATAGTAAATAAGTAGAGTTTTGAGAAAAACTACTAAAGGAAAATGTTTGGAATATTGACTTAGATGCTAATACAATGTGGTTAGAAATGATTAGTTGCATAAGGAGAGTGAGATCAAACTTATTAGGTATATCTAAAGGCTTGGGACCACCAAAGAAGGAAACATGGTGGTGGAACGAGGATGTCCAACGAGCAATTAAGACTAAAAGAGAGAAGTATAGTAAAATACCTAAGTGTCAAGATGAAGATGTGTACAATCAATATAGAGAAGCTAGAAAATAAGCTAAAAAAGTAGTTAGGTAATAGAGATGGCGAAAAATATATATAGGCTAGCAAAATTAAAAGATAAAAAGAAAACAAGACCTAAGTCATGTAAGATGTATTAAGGACGAAAATCAAAATGTTTTAACGCGCGATGATGATATTAAGGAGAGATGGAGAAGTTATTTCGATAGTTTATTTAATGATGGCCAAGTTGATATTATAATAGATGAAAACCCACACCAAGATAGAAATGTAAACTATACACGCAATATTAAAATTATAGAAGTTAAAGAGGCATTGGAAAGAATGAAAATAGGGAAAGCGTGTGGCCTAGATGAAATACCCATTGAGATTTGGAAATGCTTAGGAGAAATTGGATTGACTTGGTTAACAAAACTTTTCAATAAAATTTTAAAATCAAAACGGATGCCAATGGATTGGAGAAGAAACACGCTTGTGCAAATCTTCAAAAGCAAATGAGACATTCAAAGTTGCTCAAACTAACTGGGAATTAAAATTATGAGTCACACTATGAAACTTTGGGAGAGGATAATTGACAATAGGCTAAGGAGAGAAACAACAATATCAGAGAACTAATTTGGTTTCATGCCTGGGAGGTCAACTATGGAGGCGATTTTCCTTGTAAGATAGTTGTTAGAAAAATATAGAGAAAAGAAAAAAAAATCTTCATATGGTATTCGTAGATTTAGAAAAACCATATGATAGGGTCCCTAGAGATGTTCTTCGGTGGGTTCTAGAAAGGAAAAAGAGTCCATGCTAGATACATAAACACTATTAAGGATATGTATGATGGAGTAGTAACGAGTATAAAGACATTTGAATGAGCTACAACAGAATTTTCCATTACGATAGGACTACATCAAGGATCGACTTTAAGCCCATATTTATTTACTTTAGTTATGGATGAACTAACTAGACATATTTAAGAGGATATATCATGGTGTATGCTATTTGCAGATGATATTGTCTTAGTGGATGAAACAAAAGATGGAGTGAATAGGAAATTAGAACTTTAGAGGAATACGTTAAAATCTAAAGGCTTTAAGTTGAGTAGGACGAAAACCGAATACATGCACTGAGAGTTTAGAAACACTAGACCTCGAGATGGCGGAGTGGTAAAATTAGAGGAAGTAGAAGTTCCTAAGGTAAACCACTTTAGATACCTAGGATCAATCATACAAAATGATGGTAATATTGAGAATGATGTCACACATAGAATTCAAGCTGGATGGAAGAAATGAAGGAGTGCAACAGGGGTGATTTGTGATCGAAATGTTCCTACTAAGTTAAAAGGAAACTTTTATAGGACCGCTATTATGCCAGTTATGCTCTATGGAAGTGAATGTTAGGCGGTAAAGCAACAACAATTACATAAAATGAACGTAGCAGAAATGAGGATGCTTAGGTGGATGTGTGGTGAAACTCGTAAAAATAGAATAAGAAATATAGAAATTCAAAGACAAGTAGGAGTAGCACCAATTAATACAAAAATTAGGGAAGGGCGGTTGTGGTGGTTTGGTCACCTACAAAGACGGCCTACAAAAGCTCCAACTAAAAAACTTGACTAAATAGAAACTGTAGAAATTCGACGAGGTAGGGGCAGACCAAAGTTAACATGGGATGCATTAATTAGGAGGGATTTGAATGGTTTGAAAAGCTCACCATCAATTGCACTTAATCGAGCACAATGGAAAAGTTTGATCCATGTAGCCGACCCCAGTTAATTTGGGAATGAGGCTATGTTGTTGTTTGTTGTTGTTGTTGTTATTCATGACATAGGACTTCTGGTGAAATCATCGGTGAAAGTAATGAAGTACTGATAACAACCTCTAGCCATTGTGTTAATAGGACAACATACATCAATATATATTAGACCCAATAAATCACTTGCCCTTTCACTGTGTCCAATACAAGGACTCATTGTCATTTTCCCTAGTAAACATTATACACATTTTTCATATGATTCAAAATCAAATGAATCTAAAACTCCATCTTTACGAAATTTAGAAATGCGCATCCCATTTATTTGGCCAAGACGACAATAGCAAAGGTTGGTTTGATTCAAATCATTTGACTTGAATCTATTTGTATTTACGTTAATAATATGAGTATCTGTGGACATTTTCATGTTTAAAATATAAAGATCATCACACAAATAACCATTAGCATAGAAAAAGGTCTTTACGAGAAATGAAGTCTATATTATTAACAATAATGAATTAAAACCATATAAATCCCAACATGAAACTGAAATGAAGTTTATGCTCAAGGCAGGGACATAATAACAATTATTTAAAACTAGAACAAGTCCACCAGGTAAAATTAACTCTTAGCATCCTACAACCAACGCAGCAACCTTTACTCTATTTCCAACTCGTATGATGACTTCTCCTTTCTTTAGCTTTCTACTTATGGTGAGACCCTGCACATTAATACAAATATGAGATCCACATCCGATATCCAATACCCAAGAATCACTAGTAGACAAGTTAACTTCAATAAAGTAAATACCTGAAGCAGTAGTCTCACTACTATTCTTTTTCATTAGATCTTCAATATAGAGCTTGCAATTTCTGAATCAATGCCCAAGTGCAAGACAAAAATAATAATTTCTATCTTTTTCCTTTTCCTTCTTGGACTATGAAGTAGAATCAACCTTAGGCTTGACTTGTTCCACTGGCTTTGTTACAGTCACAATAGCCTTAACAACTTTAGCCTTGTCTTTGGCCTTATTCTTTATGGTCAACAAGTTAGCAATGGGTTTTTGGACATTTTGCTCAGTAGTTTTAAGCATCAAAAGCTACTCTAAGATAAAATTCTCCATATTATTCATGTTATAGTTCATCACAAATTGTGAATAACTATCAAGCAATGAATTTAGGATCAAATTCGTAAACAACTCTTGGCTTATGAGAAATCCCCAAGTTTGTCAAAGTGGTAAATATAGTCCTTAAATTTCAGAACATGAGGACTAACTAGTGCACCCTTAGCCATTTTGCAAGAATGAAGGTTCTTGACTATCTCAAACCAATATTGCCTAGCCTCCTGTTGGAACATTTCCTTTAGCATCGTAGCCATGTCATAAGCTTTCATGTGTTCTATGTCTTTCTGAAGTTCAGGAACTATGGTTGCCAACATAATGCATGCAACATCAGTTGAGTCGTTGACATACTTCTTATGTGTATCCTTCACGGCTCTTAAAGCATTGGCTGGTGGTTCCTCAGGAATATTTTCATCCAGGACATACAACTTGCGTTCATGCTCAAGAAAAATTCTCAAGTTTCTTAACAAGTTAAGAAATTTGGTCCTCGACAACTTATCCTTTTCAAGGATGGATCACAGTGTCAAAGGATTAATTTGATTTGAAGAGGCCATAGATCTACAATAAAGATTACGCAAAAGCTCATTTTAGTATAGTGGAATAGACTCCTAATAAATTAACCACCCTCCTAAAACATCTCTATTAATTAAAGAGACTAAAATCCATGTTTCACCTTATTCCAAGACAACAATCGCATGACACTTTGAGTTAGCTTATTTAGGTAGGTACCTATTACCAATTACATCATATGTAACTCTTAGTTATTTTTTTTTATGATATTATAACATCTTATGTGTTAGCATGTTTTATCTCATCTTGTGCCTAAAGCCCAAAACCATTTTGATAGCTTTATCAAGTCTAACCATTTCAAACAATAAAGTAACCACTACTAAACTTGCCTCACCAAGATAACACAATACACTATGTGGAGGCAGATGCATATTTAATGTGATTGAAACCTTAACAAGTGTTTGAGAATTGATGTCACTTTACTTAAATTTTGGAAGATAAATTTTTTTATTTGTTTGAGTGATCATAAATTAAACAGGATAAATATAATATATTACAATGCATGTACAATCACTAAACAATTTTGAAAAATTTACTAACACTGACTATTATACAAATTTCTTTGTGCTACGAACAATTAGTGGTTGTTCCTCTGGCCGATCAGCGGTTGGTGGTTTCGTTAACTGATCAACAAACGGGGTTGCAAGGGGCACCGCTTTTTTTTATACAACGAATTCCAGTTCCAAAAATTGAAAATCGCCAAAAGTTTCTCATTATTTTAATCAATCTAATTGACCAAACTATCCTTTATTTTAATTTCGAAAAAGATTAATTAAAACATTTTAATTAACTCGGACCAACATCTAACTTAATATCTTATCCTAATCCAATTAAAATTTAAGATATTTTGAATCCTTATCCAATATGAATTGTTATATATCTCACCTGTCTTATATGTTTATAATTGTTAGGGCATGTGTCCTAGCTCAATTTGCAAACATTGTTTATCTTATAATTTTACTTAATAAAATAGAGGTTTTATTTGTTGTTTTATTATAAGTGATTGCATGTTTACCTTATAGTAAGATACATGGGTATTTGTTGAAATATCCTAAATGTCCCTAGTCGGTCAATATACTAACGGATTACAAGTCTATCTCTATGATTGAATGCATGATTAGTATCTCGAAATTGATTTTGATCATATATCTCATTGTAGTAATCTGTTAGTATATTCCTACAAGATAGGAGATAGACTTTTAATTGGATTAGAATTACAAATCCTATAAGATAGGTAAGATATAAAACAACTCCTAATTGGATTAGGATTCAAAGTATCTTAAATTCTAATTGGATGAGGATAAAATATTAAGTTAATGGTAGGTGTAAGATAATTAAAAAAACTTTAATTAATATTTTCGAAATTAAAATAAGGGGCAGTTTTGGTTGATTGGATTGACTATAATTATGAGAAATTCTGGCTGATTGGCCAACAGGACCGCCATTAACTGTTAGTAGCATCCAAAAAAAATCGTACAATAGTCAATATTAGTATGATTTCCTAACTTTTTAGTGGTTATTCATGCATTGTAATATATGATATTTATCATATTTAATTATGATAACTAAAACAAACAAAAAAATCTCTCTTTCAAATTTTAAGTCAAGTGCCATCCATTCCCAAACATTTGTTAAGACTTCGATCACATCAATATGGGTCTGCCTCCGCAGAGTGTATTGTGTTATCTTGGTGAGGCAAGTTGAGTAACGGTTACTCTATTGTTTGAAATTGCTAGACTTAATAAAACTATCAAAACGGTTTTGGGCTTTAGGCACTATATGAGATAAACTACGCTAAGATATAAGATGTCATAATCTCATAAAATAACTAAAAGTTACATATGATGTAATTGGTAATTGGTACATACCTAAATAACCTAATTCGAAGTGTCATGCCTTAGTTGTCTTGGAATTAGGTGAAACATGGATTTTAGTCCCTTAAATTAACATAGCATTTTTAAGGAGGGTTGTTAATTTAGTGGGAGTTTATTCCTCTATACTAAAATGAACTTTTGCATAATCTTTGTTGTAGATCTATGGCCTCTTCAAATCACACTAATCCATTGTCACTGCAATCCATCCTTAATAAGGATAAGTTGTCAGGGAGAAACTTTCTTGACTGGTTCATGAACTTGAGAATTGTTCTTAAGCATGAACGCAAGTTGTATGTCCTGGATAATCCTATTCCTGAGGAACCACCAACCAATGCATTAAGAGCCGTGAAGGATGCACATACTAAGCATGTCAACGAATCAACTGATGTTGCATGTATTATGTTGGCAACCATGGTTTATGAACTTTGGAAGGACATGAATACGAAAAGGCTACGACGCTAAAGGAAATGTTCCAACAGCAGGCTAGGCAAGAAAGGTTCGAGACAATCAAGAACCTCCATTCTTGCAAAATGGCTGAGGGTGCGTCAGTTAGTCCTCATGTTCTAAAAATGAAGGGCTATATTGACCATCTTGACAGACTTAAATTTCCCATAAGCCAAGAGTTGGCTACGGATTTGATCCTGAATTCATTGCCTAATAGTTATTCACAATTTGTGATGAACTATAACATGAATAACATGGAGAAGTCTATCTCAGAGTTGCATTCGATGCTTAAAACTGCTGAGTAGAATGTCAAGAAACCATTCCTAGTGTGTTGATGGTTCAGAAAGGAAAGGCTTTGAAAAAAAGGGCAAAGACAAGGCTAAAGTTACCAAGGCTGTTGTGACTATCACAAAGCCTATGGAAAAAGTTAAGACCCATGCTTCTTCTACTTCACAGTCCTAGAAGGAAAAGGAAAAAGAAGGAAATTTTCATTTCTGCCATGCACCTGAACATTGGTTTAGAAATTGCAAGCTATATCTTGAAGATTTAAAGAAAAAGAAGAGTAGTGCGACTCCAACTTCAGGTATTTACGTTATTGAAGTTAACTTGTCTACTAGTGATTCCTGGGTATTGGATACCGGATGTGGATCTCACATTTGTATTAATGTGTAGGGTCTCACAAAAAGTAGAAAACTAAAGAAAGGAGAAGTCATTCTACGAGTTGGAAATTGAGCAAAGGTTGTTGCGTTGGTTATAGAATGCTATGAGTTAATTTTACCTAGTGGACTTGTTTTATTTTTAAATAATTGTTATTATGTCTCTGCCTTGAGCATAAACATCATTTCAGTTTCATGTTTGGATTTGGATGGTTTTGATTTCATTATTGCGAATAATAAATGCTCCATTTCTCGTAAAGACATTTTCTCTGCGAATGCTGATTTGTGTGATGATCTTTATATTCTAAACATGAAAAGGTCCACATATACTCCCATTCTTAACGTAAATACAAAGAGATTCTAGTTAAATGATTTGAATCAAACCTACCTTTCGCATTGTCGCCTTGGCAACATTAATGAGAAACGCATTTCTAAACTCCATAAATATGGACTTTTAGATTCATTTGATTTTGAATCATTTGAAACATGTGTATCTTGTTTACTCGGCAAGATGACAAAGAGTCCCTTTACTAGACACAGTGAAAGGGCAAGTGATTTATTGGGTCTAATACATACTGATTTATGCAGTCCTATAAACACAATGGCTCGAGGTGGTTGTCAGTACTTCATTACATTCACTGATGATTTCAGTAGATATGGTTACATGTATCTCATGAAACATAAAAGTGAATCTTCTGAGATGTTTCAAACATTTAGAACGAAGTGCAAAATCAACTTGGTAAAACTATTAAAGCACTTCGATCAGATCGAGGTAGTGAATATTTGAGCTAAGAGTTTGATGATCATCTTAGAAACTGTAGGATTGTCTCATAGTTAACTCCCCCAGCAACTCCACAATGGAATGGTGTTTCTAAGAGGAGAAATCTGACTTTATTGGATATGGTTCGATCTATGATGTGTCGAAAAATCTTCCTATTTCCTTTTGGGGTTGCGCCCTAGAAACTGCTGCCTTTACACTAAACCGTGTTCCTTCTAAAGCGGTTGATAGTACACCACATGAGATGTAGTTTGGGAAAAGATCAAGTTTGTCTTTCCTTAAGATTTGGGGCTGTGAGGTTTTCGTACGACGACAAATCATAAAAAATTATCAGCCAAATCTACCAAGTGTTTATTTGTTAGTTATCCTAAAGAAACTAGAGGATACTACTTTTATAATCTCGCTGATAACAAAGTGTTTGTTGCTTGGAATGGTGTCTTTATGGAAAATGGTTTATTTCAAAAGACAACAGTGGGAATAAAATAACTCCTGAAGAAACTCAAGAACCACAAATAAACACTCAAGCGCCAGTGGGAGATCAACTAAGTCTTAAACTAATTGATCCTCCACAGGTATCACAAGGCCCTCATAGGTCCGATAGGGTATGACATCGGCCTGAAAGATTTGAATTTTTTATTACTGATAGTAGTGAGGTGTTGCTTATGAATCAAAATGAACCTACTACTTATCAGGAGAATGTTTCTAGCCTTGAGGCAGATAAATGGCTTAGTGCCATGAATTGTAATCCATGCATGATAACTAAGTTTGGAACCTGGTTTATTTACCCGAAGGTGGTAAGACCGTTGGATATAATGGGTTTTCAAGAAGAAAACTAACATAGATGGCAATGTGCATACTTATAAAGCATGACTAGTAGCAAAAGGTTTCAGACAGACTCATGGTGTTGATTATGATGAAACTTTTTATCCTGTAGCCATGCTTAAATCCATTAGAATTCTAATTGCCATAGTCGCATATTATGACTATGAGATATGGCAAATTGATGTCAAAACAACTTTTCAAAATGGAAAGTTACTTGAGGACGTGTATATGATACAGCTGAAGGGTCGGTTCATCCTGAGACTTCTAGGAAGGTGTGAAAGCTTTAAAGATCTATTTTTGGATTAAAGCAAGCTTCTCGGAGTTGGAATCTTCATTTTGATGAAACACTTAAGGAATTTGATTTCATTAAAAAAAGAACATGAGCCTTGTGTATACAAGAAGGTCAGTGGGAGCGTGGTTGTTTTCCTGGTGCTGTATGTTGATCATATATTACTCATTGGAAATGACATCCCAACCTTGCAGAGTGTCAAGTCTTGATTAGGGAAGTGTTTCACAATGAAGGAATTAGGAGATGCAGCTTACATCCTTGGGATTAAGATCTATAGGGATATATCTAAAAGGCTGATCGGTTAAAGTCAGAGTGCTTATATTGATAAGGTATTGAATAGGTTTAATACGCAAAACTCTAAAAGATGGTCATTGCGAATGGCTAATGCTATAAATCTCAGCAAGACTCAATGTTCGAAGACTAATAATGAGTGAAAGCGCATGAATACGATTCCATATGCATCGGCTATTAGATCTATCATGTATGTCATGTTATGCACTTTACCTTATGTATCATATGCTATGAGCGCAATAAGCAGATATCAGTCTGATCTTGGTGAGAGTCACAGGATAGCAGTAAATAACATTTTTTAGTACTTCAGAAGAACAAAAAAAAGACTTCAGATCACAGTTTGTATATGTGTTTAATTTGAATGGAGGTGCAATGAGCTGGAAAAGTTAGAAACAAAAAACTATCGCAGATTGTACAACATAAGCTGAATATATTGCAGCGTTCGATGCGGCTAAGGAGGCAGTTTAGATAAAAAAATTCATCTAAGAACTTGGTGTAGTTTCAAGTATAGCTAACCCCATTTGCTTGTATTGTGACAACAATGGGGCAATAGCACAGGTCAAGGAACCAAGATCACACCACCGATCCAAACATATGCTTAGAAATTTTCATCTCATTTGAGAAATCATGGACAGGGGAGACGTGAAGATTTATAGAGTTCCTACAGAAGACAATGTTGCAGATCCTTTGACGAAGGCTCTTCCACAAGCGAAACATGATGATCATGTTAGGTCATTAGGTATTAGATACATGAATGAGTGGCCCTAGTGCAAGTGGGAGATGTTAGGGCATGTGCCGTAAGTCAATCTAGAAACATTGTTTATCTTATAATTTTAGTTAATAAAATAGAGGTTTTATTTGCTGTTTTATTATAAGTGATTGCATGTTTACCTAATAGTAAGATCTATGGGTATTTGTTGAAATATCCTAAATGTCCCTAGTCAGTCATTATATTGGGAACTACAATGAATTAAGACTAGTGAGAATCTCGATTGATGGTCATGTGATGATCATGCGTATAGCGATATGAATCAAGATCATGAGTACTTGTTAGGGAATAAGGTGCTGGACCGACCCGCTATGAGAACACCACATGGATTAAGTCATATGTGTTTCTCATGATAGATATATTATTTAGTCCATCGACTTGAGATTACCATAGACTTCAATATTAGGAGCATGATAATTTGACACAATTAAATGTTGTCTTTAACCGGACAATTATAAAGATTGTGATTGGTTACTGTGTGAATAATATGTGAAGGTGTGTAATCAAGATAGAATTTGTCACTCTCGTATAGAGAGAGATATCAGTGGATCCCTCGATCAGATAGATTGATAATGTCCAAGTCTATGTGAATTGATATGATCAATGTCACTTAGATATTTTTCAGTTTACCTAAAGATCGAGACTAGTACGATTAAACATTAAGGGTGACTTTCCATGCCTTATGTTTAATCAAAGGATATCACACGACAAAAGGATATGATATACGTTATTAATTAGGTTGTATCGATGTTGATATCCATGCTACTTACGTAGTCATAATGCCTTGCTAGAGACCGCTTATGACTTTTGTACCAAAATGGTTTTTGGTTCATTGCCAGCGTCGCATGAACCTATTGAGTTGCACACAAAGAATGACTTTGCACGATTTCAATTGGTCAAGAGTAATGAATTTTATATGATAAAATTCATGACATAAAATCCCTTACGATTTGTTATATGATAACTTATTAATAGGGCGTATGTGTAATTTGATTAAACTGCCTAAATACAATAGTTGTATTACGAATATGATTTTAAGTGAGGGCTTATCTACAAATATAAATAAAGGGTGAAACCCTAAAAATGAAATAAGATTTTCGTTTTACAATTTTCGAGTTCTCTGGATTTAGGGAGAGAAAGAAAAATCATTTTCAATCTCTCTTAGGGTTAGCCCTCCAAATTGTGGTCACCGTTCGTGTGTGGATTTATGATACAGGACGCGCACTTGAACGTCTTGGAAATCGAATAATCAGAAAAGGAAATCACGGAATAAGGTATGATTTACTTTCAGAAATTTAGTTTAATGGAACTTATTTTTGATCCTGTTTGGATTTTTCAAAATTTGTTTTGAATTTTTTGCTGCGTATGAACCCAAAAACCCAACAATATTTCCGATCCTATTACAAATTTATATCCTATCTAATTTGAATATACTAATAGATAACCATAATGAGATATATGATCAAAACCAATTTCGATTCTTATTCATACAAAACAAGCAATGGAATAATGAAATGAAATATTAATTATGCATTTAACCATAATCATACTAAATTAATCATATTAACCTAATCATGATTTTTATCATGGAAACATACATAATTATTGAACCAAAATAAAATATGTATTTAACACAAGAATCATATTAACCTAAACATGACTTCTACCATGAACATACAAAATTCGCATCGTTTAATATTATAGGCATATGTTAATCAAAATATTCTAAACATAAATGTTCTCATTGAATCAAATCATGCATATATTATTATACATGAATTGACAATAGGCTTTAAAACCAAATCATGATAACAATTATCACATAACTTATATGTAATCATATATACATTAATCAAGATCATGTTTCTCACATATATATCATATATACATAAGAGAAAATATGCAAATGTTTAATAGAATTGAGCATATGGCTTTGATACCACTGTTGAGTTTTGGGGTTCATACGTAGCGAAAAATTCAAAATTCTTTTTGAAAACCCTAACAGGATCAAAAATAAGTTTCATTACACTATATCTACAAAATTAAACTATACCTTAATTCATGATTTTCTTATTTGATTGTTCGATTTTCAAGACGTTCAAGTGCGCGTCCTCTATCAGAAATCCACACACGAACAGTGACCACAATTTGGTGTGCTAGCCTAAGAGAGATTGAAATCGTTTTTCTTTCTCTCCCAAAATCCAGTGAACTCAAAAAATTGTAAAAACGAAATCTTCTTTATATTTAGGGTTTTAACCTTTATTTATGTGTAGATAATCTCACTTATAAAACTTATTTGTAATATAACTATTGTATTTAGGTATTTTAAGCAAATTACACATACGCCTCTATTAATAAATTATCATATAACAAATCGTAAGGGCTTTTATGTCATGAATTTTATCATATAAAACTTATTACTCTGGATCAATTAAAATTGCGGAAAGCCATTCTTTGTGTGTGACCTAATAGGTCATGCGGCGTTGGTAGTGAACCAAAACCATTTTGGTACACAAGTCGTAAGCAGTCTCTAGTAAGACATTATGACTACTCAAGTAACATGAATATCAAAATTGATACAACTTAATGAATAACATATATCATATATTTTTGTCGTGCGATATCCTTTGATTAAACATAAGGCATGGAAAGTCACCCTTAATGTTCAATCGTACTAGTCTCGATTTTTTGGTAGACTGAAAAGATTCAAGTAACATTCATCATATCAATTCACTTGGACTTGACATTTAACAATCTAACATATCAAAGGATCCGTTGATATCTCTCTTTATATGAGAGAGACAAACTCTATCTTAATTACACACCTTCATATATTTTTCATATGGTCATCAATCACAATCTTTATTATCTTTCGATTAAAGACAACGTTTGATTGTGTCAAATTACCATGTTCATAATATTGAAGTCTATGGTAATATCAAGTCGAATGACTAAATGATGTACCTTTTATTAGTTACACCTATAACATTATCTGTGTGGTGTTCTCATAGCGGGTCGGTCCTGTACCTTGTTCCCTTCCAAGTACTTATGATCTTGATTCGTATCCCTATACGCTTGATCATCACATGACCATCAATCAAGATTCACACTAGTCTTAACTCATTATAGTTCAAAATATAATGACCGACTCGGGATATTTAGGATATTTCAACAAATACCCATGGATCTTATTATAAGGGAACATGCAATTACTTATAATAAAAAAGCAAACGAAAACCTCTATTTACTAACTAAAATTATAAGATAAACAATGTTTATAGTTTAACTTAGGGCATATGCCCCGACACTTTGATCCCCGACCACCAATACAATCATTTCTTATCATGATACATTTTGGTCATGCCAAGATGAATGCTATATCTCGGCCGATGAGATTCTATTAATCTCAAACCTCAGCCATGGATGGAATCAAGATTCTGCCTCTAAACCTCAAACTCTGAAATGCGGACTCAACTGAATATGGATTATTGATGTCAAGAGCAAACTCCTTGAACTTCATATACTTCACATCAACTTCTGAACCTCAGATATAGTCATAACAATGACCTTTTTAAACATAAAATACTCATAAGTCAATCGCGTCAGTCACTTCCAAAATGCTTTATCACATCCTTTTGATCATATGAATTCAATATTTTTCTAAGTTAATATAGTGATTGGTACAACTATATTAGAAATATCTTTCCGAAATCTATATTAATAGCCAACTAAACCTAGAAATTTCATCTTAGACAAGCAAAACTCATTAAGAAGTTAAAATCTCCTCTAGTTTAATCTCGAGTCTAACCTCAGTACTAATGGTTCCGGCAAGAGTTTCCATTTCTTGATCAGTGGCTATCCTAGCCCTAGTTAGAGGCAACTCAGATGATGTTTCAGTGTAAGTAAACATTGTACAACCCGAAATATAAGAGAACACCTTCTTATGGAAAAATCTAAATATGCATGATAAGGTGTTGGCCAATCCATTCTTAACAACACAACAAACTCTATTAACTACAACACATGTAAACCAGCCGCCATCTCATGTCTAAAGATCTCAATAATACATTTCTCACATACAAAGTAAGGACACACCTTATTCCTAATTACTATGTTGAAGACAATATAAATAGGGACTCGCAATGAAGTTAACCCTAACTTAATTATCATATAAGCAGACAGTTTGGAAATTGTTAATCCATAATCGATTAAAACATGCATAGGTTAACAAAAAACTTAAATTGTACCTTCAATAAGATTTCAATTTTCATCTGAATCCGGTTCGGTTACCATGTAAACACGTTCCTTAATGTATTATTGAGGTTGTGACATACTAGAGGACGCTCACAATAGTTTTGGAAACATACTTCTGTAATGTCCTTTCTTTCCACTTCTAAAACAAGTATCTGCACTTGAATTTCGAGGACAATCTCGGCTTATAAGACCCCGCTTTCCACACACAAAATATGTAACTATAGGTTTACTACCTACAAAAGATTTCTAACTAGTTATTAATCGCTGACTCAAGGCCTAGCTCTGAGATCTTCGACCTTTACCTCCATTCCTCTGTGATTGAAATTTTTTTTGTAGTTATATAGACTTTGGCCCTATCTCGAATCTATTGCAGAGTATTCGGCTTAGCCATTGATATAGTGGTATAAAGCTCTTCTTGTAACCCATATGTACTTGTGCATTTTCTCTTTCTTTGTCATTCTTGACTCCCCAACAAACCTTAAAAAATAATTAAACTAAGCATCATACTAAGCTAGTGACGTATCTCCCTGAACTAGATAATCAAAATGTAGCTTCTTTTGCAGAATCAAACTCTAATCAAACTATAGCTAAGTGAACTTATCGAGAAAGTCAGCCCAAGTCTCGAATACAGGATGTTCGTCATGCACATGTCTCCACCAAATCTCTGCATCGACCTGCAAATAGTACGAAGATGTTAAAGCTCTCAACTATTCGTTAGTACCCAACATGTTATAGCTTCTCTTGATTAAGAACCCAAGTCTCCATAGTCCTCAAGTCCAATTCACCATAAAGGTACATCAGGTCATACTTCCTAAACTCTCTCCTCTGCTTTTCCTCCCGTGACATTCTATTGACAGTGGAGGGATTAGTCCAAACTGGAACTACAACAACTAGTTCATGTTCGAAATGAATTTGTAGAGGTAGAATGTTCCTCGTGAACAACTGGAGTAGCAGTAGGAACTTCTTAAGCAACACGAACCACAGGTGCATGGGCTGCCACCTGTGCTCATAAGATACTTAACGACTCTAACATCTGTTTTGCCAGGTTCGAAAACATATTTAAATCCACACGCTGTGGAACGTTATTGTCCTCAGCAAGTCCCTAACTCCACTCTTATTATCCACTCGTAGTGCTATGTAACAAAAATTGCAAGACAAGTGGTTCAACATAGCCTATATCCATCGATATATTGATAATATAAAACACACGTAACACATTCATAAAGTTTTAAACTTTTTAGCCCCATTCCGTCGCGTTACTTCTTAACTAATCACTCACTTATCCTGAAACAAAAAAAATCCTTTAGAATTCTAGGCTCAGTTACCAATATTGTTAGACCCCACTTAATTAAGGCATCTGACCGGCATCTGACCGGTCTAGATTAGCTTAGTCCCTCGATAATCTAGTAGCCTTAATCCAACCATTAATAAAAATTATTTATTCCACTCTTCAAAATCATCAAATGTAATACTTTATCAACCATAAAGGATTCTAAAGTAAATCTTAAACCTCAAAGTTCATTTAAATTAATTAAATAATCCTCAAAATTTTGTAAATTTTTTTTGACAACAACTCCTTTTTTTCGAAGCCTACACCAGAAAATTCGACCCTAAAAAGTCTTCAACAAAACCCGCTTAGCTCGATGGAAATGCCAAAGGACTCATAATCCACCCATAACAATATAAATTGTATCAACTGAATATATATTTATTCTAATCTGATATAAAATACCAAAACCCTCAAACCAACATTACCTTAGCTTCACCATTTTCCTAATCCATCTCGAAACTGTCACAACCATTCATAAGGAGATTCTAACCACAAACAAACCCTAAAACCCATTTATAAAATATATTATATTAAAAAACAATACATTTATAAAGAGAAAGGAACTGAGCAAGCTATAAATAGTCGGAAAGCTTTCCTTTTTCCTTGTCGTTGTTAGAACATGTCATTACCCAATTATAAAAATATGATAACGTCAGATAAGTAAATCCCGCACTATCCAGTACACTTGTAATAATCAAATGCATTGAATTCCAAGAGATTAAACGAACAATAATATCACAAGGAATCATAAATATATAAATATGCAATCATAAATATATAAATATGCAATACATCTCGATTATGCTGACCAACCACAATCTAATAACGACTTTTGAAAATTAGTGGGTAAATAGTAATAAAGATTCACAAGTTTGAGAGGAAATCCCTCAAGAAGCCACGCCTTCGACTCTCCATGGAGTATGATCCTGGCCAACATTACAACCCTTCCTAAACAAGTGTTTACAACGATCCGTGACTCGTGCTGCATAGCACCACGATGTTTATCCTACAACACATATAGCCAATGAACATAATGGGACCCTCAAGAATCTCCTTCCTCTCATGTGTGAATACATGACCAATAAATATACAACGATAAACCAGTGCATGCAATTATATTTGAGAAATACTCATACAATGAAATTTTTTAATACGAGATTTACTTACAAACAACCAATTTTGAGCTTAATTTTTAGGTTCCAGAAGCGTCAAATCACCTTGATAGTGGTTCAAATAGCTTCCTTATATACCTAATTGCATTGAAGGTCAAGCTTCAAGTGAAACCAAATAATGAAACCCCACAAAAATAATGGCCAAAGTATGCTTGGTAATTATTGCAAAAAATAATTATTTATAACAACTTCAACTAGCTTTCAACTAGTTAACTTAGGGTAGCTTTTTAACCCTCAAAACCTCAATATTGGTCATGATAACTAAAAAGAAACTTCTACAACTCACTTCAAACTTCCCACAAATTCCAAGAACACTCAAATCAGATCACAAATGAAGAAGTTATTAATTTCTCAATATGGCCTGTTGATTAGGCGAACTTTATTTATTTGGAACTAATAAAACCTCTCCAAATCAATGCATTTGCAATTAAATCCTCAAAATTTGACACTAATAACCAAGAAATCACATTAAACTGAAATCAAGATATTTCCACAGACATGGAATCAATTTGGACAAAAACTAATAGTCCAATTAGTCCTAAATTCTAATATAAACCAATTTTAACTATAAAACATAATCAAACCAGTTATCAAATGAATTTCATTAATTCCATTCACCAAAATCACATCGATAAAATTTATCCCAAATTGACCAAAATCAATCCAATATACCAATTTACACCAATTTCTACCAATTTCTATCAAAACCCCGTGAAAGAAATCTAAAAAATGTGAGAATTAAAATTGAATTGTGGAAAAAAGCCCTACTTAGAGAATTTAACGAGTTGCCAGCCAAATACTTCATCTCAACCTTGAAAACTTGGCTCAAAATGTCCATCTCACAATTCTCTACAGTGTTGTAGAAAGAAACCGAGCGAAAATCAGACATACGGAGATCGCAAAGTAGAAACCCGAGTTGAAAGGGTTAGGGTACAAAATGTTTCCAATGTTTTGTTTTTGAAAATATAAATGAATCGTTTGATTTTAAGTTTTAGTTTTTTATTTTTTTATATATAAAACCCTCAGCAGCTGTAATTTAGTAGTTTAATTTATTTATTAATTAATTCTCAAAATCTGAATACATGCACTTTAAGTTTAGAAACACTAGACATTGAGATGATGGAATGGTAAAATTAGGGGAAGTAGAAGTTCCTAAGTTGAATCACTTTAGATACCTAGGATCAATCATACAAAATGATGGTAATATTGAGAATGATTTCATACATAGTATTCAAGCTGGATGGAAGAAATGGTGAAGTGCAAAAAGGGTGACTTGTGATCGAAATGTTCGTACTAAGTTTAAAGGAAAATTTAATAGGACCGCAATTAGGCCATCTATGCTCTATTGTAGTGAATGTTGGGCGGTAAAGCAACAACAATTACATAAAATGAACGTAGCAAAAATGAGGATGCTTAAGTGGATGTGTGGTAAAACTCGTAAAGATAGAATAAGAAATATAAAAATTCAAAGAAAAGTAGGAGTAGCACCAATTGATACAAAGATTAGGGAAGAGCGGTTGCGGTGGTTTGGTCACTTGCAAAGACGGCCTACAAATGCCCCCACTAGAAAACTTGACTCAATAGAAACTGTAGAAATTCGACGAGGTAGGGGTAGACCAAAGTTAACTTAGGATGCATTAATTAGGAGGGATTTGAATGGTTTGGAAAGCTCACCATCAATTGCACTTAATCGACAACAATGGAAAAGTTTGATCCATGTAGCCAACCCCAATTAATTTGGGATTGAGGCTATGTTGTTGTATTAATTTCTGAAATCCTTTTTTTACGTGTTTTGATTTTCGACCCTCGTTTTGGATCCAATTTTTTCAAAATTGAGCCAACCTCTCGACAAAATAGACCAATTCCATAAAACTTCCATTATACTAGTTTTGGTCACACCAAAACTAAATTTTTTTTAACTTTGTCTATGACACACTAAAATCTTTCGGACCAATCCGCATGCCATGCTAAACCAAACTGCACCAAATCTGGACCAAATCTCAACCTCGACCACTGTCAACTGCCACAAAATTTGAAACAATATCTCGCACACAACTTCGTTCTCATTTCACACTACCTTCGATCCTGACTTGCATGCAAACCGAGATCCACGTTGGAACGTTAGGTCCATTTAAATTCAGTTTTTAATTTCTAAACTTAAATACATTTGCGTTTTTCTCAAAATTCGAAACAAAGGTTTAAGTTGACATTTTAATTATCTCGACACTTGTTTCGACAAGTATCTCGAGATAATACCTTATGAAATATCGAATTTACTAGGTCGACTTGAATTTCACAAAATAACATAGCATGTAGTACACAACACTAGGCATACATCACACAAAAATAAAATTACTTAAAAATCTCAATTTCACATGTCCATAGCTCCTGAATCATGGCTTAAATCGTATTTAGGATTCTTTAATCTCGGATTATCCGTAATTATTGAATTAAAAATTTTAGGATTTGACAATATTGATAGATAAAGAGTTGGGGTTGATTTCAACTATAGAGGATGTTTTCCTTACCACCACCCACTTACTTTGCAGGTAGCAAGTCAATAAGAATGTAGTCAGCAAGATAAGAGGATTGTTCTCCAAAGAATAGTATTGGGAGGGATGTTTTGGGATGTGGAATGACTTAATGCATTCCTAAACTGAGGCATCATACCTAGGTTGACTGAAGGAACTACAGGAGGGCTATGGTAGAGTGAAAGAGTTGGTTGACTATGTGTCAGACATATGGTTGATTAATTTGAGCTGAGAGTGCATACAGTATATTGAAGAAGGAGATGGGGACCTCACTGGGTCATTTTACAGACTTATAGAATAATATAGACAATGTCTCAAGTCATCAGCACTACAGTCTTATGGCTTCATTTAATAGATCTATGCATCTAGTGGCACATCACTTTCAAGACCACATCTATAATAACATCATTAGTTTTGTTGGAAGAAAGGCCTTGGATGAGGTCAAGAAGGAAGTGAAGAAGCTGAAAATAATGCGGGCCTTACTAGGGCCTTATGTGGTGTTGTATTATGTGCCAATCACGGATTGCCTTATGCTCACGAGTTTTCAGTACACATTTTGGTCGATAGCCTTATTGGTCTTGATTAGATCCACCTACAGTGGAAAAAATTGAACATGACCCTAATCTAATCATCATTCGATGAAGATGAGTTCAAATTTCTGTACCATATAAAATTAGAGGCTATGGAGAAGAAGTACAAGAACGGCGAGCCCGACTTGAGGACAAATTATGCAGAAGTTGAGGTAAATCAGTTTGTTCGCATCCACTATCATTGAGGCTCGAAAGGGGAAAGTGAAGCTAAGGGGTCAGCCAGCTAAGAAGAAGTTTAAAATTGACAATAGTGAGAATTTAACAAGGATAACTATTTCTGGATATGAGTTTATGGAGAAGAATGCGCGTAAACAGGCTAAGGCAATGGAGAAAGCAAGTCAAGAATCTGTGGCAAAGGAGAAAATAACAAAATAGTCCATAGTGGATGATAAAACAACCCAACAATCGGAGACAAGAGAGAAACAAACATGAGAAGACTCCTCATCGACCATGCCAAGTAGAAGTGGAAATGTTTCTTCCAAACATGGTAGAGGTGGAAAGGGTTGCAGTAAGGGAGCTCCAATCCAATACGCCACATCTAGGCATTGCAAAACTCGCTCCTTAGTGGCAGCTGATTATGTTAGGGTAATAATTGCACTTTGGCATGCCTATCATTTTCAGGTAGTGGATGTTGTCACAGATGGTCATTGTGGTTATCGGCCGATAGCACATGCCATTGGATATGATTGGAATGATGGTTGGAAGATGGTGATAAGGGAATAGGTTGAAGAGATGGACTAGAACAGTGCCACCTACGAAAATTAATTTTAGCTTGATCTAGATTATGCCAATGTCCGAAATGCGCTTAACTACTTTGAGTGCCCTAGTTTTGGAGTTGGTTGGCTTACCTTTCCGGATATGGGGCTCATTATGACCAATCATTATGAGATGGGTATTGTTGTCTTGTGTAAGTCTAAGTCCAATGTATGGTTCTATATGAGAGGTACGACACCGTCCTTCGCCGACATACGCTTTATATGGCTGTGCCTTGTTACCGACAACCATTTTGTTAGAGTGAGTTATTTACTTTACGAGTTATATCATTTTTAAGTATTAATGTTCATTGTTGAAGACTCATATGCTAATTTTTGTTTGGAGATAATCATGACTAGTGAAGCGCCTTTACCACCAATCGCGCCATAATGGGAACTATATTCAGAGGATCAAAATAGAGAATGGTCGGTCAGTTTGAATATTTTATCGCGAAATCAACATGTTGGTCCCGTGGATATGGTGGAACTTGATGATTATTAAAATGCAACATGCACCCCTTTTTGATTATGTATGTGCAACGTGATGATGATTAGAATGCAACATGCATCAATTTTTGATAGTGTATGTGCAACGTTTCTTTTTGTTGATACATATAGGTGTAAATGGGTGTTCATAGGTGTATAGAATACATAAACATTGTCGTATTTTTTGCTTTACATTACTTCTTATGTTGTTGGTCAACATGGATGAGTTCTTGGTACCATTGGTTTATGGATATGATGTTTATATTGATGATTTAATGAACGCGAATGTATGGGAATCTTTGTTTTATTGGAAATGCAAACATCTTAAATGTGTTGTACTTGATTTGGAAAATTTTGATACGGAAATTTTATGTTTATATATGCATTCCAAATACTTATGGGTCAAGCGGAACCACCATACACTAAATACCTATCGGTCTTAATGTATCATTTGGTAAGTAAGCATAAGAGCTATGGGTTACTTTATGTGACGGTCATCTAACTTATGAATTATAACATTTTGGTCACAAAACTTATTTTGTAACACAAAAATCACAAAACTTTTAGAAATCTTACAACGATGGTCACCCAAGCTTTTTTCTAATCATTTTCTAGCAAAATTGCCAACGTAGCAATGATGTGGCGCCAAGTTCGTAATTAAGGGTAAAAAATAACCCTCACTCTAAATGAGGCAGCTAATTTTTTATTTCACAATGCCCACAAACTCAAAACATTATTTACCCAAAAAGAAAATTAAAGAACTCAAGAAAAAAAAACAACATTTTAGCTTCGATGTTGAACTATCTCTACATCATCCTAAACATTAATTTTCTTTTCTGCGAAGGTGATCTGTTTATGTAGTTTTTTGGTGCAATAACTTAAACTTTTTAAGAGTATAAAATTTTATAATTCATAAATATAGATGAACACTTTTCACTTAAAACAACAAATCCTACAAATTATTTTGCAACAAAACATCACCTACAACGTTACAAAAAAAAAAAAAAACAATTGCAATCTAATGCAAACATATATCAATTACAAACAAAATGATTAATTAATTTCAAAACATCAAATGTAAAATATTCACACTATAGAAATGAAACTATTTTTTAGGAGCTTTAATTTCTTAGAGATTGGAAATATATAAATTTTAAGATTTTTTAGATGTAAATTTCGGGATTTATTTTTTGGGTTAAGGATTTCTTGATTTTTCTTTTACAAAATTAAACAAGTTGAGTAATTTGGAGTGAGGGGTATTTTTGAACCTTAATTGCCAACGTGGTGGCAAATCATTACCACGTTGGCAAGTTTGCCAGAAAATAACAGAGAAAAAAACTTGGGTGACCACAGTTGCAAGATTGTAAAAAGGTTTATGATTTTTGTGTTACAAAAGTAACTTTTGTGACTAAAATGTTATAATATATAAAGTTGGGTGACCGTCAAAAAAATTAACCCTAACAGCTATTATCTTCCGATAGGCTGCATGTTGTACTCCTTCTACCCCACTTTTAACTAGTGACTAAAACTGACAATACCATAGGCAATAAAGATCCGCATAACTATAATACCTATGGTGTTGTTCAACCACCATTGGTAAAAGGCTAACGACACATATTGGCTTATGATTTACACATACCACACAAATTGACTTAATATACCCCACATCATAATATGTTACTTAGAAAAATAAAACTCGACAAATAGAGTCCGGTTATGACACTAGGTAAGATGGTTCTGCGGAACCACAATGTATCCTATACCTGCGATTCTCTTCGGCTGCCATGCCAATTATACCCCAATATTTCACAAGTGTACCCCATGTCCTAATGTCTTATTTAACTTTATTTAACATCAGGCCGAACATGTCTGACATGTTTGCATGGACTTCGGTTATCCATAACTATTGGGTACTTACAAAATGTGGTTATCGTTTGCCTAATTGCATTACTATTTTTCTTTTTGGATCCCACTAATTATATTATGATTTTGCATATGGCCTACTAGTACTACAGGTTCTCAAATGGTGATGATTATGGTTGGCCGTCAATGGATAATGTATTTTGGCATTTCTTCACCGTCATTTACAAAGAAACGTCGGCCCTGCAAGTCCGCAATGCTTCACTGCAAGAAATAATTGACTTTTTCTCCTTTTGAATATAAGAAATAATTAAGTTAAACTACTACATAATGAATCAACGACAAAATAGGGCACTTACACATCAATCACATTCAGATTGAGATACATTAAGTCCACGAGGAAAAACTATCAGCCATAACATTGTTCGTAACAAAGTTTGCACATAATAAAATGTTTTCGCATAAGAGCAATTGTTTGAATATTGAAAAGAAACGACTAAATCTTTACATTGTTCGTGAAAAAAGGACTCAGAACTGATCATTCTTCTGCCCGTAAGTCAGATGTGCGTCGGTAGAAGTAGCACCTCCTCGTTTTGATTTGGAGTGGTGGAGCTTTAGTTACCATCTAGAGTTCCAAAAAGGAATGCTATTACTTGATCTGCCATTTCGAATGTGTCGTCCATCATAACGCCCAACTTTTGCATGGTTTGGAACCACAAAGCGAAATCTAATGTATGACAATTACACCATTGCAAAAATAACAAAGGTAAAAAAATAAAACATACAACATCACACGAGATTTATAAGTGAAAAAATTAATAATGCTAAAATGCTCACCAAAGTAGTCTCGTTCTCATAGATAACCACGTTGGAAATTTAGAATTACAAGCAAAGGGATGACTGACTAATTGTAACCATTCAAGATAATCATTAGTAGCTTCAAATGGATGGTCCACTTTCTCTCCACGGTGCTCGGTGCTAAGGACATTGGCTTCGCAATCCTCCCTAAATTGGGCATCAAATGTGTACTTCATGGAATATGACATTGCTGAGCTACTCCTATCTGCGTCGATGCGTCAAAAAGGTTCTCTCGATTTACCTTGAATGTACCTATTTGCCTCAAAACTCGATTCAGATTGTTGTTCAATAATATCCAAATACCACATAGACTTGTTGTGCAAGGCAATATCATTGATAGGTGGTGAACCCCTCGAAGTATTATCAAATTTTACCTAGGAAAAAAAAGAAAATGCCAAGTTGGTTTTCATTTAAAAAACATGTTACACTAATAAAAGCATCAAAGTTGAGTGCCACACCTTGTGGGATCTAAGTCGGGCCTTAAAATTAGAGAGAACGTCCTCAGATTTCCTTGACTCCTTATGGTGCCACCTCATCATCCGGGGCATACCACGCTTGTAATCACTATGTGGATTGTGCTATGTGGATTGGGCTTAATGAATGGAATGTTGTCGTACAACTAACCCTATTAGAAACAATTTTGTTATAATTGAACAATGAATATGAAAACAAGGTTAATGGTGCAGAATGAATACTTCCAATAATGTCATATAACCGACATTTTGGTTAGCTTTAGCGTGACTAGCAATGCCAATTTAGCGGTACAGGTGAGCTAGTGCCATACCCCTCCCCTAAATGAACCAATATCCTCCACATTGTCTAGAAGTTGAAGGAGATTAAGGAGACTCTTGTACCAGGCTTTTCTCTAAAAATGGTGGTTCTAAGAAGATATAAGATATAGGTTCGAATAAGGCAATCGAGCAAAAGGAATAAGTCGTATCCTCTCTTCCTGTCTTGATGTCTCTCTCCTCTAAACATGGTCGATAATCGATCTTTTAACTACACCAAACTCAATTTTCGGCAAAGACTTCTATTCTCATCCTCTACAGACTGTATTGTCACCCCTAACAGCCAACTAGTCATCACTATTACCTTAGTGTGATCCTTATTTTTGTAACCACAACCTTTCTAGTAACTTTGATCCCGAGTAGTACATGCTCGTCATCTAGAGTAATATTCACCTCGCCGAATGGTAAATAGAATGTGTTTGTCTCCAGCTATGACCTCTCTATAAAGCTAGACACATACACCCTATTACATCTATTGTATGAGATGTGCTCTAATGGACAAAAAGTAGAGTCCTCAACAATTCCTTCTTAGGGTATCGTGTGATACTCTCGTAATGAGTGATCTGAATACAATGGTTGATGCACTTTAAATATCTAACAAGCTACAAAGATAAAAGAGTGGATTTAAACACATTGACATTTGCATACAATTAACATAAAGGAATGAATATTGATCTCAACGTACCTGGTTATTCCAAATACCCACGAAGGCATGGTTTTGGAATGATGACAGTAGTGATAAATTTGACGGCGCACCAGGAAATGAAATGAGCATTTCAGTTGCATTGCCAGTTGATCTACTAGTTATAGATGTACCAGTAGCCGAGTCATTTTAACCATTTGAGTTGTGTGATGAATCACATGATGGGGTATGGCTTCATTCAGTCTACACCCGTGCCTCTTCACTGTCATCCAGATGTCTGACTCATCGCTTTTTAGGGTTAGGGTTATCTTTGTTTAGATTCTTTCGGTGTGTGGCAATCATGCATTTCCTTTTGGGCTTTGATAGAGCCTTTAGCTGGGATCCTACGTTGGTACTGGTAGTGGCAGACGCATCTCTTCGTAGTTTCAAAGGATAGTTTCGCGTGGCTATCTTTTATTTGGCCATACCTAAACACAAAAGAAATGACAAAATTAGTCCACAACAACAAAATTAGGTAAAAAATTTCAATAAATGTAACAAACAATTCATTTTGCCTATTTTTAGTTGGGTAGAGACGAGACCAATATCTAGGGTATCAATAAAAAATGACTGATAGGTCTCAATTGTTATTAGTTTTTATTGACTGCTAACTTTAAAAACATGTCAGTTTAGTAGTGCTGTGAATAATTAAACCTAATGGTCGTATGTAACTGACACCATTTGACAGTATTGGTTTTATGTAGCCGTCATCATCGACAGCGTGATTTGAAACAAAATCAAAACCCTAAACCTTATACCCAACAAGCAAAGGATACGAAAATACTGAGAAAACTATCGCAAACTCATGGGGAATAACATCCATAAAAAATTAGGGTAAAAAGCTTGCCCAATTCAGCGGTAATAGACGGGAAATAGGCGGTGCTCATTAACTTTGCCAACCATCGTCGCCTGCAAATCTGGCAAGATTCCACCCACAAAAAGACTTGAAATGCACTAAAGAGTTTGATTGAGGGTTCGATAAGGCCAGAAAATTGAAGAGAGGATAGTGGTGATGAGTTTAGTTATGAGGCACGTGGGTTCGAACTTGGGTGGGAGCGGGAATTAGAGTTGTTGAGGGCTACGTATAGTTTTAGAATAATTTACAAAAGAGTACGGTAGTCGTAGTAAAGAAAATTCAAAACTGAGGTAAAACGAAGAAAAGGGGTAAAGGAACCAAAATGTGGGGTGCGAATAGGCACAACCTTTGCATAGTGGTAGATATATAATGAAGGTCCATAGCGCCAATTTCAATTTTTTCATTAATAAAATGATAATCAATCTTAATATGCTTTGTGCAAGCATGTCTAATGGGGTCGTGAGCCATTTGAATAGCACTCATTATTGCACAAAAAAGTCAGACGCGTTTCGAGGGATATGTGAAGTTCTCGAAAAAAATATTGGATCCAAGTTAAGTCTGCATCGATACTTGCTAAAACGTGATACCCAACCAATGTGAAATATTGATAACTATTTTACTTTCTAAATTTTGTAGAAATTTCAAGTTTGGATGCCCCAAGAGAGCGTGCCATATATTTGAACTGACTGCTTGAGATTTAACAGCAGTATAGACTTCTGTGAGTTGTCCTTTTCCAAGTGCATATAAGTCTTATTTCCTAGGTCATTTTGCCAAGATCTGATTCTTGCAATCCATAATGACAAACTTATCAGCACCAAAAGTAGTAGTACAACAATTATCATAAAATAAGTTTATTGGTAGACAATAAGTTTTTCTTAATTTTTGGTACAACCAAATTATTGTTTAATAGAAGCTGACCACGTGTCATGTTCAACAAGGCTTCACCCATGTGGGTAATAGGTATGGCTTGACCATTACCAAGAAATATATGATTATTACCCAAATAAGGTTTCAAGGATTTAAGATTACCTCCATGATTCGTCATGTGAGTGGTAGCATTAGAGTTCACATTAAATTTTGGATCATCTTCACAATTTGAGTTCATGACTATGGGGGCATCATTAACTTTTTCTCTCTCAATGCCATAGTTGTACATGTAAAAACAACTTATTGCCTTATTATTATTTCGCCCACATATTTGGCAAGGCATTTTATGTGTATTCTGTTTGTTAGTCTGCCCTCTTCAATTGTTGTTTAATTTTGAAAGATGTGGAGGTTGGTTGTTGTTGTGAGGACAATTTTTAGTGAAAGAAGTTTGACCTCTTCCTCTGTAGTAACCTTTCTTCCATGTTGGCCTTGTGCTCTTCCTTTTTTTCTAAAGAATGATTGATTATTATTGAGCTCTTATTTGTTTTCTATCAAAAAAAATCTACTCAATTTTTGTAAGGACATAATAAATTGGTTAAATGATAGTTATGGTGGTTTTGAAAAAACCATTATTCAATAATCTTTATATTTGTCTCCAAGTCCTTGTAAGGCTTGAAAAACTTTTTGAACATCACCAAAGGGCTTTCCAATTGTTGCGGGTTTATCACATATCTTCTGAAAATTTTGAATGTATTCATTCGATGAAGTGCTCCTTTGGAAAGATCATATAAGCTATTTTTAAATTGAGCTTCACTTTCTTTGGTGTTAGGCAACAGTTGCTCTTAGAGTGATTTCCAAATTGATTAGATTGCGTCCCCTCCAAAAAATCGAGCACAACACTTCTTCCTTCATTTTTCCAAGAAGCAAGGACATGAGGAGAACGTCATTATTGATCTATGCCTCAACGGCTGGTTTTTTTTTTCTTTCTGGATGAATCAATAATTTCATCTTCGGGTTTTTTCTGATCATGCATATGGTTGAAGTAAAACTAGAGCTTTGCTTAAAAGATTAAATATAAAGTTTTGGCTCTGGAAAAGTAGTCATTATAAAAGCAAAATAAGAATTCAAAGCTCTGATACCATATAGATAATTCAAAAATATAAAACATCTTTAGAACATTAAAGAAGCAAATTGAAGTATTGTATTGATGCATACGCAAGTGCGCGCACACACACAGAAGAGCTTCAATAGTCAGATGTTAAAGAGTTTCCATGTGTATGTTTTGCTACACATATAACATGATTTTTCATTTGAATTGTTTTCTTCTAACGATCCTTATTTGAATTGTTTCATTTTAATGATTTTTTATTTGACTTTTTCTCCTTATGATGATCATTGATTTGACTTGTTTCCTTTTGATGATCCTTGATTTGATTTGTTTCCTTCCAATAATTGTTGACTTGAATCAAGAATCAAGTCCTTTTCGGCAGCCAATTTACAAATGTATTACTACTTCTTCGACTACTTTACAGAAGACCATTTTTTACTTGAACTTAAACCAACAAAATTGAATGAAAACATCCAACTTATGGAATGTATGATTAGTATCTTATAATCATCTAACTATGTAGTCTTATTGAAGATTTCCAAAGTAAAGAATTTTATTATGAATTCCCTCTTACGAGTCTTAGACATGCAAGATGAAACCATTCAAGATAATCACTAGTAGCTTCGCAGTAGTTATGTTTTTCAAGATTAAGTGATGAGGCTAATTTAAGGTGACTTAAATTAACTATACTTGACAAACGTAACACCTACTTGATTTACATTCACTGTTTGTACATTGGAACTACTATAAAACTCATTTCACCATTTGTGGTTAAAGAGGTCAATAGTTCATAACCTTATTTGATGATATACAATATGATATTAACTAATGCTTCTTATTGCAAAGTTTATTTATTTCCTTCATTCATATGAGTTGATATTAACCAATTGTTGTACTAATTTACTTTGGCGCGTAATACCTCTATCAAATCATCTACTCGATTGGATTGACAAAAGCTTTGTTTTTTTGTTGCTCCAAATACCCTCAATGTTCAATTAATTGAAACTATGTGTGCTCAATGTCCAAATGTTACCTTCTCTTTATGTTTAATTAGTTTGTAAAGGCTCGAAACATCTTATTTGTCAATGTCTACCTATCTAAATATACATGCACACTTTTATTTATTTTTAGCATTGAATTCGAGAGAGTCGCATCGAGATGTGCGCGCAGATATAGGTTAAGACAAAATTGAGCGGGGAGCTTAGGTTGATTTGATTTAGGACTTAATATAATAAGAAGAACATCAAAGTCATAGATTTACTCAATTAATCTACCTTGCATGAGTTCTATTAAAAAGTCTAATCAATTAGGAAACTAGCCTAACTTAGAGGTGAAAGAAATTGGCTAATTAAAATCAAACCAACTCAAGTTGGAATGAATTTTCCCATGGTCTATGAATAAATTTTCTACACGGCTTCATTAAATGGTTCGATATCAAGTTTGAGATGGATTAAATATATAGGCACTTTCTAAGTTGTTGATTTAAATAAAAATAAAGAAAATGCATAAGTGTTAGCGTGGGTTTGTAAACCAATGAATTATCATGTTCTTTGGTTCAGCCTAGAGATTTGTTTAAATAAGGAAATCTTAGGACTTTTATGGAGATTAATGGTGTGTGATGTTATGTACTAGACACCATGGATAAATTTCTAGATCAAATAAGTGCGGTATGAGAGAATAATCTAAAGGCTAGGTTTTAAGACATAACACTATATAAATCAATGTTTTCTTCATTCATGCAAATAACAGTCTAGCTCGAGAAAAGAGAGGAGAAGAATTATGGGAGCCGCTAGAATTCATAAAGGAAGGCTTGAGATGAGGGAGACTCAATTTCATTACTAATGTCTCTTTCATCTCATCATTTGTGTTCAAAAGTTGTGAAATTTAGGGTTTTCAAGTAAAAATCAGTTTTCTGGTTAAATTAATGGTGTTCATCATCTAATACATCAAAATTAAAAATTTTTAAAGATTAATGTGATCAATGATTTTAAGGGTTTCGTTTATGTGTTGAACTTTTAGAGAAAAACATGCTTTTAGCCTCAAATATGGGTGTTTTGGATTCCAATTTGATATGGGCCTAAATTATTGTTGAAAGAATCTTCAAGCCTTAATATTAGTGCTTTTAGATCATGTTTGTCCATTGGTCTTTAACGCTAGATAGTATTAAATAACTTAGAATCCAGTTGTTATAAATGTTCTTATTTTCTCAAATGGTGGTTCAATGGCTATGAATGTCTAAATTTGGTTTAAATACATTATATATAAAAGTGGATATTGCTTTATCGATAATAAGACCCTGCGGGGAGATGGCGGGTGATTCTGGACATGGAGCTGGCCAAGTTTGGGAATTTGATCATAATGCTAGGAAGTTAAAAAACTATTTTCAAAAGTTTTCGCTTTAAGTGTATTAAATAATGCCAAAATGAAAAGAATTTAATATTTTGCTATGAGAATTGAGAATTTTTAGTTGATCTATCCTATTTTTATTTCACATTTTCGGTTTTGGGTTTTGAGCAAGTTTCATTTTTGAACTACCAAGTCCCTAAAATCTATTTGAACAAGTAAGTTGAGTCCTTACTTGGAGGCATCAAACGTTATCCAAATTACTTGAGGTTTGACTTATTAATCCTAGTATAGCATGTTTTAAATAAAAAAGAACTGAGTTTGGACTTAGAATCATCTATTTAGACAATGAAAAATTAATGTTAACAAGGCATACTCGCTATTGTCAAAACTATGATAGTTTTGGTAGTTGAAGCAACAACATTGAGAGTCATTTTGAATGGTTTATAGACGTCCAAATCACTTGAGAATAAGTTTGTTTTAGTCCTTGTATATCTTAATTGCTAAGCAAATTTAATTTATACTTAAGGAAAGTGATTTTGGTTAAAAAACACATAGGACAAACAAGACTTGATCACCACTATTGTAAAATGGATATAATAATGTTAAATGTTATTTTGACAGTGTCGTGGCAATACGATTGACTTTATAATTTTGCTGAAATGTTTTTGTGTCGTTAGGAGTGTCTAATCGAGAAAAATGAGGCTAAGTAAGTTGAGTAAAAATCAATTTTAAAACTAATACCCAATAGAAGTTGTTTTTTAAACTTATAAGTAAAACCATGCCAAGTAGGTTATAACACACCTAAATTGATTCTAAATGGTGCCAGGAGACTATGGATCAAGTGCAAGGTGTCGAGAGTATTATGAGGCGTGTGGTATTCATTTGTTACGTGGTTTTCCGTCGCATTTTAGGTAAGTAAACCAATATAATGCTCAATATTGTTTTATTATCTTTTACTTGTGATAAATACTTGATGTAAAACCATGTTTGCATTTTCATTCCCATATAGGCAAGTGTCAAGGCCTAAGTTTATAAATCCTAGTTTAATCCCTTAGTTTGGATCAGTGAATCGTGACATGGGATCCGCATCGAGATACGTGTCGTGACCGAGGCAATGTGGCCGAGATATATGTTATATTTGTTGTGGTGTATGCCTAGTGTATTATATATGTGTAGACTACTAATTCACTCCTACATGTGTACACCTGTTGAAACGTGAGTGGGAACACGCCTCGAGATGTGTGCGACGTGGAACCTAGGTAGAAAGTAGTGGGTTAAGTTCATTTTAAGCTTTTTGTAGCTTTTATAGTTGAAATAATGTGGATATGGTTGATTTTATATTAAATGTACCTAAATTAGCATTTTTAAGAAATAGCAATGTGATGATTCTCGAAATACGTTTTGACACATCTAGAAATCAATTGAGTTAACAATTGGTGTTACTTATGATAAGTAAGTGGAGAGTAAGTGGGAAGTGTGTAAATTTGTGTGCCATTAGATAAATATCGAAATACGTGTGCACTTGAAGATTAATGGCTATTAGTCAACAATATCCATTTCATATATAAAGCTAATGATCAATATATGCAAACCAAACCTTTCATTTTCATAACTTAGCAACTAAGGAAACTTGTTGGAGAAGAAGAACCATAGGAGATCAGCAAGAATTCATAGGGTTTAAGTGTGGTGTTAATCAAGCTTGGTGTTCATTCAACTAGGTAATTCCATTACACTAGCAATTTAGCTAAATTTGATGAATTCTTGAATTAGATGTATGGTTGTTTTCATGTTGTTGTTGATGTATTAGGAATCTGGAGGAGTGTATGGAAGTTCCTAAGACATTAGTGTAGCCTATGTGTGGAGAAAACTCAAAATTCTAATTGCAGAATTTTGGGTTTTTCTGCACATAGTGCTATAGGTAGATCAGCTAGCGCGCTAACTTTATATAGCGCGCTAGAGAAATTTTGTAATGCGCTAATGAGGCCACTAGCACGCTAATCAAATCACTCGACGCACTAGGTTTTGTGACAACAAAAAAATATATGCAATTTTCTAAATTTGCTCAAAAACTATAAACAAGCCTAATACCTTAAGTAAAGGTCCAAACACACTCAAAAACATGTTATATGATATCAGAAATCTAAGGAAGTGTCTCGGGGGTTCCGATACGAGTTTTGAGGTTTTGGGAGGCTGGATTATTATAGGAAATTGCGTGGATTATAAGCAAACTGATTGAGATATTTATTAACATTTTATTCCTATTTAGTTGTTTAATTATAGTCATTTGGACTGATTTACCTATTGTACTCTATATACCATGACTTGTTTCTTTTCTTATTTCATGAGTTTGCTTTCATGGTATTGATTGTGTTGGATATTTGGGGTTCATACTCAGTGAAAAATTAAAAACAATTTTAAAAACCCCAAAAGGATCAAAAATATGTTCCATTAAACTAGATCTAAAAAGTGAACCATACCTTATTCCGTAATTTCCTCTCTGATCATTCGATTTTCAAGATGTTCAAGTGCCCGTCCTCTATCAGAAATCCACACAAATGGTGACCACAATTTGGAGAGCTAGCCCCAAGAGAGATAGAAAATGTTTTTCTTCTCTCCCAAAATCCAGAGAACCCAAAATTTGCAAAAACGAAAATCTTATATCGTTTTAGGGTTTCACTCTTTGTTTATATGTGTAGATAACCCATCGCTTAAAATCCAATTCGTAATACAACTATTGTATCTAGGCAGTTTAAGCAAATTACAAATAAGTCCCAATTAATAAGTTATCATATAATAAATCGTAATGGCTTTTATGTCATGAATTTTATCATATAAAATTCATTATTATAGACCAATCTAAATTGCGTAAACCCATTCTTTGTGTGCGACCTAACAGGTCATGCGATGTTGGGAATGAACCAAAACCATTTTGGTACACAAGTCATAAGTAGTCTCTAGCAAGGCATTATGACTACCCAAGTAGCATGAATATCAAAATCGATACAACCTAAAGAATAACATATATCATATCCTTTTGTCATGAGATATCCTTTGACTAAAAATAAGGCATGGAAAGTCCCTTAATGTTCAATTGTACTAGTCTCGATCTTTAGGTAAACTGAAAATATCCAAGTGACAATGATCATATCAATTCACATGGACTTAGTCATTATCAGCCTATTATATCGAGGGTCTACTGATATCTCTCTCTATACGAGAGTGATAAATTCTATCTTAATTACACACTTTTCACATATTATTCACTTGGTAACCTATCACAATCTTTATAATAGTTCGGTTAAAGACAACGTTTGATTGTGTCAAATCACCATGCTCCTAATATTGTAGTATATGGTAATATCAAGTCGAATGACTAAATGATATACCTATCATGAGTAACACCTATGACAATCCATGTGGTATTCTCAAAAGAGATCGGTCCAGTACCTTGTTCCCTAATAAGTACTCGTGATCTCGTATCCCTATACTCATGATCATCACATGACCATAAATTAAAATTCACACTAGTCTTAATTCATTTTAATTCACAGTATAATGATTGACTGGGGACATTTAGGATATTTCAACAAATACCCATGAATCTTACTATAAGGTAAACATGCAATCACTTATAATAAAACAACAAATGAAAACCTCAATTTTATTAACTAAAATTATAAGATAAACAATGTTTGTAGATTGGCCTAGGGCACATGTCCCTTACATCTCCCACTTGCACTAGGGCCAATCATTCATGTATCTAATACCTAATGACATAACATGAACATCATGTTTCGCCTGTGGAAGAGCCTTCGTCAAAGGATATGCAACATTATCTTCTATATGAACTCTGCAAATATTCACGTCTCCCCTCTCAATGATTTCTCGAATGAGATGAAAATGTCTAACTATATGTTTGGATCGATGGTGTGATCTTGGTTCCTTGGCCTGTGCTATCGCCCCGTTGTTGTCACAATACAAGCAAATGGAGTTAGCTATACTAGGAACCACACAAACTTTAGAGATGAACTTTTTAATCTAAATTGCCTTCTTAGCTGCATCAGAGATTGCAATATACTCAGCTTCTGTTGTAGAATCAACCACGGTTTCTTGCTTCAAACTTTTCTGGCTCACTACACCTCAATTCAAAGTAAACATATATCCAGACTACGATCTGAAGTCATCAGTACCAGTTTGAAAACTTGCATTTGTTTAACCATTTACAAAAAGCTCGTCTTCCAAACTTTCATAGACCAAGAACACTTCTTTCGTCCTTCTCAAGTACTTAAAAATGTTCTTTACTGCTATCCAGTGACTCTCACAAGGATCTGATTGATATTTGCTTATTCGCTTAAAGCAAATGATACATCAGGTCGGGTGCATAACATGGAATACATGATAGATCCTATAGCTGATGCATATGGGATCGTATTTATGCGCTCTCACTCATTATTAGTCTTTGGACATTGAGTTTTGCTGAGACTTATACCATGAGACATTAGCAATGACCAACTTTTAGACTCTTGCATACTGAACCTATTCAGTATCTTGTTTATGTAAGCACTTTGTCTTAGATTGATCGACTTTTTAGACCTATCCCTATAGATCTTAATCCCAAGGATGTAGGTTGCATCTCCTAAGTCCTTCATTGAGAAACACTTCCCTAACGAAGACTTGACACTCTGTAAGGTTAGGATGTCATTTCCAATGAGTAATATATCATCAACGTACAATACCAGGAAAACAACCATGCTCCCACTTACCTTCTTGTATACATAAGGCTCATATTCATTTTTAATGAAATTAAATTCCTTAATTGCTACATCAAAATAAAGATTCCAACTCCAAGAAGCTTGCTTTAATCTATAAATGGATCTTTGAAGCTTGCACACCTTCTTAGAATTCTCAGGATGAACAAACCCTTCAAGTTGTATCATATACACATCATGAAGTAAACTTTCCCTTTAGGAAAGCTGTTTTGGCTTCTATTTGCCATATCTCATCGTCATAATATGCGGCTATGGAGATTTGAATTCTAATGGATTTAAGCATGGCTACGTGAGAAAAAATCTCATTATAATCAACACCTTGAGTCTGTCTGAAAACTTTTGCTACTAGTAGTGCTTTAAAAGTATGCACATTGCCAACCATGTTAGTTTTCTTCTTGAACACCCATTTACATCCAATGGTCTTACCACCTTTAGGTAAATCAACCAAGTTCCAAACTTGGTTATCATACATGGATTGCATCTCATAATTCAAGGCACTAAGCCATTTATCTGCCTCAGGGCTAGACACAACCTCTTGATAAGTAGTAGGCTCATTTTGATCTATAAGCAACACCTCACTACTATCAATAATATGACTATGTTGATCTCCCACTGGCGGTTGAGTATTTATTTATGGTTCTTGAACTTCTTCAAGACTTACTTTATTCTCATTGTTGTCTTTTGAAATAAACTCTTTTTCATAAAGACACCATTCCGAGCCACAAATACTTTGTTCTTAGTGGGATTATAAAAGTAGTATCCTCTAGTTTTTTTAGGATAACCAACAAATACACACTTGGTAGATTTAGCTGATAATTTTTCTGAGATTTGTCATTGTACAAAATTCTCACAGCCCTAAATCTTATGGAAACGCAAACTTAGTTGTTTCCCAAACCACATATCATGTGGTGTTTTATCAACCGCTTTAGAACCAACACGATTCAGTGAACGCAGCAGTTTCTAAGGCATAACCCCTATAAGAAATATGAAGATCTGCATGACTCATCATAGATTGAACCATATCCAATAAAGTTCGATTTCTCCTATCAGAAACACCATTCCATTATGGAGTTGCTGGAGGATTTAACTTTGAGATAATCCCACAGTTTCTAAGATGGTCATCAAACTCTTGGCTCAAATATTCACCACCTCGATATGATTGAATGCTTTAATTATTTTACCAAATTGATTTTGCACTTTATTCTCAAATGTTCGAAACATCTCAAAGGATTCACCTTTATGTTTTATGAGAAACACGTAACCATATCTGTTAAAATCATTAGCGAATGTAATGAACTACTAATAACTACCTTTAGCCATTTTGTTTATAGGACTACATACATCAGTATGTATTAGACCAAATAAATCACTTACCATTTCACTGTGTCCAATAAAGGGACTCTTTGCCATTTTACCTAGTAAATGAGATACACATATTTCATATGATTCTAAATCAAATGAATCTAAAATTCCATCTTTATGGAGTTTAGAAATGCGTTTCTCATTTATGTGACCACGACTATGCCAAAAATAGGTTTAACTCAAATCATTTGACTTGAATCTCTTTGTATTTACGTTAAGAATAGAAGTATTTGTGGACTTTTTCATGTTTAGAATATAAAGACCATCACACAAATCAGCATTCACATAACAAACGTCTTTACAAGAAATGGAGCATTTATTATTAGCAAAATAAAATTAAAACCATCCAAATCCAAACATGAAACTGAAATGATGTTTCTGCTCAAGGCAGGGACATAATAACAATTATTTAAAACTAAAACAAGTCCACTAGTAAAATCAACTCGTAGCATCCTACAGCCATCGCAGCAACCTTTGCTCCATTTCCAACTCGTAGTATGACTTCTCCTTTCTTTAGCTTTCTACTTTTGGTGAGACCCTGCATATTAATGCAAATGCAAAATCAACATCCAGTATTTAATAACCAAAAATTACTAGTAGAAAAGTTAACCATAATAATGTAACTACCTAAAGCAGTAATCGCATTACTTTTTTCCTTTAGATATTCAAGATAAAGCTTGCAATTTATGAACCAATGCCCAGGTGCATGGCAAAAATGACAATTTCCTTCTTTTTTCTTTTCCTTTTGGGATTATAAATTAGAAGCAGCATGAGGCGTGACTTGTTCCATAGGTTTTGTTATAGTCACAACAGCCTTGGTAACTTTAGCCTTTCCTTTGCCCTTTTTTTTTCTTCAGAGCCTCTCCTTTCTGAACCATCAACACATTAGCAATGGGTTTCTTGATATTCTGCTCAACAATTTTAAGCATCAAATGCAACTCTGAGATAAACTTCTCCATGTTGTTCATGTTATAGTTCATCACAAATTTTGAATAACTATCAGGTAATGAATTCAGGATCAAATCTGCAGCCAACTCTTTGCTAATGGGAAATCAAATTCTATCAAGATGGTCAATATAGCCCTTAATTTTCAAAACATATAGACTAACTGATGCACTCTCAGCCATTTTGCAAGAATGAAGGTTCTTGATTGTCTAAAATCTTTCTTGCCTAGCCTACAATTGGAACATTTCCTTCAACATGTAGCCATATCGTAAGCTTCCATGTGTCCCATGTCTTTCTGAAGTTCAAGAACCATGGTTGCCAACAAAATGAATGCAACATCACTTGAGTCATTAACATGCTTAGTATGTGTGCATCCTTCACGGCTCTTGAAGCATTGGCTGGTGGTTCCTCAGGAATAGGATTATCTAGGACATACAACTTGCATTCATGTTTAAGAATAATTCTCAAGTTTCTGAACCAGTTGAGAAAGTTAATCTCGTACAACTTATCCTTCTCAAGGATGGATCGTAATGACAAGGGATTAGTGTGATTTTAAGAGGCCATAGATCTACAACAAAGATTATGCAAAAGTTTATTTTAGTATAGAGGAATAGAATCCCACTAAATTAACAACCCTCCTAAAAATGTTATGTTAATTTAAGGGACTAAAATTCATATTTCACCTAATTATAAGACAGCTAAGGCATGACACTTTGAATTAGATTATTTAGGTAGGTACCAATTACATCATATGTAACTTTTAGTTATTTTTATGAGATTATGACATCTTATGTCTTAACTTGTTTTACTCTTCTAGTGTCTAAAGCCCAAAACCATTTTCATAGCTTTATCAAGTCTAATCATTTCAAACAATAGAGTAACCATTGCTCAACTTGCCTCACTAAGATAACACAATACACTCTGCGGACGCAAACCCATATTGATATGATCGAAGCCTAGACAAATGTTTGAGAATGGATGACACTTGACTTAAAATTTGAAAGAGGGATTTTTTTTATTTATTTTAGTGATCATAATTAAACAAATAAATATCATATATTACAATGCATGAACAATCACCTAAAATTTCTCTTTATTTTAGTCAATCCAATTAATCAAAACTGCCCTTCATTTTAATTTCAGAAAATATTAATTAAAATATTTTTAATTAACTCGGGCACACCTTTAACTTAGTATCTTATCCTATCCAATTAGAATTTAACATACTTTGAATCCTTATCCAATTAGAACTTGTTATATATCTCACATATCTTATATGATTTGTAATTCTTATCCGATTATAAGTTTATCTCCTATCTAATAGGAATACACTAAGGATAACCACAATGAGATATGTGATCAAAATCAATTTCAAAATATTAATCATGCATTAACACTAGAATCATATTAAATTAATCATATTAACCTAATCATGATTTCTATCATGGAGACATACATAATTATTGAACAAAAATGAAATATATATTCAGCACTAGAATTGCATTAACCTAAACATGACTTCTACTATGAACATATAAAATTCGCATCATTCAATATTAAAAACATATGTTAATCGAAATATTAAAAACATCAATACTATCATTGAATCAAATCTTGCATATGTATCAATATACATGAATTAACAACATACTTGAAAAACAATTCTTGGTAATAATTATCACTGAACCTATAAGTACATCATACATATACATAAATTGAGATCATGTTTTCACCCATATATCATATATACATCAAAGAAAATATGAAAACATTTAATAAAACTGAACCTAAGGTTCTAATACCACTGTAGGATTTTTGTGGTTCATATGCAGCAGAAAATTCAAAACAATTTTGTAAAACCCCAACAAGATCAAAAATATGTTCCATTAAACTAGATCTAAAAAGTAAACCATACCTTATTTTGTGATTTCCTTCTCTGATCGTTCGATTCTCAAGACATAAAGAGCCCATCCTCTACTCGATATGCATACATGAACGGTGACCACAATTTTGAGTGCTAGCGCCAAGAGAGATAGAAAACGTTTTTCTTCTCTCTCCCAAAATCCAGAGAACTTAACATTTGCAAAAATGAAAATCTTATACCGTTTTAAGGTTTCACCCTTTATTTATATGTGTAGATATGCCCTTACTTAAAATCTTATTCGTAATACAACTATTGTATTTAGGTAGTTTAAGCAAATTACACATACGTCCCAATTAATAAGTTATCATATAACAAAGTGTAAGGGCTCTTATGTCATGAGTTTTACCATACAAAATTCATTACTCTGAACCAATTGAAATTGTGAAAAAGTCATTCTTTGTGTGCGACCCAATAGGTTCAAGCGACGTTGGCAATGAACCAAAACCATTTTGTTGTGTGATATCCTTTGACAAAACATAAGGCATGAAAAGTCACCCTTAATGTTCAATCGTACTAGTCTCGATCTTTAGATAAACTGAAAAACATCCAAGTGACATTGATCATATCAATTCACATGGACTTGGTCATTATCAGTTTATCATATTGAAGGATCTACTGATATATCTCTCTTCTGATATCTCTCTTTATACGAGAGTGACAAATTCTATCTTAATTACACACCTTCACATTTTATTCACAGGGTAATCGATCACAATTTTTATAATCGTTTGGTTAAAGACAATGTTTGATTGTGTCAAATTACCATGCTCCTAATATTGAAGTCTATGGTAATCTCAAGTCGATGGTCTAATTGATATATCTATCATGAGTAACACCTATGACTTAATCCATGTGGTGTTCTCATAACGGATCGGTCCAGTACCTTGTTCCCTAACACGTACTTGTGATCTCAATTCATATCCCTATACGAATAATCATCACATGACCATCAATCAAGATTCACACTAGTCTTAATTCATTATAGTTCCCTATATATTGATCGTTTAGGGACATTTAGGATATTTCATCAAATACCCATGAATCTTACTATAAGGTAAACATGCAATCACATATTATAAAATAGGAAATGAAAAACCTCAATTTTATTAACTAAAATTATAAGATAAAAAATATTTATAGATTGACCTAGGGCACATGCCCAAGCAAATTGTTGGTTAAATGGTTTCATTGACTCCAAATCATGTGCTTTATCATTTTTGATTGTTAATACTAGTGGTCAAATGAAATAACATGTTAGGTAGGTGTTACATAGTGTTGTAAATTTATTTCCATTGTGCATTAGATATGCAATTGCTTTATTGAATTATCTAACCATGTTATTTCTTGAAATAATAAAGTAAATCTTGTATCTATGACCATTAAATTATAGAGATGGACTGCGACACACGGGGATCACTAGACTATTTGGGGATGTCGGGATCTCTCCATTATAACTTAGGTGACATCACGGGTATGTGACTCGGGGTTGTTGGCAAGTACAACTTAGGTGACTTCACGAGTTATAAGACTCGGGGTAATTGAAAAGTACTCATCGCAGGTGATTGGCACTAGGGAGAATTATAAAGGCGAAGGGCACCGCTTAGACATTTAGAAAGATGTTGAGTTCAACTTCATCCTTATATAGTGGAAAGGCTGATGTGATGAAGATCACGGCTAACCATCCTTAAATCATTACTACTTAACCGAGTGTCTGTTTCAGTTTGTTTAACTAAAGTATCTCTTTGCAAGTTTTCCTTTCAGCATAGTTGCTATTAGCATGCTTTTAGATACTTGTTGCATATTTGGGAATGTGAATAAATGTCTCTCAGTGTTACTTTCTACACTACTGTACTCACCATCCTTTTTATGATGATGGGTGCATATCTATCGAGTAGCAGACAAGGAAAAGAGAAGATCAGTGACTACTTCTGAGCTAGTGGAGTGCTGCTATACTTCATTTTGTAGGTTTTAGTTTTGTTGTATAATTTTTATATGTCTTTCTTATATTTTTGGGTTTGTATAGATTATAGGTTGAGAGATAAAACCTTGACTAGACGCATGAATATATATTATCGCCATTTCATTATATATATATATATATGCATGTGGCCTTTATTTCCTATTTTTCCATAATTCTTAGGTATCATGTTCAAGCTTCTGCTAATTTGTTAAGACTTCCGCTGAATAAATTTGAAGATTGTAAAATTTAATTAACGGTGATTTAGGAATTAACATAAGATATGTAAATGCTTATTTAAAAAATTACTTAGTAGATAATAGGGTTTTGGAAAGGTTGACTAATTCTTCGTTAATTTCTACGTGGTGAGATTAAAGATTAATGACGAGATTAAGCTGGGCAGTGCCTTAATTTGAGAAGGGGTCATCATAGGTGGTATCAGAGCCTAAGTTCATAGAGCTTAAGTTTATAGAGCTTAGGCAGTGGAATGTAGTTATTCTACAATGTAATACCAAAGTTACAGTTGGTAATAGAGGCCTAACATTTCCAATAAGTAACAAATGAAATTTGACCTACAAGGAAATATAAATTTTAGCTGTGGAAAACCAGGTGATCCATACCTAAAAATTGTTAGTAGGGAAGTGAGTGAAAGTGAGATAGGGATATCATATATACGCATGTTAGTTTTTATATGTATATATGCGGTACTCACGTAGTAGCTGATTCACGTTCACTATCAACTTGCAAACACCGATGGCTGATTCACGCGAAAGTAGTAAGCCTCCTATTCCATCAGCTGATGATTTTAAGATGCTATTTGATCAAGTAGCTGCATAGGGACAGCAGATAGCAGATCTCATTGCCATGATGACATCAAATTTTGCTCCACCAGCCTAGACACCGACCCCTACTACAACTACACCTACTGCTTCGGTAGTACAAACTATACTGGTAGTGATAGCTCCAGCTATAGAGATAGTTTATACACCGTCTTTCATACCTCATTTTTTTATTGTTAATACTTTTGGTCAAATGAAATAGCATGCTATTAGATAGGTGTTACATAGTGTTGTAAATCTATTTCCATTTTGCATTAGATATGCAATTGCATTATTGAATTATGTAACCATGTTATTTCTTGAAATAAGAAAGTAATTCTTGTATTTTTGACCATTTCATTACCGAGATAGGTCGCGTCACATGGGGGTCACTAGACTATACAGGGATGTCGGGATCTCTCCAGTATAACTTAGGTGACATCACGGGGTATGGGACCCGAGGTTGTTGGCATGTATAACTTGGGTGACTTCACGAGTTATAAGACTCGGGGTTATTGACAAGTCTTCATCGTAGATGACTGGCACTAGGGATAATTATAAAAGCGAAAAGCAATGCTTAGACATTTACTGAGATGTAGAGTTCAGCTTCATCCTTATATAGAGGAAAGGGTGATGTGATGAAGATCACGGCCGACCAGCCCTAGATCATTACTACTTAACCAAGTGTCAGTTTCATTTTTTTTACTAAAATATCTCTTTGCATGTCCTCTTTTCAGCATAATTGCTATTATCATGCTTTTAGATACTTGTTGCATATTTGAGAATGTGAACAAATGTCTCTCAGTGTTACTTTCTACACTACTATAATCATTGTCTTTTTTATGATGATGGGTGCATATATATCGAGTAGCAAACCAGGCAAAGAGAAGATTGGTGACTACCTCTGTGCCAGTGGAGTGCTGCTACACTTGATTTTATAGGTTTTAGTTTTGTTGTATAATTTTTGTATGTCTTTCTTATATTTTGTGGCTTGGTATAGATTATGGGTTGAGAGATAGCACCTTGACTAGACGCACAAATATATATCATCATATTTCATTATATATATATATATATATATATATGCATGTGGCCTTTATTTCCTGGTTTTTCCACAATTATTAGGTATCATGATCAAGTTTTTGCTAATTTATTAATACTTCTGCTTAATAAACTTGAAGATTGTAAAATTTTAATGAACGGTGATTTACGAATTTACATAAGATATGTAAATGCTTATTTAAAAAATTACTTTGTAGATAATAGCATTTTGGAAAGGCTAACTAAGTCTTCGTTAATTCCTACGTGGTGAGATTAGGGCTTAATGATGAGATGAAGCCGGGCGGTGCCTTAATTTGAGAAGGGGTCTTCATAGGTGGTATTAGAGTGTAAGTTTATAGAGCTTAGGAAAGCTTACGTTTATAGAGCTTAAGCAGTGGAATGTAATTATTCTACAATATGATACCAAAGTTACAGTTGGTAATAGAGGCCTAGCCTTTCCAATAAGTAACAAATGAAATTTAAACTTCAAGGAAATATAAATTTTACCTGTGGAAAACCAGATGATCCTTGCCTAGAAACCATTAGTAGGGAAGTGAGTGAAAGTGAGATGGGGATATCTTATATACACATGTTAGTTTCTATATGTATATATGTGTTACTCACGTAGTAGCTTATTCGCGTTCGCTATCAACTTGTAGACACCGATGGCTGATTCACGTGATAGCAGGGTTGTAGGTGCTAGCGGCAGCCTAGCCTCCTATTCCATTAGCTGATGATTTTAATAGGCTATCTGATCAAGTAGTTGCACAAGGACAGCAGTTAGCAGATCTCATTGTCATGATGACATCACATTTTGCTCCACCAAAGATAGACACCGTTTACACTTGACCTACCTACAACTACACTTGTTTTTACACAATTCTTAGCTACTTAATTAATGTTGATAGGACTATCTTGGTAGTGACTCCAGTTATAGAGATAGTTTATACACTATTTTTCATACCTCAATTTTTATTGTTAATACTTGTGGTCAAATGAAATAGCATGCTATTAGGTAGGTGTTACATAGTGTTGTAAATCTATTTCCATTGTGCATTAGATATGCAATTGTTTTGTTGAATTCTCAAACCATGTTATTTCTTGAAATAAGAAAGTCGTTCTTGTATCTAGGACCATTACATTACAGAGATAGGTCGCGACACACGGGGTCACTAGACTATCTGGGGATGTCTGGATCTTTCCATTATAACTTGGATGACATCACGGGGTATGGGTCCTAAGGTTTTTGGATAAAACACAAGATATATAAAAATCGACATAAACCTCGGTAATAAAATATATCAACCTTGTTTATTTTTAAAAAATGTTTTTTATACAATATATAAACAATAGGGAAACCAATTCGCCATAAAGAAGATTGTAAAGTCCTAATCTTCTCCATTCATGAGTCAAAGAGCACGTCAATAACCTGAAATGTTAATTGGGGAATGAGCACTCCAACTTGCTCAGTAAGCGATGCTCGTAAACGTATCAATTATCAACTACTATCAATGAATTAATGAATAACAATATGAATCCAAACCATATCTATTAAGGCATTGAAAATGACAGAACAATAATAAACTAAATACTAATTCAATTGGTAACATGCAACTTTACTCATGATTTGTAAATTTTTGTTTAATTACAAAGTGTTCTCTCAATCACTCGAGAATAAAACCACATAATCTGCATGTTGGCCGACAAGGGATTCTGTTGGTTTATTCAATCTTGATTGAGCTATAAACTTCGAATGAGCAATGACGATGAAGGTAAATCTCTGGCTAATTGAGGATAAATGACGAAATCCATTTCCAGGCAAACCTTTTCTATTTATAAGGACAAAAGGCAGAATCCATTTCTTTACATACCTTTTCAATCCTCTGTCCCAGCCTGCCTTGTCGACCATTTTTGAGATTTTTCACATATAAAATAATCATATCACAATATGTTGCCTTAATCCCAGTCTATAATACGATATGAACTAAATATAGTAATTTACGATGCATAATTGATTAGAATATGAGTCCCATTTACCTATGCAAGCTTTCCTAACTTTATACCAACTTACTCAACTCCCGGAATCCATATATATTTTTTCGTTGATCAAAAACCTAAAATGTACTGATCATCTCAATTTGAGTCTAATACTCATTGATTAAAACTGATAAACTGGTCTAACTTGAATTTAAAACCAAATTTGTCAATTTTAGGTCAATACAATCATTTCACATTTTTCGTGGTAAAACCACATTATAAAGTCCTGAAAGAATCCCGAATTATCTATTTTTCATAGAAATTTACAATTTCTTTTGATTTGGTGCAAAAATATAATTTTTCAGATTTTTCCCATTTTCTGGAGTTTTTCAAAAATTGCAGCACTTTCTTTTCTTTTGTATAGGAAAATGGCTTTAGGCCTGAACCGAGCCGAACCAAGCCCAATTTAGGGGCCTAACCTTTTTCCTCTTCCTCCTTTGTTCTTTTCTACATATCGTCTCTTTTTTTCACTAGAGTTGGTTTTGGCCCCAACTTCAGGGCACTTTGGGAAGGGGAAAGTGACCCCCTACAGTGTCATTCCTCGGACAAACTGCCTAGCACTTCATCCGAGCCTACCAATTCATCTTCAACATACCTACAACATAACTAAAACTAACACAACATCAATAACCACAACGATAAACAACAACAACACCAACCTACCAACCTTACCTATCAATCTCCATAGTTGGTTTCAATCTTCTCTCTCATTCTCTCTCCAACAATCTCTCCTTCTCCCTCGCTGGTTTGATCTCTTCTAACTGGCTCAATTGATTTCTCTTTTCTTTACAATCAAAATGAATGGTGCACTATGTAAACTATTTGAGATAAATATTAATTTTCTTGAGATTCATATGCACGAATCTCGAAGTCGATCCAAAGGACAAGAATCCAAAATCACTGGCATCACAATTCCAACCACCCACCATACGCACTCGTGGTTATACTATTCATCATCTCGACTCAAGCGTATGGCGTATCTCAAAGTGAATCCAATGTATAATTTAATTAGGCTTGAAATTAAGGATTAATTTATATAGATAGCTAAGTATTTTGCGCCTATAAATACACCGCGCGTGCCAACTATCACCCTCGAGTATGCGCCCTATTGTACGATTCACGTGTGTCACCCTCGAGCCCGCGTCTCTCTAGGTGCCCACGAATTTATTAATTATTTTCAATATATATATTTACACACATACATACAGACATATATATGCCAATAAATTCATGCGTTTATCATTCCGTTGTGCGCGCCAATGAGTACACTTAAACATGCATACTAACCCAAGCATCACTCTTAACCCACACACGGTATTAGACGTCCCATAATTTGTCAATTATTCAATTATAGGCCAATTGATCAATTTACTTTCCATAATCAATAATACAATTCATATAAACACGAAACAACACGTAAATCCACGTACACGCTAATTAAGATAAGTAAGGCTTAACCACGAGCATAACCCGGATTAATAAGAATTTGGATTAATGCTAATCATCTACTTAAGGTAATGAGTCGTTATAGTCTCCCCAATTTAAGACAATTTCATACTCTAAATTAAAGGAAACGTACAAGTTATCAGTAGTTCCGAAGAGAAATGGAAATTTCTCTTCTATGTATAAATCACGTTCCTAAGTTATCTTTTCATTTTCGTGAAACTTCTGTTTTCTCTTAATTCGAACCTATAAAGCTATTTCATAGATAAGGCTTTCAAAACAACCACAAAATTGTCTTTTATGCTCTCAAATAATCTATGATGCTTATCTCCATAATATTTTATCTTAACCCAATTGTAGTTATAAATCACATAATCCCTCTCTATGTAGTTCTTAACTATCTCATTTTTTGCAAAAGCTATATCTCCAATCTTAGTTTTGTATATCAACATACAATAAGATTGAGCATATTCAGCTTTATCATGTGACAATGTAATCCACCTTATTACTTTTATTATCAAAGAGCTTACACAAAGAAATCTATTTTCTTTAAGTTGTCATACATATCCAAGACACAAGCTCAGAAATTTATGTTCTAAATGGACAGTGAATTCCTTGGGCGATTCAAGGTTACTGATGATAAGGAGTAGAGTTTCTCTCACGGCTAACCTTTTCCTCATCCAGGCCTAATACGCCTTACCACATCCCACTTCCAACCATTTCAAATAAACTATTGACATTGATAAGAAAATGCAGACTTTGGTCAATCTATCAACTACAACTCATACATCATTGCGCCGACATCAAGATATGGCTAATCTTATTTCATGAATTACAATAGTATTTTTTTTTTACTATATGATATAGACAAGAATTTACTTAGCCCTTTCGATTTTCAATATTCAATCTTAACTTACTGAATAGTTCTTTCATCTCTTTATGGGTTTCATAACATAGACATCATCCCAGACAATTCACACTTTTCATTGTATACTACATTAAGATATGACATTGCTTGTACAATCAATATAAAGAGATTCATGAGATCATTAAAATAATTCTTGCTTACTATTCTTCTTGAACTGGGATTTTCATTTAAGCAACTAATGCATAGAGGAAAGTTTCATTAGACAGTATAATCTAGATATTAGCCATTAATAACCAAATCCTGGTATATCAACTAGTTCCAATTAGACTTTTTAACCATCACCCAGTTAATTATACTCTTAGTTTAGCTCTAATCTGAACTTCAAAGATCATATTTGCAATCATCAGTTCCAACGACTCAGTTGTTGATGTGCCTGCAGGACTTCATTTCATCATCATTATTACACATCTCTTTCACGAGATAACATTGAGGAGTTCATATTACAATTACACTTTCAGTTTTTTTCTCTATTCAATGCATCAATAACATCAATTACTTTGTCTGGGTGAACTTCCTCTAAAGTGAATTTATTATATAAAAAAAACTTAAGGTACTTACTTCACGTTCAATTTCTTTCACTCTGACAGCTATATTCTTTAAACTCTTATTGCTTAAAAATTTCTCAAATCGAATTGTACCAACTCATTGGTTTTCATACTTCTTATATGTCTTCTAATGATTTCCCTAAGACCATTTGATCTTAGGAATGATAAAAAAAACTCTCCAAAACCCATGTACATGGGTATATCTGTATTCCAAACCCTATAATGAATGGATGAATATGTGCAATATATCCATTTGAATAGACTTTATAACTAAGACAAGATTCACATCTATATCTCCTAACATCCATGTCTCAACTTTAGGACTTATCCTTGTTTCACTTTTAGATTAATTGAACATACATCACAATGATACTCAAGTCTTTATATATGTTGTTTGCATTATTCAATTATTCCAAGATAAAAATACTTTTATGATTATGTGTTGAATATAAAAAAATTATCCGACTACCTTAATCCTACTCAAGTCCATTAAGTCATTATTAAGAATCAACACATATTAGAATCAATTATGTTTAAAAGTTAGTACTTGCACAACAATCTTTGGTATGAACCAATTTATTGCCAAAATTCACATGATTTTATGATATTGTTTGTGCTTTTACTAAGTCTTCATTTTTTTCATTTATATAGAGTTCAAAAACTTTACTTCTTCACTCACATAAACATAATTATGAGCTATAGTGAGTTCTAATGGTAGGTACCGTGATTTCTAAAATGATCAAGCTATTGCTTGACATCCTTTCCATATATTCCTAATTCTAATCTTAAATAATTGACTACCAGATCTTGACCAATTCTTGAGAACAATTGGTTTCATGTAATTGACCCAATGAGTTTTCGATTTTGGGTAATGAATATTCATTATTAATTTAACTTAAATTAAATTATCCTTCGAGTTGAGTTCTCAAATTTACATAATTCTCAATTAATAGTAAGAGTTAATATCAACCTCTTGATTTACTGCTTACTTATTCATTCCCAGTATCGTAAAATATTCTTTAAATTCTCAAAATCCATAGATTCATTAACAAATCATTCTCCCCTATTTAGAGTATATCAGTGTAAATGATCAAATTAGGATACCTCACTAGCTCACTGTCATATTCTAACTCAAACTATACATGTTTTAACAAGATCTTTAAAAAATGCCAACTTCACCCTTACTTTGTACGTGCAGATCCACTGCAATGTCATTCTTCTCTTTCATAATTCTATTAGTGGGTGTGATTACACCACAACAACACTAACAATTTTAAAATTCCATCTTCTGTATGTGCGGTTATACCATAACTATACTGATAAGCTTCTTCTCATTATTCTATTATAGACTAGCACCATATATAGAATCTTATACTTCATAATAACTTATGAAGTATGCATGCATTAGTTGTTATTTAAACTTTACTAGGATCTTATCATCATTTACCACTAATTTTCTCATTGAATGGCCTTTACTCTTATTCAACTAGTTACAATAATTGTATATTTCATACTCAAAATGTATTGTCACCTTTGAGTTTCACTAGAAATCATTTTGTTATTAGTATCCATTCTCCTAATATCAGTCTCAAAGTCTAGGTCCAATCGATCCTTCTGCACTGACTATCATTAATGTAACAATATGAGTGAGAATAAAGATTATTAAAGACTATCTAATAAGAGAAAAATTTACTTTTTATCGTCTTATGATTTCTCATGTTTTTCCTTTTTCCATACACTATTGAGATTTAGGTTTCTATAAACCCTAATCCTCAATACTTTCTCAATTTCTTAGATATTGATAGACATAAACTATCTTGTTCTAATTCTGGAAAGACATAGCACTTATATTTGTTGCATAGAAATACCTCACAATACATAACATTACTCAGTCTGTTATCTTTCATTACCCCCAAAGCATCCATAAAACCATTTATTAAGTCCTAAGTTAAGCATAACTTGAGAAATAATCTCCAAGTAAGTAAACCTATATCCCAATTCAGATCATAAGTATTGGCTTTAGGCTCTAAATAAATTATATTAAAGTTATTTCTTAATTTAAAAACAAGGAAAAACTTCAAGCCAAGATTTGATGTCGAACAGTATGAGAGTTATCACTTATTTTAAAAAAGTTAGAAAGTGAAAACGAAGCTCTGACCAGGCTTTTATACCAAATATAGCATCCCTTATCCCATTTAGGGCGATACTTGGCCTGAAACCTTAATTAAGCCCCGGTACAACAGCCAAACTTAATAAATGCCAACAACCTTTTTTTAATACCTAATAAACTCAACCTATATATCTTGATAATCGAATAATAATTAAAAAATGCAATAGAATTTAAGATTTTTTGGATAAAACACAAGATATACGAAAACCAGCATAAACCTCGATAATAAAATCATATCCCAACCTTATTTATTACAAAACAATAATTCAATACAATAGATATAAACAATAGGGACATCCAATATGAATTATCAACTATTATCAATGAATTATTCAATTAATATAAATCCAAAACATATCAATTCTGGCTTTGAAAATGATATAATAAGAATAAACTGAATTCAAATCCAATAAGTAACATTCAACCGTACTCGTGATTTGTAAATTTGCATTCAATTATGAAGTTGTACTTTCAATCACTAAAAAACACAACCACATAATCCACATGTTGGTCGACAAGGGATTTTCTTAGTTTATTCAAGCTTGATTGAGATACCAACTCCAAATGAATAATATAAATCCAAAACATATAAATTATGGCTTTGAAAATGATATAATAAGAATAAACTGAATTCAAATCCAATAAGTAACATTCAACCGTACTCGTGATTTGTAAATTTGCATTCAATTATGAAGTTGTACTTTCAATCACTCAAAAACACAACCACATAATCCACATGTTGGTCGACAAAGGATTTTCTTAGTTTATTCAAGCTTGATTGAGATACCAACTCCGAATGAACAATGATGATTAAGGAAAGTCTCCAGCTAATTGAGGATAAAAAGGGCGGAATCCATTCCAGGCAAACCTTTTATATTCATTAAGACAATGGGCGGAATCCATTTCCTAGAATACATTTTCAATCCTCAATCTCGGTCCGCGTTATCGACCATTTCCAAGATTTTTCGCATATAAAACAATCGAATCATAGTATGTTTTCCCAATCCTAGTCCATAATACTATATAAACTAAATATACTAAGTTACGATGCATAATTGGTAAGAATACGAGTCCCACTTATATGTGTCGAGCTTTCCTAAGTTTATACAAACTTTCTTAATTCACATAATCTATAGAATATTTCCCATCGATCAAAAACCTAAAATGGATTGATCATCATCAATTTAATTCTAATACTCATTGATTAAAAATCCTAAACTAGTCCTACATGAATTTGGAACCAAGTTAATTAATTTTAGGTCAATATGATTATTTTACATTTTTCGAGGGAAAAACTCCAGTATAAATTCTTGAAAGAATCTCAAATTCTCCATTTCTCATAGAAATCCCTAATATCTATTAATTTGGTTCAAAAATATAATTTTTAGATTTTTTTCCATTTTTGGAATTTCTCCTAAATTCCAACATTTTCTTTTTTATAGGAAAATGGGTTTAGGCCTAAACAAAGTCGAACCGGGTTCGACTAAATCAAGAAGAACTTAGCCCGATTAAAGGGCCCATCCCTTTCTTTTTCATCCTCTTTTTTTTTCTTGCAGATCATTTTTCTTCACAAGGGTTGCAAAACCTAAGGCACTCTGGCCAGGGGAGACTAATAAGTACTTAATTAGACTTATACATAGGGTTAGTTTAGATACATATAAGCTGTAAATATCTCGAAATGAGCTCTAAATGACGGTATTTATGTGTTTTCAGGTCTTTAAGGAATAAAAGAGACAAAGGAATGATTTAACGATGAAATGAGGAGAAAATGCACAAAAGCAAGGTTGACACCATTAAGGACACAATTAACATAGACGGAGGCTGAGCAGTTGTATAGGCGGCACTGAGTCCACTGAGAAGAGAAATACATATGAAAAGCTTACGTTGTGTCGGCACTATCACTTTACGCAGGGAGCGTGGATCACTTACAGACAGCGCCAAGACAAAAATAGAAAGTTCTAGACTTCTTGTTCATTTGGAATTGTTAATTATGGTTTCTATTTATACTTTTAGGAGTATAAATAGGTATTCGGACGTTGTAAACATCACACTTACTATAGCATAACATGGTTTGCATTAGTTTTGAGAGTTATAGAGTTTTATTTGAGTATTGAGAAGTGCTTTTGAAGGAGATACATTAAAGACTCCAATTATGGTGATTCGGTATTGTTATAATTAAAGTTTATTTGGTTTAATTGATAAGTCGATAATTAGCATGTTTTATAGTATAATTTAGGTTGATTTTAGATATAAATGATGATATTACACTAGGTATTCTCTTGTTTTGTGATTTCATGACTTAATTAGGAAAAATGAAGAAATGAAGAAAAGGAGGAAGAAAAGAAAAACAGCTAACTGGAAGTCTAGCGATTTGCCAGTGATATATGTTTACACAGGAAATGACCACTTAAATTGGCAGTAGAAAATAGTCAGCAAATCATTAGTGAATTAGGAAATAAACTCAGAATCGCTAGATGAATCGGTGGAGTAAAGATAGCTAAATCAAGTGATTAACTCAGCGATTTGTGTACAAAGTGAATATTTGACAAATCGCTGAGGTCGGTGATGAGTTTTTTTAGATATGAACAAGGAATTTGAGTTTATCTATGATATGTATACTTGGGGAAATTACAAATAGGACCTAAGGGCTTCAAAATTGCTCTCTCTATGAGCACTTTATTAGTTATTATTAGTTTTAAAGTTTTTAGGTTTTAGTTTATTATTCATTAATTTTGGAGACTCTTTGGAGATTCAATAATGGTATTTTACATTAATGTCTTTAATTTATTTATTTATTTTTTGCGTATTACAACTAATGATTATTTGTATTGAGTGCATAGTAGTTAATATGTTTCTTAATATAAGGTATATAAATCTATGTCTATGATTTACAATGATAAGGATATAGAAATAGATTATGTGAAATTGAAAGCTATTCCTTCTACCTTGAAACCTAAGGATGTAGAAATAGATTATGTGAAATTAAAACTTTTTTCCTTATATGTTAAAAGGCCCAGCTTTCGATTGGTTATTTTATCTCCCTCCAAATTCCATAACCAATTGGTCAAAGATGCAACAAGTCTCTCATGATCAATATTATTGGGGCATGTGCCCTAGGTAAATTGACAAACATTGTTTATCTTATAAGTTTAGTTAATAAAATTGAGGTTTTCATCTACTATTTTATTTTAAGTGATTGTATGTTTACCTTATAGTTAGATCCATGGGTATTTGTTGAAATATCCTAAATGTCCCTTGTCAGTCATTATACTGAGAACTATAATGAATTAAAACTAGTATGAGTCTTGATTGATGGTCATGTGATGATAATATGTATAGAAATACAAATGGAGATCATGAGTACTTATTAGGGAACAAGGTACTACACCGACCCACTATGAGAACACCACATGGATTAAGTCATATGCGTACTAATTATAGTTATATCATTTAGTCCTTGGAAATCGAACAATAAGAAAAAGAAATCATGAATTTTCTAATAGAGGACACGCACTTGAACGTCTTGGAAATCAAACAATCAGAGAAAGAAATCATGAATTAAGGTATCATTTACTTTTCTAGATCTAGTTTAATGGAACCTATTTTTGATCCTCTTGGGGTTTTTCAAAAAGTTGTTTTGAATTTTTCGTTGCGTATGAACCCTAAAAACCAAACAAATATGTCTTAGAAAGACAAAATAGTTTATATAGACAAATAAATAATAATTCTAGGATGGAAATTGAAGATACTTTTGATGCATTTTGGGATAGATATCAAAGATTATTTCATTATATCCAATGCATGGATTTACTGAAAAAAAACTTTAATGCAATATTTTTACGAACGATGAAATCACTTAGAACGAAGATTCTTAGACACATTATGTGGAGGGTTTTTTCTCGACAAAACCCCAACTTTAGCAAGAGAAGCTATAAATAAAATGGCTAAACAATTTAAGCAAGATGGTGAGAAGAGGGAATTAATTAAGGAAAATCTAAGTGAAATGAATTAAAGAACATATAAGACACCAAATGATAAGATAGATGAGCTAAAATCCATGGTTTAATTACTATTAAAGGATAGATCAAGAAAAGTAAAACCTTGTAATGAACTAAGTCATTCTAATTATAAATGCCCTTTGAAACAACAAACCAAAATAGAAAAAACTAATGCTATAATCAACCAATATGATGGATTTATTGATCACACTTATAACTTTAATAGTTATACAAATTAGTTGCAGCCAAATGTAGATAATCATATTAATAATCAACGTTGTGAAAGGTATAAAACATCGAATAATTCAGAAAGAGAAAAAGATCAAATAATTCAAACAATACAAAATGATATGACAGTTGAAAAACCAATTAAGTCAGATGGCAACAAAAATGAGTGAATTTGTAAATCAAGGGAAATTGCAATATCAACCTTATCCTACTTTATACGAAAGAGCACCATCCACAACATTAAGAAGTGGTAAGCAGATGGATGAACCTAAATGCCAGACCAATTAGTTTCTAGAAAAGAAATAGAAACAAAATTAGAGAAAGAAATTGAAGTAACAAGTAATAAGATTCCTAAAGAAAAAGGTGATGAACCTGGTAAAGACATACCAATTGATACAAAGCCACCATTCCCTCATCGTTTGGAATATAATATAAATGCTAAGAAATTGTAGGAAGAAAAATAAATCTCTAATACATTAAAGAAAGTAGTAGTTAATATACCTCTGTTTTAACTCATTTTAAATGCACCAAAGTATTAGAACTTTATAAAAGATTAATGCACTAATAAGATTAAGGTTAATGAAAAGGTGAGTTTAGGAGAAGACATATCAACACTAATTCAAAAGAAATTAACTCTTAAATGTTTTGACCTTGGAATGTTTTCCATTCCATGTACGATTGAAAATATAAGAATTTCTAAAGCATTATGTGATCTAGGAGCCTCCAAAAATGTTATGCATTTATATATTCATTTGCAAATGATGAATGTACAATTAAAATAAACTAGTATAGTCGTAGAATTAACAGATAGATCCGTTGTTAAACTTGTAGGGTTACTAGAAGATGTACTAGTCAGGGTCAATGATTTAGTCTTTCCAACATTTTTTATGTTTTAGACATGAAAGAAGATAATTTATATAATAGAACTTCTAAAATTTTAGGAGAACAATTTTTTAAAACAGCAAAAGCAAATATTGATGTTTCCTATGGAACATTAATAATGGAAGTAGATGAAGATATCTTGAATTATAATATATATGATGGAATGAAATACCCAATAGATGTCTCTTCCTTATGCACAAAAGATATGATAGACCCTTTTATAGACAAATCTTTTAGACAAAACAAAACAAATAAATTAGAATTGGTAATAGAAGAATTTGAATAAGATGATGATAGAAATGTGGAAAGAAAATAGATAATAAGTACTTTGGAATCATATAATGAACTACCGAAACTTACTTATTACCTAGATTTATCTAGATCTCATTCAAAACTTTTACCTTATATAGTTAAAGCCCTTGAATTAGATCAAAAAATTTACCATATCATTTGAAATATGTTTATCTAGGGGACTATGACAAATTACCAATAATAATTTCTAATAAATTGACAAGTTTAGAAAAAAAAATAGATTACTAAATGTGCTGAAATAATTTAAAGTAGCAATAGAATGGACCATAGCTGATATTAAAGTAATAAGTCTAGCTATGTGTATTCATAGAATAAATCTAGAAACTAACATTAAAGTAATAAGTCTAGCTACGTATGTGCATAGAATAAATCTTGAAACTAACACAAAAGCTTCTAGACAAGCTCAACATAAATTAAACCCACCTATAGGTGATAGCAATTGGGTAAGCCCAGTCCAAGTAGCTCCTTAAAATAGCAAGGATTACAGTAATAAGAAATGAGTATGGGCAATTAGTACCAACTAGAATCCAAAATAGTTGGGGGGTATGTATACATTATAGGAAGTTGAATGCCTCAACTAGGAATGACCCTTATCAACTCCCGTTTATAGATTAGATGTTAGAAAAACTAGCTGAAAAAACTCATTACTTATGTCTAAATGGTTATTCATAATTTCATCAAATACTTATAGCACCACAAGATCAAGAAAAATAATTTTTATTTGCCCCTTTGGTACATTTGCTTATAGACGTATATCTTTTCGTTTATGTAATGCACCTGAAAATTTTCAAAGGTTTATGGTTAGTATTTTCTCTGATTATGTAGAAACTTTTATTGAAGTCTTCAAGGATGATTTACTATTTATGGTAATTCTTTCGATGAATATTTAGTTAATTTAACAAAGTGCTTAAGAGATGCATAGAAAACCATTTGGTATTAAATTATGAAAACTTTCATTTCATGGTAGATCAAGGACTTATACTAGGACATATAGTGTCACATAAAGGAATAAATATGTTCATTTCTTGGCCATGCAGGATTATATAGAAGATTTGTGAAAGATTTTTTTAAAAATAACACAACTTTTATGCAAACTTTTACAAAAAGTACAATCCTTTTGAATTTACCAATGAACGTAAAATAGCGTTTGATAAATTGAAGGGTTTTATAACAACCACTCCTGTGATTATAGCACCAGATTGGTTGTCACCCTTTGAAATAATGTGTGGTACAATTAACTATGCAATTGGAGTTGTTTTAGCTCAAGAAGTCAAAAAGTTTCTCACATTATATATTATGCTTCTAGGACAAATAGATCCGACCCACACAGAACTCAACCTTACTATAAAAGATAAGAAACGAGCCGAAAACCTAGTAGCAGATCATTTAAGTAGGTTAGAAAATGGATAACCACCTATACCATTATGGGGTGGGTTTCTGGATGAATATTTGTATAGTATAAAGATTGATGGCCCTTGGTATGCTGCTGTAGTTAATTATCTTACAAAGAAAATCACCTTATTTGACAAGAGCTCAAGAGAATAAAATTAAAAAGGATTCTAAACATTATTTATGGGATGATCCCTATTTATGGAAATTTTGTACCTACCAAATAATTAGGAATTGTATACAACAGTCGAAAGTACAATCAATTGTATCACATTGCCATACTTATGCATGCGGAGGACATTTCGATCCACATAGAACTGTTCATAAAATTTTAGATTCTGGATTCTTTTGGCCCACTCTATTTCATGATTGTTTTCATATACAAAATCTTTTCCAAATTGCCAACGAACTGAAAACTTAGGACGTAGAAATCAAATGCATTTACTTCCTATTCTTTTTTGTGAAGTGTTTGATGTATGGGGTATAGATATAATATGATCTTTTCCACCATCGAATGGTTATGTTTATATTTTACTTGCCATAGATTACGTATCTAAGTGGGTAGAAGTAAAAGCTACTAAAACTAATGATTCGAAAATTGTGGTTAATTTCCTTAAATCAATTATCTTTACTGTTTTTGGAGCACCTAAAGCACTTATTAGCAATAGAGGTTCACATTTTTGTAATCGATTAGTTGTTAATCTACTTGCTAAGTAAAACGTCACATATAGGACTTCTACTGCATATCACCCACAAACTAGTGGACAAGATGAAACTTTAAATAGATAAATTAAGTCAATAGTGGAAAAAATAGTTAGTTCAACATGTAGGGATTGGAGTATTAGATTAGAAGATACATTATGGGTATATAGAACAGCATTTAAGACACCCATAGATATGACACCTTATAGGTTAGTGTTTGGAAAAACATGTTATTTACTAGTAGAATTAGAACATAAAGCATATTAGGCAGTAATAACATGTAATATGAATTATAATGAAGCAGGAAACCTAAGTAAACTGAGTCTTCAAGAATTAGAAGAACTTAGTAATGACGCTTATGAAAATGCATCAATTTATAAAGATAAAACCAAAGCATTTCATGATAAGAAATCAGTTCCTACAAATTTTTAATCGGGAGATAAAGTTCTACTGTTTTGTTCAAGACTAAAATTATTTCCTATAAAACTCCATTCAAGATGGATATGACCTTTTATGGTTATGAATTTATTGCTTCATGGTATAGTAGAAATAGAAAGCTTTGAAACAAGAAAAATATTTAAACTAAATGGCCATAGGTTAAAACCTTATTATGAAAATTATGTTGAACATGATATGGAGATCCATCAATCTCGTGCCTGAGAAACAAAATCCAAAAAGTAATGAAAAGAAATTCAATGTTCACATTGATGCGAGTGAAACCATTAAGAATGAAACAATTACATTCTGGATGTATAAATGGCTGCACAATAAGAAGAAGAAATCAAAGAAGCAGCAACCTAAAAAACCACAACCTAAAGTGCAACATCAAGCAAGGAAGCAACTGGAAGAATGAGAAATTACAGACGAGCAACTAAAGCTTCATGATCTAGGACATGCGATTGAAGTTTACAAAGACGATCCATGGAAGATCTTCCTCTATGTGATGATCAATGATGTCAGTTTTCCTGATGTTCTACTCGACATAAGAGCTGATATGAATATCTTACTTGAATAGTAGGGAAGAAAGTCCAAGTTGAAAAGTGATTGTATACCACCATTTATTGTTAATAAAGCAAATGGTGATAAGATCTTTCCACTAGGAATGTCAATGAATGTGCATGTGCAAGTGGGACGGTTCAAATATGTCACCAACTTCTCGGTGGTACCACAAATTGAAAAGGATAACATGATATTGATAGGACGAACTTTATTAAGAAGGCGGGAATTGTTCTCAATATAGAACAATATATATTTATGCTTAAGATGGGAACTGATTCTATGTGTCTTCAAGATGGTTACGCAATGGACGATTACGTTAATGACGATAATTATGAAGATGGTTAAGAAGGAGAGAACTTCTATAGTGGTGATTACCCTGATGGACGTTATATAGATGCTGAGAGAGATAAAGAAGCTCAATATGTCAAAAATGATGAAGAATTGGTTGATGGTCAGTTCGACTAGCTCAAGCTTAACGACGAGCGATCTCATCTATCAAGTCGAGCCCATGTATTTTCGTATTAATAGATTTAGGATAGTTAGAATCTATATTTTCTATCCTTTTAACTTTCTTTTAACTCCACCTATGTTGAACACTATGTGAACTACATAGCCAGTCCTAAGTCCGAATAAAGGAGGAGGACTCTGACGCTCATTCTTAATACGAAAAATGGGTAAGGGAGGTCCCAAACTCATTTTTCATACCCGAAAAGTGGGGGAGGGAGGCCTCGAGCTCATTTTCCATTCCTGAAAAATGGAGGAGGGTTGCGATAGGTTGACAACCAGCGTAAAGCTTTTGTCACTTTTCATGAAATTGATCAAACACATATAAACGTTGGGGCGTTCCTACCTAGCAATGTGCAGCATCGGAGCCCGGGTGTAGTGAGAAATGAGTAAGGGTGTGTTTCACATCACCCCATCAATTGCACTTAATCGAGCACAATGAAAAAGTATGATACATGTAGTCGACCCCAATTAAGTTAGGACTGAGGCTATGTTGTTGTTGTTGTACCTTTCTTTTGGGATATTTCCAATTTAGAAGAGCGATGATCGAGTTGTTTTTAGTTGAACTATATTTGCCTTTAATTATTTTAAGTAATTGAGTAATTATTTAGTAATATAATGTTTCCTAGTTACAAATCAAAATTTTATTTTAGAATATTTCTTATTGACTGATCAATTCTAACATAAATATGATGGAAATGTGCGATAAATTAGTAAAATATTTAATATATTGGAAAAATTAGCAAAAATAGGTCAACAATTTCCCAGCGATACCAAAAAACACTGGAAATCGTTGTGAAAATCGACAGCAGCTTGGAGAATTTTTAGTGTAAAAATGTCTCAGCGTTTAGGTTTAAACTAAGAATCACTAAGCTAGTCGGTGGACCGTCGGAACCCATTTTTAGCTATTTTACTGGCAATTAGTCTGCGAATCCACTTAAACTACGATTCGTTCAGCACGAATCTATGTTTTTAAGAACAAAATCCTAAATCGCCAAACCATAAACCTTTTCAGACCTAAAACCCTGACGCTTATTCCATTGTTAATCGATTCTTGTCCAGATTCAACCCTTCAAAGCTTGAATTTTAGCTTATTTAACTATATCCCACCTTTTTTAGGAGTGATTCAACACTAGAAATTTTGAAATCAAGTTCAAACAACAAAGTTAGGGCTTAGGTGGGTGTTTTTCAAATTGAAGCTTGGAGAGGGAGTCTAAGGAGCCAATAGAGCATATTACTTGAGAAATTCACTCTCAAGAAGGTAATAAATCGATACTCTAGCATTCTTTTGATTTTGATGTTTTTGAACAAAATCAGTTTTGATGATATTTTTGAAGAATATGGGTTTTCAGTTTCTATTGCAAGATTGTTTTTCAAAATAGGTTTCAACATGAATTTTCAATTTGAATATAGGTTTTTAATGAGTTTGGGGGTTTCTACAACTTATTTCAATATATACTTATTTATGAAAGGAATATGTCCATGAAATTATTTTAAACGTACTATTTTCAACTCTTTCGAGATTCAATGATAAAACCTTTTTCACAAACTTGTTTTCCTTACCTTGATAGGTTGAGATTTTCAACTACAGGATTTCAATTTACCTATTTCATCATAGTTGAATTATTCCATGGCAGGAGAAGGTAGAGGAAGAAGTAAGAGTAGTAAGGAAGATAAAAGGAATGGGGTAGTGCAAAAAAAACCCAAGCAAAAGTATGCAGGTCACCTAATGAATATTATACCTACTAGAGTTAATATTAGAGATCCTAGACGTGTAAGGGCAAAGCTTAGAGAATAATCTCAATTGTCATCTAATGAGGAAGAATATTTTGAGAATCATGTATGACCTTTCTTTGTTTGTGAGACCTAGAGCTCGTAAGAGGTACTATAATGATAAGAATATGGTAATAATTCCTGAGCGAGGGTTCAATATTCATAATGTAAGCAAGTATGAGGAAGATTGTGAACATCATTAGTGATAGAGGATGGGATCATCTTTTAAGAGACTATACAGGTAGAGTAGAAAGAGGATGTTCGAAAATTGTACAGCAATTTTATGTGAATGGTCATGTTAGTAAGGAATGGGAGAAACTAGTAGAGAAAAAAAAAGAAAATTGATATTTCACCTGCGAGGTTGAATAGATTTTTTGATCTACCAAAAAACAGACAAAGGGCAGAGGAGGATTACCCGAATGTCATTTATGTCGATAAGGAATCCTATCCCTATGAGATAATCCAAGATGCTTTAGAGTTACTGAAACGACCCTTACCTGAACTAGGGTCGGGTCGCCTGGCCCAAACCGTTATTCAAACTCGATACTTGAACAAGACCCAAATAACAATTTCATATGCCTAATTCAACCTGTGGAATAACATGCTAACCATATGGAATAATAAATGCGGAAGTAAAAATCGAAACAAAAATTCCATAATCCATATAACACAATTGATAAGTGTTTAAATGTTTAAGTAGGTTTAGTTGTCCCAAAAGCTTCTAATACTACCATAAAGATTCTAAATAGTCTAAATTAGATAAGGAGGATTCCAAACTACTCAAATAACCTACTTAAAGTTACAATCCAAATTATTGTTCTTTAAAGCAAATAAATAGATAATAGGAGCATGCAATTTCTCACAAAGCAATGGGAAGTAAGAGGGGTAAGCTAAAATGGACAACGAAATTCAATAAAAGGAAAACCTCACTCAAACATTAAATATGCAAGTAATACCTACTAAATGTGCAAGATCTAACATGGAGTTGAAACCAAATCTCAAACATTAAGTTGAAAACATGTAGGCATTATTCAAATTCAAACTTAAGCATTTAGATAATATATAAAACATGGAAGCATGGTTTATCTTCGTAGACAATAGAAAAGTCATTCATTTATAACTATTAAAGCAAGTTCCAAAATTCATTTAAATCATAACGGAACTCAAATCATTCATGCAAGAGGTTTACCAGAGATATACCATAAAAGATAATAATAATTATAAGTCATTGGTTCTTTTAATGCATGCTAGGTATTAGTATGAATCCAGTGATCGAATCCTTCACGTTTGATTTAATGCAAACCATTACTGGACGCAACGGCTATTGCATCCTCACACTAGTAGGATCATAATAAAGTTACTTTATCCGAATCCGCCACCGATACACATCTCGCTATTACCAAGTTACACGAGTAGGAACTTCAACTCATATACTCAATCGAAGCATTTATGCATTCAATTTGACAAATAAAGCTCTCCATGGCGAACTTCATAAAGCATCATTAGGCATTAATTATTAAGGCCCTCGGTGGCACCACAAACATCCTGGGCCATTTATATATGATAACTTGCTAATTAGGCCCTCGGTAGGGACTACACAAACATCCTGAGGCAACGAATAACATAAATGGGAAACATATACATTCACATACCATAGATTTCAGGATATTCAAACCAATACCCAGATGCAACCCAAAACCCAAGTCTTTCATTCAAATCATCATACTTAATTATCTAATATTAAGCCATACTAAATGAGTGCGCTAAGCTCCCGACCTACCTCGACTAGTCGCGACGCCTATAACAACTCCAGGTATGCCCCAGAGCCTGATGTGAACCTTCGCGCAACACTATACAGCCATAACACATATCATAAATAAATGCCTTGTTTTCAATATATATCTATATTATTTGTATTTATATTAGTTTTATTTTATTTTTATTTCATATTTATTTTAATTTTATTATATTTCTTTTATAGATTGTAAGGTCTAGGGGCCCAAAACAGCCCCTTTTGATTGGTCCAGAGGCCGGTTTGGCCTCTGGTTCCCAAAACATGGGCCAACAACCCCTGGCATGGTTGTCCGCCAAGGAAGGGGACGATCCCCCTCCCTAGCCACCGCTGGGGGATGGGGGGACCGGTGTTGGGAACTTAACCCAGCCAGGGCTAGCCAGGGGCACCACCACACCCCTACCAGCCTTTGGTTGGCGTGTCGGTAGGGTGGGGGTGGTCTTGACACCCCCTCCCACTCCTCCTTCGCATTGATGGTGGGGGCAGCCTGGTGGTGCCCTTACTCTCTCGGCTGCAGCGGTAGAGGATCCGACTGCGGCAGCGACACTTAGGTCGTCATCGGCCGCTTCAGTCAGCATCGACGCCACAAACCACCAAAAAATGTGGTTTTCCACCACTATTTTGTCAATCTCAAGTTTGATATTCATTTAATACAAGAATAAGAGGATAGGAATATGTGTGTACCTTCAATTGAGGTTTTCTTTGAGTTAGGTCTCAAATACAATTCGATCTCCCTTTCTCTCCACGTGATTAAATTTTCAAACAAAAAGATAGAGTTTATAATTTGATTTAAATAGTGGGACCAATTTAGTGTACATTTATGAATTTAATTACTAATTTGGCCCTATAGCAAAAAATTTAGCTTTTAGGTCGTCACAACATCCCCAATTTTATAAAACTTTTGTCATCGCAAGTAAAATAAAGTCATACCTCATGGTTTGAAAAAGGATTGGAAAGTTCTCCATCATATAATCATCCCGCTCCTATGTCAACTCTTGTTCTCCATGGAATTGCCACCGGACTTGCACCAACGGGATTTCTTTTTTTCGATGTTTATGCACTTTCTTATCCTGATTTGAATCCGCTGCTCATCGTAGGACATGTCCTCCCTCAAATCACCTTGCCCCTAATTGATCATCGGTGCATGTTTGTTATGTGTCTTCCACAACATAGAAACATGAAAGACATCATGAACTCCAACTAACTGCGATGGCAACTCGAGGCAGAAAGCTATCGGGCTTATTCGATTTTTTATCTTGAATGATCCGATGAACCTGGAAGATAACTTTCCCTTCAATCCAAATCGGTTATGCCCTTTCATTGGCAACACTTTCAATATTATAAATTCTCTTTCCTTGAACGTAACCTCCCGATAGTCCTTATCATCACACTTTTTTATGGTGGCTCCAGGCAGTTTCTAATCGTTGCCTGATCAGTTTGATTATCTCGGTTTGGTCAGGCACAACTTTCGAATATATCAACACTGCGTCTCCGACCTCAGTCCAACAATCTGGAGATATATACAATCCCCCATAAAATGTCTCAAACATTGCCATGCCAATACTTGCTTGAAAACTATTGTTGTACGCAAACTCGCACAACATAATATATTTCTCCCAACTCCCGTAGAAATCTAGAACACAAACTCAGAGCATATCCTCAATTATTTGAATTAATCTCTCGGTCTGCCCATTTGTCTGAGGGTAAAAGGTCATATTGAGATTGAGCTGAGTCCCCATCTGGTGTTGAAACCCACTCCAAAATCGAAAGGTGAATCTTGGATCATGATCCGATACAATAAACATTAAGAATCTATGTGATCTGACGATCTCGTCTACGTATATGTTTCCCAACCTGTATGTTGAATACCTTATTAAATAGGGATGAAGTGAGCGGACTTAGTCAACCAATCCACGACCGCCCAAACGGCATCATGCCCTTTCTGATCGACTTTAGCTCCGAAACAAAGTCCATTGCTATGTGTTCCCATTTCCATTGTAAAATAAGTAACAGTTGTAACAATCCTCCTAGTTTTTGGTGATCTACTTTTACTTGCTGACAAATCTAGCAGTCCCGAATGTAGGTAACAATGTCGACCTTCATCCCTGACCACCAATACATCCTCCACATGTCGTGATACATCTTGTTACCCGTGGGATGAACGGTGAATCTTGATATGTGCGCCTCTCGAAGTAAATCGTCTCTCTATTGTCTAGATGTTATCCACAATCTCTCTTGAAAGTTAACGCTCCATCAGCTAAAAGTCTCCAATCAACGTCATTCGTGCTATCCACAAGTGACTTGTACTTCTCATACTCTAAATTGACTCTTTGAAAATCAACCACACTAAACACAGCCACTGGCTCTTCTCTCATCTAAACTCGTCCCTAACCTTTTGAGACATCTGACCCAACAACTGAGCCATCTGCTGGTATTCCCTAAACATTCATTACGGTCTCAGACTCATTCTCTAGTCGTATAAAGCTCAAAGCATATGCCACTATGTTAGCCTTCCCTAGGTGGTACTCGAGTGTGAAATCATAGTTTTTCAAGAGATCCAACCATCTCCTCGATCGCATGTTCAACTCGCTTTGAGTGAATAGATACTTCAAACTTTTGTGATCCGAGTACACACTAAATTCATCCCCGTCCAAGTAGTGCCTCCAAAACTTCAAGACAAACACAACTGCTATTAACTCTAAGTTGTGTACATGATAGTTTTTCTCAATTAATTATAGCTATCTTGATGCTAAAGCGATTGCCTTGTTGTCTTGCATCAACACTCCTCCCAAACCAGTCTCCGATGCCTCGATGTACACTGAGAACACTCTACCGACTCCGGTAAAATAAAGATCAGTGCGTTAGTAAGACGGTTCATCATTAACTGAAAAGCCTCCTCACATGGATCATCCCGCACATAAGAAATGTCTTTCTCGGTTAAGTTGTTGAGCGGTGAAGCGATCGACGAGAAACCTTGCACAAACCATCGATAATAGCGTGCTAATCGTAGAAAAAATTGTATATCATAATCATTAGTGGGTTGTGGCCACCTAAGGATCGCCTTGATTTTCATCGGATTAATTGATATTCCCTCTGCATTCACCGCGTGTCCCAAAAACCTTACTTCTGAAACCCAAAACTCACATTTACTCAACTTAGCATAAAGTTTGTGTTCCCTCAAAGTTTGTAACACCTTCTTGAGATGCTTCATGTGATCAGATTCAATCTTGGAGTATATCATGATGTCATCGATAAACACAATCACAAACTGGTCAAAGAATGGCTTGAAAACTCGCTTCATCAACTCCTTGAACATCGTAGGTGCATTGGTGAGTCCAAACAACATCACAGTAAAGTGAAAGTATCCATAACAAGTACTAAATGTTATTTTCGGTATGTCTTCCTCCCGTATACATAACTGATGATACCTCGATCTCAGATCTATCATAAAAAAAAACTTTGCACCTCTCAACTGGTCGAACAAGCAATCGATCTTGGGAAGTGGATACTTATTCCAAATAGTCACCCTATTCAATTGTCGATAATCAGTACACATCCTCAAAATTTTGTCCATCTTCATTACAAACAACACCGACATTCCCCACGGAGATACATTCAAAGTAATAAAGCCTTTTTGATTCAACTACTCAAACTGCGTCTTCAACTCCTTCAACTCACTAGCCGCTATAAGTTAAGGTGCCTTAGAAACTAGTCTCGTACCAGGTATAGGGTCAATTGTGAAGTCTATGTCTTGATGGGGTTGAATTCCTGGAAGGTCCGAGGGAAAGACATCCAAAGATTCACTAACAACAGGAATCTTCTTAATTAGAACTTCATGTCCTTCTTCTCCCAAAACAATCAGACTCGCAATTGACTCTATCTCAGCCAAAGTCGCAACCCTACAGCGAGTGGTAACACCATCTAATATATAACCTCTGAACTCAAGTGGTAGATTGTCCAGAATCTTGAAGGTCACTGTCTTATGGAAATAATGTATTTTGGCATGATATGCCACTAACCAGTCCATATCCAACAATGCATCGTACTATAAGAACTCTAATAATCGTAAGTTGAATGGCATCATATGATCCCTAATCTTAATTGTGCACCCCTCACATATCATATTCGAATAAATTCGTTTGATAGAAATTGTGCTCAAAACCAAGTAAGTGTGTGCTCTAACTAGTCTCAACCCCAAAGCATAAACCAGAATCTCTTATATAAGTGAAATAGTTGAACCAAAATCAAATAATGTATGCATGTTTCGACCAATCATTGAAACCAAACCTACAACTAGCTGTCGCGTAGCTTCCTACTCTTGCTCAGCTATGGCGTGGACTCTCCCTTGAGCAACTTGAGCGGCACTCCCCGCAAATAGTGTTGGATTGGGGCATTGGCTCTTGTAATGCCCAGCAGTCCCACTCCTATAACATATGATATGTGGCTTTTGGTAGGTCGGGGGTGGCTACACTATACTCACTGATGCACTCAACCTTGGCCATGTAGGCCCTCTGCCCTTACCTTACTGTCGTGGATGTAGTAGCCTAAATACCACACTCTGAATAGTCGAGGGTGAGAGGGCACCTGACTGAATGGTAGTCCCCGTCAGAGTATGTATTGCCTTTGAAGTTACCCTAAAAAATGCATGGTTACTTGCTAGTCCCCCAAATCTTTGCTTTTGAAGCTTCCTCTCTTACCTTTCTGATAACTGCCAAAACTGCGCTTGCTCATACTATACTGATTGGATCCCGCTTGAAACTATATATCATCCTTATCACGAATTCGAGACTCACACTAGAGTGCCAGAATGTAGGCCTATTGGAAAGTCTTTAATCCTGGTGTTGCCTCTATAGTGTGAATTTCTTTCCTTAGCCCCCAGATAAAACGTCTTATACGAGTCATCTCGAATTGAATATATTCGTAAGTCTGCTAGCTCATCGAACCTAGACGCATACTCAGCCATGGTCATTTTGCCTTGTACCAAGGCAAGGAACTCTCTGATCTTATCTGCCTTGATGGGCTCTAGGAACCATTCATCATAGAGCAAATGCTTGAACTGCGGCCAAATCATATTTGTTCCCTAAGCTCATTAAATAGATAACCACCACTTATGTGCCTTGTGTTCTAGCAAGAATGCCACTAACGGTACCATAGTCCTCTCAACAATGCCCAAAGTATTTTTCCTCTTTTCCATTTTCAATATCCAAGCTTATGCCTCAATACGATCACCCCGTATAAATGTGGTACATTATATTTCATGAACTCCTTCTGGATTTTGCCCCTCCTGCATGCCTTATTCTCTCTATCAACTATGGGTATAGCCACTGCAACTGCAACCGTAACAAAATCAGCACCCTCCTCCTCGGGATGGTTCTCATGTATAGGTGCTAAATAAGGATCAGATCATGGCAAGTGCATGTCCAACTACCCTATCATTCCTCTAGTTGTGCAGTAGTTCCAAAATATGTGCCATGTTCTTTTCTTAAAATAGGGCTAGATTAGCCAACCTCTGATCCTACGCGATGATCAAATCCTAAATGGCTTTCTAATGTGTCTCAGTCATAGCAGTCATGCGATATTCCATCCGACTCTGCCATTATTTTTCTTCTCTTTCTTGAATTTCCCTCATGGTGCACTATGGAGCAATGAAAAATGAGTTAGTCCCATAATGTAAGAAAGTATGCATAAATATCTAAACATTATAGATATTACAACACAATGCAAATTACATTATATTAATGTTTTATTTCATGTTTTCAATCCTTCCCATCCTAGGATTGGTCATTTGTGCACATTAAGTCGATTTGAACCAATGTGCCATACCATCAAGTTGTTTTACTTAAATTAGACCTTTAAACTTGAAGGCTCTATATACTTAGGTTTCACTGACCAAACGTTTCCCTAGATTCTAATCCCTATGCTCTGATACAAAATGAAATGAACCTTACCTGAACTAGGGTCAGGTCACCTAGCCCAACGATATCTAAACCTTGCCCAAATAACAGTTTGACACGACTAATTCAACCTATAGAATAACATAATAACCATATGAAATAATAAATGCGTAAGTAACAATTGAAACTAAAATTCCATAATCCATATAATCCAATTGATAAGTGTTCAAATGTCTAAGTATGTTAAATCGTTCCAAAAGCTTCCAATACTACCATAAAGATCCTAAATAGTCTAAAGTAGATAAGGAGGTTTCCAAACTACCCAAATAACCTACTTTAAGTTACAACCCAAATTACTGTTCTAAAAAAAAATAGATAATAGAAGCATGCTATTTCTCACAAAGCAAGGAAAAACTTCAAGCGGGTGCCTTTCTCTTGTCACGAGCTTGGATGCACTTGAAGAGTAAGTGGGGGTGAGCTAAAATGGACAACGAAGCTCAATAAGAGGAAAACCTCGCTCAAGCATTAAATACGTAAGTAGTACCTACTAAATTTTCAAGATCTAACATGGAGTTGAAACCAAATCTCAAACATTAAGTAGAAAGTATGTAGGCATTATTCAAATTCAAACTTAAGCATGCAGATAAGATCTAAAACATGTAGAAACATGGAAACATGGTTCATCTTCGTAAATAAGAGAAAAGTCATTCATTAATAACTTTTAAAGCAAGTTCCAAGATTCATTTAAAATATAACAGAATTCAATTCATTCATGCAATGGGTTCACCATAGATATACCATAAAAAATAATAATAATTAAAATTCATTGGCTCATTGAATGCATGCTAGGTATTGGTAGGAATTCGGTGACCGAATTCCCTTAAGTTTAATTCAATGCAAATTATTATTGGACGTAATGGGTTGTGTCCTCCAACAAGTAGCATCACAACAAAGTGAGTCCATCCTAAGTGCCACTGATACACGTCCCGCTATCACCAAGCTACACGAGTAGGAAGTCTAACTCATATATTCAAGTGACACATTTATGCATTCAATTAGAGAAGTAAAGCCCTCGGTGGCAAACTCTACAACATATTATAGGGCATTAACTATTAAGGCCCTTAGTGACACCACAAACATCCTAGGGCATTTATATATAATAACTTGCCTATTAGGCCCGCGATGCCTGTAACAACTCCTGGTATGCTCGGAGCCCGATGTAAACCTCCGCGCGACACTATACAACCATAACACATATCATAAATAAATGCTTTGATTTAAATTTAAGTAAATCTTCTATTTATTTTTCTTTAGGGTCCATTAGTGTGGGGCTCACGGGTCCCTCGTCGCCAGATGCGAGGGTCGATGGTGGGACCCGATCTTCTCCTTTGGGGACGTAGTGGTGTGCCCCGTTTAATGACAATGACTTGTTCTCAATATATATATTATTTGAATATATATTATTTTTATTTTTATTATTTGTTTTATAGATTTTAACGTCCAGGTAACCTGTCCAAGGGCCGGATCGGCTCTTGCAGACTAGGCGAATGTTTTATTTGGCCATTGGTTTGCAAATAAGGGGCCAACAACCTTTGGCATAGCTGTCCACCAAAGAGGGGGAATGATCCCCTTCTTTAGTCGCAGCTAGGGGGATGGAGGGGGTACTTCAGCGCCAACAAGCACTGAGCACCTATCCCAACCAAGGCTGCCCAAGGGAGCCACCGCGCCTCTGCCAGTCTTTATTTGGCGTGCCGGTTAGGGTGGGGGTGGTCACGACACCCCTCTTCGCTTCCTCCTTCACATTGATGGTGGGGGTAGCCTGGTGGTGCCCCCACTCTCCCGGCGGCGAAGGTAGAGGATTCGGCGGCGAAGGTGACACTGAGCCCTCCGCCGGCCATTTCAACCACCGCTCACCTTGTCGACGCCAGAAACAACCAAAAAATATGGTTTTGCACCATTCTTTTGTCAATCTCAAGTTTGTTATTCATCTAATACAAGATTAAGAGGATGAGGAAGATATGTGTACCTTCAATTGGGGTTCTCATTGAGTTAGCTCTCAAACATAATTAGATCTCCCTTTCTCTCAACATGATTGAGTTTTCAAACAAAAGGGGGCTAGGGTTTACAATTTGATTTAAATAGTGGGACCAATTTAGTGTACATTTATTAAATTACTTATTTGCCCTTATAACAAAACTTTTGGGTTTTAGGTTGTCACAACATCCCTAATTTTAAAGAACTTTCGACCCCGAAAGTAAAATAAAGTCATACCTCATGGTTCTGAAAGGAATGGAAAGTTCTCCATCATATAGTCCTATTGCTCCCAAGTCAACTCTTGTTATCCATGGAATTGCCACCGGACTTGCACCAACGGGATTTTTTTTTTTTGAAGTTTATGCACTTTCTTATCCATGATTTGAATCAGCTGCTCATCGTAGGATACGTCCTCCCTAAAATCAACTTGTCCCCAATCAATCATCGGTGCATGTTTGTTATGTGTCATTCTCAACATAGAAATATGAAAGACATCATGAACTCCAGCTAACTACGATGGGAACTCGAGGCAGAAGGCTACCGGGCCTATTCGTTTCTTGATCTTGAATGGTCTGTTGAATCTGGGAGATAACTTTCCCTTCAATCCAAATCAGTAATGCCTTTTCATTGGTGACACTTTCAATAGTACAAATTCTTTTTCCTTAAACATAACTTCTTGATGGTCCTCGTTAGTACACTTCTTCTGACGACTTTGGGTGGTCTCTAATCGTTACCTAATCAATCTTATCCTCTCGATTCATGCACAGTTTTTAGGTCGATTAACACTGCGTCTCTGATCTCGGTCCAACATATTGGAGATTTACACAGTCTCCCATAAAGTGGCTCAAACGGTGCCATGGTAATACTTGCTTGAAAACTATTATTGTATGTAAACTCGCACAATGGAATATACTTCTCCCAATTAACGTAAAATATCCAGCGCACAAGCACGGAGCATATCCTCAAGTGTCTGAATCAATCTCTCAGTCTGCCCATCTGTCTGAGGGTCAAATGTCGTACTGAGATTGAACTGAGTCCCCATTTGGTGCTGAAACTCACTCTAAAATTGAGAGGTAAATCTCGGATCGTAATCCGATACAATAGAAATTTGGACTCCATATAATCTGAAGATCTCGTCTACTTATATGCCTCCCAACCTGTATGCAGAATACTCCATAGAAATAGGGACGAAGTGAGCTGACTTAGTCACCCGATCTACGACCACCCAAACTGCATCATGCCCTTTTTGAGTCATCGGTAGCCCCTAAACAAAGTCTATCATAATGTGTTCCCACTTCCACTACGGAATAAGTCAAGGTTGCAACAATCGTCCTAGTTTTCGAAGATCTACTTTTACTTACTAACAAATCTCACAGTCCTGAATGTAGGTAGCGGTGTCTACCTTTATCCCTAGCCACCAATATATCCTTCATATGTCCAGATACTTCTTGTTACCCTCGGAGCAACGCGAATCGTGATATGTGTGCCTCTCGGAGTAAATCATCTCTCAACTGTCTATAAGATGGTATCCACAATCTAACTCAAAATCTCAATGCTCCATCAACTGAAAGTCTTCGATCCATGTCATTAGTGCTATCCGTTAGTGACATGTATTTCCCGTACTCTGAATCGACTCTCTCACAATCAACCACTCTAAACATAGCCACCAGCTCTGCTTTCTTCTAACATGGAGTTGAAACCATATCTCAAACATTAAGTAGAAAGCATGTAGGCATTATTCAAATTCAAACTTAAGCATGTAGATAAGATCTAAAAGATATAGAAACGTGGAAGCATTGTTCATCTTCGTAAACAAGAGAAAATTCATTCATTTATTACTTTCAAAGCAAGTTCTAAGATTCATTTCAAACATAACGGAGTTCAAATCATTCATGCAAGGGGTTCACTAGAGAAATACCAAAAAAGATAATAATAATTATTAGTCATTGGTTCATTCAATGCATGCTAGATATTGGTAGGAATCCAGTGACCGAATCCCTCACGTTTGATTTAATGCAAATCATTATTGGACACAATAGTTGTTGCGTCCTCCAACTAGTAGCATCACAAAAAGTGAGTTCATCCAAAGCCGCTATCAATATACATCCCGCTATCACCAAGTTACACAAGTAGGAACTCCAACTCATATACTCATGTGACACATTTATGCATTCAATTAGACAAGTAAAGCACTCGGTAGCACCACAAATATCCTAGGGGTTTTATATATGCTAACTTGCTAATTAGGCCCTTGATGGGGACTCCGCAAACATCATGGGGGCAATGAATAACCTAAATGGGGAAACAAATACATTCACATACCATAGATCTCAGGAGATTCAAACCAATACCCCAATGCAACCCTTAACCCAAATCTTTCATTCAAATCATGATACTTAATTATATAATATGAAGTCATACTTAATGCATGAGCGAAGCTCCCAAATTACCTTGACTCGCCGCGACACCTATAAGAACTCCTGGTATGCCCGGAGCCCGATGTGAACCTTCGTGCGACATTCTACAGCCATAACAAATCTCAAAAATAAATGCTTTGATTAAAAGTTAAGTAAATCTTCCATTTATTTGTCTTTGGGATCCACTAGTGTAGGTCTCGCAAGTCCCTTATCGCTCGATGCAAGGGTCGAGTGCTGAGACCCAATCACTACCTTCGGGCACGCAGTAGTGCGCCCCGTTTAATGACAAGGACTTATTTTCAATATATATAAATTACTTATATTTAAATTAGTTTTATTTTAATTTTATTTTATATTTATTTTTTTATTATTTTTTTTATAGATTTTAAGGTTTAGGGGCCGAAATGGCCCCTATTGATTGGTCCAAGGGCCAGTCACCCCTTTTTGACCGGTCGAAGGGTCAGTTCGGCCCATGCAGGCTGAGCTAAGGGTCTATTTGGCCCCTGGTTCCCAAACTAAGGGCCAACATCCCCTGGCACGGCTGTTCACCAAGGAGGGGGGACGATCCCCCTCCCTAGCTGCCGTTGGGAGGATGGGGTGCTGCTCCAGCGCCGACCGACGCTGGGCACCTACCCTGCCAAGGGCTAGCCTGGGGCGGCACGACGCCCCTGCCCACCTTTAGTTGGCATGCTCGTGGGGGTGGGGGTGGTCATGACACCCCCTTTCCCTTCCTCCTTCGCATTAATGGTAGGGGTAGCCTGGTGGCGCCCCCTCTCTCGGAGGTGGCGGCAACACTAAGGCTATCGTCGGCCGCTTCGACCATCCTTCACCCTGTCGACGCCACAAACCTCCAAAAAATATGGTTTTCACCATTGCTTTGTCAATCTCAATTTTGATATTCATCTAATACAAGATTAAAAGATGGGGAAGATGAGTATACCTTTAATTGGGGTTTTCATTGAGTTAGGTCTCAAACAGAATTCGATCTCCCTTTCTCTCCACGTGATTGAATTTTCAAATAAAAAAGAGCTAGGGTTTACAATTTGATTTATATAGTGAGACCAATTTAGTGTACATTTGTGAAATTACTAATTTGCTCTTAGGGCAGGTCTTTTGGGTTTTGGAACATCTTAAATACCTCCGAGAAAGGGATTTGCGCTTGATAATGATACACTCGAAATTTATTGATGTAACATCCGAGAATTTTATAAAATTGATGAGGTGACTAGTTAAGTATTTTAGGATTTAAATTTGAGATTTAGGTAGCTGAGGTGGGACCTACGTGTTACGCACTGGAGATCATAAGGTTTAAATATTATTTTTATGTAATGCGTGCCTATTGGATGTAATATACACTATTTTGACATAAAATACGGTCTAGTGGAGTGTATACGCGATGTCTGTAAGTTTCAGAGCGCGTTGAGAATATTTCTCATTTTTTGAGAAAATTGCGATATTTTTTGAAATTTTAATTGGACCTAAATTGAAGAGATAACCATGAAATTAAATAAAATAAATAAAAAATTGGTGGGCGCTTGGTGACATGCGTGGGGTGTACAATATTGTGCACGCCCGAGGGTGGTCGTTGATGCACGTGGCGAATTTAATGCCGTAAAAATACATTAGTGTATATATATTTATATATATAATATAGTTTATATATATAAATCAATCCTGTAGTTTAATTCAAATAAAAAATTTACATTTGATTCGCCTCAAGATACGCGTACAATGATCATCAAGGAGGTAAATGGTTGAACATTGTTGTTAAAGAAATGTGTTCATGCCTCGAGTTGTGTGTCTTTCCATCTCAAGGAAAGTCAAGTAGTGCATGGATGTGATTGAGTGCTTAATTCAAACCATTTGATCTACCTCAAGATATGCGATACGTATCCTCGAGGAATTTAATACAATTGATCTTATGAAATTCTGTTAAAAATGGTGATTATCTTGTTAATAGCCACAAGGTCGACCTTGAGCTACGCATTACATATCTCAATAAAGATCAAATTATATAATGAAAATGGAACCATTAGATTTGTCTCAAGATTTATACGATGTGAATCTCGAGAAGATCTTAATACATATATATATATATATATCTCCAAATCAACGTAACCTCCTCACCCATTCTCGTTTCACATACACAAAAGGTTCGGATTTAATTGAGAGAGAGTCGAAACTGAGGCAAGGAAAAGGAGAGATCAAACGAGGGATCGATATTGAGGGTTATGGTGAGTTGTTGATTGTTGTTAATTGTTGGTGTTGTTGTTCATTGTCATTAGTGTTGGTTGTTAAGATGAGTTGGGATAAATGTATGGTTTATCTGGATAGGACGATTATAGGGAAATCGTATCCCCTACCCCAAACGTGATTAGGGGTTGGTCTTGACCCAACCCCAGTGGAAAAGATTTTTAAAAAAGAACGGTTGTTGTATAATTTGTAGAGAACTTGATAAGGAAGATGATGGGCTTTGATCCCCTGACCGGACCGAACAGGGTATGGTTCAATGGTCAAACCCCAATTAAAACAAAAGAAAAGAAATTGCTGAAAATTCATAAAAATCCAAAAAATAAGAAAAAAATAAAAAAAAATTATATTTTTGAACAAATAAATAGAAATGAGGATCTCAGAAGTTTTTCGGGGATTAATACTGGGGGTCTTCCTCGCGTCACGTGATACGATACCCAAAAATAATCAAAATTTGGAAAATTGTTTAAAAGCCTAGTCAAAGGTAATTTTTGATTTCGAACAACAATTTGTAGTCAAAATTGAGATCCGAACATCCGATGAGGTTTTAGGACTTGAAAATACCAAAATAACTCGTAAATTGGTCGAAAACTTTAGATATTCAGTAAGAAAATTTATCAGGATTTCTCAATGGTTTTAGGTAACTTTGAGGATCCAAGAACTACTCATAATGAAGCTCGGCGAATATGTTCAAAGTACGTAAAAGCCGAGGAAATGTTATGTGAGGCTTTGTAACCAATTTTTAGTTGGTCTGGTGGTAAGTAAACCCTAAAGTGATCTTTACTATTTAAGGAATTCATCTTCGTACCTGTAATTGTATCATAGTCTACATTGCATTTTATCATTCTTAGTCATTCATACATAGAGTGAGTGAGGGGGATAAGCTTATGGTTTGATTGAAACTAGGTTTCAGGCTTGCATCTACGCCATCTAGTGAGACTAGCGGAGTCTAATGCTGAAAAGTTATGTATGCATTTCATGATCTCTTAATAATATCTCTATATTATTTTTTGGAAGTCGACATATGATTATAGTATGAGACATAAACATAATGGATTGCATGTCATGTTGACGCATATATCTTATTGTTTATTTGGAAATGCGATTATATGCCTCTATGTACGAGACTAACAATTGCAGGAGTATAGATTAATGTAGTAATTTACTTGCCCGACATCTTCGAGTTGTTTTTTATGGTGTCAAATTCTAAATGAAGACAAAGGATGAATGGATAAGACTTAAAGATTGTGGTGATTATTTTCAATTTAAATTACATTCTTGTTTTAAATTGTTATATATATATATATATCATTTTGGCACTTTTTGGGTGAGTATAGGACATGAAGTTTCGTCAAATGGTTATGAGGGTCTCCTAAGTTAATTTAAAATGAAATGAAAAGGTTTATGTTTCAGTTTTGATCTATTAGGGATTGTTAAGTTGTAATTAAGCTTTCAAAGACTCTAAGTTAGTTTTAAATTTGATTTTGATATATATTATGAACTACGGGAAGTTGTGAATCTTTCTAGGCCTCTTCCCAATTTTGCTGTCTATTAAGTGAATTTCCTGGCAGACCACTTTTAGATGAGGTGATACCAAGATTTTTATAAATTACTGATATGATTTTTAATTTGCTCTAATTAAATAATTCATGAATTGAGTTTCATTATGAATATAAATTTAGTTTGGAGCTTTACTAAAGATTGAAATAATTTTTATTTTGAGTTCAAAGTTGAATGAATGGATTAGCCTGACTAGATTATCATGGATTAAGTTAATCTAGGTCGGTCGGTCGGTCGTCTTAATGATGAGTGGGTTGACAATTGAAACCACATATTTTAGGAAAATTACAAAGAGTTGGAGCTATATTATAAATGCATGTTTTCATCCTAGCAAGCAACACTTTGAAGTGAAGTACCCTAAAGCTGCTCTACTTTACCATATAATTATGAAGAAGGGTTATATCAATGTTTATATCGATGTTGGGAATATCTTACATGATTCTATGAAGTTTGCAATGCAAACCAATAAGAACAAAGGACTAGCATTCCTAATTTTAATCACTCAATCATGTAAGCAATCAGTAGTGGGATTCAAAACTTAATTCGATGTATTGCCCAAGAAGAAAATAAATGATGCGAGAGTAAAAAGAATGAAGAAGGTGGTAGGATACAATAACTCAAATGATGAAAGAGAATCATTTAATGTGATAAACGCGAGAGAAGCAAGAAGGCAGTGCATCACTGAAAATATAAGGAAGATAAAAGAAGACGCACAGAAAGCAGCAAGATTAATTGTTAGAGTGAATGTACTTAGTGTTGATATGAGTTTGGCTCCATCTTCATCACATCTTAGAATGGGATGATTTTTCCATACCATATTTTCTTCACTTATGTATAGCCAAATGAAAATTTACCGAAATGAAGAGATGATAGCAGCAAACGAGATGACTTTACAGCGTTATCATTTTACGACTAAGAGAAGGTATGATACTCGTTTGCAAGATTTGAGAAGAAGCATCGACGTTCCATCTTTGTAGTTGCAATTTTTGACTCAGACTTATAACCGAACTGATAGTTATGTTTCACAACCTTCTGCAGGAATGGATAAAGATGATGAAGACAACGATGAATTTACTTCTAGACATTACTATGTGTAGTTTATTTTTTCTTGTATGAAGTCAATAAATGAATGATTAAATGTATTGCTCTTGATTAAATTTTTGTTTATGAATGAAATATGTTCTTTTTGCATTCCATTCATTTGAAGTTTGTAGAATTCAGTATTTGTCTATTTAATTATATTTTTATTAATACACATCGAATCGTTTATGTTTCAGGAGGTATATTTATTTTGTTGAAACTCAACTTAATTTTAAGACCTTGAGGAAAAGGTTTAGAATGATCTTAGGGGTATTTTAGGTGAAGTATGACAATGGTAACAAATAAAGCAAGGAAAGAAATGAAAAGTAGAAGATAAGTTCAAGAATTGATGCAAAGTTCCAAAAACTTTTAAACCGATATTCAACTGAGTTGATAAAGTTTTTTTTAATTTTTTCGAATTGAAGAAAGCATGAATTTCATTCTACTTTATTTTTAGTTAGGTAAAGAATGATAATGAAAATAAATATACAATAGATTTTGAATGGAAGTGATATTTTTATTAGCTAAATGAATAATATGATAGAAGAAATCAATTTGTATACCCTTTTTATTAACTTTACTAGTTAATGTATGCACCAGAATGATTGTCATGTGTTAGTCATGAGAATGGGCAAAAGATTGAAATTATAGTGTAAGATGAACAAGACGGATTTCTAAGAATTTTGTGATATAAAGCCTATTAATTAATTAGTTTTATAGTATATATATAGAAAATTATTATGCCACAATTAAAAGAAGAAATGGTTTGGAAGCCCATGAATTTAATAAGTTAGAATGGATACTTTCTTCAACTTAAGTGAATAGTGAGAAGTGCTAACAAGAGTTTAGAACTATATAAAGAATCCTATAGATTCCATAGGAACTGGAGTAGGGAATCTATAGTTGGAAAAATGTGAGAATGTTCATAGGAAATGGAGCAGTGACTCAAAAGTCAAATGAAAAAAAATAAAAATAATAAAGAAAGAGAAAAAATAATTAGGATGAAGTAGAAAAAAATGATAAATGAAAATATGGATATTCTTAAACTTTTCAAAGAAAAGATTTAACTCGAGTGCTTGAAACTAGAGTTGAGTGAAGTATTTCTTTGTCTACCACGTTTTAAACGATATATTCATTGGTATCTTGGTGAAATTCCTATTGATTTTGATTGTGGTGCTATTATAAAGTATTTTCTAAAATTAAGATTAATTATTGGTTTTTGTGCTTTGAGATTCTATATTAGTCATCGTAAGCTTGATGTTTCTCAGTGAAGATTGAGAAAACCTATATTTTGTACTAACTTTGGTAATAAACTTTAAGTTCTAAAGGGTCTTGCATTGGGTGGTTAAGTTATCATTAAAGGGATGTTTCATTTTTTCTAAATCATTATATTCTATCATAACTTACATTTACTTTTAGGTAATATAATTTAATTTGAAGATCACTTCTATTTAAAATTTCTATTATTTAAAGTTAAGATGAATTAGATTAAAATTATTTTATAAAGAATGAAAAGAGAATATGATTGAGAGTATTCCTTTACTCGGGAAATCAAAGTGATGATTTTGGTGGTATTTGACAAGTCAATGATTAGACATGTTTTATAATGTAATTTAGGTTGATTTTAGATATAAATGATAATATTACACTAGGTATTATCTTGTTTTTGTGATTTCAGGATTTAACTAGGAAAAAAGAAAAAAAATGAAGAAAAAAGGAAAAACAGCAAAACAGTCAACTTGAGAAGAGGTCCAACGATTTCTCAGCAATACAAGATTACATAAGAAATCGCCACATAAATCGGCAACAGAGAAGAGTAAGCAAATCACCAGTGAATTGGGAAATACACCAAGAGTCGCAAGATGAATTGGTGGAGTACGAAGAGCTAGATTCATTTATTAACTTAGCGATTTGTGTACAAAGTAGAATCACTGACAAATCACTGAGGTTGGTGATGAGGTTTTTAGATAAGAACAAGGAATTTGAGTTTATCTATGATATGTATACTCATGGAAACTATAAATAAGATCTTAGGGCTTTGAAATTGCTCTCTCTCTCTCTCTCTCTCTCTCTCTGAGTTCTCTATTAGTTATTATTAGTTTAAAGTTTTTAGGTTTTATCTTATTGTTCATTACTTTGGGAAACTCTTTGGAGATTCAATAAATTTATTTTACATTAATGTCTTTAATTTATTTATTTATTGCAATGTTTACTATTAATATGAATGAGTAGTTTATTATTCTAAACAATACTTTGGACATGATTGTAACCATTTATTAATTTAGTCATAATATGGAATTTATGTGCTTAATGCTTTAAACCATCACACACGTCAATCACGGATTTAATAAGTCTTTTGTGCATTACAACTAATGATTCTTTGTATTGAGTGCATAGTGGCCAATATGTTTCTTAATATAGGGTATTTAGATCTATGTCTATGATTATTGACAAAAATTATAGAAGTAGTAACTGAGATTAATCTATTGCACAATATTACTCGAGTGGATGTTCTAGGTGATTGTGTTCTAAGTTATTTATTAAATAGCATAATTATGGTTTTTATTTGATTTACATTAGGTATGACTTTTATTGAGTGTTAATGCTACGTATTTCTATTTTATAGCGTTTTATCCAATAAGTATATTTACAATGATAAGGATATGGCTTATTTCCATTCAATATAAGAAAGTCTATAGTTTGCTAAAGGCTATCAACCTATTGTGATTAAAGTTTAATGATTTACGATCATTATATAAATATGATGATTGATTATTACTATGCTTTAATGAAAATGTCTGGATATGACAGTTTACAAATCATTGTCTAAAATGTATTATTTAGATTCTTAATTTATATTGAGTTATTGATTTACTTGTTTGAATTGCATTAGATTAATTTATTGAATTCAAATTGTTTATAGTTTAATTATTTTAATTAATAGATTGTTTTGTTTTTAGATTGATAGTGTTTACTTCCTATTTTCATTAAACTAGTTAAATTAAAGCACATTAAACCTAGTAAAACTTTAGGGTAGCCTTAATTCTTAAGAAATTTGTAAAATCCCTGTGGAGATGATATCTCATTTACCACTACTATAAATGATAGAAAAATATGGGAAACTATTGTACATGCTCGACACAAGTCATTGATCTGTGATTGCAATGATTACCATGATTTGTATGGTTTTAATGATGATGAATTAGAAGTCTACTTATCTTAAGGATCAATGGATCTTATGGTATGAGTATTATGCAAAGTTATGAATTGATTAGAATGTTTTAGAAGTGCGATGATTAGAGTTTGTGTTTGATTCTATGCATAATGCAATGAATATCTTGATTAAATGGTACCATGGCCATTCGAGCTTTTAAGTCGAATATGAACAACACGACTGTAAAATATATAATATTGATAGATAGTTGTTAATTAGGGCGACATAGATAGTAAACTTAAGTATTTATGAGTCTAAGGATTTGATACTTAATGCTATTTGAGATTTAAGTTATTCACACCGATAGGTGGAGTTCTAGTTTGCACATTATTATATTTTTCACCACGACAGTGGGTTGAAGTGAATATTACAGAAATCTATCTATTCTAATTGTGCATTGCACACACATAAGAAAAATGAAGGAAGTTTGAGATGGGAAGCATAGTAATTCACTACCTAGGTGAAGTTGTGAACTTAGAGTTTTCTCAATATAAGAATACAACTTAATTTACATTGTTTTTATATATTAGAGTAGTTTAGTTTAAATCCAACAAAAAGATACCTTCTTAACAATATAATGAACTTGACAAAGTAACTGTGTACATATACACCTCTAGAGGAACGATATTCGTAATCGAACTTTGTTCATCACATTATTGCTACAATTGAATTATTATACTTGCGATTACGATCAAGTTTTTAGCACCGCTGCGGAGGTAAGGTAGCCACAATTAGTTTAGTTTACTAAGTTGTTAGGAGTTTTAAATTTTCTATAATTTTGTTATTTTTTAGTATAAATATTATTGTCCATAATGCACTTGATCTAATTTCTTTTGTCTTTGGTGTCTCAGGAATGTAAAGAATGTATGGCTATCATGTTAATGAATCAAACAGTGAGATCTTTGATAAGATCTCTACATTGGTTAATCAAAGTGAAGCTGTTCGAGACAATACTACATACAAAGAACAACCAATTGCAATTGGTAAGGCATGGACGAGACATCAACAATCATATTATAACCCGTATGAATTTACGAGATTTATGGGAAGTAAAGAGCATTGCAACTACATGCAAGGAAAAGATTAATGGCATAATTATCAAAGCTTTTACAACCCTCATATTCAAAATGTCTATAAATAATCATGGAGTTCTCAGGACAACTGGCAATCACAACAAGATCAATAGATGGATAAACAATCATCTCTTATGTCTTTAGAGCAAATGATAAGAAAAATGGCTGAGCAGGGCGAGAATAATCTCAATAAGTATAAGAAACGATTACAGATTTTTGTGCAATCATTGAATATAAAGGAGGAAGAAGATGATCAAGCGTTATTGAATTTAAAAAAGAACTTAGAAGCGATTGCAACATTCATAAATTCAAGACAAGAGGTTGTGGTTGAGTCTAAGGAGAAACCAAGGAGAGGACATGTTACTAAGCGAGGAAACAGGTCATGAAGCATATGAAAAAATATAGAAACACAATGAGTAGGATTGCAACATCGTTGATGTTTCAGGGCCAGATGATTTACTTTGCCATGTTAGAGATGAGAGACATATTGAGGATATTAAGCAACATGATAGTGTTGTTGGTCTAGAGAAGTTTGAGACAATAATAAAAGATAAAAGCAGTGAAAGCTTGAGATCACATAATACTAAGTTTGAGCAACGGACAATCAATTTTGTTGTATCAACGAAATCATTTTCAACAAGAACTACAAGATCAATAAAATGGTGAGAAAATTGAGATTTATGCGATGATATATCAGAAGATTTTAACGATCCCTTTTATTGAAGCATGGAAAGGCGTGCTAAATTACACAAAGTTTATGAAGGATAGGGCAACATGCCAGAAAAGGATTAGAGGATATGAGGAAATTCGTGAGGATACATCATTAAAATAACCTTGGTGCATCACGGTGCTAATTAGAGAGCCGTGATGCATATGTGGAGCTAAGGACGTTAAACGAAATGCTAATGGGAGACAGTCTAGGGGGTTTTAATTTCAGTTTTTAAATTTTAATTATTTAATTTTTATTAGATAGAACAGTCTAACCATTTTAGTAAGTATTTTTTTACTTTTAGAAATTTTAAGCTAAATGTGTAAGAAAAAATCATTTGCTAAGATAATTTTCATCGGAATAGAGGAGTCTCAACATACTCGGCAAAAAGAGCATAAGCGAGCAAAGTAGTTAGAGTGGTAAAGGTCAGGTAAACCGACAAATCATGGGTAAGCTTTTATGATATTTTTATATATACAGGGTAATTCACGTTGTCCCGACGTCTTGTGTAGTAATATACAACGCCGAGATAGTGCCAATAGGTAGTTAAATGAAAAATTGAAATATTATTTAGAATGACTAGTTGACACCGTATATACTAACACACGGCATCGTGAGCCAATCCAGACGGCACCAGGATAGCACCGACCTGAGAGCCTTTCATGCTCACAGTGGAGTCGACGTTGTGCCCACGCTGTGGTGGTATCGTGCCATATAAGGGATTACGTTGATGTTGAAGAGTGTTTTTAAAAACTTTCCAAACCAAAACTTACACAATTGCAACCTATCCCAATTACCACTAACCGAGCATACATCCCTTTAAAACCCTAGTTTGAGCAATTTTAAGTGAGCAAAGAGTGTTCTTAATGATCAAGAGTGAAAACAGAAGTCACCTGGTAGATTTGCACAAAAAAGGAAAGCTAAGACATCGATTTTGAGAAATGAGTCAAAAGGGCAATAGGGTAGGGATTAGTGAGCAAAGTGAGAGGGCTTTGTTTAATAGAGGCTTCGAGAATTAATCTACATTGAAAAGTAGTCCGGCATTCAAGTAAACTTTCAATTTCAGTAGTTATATCTTAAGATTTTTGATTTTGAAATGAAATTAAATGGATTGTGAAAATTTAGCTTTTTGGATAGGAATTTGAAGTTTTGTGTGTTTAGAGCTTAATGTGGATTATAGTATGTTCTTTTAAATTAATTGGCATGTGAATGACCCTTGTGAATGAAAAATTTGATTATAGGTGATTTGAAGACCCATGTTGATTTGTTGTGATTGTTGTGAAGTTTTTGAGAGCATGACAAAAACAAGAGGTCAAGCAAGTCAAGTTAGTGAAGTTAAGGCCAATGACAATGAAGATCAACTTTGGGAACTCAAAAGGAGGATGCCTCGAGGCCATTTGAATCAAAGTTATATATTAGTGCGGAGGCAAAAAAGAGATATGAACTATATAAAATAGAGATTTCATATGCGAGAAAGGCATAAACCTCCCCGACCAAGAATGACAATAAAGTAAACAATTTTATCAGGCAATGGGATGGGAACTATTGACACATGACTATAAGAATAATAGAGTTTGTGTAGTGCGTGAAATGATTTTAGATTTTTATGCCAATGCCAAGTTTACAAAGAAAGAAGATCCAGTAAGGGTGAGAGTAGTAAATGTCCCATATGATACGATGCGACATCCTTGCAATACATCTTCTGAGGTGCTTGCCTTGGAAACTGTGGACTTGCTTGTCCAAGAGACCTTTCTTGTGAAAGGCGATAATATGAAAATGGTGTTAGATAATAATCTCGACACCAATTTTTTGCAAAAGCAATACTTCATCCTCGATACTAAGATCGAGGAGCTGATCTCTGAGTTGGACTCTGCTCCACTCCATTTTCCCACCCTAGCATATTTTGACCTACCTACTTTGAACTCTACACTTTTCCCCTCTATGGAGCTCGCCCCCATGCTGGAGCTCAAACCACTGCCTAGTCATCTTAAATATGTATTTTTAGGTGTGAATGAGACTTTACCTCTGATTATCTCAATTAAACTCACATTACCATAGGAATAAAAGCTCATACATGTGCTTCAAGAGTTCAAATAAGCATTAGGGTGGACGATTGCTGACATCAAAGGCATTAGCCTTTCCACATGTATGCATCAGATACATATGGAAGAAGGGTCTAAACCTTCACGAGAATTGCAGCGGCGACTGAACCCTATATGATGGAAGTTGTTAAAAAGGAGATTATGAAGCTCCTTAATGCTGGGATGATCTACCCGATCTTCGATAGCAAGTGAGTCCGTCCCGTTTAGGTGGTTCCCATAGAAAATAGGGATCACAGTGGTCACCAACTCACGAGGTGAGTTAGTCCCAGCTCGCATCCAAAACAGATGGCGGGTTTGCATCAATTACAGGAAGCTTAATGCTTCTACACGAAAAAACCACTTCCCTTTACCTTTCATTGATCAGATGTTAGAGTGTTTAGCAGGCAGGTCTCATTACTGCTTCTTGGATGGATACTCTGGTTTTCACCATATTCATATAACACCTTAGGATTAGGAGAAAACCACATTCACCTGTCCTTTCGGTACCTTTGCTTACCAGCGCATGCCCTTTGGGTTGTGCAATGCACTTGCTAATTTTCAGAGGTGTATGATGAGCATTTTCTCTGACTTCGTTGAGCACTTCATCGAAGTATTCATGGATGATTTCACTGTTTACGATGATTCATTCGATCTTTTCCTTAGTCACCTGACTATGGTTCTTCACCGATGTATCGAGAAAAACTTGATCCTCAATTATGAGCAATGCCACTTCATGGTGGATCAAGGTCTTATCTTGGGTCACATCATGTCTACTAGAGGTGTGGAGGTAAACCTGGCAAAAATTGGAGTAATTCAAAAATTGCCTTACCCCATGATTGTGCGAGAAATCTGATCATTCCTTGGCCATGCCGGTTTCTATCGGCGATTCATTAAGGATTTCTCCAAAATTGCACAACCACTATTTCGCCTTCTTTAGAAGGGCATGCCTTTCGATCTTGATAAGGCATGTAGGAATGCATTTGATGCACTCAAAGACTCTCCCATATCTACTCTTGTGATTCGAGCTCCAAACTGGGAGCTACCTTTTGAGATCATGTGCTATGCTAGTAACCACGCTGTGGATGTTGTGTTTGGGCAACGAGTTAGGTGTGCTTCACATGTCATATACTACGCCTCCCGGACTCTTGATCTTGCTCAAGTGAGTTACACCACTAATGAGAAGGAGTTTCTAGCTGCTGTCTTCGCTTTGGAGAAATTTTGGCCTTATCTCTTTGGTACTAAGGTGGTCATCTATTTTGACCATGTGGCCCTAAAGTACCTAATGGTCAAAAAGGAAGCTAAACCTCATCTCATTCGATGGATACTCTAGTTATAAGAGTTTGATATCGAGATTAAAGAAAAAAGTGGTGTTGAAAATCTTGTTGTTGACAATCTTAACTGCATCGAGAATGGTGAAGCACATGTCCCGCTTCGAGATGATTTCCTTGATGAACATCTTTTAGCCGTCTTTGAGGTGGAACTCCCTTGGTTTGCAGATTTCGTTAATTACCTCGTTACACGAGAGTATTCGCCTCATTTTACACGAGCCCAAAAGGATAAGATCGGGAGCGACTCTAAACATAATGTTTGGGATGACCCTTACTTATGGGAGTTTTGCTCATACCAAGTAATCTGTTGATGTGTCTCCCAGACTGGGATAGAATTTATCTGGGCATTATTTCACTCATACGCCCGCGATGTCCATTTTGGTCTACGTAAGACAGCTATGAAGGTCTTGGAGAGTGGTTTCTATTGGCCCACCATTTTTATGACTCCTATCTATATGTTAAGACATGTGTCAGATGTCAATCAATCGGTACCTTGAGTCACCGGGATCAAATGCCACTGACCTTGATCCAATTTTGTGAAACTTTTTATGTTTGGGGGATCGACTTCATGGGGCTATTTCCACCGTCACATGGTTTTCTCTATATCTTACTGGCGGTGGATTACGTGTCCAAATAGGTGGAAGTTAAAGACACTCACACTAATGATTCATCAGTTGTATGCAATTTCTTGAAATCACGAATCTTTTCTACTTTTGGAGCTCCATGTGCTTTGATTAGTGATTGAGGTACCCATTTCTGCAATCGCATGGTTGAAAATCTCTTGTGCAAGTACAATCTTACGCACTATACGTCTACGGCCTACCATCCTCAGACGAGTTGCCAAGCGGAGGTGTCAAAAAGATAGATTAAATCCATTTTGGAGAAGACCGTAAACCCGTCACGAAAGGATTGGAGCATGCGCCTTGATGATGCAGTAAGGACTTATCGAATGGCGTATAAAACGCCAATCAAAATGTCACTGTATCACTTAGTCTTGACAAATCGTGCCACTTGCCAGTCAAGTTGGAGCATAAATCATTATGGGATATCAAACAGCTCAACATGGAACTCGATACAGCCGGTAAAGAGAGAAAGTTGGAACTCCTATAATTGGAGGAGATCCAGAACGATGCCTACGAGTCCGCTCGAATCTACAAAGATAAAACCAAGGTGTTCCATGATCACAACTTCTCTCGTAAGACTTTTGTAGTCGGCTAAAAGGACTTGCTTTATAATTTTAGATTAACTCTCCACCCATGGAAGTTGAGGTCACGATGGCTTGGACCTTTTGTTGTTATTGACGTTTTTTGACATGGTGCAGTTGAGATTAGGAGCACAAATATAAGGAAAGTTTTCAAGGTGAATGGGCACCGACTGAAGCCATTTTACGAGAACTTCCCACCGCACAAGATCGAGAGTGAGACTTTAGCAGTTGTACAGTACTTTGACTTAGAGAGAGTTAGACTGAGTCGAGCCAATGACATTAAAAAAGGTGCTCTTGGGAGGCACCTCGAGCTTTTATCCATTTTCTTTTTTTATTTTTATTTTAGTTTTTTTGTGGTATTCTTATCATTGTCTCTTTTGTGACATTTTATAGTTGTTGCGACCTCTGCATAGTGCACCAAATTTTGAGAGCCCGATATCACTCTTGCGGCTCATCACATGTTCTTTACCCACGGTTAGTCACACTAAGATTTGGTAAGGTTACTCGTCTTTATTTTGTTTACTTCTTGTTCATAGATTTAGAGTAAGTGTCAGTCTTCTACATGATCTTGTATCATTTCCTTGCTTCTATATTTATCATGTACTTTCACCATCTTGTTTGTTTCCATGTGCACCTCTTGACTTGTTTTGAACCTTGAGGACAAGGTTCAGAATAAGTTTGGGGGTACTTTAGGATTTGTGGATTGAGTTGGATGGATTTCTTTAAGAAAGACCGCATGTGAGATCGTTTAAATTTTTTCAATTATATGCGGCTATATGTGGTTGTTGGACGATATTGGTTGTGTTTGGTATCACTTATTCATTCATTTCTTCCATTTCTTTTCCCTCCATATTTCCCTTTCTCATTTCATTAGGAGTTGATACATTTTCGTGCATGTATTTCATATAGTTTTCATTTTTATATTGTTTAGAGTCGCCCGACATTTTGTTCCATGCCTTTGGTTGTATATGAGTACACTATGGTTGCCCTTTTGACTTGAAACTCATGAGAAATTAGGAGAAACACTCACTCGAGCAAGCAACCCAACATTATTATGATTTCATGATTAGGGACTTAGTATGTTGGTTGAGCCTTACGCTAGATACCAAAGGGGGCAGACGGTCAGAATTATGCAAGTCAGATTTCTAGGGTGTTAGAACGAGGATGTAACCCACTCGAGGCTAAATTCCTATGACTTGAACACTTTTGGGGAAATGATTTAGGTCATTTTTGAATTTAAACCTCTAGCCTTAAACCTACCTATCATTTTACCACTAGTTAGTCCATTTGAGCGAAAGTAAACCTGATTTTCTTGATTGCCTATCATTAAACCCTTAGCCATTAGCCTTATATCCTTTTATATAGTTGGAAACTAGACTTAGACTTTGAATCCTTCGAAAGAGACATGTGGAGAAAAAAACTAGAGGAAAATTGTTTACATGCCCAAATTAAGGGGAAATTCATGATTAGATATTCCCACCTAAAATGGCATCCACAGGAAATGGAGCAGGGAGCCGGGTGGTTGGAAAAAGGTGAGGAGTGCACATATTGAATGAAAAATGAATTAAAGTGCAGTTTAGTTATATTCAAGTTCTCAAGGAATTATTTGATAGTCTAAGTTCTAGTTTTTCAATGTTTTTGCATACCCTTTAAATCACTTCCTTGGTATCTTATCCTAGCCATGTGACAGTCTATTAAAGTCCTATTGATTCCCATTGATGCTAAGTCTACAGTAGTGGAGAGTGTGGTTGCATTTCTTGTGTATGGTACTTTTGAGCGTTGATGCGCTATTTTCGTGGAGATTGTAAACTTGCGTGCTTGAATGTATAGACCAAGAAAACTCGTGAGTAGTTGATGGCCTTTGTCTTGACTTTATCTATGTCCTTAAAGTGTGACCTTAGTTGTGTTTGGTTTACGGTTCTTGACATATCATAACTCGAAATTTCTTGAGTGGTTTCTTAACTTAATGGCTATGTAAACCAAAGGAACTCCGTGAATTTTGGAATCAAGTATAAATTAGTTGAGTCGATACATAGTTATATTAGGAGTCTAGTTTATTTGTGTGTTTGTCATTTACACCTTGGCTCAAGACGTGCAAAGTTATAATTTTGGGGGTATTTGATAAGTCGTTAATTATCGCATATTATATATAGTTTATTTATATTTTATATTGTTGAGTCTCTGAAATATTGGGCTAATTATCCTTATTTGTTATTTTTAGGATTTTTGGGGTGCGCGTTGAATCAATGTGGCGAAAAATCATATGGAATGGAGTATCTATATGTAGTGATCAAGTACTAGTGGATCAGTCTCGAGACGCGTACTACACAATTGATTTATAAATGAGGAGTCAGTGAATGACGCGACTCGTGGACATAGTTAGGACACTATGCAATGACAGCCGTTGGAGTTGACTCGAGATCCGCAGGTCACCGTCTTCCATTAATTCGCATGAACTAGATGAATTATTCCTTCCCTTTCATACGACACGTGGCGATCCTCTATTGGTCCAGCTGCACCACTCGTCCTCTTCAAACACGTCCAGCGTGTTCTCCAATATCTCTTTTCTCACATCAGCAGCTGCTCGATCTTCCTCGAGATTCGCGCAGCATCACCTCTCATATTTTCGCACGACTTTTTGCATTTTTCCTCTCCATTGCCATCAACCACTTGTCTGCGTCTTAGTGGCCTGCGTCCTCTACACAGCAGCTCCTCCTCCTATCAGCGTCCGCTACGTCAGCACTACTAGCAGCTTCGCCCAATCGCTTCCTGCCATGTGTCCGAGACCCTGAAAAACACCCAACAGCCACACGATCTTCCTCGGCGCACGTGTCACGAGAGCAACCCCAAAATTGATTCTCTCTCTTTTTGTATTAGGAATTAGGTATTCTTTAGAGGAATCACTTTTTGGATGCCTATATTACTATTTTCTCTTTTCTTCTCCAACAAACCATTGTTCTCTTACTTTCTTTTTAGATTTTAATGGAGAAATCAAGAATTATTTCCGGCTAAGTTCGTCGATCTAGACCGGAGGTGGAGCAAACTCCCTTTTTGGCATAAAAATATGTGAGATCTATTTATTTATTTATTTATTTAAATTGCTTTTCATAGTATTTTATTCCCTTTGCTATAGTTTGAAAAATTGATGTTAAATTCATGTTTAAACCTTGATTTACTTACCAGTGAGTTGTAAGAACTCGTACTTGTGCAATAAAACCACACTAGTAGCAATCACTTTTGGGACCGGTTGAATACCATAGGGATCTAGGCTAAATTGGACACACTAGTGATCTAGTTGTCTAGGTGTAGTGCCTTCACAAAGCCCATTGCGGTCAACGCATTAAACCCAATTTGCTTGAGTATAGGGTTATGTGTTTGACTAGAGAAGTGGTCATTGTCGTACTTAGACCGTCGAGATAGGGAAGTGCGATGACCCGCGTACGTTACCGAGTGTATAGCTACTCTAAATTATTGTGAATTGCATACTTTGATTAGATTGATGACCATATGTATAATTATGCCAAAATATGGAAGTTTGTGATACCGATGGTTTAAGTTGCTTTTCCTGATTGATTTCTCCACTTGTTATTTTTATTCCTTGTTTTTAGTAAATTCTTGAGAATGTTTTTACGAACACCCTAATTTGTTTTTTAGTTCCTTAGCCTAGGTTAGAAACTTTACCTTCGTGGATCGCCCCGTGCTTGCCACTACTGTAGTTCGTGTGGTCATTGGTAATCTTATCGAGATTATATATTTTAACGCATTTGACATGCGTCAGACTCTTAAGATGAGAGAGATATCATAGATATGGATAGACGTGATGCTGAGTTTTTAGCCAAGGAAGCAGAGGATCAAGCTAAAATAGAAGCAACAACAACGAAGTTTGCCCAAGAGATAAGGAATGAAGGATATGGAGAGGAGGACGATAACTAGAAAGGATTTGCTGAGGGATACGAGTTTGTAAACCCTTTGATATGAGAGCAGGACTTAAATGGTCCCAAATTTTTTCCACCACCTCTACCACCACATGAACCTATACCACCACTAGAGGATTTGACTCCATGATATCAAAGGCTATGAATGGTTGAGATGCAGAGACATTATAGAAAGGATAAGGCTCAATATTATGAAGCCTTGAGAAGAATTGAGCAAGACATGCAGAGAATGATTTAAGACATACTAAATGGACAGAGGAACTTTATGCTTTTTGCAGGTCATCAGAGGGACATAGCTAGATATGAGAGGAGCAGAAGGTCGAAACCTACTGATAGGTCTATCAGATTTCTAGAGGAACCAAACTATGTGTTTGATCTAGAAGTGGTGCATAACAGAACTATGGAGTGTCCTTCGATACCATCTTTTGCTGGAGCTGATGAAGCTGATGATGATGATGATGATGATGATGATGATGATGATGATGCGGTCTTAAAGTTTGAGTCTTAGGGTTTCTCTTGATCTTAGGCAGATGAAAGATACTTTACTACTCATTATTTTTAATTTGGGATATTTGACATTTAGTAGTTATTTAAGCTTTATTTTTATTCATTTTTATTTTTATTATGATGCAGTTATCAAATTATATTATATATGTTTGCGTGTTTAGCATTCTTATATTTCAGTCTTATTTTTAAACCTTGAGGACATGGTTCGATTTAATTTTGGGGACATTAACACTATGGAAAGTGGTAAGAAATGAGGAATTTAGGATAAACACTACACGTATGATTGTAAAATTTTATTTTTGAAGCAGTTAAAAAGGAAAGAATGGTAGTGTATTTTGTTTAATTCTTTTCATTTACATATTGTTTAATTGATTTACACATAGTCTAGACTAGGTTATATATAGTAGTGTAACATATATATAATGAATAAAGTAATTTATTTGCAATGTTAATTCCTTTAATTGAAGATGAGTAAGAAAACAAGTATCTTGTTGATATGAAACTCAAGAGAATGATATTATTTCTGAAGAAAATAAGAACTGTAGCAAACAACAATATAATTTCATGATTAGAAATTTGGAGTTAGGGAACACCATGAACTTGAAACCAAAGCAAGAAGAATACCAGAACACTTCTTGTCGAAAAAGCTAGATCGTTAAATAATTCTATAATAAGTATTGATCTGACTTGAGTATAAAGTAAATAAAGACTTAGTACTAAAAAGGGAAGAGATGTGCATGATGTTTAATGAAAAATCAAAATTAAAACTTGCTTAATAAAAAGTGAAAGTGAAAAGTGCTAACAAGAGTTTAAAAAAAAAAAAGAGTCCGACAAGTTCGACAGGAAAAGAAGCAGAGAACTTAATGGTTGGAAAAAATGAGAAAAATGAAATCTTAAGGAAAAGGAGTAGAGACCGTACAACTAAGAAAATATAAGTTGAAAAGAAAAGATATATATATATATATATATATATATATATAAAGAAAGAAAGGCGGAAGTTAAATAAAACTCTTCAAATGAAAAATTTTACTTGAGTACAAGTAACTTAGTTGAGTTAAGTTCTCCTTCCAACTATATGACGTCCTTTAGACTCTTGAAGTATTAAAGTCTATAAAACTTATATGATCTATGCTTATTTGTGAATTTTTTAGCTTAATGAGAAATCATGATGGTGTACACTTGCTGCTTGAGTATTGAGGTGAAGTAAACTTGTGAGTAGTGATGGTCTTGGTTGTGAACTACTTTTAAGTTTCAAAAGTGAATTATATGTGTTATTAAAGCTATTTGTTTTGAAAATACTAGTTTTTATAACGAAAAACTCTTGAGTGGATTATTAACTTGAAACTTATTTGAATTATAGGATACTTCATGAACTATGTAAAATGAGTAAGGTAATATAAGTAGTATTAGTTTAAGTTCTTAGTATAATACACTTTTTCTCAAGACGTGCAAAATCCTAATTTTGGAGGTATTTGATAAGTAATTAAGTAGACTTATATATAGGGTTAGTTTAGTTACATAATAGATCTAAATATCTCTGAATTAGCAGTAATTGATGGTATTTATGTATTTTAAGGTCTACAAGGCATAAAAGAGACAAATTAGTGATTTCATGATAAAATGATAAGAAAAGGCACAAAAGCTAGATTGGCACCGTAGAGGACATCGTTGGTGATACGTGGCACTAGTATAATAGATTGCTTGTAGTTATAGTGCAATCAACTTACGTTGATCACGAATATCGTCCTCAGGGAAAGGTTTTTGCACTAATTAATTAAATCTTGCAACTTTGAACTATTGCTAAAGAAATCCCTTTTGTAATGGTTTTATAATCTATATAAAAAATAATGTAAATTTTAATTTAACTTCTTATATTAAGGACATCTTAGTTCACAACTTCATCTAGGTAATTTAATATTATGCTTTTTAACCACTTTTACATCTCAATATGTTGTGTGCAATGCCTAATTAGAATGGACAAATTTCCTTCAAATCCACTTTAGCCCACTATCGTGACGAAAAATATTCTAATATGCGAACTAGAATTGCACCTATCAGTGTGAATAATGTAAGCTTCATATTGTTTTAATGTCTCAAATCTTTGGATTCATAACCAACTAAGTTTACTATTCGTGTCTCCCTAATCAATAACTATCTATCGATGTTGTGTATTTTACGGTTGTACTGTTCATGTTCGGACTAAAAGTTTCAATGGCCATCATAACTCCTAAAACTTAAAATCATTAAACACGTGATCAAGATATCTAAAGCGTTACGCTCATAATCAATACAAATTCTAACCATTGCACTTTTTATAATCACTTTTTAATCATATTCAAAGAATAGCATTCATACTATAGGATCCATTGATCCCTTAGATAAATAGACTACCACACTTTATAAAAATACACACATTATAATTCATAATTGAAATCATTGCAAATCAGAAATGAATATAAATATATTACCTTCAATGGATTCAATGAAACCAAACTTGAATTGCAAAAGTGAAGTCATCCATGTTTTCTCCACACAATACTCTTTAATACTAAAAACCAAAGGAAACATATGTTAAATTACTCTAATATGGTGGCTAATAGTTGATATGTTGTTAGTTTACCACGTCCTAATACTTATTTATACTTCCCAATAATATTTAGAAACCTTACTTTACAATTTAACTTAAATAAAACTCCAACTTTCTATTTTCCTCAAGTCTGGCACTGTTAGTAATGCCTTGGCGTCGTCGCTTGTGTTCCACAGTGCCGCTATTGCGCCAAGTCCTAAGTGCATTTTTTAAGCTCGTGTAACCTCGTCGTTGTCACCTCCTGTTTCGGCGCCGTCCCTTGTATGTCCACGGCGCCATGACTACACCGAACCTCCAGACTCATTTTCTCCAGTTTCTTTGCTCTCCCACACCTTGTCTTTCCTTCCTAAGATATGCCTTAGTACTCCACAGAGTCACCAAGTATATCCATGGTGCCAACCATGCTTTTGTGGGTTTTTGCTTTGATTCTTCTCTTGTTTGCTCATTTCCTTCCTTTACACCTTAATTACCTGAAAATGCAATAACATTATAAATTAAAGCTTGTTTAGGGATATTTATACTAAATATACTACTAAACTAACCCTATATATTAGTCTAAATAATCACTTATCACTTAGCACCGTAGAGAATGAACACAAGGCTTGGAGAAGGCGTGGAGATCAAAGGAAGAGATGCAAGATAGTTGACATTATGCATGCAGTGGTAGCGTTGTGGCGTTAACACAAACGACGCCGAGCAGTTGTACAGATGCATCAAGTTCACTGAGAAGAGAAATACACATGAAAAGCTGATTCTGCGTCGACGCTGTCACTTTACACAGAAAGCGTGGATCACTTTTAGACGGAACCAAGAAGTAAAAATAGAAAGTTTTGGACTTGTAGTTCATTTGGATTTGTTAATTAGGATTTCTAATTGTAATTTTAGGAGTCTAAGGAGTATGAATAAGTAGTAGGATGTGGTAAATATAACACTTACAATAGCATAACATAATTTAATTAGTTTTGAGAGTTAGAAAGTTTTATTTGAGTATTGAGAAAAACTTTTGAAGGAGATACATTGAAGACTCTAATTATGGTGATTCAGTATTGTTCTTAGGCTTAATTAAATTTATTTGATTTAATCTTTGATTGTAATGAATATTATGATTTGTGTGTTTTTTATGATGATGATGACTGAGCAGTCTACTTATCTAAAAGATCATTAGATCCTATGGCATGAATATTATGCAAAGTTATGAATTGATTAGAATGTTTTAGAAGTGCAATGATTAAGACTTATGTTTGTTTCTTTGCGTAATGCTATGAACATCATGATCACATGTTTGTTGATTAGTGGTTTTAAAAGTTACCATGACCATTGGAGCTTTTAAGCCATATATGAACAACACATCCGTAAAATATATAACATCTATAGATAGTTGTCGATTAGGGAGACTTGAATAGTAAACTTAAGTGTTTATGAGTCTAAAGGTTTAGTACTTAATGCTATGAGAGACTTACGTTATTCAAACCGATAGGTGGAGTTCTAATTTGCATTATGATCTTTTTCACCACGACGGTAGGTTAAAGAGAATATTATAAAAAATCTATATATTTTAATTATGCATTGCACACACATAAGAAAGATGAATGAAGTTTGATATGGGAAGCATAGTAATTCATTACCTTGGTAAAGTTGTGATCTAATAGTTTTCTCAATATAAGAATACAACTTAATTTACATTGTTTTTATAGATTAGAGTAATTTAGTTTAAATCAAACAAAAAGAGACCTTCTTAACAATATAATGAACTTGACTAAGTAACTATGTCTATATATACATTTCCCAGATTAATGATTTTCGTAATCAACCTTTGTTAAACACATTATTACTACAAATTAAACCGTTATACTTGCAGTTACGATTAGAGACGACCCCCTTTTGTCTCTTTCCTCAGATGAACTGCATAGCAATTCATCCAAGCCTCCCAATCTATCTTCAACATAGCAACAACAGAACGACAACCAACATAACATCAATAGCAACGACAACAATAAACAACAACAACAACAACATCAATATACCAACCTTACCTATCGATCTCTATCGTTGGTTTCAATCTTCTCTCACACCCTCTCTCCAACGATCTTTCCTTCTCCTTATCGGGTTTGATCTCCTCTCACTGCCTCAATTAATTTCTCTCTTCTTCATAATAGAAATGAATGAGGCAGTGTGAGTTTTGTTTGAGATAGATATTAGTTTTTCTTGAGATTCGCACACACGAATCTCGAGGCCGATGTAAAGGACATGAATCCAAAATAACACTCTTTAAAATGACACCAATTTTGACACATTCATATCCATGCACATTGATTATTCTTGAGATGCGGTTGCACGCATCTCGAGGCATTACAATTCCAACTACCCACCATACACGTTCATGGTTACACTATTCATCTTCTCAACTCAAATGTAACACGTATCTCGATGTGAATCCTATATATAATTTAATTTTGATTTAAACTTTATGATCCATTTATATACATATACACACACATAGATAACTAGGTATTTCATGCCTATAAATTCACCGCGCGCGCCAACAATTACCCTCGCGTGTGCGCACTATTGTACATCCCACGCGTGTCACCCTCGATCTCGTGTGTCACTAAGCGCCCACAAATTTATAAATTATTTTCAATACATATATTTCTACATACACTATATATAAATATATATGGCTAAAATTCATGTGTTTAACATTTCGTCGTGCGCGCTTATGAGTACACTTGGACGTGTATCCCAAGACCCATGTGCGTCACCCTTGACCCACACACGGTATTAGACGTCCCATAATTTGTCAATTATTCAATTATAGGTCAGTTAATCCATTTATTTTCTATAATTAATAATACATTCCATACAAACACTAAACTGCTTCCAAATCCATGCATACGCTAATTAAAACAAGTCAGACTTAACAACGAGCCTAACTCGAGTTGATTAGAATTCAGATTAATGCTAATCACCTGCTTAAGGTAACGGGTCATTACAGTTTATGTTGTTGACCATTAAGAGACGAGTCAGATCGATTAACAAATTATTAGTGAAACAAAATAGTTTATCGTTGAATGATTAATAGGAAAGGTCCCACCGAACTTGTCGTTGATATTATGTCGCTAAACTTGGTGCCAACCCCCACCCAATCAAATTCTATCGGTAATCTGTCCCTAACTCTCGCGCCTTGATTTCCCTCTAAAACAGTATCCCATTAATCTATCGGTAACATATACCGAGAGATTAGCGGCGGACCTTACATAACACATGGCATAACAGTTGGTCCACATTCTGCCACTAATTTGTCGCTGGTGAGGATCGGAGACAGATTAATGACATATTCTTAAACACATGTCAACTTTACGCAGTCTGTCACTTTTCAAAAAATATATTAGCCAAAATCGGGTTGTTTTCCCATTCGCCTCTTCTCTTCAAAGACCCCCAGCCCTTCGCCTCCCTTGCTATTCAACCTCATACCCATGATCATCTCTATCTCTATGTCATACCTCCTTCTCAATGTGTCTGCGCCGCCTCTTGGTGCCCTAGGTAACTTTTTAATTTTTTTGTGTTAATAAAGTTGTTTTTGTTATAAACTAAGTTGTAAGTCAACTAGAACTTAAGTTGTAAGTCAACTAGAACTTAAGTTGGACTTGCTAGAGACTTAAGTATATAAGGCATAAACTAAGAACTACTAGAATAAGTAGAGAATAGGAGAAAAGGGAAAAGAGAGATAGAGATGAGAATGTAGAGATTTCGTTCATACATTGGTGTGTGAATTATAATGGGGTTGACACCCTTTATATAGGCCATTTGGTGATGATGATAGTTGTACTTATACCATGTGTACAAGTTATACATACACCACAAGTCATACAACACATCACAAGCAACATAGACAATACATGGAAGAGTTGGTGTACATTGGAGAGGATTACAAGTTACATGAAGTGTGAGAGTCATGCTTGATGTTACAATTCAATGTGAGAACCATGCTTCACAATGTGGTCACATACATGCACAAGTGTCCATCCATTTCATAACACTCCCCCTTGGATGACACTTGTTGAAAGAATGTGTCTCGTTAAACTTCTACTAGAAAAAACACTGTGGGAAAAAATCTAGTACAGGAAAAAGAGTATAATATTTGTAACGACCCGTAAAGTATACGTGCCACGTGTCATGTGGTCCACGTAGGTTTAGGCCGGGCGGGGCCCAGTGTCGTGGGGAACTGGAGTCGTCACAATATTGCTTTATAGTATAATATTTGTTGATTGCCTCATTAAAAACCTTGCTAGGAAAACCCAGTAGGACAAAACCATAGCTAAGGAAAAGAGTGCAACACATTGATACGCTTAAAGATAATATAAATGTCTCATTAAAACCTCTACTAGAAAAATCCCGTGGGAAAAACCTAGTATAGGAAAAGAGTACATTAATTGCTCTCATAATTTAGTTATTTATTTATTTTATATGAAGTATAATAATGTTAGGATTGCTTCATTAAAAACCATGCTAGGAAAACCTAGTGGGATAAAATCATAGCGAAAGAAAAAGAGTGCAATACACTAATCAATCTAGATACGTAGTTTTAATATTGTTAGAATTGCCTCATTAAAAACCTTTGCAAAGAAAACCCATTAGGATAAAACCATAGCAAAGGGAAAAAGAGTGCAATACACTAACCAATAACTCATTTTGATTCTCCCCCTCATGTTCACATGGGTGAGACATCTTGTGCATTTTGTTGCACATAGACATCGTTTTCTATATGAATCATTTAATGTTGAAGCATATGATTGCCACTCTTTTGTATATAGTACTTGCATCAAGTAATTGATTCATAACTTGTTGCTACTGAATGATCCTTTGAACTTCGAGTTCATATTAATTTATACATGGATCATAATACAACAAATTTAATGCAATTTGATGTGTTTCAGGCAATTTCACATCATTCATTTTGAATTGACTTATATCTCCCCCTAATGGTGGAAAAACTGCTTCATCAAAGTGACAATGAGCAAAACTTGCTATAAATAGATTCCGTATTAGGGATCCAAGTCATATTATAATATGATTAATGGAGAGTTAAATCAATATAAGTCTCCTATTGATTTTCCTTGAGATAATCTCCAGCTGATAAAAAAATCAAGTTCGATAAAGGATGTCCGTGCGAATTTACGATATTTTCGCATTATTGATGATTATGGATAATCAAATAGATCTTTCCACATTATGAATGTCATTTGATTTATGACGACATTCGTTTTAATGTGCCTTATATATTCTAGAAGTTAAAGCCGGGAATATTATACTCAGATTAAATCATATTCATATAGATAAATTTTCTATTATTCTGAGTAGACTTCTTCTGAACAAGACATTAACAATAAAATTGTTGTACCAGATATTGCCTGAACATTAGCCTCCGCTAAGTTCGAATTCAAGAAATATTCACTTTTATATTATAATGTACATGCATGTAGCACGATACATAAGACATAAACTCATCGCCCATATTTAGGTCACGATTTAAACACATCTCGATGTGCCTGTTTTATCGAGTCATTTTCAATGATAAAATTCATAATATTTTGCCTTTGATTTTGAAGGCATGGTAAATGTCACAAAAATATTCGGGTATATATATGACAATATTTAGGTAAAATAGTCTTTCATATATGACCAAAAAATGTCACAATTATGAGCGCTTATTGTCAATAATTATTTGCCATTTGTAGTGGTGCATCACTTTTGTTCCAATTTTTGGTGGAATTGTCAATACGACTTTTACCTTATATTTTCACCTTTTCCACATCCATAAATGTATTATTCCGATCATGATCATTATATGCAACATATGCTTCTTAATTTGAAGCTGAACTAATTGGATGGGTGCGATATTAGATTTATAATATCTCATTATTTTACTCAGCTACCATGAGACAAAAAATCAATCCTTAATATTTATCGGATTGACGTGCTCACTCGATATTTGTTGCAGCAATAAATCGAGGCGGGCCACGTGACCTTATTTTTATTGTCTCATCAGTCATATTTCCACGTAGCCTCAACATAGAGGTAATTAAAATTACGGAATTATAATTAATATTTGACTGATTAAATTTTGTAGCTTGAGACTCAACCGCTCATTTTGAGCTTTTGGAGCAGTACCATTTTTGGTATTTATATATTTATAACTCCATATGGTGAAAAGATATATAAAGTGAAATATTTAATTTTCAAATCTCTAAAGAGATATTGGCAAATAATTTAAATTTTGTATAACACAGCATAGTCTTGCATATATGTTTTATTCACAAATTATAGTATCTAATTGTCATGACAAGTAATTCTTGTCGGTAATATAATAAATCAACAAGTTCAACTATGGTTGAATAATATTTTGAAAATAAATTTAATATAAAAAAGTTTACCCCTTTTTATGTAATAACATAACATATGATTAAATATATGTTCACAATTTGATTCATTAATAAACAAAATATACTATTCGTATGAATTGGTGGGACAACCTCCAGGTTGGGTGGCGAGACATAGTCTACTTAATACCATGCCTCCTCGAACGGGATAACCCGTCTCCCTTTCAATGTTTAACTTTACTGGGGACAAGGCTTACCCACTATCAACTCAAACATATAACATTATTTGTATTATAAAATCAAGAATAGAACAATAACTAATCGTTTGTAGTTTTCAGAGAAAAACTACATGTCACACATTGACTTTTGATATCTGATGTAGAAGATCGTACAAGACGCATCTACAGAGCATACTTTCGTAGTCAGTGACGTTACAATGCATAATGTATGAATAAAGTACATTTACATAATTAAATATGCATGTAACAAAAAAGATATTAACCATATGACAACATGGAAATAAATTGAACTTATTTAAATTAATAAAATTTATACCTTCTTAGCTTAATATCTTTGAAAAGCTTCTTGATCTTCAAGACCTCCTCTTGTAGAGCAACTTCGTGCTGATAACGTGTTATAAACTAAGTTGTAAGCCAACTAGAACTTAAGTTGGACTTGCTAGAGACTTAAGTATAGAAGGCATAAACTAAGAACTACTAGAATAAGTAGAGAATAGGAGAAAAGAGAGAAGAGAGCTAGAGATGAGAATTTAGAGATTTCACTCATACATCGGTGTGTGAATTACAATGGGGTTGGCACCTTTTATATAGGCCATTTGGTGATGATGATAATTGTACTTATACCATGTGTACAAGTTATACATACACCGCAAGTCATACAACACTTCACAAGCAACATAGACAATACATGGAAGAGTTGGTGTGCATTGGAGAGGATTACAAGTTACATGAAGTGTGAGAGTCATGCTTGATGTTACAATTCAATGTGAGAACCATGCTTCACAATGTGGTCACATACATGCACAAGTGTCCATCCATTTCATAACAGTTTTTTTACATATTTATTGTATGTTTTTTTTGTTAATATTGTTTGCGTAATTAATTGTGTGTGTTGTTGTGTTGCTTTTGTTAATGGACTCCGCCAACAACACCGCACTGCCACCACTACGTTTGGGAAGACGTTTGAGGTAATTTTTTATTTTTATTAATATTTAAACTATTTTTTGGTAAATTAGTTTTTTGTGTATATTGAACTGTTTTTTGATAAATAAATAAAAACTGATTTTATAATGAATAATTTTTTTATCAAAAAACGTTTTATTGAAAATAAGTTTTTTTATCAAAGAAAACTGTTTTTTTTATTAAACTGTTTTTCGATAAATTGTTACTTTAAAAAAATTGTTTAAGGACAAATTAGTTTCTTCACAACAAAAACTGATTTTATAATCAACATTGTCTTAATAAAAAATGTTTATTTTTTAAACAAATGTGAAATCCGAGAATTTCATAAACTTGATTAGACGACTAATTAAATATTTTCAAATTTTAATTAGAGTTTAGGTATTCGAGGTTGGACCCACACATCACGGATTGGAGATCATAAGGTAAAATGTTATTTTTTTGATGATGAATGCTTAGCGTGTGTGTGTGTGTGTATTATATGATGTTTTGTCGTGAAATCAGGGTGTTTTGATATGTATCCTCAATTTGTGATAATCAGGGTTGCAAGTGTGTCTGAAGCGCATGAGTTAAAAAAAAATTAGTAGTTGCTCGAAAACTAATTAACCAAATGTTAATCCTCACGTGAAGATTTTCCTTTCGTTTGCACGGAAGTCGAGATCAGTGGTATTGTAAAATGAGAACGAAGTTAGTACAAGACCTTACCTCAAGCTTTATGTCGGTTGGCATTGGTCAAGGTTGAGATTAGGTCCAAATTGGTGGAAGTTTGGCTAAGTATGACAATAAAATTGTTCCATTGGGGTTTAATATGCGGTGGACAAAGTCAAGATTTTTGGGGTTTCTGTGTGACCGAAACAAGTGTTATGGACATTTTATGAAGAAAGACTATTTTGTCGAGTGTTTGGTTCAATTTGGTGAAACATTGGATAAAAAACGAGTATCGGAAGGCAAAACATATCAAAATATGAATATCAAGAATTAATAAATGAAGAAAAATTGATGAGCAGCTCAGGGTTTATATATATAAATATATGAGAAAATAAAAAAAGTCACAATCATACGTTTTGATTTCAATAGAACGAAATATTTTTGTTCGTTCCTAACCCCCTCCACCGATTCTTTGGCTCCGCAATCTCTCGGCATCTAGTTTTCACCTGGTTTCTTTTTGCATAATTGTAGAGCATTGCGAGACGATCAAATCGAACTAAGTTTCTGCGGTGGAAACGAGGTATTTGATTCTCAATTTTGCAAATTCTCATTTCAGGAAATTTTCCTCAATTCGATTTGAATTCTCGCGATTTTTCAATTTCTTTTGCAGAGTTTTGATAGAAATTGGTAGGGATTATTGTGAATTCGTATATTGAATTGATTTACACTAATTTGGAATAAATCTCACTGGCGTGAGTTAGGGTTTTGATAAATTGAACTAATGTGATTAGTTTATAACTATATTGGAGAAGTTTTATAGTTGATATGTATTTACATTGGGTTTATGGATGAATCGATTATTGGTTTTGATCCAATTTGACTCCACGGGCTGTGAAAATATTTTGATATTGCTATCGAGTGGTTTCGTGGTGTTTGTTGTCGAGTTTTAAGGATTTAATTGTGAAAAATATTGATTTGGAGAAGTTTTTCAGTTCAAAATAAATAAAGTTTGCCTAGTTGACAAGCCATATTGGAAAATTCATAACTTTTCCATCAGTAATATGATTTGAGTGTTCTTGGAGTCTATGGAAAGTATGACATGAGTACTAAGAGCTCCTTATTGGTCATCATGACAAATATTGAGATTTTTAAAGTTAAAAAGTTACCCCAAATTGGCTAGTTGAAAGCTAGTTGAAACAGTTATATAAATTAATATTTTTCGAAAACTATTCTTAAGCTAACTTTGACCGCATTTTTCATTGGGTTTCTTGATTTGGTTTTACTTCAAGCTTAACCCATAATATAATCAGGTATACAGGGAAGCTATTGGAAACATTTTCAAGGTGATCCGACGCTCTGTAATCCCTAAAAATTAATCTCAAAGTTGGTTGGTTGTAAGTAAACCTTACAGTTGTCTTTACTATTTATGAAATTTATTTTTGTACCTGCATTGATGTTTAGTCTGAATTGCATTTTGCATCATTCTTGCTCATGCATACATGGCATTCGGATAGAGTTGCCCCTACTTCAGTCGTAAGAGTGTAAGGTGCTCCACTCCAGACTAAACATACTGCAGGCGTCTAAGGTGGGTAATGTCGACTCAGGGGGTACATGCATTAAACTCAAATGATTGTTATAGGTTCATCGTGAGGGGGCCCACTTTTTATGAGCTTAGAACAGAAAATGAGGGGTCCATGTTGTTATATAAATTTTGTTGTTATTCGAAAATGCAATTACATGTCTCAATATATTCATACTAACATATGCAGGAGTACAGAGAAGTGTAGGAGTTTACTTACCTGACATCTTCGAGTTATTTTTTATGATGTCAGGTTCACTATGAAGACAAGGAATAACAGATAAGACTCGAAGATCTTTGGTGATTACTTTCAAGTTTAAAGTTTAATTTTTTTTATTGTAGTCATTTTATATATATTGTTTTGAGCTTTGGGGTGAGTGTAGGTCGTGAAATAATTTTTAATAGGTTATGAGAGTCTCCTAAATTAGTTTTAATTACGTTAAGATGTTTATAATTCAGTTTTGGTATATTTTAGGTTTTTAAAGTTGTAACTAAGGTATTAGAAACTCTAAGTTAGCATTTAAAGTTTGAATTTGATATATATTATGAAGTGCGACTACGAGAAGTTATGAGTCCTTTTAGGCCTCTCCTCAATTATGTTGTCTATTAGGTGAAAGTTTTCTAGCATGTTATTTTTAGGGAAGTTGCTTCCGAAATTTTTATAAAAATACGTAGGATAATCCATATGATTTCCTAATTTGCTTCAATTAAGTAAAACAAGTATTAAGTTTCATTAAGAATATAAATTTAGTTTTGGATATTTACTAGGGATTAAAATAGAAAGTATTTTGAGGTTAAGTTAATTGAATAGTTTAAGTGCCTAATTATAGTAATTAGGCTAAGTCGGGACTTAGTGAGACGAGCCCTGACATAAAATTGTTTTCTTTGTAAGTAAAAAATAGTAAATGAAAAAAAAGGAGTTTGTAAACAAAAAAAGTAATAGGTTCGTTTCTTTAAAAAATGAATTTATAAAAAAAGTGTCTCCGCTAAAACATTATTAATAATTTTGGAAATTATTTATTTCATATAAATATTATTCATAATTACTCGCATTAAGCAATTTATTTGTTCTTCATGTTGTTGATGTTTGTTGGTGTTTGTAGGTGTTTAGCATTGTCTTTGATTGCTATTGATTGAGACAATGCAAGCGTGTCGAGACTTAAAGAAATTTATTCAATACTTAAGAAATACTTGAAAAAAAAATGCTTTTGTGAACATTACACTTAGATATATTTATATAATATATGTTTATTAAGTATTTATTAGATTATTGTTTTGGTTAAGTGCATGCAGTTCAATGTTTGGACGCATCTTGAGGCACATATTGAAGTTCGAGCCAAGTATTTGGTTCAATGTTCATTGTTGACGCTTATTCATTGTTTTTTGTCAACGTTTGTTAAGCATTGTTTTTTAATTGTAGCTTAATGAAGCATAACAATAGGCAAGGAAAGCTCGACAGATTAAGCTCAATTTAGAATGCTCAACATGTTGGAAGAATCGATAAAATATAAGGGAAGTGATTCGTTGACACAAAGGGGGCGCACACATTGGGCGCACAGCCTATGTGGCGCCCCCTTTATGTCATTTCTCGCAGCCCCACACCTGAAAAAGGTGCAAGAAATTACATAAAGGGGGCGCCACATAGGCTGTGCGCCCCATGTGTGCGCCCTCTTTGTGTCAACCAAACATTTTCCAAAATATAATTATGTGGACCACGGGCTCGACAAAGAAAACACGATATTTTAACATTCAAACTCGATTTTGCAAAACGGGACATATGATAAAACAACATAGACAATAAGCATGATAAACTCAAGGAATTGAGCTCGACTAAGAAAACTCGACGTGTTTCAAAATCGACAGAATGTCAAACTAGATCAAATTTAATAATCGAATATTGAAATGATTTTAAAGTGTGCCTCATTGTCTTGGAGATGTCTATCTCAAATAAGGATTAAATGTACAATTGTGTCCTGAATAGGCTTGTTCAATGAGACTTCGCGGTCAAGGTTAAATAGTTCATAAAGTTCACCAAGATGCACTGTTACACTTATCATAGTGTGGTATACGTTGCCCATACGACCATGTTAAATGTTGTCTTCTCGCTTATCACAATGTGAAAACCGTTAAGTACCACATATGTAAGCATGGGTTTCTTCCTGACTATCGCCGTTGGTACGAGGACAAAAAGAGTAGACACGAGGTGCACTAACTAGATTAATGACGATGAAAGTGATACATCATCTTTCCGAATGGGCTTGCGACAATTTCATATAATATTGTCATGATCTATTGTTACAGGACAACACACTGGTCAAAAGTTATTATGGCATGAAATGACTAATGTGAAGACTAGGTTTATCTGTTGAGAAAATTGATTGTTGCGAAGAGAATTGCATGCTTAATTGGGGAGACGACTCTGAGTTGGTGTGGTGCAAGTTTGTGAGAAAGCTAGATACATTGAACAATGATCAGCATCCACGACCCCAAAAACCGTGCTTCAAAATATATGTACTACTCCCCTTTAACATTTGGATTACAACGATTTTTTGCTTCCGAGGCAACAACGGAGTATATGCGATGGTGCGGTGAGCACCGCTCACTGAACAATGCCATGCAACATTGCTCTAACTCAGTTGCATGGACCAATTTCAGTGTACTTAAAGGAGTCTTTGGCATTGAGGTTCAAAACGTTCGTTTAGGGTTGTGCACTTATGGTTTTCAACCTTTCGGAATGTCTAGGAAGCCACACTCACCGTGGTCGATGATCTTAACTTCGTATAATCTTCCACCGTCAATGTGCATGAAGAAAAATTTTATGTTTACAATCATAATTATTCTAGGACCATCACAACCCAGATAACATATTGATGTTTTCCTTCGGCTATTGGTGAAGGAGTTGCAAGAGTTGTAAGAAATAATGCAATTACATACGACGTTTGGACAAAGTCTAATTAATTGATAAGAGTTGCCCTCATATGGAATGTAAGTGATTTTTCTGCATACAACATATTTTCGGGTTGGAGCACGCATAGTAGGAAGGCATGTCCATATTTTATGGACGATATAGATTCATTTCAGTTGAAGCACGGTAGGAAGACTTCATGGTTTGATTGTTATCGTCTATTTATGCTATCAAACTCAACTGCTAGGAAAAACAGAGAAAAATCTCGCTGTGGAAGAATTATATTTTACAAATGAACATCGTTAATGAAGTCTGTGAAGATGTTTTAATGGAAATTGAATACTTAAGGTTGATGAAGGTGATTGAACTTGACGCGCAAGAGGCGAACACAAGACACATCAATACCTCAAAATGGAGAATAATGAGCATTTTTTAAGACTTGCCTTATTGGAGGGAAAATCTCATTAGGCATGATTTAAATGTCATGTATATATAGAAAAATGTGTTTGACAACATCTTTAACACAATGATGATTATTCCAGGTAAAACGAAAGAAAATGGAAAGTCAAGACAAGATGTACCCGAACTTTACCACCAACCTTCCTTGCACATGGATCATGTTACAAAGAAGTACCCAAAATCAGTTTATGTGTTGGACAATCGAAGAAAACAAATACTTTGCAATTGGGTACAGTCCTTGCATTTCCCCGACAGTTAGGATTCAAATATCGGGTGTACCGTGGATCAAAGGAAGCTCGGGATGTTCCAAATGAAAAGCCATGATTGTCATGTTCTTACGCAAAGGTTGATTCCAGTAACCTTTCAAGGACACATTGACAAAATAATTTGGATCACCATTAGCCAGTTGAGTTATTTTTTCACTAACTTAACAGCTTGAAGTGTAAAAGTTGATGATACTGCTGTGCTAGACTAGGACACACCTAAAATCTTGCAAGTAAAAAAAATATTCCCTTAAGTTTTTTCGAGACGATGGAACATCTTTCCATACACTTGGTGCATGAGGCTCATCTTCATGGACCTGTACAATTTTGATGGATGTATCCACTTGGGAGGTAATGTTTTTTTCACATCTCCTACTAATTATGTCTTTTGTAACTTAAACTTATTATTTTATGTTAACATTAATGGTTGTCCCGTCGAAGGCACCAATAATAGTCTCAAATTTATCGAACACTATAGATTTGTAGTATGACAACCCTCACCTGACCTAGGGTCGCGTCACCCAGCCCAGGCCGCCATCGTGGCCTAATACCCATATCGGGCCCAAGCAAACAATCTATCACACTTTAAACAACTTGCGAAACTACACAACTGCACTTATTAAACAATAATTATGGAATTTAAAACTAAAAGATTTCATATGTTAAACTATGACTCTAAACAAGGTGTTCAAGTATCCCAATGTAACCTTATCGCTATACTACCAATGTACTAAGTCAACAAGTCTTGGGTATTAGAATCTATCCCATTAAGTAATTAATACAACCCATGTTTATATGTTTTAAATATCGATAATATAAATAACAAGCAAATTTCACATCAAAGGCAAGGCTCTACACTATCACCTTCCCTTTATCCCGCGCTGGTGCCAATGAAAATGAACCCGAAGAGTAAGTGGCGTGAGCTAGAAGAACCAACAGAGCTTAGTAATGTTGAAAAACATGCCCAACCATCAAACATACAAGTAATATCTACTAATCATGTGTGTCTATCATGAATTGAAAGTAAATAAAGAGAAAGAGAGTATTTCACGGATAGCATTAGTCAAATTCATAAAGCATCAAATACGGAACATAAAAGTATTTATTAATCAAATCATCATAAAAGGGTGATTCAAGAGAGATATCATAAAAGCTTAATAATAATATAAGTCGATTCCATTCAATGAGTACTAGTTATTGATAAGAATCTGGTGAGCGATTCCCCTACTTTCAAAGTGATGCAAACCATTAGTTGACACAAGGCTTTATTGCCCCCTAACTAGTCCCATGAAGTCCATAGTAGGTTCATCCAAAGCCATCACTGATATGTGCACTAAGCTCATGTATCGATCTCATGATATGATTCTAGTAATGGTGACGACCAGACAATACTCAAACGGTGGCGACGACCACGCAATTGTGTTAGAGTTAATACTGTTGGTGATGACAACCATGCAATAATCAAATAGCAGCGACAACCATGAAATAATCAAATAGTGGCGACGACCACCAAAATGAAGCAAAGACAACATAAAGAAAGGGCAACACACTCATAGCCCATAGATAGTCACATTTAAGTCAATAATAAGTCGCAATCCATTCCCCAAGTCTCAAGTTAAAATCGTGAGACCTAAACATATCTAATAGCATTTAATGTTTGATAATTGAGCAAGCTCCCAACTTACCTCGACTCATCTCGATTCGCGCTCGAGGTTCTATGTGAATCGTTTTGTGAATCTAGACAATTCAAAGTATGCCACATCAACGACAAGTCACATTTTTAATTCCAATTTACTGTTAGATTTATTTTTAGATCGAAGGGTGAAACTCGCCTTGTCTTTCCCTCAGTGATGCAGTAGCGTGCCCCGTTAGAAGCCAAAGACCTGTTTTATTTTATTTTATTTATATATATATTATTTATTTTGTCCAGGGGCTAGAATGGCCCCTAGCTGCAGGTCTAAAGGCCAGTCTAGCCCTTAGTTGGGTGGCCAGGGGTCGATTTGACTCCTGGCCAAAGCTGCCAAAGGACGTTATCCTTAGGCACACAAACAATTAGGTATAGCATTGCTCCCCCTCACCGTCCTCTGGTCGAAAGTGGCTAACCCCTTGGCAGGGCTGGCAAGATGGGAGGTGGCAGCCGAGGTGCCACCCCTACCCTTGGTCCTTTTTTGGGGCCTCCTAGTGGAGGTCTCACCATGGGGCAACAGCGGCGGTGATGTCGTTGTTGTCCTCCGGCGATAGCGGCGATGACTCCCCTCCCCTACCTCTCTCGGGCGACGGTGACGGTGCTCCATCATCCTCCTTTGATGGTGTTGTGTTGGCGTTGTTTTCCTTTTTTGGGGCTTTTATATTGCTGGAGCCTCAAATAGTCTCCAAATAGAGTTATTCACAATTAAAGAGTGAAATGGAGCTTGCAAGGAAGGAGAGAGTGAACTGCTCACCTAAACTTGTGTTGATCACCAAATCCAATCCAAATCACCACCTTGAACGTTCCTACACTCTCCTCTCTTTTATTTTGTGTTTTGAACATGGGCTAGGGTTATAACTTAAGCTTTTATACTTGGGGTTTCCTTGGATCATACCTCTCCACCACTTGATTTGCCTCAAGATTTTTAGTCCCTGGGGCCCATCCAACTTACTATTTTTAATCATGATTTAAAAACTCTAAATATATTCAATTTTCAATAAATTTAGAAAATCACCTTAAATTATTTAATTTCACAAATTTCCAATAATAATTATAATACAAGCATTAATCACGCCAAACACAAATAAAATTTGTGAAATTACCAAACTACCCCTATGTGGGTATTTTGAATTTTCAGGTCGTAACGACATCCCTAGTTTTTTGAACTTTCGTCCTAGAAAGTTAAGAGAATGATATGCTCGTTATTCTAGATATAAGAATGCTTGCCAGCTTTTATTTGACATTGCATGTATTGTTTCCCAACTTGTCCATTACAACTTTAATGTTGCATTGATCCATTGAGCGACGATCACCAAATCAATCACCTCGTTTTCCTTGTGTTACCTAAGACTAATCTTTTTGCGGATGTGTTCCATGACTTCCGCAACTGTGGTTGCCATATCCATTCATGGCGACAGCTACAAAGTCCTCATTTCCCTTGTTCTAGTAACAACTATCACGACACTTTTTAACAAAAATGTATGATGACTCATGTGACTACAGTTTTCATGTCCCTTCGTGGCGACGACCACGAATGCCCCTAAATATCTCGTGTTAGCATCAACTACTTCAATAACAGGGATGAACCATGGCTCTCGCAACGACAATCGTCTTGTCTTCTTGGGGCAACGACCGACACAAATTTCAAAGTACATCGGGCTTTATGTTAACTTTCATTCATGTAATTCAATAGTGTCCCTTACACATGTGGTATTGGCAAATGCCAATATTTTCAATCATAACACTCCGAGACCTCAATTTCGTATAAAGTGAAAATTAATAAATGGAAAACACTGGACCAAAGTGTGAATTGATATTTAAAGGATCAGATTCGTTTGTCAGCTTTGAAAAGATTGCTTTGGCACCCATTTCTATAGATAGGCTTATAGTGAATCTCGTCTCCTCGTTCTCCTCAAGTCAGTGGAGGGAACGTGCGACACAACCACATTCTAACTAGACTCGTAAAATCTTAAGTGCTCCGCAGATTTTCAACGGACTAGCAGCATTACATTCTATGAGAACACCAATCATGAGTTGTAACTAGCGTCAAATTCTTCCACCTGTCACGTGAAGATTACAATACGCTACTATCCTTCTCATATCTCAACGACACAAAGGCACATCGATTACTATCAGACAAGGCCCTAATTGCCACCTAACATAATCCCCTTTACTAAGCAATGGAAAGATCACTAGCGATAGCTTTTGACCTAAATCGGAGTGCACGTGCACTTACACAACAACAAAGGAAAAACTTAAGGTTTGAAGCCATAGCTAAAAACCTCGTATCAATAATAAAATCAAGAATATGGAATCAGAATTAAACAATATTAGAATTGAAAGCACAAAAACCCCCCAAATCATAAAAACCCCTAGAACTCAATCACTTAGGTCTAGAACGTGGAACTTAACAACTCATTGACATAAAATAAACACTACTCTTTATTCAAAGAATAGAAAGACAATGTAAAACTTAAAAATGAAATAACGACTTACGAAGGGCGAATAATACGTTCTCCTACCATAAAAACTTCTCTCAAAAGTCTACGAGATTTGAGAGTTAAGAGTCCTAAAGTCGTTATAGTTCGTTTTGTAATAGGAGTCTGATAAGAGGAAATTTAATCCCGAATATTATATAATGACAAAATTGGAAACTACCAATCTTCGGATTTGTCTGGCGCCACATTGTAACCTCCAAGGCGTTGGGAATCGCTGAGGAGGCGCTACGACATTGTGGTTTGCATTTGATTATGTCTCGACTCAAGTCCAATGCCACACTTGCATCATATGTGCCAAGGCATTAGGAAGACGATGAGCTTTTTCTTGAAATATGAGTTCCAACTTTCTCTTGGTCTTCACAATGCTTCATCCACAATGTTTCCAAAGATTTTCCTTCAATCCGGTCAAGTTTCAACCAGCAATTCCTTTTTGATTCCTTCACACCTGAAGGCATTGGGAAGCAGTTGGGCCCTTGCTCAGTTTTTTGACAATGTTTTTGTCCAAAATCACTCCTTTGTGGCCAATAACCAATATTTACTCTATAAACAGAAAAAATGAAGGTTTAGGAGTATTAATGGAGACAAAGGTGTTGGAACTTATCACACTAAAATATATCACAATTGATGACTTATCAAATACCCCCAAACTTAGACGATTGCTCATCCTGAGCAAAAAAGTATAAGACATTCAAATTGCATTCACAAAATAAATTTTAGCTTCTTTAATATCCAACTTTAACTTGAATGGTTTCACCAAATATTTCACAAATTTGCCAAATGGAAACAAGAACATTCAAGCAAAGTTGATTATTTTGAGTCAATATATTTTAGCTATTTTTAGGAAGAATACTCTGAGAAAAACTAGGCTTCATCAAGACTAAAGCCGTCATATAATCAGGAGTTACCTAGGAACATTTAACAAGCCATAAACTAGCATTCTTAAAATAGAGCATTGAATACTAAGATTTCACAAATAGAACTTATGCAACCATTCTTACTGACACATTCAAAACATTTTTTGGAGTCAATAGGACTTCTTTGGGTTCTAATGGCTAAGGTAGGTTATAAAGAAAGGTAATTCATGGATTCAAAATGTTGGAAAACTTAGACTTAGACTATCAAAAGATTTTTAGAGAACATGTCAAATCCTAAAATTTTTAAACCGATAATTAGGGCTAATGAAATATTATCAGAGCCTAATTATGGTCTAGGCTGCGACTTAGGAGCTAAGGGCTCGTGAATTGAGATTTACAGGTAATTTTATTATTGAATGATGTGTGTCGAGTGTTTTATAGTATATATTATGTTATTTTATGAAAATTCAAGTTAACCGAATAAATTCAAAACTCACGGGGTTTTATCTCAACATACGTATGGAAATTAGTTCCAGGATAATTAAAATGTTGTCCCAAACTTTAGTTTTCAATTTCATGAAAAATTAAACGCGGTTAAGTTTAAAAATTAAATAGTGAGTTTAAATGGACTTAACAAGCCGAAGTAGGGGTTTTGCCTCAATTTTTGCTCAAGTCGAGACCGAAGGTAGTGTGAAATAAGAACGAAGTTTGTGCAAGATCTTGTTTCGAGTTTTGTATCGTTTGACAGTGGTCGAGGTTAAGATTGGGTCCAAATTGGTGCAAGTTTGGTTAAGTATGATACGAGGATTTGTCCAAAAGATTTTAGCATGTCATGGACAAAGTTAAGATTTAAGGGTTTTGTGTGACCAAAACTAGTGTTATAGAAGTTTTAAGGAAGTAGACTATTTTGTTTAGAAGTTGGCTCGATTTGATGAAAAATTCGATTGAAAACGAGGACTGGAAGTAAAAAAAAAAGTCAAAATAGGGATTTCGAGATATAATAAATAAAAAAATTAAGCTGAGGGTTTATATAAAACTATATATAAAAAATAAAGAAAAATCAAATCATTTGAAACGTTTCAATATAAAAGTTTGTTTCGTTAAATCCTTAACACCTCAAATCCTTCTTTTTCTCGTGAACCTCTCGTGAATCTCCCTACCTCCAATTTTCGTTCAGTTTCTCTCTGCAAAATTGTAGAACGTCGCGAGACGGTCAGTTTAAGCTAAGTTTTAGCGGTAGAAACAAGGTATTTGGCCCTCAATTTGGTAAATTCTAAATTTGCGGCATTTTTCCATAATTCAATTTGAATTCTCACGATTTTTCAATTTCTTTTATAGAGTTTTGATAGAAATTGGTAGGGACTATTGTTAATTAGTATATTGGATTGATTTGCATCAATTTGGGATAAGTTCCACTGACGTCGATTAGGGTTTTGGTTAATAAAATTGATGCAATTCAATTGATAACTATTTTTGAAGATGTTTTATAGTTAAAATTAATTTACACTTGGTTTCTAAACAAATTGGATAATTACTTTTTGTCCAAATTAACTTCAAGGGCTGTGGAAATATTTTGGATTCGATTTTATGTGATTTCTCGGTGATTGGTGTCGAGTTTTAAGGATCTAATTGCAAAAGCATTGATTTGGAGAGGTTTCATTAGTTCATAATAAATAAAGTTCACCTAATCAATAGGCCATATTAGTAAATTCATAACTTCTCCATTTGTGATCAAATTTAAGTGTCCTTGGATTATATGGAAAGTATGAAGTGAGCTCTACAAGTTCATATTGTGTTATCATGACGAATATTAAGGTTTTCAAGGTTAAAAAGTTACCACAAGTTACCTTGTTGAAAGCTAGTTGAAGTTGTTACATATAATTAATTTTGGAAATAGTTATCGAGCATACTTTTATCGCTGACTTCATGGGTTTCATTATTTGGTTTCACTTGAAGCTTGACCCTTACTATAATTAGGAATATAGGGAAGCTATTAGAACCATTTTCAAGTTGATTAGACGCTCCGAGAACCTTAAAAATTAAGCTTGAAATTAGTTGTTTGTAAGTAAATCTCATGGTAACCTTTACATTGTATGATTATTTCTCGAATATAATTGCATGGACGGTTTATCGTCGCATATTTATTTGGCATGGACTCACAAACACGAGAGCAAGGAGGCTCTTAAGGGTCGCATTATGCTGACTAGCTATATGTGTGGTAAGGTGAACATCGTGGTGCTCTACAGCTAGAGTCACTAATCATTATAGACACGTAAGAGATTTTAGGAGGATTGTGATGCTGACCATGATCATACTCCATGGATTCGAGGGAGTGGATTCTTGAGGGACTTCCTCTTAAACTCATGAATATTTATTATTTGTTTACCCACCACTTTTGGAAGACGTCATCTGATTGTGGTCGGCCAATAGAAATGAGATGGATTGCATATTTATATATTTTTTATTCATTGTGATATTGTTGTTCATTTAAGTTCTTGGAATACAATATATTTGATTATTACAATTGTATTGGATAGTGTGGGATTAACTTATTTGAAATTATAGAATTTTTATAATTAGGTAATGAAAGGTTCAAGCGGCGACAAAGGAATGGAAAAGCCGTCAGATTTTATGTGCCTCGCTTAGTTTCATTCTCTCTATGTATGTATTTTTTTTATAAAATATATTGTATAAAAGGGTTTTTTGGGTTTGTGTGTGGTTAGGATCCCTTTTGGAATGGTTGTAACAATTTTGAGACGGATTGGGATAATTATGGAGCTAAGGTAATGTTGTTTTAAGGATTTTGATATCCTAAATTAGGTTAGAATGAATATATTTATTTTTTGATGCAATATATATTATTATGAAGTGGATTGTGAGTCCTTCGGCATTTCCACCAAGCTGATCAAGTTTTGTTTAAGATTTTTATAGGCCGAGTTTTTCGGTGTGGCTTACAAATAGGAACGTGTTACCGAAAATTCAAAGTGAGTTTTGAGGATTATTAAATCAATCTAAAAGATTTTTGAGGTTTCATATTAATTTTAGGATTCTATCATGTTAGTAAAGTTTATATTTAATTATTTGAGGAGGAGATTTTGTTTATTTGTTGATAAAACAGTTAAGGATGACTAAATTACCAAGGGATTAAAGTAATCTTGGCCAATCATATGCCCAAATTAGGTGGAGTCTGATTGAACATGAAATGGCTTACACTACACCTAACTTCATTTTTCTTTTCACATCGTGCAGTCCTTACCTTTTTCCAACCATCCAACTCCTTACTCCATTTCCTACAGATGTCATTTGAGGTTGGACTATTTAATTGTGATTTGATTTCTTTTCTCTTTATGATTAATTTCCTCTTGTTTTGGACATATAAGCAATTTTTCACTCTGATTATTATTTTTCTTCTTCTTTCTTCTTCTTTTCATGTCTCTTTTTAATGAATTCAAATCTAAGACTAGCTTCCAACCAAGTAAGGGATTATGGACTAATGGGTTAGGGGTTTCATGATAGGTGATGAAAGAACCAAGTTGTGTTGGCTCAATTGGGCTAAAGATTAAGGGTTTAAACAAACATGGCCTACATCTTTCCCCAAACTTATTCTTAAGTTATTACTCAGTTTTAAATGGATTGCAAACCTATCCTAGAATCTGTATAGGTTTAGGTTACTCTCGTCCCTGACTTCACACTAGCACTCTTTGGTGTAGACTTGGTACGGTAAACCAATCAAAAGGATAAGTTTTTAACCTAAACTCTACTTAAGGTCCTCTCCATTCATGACAACATCAGTCCACATTCGAATTCACAAGTTGTTCATAATTATCCTGAGCTAGAATCAAACATTCATTTAAGCTCAAAACCACTAATGAAAAAACAAAACGAAAGAAGTCATAAGTATGAAAATATGTAAACAACCTACCAAATTTAATGGGATTTTTTGCTTGATTAATACATATGGGGATAATATTTATCAACCTAACACACCCACAGAAATATTTTCCAATCTAACACATTTTCTGCCACTTCACTGCCACCTCACTGCCACGTCAAAATTTTAGTTTGTCAAACGCAAAACGTGACTGCAAGTTACGTTTTATTTGTTTTTTTTTTCTTTGTAAATTTTTTTCCTTTATGCTTTTGGTAGTTAACTAGCATCTATGTGTTTTTATGTTTTAGACAATATGTTAAGGCTGACTTATTTTTACGAAAGAGATTGAAAATGATCTTGACAAAGTACAATCTACCATATTATACCTCATCGAGCAAACAAGTAGAATCTCTAGCATCTATGTGTTTTTATATTTTTTTTCAATAAAACTAAAGGTTTCAAATTAGTCAACTAGTATATTCATATTTTTGATTTTTTTTGTCAATACAAACTTGTAAAAAGTTTGAAGTTACAATAGGTTTAGGACCTTATATTTTACAACAAAAGCTTTGAAACTCAAGCAATTTGCAAAATTCATAAAATTAATGTTAGTCAAGGAAAAAATTTGAATTGCTATAAATGAAGAACTTGCAAGTCGATCAACTACAAAGCATTAATATAAACAAAAAAATGTCTTGTTATAGTTAAGAAAAAGTCATAGTCTGATCCCAAATAATGACTTCCAATCCCACAACGTGTTCTCTTTACGACTCGCACATTACGATTTAAAGCTAATGGCACATTCGAATGGCCTACATCAGCAGGATTTTGAGCATCTTCTCGTTGAATATCATCGATATCATGCATTCCACCATCATGAGTACTTGTAGTCCTAGATAAATTCATCATTATTGGACTTGCATTAAAATGACGTGAAGATGTAGGTGTCCTATCAAATTGAAAGGCTTCCGTAGCCTCGAATGCCATGTTGGGAGGTACTGATGGAGTATGTGGAGTCTCTAACTCGTTGAGAGGTACTGATGGAGTATATAGAGTCTCGAACTGGTTGAGAGGTATGGATAGAGTATACACTGGAGTGTCATGCCTCGAACATGTATCTTCATGAGAAGATTGATGAAAAGCTTCAAATGAAGTGGGCATATTATGGATGCAATAATCTGCATGTATTGCAGTCAAAGTCGATGCAGCTACATCTCTAATACGTAGAATAGACACATCATCACCCAATGTCAACTTGTGAATTTATGTCATTCCATATGCCTACATATAAAATATTCTTGAAGTTGTATGCGAAAAATAAAATCAAAACAACTATTTGAAAGACTTCATGATTGAATAATAAAAATTTGTACTTACCAATGCCTCAACAATAGCTCCACGATGAGACATGAATCGTCGTGTAATGCGACGATAACATTGCATATACGGGTCGTAAAATTCCAATGGCTCCTCCAATAATTCATCATTCGCAATATTAGAAGCACGTTCGTTCCACATGCAGACATAAGCACTATGTTCTGCACTCCAATCTTTATATGTTTTCCCTCTCAAGTCAATCTTATGTAGCTCCATACTTGTGCTATTTAAAGGTGGTATCCTTTGTTTCAAACCGAATTGTCGCATGACTCTATCAGGATTATACATTTCAACAACACAGAAGAAAAGTAAAGGTGCCCTCGTTCCCCAAATAGCACAACCACTGCTACAATACGCAGGTAGGTCCCTTATCATTGTCTCAGGTGAAATGAATAAAATTCACATTTCACCATTGTACAAAAGGGTATTTGGAAAAATTGATTAAGTGTATTTCTTACTTCATCGGGTGTTTGCATGTCAATCATTTCTCTGTATTTTGTTAGCACGTGCATTGATGTTCCTGTGGTCTTTAAGGCATGTCTCCACCTATACAAATGTAAAAAACAACACAAAGCATGCATGAATGTACATGTAGATAAATATACTCAAGTTTATTGACTATGTTAAAAAATTCTAATTACATATGACCAAATAGAGGAGGTGGAAATAAATCTTCATTTGGTATGATGTCGTTTCGAATAACATTTCTCATTATTGGTGCAAGAAAAGGCAACCTATCCCATGCCTATAATTGCAATAATATTACCGGACCTGCAATCTCTGCTCCATCAATGTCAGCGGCAAGACACATTTGTCTATATAGGTGAGCCAAAGTTGCACTACCACAACTGTATTATCCTGCCGCCTCAAAATCCTCCAAAAATCATAAATACGTGATGTGAACAAGATTGTTAGACTTGTCTGCAAATAAAGTTCCTCCAAGAAGTTGTAAGATGTACGCTCTTGCATAGCGTTGCACTTCCACATCACCAGCATTATTTGGAAGGTTTGGAAACCATCTTGAAAGTTGGCGAATTTGGATCCGACCTCCAGTTTTGTTGTTTTCAGGGAATGGGAAGCCTAGTTGTGTCAAACACAAGGCATCATAATCTTGTTCTACACGACCAGTGATTGGTAATCCATCGACAGGTAACCCTAAAATGATGTGTACATCTTGTAGGGTAATACTCATCTCGCCAACTGGAAAATGAAACGTGTGAGTTTCGAGCCTCCACCTCTCTACAAGTGCAGTAATGAGATGCCAATCAATTGATATGAAACCTATTCGCGCCGTCCCATAAAACCCAGCTTCCTCAAGATACCCAACTATTCGTTCATCTAGTGGGACCAATCGATGCAATGCTGCTGAATTACGCCTGATAGTCAATATACCAGGATCCTATGGAAATATGAGATTTAAGGTACATTAGTTCAAATGTAGCTACGAAGCTATAAATATATGCAAACAGGCAAAAAGAAGTACTACCGGTCCATTCCAAACACGAGTAGATCTATGTACAGCTTGCAAGTCAACATTGAATCATCTATAGGTCCAAGATCCATATCGCGCTTGAACCCCAAATCATTAACAATGTTGTCATTAATACAAAAAACCAATGATGAAACAATACAATTAGCAATACAGTTCATTCAATAAACACTAAAATTAAAACAAAAGTGTGTGAATAATATGAAAACATGGTTTAATTGAAACAAAGTACATGCACCACATAGTCATAAGAAAGTGAACTAATATAACGAAAATATGAGTGAATGCAAATGATAAGACTTGAAAGAGCCTTTCACTATGAACCATTAAGTGGTTGTTCTTGCTGACGACGAGAGCAAGTGCGCCTATTGTGTCCATCATGCTTACATTTACTACATCGCAACGTTGTTGGTGTTTCTCTCCATTCCTTCTCTCGCTGCATATGACGTGGTTGTTTCTGATTGCCTCTCCAATCCATCTCAGTTCGCAAATGTCTTGTTTGAGGACGACCTCTTTTGACTCGCTTTCGAGATGGATCAGGCAGCAAGGTATGTGGAACTCTAGCGTTAGGCCAATAATCTTCGTGAGGAATGGGTTGGAAATTCGTAGCATAACATTGACTGTACACAAACAATCTGTAGTATGACTCAATGTACTGACATTGATCTATGGCAACACTAGCACAAACGGCTTGGACATAAGAACATGGAATGCCAAAACACTGCCACTTCATACAAGTGCATCTACGAGCCTCCAATTTTACCACTTGCTTGTTAGACCCTTTTCTCAAATGATAGCCACGTGCTGCAGTGATGACTTCAAATGTGAAATTTTCATGATTCACTAATGTAACATTGTGCCCTCTAGCCACCTTTCCCCAATAAGACAACTTATCAAGTGCATATTTTGTGTAACTTTCGCCCCTTCCTAGGGCTGCACCTATTTTCTCACGTCTTTTGTTAAAGTAAGTCATGACAAGATAAAATGTCAGTTGCACTAATGCGGTGACAGGGTAAAATCGTGTGCCTTTAAGGACACCGTTAAAGCATTCTACATTTGTTAAAAAAAACCATGTAAGTATTTGCTTGTAAACGTAATATAAATCAAACACATTAAATAAATAATAGTATGAACATATTGTTGGACTAGCAGGCGCGCTAGGTCTCGGCATTAGCGCGCTAATTGCATATCTGACGACTTTTTTTACAAATGGAAAACACACTTTAATTTGAATTCTTGATCTATTTTGGACCCTTGGATCCCTAGAACGGTCATAAACTCATCAAGATGGAATACCTAACACTATAAAACCACCAAGAACATGGTTTTGTTAAGAGAAGGAAGAAACACACTCAAAAACTCAAAATCTACAAAGAGAAGAACTTTGATTTTTGTGAAGAAGCAAAAGGAGATCTTTGTGGTCTGTTTTTTAGTTCTCTAATCCAAAGACTTTTGAGGCTTTAAAAGGAGTACAAGAATCTCTTCAAAGCTGATCTCTTTTGTCATTCTCTTGTTTGTAAGAAAGTCCTAGATCTAAAATCTTGCTTGTGCTTAATCTACATGGTTTTGTGTATTTGATTTGAAAATCATTTTGTTGTGTGTTTGAACACCTTCTTCTTGGGTTTTGCACTTAAATTTATTTTATCAAACCCTAAGATTGATTTGAACAAAAGTTTTGCACTTAAACTTGATTTTTGTTAAACTATTGTTCTTAGACTTGAAATCGGTTTTACACTAATATATTAAGTTTTTAAAACGATTTCACATTTGGGATTTGCAACAAAATCGGTGACATATTTGCATATTCCATTTATTCTCATACTTGCATGCATAAGAGTTGTTAGGCTCTAGGAGGCTTGCTAGTGTTTGAATTTGATACCACTTTGTGTTGTAAAGTGTATCTCATTATTTTTCAGCAACTTATTGTATTTGTTTGATTGTAAGACTTAGTGGAATCTAAGTCAAAGGGAAGACCTAGTTGAGACTAGGCACAAATCCTAGTTGCGGCTAGGTGGGAAGAACACAAATCCTAGTTGCGGCTAGGTGGGAAGAACACAAATCCTAGTTGCGGCTAGGTGGGAAGTCCTAATTGTAATTAGGCACTCTAGGCTTGTATGCTTAGGTTGTAACACTTATTTGTAATATAAGTGGGGTTTGAAATCCTAACCGGGAGGTTAGGTAGTGGACGTAGATCGTTGGATCGAACCACTATAAATCGTGTGTCACTTTCCATCTCTTCCATTCCATTCACTTGCATAGCATATATATATTCATTGATAGTGTATGCATTATAGTTGCAATTTGCGCATAAAGTTTTAAAAGGGCAATAACTACTCGGTAACCCAATTCACCCCCCCTCTTGGGTGACCTTCAATTGGTATCAGAGCGGGTTATTGCTCAAAGTATTACTAACGTATCTTTGAGTGTTCTTTTTGTGCAAGGATGCAAACCTTAGATCCGGCTCGCCTTCGGAAGGCAACTCTTCGATTAGGCCTCCGTATTTTGATGGAACTAACTATGCTCATTGGAAAGTGAGAATGAAATTCTACATTAGAGCACAAAATAGATTCTTATGGGATGCAATTGAAAGTGGCTACACTCCACCGGATAAGCCCTTGAAAGAGTACACCGCCGAGGAGATAAAGATTGAGCTATCAAATGATCAAGCCATGAATCACTTGTTTTGTGCGCTAAGTGAAAATGAATTTAACCGAGTAAGTGCTTGTCAAACGGCTAAGGAAGTATGGGAGAAGCTTGGGGTACACTATGAAGGTACCATGCAAGTGAAGAAGACCAAGTTGAGAATTCTTGAGGAGCACTATGAAACTTTCCGAGTTGGGTCCGATGAAGACATAGCCACCGCCATCACTCGATTCACTAAACTATTGAATGAGATCAAGAATCTTGGAAAGAATTATGATCAAGAAAGCTCGGTGTATAAATTCCTTAGAGGCTTGCCTAAGGAATGGGATGCCAAGAAGTATGCTATCCAATCGGCACAAAATCTTGGAGATTACACATTTGATGCATTGTGTGGAGAGCTAACAGTCCATGAATTTGAACTTAAAGACCGAGCAAGATTGGAAGCATTAAGTGGAGGTACTAAGAGTTCAAGAAAAGATATCGCCTTGAAGGCAAATAGCTCTCCTAGTGCATCGGTAGAGATCATTGAAAATGAAAAATCATGTGATGACAATGATCTTGAGGAGGAAGTAGCTATGCTCTCAAGAAAGCTCAACAGGGCCATGTACAAGCGAGACAAGTATAAGAAGAAGTTTCGAAGTGGAAGCAAGGGAGGAAATTCAAATGAAATCATATGCTTCGGTTGCGGCAAACCGGGTCACATCATGGCGGATTGCAAATCCAAGAAGGTGTTTGACAAGAAGAAAGGAAAGAAGAGTTTCAAAGCAACTTGGGATGACTCATCATCATCAAGTTCGAATCCGAATCGGAAAGTGAGAAGGCAATACTTTGTCTCATGGCACAAGGCGAGGTAAATTCTAACTCTTTTAACTTTGATAATGTTGATGATTTGGATGATGTTCCAAATCTTGATGAGCTTAGGAAAGAGTTGGAAAAGGAGGTCAAAAAGACCAAACAACTCAAAAAGAGCTTGACCATTGCAATTAGTGAAATAGAGTCACAAAATGAGACCATTAATGATCTCCAAAGTGACTTAAATGAAGTCATAGAGGAGAGAGATGCTTTAGTCAAGGAAGTAGAGGACTTGACTAGCACGGTGCATAAGTTTACAAATGGTAAAGAAATGTTTGACATGATGTTGGGAGCACAACGACGTGCACTCAACAAAAGAGGCATAGGTTATGGAGCAAACTTGTTAAGTTACAAGAAATTGCTAAATGATGATCATAGATGCTCTAAATGCAACAAGACTCATGTGGTCGGGAAATGTGCATTACAAAAGGCCAAAGTGGATAGACTAGCATGGGTAGTTAAAAATGTTTACTACACTAACATTCTCGGACCCAAAGGTGTTTGGGTACCAAAATCTAGTGTGTTTCCCATTGAGTAGGATGCGAGGAAGAGCACCCCATGGTACTTGGATAGTGGGTGCTCAAGACACATGACCGGAGATGCACATCAATTTATTAAACTAAAGCGGCATGATGGTGGAAAGGTTACATTTGGAGACAACAACAAAGGAAGAGTTATTGGTCTCGGAACCGTCGGTAACAATTCACTTTCTAGTTCTAACGTTTATCTTGTTGATGGATTGAAACATAATTTGCTCGGTATTAGTCAATTGTGTGACAAAGGATTCCATGTTATGTTTGAATCATCGAAATGCATTGTTAGGAATGAGAAGCATGAAACCTTATTTATTGCATATAGAGATAAAAATGTTTATGCCATTAACTTTGATGAGATGAATATGCAAAATGTCTCATGTTTGAGTGCACAAAGTGAATGTGATGCATGGTTGTGGCACCGTAGATTAGACACCATTTTCTTCGTGATCACGTCCAAAAGGGCGATGTTAAACTCATCCATGTGCACACAGAGGATTAACTAGCCGATATATTCACTAAGCCTTTGCCTAGAGAACAATTTTCTAAAATTCGGCGTGAGTTAGGCATGTTTCGAGAATCGGACCTTCTACATATGTTTTAGCTATTCCAAACCTTTTTATATGGTGTTAGTAAAGTGTCCATGAAGTTTGAGGACAATCGGAGCTATATTGCAAAAATCCAAAATTTTTTGTCAAAAAATTCCAGAGAGGAATTAGCGCTAATATTTAGAATTAGCGCGCTAATGAGGGACTGACCAAAAATTTCCGAGAGGGGAATTAGCGCGCTAATTCATCCCATTAAACGCGCTAATGTCGTTCGACCAGGGTTTCTAAAATCGTTTCTATCATCAAAATTCACATCTCTCCCAAATTTTTCCTCTCCTCTTGCAGATTCTACTCTACTAGTGTCGTCTCCACCGTGATCTCCACTCCTACAAGGTGATAATCCTCTTCCTTCTTTGTCAATTTCTTCATTTCTTTTCCTCCAAAATGTCGACTCGTCGCACTTCCAACCGTCCCTCTTCTCGTTCGGGTCGCCCCCACCACATCTCGTCCTACCCAAGCCACGTCCTCCGTCGTCCTTCTAGCCAACGTGTTGTTCAATCCTCATCATCTAGTGATCAATCGAATCCACACACCCAGTCCCAACTCCGCAAATGCCCCACGACGTGAGGGTCGTGCCAAAGCCGTCCATGAGTCCGCATCGGTCCTAGAGTTAGTGGCTCCACGGCTAACGGATGCCAAAATCCTAAGGCCCGCCATTGTCGATGTTGCATTTTTTGATAAGGCTCATCTCCCAATTCGGAAATTCTTGATGCGGCGGGATGGACCACTTTTTGTACGTACAGGGCTAACTACAACCCCCTTGGTTAGAGTTTTCTATTCAAATCTTGAAACTTCAAATCACTTTGTACTTCGTTCATCAGTTGGTAGCCGATCCATTGAGATTACGCTCAGAAAATGTCGCTCAACGGTTTCACCTTCCATTGCACCCTCCTTCGATCACGGTAGTGTGCAAATTTCTGAGTTGGCCTTTTGACCGTCTTGAAATTCTTAACTCCTTTCTTCGGTCCAAAAGGACCTTAACTGTTTATCCGACCGGTATCACGGATACCGATTTTAAGCTAGTACCTCACCTTCTTCATAAGGTACTTCACAAAGTCGTTCTTCCACGAGGTGGTAGTAAGAACTATGTCACTCTTCTTGACATGTTCATTTTTGGGCACCTCATTCGTATGATACCTCTCGGCCCCGCCTCATATCATCATTGGCTATATGACGAGCACGTGTAGCTCGGGTCGTCATCTTCCTTATGCTCACATTATCACATCCTACTTGAGTCCGCAGTAGATCTCGCATTAGGCGGTCGCCCCCTCACTATATATGACACCATTGACATGGCTACGTTGAAAGCCATGAAATACCGCTACATTCGTGATAGGCGACGGTGGACTCGGGAAGATGCCATTCCGGATGGTCGATATCACGGCGGCTATGAGTCTCCCCTCCCTACGGACTCTCCAAAGTGGCTCCTTTTGATGCGCCGACTATTTGGAATATAGCTATCAATTTGGCGATGATGACAACGCCGACGATGAAGGCAATGCCACCATGATGACCATGATGGTGATGATGAAGGTGCTCGGGACTTTCTTGTTCCGCAGCGGAAGGCGATATGAGTCGGCACGACCTCCCGATTCCCTCTACGTTCGGCGGTTTCTCGCCTCCACCGAATATGTCTCCATCATCGGCGTACGTATCTCTGCACAATTTGGGCTACCCGCACACTTATATGACTCGATCATTCAATGCCGTCGAGACGAGTATCCAAAGATCGAATGATCGGCTTCGTCGCATTGAGGGTCAATTGCTCCCGATTCGGACCGCGCGTAATGATCACGCCTCTAGCTCGCACGTCCACCACCATCCTCGAGGAGGAGTGTTTAGACACACCACCACTAGATGAGCATTAGGCTCAAATATGTCGATCTTAGATGTTTTGATTTTTTTTGTCAAACTCATGTTTAAGCCACAACTATGCTCTCATTGCTTTATGCTATCTATATCATGAATTTTTTTTTGCGTATCTCTCGAGTTTTCTATATGGATATTTCTTGCTTCACTATGTTTTATCGTCTATGCATTTGTATCGCTACTGACTATTGTTTATTGATATGCATAAAGTGAGGGGGAGAGTATATTTCTCTCGTATTGTTTCTCTTGTGTTTATTTATGGAGATGCTTGGCCCCACTTTTTGATGGTATCAAACGGGGAGAAAAATGTGGTTGAACTTGAAAAGGTTGATGTGTTTTGAACTTGCATATATGAAATATAAAATCATGAATGCGATATACATTTAGATTACGTTTTACACCTTTAAAAGTTCACATTGTTTGTTATCATCAAAAGGGGGGAGATTGTTGGACTAAGTGGTTAGTCACTCACACTCAATACCGAGATTTTGATGGAAACAAACAAGGTGAAAATGTACTAATAAACATCTAGTGTATTTCGTTTTTGTTAAAGGATGCAAAACAACATATCAAGGGTACTCAAGAAATACAAGTTCAAGACTCGGCATTAATGAAGAAATGAAGATGAAAGTTCAAACCGCAATTTGTAATTTCAATGTAAGGTATACAAATTCTTTCACGCAAGCCAAATGCATTAGTCCATGCATATCAAGTTTCTTAAACCATTCTTCAAAAGTTATAAGTTTACTTCAAGTTTCAAAGTGGAATTTAAACACATAACTAGGACTATGAGTTTAAACAATGTGAAACTTTGTGTGGATGGTCATTTGCATATTACAGATCATTGTAAATGTTTTCGAAAAAGAAAAACTCGTTTTTGAAAGGTCTTCGAAAAGAAAACGTAAATTTGCGAAAAGCCCCTAATACATTATGAAATCGTGAATTTCCGTTTTCGGATTTGTAAAAATATCCGGACCACCCAATTAGGCTTAATGACTCATAATAAACGTGTATAACATGTTATATAAGGGTTGGTTAGGTCCCTGGACGAGTTTAAGGGTCGCTAACACAAAGGGACAAAATAATTGTTTTGAGGTCCCTGCAGAGTTAGCGCGCTAATGATTTCATTAGCGCGCTAAGTACGAGTTAGCGCGCTAGGTCTCAAAGCATTAGCGCGCTAATTGCATATCTGATGCTTTTTTTTTTTACAAATGGAAAACACACTTTAATTTGAATTCTTGATCTATTTTGGACCCTTGGATCCCTAGAACGGTCATAAAAGCTGTCAAGATGGAATACCTAACACTATAAAACCACCAAGAACATGGTTTTGTTAAGAGAAGGAAGAAACACACTCAAAAACTCAAAATCTACAAAGAGAAGAACTTTGATTTTTGTGAAGAAGCAAAAGGAGATCTTTGTGGTTGTTCTTTAGTTCTCTAATCCAAACACTTTTGAGGCTTTAAAAGGAGTACAAGAATCTCTTCAAAGTGATCTCTTTTGTCATTCTCTTGTTTGTAAGAAAGTCCTAGATCTAAAATCTTGCTTGTGCTTAATCTACATGGTTTTGTGTATTTGATTTGAAAATCATTTTGTTGTGTGTTTGAACACCTTCTTCTTGGGTTTTGCACTTAAATTTATTTTATTTGTATGCTTAGACACAATTAATACCCGCTTAGATTTGTAAACATCCATCCATCTCTTCCATTCCATTCACTTGTATCATTATAGTTGCAAATCATTTGTCGTGACCTTCATATAGCGCTAGATTTGTAAACATCCATCCGTCAATCATTTGTGTTCGTGTTCGATCAAGATCATTAAACCACGCAATACATTCCGCATTAATTTGTTGAAGTTCTTTCATGTATGCCTTAAATTTTCACGGTTGATGTTGTGCACCGGCTAAGTACACCATATCCTTTAATTCTTTGCTCCCAAATCTCGTGTTGAAATCACTGCATATGTGACGAAGGTAAAATCTGTGTTGAGCTCTCTCATGGGTCCATCCATTTTGAGGATTATTCATTGCCAACAATATAACAAGGTGTCGATCAGAAATGACACATATACCATCTCGATCAGTCACATGATGTCGCAAACAAGCCATAAAACATCCCCAGCTGTCTTGACTTTCCTCATCAACAATGGAAAATGTTAAGGGAAATATATGACTATTACTATCAATAACAGTGGCTATTAAAAGTTTTTGTTTGTATTTTCCATACAAGAATGTGCCATCAATTTGTATAATTGGTCTGCAATGTCTAAAACCTACAACAGAAGGTGCAAATGCCCAAAAAACCCATTTGAATACAACCTCATTGTTGGCATTAGGCTCGCCATGCCTCCAATCAACACGTGTCCCTGGATTGCTTTCTTGAATAGTGACCATCAACCGAGGCAACATTTTATATGATTCTTCCCAATCTCCAAAGATTTTAGCAATTGTTTTCTTCTTCCCAAACAAAACTTTCTTGTAATGAACATCATAACTGAATTTGTCCTTGATAATTTGATGAAGAACTGGAACTGAGATGGACGGATCTCTTCTCACCACATTTTCATATTCACGGCATATAACGGTGGAGTCCAAATGAGCATCATCCTTGGATAGTTTTGCATAGATACATGTATATGGTCCGTATATTTACTGATCTCAAACATTCCATGTCCTTTTCTTTTCAAACACCGCAACCTCCAATCACATCCATCTAAATGTTTCTTACAACGGACAATCCATACATTGGGTGTTGAATGAGTTACCACAAATTGCCTGTGTCCTTTAATGCTATACAATTTCACGGCATGTTGGATATCTACTTTAGAAAGGAACCGCATGCCTACATGAAATTTTGATGCCTCATTCCATAAAGACCTAGAAGGGATCATTGCGTTCTCGTGGATAGGTCGCATTGCCTCAATACTCAATTCCATAAATACAGATGAAGGTACAGCAAATTCACCTACACCCACTTGCGCACCATCAATTCCAGCAACCTCTTGATAGAAAAAATCATCGTTTCTAACTTCGTTCGAGATTGGAGGACAAGATAATGAGCCATCATCGGTTATGACTCAATTTAATGTATATCGAATTATGCTATCATCAACATGATGAGCATCAACCCCTGCATCATCGACATCATCATCGATACTCTCTTCACTAGTATCCCCATCACTACCACAATAGTCATCATCTTCCTCAGTATTCACACCATCAAAGGAACGAGCATCCCGTCTACGTCGGGATTTGAAGTCATCAAAGGCGATGCACAATGATTATGTTCAAATATTGGTTGAGTACTAGGCCCATCTGCACTTACCATTATGTTACAATTGGAACTAGTATATGATTGCCTTGGAACTAAATCTAAAAATAGCTCCATACAATTTGGTGGTGGAAATTCTGCCACAATCTCCCAAGCATCTTTCAGAGTTGCTTCATCAACTATTCGCAAAGGGACATAGTTTTACGTTCCAACTCCAATGTACACAGGATATCGATATATCATGTTTAGTATCATTTTTCATTGTCTATCTCCAAGGAATTACAGATAAAACTCACAAGTTCCTCGAACCCTAAACTCAACTTCAATCTGAGATGTCGAATAGGCGGTTTCGTGTACGAAATCTCAGATGGTCCATCAACCATGACACCATTCATATAGCACACCAAAGTTACTCTTCGATCAACCATTATCGAATCTATATATGTAGAATATAATTGTTAATCAATAGAAGTGATGATAATTAATACACTCACTTCGCACAAATAAACTTAGCAAGCTCCATCGTGTATTAAAACTTTATGTTATTTAAGTTCTTTATTTTATTCAAATAAGGAAGCAACTATCAATCAATTTGCAGTAAATAAGAAATTACACAATTGAGGCAAACAATACAACAAGGAGTCATTCATTGTTTGTCAATCAAACTACAATGTTTCTCAGAACGAGCCAAATCCATGAGAACCATTCAATGCCTTTCTTTATAATTTAAAGATTATGGAGCATTGATCTTAGTTTATTTTCTGTTTTTTTTTTCTTTCTTTTTCTACATCTTGTCACTTTAATTACACAATATACAATTCTTTTTAAGTTGTTTGTTTCAAGTGGTTCAAGGCATTATATAAATATTGCACCAACCCGAGACCGCAAAAGTCTAAATTAATTAATCAAAGCATTATATAAGTATTGCACCAATGAACCCGAGTCCGCAAAAGTTCCAATTAACTCATCATGCATTGACAGTAATGTTGACTTCGGTGGATGATATAATGCTCTTATATATTAGTGCATGATTTCAAGTCGTTGACGTCTGTCATGCATTGCTACATTTTCCAAATTTATACACTTTATTCACTTGAGACAAAAAAAAATATAATTAGGGAAATTTAATACTAACACAATACCAATGCATAACCCCAAAGAAAAAACATTGCGGAATGAAATTCATCAATTAACACAATTGGGGGAAGATATTTACCAATACAAAAGAGACCGGTGGGAAGGCGAGCAGCGACAACAGAAGTGCAACCAATGCGGACCGACCAAATGGAGAGCGAGCAAAGCGATGGCGGCGGGAGGCGAGGACCGACCAGCGGGAGGCAAGCAGCGACCGGGGAGAGTGAAACCAGCCACTACCAAGAGGCGTTCCTGCGTCAAAGTGGATGCAGCGACGTGCCGGCTGTGGACGACGGAGGCCGACGGCGGCGCCTGCTGCGGACGACGGAGGCGGATGGCGAGCTCTCTGCGGACGACGGGGGCGGACGGCGGAGCCTGGTTGCGCCGGACGCGGACGGCGGAGACGTCGTCGTTGAGCTTCGGAGAGAGTAAAAGTGAATCGCAGTGAATCGTGAAGAAGGAGATGGAGTTTAAACCTAGGTGTGGTAAATATTGAAATCGTGACCGCGGGTCACGTTTTGCTTCCAAATGATGTCCTCATGTGGCAGGCCGGGTGATGTGGCGGGTGATGTGGCATTGACTGAGTTAGATTGGGAAATATTTTTGTCCGTGTGTTAGCTTGATAAATATTCTCCCCATATGTATTAATCAAGCAAAAAATCCAAATTTAATGTGATTTGAAATCATCCTGATCTACATTACATCTCTCTGGTGGTGACAATAGCAGTAGCACTCCGGGCGAGCTTCACAAGTTCATGCAAGAATAACAGAAATTCTTCAGATATTCAACGAATTTTGGTTGGCGCCATGTCTTCATTAGAGCCTTACCAAGAAGTAGGAGCACATTAGTTACCAGTTTACATGAAAAGTTTTTTAGATTGATTATTTTTGTCAAGAGGAGTTAGTTTTCCTCAATAAGTTTTTTCTCTTCTTTGTCGAGAGGGTTGTGTTTTCCTCTTCTATGTTGAGAGGTGTGTGTTTTCCTCTTCTTTGTTGAGAGATGTGAGTCATTTCCTTTTCTTTTATCAAGGGGTTTATTATTTCTGGTTGCGAGATTGATTATCTTTGTCTGCAAGTCTAGACTTCAAAGCCTAATCCAAAGGTCGATCTTAACTATTCGAACTAGAGGGGAAGATCACCAGTTGAGTCGATGGAGCCTTGGCTCAAAGCGTCAACAGGGAATTTTGACGGGAGTAGCGAGAAGTGACTCCGATGGTTGATGGTCGAAATCTGAAATTCAAAAATTCCAGTGAAAGCTGGATTTGCATATATGTAGTCAGATGTAAAGGGTGCGATTACGGATTCATGTGCGTTGAAGGTGGGCAGCGTAATCAAGAGAAGCAACTCCAATTTAATTTGTTAAATTAATCAAATGATTTAGGAAATCTTGCAAGCATATGGTATCTTCAAATTTGGAAATCATCGTATTCCTATGGGCCAAAATCAGGGGTGTTAAAGAAGCCAATTAGGAAATTTCTATGTTACATGCAGAGCAGGCTAGCTAGAAAGAAGGAATTGACTCATTGGTTGCCTTAGCTGGAACTACCAAGGACTTGGCAACTCTCAGACAGTATTGGCATTGGTGGAATTAGTTAAAACGAATAAGTCGGATGCAGTTTTTCTCATTGAAACCACGATAGCTTGTTTCTTAGTTTTCCAAGAAACCAAAGATGATCCCATGAACACACAATAGCTAGTGATAGATTTCCGAGAAAGAGGACAAGCGACCAATCGAATCACAATAAGCGACCACAGAGAGATCCCCTGTGAACAGGGAAGAACAGGACCACGAGAAGGAGTACCACTTAAGGTATCTTAAAACATGAAGAGCACCGGACCAATGTTGCTCTGTAGGGGCTTGAACATACCGACTTAATTGTTGTGTGGCATAAGTAATATCGGTCGTCGAGTGAATCCCAGATAAAGAAGACGACCAATGAGTCTTCTATATCTATCAACTTCAATTAACAAAGGTGAATCAAGATCGATAAACTTGCGATCACGAGGGAGTGGAGTAGCAAATTTGGTTTAGCCATGAGAAGACCAAAGATCATTAAGTAAATCAAGAACATACTTGCGTTGATGAACATAAAGACACGAAGAAGATCGAACAAATTCCAAACCCAGGAAATAACGAGCTTGACCAAGATCCTTAATGGTAAACAATGTATGTAAAAATGTCTTAACTTGATCAATTAACTCAAGTGAAGTACCGATGAGAAGAACATCATCAACATAAACCAACAAAGACACAAAAAATTGACCATCATTGTTGTAAGTAAACAAGCGGGGATCATGAGCAGATTGACTAAAACCAAAAGATTGAAGTTTAGTTGTAAGCTCATGATTCCATTGTCAGAGGCCTGCTTTAAACCATACGAGAGATCTATGAAGTTTGCAGACTTGATTAGGTGAAGCCAAACTATAACCATCGGTGGCTTCATGTAAACATCTTCATCTATATAGCCATGTAAGAAGGCATTGTTAACATCCAATTGATGTAAGGGCCAATCTCGACATTTCTTAAAGACAATACAATTCTAACGATGACATTCTTGGCAACTGGAGAGAAGGAATCGATAATCAACACCTTCAATTTGATTAAAACCTTTTGCAACCAAACGAGCCTTACACCTATCCAAGGAACCATCGGGATGAAGTTTAACCTTGTAGATCCACTTAGAACCAATGGCTTTTTTACCAGGTGGCGAGTAGTAAGACTCAAGTTCCATTAGTTTCCAAAGCTTTGCGTGTAACTCTTTGTTCATTGCTTCAATCCAAACAGGATCATCTTGAGCTTGAATATAACTGGTAGGCTCTTTATATTTGAAACAATGACTAGGAAGCATTTGTAGCTAGCGATGATGTTTGGAGAATGTATAAAAGGAAATGTAGGAGGGTTACCGGTAGATAAAGGAATTGGTGTAGAAGGCAAAACAAATGTCTCTACATTGTTTAGAACAAAATCATTCACCAAAGAGGCTTATGAACTGCATGAGTACTTTTCCTAGTAACAACAAAGCGATAGGAGGCGGGACATCTTCATGTAAATCATCATTAGTATGAGGTACTAATGCATCATTAGTAGGTACGAAGAGACGAACTTCGGGGACATCGGGTAAATCTTGAGAAGGAGTGGTACAACAGTGATGTAGGAGCATTAGGAGCTGGAATGTCTCTCAAATAATCGAATTATCTCCATAAGGAATAGGCACAGACACCTTGAACTTGCGGTATCTTTATGAAAAGGAAAGCTGTTTTTCAAATAAAATCACATCTCTTGAAACAAAACATGTATGTGTGGCCATGTTATATGATCTATAAGCCTTTTGTCCGGGAGAATAACCAATGAAGATACATTTAATAGCTCGTGAATCCAACTTGGATTTGCTTGGTGAAACATTTGTAGCAAAGCACAAACAACCAAAAGTCTTTAAAGAAGAATAATTTGGTATTCTTCCAAATAAAAGACAATAAGGAGACTTCCACTTCATGAATCGAGTAGGTAATCTGTTAATGATGTATGTGGCGATAAACAAAGATCTCCCCAAAATTTTGTGGACAAATTAGGCTGAAAAATCAAGGCTCTTGTAACTTGCGAAATGTCTATGCTTTCTTTCAACAACACCATTTTGTGAGGTGTATATGGTGTTGATCTTTGATGAACAATTCCCAAACCAGAAAAAAACAAAGCATGACAATCTTTATTACAAAACTCGGTCCCATTATCATCTAATGGTTTGAATGAAACCTTGAAATGAGTTTGAATGAAAACTATAAACTGTTTGATGATGTTGCTGTCAAGGACTTATGTTTCATCAAAAAAGTCTATGTGAATCGACTAAAATCATCCACAATAGTCAAAAATAATGAGCTCCTTGAATAGAAGAAATTTGCTTATATGGTCCCCAGAGATATCCATATGTAACAACTGAAAAGGACTAGATGTTTGAATAGAACTCACTGGAAAAACCAATCTGCATTGTTTGGACATCGACAAACATCACAAGGTTCATATGTTTTACACTTGAATGATTTGTTAAGTAACATATCAAGTTATCTTGTTACATGAAAGAAGGATGCCCCAATCGATGATGCCATGAAAAATTATCGGTAGCATTATTACAAAAGTAGGCTAATGATAATTCGAAGAAGTGATACAAATGAAGCAATGACATCCTTATGAAAAGAACTTGAATCCAGTATGTATAGTCCTCCAACCATCCTTCCCACGGTAGAACTCGAGAACTCTCAATGTTCAGTATAGCACAAAACGATGGATAAAATTCAATTGTCGGTTTAGTAGATGAGAGTAACTTACTAACGACAAAAGATTATACTTGAATGAGTTTATATGTAAACGGAAGAAAGAACTAAGTCTCGAACTCGAACTTCACATCTCCAATGCAATTCACCTCTTTAGTATGTCCATCGTGGTAAACAAACCATAACGAGGTTTAGTTAAAACAGTGACATTAGCAAGTAAATCATAGCTAGTGCACATATGATTTGTTGCTCCACTATCCACAATCCAAGCATCCGAATTAAAAGAGGAACAAGAACTAAAAAATCTTTTATATGAGCTACTACAGTAAAATCGAATACAAAATGAATTCACATGAGTAGAAGCTCTTGCCTTCAAAGAGACTTTCCTTTCATGAAATTCTCAATCCCTATTCGTATCATTGCTTTGCTATATTAGTTTGAAAATCTTCAAAGAGGTGATCCCGCATCTTGTATGTCCAGAGGTGATTCCATCAAATTCACAAAGACTTTGAATTATTGGACATTTGCTTGTCAAGGTCTTTTTGTACCAATCTGGAAATCCATGAAGTTTGAAACAAGTTTCTTTTGTGTGCCTTTTTGTCTTACAATGATCACAAAACAGATCATCTTTATTGACAAATTTCCTTTGATTTCCTTTTCCAAGCAAACCTATGAACATTTGCTAAACGGATGAACCCGAATTTATCTTGGTAGTTTTCATCATCATGGTTTGTATCTATCACATGTGAATAGCTAATATGTACCTCCTTTTGTTTTTCAACTCTAAGAACCATAGAGTAGGCTTTGTTTATACTTGGTAATGGATCCATTACCAATATTTGATTACGAATATGATCATACATATCATTCAATCCCATCAAAAATCATCATCGACCTATCATTAGACTCTAAAACAACCATTCTTCTTGATGCTCCACATTCACACACAGTAAAAGGAGCTAAACAACTCGGTTCATCCCAAAGTTTCTTAAGTTTGGTATAGTATTGTGAAAGTGATAGATCTCCTTGACTTATAGAAGCAATATCTCGTTTCAATTGGTACAAGAGAGACCATTACATTCCCCAAACCTTTCTTTTAATTCATTCCATAGATCAAAAGAAGAGGTTGTATAAAGGAAAGCTTCAACAATATCCTTTGAAATAGAATTCAAGATCCAAGAAGTGACCATATAATCCACCTTGATCCATCGATCAAGATTAGGATCGATGAGATCTGTTTTAAACATCTACCATCGATGAAACCAATCTTTGTTTTTGCACCCAATGCAATCATCATAGCTCGACTCCAAGACAAGTAATTTGAACCAGGTAAGAGAATTAGAGACAAGTACCATACCAGGATGATCAGCTGTCGTTTGAATCCAAAATTATTGAAATAACAAATAAAGTAATGTTTGAGGGTTACTTTATTGTCGACATAAATGGTAGGAGTGGGGGTCTTGCAGTTTTGTGGAGACATAAAGACCAGTGCACTCTGTTGGGTTTCTCTACAAATCATATTGATTTATCAGTGCAGGAACACGGAGATCAATTGTGGCGTCTTACGAGGTACTATGGATTTCCTAAATGAAATCGAAGACGAGGAGCATGGAGTTTTATTCGAGCTTTATCTCGTAAATCAAACCTTCTATGGTGTATTACATGTGACTATAATTATATGATGTTTAAGGAAGACAAGAGAGGAGGTCCGGTTAGGGAGGAGTTTCTACTTCAGGGTTTTCGTGAGGTGGTAATTGATGGCGGTCTAAATGATTTGCTACTTTCGGGGTACAATTTCACTTGGTAAAGAGGAAGGCAGTCTGGTAATTTGGTTGAGGAGAGGATCGATAGAACTATGGCTTTGGAAGCGTGGATCCCAAATGCTATATTACAAAATCTATCTGCTCCAGCATCAGACCACTCGCCAAAATTATTGGAACTTACGTCTACCCATTTAAATGCTAGAAGTCATTATTTAAGGTTTGAAAATTCTTGGTTCAAAGAAGATGGAGTTATGAACCTAATTAATAGGGCATGGAACGATGGTTCGGTAATGGATGTGCAACAAAGACTTGAAAATGTGCCCTCTGAACAAGCAGAGAGATCAAGAACTCACGTACAGTGATCAAGAACAGATCAAGAACATATCAAAAAATGTAATCTGTATATTATGTGAACTTACATTATACAATGTTCTTATATAGATAGAGGGTGTACATTACACACCTTGGATGTAACAGACTGTAAGTAACTAACATAAGCCTATGATATAATACACTGCAGTATATAGACAATGTGATACAATACAATACACTGCAATATATATATATATATATATATATATAATAACTCTACATCCCCCCCTCAAGATGGAAGTCTATGCCAGTCACATAGACCCATCTTGGATAACAATTCAGAAAACAATGGAGCAGACAAAAATTTGGTAAACAAATCAGCCAGCGGCAACCGAGTAGCACTACAAGGAAAATGAAATTTAGAAACGGAATTAGCAACGGAATTAAGTTCCGTTGCTAAAAAAAGTAGTTAGAGACGGAATTGAGACGGACTAATTCAGAAACGGAATTGAGACGAATCAGAGACGGAAATAGAGACGGAGTTAAATTCCGTCTCTAAGAAATGGCGCTAACATTCTTATAACCGTTCATCAAATCGCGAGATTTGTGCATCAAATCTCGAGATTTGATGAGTGCCCCCTCCACCCCCCCCCCCAAAATCCCCAAATCCCACAAGTTCGGTCTCGGTCTCGGTCTCGTCTGTCTCTGCTCTTCGATCCGCTCTTCGATCGTCTCCTCTCGTTTTTTCTTCTTCGATCTCGCTTCTTCGATCGTCTCGTCTCTCTCTCGCTCTTCGATCGTCTCGTCTCTCCGTCTCTCTCCGGTCACCGCCCCCAAATCCCCAACCCCCAACAAGTCTCTCGTCTCCTTCATCGGCTCTCAACTCTCTCTCTCTCGGTCTCTCCGTCTCTTGGTCGGTCACGGCTCTCCGTTCTCTCTCGGCCACCGCTCTCTGCTCTCTCTCTCTCTCTCTCTCTCTTCGTCTCGAGCCCTAACCTCGCGTCCCCTCTCGCCTCCGTCAACGCCGCCGCTTTGCCGACGCCGGAGCCCTCGCATCTGCCATCTCTCCATCGTTGATCCTCCGTGATCTTCTTCAAGTCACCCGTCTCCTTGATCAACGATATTGGTAACTTCATGTTTCCTTGCTCGTTTCCATTCTTGATTTTTTTTCTTGTCGACACCGGTTGGTAAATCACTACTAGTTGTCTTTGGATCAAGGATCCCAAGACACGACTTAGGTGTTAAGGTTTGCATTTTGACCTTAAGTTTTTTCAAGCGAAGTGCTTACTTCTCAATCAAGTCCTTCAAATGTATCAGGTATCTTGCATGATTTTACAAAGGATATCTCTGGTTTCACATTCAGTGGGAAATTGTGTGAAGTGAGTGGCGGTCACCGCTCTCTCCGTTCTCTCTCTCTGATCTCTCATCGGTCATCTTCGCTCACCGCTCTCTCTCTTTCATTGCTCTCTGCTCTCTGGTCGCTCTGTGCTTACCGCTCCGCTCTCTGCTCGTCAAGGTAACAATCAAAAAAAAAAAAATTTCATGCTGGTTTGGCTATCATGTGCATTTGTTGGTGTTCTTCACTTGATCTATTAAGTTACTGTTGTGTATCTTGTTTGGTTTAGAAGTTTTTGTTCTGCTCTTCTCTTGCATGCTTAGTTGTTTTGTGGTTGCCAAAAAATATTAGCTAAAAGTATTATGCAATAAATTTTAATGACATAAGTAATATTAGAAGATAAATAATATCTAATTGAGATATTAGCGAGAGATTTGCGAAATCGAAAATTGAAGTGTAAAATTGTAATTCAAATTAAGTTGTTTTATTAGTGCTTATTAAGTATTAGTATATATATACGAACCCATTGGGCCATTAAATTAGTTAGTACTGCATATTCCAAATTAAAATAGTTAATCACAAGTTCGGATTTTCTTTTGGAGGAAAAAAATACATTACATTTTGGATTTCTTATTTATTTGATAGAGACTTAAGTTGATGATCAACCTTCAATTTTTTCTTCTAAAAAACAAGATAATTATAAAGAAGCAATAATGCATGATTACAACAACACTTTAATTAAATTAAGTTGATATATCAAGCCCATTTTTCCATGAGTGACATCCCTCCAAAGACCAAGTAGAACATCAATGTAGGCCTTGATCCGAGCTTAATGTACCTTGCAACTTAGGCCCCATGAAATCTGCTTGGTGGAATGTCCACCAGAGCCATGTAGATTAGCAACCCAGCCGACGACGCGTTTAATAATCCAACCGTAATTAGTGAGCTTGGGCTATTTTCTTTATAAACACTAGATAATGCAATGCCAAGAGCAATCCCAAATGGAGTTGTAACTGAGAAGAAGAACACCATCACTGATTTCTTAAAGAACTTGTACTCTGCCTGTACAAGCATTAAAAGATATTAGTTAATTAGTTATTCAATTAAGCATGTTAATTCGAAATCTAATTGTTCACTAATTAATTATATATGGTCACCCTGAAGAATACAACCACAAAGTCCCATCCCTTCAAACATTTGATGGAAGCACAAAGTTGCTACTAATGGCTTAATTGTACAAGTATTATTTGATGCTCCCAATGAAAGTCCAATCACTACTAAATGAACAACAATACCCAGCTCCAACACCTGCAACATTCACACATTATATCATAATATATAACTCATTTAATTGCTCTATACCAATATAAGAAAAAAGTAACAAATTTATTCCGTCTCTGATTATGCAAATCAACTGTGCACAAATTTAAAGAAAATGTTGCTATTTCACATAAAATTTGAAGAGAATTGAATAAACCTATAACCTTAAGGAGGTACGAGTGAACAAGTAGTAGGAGCTTTGATACTATGTGGTATTTGAATGCCTCTTATAACTTATGATTTATTTATTTTTTTGAACTCCTTGTTGCTTTTATTTTTACGACCAATTATCATACTCTGTTTGGTATCGACATGTACCGAGCTAGGTATTAAGAAAGTTATTTCCAACCCCTTTATTCAAGAATGCAAGAAGCAAAGCTTTTTGTTCATGTAGTTAGGTAGGTCCTCAGATTCCCCCTTCTAATAAATTGTGTTAGTTGGACACACAAGTAGCCATGTACCGTCGGAAATTATGAAACTAGTTGACTAATTTAATTGCACAATTACAATAGGAATGTCGTCTACAAGTCGAGACTGGATGTACAACCGTCTCGACAACGGCTTTGTTCGAATTGAATTCGCGGCGAAGGTTAAAGAATTCATATCATTTGCTAAGCAACATTGTCCTACATACCAAAGTGAAATGAAGATTAGATGTCCGTGCAATTATAAGAAATGTCGACTTGTACCGTACTTGGATGTTGAAACGGTTGAGTACCACATATGTAGGTATGGATTTGTTTCGGGATATCACTGTTGGTACGAACATGGTGAGAACGGAGATGAAGGCCCGCAAAACTTTTACCAAATGGATAACCATATTGATGATGCTGATGTGGGAGGAGACGATCCGACAACTTACCGCGAGATGCTACACAACGTGGCAGGTCCAAGTTTCAATTGGAATCACGTGGAAGAATCACCAAATCCCCAAGCACGCCAACTATATGACATGATAGAGGCTAGTAGCGAACAATTGTGGCCGGGTTGCGAAACCATGACAACGTTGTCCGCAATGGCAAGATTACTTGCGATCAAGTCAGAACATCATATATCTGAACGAGGGTATAATGAAATCATTAAATTCATGAAGGATTGTTTGCCAAATGACAATTCATTGGTTGAAAATTTTTATGCCACTAAAAGACTAATGCGAGGTCTAGGTCTACCTGTTGAGAAAATAGATTGTTGTGAGGACCAATGTATGATTTATTGGGGAGTGGACTCTGAGTTGACATCATGTAAATTGTGTGGGAAATCACGCTACATTGCACAGTGACGAGGTCGTGGTCAGAACACCAAAAAACGCCCTTGCAAAAAAATGTACTACTTCCCTTTGGGCCCTCGGTTGCAACGATTGTATGCGTCTGAGTCAACGGCAAAAACATATGCGATGGCATGGAGAACATTCCTCGCCAGAAGATGTTATGCAACACTGTTCTGATTCGATAGCTTGGAGACATTTTAATGATGTCAATAGAGACTTCGCCGCCGAGGTTCGGAATGTTCGTTTAGGATTGTGCACTGATGGTTTTCAAGTATTTAGGATTTCAGGGAAATCGTACTCTTCATGGCCCGTAATATTGACTCCTTACAACCTTCCACCGTCGATGTGCATGAAATCTGAGTTTATGTTCTTAACGGTTATCGTTCCTGGACCGACCAACCCAAAATAGAAAATCGACGTGTTCCTTCAACCGCTTGTGAAAGAGTTGCAAGATTTATGGAACAATGGGGTGATTACATACGACGTGTCCACAAAGACGAATTTTCTCATGCGAGTGGCCCTTTTATGGACTGTTAGTGATTTCCCTGCGTATAGCATGTTGTCCGGTTGGAGCACACATGGTAAGATGGCTTGTCCATATTGTATGGAGGATACAAATGCATTTCAATTGCGAAATGGTGGTAAGACATCGTGGTTCGACTGTCACCGTCGTTTCTTGGCGAAGGCATCACCATTCAGGAAAGACAAAAAAATTTCCTTAGAGGCAAAATGGTCATAAATGACGATCCGCCCGCTTTGCGCTTCGGTGATGAAATTTTGGCGAAATTGAATCGTTAGGCTTGATGAAGGTGACAGAAATCGGAGTCGATTCTCGTGAATGGGCGGCTAGCTAAGAATTCGGGATGGAGAAAAAAAGCATTTTCTCGGGACTTGCCGTATTGGAATACAAACTTGATCCGCCACAACTTAGATGTCATGCACATCGAGAAAAATATTTTTGACAACATATTCAACACTATTATGTGTGTACGGCAAGAGTAAGGACAATGCGAAAGCGAGACAAGATATTCGTGAATATTGTCACCGACCTTCTCTACACATTGATTCGGCGACAAATACTTACATCCTTGGATGCTATGCTCTTGATACATCAAAAAAACAAAAATTGTGCGAGTGGGTTGAAAAGTTGTGTTTTCCTGATGGTTATGCTTCGAATCTTGGTCGATGTGTGGATCCAAAGAAATTGCGAATGTTCGGCATGAAGAGTCATGATTGTCATATTTTCATGCAACGGTTGATACCAATTGCATTCAGAGAACTCCTCCCAAACCCGGTTTGGGTTGCAATTAGTGAACTAAGCCTTTTTTTTTTTTTTGATCCCTAATCACGAAAAGTGTCAGTCTCAAAGATATGGAGGTCTTAGAGTCTGAAATACCAAAAATCATTTGCAAGTTGGAGAAAATATTCCCTCTAAGCTTCTTCGACTCTATGGAACACCTACCAATCCACTTGGCCTACGAGGCCCGTCTGGCCGGTCCCGTTCAATTTCGATGGATGTATCCATTTGAGAGGTAATATCTTGAGCCCTTGAAATTATTTTCCCATTCAATAAGTTTTAAAACAACATTTCCTATACTCAGGCAGTACCTTAAACATTTGAAAAACAATGTTCGGAACAAAGCGAAGGTAGAGGGCTCCATGTGTAATGCTTATTTGGTCGAAGAAGTCACATCCTTTTGTTCTTACTACTTCGAAGATCACGTCTTTACGTTGCATGACAAAGTGCAACGAAACGACGATGGCGGTCTCGGGCCCACACCGCATTTTGTGGGCAATTTCTCTATTTTCACTTATCCTGGTCGACCCATGGGCAAGTCGAAGGAGCGGTACTTAACAGAGCAGGAGTATAATGCCGCTCATTCGTACATACTGCTCAATTGTCCAGAGATCGCTCCTTACATCCAGTATGTCCGTCACTTTCATTCAATAATGCAGTACATTCATTATTCATCTTTTACTAAGACATCCTATGTACATGTTCGTTTCTTCTAGGATCTTCGTCGATGAAATCACTCAAGCAATGGGGGAGTCGGAAGTTGATAGTAGTCTAGAGCACAACTTTCCCATATGGTTTCAAACATATGTAAAGTTATTACTATTGTAGGTTATAGCTTCATAAATTTCTTTCATAAGTAATGTGTCTTATTACATTTCTAATTTTTTGTGAATAGGCTCGGAATTCTATCATAGACGAGACGCTCGTTGATCTTTCGGTTGGTCCTAGTCGATCTTGTCTTGTGTCTACCCTTGTTACCTAGTGAATGGGTATAAGTTCCACTCCGCAACATATGACGTTAATAGATCGACGCAGAAAGCGGTGTTTTGGTGAAGGGTTCTAACTACGCCGATGTTTCCCATAACTATTATGGAGTACTGCAAGAGGTTGTGGAGATTGAATATACCGGCCTCAAGTGTGTGGTCTTGTTTAAGTGTGAATGGTATGACCCTACACCGAATCATGGTGTGAGGACTCACCCAACACTTCAATTGGTAGAGGTTCATCGAAGTCGACGATATAACAACTACGAGCCATTTGTCCTTACAATGCAAGCCACTCAAGTGTACTACCTTTCGTACCCTTCTATGAGGAACGACCGACAATAATGGCTAGCGCTTTGTTGCTTTGTCAACCAAAATTCGGCTGACGAGGAAACCAACAAAGACGATAATGACCAGGGCTCGGCAAAGATTGCATTCCAAGATGGGATGCCCACCACGTGCGTAGTCGACGATGCAATTCAGGATATCAACAATCTGGATGATCCAAATGGGACTCGAGTCATTGTTGAAGCGGGTCCAAGTGAAGAAGTCAATGACTTCATTGTTGATAGTGGAGATGATTCAGAAGAAGAATCATCAACTTCTACTTATGAGAGTGAATTTGAAACGGATGATAGCGAGTAACGTATGTCTATGTTATGTCAACGTTAGATCAATGTTACGTGAATTTTCTATACCTTTCTTATATGGAGTATAACTTCTCGACGGTGCTTGGCAAAGATCAACCCATGTTTTCACATAAATTGGCCTCTCAAATTACCTTGTTTGTCTTCTTATATTTTGAGCTATGTTTTACCCTTTCTTGCTCAATGGGTAGATAAGGGGAAATATTCACAGAAAAGGGAGAAAGGTTATGTTATTTCGAAATATATTTTGCTTACCCTAAATTTGTTTTGTGAGATCCAACCATTTGTTATATTTAGATGAGACGCTCATCCTTTCCATAGCACACTTTTGAAGTTTCCAGGTTAATGTTTGTCTACTTAAATTGTTGAGTGTTTGGTGGTGATTTTAGAATGTAAAGTTTTGTGTGGAAATGACTGAGCCAAAGATAGGCACTAGAGCTTAACCAAGATGGATTTAGTCCAATCCGCATTACCGCTATAAATGGTGATATTGAATTGGTGAGGGAGCTGTTGAAAATTGATTCTTCTCTTTGTAGTCTCAAGGACAGAGATGAGAGAACTCCTATTCACTTGGCTGCCATGAAAGGGAGACTTGATGTTATGGGTGAATTACTGTCAGCCTGTCCAGAGTCTGCTGGAGAAGTGACCGTCCAAGGCGAAACAATTTTTTCATCTTGTAGTGAAATCCAACCAATTTGAAGCCTTCAAAGTCTTGTTAGAGAAGGTTGGCTTTCATTATTTGTTAAATTTTAATGATCAAGATGGAAATACTATCTTGCATCTCGTGGTCTGTAGAAAACAAATCCAGGTAGCTTAGTAAATTACATGTATGTTTTTTTTTCTTTCATTGATTCATTCATTATTTGTAATCGAGAGAAGAGTTGAATGTTTGCAGAGACAAAGTGGAGTTGTTGCTAAACAAAGAAATCGAAAGAATGGTGGAAGTGAATGCTAAGAACTTAAACAACTTGACAACCATGGATCAAAGTTCATGTGATGAAGGTTACTTCATAATTGGCTGGTTGCTTCTGCGTGCTATTGAACGGTGCGCTAAATCTCAGGAGACCATCGAAGTGACAATTTCACATGACCAGATGGAAAGAGCCAATTTCGTAACCAGGTAATGCCTATTATTCAATACAAACAAAAGGCTTGTGGAAGGAGTTTAGTGAGGAGATATCAAGGGACCTAGACAATGCATCAAGTAAAACAAGGAATGCGCTGATGGTGGTTGATGTACTGATTGCCACTGTGACATTTCAACACAGAATGTGCATCACGGCACTGGGGAAGCAGTCATGGCATCTCGGATTGTATTTATTTGCCATTTGATTCCTTGTCTAGTTTCTAGCTTTCCTTTGCTGTTCATTCTTTTTGTTCTAAGATTTTAGGGAAAACTCTTCTTTCCTTTGCTTTGTTTCTTACTTGTATATGTTGGTTCTTTGCTAATAGGAATTGAACCTTGGACTTTTGTGCAACAACTTGGAGAAGCAGTCTTTATTCCTGCTGGATGCCCTCATCAAGTTCGAAATCTTAAGGTAAAAGTGCTTTTGAGGACTCTCTTTTGGTCTTGCTTCCGAAGTCTTAGTAATGCAGATTAAAACTCGACTCAATAGAAACTGGATAAATTAGATAGGCGTATTGATTAGGGGGATGTAAGGACTTGGAAGCACTTCAACAATTGCACAAAGTTGAGCATAATGAATGATTTTGATTCTTGTAGCCAACCTCAACTAATTTGGAATATTCAATTTTCACCATTTCATGAATTTGGGTTATTCAGCTTCTTCACCTCATTTCTCTTCCCTATGTGTTTTGGGCAATTTGAATTACCATTTTCTCACACTTTTTTGATTGTCCAATTCTTTGATGATTACAACAAGGCTACACAAAGAATAGCAATTAGAAATGCTAGCTAGTCTTTTCTTCACACACCAACACCACCACCACCACTTTTAGCCACAGATTTCAGTGATAAATTGATAAAATTCTGACATTCAAGTGTGGTCTTGCAGGGCCTTCTCTCATGGTCTAGTGCCTCTCCAATTTTCGTTTTTATTTTTGGTGGGCTCGTCACCACACTTACAAGCAAGTTATCTCATTCATTTTGTGAATTTATGAGTGCAGTCTTTTATAGATTGATGAGTTGATACCATTGATTGGTCTATGATGATCAATTGAATTATTTAAATTATTTATTTTTTTCTTCTTCCACTACTTTCTTAGTTGCCCATTTTTTTGACTTGTGGTTTGATAGGCTGCATCTGGAACAAAAGGAGGTTCTAGTGGTTCCCCTGTCATTGATTGGCAAGGGCAAGCTGTGGCCTTGAATGCTGGGAGCAAGTCATCAAGTGCTTCTGCATTTTTTCTTCCTCTTGAGCGAGTGAGTTGTTGTTCTTCCATATTTTATGATTTAACACTTATTTCTCTAATTGCTTTGTGCCTTTGTGGTGTAGATCTCAACATCCTAAGCTCCTTTTGAAAGTTGTTTACATGTTAGGAGTTTAGTTTCTCTATCAATGTAGCTATATTCTTAAGATTTTATCAAGTTAAACTGGAAATGCACTTTGCAGAGGAATAACAGTTAATGATATTTACGATGTAAGTACTGAAATGTTCTTCTCTTATAAATGGTTTTTGTATTCGCTACATTACTTGGACCTTGGAATGAAGTAAATAATCTACCTTGCCATTACGACTAAGCTTAGCTTCTTCGTGTCCTTACAAATCCTTATTTATATTTTGTTAATTTTTACACAAAGCTTCCAATTCACTTTTTTTGATGTTTCAGCTCTATTACTTTCCTCTGTAAGTGCATGTTCTTTATTCTTCTGTTGTGGCCTTATTTGACTTATTATGTTCTCTTCTAATTTTTCCTAGACCTACAGACACAAGTGCTTTGTTTTCATTATTTGCTCTATAATACTGTAAATTCTCAACGTATTATGTTCTCTTCTAATTTTTGCAGTTTCGTTTTTTTTATCATGAGTTTGATCTATTTTGCAATATTTGCAGAGCGTGGCCCTATCAGTAGGTGACTGGTTCTTCAATCGAGTGGGAGTTAGTGCCATTGATTGCCCATATCCCTGTGACAATACCTGCCATAATCTGGTTTTCAAGTGAGAGATGAGGATTTTAAAGCATATCAGGTAACTTTTATAGTTGTTTACATGACTTTTAGATTGATAATTCTTTTTGTGCATATTTAGAGGATTGTAAGTTTTTTTTGTGGTTGTTGAACAATAGGATTGGTGATTTTTGTGAATACTTAGAAATTTGGAGCATTTATTATACTTGACAATTTTTCGTGGATATATAAATCTTTTTCAAATTTTGAATTTTACATTTTTTTCTCTCATTTGAATATTTGTTGATATATATTGTCGATGTATGAATGTCAAATTTTGCTTTTTTTGGGGGATGTTAGCACTCCCAAGGAGTTGTTGGAGGGGGTGCAGGCGATGGAGTAGGTCCTATGGTTGTATTTTCAGGTTAGAGGTTGGAGAACCAATTGGATTGAGTTTAGGTTTGAAAACTAAACAAATTGGAATTGAGACGGATTAGCAACGAATTCAGAGATTCCGTTGCTATTCCGTCTCTAATTTTCGAGGAATAGATATGAATCAGCAACGGATCAGAGACGGAATGCATTCCGTCTCTAATTTTCGTTTTTGCATTCCGTCTATGATCCGTTGCTAATCAGAGACGGATCAGAGACGAAATCTAATAATTCCGTCTCGAATCCGTCTCTGATTAGCAACGGAACAGAGACAGAAATAATGCATTCCGTCTCTGATCCGTTTCTAATCGAGACGGATCGAGACGAATGCAAAAATTCCGTCTCGATCCGTTTACGATTAGCAACGGATCGAGACGAATTAATGCATTACGTCTCGATCCGTTTCTAATCGAGACGGATCGAGACGGAATGCAAAAACTCCGTCTCTCGATCTCGTAATCGATTAGAAACGATCGAGACGAATGCAATTACAATTGTACCATTTAGAAAAATTTCCATTTATGTTCGTCTCTGTTCGTTTCTAAATTCCATCTCTAATCTCTCTAATCCGTCTCTAATCAGAAACGGAATCACATTTCCGTTTCTGATTGAATCAGCGTCGACGATTTTAGAGACGAAATTTATTCCGTCTCTGTTCCGTTGCAGATTTCAATTAGAGACAAAATTTATGCAAATCAGAGACGGAAATTTCCGTTTCTGATATACTATTTTTTTGTAGAGTAGGAATATATTGGGGAAGAACAAAACCAAGCTTAAACTGATGGCAAACCAGATGACAATCAACCTCCAAATGTTTTGTTCTTTCATGAAAAATAGGATTGGTAGATAGGTGAATTGCAGCTTGATTATCACACCAAAAAGGTATAGGAAGAGATATAGGAACACACAAGTCCTTAAGAATATAAGAAATCCATAACAGTTCATAAACTGTGGAAGACATACATTGATATTCAGATTCAGCAGAGGACTTAGAAACAGTAGCCTGTTTTTTTGTTTTCCAAGATATCAAAGAAGAACCCAAGAATACACAATAACCAGTGAGAGATTTTCGTGAGAAAGGACACGCAGCCCAGTCAGAATCATAATAGGCTAGGAGATTAAAATTAGATTGAACAGGGAAGAACAATCCCTGAGAAGGAGTATTCTTAAGGTATCTTAGAATGTGAATAACACCATACCAGTGTTGTTCAGTGGGAGCTTGAACAAATTGACTTAATTGTTGTGTGGCATAAGTAATGTCAAGACGAGAGAAGCCCAAGTAAAGAAGACGACCAATCAATCGTCTATATCGATCAGCTTCAAGTAACAAAGGTGAATCAGCATCATCAAATTTGCAGTCACGAGGAATAGGAGTGGCAGCTGGTTTAGCAAAAGTAAGACCAGCATCATGAAGTAAATCAAGGACATATTTATGTTGATGAACATAAAGCCCTGGAGAAGATCAAACCAACTCTAAGCCCAAGAAATAATGAGCTTGGCCTAGATCCTTCATGGTGAACAACTTGTGAAGAAATGCCTTAACCTTGGTAAGCATCTCAAGAGAAGTGCCAGTGAGAAGAACATCATCAACATAAACTAGTAACACTAAAAAATGGACATCAATGTTATATGTAAACAAACAAGGATCATGAGCAGATTGGATAAAACCAAAAGATCAAGTTGAGAAGTAAACTCATGATTCCATTTGTCTAGAAGCCTGCTTAAGACCATATAAGGATCGTTGTAGTTTACACACTTGATTAGGAGAAACAAGTGTATAACCATCAGGGGGTTTCATGTAAACATCTTCATCAAGATAACCATGTAAAAATGCATTATTAACATCCAACTGATGTAAAATCCAATTAAAGAGCGAGCAAGCAAAAGCCAAGACAATCCTTACTGTTACATTCTTCGCTACATGAGAGAATGAATCTGTATAATCAACTCCTTCAATTTGATTGAATCCCTTTGCAACCAAACGTGCTTTGCATCTGTCTAGTGTACCATCAGGATTGAGTTTGACCTTGTAAACCCACTTGGAACCTATGACCTTTTTGTTAGATTGAAGGTTTGTTAGATTCCAAGTACCATTCTCCTCCAATGCTTGTAACTCCTTATTCATAGCAGAAACCCAGACAGGGACATGTTTAGCTTGATCATAACAAGTAGGCTCTTTTATAGTTGAAACAGTTGCTAGAAAAGACTTGTAATCATCAGTAATATGAGAAGAATGGATGAAAGGAAATGTTGGAGGTGCACCAGTAGAAAGAACAGGTGCAGTCATTGATTTGAACATTATTCAAAAAAAAATCATTCATCTAAAGAGGCTTGTGAAGAGCACGAAGACTTTTGCGAGGAGCAAGAGGCAAAGAAGAAGCAACAACTTCATTATGGGTCATCATAGGAGCAGCATCAGATGAAGGACAATTTCCAGGAAGCTCATCAACAGTATTAGGCATAGAAAGATCAGACATGGCAACATCAGTAGGTACTGCAGCAGGATGAATAGTCTCAACAGGGGACTCTATGGAACTTGGCGCAGCAGCAGAACCAGGTACATCCTTTAAAGAATCAGAGATTTCATTAAAAGGTATAGGCAAAGGACAATCAGAACCTGAAGGAGTAGTCTGCAAAGGAAATTTATTTTCAAAGAAAATCACATCTCTCGAAACAAAACAAGTATGGGTTGCCATATTGTACAGCCTGTAAGCCTTTTGTCCAGGGGAATAACCAAGACAAATGGATTTAATAGCTCATGTGTCTAACTTGGTTTTACTTGGAGAGACATTAGTAGCAAAACATAAACAACCAAAAGTCTTCAATGAGAGATAGTCTGGAATATGTCCAAATAATAGGTGATAAGGAGATTTCCAATTCAGCAATTGAGAAGGTAATCTATTAATAAGATAGGTAGCAGTAAGAACAACATCACCCCAAAAAAATTTTGATAAACCAGATTAAAAAATAAGAGCTCTTGTGACTTGTATCAGATGGCGATGTTTACGTTCAACTACTCCATTCTGCTGAGGAGTATAAGGTGTAGACCTTTGATGCAGAATTCCCTAACCAGAAAACAAATCTTGACAATCTTGATTGTAGAATTCAGTACCATTATCAATTCGAATGAGTTTGACAGATGCCTTAAATTGATTGTGAAGAAAAGAGAGAAACTGCTTCATGATATTTCCCGTCAGTGACTTATACTTCATCAAAAAAATCCATGTAAACCGACTATAATCATCAACAATGGTTAAGAAAAAATGAGCTCCTTGAAGAGAAGATTGCTTATATGGTCCCCAAACATCCATATGCAACAATTGAAAAGGAAAAGTGGACTGAATAGAACTCTGTGGAAAAACAAGTCTACATTGTTTAGACATGTGACAAACATCACAAGGTACATCATGTTTTTCAATTGAAGAGTTTTTGAGTAACAAATCAAGATGTTTTGTTACAGTAACAGAAGGGTGACCCAATCGATGATGCCAAGAAAAATTAGCCTTAGCATTATTACAACAAGCTAATGATAATATTGAAGGAGAAACAAATGAGTTAATGACATCTTTATTGAAGGAGCTGGAATCTAAGATGTAGAGACCTCCAATCATCCTTCCCACAGCTAGAACTTGAGAATGCTCAATGTTCTGTATAGCACAAAAGGATGGATAAAACTCAACTGTCAGTTTAGTAGAAGAAATGAGCTTACTAACTGATAAAAGATTGTATTTGAATGAGTTTATGTGCAGACAAGAAGCAAGAACTATGTCTGAACCGAGATATACATCTCCTGTATAAGTAACTTGTTTAGTATGACCATCAGGTAAACAAACTGAAACAGGTTTAGCTAATGCAATGATCTTAACAAGCAAATCATAATTAATGCATATATGATTTGTTGCCCCACTATCCACAATCCAAGCATCTCGTACTCAAAGGATGTATTAAAATTATAAGTTTGTTTCAGTGAACTACCTGTAAACTCAGAAACAGCAGAGTTCACACGAGCAGAAACATCTTCAGTTGAAATGTATTTCCCTTTCATGAAACTTTCAATGCCTTGTTGTATCATAGTTGCAATATTAGTCTGGAAATCTTCAAACTGAAATGCTCCTGCATCTGGTATATCCAGAGATGATTCCATCATGTTCGCAAAGGATTTAGAACCATTGGCAACCTATTTCTTCTCAAGCTCTTTCTTGTACCAATCTAGAATTCCATGAAGTTTAAAACAAGTTTCTTTGGTATGCTTTTTTGCCTTACAATGATCACAAAATAGATCATCTTTGTTAACAAACTTCTTGTGATTCCCTTTACCAGCAAATTTATTTCCACCAGATGAACCAGTAAGAACTCTGTTAGTTTTCAACATCATAGCTGTATCTAGGACAGGTGAGTAACTCACATGAACCTCCTTCTGTTTCTCAACTCTAAGAATCACAGAATATGTTTTGTTTATATTCGGTAAAGGATCCATTACTAGATTTTGATTATGAATATGATCATACATCTCACCTAAGCCCATTAGAAACTGCATCAGTTTATCATTAGACTCAAGAGCAGCTATCTTTGTTGCAGTTCCACACTCACAAGAAGGTACAGGAACCAAACAATTCAGTTCATCCCATAGTTTCTTAAGCTTTGTGTAATATTGAGAGACAGAGATATCTCCTTGACTGATAGATGAAATATCTTGTTTGATTTGATATAAAAGTGGTCCATTGCATTCTCCATACCTCTCTTTCAATTCAATCCATAAATCAAGAGAGGAAGTAATGTAAAGGAAAGCTTCAACAATTCCTTTAGAAATGGAATTCAAGATCCAAGAAGTTACCATATAGTCCACCTTAATCCATTTATCAAGAGTGGAATCAGTTGATTCAGGCTTCATACATCAGCCATCAATGAAACCTAGCTTTGTTTTTGCTCCCAGTGCTATCAACATCGCTCTACTCTAAGAAAGATAGTTTGAACCAGTGAGAGGATTTGAAACCAAGATCAAACCAGGATGATCAGAACTCTAAAGGAAATATGAACTCTCTACGCCATATTCTCCTGAATCAGCACCTCTTCCAGCTCCATTTCGAATTGAAGAACTCGAAGAACCATGGATAGTAGCCATGGTTACTCACAGATCAAAAACAAGAAATGATTGCTAAAGATTACAATCAATTCTTGAATCAGTAATTGCAAACAATCTCAAAAATCAGATCGAACATTAAAAAACTTGCTTTGATACCATGAACAAGCAAAAAGATCAAGAACTCACATACAATGATCAAGAACAGATCAAGAACATATCAAAAAATGTAATATGTATATTATGTGAACTTACATTATTCAATGTTCTTATATAGATAGAGGGTGTACATTACACACCTTGGATGTAACAGACTGTAAGAAACTATCATAAGCCTATGATATAATACACTGCAGTATATAGACAATGTGATACCATACAATACACTGCAATATATATATAACTCTACACAATCATGGGGACTTCATGTATCTTGGAAGTTTAAGGAGAAAATACAGAGGTGTAAAAGAAGAATTGATGAAATAAAGTCCACAAATAACCAAGCAAGGGCAATAGAGCTTAAGGGTGTGAGATCGGAGTTAGGCACTCTTGTAGAACAAGAAAAGACCTATTGGAGGCAATGCTAAAAAATGTTATGGTTGAAAGAAGGCGACGCCAATACCAAATTTTTCCATGCGGCAGTAACGCATCGAAGAAAACTTAACAATATATCTTTCCTATATGATGATGCAGGGTACAGAGTTGATGAACCTGATAGTGTGCAAAATATTGAACTTCATTACTTTCAAAATTTATTTGCTGCTTCAACAGTGGACTTGTTATTGATGTCGTGTAGACGAAGGTGCCCCTGAGATGAATGAATTCTTAACAAAGCCTTTCATTGATATTTGGCTTGAAGTCCTAATACAACATGGTTTTAGTTTCCCAGTACAACTCTGATAAGATTTGGTATCCTAGTACAACTCTGATACCCTAGTGCATATATAAGTAGGGTAGACTACTAAACATGATCAATGTCTTGAATGTCTTGTGTAAGTGAGTTGTGTGAGAGTTGGAGTCATGGCGTTGGTGTAATTTTCTGAGTTAATAAAATCTATGTGTTCTCTGCGGTGAACGTAGGCACATTACCGAACCATGTAATTCTCTGTGTCGATCGTGTGCGTGTGTTATTTGTTCGTTGCTTTTGCTCTAACAAACTGGTATCAGAGCTTCAAAGATCAGTGCAATCTAAGAATGCGTGGTTATATCAGAAATCGGCGACAACGTAGAGGTCGTTCAATAGTGGAGATTGAAGATTGGGACAAGTGCGAGTTGCTGTATAGTTTCATAATTCTTTGTGATCGATACATACATATATATTGATTAAAAAAAATAGGAAGCAATTGATTTTTTTAATCAATTTGATACTTTGGAGAAGAAAACAAATTTGTCTTTTATTTTGCTTACTCAGTGCATTAATTGCATAGAGTAGTTTGCGAAATTAAAGCAGCACCAATTGTTTTCCTTGTCACAAAAATCGCACAGAGTAAAGCGTGCGGAAGAAAAGGAAGAACGGGAACGCACGGGACTGCGCAAATTGAGACATGCACTAAGGTTTGATCGATGGTTGTTTTTTTTATATCGAAGTCGTTCGGAGTTGAAATTGAACGTTGTTTTTTGCGTTGATATCGTGACAAAGAGATCTACGCAGTGACAGGTGCGGATAGTTGAGATGGCTCCAAAATACAAGGTTGAGAAATTCAATGGGAAGAATGACTTCAACTTGTAGCGGATAAAGTTGCAAGCCTTGTTAGTTCAAGAAGGGTTGCAGAAGGCGCTACAAGGAAAGAATGCATTGACGACATCATTGACAAAGGATGAGAAAGACGAGGTCATACAGAAAGAACATAGTATAATCTTGTTGTGCTTGGGCGACAAAGTCTTGAGAGATTTCAGAGGAGACAACGGTTGAGGGATTGTGGTTGAAGTTGAAGAACTTGTACATGACACAATCGAACTCCAACAGGTTATATCTCATGAAACAATTGCATTACTTGAATATGATAGAAGGGAAGTCTGTGAGAGAACATGTTGATGAATTCAACAAGATAATCATGACACTGAGGAATGTGGGGTGCAAGCTTGGTGAATAACAAAAAGATGTGTACCTGTTGTGTTCACTACCGGAGTCCTTCGAGAAATTTATTAACACAATATTGTTCAGTAAAGATTCCTTGTCTTTGGAAGATGTCAAGACTGCACTGAGTTCAAATGAGTTGTAGCAGATGATGATAGAAAATAAAAGGCAAGAATCTGGGGAAGGATTGTCAGTTAGGGGTAGATTTGAGCAAAGAACTAGAGGCCAGAGAAGTAAATCCAGGAGCAGAAAATTAAAGTGTTTTGGTTATCACCAAGAATGACATTTTTTTAGAGATTGTCCGAAGCGTAAAGGAAAGGGTAGGCAAGAGGCTGAAGATTCTGGAGATACATCACTTGCAGAGGAAGATGGAGTTAATGTTCTTACAGTCAGCATTGGAAGCTCGAGAGACGAGTGGATATTAAATTCGGGATGTTCCTTTCATATGTGTGCCAAGAAGAATTGGTTTACCACTTATCAGTCAATTGATGGGGGTAGAGTCTTGATGGGGATGATGCAGCTTGTGAGGTTGTAGGAATCGGAACAGTTAGAATCAGAATGCATGACGGAATTGTGATAACGTTGACAGATGTCAGACATGTTCCTGATCAGAGAAAGAATTTGATTTCCTTGGGTTCGCTTAACTCCGTAGGTTGTAGCATGAAGATACAAAATGGAGTGATGACGACATCCAGATGTGCTTCGGTTATGATGAAAGGATTGAAAGAGAATGGCCTTTACACATTGAAAGGAAGTACCATCTTAGGTACTGTAGCGGTATCATCTTCGGAGACATAGATAGACACCACCAAGTTATGGCATATGAGATTAGGTCATATGAGCGAGAGAGGATTGACAGCATTAAGCAAGCAAGGCTTGTTGGCTGGGGAGAAGACATGTAAGCTTGATTTCTGTGATCATTATGTGTTTGGAAAACAATGTAGAGTCGAGTTTAGTACCGCAATGCTTCAGATAAAAGGTATTTTGGATTACATCCATTCGTAACTTTGGGGTCCTTCTCCAGTTCCTTCTCTAGGGGTGGTAGATATATGTTGACTTTCATGACTTCTTGAGGAAAGTTTGGATATTCATCTTGAAGAAGAAAGATGAAGTATTTGGCAAATTCATACAGTGGAAAACCTATATATCGAAGCAGACTGGTAGGAAAGTCAAGCGGCTGAGAACCGATAATGGCCTTGAGTATTGCGGAGGAGAGTTTAATCAGTTCTGCAATAGTGAAGGAATTGTGAGACACCGCACAGTCCGATATACTCCTTAGTAGAATGGACTTGCAAAATGAATGAATATAGTACTAATGGGGAGAACACGGAGCATGCTTTCGAATGCTAGATTACCGAAGGAGTTTTGGGCTGGAGTTGTCGGTACAGCTTGGTTTTTGGTGAACCGGTCACCATCCACAGCGATTGAGTGTAAGTCTCCCGAAGAGGTGTGGACAGAATCCCCATCAAATTATCAAAATTTGAGAGTGTTTGGTTGTCCCGCTTATGTTCATGTGAATGATGGTAAACTTGAACCAAGATCAAGGAAGTGCATCTTCAAGGGTTACGAGCATGGAGTGAAAGGGTACAGGTTATGGTGTCCCAGCACGAAGAAGATTCTGATAAGTAAGGATGTTATTTTCCATGAGGCAATATTGTTAAGTCCCAAAAGTGTGCAGAGTGCGCCAGAGAAAGGTCGGAGAATTTAGGAACAGGTGAAGTTTAGAGCTGAGAATAGGAGGAACATGAAAAAGAATGTTTATAAGCAGCTGAGTGATGGTGGAGCGCAAGACGCTAGTCAGATACTAGAGACACCTGTTGAAGATCAGTCATATAGTATTGCCAGGGATCGACCGATGAGGGAAATAAAGCCTCCGGATAGATATTGTCATGCAGATCTTGTCGCATTAGCACTTAGTGTGACATATAAGGTTCAGTGTTCCAGTGAGCAAGTTCAGGGATTGACTGGACTTGGGTGGAGTTTGGAGACATCGAAGGCCCTCAAGGGGCATTTGCAGAGTAAGATTTTTGATGAAGGTTAGAGAATTCAAGCCAAGGTGGAGATTTGTTGATATTTGGCTTGAAGTCCTAATACAACATGGTTTTAGTCTCCTAGTACAACTCTGATAAGATTTAGTATCCTAGTACAACTCTGATACCCTAGTGCATATATAAGTAGGGTAGACCATTAAACTTGATCAATGTCTTGAATGTCTTGTGTAAGTGAGTTGTGAGAGAGTTAGAGGCTTGGCGTTGGTGTAATCTTCTGAGTTAATAAAATCTCTGTATTTTTTGCAGTGGACGTAGGCACATTGCTGAACCACGTAATTCTCTTTGTCGATCGTGTGTGTGTGTTGTTTATTCGCTGCGTTTGCTCTAACACCTTTCGCATTGGAAGAATTCAAATTGGGGCTTTTTGATATGCACCTGGACAAGTCCCGCGGTCCAGACGGCTTCAATCTAGTGTTCTATCAAAAGCTGGAATGTGGTTGGAAATGATGTTTTCGGACAATGTTATAGATGGATGATGGAGCTTAATTTCATAAAGGGCGTGAATGACACTACAATCGTCCTTATTCCCAAATGCAATAAGCCAACCAATATGAAGGAGTTCATACCCATTTCTCTTTGCAATGTTCTTTATAAGCTAATGGCTAAAGTCTTGGCAAACAGACTTAAATTCTTTTTGCAAGACATTACATTTGAAGAACAATCAGTGTTCGTGCCGAATCGACTTATTGTTGATAATGTCTTGGTGGCTTTTGAGTTGTTGCATGCAATGATATGCAATAAGAAATGGAAAGTCGGGCAAGTTGCATTAAAAATTGACTTTAGTAAAGCCAATGACATAGTCGATTGAGTTGTTTTAAGAAACATTTTTCTAAAGTTGGGATTTTCCAGTCAATTGGTTGATTTTGTTATGATGCTTGTTACTACAATGGAATTTAAAGTGAATCTAAATGGTAATCTTATTGGACCGATTGTGCCTAAGAGGGGTCTTCGTCAAGGTTTCCCTTTATCTCCATATCTATTATCTTATGCTCGGAGGGCCTCTCAGCACTTCTAAAATAAGTAGAAGGTGAAGGGAAGTTGCATGGATGTTGTGTTGTGTGTAATGCTCCATCGGTATCCCACCTATTTTTGTTGTCGACACTTTTCTATTTTTTAGACCCTCAGTAAATAAAGCAACAGTGTTAAGATATTTATTAGATAGTTATGTACAAGCATCGGGCCAGGCTATTAATTTGCAAAAGTCAGTGATGTTCTTTTCTACAAACATTGGTGTCGAGGATGGAGAGGAGATCCGAAACATTCTAGGAGTGTTTAAAGACTTGCATGAAAATAAATATTTGGACCTACCATCTCTCATTAGTGGGAGGAAGTGCGAGGTTTTCTCATTCTTAAAAGAGAGACTATAAAAGCAGTAATTGTCTTGGCATCATAGATTCTTCTCGAAGGCAGGCAAGGAAGTCTTGTTGAGATCAACAGATCAAGCAATTTCGATGTATTGTATGGATACTTTTCTTAACCCTCTCTCTATATGCGATGCACTTTAAAAAATGATGAATTCATTTTGTTAGGGCTCGAATAATGGAGAACAAATGGGTATGAATTGGATGAAATGGCGTAGACTTTGTTTGAGAAAAGAGGATGTGGGGTTAAGCTTCAAGGACCTTTACAGTTTTAATCTTGTCATGTTGGCTAAGCAGGGGTGGCACATTATTCACCATTCAAATGCTTTAGTCTAAGAAATTTCAAAGTTAAATGTTTCCTAAAAGGGGATTTTCTAAAGGCCAAGTTAGGCCATAACCCAAGTTTTAATTAGAGAGATGTCATGGAAGTTAAATCGGTGTTGGATAAAGGGTGTAGATGGAAAGTGGGGGGATGGGAGTTTGATCCAATTATGGTATGATTTGTGGCTAAAGGATAACGCGAATAGTAGATTTTCTATAGATATTATTCAAGGAATTGAGGAATCTACAGTTAGTGATTTAATTATTCCAGGGAGTAGGACTTGGGATTTTGAGTTGATTGGAAAAACTCTCAATGTAAGGGATGTTAGAGCTATCCATCATATTGTTTTGAGCAGTGTAGGGTGCGATAAAGTGCTGTGGAAATTTACAAAATATGGAATTTATAAAGTCATCTCGAAATATTGCATGGCAATGGAACTTAATAAAGACAACGAGTTAGAGAGGACACGTGGAGATTGGATGAAGTTATGGGGGCTAGAAATTCCAACTAAAGTTAAACATTTCATTTGGCGTTTATTACGCAACTGTATTGTAACGACCTGTTACCTTAAGCTGGTGATTAGTACTAATCCAAATAGTAATTAACCCGAGTTAGGCTCAGGGTTAAGATCGGCGTACCTCGATTAGCGTGTATATGCGTTTGCATGACGTTTGGTGTTTGTTTGGATTGTGAAATTGAAATATAAATAGGTTGTGTGTAATATTGGGTTATATACAAACTTATAATTGATAAAATACATTATAAACCATGAATTACCGGTACACTGTGAGCGACGAGGGAGTCGTGATATGACTGTGAACGCTCGTGGCTACACGTAGGCATGTCCGGTGGATTTATTGGCAAAGAAATACGTGAGTTATATATTTATATATAAGGATATAAATATTTATATTTAAATTAAAAAGAAAAAAATGAAATCATATGGATTGTTTGATCTTCTCAAACGAAGCGGGGTTACAAGATGTGTTAAAATTAGTGTCACGATAAGATGTGTCACTTTAACACATCAACTACTCGATCAATATCGAAATGACATGATTCGTATCTCGAGAAAAATCCATATATATATAAACAAAAAGTTGATGTTAATTAACTAAACTCAATTAATCAAACGAAACAAGGGGAGAGTTTGAAATTGATCGAGACAAGTTGTCCATGGTGCATAATCAAGCTTAGTTGAGGAGCTTAATCAATCAAACAGCTTGGGAGCATCATATAGGTATAATTTGTTTTAGTGTTTACCAAAGTTGGAATTGATAGTGATGCTAGGATTGTTGTAATTTAAGCTGTTTATTGATCAATTATAGTCTCTCAGCTCACTAAAGGTTGTTCTCGATCAATTTTGATGAATTTGTGATTGTTTATGATGTTTTGGATGTGGTTTGGGTAAATTTGGATCAACAGAACTGTGTTGCTATTGCAGGTCTGGTGCGTATAGCGCGCTAGGCATTGGCCATATCGCACTACGCATACTGGGGAAGATGACTGACATGCAGATAGTGCGCTATCCATGTCAGGTAGTGCGCTATCCACACCCACATCAGTACCAAATTGATTTGATTTGCGTGGTTTATCAAGAGCTTTTGGGACTATTCTAAGGGTTCTTAATATAGTATAATGGACCTATATTAACTACAATTGTTCCATGATAAGTGTTGATTAATCGAGAAATAGTCATAGACCCGGAAAGTTAGGAAATCGGACAAGGACTTAGATCGAGGTAGGTACGGATTCGTTTATTAATTAATATTGTCTAGTTATTTAGTATATTTAGCTCATATAAATGTTTAAATGGAATGGGGGGATTATGTACATTGTGATGTTTTTCTAATTAATAGAAAACGATGTCTAATGTGATCCATGAGAGTAACTCCTTAGGGCTGAGACCAGGTTGTATAGTACTTGGCGTTGATCTCCCGATCTATACATAACTCCTACTCAGTCTATAGGTTGTGTGGGTTACATATTCACTAAAGGGTTTAGGATAGAACCATTGGACATTAATCGATTGGCTAGAGATCATAATGACCATTATGTTGGTCTAGCACTCGTATTAATAGTGTCGATGGGTAATCGGCCCTAGTTTTATAAATAAATGGGAAATCACAGTGTAATAGTCCAAAATATCTCGCTTGCATCCGATTATGTATTGATTTTTTATGATTTTCATATTCTTGTTAAATATTATTGTGCATGTCGTTATTGCATGATATTCTCATATACTATATGGAATGTTGATGACTAGTGTGGATCCTTACTTACTGAGCAAGTTGGAGCGCTCACCCAAATTAACTATTTCAGGTTCGCAACCAGGCGTTTCGACTAAAGGGAAAGAGAAGATTCAGGAGTTTCGTGTCTTCTCTTTGATGTAATGAACCTTCTTGTATTTACATACTCTGTTTAACTTATTTTGATGTATATAAACAAGGTTGGGGTGATTTATATATGGGTTCAGGTTTTGATAAACTCTATATTTTTGTATATTTATATATAATGAAAAAGTTTTAAATCTTCCGCTGCGTAATACTTTGATTTATTATTTTGGTACGAATATACAGGTTGAGTTTATAAGTTATAGACGGAGAGGCTGCTGGCTCTAGTTAAGTTTTGCAGAATTAGCGGGATTAATTAGGGTTTCAGGCTTTGCATTTTCCCTAATCGGGACAGGGGATGTCACAGCTTGGTATTAGAGCCTTAGTTTTATCACTTTTAGAAGTAAAGTGGTAATATTGATACAGTGTGGTATCATGAATTAGGCTTTGAACCCTATTTAACTTTAGAATGATTTCAAAATGAATGATAGCATAATCTATCGTACCGAAACCTAAGTTTATTGACTTTGAGATTTGTCTCGAGTTATGAATAAACTTAGGGTTTGATAAACGATTTTCATCGTGTTTTAAAGGGAAATGAAAATGAAAACACTATTATACGTTATTTGCTGCACATATTGATATAAATTATATAGTTATGATTTCCTGCAATTGTTTAAAGGTTACTTGCTAATCTTATCTCTCCTTTGACCACAGAATTTAATGGCGGATCAAGGGGAGGGATCACAGAGGTCAGAACCTCAAGGTAACAGAGAGAGAGATGATCAATGGAAATCTAGAATGGAGCAGTAAGTGAAACAATTAATGGAGTCTCATACCAAGTTAATGGCAATGTTGATGGCTCAAATGGGACCACCGGTACAGCGACTTGAGGCACAGCCTACAACCAGTCTCGAGGTTAGCGGAGCTGAGGAAGGAGTCGAGATAGTAGCAGCTCCAGTTCAACCGGTAGTTCCACAGGTTCAGGTACTAGAAATAGCTGCCAAGGTACCAGAGGATTCTAAGAAGATCGCATTCCTCACAACTCGTAAGGAGTTCATGAAATATGATATTATGAGGTTCAATGGCACTATGGAAGAAGGGATGACTGAGACCTGGATATTGAAAATGGAGCGACGTTTTGTTGCGGTAGGTGTTGAGGACTGGTTTAAGGTTAAAGTGGTCACCTTTTTGTTAATAGACTCTGTAAGGAAGTGGTGGAATTCCCTAAAAAGAGAAGGGAAGATTGTCACTATGTGGCCACAGTGACTTGTTTCTTGGTGGGCTGAACTATGAGATTAGGGTTGTTGTTTCTTCACATCCTCGCACTAGCTATGCTTTTATATTTAAGAGTGTGATAGAGGTAGAAGCAGCTATTCTACGAAATCCACCTGGAATAGTTATTGCACCACCACCCCTAGTACCACATTATCCTGGAAGTCACAGTGTTCAGGAATTTGGTTCTTTTATGTCGAAGAAGAGACAAAGGAGTATAGCTGATATAGTTACACCGTCAGGATTTGCGGGAACGACATTTATTAGTGCACCCATTTTGCCGGTTTCTCGGGCTTCAATAGCCAAAACACTGTTGCCGCCATCTCAGTCTAGAGGTAGAGGCAAAGGTAGAGCGTAGTCTTCACAAAAACCGAGTAGATCGAAGGAGGCTTCTCAGGCCAACAGTTTATCTCAGAAGGCATCGATAATATGATACAGGTGTGGGCAGACAAGACATATTTCGAGGGAGTGTACTATGCCTCCAGCCACATCAGTAGGCAACCACACCACCTGCACGAGCACATGCTTATGAAGTAGCGAAGGCAGATCCAGAGGCCAACCGGAGATTAGTGGAAGTTATATTAAATATTTGTGGTCGAGATATGTATACTTTAATTGATAATAGTTCTACAGTTTCATTTATTGCTGAGCAATGGTTGATGAAATGAAATTGAAACCTATTAGAGCCAATACATTTTTTATTCTAAGCACAGCAGTGTGTGAGAAAGTTTATCTTAACCTGATATGTGAGAAATGTGTAGTCAGAATTGGAGAGAATAAATTTCCAATTGATTTGAGAGTGATGGAGTTCCTGGAATTCAATGCATTACTAGGGATGGATTGGTTATTAGCATATCATGCCAGTATCGATTGTTTTCTTAAGACGGGGATCTTTCATATTCTTAACCTTTTTGAAATTATAGTCTATAAAGGCTATAATCCTTCATGATTTGTAATTCGTGGAAGGGAAGCAACGCCTTGAGATTTAAAAGTTATGGCAGGAATTGTTACCTTTTGAGTGCCTAGACAAGACCTTAAGGTTAATGAGATACCCTTAGTTTGTGAGTTTTCAAAAGTTTTTCCATCTAACTTGCCTGGATTACCACCGCTACGTGTCATTGACTTCATCATTGATCTTATTCCTGGTACCAAGCCTATATCTATTTCTCTGTACTGTAAGGCACCGAAGAAATTGTGTGAGTTGCAGACTCAGCTTGAGGAGTCGCTTCAGAAAGGGTTTATCCATCCTAGCATGTCACCGTGGGGAGCACCTGTTCTTTTTGTGAAAAAAGACGGAACCCTACGAATGTGCATCGATTATAGACAGTTGAACCGGGTGACTATAAGGAACATATATCCATTGCCTAGGATTGATGATTTATTTGATCAGATAAAGGGTGCCATATATTCCTTGAAGATTGATTTGAGGTTTGGTTATCATCAACTGACAATCAAGGATGAGGATATCTCGAAGACAACTTTCAGTACTCGCTATGGGCACTTCGAGTTTACAGTGATTTCATTTGGGCTCACTAATGCTCCTGCTATGTTCATGGATCTGATGCATAGGGTGTTTAAACCCTATCTTGACCAGTTTATCATCATGTTTATTGATGATATTTTGATATATTCGAAGACTGAGGAATAGCATTCGCACCACCTCAGAGTTACAATGCAGACTCTAAAGGATAATCGGTTGTATGCCAAGTTTAGTAAGTGTGAATTCTGGTCTTCATAGGTCAAATTTCTTGGACATGTGGTTAATGGTGAAGGTATATCTGTTGATCCAGCGAAGGTTGAGGCAATCAGGGATTGGCTTACTCCTACCATGGTTTCAAAAATTCATTTTCTAGGGTTAGCTAGTTATTAAAAATGCCTTGTTAAGGGATTCTCTCGTATTGCTCTGCCAATAACTCAGCTAATACAGAAAGATGTGGATTTTCTATGGTCAGATGAGTGCAAAACTACTTTCAATGAGTTGAAAGACAGATTGACTACGACACTTGTTCTTACATTATATGAATCAGGAAAGGAATTGGTGATTTATACTGATGCTTTTCATTCAGGCTTGGGCTGTGTGCTGATACAGGAAGGCGGGGTTGTAGCTTATGCTTCAAGGCAACTCAAGATTCATGAAAAAATTATCCAGTTCATGATCTCGAACTAGCTACAATGGTTTTTTCCTTGAAGATTTGGAGGCACTATCTGTATGGAGAGAAGTTCATAGTATTTTCATATCATAAGAGTTTGAAATACTTATTTACTCATAGTGAATTGAACATGAGATAACGTAGGTGGCTAAAGTTTCTCAAAGATTATGATTTCACTTTGGAATACCACCTAGGCAAAGCAAATGTGGTTGCTGATGCCTTGAGTAGGAGAGGAACAGGCAGAGAGAACGTAGCTACGGCCAGAGCTTCAATTTAGACTTCTTGGGAAGTTTCAATGATGATGATTCGTGAAAGTCCAGCTGGCACATCATCAACTGAGATAGCAAGTTCCACAACTACTATTCTATTCTTCTGTGCTCAGATTCGAGCTGAACATGAGTTGATTTAGCGGGTTGTTGATAGTCAGAAAGCTGATCAGGAATATGTAACGCGTTGAGGGTTAGCAGCTAGTAAAGATTATCCTGATTGGTCAGTTTCTGACGACGGGGCATTGCGATTCAGGGATAGATTATGGATTCCAACTCAAGATCAGTTGAGGAAGGAATTGCTACGGGAATCTCATCGATCTCTTTACTCTATTCAATAAGGTGACACTAAGATGTATCGTGATATGAGACATGTTTATTGGTGGACGGGGATGAAGACTGACATTGTTGAGTTCGTAAATAGATGAGAGATGTGTCAGCAAGTTAAGGCTGAACATAGGAAACCGGGAGGGTTATTGCATTCGCTGCCTATCCCTGAATGGAAATGGGAACATATATCGATGGATTTTGTTTCTGGTCTACCTCCGAGTCAGTGCAAACATGATGTTGTTTGGGTTGTAGTTGACAGATTGACGAAATCTGCGCATTCTTTACCAGTTTCTATACGAGATCCTCTTGACCGTTTATGTTAGGTGTACATACGGGAGGAATTAAGATTTCACGAGATTCTAATGTTGATTACTTCAAATAGGGATCCGATATTCATGTCCAAGTTTTGAAGTGAATTACAGAGGCAATTTGGAATTGTACTTAACCTCAATATGCATATCATCCTAAGACTGATGAACAGACTAGGCGATTGATATTGGTACTTGAGGATATTCTTCGAGCTTGTGTCTTGGAGTTTGGAGGTAACTTGGAAAAATATATTCCTCTATGTGAGTTCTCTTATAATAATAGTTATCAGGCTAGTATCGGAATGGCTCCATTTGAGGCACTGCATGGTCGGCCTTGTTGATCACCGACGTGTTGGGCAGAGGTTGGAGATATAGTTTTATTAGGGCCAGAGTTGATTCCGGACTTCACAGATAGGCCATCGTATGACTACAGCAAAGCTCAGACTGAAGAGATACGCCAACAAACATCATAGGTTTTTGAAATTTTCAAAGGATGATTTTGTCCTATTGAAAGTCTCACCTATGAAGAGTTTGTATAGATTTTGGTTGCGAGGTAAGCTAGCTCCAAGGTATATTGGGTCGTTCAGAGTACAAGAAAGGATTGGTCATGTAGCTTACAGGTTAGAGTTACCTCATCAGCTTGTCAGAGTTCATAATGTCTTTCATGTATCTATGTTACGCAAGACGGAGACTCAATTCACTCCGAGAATTGATTGGAATGAATTTGATCTTCCAGAAGACTTATCTTATAATGAGCAACCGATTTAGATACTTGATCGTAAGATTGAGAGGCAGAGAACCAAAGAGGGTCCTTTAATTAAAGTTAAATGGCAATTTCACGGAGATGAGGAACCAACCTGGGAGCAGGAATCCTACATGAAAGAGCAGTTTCCATTTCTCTTCGAGAATACATGTAACTTTATGTTTATTTTAATTTCAAAGACGAAATTACTTTAAATTAAGGAGATTGTAACGACCTGCTACCTTAAGTTGGTGATTAGTACTCATCCAAATAGTAATTAACCCGAGTTAGGCTCAAGGTTAAGTTCGGCGTACCTCGATTAGTGTATATATGCGTTTGCATGACGTTTGGTGTTTGTTTGGATTGTGAAATTGAAATATAAATAGGTTGTGTATAATATTGGGTTATAAACAAACCTATAATTGATAAAATACACTATAAACCATGATATACCGGTACACTGTGAGAGACGAGGGAGTCGTGGCATGAATGTGCATGCTCTTAGCTACATGTAGGCATGTTCGGTGGATTTATTAGTGAAGAAATACGTGAGTTATATATATTTATATATATGGATATATATATATATATATATATATATATATATTGAAATTAAAAAGAAAAAATGAAATTATATGGATTGTTTAATCTTCTCGAACGAAGCGGAAGTACAAGATGTGTTTAAATTAGTATCACGATAAGACGTGTCACTTTAACACATCAACTACTTGAGCAATATCGAAATGACGCGATGCGTATCTTAAGAAAAATCCATATATATATAAGTTGATGTTTATCAATTAAACTCAATTGATCAAATGAAACGAGGGTTTGAGGTTTTGAAATCAATCAAGACAAGTTGTCTGAGGTGCAGAATTAAGCTTAGGTAAGAAGATTAATCAATCAAACGGCTTGTGAACATCATATAGGTATAATTTGTTTTAGTGTTTATCAAAGTTGGAATTGATAGTGATGCTAGGATTATTGTATTTTAAGCTGTTTATTGATCAATTATAGTCTCTTACCTTACTAGAGGTTGTTCTCGATCAGTTTTGATGAGATTGTGACTATTTATGATGTTTTGGATGTGGTTTAGGTAAATTTGGATCAACAGAAGTGTGTTGCTATTGTAGGTATGGTGCGCGTAATGCGCTAGGCATTGGCCATAGCGCACTACGTGTACTAGGGAAGATGACTGACAAGCAGATAGTGCCATATCCAAGTCAGGTATTGCGCTATCCACACCCTGATTAGTACCAAACTGATTTGATTTGCGTGGTTTGTCAAGAGCTTTAGGGACTATTCTAAGGGTTCTTAATATAGTATAATGGACCTATATTAACAACAGTTGGTCCATGATAAGTGTTAATTAATCGAGAAAGAGTTATAGACTTGAAAAGTTAGGAAATTAGACAAGGACTTAGATCGAGGTAAGTACAGATTCGTTTATTTATCAATATTGTCTGGTTATTTAGTATATTTAGCTCATATAGCTATTGAAAGGGAATGGGGTATTATGTACATTGTGATGGTTTTTCTAATGAATAAAAAATGGTGTCCAATGTGATCCACGAGAGTAACTCCTTACTGCTAAGACCAGGTTGTATAGTACTTGTGGTATATCTCTCGGTCTATATGTAACTCCTACTCAGTCTATAGGTTGCGTGGGTTACATATTCACTAGAGGGTTAGGGATAGAACCATTAGACATTAATCAATTGGCTAGACATCATAACGACCATTATGTTGGTCTAGCACTGTATTAATAATGTCGATGGGTAATCGACCCTAGTTTTATAAATAAAATGGGGAATCACAATGTAATAGTCAAAAATATCTTGCTTGCATCTGATTATGTATTGAATTTTTATGATTTCCATATTCTTGTTAAATATTATTGTATACTATATGGATTGTTGATGAGTAGTGTGGATCCTTACTTACTAAGCAAGTTGGAGCGCTCACCCAAATTAACTATTTCAGGTTCGCAACCAGGCGTTTCGACTAATGGGAAATAGAAGATTTAGGAGTTTCGTGTCTTCTCTTTGATGTAATGAACCTTCTTGTAGTTATATACTCTGTTTGAATTATTTTTATGTGTATAAACAAGGTTGGGGTGATTTATACATGAGTTCAAGTTTTGATAAACTCTATATTTTTTGTATATTTATATATAACGAAAAAAAATTAAAATTTTCCGCTTCGTAATACGTTTATTTTTTATTTCAGTATGAATATACAAGTTGAGTTTATCAAGTATAGACGGAGAGACTGCTGGCTCTAGTTAAGTCTTGCAGGATTAGCGGGCTTAATTTGGGTTTCAGGTCAGGCATTTTCCCTAATCAGGATAGGGGATGTCACAGCTTGGTATCAGAGCCTTAGTTTTATCACTTTTAGAAGTAAAGTGGTAATATCGACACAATGTTGTATCATGAATTAGGCTCTGAACCTTATTTCACTTTAGAATGATTTCAAAGTGAATGATAGCATAATCTATCGTACCGAAATCTAAGTTTAATGACTTTGAGAGTTGTCTCAAGTTATGAATAAACTTAGGGTTTGATAAACGGTTTTCATCGTGTTTTAAGGGGAAATGAAAATGAAAACACTATTATACGTTATTAGCTGCACAAATTGATATAAATTATATAGTTATGATTTCCATGAATTGTTTATATGTTACCTGATGATCTTATCTCTCCTTTCACCACAGAATCTAATGGTGGATCAAAGATGAGGGATCATAGAGGTCTGAACCTCAGGGTAACAGAGAGACATAGGATCAATGGAAATCTAGAATGGAGCAGCAAATGAAACAATTAATCGAGTCTCAGGCCAAGTTAATGGCAATGTTAAAGGCTCATATGGGACCACCAAGATAAATGACGACACGAGGCACAAATTACCACCAGTCTTGAGGTTAGCAGAGCTGGGGGAGGAGCTGAGATAGTAGCAGCTCCAGTTCAGCCTGTAGTTTTACAAGTGCTGGTACGAGAAATAGCTTCCAAGATGTTAGAGAATTCTAAGAAGGTCGCATTCCTCACAACTCGTAAGGAATTCATGAAATATGATATTATGAGGTTTGATGGAACTATGGAAGAAGGGTGGGTGAGACCTGGATATTGAAAATGGAGCAACATTTTGTTACAAATGATGTTGAGGACTGGTTTAAGGTTAAACTGGTCACCTTTTTTTAATAGACTCTGTAAGGAAGTGGTGGAATTCCCTAGAGAGATAAGGGAAGACTGTTAGTATGTGGCCTCAGTTTCAGACAATATTTAACAGGCAGTATTTCCCTAAATCAGTCAGGAATATGAAGAATACTAAATTCATTCAACTGAAGCAGGAAACGATGTCTGCTAGGTTGTACGAACGGAGATTCATTGAACTGAGTGAATTTGCTCCAGAGATGGTAGAGCTAGAGGAGAACAAGATTGACTTGTTTCTTGGTAGGCTGAACTATGAGATTAAGGTTGTTGTTTCTTCTTATCCTCGCACTAGCTATGCTTTTATATTTAAGAGTGTGATAGAGGTAGAAGCAGCTATTCAAATAAAACCACCTAGAATAGTTTTTGCACTACCACCCCCAGTACCACATTATCATGAAAGTCAGAGAGTCCAAGAATTTGGTTCTTTTATGCCGAAAAAGAGACAAAGGAGTATAGCTGGTATAGTTACACTGTCTTGATTTGCGGGAAGGACATTTGTTAGTGCATCCGTTTCGCCAGTTTCTCAGGCTTCAGTAGCCAAACCACCGTTGATGCCATCTCAGTCTAAAGGTAGTGGCAAGGGTAGAGCGCAGTCTTCACAAAAACCAAGTGGATCAGAGCCGGCTTCTCAGACCAGTAGTTTATCCCGGAGGGCATCGACAATATGTTACAGGTGTAGGCAGACAGGATATATTTCGAGGGAGTGTACTATGCCACCAACCACATCAGTAGGCAGTACCACACCACCTGCACGAGGACAGGCTCATGCAGTGGCGGAGGCAGATCAATGGGCCAACCAAATATTAGTGGAAGGTATATTAAGTATTTGTGGTCGAGATATGTATACTATAATTGATGTTGGTTCTACAGTTTCATTAATTGCTAGAGCATTTGTTGATGAATTGAAATTGAAACATGTTAGAGCTCATACATTTTTATCCTAAGCATAGTAGTTAATGAGAAATTTTATCCTAACCTGATATGCGAGAGATGTGTAGTCAAAATTGGGGAGAATGAACTTCCAATTGATTTGAGGGTGATGGAGTTCTTGGAATTCGATGCATTACAAGGGATGGATTGGTTATTAGCGTATCAGGCCAATATCAATTGTTTCCATAAGTCGGTGATCTTTCATATTCTTAACCTTTTTAAGATTATAGTCTATAAAGGCTATAATCCTTCACGATTCGCAACTCGTGGAATAAAAGCTACGCCTCAAGATTTAGAAGTTATGGCAGGAATTAATACTTTTGGAGAGCCTGGACAATAACTTAACGTTAACGAGATACCCATGGTTTGTGAGTTTTCAAGAGTTTTTCCATCTGACTTGTCTGGATTACCATCGTTATGTGTCATTGACTTCATCATTGATCTTATTCTTGGTACCAAACCTATATCTATTCCTCCGTACCATATGGCACCGAAAGAATTGCGTGAGTTGCAGACTCAGCTTGAGGAGCTGCTTCATAAAGGGTTTATCCATTCTAGCATGTCACCGTGGGGAACACCTGTTCTTTTTGTAAAGAAGAAAGACGGAACCCTATGAATGTGCATCGATTATAGACAGTTAAATTAGTTGACTATCAGGAACAAATATCTATTGCCCAGGATTGATGATTTGTTTGATCAGTTGAAGGGTACCAGATATTTCTCGAAGATTGATTTGAGGCCTGGTTATCATCAACTGAGAATCAGGGATGAGGATATCTCGAAGACAACTTTCAGTACTCGCTATGGGCACTTCGAGTTTACAGTTATGTTATTTGGGCTCACTAATATTCTTGCTATGTTCATGGATCTGATGCATAGGGTGTCTAAACCCTATCTTGGCCAATTTATCATCATTTTTATTGATGATATTTTGATCTATTCGAAAACTGAGGAAGAGCATACGCACCACCTCAGAATTACCGTGTAGACTCGAAAGGATAATCGGTTGTATACCAAGTTTAGTAAGTGCAAATTTTGGTCTTCAGAGGTCAAATTACTTGGACATGTCGTTAATGGTGAAGGTATATATGTTGATTCAGTGAAGGTTGAGGCAATCAGGGATTGGCCTACTCCTACCACGGTGTCAAAAATTCAGATTTTTCTAGGGTTAGCATATTATTACAAACGATTTGTTGAGGGATCTCTCGTATTGCTCTGCCAATAACTCGGCTAGCACAGAAAGATGTAGATTTTCTATGGTCAGATGAGTGCAAAACTGCTTTCAATGAGTTGAAAGACAGATTGACTACGACACTTGTTCTTACATTATCTGAATCAGGAAAGGAATTGGTGATCTATATTTATGCTTCTCATTCAGGCTTGGGATGTGTGCTGATGCAAGAAGGGTTGTAGCTTATGCTTCGAGGCAACTCAAGATTCATGAAAAAAATTATCCATTTCATGATCTCGAACTAGCTGTAGTGGTTTTTGCCTTGAAGTTTTGGAGGCACTATCTATATGGAGAAAAGTTCACGATATTTCATATCATAAGAATCTTAAATACTTATTTACTCAGAGTGAATTGAACATGAGATAACGTAGGTGGCTTGAGTTTCTCAAAGATTATGATTTTACTTTGGAGTACCACCCAGGCAAAGTAAATGTGGTTCCTAATGCCTTGAGTAGGAGAGGAACAGGCAGAGAGAACGTAGCTACTGCCAGAGCTTCTCAATTTAGACTTCTTGGGGAAGTTTCAATGATGATGATTCGTGAAAGTCCAGCTGGCACATCATCAACTGAGATAGCTAGTTCCAAAGCTACTAATATGTTCTTATGTGCTCAAATTCAAGCTGAACATGAGATGATTCAGCGGGTGGTTGATAGTCAGAAAGATGATCAAAAATATGTAACATGTCGGGGGTTAGCAGCTAGTATAGATCATCCTCATTAGTCAGTTTCTAACGACAGGGCATTGCGATTCAGGGATAGATTATAGATTCTAGCTCAGGATCATCCAGGTAACACTAAGATGTATCATGATATGAGACGTGTTTATTGGTGGTCGGGGATGAAAACTAAGATTGCTTAGTTCGTAAAGAGATTAGTGATATGTCAGCAAGTTAAGGGTGAACATAGGAAACCAATAGGGTTATTACATTCGCTGCCAGTCTCTGAATGGAAATGGGAACATATATCGATTGATTTTGTTTCTGATCTACCTCTGAGTCATCGCAAACATGATGTAGTTTGGGTTGTAGTTGATAGATTGACGAAATCTGCGCATTTCATACCAGTTTTTATACGAGATCCTCTTGACCGTTTATGCGAGGTGTACATACGGGAGGTTTTGAGATTTCACGAGGTTCCAGTGTCGATTACTTCAGATTGGGATCCAAGATTCACGTTCTGGTTTTGGAGTGAATTACAGAGGCAGTTGGGAACCGTACTTAACCTCAATACGGCATATCATCTTCAGACTTACGAACCAACTGAGCGGTTGATATTGGTACTTGAGGATATTCTTCAAGCTTTGTCTTGGAGTTTGGAGGTAACTGGGAGAAATATATTCCTCTGTGTGAGTTATTTTATAATAATAGTTATTGGGCTAGTATCGGAATGGTTCCATTTAAGGCAATGTATGGTCGGCCTTGTCGATCACCGGCGTGTTGGGCAGAGGTTGGACATACAGTTTTATTAGGGCCAGAGTTGATTCAGGACTATACAGAGAGGATACAGCAGATTCGCCAGCGTATGACTACTGCACAGCTTAGACAGAAGAGATACGCCGACAAACATCATAGGTTTTTGGACTTTTCAAAGGACGATTTTATCCTATTGAAATTGTCACCTATGAAGGGTTTGTTTAGATTTGGGTTGCGCGGTAAGCTAGCTCCAAGATATATTTGGTCGTTCAGAGTACAAGAAAGGATTGGTTCTGTAGCTTACAGGTTAGAGTTACCTCATCAGCTTGTCGGAGTTCATAATGTCATTCATGTATCTATGCTATGCAAGACGGAGACTCAATTCACTCCGAGAATTGATTGGAATGAATTTAATCTTCGAGAAGACTTATCTTACGATGAACAATCGATTCAGATACTTGATCGTAAGATTCAGAGGCTGAGAACCAAAGAGATTCCTTTGGACTTTTTGTTTATTTTAATTTCAAGGACGAAATTGCTTTAAATTGGGGATACTGTAACGACATGTTACCTTAAGCTGGTGATTAGTACTAATCCAAATAGTAATTAACCCGAGTTAAGCTCAGGGCTAAGTTCGGCGTACCTCGATTAGTGTATGTATGCGTTTGCATGACGTTTGGTGTTTGTTTGGATTGTGAAATATAAATATAAATAGGTTGTGTATAATATTGGGTTATATACAAACCTATAATTGATTAAATACATTAAAAATCATGAATTACCGGTACACTGTGAGAGACGAGGGAGTCATAGCATGAATGTGCACGTTCGTGGCTACACGTAGGCTTGTCCGGTGAATTTATTGGTGAAGAAATATGTGAGTTATATATATTTATATATAAGGATATATATATTGAATTAAAAAGAAAAAAATGAAATTATATGGATTGTTTGATCTTCTCGAACGAAGCGGAAGGACAAGATGTGTTAAAAATTAGTGTCACGATAAGACGTGTCACTTTAACACATCAATTACTCAAGCAATATCGAAATGACGTGATGCGTATCTCGAGAAATATCCATATATATAAACAAAAAGTTGATGTTTATCTACTATACTCTATTGATCAAACGAAACGAGGGTTTGAGGGTTTGAAATTGATCAAGACAAGTTGTCCGAGGTACAATATCAAGCTTAGTTGAGGAGCTTAATCAATCAAACAGCTTGTGAGCCTCATATAGGTATAATTTGTTTTAGTGTTTACCAAATTTGGAATTGATAGTGATGATAGGATTGTTGTAGTTTAAGTTGTTTATTGATCAATTATTGTCTCTCACCTCACTAGAGGTTGTTCTCGATTAGTTTTGATGAGTTTGTGACTGTTAATGATGTTTTGGATGTGGTTTGGGTAAATTTGTATCAGCAGAAGTCTGTTGCTATTGCACGTCTGGTACGCATAGCGCGCTAGGCATTGGCTATAGCGCACTACGCATACTGGGGAAGATGAATGACATGTAGATAGCGTGCTATCCATGTCAGGTAGCGCGCTATCCGTAACCAGATCAGTACCAAACTGATTTGATTTGCGTGGTTTGTCAAGCGCTTTAGGGACTGTTCTAAAGGTTCTTAATATAGTATAATGGACCTATATTAACTATATTTGGTCCATGATAAGTGTTGATTATTCGAGAAATAGTCATAGACCCGGAAAGTTAGGAAATCGGACAAGGACTTAGATCGAGGTAGGTACGGATTCGTTTATTAATCAATATTACCAGGTTATTGTGTGCATGTTGTTATTGCATGATATTCTTATATACTATATGGATTGTCGATGAGTAGTGTGGATCCTTACTTACTGAGCAAGTTGGAGCGCTCACCCAAATTTACTATTTCAAGTTCACAACCAGACGATTCGACTAAAGGGAAAGAGAAGATTTAGGAGTTTCGTGTCTCCTCTCTGATGTAATGGACTTTCTTGTATTTATATACTCTGTTTGACTTATTTTGATGTATATAAACAAGGTTGGGGTGATTTATATATGGGTTCAGGTTTGGATAAACCCTTTATTTTTGTGTATTTGTATATAACGAAAAATGTTTAAATTTTTCGTTGCATAATAGTTTGATTTATTATTTCGGTTGAATATACAGGTTGAGTTTATCAGGTATACACGGAGAGGCTGCTGGCTCTAGTTAAGTCTTGTAGGATTAGCGGGCTTAGTTAGTGTTTCAAGCCTAGCATTTTCCCTAATCAGGACAGGGGATGTCACATGTGTTCCCACTAGAGCTCGACTGGTGGAGCGCAGTCTTCAAATTGGCGGTCTATGTGCATGTTGGGAGACAAGTTCAGAGACTATCCACCATTTATTTTTCGAATGCGCCAAGGTCAAAGACACATGAAGAGATCCCACTTTGTATAAGCAAGCAAATGTTGATTTGAAGTAGTGGTTTTTTAACCTATAGTGATTGTTTAATCCAACAATTATTAACAAAGTTTGTATGAGGCTTTGGCCTTTTAAGAAATTTCATAATAATTTGTTATGGAAAAAGAGTGACTCTCCCTTACGTATGGTGATTGGCTAAGGCATGGAGTGTTTTAAGTTGTGCTCTGAGGTTTGAGCGAAGGCCAGTAGCAAGAGCGATCACTCGTCGAACAAAATCCAGTGGGTTCCACCGTGTGATGACTTCAATTCCTATAACCAGGGCCACCCGACCTAAACCATAGCCAAACCCCTCGAGATAACCCAACAAGTCGGGTGATGATCTAGTAAGCCTTAACCTACAGTATAACACAAGATAACCTACCAAAGACTACTAAGACATATAATAGTGCTGAATAAAATTCTTCTGAGTCTATTAGGTGCGAAAATAAAGTAGAATATCTTACAAAAGTTCAACAACTAACCTAAGTGTTTCACAAAGTCTACCCATGGAAAAATCCCCTATTTAATACATAATGTCTCAAAATCAATGAAATATAAATAAGACAACCTTCCAAACAAAAAAAGAGCTCTACACTATGACCTTCCCCTTTCCTTTATCCTTAACAGGAGCTGAGGTACTTGGAGGGAGAAAATAGTGGGGTGATCAATATTTCAACGAGCTCAGTAAAGCAGAAGCATGCTTTACCCTCAATCATCCAAGTAATACTTAACGCATAATAACTAGTAAGAATAAGGTTATTTATCAATTCCTACTATCATTCCGGGCATGAAATGATAACATAAACAAGCATACTATGTGATGCAAGATTCAACGAAATAAAGCTCGAATAAGATAGTCAATAAGATAATAACGATAACATGACTACCGTAGAGTCAACAAAGTGGAAACTAGATATTTTAATAACCATGAGCAGAACACCTACATAGCACATCAAGAGGATACCCCGAGCAGCTAACAAGGACGTCAAGGCTACCCTAATGAAATCCGAACATATATATACATCAAGATTTCGTAATCACCTTGATAGAAGGTACTGGTGGTCGTGAACCCTCCAACACAAGTTTTAAGTATGCATTTATCAATACCAGTATACTAGTTCTACAAGCATTCATAAATAGATAGCACAAAGGACAAGATGAAACAGAAACACAAGATATATTCACCTTGATTCCAACAAGATATCAACCATTCACTGTCATGAATTCTAGCATAACTAATAGCATGGCATTATTAAAGAAAAAGCAAACCCTACTTACCTCTAGAACTACTTTCCTAATCAAATCCTTAGCCTCAAGAAGTCCTTAGTGGCGTTCCTCGATTATCTATATTACATACATGCTAAATAAGTTTCTAAATCAAATTATACTTGTGACTTCCAGCATGTTTTTAAGTTATTTAAGATCATATTTGAAGTGATTTATTAATTCCATGTTGTTAATCTTTCTATAAGCTTCCCAACGGTGTTTGAAACGTCAAAAACGGAATTAAAACGAAGAAATTATGCCACTTTTACGAAATGGTAAAAATCAGGGTGACTGGTGCTGTAGCGGCACCATGTGCGTAAAAAAGTGACTGGCGCTATGGCACCGTCGTGGGCTTACCCACACGGCGCTAGGACAGTGCCAGGACAATTTCAACACCACAGTGACTCCAAGTTTTCGTCCTGTTGACGCTGTGTTGTTTACACACACTGCGCCGTGCATGTGTATGCACGACTCCACGACGGCATCAACATCGAGGAAGCCAAAAAAGTTTTGGGTTTCTTCTTCCCGAACTCTGACCAATTCCCGACCCCTTTGGGACTATAAACCCATATCAAACAAATACCATTTCAAATGAATTCGTACAAAAATATGTCAAGAATCCAAAGTTTTGTTGTGAAACCTTTCCCAAACCGAAGATACGATTCAAACGTCGAAAACATGATTTCAAAATGTCACAACCTAAGGTTTAAATCATCATCCTATTAGAAATCATGTGCTAATCACCAATTTGAATCAAAACATCAATTTGAACTCCAAATCCATAGTTATAATCATTGGAACCATGAAGAACACAAGTTGAAGTGTGAAAACCATGTAAATTCACTTTGAAAATTAGGGCAAACCTAAATCCGAGATTACACACCACTATCAATGATTTTCATTCAAGATTAACAATTTGAGTTGTGATATTCACCTTGTTTTAGTGATTCTTAACTTTTGGAGATGATTTAAATTCTCTAGCTATTTAACCCTAGCCTCCTTGTTGTATGTGTTGAAAATGATTATAACTAAGTTGTAATTTGTCTTTATGTTCCTCAAGACCTAGGGTTTGAGTGACCAACTCCTAACCCTTGATCCTATTTGATGCCTATTAGTTTTAGGACCATCCAACGTCTCTAATTACGTCTATCCAACTTGGATTTTTACCAATTTACCCTTACTTGTTCCACAAGTACTTATTCCATTATTAATAAATAATACACATAAATAGGCATATTAACACAAAATCATATTTAATTATATAATTATCCTAAATATGAGTTTATTCCTAAATTCTGGGATGTGGGCATCACAATATTCCTAATTTTAGGAATTTTCGTCCTTGAAACTACAAGTAAGTCGTACCTTCATATTCGAAGAGATCTAGGAAGTGCTACGTCATATAGTCTTCTCGCTCCCAAGTTAGTTCCTCATTTCCATGAAACAGCCAATGTACCTTAACTAGTGGGATCTCCTTGTTGTAGAGCTTCTGAACCTTCTTGTTAAGATTTTGAATTGGTTGCTCATCATACGACATGTCTTCCCTGAAGTCGATTTGACTCCAATCAATGGATGGCGTATGCTTGGTCGGCGTCTTCCCCGGCATGGATACATGAAACGCGTCGTGAACTACCGCTAGTTGAGGTGGAAAAGTTAACTTGTAGGCAACTAGACCAATTTGTTCAATAACTTCAAATGGCCCGATGTACCTAGAAACAAGCTTCCCTTTCAGCCCAAATTTGTAATGTCCCTTTATCGGTGAAACCTTGAGCAATACATAGTCATTTTCTTGATGTCAACATCCTGATGATCCTTACCAGCATACTTCTTCTGTCTTTCTTATGTGATTTGTAGTTGTTGCCTAATATGTTTAATTCTCTCGATGTGATCCTGCACAATTTCTCACATTATCAACACCTTGTCTCCAACCTTTACCCAACATACCAAAGACCTATAAGGTCTTCATTAAAGTGCCTCGAATGGTGTCATACCAAGGCTTACTTGAAAACTGTTGTTGTAGGTAAACTCGCATAATGATAAATAGCTTTCCCAACTCCTAAAGAAATCCAACACACAAGCCTTGAGCGTAGACTCCAGAATCTGGATAAGTCTCTTAGTCTGGCTATCTGATTTAGGATGAAATGCAGTGTTGAGATTGAGCCTGGTTCCCATTCGTGTTTGTAAAACCTTCCAAAACATGGAAGTAAACCTTAGATCGTGATCCGAGACAATAGACACTGAGACAAGATGAAGCATCGAGATCTCATCAAGATACTTACTACTTATCTTGTCCACAGGATCTCCCATGAAAATCAGAATGAAGTGCACAGACTTAGTCAAACGATCTACAATCACCGAACTACATCGTGCTTCTTCCTTGTCATCGGCAAACCGGTCATGAAACCCATGGCTATATGTTCCCACTTCCACTCTTGAATAAGCTAAGGTTGGAACATCCCTCTAGGCTTCTAATGATCTATTTTCACTTGCTTACGAGTTACACATTCCTAGATATACTTAGCAATATCTATTTTCATACTCGGCCACCGGTACATTTATTTCATGTCACAGTACATCTTGGTGCTCTTTGGATGAATAGTATAGCGTGATCGATTAGCTTCCCGAAGTAAATCATCTTGCAACTGTGCATGCGATAGTATCCATAGCCTATCCTTGAATCTCAATGCTCCATCTGCCAAAAGCTTCCAATCTGGAATCTCCTGACTGTCAGCCTGTGATCTGTACTTGTCATACTCTGCATCGACCATATGACAGTCTATAACTCTGGAAATAGCCTCTAGATTTGCTCTGATCTCAATTCGTACTAAGGAACCTGGCACATTAGACTCTCCTATAGGTAACTCATGTATGCACATCACTTAGAACTCCTCGAGAAATCTATACTCTTTGTTCATCATCATACCCACATCATTTGTTTCCTTCCTTACACGACTCAAAACATCGACCACAACATCACCTTTCTGGGATGTTACTGAAATGTGAAGTCGAAGTCTTTTAGGAACTCGAGCAAACACCTTTGCCACATGATCAACTCGCTCTGTGTAAACAAGTACTTCAAGCCCTTGTGATCTGAGAATACTGTGAACTTCTTGCCATATAAGTAATGCCTCTACAACTTAAGTGCAAACACAACTGCTGCTAACTCTAAATCATGAGTTGGGTAGTTCTTCTCATGCACTTTCAACTGTTCTAAAGCATAGTTGATCACCCTTCTTTCTTGTATCAAAACACATTACAAGCTGGTCTTTGAAGCATCAGTATAAAGAACCAATTCCTTTCTCGCTTCTGGATGCACTAATATAGGTGTCGAGTCAGCCTATCTCGTAACTCTTTGAAAACACCATTGCATTCTTCTGTCCACTCAAACTCCACTTTTTTCTGAGTTATCCTTGTTATTGGTTCTGTGATTTTTGAGAAGTCCTTTACGAACTTTTCAGTAGTAACCTACTAATCCTAGAACACTTCTTGTCTCCATCATCATGGTAGGTTGTGGCCATTTTGTGATGATATCTACTTTAGCCGGATCTATAGAAATTTCTTTCGCATTCACCACATGACCCAAAAATTGTACCTTTAAGACACAAAACTCACACTTTCTAATCTTGGCATAAAACCGGTGATCCTTCAAAGTCTGCAAGGTCACTGTAAGATGTCTCTCGTGGTCTTCTGGAGTCTTAGAATAATTCATGATGTCACCGATGAAGACAATGATGAACTTATTAAGATAAGGCTTGAAGACTCTGTGCATGAGATCCATGAACACTGCAGGTGCATTGGTAAGTCCAACGGCATCACTATGAACTCATAATGTCCATATCTCATCCTAAAAATAGTTTTCTTAATGTCTTCCTCCCATATCCTTAGCTGATGATACCGCGACCTCAAGTATATCTTCGAAAAGAAATTTGCTCCACTCGACTGGTCAAATAGGTCATTGATCCTAGGGAGTGGATATTTGTTCTTAATGGTCACACGATTCAACTGTCGATAGCCAATACACATCCGCAAACTACCATACTTCTTTTTCACAAATAATATCGTTGCTCCCCAAGGCAACATGCATTGGTGCATGAAGCCCTTCTCCAATAATTCCTCTAGTTGAGTCTTCAACTCGACTAACTCCTTGGGTGCCATTTTATAAGGTGGTGTGGAAATGGTTTCACACCAGGAATAAGGTTAATAATAAAGTCAATATCCCAAGGTGGAGGGGCTCTAGGCAAGTCTAAGGGAAAGACTTCCGAAAATTCTCTAACCACTGAAATTCAGTCAAGTTTGATTTCAGTATCATCATCCTCCATGGTTGTCAAACTCACGATAGTCTCCAACTCATTAACACTTACTAACTTCGCACGCGTAGCAACTTGGCTAGTTGTGCGACCTCTATATCTGAATCGTGTTATACTAGGAATTTAAGAGGTAATGGTCATGCAAAAACAACTAATACTAGCATGGTAAGCTGCTAACTAATTATCCTTAACAAGGCATCATACTCTAAGTGCTCCAAGACTCGCAAATCATGTGATAAAGCATGATTCCTAATTTTAATTAAACGCCACTCATACACCATGTTAAGATATACTTTTTCACTAGCGGTCGTACTCAAGATCAAGATTGTACTAGCTCTAACAGATTTCATTCCTAGCTTGCCAGATAAAAATGAAACAGTAGAATTGGAATCAAATAAGGTATGCTTGCCTCTATCACAAATATAAACCATACCTGCCACCAATATTTCAATTGGCCCCTGCATTGGGTTTTGTAATAGCATGCACTCCTCTTGTGACAGATTGGGCTACACTGGCTACCGAAACCTTTAGCTTATTGGGGCACTCTGCCTTTTGATGTTTTTGCTATTTATATGAAAAGCATGTTCCTCTAGGCATCTGATATGTCATAGATGATGGTGCTCCTGAATTTTCTGCCTTTGAACTTACTGGCCATTTGCCTTTTACAAGGGTGTCGATACTGAGGGTTTGTTCCCCGTACCATGTGAAGCTGAAGGTGCAGGGTATGAGTAGTCTCAGCTGAACTGCGTGGTACTATCGGCGCACCAGAACAAGTGAAACTACTGAAATGTCCCTTATTTTTTCTCCTCTTAAGGTAACCTATCTAATGATTGTCCATAAACCTGCTCCTACTCACTCCTCGATAACCATCCCTCCTCATTGCTTGTAGCGGTGGCATAGCCTCCCTATCCTTCCTGACCTGATATGCTGCCTCGCAATGCTGTGCACAAGCAACTACCCTCGCATAAATCTTCATCATAAAGGGTGCCACGAGTGTCTTGAGGTGCTCATCCAGTCCATTAATCAATCTAGTGACCCTCTCCTCCATAGTAGCCACATAGTCTAGAGCAAAATCTGACAGCTCATTGTATTTTGATTCATATTTCCATATTGGTATGCCTCCCTGCACTAAGTTCAAAATATGACGCCTCTTATCATCTCTGACCACCTTTGGGAAATACTGCTTATAAAACAAAGTCTTGAACCTTGACCAAGTGTCAATCGGTCCCGTGATCCTCTTCACTGACTTTCACCACTTTTAAGCCTTCTCTTCCAAGACATATGAAGCAATGAAAACTATAATAGGACTATCAATCTTCAAAACTTCCTGCCTCTTCTCCATACACATGATCCAATGCTCACCCACGTTCACCTTTTCATTCCCATAGAAACGTGGTATGTCGTACTTCATAAATTCCTTCTGAATTTTAAGCATTTTATGGTTCTATGTATGTTATTAATGCTGGTGGTAACACTACTCGTGCTACGAGATTCTCATCTACCCTAACCATTGACAAAGTTACATCATCTTCCTCATTTCTAACCTATGGAATGACTACTAGACCAGCTCCTGCAACTAGTAGTTGCATCTGTGGAACTACATGTGGCTATGGCGGTAATGGTATCTGTGCTGGTGCCATTGGTGCTCTCTGTCCTCTAATAGCATCCATCAACTCCGTCATACATGAGTTCTCGTGCCGCATACATGTCCTCAAGTGCTCTGCGATGGATCTCAGCCATCCGGCATTCATCTGAGCACACCATTATTTATCATCAGTCCTCGGTGCACCCCTGACGCTTCCCAAGCCATAGGAACTTCCACCACGAGTACTCATTATGCACTGTGAGTAGTTCAAGGAAGTTAGTTCCAAAATATTACATATGAAACAAGATGAATGAACAAGTTATCTAAGAACATAGATATTATATACATAAGCAAATAGCATCATAACATATACTTGGTCATTTTAAATCCCATTCCCACCTTAAGTTTGGTCACTTGTGCACAATAAGTTAATGCAAACCATAAGCCTACGTAAATGATTCAATTACTTAACAATGACCAACCTTTTCTTAAGTCTCAACAACTTACTAATCCTGAAGTTGACTTAAATTAGATACTATTTGTGTCTTTTTAATTGAGTCATATTCCCAATTTTACGATTAGACTACATTTTTCCCTCTACGCTCCATTACATTTGGTAGGATATCAATTGTGATCTTTCCTGGGTGCTAATGCCTAGACTGGATACTAAATATGGTCATTACCCACTTTGCTTCTAGGTTCATCTAGCCTAGCTCTGATACCAACTATGATATAGGTAACTATTCAAGGTTACCCTTAACCAACACACTCTAGGACCTGAAGCCTAGGCACTGATACCAACTAGAATGTTGGTATCACATGTTTCCAAAACCATATACATAGTTCGTTTAGGTTCTGCTACCTAAAGCTCTGATACCAACTGTGATGACCCCATAATAGGGTCGCCCGGCCTAAACCATCGCCAAACCCGTCGAGATAACCCAGCTAGTCGGGCGATGATCTGGTAAGCCCTAACCTACAAAAATAACACAAGATAATCTACCAAAGATTACTTAAACAAATAATAGTGCGAAATAAAAGTCTTTAAAGTCTATTAGGTGCGGAAATAAAGTAGAATGTCTTACAAAAGTTCAACAACTAACCTATAGGTTTCACAAAGTCTACCTACTGAAAAATCCCTTGTTTATTAAGTAATGTCTCAAAAAAATGAAATATAAATAAGACAACCTTGCAAATAAGAAAAGAGCTTTATGTTACGACATTGCCCTTTACTTTATCCTGAACAGCAATCGAGGTACCTGGAGGTGGAAAATAATGGGATAAGCAATATTTCAACAGGCTCAAAAAATAGAAGCATGTTTTACCCTCAATCATCCAAGTAATACCTAATGTTTAATAACTTGCATGAACAAGGTTATTCATCACTTGTAACTATGATTCCGTGCATGAAAGGATAAAATTAACAAACATACTATATAATGCAAGATTTAGCGAAATAAAGCCCGAACAAGATAGTCCACAAGGTAACAATGATAACATGATTTCCATAGAGTCAACAAAGTGTAAACTAGATAACTCAATAACCGTGAGTCGAACACCTACATAGCACATCAATGGGAGACCCTAAACAGTTAACAAGGACATCAAGGCTACCCTTATGAATTCTGAATAGATATACAGATGAAGATTTCATAATCACCTTGAGAGAAAGTATCGGTGGTTGTCGGCCTTCCAACACAAGGTGTAAGCATGCATTTATCAATACCACTTTACTAGTTCACAAGCATTCATAAATAGATAGCTTAAAGGACAAGATGAAATGGAAAGACAAGATATATTCAACTTGATTACAACAAGATATCAACCATTCACTACCATGAATTCTAGCATAACTAGTAGCATGGCTTGATTGAAGATAAAGAAAACCCCACTTACCTCTAGCGTTGCTTTCCCAACCAAATATTTAGCCTTGAGAATTCATTGGTGGCATTCCTCAAGTATATATATTACATACATGCTGGGTAAGTTTCTAAGTCAAACTATACTCATGACTTCCAAAATGTTTTTGAGTTAGTTAAAGTTTTATTTTAAGTGATTTTGTCGATTCCATGTTGTTAAGCTTTCCACAAGCTTTCCAACGGTGTTTAGAATGTTGAAAGCGCAGTTAAAATGAAGAAGTTACGCCACTTTTGTGAACTGGAAAAAATCAAGGTGACTGGCACTGTGGTGGTGTCGTGGGTTTACCTACACGGGGCCGGGACAACGCCGAGACAGGGTCTACACCACAGTGAATCCAAGTTTTTGTCCCGTTAACGCAGTGTGGTTAACACACATGGCGTCATGCATGTGTAGGCACGGTGCCAAGTTGGCATCAACATCGTGGAAGCCTATAATTTTCTGGTTTTCTAATTCCCAAACACCGGCCGATTCCTGACCCCTATGGGACTTCACTTAAAACAGCCCAAAATCAATGGTTCTATCAACCCATATAAAATAAATACTATTTCAAATGAATTCATACAAAAAATATGCCAAGAATCTAAAATTTTGTTGCGTAACCTTTTCCCAATCCAAAAATACGATTTAAACGTTACATGATGTCAAAACACCACAACCTCGGATTTAAATCATCATCCCACTAGAAATCATGTGCTCATCACCAATTTGAATCAAAACATTAATTTGAACTCCAAATCCATACATATAATAAGTGGAACCATGAAGAACACAAGTTGAAGTGTGAAAACCTTGTAAATTCACTTTAAAAATAAAGGTAAACCAAAATCCAAGATTACACACCCACTATCGATAATATACATTCAAGATTAACAATTTGGTTGTAAGATTTACCTTGTTTAAGTGATTCTCAACTTGTTGAGATGATTTTAGTTCTCTAGTTCTTTAATCCAAGCCTCCTTTGTTGTGTGTGTTGAAAAGGATTATAACTAGATTGTAATTCATATTTATGCGCATCAAGACCTAGGTTTAAGTGACCAACTCCTAACCCTTGATCCTTTCTAATGCCTATTAGTCTTAGGGCCATCCAACGTCTCTAATTACGTCTATCGAACTCAGATTTTTACCAATTTACCATTACTTGTTCCACAAGTAATTATTTAATTATTAATAAATAATACACATAAATAGGCATATTAATACACATAATCATATTTAATTATTTAATTATCCTAAATATGAGTTTATTCCTAAATTCAGGGGCGTGGGTGTTACACACTAAAATTTTGTCAGCTGAAGTGTAATACAGATGCAGCAATTTTTGAAGCTGAAGGTCTAGTGGGGTTAAGCGCCATCATCCGTAACTCAGAAGGTCAGTTTATTTTGGATAGGACTAATTTATTTTGTTGTCGATGTGGTCCTAACGAAATTGAAGCCATAGGCATCAAAGAGGCAATAGGTTGGATTGAAGAATAGGTGCTGCAAAGAGTTGTTTTTGAAATTGATTCTCTAAATTCATTGAACAGTGTCATGAAGGATGTCCCTAATTTCCTCGAAGTAGGTTTGGTCCTTGAGGAATGCAAGGAGATCATGAGAAAGAATGGTAATTGGTGGATTCGTCACGTCAAGCGACACGTGAATGAGGTTGCCCATCATATGGTATGATCATCGCAAAGTCCTGTAGTAGTACATTTTTGGAGTGATTTACCGAAATATGTTCAAACTCTGTTATAATTGATGTAATTCTGGAAGTTACCTTCAATGAAATTATTATTTTAAGATAAAAAAAATTTAAACAACCTACCACACCATCAATTCTTAAAATAAAATGAAACCGTATTATCTGTATTTTGCAAAAATTTTGAAAGAATTTTGAAATTTGGCAAAATTTTACTAGATCCTTCGTGGTTCATTCATGCATTCCATCAACCTGCATACCCCCAAACTTATCTGGGACCTTTTCATCAAGGTTCAAGAAAGTAAGACAACTAATACACATTCCAAAAAAGTAAGTGAAATATTATAATGAAATATTAGAAAATAGAATGAATGAGGTCAAATGAAATAAATATATGAAAAGCTGAAAATGTATGCAAATGATGTGTTGTGGGGTGATAATACAAAATTATAACATCATCATATTGTATCTCCTTGAAAAGTATATTACAAAACCAAAATAGTACAAATTTTCTTAATTACTCTCCCTAATACATAGAGAGACAATAACTGGAAATCAAGCCTAGCGTCGTACGTTCAATCGTCATGATATTGTAAGGTGTTAAGCAAAATCGTTAGGAATTTCAAAGGATTCCTAAATCGCCCTCCAACACTGTGTCAACACCTTACTCTTACTTGGAAATTGTTGGCAAGTCATTGGCTTCAAAACCATAATGTTTTGACTTTAGAACTTCTCTCAGTGTCGTCCTAGCACCGTACATGCTACCACTCAATGCTTGGGATCACTGACATGAAAAAAACTAATTCCATAAAAAACTTCTCATTGTTTGCATTTCCCTGTGTTTGCATATGATCTAGTCCAAATCCATCAATTTAGATTATACATGCCACTAATTAAATCGCCAAAAGTCTTTTTGGACTTTGGTGCATGCAAAATGATCCACGTTCTCTATTTTCACCATAAAATCTTTGCAAAAATCAAAGAGAATAGAGAAATTTATCAATTTTTATCACATTTTATTCAATTAACTTATTTTAACCTAGAATGATTTATTCAAACTAAAAGTTTATTCAAACTAAAAGTTTATTCAAACTTTTAAAAAATCAAATTCATGAAAAATAAATGTGGGATACCTCCCAAGAGAGCCAATATTTAATGTCGATGGCCAAACGTTACAACATTCTCAAACTCATCATACTCCAAATCAATTATTTCAATTAGCAAATTCTTCTCATCCTCTTTTGGCAGTTTAATTGTCTTCCGTTGCTTGACAACTTTCGGTTCCTCTTTCATGCACAACTTGTAGTGACTATAAAGAACCTTTTTAAATCAATCATGAGTGTGATAGTACCTCGGTAGACATCACTGCAAGCCATTGTCGTGTAAAGGAATGACATCCGTAGCAACATGGTATTGAGGTCACGAAGCCCTTCATCTATGACTAAAAAATTTATCAAAAACTCATATCCTCCAAACCTTATGCGTACTTTCTTTACGATTCCTTAAATTTTGGTCATCAAACGATTCGCACGAAATGCAACCTTGTTAGGTATTTGCTCTATGACATCTAATTTAGCCATATTCAGGAGCTTCCGAGAGATAACATTCTCAAATGCCCTTGTATCAATAATAGTTTATTTCACTTCTAGCTTGCTTTCCTCAACCTACATGATACAAGGATAGGCTCTAGTGGTTATGATTGTTGCTTCCTAGTGTATATCTTCTCCTGTTTGTTGTCGTCCATTAATACCCATTCATCAAGCATTCTTTCTCTCTTTTCCTGCTTTTTCATATTCTTTTCTCGTTTCTTTTTGCCAATCTTCTTCAAGCTATCTAAAAAGAATTCCATAGAACCTTACGAATCATTATCTGAACGAAACAATATTGTGTACGTGGTGGAAACATTAGTATGTAAGTTTAAATAATCGGGAATGGAAAAATAAATGACCCACCATCATGCTCTAATCAAATGCAACCACCAAATACATATATTTTGTCCTTGGCCATTTTCATGAATGGTTGGCCTAGCACAACAGAAATGTGATTTGACACATGAGTGTCCTTCATGTTGATGACATGGGAGTCACCGAAAAAATCCACATCTTCGACGCAAACATTCACGTCTTCCAACATCCCAATTGACTGGTTTAAATATTCGTCCGCTAAATAAATGATAATGTCAAAAAGTTTCAAAACTTGGTTATGCATAGACAAGAAAACAAAAATACATGGTCGGTTTAAAGCTATTTTTAATATTGAAAAAGTGATTATTTAGACTTATATGTAGGGTTAGTTTAGTAGTATATTTAGTATAAATATCCCTAAACGAGCTCTAATTAATGGTGTTATTGCATTTTCAGGTAATTAAGGTGTAAAGGTAGGAAACAAGCAAAAAGAGAAGAAAAATAGCTAAAACACACCAATTTAGGTTTGGGCGTCATGGCTACACATGGTAGCATTTGTATAGTGATAGGGCACAGTGTGGGAAGGAAAGGTAAGGCCTGGGAGAGCAAAGAAAGTAAAGAAATCAAGACTAGAGGCTTAATGCAGTGGTTGAATTGTAGAGCCTAAGGGACATTGCGGACACATCATAGTGAAAATGTCAGGTAGATAGAAGGTGAAAAAAATAGCACACAGTGGCGGCGTAGTGGCGGCGCTGTGGGAATGTACACACAGCGCCGGATCATAAGTGACAACGCTATATTCACATAAATTAGAAAGTTGGAGTTTTATTTCAAGTTAAATTGTAAAGTAGGGTTTCTAATTGTCATTAGGAAGTATAAATAGCTATTACGACGTGGTAAACCCAACACATATAAATCATTAGCCACCATTATAGTAATTTAGCATAGGTTTACTTTGATTTTGAGTATTAAGAAAGTTTATGTGGAGAAAACATTAAGGACTTCACTTTTGCAATTCAAGTTTGGATTCATTGTTTAATTGAAGGTAATATATTTATATTCATTTTTTATTTTCAATTATGAATTGTGATATGTGTGTTTCAATGAAGTATGAGTAGTCTATTAATCCCAAAGGTCAATGGATCATATGGTATGAATGTCATGCTATGAATTGATTAGTAAGTGAATATAAAAATACAATGGTTAAAATTTGTGTTGATTTTGAACGTAATGCTTAGACATCTTGATCATGTGTTTATTGATATTAGGCTTTAGAAGTTATCATGACCATTGAATCTTTTAAGCTGGACATGAACGGTATAACCGTAAAATACACAACATCGAGTGATAGCTATTGATTAGGGAGGCATGGATAGTTAACTTAGTTGGTTATGAATCCAAAGATTTGGAACATTAAAGCAATTTGGAGCTTACGTTATTCACACCGATAAGTGGAGTTCTAGTTTGCACATTTAAATCTTTTCCGTCACGACAATGGGTTAAAGTAAATTTGAAGGAAATATGTATATTCTAATTAGGCATTGCATACAACATATTGAGATGTAAAAGTGGTTGAAAAGAATAGTATTTCATTACCTAGTTGAAGTTGTGAACTAAGATATTCTTAATATAAAAGTTAAAGTAAAGTTTATATTGTTTTGTTAGATAGAGTATTTTAATATAAAAACATTTAGAAAAAGGATTTCCTTAGCAATAGTTCAAAGTTAAATAGATATTAAACTAGTGCAAAAACCTTTTCCCTGAGGACGATATTCGTAGTCAATGTAAGTTGATTACACTATTACTACAAGTGAGTCGTTATACTTGAGCATGCACATCAAGATTTTGGCATCGTTGTCGGGGATAGGTAGCCATTTAGTATTGCGTGGTTAGTTTGAAAAGTTGCTAAGTCTTATTTTAAGTACTTTACTTTCAAGTTCTTAAAAATAAAAATAAAAAATTAAGGCTTAAATTTCAATTTTAACATTCTGCACTTGATCTTTTGTGTTTTCTTTTCAGAGATAACTAGTACACGTGTAGCAAAAGAGAAAAATACCTAATGCCTTACGACCTTAAGATTGATAGAACGAACAAAGGAAAGAAAAAAAAAAGAATTAAGAAGGTAGTAGAGCAACCAAGAAACTAACAACAGGGCCGCGAGAATAACCAACCCGCGGGTGATCTGGTGGTGCAGGATAGAGTGGGAGGACAGAGATGCCTTCATGACTACTTCAAGCCAGAAGTTCATGAGACTTAAAATGGAGTGATGAGGCTTCCAGCCAACACCATCAAACTCAAACTGAGACCATCTATGATAAACATTATGCGAAATAGCTTGTTCAACGGTCTATCCAACAAAAATCTAGTTGCACATGTTGAGAATTTCTTGAAGAAGTGCGGCACCGTGCATATTATCAGAATTATAAAGGAGGTGATCAGGATGTGAATTTTTCCATTCTTATTGGATGGAAAAGTTAAATCCTAGTTCCAAAGGCTGAATGCATAGAGCATGACCTCATAGGCGAATATCAATGAATGATTTCTTAACAAGTTCTTTCCCCAGGGAAGGCCAGCGAAATGAAACTAGAGATTAATTAGTTTAAGCGAGAAGACATTAAATCTATTGGTGAGGCTTGGGAAATATTCAAAGAGATGCTGAGGAGATGTCGAGGACACGAATACATGAAATGTGCACAACGACAAATTTTTTACCATGGGATAAACCACAACAAGAGAACACTTGTAAATGCCGCAGTAGGTGGCTCTCTATTTACCAAATATGAGAATGGAGCATTGGATCTCATTGATCTTATATCTAAAAATTCTACAGTAGGTACTCGTTCCACAATAAGGAAGCCACTAGGAGTGTACAAGATTGACTCCTAAGATGCAATTAAGGCACATCTATCAAATATGAGCAGTCAAATGGTGAAACTTCTTTGGGACACCAAGGTCCATAAGTAGCACAACAACCAAATAATCACCAAGGCATGGTGGTAAACCAAATGGACAGACAGCAGGGAATGGAGTATGAATACATCAACTTCATGAACAACGAAGGCTACAGAAACAATGCCAGGCCTAGAGGAATGTCTCCTCAACGATTTTATCAAAGATACAACAACAACCCAAACTTCTCTTATAGAAATCCTAATAATTAACTGAAGTTACCTCAAGGCTTCGATCAGCAAATCCAACGGGGGATGTTGAGGCAAAGCGAAGAGATGACTTCTTTGAAGTCAGTTGAGAAGTATTTGCAAGACATAGACATGAGCAATAGAGAGTGCCATGAAAAGCGCGAGACATAAATGGAATGAAATAAGCAAGCCATAAAGAGGATAGATGTTGAGCGATCACAATCCATTAAAAACTTAGAGAGACAAATTGGTCAGCTTGCTATAGCCTTGAACTCGAGGAAAGAAATTCGGTTTCCTAGCAATAGCGTCACCAATCCCAAAGAGAACATGAGTGTCATTCACATGATGAGCATTCAACAACAAAGGGGTCAAGACAAAAGCAAGTGATGTTTAAGCTGAAAAAGTCAACACTTTGGCTATATGGAAGCATGAAAAGATGCATGAGCACAACACGGAAGTGAGGCAAGATGAACTTGATGGTTTCAAGAAATAAATAATCATTGCCTTGAAGAAAAATAAGGGGAAGCAACAATGAAAAGCCAACCAAAAAATGAAGAACCTTTTGAGGAAGCCGTATAAGGTAATGACATCAATGTGGTTACGAAAAAACCGAGACCAAAGTTCAAGTTCATCTTGAGACTTTAACCATTTAAAAGGAAAGATCCTAAATAGATATGCATACCGATAATCATTAAAGGGCACCGATTTAGAAACGTCTTATGCGATGCGGGAGCCTCAGTTAATGTCATGCCACTAATGGATATGTTGCACACCGATTTGAAGATCAATTGTCCCGATACAATGAATTTGCAAGTAGTAAATAGCAACTTGATACCAACTCTATGAAGAGTCTTGAATGTGCATGTGAAAGTGGGTAGATTCACATTCAACCCGATTTTTAAGTTATGAATCACAATATGGATGATGATGTGTCTATGATACTTGGGTGGCCATTCTTGAACACTACCAATGCAACTTTGTACACAAGAGACAGAAAGATCACGATGAGTATCGATAAGGGCGATGATGCTGAGAAGGTTGTCTTTATCGATGGTAAAGAAGTATATCTAAATAGGAATGACATCATAATCTCTTATCTTTAGATGAAGCTTCTCAATTTAGACTCAGACTAAACGAGCGAAAAAGGTCAAACTAATAACGTTAAATTAAGTGCTACAGGGAGGCAACCCAAGGGTTTTTTAAATTTCAAGTTTCTTTTAAAATTTCAGTTAGTAGTTATTTACTTATTTTAATAATTACAATTAACAAGTTTTAGTTTTAACTTTCAAAAATTTATGTCGAATGTGTAGGAAACACCATTTGTCGGGTGAGGATTCATCGAAAGGGAAATGTCCCGTTAAGTCATTAAAGAGTGTAAAAGAGCAAAGGAGTTTAAAGTGGTGAAGGTAAGGTGCATGGGAAAATTAAAGGTAAAATTTATTAGTTTTTATATTTACATGGATTTCATACAATCACAACATTTTGTGTGAGTGATACACAAATTCGGAGGAGCGCCGACGAAGAATTAACGAGAAATATAAGTAAAGCATGTTGACAAACAGCTCGACGTTGTGGCCATGAGCCACGGCATTGTGGTTGCTAGTGACGGCACCAAGAGGGCAGCAGGCAAAGGAATAAAAACACCCCAATGCGTCGAAAGTGGCGCTGTCACAGTGCTAGTGTCGTTATGAAGGGTTTAAACCCCATTTTCACTTCATTCTTCACACTTGCACCAAAACCCCAATACAACCACCAAGCATACATCTCTCTAGAGCCATAGTTTGATCATTTCTAAGTGAGATAAGAGAGTTCCTAGTGCTTGAAAGTGAAAGAGGCAAGTGCATTATAGATTTGCACAAGTTGGGAAACTAGGGCTTGATTTTTGGATTTTGATTTCAAAGAGAGCTAGGATTGTAGTTTGTAAGAAAATTGACTGACTCGCTATGAGAACACCACATGGATTAAGTCAAAGATGTTACTCATGATAGATATATCATTTAGTCCTTCGACTTGAAATTACCATAGACTTCAATATTAGGAGCATGGTAACTTAACACAATGAAATGTTGTCTTTAACCAGACGATTATAAAGATTGTGATTGGTTACCATGTGAATAATATGTGAAGGTTTGTAATCAAGATAAAATTTGTCACTCTCATATGGAGAGAGATATTATTGGATCCCTCAATATGACAAACTGATAATGGCCAAGTTCATGTGAATTGATATGATCAATGTCATTTGGATATTTTCAATTTACCTAAAGATCAAGACTAGTAAGATTGAACATTAAGGGTGACTTTCCATGCCTTATGTTTAATCAAAGAATATCCCACGACAAAAGGATATGATATATGTTATTCATTAGGTTGTATCGGTTTTGATATTCATGCTACTTGGGTAGTCATAATGCAATGCTAAAGACTGCTTATGACTTGTGTACTAAAATGGTTTCTGTTCACTGTCAACGTCGCATGAACCTATTGGGTTGCACACAAAGAATGGTTTTGCGCAATTTCAATTGGTCTAGAGTAATGAAATTTTATATGATAAAATTAATGACGTAAAACCCCTTACAATTTGTTATATGATAACTTACTAATAGGGGCGTATGTGTAATTTGCCTAAACTGCCTAAAGACAATAGTTGTATTACAAATAGGATTTTAAGTGAGGGTTTATCTACACATATAAATAGAGGTTGAAACCCTAAAAAGAAATAAGATTTTGGTTTTTGATATTTTCAAGTTTTCTAGATTTTGGGAGAGAAAGAAAAATATTTTTTATCTCTCTTGGGGCTAGCACTCCAAATTTTGGTCACCATTCATGTGTGGATTTACTATAAAAGACGTACATTTGAACGTCTTATATATCGAACAATCAGAAAAGGAAATCACGGATTAAAATATGGTTTACTTTTTGTAGATCTAATTTAATGGATCATATTTTTCGCTCCTATTCGGGTTTTTCAAAAATTGTTTTAAATTTTTCGATGCGTATGAACCCCAAAACCCAACACATGTGTGGATTTCTGATAGAGGAAGTTCGTCTCTGGCAGCATCTTGAAGGAATCGATTAACACCAAACAAGGCAGACATAGAGTTGTTATTGTAAGGTATGGTTTTTTTCTATTGGTACATCAGTTTAATGGAATCTATAGGATCTTGGTTCAGGGATGTTCGAAGAGGTTTCGAAAACTTCCGCTGCGCTTAAGCTCCAAAACCATACAGTGATACCAGAGCCATTGGTTTCATTCTATTAGATTTTGTTACCTTAATCAATTGTTGATCATGTTATTGCCCAAGAAAATGTTTCAAGCATAAGAAAGAACATGGTCAAAATAAGATCTTGTCGTGCGTTTTGGCAGCCCTAAATTTTTTCTGGCATTATACATGGATGGCATAGAAGATTCGTGTCTCGAAATCTATGCAATTATATTAATTCTTTTTGTTTCATGTCATAAATTTCGTGATGATAAAGTTGATTCAATATTTAAAAGCATTTTATGTCTTTATAAGAACAATTGGACTTCTATACATTAATGTGTTTTACTTGTATATAGTAAACATATGATTTAATATGTCAGCTGTTGATACACTTGTACCCATTAATTATAACCCAATGAGTTGGATACATGGATAATCTTTGTGTACGCGTAATTCACGAGTTTTGTTTATTGTTAACACTAAGTAAGTTGATTCAAGTTGATCCAATTAACTTATTATGTGGAGAACTACTAAGACTTCTAATAATCACAAAAAAACACAATTGGGATTACGCTATATGGCAGAATTGGACCACGTGGACATCGGCCGTTTCGGTCGGCGCCTATGGGTTGTGCGGGTTGTCCGCCTCGCAATACGCGCACTACGTGTAACCGGTCCACGTGGACATCGGCCGCTTTCGGTCGGCGGTTAGGTTAGGTTTAGAAAATAAAGTTGAAGGTTGAAACCAATGTATATATATATATATATATTCAAAATTGGTTTCTTTTGTATACAAATATAAACTCCTTTGGTTGTAATTGTCGAGATCGCTCGACTACGACGACGACGACGACAGCCAGCGGCGAGGGACGGAGCGCCGAGTACAACGCAGCCAAGCCAAAGCAACGTCCGCGGGGACGTCGCGGACCAGCGCAGCAGCGGTGGCGAAAAAAAAGATCGGCGAGTCCATTTGGTGATGTGGCGGTGACGTGGCGGTGACGTGGCGCGCGCGTGTCGAATAGCGCCTTTTCAAAAGGCGCTATCTCGTACATGTGGCCGCCACGTAACCGTCACCTCACCGCCATGACTTCCTGCCTCGCTTCAAGTTCTGACATTACTAGCTACACGCCATATTAGTCTCCTACAAGGTTTTTGTAGCTAGTTAACAAGTTACCTTCTATAACACAAATTTCAAGCTACTTAATTGTACTTAACATATAATAGTTTATTATACATAAATGATTAGTTTAATATTTTAATTGGATATGTACCCATTACTAGACGTATTGTGAACCCATACATGCACATGGGCAAATTGTGATTAAACTAATTAGTACACTTAATTTAATATTTGATTAATTATGGTGTCATAAATCACTAACCTATAACCATATCTTGATGGGATCAAATAGTGATTAAATTAGAGTTTTATGGTAGTAAACATAAGAAGTTTTTATTTTGTTTTATGATGCCTTGCCTAAAGGTGAAAATGTTTCCAGTTTTATTGATGGTCTTTATTCTATGCACATTAGGTATATAAGATATTCCATGATTAAAAGAAATTGGTAGAATTAATCATCATAAAATGTATATAAGAAGGATCATAAATTTAATAAAAATCCCTCTTTAACTTTTAAGTCAATGTCACCCAATTTTAAAACACTACTCAAGGTCTCGATCACATCAATATGGGTCTACCTCCGTAGGTTGTTTTGTGTTATCTTGGTGACGCAAGCCGATTAACGATTAATTGGATGTTTTAAATTGATTTGACTTAATAAAGCTATCAAAACGATTTTGGGCAGGCATAGATGAGACATAACATGTTGTGACATATGATGTCTAGGTCTTATAAGAACCTAAGAGTTACATGTAATGCAATTGGTAAAAGCTACCTATCTAAATAACTTGATTATGAGTGTCATGTCCTAACTGTCTCAAAATTAAGTGAAACATGGATCTTAAACCACTAAATTAATATTTACGAAGGTTATTGATTTAGTGGGAGTTTAATTACTCACTAATAAATTATTCTGCATAATTTTTTAGTTGTAGATATTAGAATCCTTGTAACACTAATCCAGAGTAAATATGATCAATCCTTGAGAAGGATAAAATTGTTTCTAAGAGTAATTTGCCTGATTTGATTGGAAAATTGATAAATATTATCAACCATAAAAATAAGGATGTATGTCTTAGATTAATGGTTCCTTTAAAACTATCATTTGTTATTACAAGAATTAAGTGTCATGGTAGCAAAAAAAATTAGACTTTCGAGAAGATTCGGTACTGTTGAAGCCAATGACATGACAGTGACACCAAATGAAATATTCCAACATTAAGTCACACACTAAGGGTATAAGATTAAAAATTCATAGATTCTTGTAAAATGGTTGAGAACCTATTAATATGTTTTTGTGTTTGGAACATGAAAAGGCTATATTAATTATCTCAAAAGGCTTTAATCTTCATGGGCCAAAAGCTGGTAGTAGATTTGATCTATAATTCGTCGAAATAGTTTTGAATTATATAATATGAATGACATGGAGAACACTATTTTACAGTTGCATATGATGTTTAAAAGTGTAAGACAGAATATTAAAAAAGAGGTCTTAGACATATATTTGATGGTTCGTAACATAAAGGAACTTAATAAAGAAAGATAAAGGGAAGGTTGATAAGTGATTATTTAAACCTATGTATAGGGTTAGTTTAGTATTATATTTAGTATAAATATATCTAAATAAGCTCTAATTAATGGTGTTATTGCATTTTCAGGTAATTAAGGTGTAAATGAAGGAAATGAGCAAAAACGAGAATAAACGAAGCTAAAACACATAAAATTAGGTTTGGCACCATGGCTACACATGGTGGCGTTGTGGAGTGTTAAGGCACAACGTGGGAAGGAAAGACACGACGTGGGAAAGTAAAGAAATTAAGACTGGAGGCTTGGCGTCCTGGTGACACTGTGGAGCTTAAGGGACGGTGCCAAGACATCATAGTGATAGCGTCAGGTGAACAAAAGGTGAAAAAATAGCACACAGTGGCGGTGATGTGAGAATGTACACACAGTGCCGGATCACAAGTGTCAGCGTTAGATTCACAGAAATTAAAAAGGTAGAGTTTTATTTTGAGTTAAATTATAAATTAAGATTTATAATTGTCATTAGGAAGTATAAATAGGTATTAGGACGTGGTAAACTCACTACAAATCAACCATTAGCCACCATTAAGGTAATTTAGCATAGGTTTACTTTGATTTTGAGTATTAAGAAGTTTTGTATGGAGAAAACATTGAAGACTCCACTTTTGCAATTCAAGTTTGATTTTATGGTTTAATATAAGGTAATATATTTTTATATTCATTTCTGGTTTTCAATGATTTCAATTATGAATTATGATATGTGTGTTTCAATAAAGTGTGAGTAGTCTATTAGTCTTTGGGATTAATGGATCATATGGTATGAATGTCATGTTATAAACATGAGTAGAAAGTGAATAAAAAAAGTGTAGTGGTTAGAATTTGTAGTGATTTTAAACGTAACGCTTAGAAATCTTGATCAATTGTTTATTAATATTAGGTTTTAGAAGTTATCATGGCTATTAAAACTTTTAAGCTGAACATAAATGGTACAACTGTAAAATAAACAATATCGAGCAATAGTTGTTAATTAGGGAAACACAGAGAGTAAACTTAATTGGATATGAATCTAAAGATTTATGACAATAAAGCAAAGTGGATCTTGCATTATTCAGACCGATAGGTGGAGTTATAGTTTGCACATTAGAATATTTTCCGTCACGACAGTGTTAAAGTGGATTTGAAGGAAATCTATCTATTCTAATTAGGCAATGCACACAACATATTATAATGTAAAAGTGGTTGAAAAGCATAGTATTTTAGTACCTAGGTGAAGTTGTGAACTAAGATATTCTTAATATAAGAGTTAAAGTAAAGTTTATATTGTTTTGTTAGATAGAGTAGTTTAGTATAAACCATTTAAAAAAAAAAAAGATTTCCTTAGCAATGGTTTAAAGTTAATTAGGTATTCAACTAGTGCAAAAACCTTTCCCTGATGACGATATCCATAGTCAACGTAAGTTGATTACACTATTACTACAAGCGAGCTATAATGGCCCAATATTTATTGACGCCATTATTTAGGTAATTTTCATACTCGAACGCCAGGTCAAACCCACGTAGATGCCTCGGATAAGCTAAAACACGCCTGACTGGGCTTAAATCGTTATTTGTGTATGTTGGTTACATAATTGCAATGTTAATTATTATTTATCTCATCACTCATCGTATGTGTGTATTTATATTTTCATACTGTGTGAAACTTTGTAATGGGTAAATGCCTCGTAAAGTGTGTCGACGTAGGTATCGGGTAGGCGTATTATGGGTACGCTAAGTCTTATAATGCTAACTTGAATAAAATGACTAGAACCAGGGTGAATATGACATAAAATAAAACTTTAGACTAAGTCAAAATAATTAGGTATATCAAGGATTAGTGTGCCTTGAAATGTGTGCCAAGATGCGGGGCACCGAGTATCGTGTAGTCGGTGGTTAGTAGGATCACAAATATGTGAAGTATATGACTAAACACACTAACCATATGTAATTATGTGCCTAGGCGAATTAATATAATTTAAGATAAAATAAAGTTCTATAGTTGGATAGGAATTAATTGAACCCTTGATAAACCTAGTGATGATCCTAGAATACATATAACAAGGCAAGATGAGTGGCTTTCATATAAGATAAGTGGTTTCATTTGGGGACAAGTGGCATTGAGGGAGGACACATGTCCTGGTAATTAACTAATAGTAAATCAAAGATTTGGCTAATTAATCCACTTAGTAATATAAGTATATAAGACTTATTCTTAGTAGAGCTCAGAGCTCAACTTGTGACGCATATACAATCCACGAACAGCTAAACTTAAAAAGTTAAATTTCTTTTATTCAAGAGAAATTAGAGAAATAGCGAAACCCTAAAATTTGAAAAAGCCCTAAACCGAAAACTTGGCTGAAAAATTCAAGGAGATTATAAGGAGTTTCCTAAAATAGCAAAATTGGAGCTCAAATTAAAGTGACATCAACCATATATATCTTTTCCTATTTTTCATTTGCTCTTTATTTCAAGTTTGAAATCGGACTTCATTATCCTATCAAGGCAAGCTTTTTGACTCATTTTTAAAAATTCAAGAGGGAGAGTAAAAATTTTCAACCATATATATACATCTCTTTATTTCAGTCTTTTTAGAAATTGGTTTATATATTTGGATTCCTTATTTCAAGTTGATAATCTAGCTATTATGAAATTCTTAATTTGGTTTTGAAATCAAAAAGATCTGAATTTTTGAAGTTGTAACACCAAAATTGAAATTCTGCATGTTGTATTATGATCTAGCCTATGTAATTTGGTCATAACTTCCCCATTTTAAATCAGAATGGACCCAATCAGGTGGCATTTGAAAGTTAACTCAAAGGGGAACAACATTTTCCTACTGAAAATCTTGTAATTCGAATGTTTTCATGTCTAAAAATGCTCTACTAATAGGTGATTAAATGCATTACGAGATTTTTGAAACTAAAGTTTAAAAGGCATAACTCCTTAATCACTTATCCAATTAAGCCAATCTTTTAGTATGTTGTTATTTTGTATGTTATCTACTTTGTGACCAAAAATCACGATTTCTGAAACAATAGATTGGGAGAAATATATTTTTTAAGTCTGCTAGTCGGATTAGGTTCCAATTTGAGTCGTTTTTGGTAGAATTGTGATGTCTCTTTCATTTTAAATCAAAATTTCGCAAACCAAACCTTTTAAAAAAGCTAAGATAGAGATAAAAAACTTAGTACTAAGGGAAGTTTTTGAGATTTGAACAATTTCTTGCGTAAAAATGCATTATAACACAAGACCAAAATTGAGACTTTATTTAGTCTTTAGGGGCTTATTTGGGAAAATCAATTTAAAACCTATCAAACTAATCTGAATACACAATAAACACACTTAATTGACTTCAAGAGACTGAGAGAATGTAGCTCGGGTACCGGAGAGCTAGGTAGGGTCGGATTCGAGAGTTCGGGGAAGTCACAGCGCATGTGTGAGGTTTGTAAAACCCAATAGAATGTCACCTGAGTATTTACTTGCTTTCATTACTATTTTACTCTGTCTTGTTCAATGTATTCTTTTTCTATTCCTTATTAACTTCAGTCATATGTGTCTGTATCACAGCTTGAACGCTTAGTTGAGTTTACTCCCATTAGGTATTCCGTTGTGTGTCTATGGCATGCTCGACCATAGCATGTGTATCAGGAGTCCTTGGTGAATAACGACCCGAGTTACTTTATCGGTACATATGTCAATGCGTCATGGACTACGCCGGCTACCGAGAGGACTAGGTGATGGGACAGTTGGGTGTGCCCACTAGAGAGATCTTGGGAGGGAATCCGAAGTATGGTCTAGTCTGACTAGGACGAGCACACGCGTTTGCAATTTATTGTTATTTACGCATGTGATGAACATTTACAATTGCCCGTTTACATCTTGCATGTTTATTTAACAATATTTATTAGATTTCATTTACTTTATCATATGAATGCTTAGTGAATTTCCTTGGGATTTTACTCACTGGACTTGTCATCTTTTTTGTTGTGATGGCTAAGTGCAGATCCTTGTACGAGTAAGGGTAAATGAGTTTTTGGCGATTATCTAAGATCGCCCACTGTTCGTCACACACACTACTCGTAGGTGTTTGTATTTACATACTTTATTATAGATTTTGGGTTTATGAGAGACTTATGAAACATGTGTACTTGTATATATTTACTTTTGTTGCCTTATATATAGTGTATTCTATTCCGGGTTTTCCACAGTAGGATCGATGTTTTATATAACTTGAAAGTTATTAAAAATTATGGTTATACTATGATAAGATTTCCGCTATTATCAACTTACAACTCTGTAAACGACAAATGAAAGGCTGACTAGATAATGGAATAATCGATTGATATAATCACATATTAACGAGTTAACACGTCTATCGTTGAGCGCTGATGTGGCGATTACGTCGATAGGGTTGCAGGACTCGCGTAGCAGCTCACCTAGCGATCTCGGGCAGTGGGGCCGCCACATGAGGTGTTATACTTGCGGCACACATATCAACTTTTTGACTCCATTGTTAGGGATAGGTAGCCACTTAGTATTACCTAGTTAGTTTGAAAAGTTGTTAAGTTTTATTTTAAGTACTTTACTTTCAAGTTCATAAAAACAAAAATTAATATATATGTGTGTATGTGTATGTGTATGTGTATGTGTATGTGTATGTGTATGTGTATGTGTATGTGTGTGTATGTGTATGTGTGTGTATAGGCTTAAGTGTCAAGTTTGATTTTCTGCACTTGATCTTTTGTGTTTTCTTTTCAGGGATAACTAGTGCATGCATAGCAAAAGAGGGAAGGACCCAGTGCCTTACTAACCTAAGATTGAAAGAACGAACAAATGAAAGAAGAAAAAAAAGGAATCAAGACGGCAGAGGAGAAAGCAAAAAATCAACAACAGGGCCGCGAGGATAACCAACCTGCAGGTGATCTAGTGGTGCAGGATAGAGTGCAAGGACAGAGATGCCTTTGTGACTACTTCAAGCCAGAAGTTCAGGAGACTTATAACAAAGTGATGAGGCTTCTAACTAACGCCACCGAATTCGAATCGAGACCATCTCTAATAAACACGGTGCAAAATAGCCTATTCAACGGGCTATCCAACGAAGATCTAGTTGCACATGTTGAGAGTTTCTTAGAGAAGTGCAACACCGTGCACATTACCAGAGTTACAAAAAAAGGTGATCAAGATGAGACTTTCCCATTCTTATTGGGTGGAAAAGCCAAATCCTGGTTCCAAGGGCTGAATGCAGGGAGTATGACCTCATGGGCGGAAATCAATGAAAGATTTCTAGACAAGTTCTTTCCCCAGTGAAGGTCAGCGAAAGGAAACTAGAGATTAATAAGTTCAAGTAAGAAGACACTGAGTCTCTTGGCGAGGCTTGGGAAAGATTCAAAGATATGCGTAGGAGATGTCTGGGACACGGATACATGAAATGGGCACAACTCCATATTTTCTACTATGGGATGGGCCACAATACGAGAACACTAATAGATGCCACAGTAAGTGGCTCTCTACTTACCAATGATGAGGATGGAGCATTGGATCTCCTTGATCTTATGTCTTAAAATTCTACATGCGGTACTCGTTCCAAAGTAAGGAAACCACCAGGAGTGTACGAGATTGACTCACAAACTGCAATTATGGCACAACTATCAAATCTGAGCAGTCAAATGGTGAAACTTTAGATGGGAAACCTAGATCCACAAGTGGCACAACAACCAAATAATCACCAAGGCATGGTGGTTCACCAAATGGACATATAACTGGGAATGAATGTGAAGACATCAACTTCATGAACAACCAAGGCTACGGAAACAACATCAGACCGAGAGAAATAGCTCATCAATGGTTTTATCAAGGATACAACAACAACAACTCGAACTTCTATTATGAAAATTCTAATAATGCACTGAAGCTACCTCAAGGCTTCAATCAACAAGTCCAACAAGGGAAGCTGGAGCAGAGTGAATAGATGACTTCATTGAAGTCAATTGAAAAGTATTTGCAAGTCATAGACATGAGTGATAGAGAGCTCCATAAGAAACACGAGAAAGAGATGGAATGAGTGAAGCAAGATATGAAGATGATGGATGATGAGCGATCACAATCCATTAAGAACTTAGAGAGACAAATTGGTCAGCTTGCTATAGCCTTAAACTCGAGGAAATAATGACTGTTTCCTAGCAACACCATCACCAATCCCAAGGAGAACGTGAGTGTCGTTCACATGATGAGCACTACGACAACAATTGATCTAAAATAAGAGCAAGTGATGTACAAGCTGGAAAAAGTCAACATTTTGACTATGTGGAAGCATGAAGAGATGCATGAGCACAACACGGAAATGAGGCAAGATGAACTTGATGGTTTCAAGAAATAAAGAATCAATGCTTTGAAGAAAAAAAGGGGAAGCAAGAATGGTAGGCCAAACAAGAAGATGAAGAAGCCTTACAAGGTAATGACATCAAGGTGTTGGGTTTTGGGGTTCATACGCAGCGGAGATTACAAAACAGTTTTGACAAAAAACCCAACAAGATCCGAATCTAATTCCATTAAAAACGTTTAAACCATGAAAAACTTAATCATACCTAAATCGCAATATACCTTTCGAGAAGGTTGATCGATCTCTAAGGCGCGCTTAACGACGAACACCCTCTATCTATCAGCGAAATCCACACACGAACGGCGAGAGATTTGAAGTGCTAGCTTCGAGAGAATACCAAACCTTTTTGTTTCTCTCCAAAACGATCCGAGCATACCAAAAACCCTAAGTCGTTTCTAAAACGAAAATAGAGTTTCGGCCTTTTTTCTTTCGTCCCATGTTCTAACTTAAAGCGTCTATTTATGCAACCCTTGTATATAGATTAAGTAAATTACACATATACCCTTACTTAAAGAAGTATAAGTGTAATACACCACAAGAGACGTTTACATCATGAATTTTATCACATAAAATTCATTTTTCTTAATCATCTTAAAATCTCGCAAAACCATTCTTAGTGTGCGACCCAATAGGCTTATACAACGTTGGCGTGTACCAAAACACATTTTGGTATACAAGTCATAAGCGATCTCTAGCAAGACATTATGACTACCCAAGTTGTACGAATATCAAATCGATACGACCTAATCAATAGTGTATATAACATCCTTTTGTCACACGATATCCTTTTGATCAAACATAAGGCATGGAATTGTCATCCAACATGTTCAATCGTACTAGTCTCGATCTCTAGGTAGATCGAAAACATCCAAGTGACATTGATCAATATCAATTCACTTAGACTAGGCCTTTTAACGATCTAACACATCGAGGGATCCACTAGATATCTCTTTTATATGAGAGGGACAAATTCTATTTCGATTAACACAACTTCATCACATTGCTCACACAGATAACCAATCACAACCTTTATAATCGTCCTAGGTTAAAGACAACGTTTGATTGTGTCAAGTTCTTGTGTTCCTAATGTTGAAGTCTCTGCAATCTCAAGTCGGAGGACTGAAAAATATACCTATCATGAGAAACAACTATGACTTAATCCATGTGATGTTCTCATAGCGGGTTGGTCCAATTTTTTGTTCCTAACAAGTACTCGTGATCTTGATTTGTATCCCTATACGTATAATCATCATATGATCATCAATCAAGACTCACACTAGTCTTAATTCATTATAGTTCCCAGTATAATGATCGACTATGGACATTTAGGATATTTATGTAAATACCAATGGATCTTATTATAATGTAAACATGCAAATTAATTATAATAAACAACAAATGAAATCCTCTATTTTATTAACTAAAAGTATTCATAAAGGCAGTTAATGGATTGACCTATGGCACATGCCCCATCACAAGGTGGTTCCGAAGAAGCTGAAACCAAAGTTCAAGTTCATCTCGAGACTTCAACCTATCAAAAGGAGAGATCCTGGAGAGATATGCATAATGATAAACATTTACGGGCACCGGTTTAGAAACGTCTTATGTAATACGGAAGCCTCAGTCAATGTCATGCCACTAATGGACATGTTGCACGCTGATTTAAAGATCAATTGTCCCGATACCATGAATTTGCAAGTAGTAAATGGAAACTTGATACCAACTCGAGGAAAAGTCTTGAATGTGTATGTGAAAGTGGGTAGATTCACATTCATCGCAGATTTTGAGGTTATGAACCATAATATGGACGATGATGTGTCTATGATAATTGGGCAGCCATTCTTGAACACTGCCGATGCAAATTTGTACATAAGATATAGAAAGATTACGATGGGTATCGATGAGGGTAATGATGCTGAGAAGGTTATCTTTGTCAATGGTGAAGAAGTAAATCCAAATGAGAACGAAATCATAATCTCTGATCTGCAGATGGAGCTTCTTGATTTAGACTCGAACTATACAAGCAAAAAGTCGTCATGCTATATTAAATTAAGCACTACTAGGAGGCAGCCTAGGTTTTTTAAAATTTCAAGTTTTTTAAAGTTCAGTTAGTAGTTAATTATTTAGTTTAATAATTACAATTAACAAGTTTTAGTTCTAAATTTCACAAATTTATGTCGAATGTCCAGGAAAGACCATTTTTTCGGTGATAATTCATCGTAATGGAAATGTCTCGCTAACTTAGTAAAGAGCATAAAAGAGCGAAAGAGTTCAAAGCGGTGAAAGTAAGGTGCATGGGTGAATCAATAGTAAAATTTATTAATTTTTATATTTACATGGATTTCATACGCTCACGACATCTTGTGTGAGTGATACACAAAGTCGGAAGAGTGCCAGATCGAAATTGATGAAAATTATAGGCGAAGCATGTTGATAGACAGCTCGACACCGTGGCCATGAGCCACGGTGCCATGGGTGCTAGTGAAGGCGTCAAGAGGGCAGCATGAAAAGGAATAAAAACACCCCACTGCTTCATCAACGCATTAGTGGCGCAGTCACGGGTGCTAATTTGAGGCATTTTTTCTTTGAAATCAATTTAAATCGTGTAACTTTTCTTTTAATTAACATTCACATTGATCGATTTACATCAAAATCTTTTAAACCTCATGTTTAAATTAAATTTATGAAGACAAACAAAAATAATAACTTGTAAATCAATATATGATACATTAGTACTATAATTCAAATTTAGTTATTCATAGATCACCATTAGTAAGTTAAAAATTATGTGTATACATTCATATGAAAATGACATAAATTAACTTATTGGAAGGTTACTCATAGTTGTTTAATTTGATAAAAGAAGTTCCTAAATTATGTATGTGATTGATGAGGGTGTTGGAAGAAAGTTGAAGATAATTATGTGGACACATCAGGAAGGAAAATAGGGTAAATTTGTTGAAGATAAAATTGATATTAAATCGAAAAATTTAAGATCTACAACTTATAAAGATTAGGATTTTTTTTTATCATTTGGGCTTTTTTTTAATATATAAATTATATTTGAAAAGCCTAAAAATTATATTTTAAGAGAAAGAGAAAAAAGAAACAACGTAATGAGAAGATCTTAACTGATAGGTCCGGTCCCAATGGAGAGATCCAAGAGCTTCAGATCCTCGCAATCTCCCCAACTCACTACGATTTCCTTCTATTCTTAGCCGGTTGAACCGGTAACTTCTCCTGAACTTCCCAAAACACCCTCAGTCTTTCCTTAAATCCGCAAATCTAATTAACCACTTTTCTCCCTCTTCACTGCCGTTACGCTCATCATTCTCAGCTGCTACCACACCCTTGCATGCACTTCACGTGTCTCAGGGCACCAATACACGAACGGCCAAGATTTCTCTTATCTGACACACGATCACAGACCCACACGTAGAGTCCAGACTGGACTATACATCAGAGGATCGGGTGGGGCCCTCTGATCGGACGGTCACGGTGCATCTTGTGAACAGAAAAAACAAGAAAACTGAAGCTGCACAGCTGTCCACGTGGCAGTACGTGGATAAGAGCAAATAAAACAATTCTGAAAAACATATTTAAGTGAAATGCTTACATTTGACACAAGTTTTTGTAGTCATTGGATACATTTGAAAAATAACTTGCCATCTCGACGCAAGATTTGTATAAATGCCAGAAATATGTCATTCATTTTTCAATATACTCTTTTAGAAAATGTTACAATGATTCTAATGCACAATAAAATACACCCATCAATGTGCACCTCGAGAGACGAGCTACACATCTTGGGTATTTGTGGATTTTTGTAAAAAACTTTTTGAAAAAATACTGACCCACTCATTCCGAGCACCAACCTAATCGAATGCTACGCACTTTGTCTTCATTCCAAACACCGACCTAATAAAATGTCACGTATTAAAGAGTTACTTTAAGGCTTCGTTTGGTTCGTTTTTGCTAACTTGCAGTGTTAGTTGAGAGTTATCTAGTTTGAGTTAACTCATTGGAGTTAATATTTTCATGTTTGGTTCAACTTTAAACTTGTAGGGAAGTTTCAAATTTTTAAACAAGCAAAAACATGAATTGATATAAATAGCATTCAAACAAGAGAGATATGAGTAATAAACGAGATATTAATAAGGGGTAATTGTGTCTACAACTTCGCAAAGATAACTCCTTGGGGGTGGTGGAGAGATATCTCACATCCTAAAATGCAAGTTGAGAGATAACTAGCAGGCAAGATAGACAATCAAATAAGATTAGTTCACAACTTCTTGTAAGTTATCTCTCGATAAATAACCCTACCCATAACCAAATAAGACCTAACAATTCCTTTCTTTGGTAGTTATATATTATTTTCCAATATTTATTTGAAAGTACAGTATGTCATGTATTAATGTGGGGTTCACGTGGGGTACGATGGTCATTTCAGGTTGGACAGTGTGCTTATCTGTAACATGAATTCAGGAGCATTTTCTTATAATTCCCGTAAATATCTGAATGACAATTACAACCTGTAAATAAAATATTTGGAAGCAAAGGAAAAAAAAAAAAAAAAACATTTTGTTTTGATTATAGAAGAGATGGCGAAAGACAAAGAGAAGGACAGTGTTGTATGTGAGTCATTTTTATTTCCATCATTACTGTGTTTTTAGTTAAGTTGATTTGAACTCAACACAGGGCGGGTGTTGTATTTTTCTTTTTCTTTTTTTTGTAAAGAGAGTAATAATTTTGGAGTTTTGGTTGCTGAGATGGAGTCGAGTCAGTAGATTGGGGGTGTGATCTGTGATTCTATGAAAGAGGGTTTGAGATTTGGAGGGTATTATTACACTGAGATTTGTTGCTATTAAAGGTGGGAAATCTGGGTCTCAAGTTTATGGAAAGTTTTCATTTTTATTTTTTTCGGTTTTTTACTTCGGATTTTTTTGCTAAAATCGAGACTAATAAGTCGGTTTTGTTTAATACATATATGCCAATACGTTTGATGGGTGTGGTTGGTTTTTGATGAAAAATTACTTCTTCAAACAAGTTTGTGTTAAAATGGCTAAAGGTATGGATTTTAGTTTTTGTTTACTTTGCTGTTTTTGTTTTTGTTTCTTGAGTTGGTTGACAAGATTTTCTAAAACAGCAAAATAAAACTTTCATTAATGTTTTTTTAGGTTTTGTATGCTCCTTGTCATGGGAAAAAAATTGATTTTTGAGTTTGGATTTTGCAGAATAAATCTACCCAGTTAATGTTCTGTGTCCCTCCTTGGTGTCCCTCCTTGGTTTTTTTTTTTTCTTTTTTTTTTTTTTTTTTTTTTTTTTACAATTTTTGCGGTTTCTTTCTCTAAAGAACAAAGTTTTCTGTTCTTCTGCTTGTAACTATGTTGATTTTAAATCACTTCGTTAAGTTCTCAAGTTCAATCTTCTCTTATTCTCAAGAAGGTTTTCATGGTACTATAGCAACTTATCTTTTCAGGTCATTGTTCCTTTCCATTTTTTTTGTGCTGTGATTTTGCAATTCTATAAACTAGTTTTTCTCCTCTTTTTTATTGTTGCTATTACAGTTGGAATTTATAGGTTTATTTAATTTGTCCTCCTCTCTTGTATTTATAAATTCAAATGTGAACATGAATGGTGCCTTTTTTTCTTTAGAGGTTTTTGTGTATATTTTTTGTGGTCTTTTTTTTTTTTTTTTTAATGTTTTTCTTAGCACAAGCATGTATAGTCTTAGGTTTTATGTTTTTAGTCAATGCAACCTATGGTTTAATGATTGACAAGATTAGGTTTCTCTTTTTCTACTTTTGGGAAGTTGAGAAATAGAATTTTTAGTTATAATTCCATTAATCTTTAATTTGCTTGTGTTCTGTTCTTCAATCCGAAATCTGTCATTGCTGGCGAATCTATTCCTTATTTTGATAATGCTTTCCATTGTCTGTTTATTGGTATTTCAAATGCTTAATTATCTCCTTGCACTTGCATTTCGTTGTTTTATCCAGCAGGGAATAGATGTGAAATGGATCTTTCAGACGCCACTGTAGCTCTCTTTAGTAAAATTCAAAAGATCGATCCTGTGAACGTTAGGAAGATTATGGGATATCTTTTGTTACAAGGCCGTAGTGATCATGACATTGTCCAATTGTTCCATTGCCCAGATGATATGCTTTATTCTGTCGTCGAAAATGTTAAAATTAAACTTGGATTGTCGCCTAAACCGACTGTTGCAGCCTCGCCTCCTATTGGTTTTGTGAATTCTGCCAACAATTCAGATCTCCCTTTGCAATTCACTCCATTTTCCCCGGCTTCATCTCTCCCTTTCTCTTCTCCTGCGGTACATGTCCCAAATTCTTACTGGGACCAGCAAGTTGTTGCCGAGCAGCAGCCAATCCATAACTTGGATTTTATCCCCCAAACCTACTCGAATCCAATCACCGATGAGTACCAGCGTCAAAATCAAGCTCAATTCTTGAGTTTAGATGAGCAGTTAGATTCTGTGAACCCTAGTGAAACAGACTTCTCTAGTAACTATTACTACCCGGAAGCTGCATTTGGTAGTTTGATTGGTAGAACAAGCAGGAGGTCTCCTAGCCTTCCTGAATTTCCGGTGAAAGCTTGCCACTACTTCAACAAAGGGTTTTGCAAACATGGGAGCAGTTGTCGCTATTTTCATGGCCTATCTGCACCGGATGGCTTCCCTCAGGTTTTTAGTTCAAATCAAAATGATTTAGGTGCTGACGACCATGTTTTCCTGCCCGGGACCCTAGAAGGTCTTGACCATGAGCTATCAGAGCTCTTGAGGTGTAAAGGAGGCCCTGTCTCAATCGCTTCACTGCCTTTAATGTATTCTGATAGGTATGGGAAGAATATCCAGGCAGATGGATACTTAACAGAGTCTCAGAGGCATGGAAAGGCTGGTTACAGTTTAACAAAACTTCTTGGTCGATTGCGCAACATCAAAGTCATTGGCAGGTGCATTGTTGAGCTCTTGCATGCATACTGATATTGTCGCTCTACTTATAATATAATCGCTTAATGGTCAGTGTTTATGATCAAATTGCAGACCTCATGGACAGCATGCCATAGTTTTGGCAGATGAGGCTCCAAGATATTCGGAATACCGGAGCGAGAAGAATGACCCTGGTGTTATTGTTGCTGGATCAAAACAAATTTACCTAACTTTCCCGGCTGAGAGCACTTTCACTGAGGAAGATGTTTCAGAATATTTCCAGTAAGCTTATGATTACCTTCTAAGAAATTGTTTTCAAAGAGGTGGTAGTTGTTAACTGAAACTCTCTATTTGTTTCACTATGTAGGAGCTTTGGACCAGTCCAAGATGTCAGGATTCCTTCCCAACAAAAGAGGATGTTTGGGTTTGTAACTTTCATTTATCCGGAAACTGTGAAAATGATCTTAACAAAAGGGAATCCACATTTTGTTTGCGGAGCTCGTGTTTTGGTGAAACCCTATAAAGAAAAATCGAGGACTACTGATAGGTATGTTAGTAATTACAAAATGGTGTATCTGAACATTAAATTTATCGTCTCATACTTTCTGATCCACATACAGCTTCATGAATCCAGGATAGAATTTCTTCTAAATAGATTCTCAAACTAAAACAAATTGACACCTTCATGAATTATGGTTCGTTTCAATATAACTTGAGTTAAACCATTAGAAGTGGACAAAATGCATTTCTATGGTTGAATCATTCTAGTCTCCTGTTGTCCAGATCATGTTAGCATCAATAACCTTTCCGAGTCCAGACCTTTCGAGGACCACGTGGAGTTGTGGACCTAGCACACCTTTGTGACTTCCATTTGCAACATTTAGATTATAGAAAGCATCCGTAGTATAGTTTTACGCTTTCTTCTATCCATCATTTGTTGTCATTATAATTGCAGTTCTAAAGTGTTTTACATCAAAACAGGAAGTATGCAGAGAAAGTCGAACCTCAAATGTATTTTCCGTCGCACTATTTTGACACTGATCCTGAGCTACAACCAAGTGAGTAAGACATATGAATGAGGTTTGATAGAATTCTAACAAAATGAGACTGATTGTTAATGCCAAACGAATGTCGATCAGCTCTCTGAAGTACACAGAAGATTGAGCCCCAGATCTGTCGTCAGTTGCACTTTTGTTGAATGAATCAATTAATTTCTACTGCACTGCACTTTTCCAGTACACTTTTGCGTTGCATCATTTATATCTTTGGTCTCCTTATGTGTTTAATGCTGGTTCCTTTGCAGTGCCTAGACTTCTTGACAACTCGAGACTGCTTCGGAAGCAGTTTATGGAAGAACACGCACAGGCTATTGAGCTTGAGACAAGGCGTTTGGCCGAGTTGCATCTTGCTCAGAAATCATTTAACCAAATTTTCTATAATTACTCATTGAATGACTTAAAACACTCAGAAGGTGAATAGTTGTACTTTTTGGAAAAAAATAACTTGATATTTCTGTGATTCAAGATTGCCCTTCCAATTGTTTCTTTTCTCCTCACTTTTTATCTGTTTTTTTTCTATGCCGAAGGCCATGGAGACCTTGAATACCCATCAAATGACCATTTCAGCTCTGCACTCGATTTTCTTCACAATGGTTCGACATCCGATGACAAAGCCAAGTATTCAAGCACCACATATACTGACCAGGAGAGGTAACACTGGAAACTAAAACTACTTGGGAATAGCTTAAATCATAATTTCAAAAGTCGAATTTCGCAATTGTTTTTATAAAATGTTTGTTTTCTTTTTTTTTTTTTCACCATCAATTGCACTTAATCGAGCACAATGGAAAAGTTTGATCCATGTAGCCGACCCCAGTTAATTTGGGACTGAGGCTATGTTGTAGTTGTTGTTGTTGTTGTTGTTGTTTGTTTTCTTTTCTTTTATTATTCATTTTCTTCCATTGCCTTGGATTTAATCATGTTGTGACGACCTATCTTGTGACCTTCCTGACATATCTTGTCTCCTGTATTCTTGTATGTTTGCTGCAGCCAAGGACTTAATCTCCCGGAGAGCCCATTTGCATCTGCAATAGCAAGCAGCATTTCTACAGTTATATAGAAGAATCAGAAACAAAGAACTATAGAGTTAGGACAAGTTAAAGGCTACTTCCTTGGATGGATCTATACATCTCTTTTTTTTTTTTTTTTCCTCATTTCTGACTTGCCGCAGCCGACGAAGTTCCTGACAATCTCACAGAAACTGAAAAGGAAACATTTCAAGCTTCATTTAGGTGAAAAGTGAAGAATGATACACAGAGCTTTACAAGTAACAAAGTCCGCCCTTCTTTTTATTTTCATAGATATATAAGCTATTATTATAGTAGAGTATAGAGGCCTGTTGATCTTAGATGATATATATGTAATATACTATGCTTAATGGGATGAAAAAAAAAAATGATAAATATTAAAAGTTCATAGTGATTATTAAGAAAAAAAAGGTGTAGAATCTCGTGTAATACTGAGAAAAATGACTTTACTTTCAATAGAAAAAGATCACCTTGTCTGAAATATTTTACAAGTTATATCCTTTCTTCATATCTTTATTATAAAGGTTCCCAAGAAGAGAATCTCTCAAATGCAGAGATTAATTATGATTGCTTTGAGGGGTGTTGAAGAAAACCATGAAAGATGCCATGTTGACTCACTGTTCATCTCTCATTTGGCTTTTATGTTTGGAAAATCAAAGTGGGTATCAGCCTTATTATAAAGAAATTATTTGCACGACATTGCCAGCAATGAAGGGAACATGGACATTGAAGAGTTCACCATAAGCTAGGATGATAGTAACCGAAGAACAAGAACAAGTGTGAGAGGCACTGCGGTTAGTGTCCTTGGTTTTTGCACTATTTCAAATGTTTAGTCCAATATCTTCCTTAGTGCTCCAAAGCTTCCTATTGGAGGTTTGAGGTGCAGAAATTTACCAGTTTTGTTGGACCAAGAGACTGGAGAGAGTCAACTGTTCAGTCGAGAAGCTTCTTGGGGCATAAAAAAGAGGGGAGAGAGGACAGGATTGAATGCCATGAGTTGAAACATAATTGACCACCGGATGGGTAAATAACTGACAATTGGATGCCACGATTAGGGTTTGAATCTTAATGTGTAGATTTAGCGCCACTGGTTTTTGGAAGGGCCATCTACCGTAGGTGTTTGACAATGTTCAGATCCTAGGTTAGTTGCAGTAAGCGGGAATAGCAAGAGATTAGAAAAAAAAGAAAAACATAATTTTATTTCATTTTTGTCAAAAACAATTCATGGTTTTTTATGGTAACAAAAAGCTAAACCTAACTTTAATTTTGTTTATGTCATTGATCTTTCTCGAATCACGCACTCGAGTTATTGGAGAAACATCATTGCCATATATAGTGTTAAAATTAAGATCAACTGTATTTGGGTAGTGCTATTTGGACTCAAGAGTTTAGACTCAAAATTTTTTTTTTTTTTCAAAGTCATCATCAAGGACTTCAAGCAATTAATGAGCAAATACAATCACTTGTAAAATTTCTTTGATACCTTTTAAATATTTGTAAAAATTTAAAAAATTTCCTTATGAGTTCGGATTCATGAGTGTAAGTAAATTTATTGATTTCGTAATTCCATAATTTCATACAAAGAGAAAGGTTTCAACATTGTTTGCTCCATTCATAAGACTTCGAATGCTTCGGCCGACAATCTATTAATGCTGTATAATACGAAAAACTTTGTTCTTCTATGGGTCCCCTATTTTTGCAAAATGACAATAACACAATCTTGTAGTGACATCTTCAACATTTAATCCATACAAACACATTGATAGGCCAAGACGAAGATGTGTTTGTGTATGTCTAAGCTTGAGTTGCTATGCATCCGATGGTGTGGCAAAACAAAGAATGTGAATAGACAAACAAAATTGTGACTGCCGACCAGACGAATAAGGCCATATCAAGATGAAATGCGGGGAAAGATAGAGATTTTCATGAAAGATAAAGACAGGTTTAAATAAATAGCTAGGGTGAGAGATTGAGACCACAAGTAATTTAGTGCCCACTTGACAAAGAATATCAGGCTGAGAGCAATTCATTTTTTCTGTCTTGTGACACCCATGACAGCCTGTAAATTGAGACCATGAAGTGAACCTTAAAAAAAAAATGAACATAAGGGTCAACTTCACATGCTACAAAAGAAAAGACGCATTGTTTGATTTATGAAGGAAAGAAATGAAACATTGCCTAATTTGTCTCATCAGTTAGGAATTTTTCGATTGAGAACCACACGTATTGTAGGCAAACGAATCATCATCAGATGTTCACGATTGTCCATTAGAGACCACCAATAAGAAATAAATTATGAAAAATGTTAGGATGGCGGCCTTTCGTGACAGCCTTTTGCCACGTAATTGTTAGAGTCCTTTAGACAGACACTGAGACATGTACACACATCCTAATGGATAATACCCAAGCAAAAGGCTTCGTCGAAAAGGCGGTCATCTGATCATTTTTCACAAATTAGCAAACTAACACACTTTTGGTACACAGTTCATGCCAGTCCATGTAGTTAGAATCCCTTTATGTCATGCAAATTGCCCAAGATGTTGACACAAATCAACCTCAGAAGATGCACCAAGCAAAGTGATAAAGCTGTGATTTAAAGTGGATCTATTCGGAAAATGTACTAAAATATAGATCCAATCAAGATGGGAAACCTGGCTTCTGTCGATGAATCAGTGAAGTCAAAAGTTGTGATCCAAAGTAGCGGTAAACTAAAATTTTCACCATTTTCTTGGTACAAAAACAAGGATACCGAACACTGTTTGCATAATCCAAGCTCACAAAATAGAAGAAAAAAGTATCAATGAAAACATTCACAGCTTATCACCAAAAAAAAAAAAAAAAAAGAAAGAAAAGAAAGCATTTACAGCTTGCATAATTGAGAAGAAAAGATTTCTATTTTATGTTTGTGCACCTAAAATTGAAGGGAAAAATGACTTCAGAAAGTTCCCAATGACAAAAATAAAAAACGGACACGACATATAATGACTAGCATGTTAATTATCTCTACATCTAAGAGGCAGAAGAGGCAAGAACAGCAGCTAAAAGAGTGAACTCAGCAATTTACGAACATTAGAACTCTTATACATGCCCTTTTGATACGTACAAGCTATTTACGCATTTCCATTAATAACTCACTCCAATCCTACTTAAAAAAAAAATAGAAAAAGAAAACTCACTCCAATCCCTAGTTTGTCAAAATAATGATCATCTTGAATCAGCTAAACAAAAGATAAAAAAAAATTCTGATGACAGCAAGTCTCCTCAGACCATGTCTAATTAGTTATGCATCTATACTATAAAATTTGAATTCATTGATTACAAAATTGTACAATTGGCAAAAACTTATAGAAGGACATTAGCCTTCAATTTTATCTCAATGTCTGTCATAGAAATGCTTGCAAAAATACCCGCATAATGTCACAAAGAACAGTGGTTAAAAAGTTTGGGAGTACCCTGAAAAAAAATCAAAGTTGTAAGGTACAATTTTCTGGAACCAATAGGCATATATTTGCTCCTTGAAATCCCTGCAAAAAATAGAATTGACAAGGAATCAAAGTAAGGATACAAGCCTGGCAGGACAAAACACATGAGAACGTTCCAAAGATGACTTTTAAGCCCATCAAAGAAGTAACAAAAAAACAAACTGGGCTACATTCCTCGATCCTTATAAATGAAGCTCAACACTTCAACAAAACAATCCATTAGAAAACACCATATAACAATAGGTAAATTATCAAAATAGTCTTTTATTGGTACGCCAAAGCACTTCTAGTGAGATGGATGAGGCATCAATCGTCAAGGTAAGATTGGGGAGGTTGGGGAGTCAGAGGTGTTGATTTCTTCTTTGAAAAAGAATGGTGTTGGTTTCTCATAAAAAAGAAGTCTTCTATCGGTATGAAGCACCTCTTCAGTTGTGCTATTAAATGAGAACGATATAGGGAAAACCCAACCATATCCAGATTAATGGAGGTTGGGTGTCCATCAAGAAGTCTCACATCAATTTTCTTGGCAGAATGTCATCTCATCATGCATGAACTCGATAACTAGATATACAGTATACTTTGTATCCTGCAATCATCTTTCCCATACTTAGCCAGGTAAACAACTGAGAGCTAACCTTGTGAGCACACCACAGGAATTTCAGCTTTTGGTTTTTCCCACTGGACGATTAGCTACAAAAACTGGCCTCTCCATGCTTGACAGTGAAGATGCAAAGTTCAGTTGAAATTTGTAAGCCCGGTCAGAGATCAACACCTGTTGCCATTAGTAACCAAGTCACATGAAACCCACCAAACTAAAGACAATAGTTTTGACGAACTATGCACATTATCTTTCCTCCTTAATTGAAAGAGAATGGTAACAAGTTGAGAAGATATGAAATGAAATTAGGCTTCCGTAATAGTACCATCAGAATTCAACGAAATATCAACCTTATTTATATGTATAATAGAGACTACTCTTTAGACAACCTAAACTGGCATACTGAAGCAAAATGATTTCACAGTTTTATTCGTCAATACACATACCTGAGATTCAGAATAAGTGCCTTTCCAGCTTCACAAAAACAACTGTAGTTAGGTGTCTTAGAAGTTGTTAGCCGCCAGAATCCTCTCTTATTTTTCTTTGCTTGTGTTATTTAGACTAAGATATGAAGATCTCCGGATAAGCTAACGTTTTCGTTCATACTTCTTAGCAAACTCCTTGAGTAGCAAACTCTGCTTAAATGCTAAATACTTCTCTAAACTAGTTTTAGCCCAGCTATGGCAGAAGCGCTCATCAGTTGGAACAAATGAACTCAGAGGAAAAGGACCCTTTGGAGCTTTCTTTAGAAAAACTAAGAACCGGTGTCGAGGTCTAATTCTCTGGTCAAGTGACAAGCTCAAGTATGTAGGGTACTTTGTCAAAGATTGCACCTCATTGCGTAGTTCGTTGACCAGGTATGAATACTTAGGCTTCAAATTGTCCTCCAACGAGAGAGATAATACCTGCACACATCAAGAAGAACTTCAGTAATGGACACTTAGTCGAGGTAAGGCTGGAAGAACCACTTTCCCTTCAAGCACATCAAAAAATGACCGAAAGGAGCAACTTATTACCTGTGTGAGACTTGTAAGTATTTTCAAGATGTCCGAGTTATGCATTCCAATACTCCTTAAGAAGTTGATCCTTGGCAATATTCCATCCTCAATACTGTAATGAAGTAGCTGTGGATGCTTTGTAACCATTTTCACAATTTTGTCCCTTGGCGCTCCCAGTTCTCTCGAAAGAAATGCAAAGCGGCTTTTCCATGAGACATCAATCCTCTGAACTAGAATTTGAGGACTCAACTGTATGACTTTTCCTAAATCCGTATTTTTAATACCAACCTCCTCAACCAAATATCGGACTGTGGGTTTGAGAGATTGGTCAACACTATAAGAGAACAGAGATGGAGCAGCAGTGATTATCTGCCCTATCCTGGAATCCCGGATTCCCAAATTTGTCAAAAATGCCACATGTGATTTCAAATTGTTTTCTACTGTGTATTCTAGAATTTGTGGCTGCCTCAGTAGTATCTTCCTGATATCTTTACGTTTGACACCAACACTAAATAAGAACTCCAATCTTTCTTGTGCAGATATAACATTTATCTGAAGTGAAGGCATGTGCCTTTCAAACATTTGAGCAAAATGTGATTCCTCGAGACCAAATGTGCTGAGATAATCAAGAAGTGGGAACCATTTCTCATCCAAATCTAATTCATCTGATAGCTTCTGGAACCTATTCTGTGAGAAGTTACTGGTCTGAAGGATCAACTGATTATAAATGAAACGGTATCATTTACAAGTCTTTATATTCTTAAAGGATAGCATATATATAATAAGAGGACAAGATGATACCTTCTTTTTTCTGCCATCTCCAACCATGAAGCTTCTCTCTGATACTTTATTTGTAGCTTGACGTGCATCTTCAAACTTTCCCTTCTGTACAATTCCATGTTTTGCATCTAAGCGACCATCTAGTATTTCCACCACATCCCTGTTTTTGAGTAATTTTTCACTGGTATCGTTTTTGAGCTGTCTATAACCTATGAAGAGAAGGAAATTTTACATTTTGGTTGATTCCTTGAAACATCCTCCACGGCTGTTGTCACGAATAAACCGCTAATATAGCAGCAGGTGAAAAAAACATAAAGAGTACCTAATCTCGCATTGATTACTTTCCCAGACTTGAAATGTTGTACCTCAGTATCAAAGCCCTTCAATTCCGCAACTTCATCCTAAGAACGAGTATATGAACCACATAACTACCACTATCTCTGGCATACAGTAGCACCATTAGAATAAATAACCAGGCAATCTAATCTAAGTAATTCTTAAGTATGGTTTCAAAATTGAAGCATACAATGTGAATCTCACTGAACAGATTGAAATCGTTACAAGTTCTCTGATGCATATTTCAACCAAGTTTTCTAACTCAACAAACCAGTAAATCGAACTCGGTACATGAAAATCGCTAGAAAACTCAATCAACTGAATCGCAAACAACAAGTCATCCACATATACATGTCCAGAAACGCAATTAATAACTTATAAATATGCAACAAATACCACATAAATACCAACATTTCGAATTCAAGAACTCAAAATGTGAAATCACTGAAAAATGGCATATTTTAACTAGTAAATCACTCCATCACAGCACAAACTCAACCAATCATTCACCTGTCCATGCATCTAGCAACGCAATTAGCTCAAAAATGTGCAAGAAACCCTAAAAAGCATTCACCTGAGAGAATAGATCATCATCATCATCATCTAAGTCTTCATCTTCATCTCCATCTTCATCTTCGCCTTCCTCTTCTTCATCATCGACAAAACTCAGCACCGTTTTCTTCCCATGCCGAGACTTTCGATTGGACTTCACAATTCTATGGTTCGAATGCGTGGACAGAACAAAAAAGCTTCTCGTACTACTACTGCTCTTGGCCCAAACTCTTCCGCCATTACTGCGCAATCCGAAGAAATTGAATTGGTGAGATGAAGCGCAGCAGGAAGTAGTGGAATTCAGCAAGTTGAAACACTGAACAACAGCCATCAATGAACAAGACAAACATTATCCCCTCAAAGGACTCTAATTATTGGAATACATACATACATATATATATATATATATATATATATATATATATATATATATATATATATATATATATATACTCTTAGTTTGGACGCTTCTTCGCATTTGATTGATTGCCGCATTCAAACATTTCATTGGGGAATAATTTCGAAGAATTTATTAATAAAATTTAAAATTGTAATTAAAATTTAAAAATTAGAAATACAAACACCTTTTTTAGGTCATCAATATTCTCTAATGTAATTGAGATAAGATGTGAATGAAAAAACAAGCTAGTCATGCTAGGTCATTACTTCCTCAAAAAAAATGGGAAACAAGGAAAAAAACACAAGTGGTTTGACCCATTAATTTATGAACACTTACTTGTGGAGATTCCGTAAAATTGTACATAAAGTTCAACTCAAACTCTATAGATATAAATGATAACTTTGAAATTATGAATGTAAATAATTGAATTAGTTGGGATTAAAGCTTTAGACACCCTGACCAAGAAAAAAAAAGAAATATTAAAAGAGAGGTTGTGTTGCCTTCTCTCATGTACCATGCGGAACTCTGTAGTCCTTCAATCACATATTCCACATAAACAACCTTGCCTTAGTTGATCTCTTTCCATTCTTTTCTTATTTTTGTTGTATCTCTCTTTGGGTTTTGTATATCCTGTAAAACCTTTTATGCATGAATTTAAAAGTACATTTCCTTTTACAACAAAACAATGTGAGAAGCAGCTTTGCACTCTCATTTTAATGTAAGACATGTAAATTTAGATGATGAGGTGCATTATGTTATGAAATAGATACAATAAACTAATCTGTTGTATGATATACCATTTTCATTGGTTGACACATCAGGTGTGGATTCAGAAATACCAAATGCGAGTCTCCATGCGATTTTTAAGTACAATAGTGTTAGAAAATTTCTTCATTCTATGGTCATAGTTGATATAGGAGTGTCAGCTTCAGAAAGAATGTTGCCATCAGATAAGGATCTCTTAAACGTTTACACATATAATTAAGTGTTAATTAATTAAGGTTTGATTTAGTTACATTTACACATATTTATATTATTTTACAATGTTAATTTGATTAAGTTAACCACAAAACAGTAGAAACAAATTATATATAAGTTAATTTGATTAAGCCTAGTTTCATTCACTTGGGCAGACAAATAACAGTAGAAAGAAATTGCTTAGTTCCACAATGCTTCATATTCAAGTAGAATTATGTTTAACAGAATTGTAGATTAGTAATCTTAGCAAATTACATTGAGAATTGAAAACATTGAAGTACTCCATTATCCCAGATGGTGACTTAAATTCCAATCAAGTAATTCTCAATCTAATTAACCACAAAAAGTAACCAATACACAACTTCTATATCATACTTAGAAACAAAAATGACACAATTCATCTATTCTTCCAATTCTAGCAAACCAACTAATTTAGATTGAATACCAAAAAATGTTTAAGTACTCGAGCCATGGTTTTCAATTTTAACAACCCATATAAAAAATAAACACTAAATCACTGAAATTAAGGCCACCCAAATCTCTAGATTGATCAAAAAAGAGTTGAAGAGTAGAAAGAAAACATTAAAAAAAAAACTCAATTCATAAACTGATTTTGATTGAATTCCAAGAAATGCTAAACCTTTTTGTCAAATTTCTCAATTTTAACAAGATCCATACGGAAAACATCAATAAACCACTAAAACTAAGGCCACCCAAATCTTTAAATGCAGTGATGGAAGGCACCGGTTTAGGTCCTACTTATGTTCTTGGTAATTTCATGTAAGCCATTTGAGACCTGATGATGATCAAATTGAATTTTGCACATAAAGGAGGGAGAATGATCAAAATTGTGAAGAACAAGTAGTATATATAACAAAAGGATGTTAATGTTCATGAGAAGGCTTACTTAGTAGATTGTATGTAAGAGAGCACTTTGAACATATATCATGTATATAGCATACAATAGAGTTGAGATTAGTTCACCTTCCCAAGTAAGATCCAACTAACTCATAATGTGAATTTGTTGCTCTATTAAACTCAAGTTCACCACACAAGACTGTACAAGAGACCAAATAATCACATATAGAGAAATGTTTAGAAATTTAAACTCCAAAATTTTATCTATGTTTAATCATGACACTAAAGGAATACAAAAAAGTTCATACCTTATTGAGTGCAAGTGCAAGACTAAAACAAAGAGAAAATAATATGAACGAAACAAGAATTATGAAATCCCATTGAGAATTTATGGTTTCAATCACTTTTTTTGTCTATTAATGAAGGTGAGAGGTAACTATATTATATAAGAATGCAATAACTTGGTTATATCAAATATAGAAACAAATAAAAAATAAAGACGAAGAACTTAAAATAAGAAAAAAAAAATTCAGAATCACAAAACCTAATACAAAACTTTCATCAATGCCTATGAAACTAAAGGGATGATAAATTGATGTTTTAAGAGGTCATTTATGTTCAACATGAAGAAAAGGCATCAATATATTGTCATAAACCAATAAAAAAATCAATAAAAAAAAACACAAGTGTAGTTTCCATGCTTAACAGAGATGTCAATCTTGTGAGTATGTATGGAACAAGGTATCAATAAATTGTCATTTTTCATAGAAATAACCAATGCTAGAATTCTTGGATGCGATCTAAAAAGATGAGAATCATGCCAAACAAAATCCTAATCATGATCTAGAAGAACATCGAACTTAGTAATTGCAGACAACTCAAGTTTCCCTACAGTCTAATTAATGATAGATATATTGATATATAACTTGAAAAAAAATTCTAATAGGATATGAGCCATGCATTATAGTTAAAACAATGTAAATTTAATAAGCATCTAAATGTATAATAAAAATTAAAATAATATTTATGAGTTTGAACAAACTAAGTAATATAAATATTAAATATTAAATTTAATATACAATGCTAAATAAATTGAAAATATGATAATGAAAATATAAAATGCCTACTGGTAAAAATTAAATATAAAAAGTCTTTTGTATTTTGTAGCATGTTCATGATGATGTTGACTATACTTCATCTTCGTCATCATTGCGTAAGAAATATATTATATTAGTTTATTTATAAATATATAAGTAACTAATTAATAATATGTAACTTCAAATAACTTACTCAACATAACAATATTTTCTTGGACGTTTATTTATTCCCAATTCATTATCAATACTTTTTTTCTTCATGTTGACTTCTTTATTGTTGTCGACTTCGTATTTATGTGTTGAAATATCATTTGACAACTTCCCCTATTATTTTCAAGAATAAGACAATATGTAAAATTAAATTATATAATGTGATCTTGTAAGTTACTGTAAAATAAAATAAATATCTCATTATGACGAAAATTATCTCCATTTTCTTCATGACATATACTCGAAACGGTGAAATTTTCATTTCCACTGGCTAAATTGTAATTAGTGAGTTTTAGTTTAAAAGTAAAACTTCTTCCTACAATCTCACAGAGTTCTATTGGGACTGCAATATTTTCGTTTGTCTGACAATATAAGCAAAAAATAAATTAAAACAAAAGGACCATTAAAATGAATAAGATATAGATTATATAGAATATTGCATTTGCATTCAATTAGTTTTGTATTCTAAATTAGAAAAAGATGTACCGAATATGCCTCATTCAAGATTCTTTCGTCATTGTCTTTACCAATAATATTTTTCACTATGCTATCGAATAGAACAAAAGTTGTGGACCCTGAATTGTCTTCGACGCGCACATGAACTTTGAATCTAAAAACAAATCTAATTGTCATGAATTAGATTTTTGACAAGATATATGTATATACAGTACAACAACAAAGAATCTTAGGAAATTGAAAATTAATAATAAATAGTTTTAAGGTATGGCTAATAAGACTCAAAGATGCATGTTAAAATGATATACGTAATTTATAAAAGTGACATACATTTGTATAATATAATTTTAACGTACCTCCGATATGGCGTTGTAACAAATTCTTTGCACCTTTCGCAATAATATTGTGTTCCCGATTTTTCTAACTTGACGTAATGTGAATAGCAAGTATTGTAATGCCAAGAACCACTTGAATTTATTGACATGATTTTCACTTTGCAAACAACATACAATTCATGTGTAAAAAATTAACAATTAGTTTTATATCGTGAAGAAGTTATATAATATTATTTTGTATATAATAATGTCTTACCGTAGCTTTCGATCTTTGACGCTTCACTTCCTCTACAGTCATAGTTTCTGCCTTCATATTAAAATTTTCATTTTCTCCTCGAATGAACTGAACTTCTTTACTCAGTGGTTCTCTGCAATTGAAAAAAATAAGGAAAAGAATATGTCATGGAATGTAATTTACGCATTACATATGAAAAAAATAAGGAAAAAAATAAGGAAAAAAATGGGATATACAAATGTGTCAATCGTGCGTAGCACGTCCTGAAACATATGATTTTAATCAAAAGTTAATTAGGATTTTCTAAATGCATCTCCAAGGTCCACATTTAATCAACCTAACTATAGGCTTTATATTATTTATTCTAATTTAATTTACTTAGGCCCATTCAATCATATGGTTAATGTTTTTAGTCACTTAATTGACACATTTGTAGTCTCACTGACACTCGACTTAGGCTTTGGTTTAATCATACACCTTATACCATTTCCTAGCCTAGTCTAGCATCCTCGGGTCACTCCTACCTAATACTCATGTCGACGCGCTTCCCAATGTAAGCACCCGTTACATCGACTCACCCGATAGCAATGCACACACAAATAATCATCATCCATAAATAACATATTCCATGGATTCTTGTTTCCTGAGTCAACTGAGTTGTCCACGTAAGGCCCGAATTACGATTGTTAATATCTGAAATCAACGTTAATCATAGTTTAATTAATTTGGGCCGGTACAGTTATATCCACGTTTTAAATGTTAAAATAATATATTGAACATATGCCTCTACGTACTGGGAATATCTCATAGATTGTTTTATTAAAATTGTAACATTAATTTAGCAAGATTTAGTTTAAATGAAAATATATGTTGGATCGTGACCAAATTTGTTACACATTACAATTGCTTGTAATGTGAGACCCACTTGGTAATTGTGTTGGTGTTGGTTAATTAGTGTTCACCGAATACAACTTTAGTTGTATTAATACTTGAATTTAGAAACATCAAAATAGGAAGGTAATAAGTGGCTAAAGTTGGTTTTGAGAACAACTTTGATTCATGTGACGTATAGTTGTAGTATGAGTTGGACTAATCTACCATGTACGCATGTGTATACATACATATATATCTTTTTTATATTTATACTATTTAGTAGTGTCGATTGTATTTGGATATAGTTTTGATTTAAATAGCTATTTAATAGGATTTTAGTTGCATTGTTTGTATTTAATAACTACTTAGAAGCCTAGTATGATTGTATTTTGAGGGAAAAACTGATTACCTTTTTGTACTTATCCTCCTATTTGTTAGCAATAGAAGCCGACTATAAATTTATCCTCCTATTTGTTAGCAATAGATAGCTATTTAATACAGTTTTTCTATTTAATAGATAGCCTAGTACGATTGTATTTAATAGTTATTTAATAACTATTTAATACAGTTATCAGAAAAGGAAAGATCGGGACGCACGAGAAGTGTGGGCGAGGGACAAAAAGGTAAATTTGATTACGACTCAAAAATTTGTGATTCGTGCTTTTATATATATGATAGATATATATATACACACATACATATATATAGGATATTCTACAATGGAGCTCAAATATATACCCATATCATCGAACCCTCTCAAAATGTGTTGTGCATTAAATGATTTGTACATTTATGACGTCTCGATTAATGTATTGGATTAGAATCCAATGGTTGTAAATAGTGTACCCATTACATGGGTATATATTTGATTCCCATATAAGGTACTACTACCATGTGAACCAGAAAAATATTCATGCCATGGGTACCACATTTACAACCATTAGATTCTAATCCAACACATTAGTCGATGAGTCATAATTGCACAAAACATTTAATGCATAACGCATTTTGAGTAGTTCCCATGACATGGGTATATATTTGGGCTCCATTGTAGAATTTCTCATATATATATATAAGTCTTCGTCTCTTCTCCACTCGCTCTCACTAAACCAAACATTTCACCTCCATTAGTCGTTACGGAAAATATCTTTGTGAAGTAGGCTTTTTGGACGGGCTTGGGCCTAAAAAGCCCCTGCTAACGCGTCTTGTCGTGTATATCATTTTTTTCTTTTCTTGTCCTTTTTGTTTATTAAAAGAGGTAGAAATCACCCAAATTACATTAATATGTTGTAATCTAAAAAAAAAGAAAAAGGCGCGCTAACAATGATGTCTACGATAATCTAGGAGGCAAGAATTGAACCGGTTCAATGACATACCAAATGAAAAATGCTAGGGATTCATACTTTTGTTACAACATTTGGATGCGTCTTTATTGGATGCATTCATACTTTTGTTACAACTTTTGGATGCATCATTGATAGGGCTTATTGGATCATGCATCGAGATGTTTATACACACATTAATTCCAATGTGTTTTTAATGGACCTATTAATGTTGTACTCAAATGTTGTAATAAAAGTATGTATCCCATAACATTTCTCATACCAAATAAGGCTAGGTGCTCATTGACCCACTACGAACACTCACTACAAGCACACACCTTGATTTTTATTTTTATTTTTTTTACAATTTTTTGGTTGAGGAGGGTGATGATGTGTGTATAAAGGAAGGAGATGGTGTGTGGGATGTGAGTACAAAATTGTAAAAAATAAAAATAAAAAATAAAAAGCTTGAATGGAAACACAGTGAGTTGGAAAAAGTTCCCAGTATAATGATCCATTACGAACACTCAGTACGAGTTCAAACTAATATAGATGACTTCATATCATAGTCTGGATATGCATGTGTTTAATTTGAATGGAGGCGTAGTGAGTTGAAAATCTTTGAAGCAAGAGACTGTGGCAGTGTCAGGGCATGTCTCAAAGTCATGACTTAACCTAATTACCCTAATTAGGCACCTAAACCCCACAATCAACTTTGAACCTCAAAATACTTTTGATTTCAATCCTTAATAATGCTCCAAAACTAATTTAGATCTTTAATGAAACTCAATTCTTGTTTGACTTAATTGGAGCAAATTAGGAAATCATACGAATTATCCTCCGTATATATTTTATAAAAATTTCGGCAGCATTTTCCTTAAAAGTGGTATGCCAATAAACTTTCACCTAATAGACAGCAGAATGGGGAGACGCCTAAAAGGACTCACAACTCCCTGTAGTTCACAATATATGTATATATATCAAATTTAAACTTTACATAAGTCTCCGTAACCTCATTTATAGTTTTATAATCTCAAAAGCTAATTAAGTTACTTCAAAAACCCTATAAACACCAAAATAACATCAAGGCTTACTTAGAACCAATTTGGAAAGGTCTCATAACCTTTCAATGAAGTTTCACACCCTACACTCACCCCAAGAACCCTAAAACAATATATATGAACAATTTACAATGAGAATTAAACTTTAAATTTGAAAACAATCACCATGATCTTCGAGTCTTGTCCATTCTTCCATGTCTTTCAGGTAATTAAACTCCTACATTGATTTGTACTCCTGCAAATGTTAGTTCGAATACATGGAGACATATAATTGTATTTCCAAATAACAATAAATTTATATAACAACGTGAAACCCTTTTATTACTATTCAAGGTTCACAAATAGGTTGGCCGATCTAAGAAAGAACATAAAATAATAATAAAAGTTCAATGCATGCTACTCGAAAAACTTACGTGCTTTGGGACTTCTGTGTTCCATTCTATTTAGTCAGGAAACCTAGCTCCGAGTCCCGCTCGCGAACTGTGACACTAAAAAGCCATCGTCCAAAATGATATGAATGCATGACCAAGAATGATGGGAAATGCAATGTAGACTAAATACAAATGATGGTTGAAAGATAGATTCCATAAATAGTAAAGATCATTATAGGGTTTACTTATAGTCGAACCAACTCAAAGTTGGTTACGACGCCTTACACAACGTTCACCGGCTTTCACGTACTTTGATAAGTCCTATTTAAACCATAAAATTTATATTTTAGGGTTATGCCTTAATTTTAACATTTCAAAGTCATTTCAAGTTACAATAGGGTCGTAAACCCATTTTCATGTTATTGAACTTCAACTAAAGTCCCTAACCATTCATTGAACTTGCAAATCGATACTAACTCACATATGTACTTCACTTTAGGTTTTAAACCATAAATTGGTCTCTAAAATAGGTCTTAACCACCTATTTAGTTTCATAATGACCAACTTGTTTATGTGTCAAATTGGTATTTGTAACTAAATTAACAATATCTAGCCTTTGCCTATCTCAAATCTCGATTAAAAAACCTTCAACAAGTTCCATTTGACTTGTATCAATGACATATAAAGCCATTCAACTCATTGGATTATCAAACCATAACTTTCACCTCATTAGTTCAATTAAACTAACTTAATTCGCAGGTTGTTGGCCAATTTCTCAATAATTTAGCTTTAGTTTGACACTTCAAATCATCACACCATTCACTGAAATTTGACCAAATTCATGTTTTATAATCTTCCCGATTCATTTCGAAACTTTTCTTTCCAATTTTTTTTTTCCGAGTGCTATGACACTCACTCGGGTATTGTCCTGTTTCATCATTCTCTCATCAAACCAAGTCCCTTATCATATCAACAATGACAACGACAACACAACAACAACAACAACATATAGCCATCCACCTCCCCTTTCTTCCTCACTAACCGAATTTAACAAATCATCAACAACATAAAAAACCGCCATTTCACCGTCCCATCTCATCATCATCATTAACTCTTTCAACTCCCTTCCCATAGACTGCAGCAACTCTGCTGCCCTGTCCATTATCGCCAATCTATGATTCCAAACCAAAACCATAACATCACAACGTCAATACAACATCAACTCCCTAATTAATCGATCGACAACCCCAACAATAGCATATTAGTACTGTTGCCCCCAATAATCAATTGAAATTTGAAATAACCGAATGCGATTACAACTAAAGACAATCTTAGTTGTAAGTGGGAACCAGAAAGTAATGCAAATACTTAAATGTAAAGTATGCAATAAAATAAATCAAACCAGGATACTAAATGTGTTATCACAGTTTGGTCCAAGACCTACGTCTGTGGGCCACGCCCATATGTAAACTCCACTAGTATGAAGAATCGAACTACAGGACTCCTTTTCGTGACTCCTTACTGAGCTCCTCCAATCACTCTCTCATACATCACTCTGTGGACCTTACATACACAAGCTTACATACACAATATCCCTATTGTGTGTGACGTTCCCCCTTACTGGAATACCCTAGTCTCCTTGGTGTTTTTACAACTCAATAATGAAGCGAATAGAACAGGTTTATAATACAAAGTAAACTGAAAAACTGGTGTACAAGACTCAATTACCTTGACAAATATATAGACCAATGTAGATTACACAATCTTAACTAAACTAGCAAGATCTAAACAATCTTCATCTCTAAATAACCACGTTCTTCCATGATTAACACGTGGTGATAATTTTTCTAAATCACAATCTCCAACCTCTTCATAATCTTTAGTTAGCCATCAGTCGATTGGGATAAAATTAAATCTTCAACTGCTTGATCTAAAAATCCTGTTGTAACCGCTTCGAGCCATCGGTTGCAACTGCATATCTTTATCCAATCTCCTACTATTTTAGATATGATTATGAGCACATGTATCATGTGTTGGATTTAGATGACTCATTTACTGATAACATCAATCGTAACAACTATAGTGACAAATCTAAGCTGTTGATGTGATTACAACACTAACAATCTCCCCATTTGTCATTATGTTCTCACAATCAGTAAAATGAGTTTAGGAACAAATTTTTGCTCCATCATAAATAGTCACATAAGACTTTAATAATGTTCAGTGCTCTTCTAAAATCTACGAAAGTAAAAAGATAAAGATATTGTTGATACACACAAGTAACAATAGCTTCCATACTGGTTACAACTGCTTCAACCATCTAGTTGCACCATACTGTCACATCTCCTGATAGTTTTCAATAGAAACCCAGACGTAAAAAATACTAGCGGAAGTATCTTCAGACCAATAGACTTAAGAAAGCAAAATTAAACAACATTTTCACAAAGATGAAATGAACCCCTTCCAAACTATCCAAACAATCAAATCTCCCCCTTTGTGATAACATAAGGATAAAATTAACCAGGGAGAACCATACCATCTACTGTTTCAAGGGGGTGTAGGAGCAATAACCTTTAGAAAATCGAATAGCCTTTGGAACAAATTATCAGGTAAGGCTCGAATTGCTGTCATCAACTTCTTCTCTTGCTCTTTCCTCAGATCCAATAAATCACTTACATCTAGCTCTGAGTCAGAATGAGCTCGTGAAATTGGTGAAGACTGTGCAGGTACAAAGGAAGTAGTTGCCTAAAATGAAGTATGAGTCTTCATTTTTTTCTTCTTTTGAATTCTGGATGGGCCAGCTTCCGTACCACCAGTTGGGACCGAAATACCACTCTGTTATAACAGGTATGATGGTGAAGTGGCTAACTAACTCAAAACTGGCAAGTCATTAAAGTGTGAAGACTCTGCTTTCTTAATCTTATTGGAAATGCCTCTGACTTTAGCTGAACACCATGAGTCCTGATTATCTTCTGGTATTATTTGATAGCTAAGAAGATCAGTTAATAGACATGGAAATAACAAATATTTATAGGTAGTTCCCAGTTTGGTCCTCTGCAATATAGCTCAAAAAATGATCTCACCAAGGTCACAAGGTGCCCCTTGACCTATAACATACAAAAGTATCCTCATTTCCCTGTCGATGGTGTTTTCATGGTAGGTTACTAGTGATGTGGTTGTAAAGACCGAAGTACAGGGTAGTCAGGTCATTTGTCTTCTTTTTCATATTCTTTTGTGACCACTCGGTCTCCTTTCTATGTGTAATGGTAGTGATTAAAGTAGACATGGTGTTTAATTTCCTTAAAGGTTCAGGAAATCTGTCCCTCATTGTTGAAGGGACATTCAAGGAACTCATTGATGATTCTAGGTAAGAATTTAACAAATTTCCCTCTGAAATATACTCTTTGAGAATGTGGAGACTTAATTTCAAAGACATCCAGCTTCAGATTTGCATAAAATTCCTTTACCAGACTCATATTATATCTCGTTGGAAAAGTATTTTTTTTGAAGAGAAAGCGAGACTTCAAGAAAGTTACCAAGTTCTCTGCTATATAGTCCTTTTGTGAAGATATGTCTCGGCATGATACTTCTTCCATTTAAGGCCCTCATATCTAGCCCTAGCTTCCTTATCAAGCATGTAGTAAGACAGTCCTTTGTGATTACCCAACTTCACTCTGGGTTATTCTGCCTCAGTATCAGAATATGGAATATTGCTCCGTGGATCTGGTCCTTCAGAATCAGAACTAGTAACAAATCCTTCCTCAGTCTCTACTTCGGTTGCAACCGGACTTGTTGGTTCACCAGTTGTAACTGGAGTTATAACTTTGGGTTTTTTGGCCTTCTACAATTTCCTTTTCAAATAAGACAATAGAATAGTCACATTATCACCATCATCATCTCCTTCTGGAACATTAGGCTTTTCACGAATCACCTCCAAATCATCAAGGGTTTCATGATCTTGAGTATTTTGCTGATCATGAGATTTAGAGGCTTCATGCTCATGCTCTTGTGGTTCTGTCTCAGGAAAGCTTGCACTTTCTCGAGCAGTCGGAGTTGGAGCAAAAGTGTTCATGGATTGATTATGAGCCTCCTGCTATATAGTATCCATAGGTTCCTCAGGAATTGGTTGTTCATGAGTTCGTTCTTCAGGAGCAGATTTATCAAGAATAGCATTAGAACCACCTTCAGTTGGCTCGGTGGTGGTCCTTAGAACACTTTCTTCTTAAGTCATCTATTGAGTACTTACTTGGTGTTCTGTAACAACTGGTGATGATGACGAAGGTGGGTTGCGTACCCGTGGAGGTTTTTTTTTTTCAATAATGGTGGAAGACCCTCTAATGAAGTTTGAGATTTGTCTTGAATTGGAAACAGAGGTGGAATAATGCTGAGTGGCGTAGGATTCATAATCTTTATCGACTTTTTGACTGGTTTCTTTCCTTTCGGTTGGGCTGGTGCCTTAAACGTAGTCCCCTTTGCAGAGCTTCGAGTTCAAACCATGGTGTTAGGCCAGTTACAACTGCTCAAACAGAACTTGGAGACGAAGATCAAGTGAGAATATCACAATAACTCGAAATCAATACAAACAATGAGGTAGGGTCTAGGTTGAAGACGATGAAGATGATCAATTGAAATAACAATGGTTTCAATTTTTGGTTACCTTGATGCTTATTTATCCCCTTTAAACTCTCACCAACCCCTAATTAATAGGATTAATGATAATTACAAATAAAAATTGAATCAAAACAAATCAAAACAAAAATATTGCAATGGCAATATTATTGTTAATGTTCAACATGTCGAATATTACTTGAATTAAAACACTAATAATATGCACACACACAAATTGTTACTCCCATTTATTTCATTTTTATTGCAAAAAAAATATGAAAAACAGAATGGGGAGAGTAATGGCTGTGAATTACACAGGGCTAATACAGAACCCAATAGCCCCTCTCAAAAACTCTAACCTATAAGCATCAAGGGCTTTAGTAAATATATTAGCCAATTATTTCTCAGTGTGAACATATTCAATAGATATTACCTTTTTTTCCACCAGATCATGGATGAAGTGATACCTCAACTCGATGTGCTTAGTTCTTGAATGCCGAACATGATTTTTTGAGATGTCAATTATAATGTATTTGTCACAGAACACAGCAAGCGGTTGTAATTTAATGTTATAGTCACGTAACATTTTTTTCATCCAGAGCAATTGTGCGCATTAACTACCAACTATAATGTACTATACTTCAGTTGTTGAGAGTGAGATTGAGTTCTGTTTCTTGGTGAAACAAGACACCATGTTTTCCTAGCAAATAAAACAACCTCTAGAGGTACTCTTTCGATCATCAACACTACTTGCCAAGTTAGCATCACTATAACCAGGTAAAGATATGTTAGAGTTAGATGAATACCATAGTCCCAAGTTGGATGAGCCTGCCACATATCGAATAATTCACTTGACTGTTATCATATGAGATTCCTTTGGTGTAGCTTGGTAGCATACACACAATCCCACACTGAATGAGATATTCGATTTGCTTGCTGTGAGGTAGAGAAGACTCCCAATCATGCTTCTGTAGAGTGATGGATCTACTGGTTTGCCATAATCATATTTGGTCAGCTTCTCGTTGGTACCCATTGGTGTTCTTAGATGTTTAGTGTGTTTCAAACCAAATCGTTTGAACAAGGAGCAAGAGTACTTATGTTGTGACAGAAATGTACCTTTGCTGGTCTAGAGAACTTGTAGACCAAGGAAATAAGAGAGTTCTCCAACCATGCTCATTTCTAATTCCTTTTGCATATTATTGACAAATTCTTATACCAATCCTTTTGTAGTAGCCCCAAAGACTATATCATCAACATATATTTGTGCTATAAAGACTGATGCAGATTTTTGCCTTGCAAACATTGTCTTATCCACACTTCCACGATTGTAGCCATGATTCAACAAGAACATGGCAAGCTGGTCGTAGCAGGCACATGGAGCCTATTTCAACCCATAGAGTGCTTTCTTCAATTGATAGACATGGTTTGGGAAGGAGGGATCTTCAAATCCTTTGGGTTGTCCAACATACACTTCTACATTAATTTTACTATTCAGAAATGCACTTTTGACATCCATTTGATAGAGCTTAAAACCAAGAGAGCATGCAAATAGCAAGAAGTAGACGAAAACAACAACGACCGACTTCAACAACAGCAAACCACACAACAACAACGGAAAGCCAACTCACCTTGCGTTCACCCTCTTCGAGCTCTCGGTCCCACTCTCTCTCTCTCTTTATCTCTCTCTCTCTCTCTCTCTCCTTCTCCTTCTTCCCCTCCTCGGGTTTCTTCTTCTCGGTCGAATTTTTTCGTTGTTTTTGTTTGAGATAAGTTTGGACTTTGAGGTGGTAATTGACCCATTTATATGATTTGGGTTGGCTTGAATGTGAGCCACTCATCTCAAATCACACACATATTTTGAGGCACATCGGGTGGTCTTCAACACCACACTTGTCCCCTAAGTCACTTGTGAGTGACTCAAAACCTTAACAGACTTGCATAGAGATGGGTGAACGCGTGTCTCGATGCACATCCAATGCCTCATAATTTTTTTTCCAAACTATAGGCCCATTTGTTCATTAAATTATATGTGGCCACATTGCAACCACACATTACCCAAAAATTCATATTTTACTTAAATAAATTTACCTTACTCCTAATATGTTGCTACCTCGGTCCCACATTGACACGCGACTCGAGGCGCATCCTTGCTCGTCTCGGTATTTGCATACCCGTAAATGACTTAGTAGTCTACACATATACAATACACTAGGCATATAGCACACAAATATAAATGTACCTCAGCCCTTGCCTCGGTAAACGGACATATCACGGTGTGGGTCCCATAGTACGGGTCGTTGACCTTGTGTAAAGACAATAACAAAGTTAAAAAATTTGGGCCGTTACAGTGAAAACTTTCTCTGGACTGAAATACTGAGATGCTGCTTTTAAGACCAATTCTCTGGACTTCTTTTGTTGACTCAGATGCATCTCATAGGTGTTAAGAGACCCATTGAGTTCTTCAAATTTTAGATCCTTGAGACCTCAATTCTCTTGAATAATAGGAACTTTTACATTGTATTTGGCAGGGAGACTTCTGATTACCTTTTAGATCAACTTTTTGTTGGAGTACTTCTTCCCCAGCTGTTGAGCTTGGTTGGCAATGTCTTTGAGCTTGGCAGTGTATTCGACAACAGTTTCTTCCTCTCCCATTCTCAGTGTATCGAACTGAGATGCCAACAATACAATTTTTCATTCACGAACATCTTCATTACCTTCAAAACTTTTTTGAGAATGTGTCAGGCCTCCTTTGCCATACTACATGAGGAGATAAGCTTAAGATGCTCTTGGTTGAAAGTAACGAAGATAACGTCCAATCCCTTGGCATTGGCTGACAAAAGCTTCTCATCATCAGTTGTCCAGTCATATGGATTCTTTGGTTCTCCATCAACTACAGGTGGCTTGTATCCTTTCTCAATAGCCCTCTATGTTTTGACATCGATGGAGGAAATGTACCCCTTTATGCAAGCTTTCCAGTACGTGTAATTCATATTGGTTAGCAGTGGTGGTATCGTGTTTGAAATGCATTTAGGTTGGTCTGATTGGTTTCCTTGATACATTGTGGTTAGTATAGATCTTACTTGTCTTTGTAAACAAAGACTTTGTAGTACCAACTCTGATACTAATTGAAATAACCGAATGCGGTTACAACCGAAGATAATGTTGGTTGTAATTGGAAACCAGAAAGTAATGCAAATACTTAAATGTAAAGTATGCAGTAAAATAAATCAAACCAGGACACCAGACGTGTTATCGTTGTTCGGTCAATGACCTACGTTTGCCAGGCCATGCCCAGATGTAAACTCTACTAGTATGAATAATCAAACTACATGACTCCTTCTCGTGACTCCTTACTGAGCTCCTCTAATCACTCTCTCATACATTACTCTGTGGACCTTACATACACAAGATTCCTCTTGTATGTGAGCCTCCCCCTTACTGGAACACCCAAGTCCCCTTAGTGTTTTTATAACTCGATAATGAAGCGAATTGAACAGGTTCACAATACAAAGTAAACTAAATAACTGGTGTACATGAATTAATTACCTTGACAAATATATAGACCAATGTAGATTACACAATTTTAACCGAACTAGCAAGATTTGAACAATCTCCATCTCTGAACAACCACGTTCTTCCATGATTAACATGTTGTGATAATTCTTCTAAATCCCAATCTCCAACCTCTTCATAATCTTTAGTTATCCATCAGTCAGTTGGGGATAAGATCAAATCTTCAACTGTCTGATCCAAAAATCCTGTTGCAACCGTTTCGAGCCATCGGTTGCAATAATATATATTTTTCCAATCTCGAACTGTTTTGGATCTGATTTCAAGCACATGTATCATGTGTTGGATTCAAATGTCTCATTTACTGATATCGTCAATCGTAACAACTATAGTGACAAATCTAAGCTATCGATGTGATCACGACACTAACAAAATCAATTTATGATTGATTAGAACTGATCATAACACAATAATATTTATAAAATCTTTACGATTAGATTGAAAATCACAAATTACTTGAAATTTAAAACCTAAAATTTAAAACCCAGGGCTACCTCCCAGTAGCACTTAATTTATCGTCATTAGCTTGACACATTTTCACTCGTTTAGTCCGAGTATAAATCGTGAAGCTCCATCTACAAATTGGAGATTATGATGTCATTCTCGTTCGGATATACTTCTTCACCACCGACAAAGACAAATTTCTCAGCATCCTTGCCCTCATCGATAATCATCGTGATGTTTCTTTCTTTTATATACAAATTTGTTTTAGCCTTGTTCAAGAAGGGCTGCCCAAGTATGATGGACACATCATCGTCCATATTGTGGTTGAAGACCTTGAAATCCGCAATGAAGTGAATCTACCTACTTTCACATGCATATTCAAAACTCTTCCTACAGTAGGTATTAAATTACCATCTGCTACTTGGAAATTTGTCGTATCCGGATAATTGATCTTCAAGTCGGCATATATCATGTCCATCAGTGACATGGCATTGACCGAGGCTCCCGTATCACATAAGACATTTCTAAAATAGTGTTCGTCAATGTTTATCGGTATGCTTATCTCTCTGGGATCTCTCCTTTTGAAAGATTGAAGTCACGGGATAAACTTGAGCTTCGGTTTCGATTTCTTCGAAACCAACTTGATGTCACTGTCTTGTGAGTTTTCTTCGGGAGGTCCTTCATCTTTTTCTTGACCTTCCATTGTTGCTCCCCTTTCTTCTTCTTTAAGAAATTAATTTTTTGCTTCTTAAACCCATCAAGCTCATCTTGCCTCAATTCCATTCTGTGCTCATGCATCTCTTCATGCTTGTACATTAATTACTGTTGAGTTTTGGGGTTCACCTCAATCGCAATATACCTTTCGAAGGTTGATCGATCTCTAAGGCGCGCCAATGCAGACGAACGCCTCTCTATCGCGATCCACACACGAACGAGCGTAGTAGAGATTTGAAGTGCTAGCTTCGAGAGAATACCAAACCTTTTTGTTTCTCTCCAAAAAGATCCAGAGCATACTAAAAACCCTAAGTCGTTTCTAAAACGAAAATAGAGTTTCGGCCCTTTTTTCTTTCGTACCTGTGTTCTAACTTAAAGCGTCTATTTATACAACCCTTGTATATAGACGGTTAAGTAAATTACACATATACCCTTACTTAAAGAAGTATAAGTGTAATACACCACAAGGACGTTTCCGTCATGAATTTTATCATATAAAATTCATTTTTCTGAACCATCTTAAAATCTCGCAAAACCATTCTTAGTGTGTGACCCAATAGGCTCATACAACGTTGGCAGTGTACCAAAACACATTTTGGTATACAAGTCATAAGCAGTCTCTAGCAAGCCATTATGACTACCCAAGTTGTACGAATATCAAATCGATACAACCTAATCAATAGTGTATATAACATCCTTTTGTCACACGATATCCTTTTGATCAAACATAAGGCATGGAATTGTCATCCAACATGTTCAATCGTACTAGTCTCGATCTCTAGGTAGACTGAAAACATCTAAGTGACATTGATCAATATCAATTCACTTAGACTAGGCCTTTTAACAATCTAACACATCGAGGGATCCACTAGATATCTATCTTTATATGAGAGGGACAAATTCTATCTCGATTACACAACTTCATCACATTGCTCACACAGTAACCAATCACAACCTTTATAATCGTCCGGTTAAAGACAACGTTTGATTGTGTCAAATTATTGTGTTCCTAATGTTGAAGTCTCTGGCAATCTCAAGTCAGAGGACTGAAAAATATACCTATCATGAGAAACAACTATGACTTAATCCATGTGATGTTCTCATAGCGGGAATCGGTCCAAGATTTTTGTTCCCTAACAAGTACTCGTGATCTTGATTCGTATCCCTATACGTATAATCATCATATGATCATCAATCAAGACTCACACTAGTCTTAATTCATTATAGTTCCCAGTATAATGATCGACTAGGGACATTTAGGATATTTATGTAAATACCCATGGATCTTATTATAATGTAAACATGCAAATTATTATAATAAACAACAAATGAAATCTCTATTTTATTAACTAAAAGTATTCATAAAGACAGTTAATGGATTGACCTAGGGCACATGCCCCATCATCTCCCACTTGCACTAGGGCCAATCATACATGCATCTAATGCCTAATGATCTAACATGACCATCATGTTTTGCTTGTGGAAGAGCTTTTGTTAATGGATCCGCAACGTTGTCTTCAGTAGGTACTCTGCAAATCTTTACGTCTCCCATCTTAATAATTTCTCTGATGAGGTGAAAACGCCTGAGTATATGTTTGGATCTGTGGTGTGATCTAGGTTCCTTGGCCTGTGCTATTGCCCCGTTATTGTCACAATACAAACAAACAGGGTTAGCAATACTTGGAACCACACCTAGTTCAGAAATGAACTTTTTGATCCAAACTGCCTCCTTTCTTTGCATCGACGACGCCGCAATATACTCGAACTTCATTGTTGTAGAATCTGCCACGCCTCTTCTTCGAACTTTTCCAATTCTTGCACCTCCATTCAAAATAAACACATATCCAGACTGCGATCTAAAATCATCTATATCAGTTTGAAAACTTGCATCTGTGTAACCATTTACAACTAGATCATTTTCAAAACCTCCATAGACCAAGAACACTTCCTTAGTCCTTCTTAAGTACTTAAGGATGTTCTTTACTGCTATCCAAAGTGACTCTCACCAGGATCTGACTAATATCTGCTTGTAGTGCTCAAAACATATGATACATCAGGTCGAGTGCATAGCATGACATACATGATAGATCCAATAGCCGATGCATATGGAATCTTATTCATACGGTCTCGCTCATCATTTGTCCTAGGACATTGATTCTTCTTGAGACTTATGCCATGAGACATTGGCAACAATCCTTTTTAGAGTCTTGCAAACCGAACCTATTCAAGACCTTGTCTATGTAAGCACTCGACTTAGGCCGATTAGCCTCTTAGATCTATCCCTATAGATCCTTATCCCTAGGATATAGTTTGCATCTCCTAAGTCTTTCATTGAGAAACACTTCCCTAACCAAGACTTGACATTCTCGCAATGTTGGGATGTCATTTCCAATGAGTAATATATCATCGACATACAGTACCGAGAAAAACAACTACACTCCCACGACCTTCTTGTATACACAAGAGCTCATCTTCGTTCTTAATGAAACCAAAATCCTTGATTGCTTCATCAAAACGAAGATTTCAACTCCGAGAAGCTTGCTTTAATCCATAAATGGATCTTTGAAGCTTGCATACCTTCCTAGAATTCTCGGGATGTACAAAACCTTCGAGGTTGTGTCATATACACGTCCTCAAGCACTTTTCATTAAGAAATGTTGTTTTTACATCCATTTGCCATATTTCATAGTCATAATATGCAAAGAATGACAATTAAAATTCTTATGGATTTAAGCATGGCTACTGGGCGAAAAAGTTTCATCATAATCAACACCTTAAGTCTGCTGAAACCTTTTGCTACAAGTCTTGCTTTAAAAGTATGCACATTGCCATCCATGTCAGTTTTCTTCTTGAAAACCCATTTACATCCAATGGTCTTACCACCTTCAGGTAAATCAACCAAGTTCCAAACTTGGTTATCATACATGGATTGCATCTCGGAATTCATGGCACTTAGCCATTTATCTGAGTCTGGTCCAGACATAGCCTCCTGATAAGTGGTGGGCTCATTTTGATCCATAAGCAACACATCACGACTATCAGTAATGAGAAATCCGAATCTCTCTGGCTCATGTCTTACCCTACCAGATTTACGTGGGTCTTGTGTCACTTGCGGAGGTTCAACTGGTTCAGAACGTTGTTGAACTTCCAGTAGCGGTTCAGTGTTTATCTGTGATTCTTGAACTTCTTCAAGATTTATTTCTCTCCCACTAGTGTTTTTTGAAATAAATTGTTTTTCCATAAAGGCACCATACCGAGCAACAAACACTTTATTCTCAGCGAGATTATAAAAGTAATATCCTTTTGTTTCCTTAGGATACCCCACAACCCCAAATCTTAAGAAAAGACAAACTAGGTCTCTTCCCGTACCATATCTCATATGGTGTTTTATCAACCGCTTTAGAAGGAACTCGATTTAGAGTGAAAGCTGCAGTTTGTAATGCATAACCCCAAAAGGATAATGGAAGATCTGCATGACTCATCATAGATCGAACCATATCTTATAAGGTTCGATTTCTCCTTTCAGAAACTCCATTCCATTGTGGAGTTGCTGGTGGAGTCAATTGAGAGACAATCCCACAATTTCTAAGATGATCGTCAAATTCTTGGCTTAAATACTCACCACCTCGATCTGATCGAAGTGTTTTGATAGTTTTACCAAGTTGATTATGCACTTCATTTTGAAACGTTCGAAACATCTCGAATGATTCAGCTTTATGTTTCATAAGATATACATAACCATATCTGCTGAAATCATCAGTAAATGTAATGAAGTACTGATAACCTCCTCTAGCCATTGTGTTTATAGAACCGCATACATCAGTATGTATTAGACCCAATAAATCACTTGCCCTTTCACTGTGTCCAAAAAGGGACTTTTAGTCATCTTGCCCAAGAAACAAGATACGCACGTTTCATATGTTTCTAAATCAAATGAATCTAGAAGTCCATCTTTATGGAGCTTCGTTATGCGTTTCTCATTTATGTGCCTTAGACGACAATGCCAAAGATAGGTTTGATTCAAATCATTTGACTTGAATCTCTTTGTATTTATGTTAAAGACTGAGTATCAAGTGGACTTTTTCATGCTTAGAATATAAAGACCATCATACAAATCAAGCATTTGCATAAAATATGCCTTTACAAGAAATGGAACATCTATTATTTGCAATAATAAAATCAAAACCATCCATATCCAAACATGAAACAATGAAATGATGTTTCGCTCAAGTGAGCACAAAATAACAATTATTTAAAGTTAAAATAAGTCCACTAGATAAAACTAAGTCATATGATCCAATGACCAGGGCATCAACTCTTGCTCCATTCCCTACGCGGAGGATGACTTTTCCTTTCTTCAACTTTCTACTTCTCGGTGAGTCCCCTGCACATTTATACAAATGTGAGATCCACATCCGGTATCTAATACCCAGAATCACTAGTAGATAAATTAATTTCAATAACATAAATACCTAGTAGTGGTAGTCGCACTACCCTTTTTCTTCTTTAGATCTTCCAGATAGAGTTTGCAATTTCGAACCAATGTCCAGTGCATGAAAATGACAATTTCCTTCTTTTTCTTTTGGGTGTTTTGAAGCGAGGAACAAGTTTGGGGCTTGACTTGTTCCACAAGCTTTGCGGCAGTGCAGCAGCATAGTTTTCCTTGACAACTTTAGCCTTGCCTTTGCCTTTCTTCTTCATTCCCTTTCCTTTTGGACCATCAACACATTACTTAGAGGGTTTCTTGATATTTTGTTCAGCGTTTTGAGCATCAAATGCAACTCTGAAATTGATTTCTCCATATTATTCATATTGTAGTTCATTACAAATTGTGAGTAACTTTCCGGTAATGAATTTAGGATCAAATCCGTAGCCAAATCTTGGCTTATGGGAAATCCGAGTCTATCAAGCTGGTCAACATAGCCCTTCATCTTCAGAACATGAGGACTAACTGACGCACCCTCAGTCATCTTGCAAGAATGTAGGTTTTTGACTGCTTCGAACCTTTCTTGCCTAGTTTGCTGTTGGAACATTTCCTTCAGCGTTATAGCCATGTCGTAGGCTTCCATTAGTTCCATGTCCTTCTGAAGTTCAGGAACCATAGTTGCCAGCATAATACATGCAACATCAGTAGAATCGTTGATATGCTTATTATGCGCATCCTTCACAGCTTTCGTAGCATTGGCTGGTGGGTCCTCGGGATTGGAGCATCCAGGGACATACAACTTGCGTTCATGTTTGAGAACGATTCTCAAGTTTCTGAACCAGTCAAGAAAGTTAGTCCCAGATAGCTTATCATTCTCAAGGATGGATCGCAGTGACAGGGGATTATTGTTACTTGAAGAGGCCATTGATCTACAATAAAGATTATGCAAAGTTTATTTTAGCATAGAGGAATAGACTCCCACTAAATTAACAACCCTCATAAAACACACTGTTTATTTAGGGGACTAAAATCCATATTTCACCTAATTCTATGACAGCTATGGCATGAAACACATAACTAGATTATTTAGGTAGGTAACAATTACCAATTACATCTTATGTAATTTTTAGATCCTTTTATGAGATATGGGACATCTTATGTCTTAGCATGTTTTTATCTCATCATTTGCCTAAAGCTCAAAACTATTTTGATGGCTTTATTAAGTCGGACCATTTTAAACATTTAGGTAACTCTTACCCAACTTGTCTCACCAAGATAACACAATACACCCAGCTATGGCTGAAAATGTATTAGTGTGATCGAGGCCTTAACAAGTGTTTAAAATGGATGGCGTGAGACTTAAAATTTAATAGAGGGATTTTATTCGCTTTAGTGATTTTATGTAAACAATGAAATATCATATATTTTATTGATTTCTTAAATCACTAAATAATTTGGAGATTTTTTATATTGTTCACTAATAAAAGAATTTAATATTAGGATTAGTTAGACAGCGGTCCCATTTGGAGTAAAGTAAGGGCGACGCCCCGTTTTTTTTTTTTTTTTTTTTTTTAAGACTAATCTCAATTCCGAAAATTAAAATTCGCTATAGAAAATCATATTTTTCGCTGATTTTACTATACTAAATTTACCCCTTAATTTATCCAAAATTAAGTCAATTAAAACATTTTTAATTAACCCGGGCCCACATCTAACTAATCATCTTATCCTAATCCAATTAGGACTTTAGATATTTGAATCCTAGCATATCACCAATAACAAACTTCTCCATATTTATCTCCTATCCAATAGGGATAACGAAACCGATTTTGCTTATATCTCCTAATCTAATTTGTTATCTATCTTTATCAAATAGAAACTTCATAACAAATAGATATAACAAGATAAATAAATAATTTCGAAAATTAATTATTTATTTTGGATTTAAGATATTTGAATCATAGTATATCACCAATAACAAGATTCTTGATATTTATCTCCTATTCTAATTTGTTATATATCTTTATCAAATAGAAACTTCATAACAAAATATATATAACAAGATAAATAAATAATTTCGAAAATTAATTATTTATAAATAAATAATTTCGAAAATTAATTATTTGCAATTTCGGTCTTCATCCAAATAATCACAAACATGTAATTGAATCATGAACTACTATCCCAATCGAACCTAATGGTGTCATGGATCATAGAACACGAAACTCAATTCATTAAAATTATTCAAATTAACCTAACATGGTTACTAGCATGTACGAAACTAATTTCAATTAAATCACGAATATATGTATCATATACACAAAACACGATAATAAATCTCACGAAAAAACTTATGTATATCACATATACATCAACTATTAACATGCTTTCAATCATATATCATGTATATATCAGAAGAAAACATGCAATGAGTTTAATGGAATCAAACTAGAAGGCTCTGATACCACTGTTGAGTTTTGGGGTTCATACGCAGTGGAGATTACAAAACAGTTTTGACAAAAACCCCAACAGGATCCGAATCTAATTCCATTAAAAACGTTTAAACCATGAAAAACTTAATCATACCTCAATCGCAATATACCTTTCGAATGTTGATCGATCTCTAAGGCGCCAGCTAACGACGAACGCCTCTCTATCAAGAAATTCACACACGAACGGCGGCCGAGATTTGAAGTGCTAGCTTCGAGAGAATACCAAACCTTTTTGTTTCTCTCCAAAACGATCCAGAGCATAGCAAAAGTCGTTTCTAAAACGAAAATAGAGTTTCGGCCCTTTTTTCTTTCGTACCTGTGTTCTAACTTAAAGCGTCTATTTATACAACCCTTGTATATAGACGGTTAAGTAAATTACACATATACCCTTACTTAAAAAAGTATAAGTGTAATACACCACAAGGACGTTTCCGTCATGAATTTTATCATATAAAATTCATTTTTCTGAACCATCTTAAAATCTCACAAAACCATTCTTAGTGTACGACCCAATAGGCTCATACAACGTTGGCAGTGTACCAAAACACATTTTGGTATACAAGTCATAAGCAGTCTCTAGCAAGACATTATGACTACCCAAGTTGTACGAATATCAAATCGATACAACCTAATCAATAGTGTATATAACATCCTTTTGTCACACGATATCCTTTTGATCAAACATAAGGCATGGAATTGTCATCCAACATGTTCAATCGTACTAGTCTCGATCTCTAGGTAGACTGAAAACATCCAAGTGACATTGATCAATATCAATTCACTTAGACTAGGCCTTTTAACGATCTAACACATCGAGGGATCCACTAGATATCTCTTTATATGAGAGGGACAAATTCTATCTCGATTACACAACTTCATCACATTGCTCACACAAGAACCAATCACAACCTTTATAATCGTCTGGTTAAAGACAACGATTGTGTCAAATTCTTGTGTTCCTAATGTTGAAGTCTCTGCAGCAATATCAAGTCGAGGACCGAAAAATATACCTATCATGAGAAACAACTATGACTTAATCCATGTGATGTTCTCATAGCGGGTCGGTCCGATACTTTGTTCCCTAACAAGTACTCGTGATCTTGATTCGTATCCCTATACGTATAATCATCATATGATCATCAATCAAGACTCACACTAGTCTTAATTCATTATAGTTCCCAGTATAATGATCGACTAGGGACATTTAGGATATTTATGTAAATACCCATGGATCTTATTATAATGTAAACATGCAAATTAATTATAATAAACAACAAATGAAATCTTCTATTTTATTAACTAAAAGTATTCATAAAGACAGTTAATGGATTGACCTAGGGCACATGCCCCATCAATTACTTGGTCTTGTCTTGGCTCCTTTGTTGTCGTTATGCTCATTTTGCGAATGTCATTTTCGAATGACGCACTAGGAAACTGCATTTTTTCCTCGAGTTCAAGGCTATAACAAGTTGACCAATTTGTATCTCTAGATTCTTTATGGATTATGACTACTCATTATCTATCCTTTTCATGATTTGTTCCTTCAACTCTTTCTATAACATGATGTTGACTTCCATGGCTTGCAAATACAATTTGTCATCATCTTCCCTTGTTGGAATTGTTGTTCAAAGCCTTGAGGCCACTTTAGTGAATTATCTAGATTTTCATAAGAAAAGTTAGGGTTGTTGTTGTATCCTTGATAAAACTATTGAGGAGCCACTCCTCTCGATCAGAAGCTGTTTCTATAGCCTTGGTTGTTCATGAAGTTGATGTCTTCATGCTCCATTCCCTGCTGTATGTCCATTTGGTCTACCACCATGCCTTGATGATTCATGGGTTTTTGTGCTACTTGTAGATGTTGATGTCCCATATGAAGTTTCACAATCTGACTACTCAGATTCGATAGCTGTGCCATAATTGCCACTTCGAGTGAATCTGGTAAACGCTTGCAAGTTTCCTTACTATGGAACGAGTACCTGCGGTAGAATTTTGAGACATAATATCTAGGAGATCTAATGATTTATCCTCATCCTTGGTATATAGAGAGCCACCTGATGTGACATCTACTAGCTTTCTTGTACTATGATTCACATCTACTAGCTTTCTTGTACTATGATTCATCCCGCTGTAGAAAATCTGGAGTTATGTCCATTTCACGTTTTCATGTCCCGAACATCTCCTCAACATCTCTTTGAATCTTTCCCAAGCCTCGCAAAGAGACTCAATGTCTTCTTACTTGAACTGATTAAACTCAAGTTTCGTTTCGCTAACCTTCACTAGGGGAAAGAACTTGTTGAGAAATCTTTCATTGATTTTTGCCTATGAAGTCATACTCCTTGCATTTATCCCTTGGAACCACGATTTGGCTTTTCCACCCAGTGAGAATGGGAAAAGTTGCATACTGATCACCTCTTTTGTAACTCCAGTGATGTGCACAGCGTCGCACTTCTCCAAGAAATTCTTAAGATGTGCAACTAGATCTTCATTAGATAGCCTGCTGAACTAACTATTTTGCACCATATTTATCAGAGATAGTCTCAATTTAAATCTGGTGGTGTTGGCTAGAAGTCTCATCACTCTGTTGTACGTCTCATAAATTTCTGACTTGAAGTAGTCACGAAGGCATCTCTATCCACGCGCTCTATCCTGCACTACCAGATCACCAATGGCTCTAAAAAGGTATAGGTTATATTCTCATATAGATTATTTGGGAAACTCTGTTCAGCTACAATCACACTCATATGCTCTATCCTATAAATGATATTAATTTCACGCTCAATAAAGGGGACAAACACCCATCTCACCTTCAATTGGTCACCTTTCTTAATAAACTTTGCATTGGCATCAAATTCGTACATAATTGCACTTACTCCTTTAGCCTTATTTTCTCTATAGTCTTGAGTGAATTGCTCCCAACCTATTTGCCTAATAAAATTGTTTACTCACTTGTCATACTTGGCCGACAAATTAATTCCTCTTTCGCAAATAAAATCTTTATGCTCAATGACATCATATCTATCCTTAGCATTTTTACTAATATAATACTTTCACTTAAAAGGCCCAGGTTCCTCCTCATTCAGTTCTCTTGAGGATGATGCCTTATAATCATTTGCTCTCTCACTTCACTCACTTGACTTGCTTGCCTCCTTGTTCTTGGCACAACACTACAATTAACAAGTGTCTTCAAATCACATAAAATCAAAATTTTATAGCACAAGGATCATTCACATGCCAAATAATGCAAAAGATATATACTAGGTCTCCATAAGTCATATTAATGCTCAACATTCACATAAATTGAAATTCCTATCCAATAACCTCATATCCACAATTCATGCAATTTCATCAAAACTTCTCAAAATTTCAAAACATAACTAATGAAATTGTATATTTACCTTAATGCCGGACTGTTTTCTGGTGTAGAATACTTTTTCAAGCCTATATCAATCCAAGCCCTCTCATTTTTCTCACAAAATAAATACCTAATGCTCATTTGAATCAAATCCCCAAATCAATGCCCTAGCTTTCCTCTTTATGCAAATCCACAATGCATTCTCTCTTTTCACTCTAAATCACTAGGAACTCTCTTTTTTTACTTAGAAGTGATCAATCTTAGGTTTTAGAAGGATGTATGCTTGGTTGGTTGTATATGGAATAGGTTGCATGTGTGCAAGATATGGTGAAATAGGGTTTAAAACCCCTTTCTTCGACACTGGCCCCGTCCCTTATAGGGAATGACGTCATGACTGCATCGTGACAGCGTCGAGCATGTTGTGAGCCTTTGGCGCTCATAGATCAGTGCCCTGCTGGTGTCGTGCCTTATACCCCACGGCGCTGTGTGTTTACACACACAACATCGACCTATTTGTCAAAGTTATTTGGCATTTTTTTTTAAGTTAATTCCTTATTTGGCGCTCTCTCGACTTTATGTATTACTACTCAAGGTGTTGTGACCGAGTGAAATCCATGTATACATAAAAATTCCATAAAAATTACTTGTGATTTGGCCATGTGCCTTACCTTTACTGCTTTTACTCCATTTTTTTACGCTCTAAACCGAGTTAATCGAAACTTTTCCATTCCGATGAATCGTCACCCGACAAATGGTCTTTCCTGCAAATTTAACATAAGATTTTTCAAAAGTTAGAAAACTATAACGTTTGAATTGTCCTTAACTAAACTAAATAACTATTTGACTTACTCAAATTTAAAAACCTTTGGGCTGCCTCCCAATTGCACTTAGTTTAATGTCATTAGCTCGACGCCTTTTCACTCATTTAGTCCGAGTCTAAATCAAGATACTCCATTTGTAGATCAGAGATTATTATATCATTCCCATTTAGATGTACTTCTTGCCTATCAACAAAGACAATCTTTTTAGCACTAAGTCTTTATTTACTTTTTATTATCAAGTAAGATTCACACTTATTATATAATTCCTTAGAGATCTAACTTTTTCTACAAGAAGTGTTCTAGTATTCTCCTTACGTTTGTTTCAAGCTCATGGTCTTCATTAACTCTAGGTTTCTAATCATGAAATTATACTATTGTTGCTATATTTCTCATTTTCTTCAAAAATTTAGAAACACTCTCTTGAGTTTCATATCAACAAGATACTTGTATTCTTACTCATCCTCAATTAAAGGCATGAACTTTACAAATGAATTACTTATTCATTACATATTACTATACATAACCTAATCTATACTACCTAAACACATTCGAATAGTAAGTAAATGGAAAAATAATACAACACCATGCTTTCCTCTTTAACTGCTTCAAAAATGAAATTTTAAATATCATACCTACAATGTTTATCCTAATTCCATCTGTTCTTTCCACTTCCCATAGTGTAGTGTTGATGCCCCCAAACTTAAACCAAAACTTGTCCTCAAGGTTTAAAAATAAGCCTAAAACATGTAAAAACTAAAACACAAACACATAATAATAACAAGATACTAATAATTCATAAACATAGAATTTAAACAACTAAATAAGTGACAAAATATCCCAAATTTAAAGTTAATCTGTATAAATGTATCTCCCACCTCCCCAAGGTCTAAAGAAATCTTAAGACTCTGACACCCAAACTGTGCATCATCATCATCATCATCATCATTATCAGCATTATCTGCTCCAGCATAGGATGGTGTCAAATTACGCTCCACCCTTCTACTTTGTACCACATCCAAATTAAACACGTAGTTCGGTGCTGCTGAAAATCTAATAGACCTATCAGTAAGTCTCATCTATAACAACCCCTATCTCGATTAGAGCGATACTCAGCTTGAAACCCTAATTAAGCCCTGGTAACCTAGCAAACTTAACTAGAGCTAGCAGCCACTCCTTCAGTACCTGATAAACTCAAAATATACACAACAAAAAATTTAAATTTTTTTGGATAATTAAATGATATACAGAAATATAGTGTTTATCAAAACCCAAAACTCGATTATAAACCTCCCAACCCTGTTCATATACAACAAATTACTCAAACAGTGTATATATATATATATATATATATATATATATATATATATAAGAAGACTCATTACATTATAGAGAAGATAATAAGACTCCTAAGTCTTCTCTTTTCCCTTTGCAGAAGCGCTAGGCTAAGAACCTGAAATATTAAATTTGGGGTGAGCGCTCCAACTTGCTCAGTAAGTAAGGATTCAAAAGCCATCTATATTCCATATAATAATCAAGAACAATATGCACCATAAATAACTAACGAGATTATGAAAAGTATATAATTCAATACATAATGGATGCAAGTCAAACCATCAATGACTATTGCACTGTGATTACCATTTTTATTTGTAAAACTAGGGTCGATTACGAACTGACATCATTAACTCTATACTTACCTCGATTTAGGTTTCCGTTTCCAAATTCCCTAACTTTTTGGGTCACTCAAGCTTTTTCGGTGTTCCAAAACCTATTACAAACCATTTGTGGTTAATATAGGCCTAATTCCCTATATTTAGAGCCTTGAGTAAGTTTCTAAGACCTTATGAAATTCTAATTACAACACAACTTAGTTGTTGTTTCCTGTGGTGGGAGCGCTCTCTTTCACTTGGTGGGGCGTGCTCCACCAACTGGGTTCATCCCAACTAATGAAGGGAGTGCACTCCTCTACTACATGGAATGTGCTTCACCCTGCACTATCTCGACAGTGACCAGGGCAACAGTCACCAATCACTTACAAAATCACCAAAACAACATCAAATACTATCCCAAAACATCATAGGGGACCTCTAGTGAGGTATAAATGCATTTCCAATCAATAACAACAATAATTCACAAATAAATCATCACCTATTATTGAATTGAGCTTCAAACTCAAAAACTCAACTTACCAACTAATGATCTCTTATCTAGTTGTGGTTTGATCACTTTAAACACGCTGAATTCCCTCCCCGAATTGATCACCTTAAAATCAAACCCTCAGCTGCTTGGTTTTCACTTTATCTCGATTAATCGAATTGATCAGTGAGGATAAACTTGAAATTTTTTATTTTAATATATGGATTTTCTTTGAGATACACATCGCGCTATCTTGAGATTGATTAAGTGAATGAGGTGTTAGTATGACTCATCTAAAATGATACACATCTTAACACCATCAACACTTACGCTCATATCAAAGGGATCCAACGATCCATATAATTCAAACCAAACTTATAGTTTTATTTACATATATTTATATCAATTATATATAAATATATACTTTGTGTATTTTCTAGCTAAGAAATTCACTGGACATGTTTACGAGTATTTTCGGGTGTACGCATTCATTTTACAACCCCTTCATCACACTTAGTGTACTGGCTATTTATTGTTTAATTACTTATTTTTGATTATAGGCTTGTATATAAATTTTATTTTTATACTACAACCTATAAACTCAATAAACATTCCAAACAAACACAAATCAACACATAAACCCATGCACACGCTAATCAAGGTATGCTGAACTTATCCATGAGCCTAACTTAGGTTAATTAGGTTTTGAGTTAACATTAATCACCAGCTTAAAGGTAATGGGTTGTTACATCATCCGTATGCTCCTCTCATATCTAGGTACGTCCTTATGATGATCTGCAAATAACATGAAGTTTCATTGTCCGTTCAGTCGGTCTTGCATTCTCCTATTCATATCCTACTCATATCTCAATAAGGCCTATGATACAAAGCCTTGTCCTTTCTATATTGTCTCGTCATCTCAGCAATCCACATGCCTCTGCTGTCGTGGAGTCGTCCTCTGGTGGTGGTATTGGTGTGTACTAGAGGAGGAGGTGAAAAAACCTCATAACCATTTAAGTCCTGCTCTCCTATAAGTGGGTCTACAAACTCATAGCCCTCAGCAAATCCCTATTGGTGATCATTCTTTTCTCCATATGAATCGTCTTGCAACTCTTGGGCTAACTCTGCTGCTGTAGCTTTTGCATTGCATGATCTTCTTATTGTTTGGCCAACAACTCGGCCTCAAGTCTGTTTCCCTCAACTCTCCCCCTCTCATCCTCGAAGCCTTGGTAACCAATCGATGATTTCAATATGAGCATAAAATCCTCATCTATGGTTGGTTGGGACTCAATATCAAACTTTTCATCCTGAAGAAATCTCACTTCGGCCTTCAAGCACATCTAGGTTATCAAAATCGGAAACAACAATTTGATGTCTCTGTCAGACATAATGGATTCCCTTAAGTTTTTGTAGATGACCTTCCCCACTTTGATCTCCTCATACTTTGTAATCTCATACAAACAAAACGTTTTTGGGTTGTTAATCTCACTTGTTGAGTAGTCGGGTACAATGAAGCAACTAGAAAGTGTTGCTACATTCGATAAACTTTTCTTACATTTCCTTTCTTAATGTGATTCAGCACATTCTCAGCTCCCATTACCTATCCTTGTTTTCCTTGGACAACCAATGCTGCATTAAAAGGGTATAGGTTATAGGGTTTCTCATATAGATTATCCGAGAAATCTTGTTCTGCTACAATCACACTCATATGCTTTAACCTATAAATGCTATTAATTTCACACTCATTAAAAAGGACAAACACCCCTCTCACCTTCAATGGGACACCTTTCCTAGTAAACTTCGCATTGGCATAAAATTCGTAAATAATTATACTTACTCCTTTAACCTTGTTTTCTTTATAGTCTTAAGTGAATTGCTCCCAACCTTGTTGCCTAATGAGATTTTATACTTTCTTGTCATACTTGGCTGATAAATTAATGCTCAACATTCACATAAATTGAAATTCCTATCCAACAACCTCATATCCACAATTCATGCAATTTCATCAAAATTTCTCAAAATTTCAAAGCATAACTAATGAAATTGTATATTTACCTTAATGCTGGACTATTTTCTGGTGTAGAATACTATTCCAAGCCTATATCAATCTAAGCCCTTTCACTTTGCTCACAAATTAAAACATTAATGCTCATTTGAATCAAATCCCCAAATCAATGCCCTAGCTCTCCTCTTTATGCAAATCCATAATGCACTCTCTCTTTTCACTCTAAATCACTAGGAACTCTCTTTTCTCACTTAAAAATGATCAATCTTGGGTTTTAGAGGGATGTATTCTTGGTTGGTTGTATATGGAATAGGTTGCATGTGTGCAAGATATGGTGAAATAGGGTTTAAAACCCCTCTCTTCTACACTGGCGCCGTCCCTTATAGGGCATGACATCATAACTGCGCCGTGACAGCGTTGGGCATGTTGTGAGCCTTTGGTGCTCATAGATCACCGCCCTGCCGGCGCCGTGCCTTATACCCCACGGCGCTGTATATTTACACTCACAGCATCGACCTGTCTGTCTAAGTTATTTTGCATCTTTTTTTAAGTTAATTCCATATTTGGTGCTCTCTCGACTTTGTGCATTACTACTCAAGGTGTTGTGACCGTGTAAATCCATGTATACATAAAAATTCATTAAAAACTTACTTGTGATTTGCCCATGTGCCTTACCTTTACCGCTTTTACTCCTTCTTTTTACGCTCTGAGACTTTTCCATTCCGATGAATCATTACCCGACAAATGGTCTTTCCTACAAATTTAGCACAAGATTTTTCAGAAGTTAGAAAACTATAATGTTTGAATTGTCCTTAACTAAACTAAATAACTACTTGACTGACTCAAATTTAAAAACTTAAAACTTAAAAACCCTTAGGCTGCCTCCCAGTTGCGCTTAGTTTAATGTCATTAGCCAGACGCCTTTTTGATAATTTAGTCCGAGTCTAAATTGAGATACTCCATTTGTAGATTGGAGAAAATTATATCATTCCCATTTAGATGTACTTCTTGCCTATCAACAAAGATAATCTTCTTGGCATCATCATCCTCCTCGATACTCATTGTGATCTTTTTCTTCCTTGCGTACATTGCTGCATTAGCAGTGTTCAAGAATGGTGGCCCAAGTATCATAAACACAACATCATCCATCTTGTGATCCATAACCTTAAAATCAGCGATGAATGTGAATCTACTCACTTTCACATGCACATTCAGGACTCTCCCTATAGTTGGTACTAGTTTTCTATCAAGTACTTGCAAATTTGTTGTATGGAGATAATTGATCTTTAAATCGGCGTATAACATGTCCATTATTGGCATGACATTGACAGAGGCTCTCGTATCACACAAGAGATTTTTAAATCGGTGCCCATCCATGCTTATTGGTATGCATATGTCTCCAGGATCTCTCATCTTGATTGATTGAATGATGGGTTGTTGTATCGCCTATACTTGTGGACCGGGTTCTCTTATTTGTAGCTTTTTCATTAGATTACTCGGGTTGTATAGTCATGCCATAATCGTAGCTTGCGAACCAGTTTCATATATGCTTGTTGGTTTCCTTATTATGGAATGATTACCAGTTGTAGAGTTAGTAGAGAACCATTTGTTGTGGCATCTAGTAGTGTTCTGGTGTTGTAGTTCATCCAATATTAGAAAATCTAGAGTTGCACCCATTTCACGTATCCATGTCCTAGACACCTCCTTAGAATCTCCTTGAATCTTTCCCAAGCCTTGCCAAGAGACTCGACATCTTCCTACTTGAATTGACTGATTTTCAGTTTTCTTTCACTGACCTTCACTATGGGAAAAACTTGTCTAATAATCTTTCATTGATTTCTGCCCATGAGGTTATACTCCTTGCGTTCATGGTGGTTAATCAAATGTACATGCAACAAGGAAATGAGTATAAAGACATCAACTTCATGAACAACCTAGGCTATAGAAAAAACTTAAGACTGAGTGGAATGGCTCCTTAAAGGTTTTATCAAGGATACAACAACAAAAACAACCCCAATTTCTCGTATGGAAATCCTGATAATGCACTAAAGTTACCTCCAAGCTACAATCAACAAGTCCAATAAGGGAAGCTAGGGTAAAGCAAAGAGATGACTTCATTGAAGTCAATTGAGAAACACTTGCACACCATGGACAATAACAATAGGGAGCACCATGAGAAGCTTGAGAAAAAGATGGAAAACGTGAAGCAAACTATGAAAAGAATGGACGATGAGAGATCACAATCCATCAAGAACCTGGAGAGACATATTAGTCGGTTAGTCATTGCTTTGAATTTAAGGAAAGAAGGGCAGTTTCCGAGTAACACTATCACAAATCTCAAGGAAAATGTTAGTGCTATTAACATGATGAGCATAACGATAATGAATGAGCCAATGCAAGTGCAAGTGATGTATAAGCTAGAAAGAGTCAACACTTTGGCTATAAGTATGGATGAAGTGATGCATGAGAACGAAATGGAAGTAAGGCAAAATGAACTTATATGATTCAAGCAACAACGGATCAATGCTTCGAAAAACCAAAAGAAGGGGACGAAACAATTGAGAGTTAAGCAATGAGATGAAGGACCTTTTGAAGAAGCAAAGAAAGGAAATAGTACAAGGTTGTTCTAAGGAAACCGAAACCAAAGTTCAAGTTCATAAGGCGTGGTTATTTTTCTAATTTTTGACAAAATTGTGGTATTTACTAGGGTTAAAATTGGACTTAAAAACAAGAGATAGTCATGAAATTATATTGAAAAATGGTAAATTACCAAAAAGGTAACTGGTTTATATGACAAAGGATAATTTCAAAGGGGTAAAAGTGTCATTTGGCTACCCCTTTTAATTTGTAAACCAAAATTGAACCATGAGATATTGCGTTCATCTCCTTTGCTATCCCCCCTATTTTTGTTTTCTTTCCTCTCTAATTCGATTCCTTCCTCTCTACCCTTCATTCGATCAAACTTCTCTCTCAACTCCTCTCTCTATGCACCATTTCCTCTCATTTTTCTCTCCCTCTATGGTTGTAAGCTCTTTTCTTTCTCCGTTTTATCTCCCTCACGGTTGTCCCTCTTGGCGTTCTTCCTCTATGTTTTCCCATATCTCAGTGGTCTCTTCTTCTCAACAAATCAGTGGTAGTGGACGATGATGGAATAGTGAAATCGATCACGTGATGAGGTGAGTGCTATTATTTTTGATGTTTTAAATTGTTGATGTCTGTAAAAATTGTAATCGTCGTTCTTGTTGTTGGCTCGACTAGGGATAAGGGAATAATGAGGAGATGTGTGAATAACGATTAATTAAATAGCAGTATACTACTATGCTTTAATATTATTGGATTATTGTTCGATGAAAAGTGGTGGAAAAAGAAAGTAAAGTTGTTATTTGATTGGTTTTGTTTTCGTTTGTGAAAAGGGGGGAATTAGTAGAAGAATATGATGATGGGTTGCGGCAGAGTGATAAGTGATTATTCATACGTATATATAAGTTTAGTTAAGTAGTATATTTAGTATAAATATCATCAAATGAGTGCTAATTCATGGTATTATTGCATTTTAAGGGAATTAAGGTGTAATTGAAGGAATCAAGAAAAAAATGAGAAGAAACAGAGCGAAAACCCACAAAATTAGAGTTGACGCCATTGGAGTATGAGTTGACGCTATATGAATACAAGGCACGGCGTGGGGATGAAAGGCATGGCATGGGAGAGAGGGAAAAAATAAAGAAAAGCAACTCTACAGGTCCGACATAGTGGTGGTGATGTGGCACATAAGGGACGGTGCCAAGACTCCAGGAGCTCAAAAACACACCATGAAGCATTAGTGCAATCACGGTGCCATGGCTTTACACATACGGCGTTGGGCAGTAAGTGACAACGCCAACTTCATAGGAAATAGAAAGCGAAGCATTAATTCAAGTTAAATTGTGATTTTGGGTTTCAAATTGTTATGAAGGAGTATAAAAATGTATTAGGACGTGGAAAACTAGGAAGAGACGACCACATAGAAGGGGATTAGCCTCCATTAGAGTAACTTAGCATTGAGTTTTGAGTATTAAGGAGTTTTTGTTAGAGAAACATTAAAGACTCCACGTTTCCAATCCCTATTTGGTTTCGTTGGTTAATTCAAGGTAATATTTATATTTATCTCTTATTTGCAATGAACTTTATATTGAATTGTGATATATGTGTTTCAAAGATGTGTGAGTAGTCTATTTATCTTAGGGATCAATGGATCCTATGGTATGAATGTTATGCTTTGAATATGAATAAAAAGTGATAATAAAAAGTGCAATGGTTAAAATTTGTATTGATTCTTGCCGTAATGCTTTAGAAGTCTTAGTCACATGTTTAATGAAGTTAGGCTTTAGGAGTTATCATGGCCATTGAAGCTTATAATCTGGACATGAACAGTATAACCGTAAAATACACAACATCGATAGATAGTTGTTGATTACGGTGGCGCGGATAGTAAACTTAGTTGATTATGAATCCAATGCTTTTAGATTTAAAGCAATGTGAAACTTACGTTATTCACACTGATAGATGGAGTTCTAGTTTGCATATTAGAATCTTCTCCGTCCCGATAGTGGGTTGAAGTGGATTTGAAGGAAATCTATTTATTCTAATTAGGCATTGCACAAAACATATTGAGATGTAAAATTAAGTACAAAGCATACTATTAAATTACTTAGGTTAAGTTGTGAACTAAGATATTCTAATATAAGAAGTCAAGTAAGTTTAAAGTGAATTTGTTAGAATAGTTTAGTTTAGGTATAAAACCATGTAAAAGTGAATCCCTTAGCAATACTTCAAGTTAAGTAGGTAATAAAAAATTAGTGCAAAAACGTTTCCCTATGGACGGTATACGTGATCAACATAAGTTGATTGCACTATTACTATAAGCTAGCATCATTGTCGGGGATAGTAGCCATTAGTATTACTTAGTTTGAGTAATTGCTAAGTTTTATTTTTAGTACTTTACTTTTAAGTTCATAAAAACAAAATAACAAAAAATAGGCTCAAGTTTTAGTTTGACTTTATGCACTTAATCTTTTTGTGTTTTCTTTTCAGGGATACTTAGTGCATGCGTAGCAAGGGAGATACTTAGTGCATGCGTAGCAAGGGAGAGAAGAAACTATTTCTTTACAATATAGGGATTGAGAGAATAAGCAAGGGAAAGAAAAAGAAATGAGTCAAAATGGCTGAGGAGCAAGCTTGAAACCAACAACAGGGCCGCAGGAATAACCAACCCGCAGGTGATCTGGTAGTGCCAAAGAGAGTGCGAGGATAAAGATGACTTGTGATCAAGCCAAAAGTTCAGGAGACATACAACGGAGTGATGTGGCTTCCATCCAACACCACCGAGTTCGAGTTAGGACCGTCTCTAATAAACGTTGTGCAAAGTAGCCTGTTCAACGGGCTATCTAATGAAGATCCAGTTGCATATGTTGAGAACTTCTTTGAGAAGTTTAAAACCGTGCGCATCACCGGAGTTACTAAATAGGTGATCATGATGTGACTTTCCCATTCTCATTAGGTGAAAAAGCTAAATCATGGTTCCAAGAGCTGCATGCAGGGAGTTTGACCTTATGGGTGGAAAACAACGAAAGATTTCATTACAAGTTCTTTCCCCCTAGTGAAGGTCAGTGAAAGAAGACTTGAGATTAGTCAGTACAAGCAAGAAGACATTGAGTCTTTTAGCGAGGCTTGGGAAAGAATGAAAGATATGCTGAGAAGATCTCCTTGACACGGATACATGAAATGGGCACAACTCCAGATTTTCTACTATGGGATGAACCACAGCAAGAGAACGCTAGTAGATGCTACATCAAATGGCTCTTTACTTACTAAAGATAATGATGGAGCAATGGTTCTATTTGTTTTTATGTCTCAAAATTCTACTGTCAGTACGTGTTCTACAGTAAGAAAACCAACAGGCGTCTATGAAATTGACTTGCAAGCAATAATTATGACACATCTATCAAATCTGAGCAGTCAAATGGCAAAACTTCAGATGGGACACCAACATCCATAAGTAGCATAGTAACCCATGAATCACCAAGGCATGGTGATTAACCAAATGGATGTACAACAGGTAATGGAACAAGAAGATATCAACTTTATGAACAACCGAAGCTACGGGAACAACTTCAGGCCGAGAGGAGTGGCTCATCAACAGTTTTATCAAGGATACAACAACAACAACCCGAACTTTTCTTATGGAAATTCTGATAATGCACTAAAGTTACCTCAAGGCTTTAAATAACAAGTCCAACATGGGAAGCTGAGACAGAGCGAAGAGATGACTTCTTTGAAGTCGATTGCGAAGTACATGCAAGTCATAGAAGTAAGAGATAGAGAGCACTATGAGAAGCATGAAAAAGAGTTGGAAGGAATAAAGCAAGCCATGAAGAGGATGGATAATAAGAAATCGCAATCCATCAAGAACCTTGAGAGGCAAATTGGTCAACTTGCTATAGCCTTGACTCAAGAAAAACAATGACAGTTTCCTAGCAACACCATTACCAATCCTAAGGAGAATGTGATTTCCATTGGCATGATGAGCATAACGGCGGCAAAAAATGAGCCAAGATAAGGCCAAGTAATGTACTAGCATGAACAAAAGTAAGGCAAGATGAGCTTGATGGTTTTAAGAGACAAAGAATCAATGCCTTGAAGAAAAAGAAGGGAAAGCAACTATGGAAAGTCAAGAAAAAAAATGAATGACCTCCTGAAAAAGACCCACAATGCAACGACATAAAGTTGGTTCCAACAAAATCGGAACCAAAGTTCAAGTTCATCACATGACTTCAACCTATCAAAAAAAAAAGATCATGTAGAGATAAGCATACTGATAAATATTGACGGGCACCGTTTTAGAAATATCTTATGTGATATGGGAGCCTTAGTCAATTTCATGCTACTGATGGACATGATACAAGCAGACTTGAAGATAAATTATCCAGATACCACAAATTTGCAAGTAGCGGACGGTAACTTGATACTTACTTAAGGAAGAGTTTTGAATGTGCACGTGAAAGTAGGTAAATTCACATTCATCACAGGTTTTGTTGTCATGAACCACAACATGGACAATGATGTATCTATGATACTTGAGCAGCCATTCTTGAACACGGTTAAAGAAAATTTGGACATAAGAGAAAGGAAGATCATGATGAGTTTCGATGAGGGCAATCATGCTGAGAAGGTTGTCTTTATCGATTGTGAAGAAGTACATTCAAACAAGAATGAAATTATAATCTCTGATTTGCAAATGGATTTTCTTGATTTAGACTCAAACTAAATGAGCTAAAAAGGTGTCAAGCTAATCACGTTAAATTAAGTGCTATTGGGAGGCAGCCAAGGGTTTAAATTTCAAGTTTTAGAATTTTAGTTTGTAGTTAGTTATTTAGTTTGACAATTACGATTCAAGAGTTTTAGTTCTAACTTTCAAAAAATTTGTGTTGAATGTACAGGAAAGACCATTCATCTGGTGATGATTCATCAGAATGAAAATGTCTCACGAACTCATTAAAGAGCGAAAAAGGAGCAAAAGAGTTTAAAGTGGTGAAGGTAAGGTGCTAGGGCAAATCGAAAAGTAAAATTTATTAATTTTTATATTTTCATGGATTTTATGCGGTTACAACACCTTGTGTGAGTTGTACACAAAGTTGGAAAAGCGCCGAAGGAGAATTAGCAAAACATTATACGCGAAGATGTGGGGAGATGAGCTGATGCTATAGGTATTACCCACTGTACCGTGGAAGCAAGCCACAACGCCGAAGTGGCAGCAAGCTAAAAAAATAAAAATGTCCCACCGTCGTTGACATAGTGGCGGCACTGTCACGGTGTCGTATGGTCGAAGCGAGGGTTTTAAACCCGTTTTTCACACCATTGTCCACACTTGCACTTAAACCCTACCAAAACCACTAAGCATACACCCCTTTAGAGCCAAAGTTTGATCATTTTCAAGTGAGATTAGTAAGTTCCTAGTGATTTAGAGTGAAGAAACTAACACATTGTGGATTTGCACAAGTGGAAGTGCTAGGGCTTGGATTTTTGAAATTTAATTTCGTTCTAGTTGGTGAGAAAAGTTGGAGGGGTTGGATTGGAAAAGACTTGGAGGAGTGATCTACATCGGAAATTAATCTAGCATTGAGGTACATTTACAATTTCATCTAGTTATGATTTGGATTTTGAAAATTTTGATGTTATTGTATGAAATTATGGATTTGAGGTTATAGGATAGGTTTTGCAAGATTGTGTGAATGGGAGTATTAATATCATCCATGGAGACTTAGTTGACATTTTCGCAATTATTTGGCGTATGCATGATCCAAGCTATGTGAATTTTGAGTTTTTTAGGTGATTTGAAAACCAAGTTACGTTGCATTGTTGTTAGTTGCTTGAATTAGAAGAAAATGGCAAGAACAAGGAAACAAGTTAGCCAAATAAGAGCAAATGACTTTATGACATCTACCTCTACAAACCCCAATGATGAAGAGCCTAGACCTTTTAAATCCAAATATTTCATTAGTAAAGCAACTCACTTAAAATTATAGGGAGAATAAAGTTAAAGGACTGAGTGGGATTATTTTAAGTTCTACGTCAATGCGAAGTTTATGGCTAAGGATGAGCCAGTAAAGGTGAGAGGAGTTTTAGTTCCCTTCAGTAGACGTGAGATCAATACTTTCTATGGGTTGGAGGACTTAAGTTGATATGTATTTGCACCAAGTTTCCCAACCAGATTATATGAGAGACCTTACAACTTATACCCATTTAGAGCCGTAGAAGATGCATTGGTTGTCCCAGGACAATAAAGATGGGCCATGGGAGCTGAAAAATGTGTCGAAGCACATTAAGAGGGGGAGTTTTAGAATGGTTTACAGGATGTGGCAACATTATGTTGTCGCATTTTTAAACCCCACTTCTCAATAGGGTGAAATTTACAAGTCGAAAGCGGCTTGTCTTAATGAGATTACAAAGTTCTAGGAGATCAATATCGGGGAGATCATACACACCAGTCTGAGGGAGTCCATCATGTCAAAAAAAGGACAACAAATTTTTGTTTCCTATATTGGTTACTCAGATGTGCTTGAGGGTCGGAATGAGAATGAGAGATAATGAAGAATTTGATATAGATGTCCAACCAATCTGGTTATCAAGACTCTGAGGAGGAGAGAGAGAGAGAGAGAGAGAGAGAGAGAGAGAGAGAGAGAGAGAGAGAGAGAGAGATAGAGATAGAGAGGGCCGAATGATCTAGACTAGAGGCCAAGTTGTTGGCCAAGAAGCAAGAAGATTAGGCAGTAGCAGAAGTAGAGCTAGCCCAAGAGCTAGAAGATGATGAGAATGAAGATAAGATAAGGAGCAACAACAGCAAGGATTTGTTGAGGGCACGGAGTTTGTATATCCAGAGATAGGAGAGCATGACTTGGACGGTTCTAAAGTCTTTCCACCACTTCCTCCATCAAAGGCACCTATAACACCACCTGAGGATTTGACTCCACGACAGCAGAGGCTGTAGATAGCAGAGATGAGGAGACAGTACCAGAAGGATAGGGCGTAGTACCAAGTAGCCATGTTGAGATATGAATAGGATATGGAGAGGAAAAAGCAACACAAACGGAACGGGCAGCAAAATTTCATATTATTTGTTGATCATCACAGAGCCATAGCTAGATATGAGAGGAGAATATGGTTAAGACCTACTGATAGGTCATTCGGCTTTTCAGCAGCACTAGCATACGTGTTTGATCCGAGTTTGATGCAGAGTGGGATGGTAGAGCGTCCATTGACACCATAGCACATCGGAGTTAATGAGCAAATGATACTACAAGAATTTGAGCTTTTACTTATGGATGTATTAGTAACGATATAAAATTTGTAAGTAAAATACCACTTTTACTTACAATTTTGAACATTCATAAGTAAATATTGTGAATTTCGTTACCAAAAAATAATTTTCACTCACAAGTTAGTGTTGCAAGTGAAAATAAATAATTTGTAAATAAAATGTCCACATTCACTTACACATGTCCATCCTTTTTTCTCTTGGATTTAGATCACTAGAATTTTAAAAAAAAGATAATACTAGAATGACAACAACAATGTCACACAACAAGACACATTGACTCACAAGAGCCTTCCATGTTACCTTGATTCGAGATCTGTGTATGCCCACATTTCGAGGCACACATGAATAGCTCTTATGAGCTGATGTGTCTTGTGGTGTGACTTGGTGTTATCATTCTAACACTTCTATAAAAAACAAAGAAAAAAGAAAAAAAAAAGATAAATATTTCTTGAAGTAAAAGTTAACTTTACGTTTTTATCTATATTTTGTTTTTTGGTATGTAACTTGTGTTTTATATCTCTTATAAAAGAAGTCTTTTGAATCTGGTATCATAATGTGTGAACACATCTCAATGTCTATCCATTAGATTTAAATGGTTCTATGTGAAGTGTGTTAAGAATTTATGTCCTTAAGTCACAAAGCAATTGTACTCACTAACCCTACAACCCCAAGTTCAAACAAGTTGAGAGTTTTGGGAGAAAAGAAGTGCCTCCATCCAAATCCTAACTGATACCCATCTATTAAAATGGAGGGATTGCAACCCACGATCTTCCCGCACCCACTACTTCGTTATCCTCTCATGCGTTTAATCGATCTTCCTAGGCTCACGACTTATTTATCTTCTCCCGCCTCAAAACTCTCTTTAGAGCATGATTCTTCTTTACTAAAGGTCAAAATTCGATCGAGGTTAGTACTTTTCTTTCTCTTCACATGATTTGAGTTTCTTTGGGGTTAACCTTCTTTTTCTTTGTTCTATTTGATTCTTGTGCATTTGTGTATGGAATTCATGTAGGATTCTAGTGCATTTTTTTAGTAGGTCAGATTCTTTAGTTTTTTATTTGAGTTTTTTTTTCTATATTTTCTCGTGCTTTAAAACTTATTATGAGAATAAAATAAAAAATCAAAAAATGCCCTAAGTAAAGATAATGGATCCGGTTTTTTTTTACCACAAAAAGGATATAATATTTATGTCCTTAATGCAATAGAGTTTACTTAGTACTTAGTCTTGAACATCAAAATATTAATGCCCTTTTATGTTCATTGAAGCTTGATTTTTCAGCAATTATGTTAGCAAAAATCTTTGACTTTTAACAAGTTTCATTAAGGTTCAATTTTTTAAAATTACTATTAAACGGCTAAAAAATAAACTGAATGGGGTAAGGAAATTCTATCAATAGTGGTGCAACAACTAGGTAATAGACTTTTTAGTCTATTTTAATGGTTTACAATAGCTTCCATAAGCATGCACCTAGCTTGAAGATTTTTATTAGTTTAGTTAAATTCATGATATAGATCATTAATTAGTCAATTGCTTATATTTATTTTGTACTAACTAGTTATGGTCTCTCTTATTAAAACTTCGGTAGTGGTGTGAGTAAAAATGTAGTTAGGTTGGTGAATAGTTTTCTTTGCTCTTTTAATGGTATTGTTAGCTACTATTTAACTAAAAAAATCCCTTTGTATTGTAGTTGACACCAACATTTTGTAATTATGTAAGTTTATGAATGTTCATAGTCATATTTTATTTATTTAGGTTATTTGTGAAACAATTATTTTTTACTATTGCGAATGGATCGAAGTTGGATATTAGAGCGGATTCATATTTCATCTAAATATGTTTTAGGAGTTAACAACTTCTTACAAGTAGCAAAGTGTTACGTGAATGAAAATGGTAAGACTAGATGTTCGTGCTCGAGTTGTTTGAATCTTAAGTGGCACGATATCGATACTATCAAATTGCATTTCATGAAGTACGGAATTCTAGGTTTTATACAAAGTGGATATATCACGGAGATCCTAATGAAATGGTACATCCATCAAATGTAGTTCTTGAAGATACTAATATGACTGCAGAAGATGTTAGAGTAAGAGATAAGTGCTTTGAAATGTTAGAAGATGTCACCTGAAGAAACTATGTGGAAGTGGGTAGTTCAACTGCAATAGGAGATGAATATATGTTTGATGAAAATAGGCCTTAACATAAGTTGTTTGATGAACTTGAACGCAATTTGTATCCCGGTTGCTCTAAACACTCTGCATTAGATTTTTTGGTAAAGTTGTTGCATATAAAATCATTGAATCTATGGAGTGATAAATCTTTTAATATGCTCTTAGAACTATTAAGAGATTCATTTCCGAATGGTGCTAATATTCCAAAGAATTTTTATGAAACAAAAAAATGATGCATGAGTTAGGATTGGGGTACGAATCAATTGATGTATGCAAATATAATTGTGCCTTATTTTGGAAATAAAGCTCTAAACTTCTAGCTTGTCCAATTTGTCATGAATCAAGATATAAAATAGATGAATCAAGCAGAAAAAGTAAGATACCTTATAATAAGTTGCGATACTTTTCGACGACACATCGATTAAAAAAGTTATACAATTCAAGATATAGTGCCTAATATATGAGATGGCACAAGGAAGGAAGGTTAGAAGAAGATGGTATATTAAGGCACCCTGCAGATGGATCCGTGTGGAAGCATTTTGATCAAGCTTATCCTGAATTTGCAAGTGATTGTCGAAACGTGATATTAGGACTTGCTTCAGATGGGTTTAATCCATTTGGAAATAGGTCAAATGCTCATATTATATGGTCGGTAATATGTATACCTTACAACTTGCCTCCATGGAAGTGTATGAAGGAATGTAATTTCATGATGACACTGCTTATTCCTAGTCTAAAATCTCTAGGAAAAGACTTTGATGTGTTCATGCAACCTTTGATAGATGAGCTAAAGGACTTGTGGCACAATGGGGTAGAGACGTATGATTTTTACTCTGGATCGAGTTTTAATTTACGATCAGCAGTTTTGTGGACGATAAGTGATCTTCCTGCTTATGCATACTTGTCTAGTTGGAGCACTAGAGGATATATGGCATGTCCTGTGTGTCTTGATGATACAAAATCAATACAATTGAGAAACAGGATCTCATACGTTGGTCATATAAGATTCCTAATGAACCGACACCCTGAATATGCAGATCCACCAGTGCAATTATATGGCAAGGAAATACTACAACAATTATGTGATTTACCAGTGCATATACTTAGAAAAGCTCCTTATGATGTAGACGATGACAACAAGTGTGCTAATTCAAAATGCAATTGGTCAAAGAAAAGCATTATGTTTGAGTTAGAGTATTGGCCAAATTTAAAGTTACGACATAATTTGGACGCTATGCATATTGAGAAAAATGCTCGTGATAACATTTTGGGAAAAGAGAACAAAGGATACTGACAAAGCTCGTAAAGATTTAGAGGACATGGAATTCGTAAAGAATTATGATTGAGAAAACTCGAGGGGTAGAATGATAAAGCCCATGCTTCATACATATTATCAAAAGATGAAAAGAGGGTTTTTTTAGAGTATCTTAAATCAATTAGAATGTCAGATGGTTATGCTTCAAATATTGCTAAACGTGTCACTAGTGATGGCAATATACTTGGAATGAAGACACATGATTATCATGTGTTACTACAATAACTTTTACCTTCTGGTATACTTACATACTTCAATATGGAGATACGAGACACATTATTTGAGCTTTCAACATTCTTTCAGAAAATATGATCAAAGACCTTATATGTTACAGATCTCGAGGATTTGAGAATAGGAATCACTCTTATTTTATGCAAATTAGAAAAGATATTTCCTCATGCCTTCTTCACAATAATAGTACACTTATGTGTGCATTTGGTTGATAAAGTTTTACTAGCTGGACCAGTTCAATTGAGGTGGATGTATCAATTTGAAAGGTGTTTGGGTACATACAAAACATATGTTCGAAACAAGGCACGTCCTGAAGGGTCAATTGTCGGGGCTTATGTTGCAAATGAAGCATTGACATTTTGTTCATTGTACCTCAAAAGAATTGAAACAAAGCTCAATCGGCTTGAACGAAACTATGATGCTAATGTTGATTCAAAAGAACATGATATCAATGTTTTCAAAGAAACAAGTCGATGTTATGGTAGGGAAAAAGAAGAATTATTTACTTTCGAAATGCAAAATCGAGCCAAATGGTACGTAATTAACAACTCGCCAAAGCTTCAACCATATATAAAGTAAGTATTTAGTATACTTTTACAATTAAGAACATGTTTAACAAATACATAAATGAAAATACGTCTAATTATACATTTATGATTACATGCAGTAAACACATGATTATCTTAAGATGAGAGCATTCTCAAAATTTAGAAAAATTGCAAGAGGAAGCGTTTCCACGTTAGTTCAAAGCACGAGTAAGTACATTTAAAGTTATCATTGCTTCTCTAATAATGTTGCAAACAATCATTGTATTCCATTTGTCTTGTCCAATTTAGATGGAAAAGCTACGTTTTGATAAATCTCTGAAAGCTACCGACGACTTGTACTCACTTGCTAAAGGACCTACAAGAAGTTATAATTGTTGGACTGGTTGCATTGTGAATGGTATTCGCTTTCATTACAAGTCGCAAGATGATAAGTTACGGACTCAGAACTATGACGTGTTGGTTCCTAGTAGTCATCAAGAAGAACCAATGGAATTTTGTGGGGTGTTGAAGGAAATAATTGAACTAAGATACTTACATAAACAAAAAGTTATTTTGTTCAATTTTGATTGGTACAACTCCAATAGAAGACAAAAGAAATCAATCACCAAATGTAGCATAATAAGCATTAATGTCAATTCGTATTTGTACAATAATGATCCATTTATTCTTGCAACCCAAACTTAATAGATATACTATATCACTGATTATAAGCATGGATCCAATTGGAGAATTATTCAAAAGGTCAATCATCGACACATATGGGATATCCCACTAATCGATGAAGATGACCAGCAACTGGTTGAAATTGTGTATCAAGAACAAATTTCCTTCGAATTGATTCTCAATCCTGAAGTGCCAAATATAGAAACAGAGAGTTATGCTTCAAATGATGTTGAGCTAACAATAGTTTTGAATGTAAACTTATTGAAAGAAAGTCTGGAAAATGAAGAAGATGATTTTATTTATGAGGATAATGAAGATGTCGATGAGGAAATAAATAGTGAGGAAACATGCAGTGAAAATAACTCTAACAACGATGATGATGATGATGATGATGATGATAGTGATTAATAATCTTGTATGTGTTTTATTTTATTTTTTTGAATTGTTTTGGTTAGTTAATTGTATGCATTTATTGAAAAAAAATACTTGTTAGTGTCCTTTCATATCCTATTTTTGCAATGGTTCACTTTTTTGTGTTAGGTTCATCATGTCAGAGCAAGACATTGTATCGTCACAAACAATACCTTCGGATGTAGCTTCCCCTCCTGTTTTGTATTTATTAACAATATTTTTATGTGTGTATGTGTCTATACATATTTTTCTATTTACAATCTTAATTGTTTTATAAATGGAGTTATAGAAATCATTATTTATATTATCTTAATCATTTCCAATAAGGACTAGTAATATGCTAATGTGATTTACTTTATCTATTTATGTTTTATTTGTAGAAGAAGTCCATGATGCTGCTGAAAAGAATGTCCATGGAGTCACTAGAAATTTAGAGTTGCAAAAGCAATTTGAGGACAATAGGTCGTTACCAATTCAAATCGCTCCTAAACTTAAGCAAGCAACTGAGAAATATGCTTATTGGTTTAATAATCTTTGTGGGACAGTTGTACGTGAGCATGCACCTCTTGATGTTAAGGGTTGGAAAGAAATTCCTCTTGAACAGAAAACGCCTATGTATCAAAGATTAATTGTATATAAATACATAAGACTTTAATATTTTTGTAATTGTAAGTCTATCTTAATTTGCATCAATATCTTGAAGTATTATTTTTCTCACTTTTGTTTTGTATGAAAAGTTTTAAGTCAATCCAAATTCAAGGAACGTTCGCAAAGTAATTAACCACCAAATGGGCAGTTCCTACATAACATGGAGATTTCAATTAAACAAGCACTTTTAAAAGGTTGGAGGTCATAATGATTTGGAAAGAGCTAAATGTAAAAAACATGAGTCAGTTAAATCAGAAGAAGAACGGAAAAAGTTATACGAGTACCTCGCATCTAATGAATTTCATGTAAGTTATTGAAATTTATCATCGTTGAGAACACATCAATTTTTGTTGTAAGTGTTTTTTTTTATTGTTGGGTGTGTTATTTATTACATTATTTTTCCTTAGCTTTTGATTTATTTTACTTACAAGTTTAGATTAAAATCAATTGCTTAATTGAATTTACTGATTGGGTAATGTTAAAAAAAATGAAATATATATAAGGGGGATGTAGTGCATTGAAGATGTTTCACCACTCAATGTCTGCGTGTTTTAGGCACTATATTGCCTTATATAGGCAATAGAGCACAGCTCACTACCTATATTAATTTTTGAAAATTTATATGCACATAATGCTTGAATGGAATATTGGTGAAGCAATTGATATGATAAAATCCTTTTAGTGAACTTTTTTTTTTCGACAAAGACTTTTTAAAAAAATTAAGAATGTGATCATCTTCACAGATTTATGATATGATTTTATTATCTCTATTCTAGACTATGTCAACTGTTAACTCTGAAAACCGTTCAAAAAGAAAATATATGCAAACGAATGGATCAGTTTCAACTCCTAATCATCAATTGTGTTTGCATAATGAGCTTTTTGTGGTGTTGGCCATATAGAAACTTTCAAGAGGAACCACACTACTAAAAAGGGCGAATGGTTGAATGCTAAATGCGAGAAGGCTTATGTGAGTGTTTCAAGCTTATATTTTTAATAATATTTTATTTCTCTTCTAACTTCTACATCCTGATGCTTATTTCTTGTATGGTAGTGGAGATGGTAGAAAAGAGGCTTAACAACATATGGCCTTCTCCTTTAAATCGTGCGGATGAGCCATTTGTCTCGGACTTGGACATACTGAAAGATGTACTTGGCAAAAAATCTTCATATTTGCGTGGATGGGCTAGACTAGCATCTACGCAGAAAACTTCAAATAGAAATAGGGATGAATTCGACGATGAATATGATGAAGAATCTGAAATTGCATTACTGAGGTGTGAATTATAAGGCTATCGCGAGCGGTTTGAGACTATTGATGAGATGAAGTAACAAATTGCTCGTTTGGAAGAGATGGTACGACGATCTTCTCGAGGAGACGGTCCACCCCTGTTGTTGCTTCTTGAGAGACACCTAATTAAATGTTGCATACTACGTACTTTAAGAGTTCATTCTATATGCTTATGCATGTTGCATACTAGTACTAGAAGTAAAAGACTCAGTGCACTTTATTAGTTGTTGTTGCTTTTTTTGGTGACTTAATTATATTTGTTTGTTATTCAAAGTTTGACAGCTACTTTTCTAACTAGTTGGATGCTCTGCCTATATTTGGAGTTTGGCTATGAACCTATGGTAACACTACAAGAACTTAGTTAAAAAAAAAAACTACAAGAGCCTATCCATTTTTCTCATTATGTGCCCATTTGTTTTTTTAAGTTACATATGTGTCCATCTTTTTCTTTCGAGAATGATCACTCTAAAAAAAATATTTTTCGATCTATTACTTGAAAATTCGTATTATTTATACTAGTCAATGGGCACGCGCTATGCGCGTGAGGCGTAAACAATAAATGTACCAAGAAACATTTGTGAAAGTTAATATTAAAATATTGTCTTAATGATTTGTATAATTTATTGAATTTATATTTAGAGAGAAAAATGTGTGTCAAAATTATCTTTCAATAAAAGTGCTCAAAATTTTTAGGTTGGTTTAAACAATTTTTTTTTAGGTAAAATTAGATATTTGCAGTGCTAATGAATTTAGAGTATATGATGACAGATACATACAAATATTTATTGTGATAAAGTATTTAGACAATATTATAAATATCATTTTGATTAATTCAATTTTACGAAATTAGCTATTTCGGCATCTATAATATTTCTATGAAAAACGCGACAAATCAAACGTGTTCCATTACATAAGCCTATTTGTGGATCTAGATTTCTAAGTAAAATTACTGGACATTCTATTTTTAGTATCAATCTATGAGGTGGTAATCCTCCAGGAGATATATAATTTAAATAGTCTTGTTGATAAAGATGTAAGGAATCGTCCTCTACACTATCAAATGAATAATAAATATATGTTTCACTTAAAAATTTCTGGACAACTAAATTATTAATTTGTTCAACTGATTCATTTGTTGGGGTTAGTATAGCCCTATTGATTATGTATTTTTTGTTATTAAAATTTTCGTGTAAACCAAAGACTCCAATAGTTTTCTATTATTAGTTTTCTTTTCAAGGAAAAAGTCTCCAGTTGTTTGAAGTGTATATACAGTGAAACCGTTAGTTAAATTTTGATGTTATGATTTCTTTTTTCGACAAATACCTTACACATTTTTTTTTACTCCAATATGATTCGAACCCAACCTCTCCAAAATTTGCCTTTTAGGAAGTCTTTGCAGTACTTCTTAAGGGTAATCCAACTTCTTGCTATCCTCTAGTCCTACTATTTCTTCATCAAATCAAAGCTTTCCTCCACTGAACCGGCAATGATATTCTCACATAAAACAAAGATAAAATAACAATTGACACTTTCTAAACAAACACAAATCAAATGACTGATCCAAAGTAATACACTAACGGTGAAAATAAAATAATACTAATGAAAGAAAAAGAGGGGCAACACTCGGCGGTGGTCATGGATAACTCTTCATACTGCTCACTCTACCATTGATTTATGATTTAACGCTACACAATCATTTCCAATCTCTCCAGCATTCCCTCTATTTGCACTTTCTCGCATCAATCTTTTTAGCAATCTCTCTATTTGTGTGTTATCGCATAAATCTCTCATCTTGATCTCGTGCGTGTGTTGATCTCTTAATTGTTGATGATAATGAGGCTAAAAAAATAATAGCAACAATATGTCATTTAAATTAGCCTCAACAGGCTTCAAAAAAAAATAGCCTCAATAAAAGATAAGACAAAGAGTTAAATTTTGAGTAAGCGGAAAGAGATGAAATTAAATTAAAGTACCAATGATTTAAGAAAGCACACACAACAAACAATTGATGTGCAATGATGAGTTTCTCGAAGGCCTGGTTCGAGGACACCCATCTTCTTTAAGTTTTTCATATTACTACTCGCTTATTACTATCATCAATTTACTACAAAATCAAATAGTAAAAAAAAAGTTGATCAGAACATAAGGAGTACCAATGGTTCAAGGAGAGAGTAATATAATCGATCCACGACCACATTAAATAGCATGTAAAAAGCAAACATGCAGGCATACATACATATAGAGTAGAACATAAACCACAAATATATCAAATTGCATCTTGAAATCAGGAAAAAAAATCGAATATGAAATTAGACCTATATACAAACCATGAAATTGAACTCAGCGACTCCAGATCTTGTATGCACATGGATCAAATCAGACATCTCTAAATGTTTTGTTTTGTATTAGTTGTGTTGGCTTGAATAACCCCATATTAGCGAAATTGTTGTTTGATGGAATACATTAGACAACCTCCCCATATGCATTGATTTGGTTATTATGGGTGGAATCGGTGAATGAAATCATGGGAGTGCCAAGTGTGCAATCATGGGAAACAAAGAACATGGAGGATGAAATTGTGGGAAACAAAGGTGGTAGTTACCGTAACTATATGTGAGATATTTCAGTTACAATAGATTGCTAAAAGTTAGGAAACTCCCGATTTAAATCGCTTAGTTTTTTTATACTAAAAGTTTTTTGTTTGGGATGAAAAACGATATGGACTTCCTAGAATTTTCTTAACCAATCAAAAAAAAAACTTTTGGGGGCACTTCGGGAAAAGCGATGGCTAAAAATGGTTCGCTGTGAAAAGTTGTTTGAAGTTTTTATTATAGAATATAAAATAAACACATGGAGTAAGAAAACTTGAATAGAGTGGAGAGAGAGAAAAAAAAACAAACGTAGAGGATAGAGAGAAAAAGGAAGAGGTAAAGGAGAGAGAGTAAAAAGGTGGAGGAGAGCGAAAAAAAATCATCCAAATCCCACTTTGTTAGAAACTGACTACTAATTTGAAAATTTTTGAAAACTAATTATATTTTCATCCGCACATCTAAAATCAAAACCGCCTATTAATTTGTAGTTATCAATTAAATTACCACTTTATCCTGAATTTAAATATTTGTATTAAAACATTTAGGGGCATTAATGGGACTTTTAGCCAAAAAGGCTTCACGGTTAACCGTTTTAGGATTGCTATTATAATAGTATAGATTACAAATAAAAGACTTATATATACTTTTTTTGAAAACTTGTATATATTTGTTTTTGAAAAAAGACTTGTATATATTTAATTACTAGTTTTCCATTAAAAAACTCAATTACTACTAATTAATTTCTATTTGAAAACATTTGCTTTTCTCTTATGCTAGAGTTATTTTCTATGTGCCAACTAAATAAGTCTTTCGGCATAAAAAATGTCATAGTTGTAAGATGTTCATAAGAGACCAAGTTCACAACGAAATCTCAACAGATAATTAACTTTTGTTGTCAAAGCATTTCTAGATATAGGGAGGTTATGGGTTCAACTCCCGCCAAAGTCAAAAAAAAATTAAATATACATATATATATATATATATGATTTTTACTTAACTTTGGGGGCAAAAATGAGATAATGTTATTGGGTTGTGGAGAGCAGTGAAGAAAAGTATGAAAAACTAACCTACTTTCTAATCTTACTGCTCAGTAAAGCTTTTGTGTTTTGGAGACAAGGGCTAATCTTCAGATGCTAGGGAGGCGATGATGATTTTTGATGCATAACGAGCGATCCTCAATAGCATGTCCCGTTTCTCCCATGGTGTTGTTCTTCATCCAATTCTTGCTATCATGATGACTAATCAAAAGTTTTATGATGGATCTATCTTCAATGACAACAAGTTCTGGCTTTGGCTTCCATGGCGTTGGGCGATTCTGCCCCCGTTCTCGATTGTCTTCAATTGAAGGAGGCGATAGAGTAACAACTTAGAGGTCTGATCCCAAAAGCCACTTTTGATGGCCATTAAAGGTTAGGTCTACAATGTATCTAGATCTAGGTATCTATCGCCAAAATCTCTAAAAAGGTTAGTTTGTATTTAGTTTTGAATAAGTTAATTACATTTCAATGCTTAAATTTCCATACTTTGTGTGAATCTATCTTCTATTTGTTTCATATTATGTTTGGTTGTGAAGGTGAAATTATCAATAATAATTGTAATTTGTGTGAGTGATTAGGGAAGAAAAAATTGATGAAAGGCGGAAGAGGTAACCAATATATGTGGAGGAAAGCTTGCAAAGGTAAGATTTCAATCTCTGAACAGATCAATCTCTATTTATTTCATTACCATAAATATTTATTTTTCTTTTCTCTACCAAGTTCTCTTTGTTTGTTCTTTCTTTTTCTTCTTTAGTTCTCTTTGTTTGTTCTTTCTTTTTTTGCTTTTCCCTATCTGCTAGCTTTCTTTCACACCTGTTTATGGGTAATGAGTGTTTCAGATATAGAGAGATATTTGAACTTTGAAGCTCTTAAATTAGCACCTTAATATTATTAGGTTCTATGAGGTAATGAAATTCATCTTGTTTCAGTTCATTCTATGATGATTATGGCCTTGAATTATCGACTGGTTAAAATGTTATTTTTTTCTTCTACCTATACATGAGGGTGAAATTTTGTGAGAGTGAGAACAAATATTGATTTTTTGATTCAATGGTGATGATCATGCACTATAAGAGGTCTGGAATTGTATTAGCAGCTCTACTTGCATAGTTCCACTCTTAAACCTGTTTATATTAATTTCCTATATGTTGCTCTTACTAAATGCATAAGTTAGTTCTAAATTAGTTTCAATTATTGCGTGTGGAAAAAAAACTAGATGGTTAAAATGAAGAAAAAACATTGAATTATGGTTTTTTCCACCATGGAAACAACATATTAGGATTCGTATGTGTTCAAGAATGAGTGTTTCGATTTAGTTCAAAGCAAGATATAACTTAAAGTATACTTGCTCTTTGTTAACGCCTGAGGTTATGTGATTAGTGGACGAACTGATTTGATTGAACTTTGTACTTGGTTTTTGTGTTATGTCGATCCAGATTTCTATATTCAAAATCTAAAATGAATTGAATTAAATCGATCACATTCTTGTATTTGAAGAAGTTGCATTAGGCATATGCCTAATATTTTTCTTCTTATGAAATATATCTGATCAGTTACTTACTTTTCATCTCTTCAATTTATTTTATATTGTTTTATTTGTAGTATAGTTAATTCATATATTTGGGTGACAAAGTAGTGTTGCATTTCATTTTGAATTTTTAAGTTCTTGGTATTTTTCTGTTAACTCGAGTGATATCTGAATTATTTTATAAGAGATAGGCCTTCACTTGAAAATTATTTGGAAAATTATGATGTACCTTTTTTGATTTATATGATGTACCTTTTAATTTCTAAAAATTTGTATTGTAGAAAAATACAATAGATCGACGCATCAAGAAATTATGTCAGTAGAAAAGCATGTGGTGTGTGGATGGACAACATTTGCATGCAACAAGTAGAGAAGAAGTATGGTCCATAATTGTTTGATGGATTTAATGGAGTTGGGTTTGCTTGAAAAAGCTACGATCTTCTTTATGTTGTTAAGTGATTATTGTATTGTACTCTAACTTTTCATGAAAAATGATTGTACTCTAATTTTTCATAAAAAACTTCGTTGAATCAACTTTCATACTATTCTTTACTTGTTCAATATTGTCATTGACTTTATTTACGTTTTAAAGTTTTAGTGAACTTTATGATTTCATAAATGTTACATGTTAGCATTTAAATATTAAAATAAATAAAATTTGTCATGTTTTTTATTTACAATTTGAAATTTTTACTTACGATATTATCGTGAGAAAATCTTTCACGAGACTTCTTGAACAACATTTTACTAGAGATAAATTCGTAAGTAAAAATATAACTTTAGTAACAAATTCTTATCTTTAGTTACCACGATATTGGTAAGTAATTATAGCTTTTTTTTACTAACGATGTATTGCATAAGTAAAACTATGTTGCATTACGATGATAATTCTTTTTTACTTATAATATTCTCGTTAATTTTTTTACTTCTTTTATAACAATATAGAAACTTTCAAGTAATGCTAAATAAAGGCTTATGTGAGTGTTTCAAGCTTATATTTTTAATAATATTTTATTTCTTGTAAATTAGAAGTAATTTACTTTACTAACAACAATATATTGTAAGTAGAAGTAATTTACTTTACTTACGACTTTTGTTGTAAGTGTAAGCTTTTAGCGATGAGCCTGTACTCACGATGTCTTTACCAACAACATTTCGTAAGTAAATATTTTTACTTGCAATTTTTACAACTTTTACTAACAATCATGTTTGTAAATAAAAGTCCATTTTTTGTAGTGTGATGATGATGATGATGCCACGCTTAGACCTGGGGAGTTGAGAGTGCTTTTGATACAAATTTTCTTAACATTTGGGATATTTTGTTAACTATTTAGTTATTTCAGTTTTAATTCTATGTTTAGTTTAGTTTATTATATCATTTGTGTTATTATACATGTTTGTGTGTTTTAATGTCTTCATATTTCAGACTTACTTTTAAACCTTGAGGATAAGGTTCGGTTTAAGTTTGGGGGCATCGACACTACACCACACTATGGGAAAGTGGTAAGATCGTTTTAATTTTAATTTGAAGTAGGTAAGGAAGAAAGCATAGTAGTGTATAAATTTTTCATTTTATTTATTATATGAATGATTAAGTAGTATAAATTAGGTTATATATAGTAATATGTAATGAATAAGTAGTTTATTTGTATGTTCATGCCTTTAATTGTGGATGAGTAAATTACAAGTATCTTGTTGATATGAAACTCAAGAGAGTATTTTAAAATTTTGAAGAAAAAGAAACAATGAAATATAGCAAACAATAGTGTGATTTCATTACTAGAAACCTAGAGTTAAGGAAAACCTTGAACTTGAAATAAAAGCAAGAACTTAGAACACTTCTTGTGGAAAAATTTAGATCTCTAAGGATTCTATAATAAGTGTGAATCTTACTTGAAAACGCAAAGCAAATAAAGACTTAGCGCAAAGAGGGGAAGAAATAGAAATTGTATAGTAAAAGTTGGAGTTAACTTACTTGATTTAGTGAAAGTAAGAAGTGCTAACAAGAGTTTTAGAATAAAGAAAAAATGAGATAATCCCATAAATTCTACAGGAAATGGAGCAGAGAATTTGATGGTTGAAAAAAGTAAGGAAGAATAAGTTCGTAGGAGGAGTAGGGACTCTTAAATAAAAAATAAATAGAAGAAGAAAAGAAATGAGAGAAGAAAATTAAAAAGAAAGAATGCGGAAGTAAACTAATACTCTTCAAATAAAAGATTTAGCTCGAGTATGAGTAGCTAATTGAGTCAAGTTTCCATTTCAACTATGTAAAAGTCCTATAGACTCTTGAAGTGCTTAAGTCTACCAAAAATGAGTTTGATCTATGCTTATTTGTGAATTCCTAAGCTTAATGAGAATTCATGAGATTGTATATTGCTACTTGAGTGTTGAAACGAAACGAACTTGTGAGTAGTGATGGTTTTTTGTTAAGATCTACTTTAGTGTTTTGAAAGTTAAGTTATATGAGTTGTTAAAGCTACATGTCTTAAAAATATAAGTTTTTGCAATGAAAAACTCTTGAGTGGATTGTTAACTTGAAACTTAGTGAATTTAAGGATACTCTATGAATAAAGTAAATTGAATGAGAACTAATTATTAGAAGACTTAACAGAATACACATTTGCTCGGGACGCGCAAAACCTTAAGTTTTGGGGTATTTTATAAGTGATTATTTATATGTATATATAGTGTTAGTTTAGTAGTATATTTAGTATAAATATCCTTAAATGAGTGTTAATTCATGGTATTATTGCATTTTCAAGGAATTAAGATTTAATGGAAGGAATCAAGGAAAAATGAGAAGAAACAGAGCGAAAACCCATAAAATCAGAGTTGACACCGTTGGGGTATGAGTTGACATTGTGGGAATACAAGGCACGACGTGGGGATGAAAGGCACGGTGTGGGAGAGAAGAAAAAATAAAGAAAAGCAACTCCGGAGGTCTAACGAAGTGGCGGCGCCATAGCACATAAGGGACAGTCGCGAGACATACAAGGGACGACGCCGAGACTCCAGGAGCATTAAAAACACACCATGAAGCATTGGCACAATCACGGCACCATGGCTTTACACACACGACACCGGGGCAGTAAGCGACGGTGCCAACTTCGCTGGAAATAGAAAATGAAGCTTTAATTCAAGGTAAATTGTAATTTAAGGTTTCTAATTGTTCTGAAGGAGTATAAATAGGTATTAGGAAATGGAAAACTAGGAGGAGACGACCACATAGAAGGGGATTAGCCTCCATTAGAGTAATTTAGCATTGAGTTTTGAGTATTAAGAAGTCTTTATTGGAGAAACATTGAAGACTCCACATTTGCGATCCATATTTGGTTTCATTGATTAATTCAAGGTAATATTTATATTTATCTCTGATTTACAATGGATTCCATATTGAATTGTAATATGTGTGTTTCAATTATGTACGAGTAGTCTATTTATCTTAGAGATCAATAGATCTAATGATATGAATGATATGCTTTGAATAGGAATAACAAGTTATAGTAAAAAGTGCAATGGTTAGAGTTTGTATTGATTTTGAGCATAATGTTTTAGACATCTTGATCACATGTTTAATGAACTTAGGCTTTATGAGTAATCATGGCTATTGAAACTTCTAATCCGAACATGAATAGTACAACCGTAAATTACAAAACATCGATAGATAGTTGTTGATTAGGGTAAACTTAGTTGGTTATGAATCCAATGATTTCATACTTAAAGCAATGTGGAACTTACGTTATTCACACCGATAGGTGGAGTTCTATTTTGCACATTAGAATATTCTCCGTCACTAGAGTGGGTTGAAGTGGATTTGAAGGAAATTTTTCTATTCTAATTAGGCATTGCACAAAACATATTGAAATGTAAAATTAAGTACAAAGCATAGTATTAAATTACCTAAGTGAAGTTTTGAAATAAGATATCCTTAATATAAGAATTCAAGTAAGTTTAAAGTGATTTGCCAGAATAGTATAGAATAGGTATAAAACCAATTAAAAGTGAATCCCTTAGCAATACTTCAAGTTAAGTAGGTAATAGATAACCAGTGCAAAAACATTTCCCTGAGGATGATATCCGTGATCAACATAAGTTGATTGCACTATTACTACAATCTAGCCATTATACTTGCGACACGCACATCACAAAGATGTTATTTTTATTGTTGCTCTTGTAGGTATTCTTGATGAATGAAATCATTATTTGAATTGATTGATCAATGGGGTTTACCTGTTCAATTGATTGAATTTTTTGGTAATTGTTGTATTAGGTTAGAAATTAGAGAGAGCAACAAGGGATGTTAAGGTTTTGTTATTGATTATCGTTGTAGATGTTGTTTTTATTGTTGCTGTTGTTATTGTTGATGTTGGCTCTTTTTGGGAGAAGGTAATGAGGTTGAGAGTGAAGTGGAAGGAATAGGGTTGTTGTAAATGTTATTATTGTTATGGTTTGAGTTGTAGTCGATTTTAATGGTTATTGATTTTTGTTATGGAAGGGGAATGGACTGTGATTTGTTATTGTTGTTGTGATGATTTAAGTGGAGACGGGCTACATTGTTGGGGATGTAATGATAAATGGTCTAATTGGTAATCAAATTGAAATGAGTGGAGACTCATTCAAGGTTTCTAATTGAAATTTGAAATATATAGGTGAGTTATAAGAAATTACGAAGCTAAATAGGTAGTTAAGACCATATTTGGAGTCCAATAAATAGTTTGCAACTCTAATTAGAGTTCAAGAACCATGAAAAAGACTTATAAAAAGGTTTAAGGATCGATTTGACTATAGGAAGTTATTTTTAAATTATTAAATTGAATCAAGACTCTTAAATATGAGCTTTTATCATTTATTAAGACACATGGAAGTACGTGAAAGTTGAGATTCGAATGTGGGGCTTCTTACTAACTTTGAGTAGGTTTGGTTGTAAGTAAACCCTCTAGTGATCTTTACTATTTATGGAATTTATCTTTGTACCTACAATTATGTTTAGTCTGCATTCTATTTCGCATCATTTTGGGTCATCATTCATGTCATTCCGAACGATCGCTTGTTAGTGCTATAGCTTACGAGTGGAACTTAGGGCTAGGTTTTCTGACCAGATAGATTGGAACACGAAAGACCCAAGACACGTAAGTTTTTTGGCGAGCATGCATTGAACTCATAGTATGGTTTTAGGTTCACTTTTTGGGTGTTCAACCTATTAGTGAACTTCGAACTGGAAATGAGGGATTCATGTTCTTATATAAATTTCTTGTTATTTTGAAATGCAATTACATGTCTCCATGTATTCGGACTAACATTAGCAGGTGTACATAGTAGTGTAGGTGTTTACTTGCCTGTCATCTTCGAGTTGTTTTTATTGATGTCAGGTTCTATGTGAAGAAAAGGAAGAACAAATAAAACTCGAAGAACCATGGTGAATGTTTTCAATTTTAAAAGTTTATTCTCGTTGTAATCATGTTATATATTATTGTTTTAGGTTTTGGGGTGAGCGTAGGTCGTTAAATACTCTCAAATAGGTTATGAGAGTCTCTTAAATTAATTTAAAGCAAGTTGAGAAGTTTATATTTCCGTTTTGGTTTAATTTGGAATTGTAAGTTGTAATTAAAGTATTGGAGACTCTAAGTTTGTTTATAAATTTGAATTTGATATTATATTGTGAATTGCGGAGAGTTGTGAGTCATTTTAGGCTTCTCCCCAATTCAGTTGTCTATTAGGTTAAAGCTTTCCGGCATACCACTTTTAGGAAAGGTGTTGCCAAAAGTTTTACAAAATATGGTGAATAATCCGTATGATTTTCTAATTTGCTCCAATTAAACAAATCATGAATTGAGTTTCATTGAGGATACAAATTTAGTTTTAGAGCATTATTAAAGATTGAGATAAAAATTATTTTTTTGAGGTTAAAGTTAATTGAATGGATTAGGTGCCTGATGAGGGGAATTAGGCTAAGTCAGGACTTGGTGAGATGGGCCTTGACATTATCTAGTTTAAAGTAGTTACTAGGATTATTTGAAAGGTCTATTATTGTTTAGATGTCCTAGGTGAATTTGAGATCTAAGTCTAGTATTGAAGTGGCTTTCCAAAGGTATTAGATTTAGTAGTTCGAAGTTTTCACAAAGCGTAATGCAGTTTTATTGCCTAAAGTTAATTTCATTGTGTATTCTAATGGTTAATTCAATAAAATTAGAAAAAGGCTTTTCCACCGGTATAAGGAGAAAAAACGGCTTGATAAGAGATGTTTACTTATTATTAGAGTTTAATGATCTATAATACTTTATGAAGTATTATTATGACTATATGATTTGAGTAACATGTTTGGATCCAAAACAAATTATTGTTTCATTGTTTTGGATGTTTGTTTAGATATTTATTTATTATTGAATTAAATTTATTTGAATATTAGTGAATTTGAATTGTGTTATTTAATTTAATTATTCAAGTAAGTTAATTAAGTTAGTTTATTTAGTTTAGTTAATTATTATAGTTTGAATTAGTGATTTTAATTCTTATTTTAATTAAATTAATGTAAAAAATAAATATAAAAACTATTAGAAGTTTTTTTTCCTAGAGAAGTTTTATAAATCCATGTAGAGACAATCCCACTTATCACTACTACAAAATAATAAGATATACGGGAAACTTATTGTACGAGCTCGACACGTGTAATCTCATTCATGGCCTCTCCCTTAAGGTTCGATCTTCCCTTACCGGCACCTCTCTCGGCATTCCTCTCAAGGCTTCCTCTCGCACTCCTCGTTGGCAACCTACTCATCGCCTACGTAAGTGGATATTGTTGAAGGAAGAAAATTGGGTGTGCCTAATTTATTATGGGTAAGTTTAGTGTGTTTTTGTGTGCCTCTAGATGTGTGTCGTGATGTGATTATGAAATTTGTGTGACTACCTCAAGATTTATGTCGGGTTTGTAATAAAATTATGTTGCCTCGAGTTTTCCGTAAAGGTGTTGGGCATAGATGGATGAATCGGGATGCGCGCTTAAATCGCACGCATCTCCAAACTGCCTTGATATGCGTGATGATTTAAAAAAATAAAAAAAAAAATTATATGTAACGTATATATACACATTTTATATAATATATATATATATACAATGTGATCTTTTGACATATATATAAATATATGTTGGGGCATGTGCCCTAAGTCAATCTACAAACATTGTTTATCTTATAGTTTTAGTTAATAAAATTGAGGTTTTCATTTGTTGTTTTATTATAAGTGATTGCATTTTTACCTTATAATAAGATTCATGTGTATTTGTTAAAATATCTTAAATGTCCTTAGTCGGTCATTATACTGGGAACTATAATGAATTAAGGCTAATGTGAATCTCGAATGATGGTCATGTGATGATCATGCGTATAGAGATACGAATCGAGATCATGAGTACTTGTTAGAGAACAAAGTATTGGACCAACCTGCTATGAGAACACCTTATGGATTAAGTCATAGGTGTTACTCATGATAAGTATATCATTTAGTCATTTGACTTGAGATTACCATAGACTTCAATATTAAGAGCATGGTAATTTGACACAATCAAACGTTGTCTTTAACTGGATAATTATAAAGATTGTGATTGGTTACCAAGTGAATAATATATGAACATGTGTAATCAAGATAGAATTTTTCCCTCTCATATAGAGAGATATATCAGTGGATCCATCAATATGTTAGACTGTTAAATGGTCAAGTCCAAGTGAATTGTTATGATCAATATCACTTTGATTTTTTCAATCTACCTAAAGATCGAGACTAGTATGATTGAACATTAAGGGTGACTTTCCGTGTCTTATGTTTAATCAAAAGATATCGCACGACAAAAGGATATGATATATGTTATTCATTAGGTTGTATCAAATTTGATATTCATTCTACTTAGGTAGTCATAATGCCTTGCTTGAGACCATTTATGATTTATGTACCAAAATTGCTTTAGTTCACTGCCAACGTTGCATGAACCTATTAGGTCACACACAAAGAACGATTTTGGAAAATTTCAATTGGTCTAGAGTAATGGATTTTATAGGATAAAATTTATGACATAAATCCCTTTCAATTTGTTATAAGATAACTCATTAATAGGGGCATATAAGTAATTTGCTTAAACTGCCTAAATACAATAGTTGTATTACGAATAAGTTTTTTTAAGAGAGCTTATCTATACATATAAATAGAGGTTGAAAACCTAAAAACGAATTAATTTTTTATTTTTACAAATTTTGAGTTCTCTAGAATTTAGGAGAGAAAGAAAAATATTTTCTATCTCTCTTGGGGCTAACACTCCAAATTGTGGTCACCGTTTGTGTGTGGATTTTTGATAGAGGACGCGCACTTGAACGTCTTGAGAATCGAACAATCAGAGAAGGAAATCGCGAATTAAGGTATGATTTACTTTTTTAGATATAGTTTAATGAAACCTATTTACGGTCCTATTGGGGTTTTGTCAAAAATTATTTTGAATTTTTCGTTGCGTATGAATCCTAAAACCCAAACGTGGCATCAGAGACATAGGCTCAATTCTATTAAATGTTTGCATGTTTTCTCTGATGTATATATGATATATGTGTGAAAAACATGATTTTGATTAATGTATATATGATGAACATATATGTTATGTGAAAGTTGTTATCAAGTATTGATTTTAAAGCATGTTGTTAATTCATGTATATTGATACATACGCATGATTTGATTCAATGATAAAATTAATGTTTAGAATATTTCAATTAACATATGTTTTAATATTGAACAATGAATTTTGAATTTTTCACCGTATGAAGTTTGCGCTTGTAACACTTTGGTCACTTAACTTTCATTTGTCTCAAATATATCACTCAACTTTACAAAACGTTTCAACAAAGTCACTCCGACCACTCTCCGATCAAAAACCCACCGGCTGGCCGACGTGGCGCCACGTGGGATTTCATGGGAGGTCACTTAACTTGTTAAGTGATGACATGGCATGCCACATACACACCCACCCACCCACCCCACCCCACCCTTAGTTCACCCCACCACCATTAAACCAATTTCTATTCTTCCTCTCCAACCCCTATTTTTTTTCCCCTTTGAAACGGCTTGGTCTCTCTCTCTCTCGCGATTCTTCTCGCGCTCGTGCTCTCCACCCCCCCTGGATCGTCTTCGCGCTCTCACTCTCGCGGTTCCTCTCTCGCGGTCGCGTTCGTGCTCTCCCTCCCCCCCCAACTGGTTCATCTTCTTCGTCGTCCTCTCTCGCTGTCGTGCGGTCGTGCTCTCCCCTCCCCCCACAGTTCATCTTCTTCGCCGTGCTCTCTCTCTCTCTTGCGTGTACATCTCTGACTCTGTCTCGCGCGTGGTCCAGCTGTTGACAATGTTCGAATCTTGGTGTAGGGCCAATTTCCAAACACGCCCTAAGTGTGATATGTTGCTTAATAATTTGTGTGAGTGCTTCAATCGATACATTTTAGATGTCAGGGACAGAGGAATCATTGACATGCTAGAGATGATAAAGGTCAAGTTAATGCGGAGGCTCAGTGCAAAAAGAGGATATGCAGAGAATCATTGCTAAGGGGAGAGAGCGAATATGTCCTAAGATTCTAAAAAGCTTGAGAAACTTAAAGATGAGTCCATTTTCTATGTTGTTGAATACTCGGGTGGCCCTTCTGTGTCATGTCATGGACACGGTAAGACATATGTGGTAAACATGATGGACTTGTGTTGTGATTGTGGGAAATGGCAGCTTACGGGCATCCCATGCGAGCATGCGGTGGCAGCTATTATGGGAAATGATGGGGACCCAGTGGATTACATCAATGAGTGTTACTATATAAGCACTTACATGAATGTGTATTCACACTACATCAACCCAACATAACGTGAGGAACTATGGCCTAAACCAACGGAAGATGTCCAACCACCAAACCACCAAAGACAAGTCCAAAAAATGAGAGGAAGAAAAGTAACAAAGAAGGAGAAAGGAGCCTGAGGAAATCGCGATTGCGGCAAGCAAAAAAAAGATGTCTAAGAAGGTCACAGTACGTATGACTTGTCAAATTTGCCATGTTGAAGGTCATAATAAACGCCGTCATACTCAGGGTCAAAACAAGGTATATCTTGTTTTACTTATAAAAGTTTATATGTTATTAAAACACTTGTTATATTTAGAGAAAGAAAGGGCCAAGTGAAGGAGTTCAAGTGGATGAGAATTCTACATGTGGCGAGACACCTCTTGAGCAGGTATGTATGTTACATTGTTGGAGGGATTAGAATGGTTTGGAATTGAATTCCATAATGTATTAATAATGTATTTTAAATCTTGACAGCATAACCTTTTTACAACTAATGATACAATTGCGAGTGCTTCCCAACCCCTTCCTACAATGCCAAGTATGATGGATTGTTCACAACCTATTCCAAGGATTTCTCCAAAGTCAAGAGCGAAGATTCCAGTTGTTCGACGTCGTGGCGGTGGAAGAGGTGGAGTAATTGAAAGAGGTGGATGATGTGCAAAGGATGCGATTGTTTTCCGGATATATGGGTGAAACTTCCATGTTGGATGATGTACAAAGTATGGGACTATTTTTTTTTTGTGCATGTGTAATGGCAACCCATTTTTTGTAATGACAATCTATTTTAGAATCTATGGAAACCGATGTGGAGTCGTGTTCTGACTTGCATCTCTTCTTTGAACTCTTTAATGTATCCAAATGCTTAATTAAGAGTCAAATATCCAAATTCATGGGCATCAAGCAAATTGAATGCGCTCGGCTTTGAACAAACTGGGAAAAAAAATCTTGAATTCATCTTCTCTTTTTTTTTTAGATTGACCATAAACCTTATTAATGAAGCTATAAATCATGAAAAAAATAGCAAAGAAAAAAAAAAGATTTCAAACAAAGAAAGAAAAAAATCTTGAATTCATCTTCTCTTGTTTTTGAGCACGATTATGCATGCGGGGTATTCAATTTGTGAATTAAAATAGATTCCTACAAGCGTAGAAGAGCCAAATTATAGAAACGAGAATATTCAATTTGTAAATCTAAATTAATTTGCACTCTAAACTTTTGAATTCAACACATAGTTTAATTTTTCATTCATAAGCTACAAAACCACAATACATGGTTTGGCATAAGTTCTACACAAAATGACACTACAACTTTTCCCTTCGATTCCAACCGAAGATGACTACTTCGTTTCCCCTCCAACCATTGTGTTTACTTGTATACAATGAAACCAAACAACAATACAATGACAACCAAGCATAACCAACATGCAACTGCACAACCGTTGAGTTTCCTACGCCCATTAAACTCGTCTTGCAACCTCTTCTCGCTTTCCATTCGGTCTAACTTCCTCAACAACCCATTTATAACAATCGTTGCCGTCAGTCATTTCAGGGATCAAGCCAGTAAAAATATTCGCAACCGCATCTATGCTGCAGAACAACAAAGATTTTCATTTAATTTCCTTCATATGAATAACATTTAACAATTTCATAGAATATACACATTTCCGTACAAACCGTGTATTTCCTGCATCTATAAAATCGTCGTCCTGGATTTGTAGCCGTCCACGAGGTGAACACCACTGCTGGCACGCCGCAATAACAATACTCGTGTCCTTTGACGAACTCCATGATTTTTGGCCAAGCTACAAATACAACAATGTAGCTACAAACAACCAAACTCTTGTCAAAAAAAACTTCCATCATGATATCAAGAAAAATAACAAACAAAAGTTCCTAAAATATCAAAGAAAGACAAGCATGCCACTCTAATTGAAATTTGAACTAAGGTTGTGGCCCTTGAATGAGTGCTATGGATAAAGCAGGTTCATGTAGTTGATCCATATAATTGGGAAAAAGGCTTATGCAGACAAGAGTTAATGTAGTCAGATGCACTTCATATCATGCGCCTTTACTTGATTCGAGGTGTGTCGACAACCGCGATTAACGTCTCTATTCATGTCATCATAATAAACCTCTTTTGCAAAACAAAGAACTTTATGTGAAAGAGTACTATGAAAGTGGCTACATAAAGGATGTACAAAAACAAATTATAGGGTTTTCCATAATTGAAGAATTCATCAAAGAAAGTCACAAATGCACTAAATTAACCAAAGATTTTTTGTGCAAAGTTAAAAAAGAAGGAAAAAAAGTAATACACATCAAGATCCATGATTCTTTTAGATCTTGTGGCCTTGTCTAGTAGGGAATCTAAGAAAGAATTACTTAAAAACCGCAAATCCTTACAACTAAGTTCCAAATTAGGCGCTCTGCGGACCACTCATATAATTGATTGAAACTAGTAAATCAAGGGAACTCCCCTCATATGAGATTTTCATCGATACGAGTTCAAACAGAGCATCCGCTATTGGTTATATTGGTTACACAATAAGAAACTCTTAATTTACTCTACATGTTTTATATCTTAATATCTATTTCTCGCTTTAAGGACAACCTCTATTTGTAATTGAAGAAAGAGAAGGTCCACATACTATCTCAAAAATGAAAATTTTAACTACCGAGACTCTTTCTTGGTGTGCATCAATGTAAAATTGACATGCAAAAAGAACTAATACATCGAGACACAAAAATATAACAATGTAGCTACAAACAACCAAACTCTTGTCAAAAAAACTTCCTTCATGATATCAAGAAAATAACAAAAACAAAACTTCCTAAAATATCAAAGAAAGACAAGCATGCCACTATAATTGAAATTTGAACTAAGGTTGTGGCCCTTGAATGAGTGCTATGGATAAAGCGAGTTCATGTAGTTGATCCATATAATTGGGAAAAAGGCTTATGCAGACAAGAGTTAATGTAGTTCTTCAAAACATTTCATGTGAGATGGACGAGACATCATTTGCTGCAAAGTTGTTGGTTCATGCCTTCATCGAGAAAATAATTAAGCATTCATATGTGCTACTTTCAAGGTATGCATCAAAAGTTCATTCAAGCATATCTACTCACTTTCACATACGTGGAGGGACAACATAATACCATAAAACAAATTCTAATCAAATAGATGAGAATACCATAAAACCTTCTCCAATGCACAATGTGGATTGCAAAAGTGAAGATCATTGAATTTTGTAAATCATGTTACTGCTAATTTATACATCGGTGTTAATTAAAGGTCCAAACAAGCATCAAAGAACAATTTTTTTTTCTCAATTGCCTTCATATTTTTTTCACTATATGGTATAATTGCGAGAATATATATACGAGACCCTTCCGGTAATCACTTTGCAACATTGTGGTCTAATTGCGAAAAATCAATCTAATTGCGAGAAAAAAATTTGAAGTAGAGGACGAACCGAGAAAAGGGGTGGAGTCTTGTCGAGGTCAGGCTGGACCATGAGACAGAGTCGAGAGATGTACGCGAGAGAGAGAGAGAGCACGGCGAAGAAGACGAACCATGGGGGGAGGGGAGAGCACGACCGCACGACCGCGAGAGAGACGGCGAAGAAGAAGACGAACCGATTGGGGGTGGAGGGAAGAGCACGACCGCGACCGCGAGAGAGGCCGCGAGAGTGAGAGCACGGCGAAGAAGACGATCCAGGGGGTGGAGAGCACGAGCGCGAGAAGAATCGCGAGAGAGAGAGAGAGAGAGTGACCAAGCCGTTTCAAAGGGGAAAAAAAAAAGGGGGTTGGAGAGGTTGAGTGACCATCGGTGAAATTAACCCGAATTTTGTATGTTCACATGGTAGAAGTCATATTTAAGTTAATGTGATTCTGGTGTTGGTACATAGTTCATTTTGTTTAATAATTATATATGTTTCCATGATAGAAACCATGATTTGATTAATATAATTAATTTAATAAGATTCTGGTGCTGAATGCATGGTTAATATTTCATTTCTTGATTCAATTGTTCATTTTGTATGGATCAAAATTGGTTTTTAATCATATATCTCATTGTGCTTATCTGTTAGTATATTCCTATTAGAAATGAGATAAACTTGTAATCGGATAAGAATTACAAATCCTATAAGATAGATGAGATATATAACAGATTCGTATTGGATAAAGATTTAAAGTATCTTAAATTCTAATTAGATTAAGATAAGATATTAAGTTAGAGGTAGGCCCAAGTTAATTAAAAAACATTTTAATTAATATTTTTTAGAATTAAAATAAGAGGCAGTTTTGGTTGATTGGGTTGGCTAAATTAATGAGAAATTTTATGCTATTTTTAATTTTCGGAACTGGAATTTGTTGTCTAAAAAATGGGGCGCTGACTGGTCAGCCGAACCACCGCCCACTAACCGGCCAGCGAAACCGTTGCAGAGTGTATTATGTTATCTTTGTGAGGCAAGTTGAGTAATGGTTACTCTATTGTTTGAAATGGTTATAATTGATAAAGCTCTAAAAACGATTTTTGCTTTAGGCACTATATGAGATAAAACAAGTTAAGAAATAATTTGTCATAATCTCATAAAAACAACTAAAATTTACATATGCTATAATTGGCAATTGGTACCTACCTATATAACTTAATTCAAAGTGTCATGCCTTAGCTGTCTTGGAATTAGGTGAAAAATAAATTTTAGTCCCTCAAATTAATATAGCATTTTTAAGAGGATTGTTAATTTAGTGGAAATCTATTCCTCTATACTAAAATGAACTTTTGCATAATCTTTGTTGTAGATCTATGGCCTCTTCAAATCACAGTAATCCCTTTCCACTGCGATCCATCTTTGAGAAGGATAAGTTGTCTGGGACAAATTTTCTTGACTAGTTCAGAAACTTGAAATGGGTTCTTAAGCATGAACGCAAGTTTTATATCCTGGATTATCCTATTTCTGAGGAACGACTAGCAAACGCTTTAAGAGTCATGAAAGATACACATACTAAGCATGTCAACGACTCAACTGATGTTGCATGCATTATGTTGGCAATCATGGTTCCTAAACTTCAGAAGGACATGGAACACATGTAAGCTTACGACATGGCTACGATGCTGAAGGAAATGTTTCAACAATAGGCTAGATAAGAAAGGTTTGGGACAGTCTAGATCTTTCATTCTTGCAAAATGGTCGAGGGTGCGTCACTTAGTCCTCATGTTCTGAAAGTGAAAGGTTATATTGATCATCTTGATAGACTTGGATTTCTCTTAAGCCAAGAGTTGGCTACGGATTTGATCCTGAATTCATTGTCTGATAGTTATTCACAATCCGTGATGAGTTTTAACATGAATAACATGGAAAATTCTATCTCAGACTTGCATTTAATGCTTAAAACTGCTGAGCAGAATGTCAAGAAACCCATTGCTAATGTGTTGATGGTTCAGAAAGGAAATGCTCTGAAGAAAAATGACAAAAGCAAAGCTAAAGTTGTCATGGCTGTTGTGGCTGTCACAAAGCCTGTGGAACAAGTCAAGCCTAAGGCTGCTTCTACTTCACAGTCTCATAAGGAAAAAGAAGAAGAAAGAAATTGTCATTTCTGTCGGGCACTTGGGCATTGGTTCAGAAATTGCAATCTCTATCTTGAAGATCTAAAGAAAAATAAGAGTAGTGCGACTACTGCTTCAGGTATTTACATTATTGAAGTTAACTTATCTACTAGTGATTCCTATATAATGGATACTAGATATGGGTTAGCTAAAGAAATGAGAAGTCATCCTATGAGTCAGAAATGGAGCAAAGGCTGATGTGTTAGCTGTAGGAAGTTATGAGTTAATTTTACTTAGTGGACTTGTTTTAGTTTCAAATAATTGTTATTATGTTTTAGCCTTGAGCAGAAACATCATTTCAGTTTCATGTTTGGATTTGGATGGTTTTAATTTCATTATTGCAAATAATAAATGCTTCATTTCTCTTAAAGACGTTTTCTATGCGAATGCATATTTGTGTGATGGTCTTTATATTCAAAACATGAAAAGGTCCACAGATACTCCTATTCTTAATGTAAATACAAAGAAATTCAAGTCAAATGATTTGAATCAAACCTACCTTTAGCATTATCGACTTGGTCACATGAATGAGAAACGCATTTCTAAACTCTATAAAGATAGACTTTTAGATTTATTTGATTTTGAATCATATGAAAGATGTGTATCTTATTTACTAGGCAAGATGACAAAGAGTCCATTTTAGATACAATGATAGGACATGTGATTTATTGGGTCTAATACATACTGATGTATTTGGTCCTATAAACATAATGGCAAGATGTGGTTATGAGTACTTCATTACTTTCATTGATGATTTCAGTAGATATGGTTACGTGTATCTCATGAAACATAAAGGTGAATCTTTTGAGCTATTTTGAACATTTCGAAATGAAGTGCAAAATCAACTTGGTAAGACTACTAAAGCACTTCGATCAGATCGAGGTGGTGAATATTTGAGCCAAAAGTTTGATGATCATCTTGAAAATTGTGGGATTGTCTCACAGTTAACTCCTCCAGCAACTCCATAATGGAATGGTGTTTCTATGAGAAGAAATCCGACTTTATTGGATATGGTTCAATCCATGATGAGTCACACAGATCTTCCTATTTCCTTTTGGGGTTATGCCTTAGAAATTGTTGCGTTTACACTGAATCATGTTCCTTCTAAAGCGGTTGATAAAACACCATATGAAATGTAGTTTGGGAAAAGACCAAGTTTGTCTTTCCTTAAGATTTGAGGCTGTGAAGTTTTTCGTATGACGACAAATCTCAAAAAAAAATTATAAGCCAAATCTTTGTTGGTCATCCTAAAAAAACTAGATTATACTACTTTTATAATCCCACTAAGAACAAAGTGTTCATTACTCAGAATGGTGTCTTTATGGAAAAAATGTTTATTTCAAAAGACGACAATGGGAATAAAGTAAGTCTTGAAAAAATTTAAAAACTACAAATAAACACTCAACCGCCAGTGGGAGATCAACAAAGTCTTGAACTAGTTGATCCTCCACAGGTATCACAAGGCCCGCGTAGGTCTGATAGGATAAGACATCAGCCTTAGAGATTTGGATTTCTTATTACCGATAATAGTAAGGTGTTGCTTATGGATCAAAATGAGCCTACTACTTATCAGGCAGCTTTGTCTATCCCTGAGGCAGATAAATTGCTTAGTGTCATTAATTCTGAGATGCAATCCATGTATGATAACCAAGTTTGGAACCTGGTTGATTTACCTGAAGGTGGTAAGACCATTGGATGTAAATGGATTTTCAAGAAGAAAACTGACATGGATGGAAATGTGCATACTTATAAAGCATGCCTAATAGCAAAAGGTTTCAGATAAACTCAAAGTGTTGATTATAATGAGAATTTTTCTCCTGTAGCCATGCTTAAATCCATTCTAATTGCTACAGCCGTATATTATGACTATGAGATATGGAAAATATATGTCAAAACAGTTTTTCTAAATGGAAAGTTACTTGCAGACGTATATATGATACAACCTGAAGGACCTGCTCATCCTGAGAATTCTAGGAAGGTATGCGAGCTTCAAATATCTATTTAAGGATTAAAGCAAGCTTCTTAGAGTTGGAATCTTCATTTTGATAAAGCAATTAATGAATTTGGTTTCATTAAAAACGAAGATGAGCCTTGTGTATACAAGAAGGTCAGTGGGAGCGTGGTTGTTTTCCTGGTATTGTATGTTGATGATATATTACTCATTGAAATGGCATCCCAGCCTTGCAGAGTGTCAAGTCTTGGTTAGGGAAGTGTTTCTTAATTAAGGACTTAGGAGATGCAGCCTACATCCTTGGGATTAAGATCTATAGGGATAGGTCTAAAAGGTTGATGGGTCTAAGTCAGAGTGCTTATATAGACAAGTTACTGAATAGGTTCAGTATGTAAGATTCTAAAAGAGGGTCGTTGCCAATGTCTCATGGTATAAGTCTTAGCAAGACTCAATGTCCTAAGACTAATGAAGAGCGAGAACGCATGAATACGATTCCATATGCATCAGCTATTGGATCTATCATATATGTCATGTTATACACCCGACCTGATGTATCTTATGCTTTGAGTGCAACAAGCAGATATCAGTATGATCCCGGTGAGAGTCACTGGATAGCAGTAAAGAACATTTTTAAGTGCTTGAGAAGGACTAATTCTTGGTTTATGGAAGTTTGGAAGATGAGCTTATTGTAAATGGTTACACAAATGCAAGCTTTCAAACTGATATAGATGACTTCATATCGCAGTCTAGATATGTGTTTACTTTGAATGGAGGCGCAGTGAGCTGGAAAAGTTTGAAGCAAGAAACTATAGGAGATTCTACAATAGAAGCTAAGTATATTGCAGCGTCTAATGCAGCTAAAGAGGCAGTTTGGGTCAAAAAGTTCATCTCTGAACTTGGTGTAGTTGCGAGTATAGTTAACCATGTTTGCTTGTATTGTGACAATAACGGGGCGATAGCACAGGCTAAGGAACGATGATCACACCACCGATCCAAACATATACTTAGAAGTTTCCATCTAATTCAAAAAATCATTGAGTGGGGAGACGTGAAGATTTGCAGAGTTCCTACAAAAGACAATGTTGCAGATCATTTGACGAAGGCTCTTCCACAAGTGAAACATGATGGTCATGTTAGGTCATTAGGTATTAGATACATGAATGATTAGTCCTAGTGCAAGTAGGAGATGTAGGGGCATGTGCCTAGGTCAATATACAAACATTTTTTATCATATAATTTTAGTTAATAAAATTGAAGTTTTCATTTGTTGTTTTATTATAAGTGATTGCATGTTTATATGATAACTTATTAATAGGGGTGTGTGTGTAATTTGATTAAACTACCTAAATACAATAGTTGTATTACGAATTGATATTTTTAGGTGAGCTTATTTACACATAAAAATATAGGTTGAAACTCTAAAAACAAATTAGATTTTTGTTTTTACAAATTTCGAGTTCTCTAGATTTTGTGAGAGAAAGAAAAACTTTTTCTACCTTTCTTAGGGCTAGCATTCTAAATTGTTGTCATCATTCGTGTGTGGATTTCTAATAGAGGACGCGCGCTTGAACGTCTTGAAAATCGAACAATCAGATAAGGAAATCACGGATTAAGGTATGGTTTACTTTTGTATATCTAGTTTAATGAAACTTATTTACGGTCCTGTTATGGGTTTTGTCAAAAAAAAATTTGAGTTTTTCGCTGCATATGAACCTTAAAACCCAACATATATATATATTAATGATAATAATAATAATAATAATTATTATTATTATAAATAAAATAAAATAATAATCAATTGGTTACGAAGAATAAATGCCAAATTCAAGAAAATTGGTCGAGCCGAGATTTAACGAATGTGGTGCAACCCAAGTCGCGGGGAATGTGGTCATATTTTTAGAAACTGAGGTAAATGGGGAGAAAATATAACCCAAAAAATAATTATTATCTAAATTAGGATTCGCCTCAATAAATATGCAATTACCTAAAAATGTTTTTAAAGCGACTCACATCAAGGTGGACCTCGTAATGCATACCTGACTTGAAAAAAACATGAAAAAATCTTAAAAATGATAACATTTAGGGACAATTGAATGATTTATGGAGTTTGGATGCGTCGGACATGGAACGATAGTGAGGATCGATATTCGGGTGAGGTATTGATGTGATTTTAGGTAAGTAAGTCAGTAGGAGAGTCAACATGATTTATCATCCATTTTATTATTCTAAATTCATTGAAATGATGTTGTACTTGATTCTACTTCCTTACCGAGTGAACTAAGGTCTAAGTGGTTCGAGTGTCATTGTCTACTCACAGGGTAAGCAATCGAATAGCTCTCGTGGCTTCCCGTTGAATTGTAAATCCCTTGAGTTAAGCATCCAATATTGTCATGATTTCTTTTAGGATTTAGTTCCATCGCGGCAGAGCATCCAATATTGACTGTGGCACCTTTTAGAATTTACTCGGGTTATAGCTCAAATGAGTGTGCAGTAACCGAGTCGTTGGTGGTACTGTCGAAGTAGCCTAAGGCCTACCGTAATAGCTGGTGCTGAGATCACTTAGTCACCTATCCTCTGTTAATAGTCACTTGTCTTTATCGCTGTTCATTATTAATTTGTATATCATGCATTTTACTATCTTATTTTCATTTCATTTCATTTTTCGCATGATTTAGAGACTATTATTTATTGATTATCTGAAATACTGTTGATTCTCTTCTGGATTTACTCACTCGAATTGTCTCCATTTTTAGGACAATTGTAGAACCCAAGAGAAGTAAGAGAAAGGAACCTGTGATCGATGAATTCCTCTGAGCTTCCCTCAGAGCCGGCTTCCCTCTCTTACTCGTTATAGGTCATTTTTGATGTTTTGGTTGTATTTACTATATATACTAGTGTTTTGAAAATTTTTGGTTATTTCGAGTTGTGTGACGCACTTGATACATGCATATGGTATTTCCCACACTTGTCATCAGTTATATACATGAGATCTACTTTGTAGAGTTCCACATATAAGGTTTTCCCAACGTCGTGATATTTCTAATTTATTGCTGCTTTTATTATTTATTTTCATTGCGTAATTTATTAAAACTTGCAAAACCTAATAACAACTTATAATCGACCAAATGATATTAACATGAATGAGAAGCTGACTAAGCATGCATTGACTCTACGGGTTAGACTCGAGGTCCACATAGATCTAGTGTCGTGCGGGGCCCAATTCGTAGGGACTCGAGCTATCACACAGTCCTCTAGAAACTTCTATACTAACATAGGCAAAGGATTTTGTTGATTAAGTAAAAAAAATGCAAATAGATGAAGGCTTTTTTGTAAGAGGAAGTCAATATTACATGTATTTTATGTGAGGGCTTTAGTTGTGCCCCTAGATGAAATTCAGATACCTGCCCAAAACGTATCATGACCATATACGGGCGGTTTTGCTAAAGTTCTTGGGCCTTTTTACTTGATTAATACGTTTGGGAGGAATCAATCCAACACACCCACCAAACTATTTCCCAATCTAACACACCTTTTGCCACGTAAGCGCCAAATCACCACCACGTAAAAAAATTTTTTGGGCACCTTGAAAACGTGACTCTAAGTCACGTTTTCCATGCCATGGATGTCGTGAGTTGCGCCACGACTTCCATGCAATGGAAGTCGTGACCGCAACTCACGTCTTACTTTTGCACTTGGTTTTTTTTCCTGCATTTTTTATAAATGACATATTGTATGGCATTTTTGATTCTCAAGCACAAATGTTGGCTTAAACTTATAAATGTGTGGTTAAAAGCATGAGTAATGGACAGATTGTTTGGTTACAACCAATGTAAAAGCATCTCATATGCTTTTTATATATGTTATGGTCCATTAAGAATGAAAAAAAAAGGTGAAATTGTGATCAATTATTCTCCACTATTTGTTTCAACTCTAAAGATGAAAATTGTGGATTGGAAAGAAGTATTCTTCAATGCAATGGAAGTCAAGAGTAATTCCACTCAAATAAATTTTTTTTTGCTAGGCTTGTTTGATCACTTCATGCAAATTGATGCTATATGTAGTATCCTTGCACCCCATTTCTCAAGGAGCAAGGCCACATGAATCATGTCCACAAGCATGCATTTTCCCAACCAATTTGCTCTTGTGCTCCCACGCTACTAATTCATGAAAAATGATGACAAAGCTATTTATGAATCATGAGAGGAGACCATTGAGAAACCAAATACTTTAGTACCTTTTTCATACACATGATAGCATACACAACTTTTCAATACAAGAGGTTCAACACATCAAGAAAAACGTAGTTAAAACTCATAAAAAATAATGAACTTGAAAGTTGAATTGATATAAATGATGAAATTGGTTGGTGATCAACTACAAGGCAAAAATGAATAAGGAGGAAATGACTTATAACAAGATAGAAAAAGTCATAGTCGACCCCAAATAATGACTTCCAGTCCACACCGTGTTCTCGACGACTTGGACATTACGATTTCGTGCAAGTGGAATATCCGAATGACCCACATCAGCCGGATTTTGAGCATCTTCTGGTTGAATATCATCGTTGTCCCGCATTCCGCCATCCTGAGTACTTGTACTCCCGAGAAATTCATCATTATTGGACTTGCATGAAAATGGCGCGAAGATGTAGGAGCCCTGTCAAATGGAAAGGCTTCCATAGCCTCGAATGTCATGTTGGGAGGAACTGATGGAGTATGTGGAGTCCCAAACTCGTTGAGAGGCACTGATGGAGTATACACTGGAGTGTCATGCCTCGAAGGTGTATCAGCATGGGAAGAATGATGAGAAGCTTGAAATGAACTGGGCATATTATGCATCCGATAATGCTGCGTATCTAGCCAAAGTCGATGCGGCTACATCTCTAATACGGCAATAGATACATCATCACCCAAAGTGTCAACGATGAATTGAAGTAATGCCATGTGCCTACATATTGAAAAAAAAAAAAAAAAAAGTCGAATGTGAGACAAAAAAATAACAAAAAATTTAACATACAACATGACATGAACCACATGAAGCATTAACATACAAAATCTCCAAAAAAACGACCCAATTTAAATCGGATAAAAAAAATCAGCCTTTAAAAAAATTAAAAAAAAAAAGCAAATTAATGTGAGACATAAAAATAAAAAAAAATTTAACATACAACATGACATGAACCACATGAATCATTAACATATAAAATCTCCAAAAAAAAACACCCCAATTTAAATCGGATAAATAATGAACCACATTAAGCATAAACACACAAATTCTCCAAAGAAATAGATCTTACAAAGTTGCCCAATCTCGAAGTTGACGATGGAGATAAGATATGCACCTGAGCCAATCTATGGAGCGGGCGGGATTGGGAGGGAAGGGATTGCAATGAAAGAGAGACAAGAAACCAGATCTGTCTTGTCCGTGCGGTTGTTAATTTTGGCAACATGGCCTTATAGAATTTCATCCCAAAAATCTGCGCTTGCAAGGGTGTTAGATGAGGAAATAGTTTGGTGGGTGTGTTGGGTTGAAATAAGTGCCAAACTCAATATTTCATCCACGTGCGCTTGCAAGGGAGGAAAAATAAGTGCCATCAATATTTTTCATATTCTCAGTTTTACCCCTTTTAGTCTCATCTCTCCTGTTCTTTCAACCATGGAAATAAAAATCAAAAGATGCACAATCAAAACACAAAAACAATGAATCTACAAATTATTTTGATATTTGAATTAACTTTTCCATATTTTTTGTTTGAGACTATGATGAATCATATGTTGTTTTGTTATGGCGATGGTTTTGAATTTTGGTGCTAGGGATTTTCATCAACACAAGCTTACATCATGACAATCAGGAGGATCTGACCATTTACGCCATGGCCGCTGTTGCGCTGAATAGAAGATAAGAAATTCACAAAATACACTCTCAATACATATCATAATATGGGTCTATTAGGGTTATTACTTGAGAAGTCACAATACAATAGCAAGTAGATGAATCCTCAATAATAAATGGGTTGATAGGCCAATCAACGGAACAAAAAAGAACTCTGAATTAAAGAAAGCTATGGCCGCACTTCCAATTCAGGGGGAGAGGGGTTCGAATGAGGGAAGAGGCAAAATTGAGAATATTAAAAATATAGTTGTTCACCTGGACATAAAAATAAAACCACATGTATCATGGTACATAAGATAACTTTATTGGTAGGCATTACCAGCATTACACCTCCTAAAATTAGCAATTCCACTCTTTTTTCTCCCTCAAAAGCCACAAGCTGAGGAATTCTATAAGGCCATGTTGCCAACATTAATTTTGCCTTCCAACAGAATACAAAGTTATGCATGGAATCAAAAGAATACAAAATTGAGAACTTCAGCAGAACCTCTCCCGAGAAATAAAGTTTCCAGAGACGTTGAAAACTTCTGGATTGTGAATGGAATCAAAAGAAGACGAAGTTATGAATCATTGTTCATTGTTTGTATAAAAAGGACGTCGGTCACATTCCAAAATCTTATATTTCAACCAAAAGATGACTTTTCCAACCACTACAAGTCCATTGACAAAGATAGAGATTACATGCAGCACACGTCTGGATGCATCAGTCTCTAATGTAGCGGTTAGAAAATCTATACCTAGTGGTACCCAAAATACTATTTGCCTTTCAGTACTCCAACTCACCATCCGAGTTCCAACACAAACAACCATATAATTTAACTATCATTAAAAAAAAGTACTATATAATTTAACAAGAACGTTCAAACTCTTACGTATGCAAAATGTAGAATACAATATGAATGGAAAAATGAAATTCTGAATTGCATACTTCTTATAATAAGCAGCCAAAACTTGAGATTGATTACCGCCTCTCTGCAATCTGACATGGTAAAATATTTACTCACATTAAGAGGCAAGATTTCATGTGAGAATATATTAATATAATCTCGAGCTCTAAAACCTTACTAGCACAGAGAGGGGCTCATAAACACACCTTTAATATGCTGCTCGCTCTTCCACCATTATTTTAGAAGAAAATGGTCAATAAATCAGGCGGACCACATCCAATCTCAAAAATGCAACAGTACCAAAGCAAAGTCAGAGGCATTGCCAGTCATCATCCTTGATAAACTTTCTCATTTTTCCTTCTATTCTCAAAACGAAGAAACAGGTAGAGAGTGAACTACTACAAGAAAGTGGACTCTCCATAATATAATCGTTGCAACACTTGTAGTTCAGTGGCAGTATAGCTTGACTACAGAATCGGAACCAGCAGTAAATAACCAAGGTTGCCTGGGATGAAAGGTACAGTCCAGTACTCCTGAAACAAAGAAGATGAGAAAGATACAAACGGTAAACAAATTACAGATAAAATATCTTTTTTTAAATATACATAACCATCAGAAAAAAGCACAATGGCAGAAGTCCAAAAGTTTGAATGTATTTAAATTTCAAAAAAGAAAAAAACAGTTTTAGTTCATGATCCACACAGACAATGACAACAATTATTTGGCCCAAGTTCAACACACTCATAGAAAGAATTCCAAAAATTGCAGTCTCTAGAAAGTTCTTTCTAGTGAGTTTCATCTACGAAAAGAAAAAGAACCGCGAAAATAACCAAACAATTAAATTGAATTATTGTTAGCACGTTGCGTGGCTAAGGGATGCGCCTCATCCAATTCCAAGGCAATTTGCAACAGAAAGAAATAGCCAAAGAGTAAGGCAAGGTGTGGAGTTCTTTGAAAACTTCGAAGAAAATTAAGGTGGTGAAGTTTGATAATTTTCTTTTAAAACTAGAGTTGATAAAGATTGGATATTTAAAGTTCCTTCTAGAGTGTACTTCAAAAAGAAAATATATTTTTTTTGGTAGTAAAGAAAATATGTTTTACTCTCGACTATTGAGTAGCTTGAAATGAAGAATAAGATAGGGTTACATACTTTCGCCGCATAAAGTTGCTACACAGTTGTTTGTCTACTTAGAACAGAAATAGAGATGAGTGCAAACACCAAGGAACAACTGTGTACTAATATATATGCAGCAGAAGTACGTATACTATCAATTGCCTAACTTTAATACTTTCTTTGCATCCAAAACATGCACGAGATAGATTCCCTTTTTGCTAAACATTCCCATCCTTTTTGCTAAACATCTCTATCCCTTAAAAAGCCGACTTCCCCTAACCCCTCTTTAGATTTCGTCGTCGTTTTCACGTGCTTATCGCACGTGCTTCGAAATGTGATAAACATGCTGCCCTTCTTGTTGTCCTAGTCTCCCAGATATGCCCAAATTTGCACGACCTTTTTCTCGTCGTCCAAGTACCCCAGATATGCCTCGATTTGCACGACCTTTTCCTCTGTCTATTGATGTGTAGGACTTCCCAAACGCCTTTGGTTTCCTGGTCACGACTTCTACTCGCATTCGGTGCTCTCCGCTTTCTCTAATTTTGAATTCTTGCTTCTCTGATTGTAGGGATTGTAAGTGAGAGGGTTTTCTTTTCTTGCTTGATTGTTGTTTTTGCCATGTAGAGTTATCAGTGCTTTAATTCTAGGGATAGACTGGTTTGATTCTTCACATAATATTGGATTGATGTTGTTTGATTGATGGGTAGATATAATGATGTCGCTGGACAAGAATTTTGCTGTCGCCAAGCTTTGGGAGATAAATGGACTTCAAGCTCTATGCAATCAAGTTCATTGAGAGAAGGCACAAGGTTTTGTTCTCTTATCACTAATTTCATTTTCTAGGTAGTGGTTGAATTGCTTCATTGTTTGTTAATTTGATTGTTTCTGATTTTTGGCTTGAAGTGGGTGAGAATGTTGGGTGCTCTGTGTTTCCCAGATTGATGAGCATGTGGAGAGAAAGAGATAAAGAATCACAGGCCTTGAAGCACCTCGACATAATCAGATTCAAAAGGGTGGCTGTGGTCTGTCTTTATGAGAATCACACTGATCAGCATTTAGCTTAGTTATTGTTTTTTTTTTTTTTTTTTTTCATTTTTTTGGTCTCCAATTAGATTTTTGGTGTTTTTGATCTGTAGGAAAAGTGGGTGTTTGTTTGATTTCACTTCAGTTTTCAAACCGAAATTGTTAATCTTAAAGAAAATAAAGTAGGTATATTAACACTTCCCACTAACATACATAAGATAATTCAGTTCTACTTTGTAGGTGTGTGTTGTCTTCAATTAGAACCCAGCCGCTACGACTAGAAATTTTTTAATAGAGTATCAAATAAAACAATCATCATAGGGCGATTAGTTATATTTTTTTTTACCAGAGAGAGTAAGTGGTTTTCAGATTTCTAGATAACTTTTGTACCTCTTTACCCATTTAGCCCTAAACATTTAATTATAATTACACATTTGTTCCTTTTTATTAACTCCACCTATGTTGAACGCTATGTACGCTAAATAGCCAGTCCCAAGTCCGAAGAAAGGAGGACTCTAACGCCCATTTTTCATACCAAAAAATGGATAAAGGAGGTCCCAAACCCATTTTTTCATACCTGAAAAGTAGAGGAGGGAAGCCCCAAGCCCATTTTCCATTCTTGGAAAATGGAGGAGGGTTGCGATAGGCTGACAGCCAGTGTAAAACTTTTGTCACTCTTTATGAAATGGATCAAACACATATAAACGTAGGGACGTTCCCACCTAGCGACGCGATGCATAGGAGCCCCGGTGTAGTGAGAAATGAGCAAGGGTGTCTGGAAAGCAAACCATCAATTGCACTTAATTAAGCACAATAGAAAAGTTTGATCCATGTAGCCGACCCCAATTAATTTGGGACTTGGGCTATGTTGTTGTTGTTTGTTGTTCTCTTTTTATTAGATAAGGTAGAGCATTGGTGTAGTTAATCACATAACAGAAGCGCGGGTAAGAATGTAATTTGAACACATAATCAATGCTTTCTTTGATATGTGTGTTTTGGGTACAATGACTTACATTATTGACTAGAGGTAATATAAAACTAATCGAACTTATGGCCACTACAATAAATGAGCCAAATGACTATACTTCACATCCTCACCTTGACAACACTACTTAGTTTTAGGGAGCACTTCTTGAACCAAAAAAGATGAGCTTAATATTCAATACATGTGTGTGTCAGTAGGTGGTGCACAAGAGCAAGGATCAATACTTGAACTTCACTTATAATTTCACTCACTTAAAATTTGAAATTAATTTGGGAAAGTGCAATTCGATGTAAGATAAAACTTTTACATTGTATAGAACTAATAATAATTACATCTAAGTGCTAGAGAACATAAATGTTTCGTCAAGGGTCATTGAAAATAAGGTTTCTATAATATTTCATATATTTTCTCTTTTTATACTTTATCTTAAGTTTTTAAAAAGTTAACTTTGATGAGATGGATCACTTTGAATATCATTTTTTCTTCATTAAGCAATTATTAGAATCAAATTCAAATAAGTGAGATTGAGTTATCGTCATGTTTCTTCTAACATATTATTCTTTTTTTTATTAGGTGGGGAGGGGCAAAAACCCTCTATTACATAACACAAATGCGAGGCAAGGACACTCCTACAATGTCGTCACGAAGAAAACGACTAAGCCCACCGGACATTTGTTGAAGAACATGCAACCCCATGGCATGTCGATAGGCATTCTCGGCCAACCAGTCAGCGGCTCGCTTGCCTTCACAAAAGGTGTGTTGAACTTTCACAACCCAATCGTTATCAATTTGATGTAGGAATAAGGTCGTGAGATGTTTGTTTATTAAGCAACACCTTCCGAGACATAAGACAGTTTGCTCGCTTTATTGTCTACTTCTACTATCACCTTCTGAAAGCTGAAGTTCCATACAAGTTGCAGACTCAAGAGTGCACCCCAAAGCTCAACATCAAAGATATCATTGTGGCCTAAATTGGCCATAAAACCTCCCAACCAGCTGCCCGAGGAATCCTTGATTAGGCCGTCGGTTGCCTTGTTATCTTCTTTATTAACTTTGACCCACTCCAATGGTGATGACAATCACCCAATCAAATATTCCTTCCGATGTCGGCCTTGTAACTGTTTTTTCTCCAGTGAGGCATGAATCTCAAAGAAGTTCTTTGCCTTGGCTATTACTGAACTAACCAGGACATTATCAATGCATAACTTCCCACCAATTACTTCACGATTTTGACTATTCCGTACCATCCAACATGTCGTCGCAAAGAGGATTGACCATTTGCATCCCTTAATTGTAGAGGAACATATGAGATTCTGTGAGAACTAGTTTCAAAGAATATGCCTGCCCAATTAGCCACCTGAACTAGACCCATAAGCTTCACCATAATGTGCGAGTCATGTAACAGTCTTTAAGGACATGCCCCAATAATTGAATTCCTTGATTGCATTTGTCGCATGTCGAATATGCAATCATATGCCTCCTAGCTCATTCCTCGTGAGTAATGCTCTATGTAGTACTAGCCAGATGAATGTTTTGATTCTCTTTTGGCCTGGCCACTTCCAAGCAAGGTCCCAGTGAGAATATGCTTAAGAAACCGTGAAGCTTCCAGATGGAGATGTGTCACGGGGCTATTAAGTGAGGGGTTTACCCTAAAAAAAAAATTCTTGCTTAACCCAACCCGTGGTGCCTAAGGGCCACCTTAGTTCAGCACTACCAATACTCAAAGTAAATGAACAACAAACAATGGCACCAAGGAAACGTTTTACTAAGCTCTCCCTGGCATGACCAAGGCACGTCCGAGAATGTCCGAACACATGGAGCATGTGGTAATTGACCAAGCAGTTGTGGCGGTTGTGGAACCAGGTGGCAACAAAGGAACAAGGCAGTTGGGTAACTGCCTTGACCACAAGGAGTGCGGTTTTACAAGTCTACGAATCAATGTAATCAGGACATGTGTCATTGACGGTTATGTAGTACTTGTTGGCTTATCTACAAAGCTAAGGGCTCTAGGCTTGGGGAAGCATAGAGTGCCAGTGTTGTATTCCCATTGAGAGCTTAGTAAAACGTTTCCTTGGTGTCATTGTTTGTTGTTCATTTACTTTGAGTATTGGTAATGCTGAACTAAGGTGGCCCTTAGGCACCATGGGTTGGGTTAAGCGAGAAAAATTTTCTTAAGGTAAACCCCTCACTTAATAGCCCCGTGACAGATTGCATCAATTCACTTAAAAACACTCTGCAAAAAGTGATGAAATTTGCTCAACATCCATTGACCGTCCGATTCAACATATTGATTAAGTTTCTCATTCAGCAGTTCAGAAGGTATTGAGCTTATAGAAACTTCTGCAAGAGACCCTTGGATATCCAACCACTGATCTCACCAAAAGGCGATAGAATTACCATCTCCAATGGATCACCTGATTCCTTGTAATATTTGAGTCCAAACTCCCCCAATTCTCTTCCAAAGTGGAGAACCCTTAGAAGTGTTAACGAGTAAGGGCAGTGTTTCAACATCAATTCTGTATTTAGCCTCAAGGACTTTGGCCCATAATGCATCAGTTTTCTTCAGGAGCCCCCATCCCAATTTCATAAAAAAATGCTAGATTCATACTATGCATAGAGCATATGCACAAACCACCTTATGCTGAGGTTGTCACGGAGCTATTAAGTGAGGGGTTTACCCTAAAGAAATTTTTCTCGCTTAACCCAACCCGTGGTGCCTAAGGACCGCCTTGGTTCAGCACACCAACGAAAACGTGATTGAACAGCAACAATGGCACAAAGGAAGTTTATTACTTAGTTCAATGAGATTACAACTCTAGCATCCCATGCATGCTCTCCCAAGCTTACATGCCTTGGCTTTATAGCAAAACAACCAAGTTAGTTACATAACTACCGAGGACACATGTCCTATGTACATTACACGAGACTAAGTAAACCACCACACCAATGTAGTGCTCAAAGCAACCACCTAATTGCTTCCTTCCTTTGCTGCCACCTGGTTCCATAACCGTTTTGACCCCCTGGTCAATAGGCACATGCTCAAAGTGCCTGGAAGTTGCTGGGACGTGCCTTGGTCATGTTGGGAGCCATGACCAAGGTAGTTACATAACCGCCTGTAACTGCACTTGACTTGGTCCTTCCAAGCCTATAGTTCGCCTTGCTCGAGGGACAGGGTCTGATTGGTGGTGCCTAGCTGCGCTCCTAGGCACCTTTGGGTGCTAGCCGGGGCTCAGTCCGATCCGAGTCCCACCGGCTCGGGGTGGCCGGAACCATGGTCCGTCCATGGGTCTTGCCTTGGCATGCCTGCCCAAGGCATGCTCTAAGGTCTTCCTTGCTCCCTTGCCCATGCGACCCCTAGGAGAGTCACCCCTCCTTATAGTAGATGTTAAGTTGTTCCCTGAACTCCAATAGGAAACATCAAGAAATGGGACCAATCGTACTTTGACTTGGTCAACGCCCAAGTCAAGCTTTGTCAACCATTGCCAAGGTATGTCTTGTCCATGCCAAGGCGCGACCTTACTCGTGCCAAGGTGCGGCCTTGCTCGTGCCAAGGCGCGACCTTACTCGTGCCAGAGGAATCTGCCAAGGCATTGCCTTGCTCGTGCCAAAGGAACCTGCCAAGGTGCGACATGCTCACTGCCAAGGTCCGCAACCGTGCTCGTGCCAAGGCCCGTGCCAAAGCGTCACTGTGCTCCCGCCAAGGAATGCACTAAGGAACGTGCCGAGGCCCAACCATGCTCATGTCAAGGCCTGTGCCAAGGCGTCACTGTGCTCCCGCCAAGGAATGCGCAAAGGAACGTGCCAAGGCCCAACCGTGCTCGTGCCAAGGCGCCACTATGCTCCGCCAAGGAATGCGCCAAGGAACGTGCCAAGGCCCAACCGTGCTCGTGCCAAGGCGTCACTGTGCTCCTGCCAAGGAATGCGCCAAGGAACGTGTCAAGGCCCAACCATGCTCGTGCCAAGGCCGTGCGAAGGCGCCACTTTGTCCACGCCCATACACGCCGCCTCGTTCATGCCGCATACGATTTACCCATGCGCATGCTCGAGCCTCCGCACGCTATACTGCAAACCATCCGTGTTGCATTATCCAGCAACTAACTTCCATGAAACCTTCCGAGTCCACCAAAACCCGGATATTGCTAGGTTTTCCCGCTGCCTAGTCAGCTTACTCGAGTCACGCTATTGAGGGGCTAACACTTTGGCTGACATAGATTGTCCCACACTACAAGACTTTGGGCGACGAGAGCCCTGCTTCGATCCCCAACAAATCCTCTACATGCCTTATCCATCTCATCACAAACTCCTTTAGGAAGTTTGAATGTTTGCATTGTATAGTAGGGGAATGTCGCAAGTGCTTGCTTTACAGAGTATATCTTCCAGCTAGAGAGATTTTGTGGCTCTTCCATTTACTAGTTCTACCTTTCACTTAGGGGTGGCAAAATTAAAGGGTCCGGACAGGTACGGGCACGACACCTCCCCTTAATAACGACTAAAATTAGTGTACATACTCGTACCCATTTTTGAAACGGACACTTTTTTTTTGTCCCGACACGTATGTCTTCAAAACATACAAGATCCGTTTTTTGTCTGGACCCGTTTTTTAATATAATAAAATAAATTATTTACCTAATTATTAACAAAAATGCATGATTTTTATGGCATCATGCATTCCATCATTACAAAAAAGACATTTCATATATTCAAACATCATGAAAGTTTCAAAATACCCCTATAAATAAATAAATATTATTTAAATAAATCGCTAAACAGGTACCCTTTTTTAAAACGGACAAAAAAACACGTCTGAACCCGCATTTATTTTGAAAAAATTATGTCCGTTAAAGCAGTTCCGAACAAATGCAGGCAAACGAGTCTTAACACTTTTTGCCACCCCTACTTTCACTTTCTGCAGTAAGCCGGAAGGGCTAGACGATAAGCAACAGGGCCGATGTGCTCCAAAACAGTATATGGCCCGAAAAATCGAGGGCTTAACTTCATATTGGTCTGACGTGCTACGGACTGCTGCCAATAAGGACGAAGCTTCAGATAAGCGATATCCCCGAATTCAAATGACAGCTCGTGGCGATGTTAATCAGCTTGTCGTTTCATCCGATTCGGGGCAATCAATAGCTGATCCTGTAGTTCGGCCAGTGCCAAGTCATGGGAACTGAGGAAAGAGTCCACATCGAGGACAGAGAGGGTGGCGAGGTGCCATAGCGAACCACGAGAGGAGGGTCCCTCTCATAAACAACTCGAAACAGAGAGCATTGAATCGAGGAGTGGAATGAAGTATTATACCAAAACTCGGCTCAGTGTAACTATCGCGACCATTCTTTGGGACTCTAATGAATAAAGAAACGAATGTACGATTCCACACAACGATTCACCGCTTCCATCTGACCATCACTTTGAGGGCGATAGGCCGAGCTAAACGCAACTGAGTGTGTTGTAAGCGAAACAACTCGCACCAAAAATGGTTGAGGAATACCTTATCACGATCCAACACGATGCTATTGGGAAACCCATGAAGGCGAACATCTTTAATGAAGATATCAGCAAGTGATCTAGTAGAGAAAGGGTGGCGCAGCGGTAAAAAATGTGCATATTTGCTCAATCGATCAACGACGACTAAGATTGAGTCCACGCCATCAGACAAGGGAAGACCTTCGACGAAATCCATCGACACATCTTCCCACGCCTTAGTTGGAATCGGCATTATTGCGTTGACACACATCACAAGAGGCTACGAAATTTTTGATATACAATTTCACATCGCGCCAATAAAATTCAGCAACCAAGCGTTTATATGACTTAAGACAACCTATGTGCCCACCAACAGGAGAAGAATGAAACTCAGCTAATAGCTTGCTCTTCAAGGATGAGGAAGTAGTAAGCAACATACACCCTTTATATAAGAGTTGTCCCCCCCTTAGTAACCAACTCGCTAGGCCTAAAATTGGATGAGCAGCAGCCTCGCCGATCAAAACATCGACGTCAACAACAGAAAAGACCACAAGTGAAGACAGCTCCGACTCGAAAAGGAAGCGAGATAGTGCATCGGCCGTCTGATTAGACACCCCTGGTTTGTAATGTATTTCGAACTGAAAACCAAGTAACTTCACGAGCCAGCATTGATATTCCGGAGCCACTACGCGCTGTTCAAGGAGAAACTTCAAACTTCTTCGGTCAGTGCGCACAAGGAACTTGCGGCCTAACAAATAATGGCGCCACTTCTGGACAGCCAACACAATAGCCATGAGTTCGCGCGCATAAGCCATTAGCTCGAGCTCGCAGAGATAAGGCCTGACTAAAGAAGGCAATGGGCCTATCAAACTGGGAGAGAACTGCCCCAACCCCCCCACCCGAAGCATCACTTTCGATGACAAATAGAGCTTCAAAATCCGGTAAGGACAGAGTGGGCACCTCCTTAACCGCGTGTTTCAACTACTGGATAGCAAACGGCATCATCAAACCACAAGGAGTCCTTCCGCAACAACTGTGTCAAGGGTGTCGCTATCTTGCCTTAATCCTTCACGAATATCCTATAATAGCCACTAAGGCCCAAGAAACCCCGCAGCTCCTTCGGAGAAGTAGGCATCAGCCAGCGCTCCATTGCTTGCACCTTCTCGGGATCAGCTCGCACCCCATCTTCTACTATGATATGGCCCGAATAATTCAAGTTAGAACGACCAAAACGACATTTCTTTAAATTGACAAAACGAGAATGAAGATGCAAGATAGTAAGGACATGACGGAGGTGATCACAATGATCTGCCATGGAGGAGCTGTAAACTAAAATATCATCAAAAAACACAAGAACACAGAGACGAATCAAACCCTTGAAGATGGAATTCATGAGGGACTGAAAAGTGGCTAGAGCATTAGACAAACCGAATGGCATAACTAGGAACTCGAAGTGGCCGTCATGAGAGCGAAAAGCGGTCTTTGGAACATCCGAAGCCTTTACCCAAATCTGATGGTAACCCGACCGTAAGTCCGACTTTTAAAAAATTGAAGCTCCATGTAGCTCATCTAACAATTCATCAATGTTAGGAATCGGGAACCTATCCGGGATAGTGGCCTTATTTAAGGCTCGGTAATCTACGCAAAATCGTCAACTCCCATCTTTTTTCTTCACTGACAGTACGGAGCTGGAAAATGGGCTATTTCTCGGTTGGATTATCCCCGTAGACAACATCTCAGCCACTAACATCTCGATCTTCGTCTTTTGGATCTGAGGATAACGGTACGGCCATACTTGAATCGGTTATGTGCCCTCCTTCAACACTATCGCATGATCACAATCTCGAGAAGGGGGTAAGCCAGAGGGTAATTGAAACAAAGAACTGAAATCGAACAACACTTGCTATATACAGGACTCGACATCCCCTGGTAACACCACCGGTTCCAAAATAGCCAGAGTATACATTTCAACCAAAAATCCTTCAACAACCGAATCCAACGAGCGTTGGATGGACTTACAAGAGACCACCGCACAATGCAATGTAGGATCACCTTGAATGACGACGTGCTTCCCCTCAAACGAGAATGATAAGGTAAGCTGCTGCCAATCAATGATTGTTACTCCAAAATGAGAATGTGGTTGCGCATACAGATCGGATGAAAATCAACCACTACCCGCAATCCTTCGAAAGAAACCCTGACGCCTTTATAAACCCTGGATCCAATAAGGCAAGCGCCACCTCCAACATACACACTATAATCAGCCGTTGGGGATACCGGTATGTGCAACACATTAACCAACTTCGGGGAAATAAAATTGTGGGAGGCCCCTCCATCAATTAGGATCACCACCTCCTTGTTCTAGATGGTGCCCCGCACTTTAATTGTGTGATGGTCGAAGCCACCATCGAGTGCATGGGCCGAGAGCTCCATCATAGTCAACTCCAATTGGTCGTCAGACACATCGGAAGGCAGATCGGCTGAACCTTCCCCCTGATCATCGTCCACCAGTAGGATGTTTAGAACCTTCTTCGCACAACAATGCCCTACAAACCATTTATCATCACATCTATAACATAAACCTTGCTTCCGGCGTGCTTGAGCCTCTGAATTGGTCAAGCATTTATGCTTAGGTGGTGACACATTGGGGGTAACCGAGTTGGAAGATGCGGGGCTCGTAGAAGACGATGAAGCAGAGGATGGACTGGATTTAAGGTGTTAGGCCGTGGGAGTTGGAGACTTGGGCTGGGAATCCCGAGTGGGGCTTGTGATGGTATGGCTTACCCAATTAGGGCCTTTGCGCTCCCCTTTAGTTGTGGGCCCAGAAGAAGATGAGGCGTAGGCCTTGACCCCTGTGAGCCCAAAAGACAAGCTCTCTCCGAGTTCCTTCTCGAACTTCCCAGCTCACACCACCACCACCTTGTAAGTCGCCGATGGATCCACCATCATCTCCACACGCAGGTGCTTCTGTAACTCCGTCAGCCTAATCTAGTGGAGCAACAACTCGAATCGCTCACGATACTCACTCATAGTGGACTCATGTTTTATTGAGAAAAATTGTTGGCACAAACTTAGAGGGTCGACTTCGGTGAAACAAAGCACTAGCTACGTCTTGAGTTCCGTCCAACTCTCGAAAGGGCGAACCATCGCTTCCATTTGCAACCAGATCTAAGCAGGGCCAATTGAGCAAATTCGGGCGGCCCGGAGCTTGGAAACTTCCGACAACTCGTGCAAGGCAAAGTACTGTTTTGCTTGATGCAACCACACCAATAGATCTCCACCATCACAAGTCGGCATTTGGATCTTGCGCACCTCTGGCCCGGATCTGTACAACGAGAACCCCCAATCCGAGCTCTCCAACGTTAGATCTATCGCTCCTGGTCGTAGATCTATCGCGCTCATCCGTGGATCTGGTGGATCTGGAGTCATGACACCACTGGACGTTCCGTTCTGAGGAGACTTCCCTGGATATGGTAGGGGAATCGTCAACTCTTACATCCGACTCGCCAACGCCTGGATCTGCACTTAGATCTGGGACCGAACTTGGATCTAAGGACTGGAACTCCGATCTCAAGCCATGGATCGAACCTTCTAGCTCCTTAACTCTACTCAGCTCCGCTTCAACCGCCTCAAGACGAGGACCCATCGTTGGCCCCATGAAATTTTGCTCTGATACCACTGATAAAGTTCCAACTCTATCGATGAAAGAGAGGGAAACTCGAGCACCTTTTATTGAAGAATCAAAGAGAGAAAAGGGTTACAGCACTGAGAGAAGGACACTAGACCCAAAGAAAGAGACAATCCTCTTCTCGCCAAGAAAAAGTCTACTGACTACAAAATGACCGAATGAACCAAGAGGCTATATAGTGCCTTAATTAATACTCCCTAACCCCACCTAGCCTTCTCTCATGCACACTTGACTCATACAACTCACACACTAACTCAAGTAAGCCCAGATGACGTGGTCCCTGCAGTAGACCCATTGTGAACTGCACCTTTGGTCCCCACACCCCTACGTTGGTACACTTTGTGGATAGTAAGCCTATCAGCATTCTACTTGATATTCCTTGCCTCGGCAAAAAAAAAATTAAATCATCCGCAAAGAAGACATGGGAGATGGGCACTAAATTCACTACAAACATCGGTGCCACCCAATCACCTCTTTAGGCCGCTTTTGCAATCATCTGTGATAATTTTTCCATACAAAAAATAATTGGTGAGACTGGATCTCCTTGTCTGACTCCTCTTGTGGGGGAGAATCGGTCCAAGATCGCACCATTCCACAATATTTGAAAGGAGCTAGTAGCAAAACCACCCATAATGGTTTGAGTGAGTAAGTCAGGAATTTGAGCATCTTTTAGCATGTCTTTAATGAAGTTCCAGCTTATAGACGATCATAGGCCTTTTCTAAATCAAGCTTGAGAGTCATCCATCCTTGACGCCCTTTTAACGACCTCATAGAGTGAGTAAGCTCTTGGGCCACAATAATATTATATGTAATGTGTCTTCCAGCAACAAAACTAGTTTGTTCTTGTCTCACTAGTGATGGCATAACCTCTTTCAATCTATTGGCAACAATCTTCATAATAATTTTGTAAATCACAGAGCACAAGCTGATTGGCGGAGGTGGCCAAAGGATTTTGGATTATCCACTTTTAGGATCAGATTGACTAGTGAACTATTAATGGTCGGATCCACCACCTCAATAGCAAAAGTATTCCTCGCCATTTTACAAATAGAACTCCCAACCACCGACCAATGGTTCTGATAAAATTGGGAGGTGGTTCCGTCGAGACCGAGTACTTTTAAGGGGCCATGGAGAATAGGGCAACCCGGACTTCATCGTCAGATACATCTCTACGCAGGCTATTATGTTGCGCAGGGGATAATATAGGAAATGAGTCTATGAGAGGAAATTGGAGGCCATTTGAGTCATCACCAGTATAGATGTGTTTGAAGAATTTCGCAACTTCAAATACAAGAGTAGAGTGGTCAGAACACCATACTCCATTCGAGAGCCAAATTCTACTGATCTGTCGACCCTTCCTTCTTGCGTTAACACGAGCATGAAAGAATGATGTATTACGATTGCTCAAGGTATTCCACTCAAGGTTGGCTCGTTGTTGCCGTAACATCTCTAGAGTACGAACACGTTCTAGCTCCTCTCTAAGGGATCTTTGAAGGTTCAGCAGGCCCTTCGAGAATTTCGTATCGAGAGATTTTCGGATTCCATCGAGCCTTGCCATCAGTCTTCTCTTATTATGAAATATGTTGCCAAAGACCTCATTGTTCCATCTATCTGTCATAGATGTAAATTTGGTAACATTGTACTGAATTGGGTTCCATCTAACATATTATTCTTTAAAGTATCTTCTAACTAAAATGGACAACAATATTAAAGTAATAAAACTTGGAAGTGTTATTATTTTTCCCTAGCTTCGATGGAAGTTTTATAAAATTTTATTTGCATCTTATTCTCAATGAAGTGCTTGAAAAAATCTAATTAATTTGGAAAAGTTCGAAGAACTTCGGAGAATTTCCAAACGATGAGGGCAATTTCGTCACAATTGGTGCATGTAGAGTAAAATGAGGTTTGACCAGGGTGATTTTTTTTAAGTGGTGTGCATATGTTCCACGAAAAAAAGAAAAGAAAAAAAGCATGTGCATGTACGGAGGAGGTGGCAGACCCCTTAATTATTTATACATCTACAGCATTTAGTACCTATTTCAATCATGCTTCCATTCAGTTTCAAAGTTGTATTCTCTTAAAATACAAAGTCTTATTCTCATAAGTTATGGGCTTACAACCACATTTCATTAAAAAATAGTACACTCTCAGAGTAAGTTATGGGCTTACAGCCACATTTCATTAAAAAATAGTACACTCTCAGAGTTTCATTCTTTGTTGTTAAGGTTGGTTAGTCTAAACTTCAACTCGTTTTCATAATGTTAAAGCCAATTCAAACTATGACACGAGAGAACATAAAAATAAATAAAATAAAATAAAATAAAAAACTGACATGAGACATGCATGGCACAGAACAATGCATGTCACAATAAGAGAATGCCTGCCAGACAAAATACTTAACAAAACTGACCTCTTCCATTTGTGGCTGCATGGCCTCTAAGAATTTGTAGTGGGACAATGAGAGGATTCTGATTAAGATCAGAATAAACCATGCCATGGAATACATATGAGGTAGAGTCCTCGGAGCATGATGCAAATAGAGGATATGACCGATGGAAGGCCACGTTTGTAATGTCCTTGGGGTGACACCTGGGTACATCAAATATCAGATAAAGCCACAAATACCACAAACCAAAACCGAACAGTGCCATTAACAGCCATTAATATTTGTATACATGCAAAAAAAAAAAAACTGTATCACATTATGAAGTCCATTTCATGATGTAATGCCAGTAACTTCACCTAAAATACTTTTGCTACCTAGTGCATGATTCAAGGAACACATTTCCCATACTAATTGCCAGTAACTTACTCCAATTTTCGGTAAGGTTGAGATGAAAGGTCCATGTCAAACCAACATAGCTTTCCTTCCCGACTCCCTACAATCACATGATCACCTGCAAAAAAAGCACAAGTATTTCTTATTAAGAATTAAACTAAATACATACATATAACTACAGCATCTCCAACCTCCAAATGAACAATTTTTTTAAATCAACTGAGTATACATGTAGAAGCTGAGCAACTGAACCGGACCTGAGGGATGAACAGCAATTGAAGAAACCTCACGAACACTAGGCTCCAGTTTCCTGATTAACTTTTGCTTCAGTAGATCATAAACACGAACTGCTTTATTTGTTGCAATGAAGACGTAGGAACGTGACGGATGGAACTTTGTTGCAACTGGAATCCCATGTTGTTTAAATGAAAATTTTTGTGTAAGCTTCTTTGAAAGTAGGTGAATTAATATTCCTCTCGAGTCACGTAGATAAACCAGTCAAGGAATGAAAATAGAGAACTGGGTATCCAACATATATCTACATTCAACGTATGTGTGTATGCATGCCTAAATGGAATAGATCAAAAGCTAAAACATAGATGCCCATGCTGCAATATAAAGCCCTGTATGCCATGCATATGGTTCTATCAAGTGTAAGAAATTCTAAAGAATATAAAAAGAATATTGCGAGCACAGCACAAAAGACAATGCAAATTAACACTTTAACAGTATTATTGCTCTTCTTAAATTACTTTTGACTACTACTCAAAGATAGCACAAAGCATTCATATTTTGTCAAAAAACTTGAGCATATCCAATTTTATAACATAATATAAAACTAGTGTCCATCAATTTTAGGCTCTTTTCATAAGAAGACACACTCCATGCAACCTTTTTCTCCCCCTATCAAATACCCTCTCTCTTTAGACTTGTAATATTTAAAGCAGTCTACAAGTTTTAAACTCAAAATATTATCATAACAACGGTCTACTATGCGCTTTTCATTAAGTTTTACTACATAAAAGTTCATTTTTTCTAAACCTTTTGAATCCATAACCCAAAAAGGCACTTTGAATTAAGAAGAAAATGAAGTCCTCAACCTATTTGTGTTGGTAAGTAAACTTATTAAGTATTGGAAAAACCAATTATATTTTCCAAATTGTTGCATATTGATATAACTAAAATATGTATTAAGATTTAAAACCAAAAGATTTTTCACTGCGTTTACAAATTCAGAAAATGCTTAATACATACATCATTCTTTAAAGGCTAAAAGTCCTTTGCAAATTCAAAAGGCTACATATTACTTAATAAAAGAGAAACAGTTCAAGTTATGAAAAAGAAATATTAAGAATGAATAATAAATTTGAAAGTACAGATAGTAGGAACTTTGCAAGAGCTTATGATATGATTTTTTTTAATTGACAATTTACTTTAACCTCGAGAATGGGAAGAATTTCGAAAATCATTACAATAACAGATTTTCTAGATCCGGAGGTAAGCGTCCCGCGCAGCCTCCTGATCAAATACTCACTAAATATTTCAAGGATATAAATCATTTAAAGACAGACAAAATATAATCACTGTATTCAGAATTGAAAAAATAGGCCAACTTCAAGGATATCACCCGGCATTACGGTGCTAAAGTAGTCTCCTTTGCGATGCCATTCAACTGATGTTATTGTCTGCGAGAGGAGAAAAAAAGTAAATACATTATAATTCATAAGTTTTTTTAAGCGTCTTCAATGAATAACAATCTCAAACTCACTTTGATTATAGTCACAAGCGTATAAATTGTGTAAGAGGTGCAGTAACGTACCTTACGAAATCTCATTCGTATACCCTTGTACTTGTCATGTTGAAGCCAGTCAACTAAAGATCCATTATGATCTGTGCAGATGGATGTAGTAAGTAATTTTATTTTAAACAAAAAATCAATTAAAGTATGATTTTATACCAACCAGAATCATTTGCCACTGTGGTTGCCTCGACATGTAGGAGTTTTTTGATCTTATATTGCTCTTCATCGTCTCCAAGTCCAGTGTCAAGAAGAAGTACATCTAGACCCCTGTACATGGGTAATATCTAGAAATTGAATAATACAGTAATTCATACAAATTACACGGTGAAAAAAAAAATACAAAATCACTATGTTTTATATTCTTATTGAGCGGGAAAGCATAAACTTACACAGAAACATCGACAAAAATTGAAAAAACAAAAATAGAACTTACACAGCGACTGCCAAGATGGTAAGCCCTGTCATGGGATTCCAGGCAACACATTGGACTCCTTCACCAACCTCCCAAATTCTAATGCATCGACCAGTTTCAATCTCCCAAATACGCACAGTCCCATCATTTGAGCCTTCAGATATATTTTGTAATAAACAAATAAAAATTAGAAAATGAATAATCTATTTGCAATTTTGCATAATAAAATCTGAAGTGAAAATCAAGGAATGTCATTCAGAACCAGAAGCAAGCCATTGGCCCGAGGGTTCAACGGAAATTGATCTAACAGCATTCTTGTGGCCTTTATATTCAAAATAACATTTTGATGGATAAGGCTTAAGATCTTTCCGACTCGGTAGCTTTGGCTTTAAAGATTCTGGATCAATGTTAATCTGGAAAGCAAAAGAAATAAGGTATCGGTCAAACATTTTTCAACCTGCCCAAATTTATACATTATTATATTTATTATGAATGTTGCGCCCTTGATTTCTCACATGAACCTCATACTTACACGTTTCTTCCTCGATCTTGGACACAAGTACAAGTCTAAACAACGGTTAAATGATTCCTTCATAGCATTCTCATATGCTGGCACATTTCTTAAAGACTCAAACCTATTGAACATGAATATTTGTCAATGTCCACATGAGCACATAATTTTAAAAAAAAAATCATATTCAATAAGATAAAAAGGATAACTCAGTACCTTCTTGGAATAAACTTAGGCCTGTCTTCCTCATACATCTGGTTGTAAGAGTCAACCTCTTCTTTAGTAGGAATATACTCCACTGAGGGATTGTATGATTCTTCATGACCTATAGGTTAACATTTTTTACTTAAGACAGATTATTTTAGTGCAATAGCCACAAAAATGCAGCATGTTTCTCTAACTCACCCTCAAAACAGCCAAAACAAACAACAGAAATGATTACCAGCTAGTTTTGGTTTTGGTGCAGGAATATAGTTAATTCCTGGCGCCTTATCTGCAGACCTGGAATCATCGCCCCATAATAGATAAAGACGTGATTCTTCCTTTGGCTTGTCAATCTTTATATCTCCTCTTCTAATTGCTCTAACCAACTCAACAACCTTCCATTCCACACAAACAGGAGAAAATGAGAATTAAAACAACACTGTGAACTGGATCAAATCTTCACCTAACAATCGTTTGTGACAAAATCATTTGGTTTTATTCAACATTAAGATACTAATTTAGCGTAGACTTGTGATATGAAGGACAAGAGGAGAAAAACAGAATAAATAAGTTTTATATTTTCCAAATAATAGTGGATGGCAGAGTTCCAAATTTCTCGATTATGAAGAGGGAAAATCAAGACCAGGAATATGCTACATACAGCACGTGCAGATCTAATTACCAACCATGTCAACAGGAAAAACAACAAAAATTTCGTCCCCAGAAATTAAGAAACATGAAATATCAATTGAATATGACAAAAGACATATTATGCAACATGGAAAGACTGCTCGATTACCTTTTTATTTTCCCATTTTGAAGGAATGAATCTCCTTTTAGGTTCTGGAGCATTAGACAATGGATGCTTAGCATCTTCCCACAAAAACCAATCAACATATGGCTGCAAAAAAAAAAGCACATTTGTATGTCAATTTAGCACAATGATGAAAAGTTATTAAAACAATTGAATGGACATGTACTAACCGTATACGGGTCAACTTCCGCATGCGGAGTCTTTCCTTTCAGCAATCGACGAATGAGTCTTGTCTCTTGCTTTGTCAGTTCCACCTCTTCATCATTGTACTCGTCATATATTTTGCGCCTAATGATATGAATATGAAACAAGTTAAAATGGTGTAGAATAACACTTTAGCAACTGTGAGAAACATGCGAATCGAAAGAGATTTATCTGAGTGACTTTCAGCTTAAATACAAAAATAAAAATAATAAACCAAAGATGTATACCTTACTTTATACATAAGACACATAGTGCTCAAGCCTGAGAAGTAGCCTCGGTTGACTTCTATATACATGAGGTAAGAAAAAAGTTTTTTTATGCATTTCATTTAGCAAAAAGAATTGAGAAACATTAATATTTAAGTTTCTGGCACCTGTTATTTCCTTAAAACATTAGAAATCTGCTACCAATCTAGAACTTGCCCAATTTCCAGGAGTTTTCCTCCCCTTATAAAGACATACCAGTGCTACCTTATAAAACCAAATTAAGATGTATATATAACAGTGTCACCAGCACCTGTTGCCAAAGCAATCCCACCCTATCAACCTTTTATGTTCACGCAAGATGTAATTGCTACTTCAACTGCAATCCTCCAATTTATGATACCAACTTGTTGTTTTTTTACTTTTTAATATTTATTCAATCCAAAGTCCAAATAACTAGACTTCTCATAGAATTTAAGAATGTATGACCAAGGACAAAAGATAAATACATGAACCATAAGGGTTGTCATGTTTATCCAACCAAATGCACGTATCATGACAATCATGGAAGGATCTCAACGTTCTCGTTCACCGCTTTGATGAAAAATTACAATTAATTTGCAGATCATCCAAATCTTGTCATCGTTTCTGATAAATTAAAAACATTTCTTTGAATGTAGAGGTGTCAAGAAAATACAAACAAGGTCCAGATGGGAACGAGACCGAAGATCATCCTATGTTGATGTACTATTTTTGGACCCAAAACGTTTTTAAGAATCAACAAATTCTTTTGTCAAGTTTCGAATGCATTAAACTATTCAGACCCATTTTTATAATTTTTTGTTTCCATGGTTCATATTTTTTCTTAAAAATCTAGTTACCATATAGCATAATACTATAATGTAATTGATAAATATTAGTGACGAGCAATGAGCAAGTAAATGCACGGTTACATTTTAAGGAAAAGAGTGACTGTGGTGGTGTAGATACATTCATAGATAAGATGCAAATATGCTACTAAGAAAACTTGATGAACTGAAAATTGAAGGAATATGAAGGCACAGGAACATATTTAAAATAACTAAGAATCAAAAATTACTTAATTTTTATAATATAAAAGTTAGCAAAGATTTGTTTCACATCGCTGCCTGGGTGTGAAGAAAAATGAGCAAGGGTTCTGATAGAACACCAATTTTGCTCTATTGAATTGAGAGAAACAACAACAATTACAAACCCAAAAGTAACCCAGAGAAGAGTCTTAAAACTCTCTCAACCTTGATCTCTCAAAGAGTGCCCAATTACAATCAAATTCCCAGCTGCCCAATCCTATTAACTCACCCCTATTTATAATGTGTCCTACTAACTAACTCTAATTACTAACCCCCTGTGAGAAAGTATCATTACTCCCTCCTTTAGAATCCACCTTGTCCTCAAGGTAGTAGACAAAGAAATGAAGCATGGAGACAATGCACGGACCGTGAACCGGTGAGAGGGTAAAAGAGTGACTAAACGCAAGAGAAGAGGACCATGCTAGGATCCATATATTTCGTATAACCAAAGTCTGATAAATATCCAACAGAGAGACTTGTAATGCCACCAGACCCATGTAAACAATCCAAGGCTAAAATAAATGTGGCAGAACAAATGCAGAGGTACTCGTTGCGCCAATTGTATCCTTAATCCGCAAAAGTGTACCCATGAGCAAAGAGGTTGGAGCAAGAGCCGGAGTTGCAGGGACCAACATTAGCAAAAAGTTGTCAAGCCTCACAAACAACATTGGTATATAACAGACTTCGAAAGATGGATGTTTTTCACCAATAATGGAACTAGGGAAAGTAAGCAAGTCGTGAGGCAACAATAACCTATGTGCACTGACACAATTAAACATGAATCTGAATCCCATCAACATAATAATAGCACAAGATGAGGTTGACAACACCGAATGAAATGTACGGGAACGAACCAAATCTACAAAAGAAGTATTAAGTGTTGCTACCAGTTGAAATGAGCATACCAAAACTGTAGCGGCAAAATGTGGCGCCTCTATGTCAATGTATCGCAAGATGGAGTTACCAAAACAGAGTGGCAAAATGTCAATGAAACATATGTGCAACCCAAAAACCAATAAAATTGAGAAGAAGACCCAAATGTCGAAGATTGTAAAAGTGATTTAAGGTCTTCCTTGAAAGGCATAAAGTGTAGAATATGAAAGTGGGTCAACAACACAAACCGTAACAAGTGATGTGTCGGTCGAGATGCATCTAGGGTGACCACATGGTGTTCAGAAAATGGGCGAGAGAAGATGAGGACACATAATGAGAAACCCCATCTCAGTGTCATCGCTCGTACCACTGCATCTCCTCGATCTCTCAACCGACACTGTACCATCATCTTCCCCAAATCAGCTTCTCCAATAGAGTAGAGCTCAGCGAAGAAAACGAGTAAGGGAACATCAAAGTCCATCGGCGTGGGAGAAGGCGGAGGCCACGGCGGAGGGCTCACGGCTATAGATTTGTTTGAGATCCTCGAAAATTCCTTCGTGGAGGCGAGATTAAATTCCAAGATCCATGTGTGCTCATAGGGCTGATCGTGAACTTAACAAAGTTATTCAGATCTATGAACACCAACATCTTAGACGCTACATGATCTGCCAACAGTCGGCAACACCACGGATAATCCTGGATTTGACATTTTTGGGTTGTTCGACTCCCTAATCAGTTGAACAAGTGGAACCATTGATGAGCAAGCGCGAGGTTGAAAGAGAGGCTCATCGATTGGTAACACCAACCCTCGCTTCTTCGATTTCACTTCGGATCTACGACCAAGCAACTGTTTCGTCACCAAATATGGATCACCAACAAATCAAGTCACCATGGACGCCACCAAATTTGTACCACCAACAATTGTAACCCCTTTGGTCGCCCCTGGATCTGGATCACCAATGATTGGAAACAACTTCGACACCGCCAGATCTGGAGGATTTGGTGTTTTTAAGCCGAGATGGTGATGGAGGAGTTCGTCAAAACTCTGAGCCAAGCATTTCAACGCGTTGTTCACTTCAGATTTGAGATCCTTAATCAACACCTCAATGACCGAAATCTTATTCACTTCCTCTTCAATTTGAAGCAATCGAGCTTCCATCTTATCCAATCAAGCTTTCATTTTTGAGGTATGCTCTGATACCATTAATAGAACACCAATTTTGCTCTATTAATCTGAGATCCTTAATCGACACCTCAATGACCAAAATCTTCTTCACTTCCTCTTCAATTCGATGCAATCGAGCTTCCATCTTATCCAATCAAGCTTCCATTTTTTATGTATGCTTTGATACCATTGATAGAACACCAATTTTGCTCTATTGAATTGAGAGAAACAACAACAATTACAAACCCAAAAGTAACCCTAATAAGAGTTTTAAAACTTTCTCAAACTCGATCACTCAAAGAGTACCCAATTACAATCAAATTCCTAGCTGCCCAATCCTATTAACTCACCCCTATTTATTATGTGTCCTACTAACTAACTCTAATTACTAACCCCCTGTGAGAACGTATCAGGTTCCCACACAAAGGACGTGTGTGGGTAAAGAACCTAGTCCCTTCACATCGTTGCCCGGAAGTGAATAAAAATAAGCAAGGGCTCCCACACAGAGGACAGGTATGGGTAAAGAAGCTAGTTCAAAAAACCACGAAAACAAAGACAAAATCAAAGATAACGAGATTAGATCTTTTAGACACAATAGAAATAGAAAAGGAAAACAAACACAAACGGGAGAAACAATTGATTTAAGAACATAAAACATAAGAACACTTAAAGGGAAGTCAATAAAATTAATAGATACTATGATTAGAAAGAGAGTCAATATTGCTTTCCTTCAAGAGACAAAATGGGTAGGAGAAAAGAGTAGAGAAATAGGAAACACAGGGTTTAAATTGTGGTACACTTGTATAGATAGAAAATGCAATGGAGTAAGAATTCTTGTGGATGATGATTATAAGAATAAGGTCGTAAAGGTTAAGAGAATAGGAGATAGATTGATCCTAGCTAAATTAATTATTGGAGACGAAAAGATTAACATATTTAGCGCCTATGCACCACAAGTAGGATTAAACCAGAGCATCAAACGCAAATTTTGAGACGATACGGATGGATTTATGCAAGGTATATCATTGGATGAAAAGATTTTTATTGGAGGAGATTTAAAAGGGCATGTAGGGACAAGTAATAATGGGTCCGTGAGAGTTCATGGAGGTTTTGGTCACGGTAATAGAAATAAAAAAGAATCAATCTTAGAATTTGCTTCAGCATATGCAAGGTTTACGAAATCGACAAACTTCCGCGAAGTTCGTGCAAAGTTTGTCGATTTTGAGGTGAGCGAAACAAAGTTCATAGGTAGTAGAAAAATTGGAAAACTTCAACTCAACTTCGGCTAACTTCGACTGAACTTCGAAACATCGATGGAAGTTAATAAAACATGAAGTAAAATTGTTATGTTTCGTGGAAGTTGAGCAAACTTCGACCGAAACTTCGACTATGTTAGAAATATACTTAAACTTTGGCTAAATTCGAATAAAAAATAGTTCTAGCATCTCTACAAAGAAACTTGAGTTTTCTAGCATTTAAAGTGAAATTCCATAAACTTCCGTACACCGGCGAATTTTTGTCAAACTTCCATCGTCGAAGTTAACTTACTCGAATTAATTCCGAATTTTAAGTAAGCGAAGTCATAGGCGAAGTCGAAGTTTCAAACCTTGAGCATATGACCTTGTCTTAGCAAATACTAGTTTTAGATAAAGGGAGTCGCACATGATTAATTTTAGTAGTGGTCATAACAAGAGTCAAAGAGATTCTCTTTTAACAATAAAAATAGATAGAAAAATATGTAGAGACTGCAAAGTAATACCTGGTGAAGTGCTTACTACCCAACATAAGTTAGTAGTACTTGACATTAAGCTAAAACGACGACTTAATAGGAATAAAAGAGACAAGGACCTTAAAATAAAGAGGTGGAACCTAAAAAATAGTAAACGAGTAGAGTTTAGATAAAAACTACTAAAAGAAAATGTTTGGAATCTTGATTTAGATGCTAATACAATGTGGCTAGAAATAAGTAGTTGCATGAAGAGAGAGTAGCATCAAATGGGTTAGGTATATCTAAGGGCTTGGGACCACCAAAAAGGAAACATGGTGGTGGAACGAGGATGTCCAAAAACCAATTAAAACTAAAAGAGAGATGTATAGGAAAATACCTAAGTGTCAAGATGAAGATACGTACAATCAATATATAGAAGCTAGAAAACAAGCAAAAACAGTAGTTAGTCAAGCTAAAACAAATTTCACGAAAGATCTATATACAAGGTTAGGTAATAGAGATGGCGAAAAATATATTTATAGGCTAGCCAAATAAAGAGATAAAAAGAAACAAGACCTAAGTCATGTAAGATGTATTAAGGACGAAAATCAAAATGTTTTAACGCACGAAGATGATACTAAAGAGAGATGGAGAAGTTATTTTGATAGTTGATTTAATGATGGCCAAGTTGATATCATAGTAAATGAAAACTCACACTCAGAAAGAAATGTAAACTATACGCAAAATATTAGAATTCTAGAAGTTAAAGAGGCAATGAAAAGAATGAAAATAGAGAAAGCATATAGCCCAGATGAAATACCCATAAAGGTTTAAAATGCTTAAAAGAAATTGAATTGACTTGGTTAACAAAACTTTTCAACAAGATTTTAAAATCAAAACGGATGTCAATGGATTGGAGAAGAAGTACCAATCTTCAAAAACAAAGGAGACATTCAAAGTTGTTCAAACTACCGAGGAATTAAACTTATTAGTCATACTATGAAACTTTGGAAGAGGATAATTGACAATAGGCTAAGAAGATAAACAACAATATCAGATAATCAATTTGGCTTCATGCCTGGGAGATCAACTATGAAAGCGACTTTTCTTGTAAGAAGATTGTTGCAAAAATATAGAGAAAAGAAAAAAGATCTTCTGTATTTTGTAGATTTAGAAAAAGCATATGATAGGGTTCCTAGATATGTTCTTTGTGGGTTCTAAAAAGAAAAGGAGTGCATGCTAGATACATAGACACTATTAAGCATATGTGTTAGGGAGTAGTAACGAATATAAAGACATTTGGAGGAACTACAAAAGAATTCCTCATTACGATAGGACTACATCAAGGATCGGCTTTAAGCCCATATCTATTTATTTTAGTTATGGATGAACTAACTAGGCATATTCAAGAGGATATACCATGGTGTATGGTGTTTGCAGATGATATTGTAGTGGACGAAGCAAAAGATGGAGTGAATAAGAAATTAGAACTTTGGGGGAATACATTAGAATCTAAAGGCTTTAAGTTGAGTAAGACGAAATGTTCCTACTAAGTTAAAAGGAAAATTTTATAATCGCAATTAGGTCAGTTATGCTATATGGAAGTGAATGTTGGGTTGTAAAGAAACAACAATTACATAAAATGAACGTAGTAGAAATGAGGATGCTTAGGTGGATGTGTGGTAAAACTCGTAAAGATAGAATAAGAAATATAAAAATTCAAAGACATGTAGGAGTAGTACCAAATTTACACAAAATTAGGGAAGGGCGGTTGCGGTGCTTTGGTCACCTGCAAAGACGGCTTACGAATGCCCCCACTAGAAAACTTGACTCAATAGAAACTAAAGAAATTCGACGAGGTAGGGGTAGACCAAAGTTAACTTGCAATGCATTAATTAGGAGGGATTTGAATGGTTTGGAAAGCTCATCATCAATTACACTTAATCGAGCACAATGGAAGAGTTTGATCCATGTAGTCGACCCCAATTAATTTGAGACTGAGGCTATGTTGTTGTTGTGTTGTTGTGTTGTTGTTGTTGTAATATAAGACAAAAGATTATTAAATCACATCATAAAGTGCAATAAATTGAGTTGAATGGAAACACATAAATCATGAACATAATTTGGAATTAAGGCTTTCTTCTTGTTGTTGGTGCATTCGTTTCTTGTTAACTTTGTGCATAAAGTTGAAAGTTTTATGTAAGTTGTATGTTGCTTTATCTATTGATGTTTAGCAATAAAACTTAGCCTTAAGCCTGGATGTCGTCCAATAGTAATGGAAAATTTTTTGGTATTATTTAATGAATCAATAGTACTTGTTACAGCTCCCTCATACATGTATATAATAGTATTTGTATGAGCGGCTCACCAAATTCTTCCTAATACCGACCAAAAAGATTTACACATAAACTATCAAACACTTTCTCCAAGTCCACAAAAATCATATGGAGGACATTTTTTCTATTTTCTATGTATTTCAATTAATCTTTTTACAAGGAAAAACACCTCCAACGTGAACCTTCCAAATATTAAACCATATTCACTTTACTACATTGTGGTTTCCTTTCTTATAATAATTTCAATTATCATCTCCCCAAGTTCATAATATAATTCATAAGTTAAATGCCTCTATACATAAAGCAAGTTTGAATATCTCTTTGGTTTTGGAAATTGGTATACGAGTGTTTCCTCTCCTCTCTATCGCAGTGTTTTCAAGACGACACCTAGTGCCCATAGCCAAGTCCTTAATTAGGTAGACGGTTTGCTTGAAAATATTTTCTAGAACTTTTCAGGAAGGTCTCTGTAATTTTCTGATAGGGTTGTTGATGAATGGGATAGAAAGAGGGGCTTGCCTCTGGTAGATCTTATTATTAATGGATGAAAATTGGAAGATTACAGCGATAGAGAGCAAAATACTACCCAGAGTTTGAGCGACTCTCTCAACTCACCAAGACCACAAGGTCTACCAAAAATTCCCAAAATACAAGTTACTTCTCAAGATGAACAGTCTCATCTTATATACTCTCCTCTCAGCCCTTCCTACTGCTCTCATTCGCCTGACCACAACACACACCCTGACACCTACACACACACACACACACACACACACACACACCTACACACACACACACACACCCTGACACCTCTAGACTATTTTGTGGACCCACTAACTAATTCTGACCCACTTGCACCTGATGTGTTCCCTCACTCTTCTTGTGTTGCCTACGATACACCTTGAGGGCTTGCCTTGGTGTGCCCCGAACCCCTTTTGTAAATGGCCCCGGGTTGCTATCAATACTCCCACGCCGAACAACCACCTTGTCCTCAAGGTGGAAAGCCGAAAAAGACTTCCGTATGTACTTGACCAACTCCCAAGAGGCCTTGACGATGGGTAAGGTGGTCCACTTAACAAGAACCTAAGATCCAACAGCGTGACAACGAAAAGACAATACCGATTCTGGTTCGACAACAGCCACCAAGGAGTCTGGGGAAAAGGATAGGAGTATAGGCGAAACAGCCACATTACCTACAGCACGTTTCAGCTGAGATACATGAAAAACTGGGTGGAGGGGACGATGCAGGCAACTCCAACTTATAGGCTACCTCTCCAATGCGCTTGATAATGTAGTATGGTCCAAAAAACTTGGGGCTGAGCTTCGAATAAGTTTCACCGAGCCAAGGAAAGTTGGTTGTAAGGACGAAGCTTCAAGAAAACCATATCACCGACTTGGAAGACCAATTCCCTCCACTTGGTGTCGGCCCGCTGCTTCATCCGTTTCTGCGCCAGTATTAGTTGATCCCTGAGTTCCTTGAGAACATGATCACAGGCCTGCAACATGGCATCCACATCGGACAGAGGGGTTGAAGATGACGAAAGATGTCTGACCAGGAAAAAAAGGTCCCTACTGTAGACAACCTCGAAGGGAGTACAGTTCAAGGACGTATGGAAAGACGTATTGTACCAATATTCGGCCTAATGTAACCAATTCGACCATTCCCGCGGTCTTTGCGAAATAAAACAACGAAGGTAAGGTCTCAAGGCACCTATTCACTATTTCGGTTTGGCAGTCGCTTTGGAGATGGTAGGCGGTGCTACGATTGAGTTGGGTGTGCTGGAGGCGGAACAACTCGCGCCAAAAATGGCTCACAAAGACATTGTCACGGTCGAAAACAATCAATCGTGGAAAACCATGAAGTCACACCACTCCTTTAATGAAGATTTACGCCTCTACCTTGGCTGTGAATGGGTGTTTGAGTGGGAAGAAATGGGCAAACTTGCCGAGCCGATCGATGACCACCAATATGGAATTAAACCCACGGGAACCAAGGAGACCCTCTACAAAATCCATCGAGACATTGTCCCAAATGGCTACTAGTACGGGCATAGGTTGAAGAAGTCCAGCAGGAGCCGTGGTCTCATACTTGCAACGCTGACAAACCTCACAGTCAGCCACAAAGGATTTGATGTCTTGCTTCATCCCTTTCCAAAACAATTCAACGGAGATGCGAGCATAAGTCTTGACGAACCCACCATGTCCACCCATTGGCTCGAATGGAACTCAGAAAGAATGCAGGACTTCAACGAGGAAGACGAAGACAACACTACATGATTCTTGTATCGAAGCTGGCCTTTGATTAATGCCCAGTGGCCAGTGGCAGTAGCATCGACTGTAAGGGCTTGCAGAATAGGTGCAAGAAATGGGTCATCTGCTACTTCAGAAGCAATAACTGAATCATCTCCAAAGGACAGCAGGGAGAGGGCTTGCATCTCAGCTGGAAACGAATAACAAGAAAGGACATCGGCAACTACATTGGTGCGGCCAGGTTTATAATGGATGTCAATGAAAACCTAAAAGTTTAATCAACCACTTCTGATATTCTGAAGCCACCTCTCCCTGTTCCAAAAGGAATTTAAGGCTACGTTGGTCCGTACGTACAACACAATACATCTCCCCAATAGGTAATGGCGCCACTTTTGAATAGCTAAGACAATAGCCATCAACTCCCTTTCGTATGCGACTTGTTGCGAGCTCTCGATAACAAGGCTTAACTGAAACGGGCAATCGGCCTCTCCAACTATGATAGCACGGCTCCAACCCCAATTCCCGAAGCATCAATCTCCGCGGTGAAAGGGGTAGTGAAATCCGAAAAGGCTAGAACCAGAAAACCTCTTTCATTGCTTGTTTCAACTGAGAGAAGGCAAAGGAGGCCGAGGGATTCCAATCGAAGGCATATTTCCGTAATAGTTGTGTCAGTGGTGCTGTGATCTTCCCGTAATCACAAACGAAATGCCTATAGTACCCGTTGAGCCCTAGGAAACCCCTCAATTCCTTGGCCGAGGCCGGTAAAGGTCAGACATCCATTGCGCGCACCTTCTCAAGATTGACCATCCACCATTACTGGAATTTATGTGCCCTGAGTACTCCAACCTAGAGAAAGAGAATTGGCCGAGAGAATAGGGAGGACCTGATGTAAGTGGAGGTAGTGATCATCGAAGGATTGGCTATAAACCAATATATTATCGAAGAATACGAGAACTGATCGTCGAAGCAAACCCTTGAAGATGGAATTCATGAGGAACTGAAACGTAGCCGGGGCATTCGAAAGACCGAATGGCATGACTAAGAATTCGTAGTGGCCTTCATAGGTTCGAAAGGCGGTTTTGGGAACATCCTCTGAGCGCACTCAGATTTGGTGTTATCCCAAGCGAAGGTCAAGCTTGGAGAAAAACGAAAGCCCCGTGTAGCTCATCAAGTAACTCATTTATATTTGGAATGGGGAAACGATTTGGTATCGTATTCTTGTTAAATGCTCTATAGTCCACACAAAATCTCCCAACTCCTATCCTTCTTCTTGACTAACAATACTGGACTCGAAAAGGGACTCGTACTAGGTTGGATGATTCCTGACTGGAGCATCTCCGTGACCATTCATTCAATTTCAGACTTGTGCACATGGGGGTATCGATAGGGTCGCCCTCGGACTGGATCGATCCCCTCTTTAAGGGCAATGGAATGATCACAGTCACGTTGAGGGGGCAAACCAAACGAAGCAGCGAACAGGGGCTGAAAACATCTAAGACAGCCTGAATACAGGATTCCACCTCAACTGGAACGGAAGGAGTCTAGAGAGGTGACAAACTGAAGCACTCAATCGAAAAACACCCTAAGACATCATCGATAGCTCGCTGGACAGTCTTGCACGAAACCAAAGCCCAGTGTAAGGTTAGGTCCCCTCAAATCATTGTCGGCTTCCCATTCCGCTCGAAGGACATTGTGAGATTGGGCCAGTCGTTAATGGTCACCCCCAAGGACTTTAGCCAAGTCATGCCTAGAATCATATCATGGTTCCGCATACCTATTGGGTATAGATCAACCGTGAAAGATAAGCCTTAGAAAGCCACCTTAACATTTCGACAAATTCCTAACCCTGGTAATCTGGTGACACCACGCACCAGAACCCCGTTGTCCGCTGTAGGGGAAAGAGGAAGGGACACTACCTTAACAAAAGCTAAGGAGATAAAGTTGTGGGAGACTCCACAATCAATAAGGATCACCACTGGTTTGCCCAATACTTCGCCTCGAATCTTGATAGTACTCGGATCATGATCCGGGGGCCCGTCAACCACATGAGTGGAGAGAGCTAAGACTGCGCATTCGCCTGTCCCGGAATCGCTGGGTTCCTCGAAGTCGTCAGATGGAGTCTCGTTGGGGTCTTAATCACTCACCAGAAGAACATTCACCACTTTTCTAACACAATGGTGCCCTACAAACCATCTCTCATCACAACGATAGCATAAGCCATGTTTTCGCCTAACTTGGGCCTCTATCTTAGTAAGTTGTTTGTGTGTAGGGGGTGAGACCTGTGGGGTAGCTGGGCTCGAGGTGCTTTGGCTCGTAGAACCAGATGAGCCTGGGCTAGATTTCGAACTTGGGCCTGTAGGCAGCGCAATTTTGGATTGGTTGAGTTGCCTTCACGAGGTGGGCTCGCTAAAGTATGGGCAACCCACCCGGGTGGTCTAGATTCACCTTTGAAATTGGGCCCACTCGAAGTTACTGGGCCTTTTCCCCTAATCAGCCCAAGAGTTACACTTTCAACAACGCCGGTGGGTCGACCATCGTCTCTATCCACAGTCGATCTGTAAGCCCATTGATGAACATAGCGACCTTTTGTGTTTCTGTTAACTCATCTTGATGAAACAGCAGAAGCTCATAGCGTTTTCGATGGTCTAGCGCCGAGGATTCCTGTTTCAGAGAGAAAAATTGATGGCAAAGGTGGAGAGGGTCAGAATCTGCGAATCGCAGTCGAAGCAGAGTTTTGAGTTCTTCCCAACTCTCAAATGGCTGCATCTTCTCTTCAATTTTTAGCCAGATTTGGGCCGCGCCGACCAGACATCCTTGCCTCGCTCAGTTTCGAGATCTCGATCATATCATGCAAGGCAAAATAATGTTCAACTTGGTTCAACCACACTAGCAAATCAACACCATCACATGTTGGCATTTTAATTTTACGTACCTCCGGGCGTGCGCGATATGGTGTCGTACTCGCATATGACCTCCCAGAAGCCCGTTGATCATATCATCCAAAGACCAACTCCGAATTTGGAAAATCTAGTGATTTGCCTCCCCCAGCAACGCCGATTTGTTGTATTGCACTTCCTGAAGCGTTGTGGTGCCCCAGCAAGGCCTCCAGCTTCTGCGTTAGAGCCAAGAACTGAGAGTCCATTGCTGATTTCTGCGATTCCACCACGGAACACAGTTCGCCCATCGACACCTCCATCTTATTCAACTCAAATTCCAATGCGTCCATTTAAGTATCAGATTTAGGAGCCATGGACATGAGCAAATGCTCTGATACAAATGATAGGGTTGTCAATGAATGGGATAGAAAGAGGGGGTCGCCTCAGCTAGATCTTATTATAAATGAACGAAAATAGGGAGATTACAACGATAGAGAGCATAATACTACCCAGAGTTTGAGAGACTCTCTCAACTCACCAAGACCACGAGGTCTACCCTAAATTCCCAAAATACAAGTTACCTCTCAAGATGAACAGTCTCATCTTATATACTCTCCTCTAAGCCCTTCTTACTGCTCTCATTCGCATGAACACAACACACACACACACACACACACACACACACACACACACGCACGCACTTGACACCTCTAAACTCTTATGTGGACCCAATAACTAATTATGACCCACTTGCACCTGATGTGTTCCCTCACTCTTCTTGTGCTGCCTACGATACACCTTGAGGGCTTGCCTTGGTGTGCCCTGAACCCCTTTTGTAAATGGCCTCAGGTTGCTATCATTTTCAAAACTTTTTTTCATTTTTTTATGGCAAAACCTAACTTTTGGTCCCTGAACTTAAACATTTTATGCTTTTGGTCCTTGAACTTTAAATATTGCACATTTGGTCCCTTAACTTTCAAAATAGTGTACATTTGATCCTTCAGTTATTGGGACCATTAAATATAGTGATGTGGCTAACGAAACTGACATGTGGATGGTTTTTAATTGAACCGCCGTTTCAAACTTCAACCAACCATGAACCGAACCAAAAATTAAGGAAACCCTAATTTCCCCAAATTCCAACAACATCTCACCCTTTCCTCTTGCTTGTCCGTCTCCATACAGCAGCCATGCCGCTCACTATCGCCAGAAACGAACCTCGCACCGCGCCCTTCAAGAACAGTTCAACACATTCTCAGCATGTCAGACCCTGCAACTCCCGTGCTTAAACCTCTCCCTCCATCTCAAAAACATCACCTCGTAGAGCGATCGAAACCCTTCCCTTTACGCCTTACAAACTAGTGTCGTCGCTCGCAGCTTTGGGAGCATAATGGGGCCGCGATGCAAAAACTCCAAAAAAAATTCTTCTTAAAGGTAAAAAACAACCTCATTGAAGCTATTCTGAACCTCCATTTAGAATCAACAACTCTCTTAGGCGTTTGGATGCGAATTGATCACTCAATTTCTCAAAAAATCTAATTTTTGAGGTAACCTTGATTTGTTTGGTGTTGATTTCAATGATTATGCAGAGAAAGCCATCATGTGAAACACACTACCAAAAAAAGATAGTAAGGTGGTGAAACAGAGAGCTCGGGAGATGATGCAAGCTCGTCGGTTAATTTGAACCCAAGCCCGCCTAGAAGAAATGAAAGAGCAGTGAAGACGCCTTAAAGGTTGTGCAATTAACACAATATGTCACTATTGGTTAATTAATTATATTTATTATTTTCAGTTAGGAACCTTTGGATGTCTATAAATAATGGTAGAATCATGAGATCGTAACTGTTGACAAACTCAATGATTGTAAATTTGTAATTCATTTCATTATATATGATAAAGATGAATCAAGTATCGATGGAGGGTTGTATTAATTTCTTCATCTCTCTCCCTGATTCTCTTCTATCTTCCTCTGCCTTCTTTTTTCCTCTCTATTGTCTATATTATTCATTTCTTCTTTAATTTGCCAAAGTGTGAAATGGCGTCAAAAGATCACCCAACAAGCCAAACGGTCGCCAAGCATGCGAGCCAACTCTATAATGGATCGCCGGTTCAGTTGGAATCTTAGAAAATCTTGATTTTTCTTAATTTCCAGTTCGATTTATGTAACGGCCGAATTTTAATTACGCCGTTATTATTGATTATTTGCAGTCTCGGACGCCAGCTCAGATCCGCGTGGATGACGCGAATAGGTCAGGGCACGCCTGACTAGGTAAATAGTGATTTTTGCGTGATGTTTGCCTATTTGCGATGTCGTATATTAAGTTATTTTACCTAGCATTGCATGTGTGTATTTATATTGTTGAACCAAGCAAGATAGGGTAACGAGTATTCACCTCGAAAAACGTGTCAATACGGGTATTGGGCGAGCGAAATGTGAGGTACACTAGGTCGAGAAAATAATTTGGTTAATCGAATTAATTAAATGTGACCAAATATTAATGATAAACCTATAGTTTAGGCCAATTAATCGAAATTGGCGACTGTGGCGTGCCTCGTTAAGCGTGCCGAGGTGCGAGACAACGAGTAACCGAAGATAATGGAACAAGGCTAAAATTTTGTGTCTAATGAGGAGCAAATGAGAACATGCTACCTATACACCTAATACCCTTAAAATAAGGTTTATCACTCATTCTCACACCCCTCCCACGTTTTCTCTCTATCTCCCTTTCTTCCTCATATAAAAGAGAGAGTGCATCCATGTGAATGTAAAATTCTTGGAGGAGTTGAATGATTGAGAGTGAGATTTTATGAGATCCTTGGAGATTTTTAAAGTGAGTTGATCAAGCAACCAAGTGATCAAGGTGAGCATCTCTACCTTCTTTCAATTTTCCATTAAAATGAAGCTTAAATAGGTTTTAATGGTGATATGTTGATTGTTGTTTAATGTTGGAGAAAAATAGGTGTTAGTGGTGGTTGGTTGTTGTGTTGTTGTTTTAGTTGTTGAGAGGAGTTAAAGAAAAAAAAAAAAAAAAAGCAAAAAGAAAGGCACCTCAGTTGAAGAAGAAAGCGATTTGGAGAGAGGAGGGTCGCACGCACGCAAACCGGTCCGGGCCCGACCCGGTTGGGCCTAGACCGGATCAGGCCGACCCGGTTGGATCGGGTCGACCGACCCGGTTCAAGGACCCACCCCATTTAATTAAATAATATAAATATTAAAAATTAATTTAAAAACAGTTTTTAATTAAATAAATTACAGAAAAATAAGAAAAATAGGTAGAAAATTATGGAAAAATCAGGAAAAATATAAAAAAATGAGAAAAAGATAGAAAAATAGTATTCGAGAATTTTTCGGGCATTTGGCACCCCGGTATAAATCGAAAAGTGTGTAAAACCAAACTTTTTGGAATAAAATTTTAATATTTTTGGCCACACATTATCAATTCACTTAATTTGACTCTAAACTAGTTAAAATGGTTTAATTGGACACCAGAAAATTAGGAGGCTATAGTCGGTAGTCGGGCGCGTACCTCGAGACGTGAGCGGGACTTCGGAGTGCATTTTGAGGAACGTAAAAATCCATTAGAAAGTCACTGAGGGTTTACTTTTCCATTGTTGATTTCCTATTCCCTGTTATTGTACTATATTCCGTGATACATTTGGGTTGATGGTCGAGTTACTCCCACCTGATATTTGTAGTGTACTTATGGCACACTAGGCTGTAGCACGTGTGATCAGGCACTTGGTGAATTGCAACCCGAGTTGCCTAAGGTGCACGTGTCGGTTAGAGCCGACATAGGACAAGCACCGCGAGGAACCAGGTGAAAGGAAGTGGGGCACCCACCAAAAGGATTTTGGGGTCCGAAGTACAGTTTAGTCTTGACCGGGACGAGTACACACTTTGTTTCTCTCGTGTTATCTATTCATGTGATGATCTTAGCACAGTTGTCTGTTTAGTTTCCTCATGATTATTTAACATGATTATTGATATCTATTTACTTTATTATAAATGCTCGATGTACTTCGTTTGGAATCTTACTGACTGTACTCTCCATCTGGCTTTTTGTGATGGTCGAGTGCAGATCCCAGTACTAGTAGGGGCAAGGGGGTTCTTGGCGACTTCATCTGATTGCCAGCGGTTGAGGACCCACTAGTATGTGTTATTTTGATATTTTGCTTTACTTTTAGGTATTGGGAGACTTGATAGACACTGTACTTATATATTACTGCCTATTAATATTGTCGCTTATATACAAAGTACTTTCCCGGGTTTTCCACAATAGAACTTGCTCTTATAAATGATGCTTTTTAATTGTTTTACTTACTTTAAATTTAAGACTTCCGTTATTTTAATGCTAAAAGTGATTCGATTATCTAACTAAACTGATTAACCAAATGAGTTAACACGCATATCGAGGAGTCGTGACGTAGCAAAGGACGTTAGTGACGCATGGGACCCAGTGGGTCAATGATCTAACAGGACTGCGAGGCCGCGACACTCCACGTGGCGACCTCGGGATTTGGGGCCGCGACAGTTTACGTTTGAACTGGCGGTTCAATAAAAAAAACCATCCACGTGTCGGTTCTGTTAGCCACATCACCATATTTAACGGTCCCAATAATAGAAGGATCAAACGTACACTATTTTGAAAGTTCAAAGACCAAATATGCAGTATTCAAAGTTCGAGGACCAAAAGCAAAAAAATGTGAAAGTTCAGGGACCAAAAGATAGGTTTTGCCTTTTATAATTTTATTTGTTTGAAAATATTTTTTATATTCAAAATGTGTGGAAAAGTTTGGAAGTGAAAATATGTTGATGAGAATGTGTATGTGAAAAAATATGCCCGTTACTATTGAGAGGTCTTTAAAAAAATTAAATTATTTCTCAGGGTGATCTAAGAAAATATTTTTTGTCTTCCTAGACTAGGAGGGCAAGAGTAGCTAGACAAAGAAAGTGTAACTTCTTTTCTTACTCTTCTTACCAATTGAAACCACACAAGTTTCAAGTGTTTTAAGGGATTTGGCCATGAGATAACTCACGAAACTACATCATCATCCACTTTCCTTAAATCATACTATAGTTTGGACAAGCATAATGAGTAAAATATAAATAACAACACTTATTTAAAAGTCTAGCAGACACCGTAGACCTAGAAATTTTAGCATGGGGAAATTGTTTCAAATACCAATTGTATTGCTGAAAAGCAAGAAGAGTTGATAAAATGCTGCTAGTTGAGCAACACCATTTTTTTCTTAAAATTAAAAAAGAAGAAAAACTAAAGAAAAAGAAGAGGAAAGGAACCACTCAAGGAGAAGAAGATACACAATTGAAATAGCAAACGAAAATCCAACTTCTCAAAGTCAAATCGGCGCATGCAAGTTCAAGTTGTAGAATATAAGATGGCACCTTATGTAATTATTTTTTAAGTATTTGGTCATAAAATTACATGAAACCAATCTTTTAATACTTGCAATACAAAACACATCATGTACGCCTCACTATGTGCATGCAAAATGAGGCGTAAGCATCACATAACTTCATTGAGGCTCCACAGTGCAATTTTTGTTCGCATTCTCAGAGGCATGCCTCGAAGCATACACCTCAGTTGGCCTGTTTTAACCCATACAACATTACATATCCTTCAAACGAGTTTATCAAGAGGGAAGCTTGCAACTCTTAACTTGTAATTCTAATCATGCCACGGCAAACGTGGGACCGTTCCACTACTCCCCTTATACCAAGTAAGAATACACCTCCACCTCCATGCAAGGCTAAAGCAAAATATAGTACCAACTCTAACATAATTTTAAATTCTTATGGCCCAACTCATCCTTCGACCTCGGTTTGCAACAATGATTGCAAGTGGCACCTAGGCAGTCATCTAGGCAAGCGGTGTCCTTCTAAATACAACAACAACATAGCCTCAGACCCAAATTAATGGGGGTCGACGACATGGATCAAATTCTTCCATTGCGCTCGATTTAGTGCAATTGATAGTAAGTGGGGTCCTTGTAAATTATTTCTAAAAAAATTAAAGGGGCAAACTACGATAAGTTTGGTACTATGATACATACCAAACAACAAAATCTTAACATGATTAATGTTACATAAGCACCTAATGGTTTGTTAGTATCTTTGAAGTATATATTGAATATGGATTATAGTGACTACTAGGAAGTTATTGTTAATTAAGGGCCTATAAATAAATAAATAATAATTCAGGGGCCTCTAAATAAATATTATTTTGGCCGCTTAGGCTTTGTCTAGGCACCGCCTCACCCAGGCCAAGGAAATCGCCTCAAGATCGCTTTGGTGCCTTCCAATCCTTGGTTTGCAATGACTAATAAGAAGATTATTCACAATTTAAGTCTTAATTACTCTAGCCATGCCCATGCAATGCACCACTTTCAAACACTCGTTGCTCTTACTCCATTATCACAAGCATATTTACAATCTTTGATAAGAATTATGAAAGAATAAATAACTCATTATGAAAGAATAAATAACTCTTAAGACTCTTCCAAGAAAAGGAGAATTGTCTAGAAATGCAGTGTTGGGAGGAAAGTTAAGAACAAGAAAACAAACACAAAAAAAAAGTGTTTGGAATCGCACATATCTTACAACACTCTCACTTGCCTAAAATAGACATTGCGCTTAATCGAGCACAATGGAAAAGTTTGATCCATGTAGCCGACCCAAGTTAATTTGGGACTGAGGCTATGTTGTTGTTGTTGTTGTTGATTGGCCCCATCCTAGTCATTTCAAATTTTCAAATGATTAGGCATTTCTAAACCCATAATAGAAACCAATTTTTAAGTAGAATCTCTAAAGGATCCTTAATTGCTAAACATAGCCAGTACTAGATTATTCGTCCTAGTACTCACAACTCGTTTCAAACTCAGATATATGTTGGTGTAAGTAGAACTAAAGAAGGGAATAAACACAATAACTGCAAGATGTAATAGGATAAAAAGAAAATTTAATTAATGCAAACAGAGAAGACCCCTATATTGGAAGATTTTCTACTTGGAAAGATTAGAGAAAACACGAAGGAATTGAATGAAATGGTTTCTCTCGGATAATAAGAAGTACCAAACCAATACATTTTATAGAATTGAGAAATATAACGAAATGAAAACTCAAAAGCATGCCAGTGCTACCAAATGTTGCAATTGCTAGAGAGCCTTTCACAAACTTTAAGTTTTTTGAGACCACTAGCGAGTATCTTACACATTTTTCCAAGAGTGTTTTTCCAACTTCCCCGAATACACTGAATATGTTGTTACCAAAGAACTCCCTCATAATTACACCAAAACTGTAAGTGGGTTTCAACAAAATCGGGATTACGATAATCCATGAATGTCAATCTATAATATTTCAAGTACACCATAAAAGAGACTTTCTTGCAACAATTCAAATACCCTTTGAAAGTTCTAAAATTCGACTTAAACAAAAGGCCGACTCGAGCTCGTTAACAAAATATACAACAAAATCAAGGATTCAACAAAAACTATGAAATGCAATTCATAGAGCATCAAACTTAAAAAAAGATAACATTTTACCAATTCTTAGAGTTGTCAACTCCTGCTAGAAATGAATCAAGCATGTCCTTTCTAGCCTGCTTTTTTATCTTCTTCCCTGTAATGTCATATCCAATGTGTTCTTCATCTTTATACCATTTTAACGGTACATCTCCAACCGTGTTCCGAGGAGCAACCTACAACACAACCAAATTTAGAAGAGAATCCATTTAACAGAAGAAAAAAAAACACCAAATTTCTTAACAGAGTTCACAAATTCAACGGCACGAGAAGCACCTCGTCTTCAGATGAATCACTCTCTTCAACTCTCTGATTAGTCTCGGCCTCCACATCAAGAGTCACCTCCTCCTAAACACGTCAAAACCACAAAAACACAACATTAACACCGATACGGATTTCGCAACGTTTGAATTTTAAAAAAAAAAGACCAGGCCTCCTTCTTATATCGGCATTTATTGTTTTTGTTAGAGGATGAATAACACATCCAAAACAATCACAGCAAAAACTAATACCAAATGATAGAACATGCGTCAACAGAGAGAGAGAGAGAGAGAGAGAGATTATTAGGTTAGGTAACAAAAAAATGCTTAGCATCAAGGATTGTAAATCTTGTATTTTTTGTCTCAATATGCGCTCGACCAACTTCAACTGTTTTTCCCTGAACCAACCATTATGTAATGGATCAAAATCACATTTCTAAGTAGCAAGCAATTATTGGTCGGTTTTGCAAGAACAAATACGAAAAAATGTTAGGAATACTAGCATATATATAGCGATTATAATGTAAGAACTAACATGGTTTTCTAAAGACTTCCAGTTGAAGACACAAGCCATAAAATCAGTCACCAACCTTCAAAATGACACTTAAAACTGAAATTGTAAAATTGTGGTTATGTCTAACGATGTGAACTTGATTCATTCAACTAATAACCAAATAGAACATCTAATAGGTTAGGCTGTTAAAAAAGTGAACACTTCAATCTAATGTTAGATTTGTTGCACCTCAAAATTACAAAACTGATAGTCTGACATGCACCAAGGGTCTTATAAAAAAAAAAGACATGCACCAAGGGCAACATAATTTCCATCTTCATAAGCGAGACATAATACTTTTTCAGTCTCAAACCATGCTAATTTATTTGATTTAAGATGCATTTGACTGAACATTTTTTTCTTTGACAAAGCCTGAACAAATTTATTTAGTTTGCAAATTTTACTCAATAACTGAATCCTTAACTGAATCCTTAGACCAAGTTTGGCATGATTCAAAAGCAAATGACTACGCGTAGACTTTTTTATGTCTAGAGAGTCAATATCATAAAGAACCCCTTCTATCAAGCTGATCTTCGAAGCCATAAACTTTCCCAAGGTAATTACCCACTCTATGGTCCCTGATATTTTGTTTTATTATGGTTGTTATGTTTAATTGTATTTACAAAGGAGTTTAAAAATAAGGAAGTTTTGTGATAAAGTTAAATTAAGGACTTTTAACTGTTAAATGCATTGAAAAAGTTGAGGTTTTTTTATTGGTTTGTGGTCAATTGATTATGTAAACAACAACATAGCCTCAGTCTCAAATTAATTGGAGTCGACTCCATAAATCAAACTTTTCCATTATGCTCGACTAAGTGCAATTGAAGGTGAGCTTTCAAAACCATTCAAAACCCTCCTAATTAATGCGCCCCAAGTTAACTTTGGTCTACACCTACCACGTCGAATTTCTTCAGTTTCTACTTATTCAAATTTTGTTGCGGGGGCATTTGTAGGTCATCTTTACTGGTGACCAAACCACCACAACAATCCTTACCTAATCTTTATATCATTTGGTGTTACTCCTACTTGTCTTTAAATTTTTATATTTCTTATTCCATCTTTACGAGTTTTACCACACATCCACCTAAGCATCCTCATTTTTGCTACGTTCATTTTATGTAGTTGTTATTTTACCGCCCAACATAGAGCATAGCAGGCCTAATTGCAGCCCTATAAAATTTTCCTTTTAACTTAGTAGGAACATTTCGATCACAAATCACATGTTCCACTCCGCCATTTCTTCCATCCAGCTTGAATTTTATGTGTGACATCATTCTCAATATTACCATCACTTTGCATGATTGATCCTAAATATCTAAAATGGTTCGCCTTAGGAACTTCTACTTCCCCTAATTTTACGACCTCATCGTCTCAATGTCTAGTATTTCTAAACTCACGGTGCATATATTTGGTCTTCGTCCTACTCAACTTCAAGCCTTAGATTCTAAGATATTCCTCCAAAGTTGTAATTTCATATTCACTCCATCTTTTGTTTCATCCACTAAGACAATATCAATTGCAAATAACATACACTAAGTTATATCTTATTAAATATGTCTAGTTAGTTCATCCATAACTAGAGTAAAGAGATATGGGCTTAAAGCCGATCATTGATGTAATACTATCATAATGAAAAATTCTTCTGTAGTTCCTCTAAATGTCTTTATACTCATTACTACTCCCTCGTACATATCTTTAATAGTGTTTGTGTATCTAGCATGCACTCTTTTTCTTTCTAGAACCCATCAAAGAACATCTCTAGGAACCATATCATATGTTATTTCTAAATCTACAAATACCATATAAAGATCTTTTTTTTCTCCATATTTTCCCAATAATCTTCTTACAAGCACGAAGCCAAATTGATTCTCTGATATTGTTGTTTCTCTTCTTAGTCTATTGTCAATTATCCTCTCCCAAAGTTTCATAGTATGACTCATAAGTTTAATACCCCGGTAGTTTGAACAACTTTGAATGTCTTTTTTGTTTTTGAATATTGGCAAAAGCATGCTTCTCCAATTCATTGGCATCCATTTTGATTTTAAAATTTTGTTGAGAAGTTTTGTTAATCAAGTCAATCCAATTTATCCTAAGCATTTCCAAAACAAACACGAAAACAAAAACAAAATCATAGATACAGATACTAGATCTTTTAGACAAAATAAAAATAGAAAAGGAAAACGAATACAAAGGGGAGAAAAAATTCGTTTAGGAACATGGAACATGGAACATGGGAACACTTACAGGGAAGTCAATAGAACTAGTAAATACCATGATTAGAAGGAGAGTCAATATTGCTTGCCTCCAAGATACAAAATGGGTAGGAGAAAAGAGTAGAGAAATAGGAAGCACAAGGTTTAAATTGTGGTACACTGGTATAGATAGAAACTGCAATGGAGTAGGAATTGTGGTGGATAATGATTATAAGGATAAGGTCGTAGAGGTTAAAAGAATGGGGGATATATTGATTCTAGTTAAATTAATTATTGGAGACGAAAAAATTAACATACTTAGCGCCTATGCACCACAAGTAGGATTAAACGCAAGTTTTGGGACGATATGGATGGATTTATGCAAAGTATACCATTAGATGAAAAGGTTTTTATTGGAGGAGATTTAAATGGGCATGTCGAGGCAAGTAACGATGGGTTTGAGAGAGTTCATAGAGGTTTTGGTTACGGTAATAGAAATGAAGAAGGAGAATCAATCTTAGAATTTGCTTCAGCATACGATCTTGTCTTAGCAAATACTAGTTTTAGGAAGAGGAAGTCGCATATAATTACTTTTAGTAGTGGTCATAACAAGAGTCAAATAGATTTTCTTTTAACAAGAAAAATAGATAGAAAAATATGTAGAGACTGCAAAGTAATACCTGGTGAAGCACTTACTACCCAACATAAGTTAGTAGTACTTGATATTAAGCTAACACGACGACATAATATGAATAAAAGAGTTAGCGACCATAGAATAAAGTGATGGAACCTAAAACATAGTAAACAAGTAGAGTTTAGAGAAAAACTACTAAAGGAAAATGTTTGGAATCTTGACTTAGATGCTAATACAATGTGGCTAGAAATGAGTAGTTGCATAAGGAGAGTGGGATCAAACGTATTAAGTATATCTAAAGGCTTGGGACCACCAAAGAAGGAAATATGGTGGTGGAACGAGGATGTCCAACGAGCAATTAAGACTAAAAGAGAGATGTATAGGAAAATACCTAAGTTTCAAGATGAAGATGTGTATAATCAATATAGAGAAGCTAAAAAACAAGCTAAAAAAGTAGTTAGTTAAGCTAAAACAAATTTCATGGAAGATCTATATACAAGGTTAGGTAATAGAGATGGCGAAAAAAAAAATATATATATATATATGCTAGCCAAATTAAGAGATAAAAAGAAACAAGACCTAAGTCATGTAAGATGTATTAAGGACGAAAATCAAAATGTTTTAACGCGCGAGGATGATATTAAGGAGAGATGGAGAAGTTAATTCGATAGTTTATTTAATGATGGCCAAGTTGATACTATAATAGATGAAAACCCACATCAAGAAAGAAATGTAAACTATACACGCAATATTATAATTGTAAAAGTTAACGAGGCATTGAAAAGAATGAAAATAGGGAAAGCATGTGGCCCAGATGAAATACCAATAGAGGTTTGGAAATGCTTAGGAGAAATTGGATTGACTTGGTTAACAAAATTTTTCAATAAAATTTTAAAATCAAAACGGATGCCAATGGATTGGAGAAGAAACACGTTTGTGTCAATCTTCAAAAACAAAAGAGACATTCAAAGTTGCTCAAACTACCGGGGAATTAAACTTATGAGTCACACTATGAAACTTTGGGAGAGGATAATGGACAATAGGCTAAGAAGAGAAACAACGTATCAGAGAACTAATTTGGTTTCATGCCTGAGAGGTTAACTATGGAGGCGATTTTCCTTGTAAGACGATTGTTAGAAAAATATAGAGAAAAGCAAAAAAATCTTCATATGGTATTCGTAGATTTAGAAAAAGCTTATGATAGGGTCCATAGAGATGTACTTTGGTGGGTTCTAGAAAGAAAAAAAGTGCATGCTAGATACATAGACACTATTAAGGATATGTATGATGGAGTAGTAACGAGTATAAAGACATTTGGAGGAGCTACAAAAGAATTTCTCATTACGATATGACTACATCAAGGATCGGCTTTAAGCCCATATCTATTTACTTTAATTATGGATGAACTAACTAGACATATTCAAGAGGATATACCATGGTGTATGCTATTTGCGGATGATATTGTCTTTGTGGATGAAACAAAAGATGGAGTGAATAGGAAATTAGAACTCTGGATGAATACATTAGAATCTAAAGGCTTTAAGTTGAGTAGGACGAAAACCGAATACATGCACTGTGAGTTTAGATACGCTAGACATCGAGATGACGGAGTGGTAAAATTAGGGGAAGTAGAAGTTCCTAAGGTAAACCACTTTAGATACCTAAGATCAATTATACAAAATGATAGTAACATTGAGAATACAATCCCAGAAAGAAGGTCAACAGCATTTCGACGATGTTGGCCTGGTCAGTGATTCTCTTGTTGTGGGCAGTCTCTACCATCAAAACGGCACTTGCGCCTCTTCTTCAGGTGCAGCAACTTTAAATCCACCCTTGAAAACGGAGCAACATGAGTCCTAACCTTATTAATGGACCTCTATGAATGTAAATTCTCCCCCCTAATCCCTCTTTTGATTTGCGTTTCTAACTTTATAGTTGTGTCCTGTGTACCAAAACAAAGGAAAGGGTGACCATGAGAAAAGAGGCAACTCCTTCTCATAGCGTCGTTAGATTAATGACCTTGAAAAAACAGGTGTATTTCTAACTTTCACTAACTTAATAGGTTAGTAATGTCTCGTCATCATAGATCGTTGATATGGCGGAGTGCAACAGGGGTGATTTGTGATCGAAATGTTCCTACTAAGTTTAAAGAAAAATTTTATAGGACCGCAATTAGGTCAGCTATGCTTTATGGAAGTGAATGTTGGGCGGTAAAGCAACAACAATTACATAAAATGAACGTAGCAGAAATGAGGATGCTTAGGTGGATGTGTGGTAAAACTCGTAAAGATAGAATAAAAAATATAGAAATTCAAAAACAAGTAGGAGTAGCACCAATTGATACAAAGATTAGGGAAGAGCGGTTGCGGTGGTTTGGTCACCTGCAAAGACGACCTACGAATGCCCCAACTAGAAAACTTGACTTAATAGAAACTGTAGAAATTCTACGAGGTATGGGCAGACCAAAGTTAACATGGGATGCATTAATTATGAGGGATTTGAATGGTTTGGAAAGCTCACCATCAATTGCACTTAATCGAGCACAATGAAAAAGTTTGATCCATGTAGCCGACCCAGTTAATTTGGGACTGAGGCTATGTTGTTGTTGTTGTTGTATTTCCAAACCTCTATGGGTATTTCATATGGGTCACATGTTTTCCCTATTTTTATCTTTTTCAATGCATCTTTAACTTCTAGAATTTTAATATTGCGTGTATAGTTTACATTCTTTCTTGGTGTGGATTTTCATCTACTATGATATCAACTTGGCCATCATTAAATAAACTATCGAAGCGGCTTCTCCATCTCTCCTTAATATCTTCGCATATTAAAATATTTTGATTTTCGACCTTAATACATCTTACATGACTTAGGCCTTGTTTATTTTTATCTCTTAATTTGGCTAGCTAATAAATATATTTTTCATCATCTCTATTTCCTGACGTTGTATATAAATCTTCTATGAAAATTGTTTTAGCTTGACAAACTACTTTTTTAGCGTGTTTTCTAGCTTCTCTATATTGATTGTACGCATCTTCATCTTGCACTTAGGTATTTTCCTATACATCTTTCTTTTAGTCTTAATTGCTCCTCAGACATCCTCGTTCCACCACCATGTTTCCTTCTTGTAGTCCCAAGCCTTTAGACAATTGATTAAGTAAACTATAAGAATTCGCTTTTCTTTGGTGTTTGCACAATTACAAAAGTGAAGACACATTGTTATGTGTAGGGATCATCTTTGCAACCATAAGCAACATTGGTCCCTCATGAGCACCACTGATTGCCTAATCTTAAATCATATCATACGTTTTATCAATAAGCCACATTGTTGTTTCAAAAGGCTGCAAAACGAGGCAACAAAGTCTGAACATTAATAGCAACAAATATAGAGCTTCAACATGAACAGTCCATTGTGCACCACAAAACCCACACATAACCTCAAAGCTTGAATATGCCTATCATGCATGAGATTTCACCATATAGAACTACTTTATAAAAGATACTCCCTCCGGTCACAAATATAAGTCGTTTAAGGTAAGGGCACAAAAATCGAGACAGCCATAATTACAAGTGTAATTTACATATACGTCCTTCAACATTAAATGAATTGAAGAATTGAAGAATCATAAATATTTGAATTGTATAAGGATATAATTGGTAAAAAAAAAACAATAAATACACTCTTGAATTTTGAAAACGACTTATAATTTTGACCAAGAAGTTTTTGCTAGAAAGACTTATATTTTTGACCGAATGAAGTATAACACTGTAACTAATCACCATGCAAGAATAAGACATGCATACCTTCACGCGTTCCTCCTCATTCGTATCCATGATATTCACCATGTACCTAGCACAATATATGGTATTGTAGATAAGGAACATCTAAGATCAATAGTTAATTTATATAGCACAAAATATTCCAGATATCAAGAACCAACGACAAGGAAATGATTTAAAACAATTAAATTACCAATCAAAAAGTAATATCTACGACATGCAAAGTCATCATCAACCATTATGGAAGACTTCAAAGCAAACATCAGCACGTAAAGACATTTTAACTTAAGAACCCTATATTTTGTTGTTGATAGAAAAGAAATGGCAGACATTTTAAATCACTTTCGTAGCACAAATAAAATGTTTCATTATGCATTGAAAAGAGATTTACCCGCACTTTACAAACCATGTTGAATGTCACAAAACAATTATCAATTGAAGTAGTAACAAAAGATAGCCATAATAAGAATGAAAACAAAGGAATTACCAACTTTCTTGGCTCTTGTCCTGTGAAATCCGAGAATTTCATATTTTAGAGTTACAATTTCATTTTAACATTTCAAAATCCATTTTCATGCGTATGTGAGAACTTCTTGACCATTTATTTACCTATACTTAAGCTTCCAATTGACTCCAACGAAACTTCGTAGACTCTTTTATACCGAACCTCACCAATTCATTTAACAAATCATAGGTTTTGACTATCTCAAACCTTGATTCATAACCTTCAATGAGTCTTAATTTAACTCATTATCATCTACTTAACCCACAAAACAACCAGGACAACTAGAATTATAATAACACCCTTGTAACAGCCCTTTTATCATTTCCATCAATCAAGAACCAACAGTTACAACAACCAAACAACAACAATACAACGACATCACACACAACAATGAAATCAGTCACAACAGCAACACCACCCCATCAACAGCCACCTCTCCTCCTTTTTATTGTTTTCAACTTCCCCAAATCAGAACCAACAAATAACAGGACCAACAACATTACAACTGTTATAATTTCCCCTTCCCCAATCGAACCCAACATCCACAATCAATCAATTCAAATAACCAACTGAAATTCATTACTTACCTCAAAAATTTACCTCGCTGAATCGATTCTCATGTCCTTCACCAATATCCCTGGTCGAGAGAGAGAGAGAGAGAGAGAGAGAGGGAGAAGAGACTGTCGAGAGAGTCGAGACTCAGATAGAGAGAGAGTTTGAGAGACGACAAGTGGGAGAGAGCAACCCTTGCTCTCCAACAACAACGAGCCTCAACTCCACCAACGATTCACTGCTTCAGCCTTCACGAATGGAGAAAGAGAAATAGGAGACCGTGAGCTTGAGAAAGAGTCATCACGACAATGAATCAGAGCAACCGATATGGAGAGAAGAGTGTGTGCGTGAGAGAGAGAGAGAGAGATAGAGAGAGAGAGAGAGACGACCGAGAGCAATAGGAGAGAGCAATGAGTTGGGAACAGAAGAAATCGTTGAAGGTGAGGATACACCGATTAGGGTTATTAAACCCATTTGATTTTGAAATAGTTTCTTTTCGTCCAAAGACCCTTTTACCCCTCCCGGCACTACAGGCTCGACTAGGGGTGGCAAAAGTTGTCCAGACCCGTTTGTCCGATTTTGTCCGAACCCGTTTTAAATGGGTTCGGACAATATTTTTGTAAAAAACATACGGGTCTGGATAATTTTTTGTGTCCATTTAAAAATACGGGACAGGGTCCGGACAAAAATTTCAAAAAAACGGGTACCCGTTTATGATTAATTTGAAGGGCATATAGGTAATTTCACACTTCATGTCATCAAATGATTCTAAAATCCAAATGGACCAAACCCTATGTGTAATGTGTATCAGTGATTCAGTGTATAGCTTTTAACTTTTTAAGCCTTTTGGAAATTAAAAAATTGTGATGTTATGTATTTATTTTTTGGTAATTGAATGTTGAGTGACTTGTAAACTTGTAGTTGAGGTTTTTTTTAAAAATAATTGATAAATAAAATATTTAATCATATTTAAAAATAAAAATCGGACAAACGGGAGCCGTATGTTTTACAAAAAAAGGGGTCTGGACAAAAAAAAAAGTGCCAGTTTTAAAAACGGGAACGGGTCCGGACACTAAATTTAATCATTATAAGAAAGGGGTGTCCGGTCCCGTTTATGTCCGGTCCCCTTTTTTTGCCAGCCCTAGCTCTGACACCCCTACTCATGTTTCATCATTTATTCAATATTTTTGTCCCAAAGACAAAAATCTCCATTGCCCTTATTTAGCATTTGTATTTTTCTTTTATTTGTTATATTTATCTATTTTTCTTGATCCAAATTGAACCCCTGCTCCAATTTCGACTAAATTGTGAAAAGCACCGAACACTCTCCAAAATACTTGGGAAAACCATCGAACACTCTCCAAAATACTCGTACACTGAGTCTCGGCCTTAATTAAAGTCAATTTTCAGACAAAATAGTATATATTACACACACTAGTCACGTATCACACAAAAATAATATTTAAGCTAATAATCTATAGTCCATAATGCGTGGGTCCCTCCTCGGATACTTAAATCATAGTTTAAATTCAAAAATACTTAACTGAACTGTCTAATCATGTTTATGAAATTCTCGGATTTCACAATTTTTTCAATTAATTAAAAATTTTGTCCTTGAGATTTAAACTTAAAGGTGACTTGAACCAAAAGAGTTACGAGAAAATAATCATTTATACAAAAGTCTTTTAATACAACCTGTCAAAATCATTTTCAAGATGAAAATGTTAAGTAGACTCAATCACATTTGTCATATACAACAACTTGGTGGTAGAGATCATCAACGCTTCAACTTTTCATTTTCAATTCCTTGGTTTAATGAAAAGTTGTATCCGTTACTTTGTCAATTCTGACAATTTGTGAATTTTTGACAAGTTAAATAATCAACTTTGTGGAATATTCCATAACCATAATTCACTTCACATTTCATGCATTGAATCTCATTCAAGCATCATTACATAGTAAGATATAACTTATCTTGCTTTTTAATAAAAAACATTTTCATTCTTAACTGAACAACTATTCTACAAACCGTTGATAATTCTTTTCTTATCCACCAAACTCTGGTACACACCTCAGTTTACTTTCTTATCACTGATCATTCCATATTCGAATTGTCAATTGATCAGTTCTTAGACTATCATCAGTCTAAATATATAAAGTGATGCAAATAATATTTAAGCACAACATTAGATACTAAGTAGAGTTGTGTGTCTATTTGATCCATCAACATTTCAGTGTTTCTCAACAAAAACATGAAATCACACAAGTCATCCCATGACCATAGATCTCTAATCAAATCTATAATCACATGACAAGAGATCTCAATTTTTCAATCCGATCAAAAAATGAAACCTAACACTTCGTGCAATTCTCACTCATTCTCTCAATGTCTACTCACAATTTCATTTCAATTCGTGGACTAGAAAATAATTACCAATTCCAACTCGTCAGCCTATTCACTTAACATTTCATTTGACTGGTTAAAAAATTAATGATTTTTTTAACTTTGTCAAATCATTTTTTATTAATGAGTTCACAATGAACATCATTACATTCACTTAACTGTCAATCTTATTCTAATTGCCTTGATCACTTCTCAAGTTTCTTCCATTCCTTTGATTCTCGAGACTTTACATCTCAATCATTATTGTTCACCAGTTTCTTTCACTACTCAAATAAAGACAACTATCATTAACTTGAATAGATATAAGCATTTTAACAGAGATCAACATATTCCTTGATTATACTCTCACAGCATAAACTTTTAACATGTATCTCATACAAGTTATAAATATTTTTTCTCTTTTCATCACTACTCCATATATACTTTTGGCTCTACTAAATTATAGTGGAAGAATATCAATTCTTCAAACATATTGAATCAGATACATTATACTCTTTTCGATATTTTCAACCAATACGAATAATACTGTGACATCCAAGAATTTCATAAACTTGATTAGACGACTAATTAAGTATTTTCATATTTAATTGGAGTTTAAGTATCCGAGGTGAGACTCACGCATTACGGACCAGAGATCATAGATCATATGGTAAAATATTTTTTATGATGAATGTTTAGTGTGTATTATATGGTGTTTTGTCGCGAAGTCAAGATATGTTGAGGTGTATCCTTAATTTGTCATGCTCAAGGCTGCAAGTGCGTGTTTGAAGTGCACGAGTGAAAATAAATTATTATTTGCTCAAAAATTAATTAACAAAGTGTTAATCCTCACGTGAAAATTTTTCCTCAGTCTACGTGCAAATTAGGATCGATGTCAGTGTAAAATGAGAATGAAGTTGGTGCAAGATCTTTCTTCGAGTTTCGTATCAGTTGGTGGTGGTCGAGGTTGAGATTGGGTCCAAATTAGTATAGTTTGGGTAAGTATGACAAAAGAATTGGTACGTAAGTGTTTAGTATGTCGTGGACAAAGTTAAGATTTTTGGTATTTTGGCGTGACCGAAATCAGTGTTATGAACGTTTTATGAAGTTGAACTATTTTGTCAAGAGTTTGGTTCAATTTAATGGAAAATCGAATCCAAAACAAGCACCGAAAGTCGAAACACGTTAAAATAGAAATTTCATGAATAAATTAATAAAAATAAATTAAGCTGCTGATAATTTTTATATAAATAAAAAAATTAAATCAAAAATCAAAATCAAAAGTTATGTTTCAACGGAACGTTTTGTTTTAGTTGAAACTGAACCCTCTCAACTCGGGTTTTCGCTCCGTGATTTCCCGATGGCCGATTTTCACTCGGTTTCTTTTCGCAAAATGGTAGAGCATCGTGAAACGGTCAGTTCGAGCTCAGTTTTCTACTGTGGAAACAAGGTATTCGGCCCGCAATTTGGTAAATAATCAATTCATGGCATTTTACTTAATTCAATTTGAATTCTCGCAATTACTTGATTTCGTTTGCGGAGTTTCGATAGAAACTGGTAGGGATTGTTGTGAATTGGTATATTGGATTGGTTTGCACTAATTTAAAATAAATCCTACTGGCGTGGGTTAAGGTTTTGATGAATTGAACTAATGCGATTCAGTTGATAACTATTTTGGATATGTTTTTATAGTTTATATGGATTTACATTGGGTTTCAGGATGAACTGATTATTGGTTTTGATCCAATTTAACTCCACGGACTGTGAAAATATTTTGATATTGGTATCGAGTGGTTTTATGATGTTTATTGTCGAGTTTTGAAGATTTAATTGCGAAAATATTGATTTCAAAATAAATAAAGTTTGCCTAGTTGATAGGCCATATTGAAAAATTCATAACTTCTGTGTCGGTGATCCGATTTGAGTGTTTCTGGAGTCTATGGAAAGTAGAACATGAGTACTACAAGTTCATTTCGGGTCATCATGATAAATAATGAGGTTTTCAAGCTTAAAAAGTTACCCCAAGTTGGCTAATTGAAAGCCAATTGAAATAGTTATATAAATTAATATTTTGGAAAATGTTCTCAAGCGTACTTTGGCCGCGGTTTTCATTGGGTTTTGTGATTTGATTCCACTTTAAGCTTGACCCATAATATAATTGGGTATGCAGGAAAGCTATTGGAACCATTCTCAATCTGATTCGACACTCCGAGAATCCCGGGAAGTTAGCTCAAAGTTGTTTGGTTGTAATTAAACCCTACAGTGGTATTTACTATTAATGGAATTTATCTTTGTATCTACATTTGCGTTTAGTCTACATTGCATTTTGCATCGTTTTTTGTCATACATTCATGGCATCAGAATAGAGTAGCCCCTATTTCAGTCGTAAGAGTATGAGTTGATCCACTCCAGACTAGACATTAAGGCGGGTAATGTCGACTCCAGGGTAGCATGTATTGAACTCATAGAACTGTTCTAGGTTCATTGTGAGTGGGCGCGCTTATTATGAGCTTAGAACGGGAAATGAGGGATCCACGTTGTTATATAAATTTGTTGTTATTTGGAAATGCAATTGCATGTCTCCATGTATTCGGACTAACATTTGTAGGAGTACAGAGCAGTGTCGAAGTTTACTTACCTGACATCTTCGAGTTGTTTTTAATGATGTCAGGTTCTCTATAAAGACCAAACTTAACGAGAAAAGCTCGAAGATCTTTGGTGAATGTTTTATGTTTAAAAGTTTCATTTTCTTGTTGTAATCATTATATATATTGTTTTGGGCTTTTGGGGTGAGTGTAGGTCGTGAAATACTTTCGAATAGGTTATGAGAGTCTTCTAAATGAGTTTGAAGTAAGTTAAGAGGTTTATGATTTAGTTTTAGTTTATTTTGGGAATATAAGTTGTAACTAAGGTATCAGAGACTCTAAGCTAGTTTTTAAAGTTTGAATTTGATATACATTGTGAACTGCGGGGAGTTGTGAGTTCTTTTATGTCTCTCTCCAATTCTGATGTCTATTAAGTGAAAGTTTTCTGGCATGCCATTTTTAGAGGAGGTGCTGCCAGTATTTTTATAAAAATATGAAGGATAATTCGCATGATTTCCTAATTTGCTCTAATTAAGTAAAACGAGTATTAAGTTTGGTTGAGGATATAAATTTAGTTTGGAGCTTTACTAAGGATTAAAATTAAAAGTATTTTTAGGCATATAGTTAATTGTATGGTTTAGGTGCCTAATTAGAGTAATTAGGTTAAGTTAAGACTTAATGAGACGGGTCTTGACAGAGTTGGTATCAGAGCCTAGGTTTGGTTCAATTAAGGAAAAACTTTAGTTGGAAAGCAATGAGTGATTGAGCGCGATTAGTCGGGAAGTGGCTGTGAGCTGGGGAATAATTTGTTATTATGATATGTTTATTTTATACTATTATATTATCGCTAGATATGCGACGGGAAGTTTATTCGCATTGTCTGTTCGATACTTAACTCGTGAGATGTGACGAGTTAGAATAGGAACAGATAATAAAAGAGAGAATAGATTTCTTAAATGATCGTGAACGTGATTGGACGTGAAATAGACTCAGAAAGTCTAAATTCACAAGTGAATGTTGCAAGTAGTTCGATACCAATATAACCGGGGAAAATAGTTAGTTATAAAACCACTGGGAAATTGGTTGAGCAAAAAGTCTAAATGATTCAGGAATGCAACTACTGAACATGGACTCCTTCAAAAGTAAAAATATCAAACTATTAAAATTGTGAAACGCTCAAGAAAATATCAGACATACTTAATTTAAATCTCAAATGATTGGAAATTGTTTGGAAAACATGAAATAAAATTGTGATTTGTGGTTAGCAGAAGATATGAATATCTTGAATTTTAGAATGATGTTAGTATCGGTTAAACTAGTAATTCGGTAAGATCTATTCGACCAAATATTCATAACCGATTGAAGAGTTTCTTCCGAAAATAGTCTTAATGAAAGAAAAAAGCAGACAAGAGTTTTGAAAATAGAAATTGATTAGACAAATTGATTCTTGACTTGGAAATAACAATGAAATTGTGATATGATCAGTCAAGTTGTCTAAGTCGGTTTTTACTAAAATAAAATACTTTGAAATAAGGTATTGTCTTCTTTTCAAAACAAAGCACAAAAATAAAACTGAAATTAGAATATAACCATGGTTTCAAACAATCAAATGACTTATAAGTAGAAGTATTGAACATTTTGGATTGCTTCTTACTTAAGTTGCTTAATAATAAGCGACGTTGAGTACATGCTTCTATGAATCAAACAAAGTAATGGTAAAATGAATGGAAATATACAAGTTAGAAGTGATCTTTGTTAACACCAGATTAGGTGTTGTTATGAAACAAATATCAACGAAAATTCTAACTTGAAGATGAAAAGTGTAATGATAAAATCAACGTGTTAGAAGTTGAGATTGGGGAAAATGGTATGAAAATAGCTAGGATTAGCTATTAAATAAAAAAACAAGCAGTTGTGTTTTGAAATTCAAAGTACCAATAGTCACTTTTAACCAAATTAAGTCATAATGCCTATCACTATGACTTAAAATATAACAAAGGAAGAGATAGATTTATTGATGGAATGTTTGTAAGTGATTTGTATAGGAAGTCAATAAGAACCCTATACATCAAGAATTTTCATTTATAGGACTTAAAGGATTGAAATAGCATCATTTAAGAATTTGATTAGATGTCAAGTTAATAAGAGTTTGAAAATTTAAATTCTTCTATCTCTTCAAATGAACAGTATCACAAAAGCGAAATCATCAAAAAGTGAATTGATGAATAGTAAGATACTTAAATGTTTTACAGTCTCTTGAAAATATCAAATTTCTTTTTGAGAAAAAGAAAAGTCGAGAAATCTGAGACAAATCCAAATAATTTAAGGCAATAACAAACATTAGAACTGTTTGGTTCGCAAAATTTCTCTGTTTCGAACATAAATTAGCTAAAGAAGACTTCAATTCATTGAATGATAATAAGAAGTCGCAATGTCCTTAGCTATAATTTCGAAAAAAAGAAGAAAAAAATATAAATCAAATTACTTTTCTAAGTTAAGGTAAAGAAGATGTAAGTGGTTTAAGTGTTGAACAAAGGTATGATAAGTTTGTAAAGGGACAAGATACGAGATCAATGTGAGAATAACAAACATTGACAAAAATCGAACATAATAGACTTTATGTATAAAATAAAATGAGATGTTGAGATGACTTTTGACTGCTACAAGTGACACAAACTGACTCCTTTAGTCAAGGTAAGACATTGGTGTAGTTGTGTATGACCAAAAATCTAAGTAACTCTCTATCATAATCATGATTCATTTACAGCGTAAAAGACTACACCTGTTTTTGAATAATTAAATGAATTGATGATAGTCAAAATAAAATAGTCTATAATGTTTCGTTAGAGTCAATTGGAAGCTGAAGTATAAGCAATTAAATGGTCAAGAAATTCTCACATACTCATGAAAAAAATGAGATTTTAGGTTAACGAGTTCCGATCAAATTAGGATTTCAAACTATAAGTTTGATAAAACTTAATATATCTTCACAAGGATCTTACAAAAAAGAAAACTCGAAAAGTTGAAAATGTTGAACCAAAGTAGTATACAACTGATATCAATGAATATGTTGTATATTGGTTCAAATGTTGTGTTACACCACGTAATCAATCAATGGTGAAAATTTTAATAACTGGGTTATTGTAAATTAGAGTTGATGTAAGTACAAGTACGACGGTGCAGATACAAATGAAATGAAAAGATAAGCACGACTAACAACTCAGTTAGTCGGTTTCTTTGGTTTGGAAATATTGAATATAGTACAATGTATCTGACTTGATATATTTGAAGAATTAAATATTTTTCCACTGTAATTTGATAAAAGTCAGAGATATGTATTGAGTAGATATGAAAAGAGGTAACATATTTATAAACTTGTATGATATACAAGTTAGAAATTTTACTGTGAGAGTATAATCATTAAATATGTCGATATCTCTGTTTAAATGTGTATATCAACTCAAGATAAAGAAAACTGTCTTTATTCAACTAAGGAAAGAATTTTAGCAAACAGTTAGTGATTGAGATCGAGATGATGAAAAATCTCATAAGTTGGAGAAATGATAAAAATCAATGCGAGTACGTTCGTAATGTGAAAGAATGAGATTTATTGTGAACTCATGAATATAAAATAATTTGACGAAGTTAGAAAAGTCAACTTTCTAACCAGTCAAAGGAAAAGTTAAGTGAAAGAGCTGATGAGTTGGAATTGATAATTGCTTTCTTGTCCACAAATCTAAATGATATTGTGAGTAAACATTTAGGGAATGAGTGAGAGTTGCATGACGTGTCATGTTGCGTTTTCTAATCAGATTGAAATTCAAGATCTCTTGTCATGAGATGACAGATGTAATTAGAGATCTATAGTAATGAGATGACTTGTGTATTTTCTTGTTTCTGTTGAGAAACGCTAGAATGGTGATGGATCATATAGATACGCAACTCTACTTTGTATCTAATATTTTGTTCAAATATTATTCTCATTACTATGAAACTTTAGACTGATGATAGTCTAAGAATTGAACAGTCGACAATTTAAATAAAAAATGATCAGTGATGAGAAAGCAAACTGGGATGTTTATGCCAGAGTTTGGTGGATAGAGAAAGAATTATCAACGGTTTGTGGAATAATATTCTCCTAAGAAGGAAAATTGTGTTATGAAAAGCAAGATACGATAGATCTTGCTAAGTATTGATTCATGAATGTGACTCAAGGCATGAAATGAGTAGTGAAGAAAAGTAAATTATTGGATATCCCACAAAGTTGATTGTTTAACTCGTCATATATTCACAAAATGCCAGGATTGGCAGAGAAGTTGTTATGATTTTTTATTAAACCAAAAAGTTGGAAATGAAAAGTTAAAATGTTTATGATCTTAACCACTTAGTAGTTGATTACAACAAAATTTATTGGGCCTACTTAAAGGTTTCACCTTTAAAATAGTTTTACAGGTTTGGATAAAAAGAGTTGTATATGAAGGATCATATTCTCATATCTTTTTTGGTTCCATAACCTGTATGTTTAAATTTCGAGGGCGAAATTTTAAATTAGTTGGGAAAAATTGTGACATCCGAGAATTTTATAAACTTGATTAGACGACTAATTAAGTATTTTCGAATTTTAACTGGAGTTTAGATATCCGAGGTGGGACTCACGCATTACAGACAGAAAATCATAAGGTAAAATGTTATTTTTTCTGTGTGTGTTATATGTTGTTTTGTCATGAAGTCGATATGTGTTGAAGCGTATCCTTAATTTCTCATACTCAGGGTCGCAAGTGCATGTCTGAAGGGTACGGGCGAAAATAAATTATTAGTTACTCAAAAACTAATTAACCAAGTATTAATCCTCACGTGAAGATTTTTCCTCAGTCTACATTCAAGTTGGAATCGATGACAATGTAAAATGAGAATGAAGTTGTTGCAAGACCTTGCCTCGAGTTTCGTATCAATTGGCGGTGGTCGAGGTTGAGATTGTGTCTAAATCGGTATGAGTTTGGCTAAGTATGGCAAAAAAATTGGTCCGTAAATATTTAGTATGTCGTGGACAAAGTTAACATTTTTAGTGTTTTGGCTCGACCAAAATCAGTGTTATGGACGTTTTATGAAGTTAGACTATTTTGTCAAGTGTTTGGCTCAATTTGGTGAAAAATCGGATCCAAAACTAGCACCGAAAGCTGAAACATGTCAAAATATGAATTTCATGAATAAATAAATAAAAAGAAATTAAGTTGCTCACAAGCAATTGAAGGTTTTTATATAAATAAAAAAATCAAATAAAAAACCAAAAGCAAAAGTTTTGTTTCAACATAACGTTTTACTTTTGTTGAAAATGAACCCTCTCAACTCGGGTTTTTGCTTCGCGATCTCCCGGCGACCAATTTTCGCTCGATTTCTTTCTGCAAAACTATAGAGCATTGCGAGATGGTCATTTCGAGCTAAGTTTCTGCAGTAGAAATGAGGTATTCGCCTCGCAATTTGGTAAATATTCAATTCGAAGCATTTTCCTTAACTCAATTTGAATTCTCGCGATTACTTGATTTCGTTTGCAGGGTTTCGATAAAACTTGGTAGGGATTGTTGTGAATTGGTATATTGGATTGATTTGTCCCAATTTGGAGTAAACCACGCTGGCGTGGGTTAAGGTTTTGATGAATTGAACTAATGTGATTCAGTCTATAACTATTTTGGATATGTTTTTATAGTTGATATTGTTTTACATTGGGTTTCATGATGAATCAAATATTGGTTTTGATCCATTTGACTCTACGAGTTGTGGAAATATTTTGATATTGATATTTAGTGGTTTTGTGGTGTTTGTTGTCGAGTTTTGTAGATTTAATTGCGAAAAATATTTGATTTCAAAATAAATAAAGTTTGCCTAGTTGATAGGCCATATTGGAAAATTCATAACTTCTCTGTCGGTGATTCGATTTGAGTGTTTTTGGAGTCCATGGAAAGTAGGACATGAGTACTACAAGTTCATTTTGGGTCATCATGACAAATAATGAGGTTTTCATGCTTAAAAAGTTACCTCAAGTTGGCTAATTGAAAACCAAGTGAAATAGTTATATAAATTAATATTTTTAGAAACCTTTCTCAATACTTTGAACGTAGTTTTCATTGAGTTTCGTGATTTGATTCCACTTAAAGCTTGGCCCATAATATAATTGGGTATGCAAAGAAGCTATTGGAACCATTCACAATCTGATTCGACGCTCCGAGAATCCCGAGAAGTAGCTCGAAGTTGCTTGGTTGTAAGTATAACATACAATAGTATTTACTATTTATTGAATTTATCTTTGTACATGTATTTGTGTTTAGTCTGTATTGCATTTTGCATCATTCTTGGTTATGCATTCATGGCATCCGAATAAAGTTGCCCCTGCTTCAGTTGTAAGAGTGTGAGGTGCTCCACTCTAGACTAGACGTACTGCAGGCGTCTAAGGCGGGTAATGTCGACTCCGGGGTAGCATGCATTGAACTCATATAACTGTTCTAGGTTCATCATGTGTGGGTACTCTTATTATAAGCTTAAAACAGGAAATGAGGGATGCACATTGTTATATAAATTTGTTGTTATTTGGAAATGCAATTGCATGTCTCCATGTATTCGGACTAACATTTGCAGGAGTACAGAGTAGTGTAGGAGTTTACTTACTTGACATCTTCGAGTTATTTTGGATGATACCAAGTTCTCTGTGAAGATCAAACAAAACGGGAAAAGCTCGAAGATCTTTGGTGAATGTTTTATGTTTAAAAGTTTATTTCCTTGTTGTAATCACTTTATATATATTGTTTTGAGCTTTCTTTGGGGCGAGTGTAGGTCGTGAAATACTTTTGAATATGTTATGAGAGTCTCTTAAATTAATTTAAAGTAAGTTAAGATGTTTATGATTCAGTTTTGGTTTATTTTGGGGTTATAAAATTGTAATTAAGGTATCGAAGATTATAAGCTAGTATTTAAAGTTTGAATTTGATATATATTGTGAACTACGGGGAGTTGAGTCATTTTAGGTCTTTCTCCAATTCTGTTGTCGATTAGGTGAAAGTTTTCCGACAGACCATTTTTAGGGGAGGTGCTGCCGAAATTTTTATGAAAACATAAAGGATAATTCCTATGATTTCCTAATTTGCTCCAATTAAGTATAACGGTTGAGGATATGAATTTAGTTTGGAGCTTTACTAAGGATTAAAATGAAAAGTACATTTAGGCATATAGTTAATTGTATGGTTTAGGTGCCTAATTAGAGTAATTAGGCTAAGTCGGGACTTAGTGAGACGAGTTTTGACAAATACTTACTAACTAAGCTGTAAGTTGTACGTCTCTTTTCATTTCATTTGTAATTTTACCTTCATACATGTATCTTACATCAATTCCAATTTAAAATAACCTAGTGCTTCAAACTTCCCTACTTACTGGTCGCGTGGTGTAGCATAACATCTGAACCAATATACAACATATTCACTAATATTAGTTGTATATTACTTTGGTTGAAAACTTTCAACTTTAGGATTTGATTCCTTGTAAGATCATTGTGAAGATATACCGTGTTCCCTTAAACTTATAGTTTGACATCCTCATTTGATCATGACTCGTTGACCTAAAACTTTCATTTTCATGCGCATGTGAGAATTCCTTGACCATTTATTTACCTATACTTAAGCTTCTAATTGAATCCAACGAAACTTCATAGATTCTTTTATATCGAACCTCACTAATTTATTCGATTATTTAAAGAGAAGTGGGCACCAAACTAGTCATCTACACTCTGAATAAATCGTGTTTACGATACAGAGTCTACTTGGTTCAATTTTTTTCAATATTAGCTATTCTTACATTGATCTCACCTACTGGCCTTTTTCAAACTTATCATGACTTTCGCTCAACACATAAACCACTTATAGCTCCTTATTTTGACTTAGGAAGACAATTTATATATCTTGTTTTTCGAAAATATAGTTAAGGGCCATACGACTTCTTATAACCTTCGCTTGTGTACTGTTTAACACGTTTATCAAACAGATCATGTTTAACCTGTTTAATTCGACTCGTTTGTGTACTGTTTATCAACCTGTTAAACATGCTACTAGATTAATGATATCTCACTACAAAATCAATACAAACAACATAAAATATAAAATTATAAACCCATCTAATACAAGATAACTTAAAGTCTTCCTTAACTAGTCTACGTTTAAAACAGAGAAACTTTTTTGTGACTCAAACAGTTCCACTATTTGTTATTGCCTTAAATTGTTCCCATTTGTCACAGATTTGTCAACTTTTATTTTTCTCAAAAATAAATTCAGTACTTTTCAAGAGACTGTGTAAAGATATCAAACTATCTTACTTTTCATCAATTTACTTTTGATTAATTTACCTTTCCGTTATTGTTCAATTGAAAAGATAAAAGAATTAGAATTTCCAAACCATAGATCAACTTAACGACTAATCAAACTCTTAAATGATGCTATTTCAATCCTTTAAATTCTATAACTAGAAATTCTAGCAATATAGGAGCTCATGCTGACGTCCTATACAAATTATTAACGTATTCACAATCGGTACATCTATCGCTTCCTTTATTATTTTCTTAAGTCGTAATGATAGGCATCATAACTTAATTGGGTTAGAAATGTCTATTGTGTACTTTGAATCTCGAAACACAACTATTTGTGATTTATTAATAGCTAATCCTAGCTATTTTTATATTGTTTTCCCTAATATTCTAACTTCTAACATGTTTATCCTATCGCTACACCTTTCATTTTTTCAAGTTAAAAATTTCGTTGATCCTTGTTTCATAACAACACTTAATATGATGTTAATAAAGATTACTTCTAACTTGTGTGTTTCCATTGTGTTTTGTTTCTGAAAGGAGACTACTTTTTTCCAAGTGTTTTATTTTCGTAGGAACCGACTTAGACAACTTAACTGGACTTGTCACAATCCCATTGTGATTTCCAAGTCAAGAATCAATTTGTCCAATCAATTTCTATTTTCGAAACCACGTATCTCATTTTTCCTTGTTGAGACTATTTTTCAAAAGCAACTCTCTATTGGTTGTGAATTCAACTAAAATCTTATAGAATATGTCTTTTTTCAAGTTAATAATTCATCTAGTATTGACCTCATTCTAAATTTCAAACATATATGTGCTTCCCACATGTTTCGATTTCATTTCACCTTTTCTAAACGATTCTCAATCGTTTGAATCTTAATTTAAATCCATTTTGGCATTTTTCTGAGCATTTTATAATTGTAATAGTTTGAACTATTTACAATACCCTTGTGAATTTAGAATTCCCGTGTCTATTTCATGTCTCATGATGCTCAATTATCATTGCATAAGTATATTCTCTCTTTAATTGTCTGTTCCTAATCTCGCTCGTCATATCTCGCGAGTTAAGCATCGAACAAACAATGTGAATAAACTTCTTATCATATATCTAGCGATAATATAATAAACACGTACCAAATATATCACAATAAAAAATACCCCCAACTCATAGTCATTTTTCAACTAATCGCGCTCAATCACCCTTTGGTTTCCAACCAAATTTATCTTTAATTGAGCCAAATCTAGGCTCTGATACCAAGTTTGTTAAGACTATTCTCACTAAGTTCTGACTTAGCCTAATTATACTAATTAGACACCTAATCCCCTCAATTAACTTTGCACCTCAACTTACTTTTTATTTCAATCCTTAAATTGCTCAAAAACTAAAATTTATATCCTCAATGAAACTCAATTATTGTTTTACTTAATTAGAGCAAATTAGGAAATCATATGGATTATCCTCCGTATTTAGTAAAAATTTCAGCAGCACCTCGTGGTCTTCCCATAAAAAGTGGGCATGCCGTAATATTCACCTAATAGACAGTAGAATGGGGAGAAGCCTAGAAGGACTCACAACTCCCCCACAGTTCACAATATATATCAAATTGAAATATTATAAACTAACTCAGTGTCTCTGACACCTTAGTTACAACTTTAGAATAAAACATAAATCGAATCTGAATAAAAAAACCTCTAAACTTACTTCCCACTAATTTAAGAGACTCTCATAACCTATTTGAGAGTATTCAAGACCTACGCTCACCCCGGAACCCAAAACAATAATATATATAACATGATTACAACGAGAATTAAACTTCTAAAATTGAAAACATTCACCAAGGTTTTTCGAGTCTTGTTTGTTCTTTCCTATTTTTACAAAGAACCTGACATCATCAAAAAACAACTCGAAGATGTCAGGTAAGTAAACTCCTACACTACTCTGTACTCTTGCAAATGTTAGTCCGAATACATGGAGACATGTAATTGTATTTCCAAATAACAAGAAATTTATATAACAACGTGAAACCCTTTCATTACTATTTAAGGTTCACAAACAGGTTGATCGATCTAAGAATGAGCCTAAAATAGTAATGAAAGTCTAATGCATGATTTCCGGAATCAACATTTCCCGCTTATAGATTTACTCGCATTTAGTCTTTTTCACCTAGATGGGATACCTAATCTCAACTAGTTTTACTTGCACCATGTCTTTTTTCCTTAGGCGAGATACCTGATCGAGACCGAACATGACAATGTGACCCGCATGCCATGAATGAATGACCAAGAATAATGCAAAATGCGATGCAAACTAATCATAAATGCAGGTACAAAGATAACTTTCATAAATAGTAAAGACCACTGTAGGGTTTACTAATAGCCAAACCAACTCAAAGTTGGTTGTGAAGCCGCACTTGCTTGTTTCCCGAGTTCCACGAGTCTCAATAAGTCTTATTAAATCACAAAAGTTCATAACTTAAAGTCTTGACTCAAGTTTCATCATTTAAAAATGACTTCACATAGTTTCCAAGTCCACTTCGGTGTTTAAATGACTTTTAAAAACAATTTATGAACTCTTTTGAATCCCAAAATTCCTTTGAGTCCCTTAATTATAATTTGATTCTCAATTATGGCTTTAATTCACTTAATTGACTTGAAAACTCATTTACAAATCTTTTAAAGTCCAAAATTGGGATTTTAAACCTCAATTGGTAATTCAAAATTTCTAAATACTTTTCGTAACTCTTTTTTTTGTTTTTGTTTTTGGTCCTCAAATTTGAGTTTCAAACCATTCATTTAACTAGCAAAAAATATTAACTCGCATAGATACTTCACATTGGGTTTTAAATCACAAATTGGACTCTAAATAGGTCTGAACTGTCAGCCCCTCATCATTAAGATGACTAACCGACCTAGATTACTTTAATCCCCAGATAATCTAGTCAGCCTAATCCTTTCTTTTAACTTTAACATCCAAATAAATTTTCTATCAACTCTTAATAATGCTCTAAATTTTAATTTAAATCCTCAACTAATTCGGTTCTTAACATATTTTATTGGAGAAAATTAGGAAATCATATCAGTATTTTGTAAACCTTTTAGCAGTACCTCCCCTAAAAGTGGCATGTCGCAAAATTCACCTAATAGACAACAAAATGGGGAGATGCCTAGAAGGACTCACAACTCCCCGCCGTTCATAATATATATCAAACTCAAGTTTATAACTTAAATTAAGTGTCTCCATAACCTTAATTACCATTTTACTATCCCGAATAAATCAAAACTAGAATATAAACCTATTAACTTACTGTAAATTAATTTAAAGAACATCTTACTCTCACCCGAACCCAAAAAATATAATTTATATACACAAAATCAAGTCACACAAAGAGAAAGTAAGCTTTAAAGGGAATCAACAAAATTTTTTCGAGATTCTACTTTCCCTTGTTGGTGCGATATGAGTCTGTCACCATTACATCAAATAATGATGTCGGATAAGTAAACTTTACACTGTCTAACACACCTGGTATTAGTAATAGGATAATATGGAATAATCATAAAGCAAAGGAATTGAAAAAATAAATATACAACTGTGTAATCCACTTTGGTTGGTTTCCTAACTATAATCAAATGTCAACTTTGGAAAATAGTACAAAAACGGTATTAAGAATTTATGAAATGCAGAGATAACTTGTCGATGATAGTGTGGGGGCCCTGCCGCCCTGGGGTGACGTGTCTCCGTGTACTCATTGCCAGCTGGCCCAACTACACGTGTCCGTGTACTCTTCATGTCTCGTAAATTGTGTCCACGTGTGTATTATCTGATAAATTAGTAAATTATCCTTATATTTTTTATCCATTCTCTATGGGAATCTAACTGTTTCAACTGTTACTTAGTTGGCAATTTATTGGGATCTTAACCATACTAGTGGGTTGTAATTTACAAATTAACATATTCAACAGAAGTCTTAATTAATACCATTTAAACATGGTAATTTAACATGATAAACATTATTCAAAGGCAAATCCTACTGTGGAAAACCCTGGAAAGTACACTGTATATAAGCGACATTACCACAAATAAGGTATATATACATGTACGGTGTTATCTCAAGTGTCCCAATACCCAAAATATGCAAAATATCAAAAAATAAATAGGTATTAGTAGATCATCGACATCGGGCAATCAGATGTAGTCGCCTAGGATCCCCTTGCCCCTACTGGTACTAGGATTTGCACTCAATCATCACAAAAGACAGATGACGAGTTTAATAAGTAAAATCCCAAGGAACTCCTTTGAGCATTCATATAATAAAGTAAAGGAAATGCAAGGAATGCTGTCAAGTAAACATGCAGAATATAAAACAGACAATTGTAAATGGCTCATCGCATGAATATACAATAGACAAGCTAACAAATGTGTGTGCTCGCTCTAGATGGACTTGATTGTACTTCGGGCCATCAAGTTCCCACCAGTGGTCGCGTCCAATTAGCCCGACACTTGGTCACTCGCAGCGCAGGCCAAATCCGCTGAGTCATCGACACGTGCACCTCAGGTCGCCATTCACTGAGGGCCAGATTACACGTGTTACAGTCCTGTGCATCATGAACATACAACTAGGAAATCCGGGGGAGTAACCTCAACCCACGTTCAAGTAACCAAATAGAATAATGAATAACAAGGAGTGATAGAAATGAAATGTAAAGTAGAATAAATACTCAGAGTCTTTCAGTTGGGTTTTACAAACCTCACACCGCTCTCCGACCTCCCCGGACTCCTGTACCTAACCCGACAAGCTCCTCGATACCGAGCCTGGGTCCACTAAATCCCTCAAGTCCATTTTTACAAGTTTAGGTTGTTTACAAAGTTTTAGATATGTATTAACTGAAATCCCAAAAACAACCCTTTATAATCCATATTTATATGTCATAAGCGCGTTAATATGGTCTACTTAGTGCGCTAGATTGAGTTAGCGCGCTAAGGGGGTATACCTAGCGCGCTAGATGGAATTATTGCACTACTAGTCTTCGTTTCGAAGAACAGTTGCACACCCAGAATAATTAACATGCTAATCGTTCCAGCCTTCTGGGACAAAATTCTCAATTCGAGAATTATGTCCTAGCCCTTTCAATTAGCCACTCTAACTGGTTCTACACCCTCTCCTCATCAAAATAACTTCAATACCTTAATTAGAACACTCCAGATCATTCAATTAACCCAATCTCCTCCAAATTTATGCATACACCACATTTTCCAATTTCATTAAAACAATCAAATTTAGTCAAACCAATGAATAATTCTCTATAGATATGGTCTAACAACATATAATTCATCAATTTACACCCAAAATCCAGAGATCTAATCATCAATTCTCGAAATTCACTAAACATGTCAAAAATTGGTTTATTGGAAAGTGGAGTAGATGAGGAAGATGATTACCTTGGTTTGTTCTATAGATTTGGCCTAAGTGATGAATCTCCAGCTCTAAATTCTTTCTCTACACTGGATTTCTCAGTTTGCATGAATTGTGTGGGTGTTTTGATCAACACTCCACTCACCCCTCTATTTATATGTTTGTTGGAATCAGTTATGCGTACGTATCCTGAGGCTTATCTTGTGGTTCACAAACATGTTGTCATACACCTCCTGATGACTCCAATAGCCCATTCTCCTCCTAGTACTAACCACCATGATGATTTAATGTCCATCTCAAGGTCACTTTTATTTCATGCCAAACTATAGGCTTCATTTATTCAATTAATCCCACATTATCCTTAGCCTAATCCAACCATATGGTTAGTGTTTTATTTATCAAATTTAACCAACTCATGGTCACACTAACCTTCGCCTACCCGTACTCGGTGCCCCGCGTCTTGACACGCATTTTGAGGCACGCCATAACCTATTGTTCGAATTTAAATTTTGGCTAGCCTATGGTTACATTACCCATTTCAATTTGATTCCATAATCATTTTTCGTGAATTTATCGAGTTTCTTTAGTGTACCCGTACTAAGCCTCTCGATACCCGCATTGACACACACTTTGAGGCACTCGCACGCTCTCGTTATTCAACATACACACATGCGATGTATTTAACAAATGATTTAATAAATTGCATCGCAAATAAGCCATCCAACACACAATTTAACTAGTGTACCTAGGTCAACGTGTGTCCTAGCCTACCCGCGACGTCTACGTGGGTCTGAGCAGACATCCATGTCTGTAATTACAATATAAATAATGGCATTAATAAAATGGTCTGTTACTGTTCTTCCCAACCAATTAAAATTTCGTCCCAAAATTTAACTGTAACTTAAACATCATACAAGGAAATAGCTGAGGGTATTGCTCTCTCATCGTCGACTCGAGTTCCCAGGTGAGTCCCTAGGTCCTATGATGCTGCCAATGAACCAGAACCTTAGAGAGCTCCCTGTTCTTGAGAATATGAACTCTGCGGTCAACAATCTTTATTGCCTTCTCCTCGTAAGTCGCGTCAGGCTGAACCTCAATCTGCCTCAACTCAATAGTCGATCTCAGCCCTGACCTAGCTAGTCTCAACATCGAAATGTGAAAATGTTAGATGAACCCCAGCTAACTCAGCAGATAACTCTAATCGATACGCAACACTGCCCACTCGCTGCGCAATCAAGTATGGCCCAATGAATCTCGACGCCAATTTCCCATTAATACCAAACCTCTGCTAACCCTTCCAAGGGGAAACCTTCAAATAAACCATGTCGTCCTCCTCATAGCTCAGTCCCTCATGATACCGATCTACACATATCTTCTGTCTATCCTGTGCGGCTCGTAACCTTTGTCGAATTTGTCTGATCTTCTCTGTGATCAACAACTATCTTAGGCCCAACTGTCACTGTATCTTCTACCTTCGCCCAACACCCAAGTGATCTACAAGGCCTCCCTTACAGTGCCTCAAGCGGTGGCATGCCAATGCTCGCATGATAGTTGTTATTATATGCAAACTCACACAAAGGCAGATAATCCTCCCACAAACCCCCAAACTGCAATATACAAGCCCTGAACAGATCTTCCAAGATCTGTACCAGTCGCTCTGATTGTCTGTCCGTTTGAGGATGATAAGCCGTACTAAACTGCAACCTTGTGCCAAACTGCTCCTGCATACCCTCCCAAAGCTTCGATGTCAACCTGGGATCTCTATCCAATACAATGGAAATCGGCACCCCATGTAATCTAATAATCTCCCGCTTAAACAATCTGCTCAGCTGGGGAAACGTGTATCTCATGGAAATCAAAATGAAATGAGCCAATTTTGTTAGTATATCAATCACCACCTAAACTGCATCGTGACGCATCGATGTCTGCGGTAGTCCACTAACAAAATTCATAGTGATGTGCTCCCATTTCCACTATAGAATGGGCAACGGCTGTAACAATCCACCGGTCTCCTATGCTCGGCCTTCACCGGCTGGCGAATGTGACAACTCCTTACGTACACGCCTACGTCAACCTTCATCCCTGGCCATCAGAATAGTCATCTGAAATCATGGTACGTCTTGGTCCGACCAGGATGAACTGTGTACCGAGACCGATGTGCATCCTCCAGAATCCCGTCCCGTATCACATGATCCGCAGGTATCCACAATCTCCATCGGTGTCTCAAACACCGATCCATGGTCTCTGCCCAATTAGTGCACTCCGGATCCCGAGCCAGACCACTAAACCACTGGTAAAGCCCATCAGCCCTCTGACACCCGGCAATCCTCTCAATCGATACGGTCGACACTTTCATCCGACCACAAATGTGCTGCTCGGCAATGGTGGACACCTCTTTCATGCACATAATTGATGCCGCCTATAACAGACTATGCTCGTGTGTCATAGGTTGCAGAATAGTCTGACATTCAACCCCGCTTTTGCTCAATGCTTCCGTTACGACGTTCGCTTTCCCAAGGTGATACTCAATAGCGAAGTCGCAGTCTTTCGGTAGCTCAAGCCATCTCCTTTCGCGCATATTCAGATCCCTTTGAGTGAAGATTTAACGTAAACTCTAGTGATCTGTATACAAGATGAACTTTTGTCCGTATATATAGTGCCTCCAAGCCTTCAGTGCAAATACAACCGGTGCAAACTCCAAGCCGTGCATTGGATAATTCCCCTCATGAGGTCTCAACCGTCTGGAAAGATAGGCAACCGGTCTACCATCCTGCATCAACATGTATCCAAGACCAATGCCCGACACATCTGTATAAACTGTCAAAGTCTTTCCCGGCTCTGGCAATGTCAATACTGGTGCTAAAGTCAACCTCCTCTTCAGCTCACAAAAGGCCTGCTCACACTCCTCTGACCAATCAGACTTAACATCTTTCTTGGTCAGTCACGTCATCGGTGCTGCAATCAAAGAAAAATCCTACACAAATTGCCAGTAATATCCTGCTAGTCTGAGAAAACTCCGTATATTGGCAACAGACTCAAACATTCTCCAATCGATGATAGCCCGAATCTTCTCCGAGTCCACATAGATACCCCTGTCACTGATGAAATGTCATAAAAATCTCACCGCACTCAGCCAGAAGTAACACTTACTGAACTTGGTGTACAATCGGTGCTCTCTCAGTGTCGTCAAAACTGCCCTGAGATGTCCCTCGTGATCCTCACGAGTCCTGCTGTAGATCAAGATGTTTTCGATGAACACTATGACGAACCTGCCCAAATACGGCCTCATAACCCTGTGCATCAGATCCATGAAAATCGCTAGGGCATTAGTCAGCCCAAATGGCATGACTGTAAACTCGAATAGCTCGTACCTCGTGCTATCCTCAACTGATGATAACCTGAGCGAAGGTCAATCTTCGAGAAGAATCGGACACCCGACAACTGATCGAACATATCATCTATCCTAGGAAGTGGGTAATGGTTCCTAACTGTCACCTGATTCAACTTCCTATAGTCTACGCACATCCTCATCGAACCATCCATCTTATTCACAAACAATACTAGAGCTCCCCAAGGTGACATACGAGGGTGAATAAAACCCTTCTCCAGCAATTCATCCTGTTGTCGTCTAATCTCCTCCTCATTCTCCATCAATTCATTCAACCTGCTCTGTTGGTGACATCCTATACAGTCTACTGGTGATCGGCTGCATCCTTGGTATCAATTCAATGATATACTCAACAGCTCGTGGCGGTGGTAATCTCGATAGGTCATCCAGAAATACATCAACAAAATCTCTAACCAATAGTACATCCTCAATCCTGACCTTCGTCCTAACCTCCGGCTCAACTATTGCTGCAAATGCCTCCATCTCCTACGCTGTATCTAGTCGGCCTCTAGTGATAGGTAAGTCAGTCGCAGATCCAACTAGTGCATGATATGGTGACAGCCAATCCATCCCGATAAGCGCGTCAAACTCTAGGTACTCTAATACTCGAAGATCGACTAGTAACTAATGTCCATCAACCTCTATCATCACGTCTGTACATATCCGGTTAAGGTATATCTTATCCCCAGCGGCCGTACTGAGGACAAGGTGTGTGTCTAGTATTCGTGTATCTAACCCTAAAACTCCAACAACACGTCCAACAATAAATGTTAAAGTACTACCAGAATCAAACATAGCATGCATAGGTCGACCAGAAATATGCAACATACCATCGACGAGCTGTCTGGTCGCTCCGCTATCCGGCTGTGCTACCACATGAGCTCTCTCTGGCCGACTCTAGCTCTCGACGTGACGGTGGTGTCCTGCATTCTTCCCTCAAATGTCCCATCTGACCACACCTATGACATTTACGACCGTCCTGCCTACCCGTTTGTTCGTCTCCAGATCTCGAACCCTGACCTCGGTCTCTCTGGCCTCTATCATGTCCCCCCTAATCCCGACCCTGATGGTATATCTGCGGCTATGACCTATGCTGATCCATCGGTGATGATGTAATGGCCTGAACCTGTTGTCTCTCCTCATACTGGAACTGACTGCCCTAACGATCATCCATGTGGCCCATGTCCCGTCTATCATCCCTCCGACCTCTATCCCAACGATCCTTCTGTCTCTTCGGCCTCTGGTCCGACCGAGAACTCTGCCCTGTCTGTACCTCCGTACCAGTCATACGCCTGCCATCTCTGTTCATCAGATATGTCTCATATGCTAATGCTTTGTCAAAAACATCCTACAGAGTGGGTACCCCAAAGGATACCACTGCTGGAGCAATCTTGTCATCAACTCCTCTGGTGAAATAGTAGATCCGCAGACGCTCTGTCCTGACGACGTCCATCGAGAACTGAAATAGGTACCGGAATCTCTCCACGTACTACATCAAGGTCCGGTTACCCTGTCTCAGGGTCAAGAACTCCTTCCTCAGTCGTAGTAACCTCCGTAGGTATGCACTGATCATATAATAGCTCTCTCAACTCAGCCCATGTCATCGGTTATGGATGCATATCCTGTTATGTGGTCCACCATATCGCTGCATGGTCTCTCAGGCACATGCCTGGAAACTCTCCTCATTCCTCATCAGCTTATAGAACCGCTGATGAGATACAATCCACTTCCCCGCAGCCTCGAGGTCACCACCTCCGTAAAAGAAACCTGGCTGAAACTTCAGAAATTCCCTCAGCATCTTTGCCTCTAGAGCTAAGACGAATCCCGATGTAGTAGCAGTAGTAGTGGGAGTAGTCGTCTGATCCGTAGTCGTAGGTGGAGGCGTAGGAGTCATCGTCTCTAAGGGAACCACAACGGCTGTGGCTCTCTTTATCTGTGTACCCTCTACTACTCTCTCAACTGGTGTCTAGGGAGCAACCGGGAAAATGGCTACCCCGTAGGTACCGTAACTACTACTGGCTCTCCAGGTGTAGCAACTGCTGTAGCCAGTGTTGTCAATGCGGCGGTCTGATCCTTTAGCAACCGTAACACCTCAGCCATCTGAGTCTCCTGAGCCGATAGTCAATCCTTCATACTAGGTGCAACTAGGGAATCTCTAACGGTACCACTAGGCTGACCAGTCTCCTGAGGCGGCGTCGACTATCCGTCCATGATCTGCATCGAGAAGCGTGTTTTGGATCAGTCTTGGTGTATATACGTATATCATATATATAATGAAAATATAACATGTATATAACTCTAACTCTACCTTCCTTAAATCACTTCCCAACTAAAGTTCTATGGCATAACATCGGGTTTCCACTACTAAGGTTTATTTATTAAGTCTTATGCTCTTTCATTTTAAATTTTCAAGTTCTTAGAAAACCTTGCTCTGATACCAACTGTGGCGGCCCTGCCGCCTCGGGGTGACGTGTCTCTGTGTACTCCTTGCCAGCTAGCCCAACTACACGTGTTCGACGCCTGCCCGTCCTCTTCATGTCTCATAAATCGTGTCCACGTATGTATTATCCGATAAATTAGTAAATTATCATTATATTCTTTATCCATTCTCTGTGAAATTCTAACTGTTTCAATTGTTACTTAGTTGGCAATTTATTAATATCATAACCATACTAGTGGGTTGTATCTTACAAATTAACATATTCAGCGGAAGTCTTAATTAATACCATTTAAACAAGGTAATTTAGGATGATAAACATTGTTCAAAGGCAAATACTACTGTAGAAAACCCTGGAAAGTACTCAAATGCAAGGAATGATGTCAAGTAAACATGCAGAACATAAAACAGACAACTGTAAATGGCTCATCCCATGAATAAACAACAGACAAGCTAACAAATGTGTGTGCTCGCTCCAGATGGACTAGACTGTACTTCGGGTCACCAAGTTCCCACCAATGGTCGCGTCCAACTGGCCCGACACTTGGTCCTTCACGGCACTGGCCAAATCCATTGTCACCGACACGTGCACCAAGGGCATGCTCAGGTCCCCATTCACTGAGGACCGGGTCACACGTGCTACAACAAGTCCATCATGAACACACAACCAGGAAATCCGGGGAAGTAACCTCAACCCACGTCCAAGTAACTGAATAGAATAATGAACAACAAGGAATGATAGAAATGAAATGTAAAGCAAAATAAATAGTTAGAGTCTTTCAGTTGAGTTTTACAAACCTCACACCGACCTCCCCGGACTCCTGTACCCAACCCGACAAGCTCTTCGAAACCGAGCCTCGATCCACTAAATCCCTGAAGTCTATTTTTACAAGTTTAGGTTGTTTACAAAGTTTTAGATATGTATTAACTGAAATCCCCCAAACAGCCCTTTATAATCCATATTCATCTCTCATTAGCGCGCTAATATGGTCTACCTAGCGCGCTAGATTGAGTTAGCGCGCTAAGGGGGTGTACCTAGCGCGCTAGATGAAATTAGCGTGCTAGACGGAATTAGCGCGCTAGGGAATTTAATTATGGCGCTACTGTTCTTCGTTTCGAAGAATAGTTGCACACCCAGGACGATTAACACGCTAATCGTCCCAATTAGCGCACTAATTGCTTTCTCGGACAGAATTCTCAATTCGAGAATTCTATCCTAGCCCTCTCAATTAGCTATTCTAACTGGTTTTACTCCCTCTCCTAATCAAAATAACTTCAATACATCAATTAAAACATTCCAAATCATTCAATTAACCCAATTTTCTCCAAATTCATGTATACACCACATTTTTCAATTTCATCAAAACCATCAAATCTAGTCAAACCAATGAACAATTCTCTATATATATGGTCTGATAACATATAATTCATCAATTTACACCCCAAATCCAGAGATCTAATCATCAATTCTCAAAGTTTACTAAACATGTCGAAAATTGATTTACTGGAAAGTGGAGAAGATGAGGAAGATGATTACCTTGATTTTTCTATAGATTTGACCTCTAAGTGATGAATCTCCAGCTTCAAATTCTCTTTCTCTACCCTGGATTTCTCAGTTTGCATGAATTGTGTGAGTGTTTTGATCAACACTCCACTCGCTCTCTATTTATATGTTTGTTGGAATCAATTGTGCGTACGTATCCCGAGGCTTATCTTGTGGTTCACAAACATGTTGTGCTACTCCTCCTGATGAATCTAATAGTCCACTCACCTCCTAGTACTAACCACCATGATGATCTAGATGTTCATCTCAAGGTCACTTTTATTTCATGCCAAACTACAGTCTTCATTTATTCAATTAATTCCACATTATCTTTAGCCTAATCCAACCACATGGTTGGTGTTTTATTTATCAAATTTAACCAACTCATGGTCACACTAACCTTTGGCTACCCATACCCGGCGCCTCGCGTCTCGACACCTATTTCGAAGCGCGCCATAGCCTATTGTTCGAATTTGAATTTTGGCTAGCCTATGGTTACATTACCCATTTCAATTTGTTTCCATAATCATTTTTCGTAAATTTATCAAGTTTCTCTAGTGTAATACGAAGCCTCTCGATACCTGCGTTGACACACACTTCAAGGCAGCTACCCGTTACATAACCACACACGCTCTCGTTATTCAACATACATACATGCGATGTATTTAACAAATAATTTCATAAATTGCATCGCAAATAAGCCGTCCAACACACAATTTAACTAGTGTACCTAGGTCGATGTGTGTCCTAGCCTACCCGCTGCGTCCACGTAGATCTGAGCTGGCATCCATGTCTGCAATTACGATATAAATAACGGCGTTAATAAAACGGGTCGTTACATTAAACTCCAGAACTAGTCTCACTAGCCGGCGTACAGGTAGAATTGAAATCTCATTTCAAGCAAGCCAAACTCTAAAACAAGCTTATCCCCCTCATTCTTTCTGATACCGATGCAAGTTCTTTCCTTCTGAATCAAATGGATTCATATCTGAAAGAGGTTGACAGTAAGTTCTTTCTAATGGTATTAAGTTATGCAGCTCTTTTATGTGGATCATTAGTATCCATATCTCTTCTAGTAATTACATGCATGACCAATAATAAATGCAATTCATGCAAATAGATAAACCATATCAATGTGAGAGTCACTGTAAAATTTACTTACAACCAAACTAACTCAAGGTTACATTCCTCGATTTTTACGTACTTTCGTAAGTTTTATTAAATCATAAAAATCATTATTAAGAGTCGTAACTAAATCCTAAGATTTACAAATCATTTTTAAGTCGCAATACTTAATTCATGTAACGACCCATTTTAATAATGTCGTTAATTATCTCGCAATCGCAGACATGGACGCCAGCTCAGATCTACATGAACGTCGCGGGTAGGCTAGGACACACGTCGACCTAGGTACATTGTTTTAATTATATGTTGGATGGCTTAATTGCGGTGCAATTCATTCAATTATTGGTTAAATACATCGCATGTGTGTATGTTGAATCACGAGAGTGTGCGAGGTTGTGTGACAGGTAGCTGCCTCGAAGTGCGTGCTTCGAGAGGCGAGATACGGGTACACTAGAGAAAACTCAATAAACTTACATAAATATGTCTAGGTTATCAAATTGACATAGTTAATGCAACTATAGGCTAATTAAATAAACTTGAACAATAGGCTGTGGCGGGCCTCGAAATGCGTGTCGAGACACGGGGCACCGGGTACGGGTAGCTAAAGGTTGGTGTGACCATGAGTTGGTTAAATTTGATAAATAAAACACTAACTATATGGTTGGATAAGGCTTAATGTAATGTGACATTAAATTGAATAATGGAAGCCTATAGTTTACATTAAATTAAAGAGGCCATGTGATGGACAACTAGATTTGCATAGTGTGTATTAGTAGATGATGAGTGTGTTATTGGAGTCACCATGAGGTATAAGACAACATGCTTGTAAACCACAAGACATGCCTCGGGATACGTACGCACAATTGATTCCATAAACATATATATAGTAGAGTTAGTGGAGTGTTGATAAAAACACTCACCCATTTCAGCAACCTAGGCATCAGACTAAGTGAGCTAACCTAGGTAATCATTTTCTCCACCTTCTTAGCTTGCAAATGAACCCATTTTCAGGTGTGTTTAGTGAAATTCGAGTTAATGGTTTAGCCTCTTGTGAATATGATGCAATTTCATGTTTATAGATCGTATTTTTAGAGGATTGATCACTAGTCTAGCTAGAATTTCTAGTTTTGATTGAAATTGGAAAGTGTGATGAATGCATGAATTAGTGGAAATTTATGTACATTGAGGTTTTTGGAGTGTCCTGACTGATGTATTGAAGTCATTTTGATGAGGAGGGGGTAATAGACCAGTTAGAATAGCTAATTGAAAGGACTAGGACAGAATTCTCGAATTGAGAATTCTGTCCCAGAAGGCAATTAGCGCGCTAACTGTCCTGAGTATGCCGCTGTCCTTTGCAACGAAGAACAATAACGCACTAGTTAAAATTTCTAGCGCGCTAATTCCATCTAGCGCGCTAGGTACACCCCCTGAGCGCGCTAACTCAAAACTAGCGCGCTTTGTAGAAATATTAGCGCGCTAATGACAGATGAAATTGGGAATTTAGAACTGTTTTAGAGATTTTCCACCTAATACATATTTACACCTTTGTAAACAAACTAAACTGGTAAAAATGGACTCTAGGGACTTAGTGGACCGAAGCTTAGTGTTGGGGAGCTTGGCGGGCCGGGTACGGGAGTCCGGGGAGGTCGGAGGCGGTGTAAGGTTTGTAAAACCCAACTAAAAAACTCTGAGTATTTATTCGGTTTACATGTTGCTTCTATTATTCCTTGTTGTTCACCTTTTATTTCAGATATTTGGACGTGGGTTGAGGTTACTCCCCCGAATTTTCTTGTTGTGTGTTCATGAGGCACCGGACTGTAGCACGTATGACCCGACACTCAGTGAATGGCGACCTGGGCTTGCCTTGGTGCACGTGTCGATGACTCAGCGGATTTGGCCAGCACCGTGAGGGACCAAGTGTTGGGCCAGTTGGACGCGACCACTGGTAGGAACTTGGTGACCCGAAGTACAGTCTAGTCCATCTGGAGCGAGCACACACATTTGTTAGCTTGTCTGTTGTTTATTCATGCGATGAGCCATTTACAGTTGCCTGTTTTACATTCTGCATGTTTACTTGACAACATTATTTGTATTTCCTTTATTTTATTATATGAATGCTCAGAGGCGTTCCTTGAGATTTTACTTACTGTACTCGTCATCGGTCTTTTATGATGATTGAGTGCAGATCTTAGTACCGGTAGAGGCAAGGGGATCCTAGGCGACTACATCTGATTGCCCATTGTCGAGGACCTACTTGTACGTGTTTATTTTTGATATTTTGTATATTTTGGGTATTGGGAGACTTGAGATAACACAATACATGTATATATACTTGTTGTGGTGATGTCGCTTATATACATAGTACTTTCCAGGGTTTTTCACAGTAGTTTTTGACTTTAAACAATGTTTATCATGCTAAATTATCTTGTTTAAATTGTATTAAGTAAGACTTCCGCTGAATATGTTAACTTTAAAATACAACCCATTAGTATGGTTAGGATCTCAATAAATGGTCAACTAGGTAACAGTTGAAACAGTTAGAACGCCACAGTTGATATGAGACAGAATATAAGGATGATTTACTAGTTTATCTAATATTACACTTATGGACACGAGTTACGAGGCATAAAGAGGATGGGCAGGTGTCGGACACATGTAGTTGGGTCAGCTGGCATGGAGTACACGGAGACACGTCACCTCGGGGCGGCTGGGGCCGCACAATTCATGTCTCCAATTACGATCATAAACTACTTAATTGGTTTCAAAAGCAATTTACAAATATATTATAAATCTTAAATTGAGATTTTAACTCAATTGACAATTTTAATCTTGCCAATTCCGTATTTCAACTTTATAACATTAACAAATCCCAATTTACTCATTTTGTCTACTTTTGGAGTCCATTCCTTTGCAAAAAAAAAACCCAAACATTGCATTGCAATGTTTCATATGAATCTTTCATTCATATTCATAGTCAAAACTACCCCAAAATAAGCATTCATCACTTGGTCAAATTATAGGTAGTGTAGATTTTTCAATAGCGAGACCTTATATTCAACGCTAAATTTCGACCTCTAAACTAATAAATTTCACTACAAACCTTATTTGCCATTAAAATAGGATATACCAAGATTCAAATGAACCTATTCGCAAGTATTTTGGACATCCTTAAGACCTATGAATCATTCATCTAAGATGGCTACTTGCAACTGTCAAATTTGTAAACAATTTTGATAATAGCTTACAGGATACCTTTGCACCATTTTTTCATCGGCAAAACAAATGATTCTAAGTTTATATCTTTCCATTATGCGAAATATGATAGAAAAGGGTTGAAATAAACTTAACCTCATGTAATTTAGATATCGTTTGATATCTCAACTTATCGACCCAACTCGCTTGCTTGCTTGCTTGCAAGCTGTTTTTATACTTGACCAAATTTAAGGACTTTTAAGCATTTCAAAACTAAGGTTGTTACCTATATTTGTGCCTTCAAAAATCCAACAAAACTATATGAAAACCCAAAATCGAAATATTAAGGTAAAAATTGGATATATTAACTTCAAAACCCCTGATTTTCATATCAAAATACTAAGAGACAAAAAACTAACCATACCCGACTTTTCCTATCTCGATATAGTTGAAAAATTGATTTTGATTTAATTAATCAAAACTCATTCCAATGGATCGTAAACTGATTCTAACTAAATCTAAACTGGTTAGAGACCATTTATATCAATCAAACACATCAAATTAATCCAAAACCCTTTGATTGTAGCCGTCAATCCAAACAATGCAAAATTCTCAATCATGGCTATTTTTCCAAACACTATGGAATCCAATTAAATCGATTATGAAACTACCTAAATTGACTTAAAACAATATGACACATTGAAACTTATTAAATCCAATCAATTTTCATCAAGTATTCATTGAAACTCATGGTTTAACACCTACCTCAACAACACACCAATTGTTCTTCCTCTTTTCATCTTTTCTGGCTTCCAAAATATAAATTAGTTATTTATGTGACAAAGAAAAGGGAGATCCCAATAAGGAAGAATAAGGTAAAAGTGTGAGGTACGAGAGATAATGAGTTTTTCTTGCGAGAGTGAAAGAGATAGTAGAGAAGTCGCCTGTGTTGAAGGAGATGAAGTTGAACGAGCATGGGGAGGGTTTTAATGAAACCCAATTCTATTCCCATTTTGTGTATAGGGTTTTGGATGGAAATTGACCTTTTTGCCCTTCAAAATTTATCCACTCCTTCACAATCTCAATGCACTTTTTGGTCATTTTGTATTTTTCTTTTATTTTTCATGTTTATCTCTTAATTCTTAATCCAAATTAAACCCGATTAATACCCCAATTTCGTCAAAAATTGAAAAAACCTCCAACGCACTCCGAAACACGCAGTGTCACGGCCCAAATCTCTAACCCTCATTTTAATTCCTTAATCAGGATCACCGACCCTTGACGTGGGACCTACACCGTGATATGTGCATCGACCGAGGCACGTGGCTGAGGTATATTGTATTTTTGTATTGATGATGCCTAGTGTTATGTATTGTGTAGACTTACTAAGTCGGTTTGTACAGTTGTAGGCGTCGAGATGAGAGCGGGGACGCGCCTCGAGTAGCATGCGAGCCGGGGAACCTAGTAGTTAGCTTTTTCGTAAGTCTTATTTAATACTAATATGAAATAAGGAATTACTTATAAGCCTATGGTTGTGTTTGTTAATGTAAATCAAATTAAAGGCCTATAGTTGAGTAAATTAAATGGAAAGCATATGATTGGTCTAGAGATAAACATTGACACATCTAGGAACTAGGTGAGTAATGAAATGGTGTCACTTGAGGTTGAGTTAGTGGGAGTTAGTGGGATATATGGCAAGAGGTGGACCATTAGATATTACTCGGGATACATAAATCCATGGAGATCAAGGGCTAGGAAGGAACATCACCTTAATATATAACATTATTGATCAAACAACATGCAAACCAAATCACTCATTCATTTTTGTTGGAGAAGAAGAAGGAATTGCTGGAGAGGAGTGAATCATCAAGGTGTTGAAGGAATCCATGGGAGTTGGTGAGAAATTCTCAAGCTAGGGTGCTACATCAACTAGGTACACATCTTTTTAGTTGAAATTAGAACAAGTTCTGGTTTTAGGCTAATTTCAGATGGTAGATGATTGAGTATTTATAATTGATTTATATATTTGGATTCCTCATTTCAAGCTGATAATCCAGCTATATTGAATTTCTTAATTTGGTTTTGAAATCATAAATATATGAATTTTTGAAGTTGCAACACCAAAACTAGAATTATGCATGTTGTATTAGGAATAAACCAGGGTAATTTTGTCATACTCTGCTCATTTTAGATCCAAATTGATCCAAATCAGTGGCATTTGAAAGCTTATTTAAAGGGAAATAACTTTGCTTAACTGAAGATATTTTGATTCAAATGTTTTTATGTCCAAACATGCTCTACAAGTAGGTGCTGGAATTAAAAAGGAAAATTTTGAAACTAAACTTGTTAAGGGAATAACGCCCTAAAAACTTATCCAAATGAGCTGATCTTTTAGTATGTTGTATTTGGGTATATTTTCTGCCTTGTGACAAAAAAATACATTTTTAGGAACTATAGACTGGGAGAAATAGATTTTCTAAGTCCGCTAGTCGGATTAAATTCCAATTAGACCATGTTTGGTAAAATCATGACATATATTTCATTTTAAATCAGAATTTTGCAAAATAAACCTTTCTGGAGTGCTAAGAGGGAGACCAAAAATAATTGTACTGATGGAGGATTTCTATATTTGGACCATTTCATTCCTAAAAGTGCGTTAAAATGTAGGACTGATATTGAAACTTAATTTAGTCTTTAGGGGCTGATTTAGGAAGATTGATTTAAAGTCTATTAAACCAATTTGAATATACAATAAACACCACTAAATTGAGCTTAAACCCACTATATTTGAACTAATGAGACACCAAACTCAGGAACCTAGGAAAAGGGTACGGGAGAGCGAATAAAAGATTTGGAGTATCGGGAGGCCAGTAAAGATATGACTTTACTTTGTTGTTGTGAGTATACCCAATGGCAACTTTACTTGGCATTTCATTTCTATTAATTGTTGTCCTTGCATAGTCCTTTTGACTATTTTGCCTTTGTATTCTTATATCATGTGTTCTTTGTATCTATGCTCGCTTGATGAGTCTAGTTTGCATGATATCTATTCATTTGATTTGATTCATTGATTCTATCCCATGCTATGTCTATTCTTGTTATTTTAAATGTGAATTGAATGATAAATAACATGCTATTAGGCTAATGAATATCTTATAAATATTTAAGAGGACTTGTATTCCTTATTTGTTTAGGTGTGTAGATGTGCCTATGCCTTGACAATCCATAGTTGGTATTTCTTGAAATTTAAAAAGTAGTTTTCGCATTTAGGTCCCGTACTCGATCAAGGTGTGCGCGACTCACAGGGTTAAAGTCCCCGGGGATGTTGGCACATGTTACCTGACATTGTATGACACTCGGGGTTAGAGTCCCTGAGGTGGTCTACACATCGGGGTTAGAGTCCCTGGTAACACTTGGGTTAGAGTCCCTTGTGCTATATGATTATTGAGTCGGAGGGACATGTTTCACTGCCGACCGGACCTAAATCACCACTACTTAGCCGAGTGTTAGTATCACTTGTTTAACTCTGGTATTTACTCGCATATGGTTTATTTTCCAGTTTTCCCATTTATATGCTTTTAAATACCATTTGAATATTTGGAAATGCAAATTAAACTTGTCATCGGGGATTACTTGTTTTATTCTTGTACTCACCGTCCTTTTTATGACGGTGGGTGCAGAGCCGTCTACCAGCTGGCCGGGCAAGGAGAAGATCGACATTATGCCTAAGCCCGTGGCGCGTTACTGCATCGCTTGTAGGTCTTCTTTTTGTATTTTGATTGTATATGTTATGTATTTCAGATACTATTTAGTGTTGTATATTGGGTTGAGCGTTAGTTCCCCGACTTGACTTAGATTATTTTATTGTTTCACTGCATTTTGAGAACTTTATATATGTGATGTCGTTTCCTGGTTTTCCACACTTAAGATTTTATAAATGGCTTCCGCATAAGTTACTAATTGCTTCCGCATAATCAATACGACTTACGTTAAATAATTATTTAATAAAAAGTCTTAATTAACTCATAATTTTATAAACTGGTATGACTAGTGTACTACTTATCCTGAATACGAGAAAAGAGGCGTTTAGGTTGTAAAGGCTGACTAATACGTAGTTGAGTCCTGTGTGGATATGATTAGGGCTTAACTACAAGATTAGGCCGGGCGGTGCCCTAGATTAGGAGAGGGGCCGTCATACGCAGACACCGCATCTACACCTAACTTAACCTTATTTCGCAATGAAATAGTGTATAATACATCAAATAGGCACTCGGCTCACAAAAATAATATTTAATTTACGATCTCTGATCCGTTATGCTGGGTTTCACCTCAGATACTTAAATTCCATTTTAAATTTGAACATATTTAATTAGTCACCCAATAAAGTTTATGAAGCTCTTGGATGTCACATTAACCACCTATTTAGTGTCACAATAGCCAACAACTTGTTAATACATTCTCGAACTGAGTCTTATAACTCAATTAACAACTTGTTAATCAAGTTTATCATAGGTTCTTGACTATCTCAGACCTTGATTCATAGCCTTCAATGAGTCTTAATTTAACTCATTATTATCTACTTAACCCACAAAACTACCACGACAACTAGAATTATAATAACATCCTTTTAAGAGTCCTTTTATCATTTCCATCAATCAACAACCAACCGTTACAACAACAAAACAATAACAATACAACGACATCACACACAACAATCAAATCAGTCACAACAGCAACACCAACCCATTAACAACCACTTCCCTTCATTTTATTGTTTTCAACTTAATAGAATGGTTTGAAACTCAAATTAAAGTACTAAAAACAAGAAAAAGAGTTATGAAAAGTATTTAGAACTTTTGAATTACCAATTGAGGCTTAAAATCTCAATTTGGGATTCAAAAGGATTTGTAAATGAATTTTCAAGTCAATTATGTGAATTAAAGCCATAATTGGGAATCGAATTATAATTAAGGGACTCAAATGAATTTTAGGATTCAAAAGAGTTCATAAATTCTTTTTAAAAGTCATTTAGATGTCGAGGTGGACTTGGAAATTATGTGAAGTCGTTTTTAAATGATGAGAGTTGAGTCAAGACTCCAAGTTATTAACTTTTATGACTCAATAGGACTTGTGGAGACTCATGGAACAAGGGAAACACGCAAGTGAGGCTTCGTGACCAACTTTGAGTTGGTTTGGCTGTTAGTAAACCCTACAGTGGTCTTTACTATTTATGAAAGTTATCTTTGTACCACATTTATGATTAGCCTGCATTGCATTTCATATTATTCTTGGTCATGTATTCATGGAATACGAGTCACATTGTCATGTTCGGTCTCAATCAGGTATCAGGCCTAGGTGAAAAAGACTAGGTGCGAGTAAAGCTAGTCGAGACTAGGTATCCCATCTAAGTGAAAAAGACTAGATGTGAGTAAATCTGTAATCGAGCAATGTTGATTTCGGAAATCATGCATTAGACTTCCATTACTGTTTTATGTTCATTCTTAGTTTAACAAACCTGTTTGTGAACCTTAAATAGTAATGAAAGGGTTTCACATTGTTATATAAATTTTTTGTTATTTGGAAATGCAATTATATGTTTTCATGTATTCGGACTAGCATTTGCAAGAGTACAGAGCAATGTAGGAGTTTACTTTCCTGACATCTTTGAGTTGCTTTTGATGATGTCAAGTTCTTTGTAAAGACATGAAAGAACAAACAAGACTCGAAGAACAACCTTGGTGAATGTTTTCAATTTTATAAGTTTAATTCTCATTGTAATCATGTTATATATACATATATTATTGTTTGGGGTTACGGGGTGAGCGTAGGTCGTGAAATACTCTCAAATAGGTTATGAGAGTCTCCTAAATTAGTTGGAAGTAAGTTGAGAGGTTTTTTATTCAGTTTTGGTTTATGTTTTATTGTAAAGTTGAACTAAGGTATCAGAGACTCGGAGTTAGTTTATAATATTTCAATTTGATATATATTGTGAACTGTAGTGAGTTGTGAGTCCTTTTAAGCTTCTCCTTATTCTACTGTCTATTAGTTGAATATTACGGCATGCCACTTTTAGGGGAGGTGCTGCCGAGATTTTTACAAAATATGGAGGATAATCCGTATGATTTCCTAATTTGCTCCAATTAAGTAAAACAATAATTGAGTTTCATTTAGGATATAAATTTTAGTTATGAAGCACTTTAAGGATTGAAATAAAAAATAAGTAGAGGTGTAAAGTTAATTGAGGGGATTAGGTGCCTAATTAGGGTAATCAGGCTAAGTCATGACTTAGCGAGACGGGTCTTGACATGTCCTTTTGCTTCTTCTTTTTTCATATTTTTGTATTGTTTGATCATCAACTTGACTGCTCAAGAAAAGTATATTCCCTTGTGTTGTAGACTTGCCAGCATCTAAAATCACAATATCGAATATGAAGTTAAAGGACAAGAATTAGAAGGAACACCACGGCTTATGAGAAGAACAATAGTAATGGATTACATATATACAAGAAACATGACTGTAACCACATTTAGTTTTCATATCCACTTTCTACCTGGACCGAAACAAATTATTTAGTTTTTTACAACTATTGTTGATAGTTGAGATAATATTCCTCAAGAGGCCATCTCTCAACTGTTTTTAGTACATGTGTCAGTTGTTTTTTGTAATTTTACTTCCAACTTTTATAGATAAATTTGATTTTTTTTTTCAAAAAAGAAAATTTATGAAGGAACATATGATGTGTCTATCTGGCCATGTTTTACCAATTACCAGGGACCTGTTTAATTCACCCATACCCCATTTCCATAAACTTTCATTCAATAAATTTTAACTTTCATTTCTCTTGTTGTAAATGGAATAAAGGTTTATAGAATTTGGAAAGCATACTATCAATTGCACTAAATCGAGCACAATGAAAGAGTTTGATCTGTGTAGCCAACCTCAACCAATTTAGGATTGAGTCTTTGTTGTTGTTGTAAATTGAATAAGGATGCCTTCTACTTCTATTGGCAAGAAGGGGTAAATAAATTCACAGCAACCAATAATATAAATCTGGACCTTGATATAACTAAGTGTGAAATGCTACAAAATTATGTAAAAAGAAAGGATTTATAAAAAAACCAGTAGATCCCAAAAAATGAACCAAAAAGGTAAAAGCGATGGTGATGCCTACCAACTCAACCTAAATAGTCTTAACAAAAGTGTCGAATGCAATAAAGAAAAAATGAGGTCGATTTACCAACAAGGCTAATAAAAAAACATTCAAGTGTCGCTTCTTATTTTTTAGAGTTTCATTCAATTCTACAACCTTAGGGATGCAAGTGAGAAAGAAAATCCCCATTCCCAACGGGGATCTGCCCTAACAAGGCGATGATTCCCCACCAAATAACTCTCATAGGGCGAGGGATGATGGAAATTTCATCCCCACCATACGAGACGGGGGCGGTATAACCCCTCCAGACCCGTGGAGATTCCCCGCCCCATCTTATGGGGATTTGCCACAGGGAACCCCGCAATAATTATGTTGTTACTTTAATTTACCTTGTATTATAACTAATGTTTGAAGCTTAAACCTATATATAATCGTTACAATCAAATGACCATATCAATAAGCCATTGATTATAAGCCTAATACATTATTTTAAACTTTATAAGATATAACCCTAAATAATATAATACAATAATTTTATAATCTAGATCAATATGATACATTTTTAATAATATAATATTATAATGTATAACTAATTTAGTATAAACTGTCAGACCCCACCTAATTAGGGCACTTGACCGGCCTAGATTACTTTAATCCCTTTATAATCTAACAGCCTTAACCTCTCCATCAATAAACAATTAAGAATAAGATCTCATAATCATCAGTTATAAAACTTTATTAACCACAAATGATTCTAAAGTGAATCTTAAACTTTTAAAGTTATGTAAAAATTAATTATATAATCCTTAAAGTTCATTTAGATTGTTTACATTATCCTCAAAGTTTCGTAAAAAAATTTCGACAACATCTCCTCTATTCCTAAGCCTACACCGAAAATTTTGGCCTTCAAAAATTTTCAACAAAACATGCTAAGCTTTAGTGAAAATGCCGAAGGACTCACAATCCACTTCATAACAATATATATAGCATCAACTAAATTATATATTCATTCTAACTTTATTTAAAATATCAAAATTCTTAAACTAGCATTACCTTAACTTCAAAAATTATCTCAACTTGTCTTAAAATCGTTCCCGTCATTCAAAAGGAGATCCTAATCACACTCGAACCCATAAACCCATTTACACAATATAATATATTCAAAAATAGTACATACAGAGGGAAAAGAACTAAGCAAGTCACATACAGTCGGAAAGCTTTCCTTTTCCCTTGTCGCCACTAAAACCTGTCATTCTCCAATTATAAAAATTCGATAATGTTAGATAAATAAATCCCATACTATCCAGTACACCTGTAATAATCAAACGAATAATGATCCAATAAATTTAAACGAAGAATATAATCCAAGGAATTTAAATATAACTGCGAATCCATCCCGTTTTTGTTATCCGACCACAATTAGATAACATTCTCCGAAAATAGTAAGTAAACAATAATAAGGACTCATGCGCAGGGCGAATAATCAAACGAGTCTCGTTCCTCTTAACTATGGGAGAATGATTTGGTTCAACGTGATCTCATGATAACCACGTGATGCAAAGTATTAGTGACTCCAGCCCCTCAAGCATAATATAGTGTTCTATAACCACGGTATAGTCTTTACTATAAGGAGACTCGAATCGCCTTATTCTCTCAAACCGTGTATGCATGTACAATAAAAATGCAATTTATACAAAATCATAATCATACAATGTAAAGGTTACTATAAGATTTACTTAACCTCACAAGCGCGATATCGCAACTTCCTTGCACTCCAAGTCGGTAAACTAGTCCACACGGGGCTCCAATCGCGGTCCTACAATTCATTAATACGTCTCGTAAGCCTCTACAATAACTTCACAATTTTTCCAATTATTTGCAATTTAATTGACCAAATCGCGTCCTGAAACCCCCTAATCCTTCCAAAATAAATTCTCTGATGCCCAAACTTCATTTTTAACTCAAAATTATTGTTCGACATCGAAAATTACGTTGTCTAGGCTTAAATATAATTTTTTTAAATTTTTTTATATATTTATCGGTCCTACTCGACTCGAAAAACCCCGAAATTCCTCCAAATCAACTCTTCGGATGTCCGGATTTCAATTTTGACTCCAAATTGTGATTTCGAATAAAAAAGTAACCTTGACTATGCTTTAAAATAATTTTTCAAATTTTAAACATTTTCGAGTATAGTGGCACACACTACGAGCAAAATACTTGGTATAAATACTCGAGAAAATTCCAAAATCATTTTTCATAGAAAATCCATAATTTCAATTTGTTTGGCTAAAATATCATTTTTTTATTTTTTTATTCTTTTGGAATTTTTCAGCATTTTCTAAGATTTTCTTTTTTTTTTTTTTCTTTTTTTAATTGATTAGGTTAAGGGTTTGAGCCTGAACCAGGCCGAACCGGATTCGGCTCACCGACCTGAACCGACCCGGTTCAGAACTCAACCCATCTTCTTCATCAGCACCCCTGTTTGAACAGCAACGCATACTCGATTCCCATTATTTTCTCTTTGTTATTTGAACCGAGTTGGGCTTTTGGCAAGAGAGAACCCTTAATCATCTTCCTCCTCGGATAGCCTCCATCCTATTTTCTATTAACAACGACACCAACAACATCGCCACCACGAACAACTCAAAGACAACGACGACAATAACGACGACTTACCCCGGGTCTCTATCTCTTTCACCTCGCCTCTGACTCGAAATCTCCTTTCCCCTCCTGCCTCTCGGTCTTCCCTCTCCCAATTTCGAATTTGTTCCTCTCTTCTGCGTGTATGAAATCAAAATGGGGAGATGAGGTTATGTTGAAATGAGAAATATATATAAGATTTTCTCGAGATTCGCATCACGCCAATCTCGAGACAAATCTAATGTTCCATGTTCATTATTTAAATTGGCATTCCTCGTGATACACAATACGTATCGTGAGGTCAATCTTTGTTTCCAAAACGAAGTTTAATGAGGCGGTGTCTTGTTTGGATAATTAAAAGTTTTCTTAAAGATTCGCATCGCACGAATCTCGAGACAAATCTAAATATTTAAGTATTTGCTATACTATATGTTGATCTTCCTTGACACTCACATTTCGCGTATCGCGAAGCGCGTCCAATGTATATTTTTATTTGATTCAAACTAAAGGATTGATTTATATATTTTTATATATAAACTATATTATATATATACACATACGTATTTTCGCGGATATAAATTCGCCACGCTCGCAAACGACCATCTTCGGGCGTGCACACTACTGTACATCCCATGCGTGTCACCCTCGACCCCTAGTGTCACTAGGCGCATACCAATTTATTAATTATTTTATTTAATTTTATGATTATTTCTTCAATTTATGTCCAAATTAAATTTCAAAAAATACCCAAAATTACCAAAAATTGGAGAAAATTTCCCAACGCGCTCCAAAACTCACGGATATATACACTCCACTTGACCCTATTTCGCGTCGAAATAGTGTATAATACATCAAATAGGCACACGACATACAAAAATAATATTAAAAATTATGATCTCCGATCCATAACGCGTGGGTCCCACTTCAAATACCTAAATCCTTAATTAAATCCGAAAATACTTAATTAGTCGCCTAATCAAGTTTATAAAATTCTCATATCGATGTCACATAAACAAACAATAACAATATATCTTTTTTGTTAGATCCCACCTAATTATGACATTTGACCGGTCTAGATTACCTTAATTCCCCTGATAATCTAGCAACCTTAATCTCACCATAAATAGATAATTAAAAATCCATCGTCTTAATTGTTAAATGTAATTCTTTATTAACTACAAAGGATTGTAAAATAAATCTCAATCCACAATGTTTTGTAACATTGATTAAATAATCTATAAAATTCCAAAAAAAATTGACAACACCTCATCTGTTTCTAAGCCTACACCAGAAAATCTAGCCTTCAAAAATCTTCAACAAAACCTGCTCAGCTTGGTGGAAATGCAGAAAGACTCGCAATCCATCATATAATAAAATATATTGCATTAACAAAAATTATTTATTCATTCTAACATATTTCAGGTTTTCAAAATTTTAAACCATTATTACCTTATCTTCACAACATTCTAATCCATCCCAAACTATTTCAACAATTCCAAAATAGATCATAACCGCACATGAACCTAAAAACCCATTTATTAAATATATTATATTTGAAAAATATTACATACATAGAGAGATATGAACTGAGCAAGTCACAAACAATCGGAAAGCTTTCTATTTTCCTTGTCGCCGCTAGAATTTGTCATTACCTAATTATAAGAACTCGATAATGTCAGATAAGTAAATTACATACTATCTAGTACACTTGTAATAATCAAATGTATTATAATCCAAGAGATTAAACGAATAACATAATCCAAAGAATTTAAATACAACCGTGAATCCATCTCGTTTCAGTTATCCGACCACAATAATATGACGTTCTCCGAAAGTGGTACATAAACAATAATAAGGATAATGCTCTGAGAGAATAACCAAACGAGTCACGTTCCTTTATAGGAATATGATATGGTTTAACGTGATCTCATGATAACCACGTGATGCAAAGTATCAGTGACTCCAGCTGTAACAGCCTAAATTAATTTAACTAGGATTAACGTTAGTCTCAGAGATTAATGCTCATAATTCGAGCGTTACGAGGATAACTCGGTTGACTCGGACACGAGAACCGAGAAAATATATTATTTGTGGATGATGGTTGCTTAGGTGTGATGTTTAAACATTATATTATTGTATTGCATCACATGTGTGTATGTTGCTATCGAGCGAGTTTGTGTGACGGGTGTTCGCCTCAAGAAGCGTGTCAACGCGGGTGTCGGGTAGGTGAACTATGGGTACACTAGGGAACTCGACTAATTCGCGTTAAGAGGACTAGTTAATCAATTAAAGTGGGCAATGTGACTATAGGCTAAGTAAATTCAAATTAAAACAATAGGCTATAGTGTGCCTCGAAATACATGTCGAGACGCGGAGCACTGGGTACCAGGTAGCCGAAGGTTAGTGGGACCATCATTTGGTCATTTTGATGAATAAGACATTAACCATAGGTATTATGATGGGCCTAAACAAATGTGATCAAATTAAAATAAATCAAGGCCTATAGTTTAGCTAATTAATGGAAACCATATGATTTTCCTAGAGATTTATATTGGCACATCTAGGAGTCATGTGAGTAGCTAATTACTGTCATATGGACTTAGTGAGTGAGAGTAAGTGGGATAAGTGGCTAGAGGTGAACCATTAGATAAACCTCATGATATGTAATCACATTGAAATCAAGGGCTAGAAATCAATCCCACCTTAATATATAAGGATGGTTTAGTCAATACATGCAAATGAAACCAAATTTATTTCAAGAGTTGTTGGAGTGGAAGAGGAGATTTAAAGCTTGAATTGAAGGGATTTGGGGGTCAAATTTGTAGATCAGATTGAGGTAATCATCATCTCCATCATCTACTCTATTACATGAACTCGATTTTGTGTGTTCTTGATAAAACTCGAATTATACCTGGTTTTGATGAAAAAATTGATGAAATATATGTTTTAAGATTATTTACATAGAGAATTTACAACTGATTTTGAATAAATGAGTGTTTTGAAGAAATTGGGAGAATTAGTGAATTTATGGGATTTGAGGAAATTGATCAAATTGTTGTTCTGAGGTTGTTCTACTTGTTTTTTTTAGGTCAATTTGATATGGAGAAGGTGTTAAATGGGGTCTAGTTAGCTAATTGGGGAAGTTGGGACAGAACTTTCGAGTTGGGAATTCTGTCACGGAGGGCAATTAGCGTGCGAACTGGACTGGTTAGTGCGCTAATCGTTCTGGGTTCCAACTGTTTTTCGAAATGAAGAAAAGTAGCGCGCTAGATAGATTTCCTAGCGAGCTAGGTAGACCCATTAGCGCGCTATTGCCAGATAAAAACTGAATTTAAGGAACTGTTTTGGGATTTTTGACTTAAATACATACCTAAACACCTATAATCATACTAAATATATAAAATTGGACTTCAGGGACTTAGGGGACGTAGCTTAGGTATCGGGGAGTTAGTCGGGTCGGATTTCGGGAGTCTGGGGAAGTCAAAGAGTGGATTAAGGTGCGTAACGCCCTTCAGAATACTTCACAAAATTCTATCATTTTTCTTATGCGTGTAATGGGTGACAAACTGTTTTACTTTATTGGTTTGTCTAACTGATTGATTGATTTATTGGGGTTTTTACACCTGAATGTGTGGACGAACTTGGGCACACTATACCATAGAATGTGTAATCAGGCCCTCGGTGAATTGCGACCCGAGCTGCACTAAAGTGCACGTGTCGGTGATTCAGCGGATATGGCCAGCGCCGCGAGGACTAAGTAAATAAAACTGTGGAGGTTGTCAGAAAAGCCCACTGGAGAGACCCTTAGCTCCAAAGTATGGTATAGTCTGCTACACGCAACACATCCTTGGGTTTTCATCAAAGACATTTAAGTGTATCTTGATTTAACTGTTGTATGTTTACATTCTCGTTTACCTCGTTAACTGCTACTTTGTTTGATTATTGTCGGTTGCACTGTGTTACTATCATTGTATGCTAGTTGAATCTTGTATTGCCCTACATTCATGTAAGTATGTATTTCTGTTGTCAGATAGCATACTTGCATGTATTATAGTTTTATTTGAATTCTTGTTGAATATTGTGTATACTTCTCTTGTGAATTTACTCACTGGACTCGTCACTGTATTTTTTGGTTGGCTGAGTGCATATCCTTCTACGAGTAGCGGCAAAGGAAAATTTTAGGCGACTATCTTGTTTTGCTAACGGTATTGGACATACTCGTAGGTGTTTATATTATTTTGATATTTTGGTATTATTTTGGGTATTGGGAGACTTGAGATGACACCGTACATGTATATATACAATATTTTATGGTATTGCCGCTTATATACATAGTACCTTTCTGGGTTTTCCATAGTAGGACATGCACATATGGATAATGATTATCATGCTAATCTAATAATTTACCTACTCAAGTTAAACTTCCGCTGATTTATTATTAACTTGTAAAATACAAACCATTAGTATGGTTAGGACTTAAATAAGCTACAGACAGTTGAACTTTAAGAAATAAATTAAGATTAATGAGATTAATCAGTTAATCAAACTAGAAATACCTATGTGGATATGATTATCGAGACATAAGATGGACAGGCAGGTGCTGGATACAAGTAGCTGGGCTCGCTAGGCGAGGAGTGCATGGAGAAACGACACCCTGGGTGGCGGGGCCACCACGCCAGCCCCTCAAGCATAATATAATGTTATTCCTTATAACCACGAAATAGTAAACACTAAAAGGAAACTCAAATCGCCCTTATCCTCCCCACCCGTGTATGCATGTATAACAAAAATGCAATATCAAGGATCAATGCAATTTATACGAAATTATAATCATATAATGTAAAAGTTACTATGAGATTTACTTAACCTTACAAACACGATAGCGTAACTCCCTTGCTCTCCGTGTTAGTAAATACTCCCCACGGGGTTCCAATTGCAGTCATACAATTCATTTATAAGTTCGGTAAGATTCCACAATTACTCTAAATTTTTTTCCAATTTATTATATTTTAATTAGACCTATCTCAACTCAAAACCCCCGAAATCCCTCCAAATAAACTCCTCAGATGTCTAGATTCCAATTTTAACTCTAAATTATGGTTTGGAATCATAAATTAACCTAGACTATGCCTTAAAATAATTTTCATAATTTTGGCGCATTACGAGGCAAAATCTCCGATATAAATCCTTGCGAAAATCCCAAAATCCTAATTTTCCATAAAAATCCTCAATTTCTATTATTTTTTTTCCAAAAATCTCTTTTTCTAATTTTTCCTAATTTTCAGGGATTTATTTTATTTCTTAAAATGTTTTTTCTTTAATTAGGGGAAGGGGTTTGATCCCTGAACCGAGTCCAGTTCGGCTCAAACGAGTCGAACCCGGTTCGGGGTTCATCACTAACCTCCCCTCTCATGGACTCCTTTTTTTGTTTGGGGTGCCCAACCCCATTGGAGTTGGGCAAGGGAGTTCATGGCTCCCACTCTCCATCTTCCTCGAGTCTTCTCCTTCCTTTTCTTCTTCCCTGGTTCTTCTCCTCCCTCAACGCTTCTACTGTGTTTTTTTCTTTCTCATTGACTTTTCACCTCCCTCTCATTCTCATAGCCACCTACAACAACAACGATCTACCTTTTGATCAAACACACACAGTCCTTACAATCACAAAAAACTGAATTTCCATTATTCACCTTGAGGACTGCCACTACATCAACTAACAACAATCCCTTTAATTTGATTTCAAGCACTCATTTTAGAGGACACATTGTTGAGACGTGTGGATTGAAATAATAGTCCCACATCGAATAATTGAAATCTCTTACTGAAATATATAAGTGGTGATCTCCCCTCAACTATTATCGAGGCCTTTTGAGATAAAACCCCACACTTATAAGAGTTGAAGGTGGTTAAGTTGGGGACAATATCGATGCTTGCGGAGGAGATCCACGGGCTCGTGCACGCGTGTGCGGAAGGCCATGATAATTTTAACATGCTAGCAGAGGAGATCCAAGGGCTCGCGCATGCATGTGCGGCGCGGCATGGAGAATTTTACATGGTATCAGAGTCGATGGTTCGATCGGGACTTGTTGAGTAAAACTCCTTGAATAGATTTCGGTCCAAGGTGGAGTGTTGAGATGCGTGGATATAAATAATAGTCCTACATCGGATAATTAAAATTTCTTAGTGAAATATATAAGTGGTGATCTCCCCTCAACTAGTACCGATGCATTTTGAGATAAAACCCCACATCTATAAGAGTCAAAGGTGGTTAAGTTGGGGACAATATCGGTGCTAGCGGAGGAGATCCACGGGCTCGTGCACGCGTGTGCGGCACGGTAGTGAGAATTTTAACACACAGTGACAAGAGAGAGATTTGAATTTGAGAGACGAGAGACAGTGAGAACTCTAATTGAAGATGAAGAACAGTGAAAGGGGTTGATGAACCATTGACAATGATGAAGATGAATGACCCATGGTTGATTTCAATTTTTATAAAAGAAAAGATGAAAAATGACCAAAATGCTCTTAGTTGTTATTTTTTCACTGATAAAATGTGCCCCTAATGGTAACTTGCTATTTTTCTATTTTTCATGTTTATCTCATCGATTTTTGTCCCAATTAAACCCGGAAAAACACGCCAATTTCGCCGAAAATTGGAGAATTTACCAACGCGTTCTGCAACTCCCGAAGAACCCATGTTGCACGTAATTCAAGATGTGGGATCCACGTCGAACCGTTAAGTCCAATTAACGTACAAAACTCAAAATTTAAAACTTATTTGCAAATATTTTTCGTGAAATTCGAAACGAAAGTTCAGGTAAACATTTTACCTCTCACGGAACTCATTCAACATGTATCTCGAGACAAAACCCCACAAAATATCGAATTCACTCATTTAACTTGAATTTCACAAAATAAAATAATATATAATACAAGACACTAGGCATAAAATCTCACAAAAATAAAATTAATTAAAAATCTCAATTTCACCGATCTTTGACTCCCGACTCGCGACCAAGACCATAATTAGGATTCGTTAATCCCGAATTAGCCTTAATTATCAGTTTAAGAATTTTGAGATTTGACATTTTTATAAAAAATAATCTTTTTATTTAATTTAGAGTTGTAATGCAATATATTATTTAGATCTAATATATAATATATCTCTAACTAATGTAACTAAGTTGATCAAGAAAAAATTAATATAACATAAAATTCATATATAATGTAGTATATTATTTAATATATATATATATATATATGTATAAAAACTATGTTTTTGATTAAAAATAAACAAAACAATCGAGCTATCCCTATATAATACATACTATCAATAATATAATATTATGATTTCAATTTTATATATATAATGTGTTTAGATCTATTTTTTTAGATATTATATAAAATAGTAGTGGGAGTGGGGATTTCCGATGGGCGGGGAATGGGGGTCAAGATTTCCCTAGTGGGGAATTTCAAGCGGGGAATCCCGCCCCGCTAGAAGTGGGGATGTGGATGGGAATTGCACTCCCTGCGCACTATGTATACAATCCCTTCTGTAACTTTCATTTTCTTAGTTTTCCTTAAAAACCATGTATTTGCGGAGAAAAGCTATAAAGCTTCAGTAGAAAGACTTGAGAAATCAAAAGCACACCCTTGTTAAGATTGCAAACACATGCAAACATATAATACGCCTTTGGGCCCTAGAACCGCTAGTTGATAGTTTATGTGGACACCCTCATTTATGTATGGACAAACACGCACGGAAAAAATCATTGCATGAAAATATTCTTTATAAGCATTTTGACATAAGTGTGCACTAACATGATAACAGACATCACAATATAGAAACTAATAATGATGTCAATTAAGTTTCATTTATACATCAACCTTAAAGGGAAGTTCGTTATCAATTATTCAAGTTTCATATCCCTTCGCAATGACATCTTGATTTTGGATGATTAAAACTCTCCGTATACCAGTCCTAAAAGTGAGTATAAAAGCTCAATAATGATCAACTAATAAAGTTACTACAGGTTGAGTCTCATACAACAACATAACCTCTTTCCCAAATTTATTGGGGTCGGCTACATTGATCAAACTCTTCCATTGTGCTCGACTTAGTGTAATTGATGGTGAGCTTTTCAAGCCATTCAAATCCCTCATAATTAATGCACTCAAGTTAACTTTGGTTTACACCTACCTCGTCGAACTTTTTCAGTTTATATTGAGTAAAATTTTCTAGTAGGTGCATTTGTACATTGTCTTTGCAGGTGACTTAAAGCCTTTAGATTTTAATGTATTCCTCCAAAGTTCTAATTTCCTATTCACTCCATCTTTTATTTCGTCCAATAAGACAATATCATCTGCAAATAACATATACCATGATATATTCTCTTGAATATAACTAGTTAGTTCATCCATAACTAGAGTAAAGAGATATGGGCTTAAACTCAATCCTTGATGTGGTCTTATCGTAATGGAAAATTCTTTTATAGTTACTCTAAATATTTTTATTCTCGTTACTACTCCCTCATACATATGCTTAATAGTGTCTATGTATCTAGTATGCACTTTTTTTCTTTTTAGAGCCCACCAAAGAACATCTCTAGGAAGTAGTAACCCTATCATATGCTTTTTTTTAAAATCTATAAATACCATATAAACTAACTAGGCATATGATTCAGAACAAAAAAATGAAGAAAAAAGGAAAGGAAAAGCAAATATAAGCACAAGGTTTAGAACAAAATAAGCATTATCCTCAAGTTCAATGCTAGCAACATTATTCAATTAAAAATATCTCAATCAAGCCAACAATTCAGTTTTCTAAAATCTTTAGATATATTGTTGCAACTAACCTTCTTTCATTTCATCAACGCTCGCAAGTTCTTCTTCCTTTATATCCTCGACAGTTATTCCTACATTGTCGTCTTCTAAAGAAATTCAATTCAAACATCGTTAGGAAAAAAACCAATTGTCCTTAAACAAGTAATCTATTTGTAATAAGAAAAATAAGCTTTCCATGTGCAATGTAGTAGAGTTAGTACCTGAGGCATCCAGCTCTAAAGAGTGGACACTGTCCACTATGTTGGATCTCCTCAATATCTGAACATTCAAAATATGAAAAAGAAAATAAAGTCGAGGAATGGGAACAAGCATGAACTTTAAATTTTCTTCGGAGAAGAATAAGTTGGGGCATAAATTGCGTAAGCATACATTGGAAGTGCTAGAACAAAAAATGGATATAAAAAGAAAAATGGATATAAAAAAGCACACTCCGCTTGTTCTCCAATAGTAGCATGGCTCTGCGGACAAAGAAAAAGGAGAAATAAATGAAATAAAAGCGACACAACAATCCTAAATTTGTTGGGCTTTGGGGCTCATATGTAGCGAAAAACTCAAAACAATTTTTAAAAAACCCCAGCAGGATCGAAAATAAGTTCCATTAAACTATATCTACAAAACTAAACCATACCTTAATCCGTAATTTCCTTATCTGATTGTTCGATTTCCAAGACGTTCAAGTGCGCGTCCTCTATCAGAAATCTACACAAGAAAGGTGATAACAATTTGGAGTACTAGCCCCAAGAGAGATTGAAAATGTGTTTCTTTCTCTCTCAAAATCCAGAGAACTCGAAAATAGCAAAAATGAAAATCTTATTTTGTTTTAGAGTTTCAACCTCTATTTATATGTATAAGTAAACACTCACTTATAATTCTATTCATAATACAACTATTATATTTAAGTAATTTAAGCAAATTACACATACGCCCCTATTAATAAGTTATCATATAACAAATCTTAAGGGTTTTTATGTCATGAATTTTATCACTTTGGAGTAATTGAAATTGAGTAAAGCCATTCTTTATGTGCGAACCAATAGGTTCATGCGACGTTGGCAGTGAACCAAAACTATTTTGGTACACAACTCATAAGATGTCTCTAGCAAGGCATTATGACTATCCAAGTAACATGAATATCAAAATTGATACAACCTAATGACTAACATATATCATATCCTTTTGTCGTGTGATATCATTTGATTAAAGATAAGGCATGGAAAGTCACATTTAATCTTCAATCGTACTATTCTCGATTTTTAGGTAAACTAAAAACATCCAAGTGACATTAATCATATCAATTCACATGGACTTGGCCATTATCAGTCTATCATATCGAGGGATCCACTGATATATCTCTCTATACGAGAGTGACAAATTCTATCTTGATTATACGCCTTCACATATTATTCACATGATAACCAATCATAATCTTTATAACAGTCTGGTTAAAGACAACGTTTGATTGTGTCAAATTACCATGCTCATAATATTGAAATCTATGATAATCTCAAGTCGAATGACTAAATGATATAGCTATCATGAGTAACACCTATGACTTAATCCATGTTGTGTTCTCATAGCGGGTCGGTCCAGTACCGTGTTCCTTAACAAGTACTCATGATCTCGATTTGTATCCCTACACGCATGATCATGACATGACCATCAATCAAGATTCACACTAGTCTTAATTCATTATAGTTCTCATTATAATGACCGACTAAGGACATTTATGATATTTCAACAAATACTTATAGATCTCACTATAAGGTAAACATGCAATCACATATAATAAAATAACAAGTGAAAACCTCAATTTTATTAACTAAAATTATAAGATAAGCAATGTTTCTGGATTGACCTAGGGCACATGCCCCAACATAATTACACTAGAATGTTTCATTCACATATTTCTCTTCGAAAATAGATTGACAAAGTCACATTAACACAAAAAATCATCGTGAAAGTCATTCGACCAATTTACAGTAAGACTATGAATATAAAGGCATTGGAATAATTTTCGACTTTGAAAGTCGTTCGCGCATTATCATGTTCGAAAAAACGTGAAATAGATTAATTTCGCACCTAAATCAACTAAATAGTATATATTACACACATTATTCACACCATTACACCAATGTCGTATATATTTACCCAAATACCCCTATCACTAATGTTAAATTATAATTTTAAAAATTTTGGGCTTTATATTATCTAATTAGAGATTTGGGGCGTTATAAGAACTAGAAAGTCTTCGTTTCTAGAAATGTGTATTTTTATGAAACTTATTTTCCCTTCAAGTTTTAGACTTCTACTCCAACTCATGTTTTTGATTTTTTTTCTTCCTACATAATTCGGTGTTCCAATTGATGTTGAAACCCTTACTACTCCTATTACTATTTCTATTATGACCCTTAATTGCACTTTTGTTAATCCTAATCGTGAATTTCTCCCAAATTCTTCTATGTCTCTTGTTTCATGTACTCCAGTTCTAGTTCAGAATCTCATTCTTCGATCATCATCTCGACCCACTTCTATTTCTCATTATCTTAATGATTATTGTTGCACAATTCCAAAACTTAAGGCCAATTCTATTTTTCCAGTTTCTAATCCTCATCCTTTAATCACCACTTATTCTATATACCACTTAAATCTCAATCATAGAGTTTTGTATATGAAGTGTCCAATGTTAAAAACCCAATATATTATAATGAAACAATTAAGTATCAATGTTAGAGGGATTTTATGGAACTTGAGATCAATGCCTTGCAACAAAATCATACTTACTATATTGTTGATCTTCCTCCCAACAAACAACCTATAAGTTGAAAGTGGGTATTTAGAATCACGTTTATTATTTGATGGTTCTATTGAGAAGTATAAAACATGTTTAGTTGCAAAAAGGATATACTTTACAAAATGAAGTTGAATTCATTCATACTTTTTCTCATGTTGCAAAGTTGACTACTATAACAGCTTGTGTCATTAAACAAGTGATTACTCATAATATGAACACTAATTAACCTAAGTTAGGCTCGTGGTTAAACTCGACGATTAGTGTGTGGGTGTGTTTGTGTGAAAGTATTGTGTTTGGCTGATTTGATACTGAAATAAATATACGATAGGCTATTATTATGAAATAATATAAGCCTATAGTTGGAAAATAAATAATTAATTAATAAATTATCGGTATGCCTAGTATGATGTGGAGGTCGTGAAATGAGTGTGCACGTCTGAGGGTACTCGTTGACGTGCCCGATAAGTTTATAGGTGTGAAAATATATAGGTATAGATGTGTTTATATATAATTAATATATATATATTACCTATTGTTTTAGATTAAATTATTAAAACCATTGGATTGCCTCGAGATCTGTATAAGTGAGATGAGTTATGATCTGTGTCACTATAGTGACTGGTCTCACGTTAGGAGCTGACCCATTAGATCTGCCTCGAGTTCATGCAGTGCGAGTTTCGAGAAAAATAATATATAAACCAAAACCTCAACTCAAACGTATCGCTGTTTGATCGAGAGATGAAGAGTATGTGAGGGTTTTAGAAAGAATTGATAGGGGAGATAAATGATTGCTGAAGTGGTTGAAAGGCTAGTGAAGAAGATCAAATCAACTTGATCTATTGAGTTTGGATTGATTGGGTAAGTTTTACTATAAAATGTTGAAATTATTAATTGAATTGAGGATGGAAGTCGTTTGAATTCATGTTAATTATTATTGTTGTTGGTTGTTGATGGTGTAAGACCTCGTTTGAGGCCATCCTCAATGTTTTAGGGAGGTTTGAGGATGATTTGTGGATTGAACAGGGGCTGCTACTCTATTCAGGTTTTTAGTCGCTTGACGATGGATCACACTCCCTATAACAGGAAATCGTGCTCCCTCATGAAAATCAATGAACTCAAAAGGTGGACAGCACTCTACCAATGTAAGGAGCACGCTCCCATTCAAAATTTAGCAATGTTTCTAAACTTTGTTAGAGTTTTGACAAAGGTTTAAGGACTAATTTAGGAGTATTAAACCTATTGTAATGGACCTAAATTGATAATATTTGGTCAAATTTAGGTTATTGATCGATGAGGAAGGTTTTAGGTGTTCCGAGGGCGAGTTTAGTTAGAAAAACTCTAGGGAAACTCAAACCAAGGTAAGTGGGACTCGTTTATTTATCATTTATGCTATATAATTTGGTATTAATAGCTTGCATAGCATATGGACTAGGTTTCGGGCACTGTATTATGACTTATGGTATTTACAGTTTCTCAAATTAAATTCTGGAAGTGAAATTAAAAGGGCTTCGTAATGAAAAGAAAAAAAAGGTAGGCACATAAGTACCTATCTCTGTTGAATACAATGAAGAAGGTGGATAAGTATCAAAATCTGTTGAACATAATGAGGAAGGCGGATAAGTATCAACCTCCAATAAACACAAAGAGGAAGGCGAGTAAGTACCGACCTCTAATGAGTATAAAAAGGATGGTGGATAAGTACCGACCTCTAATGATAGAATTAACTGTGACATCCGAGAATTTTATAAACTTGATCAGGCAGCTAATTAAGTATTTTCATATTTAATTTGTGATTTAGGTATCTGAGGTGAGACCCATGTGTTACGGATCGAAAATCATAAATTTTAATATTAGTTTTGTGTGTCTTGTGCCTATTTGATGTATTATACACTATTTTGATGTGAAATAGGGTCAAGTGAAATGTTTACGCGATGTCCGTGAGTTTCGAAGCGCATTGGAGAATTTTCTCCAACTTTTGGTAATTTTTTAGTATTTTTCAGAATTTAATTTGAATTTAAATCGATGAGATAATCACGAAATTAAATAAAATAACAAATAAATTGGTGGGCGCTTGGCAACACGCGGGGTCGAGGGTGACACGCGTGGGATGTACAATAGTGTGCACGCCCGAGGTTGGACGTTGGGGCGTGTGGCGAATTTATAGCCGCGAATATATAGGTGTATCTGTATTTATATATAATATAGTTTTATATATATAAATATATATAAATGCATCCTATAATTTAATTGAAAAATCAAAGTATACATTGGATGCATCTCGAGATACGCGTAGTGTAGGCATCGAGGAAGGGAATGAAGTGAACGTTGGCTGTTGAAGTGTGTATATGCCTCGAGATACATGTCATCCAATCTCAAGGAGGTCAAATACAATTGATTTGGTTAAGGCGGTTAGGTGATGATTATCTAGTTGATAGCCACTTGATTGTCCTCGAGATATGCAACACGTATCTTGAGGAAGATCAATATATAAAATAAGTGAATTATTAGTTTTGCTTCGAGATTCAGGTGATGCAAATCTCGAGAAAATCTTAATATATATCTTCAACATCAACACCGCCTCATTCAATTTGTTTTAAGCCAAAAGATTGACATCAAAATACGTACGTATCTCGAGGAAAAGCAAATTTATATTATAAATATGGATAATGCGAATCTCGAAGAAATCTTAATATATGTTTCCAAAACCAACAAAATCGCATTTACTGTCGAACCCAAGAAAAAAAATTCGAGAGAGAGATTGATTGAGACCGAGAGGGAAAGAAAAAGATAGTCTCAAGATAGAGGCGAGGTGTAGGGAGAATTCCAACAGGAGATCGAGAAACTGATATGAGTTGTTGTTGTTGTTGTTGTTGATGTGTCGTCGTTGTTGTCGTTGGGTGTTGTTGTGTGTATTGTGGAGTTGGTTGATGGAGGAAGATGATGGTTGGGGAAGGTCTCCCCTGCCAAGTTCCAATCAAAAACTGTTTTGTCCCTTGAAAAAGATGGGGGGAGGGATTTGAATCCCCATACCGGAATGAACCGGTTCCGGTCAAACCCCACTTATATTAAAAAAATATTTTTTAAATAAGAAAAAAAATTAAATAAAATGTTGGGAATTTGAATAAATTCAGAAAATTAGATTTTTGAACAAATTAGTGGAGATTGAAGAGTTTTAGGAAAAACGAAGATTTTGAGATTTTTTCGAGGATTTATACCAGGGTTTCCTCGTAAAGCGTGTTATGATACCCGAAAAAGTCAAAAAATTGAAAAAAACTTTAAAGCCTAGTTTTGGTTAATTTTTTTATTCTGAATCACAATTTGAAGTCGAAATTAGGATCCAGACATCTAAGGAGTGGATTTGGAGGGGTTCCTGGGTTTTCGGGTTAAGTAGGACGGATAAATATATAAAAACGGAAAAATTATATTTAAGCCTAAACACTGTGATTTTCAATGCGGAACAATAATCTTGAGTCAAAAATAAAATTTGGGCATCAGAGAATTTATTTTGGATGTATTTAAGAGGTTTCAGAACGCGATTTGGTTAGTTAAATTGCAAATAATTGAAAAAATGGTGAAATTGCTATGGAGGCTTATAGAACGTATTAATGAATTGTAGGACCGCAATTGGAGCCTCGTGTGGACTAGTTTACCGACTCGAAGCGCAAGGGAGTTGCGATATCGCGTTTATAAGGTTAAGTAAATCTCATAATAACTTTTACATTGTATGATTATAATTTCATATAAATTGCATTGATTCTTGATATTGCATTTTTGTTGTACATATATACACGGGTTAGGAGGATAAGGCGATTCCAGGCTCCTTATAGTGTATGCCTGACTGTATTACGGGGTAGAGTTATTTAGTGTCTACCTGACTATGTGCACGTGGTATATTAAGCTACCTTACTGTGTATTACAGGGTAGAACTTATAGTGTCTACTTGACTGTGTACAGGGTAGAACTATATTATGTTTGAGGGGATAGAGTCACTTATACTTTGCATCACGTGATTATTATGAGATCACGTTGAACCAAATCATACTTTGATAGACTCAAGGAACGAGAATCGTTTGGTTACTCTCCCCGAGCATGAGTTCTTATAATTGTTTACTTACCACTTTCGAAGAACGTTATCTGATTATGGTTGGATAACAAAAACGAGGTTGTATTTAAATTCTTTGGATTATATTCTTTGTTTAATCTCTTGAATTATTATGCATTTGATTATTACAGGTGTACTTGATAGTGCGAGATTTACTTATCTGATATTATCAAATTTTTACAATTGGATAATGGCAGGTTCTAGCTGCGACAAGGGAAAGAGAAAGCTTTCTGACTGTATGCGACTTACTTAGTTTTTCTCTCTATGTATGTATTGGTTTTGGAATATATTATATTGTATAAATGAGTTTATGGGTTCGAGTGTGATTAGGATCTCCTTCAGAATGATGGGAACGGTTTTAGGACACATTGAGGTAATTTTTGGAGTTAAGGTAATGCTAGTTTAAGAATTTTAATATTTTAAATCAAGTTATGGTGGAATGTGAGTCCTTTGACATTTTCACTAAAGCTTAGCGGGTTTTGTTGAAGATTTTTGAAGACCGAGATTTTCATTGTAGGCTTAGAAACAGAGGAGGTGCATGCAAAAAAATATTATGGAACTTTGAGGACGATCTAATTAATGTAAACAAACTTTAAGGTTTAAGATTCAGTTTAGAATCCTTTATGGGTAATTAAGTTTTATAACTGATGATTGCAATATCTTAATTTTAATTGTTTATTGATGGAGAGGTTAAGGCTGCTAATTTATCAAAGGATAAAAGTAATATAGGCTGGCCAAATGCCTTAATTAGGTGGGGTCTGACAATGTTGCTATCAGAGCCTAAGATTCTAAATGAGTCTTATTGATTGAGTATAAGTGAGTAATTAGTTGGGAAGTAACGCGATGGAACGAGGTTAACAAGTTTTAAAACTTTATTATTATGTTATATTTATGTTGTATATATGTATTACTGCTAGATATTTAATTGGAAGTTCATTCTTCTTGTCCGTTAGATACTTAATTCGTAAGATATGACAAGTAAGACTAGAAACGGATAATTAAAAGATAGAATAAGCAGGTGAAACGAAACTGAGCGTAAATAGATGTGAAAATGACTTGTAAAGTCTGAATTCACAAAGGTATTGTAAGTAGCTCAGTACCGAAATAACTAATGAAAGTATATATTATGAAACCAATAGGAAATTGATAAAAAGAGAAATCCAAATGATTCATGTATGTAAACATTAAACATGGATTTCTTGGAAATCGAAAGTATTAAGCTATTACAATTTTTTTAAACGCACAGGAAAACATTAAAATAGACTTAAATTAAGTCTCAAGCGATTGAGAAACGTTTGGAAAACGTAATATGAAATTTGGACTTTTTGGAAGCAAAAGATATGGATATCTTGAGTTTTAGAATAAAGTTAGTACCGGCTGCATGATTAACTCGGAAAGACCTATTTTATAAAATATTGGTTTGATTTACAATCATCAAATAGTTGCTTTCAAACGACTCTCAAATAAAAAGAAAAAAAGAGACATGAATTCTTGAAAATGGAAATTGAGTAGACAAATTGAGTTTTGACTGAAAAATCACAATGAGATTGTGATTGGGACAGTCAAGTTGTCTAAGTCGATTTCTAAGAAAATAAAAGACTTTGAAGCCAAGTATTGTCTCATTTCAGAAACAAAACGTCAAGTGAAAAAAATGGAATTGAACCATATTTTAAAATAATCAAACAACTTTTATATAGAAGTAATGAAAACTTTAATTGTTTACTACTCAAGTTACTTATCCATAAGTGACGTTGAGTATAGTGGTTCTATGAATGAAATAAAGTACTGATAAAATAAATGGAAATAAACGAGTTAGAAATAATCTTCGTCAACACTGAATTAGGTATTGTTACAAAACAAAGATCAACGAAATTCCTAACTTGAAAATGAAAATTGTAGTGATAAAATCAACACGTTAGAAATTAAAGTGTTGGGGAAGTGGTCTAATAATAGTTTGTATTAGCTATTAAATAAAACACAAGTAGTTGTGTTTTGAGATTTGAAGTACCCAATAATTATTTTTAACAACATTAAGTTATGACGCTTATCACCATAACGTAAAATATAATCAATGAAGAGATAGATGTACTGATTGAGAATCAGTAAGTGATTTGTATAAGATGTCAGTATGAGCTCCTATATTGCGAGAATTTCTATTTATAAGACTTAAAAGATTGAAACAACATCCTTTAAGAATTTGATTAGTCATTAAGTCAATCAAGTTTTGGAGATTCGAATTCTTCTATATATTCAATTGAATAATAAGGGAAATGTGAATTCATCAAAAGTAATTTGATGAATAATAAGATACAAAGTTATTTTGTATAGTTTCTTGAAATGAATTGAATTTATTTTTGAGAAAAAAGAAAAGTCAGGATATTTGAGACTAATAGAAATAACGTAAGGCAATAACAAACAGTTTAACTGTTTGAGTCGCAAAGTTTTTCTGTTTCGAATTAAGATTAGCTAAGGAAGACTTCGATTCATTAAATGATAATAAGAAATCGCATAGTCCTTAGCTAATATGTGAAAATAGAAGAGATATAAGTTGCCTTTCTAAGTCAAGATTAAGGAGCTGTAAGCGGCCTGGTTGTTGAGCGAAAGTTGTAATAAGTTTGTAAGGGTACGAAGAGTAATATTAATGTGAGAATAGCTAAGATTGACAAAAATTGAACGAAGTAGACTCAATGTATAAAATAAAATGATATGTTAAGATGACTTGTGATTGCTAGAAGTGACAGGGACATACTCCTTTAGCCAAGGTAAGGCATTGAAGTAGTTGTGCATGACCAAAAGTCTAAGTAACTCCATTTTATAATCACGATTCATTCACAGCGTAGAAGATCGGTGTGACACTTCCACCCATCTTCGAAGAATCGAATGTATTGGTGACAGTTAGTATAAAAGTGTCTATGAAGTTTCATCGGAGTCAATTGGAGGCTGAAGTATAGGCAACTAAATGGTCAATATATTCTCATATTCGTATGAAAATAAAAATTTCAGGTTAACGAGTCCCGGTCAAATTAGAATATTAAACTATAAGTTTGATGAAACTTAATTTATCTTCACAAGAATCTTACAAGGAGTCAAACTCCAAATGTTGAAAGTTTTGAACCAAATTAGTATGCAATTAATATCAGTAAATATATTGCACACTAGTTCAATTGTAGTGTTACACCACCTGATTAGTCAGTGGTGAAGTTTAAAGCACTAGTTATTGTAAATTGGAGATGATGTAATATGCTTGTATGTTGGTGAAGATATAAATAAAATGAAGAGAAATGTGTGATTTACAACTCAGTTAGTAAGCTTTATCTCTGTTAGGTTGGAAATATTGAATAGAACACAATGTATCTAACTTGATATGTTTGAAGAATTAAATATTCTTTAATTGTAATAGAGTAGAAATGAAAAAGAGATAATATATATATAAACTTGTATGAAATACAAGTTAAAAGTTATACTATGAGAATATAATCATCGAATATGTTGATATCTCTGTTCAGAAATGTATATCTACTCAAGTTAAAGATAATTGTCTCTATTCAGGTAATGAGAGAAGTTGGTGAACAGTAAGTGATTAAGAAGTGAGTTTGTGGGAGATTTTACTAAAGTGAAAGGAATGAGGTTTTTGGTGAACTCATGGATAGAGAATGATTTGACGAAGTTAGAAAAGTTGAAAATTTTCTTACCAGTCAAAAGAAAAGTTAAGTGACTTGACTGACGAGTTGAAATTGATAATTGCTTTCTAGTCCATAACCTAAATAATATTGTGAGCAGACATTTATAGAATGAGTGAGAGTTGCACGATGTGTCAAGTTTCTATTTCTGATCGGATTAGGAATTCAAGATCTCTTGTTATACGATGACAAATAAATTATGAGATCTATAATCATGGGATGACTTGTGTAATTTCAGGTTTTTGGTAGGGAACGTTGGAATGGTGATGGGTCAGATAGGCACGCAACTCTACTTAATATCTAATGTTGTGCTCAAATATTATTTGCATCAATATGTGAATTTAGACTGATGATAGTCAAAGAGTTAGTCGACCTATAATTCAAATAAAAAAGGATGATTATTAATAATGAAGTAAACTGGGATATGTACCAGAGTTTGGAAGGACATGGAAAGAATTATCACCAGTTTGTGGAATAGTATTCAGATTAGAATGAAAATTGTATTATGAAAATCAAAATAGGCTAGATCTTGCTATGTATTGATACTTGAATGTAATTCAAGGTATGAGATGAGAAATGAAATAAGATTATCGGATATTCCACAAAGTTAATAATTTAACTCGTCAGAAATTCACAAATTGTCAAGATTGGCAAAGTAACGGGGATAACTTTTCATTAAACTAAAATATTGGAAAATGAAAAGTTAAATTGGTTATGATATCTACCACCGAGTTGTTGAATATAACAAAAGTGATTGGGTCTACTTAATGGTTCTTCTTGGAAATGGTTTTACAGATTTGGATTAAAAGAGTTGTATATAAAAGATTATTTTCTTATATCTTATTTGGTTTAATAACCTGTAAGTTTAAATTTCGAGGACGAAATTTTTGATTAGTTGGGAAGATTGTGACATCAAAAATTTTTATAAACTTGATTAGGCAACTAATTAAATATTTTCGGACTTAATTTGGGATTCAGATATCCGAGGTGGGACTCATATGTTACGAATCGAAGATCATAAATTTTAATATTATTTTATGTGTCGTGTACCTATTTGATGTATTATACACTATTTTGACATGAAATAGGGTCAAGGGGAGTGTATACGCGATGTCCGTGAATTCTGAAGCGCTTTAGGAAATTTTCTTCAATTTTTGGTGGTTTTTTGGTATTTTTCATAATTTAATTTGGATATAAACCGATGAGATAATTACAAAATTAAATAAAATAATAAATAAATTGGTGGGAGCCTAGTGACACGTGGGTTGAGGGTGACACGCGTGGGATGTACAATAGTGTGCACGCCCGAGGTTGGTCGTTGGCGCGTGTGGTGAATTTATAGCCACGAATATATAGGTGTATATGTATTTATATATAATATAGTTTATATATAAATATATATAAATGGATCCTATAATTTAATTGAAAAATTAAAGTATATATTGGATGCATCTCGAGATACGCGTAGCGTAGGCATCGAGGAAGGGAATGAAGTGAACGTTGGCTGTTGAAGTGTGTATATGCCTCGAGATACATGTCATCCAATCTCGAGGAGGTCAAATACAATTGATTTGATTAAGGCGGTTAGGTGATGATTATCTAGTTGATAACCACTTGATCGACCTCGAGATACACAACACGTATATTGAGAAAGATCATTTTGGGGGGCAAAATCATGCACTTAGGATTTATGAAATCTCAACACAAAAGTGCGAAAATGTTCTTGAGACCTACAAGTATTTGAAGGTGTTTTAAGAAGTGACTGTGACGCTTTCTCAAATTAAGGCACCGCCTGACCTAATCCCGTTATTAAGCCATAATCTCACCGTATAGGACCTAACAAGGAATTAGTCAGCCTTTCTAAAACCTTATTACTTACCAATTATTATATATATATATTTGAAATGATTATAAACCTATTCCTATCCTATGTCCATTCATAAATAAGAGTTAATTAAAAGTTTTACTTATTTTAAATTTTATTCAGCGGAATTTTGAACTAACTAGCGAAAACTTATAACATAATGCCTAACAATTGTGGAAAAACCAGAGAATAAAAGTCACATGCATATATATAATGGAACTGTGATATATAACATCATGTGTCTAGTCAAGGTACTACTCACTCAACCCATAATATATAACCCCAAAAGTATACCATATACATATAAAAATAATACATCAAAAATCAAACCTACAAAATCTGGGGTAGCAGTGCTCCACTGGCTCAGAGGTAGTCGTCGATCTTCTCTTTGCTAAGTTTGCTACTTGATGGATCTCCACCCACTGTCACAAAAAGTAGACGGTGAGTACAGGAAAGTAAAAAGTAATACTGAGAGACATTTGTTCACATTCCCAATTATGCAACAAGTATAAAAAAATGATAATAGCAATTACGCAATAAAGAGAACATGCAAAGAGATACTTCAGCTAAACAACATGAAACTGACACATGGCTAAGTAGTGATGATCTAAGGCCAGTCGGACGTGATCTTCATCACATCAGTCTTTCCACTATATGAGGATGGAGCTGAGCTCTACATCAATGTGAAGGTCTGAGCCTTGCTCTTGCTTTAATAAACTTTCGCTGGCGCCAGTCACTTGCGATATATACTTGCCAACATCCCCGGGTCACATACCCCATGTACTATGCAAGTTATGCTTGCAAATAACCCTGATACTCATTTCCCGTATGTTGCGCAAGATAGTGGAGAGATCCAGATCACCTTGGGAGTCTAGTGACCCCCGTATGTTCGACGGACCTCTATAATGTAATTACCCTATATACAAGAACCACTTTTATATTTCAAGAAACAATATGGTTTGAGAATCTAATAAAACAATTGCATATCTAATACACAAAGGAAATGGAATACAATACTATGTAACACCTACCTAACAACATGCCATCTCACCGACCACATGTATTAACAATCAATAATGACATAGCACGATTGGAGTCAATGAAATCATTTAATCAGCAAACTATAACATGAAAGTGATATCATTTAATGAGAATGAACAACAAGTCATGGCATATGGATTAAAAAGGCAATTCAGTCCAAATAACTGGAAATGAACATATAAATAAGAATAATGTAAATAAATATCTCAATCAGTTTACTTACAATCAACGTAATTTCTTATGCTACTTCGGCCTCCCAACACCTCGAAACTCGTATTTGAATCCCCGTAATATTTCATTAGGTTCCTGACATCATATCATATATTTTTGAATGTGTTTGGACCTTTACTTAGCATATTAGACTCATTTACAATGTTTAAGGACCTCTTGAGACTTGCTGATTTTTTATGTTGTCATAGCATGTAGCGTGCTAATGATCCTATGTAGCGCGATACCTATCCTACATAGCGCGCTATGTGTTGTAGAACCCAGAATTCTGCAAATAGAGTTTTACGTTTTCTTTACACATAGGCTGTGCTAATGCCTTGAACACCTCCATACACACTTCTCAAGTTCCAAGACATCATTACCAACATAAAACAACAACACATATCATCAAATACATGAATTCATTGAATTGAGCTATGTTTATGGTGTAGAAAAGTTACATAACTTGATGTACACTAGCTTAGCTTGAGTTCTTCTTCACCAAATCACTAAATTTGTTGTTCTTCTTCCTCCTCCAACTACTCTCTTCACTCCAACAAGCTTTGCTTCTCACTTAAGAATTCAAAATGAAAGAGTTGAGTTGCTTGTGTTGACCAAAAGCTTTATAGTCATGAATTGGATATGGTTGGTTGATAGCCCTTGATCCTAATGTGCACACATATCTCAAGACTTATCTAATGGTTCACCTACTAATACATGTCCCACTAACTCAAGCCAAGTGACACCAATGAGTGACATAATTTATGTTGAGTGTGCCAACACGTGTCTCGAGAAATGTCAAGTGGCTATTGTTTTAACTTACTAACTTAAGTGTATTCATACATAACCAACCATAGTCTCATTTATATCACTTATAAAAGCACTATAAACCTTATACCAACTCACCACATTGCTCTTTATCTCGGTCCCACGCCGGTATGCATATCAAGGCACGTCCCTGCTCATGCCTCGACACCTATACGTAAGTAGAAATGACTTAGTAGTCTACACATATACAATACACTAGGCATACAATATAACAAATATAACATTTACCTCAGCCACCTAGCCTCGGTTACGACACGTATCTCGCTGCGGGTCCTACGTCATGGGTCGTTTGATCCTGATTAAGATATTAAACCAGGATTAGAAATTTAGGTCGTGACAATTCTTCTCAACTAATGGAGATTTCGTCATCGAAATTAAACTTAACCTAAAGTTATACATGACTCGAAGAGGTACGGAAACCTATCTCGCATATAGTCTTCTCGTTCCTAAGTGAGTTCCGAGTCTCCATGGAGCTGCCACTTGACTAACACTTTTGGTATAGACTTGCCTCTCAACTGTTGTACCCTTCGATCTAGGATATGTACGGGCTGCTCCTTATAAGATATGTTCTCGCTCAGATCAATCTGACTCAAGTCAATTGTGGTTTCTGACCTGCTTTCGACTTAGCTAGTCGAAGCATAGAAATATGAAACACTAGATGAATCCCTGACATCTATAGAGGTAAACCCAGCTCATAAGAAACTTTTCTGACCCGTTTCTTGATCTTGAAAGACTCAATGAATCTCGATGCTAACTTGCCTTTCAGACCAAATCTGTAAAAACCCTTTCGAGTAGAAAAATTTAGATACACCTAGGCTCCCTCGTCATACGTGAGATCACTGCGATATGTGTCTGCATACTTCTTTTGCCTCTCTTGGGCTCCTTTAAGCATTTGGCGAATCTATCGTACATTCTCGATATGATCAACAACAATTTCGGGCCCTACAATGTCCCGGTCCTGTGGCTCAGCCCAACAAGATGGTGAACGAAACGGTCTGCCATATAATGCCTCAAATGGTGCCATCTCAATGCTAGCCTGATAACTGTTGTTGTATGCAAACTCACATAACAGTAGGTATTCCTCCCATGCAAGTACACGAGCCCTTAGCATATCCTCGAGAGTCTGAATCAACCTCTCAGTCTGCCAATCAGTTTGAGGGTGAAAAGTTATGCTAAATTGTAGGCGCGTACCATACTACTCCTGCTTGCTCTGCCACATCCTGGACGTATATAGCATCTGTGTTTGATGTAATAGTCAATGGTACCCATGCAGCCTAATAATCTCTCTCGAATAATACACTCAACTGGTCAAATGTGTGATGAACTGCAAATGGTATGAAATAGGCAAATTTCGTCAATTTTTCCACAATCACCCAAATGGAACCGTGTCGACGGACAGTCTTCGGCAATCCTCTAACAAAATCCATGGCTATATCTTCCAACTTCCATCGTGGAATGAGAAGCGGCTGTAACAATCCTTCAGGTCTACGATGCTCTGCCTTCACGTGTTGGTAAATCCCAGAGTTCCTGATAAACTCTGATACGTCCGCTTTCATCGCAGGCCACCAAAAATGTCTCTTCATGTCGTGGTACATTTTGGCCCTACCTGGATGAACAGTGGACCGGGAACGGTGTAAGTCCTGAAGAATCTCATCTCTCAGCTTTGCCACTGTCGGTATCTACAATCTGCCTCTGAATCTCAAACAATGGTCTGTCGTCTCTGTCCAGTTAGTACACTTAGTACTCTGGGCCGACTCACTGAATCTCGGGTATAAAATGTCGGCTCTCTGCCCCTCTAATACTCTCTGAGTAGACATTGTCTGAAGCCTTATCTGTGCACAAATCATCACCCGAATACCAGTAGGAATATCAGACTACATCATCATTGTCGCTGCCTCGAGTAATCCATACTCATGTGTCATATGACATCTAACAACTTCAGCATCTCCAACCGTCATCCTACTTAGTGCATCAACAACTATGTTAGCTTTTCCTGGGTGATACTCCAGAGAAAAGTCGTAGTCCTTCAGAAATTTCAACCACCAGCATTGTCTCATGTTAAGCTCTTTCTGTGTGAAGAGGTATTTCAAACTCTTATGATCAGTATAAAGTGTAAACCTCTGAAGTCATGAGTGAGATAGTTTTTCTCATGTATCTTCAGCTGTCTAGATGCATAAGCTACCGTGCCTCTATCCGCATCAACACACAACCTAGACTTATATGAGAAGCATCTGTATATACCAGGAATCCCTATCCAGCCTCTGGTAATATCAATAATGGTGTGAATGCCTTCTCGCATTCCTCAGACCAATCAAACTTGACGTCTTTTTGGGTCAATCTAGTCATCGGTGAAGCGATCTTCGAGAAATCCTTCACGAACCTGCGGTAATATCCTGCTAACCCCAAAAAACTCCTAACCTCCGTAACTGACGTCGGCGCAGGCCAATCTATAATAGCCTAAATCTTAGCTGGATCGACATCAATACCTGCTGCTCCAACGGCATGTCCCAAAAACTTGACTTATGATAGCCAAATTTCACACTTGATGAACTTGGCATAGAGTCGATGCTCCATCAAAATTTGCATCGTCTCTCTAGGTGTTGCTTGTGATCTTCTCAAGTCCTCAAATATATCAATATATTAACGATGAAAATTATCACGAAACGGTTAAGAAATGACCTTATCACTCGATGCATCAAATCCATAAACATGGCATGAGTATTAGTCAAACCAAACGACATAACTGTAAATTGATAGTGTCCATATCTCGTACTGAATGTCCTCTTAGACCTATCCTCATCCCTGATCCTAAGCTGATGATACCCTGATCGCAGGTTTATCTTGGAGAAATATTGTGCTTCTCTCAATTGATCAAATAAGTCATCAATTCGTGGTAAGGGATACTTGTTTCTGATTGTGACCTTGTTCAACTATCTATAATCGATACGCAGTATCAAAGTACTGTCCTTATTCACAAACAGGACCAGTGCTCCCCATGGTGGCATAGAAGGTGTGATAATCCTTATCTCCCAAATCCTGCAACTGACTCCTCAACTCCTCCAACTCTCTCAGAGCCATACGGTATGGTGGTATAAATATAGGTATAGTGCCTGGCACCAACTCAATGATAAAATCTATCTCTCTCGGTGGTGGTAAACCAGGTAAGTCTTCCGAAAACACGTCTGGAAACTCGTACACAACCGAAATCTCCTCAAGTTTGGGTCCCTGACTCTCTATTATGGTGTATAATGAAACCAGAGTCTCCATGTCTCCACTAGTCGCAAGTCGACCTCTAATGCCCTCGGCTCTCGGTGTGCTACTACTATACGTGAACATCGGACGCCCTGGGATTTCAAATATCGTTGTCTTACTGAAACAGTCGATATGAACGTAATACGCTGCTAACCAATCCATCCCTAAAAATGTGTCAAACTCTAAAAACTCAAGAACCCTGAAGTCTGCAGGTAACTATACCCCGCCTATCTCTACTGGACATATCTCAACAAGATAATTAGGGTAAACTCTATCCCCGACTGCAATACTAAAAATCAAATGTACGCTAACTCTAACCGTTGTCAACCCTAAGATGCCTATCATGCGACCAGAAATGAAAGATATTGTAGAACCCGAATCAAACAAAACATATAACTGTCTACCACAAATGGAAACCATACCCTCAATGAGTCTGTGACATCTACATTGGGCTGTGCTACCATGTGTACACCCTCTCGACTCTACGGTGGAAACACGACTACTGGTTGTGGACAATCTCTAATCATGTGCCAAACCTGACCACACCTATAACAAGTGATAGGTCTACGCTGACCCTTAACCTGATTATGGGTCTGTGCCTATCTTTGCCCTTGTCGGGAACTATCTCGACCTTTACCTCTACTTCTGCCTCGGCCTCTACCATCCTACTGCTATTGATGTGGTGCTGGTGGTGCTGATAGAGCTAGCAAAGTAATAGTAGTAGGAGCTGGCAATGCAGGTCTAACTGGTGGTGGTAAAGGAGGTCTACCAACAATGGTCTACAAAGGCATAGGAAATGATATATATGGTACAACTGCTGTAGATATCCCTGCTCCTTGGGAAACTCTATCCCATCTCCTAGGTCCTTTGCCAATCTGTCTTCTCCTTTCATACTCTGCAACCTGATCGAGTGTCAACGCTGGTACTAACGGTGTCCCATCGGCAACTCTACCCAAATAATAGGTCTTGTGAGAGAGTGCACGCTCGTAAATCTTACCCAAAGTCATGACACCTGAACTAACCACATAAAATCCAATATCTGGTCTCAGTCCATCTCCAAAATGGTACACATCATCCGAATCTTCTCTCACTAGATCCCCAGCAAACTGCCTGAGATAGCCATATCACTGACTCATCAGCTCCCTGTCTCAGGTTCATGAATTTTTTTCTCAACCTTTTCATCACTGCAGGTGGGAAGTACTGTTGGTAAACTTCATCTTGAAGGCATTCCAATGACTCAAGTTCTCCCTCAGAAGCTATCGTCGCACGCCACCATACATCAGCATCTCTCTGTAGAGTGTACGATGAAATCTCAGCTCGTAGTCTGTACTCAATCCTCTAGACTCGGTGCAACTTCTCCTGAGACAGTACCTACTTCTCGATCTTCTCAAAATCTCGTTGACCATCAAAGTAGATTGGTTTCAGTCTGATGAAATCATTCACCAGCTGAACCTCTGTTATCGAGCTAGAAGAGGGAGGCGTGAAAGATGGTGTAAAAACAGTCTCTGCGATTGGAGATGTCACTACCAGTATAGTCTGTACTACCGACACTGTTGTCGGTACCTGGGAGTAGTCGTAGTAGTAGGGGATGGTGTCTCTGCTGGTGGAGCGAAACGTAAAGTCATCATGGTAATGAACTTTGTCAACTGTTGTCCCTGGGCATCTACTCAATCAGATAGCCTCTGAAAATCATCAGCTGATGGTATAGAAGGTTGGCTGCCACTCGCACCTGCATCCCCGCTATCGCGTGAATCCACCATCGGTATTTGCAAGATGATAGCGAACGCAAATCAGCTACTACGTAGATAACGAATATATACATATGCAAAACTAACATATATATACATATAAGACATCCCTATCTCACTTTCACTCACTTCCCAACTAATAGTTTCTAGGCAATGATCATCTGGTTTCCACAGCTAAGATTTATGTTTTTATTGTTTTTTTTTAATTATTTGTTATTTATTGGAAAGGTTAGGCCTTTTGCTACAAATTGTAGCTTTGGTATCACATTGTGGAATGACTATTTTCCACGGTCCTAAGCTCTATAAACTTAGGTTCTCCTAAGCTTTATAAACATAGAATATGATATCTCAATTTTGTACAATTCCATAAACTGTCCATAATATTCTAGAACTTAGGCTCTGATACCAGCTGTGACGACCCCTTCTCAAATTAGGGCACCGCTTGGCCTAATACTGGTATTAAGCCTTAATCTCACCATATAAGACCTAATAAGGAATTAGTCAGCCTTCTTAAAACCCTATTACTTACCAATCGTTATTATATATATATTTTTTAAAATGATTATAAACCTATTCCTATTCTATGTCCATTCATAAATTAACGTTTTACTTATTTAAAATTTTATTTAGCGGAAGTCTGAACTAACTAGCGGAAACTTATAACATAATGCCTAACAATTGTGGAAAAACCAGAGAATAAAGGTCACATGCATATATATAATGAAACGACGATATATAACATCATTTGTCTAGTCAAGGTACTACTTACTCAACCCATAATATACAACCCCAAAAGTATACCATATATATATAAATAATACATCAAAAATCAAACCTACAAAATATGATGTACCAGTGCTCCACTGGCTCAGAGGTAGTCGCCGATCTTCTCTTTGCCTGGTCTGCTACTCGATGGATCTGCACCCACCGTCACAAACTAGACGTTGAGTATATGAAAGTAGAAAGTGATACTGAGAGACATTTGTTCACATTCCCAATTATGCAACAAGTATCTAAAAGCATGATAATAACAGCTATGCTGTAAAGAGAACATGCAAAGAGATACTTCAGCTAAACAACATGAAACTGACACATGGCTAAGTAGTAATGATCTGGGCCAGTCAGCCGTGATCTTCATCACATCAGCCTTTCCACTATATGAGGATGGAGCTGAGCTCTACATCAATGTGAAGGTCTGAGCATTGCTCTTGCCTTAATAAACTTTCGTTGGTGCCAATCACCTTCGATGTATACTTGCCAACATCCCCGGGTCCCATACCCCGTGTGCTACGCAAGTTATGCTTGCCAACAATCTCGAGACTCATTTCCCATGTGCTGCGCAAGATAGTGGAAAGATCCTGATCACCCTGGAAGTTTAGTGATCCCCGTATGTTCGATAGACCTTTATAATGTAATGACCCTAGATACAAGAACCACTTTCATATTTCAATAAACAATATGGTTTGAGAATCTAATAAAACAATTGCATATCGAATGCACAAAGTAAATTGATTACAATACTATGTAACACCTACCTAATAGCATGTCATTTCACTGACCATATGTATTAACAATCAATAATGACATAGCACACGAATTGGAGTCAATGAAATCATTTAATCAACAAATTATATCATGAAAGCAACTTCATGTAATGAGAATAAACAACAAGTCATGACATATGGAGTACAAAGGCAATTCAATCCAAATAACTAGAAATGAACATATGAATAGGAATGAAATGTAAATAAATATCTCAATCAGTTTACTTACAATCAACGTAATTTCTTATGCTACTTCGGCCTCCCAACACCTCGAAACTCATATTTGAATCCCCGAAATACTTCTCTAGGTTCCTGACATCATATTATATGTTTTTGAATGTATTTGGACATTTACTTAGCATATTCGACTCATTTATAGTGTTTAAGGACTTCTTGAGACTTGCTGATTTCTTTATGCTATCATAGCATGTAGTGCTAATGATCATGTGTAGCGCACTACCTATCCTACATAGCGTGCAATGTGTTGCAGAACCCATAATTTTGTAAACATAATTCTAAGTTTTCTCTACATATAGGCTATGCTAATGCCTTAAACACCTCCATACACACTTCCCAAGTTCCAAGACATCATTATTAACATAAAAGAGCAACACATATCATCAAATACATGAATTCATTGAATTGAGCTATATTTATGGTGTAGAAAAGTTACCTAACTTGATGTACACTAGCTTAGCTTGAGTTCTTCTTTACCAAATCACTAAATTTGTCGTTCTTCTTCCTCCTTGAACTATTCTCTTCACTCCAGTAAGCTTCGCTTCTCACTTAAGAATTCAAAATGAAAGAGTTGAGTTGCTTGTGTTGACCAAAAGCTTTATAGTCATGAATTGGATATGGTTGATTGATAGCCCTTGATCCTAATGTGCACACGTATCTCGAGACTTATCTAATGGTTCACCTACTAACACATGTCTCACTAACTCATGTCAGGTGACACCAATGAGTGACTCAATTTATGTTGAGATGTGCCAACACGTGTCTCGAGAAATGTCAAGTGGCTATTGTTTTAACTTACTAACTTAAGTGTATTAATACATAACCAACCATAGCCCCATTTACATCACTTATGAAAGCACTATAAACCTTATACCAACTCACCACATTGCTCTCTAACTCGGTCCCTTGCTAGTATGCATATCAAGGCGCGTCTCTGCTTATGCCTCGACACCTATACGTAAGTAGAATTGACTTAGTAGTCTACACATATACAATATACTAGGCATAGATCATAACAAATATAAAATTTACCTCGGCCACCTAGCCTTGGTTACGACACGTATCTCTCTACGGGTCTTACGTCATGGGTTGTTTGATCCTGATTAAGAGATTAAACTAGGATTCAAAATTTGGGTCGTGACATGACAGTCATGTGTTCAACTCATAAAACTCCCTCTTCAAACTTGTTTATTAAAGGAGTATGGAAAACTCAATTTAAATTTTTGGAAGTGGCAAGTGATCTTTCACATATCTTATATGCAGTAGCTAAAGCTATGCAGCCAAAATTGGACAGATATTGGGCTGACTGGAATGGGATTTTAAGTTGTGTTGGAATTTTGGATCCTAGAAAAAAAGACTAATATTTAAAGGTATGTCTATGGAAAGATTTTTGGCAAAGATCAAAAGGATGAGATGGTTGATAAAGCTGTTGCAACTTTTTGAAGGTTGTTTAATGAATATGACTGACCCGTTTTTAGTGGAAATGAAGTTTCAAATAGTGTCAACTTTGAAAGTGTTGTGGCACTTGCTGATGAGCAATTTTAAGATCTTTCTCAATTTTTAGGGGAATCATCAATATCTACCAAGCATACCAAGTCATAGTTGAATCTTTATCTTGAGGAGCCAACTCACAACATGAGTGAAGATTTAGATGTTCTAGAATTTTAGGAAAACAATTCTATGAGATACCCCGAACTGTCAAAGCTGGCACGAGATTTGTTATCATTCTGGTTACAAATGTTGCTTCCGAATCTGCGTTTAGCGTTGGAGGTAATATTTTAACATCTTCAAGAAGTTCGCTAAAGTCGAAGACAGTTCAAGTGTTAAAATGTCTCAAAGATTGGATTAGAGAATAACGTAATCAATCTTATCGTATTGTTTCTTTTTATCATTTGAATTATTAGTATAAACACTATGCAATTTTAGATTTTGTTGAATTGATGATTTTGTTTATAAATGTGAGTTGGAGAGCTCAAGTGATAAGGATGATTTTGATATTGAAGACTAGGAAGACATTGAACTTAATGATTTTATACAAGGTAATTGTTATTATATTTTGTTTTTGACTTTTTTTACACAATAGGTAAATATATGTGACGGCCCCATCCCTACAAATTGGGCACCGCCCGACACTAGGCCTCCATTAACCCCCGGTAAACCAGGTCGGAGTTAATAAAGGCTTAGTCAACCTCACAAGCCGATCTTTAGTACCTCATAGTCCACACAACAGAGTATATATATATATGAAATCATATTCAACGAAATTTAAATGCGGTGAAAACGCAATAACAAATAAATCAAACACAACAAGTTCTAGGTATGGAAGCTAGAATGTGGAAACCCCGTATAACGACTACAATATACAATGTATAGTATCTCTCAACCCAAATACCCATTTATAAAACATAGTAATTATAATATAAATACTTCAAATGACCTACATATGCTGCACATCAATGTTCTCGAGCTCGAAGATTATGCCTGCAATTGTCACAAAAAACGGAGACAATCCCAGTGAGTAAATCCAGAAAAAGTTCAACAGTAATTCAGATTAAACAATAAATAAGTCTATAAATCATCCAGGAAAGAAACAAAACTAAAAAGTATAATAAAGCGCATGATAGATAGACTACAATGGTCAACGATAGAGACCAAATAACCCGGAAGCAATCGGATGCTCAAACGCAATGGAACCTTTGAAGTCCTGTGAGGAGCTAGGAAACTTGGCGAGTGCTCACCCAAAGGATTCAATCTCGTCTAGGAACCACGAGCGGGACTCGGATGCTCAACCCAGGAGTAAACAATGACTCAATTTGACCACTTTAGACCTTAAGTCACTCGGTATGGAAGAAAAGTCCAACAATAGCTATCATTTCTATCAAAATATGTAAGGAAAAGAAAAAAATTAATATTGAATTTCTAATTGGTTTACTTACAATACAATCTCATAAATCGCCACGTCCAATCGATGACTCGAATAGCCTAGTTGAGTCGTCCTTGCATATCTACAAACATACGTAGTATAGCAAAGTTGTTTTAAGGACCATTTGCTAAATAGAGGCCTTGTGTAGCTCAAATAAACTAATTCATCAATTAGTTCTATTAAAGACTTAAGCAATTACACAAGGGCTTAACATATTAAGACAATTTATATTAGTTTTATTCTTGAACTTAATGAATATAAGTCTAGGAACCCAAGTCCATAAAACCTTTGTTCTAGTAATTTAAACCAAAACAATGCAATTGTCTAAACATTTGGTTCTATACATTAAATCTATTTCAAAGTGTTGAGTTTCTTAGATTCATCAAAACATCAAATATACCTTCAATAAGTTAGGTTTATTTTCAAGAAAATAGCTTAAAGCTCATTTTTTATGTCAAACACATCGTATGCAAGAAAAAAAAAAGTTTTACTCAACTTAATTTAAAATTCGCATAAATCACTTTAAAGTTCAAATCCATGCAAGTCATACTCGAATGATCATCAAGACCCAAATTCCATAACAAATAGGTCAAATGTGACAATAATAAAAAGGAATCCATAATTAATAGCTTCGACTAAATTTGAATTAAAAAGACTTACAATCTTGTCGAACTTAATTTGAACTTTCAAACTTTAGAGAAAAGAATAAAATTCTCCTACAAGTATTTTATCAATCATCGAGAGTGCATTCATTTCCAAGACTATTTACAAAACTTAGAAGAACATAGAAAGCTCTCTTTAAGGCATTTTAAAATGATTTTACCAAATAATGCAAACTAGTCACAATCATTTCAAGACTCCAAAATCATGTCAATAACACTCGATTAATCGAATCATATAAACTGAACTTTTAAAAAAAAGTCCGTAAGGCTTAAAATCCATGCTTTTCCATGCATTTTGTTTAAAAGAGCGAGTAAATGTCTCTTTTGACAATTTCGTCAAATACATGGAGTGCAAGAACAAGGGTTTCCCAAATTTAACCCAATTTAGTCTTAAATTGGTAGCATCAACTTAAAATCTTTCATAGAATCATTTCTAAAAGCAAACAAGAACAACCATTCCAATTAAACCACTTTAAATTCATTAACAACTATGATTTTTTTCAGATTTGACTTGAATTTAAATTTTAAATATGGTTTTGAGGCTTACCACGGCCTTCAATGAAGGTCTCAACTTCAAGATCCCTTTAAAGGACACAAACTTAGCCAAGATCTACACATTCTGTCTTATTCACGAGCAATCCATCGCGTCGTCGGAGCTACGCCTTGCTGCCCGCCGCTGGTGTACCTTGTCAGGGATCGACCAGTCCGCCTCGCGTGTCCTCGCCGGCGCAGGCGTCGACGCGTCACCGCGCCTAGCTGCTGCTGCTCATCCGCACATCCGCGAGCTCCCCTGAGCGTCGGTTTCCTGGCTGGCCCGCCGCTGCACCGCGAGCCGCCGTTCGCGCTGCTCACTTTCGCGTCGTTCGCACCGTGGATGTCTGTAGGAGCTTCTATCCAGTCAACCGTCGCCATGTCTCTCCAGACTCCTCCTTCATGGCCTGCCTCTCTCTCCCTCTATTCTTGGCGGCTCCTCTCTTTCTATCTTTTTTTTTCTTTTCTTTTTATTGTGAACAAGATATTAGGGTTTCCATCCCATTTTATTTGGTTGTGTGTGAAATTAAGGTTATGACCCAATTTATTAGGGTTTCCTTTGTCCCACGTACTTGTAATACTCCAAAGTTGACACGCATTATGCATAAAACCTAGCATTGTCCTCACTTAGCCAATTTAAATAAATTAATGGTTTACTTTTCGTCGCGCGCGCACTTAATTTAAATTAAGTCACGCCATGTCGCGGTATCATATAATACTCGCAGTATTATGCTAGACAAAAAATTAAAATCATTTTATTTATTTTCTTTTTATAAATTTTTGAACACTTCGACTTACCCCATCGATCGGGTATTTGACCATTAATAATTTGTGATTAACGATTAATTAATGAATTAAAAAAAGGTCGTTACAGTCTTCCCAACTAAAAAAAAATCTCGTCCTCGAAATTTGAAGGAAGTTACGCACATGACTAGATTAAGTAGAGAAAATGTTTGAGTGCAAGTTTCTCTTCACTTTGAATCTATAATGTCCTTATATCTTGACCTGAGTGCTCTCTTGTGATAGTTTGCTTGACCAATCAGTTTATCTAGTGCCAATCCAAATATTATCTAATATGTTTGGCTTCCTCTGTGTGATTCTTAAATAATCACTAACTCTAATGTCTCAATATCATTCCTTACCAGAATTTCAAGTCATCTCTCGTAGAGTCTTAAATGGAGCCACACCACTTTAGCTCAAACTCTAAAGTCATACTTACATCACGCACATAGCAATCAATGTCCCTCACTTGTTACTGGGTTCGTAATACATACATGAGCCTGATCTCTATAATTTGGATCAATCATACAATCTAACCGTCAGACTAAAAAGCCATACTTAGATGTAGTATGGTGCCATCAACATCAGTAACCCTACCACACCCTGGTAGTAAAAGAAAACTCTGCCACAACCTGGCAATCAATATAAGGATCGCAATCCAAAATAATGGACATTGGCACACCATCCATCTCACTATTTTGGCCCTATATATGTAATTGACTTAGTCGTAATGCGAGACTTTCGGTAAAAGTTGAAAAAGAGTAAGCAAACTTAAGCAATTAGCGTATGATCATCTCTAAGCATCCACAATCGTATGATTCTAATAATCCATGAAACTCAACGATCATGACAGATTATCTGAACAACAATTTTAGTTTTTGGAGTTTTTTTTTTTTTTTTGTGTTCATTCTTAATCTCATCGTGCTTATTCTCCAAGCATCTGACAAATCATGCTTCAAACATTTCCATTAAGTTCACTTTTCCAAAACACCATATCTTTTCTTTAGAGTTGTTAGTTAGGCAACCCTTAACTATTATAAATCTTAAAACACGTCATAATACTCAAATTTAATAACATCATTGGAGCAGAGTCTCGAAAGATCCTATCCCGAAAGCATGATATGTGTCCTTCAAAACCTTAAAGAAACCTAGCCCAATCTGTCTTCAGGTTCTTTCTCGAGCACTTGTTCACTTTATTCACATGTGCTCGTCATTTTTATCATGAAATTTTTTCCAGGTGAATTACTCTTATCCTAGCAACTTTACATACGCATATTACTTTTATCTTTTTTTTTTCGACATGCACTACTCACACGAGAATTTCCTTCAATACGCTTACTAACGCATCTGAAATAATTTTAAATATGTGAGAATCTTGAGATGTACAATCTTATAGGATTAATACTTATGTGGCCTCTACTTCTGCCCGTAACACTTAATTCATTCGTAACTCCCCCAAGGGTGGTCGTCGACTTCACCAACCCTATGACTATAAATGAATAGTGTCACTAAAGTGAAGTTACTTGGGCTTATGATCCAACACTACTACTCCAGAGCTTTCGTCAAAGCTAGAGGAGTCCGTACATGCTTTCTTCATTAGCTCTGAAGTCATAACAACACTCTACTTCTTTAGAGTCTGTGATAACTTGCTCGTCTTACGAATCTTCGTCTTTTTTTTACGCACCTCTCATTTTTTACAAAGTTAGGTTCTTGTACGCGCTAGCTTAGATCTAGATCAACTCTAACTTAATTTACATCTTATGTACTAACAAGAAGGTAGGACTATCGATCCTAACTAAGGTATTCATTATTTTTCGCTACACATCTTTCCTTCAAAAAGATTTTAGGTTGTGTCGATCATTAATTTTCATTAGTGCTTGAACTTCACTCTATACGAGAGTGTAATGCATACTGTAACTGACACAGTTACATTTTTTTCATGTTTCGATACCTACACGATTTACTTATATCTAAAGATTAATCATCACCATCAATCTGGCTTTTATTCTTATCAATTTCCTCGAATTTGATAAATTTTACTACGTATTTCTTACAATTCACTCATCATGCCCCAATAAAACTCATAATCCAATATGACATTAGAAGTAGCTATATTGTATGCCTATCGATACCATATAATACAAACAATCAAATAGAATATAATAAGGCTTATTTAAGTTTTACCCAAATCTTATTTCGCTCACTTCCCAACTAAGTTTCTGAGTTACGATCATAAGGTTTCCACACTAAGTTCGTTGGCGTTTCTAGTTCTACAAGTCCGTGTTCGCAAACTAATTTGGTTGTAGGCATATCAAGAGCTAAAGTCAAAACCTTAGGCTATGATACCAACTATGACGGCCTCATCCCTATAAATTGCGCACCACCCGGTACTAGGTCTCCATTAACCCCCGATAACCAATTCGAAGTTAATAAAAAGCCTAGTCAGCCTCACAAACTGATCTTCAGTACATGATAGTCTACACAACAAATGTATATATATGAAATCATATGCAACGGAGTTTAAATGCGCTGAAAACGCAATAACAAATAAATTAAACACAACGAGTTCTAGGTGTGGAAGCTAGAATGTGGAAACCTGGTACAACGACTACAATATACAATGTATAGTATATGTTAACCCAAATACCCATTTATAAAACAAAGTAATTATAATATAAATACATCAAATGACCTACATATGTCGCACATCAATGTTATCGAGCTCAAAGATTATGCTTGCAATTGTCACCAAAGGCGGAGACAATCCCAGTGAATAAATCCATAAAAGTTCAACAGTAATTCAGATTAAACAATAAATAAGTCTATAAATCATGCAGGAAAGAAACGAAGTTGAAAATAACAATAAAGCGCATGATAGACATACTACAATGATCAACGATAGAGCCCAAGTGACCCAAAAGCAAATGATAGGTGCCTAAATGGTCTTGAAACTCCACACGTGGGCTCAAAGCCACTTGACTACGAGTAAGTGACAAATACTGGTACGGTGGGACCAAGTCTGATTCAATCGCACCTAATCCGTTCGGCGTTGTCTGCTCTCTTGAGCCGCATCCTGAGAAAACATTCCAAAGGGGGCCACAATCGCAACCGGATGCTCAACCGCAATGGAATCCTTGAAGTCCTGTGAGGAACCACGACATTTGAAAAGTTCTCACCCAAAGGATTCAATCTCGTCTAGGAGCCACGAGCACGACTCGGATGCTTAACCCACGAGTAAACAACGACTCTATTTGACCACTTTGAACCATAAGTCACTTGGTATGGAAGTAGAGTCCAACAATAGCTATCATTTCCATCAAAATATGCAAGGAAAAGAAAGGAATTAATATTGGATTTCTTACTAGTTTACTTACAATACAATCGCATAAATCGCCACGTCCGACCGATGATTCGAATAGCCTAGTTGAGTCATTCTTGCATATCTACAAATATACATAGTATAACAAAGTTGTTTTAAGGACCATTTACTAAATAGAGGCTTTGTGTAGCTCAAATGAACTAATTCATCAATTAGTTCTATTAAAGACTCAAGTAATTAGACAATGGCTTAACATATTAAGACAATCTTATATTAGTTTCATTCTTGAACTTAATGAATATAAGTCTAGGAACTCAAGTTCATAAAACCTTTGTTCTAGTAATTTATACCAAAACAATGCAATTGTCTAAACATTTGGTTTTATACATTAAATATATTTAAAGGTGTTGAGTTTCTTAGATTCATCAAAACATCAAATATAGCTTCAATAAGTTGGGTTCATTTTCAAGAAAATAGCTTAAAACTCCCTTTTTATGTCAAACACATTGTATGCAAGGAAAAAAAAAAGTTTTACTTAACTTAATTCAAAATTCACCCAAATCACTTTGAAGTTCAAAATCCATGCAAGTCATACTCGAATGGTCATCAAGACCCAAATTCCATAACAAATAGGTCAAATGTGACAATAATAAAAAAGGAATCCATAATTCATAGCTTCGGTCAAACTTGAATTAAAAAGATTTACAATCTTGTCAAGCTCGATTTGAACTTCCAAACTTTAGAGAAAAGAACAAAATTCTCCTACAATAAAAAAGCATTTTATCAAACATCGAGAGTGTATTCATTTCCAAGACTATTTCCAAAACTTAGAAGAACATAGGAAGCTATCTTTAAGGCATTTAAAACTAATTTTACCAAAGCCAATGCAAACTAGTCGCAATCATTTCAAGACTCCAAAATCATGCCAATAACACTCAATTAATCGAATCATATAAATCAAATTTAAAAAAAAAAGAGTCCGCAAGGCTTAAAATCCATACTTTTCCATGCATTTTGTTTAAAAGAGCAAGTAAATGTCTCTTTTGACAATTTCATCAAATACATGGAGTGCAAGAACAAGAATTTCCCAAATTTAACCCAATTTAATCTTAAATTGGCAACATCAACTTAAAATCTTTCATAGAATCATTCCTAAAAGCAAATAAGAACAACAATTCCAATTAAACCACTTTAAATTTATTAACAACTATGATTTTTTAAAAAATTGGACTTGGATTTAAATTTTAAATGTTGTTTTAAGGCTCACCATGGCCTTCAATGGAGGTCTTAACTCCAAGATCCCTTTGAAGGACACAAACTTAGCCAAGATCTACACACTCCATCGCGTCGTCGAGCATCGTCGGAGCCAAGACTCGCTGTCCGCCGCTGTTGTGTCTCGTCAGGGATCGGCCGGTCCGCCTCGCGTGCCCTCACCGGCGCCGCCGTCGACGCGCCATCGTGCCTAGCTGCTGCTGCTCCGCACGTCCGCGAGCTCCCTAGCGCGTCGGTCTCCTCGATGGCCTGCCGCTGCACAGCGAGCCGCTGTCCGCGCTGCTCGCCTCCACGTCGTCCGCACCGTCAACATCTATCGGAGCTTCTGGGCGGTCAAGCGCCACCATGTCTCGCCGGACTCCTCCCCCATGGCCTCTCTCTCCCTATATTCCTAGCGGCTCCTCTCTTTCTCTCCTTTTTTTTTTTTTTTTGTTGTGAACAAGATATTAGGGTTTCCATCCTATTTTATTTGATCGAGTGAGAAACTAGGGTTATGATCTAATTTATTTGGGTTTCCTTTGTCTCACACACTTGTAACACTCCAAACTTGACACGCATTATGCACAAACCCTAGCCTTGCCCTCACTTAGCCAATTTAAATAAATTGATGATTTATAGTCTTGTTGTCGCGTGCACACTTAGTTTAAATTAAGTCACACCAAGTCGCAGTGTCATATAGTACTCGCTGTATTATGCCAGACAGAAAAATTAAAATCATTTTATTTATTTTTTTTTATAAATTTTTGAACACTTCAATTTACCTCTCAATTAGGTATTTGACCACTAATAATTTGTGATTAGTGATTAATTAATTAATTAAAAATATGAGTCGTTACAATATATTAATGTATTATTCTTACTTTTTAATTTTATTAGGAATAAGAACATTGAGATTGAATTTCAAGAGCTTGATTAGAATTATGATGGTGAAGAAACTGGTGGATAGATGAATGATGAATTTATTTAAGATAAATGTTTCACATAAGTTTTTTATAACTTGTTGTATTTTTTACACCAAGTACACTTGTTCTATTTTTTTTTCTATGCATGATTTTATTCTTGTTTTTATATTAATTACTCAGTTATTTTGCATTCATAAGTAAAAATCAATATCTAATTCTTTTATTTGTTTTTTTTGTAGGATTTTGAAGCATCAAGATCATGAATTGTTCAAGTTATTTTAGATTTTGGTTTTTTAAAAAAAAAAAAAAAATCTTGAAGTTGTTAATTTCAAGTGTGAGACTTAATGCTTTAAAGTTGTGTACATGTCTTATTTTATAGTTTTGGACTTACATTTTAATCGCGGTTCTTATGATTATTGTAAGTTTGGGCATCTTCTCTTTAATCCAAGCTTGAAGTTACACATATACGACATTCGGCTCCACTTAGAGGGCATTGAGACTTTTTTATTTTGTATATATATATATAGCGGTAGTAATTTTTTTTAACTTGTTTGATTGACTTCTAAATTTGTAATGCACCAACTTAGAAAAATGTAAAGGTGAATTACTTATGCTAACTACTTAAGTTAGGATTTAACAATAGTTTCCTTTGACAAAAAAAAAAAAAAAAAAAATTTTTTTGAAAGTAGCAAGCCCGCTAAAGCCCGACGAACGGGCTTGGGCCTGCCATATGAAAAATCGAGCTTGGGCGGGCTTAGACAAGTCTTCAAAAAAAACCCGCTTAGGCCCAGCTCGGGCCCGCCCATTGCACATGTCTAGCTACAACTTGAGGGTGCTATTGTATCAGCTGTATTCACAATAGTGTAATTGAGTATGGAGGTTAGCTAATTAAACGACTTTATAATAATTTTGTGTATAAAACGGGAAACCATGTATGTTATTCATTGTTGAGTGAAATAATAATGTTTTGCATTTTCCTAATTTCTTGTTAGGCCAAGAACCTGAAAAAAAAAAAAACAAAAAAACAAAAAATCAAAATCAAAATGATGCAAAAGACACCAAATCGAGCTTAATTTGATGCCCTAAATACCACCGACAACAAACAAACACCCGAATAAAAAATGCACCAAAAACTTCATAAAAAACCAATAAATCAAATGTAAAAGAGAGGAGAACTCTCTTATTGAGTGAAAAGAGGTATTTTTCGATGGTTTCACTAAATTTTGGCGGAATGTTGGTGGTGCGAGGAGACGAGAGTGAGAAAGTGTGAGTGGGGCACAATTGAGAAATGAAGATTTATATTGGAGGGCAATTTATGTCATTTTGTGTAAGATAAAAAAAAAGAGGGCGACTATTTCCACCCATTTAACCCTAAAATAAAAAATAAAAATTTGGATCGAAAAAACTATTATTTTTATTGACAATTTTAACCTTAATATAATCTACCATCCACCTAATTCTAACCTTAACTCTCTAATTCTTGCTTCATTCCTTATCATATCATCTTGCCGACAAATTTTCGACAAAACTCTGGCGACTAGAAGAATAAACCTACTCAAACTCAATAAGTCACACTATCATCTTCTCCAATGAAATATATATTCTTTCACAACTTTTTTTATTGAATTTAATTTGTTTGGTTTAAGGCATAACAATTACTCATTTTGGCATATCTTGGAATCGAAATATTGTTTTCAAGAAAGTTTCAAATACATGGAGATATTGTTTGGGTGTTTTTCCAAAACTAAGGTGGATTTACAATTTTTTTCACAAAATAGGGTGGTGTACTTTGAAATCACAAAAGTAGGCAATAACGCCTTTTGAAAAGGCGTCATTGGTTTTAAGTTGGTGAGGTGGCGGTGAGGTGGCGTTGACGTGGCGGCGATTTGTACAGATAGCGCCTTTTGAAAAGGCGCTATCTGTACATTTTGGGCGCCACCTCGCCGCCACGTAACCGCCACCTCACCAACTTGCAATAACGCCTTTTGAAAAGGCGTTATTGGTTAATTTTGATGTTTGTGAGGTGGCGGTGAGGTGGCGGCCAAAATGTACAGATAGCGCCTTTTCAAAAGGCGCTATCTGTACAAATCGCCGCCACGTCAATGCCACCTCACCGCCACCTCACCAACTTGACTCGTCGATCTGTCCGCCACCGCCGCTGCCGCTGGTCCGCGACCTCCCTGCGCGCGTTCTTCTTTAGGCTATGCGCGCCATTCTTACATTGGCCGTCACCATGCGAGCTTGGACCGCGTCGTCCTCGGCCGCTCCATTGTTAATTTCAACTGAAATGCTTAACTAAGAAAATTATAAAACTATTAATTACATAACTAAGCAAATTAAATAACCTAACCTAACATAACCTAACTGTGTGAACTAAACTAACGAACCCAACAAAACTAAATTCTACTGACCGCAAATTGTCGAACAACAGAACTAAAGTAAAGTAATCAAACATTAATAACCTAACTAACGAAATTAACTAAACATCACCTCCATTTCGTCGTCGAACTTCGTCGAATTCGCGCCTCTCGACGAGGAAAGAATAACGATCCGACAACGCGCGCGCATGCCTTTGCTCCACGTCTTTCGCGCGCCTGCTGCGCGCGCGCTACTGCCTCGCCATCACCATTGTCGCGCCGCACGTCGTTGTCGTGCCACGCACGCGTCGCTGCCGCGCGCGCCATGCGCGCGCCGCCGCCGCTGCCAAAGAACCACCATGCGCTGCTGCTGCTGCGGCTCATCTGCGGCCTCGCAGTCTTCTTCTGCGCGCCACCTCGTCATTGCCGCCGTTCCTCTCGCTGGGCCGACGTCGCCTCCGCGCCAGCGCTTGCTTCGCTGCCAGCTGGTGCTTTCGCCATTGCTTCGCCCAGCCGTCGTCGCGCGAGTGCGCGAGTTGCGATTCCGCGCCTCTGCTCCTCGCCGATGCTCGGCCGGCTCGTCGTCCGACCGCCTCCGCGAGCCGGCTGGGACGCCGTCGCCGCCGGTCCACGTCTCGCTCGCCTCGCCGGCCGCTCGCACCACCACCACCGCTCGCCGGATCCACGTGGACAGGTGCCAAATCAATAGCGCCTTCTCCGAATGCGCTATTGAATTTGGATGTCCACATGGATCCACGTGAACCGGGACATAACTAATAGCGCCTTCTGAGAAGGCGCTATTAGTTCTCCCCGTCGCCACGTCAGCAATAGCGCCTTCTCATTGGGCGACATTGCTTAGTGTGGGGCAAAAAAAAAACCCACCTCTACTTACCTCTTTTAAAGTAAAAAGTTTAGTACTTTGGTAAAAAAATTCTATTGTTTGTCTAGCTAAGATGCGAATTTATGTTGCACATCTCTTTTTTGTTCATCATTTGTATCATTCCTGTGTGAATGGGAAACATGAAAGCATACTAGTTCCACCCAACCGGAACGCGAGCTTTGAAGTCTATATATAGTCTATCGGGTACCTTGTTCGTGGTCCCAGTTGGATCCAACTAGTAGCGCGAAGAGTTTCAAAGGCTTAGAGCTCGGGTACCACCAACGATTGGGGGGAGATCTACGAAGAGATGGAGCGCTAAACCGCAACATAGATGAATGGATGGAAGGGAGATGTCGAAAATGGGTGGGCAAAGCAAATGGTTTGATAGTGGAAGATACATTAATGAGGGTATTTTATGAAACTAAGGGCTAGATTTATGGGTGAATTTAGCACTTATTTGAGTGAATCAAAGTATGAGTGCTAAAAGCATATAAAATGGGTGAAAATAGTCGCCCTCGAAAAAAAATGGGTTAGGTTTAGCAAAACTCTCATAAAATGGTGAAGCGCATCTTAAGATGGCTGTTACACTTATTTAGCAGTGGTAAATGGACAACTTTTTTTTTGTCCAATTTTATTTATTTTTATTTTTATTTTTCTTAGCTCTACAAAACATTCAATCGTTATGCAACTTAGCAATCAATTTAGCACCCTAAATTGTAGAGAAAAGGGACAGTCCAAATGGGGCAATTGTTTTTGATATATATCTTGCAACTTAGCAAGGACAGTCCTAGTCCTAGTTATAAGTGTCAACACATCTTGAGAATGCAGAGAGTTGGGCAATAAAGGTTGCTTTGCAACACTTTCTGGAATGCCAAGATCTTCGAAGAGTCTTCTCTAATGCAAAGGTGGTCATTAACTCAATCAACAACCCCTGTTCTGAATGTAGCGATATTGATCATGTAATTTTTGATGTTCGACATTTGGTTAGAAATCGAGTACCATTTGAATTTTGTTACGTGTCAAGAAGCCAGAATGTAAGAGCTCATACTCTGGCTCGACGAGCACCGAGGGAGCAGATCACATGTATTTGGGATAACCCCCATTGAGATGTATCACTAGAATTATGGAATGCATAACTTCATCTTCGGAAAAAAAAAAAAAAAATTGTACTCCATGATTGTCATTGTTGAATAAAATATATTGTATGTGTTGAAGCTTAAATAAAAATAAAATTATAACCTAGCACTCAATTGGCGATTACCATTAAAAAAAAAAAAACCACTCAATTGTCGATTAATAAGTACTATTTCTTGAAATAAGATAGCACTGTTGGACTGAAATATAAATATAGTCATTAGTCGCTCACATAGATTAGTCCCTCCAATTAGTACTAAGACAAATTTTTAAGTAAAACTAAAACCCCACACCTCTAGTCAAAGGTGATTAATAAGGTGGGAACAATATTAATTACTAGTACTAGTGGAAATCCACGAACCCTACGCAAGTGTGCACTAATGGGTGTAAGTGTAACTACTGGCATTAGAGTCGGATGCTCGACTAAGACAAGACATGTATTGTTGATGGCGTGTGTTTTTCGAGTTGCCTCCCCTCGAGAAATTGTTATGTACATTACTTTTTCTAATAAGAAACTGAATTAATATTACCCTCAAACTTGTTACTTGTTCATAGAAAGACTCAAATCATCATCCCCTTTTATATATATGACTCATATATATACCAAATTATTGAGTAACCTTATTTGATTTGATTTTATTTTTTTTTTTATACGAGAGTCGAATCAACAACATCTCAAAGTCTTGTCTTATGGTTACTGATGTCACATCCATCATGTGTAGAAGGAGGTTATTTTCTTACTATAAATAATCGTAAACACAATATCAATTTGCTATGGCATATGACAGACTTGAGATTGTTATTGATAAGATCAATGCACCCAAAAAGTAAATAATGCAAAACAGTAAATAAAATGAATGCGCCAAACCACAACACCAAAATCTTGTTTACGCACTTCGGACTTCTCGTCCTACGTCTGCGGAGCCACTTCTAGGTGTAAGATTCACTAAGAGAAAGTGACGTAAAGATTTACACAAAGTCCCTAACTAATGATCCCTCATCTAGCTAGTGATCATTCACCAATCTTTGTTACACTACTCATTTCCCTTACAATAATCCTACACTAACCTAAGATCCCCCTGGTACCCGAGACCCCCTCGGCTTACAAGTCAAATCCCATTGACATGTTTGTAAAAAAAAATGTAAAGATCGAAGTAGTGTTCGTCTATCACAAAGTCGACTTTAGGTCTCCAAAGAAGGAACAATTTACGATTCTTGATTACACAATTTATAAAGAAAACACAATACAAGATTTTAGAAACTTTACATATTGCGTCTTCAATCAATGATGTGGCAAATATACTCTTTCCTTCTTTCTTTATTGATAAAAGGAATCTTGCCTTAATTTTTTCGCAAGTTGTCAATCAAATATTCTTACCTTGCTGGACGTATACATATATGTTGTCGTTGTTATCTTGTCCAGCTGTCCCGAGTATCTGTTTGGAGAATATTTATGAATGTGTCTGGGACATATTATGTAGGTACATAACCAACAGCTCTGCATAAACTCGCCAAATTATATCATATCATTTTCTTACCGAATATTGATGTTACAAATAATGACAAGACATATTTTACCTTATCGGTTATTTTTCCAAATTAGCTTTCTATCGGTCATATATCATGAACCGGATCAGTATATTTACCGCAATTTCAAGCCACAGTATACACATGAACTTTAGATTGTTTAATTTCATTTTACACGGTAAAAAGGAATTAAACAACTTTATTTCATTAGAAGTATAATTACTTAAGCAATTCATCTACACGGATCAGTTGTGGATGTATAGTCACCAAGCCAAACAAAACCAAAAGAATTTAAGGTTGATTGAACCTCGCATTTGCTAAACTTGAAATTTTAAATGCTTGTTTTCAGAGAAGATCCGAAAAAACTAATTAATTTGACTTGTTGTGGTGGAACTGTTATTACCAAATACCAACCCTACCAGTTGGTGACGACGTTACCCACCCAACTTGGACACCCACCAATCCGAAACAACTTTTTGGACCGTCTGATTTTAATTGAACAGCAATCACGCCATGCGGGCCCACCACCTCCCTTTGTCCCATCCGCACGTACGCGCCACCCATTTCTCGGACATAAACTCCTCCACTTTCCAATCACATCTCATCTTCCACCCCATTTTCACACACCTTCCACGATCTCGTCCGTTTCATATAACATGTTTCAGATCCCGATGCCCTGTGATGATCATGGTGGGACATGTCCTGCATGTGCGCCACGTGTACAAGCAAAGATGGCGGGAACGATGAAGAAGAGGTGACAGAGAGCCAAAGCAATCCCTTCCGTTCATCGCACTCAATTTTTTATTATTTTTTTAATTTTTATTTTCTTACTTTATTTTTTTTTAATTTTTTGTCCATTATAATTATAATTATAATTATTATCTAAACAAAAATAAATCATCTCTTCTAGCTGATTTCTTCCTCGCCATTTTCAGAGGATCGCCAACCAGTCTTCTCTGTTTCCTCTGTTTTTTTTTTCTTCGGATCTGCAAATCTGAGAGTAAAATCTCCGAATCACACAAAATCAATCCCACCCATATCTCCAATCGCTACACAGATTGTGTGATTTTTATCAAATCGACGTAATTCGAGAAGGGGGAGTTCAAAATCCACTTCTTATGCCTCCTCTGACTCTCAGATCTTGCAGATTGTGTTAATCTAAGACGGGTTTGTTCAAAATCTGTCTTTTTTGGTTTTCTGAATCTGATCTTTAATGGGTGTTGTTGTTTGTTTAATTTTGTTCGATTTGATGAGTTTTCAGGGCTGCCCGGATTGTGGGCATGGTTGATTCGTGAAGGATTGATTGAGCTGACGACGACCCACTTGGTTTTAATTTTGTTGAAGCTATATCTGCCAATTCTGGGTCTTGATATCACGGATAAGGTATTGTTGTCATCTTTGTTTTATCTGCATTTCGATCTATTGGATTGGATTTCATTGGTGGATAAGGCACTTAACTTAACAAGGGGTTTTTGTCAAATTATGTGCTGTTTGTGTGTGAGTTTGATTTTAGCTTTGTGTTGGGTAGTTGTCAATGAAAAGTTGGTGTTTGTTGTAATGTTTGTTAGATGATGATTAATTAGATAATTTGGGATCCTTAGTTGCAGAAACAAATGGAATCTGATCTGGGCAAGCTTTTCATCGGTGGGATTTCGTGGGATACTAATGAGGAGCGGTTGAAGGAATATTTCAGAAATTATGGAGAAGTGGTTGAGGCTGTGATTATGAAGGATCGGACTACTGGGCGCGCCCGTGGCTTCGGTTTCGTCATGTTTACAGACCCTGCTGTTGCCGAAAGAGTGGCAATGGAAAGACATATGATAGATGGTAGAATGGTATGTGATTACCCCTCTTGTAGATTAGTTTTTCTGTCAGATTTTGAAGTTATACAAATTTTCTTCAATCATATACAATTCGACGAAATCCCATGCTGTCCATTTTATTATAGCCTCAAATTGCAGGACTGGCATTGGATTTCTGTTATGTTAATCTCATTAATTTCAAATTGCAATTCAATTGAGCTTGATCAATTAAATTTCCTAATTTTAGTAGTTTCAAATGGAGCTCAAGCATTGGAATCCTCATTCTGGTTTTGCATCTAATCAATTTAATCTCTGGGACCGGCAGAGAATGCTAAAGTTGCCTACATAACGTACATTTCTTTTCCAATCCAAAAGCTTCATCTAGGGAGTTAAAAGAACCGAAACATTGCAATGTCATCACCAAAATTTAAAAGCACAAGCTTTCTTCTTTTTCATTATTGCTTTTTTATTCATCAGGTTGAGGCCAAGAAGGCTGTTCCTAGAGAAGACCAAATTCTGAATAGAAATAGTATTAGCGTTCCTGGATTACCGAGTCCTGCTCGCACTAAAAAAATATTTGTAGGGGGCTTAGCATCGACTGTTACAGAGAATGACCTTAAGAGATACTTTGACCAATTTGGGACAATAACAGATGCTGTAGTTATGTATGACCACAATACACAGCGGCCAAGGGGTTTTGGATTCATTACATATGATTCAGAAGATGCAGTAGATAAAGTCTTATTCAAAACATTTCATGAACTGCATGGGAAAATGGTTGAGGTTAAGCGGGCTGTCCCAAAAGAATTATCACCAGGTCCCAACCGAAGCCCGCTTAGTGGATATAACTATGGTTTGAGTAGAATCAATAGCTTCCTTGATGGCTACCCTCTTGGTTATAATCCAAGCACGATCAGTGGCTTTGGAGTTAGAATGGATCCCAGATTCAGTCCAATTGTTGGCAGTAGGAATGTGATTCCTCCATTTGGTCCCGGATATGAAATGAGTGGGAACTACAACCCCGAGTTGAGATCAAGCTACGGAGGCAATCCAAGCTTTAATTCTACTATTGGATACAGTCGAGGCTTGAATCCCTATTACAATGGCAATGCAAGTCGATTTGGTAATGCTAGTGCTGTGGGCTATGGATTAGGCAATGTAGGAAGTAGCTCCATTCTAAGTTCTCCATCTCGGAATGTTTGGGGAAATGAAGGGCTTAATTATGCAATGAATTCACCAAGCTCTAACTTTTACAAGGGCATTCAGACTGGAAATCTTGGCGGAAGCACCTTTGATAATAGCAGAACAAGCTGGAATCTGTTTCCTATCTCGTCTCAAGCTGGAGCAAGTGCTTCGAGAAGTGCTAGTAGTAACAGTCTTGGTTACACAGGTGATGATATTGGTTATGGTTGGGGAGGCGGAGGGTATGGAAGAAGCAGAGGAGGTGGAGTGACCTCAACAACATCATATTCTGCACCTAGTGATCATCTTGATGGCACTTATGGAAATTCTTTTGGTGGTTCAGTTTACGGGGATCCTACTTGGCTGTCCGCAACTTCAGAGATGGATGAGTCCGGTTCATTTGGGTATGGACTGCGCAGAGCACCCTCAGATGTTACAAGCTAGAAGTTCTTATAAAAGGGTGGTTATAGTGTTATTAGTAGACAATCAAATAGAGGTGAGTACTTTCAAGATTTCTAAAAGTATTATCATTACATGTCATTCAAATATTAGATATTCATTTTGAACCCCTTACAAAGCAGAAAAAACTTCATATAATTCCAAGAAAATGGTATTTTTACATCGATCAAATAACTCTAGCATTCCATCTTTGTTAAACTGCACCAATCTTCTAAGTTGTAAACCGCATCCATTCAGTGTATTCCATTGATAGCGAATTTTCATTTTCAGTGGTAATAGTTGCATCAGAGTCACATTTGATAATGTCAGGCACATGGAAATAACTTGAAGAATCATACCACAAATTGAGAGAGTGAATTTATCTGGTCAAGAAATGCACTGTATCTGCATGCTTTAAATCTTAGTCCTGCTTAGTCCCAAGCATGTTGCTGTTCTTTCTCCCCTCTTTCCTTGTCATTTACTGAGCTACAACATTTCTAATTGATGAACTGGGATGATTAAGCTAGAGTATGTACTCCTTTGACTTTGACATTGCTTTGTAAGTCCCTGGAAAAGAAGTGAAATGTAAGATAGAAAAAGGAGGGGGAAAGGGCTGTAGTAAGGGCATGGTAGCAAACTCCTGCAGTTTATTTTTGTACAAGTTTTTCACGCTCAGTTTGATTGACTTCAGTATTTCTTTTGGTGGTTTATCACACCTTATTAATCTTGTGTTATGCTTACACTCTTTTTTCAGGAATTGATGCATAGGAGGATTTTTTTTTCCATAGAATGCTTTTATTGTAGGTGGAGAATATCTGGAGAAACAGGAGGAAGACTGTTGATTTGAACGTCTACCCTTTTTTCTCATATATAGAAAGTAATTGGTCATCGACAGCTAACCGAACTGTCTCCATAGTAGAATTCAATAGCCGAAGCAGTACAGGGATTTTCTGTTAGGTTCGAGGTTTGCGGTTCATTTTACCTTATTTCATTTCATTTAAATTAGATTTTTATTCTTGGGTTTGGGTTTGCGGTGTAAAATCACATTTCAAGGAATATTTAGAATGAGTGTTTGTGATAAATATGTTGGGGATCTTTGACAAGGCAGTGATACATAAAAAGGTAAAAAAGAGAGCTTTTTTCTTTCTTTTTTTGAATACCTTTAGCTTGTTCTAGCTTCTTTAGTTAGGCCGCTTTATTTTTGTCTTCCTTTTTTTAGTTTACAATTTTTCAATGAAATTGTACCAGAATTTGTGACTGATTTAGCTATCTTGAGAGCACTAAAGTGCCCATCAATGGTCCTATTCATGTGGTTATCAAAGACTTGATTAATTTTTGCATGTTTTATTTACTAGCCTTAGCTGCTGAATGTTCCTCTATGATACATGTGATACCAGAACTATTGTTGCTTTAATTAATTTTCAGAGTGATATTGCTTCTCCATGTACCAGTACTTGAATTTGGTTAGGTTTTAAAATCTTGGTTTTACCAATATTTGTTGGGCCCACATCCATCAGCCCGAGCCTGTGACTCTTTGCTACTACCGATATTGTAACCAACTTAACCACCTTTAACACTTGTGGGGTTTTATTTCAAAATACCTTGGTAATACTATATCCAAGCACATTCTTCAACTTGAAGTTGTTCTTAACCTTCGTGAGACTATTTCAATCCACACATCCCTCCCAAACGACATTTCAAAGGCCAGCACAAAAGTTGACTAGTTATCAAACATGCTGAAGTAGAGAATTGAAGTAATTGAAGTAGGCTTGTGTTTTTGGAACTGATATTAGATGGAATTTGGAATCACAAGCACACAAGAACAAGAACATAGAATGAAAAATCAAAAGGAGTGCATTAGATTTAGGCCTAGATTTATTGTAGTTCAGGAAAACCCAAGGACTGCCCCCAACTCCTTACTCTTTAGACAATCAAATAATGTTTACCACTCCCTGGTTCTTGTCTCTGAACTTGCAACTGGAAATCCCAGAAGCAAAAGGGTTTTTTATGACATTTTCTAAGGTATAATCGCATAAAAGATATGTCGAAAAAACCTTGGAACAAGAAGTACTCTGTCCTCTGGTAACTCTTCGTAGCGGGGCAATCTGATTTAGGTAAAGGACTTCTGGACATGATTTCTTGAGCAGAAAATATTCTAGATGTATCCAGCAAGATCATTGATCAGTTAACAAATGGTTATAGGAGAAGTCCCCCCCAAGTGGGAACTCAAAGCTGAGGATCACAGATTGCAGCCAATGTGATGGTGCATCTGTGAAAACATTTACGAAAGCAAAGATAAGCAGATGAATGAAAGGGATGTTGCATACATTCATTCAAGTCCACACCAAAACAATACACGAGAGCGAAGACGTTGTCGGAAAAACATACAAACATTAGGTCTAAGGGCTTCCCTATGTTGCCATTAAGAACACTGAATTCTGCTTAACAGAAAATATAAGATATAGGCCATATCTCATGTACAAATACCATCACCGATTGCAGTGCTAAGGGAAGAAATTAAGACTGGAACCCATGCAAGTCATGTTTCTTTGTGCTTAAGCATACAGAAAGAAAAGCTTAAACTACAAAACATTTTTATTCGTTGCTATTGATTCTTCTGAGTCACCTATTTTATTGCAATGGACATGGTTCAGAAGAAAGCCCTACTCCCATAAAACACCCTCGAGCCATTCGCCTTCGATGTGTTTGATTTCTGATCAGAGCTCGAGTTTTTATTCGCGGGATCACCGGTCATGTGCTCGATGTCCATTGGGAGCTTCATCTTTGCCAAGGATTCTGTAAATTGCTGCATACTCTTCATGTACATGTCCACTATATCCTGCTGCAGCATTGCTTGTTCTGGTTCCACATTCACCATTAAAGCAGACTGCCCAAGTTTCTTCTTGGTCTCGCCACTCGATGTCTCATTTTCAGCCTCAGTGATATCAGCGCCACCCTTTTCTTTCCTTGGCGAAACAAGATCCATACTACTCGAAGGGTTCGGAGTTCCTGGAGTGTTGCAATAGGACTGAGAACTTACGGTGGGAGACCCATTTGTTAAGGCACTACTTGTGTGAGTACTTTCACTGATTTGAGCGCCAACAGAGTTGAAACTAGATGCTCCAGACAAGCATTCCACAACTTTAACACCTAAATCGGAATTCGGGTGCTTTTCATCTTCTGGAGTGTTCAGACACTCCGAGCTCTCCGAATCCAATGGTGTACATGGGATTCCAAAATACTCCGAGACCATCTTCTCGTTTTCGTTCACAATCTTAGGATCCGGAAATTCGATCTTATCATACTGAGGAACTGAATCAGTAGGCTCAGAACCCTGCCATTCTCCCAGCGAAGTCTGCTCTCGGATCGGATGCGAAATCTCCATAACTTCAGGCACGGGGCCATCATAAGAAAGCGATAATTGGACAAACCCGGCCGGAGAATGGTACAGGTCGGTTGACGAAAGAGAGAATTCTTGTGACTGCTTCCCTTTCCCAGTAACAACATCCAACAAGGGCACCAAAGCAAACCCAAGTAACTGATCCTCAAGATAGTTTCTCACCCTGCTAAGCATCCACACCTCACACTTAAGCGACGACTCAAAGGTCCGAACGCCGAGTCGGAGACTCTCATTGAACACAGGGTTCTTCCCTCCACCATTAATGATCTTCGTGGACACAGTTTGTTCAGGATCACTAGTGAGAGACACCTTAGCATACACATCTTGTTTGTGGTATATGCAGATGTTGTGGATGTCTCTGGCTTGATGAATAAACACTTCAAGAACACCAATGAAGTCACTAGAGCTTCTTTGGAGCTCAAAATTCTCAGAAACAATGCTAGGTTTCACAGTGTGCTCTGGGTCCAGAACCACAATGGAGGGCTTCGAAGTGGGCACAACAGATTGGTGAGCATCCATCTTCACAAACAGTAACTTTTAGCAACAAAAAACAGAGCAACCAGAGCAACCCTAACTTTTAGTAACAAAAAACAGAGTGAACCCCTTGAAGATTCAAAGCAAAACCTAGATAGTGATATGAAATCCTCAAAACCCAGAAAGAAAATCCCTAAAGAGGAGAAACCCAGATCCCAGATTGAACAAAAAACTCATATAAACATGTTTGGAAGGATGTGAACAGAATCAACAAAAGCCCCAAACTTTCTTCAATTTTCTTTCATAGAAACAAAAACAGAACTCAATAATGAATCATAAGAAGACAAACACTAAACCCAGATCAGAACACAGAGTTCAAAACATTACGGTTTTCCAAGAAGAACAAAATCAACAGAAAATTAAAGCATAGAAGACAAAAAACAGGGAAGCAAAGAAAAACCAGTGTTTCTTGATTCAGCACGAAAGTCAAAGAATCTTAGGTCGGATTCACTGCAGCTCGTCCAAAATCGATGACGACCCAATTCGATTCACGAACCCTTTTAGCAAGAAAAGTCAAATATACGAAGAAATCTAGAACTAATACGCCAAAAAAATCGGATTTGTTGAACCTTGTTTGAAGTATGAACTGAAACTCCCCTGTTTCAGCACTTTGTGTTAATGTAGGGGGTTTTGAAGAATTCTGAAGAAAAAATGCTAAAATGACAACAATAAAGTTATACCACAAGACACGTTGACTCTCAAGAGCCATCAATGCGAGCTCGACTCGAGTGTTATGCATCAAGATTTATATATGCCTATACCTCGAGATGCACATGAATGACTCTTATAAGTCAATGTGTCTTGTGGTTGTTATTATCATTCTTGGCTTTCCAGCACTTCTCATTGTTTAATGGGCTCTCTGTTAACTTGCTCTCTGTTGTCCCACCAATCAGAGCTTTAGTTCTATTTTTCTATTGAAGAAAAATCTTTTAGGGGAGCTTTCTGTCACTCTTGAAGATTTTATTCGAGCTAGTTGTCTTTGAATTTACAGATAATGTCGTACTCTGTTTAGTCTCCATTTAGGGCTTTTATGGTCTTTATGCTTCAGTGATTGACATTCACCGATGGTAAAAAGGGAGGTTATTTTCACAGACAGTCACTGACCGTCATTCTGGCAAAAAGTTCCCAAATCTTCGCGGCCTTGATCGATGAATTTAATGTTTTTTGTTTACGTGGGTATGAGATTTTTTCAGATTTTGCTTGTTTGATCTGTCAAGTGGATGTGAACGGTTCTTGAGATTGAACATTTGGAGGTTCTTTCGCATTTGGGTTTTCGTTTTCTAATGTCAAGATTGAAAGCTTGTATTACGTTTCATTTGCTCATTGCTGTATTGCTTGCCTAATTGATGCATCTACTTTACACATATGTTAGTGTTAGTGTATCAATAAACAAATGGACTTATTTGTTTTTCATTTTTTTTCTTATCAATTTAATTGTTTTGTTAGAGACAAAATATGAAACTACATAACGAAAGTAATATTTTTTTTTTTTAAAAAAATGTAGAAATCAGTTTTTGTATTCGTTTTGTATATATGCAATGTACAACAACCCTTGTATACTTAGTGAAATAAGTATTTTACTCTGAAAATTTTATAATATTTTTAAATTAGCTAGGTTGTGGGATTTTGGAGACCATTGAAGATAGGTCATTTTTATCAATGATTATTTTTCTATCGAAATTGTCTCTACCCTTTTGCGTATTGTCACAGTTGGTCCAAAAATGTGTGCTTCTTTTAAGGTCTTTGTGCTTTTATATATTGTAGGGAAAATATATCTTAAACATGAATCAATCATCATCAACCCATGTTTTTGTCAGGAACTATTTTGCTAAATTCCTCGAGATCACGACAATTCTCAAGTCATATTTAAGATTTTAATCTCCAAATGTAGATCAATTTAAGAAATCATTCTATTAAGATTTTCGTATTTTATAAAAAATTTGGCAGAGTTTCCTCTAAAAATGTGCTACCGGCACCAAAAACCTGATAGACAACCGTTTTAATAGAACACCTTTAAGGACTTACATTTCATAGAAAAAAGAAGAATTGCAATGAAAATGAATTGAATTGATTCTTGTTAATTTTCTTTGATACATATAACAACACTTAAAGGCCTTTATATAGAATAGTCGTTACAACAACAAAAGGAAACAATAATGTAGTAAGGAAATAAATTCAAATCTTCCTCCTTTAATTAAGCAATCAATTAAACTCATATTCAAAATCACATTGCTTTGATTAAAGAATCACTTTGGACAATATTCAAAAAATCTCGTTGTTTTGATTAAAGAATCAATTACTTAGACTTTCCTTATCGGATTGTTGATTGTTAATATCCTCCCGCAAACTAAAGGGAGGCTGAAGGCACAATTTGGAACGAAAATATGCAAGGGCAACTTTAGGAATATGCTTTGTAAATATATCTGCAATCTGAGTATCGGAAGACATGCGTTTAGTGACAAGTAAGCCAAGTAAGCCAAGATAAATTACGCCTAAACTCGACCAACGTGGACGCAAATTTTCTCCCAAATTGAAATAATTTTTTTTTTTTCTTTGAAAACGGATAAGAGTGAGGAGAGGAGAGAGAAAGAAAAGAGAGAGAGAAAGGAAAGAGAAAAGAGAGAACGATAGGAGAAAGAAATAGCAAGAGAGAGAGTGAGTGAGGCAGAGAGAGAGAGAGGCTGCCGGGGAGAAGAGCTGGCGGCGTGAGCAGGTGGCGCGGCAGCGGTGGAGCGACGGACGGCCAGCGAGCGGCGGCGGTGGACGGCTAGTGACGCGAGCAACGGCCGCCAGCAGGGGCAGCAATAGCCGGCCGCGGATGGCGGCTCATGCGGCGACGCGAACGGCCAGACGTGGAGAGGCAGCGGCGGCACGGCACAGAGCCGACAGCGGCGTGCCGGCAGTGGCGCGGCGGACGCTCCAGCGGCGGACAAGGCGGCTCGCGGAGTGGACCAAGGCCGCGGACGGCGAGAAGAAAGGAAGAGAGATGGAGAGGAGAGCGGCGACGCCGGCGCGGCGTCGGCAGCGCACGGCAACGCGCCGCGCCGTCGGCCGCGCTCCGGCAGCGGCAGCGCGCCGGCTTGAGGCAGCAGCGACGCACGGCAGGGACGCGTGGCGGCGACGCGCGGCAGCAGTGGTGGCCGCCAGCGCCGGTAGCGGCGCGGTGACGGCGGTGGCGCGACTTCGACGAATGTTCGACAACGCGATGGATTCAAATGGTTTTGAAGGCTATGGTGAGGTTTATTTCACCAAATTTTGTTATGATCTGAATAATTTATGTAAATTAGGCCTAAATGATATGAATTGGACACCAGGGACCTAGGCTACTATAGTCGGGTGTCGGGTACGTATCTCGAGGCGAGTGCGGGACGTTTCGAAAGCGTTTGAGGTAAGTAAACCCATGAGAAAGTCAGTTTAGAATTTACTTATTTTCCTTGTAAATTATTTATTTCACATTACTTTTCGTCAGATCAGTTTGCATGTTACTCTATTCCCGCGTGTGTCCGTGTATGGTCGAAGGGACGGTGTGACCATTTTCCGCTCCCTCGTCGATGACGATCCGATTGTTGCTACGGTGTTGGTCATACCTTAGACTACGCGTGAGATTTCTCACGGCGAGTCGATGATCTCGAGAGCGAGTTGACGTGAGGCCCACCTCCGTCACGATTTCTCTTTTGAGGCGTTGGGCGGAAGTCTACCTTCCGACTCACGAGTTCCTCATTTCGACCGTGAAGAGGGTTGTTGATTTCCTCACCCCCAGGGCCTTCTCGGTTCGGTTTTTGTCCCAGGGCTCGATGACAGCCTATACACCACACTCGCGTTCCACATTCTTGATTATCTCACGACTTAATTCATGCTTTACATTCTTTTTCATTTACTTTATATGCATGAATTGTAGCCGTTTCCTTGGATTTCTTGTGAATACTAACTGAATTTCTCTGGGATTTACTCACCTGGAACTTGTCATTGTTTTTGGTGGCAAGTTGCGGCTCCTACGCGAGCCTGGGAAGCGGTGATTGGCGACTACCCAAATGATTCGCGTATAAAGTGATAATCTAACTTGATGTGTTTACTTCGAGCATGAAAAAAAGGATTAACGGTCATGTATAAAGCACTCATATTATAACAATAAAGGACTGGTGGGGAAGGAAGTGATATACGCAGATCTTTAAAGATATAAGTTAACGGTCATGTATAGCCATGTAAGTTCAAATAAAGGACTATGAGCCATTGCACGATACTCGAAGTGAGCCATCTACTAGATCGAGAGGCTGTGGGTTGTTTTTTTGCACACCATGAAATAATATTGGAGCCAAGAAAGGTGCAATAACCAGTAGTAGATCTTCTTATTATGAGGCATCCAACCTAATTAGCATTAGAGAAGGCGGACAATTCAAGGGTTGTATTGGAAGTGAGATGCAAGCCATTAGCAATTGTTCCTTTTACATATTGAAGAATTCGTCGTACCAATTTCATATGAGCAACTGTAGGAGCGTGCATGAATTAAGAGACATAGTTGACATTATAAGATATATCTGAACGCGTGAGAGTAAGGTATTGGAGAGCGCCAACAATTCCACAAAAGTGACTGGTATCATCAAGAGGGGCAGCATCGGTAGATGGTTTTAACTTGACCTCTAAAGGTATAGGCATAGGTTGATAGTAAACCATATTAGAGTCTTCAAGAATCTTAAGCTCATAGTGCAATTGAGACAGGTGCAGTCCATCTTCTGTTGTCGAGATCTCTACACTAAGGAAGTGATGCACTGGACCTAAATCTTTCATAGAGAATTCATAACTCAAAATTTGAATGAAAGGGGTTAGAAGCTTCATATATGATTTTGTAAGAAGCATATCATCAACATAGAGAAGTAAAATAAGTACACCATGAGAAAAATGAAAAATAAAAAGAGAATGATCAGCCAAACTACAAAAAATTCATATGTTATTAGGAATTTATTGAGCATTTCAAACCAAGCACCTGGTGCTTGTTTGAGTCCATACAAGGCACGCTAGAGTTTGCATACATGTAAGGGTATTTGTAGATCAACCATACCTGGTGGTTATTCCATATAGTGTCTTCAATGATGTTTCCATGTAAAAATGCGTTCTTGACGTCGAGTTGACGAATGGGCCAATGTTTCACAAGTGCAATTGATAAAATCATTTGACTTGTGCCTGGTTTTATTACTGGAGAGAACGTCTCTATGTAGGTGATACCATCAACCAGATGATTTCCTTTGGCACCTAGTCTTTCTTTGAGACAATCCAATGTACCATTTGGTTTAAGTTTGGACTTAAAAGCCCATTTGGATCCAATGATATTCATACTGGGCACACGTGGAACTAATCTCCATGTTTCATTTTGATGCAACGCAACCAGTTCATCAAGCATATCAGCTTTCCAACCAGAATTGGAAAGAGCTGATTTAATGGTCTTTGGCGAAGTATTGTAACAGAAGAAGTTATTGCTAATGCATATTTAAGGTTTGGCTTAACAACTCCAAGTTTGGATCTCGTTACCATTAGATGAGGAGCTGGTGCTTCATGAGATTCTGATGTGTTGATAGAGGGCGGAGACTCAAGTTTTACTACGTGTTCAAGATATGCATTAGTGTTTAAATTAGGTTGTATAGGATGTATATCAATAGATGGTAACGGAATGAAATTTATTGATGCTGGCGATTGTGAAGACTCACAAAAAGTGTTTAAAAGAGATAACCAAGAATTAAATATGTTAAGGACATGTGAAGCCTTAGTGGGAAGTGATGAATGTTTAAATGAAAAAAATAGTTTCATCAAAAATAACATGACGAGAAATAAAAAAATTTGTGACTAGGTGGATGGAAGCAGTTGCATCTTTAGTGATTTTCATTATATCCTACAAAACACACAATACTATTTTAGGGTCAAATTTTTTGTTTTTTGTATCTCATGTATATGGAAAACATTTTGACCCAAAAACTCGAAGTGAGGTGCAGTCTGGATGAGTTCCATGCAACCTAAAATAAGGTGTGTCAAATTCAAAATATGAAGATGGTAATCTATTAATAAGAAAAATAGCCGTGGTAAAAGCTTCTACCCATAAAAAGGTGAGCATGACTGTGAAACAACATTGTCATACATAGTTCGCGAATAATTTTGTGCCTTCGTTCAACTATACCTGTTTGCTCTGGAGTATATGGGCATGAAATCTGATGAACAATTCCTATCGCAAGGAAGTGTGACAATAATCGAGAATTAACAAACTCTCCCCCACCATCAGAGTGGACGATTTTAAATTTTTTTATTAAATTGTCTATTGACATATTGCTCAAATGCTAAATAAGCAACGAAAAAACCAAATTTGTGTTTCAATGGAATAATCCAAGTGTATTTAAAAAAATCATCAACTAAACATGCATAAAACTTGAACTTGCCAATAGATAAGATAGGGGCAGGTCCCCACAAATCATAATGAAAATTTTCAAAAATACAAGAACTAGAATTTTCAGAAAGGGTGAATGGAAGTTTACTTAATTTTCTTAATTGACAACTATCACATAAATGTTCAGTTCGTGAAGGTCCTGTGACATCAATTATTCCATTATTTCTTAAAAGTTGAACAGCTAAAGGTTGGGGGTGTCCCAAGCGTTGGTGCCAAATATCTGCAGTTCCATATTTGAATCGGTAAGAGAAGTGTGCTTCTGGTACATCAGATAAGTGTTAGGGCATGTGCCCTATGTCAATCTACAAACATTGTTTATCTTATAATTTTAGTTAATAAAATAGAGGTTTTATTTGTTGTTTTATTATAAGTGATTGCATGTTTACCTTATAGTAAGATCCATAGGTATTTGTTGAAATATCATAAATGTCCCTAGTCGGTCGTTATACTGGGAACTATAAAGAATTAAGACTAGTGTGAATCTTGATTGATGGTCATGTGTATAAGGATACGAATCAAGATCATGAGTACTTGTTAGGGAATAAAATACTGGACCGACCCGCTATGAGAACACCTCATGGATTAAGTCATATGTGTTACTTATGATAGATATATCATTTAGTCATTCGACTTGAGATTACCATAGACTTCAATATTAGGAGCATGCTAATTTGACACGATCAAATGTTGTCTTTAACCGGACAATTATAAAGATTGTGATTGGTTACCGTGTGAATAATACGTGAAGGTGTGTAATCAAGATAAAATTTGTCACTCTCGTATAGAGAGAGATATCAGTGGATCCCTCGATAAGATAGATTGATAATGGCCAAGTCCATGTGAATTGATATGATCAATGTCACTTGGATGTTTTTCAGTTTACCTAAAGATTGAGACTAGTACGATTGAGCATTAAGGGTGACTTCCCATGCCTTATGTTTAATCAAAGGATATCACACGACAAAAGGATATGATATACGTTATTAATTAGGTTGTATCGATGTTGATATTCATGCTACTTGGGTAGTCATAATGCCTTGCTAGAGACCGCTTATGACTTGTCTACCAAAATGATTTTTGGTTCACTGCCAATGTCGCATGAACCTATTGGGTCGCACACAAAGAATGACTTTGCACAATTTCAAATTGTCTAGAGTAATGAATTTTATATGATAAAATTCATGACATAAAAGCCCTTACGATTTGTTATATGATAACTTATTAATAGGGGTGTATGTGTAATTTGCTAAAACTACCTAAATATAATAGTTGTATTACGAATAGAATTTTAAGTGAGGGCTTATATACACATATAAATAAATGGTGGAACCCTAAAAATGAAAAAAGATTTTGTTTTACAATTTTTGAGTTCTCTGGATTTAGGGAGAGAAAGAAAAATCGTTTACAATATCTCTTGGGGCTGGCACTCCAAATTGTGGTCACTGTTCGTGTGTGGATTTCTGATAGAGGACGCGCACTTGAACGTCTTGAAAATCGAACAATCAAAAGGAAATCACGAAATTAGGTATGATTTACTTTTGTAGATTTAGTTTAATGGAACTTATTTTCGATCCTATTGAGGTTTTTCAAAATTTGTTTTGAATTTTTCGCTGCGTATGAACCCCAAAACCCAACAATAAGACGTATAAATCACGCCTTCTTTTCCCTTTCATTGATGGGCATCCAGTTTTTCGTTCTTTTACAATAAAAACAAAATCAATAAATTCACAATTAACAAGAAATTGAGAGGTTTATTGACTTATGGAAAGCAATTTTTCTTTCAAATTTGGAACTGAAAGAACATCAGGAAGAGGAAAAATTCTTTTTTGTTTAATGTATGAATCACCAATGCCTATTATAGGTAAAGAATAACCATTTCCAATCATGACTGAGTCATGCCCAAAATATTTATGAATATTGGTCAACATATATAACTTGGTGTCCAGTCATGTGGTTTGAAGCTCATGTATCTGCAGTCCATTCTGTGTCAGCAACGGAAGTATCCAAAGTGAGAGCTGCAAATGCTTGTGGAATTGCATCACTTGAAACTTTTTTTGGTAACTACCAATAAATTTTCGCAATATGGCATGGTTTCCCACAATACTGGCACATTTTATGACGATATAAATCTCGCTCCGTTGCTGTCATACGTCGTTCTCCAGGAGGTGGTGGTCGTCGTTGTGGTGTAGTTGTTGTTGAATTAGTTGGATAGCCTTGCTTATGGCTTTGGAATTGTTGGGCTTGAAATCCGCAACCTGATGAAGTAAAGGCGATGGTGCGATTCCTTTGATTTGTGCTTTGTAGTTGCTTATGTTGCTAACCATAAAAGGCTAAATATGGGGTAAGCTGAGAAAAGGAAGTACCTAACTAGTTTAATAACCAGTTACGACGATGATCATGGTTTTGTAATTGTGAGATCACTTCAGAATATGTTGGTCTTGGAGGTTTCACCATTGTTGTTGTAAATGCCTCATAGTGTAGTCCAAGACTTGTGAGAAAAGAAAAAACTTTTTCTTTGTCTGTTATAGGCTTCCCAATGGCATCAAGATTATCAAGCAAAACTTTAAAGATGTGCATTTGATCTCCAATGGTTGTGTTATCATCTTTCCGCATATAGGTAAGTTGTTATAGTAATGTAAACTTTCGCTCTTGAAAGTCTAGTGCATAAGCATCTTTCAATGCTTTCCAAACTGCATGTGATGTATCTAAGCCAATGACAAGTTCGAGAGCTTCTTTGGAGAGCCCCCGAAGCTGGCGGTTGAGCTTTTGTCATGCAATGAATTCTTTTGTCAATTGTGGTGTAATGTTTTCCGCACTTGTAGCATTTGGATATGGAGTGACATACTTTGTTGGAGTTGATGAGTCATTGCTGAGATGATAAATCAAATCTTGGCTTTCTGCTAATGCTAGAAGTTGCTCTCTCCATAATGGATAATTGGATTGCTTGAGCTTTAAAGTGTTAAAATCTCCAACACTCAATGACATCGATGAAACCTGCATTGTGAAAAATAAGGAAAAAATAATAAAAAAACAAGCAAAGTTATGATACTAAGAGGAAAAAGAATCGGAATGAAAGGAATTGAATTGATTCTTGATAATTTTCTTTCATACATAGAACAACACTTAAAGGCCTTTATATAGAATAGCCGTTACAACAACAAAAGGAAACAACAATGTAGTAAGGAAATAAATTCAAATCTTCCTCCTTTGATTAAGCATTCAATTAGACCCATATTCAAAATCCCATTGCTTTGATTAAGAAATCAATTTGGACCATATTCAAAAAATCTCGTTGCTTTGATTAAGGAATCAATTACTTAAACTTTCCTAATCAGATTGTTGATTGCTAATAATCTCCACAACAGTTGACGATAAAATATCAAAATGAATTAAAAGATCAAATTCTCATCAAGTCCATAAGTTTCAACCTTAATATTTATTTACAGTGATATCAGACTGACAATCCATATTTATATCATAATGAACCATAAGTCGTATCAAAATTCTCTTAATTTGTCTCATAAGATCTTCAAAATAATTTCATAACCAAACCATGACCAACTCTCAACTCGAGTCCCATAAAAATAATATTTGACAAAAACAATCTACAATCACAAAATGAAGTCAAAGAAAATCACCAATAGATTTCTATGCTTGTTTTTTTTTTCTTCTGCACTTTATAGCTGACATCATAAAAAACAACTCGAGGATGTCAGGTAAGTAAATTCCTACATTAACATGTACTCCTGCAAATGTTAGTCTGATACATGGCAACATGTAATTGTATTTTCAAGTGACAACAAATTTATATAACAACATGAATCCCTCATTTCCAGTTCAAGGCTCACTAAAGATTAGCCACCCCAAAAGCGGACCTAAGATTGTACTACAAGTTCAATGGATGTTTGCCTGAAAAATTGCATAACTTGGGTATTCCGTGTTGTAGTCTATTTGAACAAGAAACCTAGCTCCGAGTCCCGCTCGTAAGCTGTATTACTAACAAGCCATCGTCCGGAATGACATGAGTGCGTGACCAATAAAAACACGAAATGCAATGCAGGCTAATTTACAAAAGTAGATACAAAGATAAAACTTTCAATAGTAAAGGTCACTGTAGGGTTTACTTACAACAAACCAACTTTAAACTTAATTTTTGAGGTTTCCGAAACGTCGGATCACTTTGAAAATAATTCCAATAGCTTCCCTGCATATCCAATTACATTATAGGTCAAGCTTCAAGTGAAACCAAATGACGAAACCTAATGAAACTGCGGTCAAAGTACGTTTTAGAACAATTTTAAAAAATATTAATATATATAACTGTTTCAACTAGCTTTCAATTAGCCAAATTGGGGTAACTTTTCAACCTTGAAAACCTCAATCTTTGTCATAATGACTTAAAATGAACTTGTAATACTTATGACCTACTTTTCATAGACTCCAAAAACACTCAAATCGAAACACTGACATGGAAGTTATGATTTTTTTAATATAGCTTGTCAACTAGGCAAACTTATTTATTTTGAACCAAAAAAACTTCTCCAAATCAATATTTTTGCAATTGAATTTTCAAAACTCGACAACAAACACCACGAAACCACTCGATACCAACATCAAAATATTTGCACAGCTCATGGAATCAAATTGGATCAAAACCCATTATCAATTCATCCAAAAACCTAATGTAAATCAATATCAACTTAAAAACACGTTTAAAATAGTTATCAATTGAATCACAATAGTTCAATTCATCAAAACCCTAACCTACATCATTGGGATTTATTCCAAATTGGCGAGCAATCCAATATATCAATTCACAACAATCCCTACCAATTTCTATTAAAACCCCACAAAAGAAATTGAGAAATCGCGAGAATTCAAATTGAATTGAGGAAAATGCCCTGAATTGAGAATTTACCAAGCTGCGGGCCGAATATCTTGTTTCTGTCATAGAAACTTAGCCGAAACTGGCTATCTCACGATGCTTAACAATTTCGCAGAAAGAAACTAGAACAAAATCGGACTACGGTGATCACAGAGTGAAAATGTCCTCGGAGACATAAGGGACATAACATTTAATACGAACTTTCTGTTCAAAATGAAATGAAACGAATTCATTTCCCTTTTTTTCTTAATATATATAATCCATCAGCTGCTTGTCAACAACTTAATTTTTTATTTATTAATTCTTGAAATCTCTATTTTGATGTGTTTTGACTTCTGAAGCTTGTTTTGCATCCGATTTTTCACCAAATTGAGCCAAATTCTTGATAAACAAGTCCATCTTCATAAAACGTCCATAACATTGATTTTGATTACACTAAAACCTCAAAAATCTTAACTTTTTCTACGACATACTGAACCCTTATGGACAAATTTACTTGCCATATTAAACCAAATTTACACAAATTTGAACCCAATCTCAACCTCGACCATCGCCAACGACATAAAGCTCAAGGTAAGGTCTTGCACCAACTTTGTTCTCATTTTACAATACCACTGATCACGACTTGCACGCAAACCAAGGCAAAATCTTCACGTGAGGATTAAAACTTGGTTAATTAGTTTTCGATCAACTAATAATTTATTTTCACTTGTGCCTTTTAAACATTCACTTGCGACCTTGAGTATGAAAAACTGAGGATACACCTCAACACACCCAACTTCGTGACAAAATACCATATAATACACACTCTAAGCACACATCACACATACCTTATGATTTCTAGTCCATAATGCGTGAGTCCCACCTCGAATACTTAAACTCCAAATAAAATCTGAAATCACTTAATTAGTCACCTAATCAAGTTTACGAAATTCTCGAATTTCATAATTCTTCCTAACTAATTTAAAATTCCGTCCTCGAAACTTAAACTTACAGGTTACTGAACCAAAAGATATATGAGAATATGATCTTTCATATACAACTCTTTTAATCCGAACTTGTAAAATCATTTTTAGGTAAAACCATTAAGGTGACCCAATCACTTTCATTGTAATCAACAACTCGGTGGTAAAGATCATAAACATTATAATTTTTCATTTCCAACTTCTTGGTTTAATGAAAAGTCATAACAACTTCTCTGCCAATCTTGACATTTTGTGAATTTTTGACGAGTTAAAAGATCAACTTTGTGAAATATCCAATAACCTTACTTTTCTTCACTATTCATTTCATGTCTTGAATTCCATTCAAGCATTAATATTTAGCAAGATCTAACCTATTTTGCTTTTCAATTAAACCATTTTCATTTTCAACTAAAAACTATTCCACAAACCGTTGATAATTCTTTCCCTATCTACCAAACTCTGGTATACACATCCCATTTTTCTTTCTCATCACTAATCATCTTTTATTTTGAATTGTCGGCAGATCAATTCTTAGACTATCACCAATCTAAAATTACATAGTGATGCAAATAATATTTGAGCACAATATTATATACCAAGTAAAGTTACATGTGTATCTAATCAATCATTATTTCAACATTTCTCAATAGAAACTTAAAATTACATAAGTCATCCCATGACTATAAATCTCTAATTACATTTGACATCCCTTAACAAGAGACCTCGAATTTCAATCCGATCAGAAAATGAAGCTTGATATATCATACAACTCTCACTCATTCTCTAAATGTTATTCACAATATCATTTAGATTTGTGGATTAGAAAGTAATTATCAATTTCAACTTGTTGGCCCATTTACTTAATATTTCCTTTGACTGGTTAGAAAATTAACAATTTTTCTAATTTCGTCAAACCATTATCTATTCGTAAGTTCACCAAGAACCTTATATTATTCACTTAAGTGTCAATCTATTTAAGATTGTCTTCTTCACTATTTCGGATTTTGAGATTTTGAACTTACTCACATTGGTTTCTACATTTATTCAATTACTGATATTCACATCATGTTGATCTCAATCACTTTATGTTCACCATACTTTTCTCATTACTCGAATAGAGACAATTATATTTCCCTTATGTAGATATAAGGTTTTATACAGAGATATCGCCATATTTCATGATTATACTCTAATAGCATAAACTTTAACTTGTATTCCATGCCATTTTATAAATATGTTATCTCTTTAACATTTCTACTCAATACTTATTTTTGGCTTTTCTCAGTTTACAATAGAAGACCATTTAATTTTTCAAATAGATTAAGTCAAATATACTGTACTCTATTTAATATTTTCAACCAATAGGGATAATAATTACTAACTAACTGAGCCGTAAGTTGTGCGTCTCTTTTCATTTCATTTATATCTTAACCATCATACAAGTATCTTACATTAACTCCAATTTAAATAACATCGTGCTTAAAAACTTTACCACTGAATAAACACACAGTTTATCATTATAATTGAACCAATGTACAACGTATTCTCTAATATCAGATGTATATTACTTTGGTTCAACACTTCCAACTCTTAGATTTTGATTCTTTGTAAGATCCCTGTGAAGATACAGTAGGTTTTATCAAACTTATAGTTTGATATCCTAAGTTTTGTCGGGACCCGTTCACCTGAAATTCCCCTTTTCACAGATATGTAAGAATGTTTTGACAATTTATTTACCTATATTTAAGCTTCCAATTGACTTCAACAAAACTTTATAGACTCTTTTATATCGAACCTCACAACTTATTTGATTATTCAAAGAATAGTGTCGTGATTCACTAGTCGTCTACGTTGTGAATGAATCATGATTATGATACGAAGTTATTTAGACTTTTGGTCATGCACAACTACTCAAGTGCTTTACCTTGACTAAAGGAGTTCGTTCGTGGCACTTCCAGCACTCACAAGTCATCTCTAGGTCTCATTTTATTTTATACACAGAGTCTATTATATTCCATCTTTGTCAATCTTAGCTATTCTCATATTGACTTTACTTATTGGCCCTTTTATCAAACTTATCACGACTTTCGATCAACACCTACACCACTTACAACTCCTTTATCTTAACTGACAAAGACAATTCTTTTCATCTCTTCTCTTTTTCAAAAACATAGATATAGACGGTGCGACTTCTTATGATCATTTAATGAATCAAAGTCTTCCTTAGCTAATCTTCGTTTGAAATAGAGAAATTCCTAACTCAAATAGACTACTGTTTATTATTGCCTTAGTTGTTTCCATTAGTCTCAAATTTTCTCGACTTTTCTTTCTCTCAAAAGGAAATTCGGTAATTTTTGAAAGACTTTGTAAGATAACAAAATATCTCACTGACCATCAGTTCACTTTTTGATGAATTCACTTGTTCATTGTTGTTCAACTAAAGAGACAGAAAAATCTGAATTTCCATTACCTCAAACAACTTAATGATTAATCAAACTTTTAGGTCTTATCAATGGAAATTCTCGTTATATAGAAGTTTTTACTGACTTCCTATAAAACTCACTTACTGATTCTCAATCAGTATATCTATCTCTTCATTTGTTATATTTAAGGTTATAGTGATAGACATCAAAATTTCAATTTAGTTAGAAGTTACTATTGGGTACTTTGAGTTTCAAAGCACAACTACTTATGTTTTATTTAATAGTTAATCCTAGCTATTCTCATACTATTTCCTCAATATTTAACTTCTAATACATTGATTTTATCACTACACCTTTCATCATTTTTTTAAGGTGGAATTTTCGTTGATCTTTGTTTCGTACCTCTATATAACTCATGTATTTTCAATTCATTTATCATTTCCTTATTCAACTCATAGAACTACTATACTCAATGTCACTTATGAATAAGTAACTTGAGTGATAACCAATCAAAAAAAAATCGGTACTTCTTTTTAGAAGTCATTAGATTATTTTCAATCGTAACTCTATTCCACATTTCACTTTGTGTTTTATTTCAGAAATGAGACAATACTTTCCTTCAAAGTGTTTTACTTTCGTAGAAACCGACTTAAACAATTTGCTTGATCATATAACAACCTCATTGTGATTTCTTAGTCAAATTCTGTTTATCTAACCAATTTATATTTTCAAAACCACATGTCTCCTTTTTTTTCTTTCATTGAGACTATTTTCGGAAGCAACCTTCAATTGGTTATGAATTTACCAATGCTTTGTAAATAGCTCTTCTCAAATTACTAATTGAACCGATACTAGCCTTGTTCTAATGTCCAAGAGACAACACATCTTGTGTTTCTTACGTCTTCTCATTTTATTTCACATTTATCAATGTTTCTCAATCATTTGATACTATGATTTAGGTCATTTTGTCATTTTCCTGAGCATTTATATATACATTGTAGTAGTTCGATATTCTTAACTTCAAAAATATCTAAGTTCAGTACTTACATTTTTGAAATCCTTAGATTTGATTTCAACCAATTACCTATTGAGTTTGTAAACTGATTTAGACATCAGTTACATCAATATCGAATTACATACAATAGTTTTTCATGAATTTAGACATCTCATGTCTATTTCACTTCCAATGTCGCCCAATTATCGTATATTAAGTCTATTCTGTATGTAACACTATGTTTTTACCCTCACTCGTTATATCACACAAGTTTAGTATCGAACGGATAAAAAGAATAAACTTTTTATCGCACATATGATGATAATACAATAATACATATCAAGTATAACTCAATACCAAATTATTCCCAGCTCACAGTCACTTTCCAACTAATCGCGACCTAATATTTGAACCTTGTTCCTCAAAACGATCACTTAAGTTCATGTAACTTAATGTAATCAAAGAGCCTTAAAAAAACTTCTTGATTGACTCAATCCTAAATTCAACGTCATTATCATTTCTTACTTTTACTTGATGGAGCTTAACCATAGCTCTGATACCAAGTTTGTCAGGACTCGTTTCGCTAAGTTCCTGACATTACCCAATTACCTTAGTCTACTAGCTAATCTATTCATAATTTTGATTACCTAATATCGTCGAGATACATGACAATCCTCAAGTCATATTTAAGATTTTAATATCTAAATGTAGATTATTTAAAAAATCATTCTATTAATATTTTTCGTATTTTATAAAAATCTTGGCAGAGTTTCCTCTAAAAATTTCATATCGACCCCAAAAACCTGATAAACAACAGCTTTAGGAGAACACCTTGAAAGGACTCACATCTTGTTAAATCCCAAAATTTTTAAATCGATAATTATGACTAATCAGGGATTAACGGATCTTAATTATGGTTTTGGCCGCGAGTTGGGAGCTAAGGACCGGTAAAAGAGCTATATAGGTAATTTTATTTTTGTGTGATGTGTGCCTAATGTTGTGTATTATTACATTATATTATTTTATTTTACGAAATTCAAGTTAAATGAGTAAATTCGAGATTTTACAAGATTTGTCTCGAGATACATGCCAAAATGAGTCCCGATAGAGTTAAAAAGTTAACTTGAACTATTGTTCGAATTTCACGAGAAAATATTGTAATTGAGTTTAAAAACTCGAATTTTGAACTTTAAATGGATTTAACGAGCCCACATGGAGATTTTAGCCACGATTTGCATGTAAGTCGAGATCGAAGGTAGCGTGAAATGAGAACGAAGTTTGTGCGAGATCTTGTTTTGAGTTTTGTGTCTGTTGACGTTGGTCGAGGTTGAGATTGGGTCTAAATTGGTGCAAGTTTGGTTAAGTATGGCAAGAGGATTGGTCCGAAAGATTTTAGTATGTCATTGACAAACTTAAGATTTTTTGGTATGACTAAAACCAATGTTATGGAAGTTTTATGGAATTAGACTATTTTGTCGAGAGTTTAAATCGATTTGGTTAAAAATTGGATTGAAAACAAGCACCGAAAATCAAAACATGTTAAAATAAAAATTTAAAAAATTAATAAATAAAAAAAAATTAAGCTGCTGACAAGCAGCTTATGGTGTGTTCGGTTGGGTTGATAAGGTTGTCTTGATAAGGCTGGATTAATAAACATTGGATTACATGACTATGGATTAGGGGTAATCCGAGTTTGAAGAGCAAGGCTCATTGTCATCACTCTTCAACCGAATTGATCATTCATTTCAACTCGCTTTCGACCTCTGCTCTCCATTTGGGATCAAATCCACCGTAAACCTTCAAATTAATCAAAACACAACTTCAAAGGTATTATTAAACAAAAAAAACAACAACAATAACAACAACAAGATCACTGTGTATCAAATCGAACAAAATCGAGAGCAGGAACAATAACAAGTAACAATTGTTGTGATGATCTGATCATCTGAAACAGAACCAAATGTGTTCAAGAAGCTTATCAAGAACTTATGTACACACTTCATTCATTCAATCTCTTTCCCAATTGTGTAGTGGCCACGGGCGAAGTTGTTTGCCACGTCTTCCTTGCCACTGATGAGCTGCTCTGGATGGAACAGCTGGCGGTACATTCTAGTCCTCACTTCATTAATGACAGTGGACTCAAGGTCCACGAAGACAGCATAGGGAACATGCTTCCATGTACCGGTTTCGCTGAAGAAGGTGTTGAAGGCATCATCTCCTTCGCCTGATAGTCTTGTCACTTGGCATTTGGCCATCAGGCTAGATGCCATGCTTGAGACAGGAAAACTCTTAGTAAGCAAGCTCCCATCAAGTATTGCCAACATTTGAACCTATGTTTTAATTGATTCGATTTTGTTCTTCGATTTCAATAACATAGCCACCATCGACTTCAACAACACTGCCACCACAGATTTAGAGCGAGGGGAAGAGAGAGAGAGAGAGAGAGAGAGAGAGAGAGAGAGAGAGAGAGAGAGAGAGAGAGAGAGAGAGATTCCAAATGAGAGAGGGGGGAGGGGGACGAGAGAGACGATCGACCAGTTGAAATTTGGAATGTGACAAGAGAGATGATTGGCTAGGGTTCGAATTTGGAGAAATCGCACACATGGATTCAACTGTATTCAATTTCGATGAATTACATTGAAAGGCAATCTTGTCATTTCCTTCAAGGGTGAGGCAGACTAGCTAGCGAAAGGGTAAGGCACCACTTAGTTTAGTCCATAGTTTGTGTGATTATCTAATCATGCGAAGTGAACAATGGATTACATCTAATCCAATGGATTAGCTAAGCAGTCATGCGAACCGAACACACCATTAGGGTTTATATATAAATATATATAACATAAATCAAAATCAAAGCTTTTTTATTTCATTTCCACAAAACGTTCAAAACATTTGAGTCTCTAAGCCTCTCAACTCCGATTTTTGCTTGCAGATCTCCGTACGTCTGATTTTTGCTTGCAGATCTCCGTACGTCTGACTTTTGCTCATTTTCTTTCAGCAACACTATAAAGCGTTGCGAAACGGACAGTTCGAGCTAGATTTTCATGATGGAAACAAGGTATTCAACCCGTAATTTGGCAAATTCTCAATGCAGGGCATTTTTTCACAATTCAATTTTAGTTATCACGATTTTTCGATTTCTTTCGCAGGATTTTAATAGAAATTGGCAGGGATTGTTGTTAATTGGTATATTGGATTGATTTGCGTTAATTTAGGATGAATTCCACTAACGTGGATTAAGGTTTTGATGAATTGAACTAATACAATTCAGTTGATAACTATTTTGGAGATGTTTTATAATTGATATTAATTTACATTGAGTTTCTGGATGAATCGATTATTAATTTTAATCTAATTTGACTACATGGGTTGTGAAAATATTTTGGTATTGGTATCAAGTGGTTTCGTGGTATTTGTTGTCAAGTTTTGAGGATCTTATTGCAAAAATATTGATTTGGAGAAGTTTTTTAGTTCAAAATAAATAAAGTTTTCCTAGTTGACAGACCATATTTTCCAACTTCTCCGTCGATGATCCGATTTGGGTATTCTTGGTGTCTATGGAAAGTATGACATAAGTACTTCAAGTTTATTTTTTCTTATTATGACAAATATTGAAGTTTTCAAGGTAAAAAAGTTACCCCAAGATGGCTAGTTGAAAACTAGTTGAAGTTATAATTTTTGAAAACAGTTATCGAGCATACTTTGGCCGCAATTTTCGTGGTGTTTCACTATTTGGTTTTACTTGAAGTTTGACCCTTAATATAATTGGGTATATAAGAAAGCTATTGAAACTATTTTCAGGTGATCCAACGTTCTGGGAACCCCAAAATATAAGCTCAAGCTTGGATGTTTTTAAGGTTAAGTAAATCCCATAGTAACCTTTACATTGTATTATTATAATTTCATATAAATTGCATTGATCATTGATATTGGATTTTTGTTGTACACGCATACACGGGTAGGAAGAGAAGGGCGATTCGAGTTTCCTTATAGTGTATATTATATCGTGGTTATAGGGGAGACCACTATATTATGCTTGAGGGGCTGGAGTCACTAATACTTTGCATCACATAATTATCATGAGATCATGTTGAACCAGATCATACTCCCATAGCCTAAAGGAACGAGAATTATTTGGTTATCCTGGGCATGAGTCCTTACTACTGTTTACTAACCACTTTCGGAGAACATTATCTGATTGTGGCCGGATAACAGAAAAGGGGATGGATTCACGATTGTACTTAAATTCCTTGGATTCTATTCTTTGTTTAAACTCTTGGATTATTATGCATTTGATTATTACAGGTGTACTAGATAGTGTGGGACTCACTCATCTGACATTATCGAATTTTATAATCGGGTAATGACAGGTTCTAGCGGAGACAAGGGAAAGGGAAAGCTTTTTGAATGTTTGTGACTTGCTCAGTTCTTTTTCTTTATGTATGTATTGTTTTTTAATATAATATATTGTATAAATGACTTATTGGGTTCGTGTGTGGTTAAGATCTTCTTTGGAATGGTTATAACAATATGAGGATGGATTGGAATACGAGGGAGCTAAGGTAATGAAGATTTAAGGATTTTGGTATTTTAAATTATGTTAGAATGAATAAATAGTTTTATTGATACAATTTATATTATTGTGGGTAGATTGTGAATCATTCGGCATTTTCACCAAGTTGAGCGAATTTTGTTAAAGATTTTTGAAGGCTGGGTTTTTCGGTGTAGGCTTAAAAATAGAGGAAGTGTTGTCGAAAACTTTTTACAAAATTTTACGAAATTATTTAATCAATCTTTTGGAATTTTGTGGTTTAAGATTTACTTTAGAATTCTTTGTTGTTGGTAAAGAATTATAATTGATAATTAAGACGTTAGTTTTTTAATTATTTATTGATAATGAGATTAAGGCTCCTAGATTATCAGGAGATTAATGTAATCTAGGCCGGTCAGATGCCTTAATTTGACGAGGTCTGACACATCTCCAAAACAGTTGACGATATAATATCAAAACGAATTAAAATATCAAATTCTCATCAAGTCCATTAGTTTCAACCTTAACATATATTAACAGTGATATCATACTTATAATCCATATTTATATCATAATGAACCATAATTCGTATCAAAATTATCTCAATTTTTCTCATACGATCTTCAAAAAAATTTCATAACCAAACCACGACCTATTCTCAACCCGAGTCCCGTAAAAATAATATTTAACAAAAATAATCTACGATCATAAAATGAAGTAAAAAAAAAATATCAATAGATTTCTATGCTTGTTCTTTTCTTTCTTCTGCACTGTATACCTGACATCATAAAATTAAAAACTTGAGGATGTCAGGTAAGTAAATTCCTACATTGAAATGTACTCCTGCAAATGTTAATTTTTTGCCTTCGCAACATGTAATTGCATTTCCAAGTAACAACAAATTTATATAACAACATGAATCCCTCATTTCCAGTTCGAAGCTCACTAATAGGTTGGCCACCCAAATGTAAAACTAAAACGAAACTACGAGTTCAATGCATGCTCACTGGAAAACTTGCGTGCCTTAAGTCATCCATATTTTAGTCTATATGGTTAGGAAACCTTGCTCTGAGTCCCGCTCGTAAGCCGTAACACTAATAAGCAATCGTTTGGAATGACATAAATGCATGACTAATAAAAATGTGAAATGCAATGCAGACTAATTTACAAAAGCAGGTACATAGATAAAACTTCCAATAGTAAAAGTCAATATAGGGTTTACTTACAACCAACCAACTTTGAGCTTAATGTTTGGGGTTCCCCAAGCGTCGGATCACCTTAAAAATGGTTCCAATAGCTTCCCTGTATACCCAATTAAATTATGGGTCAAGCTTTAAGTTAAATCAAATTACGAAACCGAATGGAAATTGCGGCCAAAGTACGCTTGAGAACAATTTCCAAAAATATTAATTTATATAACTATTTCAACTAGCTTTCCACTGGCCAACTTGGGGTAACGTTTTAACCTTGAAAACCTCAATATTTTCATGATGACCTGAAAAGAACTTGTAGTACTCATGTCCTACTATCCATAGACTCTAAGAACACTCAAATCGGATCACCGACGGAGAAGTTATGAATTTTCCTATATAGCATGTCAACTAGGTAAACTTTATTTATTTTGACATGAAAAAACTTCTCCAAATCAATATTTTCGCAATTAAGTCTTCAAAACTCGACAACAAACCCCATGAAACAACTTGATACTAACATAAAATATTTCCACGGCCCCTAGAGTTAAATTGAATCAAAACCAATAATCAATTCATCCAGAACCCCTATGTAAATCAATATCAACTATAAAACATCTCCAAATAGTTATCAATTGAATCGCATTAGTTCAATTCATCAAAACTCTAACCTATGTCGGTGGAATTTATTCCAAATTGGCGCAAATCAATCCAATATATCAATTCACAACAATCCCTAGCAATTTCTATTAAAACCCTGTGAAAGAAATCGAGAAATTGCGAGAATTCAAATTGAATTGAGAAAAATGCCCCGAATTGAGAATTTAGCAAATTATGGGCCGAATACCTTGTTTGTGCCACATAAACTTAGCTCGAACTAACTATCTCGTGATGCTTTACAGTTTTATGGAAAGAAACCGAACGAAAATCAGACTTACGGAGATCACAGAGCAAAAATGTCTGCAGAGATATAAGGGATAGAACGTTCAATACGAACATTCTGTTCAAAATGAAATGAAACGAAGTCATTTCCCTTTTTTCTTTAATATATATAAATCACCAACTGCTTTTCAGCAGCATAATTTCTTTTTATTATTAATTCTCAAAATCCATATTTTGACGTGTTTTGACTTCCGAAGCTTGTTTTAGATTTGGTTTTTTACCAAATTGAACCAAACTTTTGACAAAACAGTCTATCTTCATAAAACATCCATAACACTAGTTTTGATCACACAAAACCTCAAAAATCTTAACTTTGACCATGACGTATTAAACCCTTGTGGACCAATTCTTTTGCCATACTAAACCAAATTTACTTAAATTTAGACTCAATCTCAACTTCGATCGCAGCCAGCCAACAAAATTGATCCTGACTTGCACACGAACTGAGGCAAAATCTTTACGTGAACTCTTGCTTAATTAGTTTTCGAGCAACTAATAATTTATTTATACTCATGCCCTTCATACGCGCATTTGGAACCCTAAGTATGACAAACTGAGAATACACCTCAACACACTCTGCCTTCACGAAAAAATACCATATAATACACACATAAAGCACACGACATGCAAAAATAAAATATACCTTACGATCTCTGATCCATAATGCGTGGGTCTCACCTCGGATACTTAAATTCCAAATAAAATTTGGCATAATCAACTTTATGAAATTCTCGAATTTCACAGTTTGTCATGGTCTATCCCAAGGGATGATAAAAATCCTAGCTCCGCCCATGTTCAGACTCAATTGTTTATGTGTACTCTTTATTTCGGTGTCTAGCTGCTTAGTGATGAAGACCAGTCACCTTGAACAAAAATAAAAAAAATCTTTTCATCACTAGAAATGTATTGGTAGGTGGGGTTGGAGAATTGGAATTCAGTCTCTTTGTTCTATTGTAAAAAAACAAACAAAAACATACCATTATTCTTAGCACTGGCCACTGGCGCAAAATATAGTGGCATTTTTTTGTTTATTGATTTTTGGGACTAACCCTGGCGCCTACGCGCTGGGCGCCAGTACCAGACCAAAAATTGCATTGTTTGGTGCGAGATTTGTTCATTTTGGCACCCAAAGTTGTGTTGTTTCGTATGGACTCAATGTCTATTGGTTTTCTATAAATTAGAGAGTCATAGTATGTATCAAATACATTGCAAAATCAAAAGCTTTGAATCAAAAGTCTATTATGTTCTAGCATCATTCTTTTACAAGTTCTTCAAAGAGTGTTCTTGGTGGGAGTTGTGTTACACACATATCATCCAACAACAATTAGAAACTTGATTGTATCCTGAAGGCAAGTTTTGATTTTTCCATTTTGTATTCACGGTTTCGACAGAAAAGGAGAAATCTTATCTAAAAGAGAGTGATCACGCACCTCAAGTCTTTGTTTGTGTTATTCTCTTGTACACTAATGGTGGATTCACAACGGATGTAGGCGATAGAGAGTTAATTTAATGTATTCAACTACCCCAATCTTATTTCCCTTATGTGAAGAAGTTGAATAGTAATTATTTATGTTATGTTTCAACATTTGACATTCCTCATAAGCATCACGAGATTCTTTTAGCCGGAGTGATGGTCGAAGCATGGTCCGAGTAAGTTTTGTGTAACATTTTAAAAAGATGTGATTTTTCTGTTACAAAGTCAATTTTTGTGATCTAAGTGTTACAACTTACAAAATCTAGCGACTGTTTGTGAAATTACTATTGTAACATATAAAATATTGAAAAATGTTTCTTAAATGGGGTTGGGGGCACTGCAGAATGGACATCGATTAGGTAGATGTCGTACGATGCGCCTTAGGATGCATTACACATAATGCTTGGTGGGTATTGCACCACACCCCCGATTGGTGTCTATTTTGCGGTGCCAAAAGTGGGTTACTTTAGCAAGGGACTGTAGTGCGAGGGTCTAGAACGAGTAGGGGAATGTTTGGGAAAGTTGGAGCGCGAGAGTAAGGTTTGTAAAACCCATAGAACGTCACTTGAGTATTTACTTGCTTTCATTAGTGTTTTACTCTATCTTGTTTAGTGTATTCCTGATTCTATTCCTTATCTACTTTAGTTATCTATGTTTGTGTCACTGTTTGAACGGTTGGTTGAGTTTACTCCCTCCAGGTATTCCATTGTGTGTCTATAGCACACTAGACCATAACATGTGTATCAGGAGTCCTCGTTGAATAATGATTCAAGCTACTTTGTCTGTACATATGTCGGTGCGTCGTGGGTCTACGTCGGCCAGCGAGAGGACCAAGTAATGGGCCAGTTGGGTGCGCCCAATGGTGGGATCCTAGGGACGGTATCCGAAGTATGGTCTAGTCTGACCGGGAGGGCACATATGTTTGCACTTTATTATTATTTACTCATGCGATGATCCATTTATAGTTGCCCGTTTACATTCCGCATGTTTATTTAATAGTATTTATTGTATTTCTTTTATTTTATCATATGAATGCTCAGTGAATTTCCTTAAGATTTTACTTACTGGACTCGTCATTTGTTTTGTTGTGATGGCTAAGTGCATATCCTTCTTCGAGTAAGGGTAAGGAGATTCCAAGCGACTATCTCTGAGCTCGCCCACTATTTGGCAAACTACTCGTAGGTGTTTATTTTGGTATATTGCTATATTTTGGGTTTATGGGAGACTAGTGAGATGTGTGTACTTGTATATATTTACTTTTGTCGCCTTATATATACAATGTACTCTATTCCGAGTTTTTCACTGTAGGATTGATGCTCTATAAAACATAAGAGTTAATGAAAATACATGTTTATGTTTACATTAAGACTTCCTCTATGAAATACTAATTATCTACTTGCAAATCTGTAAAATACAAACCACTAGCACGACTAAGACTCGAATAAAGTACATACAGTTGAACTTAAGGAAATAACTCAAGAAAATATGAATAACATATTAATTAAACTAATATCACACACATGAAAATGAATATTGAGACAAGAGATGGACAGGCAGGTGCCGGACACGTGTAGCTGGGCCCACCGGGTGAGGAGCGCAAGACACGACGACACCTCGGGGCAACCTCAGGGCATGAGGCTGCCACAGATGGTATCAGAGCAAGGCCGATGAAGCTTATGGGATGAATCGTAGTTTGTTATTTAACTTGATACCAACGCCACAGTTGGTATTAGAGCAAGAGTTTCTAGGAACTTGGGCAATTTAAATGAAAGTGCATAAAATTTATAAATAAATTTAGATGTGGAAACCCGATGATATTAACTTAGAACTCTAGTTGGGAAGTGATGCAAGGCGAGTAGAGTTAGGGTTTATATACATGTTATATTATGTTATATATATATATATATATATGATACGCGTATATATATCGAGGCTAGTTCGGTGCAGGTTTCTTGATGCGGATCAAGAAAGATGGACAACCCATTATGCCAAAGATTGGTTAGACTAGCAATCCGACTAGGGCCACTACCACCACTGTTACTACTATTCAGAGTGTTGATGAGCAACTCATGACACATGACGCCCAGTTGACAGAATTTTTCTATAGTTACTCAGAGCAGGCCGCAATAGCCACCGTAGTAGGAGTAGCTCGAACGATACCTATGATACCGACTACTACTACTACTCAGGCAGTCATCACTTTGACGATAACACATACATTTATTCAGGCCACTACTACAATACTTCCCGAGACACTAGTCTGAGAGGGACCATAGGGATGACCATGACCATAAAGACGACTATCAATAAGATCAATATGGATATGATGACCGACAGATTGACAGAGCTCACGCCAAGATACACATACCTGTAGAGCAGCGAAATTGATAGTCAGACCATTTTGCGACATATGACACATGAGCATGGCTTACTGCAGTCAACATCAGTGATGTGCATAACAGAGGTATTTACTATAGCTGAGCCAAATTTTTGTTGTCAGATGAGAGTTTCGACTGTGTCGATTGAGCGGGTTACCAAGTGTCAGAGGGCCGTTGGGCTCTATGAGCGGTTCAGTGGTCTGGCTCAAGTCTAGAATGTATTGATTGGGCAGAGTCAATGGATCGGTATTTGAGAAATCGAGGGAGGTTGTGGATACTGCAGATCAAGAGTTATGGGATGAAATTCTTGAGGATGCACACAGGTCTCACTACACATTTCATCCTGACCGGACCAAGATGTATCATGATTTAAGGCGACCAGACATCATGTCGAGGGTAAGTTGTATGAAACATCTTATCAGTTAGTTGTTTAAATGCGCATACATATGTTGATTCATAGCTATGCATATGAAGACTCATTGACATGCTATAAACTAGGCCATAGTGCGTAGCACGGGCATCCTCAGTGAATTGTGACTTGAGTTGTTTGTCTTCGATAAACATGTCGGTGGATCATGGGTCTATGCTGATCACCGTGAGGGCTATTGGGTGATGGGCCAATGGAGCAGGTTAAAGAGGCTCATTGGTGGGTTCCCAATGTAATGAAGTATGGTCTAGTGGGGTTCGAGCATGAGTTGGCGACGTCAATTGTCTCGCCACAATTTCAATTTCATGAAGATGTGAACCAGAAATTCCATGAGATCTAAATTTCGGGGACGAGATCTCCCCTAGTTAGAAAGAGTTGTAACGACCCAAATTAATAAACTAGGATTAGCGTTAATCTCAGGGATTAACGGTCGTAATTTAGGTGTTCCGTGGAAAACTTGGTTGACTCGGACACGAGAATCGAGGGAATATATTATTTGTGGATGATGGTTGCTTATGTGTGATGTTTAAAGCATTATATCATTGTAACATCGCATGTGTGTACATTGCTATCGGGCGAGTTGGTGTGACATGTACGTGCATAGGGATGCGTGCCAGAGTATGAGCATCGGGTTTCGGGTAGTTAGAGGTTAATGGGACCACAAATGGGTCAGTCGGAACCCGGTTCAAGAACCTTCTCTCCTTAGATTCCATGTAGTCACCCGACTGGTAGTACTCTTTTTTGGCCGGCGACCGGTGTCGGATTTCCTCCAATTCTTCTCCACTTCTTTTCGTGAGCATTTGGAGGCTGTGTGAGGCAATTATGTAACCAATTACACTAACCATATGATAATTGTACATAAATAAAGTTAATTAATTAATTTGAAAACATATGCCTATGGTTTGATTGTAAATATAGTGAAATCAAAAGACAATTATAAAGTGGGTGGAATTAGACTTGCATGTAATTATTTTAAAAGATCATGTGCAAAATGGAAAATGTACCATGCCTTGTGTATGTGGACCGATTGGAGACTAGGTGCATGTTAAGTGTTACATTTAAAAATGACAAGTGGTTGCTAGTAGAGATGTAGTGGGTTATATATGTGTTGGAAAGATATCAACCTTAGTTGTGTCTTGAGATACCAACTTGAGGATCCAAATAATGGATAATTACTTAAATCCCAAGTTTCTCATTTCTCTCTCATTTGAACAAAAAGAAAGTAGAGAGGAGAGAGAACGTGGTACGAAGAGGAGAAAGAGAAGAAAGGTGAAGGATTTGGTGACTTTATGAGTGAAATTGTTGAAATTTTTGGGATCCAAGAGAGGTAGAACAAGAAGTGACGACTCCATTAAAGCTATAGGTATGTTCTTAACCAAATTTTGATAATACATGTTTTAAGATTGTTGTTCTTCATGGCTTTTGGTGTGTGGAAGGTCCGTAAGAGTAAATCAACCATCAATGGGTAAGAATCCCTTGTTGAGGAATCATTTTTAAGGTTATTATTGTTGTTGGATAGTGATTATTTGAGGAAGAAAATAAATAATAACTTTGTGGGAAAGTTGGTTTGATGTCTTTTGCTTATGTTTTAGCTCATTTTATTGTATGATAATTAAAAATGAGGTGCAAACTAATTTTGAGAGGATTGTATAAGTATGAAGGCCAAAATGGTCGAGACTTAATGATGAACAATGGTATTTTCTTGTTTTTACCATATAGAGCGTTCTGCCCAAAAAGTATGCTCAAAGTTATGAGCATAATCAAAGTCTCAAGTATACTCGAACTTTGAGTAAGCTCAAACATTCAGTAAGCTCAAACATTGAGTAGACGTAAACTTTCAGTAGACTCAACTTTTAGCTTGCTCAAACCTTCAGCATGCTCAAATCTTGAGTATGCTCAATTCTTACTGATTAAGTTAAATGACTCAAGCTAGCTTGTAACTGATCTAAAACACACTCTAAACACTCTTTAATGACCCCAACAAGGGTCTGGAACAAGTAGGGGACTCATTCAGGGCGTGTTCAGGAGAGTTGGAGCGCGAGATTGAGGTTTGTAAAACCTACAGGAACGTCATTTGAGTATTCACTTGCTTTCATTTCTATTTTACTCTATCTTGTTTAGTGTATTCCTTATTCTATTCCTTATCTACTTTAGTTATCTATGTTTGTGTCACTATTTGAACGGTTGGTTGAGTTTACTCCCTCCGGGTATTCCGTCGTGTGTCTATGGCACACTAGACCATAACATGTGTATCAGGAGTCCTCGGTGAATAACGACCCGAGCTACTTTGTAGGTACATGTGTCGGTGCGTCATGAGTCTACGCCAACCACCGAGAAGACCAGGTGATGGGCTAGTTGGGTGCGCCCACTGTTGGGATCCTAGATGTATCCGAAAAATGGTATAGTCTGACCGGGACGAGCACACACGTTTGCGCTTTATTGTTATTTACGTGTGCGGTGATCCATTTACAGTTGTCTGTTTATGTTCCGCATGTTTATTTAACGGTATTTATTGGATTTCTTTTACTTTATCATATGAATGCTCAGTGAATTTCCTTGGGATTTTACTTACTGGACTCGTCATCTGTTTTGTTGTGATGGCTGAGTGCAGATCCTTCAACGAGTAAGGGTAAGTAGATTCTTAACGACTATCTCTGCGCTCGCCCACTCTTCGGCACTCTACTCGTAGGTGTTTATTTTGGTATATTGCTATATTTTTGGTTTATGGGAGACTAGTGAGACATGTGTACTTGTATATATTTACTTCTATCGCCTTATATATACAATGTACTTTATTCTGGGTTTTCCACATTATGATTGATGCTCTATAAAAAACAAGAGTTAATAAAAATACATGTTTATGTTTACTTTAAGACTTTTGTTGTGAATACTGATTATCTAATTGTAACTCTATAAAATACAAACCACTAGCACGGCTAGGACTCGAATAAGCTACATACAGTCGAGCTTAAAGAAATAACTCAAGAAAATATGAATAATAGATTAACTAAACTAATATCACATACATGGACGAATATTGAGACAAGAGATGGACGGGCAAGTGCTGGACACATGTAGCTGGGCCCACTGGGTGAGGAGCGCACGACACGACGATACCCCGGGGCACGGGGCCGCCACAGTGGTGATGTGCCTCGAGATGCATGCCGACGTGGGACTAAGGTAGAGGGTGATGTGGTAAGTTGGTTTAACCTTAGTATAGCTTAAATAGTAGAATTAATGTGGGTATAATTGATTTTATATTAAATGTAACCTAAGTTAGCAAGTTAAAATAATAGTCATTTGATGATTCTCGGGATACATGTTGACACATCAAGAGACTAATTGAGTTTGATATTGTTATTAGTTGAAAGAGGTTAGGGGAGAGTTAGTAAGAAATGTGTCAAGGTTAAGGCCATTAGATTAGTCTCGAGATACGTATGCATATTAGGATCAACGGCTAATAATCAACCTTATCTAAATATATAAGCTAAGCTAGTGTAAGTAGAATTACCAAATTGGTGAATGAGTGATCAAGTTAGGTGATGGTGTTCATCAATTAGGTTATTCTACTTACATTAGCTTAGCTTAATTTGATGAATTTATAGAAAAATGAAGTATGGTTGTTCTTATATGTTTAATGAGTGTCTTGGGGTCTCTGATAAGTGAGAAAAGAGATCCCAAAGTGTTGGAGTAGTCTATGTGTAGAGAGAACCCATAATTCTAAGTGCAGAGTTCTGGATTTTCCTGCACATAGCACGCTACCTGTGAGTAACACACTAATAGACCTGACTAGCGCGCTAATGAGATCACTAGCGCTCTAGACAGTCCACCCAGCGCGCTTGGTGCTCAGACAACACAAAATCTGTAATTTCTTAAATCAAACCAAATAGTTTAAACAAGTCTAATACCCTAGTTAAATGTCTAAACACATTCAAAAACACGTTAAATTGTATCAGGAACCTAGGGAAGTATCTCAAGGGTTTGGATACGAGATTTGGGGTGTCGGGAGGCCGGTAAAGATAAGACTTTACATTGCTTGATGTGAGTATACCCGTTAATTGTTTTATTTGCATTTCATATCCACTTTATGCTTGTTTGTTGTAGTCTATAATAACTATGTCTAGCATTGTACTCTCATATCATGAACTTATTTGTTACTTCTCATTTGTTGAGCTTGACTTTCATGATATTATGATGTATTAAATTCCTTTGAACCCGTTCATGTTCTTTATGTCATTTCTTGTTGTTTCACAATGAATATAGTGTAAATAGCATGTTATTATGAATTGTGAGTTTGTGAATGAATTTATAGACTTGTACTCTTTGGGAATTATGCTTTGTAGTATAAACAAGCATTGAAATCCTTAACGACTCGATTTCTTGGAATTATAAAGTAGTTATAGAATCTAGAGTCCATTGCAATATGTTAAAGTTGATCATAACACGGGGTTAGAGTCATTGGGATGTCGACACTCGCCACTATGATACGACATACGGAGTTAGAGTCCCTGAGGTTGTCAATACACTAAGGTTAGAGTCCCTAGTGATACCTGGGGTTAGAGTTCCTAGTGATATTAGATTGTACGATGTCACACACTTCCTTTAATGGTTTAAAAGTCTTCAATGACGCATGTCACGACCGACCGGATCTAGATCATAACTATTTAACCTCGTGTTAGTTTCACTTGCTTAACTGTTGTATTTCTTAGCATATTTCTGGTACTAGTCTTTCTTTATTGAACTTATACCTTTAAATACCATTTAGACTTTTAGAAATGTGAATGAATATGTTAATAAGGATTACTGTTACTTTTTGTACTCACCGTCCTTTTTATGACGGTGGGTGCAGAGCCGTCGACGAACAAGCCTGACAAGGAGAAGGTCGGCGACTACCTCTAGTCCAACAGCGTACTTTTCTATCGACATTTTGTAGGTTTTGATATTTTGTGTATTATACAGTTATGTCTTTTGATACATTTTGGGGTTGTATATTGTGTCGAGCATTTAGTTCCCCAGCTTATGATGACCATCACACTTTTTATATTCGCCACTCCCACTTTATTGTATATATACATGTGATCGTTGTTTCCTAGTTTCCATACTTATGATTTAATATATTGCTTTCGCATAATCTGTTAAGACTCCCGCTAAACTTTATAACTCTTAAAAAGTTTTTAATTACTCTGAAATCTAGTAATATGTTGACATGTGTATTACTTATCCTAAACTCGTATATCGAGGAGATTAGGATAGAAATGCTGACTAATACGTAGTTAAATCCTATATGGCTAGGATTTGAGCTTAATTACGGGATTAGGCGAGGCGGTGCCTTAGATTAGGGTTAGGATCGTCACAGAAACTAATTGCGACAACACCTCAACAACAATTAGAAGGTAACCTTCATCTGATTAGCCCGACAGGCCAACGATAGCATAAAATTGATTATTTTAGAAAACTCCTTGAAATTAATCGCAAAAGAATGATATAATGCAAGTTTAGATGTGATTTTAGATATCCTACCCCCAGGATGTGGTGTAGTGGTAAGGAAAAGAGCACTTCAACTTTGACTGAAGCGAAGGTATGGGTTTGATTTTTGGCGTCAACATTATATTTTCTTAGTTTCTCCTGGGTTATGGCGTTGGGGCACCCGACTAACTCCCATGAGATTAATCAAATCAAAGAGAGGCCGAAAAAGATTCGAACACACTGGTTATCCAAAAAAATTATCAACAAAATAAAAAAAAATTAAAATTTAGATATCCTAACACGCACTACAATGGAATTTACTTTTATGTGGGCAGGTGCCAAGTAATGGTAATGGAGATGAAAAAAGGACATTGTGTTCATTGATTAGACTTTCTCATGTGTATGCATTAATAAATTAATTACAAGCCTTATTTAATAAATATTGAATCATATTTCGACTGGCATTTACTCGTACTAGTCAAAATAGCTTTCTTTTTTATAAAAAAAAATATTGTATTTATGAAGAGCACATCAAATTAAGAAAAACCATATTTTGGTTTATACTATAATGAAGTATGGTTTGAAACTTTGAAAAGGTAATATGTTACAATGAAATGTTAAATAGGATGTATTTTTCAAATTAGTTTCCATATCAGCAATGTCATTCTTTTCCCCTCTAGAATATCTTGTAATTGAAAATAAACCAAAAAACCCCCACATATGTACATTCATTTCAACTTTCATCAATAATTAAGACATATAATTGAGGAAATAATGAAGCAAAAAAAGACAATGCCCCACCATTTAATTATTCTGTGCCTATCCCCAATCTTGCAAACCTTGGCATCTATCCCTAATTGGGAATACGCAAGGGAAAAGGAGACCAAATTATTTTATGAGGTACCAAAGTAAAGAGAAAAGCTTCAAAAATTCTCGAACTTGACACATGAGACCATTAGATGGCACAAACTAATCAAATAGGATCTACCCAATTCAACTCAAACATTAGATTAAATAAAACTTCACTCAGCTCTGTTGAGTTCTATAAAAAGTCGATTTTTAATTAGTCGAGTTAGTTGTTTTCTTGTTTAAATATAATGAAAAATTATAAGAGTTGCTCCTTTGCTTTACACAGTGAGTTTACAAGTTTGGAAATAGAATAAGAGTTGCAATAGGTTGATATATAATCAACATAAATTTTTGTTGTGATTCTTTTTGAAGTAACATAAATTTTTGCTGCTCTTTTCGATCAAACGGTTATAGAAATAAAAAACAGAAATTGGGGCTTTTATTTTAAGCAAAGTCTGTTTTTGTTTTTTAATTACAAGCTCACGAAGAGCAACCTCGACCCTTAGAGATGCAACTCTGTCTTAATTACAAACTCACAATGAGCAATTTCAAACTTACTAATAAGATAGACCTATCTGATCATAATAGACCCATATAATCCAACCAGGTCATAGTAGGCTCGCCAAAGCCCGAAGTTTTTAGTAGTATGTGAACAAGGGATGTTATTTTTGCTAGATACCAACAACTTCGATTTATTTAAACAAATAAATAGATCACATAATTCTTGCAATTTTACACATTATTTATAATCAGGGGTTTAAGTTTTTAATTTTTACAAAGTAATAAATACAAAAGCATTCTGAAAAAAATAAAAAAATAAAAAACAACATTGTTTAGGAAGCTAATTAAAGATAACCCTTTTTCTTTTCTTTTTTGTGCTTCTAAATCTACTTTTTTTTTCTTTGCATTATATCACAAGTAAAACCACCCTTACAACAGTCCTTTTATATTTACGATTTTTTTCTTGAAGAAATTGAAATTTAATCAATTTTGAAGAAATTAAAATCTCATCAATTAATATGACTTTGAATACGTTCAATGAAATAGAACTAGACGTAGAATCAATTACTTTGATAAAAATAAATTGATTCACTAGTCTTAATTATTTAAAAGAACATTGAAAGGTTATAATGTTGGCTTTGAAGAACTACAGCAGTAACAATGAAATGGATTGACAATCAATAATTATTTTCTTGACAAATGTCTTGAACACAATAGTACACACGCATATGTACTAGTCGTACTAAAACGAAAAGTTAAACTTCTGACGAGGGAAGTAAACATAAAACTTTCAACGAAATAAGACAATTTAAATCTTCCAATAAGGGAGGACAATAATTACTTATGAAATAAAACTTAATGCTAAATACTAACCCCGTAAACTGATAAACACTAATCCACATAGTCTTTGAAAATGATGCAAACATAAAGAAGTGATTGTTGTCAATGGTGAATTAGTGACCGCAATAGAGATGAAACTAATCATCTCATCAAATTTGAAGTTTATTTAGTAAAATAAGGAATAAGAAAACTTAATTAATTAGAACCACACTCTATCAAAAGCAAAGATCATAGCAGGTGATTTGAAAAATAGAAACACAAGAGAGAACAAGGGAATGAAAATTTGGGGTTTTGAGAGACGTGGCTATGTATCAATGTCATACTGCAAGAAAACATATCAGTTTTTTTTTTAAAGATAAAAGAATAAAATATAAATATAAATAGTAAGAAAATACTAGAATGACACACCAAATGACACCTTAAGTGACACCCATATAATGTGGCATGCAAGTCCCACGTAAAAATGAATATGCGCAAAATAGTTACTGGTTTATAACATGCGTGGTGTGTATCTCGAAGCACGCACGACGACTTTTATGGATGTGGGTCAGCACGTCACATCACATTTTTAAGTACGACCTACGTGTCACATCGTAGGAGTGTCATTCTAGCATTTTTCTAAATAGTATTCTATGACAGTTGAACTTTACTCTTTTAAAAAAAAATAAAAAATAGTTGAACTTTACTCTTTAATCCAAATATTTATCTACCACAACAGATCTTCCGAAGATCTTTGTCCCTTTGTCTGGTCCATCTCAATCTATTGTTCAAATAATCCAGCCAAGTTGCTGGAATTAAGTGATACTGCACAATATATCATTTGTTATTTTTCTCTTCAATTTATATAATTTAATAGTTTAAAAAAAAATCACGCAACTTTATCCAACGGTAAAAACGGCCAACGTAACGGTAGACTATAACTTCTCTATCATTTTCATTTGCTGTGGGTTTATAAACTTATCTAACATCGATTTTTTTTTTCATTATTATTGTCGGGGTATTCAAAGTCTTACCTCGACTAATCTCAAATTTAAGGAGGGAAGAACCACAATAGTTGCAACCTCTGACCAAAAATTTTAATTTATCTAACAACAAAGCCTTCACATTATTTAATTTAATATATTTGATAATGTGCTTTTCTAATCCATCGTCTAAGTTTCTCAATTAATGATTGTTTTTCTCAAAAAAGTTGTCTAAAAAAAAAGGGTTATGAATGATAAATGCTATGCACACCCAAAATATTGTTATGTGACAAATTCGGTTTCAAGTTTATATATAATTTGGTCAAAAAAAGTTTATATATAAAATGGAAAAAAAAAATTTACACGACAAATTCTCATACTAATGTGGATCAGTCTCCGATTAACTTGAGTTTACACAACTACACGTGCAATACATATTATATATGTATGTGCCTGTATTGTACGTATATAAATATTTTATCATATATATAGATAACAATTAACATATATAAAACTGTTACAGGATCGAAGTAATTGATCATTTGAATTAGCCGATCGAAGGAAGATGAGGTAGCACCGTAGCAGTATCAAGATTTGATCTCCACACCCATCACTTGAAGGGAAAAAAATAAAATAAAATTATAAAATCTATATTGTTACGAAATGGATGGACACTTGTGCATGTAGGTGACCAAATTGTGAAGCATGGTTCTCACATTGAATTGTAACATCAAGCATGACTCCCACACTTCATGTAACTTGTAATCCTCTCTAATGTACACCAATGTATGAACGAAATATCTACATTCTCATCTCTAGCTCTCTTCTTTCTTGTCTCCTCTTCTCTACTTGTTCTGGTAGTTCTTAGTTTATGCCTTCTATACTTAAGTCTCTAGCAAGTCCAACTTAAGTTCTAGTTGGCTTACAACTTAGTTTACAACATATCAGTACGAAGTTGCTCTACAAGAGGAGGTCTTGAAGATCAAGAAGCTTTTCAAAGATATAAAGCTAAGGAGGTATAATTTTTATTAATTTAAATAAGTTCAATTTATTTTCATGTTGTCATGGTTAATTTCTTTTTTGTTACATGCATATTTAATTATGTAAATGTACTTTATTCATACATTATGCATTGTAACGTCACCGATTACGAAAGTATGCTCTGTAGCTGCGTCTTGTACGATCTTCTACATCAGAAATCAAAAGTCAATGTGTGACATATAGTTTTTCTATTAAACTACAAACGATTAGTTATTGTTCTATTCTTGATTTTATAATACAAATAATGTTATAAGTTTGAGTTGATAGTGGGTAAGCCTTGTCCCTGATAAAGCTAAACATTGAAATGGAGACGGGTTATCCCGTTCGAGGAGACATGATATTAAATAGACTATGTCTCGCCACCCAACCTGGAGGTTATCCCACCAACTCATACGAATAGTACATTTTGTTTATTAATGAATCAAGTTGTGAACATATATTTAATCATATGTCATGTTTTTACATAAAAAGGGGAAAACTATTTTATATTAAATTTATTTTCAAAATATTATTCAACCATAGTTGAACTTGTTGCCTTATTATATTACCGACAAGAATTACTTGTCATGACAATGTTAGATATTATAATTTGTGAATAAAACATCTATGCAAGACTATGTTGTGTTATAAAAAATTTAAATCATTTGTCAATATCTCTTTAGAGATTTGAAAAGTGAATATTTCACTTTATATATCTTTTCGCCCTATGGAGTTATAAATATATAAATACCAAAAAAGGTATTGCTCCAAAAACTCAAAATAAGCGGTTGGGTCTCAAGCTACAAAATTTAATCGGTCAAATATTAATTATAATTTTGCAATTTTAATAACCTCTATGTTGAGGCTACGTGGAAATATGACTGATGAGACAATAAAAATAAGGTCATGTGGCCCGCCTCGATTTATTGCTGCAACAAATATCGAGTGCGCACATCAATCCAATAAATATTAAGGATTGATTTCTTGTCTCATGGGAGCTGAGTAAAATAATGAGATATTATAAATATAATATCGTTCCCGTCCAATTAGTTCAGCTTCAAATTAATAAGCATATGTTGCATATAATGATCAGGATCGCAATAATAAATTTATGGACGTGGAAAAGGTGAAAATATCAGGTAAAGATCGTATTGACAATTCCACCAAAAATTGGAACAAAAGTGGTGCACCACTATAAAGGGCAAATAATTATTGACAATGAGCGCTCATAATTGTGACAATTTTTGGTCATATACGAAAGACTATTTTGCCTAAATATTATCATATATATACCCGAATATTTTTGTGACCTTTACCATGCCTTCAAAATCAAAGACAAAATATTATGAATTTTATCATTGAAAATGGCTCGATAAAATGGGCACATCGATATGTGTTTAAATCGTGACCTAAATATGGGCGATGAGTTTATGTCTTGTGTATCGTGCTACATGCATGTACATTATTATATAAAAGTGAATATTTCTCGAATTCGAACTTAGCGAAGGCTAATGTTCAGGCAATATCAGGTACAACAATTTTATTGTTAATGTCTTGTTCAGAAGAAGTTTACTCAGAATAATAGAAAATTTATCTATATGAATATGATTTAATCTGAGTATAATATTCTGGGCTTTAACTTCTGGAATATATAAGGTACATTAAAAGGAATGTCGTCATAAATCAAATGACATTCATAATGTGGAAAGATCTATTTGATTATCCATAATCATCAATAATGCGAAAATATTGTAAATTCGCACGGACATCCTTTATCGAACTGGATATTTTTTTTATCAGCTGGAGATTATCTTAAGGCAAATCAATAGGAGACTTATATTGATTTAACTCTCCATCAATCATATTATAAGATGCCTTGGATTCCTAATAGGGAATTTATTTATAGCAAGTTTTGCTAATTGTCACTTTGATGAAGCAATTTTCCCACCATTAGGGGGAGATATAAGCCAATTCAAAAGGAATGACGTGAAATTGCTTGAAACACATCAAATTGCATTAAGTTTGTTGTATTATGATCAATGTATAAATTAATATGAACTCGAAGTTCAAAGGATCATTCAGTAGCAACAAGTTATGAATCAATTACTTGATGCAAATATTATATACAAAAGAGTGACAATCATATGCTTCAGCATTAAATGGTTCATATAGAAAACGATGTCCATGTGCAACAAAATGCACAAGATGTCTCACCCATGTGAACATGAGGGGGAGAATCAAAATGAGTTATTGGTTAGTGTATTGCACTTTTTTCCTTTTGCTATGGTTTATCCCACTGGGTTTTCTTTGCAAGGTTTTTAATGAGGCAATTCTAAAAATATTAAAACTTTGTATCTAGATTGATTAGTGTATTGCACTCTTTTCCTTTCGCTATGGTTTTATCTCACTGAGTTTTCCTAGCAAGGTTTTTAATGAAGCAATCATAACATTATTATACTTCATATAAAAAAAATAAAAGAAAAAATAAATTATGAGAGCAATTAATGTATTCTTTTTCCTATGCTAGATTTTTCCCACGGGGTTTTTCTAGTAGAGGTTTTAATGAGACATTTATATTTTCTCTAAGTGTATCAATGTGTTGCACTCTTTTCCTTAGCTATGGTTTTGTCCTACTGGGTTTTCCTAACAAGGTTTTTAATGAGGCAATCAACAAATATTATACTACAAAGCAATATTATACTATTTTTCCTGTACTAGATTTTTTCCCACAGGGTTTTTTCTAGTAGAAGTTTAACGAGACACATTCTTTCAATAAGTGTCATCCGAGGGGGAGTGTTATGAAATGGATGGACACTTGTGCATGTAGGTGACCAAATTGTGAAGCATGGTTCTTATATTGAATTGTAACATCAAGCATGACTCTCACACTTCATGTAACTTGTAATCCTCTCTAATGTACACCAATGTATGAATGAAATCTCTACATTCTCATCTCTAGCTCTTTTCTCTCTTGTCTCATCTTCTATACTTTTTCTAATAGTTCTTAGTTTATGCCTTCTATACTTAAGTCTCTAGCAAGTCCAACTTAAGTTCTAGTTGGCTTACAACTTAGTTTACAACATATATAAACATAATGATGTAGCTTTTTATCAATCGATTTTGGCATCATCTCATTCGTCATCAACTACGAAAAAGGGCCGGTGGAGAAAATGCATCACTTTAGTTGATAAACCAAACTCTATCTATGTTGTAACAATCTCTATTAATAAGTTCACATACTTTTTTTTGAAGAACGTACCCACCTATTTTTTTAAAAAGTTGATATACTGATCATCCTAAAAGTTAATGTAATCTTCCTAATATGGTAATGACCCTACAATGTCAACGTTGACTCTGACGATCACAAAGGCAATGTCATAGACTAACAACGAAAAAAGGCGAGATCGTAATGGTAAAGATATACAGGATGTAGATGCAGTGAAAGTGAATTAAGAAGATAAAATTGAGAAACAAATTATTTAGTGCTATATGTGTGTGAGGGAGACGTTAGGGGTGAGTAATTTTAGAATATTACGATTTCAATTTTTCTTTTAGAAATAGGTCGGGTAAATTTATTATGGGGATTGTTACAACATAAATGAAGTTTTGTTTAATCATGCTTATAAAAGAAATAGCCTCCCCTAAATTGCATTGTTAGTCTGTTAGTAATGTCATTGCTTAACTCGTACGTATACCTAATCTTAGCCCATTGCCAGAACATTTTTTGTGAGATGGATGAGGCACCACTTGCCAAAAAGGGAAGGATTGAGGAGGTCGTGAGTTCGACTCTAGTTAAAGTCAAAACAAAAAATCTTTAAGCCTTGTTTGGTTGGGGGAAGTTGAGAGGTCAATTAACTTCTAGGGAAGTTGCCATTTTTCTTATTTTGTTGATTTTATGTTAACTTCTATGGAAGTTGACCTCAATCCCATGTGGAGAGAGGTACTTAGGGGGCGAGGGAGTTATCTTCCTTAAAAGAAGTTGGGTATTATGACACCCCCTCATTAATTTTCACTCTCTTAATGGGTATTTTGTTGGTTTTTTGTTAACAATAATCCATATTGGGTTGAGAATGCGAAAAGAACACGATCTCAATAGGTGACGGAAGGATCCAGCCGAAACCTCTTTAGAAGTGCCGACCATGTTTGTCCGAGAACTCTTTAGAGATGTTGGCTTTGTGTGTCCGACACCTCTTCAGAGCTGTCGGCCTTTGTGGCCGACACCTGCAGGTAACAAGAATGAACAAAAAAATTTTAAAACTCCTAAAAAATACATGATAATGACCAAAAAAGTAGTGGGTTTTGCTCGGAATTTCTTGATAATTTTTATTCCATCGAGACTTTGTACTCAAAATGCAAGATTTAACCCCCCAAATCGAAGCCTTAAACCCAACAACAAAACCACGAATAATACCGACTCAAAAAAATAAAAAAACACCAAAAAACCTCAAAATCGACACTATAAGAGATGGTGAATACACACATGGCGTCGAATCGATGTGATTTTACTTGGATTTCGTCGGATTTGGGTTGGTGGTGAGAATGAGATTTGAGAGAAGGGTGACTGAGGTATGCATGAGTGGGGTATGTGTGACGACCTGTTTCACTAAACAAGGCATCGCTTGGCCTAATCCCACCATTAAGCCCTAATTACATCCGTGTAGGATTTAATGACATATTAGTAAACCTTTACTACTCGCTCGTCTCATTACTCGTGTTCAAGATAAGTATTTCTCAATTTTCATTAGTTGTGATTTTCGGAGTTAATTAAAATTCTTTATTTATTTTATTTAGCAGAAGACTTATAAATTTGCAACGGAATTTGAATTAAATACCTAACTATGAAAACCAGGTAAATAACATATCACATGTATATCAAGTGACAGAAATAAAATGAAAACATGTATCAAGTCGGGGAGCAAGTCTTTCATGCCAATATATAACCTAAAAGTATATAAAAGACGTAAACTCAGTAAATACAACAATAACCTACAAAAGTAGCAAAAGATGTTCGTGAGGTTTCAGAGGAAATCACCAATCTTTTCTTTCCCCAGTCTAGTACTGATAGGCTCTGCAATTGTCACCAGAAATGACAATTCCAGTGAATAAATCCTGAGGCCATCTATTCACTTTTCGAATATCCAAAGTGCGACATCCCGTAACCGACCAGATCGGACTCAGCTCGATCCGACCAGATCAGAGGCCAGAACTCGGCTTGATCAGGTGACGTGGTCGTGCTCAACGATTATGTACCGTAAGTAATAAAATAATACTTTTGGTGTGCGTGTAATATTTAATAAATAATTAAAGAATTATAAATACACATGACACAAGTCAAGGCGAAGCGCGGGGTTCACCTCGGGATACGCATTGAGCGAGAAATATATGACTTAGGCTACTATCATGATCTATTACTAACTTGATTTAATTTGGCCTAAGTGGTGTATTAAAATTGATTAATATGACTATGGTAGGAATATAATAAAACTCAATTATAGTCTATGCTTTAAATTAAAAATCATAGCCTATGTAAAATGTAACATATGTGTCACATAACAACCAAACAAAAAAATTATGGTGCATGGACTTTATGTTGTACATGGGATTGATCTCGAGATTCATAAATACGTCTAGATGAAGGGCCAAGATCTAGATCTAGTTTGGAGACATAATCACGCAATATGTGATACTTGTCACATACAACACTTATCAATTTATGTAAATTCATGTCTCTAAATTAAAAACTAAGTAACTTGATTTGGCGGCTTAATTAAGTACTTAACTTAAACTAATTATGTTGCTAATGGTGAAGTGTAGGATCCATTTTGGACCCTTAAATGTGCCACAAAACTCGTATCTCGAGGCATATCTAAGGGCCATTATTTTAAGTTGATACAAGGTATATAATGAACACTTAGTTGTTGTTGTTGCAAATGAAAACACCACAAAATTGAGAGGAAGAACATGAGTTGCTGGAAATTGAGGATTCAACGAGCAACCGAAGTGCAATTAGAGTCTTGAAGAGGAGAAACATTAGATCTACAACAATCCTAAGGTAACCAATCTCTTTTCCCTTTCAATTTCATGGATTTTGATGGAATAAACATGAATGTGGGTTGATATGTTTTAATAACAATGAGATCATGCATGTGCTTAGATTTGAACTCAAATTTGATGCCTCTAAATAAGCATGAACTAAGAATCAAGAATTCAAACTTTGCATGACTTGAAATTTGATTATTTGACTTGAATTTGGAGACTTAACTATGATTTCAAAATTGGGGTTTCATGGACTGATATGAAATGGTTTAAGTGTAGCGACCCATTTTATTAACGTCGTTACTTATTTTGTAGTTTCAGACATGGACGCCAGCTCCGATCCATGTGGACGCCAGCTCCGATCCATGTGGACGCCGCAGGTAATCTAAGACACATGTCGACCTAAGTACACTAGTAAATTGTGTGTTGTATTGTTTGATTGTGATGCATTTTATAAAATCATTTGTTAATACATCGCATGTGTGTATGTTGAATGGTTATATCGTGTGAGGTTGTATGACAAGTAGTCGCCTCAAAATGTGTGTCAACGCAGGAATCGAGGGGTGAAGTACGGCTACACTGGGGAACTCGACTAATTTATGTTAATATGACTAAAAAATTCAATGGAAATGGGTAATGTAATCATAGGCTAATTAAATTGAAATTTAAATAATAGACTATGGCGTGACTTGAAATGCGTGTCGAGACGCAGGGCATCGGATATCGGGTAGTTAAAGGTTAGTGGGACCATGAGTTAGTTTATTTTGATAAATAAAACACTAACCATATGGTTTAATAAAGCTAAATATAATGTGACTTAATAAAATTAAGAAAGCCTATAGTTTGTAACCAATAAAGAAGACCACAAGGTGGGCATCTAGATGATCATAATGGGAGAAACAAGGAAGAGAGTGTGCCATTGGAGTTAACAATGGAGTCATCAGGTGTTATGAGACAACATGTTTATGAACCACAAGATAATCCTCAAGATACGTACACACACTTGATCTTAATCAAACATATATATAAAGGACTTAGTGGAATGTTAATCAAACCACTCATACAATTCATGCAAAATTCAGAGAAAACTTGAGGAAGAGAGGGATTACAAGCTGAAAATTCAACACATTAGAGATCAAATCAAGAGATGAAACAAGGTAATCATCATCTTCATCTTCTACACTCTTTAATAAATCAATTTTTGATATGAATTAGTGAAATTGAGGTTTTATGATTAGACCTCTAATGTTTGATGAAAACTTGATGAATTACATTTTATTAGATCAGTTTCATAGAGAATTTACGAATGTTTTAACTAGAATTGGTGTTTTTGATGAATTGAAAGTTTGGCGAATGCATGAGATTTAGAGAAATTTGGGTTGATTTGATAATCTGGAGTGTTCTATGGAGAGGATGTAAACCAGGTTAGAGTAGCTAATTGAAAGGGGTAGGACAAAATTCTCGACTTGAGAATTCTGTTAAATATGGCAATTACCGCGCAAACTGGGCTGGTTAGCTCGCTAATCGTTCTAGTTTTCCATCTGTTTTTCAAAATGAAGAACATTAACGCGCTAGGTAGATCCATTAGTGCGCTAACTTCACCTAGCGCGCTAGGTAGACTATTAGCGTGCTAATGACAAATAAACTATGAATTTAAGGACTGTTTTGGTGATTTTCAACCTAATACATGTCTAAACACTTACAAACAACTTAAACTTATAAAATTGGACTTTAGGGACTCGGTGGACCGTAGCTTGATGTCGGGGAGCTGAAGGGTCGAATACAAGAGTTCTGAGAGGTCAGAGAGCGGTTTGAGGTTTGTTAAATCCAACTGAAAAACTCTGAGTATTTGATTCTATTTTAAATTTCATTCCTATCATTTCCTTGCTGATTTTAATATGTCATTCTGTTACTTAGACGTGGGTTAAGGTTACTCCCCTGGATTTCTTGGTTGTGTTCATGGTGCACTAGACTGTAGCACGTGTGACTCGGCTCTAAATGAACATTAACCTGAGCATGCCCTTAGTGCACGGGTCGATGTCTCAGCGGATTTGGCCAGCAGCACGAGGGACCAAGTGTCGGGCCAGTTAAGCGCGACCACTAGAGGGAACTTGGTGACCTGAAGTACAGTTTAGTCCATCTGGAGCGAGCACACGCATTTGTTAGCTTAGCTGTTATCTATTCATGCGATGAGCCAATTATAGTTGTCTGTCTTTACATTATGCATGTTTACTTGACAGTATTTCTTGCATTTCTTTTACTTTATTATGCGAATGCTCATAGGGGTTCCTTGGGATTTTACTTATTGTATTCGTCATCTATCTTTTTGTGATGATTGAGTGGAGATCCTAGTACCAGTAGGGGCAAGGGGATACTAGTACGTGCTTATTTTGATATTTTGTATTATTTTGGGTATTTGGTGATTTTAGATGACACTGTACATGTATGTATACCATGCTTATGGTACTTTCGCTTATATACAGAGTACTTTTTCGGGTTTTCCACTGTAGGATTTGCTCTTATAAATAATGTTTACCATGCTAGTTACTCATCCTAATTGTATCAATTAAGGCTTCCTCTGATATATATGTTAACTTGTAAGATACAGCCCACTAGTATGGTTAGGCATTAGAATAAACTTTTAAATACTTAAAGAGAATAAGTGAAGAAGATATTGATAATTCACTAACTAATTTGATAAAACACACATGGACATGAACTCTGAGACAAGAGGTGGACGGGCGGGTGCTGGACACGTGTAGTTAGGACCCACCGGGCAAGGAATATGGAGACATGTCACCTCAAGGCGGCAGGGCCGCCACAGTTGATATCAGAGCAAGGTCGACAGGGCCTAAGAACTATTTATTTAATCTAATACCACAGATGGTATCAAAGCAAGGTCGACAGGGCTTAAGAACTTGTTATTTAACCTAATACCACAGTTGGCATTAGAGCAAGAGTTTGAGGAACTTGGGAATGTAAAAATGAAAGAGCATAAAATTTAATAAATAAACTTTAGTTGTGGAAACCCGAAGTTATTGCCTTATAACTTTAGTAGGGAAGTGATGTGAGGCGGGTAAAGATAGGGTTTATATACGTGTTATATTTCCATTTCATATATTTGTTATACGTATATACACCGAGGTTGATCCGAAGCATGTTTCTCGATGCAGATTATAAACGGAGAGTCAACTACGCCTCATGTGACTAATTAGGCTATTGATACAGCTAGGGATTCCCCAGTAATAGCTAGTATGGAGGATCGACTCTCGACTCAGGGGACTCAGATGGCCGAGGTACTAAGCTTGTTACGAGATCAGACCACCGCACTGACAGCCCTTGTTACAACGGTTGCCGCACCTAGAGAGCCAGTAGCTGTTACTGTACCTACGGGGACAGTCGTCGCCCCGATTGTTCCCTATACTGTGATGACCCCTTCTTCTAAACAGGGACCGCGCGACCTAATCCTATAATTAAGCCCTAATCCCAGCCACGTAAGACTTAACTACGTATGAATCAGCTTATCTTTCCTATACTCCTCGATACATGCGTCCAGGATAAGTAATACATATGTCATGACATCATTAGATTTCAAAGTTAGTTAAACTTTTTATCATTTTAATATTATTACGAAAATTTTAAAAGTTATGCGGAAGCAATTATTATTTAAAAATCTTAAGTGTGGAAAATAGGTAAACATTATCACATGCATATAAATATCACAAGGATAATAACCCAGTGTGATAACCAAGTCTCAAGTCGGAGAACTATGTGCTCAAACCAATATACAACCCAAAATATACTGAAAAGACATAAGCATGAGTAATACAACAAAAGTCGAGTCATACAGAAAATTAGATAGGAGAGTCCCCTAAATGCTTAAGGAAAGTCGCCGATCTTCTCCTTTTCCGGCCTGCTGCTGCTCGACGGACCTACACCCACAATCACAAACTAGACAGTGAGTATAATGACATTTAAGTAATAACTAGAGAATTCTATACTACATTTCCAAAATGAAAGAAAGGTATTTAAAAGCATAAAGTAGCAGAAGAGTTGTTTAACCAAATAATGCAAGTAAATACCACAGTTAAAAATATATAGACTGACACATGCTAAGTCGAGATGATCTACGTTCGGTCGGTGGTGAGAACTATCACCTAGCCTTTTCCACTACTATACGGAGCGGTGCTCCACATATTTCATCAATTCTATCAATCCTCAAATGGCGGAGCTGTGCTCTACATGTATAAATCATTTATCTCATTCTTGTCGACAACCTTGAGGCCCATACCCCATGTGTCGTGCAAGTGTAGTGGTGAGTGCCGGAACTTCGGTAGATCTAAGTCCCCATGAACAACGCATCTCTTGTGCAATGGACATTAGATAATCCCTACTTTAATTTTCAAGGATCAATAGTTCTAAGTCTCTAGGATTTCAAGACTCGTTAAGCTACAAAGCCTAAGGAAATAAAATACAATGTCTAATCCATTACAACTTATTTTAATAGCATGCTTTTGATCAACTATATATCAAGAATATCATCAAGCTTAGAAATTAGAATTAATGAAATACTTCACAAAACATCATGTTAACAATATTCAATAATGAATAGAAACAATAACAACTTGATGTGAGATAACAACTAGCAATGTCTACAAATAGACTATAAATCAATAAGAGTCAATGAAATGAAATAAAGAATTCTCACAGCTTTATTTACAAGTCACGAAGATTATCCTAGCTTATCCGACCTCCCGACATCCCATAACGCATTCCCGAACTTCCAAGACCTCCCCTTAGGTTCCTGGAGTTGTTTGATATGTTTTAGAGTGTATTAGAGTCGGTCAGTTTGGGTTTAGGCTATGCTAGATGAGTTATTAGTGTTTAAAAAAAACTTCAGATTTTTTTTGTTTAATAACATCATTAACTTAAAATTTTCATAACTATTTGGTTTCAAATCTAAATTGAGAATTTCTTAATAGTTGGATTATCAACTCAAAAAGCGAAATTCAAAAATGAAGTTAGATTTTGGAGATGAAAACTCTTTTATATTAGAATTTAGGAAAAATCAGATTCAGTAATATAAGCAACAAGCAATCTTTAATTGATCATAACTTTGTCGATTTAACTCCGAATTTCAAACTTCTTTATGGAAAATTTAATATTTTTTGCAAGGAATCCAAATATAAAAACCAAGTTAAGAGACTCTAATGTTTTCCTTATGAAAATAGTGAAAAGTCAAAACGGGATTAAAACTCAGTTTGTCAAAAACTTCAAATTTTCAAGATTTAAGCTTGGGGACTCAAACACACCTTAAATTGGGATCAAACAACCATTAGAATACTGAAATTATGATCAAGATTAAAGGCACTTTGATATCATATTTAAATTACCTCCATTCAAACAAAATTCATTCATGCATTTCATCAAACACTATATGAACACAAGAAACTTCAAAATTGCATAACTCTTGATTTTCAAAACCAAATTGAAAACTTCTTTATAGAACGATTATTAGGACAAAATGAAGAATTCAAATCCAGCCTTAGATTCCAAAAACAAAGTCATTTTGTAGCCCAAAAATTAGAATCCAAGTTTCATTTGAAAACTCCCAAATTTGGTTCAAAACTTGAAATTTCGAAAACCAATGCTAGAAATGCATTTAAGCTTCAATTTAGTTTCATATTCAACAAATAAAAGGCCTTAAAGTCATTTGTATACTAAAGTCCTATGATTAGTACTCTAAATCATTCAAAAGAAAGTATGAATGAGTAGGGTTGTACCTAAACTTGATATTGTGTGCTAGACTTTAATCCTTCCAAATTGGCTTTAACCTTCACTTTGAATCTTCAGTTTCACTGATTTCCAACACTCCCTAGTGTTCACTCCAGCCATCTCTTTTGTTTCTCAAAAACATGCAAGAATAAGCAAAATAGACCAAGTGTTGTATATATATATACAACATATATCTCTTAATCTTGGCCATTCATTTTATTTAGATCCAAGGGCCATAATTAACTCCAACACCAATAAAAAAACTAACTAACACTCACTTTAACACAAAGTTACTTATGATGAGTGTTAGCACGCATCCCGTGGCATATATCATGGTTAATCAAGGGTAGTCTATTTTTATGTTTTAGTTGTAGATACAAACTTAGGCTTAAATATTTGATTCAATGATTTTCCATAAGCTTAGAAAAGTAATTAAAATAATCACATGAATGTATTAAACTAGCTAATTGACTTACCAAGTTACTCTACCCGGCCCCGCTATTGCATGCATCTCGAGGCGTGTCCCCTCTCGTGTCTCGACACCTACGAAAGGGTAAAATAACTTAAATAGTCTACACAAATACATTACACTAGAAAAACATCACAACAATTATAAAATATACATCGGCATGCGTGTGTATCATGGTGTGGGTCCCATGGTACAGGTCGGTGATCATGTTTAAGGAATTAAACACGATTAGGAATTTTAGGTCGTTACACAAACACCCATCGAGAGGGTAGCAGTGGAGACACAGCCAGAGGGAGCCACCGCAGTAGTTGTTCCACTGGAGACGCCAACTCCTACGCCTCCACCCACAACTACGGATCAGCTGACTACTACCACTACTTCTGCTACTACATTAGGATTCGTCTTCGATCCAGAGGAGTAGATGTTGAGAGAGTTTCTAAAGTTTCAGCCAGGCTTCTTTTATGGAGGTGGTGACCTCGAGGCTGTGGGGAAGTGGATTTTGTCTCATCAGCGTTTCCATAAGCTGATGAGGAATGATGAGAGTGTTCAAGCACGGTTATCCGGGGCATGCTTGAGAGGCCCCACAGCATTATGGTGGATTACATATCAGGATACCCATCCAGAGCCGACGACATGGGCTGAGTTTAGGGAGTTGTTTTATGATCAGTACATACCCATGGAGGGGAGATTGAGACTGGGGGAGGAGTTCCTGACCCCTGAGACAGGGTAACCAGACCTTGCTGAAATATATGGAGAGATTCTGATACTTACTCAAGTTCTCGATCGATGTAGCTAGGACGGAGCGTCTGAAAATATACTATTTCGCTAATGGAGTTGAGGATATGATTGCTTCGATAGTGCTATCGTCTCGGGCACCCATTTTGCAGGGACATATTTGATAGAGCATTGGCGCATGAGACCTACCCGATGTAGAGGGATAGCAGACATGTGACTAGGACCGAGGTACAGACAGGGTAGAGTTCTTGGCCGGAGTAAAGGTCAAAGAGATAAAGGGATCGTCAGGATATAAGTCGAAGGGATGACAGACGGGACAGGGCCTTTAGGGATGATCACCAGGTAGTCGGTTCCAATATGAGGAGAGACAATGGTTCACGCCATCGCACCAAAGACCGATAGATCGCCAGGCCACCACCACGAGATGTACCATCATGGTCGAGATAAGAGAGGATATGACAGGGGTCGAGAGAGAGCGGGTCGGGTTCGAGATCTGAAGATAGATAAGATAATATGCAGGACCACCGCATATGTCACTGGTATGGACAGATGGGACATTTGAGGGTAGACTGCAAGACACCACCGTCACCACGCCGAGAGCCAGAGCAGGCTAAAGAGAGAGCCCATACAATTGTGCAGCCGGATGGCGGGGCGATCAAACAGCTCGTCGAGGGTACGTCACATATTTTTGGTAGACCTATGCATTTTATGTTTGGTGATGGTAGTACTTTATCATTTATTGCTAGGTATATTATTAGAGAGTTAGGGTTAGATACACAGACACTAAACACACACCTTGTTCTCAGTACGGCCGTTAATGACAAAATGTACCCTGACCAGATATGTAGAGACGTGATGATAAAGGTTGAGGGACATCAGTTAACGGTATATCTTCGAGTATTAGAGTACTTAAAGTTTGACGCTCTTATCGGGATGGATTGGTTGTCACCCTATCTTACTAGTTGGATTCGTGACTGACTTACCTATCACTAAGGGCCGACTAGCTATAGAGCAAGAGATGGAGGCGTTTGCAGCGATAGTTGAGCCTGAGGTTAGGAAAGAGGTCGAGATTGAGGACGTTCCGGTAGTTAAGAATTTTGTTGATGTATTTTTGGATGATCTACCAGGATTAATACTGCCATGAGCTGTTGAGTTTATCATTGGGATTATACTAGGGACACAGCCGATCGCCTGTAAACCTTATAGGATGTCACCATCGGAGCTGAAGAAGGTTAGACGACAGTTGGATGAGTTGTTGGAGAAGGGATTTATTCACCCTAGTATGTCACCTTGGGGAGCTCCAGTGTTTTTTGTGAAGAAGAAGGATGGTTCGTGAGAATGCGCATAGATTATAGGAAGTTGAATGAGGTGACAGTTAGGAACCGTTACCTACTTCTTAGGATAGATGATCCGTTCGATCAGTTGGCATGCGCCAGATTCTTCTCGAAGATTGATCTTCGCTCAGGTTATCATCAGTTGAGAATTCGAGATGAGGATATCTAGAAAATCGTTTTCAGCACGAGGTACGGGCTATTCGAGTTCACAGTAATGCCGTTTAGGCTGACTAACGCCCCAAAGATTTTTAGGGATTTGATGCATAGGGTCTTGAGACCGTATTTGGACAAATTTGTCATAGTCTTCATCGACGACATATTGATCTATAGTAGGACTCGTGAGGATTATGAGAGACACCTCAAGAAAGTGTTAATGACACTGAGAGGGCATAGATTGTACGCCAAGTTTAGTAAGTGTGACTTATGGCTGAGTGCGGTGAGATTTTTAGGACATGTCATCAGTGATCAGGGTATCTCTATGGATTCAAAGAAGATTCGGGCTATCATTGACTGGAGGACACCCGAGTCAGTTGTCGATATTCGAAGTTTTCTTAGACTGGCAGGATACTACTGGCAATTTGTGCAAGACTTTTCCTCGATTACAGCGCCGATGGCGAGACTGACCAAGAAGGATGTTAGATTTGATTGGTCAGAGGAGTGTGAGCAGGCTTTCTTTGAGCTGAAGAGGAGGTTGACTTCCGCAACAGTATTGACATTGTCGTAACCGGGCAAGACTTGGACAGTTTATACGGAAGCATAAGGCATTGGTCTTGGATGTGTGTTGATGCAGGAGGGTAGACCAGTTGCGTATCTTTCCAAACTATTGAGACTTCATGAGGAGAATTATCCAGTGCTGGACTTGGAGCTGGGCACAGCAATCATCTTTGCACTGAAGGCATGGAGGCACTATCTTTATGAGAGCGGTTCATATTATATACAGATAATTAGAGTTTACGATATATCTTCACTCAAAGGGATCGAAATATGCGCCAGAGGAGATGGTTTGAGCTGCTGAAGGACTACGACTTTGCTATTGAGTATCATCCTAGAAAAGTGAACGTCGTAATGGACGCATTGAGCAGGAGTGGGATTGATAGTCAGACTATTTTGCGACATATGACACATAAACTTGGCTTGTTATAGGCGGCAGTAGTTATGTGCATGACAGAGGTGTTGACTACGGCTGAGCAATACATTTGTTGTGAGATGAGAGTTCCAACCGTATCGATTGAGAGGTTTGCCGAGTGTCAGAGGGCTGATGGGCTTTATGAGCGGTTCAGTGGTCTGGCTCGTGATCGGGAGTGCACTGATTGGTCTGGATCGGTGTTAAAGACACCGGGAGATTGTGGATACCTGCGGATTAGAAAATACGGGATGGGATTCTTGAGGATGCACATCGGTCTCGCTAAACTGTACTTCCTGGTTGTTCCAAAATATACCATGACTTGAGGCGACTATTCTGGTGGCCAGAGATGAAGGCTGATGAAAGGGCATACATCAAGAGTTGTCGCATCTACCAGCAGGTGAAAGCTGAGCATATCAGACTCAGTTGACTGTTACAGCCGTTACCCATTCCATAATGGAAATAGGAGCACATCACCATGGATTTCATCAGTGGACTACCGTAGACATCGAGGCATCACGATGTAGTTTAGGTTATGATTGACAAACTGATGAAATCGGCTCCCTTCATTCTAATTTCTATGAGATACACGTTCCCACAACTGAGCATATTGTTTGAGCGGGAGATTATTGGATTGCATGGGGTGCCGGTTTCTATTGTATAGGACAAAGATCCTAGGTTGACTTCGAGGCTTTGGGAGGCTATGTATGAGCAATTTGGCACCAGGTTGCAATTTAGTATGGCTTACTATCCTCAGACCGACGGAAAGTCAGGGCGATTGATACAGATTCTAGAGGATATGCTCAAGGCTTGTATATTACAGTTTGGGGGTTAGTGGGAAGATTACCTACGTTTGTGTGAGTTTGCATATAACAACAGCTATTAGGCAAGTATTGGCATGCCACCGTTTGAGGCACTGTATGGAAGGCCCTGTAGATCACATGCGTGTTGGCCAAAGCCGGAAGATACAACTATCGTTAAGCCTGAGATATTTGTTGATCACAGAGAGAAGATCATATAGATTCGTCAGAGGTTACGAGCTGCATAAGATAGACAGAAGAAATACGCAGATCGATATCACAAGTGTCTGAGCTATGAGGATGGCGACATGGTATATCTGAAGGTTTCCCCTTGGAATGGTCAGCAGAGGTTTGGTATTAAGTGGAAATTGGCGCCGCGATTTATTGGACTATTCAGGATCGTAGAGAGAGTGGGCGGTGTCACATATCGCTTAGAGTTACCTACTGAGTTAGCAGGGGTTCATCCGACATTTCACATTTCGATGTTGAGACTAGCTAAGTAAGGGTCGACGCTGACTATTGATTTGGGGCATATTGAGGTTCAACCAGACGTGACTTATAAGGAGAGGTTGATAGAGATCATTGACCGCACAGTTCATATTCTCAGGAAGAAGGAGCTCTCTAATGTCCTAGTTCGTTGGTAGCATCATGGGATGGATGGACTTACCTGGGAGCTCGAGTCGACGATGCGAGAACAATAGCCTCAGTTATTTCACGGTACGACATTCAGTTATGTTCAATCTCAGGACGAAATTTTATTTAGTTTCGAAGAATTGTAATGGCCAATTTTATTACGCCGTTATTTATTTCGTAATTTTAGACATGGACGCCAGCTTGGATCCACGTGGACGCCACGGGTAGGCTAGGACACATGTCTACCTAGGTACACTAGTAAATTGTATGTTGTATTGCTTGATTGCGGTGCATTTAATGAAATTATTTGTTAATACATCGCAAATGTATATGTTGAATGGTTATATCAGGCGAGGTTATGTGACGGGTAGTCACCTCGAAATACACGTCAATGCGGGTATCGATAATTGAAGTAAGGGTACACTGGGGAACTCGACTAATTCATGTTTTTATGACTAAGAAATTCAATGGAAATGAGTAATGTAACCATAGGCTAATTAAATTGAATTTTAAATAATGTAGTAGCAGAAGTATCGCGCATCGAAATGCGTGTCGAGATGCGATACACCGAATATCGGGTAGTCGAAAATTAGTGGGACCATGAGTTAGTTTATTTTGATAAATAAAACACTAACCATATAGTATGATAAGGATAAATATAATGTGACTTAATAAAATTAAGAAAGCCTATAGTTTGTAACCAATAAAGAGGACCACAAGATGGGCATCTAGATGATCATAATGGGAGAAACAAATAAGGGAGTGTGCCATTAGAGTTAACAATGGAGTCATCAGGTGGTATGGGACGACATGTTTATGAACTACAAGATAATCCTCGAGATACTTATGCACACTTGATCTTAATCAAACATATATATAAGACTTAGCGGAATGTTGATCATACCACTCGCACAATTCATGCAAAATTCAGAGAAAACCTAAGGAAGAGAGGCATAACAAGCTGGAAATTCAACACATTAGAGACCAAATCAAGATATCAAACCAAAGTTATCATCATCTTCATCTTCTACACTCTTAAATGAACCCACTTTTTGTACGATTTAGTGAAATTCGAGTTTGATGATTAGACCTCTAATGTTTGATGAAAACTTGATGAATTACATGTTATTAGATCAGTTTCATAGAGAATTTATGAATGATTTGACTAGAATTGGTGTTTTTGATGAATTGGAAAGTTTGGTGAATGCATGAGCTTTAGAGAAATTTGGGTTAATTTTATGTTCTAGAGTGTTCTAGTTGTTGCTTCTGAGTGTATGGTAAGGATGTAAACCAGGTTAGAGTAACTAATTGTGAGGGGTAGGACATAATTCTCGACTTGAGAATTCTCACAGATGGCATTTAGTGCGCAAACTGGGCTGGTTAGCGCGCTAATTATTCTAGGTTTCCAACTTTTTTTCAAAATGAAGAACAGTAGCGCGCTAGACAGATTCCCTAGCACGCTAACTTCACTTAGTGCACTAAGGATCCATTAGTGCGCTAACTTCACCTAGCTCACTAGGTAGACCTATTAATGCGCTAATGCAGATAAACTATAAATTTAAGGATTGTTTTGGTGATTTTAAACCTAATACATGTCTATACACTTACAAACAACCTAAACTTATAAAATTGGACTTTAGGGACTCAGTGGATCGTATCTCAGTGTCGGGGAGCTGACGGGTCGGATACGGGAGTCCGAGGAAGTCGGAGAGCGATTTGAGGTTTGTAAAACCCAACTAAAAAACTATGAGCATTTGATTTTGTTTCAAATTTCATTCTTATCATTTCCTTGCTGATTTTAATATTCCATTCTGTTACTTGGCCATGGGTTGAGGTTACTCCCCTGAATTTCCTGGTTGTGTATTTGTGATGCACCAGACTATAGCACGTGTGACCCAAACCTCAGTGAACGTTAACCTGAGCTTGCCCTTGGTGCACGGGTCAGTAACTCAACGGATTTGGCCAGCACCGCGAGGGACCAAGTGTCGGGCCATTTAGGCGCGACCACTAGTAGGAACTTGGTGACACGAAGTACAGTCTAGTCCATCTGGAGCGAGCACACACATTTGTTAGCTTAGCTTTTATCTATTCATGCGATGAGCCAATTACAATTGTATGTCTTTACATTCTGCATGTTTACTTGACATTATTTCTTGCATTTCTTTTATTTTATTATGCGAATGCTCAGAGGGGTTCCTTGGGATTTTACTTAGTGTACTCGTCATTTATCTTTTTGTGATGATTGAGTGTAGGTCCAAGTACTAGTAGGGGCAAGGGGATCTTAGGGGACTACATCTGATTGTCCGCCGTCGAGGACCTAATAATACGTGCTTATTTTTATATTTTATATTATTTTGAGTATTGGGGGACTTGAGATGACACCGTACATGTATATATACCTTGTTTATGGTACTATCGCTTATATATAGAGTACTTTTCCGGGTTTTTCACAGTAGGATTTGCTCTTATAAATAATATTTACCATGCTAGTTACTCATTCTAATTGTATCAATTAAGGTTTCCGCTGATATATGTTTACTTGTAAGATACAACCCACTAGTATGGTTATGCATTAGAATAAACTTTTAAATACTTAAAGAGAATAAGTTAAGAAAATATTGATAATCCTATAACTAATTTGATAAAACACACGTGGACATGAATTTTGAAACAAGAGGTGGACGGGTAGGTGCCCATCGGGGAAGGAATACACGGAGACACGTCACCCCGAGGCGGTAGGGCTGCCACATTAAGACTCAAACTCAACTCAATTTATGACCAATTTGACTAGAAATTTAGGTGGATCAAATGTATGTTCAAAAAGTTGAATAATTTAAGCTTTCAAGGTCCTTTAATGGTGAAATAGGCTATAAGTTGTTAAATTGTGGAATTCTTATTGTAAACTGATGTAAATGGAACCCAAGTAACACCCAAGGGGCCCCCAAAGAGACCTCAAGTTGAAACAAGATGAATCTACCCAAAAAAAGAATAAAACATCCATGCCAAACATCAAGAATTAGACCTGACATTGCAATGAGTATAACTCACTCAATTTAACTCCAACTGGAGCCAGCCTTGGATATGTTAAAACCCTTGTGATAGAATTTCATGGTATCTGAAGCTATACACTAGGAAAAATCAAATTTGTAACCTTGCTGGTCGAAATGAAATTCAGATGTGCAGTGTTCGTAAAACTTCGATATCTCCCTCGTTTTTAATCGGAATTGTGCATAACATAACTTTTCAGAAAGATAAGACCTAAATCTTTATGTAATTGTACTTTCCAAATTAAAAGATTTTGATCATCAAATTAAGCTATCAAGGCGGTTCATTGTATATGGGATTTAAAATATATTGATAAATTCAAAGAATTACATAATTGAAATAATAACTTCGAGATACGTGCATGAAAATAATCAGGTATATGAAATCAACAATATTGAGTCTAACACCAAACTTTAAAAATTAGGGCTTAACGACGACACTCCGGCGGGACTTTCAGCACATACTACGAAGTATCAAAAGCGCGGTTGGGTTTCGACACACAAAACATGAGGTTTGTGAACACTGGAAATTTATAAATTTACTACGCATCATATTATGATCGCATAAGTTAGGTGTACATCGCATCATGATAATTTGTGGCCATGCATATAGACATAAGGACCTATAGGAGTCGTCTCCGAGATATGAGGTTCATGGGAACCGCCTGTTCATACTAGAAAAAGGATTGGATTATGTTTAATTCTTGCAATTTACTTATATTATTCTTTGTCGAATTAAATTATTCTGTAACTTTTATAAAACCCTGTTGTTCACTTACTAGGGGACTTTTTGGAACCCAGATCCATCATCCACTGATCGAGGGAAGGGCAAGGCACATCAGTGAGACGACGACTTGAGACTATCCTAATCTTCACTATATGAGTGATATCTTTTGTGTATCTATTTTGTTTTATATACCGAACTTACTTTTGTTTATGTATGGATAATGGGATACTTTGAGACATGTTCCTTGACTTTGATTAACAGTATCGATGATATGCTAGGTGTTTTCCCCACTTAGGTTCATGTTTACTTTCCATTATTTTATTATATATTCACCGAATTCCGCATACACTTAAATTTAACTTAATAGTAAAAAGAATGGTCAAGCGGGTCTGGAACGTCTTTTAGGGTTGATGGTGTGACCATACGCCTCAGTAGACGGTTCACGCCGCCGGTTCACGGTACGGATGCTTACAGTTTTGGTATCAGAGCCTAGGTTACTGAAAAGCCTAGGACTCAAAGGAAAACTTCAAAACATGAATAATTTGATTCATGAGAACTTATAAAAGTGGGAAACATGAGTCGAGGACTAAGTTGGGAAGAATTAGGGAGTTTTAGTTGATCGATTATATGACGTACTATGTTAATTTTGAACGTATATTATATATAACGAAAAATATAATGTCGTGACACTCGGATCATTTTCTACGTGCATTTATGATACATTCTTTTTCATGGATTTGAGTGGGTGAGACTCATTAGCTCCACGAGAGACGGTACCTTCTTCTCTGCTACTGTCACTGACGATATCATACGTGAGATGCATGAGGTGATCTTGCATCAGTAGACATCCTCGGAGGCCTTCAAGCAACACTTTGAGACTCTCGAGCATCAGAGAGAAGCTGAATCCACCGATACGAAAGGATTGATTGTGGTGGTAGCACGTTTTGTAGACCAGTTGGTGGTACGACCAGATATTTCCCAGCAGACACCAGCACAGGTTCCAGGTGGTGCCAGCAATGACAGTGACACAGACGGGTCTAGTCGAGCCCGCAGTCATAGTCCCTCTTCTACCCGCACTAGCGGAGGCTCCAGCAGTATAGCCGACCGCGACAGAGAGTAAGGTGGTCATGCTCGATCGTTTTATGAAGAGCTTCAACAAATGTAAGACTCTGAAGTTCTACGGAGATAGAGATGGGGAGAACGCGGAGCAGTGGGTCTGTAATCAGGAGAAGATTTACCTTTCGATCTGTGCGGACGATGATTGTCGCATCGAGTTATTGACCATGCACTTAGAGGGAGCTTTTGACGAGTGGTGGCATGTTGTTTATGCCAAAGAGGGCCCAGTTGAGGATTATGTGACATTTCGATGACTGTTCTTTGGGAGCTTCTTTACTCTGGCGAATAGGGAGGAGTTTCGCATACTGAGATAGGGAAATATGTATGTATCCGAGTTTACCGATCGGTGCTCCCGACTATCGTCTATGGAAAGAATCCGTTGAAATCGGATAGCTACTTGCAGTGATTTGTTATGTGTCTGGTGTGTGAGATTAGCCAGAGTATAAGTGCATTGGGCGTGACTGTGATTAAGGATCTTGTAGAGCGAGCTATTATTTTTGAGTTGACAGAGGAGTCCAGGATAGGGACATCAAGGTGACACACCGATCAGGAGGATAAAAGGTCCAGTGGTCAGGGAGACAGGAGACGATAATACCTTAAAAGGTCCCACGATGACATGTCAGGATCGAGCACTTTGTCACGGACAGTTTCAGTTCGGTAGTCGTCCGCACCGAGGCAGGGTAGACCACCAGTTCTGAGGTTTGGTCAGAGGCAGAGGCAGTCAGATAGGAGCCTTGATAGAGGGCCGAAGCAAACATAGACTCAGACTTAAGCACCAGCACAGTCCAGGGGTTGAGGTTCTCCGGGCAGATCGAACATTACTTGTTGGGGTTCTGGTCAGACGGGACACTTTCGTAATGAGTGTCCGACACGCGTGTATGCATAATCGGCCCAAAGAGTTAGATCACATGTAGTGCTTATCGTGGCATACACCGTGGCTAATCGAGCCACGAACCAAAGAGTTGATCACATGTATTGTTTCTATTTGTGGATGGATCATGCACACACTCATAAATTTAGGTTCCACGATCTCATTCATATCAGGAGGCCTGGTAGACACATTAGGGTTATCACCAATGAGAGCAGTTAGGTATCTCATACTTAGTACAGCTGCAGGAGATAGAGTTTACCCTAACCTTGTCTGCAAAAGGTGCGTGGTGACAGATGAGGGTTACGATTAGCCTATTGACCTTCAGGTACTCTAGTTCCTCGAGTTTAATGAACTCTTAGGTATAGACTTGTTTGCAGCATACCACACCTATGTGGATTGCCACCGGAAGGTGGTGACCTTCCATATTCCAGGACTTGCAGAATTCGAGTTTCGAGGTGCGTCGACAAGTGAAAGTAGTACTAGAGGACGAGTCGTGACGTATAGCGAGATCGAGAATCATGCGAGACTCTACGGAGCTTCGAAATTTGAGAAAGGATAAATGACATCCTGGTCATACAAGACTTTTGTAACGTGTTTCCAAACAACCTCCCCGGGTTACCTCCACGCCTCGAGATTGACTTCATTATAGAAGCGAATGAGGGAACGAAGCTAATTTCGAAGGTTTTGTACAGGATGGCGAGATCGGAGTTGATTAAGCTGAAGAAACAACTCGAGGAGTTATTTGACATCAGATTTATACAGCTGACTATTTCGCCGTGGGGCACACTAGTTTTATTCGTCAAGAAGAAAGACAGATCGTTGAGGCTTTATATTGACTACAGGGAGCTGAACAAGGTAATGCGCGCCGAACGCGTCAATAAAATAAATTCACCAAAATCAACTATTTTGTAGATAGTGGCAAACGGTCGATCCCACGAAGATTGGTATTCTTTCTAAGGTTTAAAAAAAATGAATAAAAAGGGAAATCACGGTTTAAGAGAGAATGAATTAATTAACTAATCTAAGTATAAACTAAATAAATAAAGCAATGAAAATAAATTTAAAAACAATTAATAAAAACACCTAGGTCAAGACATACAAGTTCGGTTCAAATAAAAGATTGGATTTGGTCATCGATTTATGTAAAATATGCAAATCAAAATATCATAGTGTAGCTATAGAACCGGTAACATACGCGGTTCCTCGCACTTCTTAATCTCGATAACCAAGGTACGACGGTGACTATTTTCCTAATCAAACGTATAACCCTATACTCAAGCGTATTGGGTTTAACACATTGACCGTAATGGGTTTCGTGAAGGCACTACACGTAGAAAACCAGATCACTTGTGTGTCTGATTTAGCCGAGATTCCTAAGGTATTCAACCGGTCCCAAAAGGGATTAATCAATTGGTAGGGTCGATTGCCACTAGTGTGGTCTTATTGCACAAGTACGGGTGCTTACGACTCACAGACATGTAAATCAGAGTTTAAATATAAATTTAATTCTAATTGTTCAAACAATACCAAATAAAAATAATAATAATGAAAAAATTGAAATTAAATTATATAAATCTCACAAATCCATTGTTGTACGCAGTCGAACCTCCCTCGCAGTCTTACCTAGGCTAGAGGTTTTAGCCTCTCATGGAAGAACACAAAAAATAAAAAAAATAAGAGTTCGGGAGGGAGAGTTCGGCTAGAAGGAGAGATAGGAGATGCCGGGAGGCCCCCCCAAATATAAAAGCCGATCTTTGCTTTATTCCAAACGTCCATGCACAGTTGCTATTTTCCTCCCTCTTCCCGTATGCAAATCTCCACTTTCTATTTCTCTGTTCTTTCTTTAGTTGCATGTCCGTCCCTCTATCCCCATCAATACCTCTCTGCCATCTTTCTATATTTTATACTTTTTATATTTATATATGTATCTATATGTAATATATTTCCTATTAAAACCAAGAAAATAGATGTTTCCTAACTTATGTCCTTGAATCATGCAAGCACCAATAGACACATGTATGTCTAGCTGTCCGCCACATCGTCACTCTTGTGCCTCGCGTGTGGGCCCCACCAAATTTGCCTCGAGATGCGTGCTAATGCGGTTTTTAGTGTAAAATGGATCCGGGCATATGAATACTCGATTTTACGTAGTTTTTCTCCCCGAATTCAACTGCGCACTCCAATATCCCTGAAAATGATAAATAAATATAATTAGACTAGTATTTTGGAGACTTACACATAAAATATATATAAATAAATTATATATAATGTGAATAATTAACGACTTATCAAATACCCCCAAACTTAAGACTTTGCACGTCTCGAGCAAAGATGTAAATGACAAAGCACAAATAAACTAGACTCACAATATAACTATGCACTGACTCAACTAATCCTAAACTTGATTCAAAATTCATGGAGTCCCTTTGGTTTACAGAGCTGCCAAGTTAACAAGCCACTCAAGAAATTTCGGAGTTAAGATATGTCAAGAACTGCAATCCAAACACAATTAAGATCACACTTTCAAGACAAAGACTTGGTCGAGACAAAAGCCATCAACTATTCACGGGTTTTCTTGGTCTATACATTCAAGCACGTAAGTTTACAATCTCACTTAATCTAGTTATAAGTACTAGAGCTAAATCTTTTTATTTGAGGAGTTTCATAAACTTCCGCCTTTATTCATTTTTTTATATATTCTCTATTTTCTTTTTTCTCCATTTTTCTCAAATAATACAGCCCCTGCTCCATTTCCTGTGGACCGCTTTCCTCACTTTTTGCCACCACAAGTTTCCCTGCTCCATTTCCTGTGGAAACCTGTAGGACTCTCAATATTAAGAAAACTCCTATTAGCCCTTCTCACTTTCACTATAATTAAACAAATTCCCCAATGTGGGTTAAAGTATTATCACTTGCACAATTTTGACCGTCTACCCATTTTGGTATCTAGCACAATGCTTAACCATCATACTAAATCCCTAATCATGAAATCATAAAAATGTTGGGCTATGAACTCGAGTGAGTGTTTCTCCTAAATTTTCCTAAGTTTCAAGTCAAAAAGGCAACCATAGTATACTCATCCATAACCAAAGGCATGAAACAAAATCTCGGGTGACTCTAAACAATATAAAAAATATGAAAACTATACTAAATACATGCATGAAAATGTATCAACTCCTAATAAAATGAGAAAGAAAAGAATGGAGGGAAAATAAATGGAAGAAATGAGAGAATAAGTGACATAAAACACCACCATTACCATCCAACAATCGCATATAACCGCATAAAATTGAAAAAATTTAAACATCTCACCTGCGTTCTTTCGCAAATAAATCCATCCAACTCATTCTACAAACCCTAAAGTACCCCCAAACTTATTCTGAACCTTGTCCTCAAGGTTCAAAACAAGTCAATGAATCCATGCAACAAAAGGAAAAAGAAAATAGTGGTGAAAAAGAACATGGACAAATAAATAAAAAGATGATATAAATGCATGCATAATAAAAGTCTCCAAAAACTAGCGAATGCACAAAATCTCGCATGTCTAGGTGACTAAGAAAACTATGAAATAAAATCATCATAATAAGAGCAAGAACTAATAAGCATAGGAGTTAACTCAAATGATTCCTATCAAATCTTGCGAGCCCGGAGTCTTTCAACTAAGGGTGAAATCAACAAGATGATGGAATAAAATCTAGGGTTTGGATCTACTCAAAGACCCGCCACTAATGCGGCGACTTAAGTTGGATATGTCCCAACCAAGTCTCAAAACACCTAAATCTCAAAAATATGTTAATTCCAAAAAAATGCTCAAATTACTCCAAAAACAATATAATCCATAGTCAAACCTAGCAAAACTCAGGTCCAGTGCCATCAGTGCTCATCAAACATTCATTACACCCGCAAAAATCCAAGAGACCAAGTTAGGGCTTTATTAAACATAAAAAAAAAACTAAAACTAAATTAAAACTGAAATAAATGCAATAAAAATAAAAACAAAGCTGGGCTGCCTCCCAATGTGCGCCTTTCTTTTAAGTCTTTGGCTAAACTTGTGGTGATTCATCACGTGATGCCCTCTCATTTAGAGATGTCAACAATATATGACGCATCAACATATTTGGGCAATGCAGCATGCACGCCCTCCTTCAAAATTGGGAGCTCATTCGGGACCTCTAACACAAACGAATCTGTCATATCATGGTCATCCAACACAAAGGTGTCGGCAGTGTAGAAAATCTGCAAACGCTCCTTTACGTCCACACCCGGATAAGGTTTAACAAATTGCATGGGAGGGTGGGTGGTTTCACCAACACCAGAGGTTGGTCTTCCTTGCTCTCTATCTGCGGCTCCTCCGGCCTTTCTGAAATGACTCCAATTTGTATCTCAGCTTCATCATCGTTATTCTGTGCAATGGAAATGTCTGACTCAATTTGAAGGACTTCAAGTCCTTCCGTTGTTTTGCACCAATAGTTCTCCACCTCTGTAACCTCATTCACCTCAACATTCCTCAATGTATCAACATTCACATTCTCATATGAGTAAGAAATTGGTTGTGTATTACACAACTCTTTCTCGTCTAGCATATTCTGGAGTGTGGCATTCACTTGAATAAATTGAGTTTCCAAGTTTTGCAAGCTTGGAAACTCACGCGAAAATTATTGAAGCTCTTCATGAAACTATTGTTGATCATCTAGTAATTTCTTCATCATATCTTCCAAATAGGTGCTTTGTTGAAACTGTTGGTTCTCTTAATATTGAGGAATATGTGGACTTGGCATGAGCCCAAAGAAGTCGGGTTGAGGCGATGCATAGCTAGGATAGTGATAATTCTTATACTTTGGATAATACTGACAATCATATGTGGAATGAGAATAATCTTCACAAGTTTCGTAAACCTCGACCTGTTGCACAAAAGAATACACGTTAGAAAATTGATGTTCATTATATGACATACCTACCTCATTCACATTATAATAATGTGAGTCTTCGAATCGACCATAATTGTGGGGGTAGGAGGCCATTATGGAATTACCTGCAAAAATGTTAAGAACAAGGAACTAGATACAAAAAAAAATAAAAATACAAAAAAATAAAAGAAAACCAAAGAAAGAAAGAAAAAAAACCAATCCCCGGCAACAGCGCCAAAAATTGACGCGCGTCAAACGCGTCAATAAAATAAATTTACCTAAACCAACTATTTTGTAGATAGTGGCAATGGAGATTAATATTCTTTCTAAAGTTTTAAAAAAATGAATAAAAAGGGAAATCGGGGTTTAAGAGAGAATGAATTAATTACTAATCTAAATATAAACTAAACAAATAAAGCAATGAAAATAAATTTAAAAACAATTAATAAAAACACCTAGGTCAAGACATACAAGTTCGGTTCGAATAAAAGACTCAAATTGCTCGTAGATTTATGTAAAATATGCAAATCAAAATATCCTAGTGTAGCTATAGAACCGGTAACGTACGCGGTTCCTCGCACTTCTTAATCTCGATAACCAAGGTACGACGGTTACTATTTTCCTAATCAAACGTATAACCTTATACTCAAGCGTATTGGGTTTAACACATTGACCGTAATGGGTTTCGTGAAGGCACTACACCTAGAAAACCAGATCACTCGTGTGTCTGATTTAGCCGAGATTCCTAAGGTATTCAACCGGTCCCAAAAGGGATTAATCAATTGGTATGGTCGATTGCCACTAGTGTGGTCTTATTGCACAAGTACGGGTGCTTACGACTCACTGGCATGTAAATCAGAGTTTAGATATAAATTTAATTCTAATTGTTCAAACAATACCAAATAAAAAAAAATAATAATGAAAAAATTGAAATTAAATTATATAAATCTCACAAATCCCTTGTTGTACGCAGTCGAACCTCCTTCGCAGTCTTGGCTAGGCTAGAGGTTTTAGCCTCTCATAGAAGAACACAAAAAATAAGAAAAAATAAGAGTTCGGGAGGGAGAGTTCGGCTAGAAGGAGAGATAGGAGATGCCGAGAGGTCCCCCCAAATATAAAAGCCGATCTTTGCTTTATTCCAAACGTCCATGCACAGTTGCTATTTTCCTCCCTCTTTCCGTATGCAAATCTCCACTTTCTATTTCTCTGTTCTTTCTTTAGTTGCATGTCCGTCCCTCTATCCCCATCAATACCTCTCTGCCATCTTTCTATATTTTATACTTTTTATATTTATATATGTATCTATATGTAATATATTTCCTATTAAAACCAAGAAAATTGATGTTTCCTAACTTATGTCCTTGAATCATGCAAGCACCAATAGACACATGTATGTCTAGCTGTCCGCCACATCGTCACTCTTGTGCCTCGCGTGTGGGCCCCACCAAATTCGCATCGAGATGCGCGATAACACGGTTTTCAGTGTAAAATGGATCCGGACATATGAATACTCGATTTTGCGTAATTTTTCGCCCCGAATTCAATCTTACACTCCAATATCCCTGAAAATGATAAATAAATACAATTAGACTAGTATTTTGGAGACTTACAGATAAAATATATATAAATAAACTATATATAATGTGAATAATTAACGACTTATCACAAGGTCACAATCTGGAACATGTACCTGCTACCTCGGATTGATGACTTGTTCGACCAGTTTAGTGGTGCTCGACACTTCTCAAAGATTGACTGTTAGGGCTTGTGCCCTTTGTCAATTTACAAACATTGTTTATCTTATAATTTTAGTTAATAAAATAGAGGTTTTATTTGTTATTTTATTATGAGTGATTGCATGTTTACCTTATAGTAAGGTCGATGGGTATTTGTTGAAATATCATAAATGTCCTTAGTCGGTTATTATAATGAGAACTATAATGAATTAAGACTAGTGTGAATCTTGATTGATGGTCATGTGATGATCATGCGTATAGGGATACGAATCAAGATCATGAATACTTGTTAGGGAATAAGGTACTGGACCGAATCGCTATGAGACACCCCATGGATTAAGTCATAGGTGTTACTCATGATAGGTATATCATTTAGTCATTCGACTTGATATTACCATAGACTTCAATATTATGAGCATGATAATTTGAGACAATCAATTGATGTCTTTAACCAAAAAATTATAAAGATTGTGATTGGTTACCGTGTGAATAATATGTGAAGGTATGTAATCAAGATAGAATTTGTCACTCTCGTACAGAGAGATATCAGTGGATCCCTTGACAAGATAGACTGATAATGGCCAAGTCCATGTGAATTGATATGATCAATGTCACTTGGATGTTTTTCAGTTTACCTAAAGATCGAGACTAGTACGATTGAACATTAAGGGTGACTTTCCATGCCTTATGTTTAATCAAAAGATATCAAACAACAAAAGGATATGATATATGTTATTAATTAGGTTGTATCAATGTTAATATTCATGCTACTTGGGTAGTCAAAATGGCTTGCTAGAGCCCGCTTATGACTTGTGTACTAAAATGGTTTTTGGTTCACTGCCAACGTCACATGAACCTATTGGGTCACACACAAAGAATGGCTTTACACAATTTCAATTGGTTCAAAGTAATGAATTTTATATGGTAAAATTCATGACATAAAAGCCCTTACGATTTGTTATATGATAACTTATTAATAGGGGCGTATGTGCAATTTGCTTAAACTGCCTAAATACAATAGTTATATTACGAATATGATTTTAAGTGAGGGCTTATCTACACATAAAAATAAATGGTGAAACCCTAAAAACGAAATAAGATTTTTGTTTTACAATTTTTGAGTTCTCTGGATTTAGGGAGAGAAAGAAAAATTGTTTTCTATCACTCTTGGGCCTAGCACTCCAAATTGTGGTCATCGTTTGTGTATGGATTTCTGATAGAGGACGCGCGCTTGAACGTCTTGGAAATCAAACAATCAGAAAAGGAAATCACGGAATAAGGTATGATTTACTTTGTAGATTTAGTTTAATGGAACTTATTTTAGATCCTGTTGGGGTTTTTAAAAACTTGTTTTGAATTTTTCACTGCATATGAACCCCAAAAACCCACAGTGGTATCAAAGCATTTGGCTCAGTTCTATTAAACGTTTGCATGTTTTTCTGATGTATATATGATATATGTGTGAAAACGTAATCTTGATTAATGTATATATGATATACATATAGATTCAGTGATAATTGTTATCAAAAATTGGTTTTAAAGCATGTTGTTAATTCATGTATATTGATACATCACATGATATGATTCAATGATACTATTCATGTTTAGAATATTTCGATTAACATATATTTTTTATATTAAATGATGTGAATTTTATATGTTCATGTTTAACTTCATGTTTAGGTTAATATGATTCTGGTGTTGAACACATATTTCGTTTTGTTCAATAATTATGTATGTCTCCATGATAGAGATCATGATTAGGTTAATATGATTAATTTAATATGATTTTGAGGTTGAATGCATGATTAATATCTCAAAATTGATTTTAATCATATATCTCATTGTAGTAATCTGTTGTATATTCCTAAAAGATAGGAGATAGACTTGTAATTGGATTTGAATTACAAATCATATAAGATAGGTGAGATATTAAACAAATCCTAATTCGATAAGGATTCAAAGTATCTTAAATTCTAATTGGATTAGGATAAGATATTAAGTTAATGGTGGGCCCGAGATAAATAAAACCTTTTAAATAATATTTTTGGAATTAAAATAAGGGGCAATTTTGGTTGATTGAATTCACTAAAATTATGAGAGATTTTAGGCGATTTTCAATTTTAGGAATTGAAATTTATTGTATAAAAAAAATGGGGCGCCCCCTTATTACCCAAATCATTGACGACTAGCATGACCGCCGTTAACTGTTCATAGAGTCCAAAAAATTTGCACAATAGTTAATATTATTATGATTTCCAAAACTTTTAGTGATTATTCATGCATTGTAATATATGATATCTATCTGATTTAATTATGATCACTAAAACAAACAAAAATCACTCTTACAAATTTTAAGTTAAGTGTCATCCATTCTTAAACGCTTGTCAAAGCTTCGATCACATCAATATGGGTATGCCTCCGCATAGTGTATTGTGTTATCTTGGTGAGGCAAGTTGAGTAACGGTTACTCTATTGTTTGAAATAGTTAGACTTGATAAAGCTATCAAAACGGTTTTGGGCTTTAGGCACTAGATGAGATAAAACATGATAAGACATAAGATATCATAATCTCATAAAATAACTAAAAGTTACATATGATGTAATTGGTAATTAGTACCTACCTAAATAACCTAATTAAAAGTGTCATGCCTTAGCTGTCTTGGAATTAGGTGAAACATGAATTTTAGTCCCTTAAATTAACATAGCATTTTTAAGGAGGGTTGTTAATTTAGTGGGAGTTTATTCCTCTATACTAAAATGAACTTTTGCATAATCTTTGTTGTAGATCTATGGCCTCTTCAAATCACACTAATCCATTGTCACTGCGATCCATCCTTGAGAAGGATAAGTTGTCTGGGACAAACGTTTTTGACTGGTTCAGAAACTTAAGAATTGTTATTAAGCATGAACACAAGTTGCATGTCCTTGATGATCCTATTCCTGAGGAACCACCAGCCAATGCTTTAAGCACCGTGAAGGATGTACATACTAAGCATGTCAACGACTCAATTGATGTTGCATGCATTATGTTGGCAACCATGGTTCCTGAACTTGAGAAGGACATGGAACACATGGAAGCTTACAACATAGCTACGATGCTGAAGGAAATGTTCCAACAACAGGCTAGGCAAGAAAGGTTCAAGACAATCAAGAACCTTCATTCTTGCAAAATGACTGAGGGTGCATCATGTTCGAAAATGAAGGGTGACTTGGATTTCCCACATGCCTAAGCCCTATCACTCTCAACCCAAAAGTAAAAGAGTTGGCTACAAATTTGATCCCCCACCGTGAATTCATTGTCAACATTCCCAAATCGGCAAGAATAGTATCAAATTGCATAATTTAAATAATAAACATCGATAGTTATTCACAATTTGTGATGAACTATAACATGAATAACATGGAGAAGTTTATCTCGACCCCCAACCACAAGAACCACTTTCATTTTCAATAATGCTTAAAAGATATAACAAGATACTCGCAAATAAACACACTAACCTAATAGATATCACCGACTTTCATACACAACAATCAATATGACAAAGTATATGAATGTCAAGAAACCCATTGCTAGTGTGTTGATGGTTCAAAAAATTTACATTCTAAGTTAATGGAAAGGCTTTGAAGAAAAAGAGTAAAGGTAAGACTAAAGTTACTAAGGTTGTTGTGGGGACTCTTCTTCCTCACGCCTTTCTACTACGATACAAAGCCTATGGACCAAGTCAAGCCTCATGAAATTCACTACATTTACCCCACGAAGCTTCTACTTCATAGTCCCGTGCCTCCGTAGAAGGAAAAGGAAAAAGAAGGAAATTTTCATTTCTGCCATGAACCTAGACATTGGTTCGAAATTGCAAGCTCTATCTTGAAGATCTAAAGAAAAGAAGAGTAGTGCGACTACTCAAGTACATGCCTTCGAGAGTTTGTATCAACCTCTCGGTGTCCGTCCATCACTCCGAGGGTGAAAGGTCAAAGCAAACAAGATGGCGTGTACCATATTGCTCCCGCATACTCCGCCACATCTTGGAGGTATACATAGCATCTCGTCCGACGTAATAGTCAAAGACTCCGTGCACTTTCGATAATTTCTCTCTCGAACAATACACTCACTTTGGTCAAATGTGTAATGCCGCAATCGGTATGAAATGGGCGATTTCGTCAATCTGTCTACAATCACCTGAGATGGAATCATGTCTATGAACAGCTTCCTCGGCCTCTCGAACAAAATCCATAGCTATGTCTTCCTACTTCCATCGTGGAATGGGAAGTGGCCGTAGTAATCCTCCAGGTCTACGATGCTCCGCTTTCACCTCGCCGGGTGCAGATCCCACGATTCTTCCGATTTAGTCCTCATGTTCGAAAATGAAGGGTTATATTAACCATCTTGACAGACTTGGATTTCCCATAAGCCAAGAGTTGGCTACAAATTTGATCCTGAATTCATTGTCTGATAGTTATTCACAATTTGTGATGAACTATAACATGAATAACATGGAGAAGTTTATCTCAGAGTTGCATTTGATGCTTAAAACTGCTGAGCAGAATGTCAAGAAACCCATTGCTAGTGTGTTGATGGTTCAAAAAGGAAAGGCTTTAAAGAAAAAGAGTAAAGGTAAGACTAAAGTTACTTAGGTTGTTGTGACTGTTACAAAGCCTATGGATCAATCAAGCCCCATGCTGCTTCTACTTCATAGTCCCAGAAGGAAAAGGAAAAAGAAGGAAATTTTCATTTCTGCCATGAACCTAGACATTGGTTCAGAAATTGCAAGCTCTATCTTGAAGATCTAAAGAAAAAGAAGAGTAGTGCGACTACTGCTTTAGGTATTTATGTTAGTGAAGTTGACTTGTCTACTAGTAATTCCTGGGTATTGGATACCATATGTGGATCTCGCATTTGTATTAATGTGCGGGGTCTCACCAAAAGTAGAAAGCTCAAGAAAAGAGAAGTCGTCATACGAGTTGGAAATGAAGCAAAGGTTGTTGCGTTGGCTGTAGGATGCTATGAGTTAATTTTACCTAGTGGACTTGTTTTAGTTTTAAATAATTGTTATTATGTCCCTTCCTTGAGCAGAAACATTATTTCAGTTTCATGTTTGGATTTGGATGGTTTTAATTTCATTATTGCGAATAATAAATGCTCCATTTCTCGTAAAGACATTTTCTATGTGAATGCTAATTTGTGGGATGGTCTTTATATTCTAAACATGAAAAGGTCCACAGATACTCTCATTCTTAACGTAAATACAAAGAGATTCAAGTCAAATGATTTGAATCAAACCTACCTTTGGCATTGTCGCCTTGGCCACATTAATGAGAAACGCATTTCTAAACTCCATAAAGATGGACTTTTAGATTCATTTAATTTTAAATCATATGAAACATGTGTATCTTATTTACTAGGCAAGATGACAAAGAGTCCCTTTACTGGACACAGTGAAAAGGCAAGTGATTTATTGGGTCTAATACATACTGATGTATGCGGTCCTATAAACACAATGACTAGAGGTGGTTAACAGTACTTCATTACATTCACTGATGATTTTAGTAGATATGGTTAAGTGTATCTCATGAAACATAAAGGTGTTGCTTATGGATCAAAATGAACCTACTACTTATCAGGAGACTGTTTCTAGCCCTAATGCAGATAAATGGCTTAGTGCCATGAATTCTGAAATGCAATCCATGTATGATAACCAAGTTTGGAACCTAGTTGATTTACCTGAAGGTGGTAAGACCATTTGATGTAAATGGATTTTCAAGAAGAAAACTGACATGGATGGCAATGTGCATACTTATAAAGCACGGCTAGTAGCAAAAGGTTTCAGACAGACTCAAGGTGTTGATTATGATGAAACTTTTTTTCTCTGTAGCCATGCTTAAATCCATTAGAATTCTAATTTTCATAGCCACATATTATGACTATGGGATATGGCAAATGGATGTCAAAACAACTTTTCTAAATGGAAAGTTACTTGAGGACGTGTATATGATACAGCCTGAAGGGTTTGTTCATCCTGAGACTTCTAGGAAGGTGTGCAAGCTTCAAATATATATTTATGAATTAAAGCAAGCTTCTCGGAGTTGGAATCTTTGTTTTGATGAAGCAATTAAAGAATTTGGTTTCATTAAAAACGAAGATGAGCCTTGTGTATACAAGAAGGTTAGTGGGAGCATGGTTGTTTTCCTGGTGTTGTATGTTAATTATATATTACTTATTGAAAATGAGATCCTAACCTTGCAGAGTGTCAAGTCTTTGTTAGGGAAGTGTTTCTCAATGAAGGACTTAGGATATGCAACCTACATCCTTGAGATTAAGATATGTAGGGATAGATCTAAAATGTTAATCGTTCTAAGTCAAAGTGCTTATATAGATAAGGTACTGAATAGGTCTAGTATGCAAGACTCTAAAAAGGGTCATTACCAATGTCTCATGGTATAAATCTCAGCAAGACTCAATGTCCGAAGACTAATGATGAGCGAGAGTGCATGAATACGATTCCATATGCATCAGCTATTGGATCTATCATGTATGCCATGTTATGCACTCGACCTGATGTATCATATGCTTTGAGCATAACAAGGAGATATCAGTCTGATCCCAGTGAGAGTCACTTGATAGCAGTAAAGAACATTCTTAAGTACTTGAGTAGGACTAAAGAAGTGTTCTTGGTCTATGGAAGTTTGGAAGACGAGCTTGGTATAAGTGGTTACACAGATGCAAGTTTTCAAACAGATATAGATGACTTCAGATCGCAGTCTGGATATGTGTTTACTTTGAATGGAGGCACAGTGAGCTGGAAAAGTAGAAGCAAGAAACCATCGCAGATTCTACAACAGAAGCTAAATATATTGCAGCGTCCGATGCAACTACGGAGGCAGTTTGGATCAAAAAGTTCATCTCGGAACTTGGTGTGGTTCCGAGTATAGCTAACCTCATTTGCTTGTATTCTGACAACAACGGGGCGATAGCACAGGCCAGGGAACCAAGATCACACCACCGATCCAAACATATACTTAGACGTTTTCATATCATTCGAGAAATCATTGAGAGGGGATACGTAAATATTTGTAGAGTTCCTATAGAAGACAATGTTGCAGATCCTTTGACGAAGGCTCTTCCACAAGTGAAACATGGTGGTCATGTTAGGTCATTAGGTATTAGATACATGAATGATTGGCCCTAGTGCAAGTAGGAGATGTTAGGGCACGTGCCCTAGGTCAATCTACAAACATTGTTTATCTTATAATTTTAATTAATAAAATATAGGTTTTATTTGTTGTTTTATTATAATTAATTACATGTTTACCTTATAGTAAGATTCATGAGTATTTGTTGAAATATCATAAATGTCCCTAGTCGGTCATTATACTAGGAACTATAATGAATTAAGACTAGTGTAAATCTTGATTGATGGTCATGTGATGATCATGCATATAGGGATACGAATCAAGATCATGAGTACTTGTTAGGGAATAAGGTACTGGACCGACCCACTATGAGAACACCCCATGGATTAAGTCATAGGTGTTATTCATGATAGCTATATCATTTAGTTCTTCGACTTGAGATTACCATAGACTTCAATATTAGGAGCTTGATTATTTGATACAATCAAATGTTGTCTTTAACCGGACAATTATAACGATTGTGATTGGTTACCGTGTGAATAATATGTGAAGGTGTGTAATCAAGATATAATTTTTCACTCTCGTATAGAGAGATATCAGTGGATCCCTCGATAAGATAGACTGAAAATGGCCAAGTCCATGTGAATTGATATGATCAATGTCACTTGGATGTTTTTCAGTTTACCTAAAGATCGAGACTAGTACGATTGAACATTAAGGGTGACTTTCCATGCCTTATGTTTAATCAAAGGATATCGCACTACAAAATGATATAATATATGTTATTAATTAGGTTGTATCGATGTTGATATTCATGCTATTTGGGTAGTCATAATGTCTTGCTAGAGACCGCTTATGACTTGTGTACCAAAATGGTTTTTGGTTCACTGCCAACGTCGCATGAACCTATTGGGTCGCACACAAAGAATGGCTTTGCATAATTTCAATTGGTCCAGAGTAATGAATTTTATATGATAAGATTCATGACATAAAAGCCCTTATGATTTGTTATATGATAACTTACTAATAGAGGCGTATGTGTAATTTGCTTAAACTGCCTAAATACAGTAGTTGTATTACGAATATAATTTTAAGTGAGACTTATCTATACATAAAAATAAAGGGTGAAACCCTAAAAATGAAATAAGATTTTCGTTTTACAATTTTTGAGTTCTCTGGATTTAGGGAGAGAAAGAAAAATCGTTTTCAATCTCTCTTGGGGCTAGCATTCCAAATTGTAGTCATTGTTTGTGTGTGGATTTCTAATAGAGGACGCGCACTTGAACGTCGTTGAAATCAAACAATCATAAAAGGAAATCATGAAATAAGGTATGATTTACTTTCATAGATTTAGTTTAATGGAACTTATTTTCGATCCAGTTGGGGTTTTTCAAATTTTGTTTTGAATTTTTCACTGTATATGATCCCCAAAAACCCAACATTGACGTGAGAACAAGCTACTATTAGTTGTGTGTCTGAGATGGGGACATTGAGAAGACCGCGTTCCGCACGAGATATGGGTCTTTCCAGCTCACAGTGATGCCATTCGAGGTCACGAACGCGCCTTCTACGTTTATGGACTTGATGCACCGCGTGTTCAGAGTCTCCTTAGATGAGTTTTTAATAGTGTTCATTGACGACATACTCATCTACTTACGGACAGCTGAGGACCACAAGCGTCACTTGAAGATCACCTTACAGACTTTGTATGAACATACACTATATACAAAGTTTAGCAAGTGTGAGCTTTGGATGGAGCGAGTAAGATTCTTAGGGCACGTAGTTGGGGCAGATGGGATTTCGGTAGATCTAGAGAAGGTCAGAGTGATTATTGACTGGCCTGCGCCTACCATACCAACAGAGGTCCCGAAGTTCCTTGGGTTGGCGGGCTACTACAAGAGGTTAGTTCATAATTTCTCTATGATAACTGCGCCCATAACTGCTTTGACCAGGAAGGACGCAAGGTTTGGTTGGACCGAGCAGTGTGAGGATGCCTTCAGAGAGCTGAAAGAAAGACTGACTACGACACCAATGTTAGTATTACTAGAGGATGGCAAGGAGTTGACAGTCAACACAAATGTTTCGAGAACGGGACTAGGAGCAGTGTTGATGCAAGAGGGCAAGGTGGTGGCCTATGCCTCTCGTCAGTTGAAGATGCATGAGAAGAACTACCCCGTCCACGACCTCGAGTTGGCAACGATAGTTTTTGCACTGAAGTTATGGCGACACTATCTCTACAGAGAGAAGTTTACGTTGTTTACGGATTACCAAAGTCTCAAGTATTTGTTCACTCAGACCGAGTTGAATATGAGACAACAGAGGTGGCTCGAGTTGTTGAAAGACTACGACTTCACAATCAATACCACCCCAGAAAAGCAAACGTTGTTGCAGATGCCTTAAGTCGTAGACAGTTAGCGCCGCAGTTTTGACCAGAGTTCGGGTTATTATAGGCCACGCTTGTATTGTATGTTTCAAAGATTTTGATAGACACGGGGATATGTGCACAGTTGGGGTTGCAGCCGATGCCAGTTCAGGCGATTGTTGACGGACAAAAGGCATATTCGAGGTACGACCGGTACCGCAGTTTGGCTGATAGTCCGAGTCTCAAGGATTGGACAGTGGCAGCGGATCGGAGTTTGAGGTTCCAGGGTAAAGTTTGAATTTTTGCAGTACCATAGTTGAGATATGACATTCTTTGGGAGTCGCAATGATCGCTATAACATTCACCTAGGTATCACCAAGATGTACTAGGATGTATGACGATTGTGCTGGTGGCCGGGCATGATACAATATGGTTTATCGTCCACAGATTAATGAAGGCAGCACACTTCCTACTGATTTGACTCTCCGACTTATTCACTCGCTTGAGTCGAATTTATGAGCGGGAGATAATCAGGTTACATGGGGCGCCAATGAACATATTATCAGATACGGATCCTCGGTATACGTCAGGGTTATAGAAGGGTATGCAGGATCAGCTAGGCACTCAAAATCACCTCAGTACGGCTTATCACCCGCAGATAGACGGACAGTCAGAGAGGCTGATCCAGGTTCTTGAAGACATTGTGTACTCGAGTTTGGGGGTCACTAGAGGAGTATTTACCCTTATGAGAATTTTCTTACAATAATAGTTATCGGTCGAGCATAAGAATGGCGCCATTTGAGGCTTTATACGGCAGGCCGTGTAGGACATTGTCATGTTAGGCAGAGGTGCCTGATACAGTGGCAGTTGGGCCTGAGGTTGTATTCGATCACACAGAGAAAGTGAGGCTAATTCGTCAGAGTTTATGGGCAGCACAGGATCAGCAAGAGAAATACGCCAGTTCGAGACGTCGTGGAGTTGAGTTCTAGAAGGGAAACTTTGCATACCTGAAGGTGTCGCCTATGAAGGGACACCTGAGATTTGGATTGAAGGGGAAGCTCGCACCTCATTATACGAGACCATTTGAGATCACCGAGAGACTTGGAAAGGTTTCTTACCGTTTAGCACTGCCGCCGCAGATGTCAAAGGTACACCCAATATTTCACGTTTCTATATTGAGGAGATGTGAGGGTACGACACGAGATATAGTGAAATGGGACAGATTAGTGGTCAGACCAGACACGACTTACGAGGAGCGGCCGATTGAAATTGGTGACCAGAAGGTATAGACTTTGAGACGCAAAGAAATTCTCCTTGTGAAGGTCACGTGGCAGTTCCATAACGACCAGGAGTTCACGTGGGAGCACGAGACCCACGAACGAGAGCACTTTCCCAAGTTGTTTAATTCAAGTAAAAATTTAAATTTCGAGGAAAAATCCCTTAAGTTGGGAAGATTGTGACATCCCGTCACCGATCAAACTGGATTCAGCCCGATCCGACTGGATCGGAGGCCCGAACTCGACTTGATCGGGTGACGTGGTCGTACTCGACGATTATGTACCGTAAATAATAAAATAATATTTTTTTGTTGTACGTGTAATATTTAATAAATAATTAAATAATTATAAATACACATGTGACACAAAGCAAGGCGAGGCGTAGGTTTCACCTCGGGACACGCATTGGGCAGGAAATACATAACTTAGGCTAGTATCAAGATCTATTACTAACTTGATTTAATTTGACCTAAGTGGTGTATTAAAATTGATAAGTATGCATATGGCGGGAATATAATAAAACTCAATTATAGCATATACTTTAAATTAAAAATCATAGCCTATGTAAAATGTAACATATGTGTCACATAACAATCAAACAAAAAAATTATGGTGCATGGACTTTATGTTGTACATGGGATTGATCTCGAGATTCATAAATACATCTAGATGAATGGCCAAGATCTAGATCTAGTTTGGAGACATAATCATGCAATATGGACACTTGTCGCTTAGAAGCAACACTTGTCAATTTATGTAAATTCATGTCTCTAAATTAATAACTATGCAACTTGATTTGGAGGCTTAATTAATTACTTAAACTAATTATGTTTCTAATGGTAAAGTGTAGGATCTATTTTGAACCCTTAGATGTGCCACAAAACTTGTATCTCGAGGCACATCCAAGGGCCATTGTTTTAAGTTGATGCAAGGTATATAATGAACACTTAGTTGTTGTTGTTGCAAATAAAAACACCACAAAATTGAGAAGAAGAACATGAGTTGCTAGAAATTGAGGATTCAAGGAGCAATTGAAGTGCAATTAGATTCTTGAAAAGGAGAAACATTAGATCCACAACAATCCTAAGGTAACCTCTCTCTTTTCCTTTTCAATTTCATGGATTTCGATGGAATAAGCATGAATGTGGGCTGATGTGATATAATAACAATGAGATCATGCATGTGTTTAGATTTGAACTCAAATTTGATGTCTCTAAACAAGCATGAACTACGAATAAAAAATTCAAACTTTGCATGACTTGAAATTTGATTATTTGAGTTGAATTTGAAGACTTAACTATGATTTCGAATTTGGGGTTTCATGGACTGATATGAAATGGTTTAAGACTCAAACTCAACTCACTTTATGTCCAATTTGACTGAAAATTTAGGTGGATCAAATGTATGTTCAAAAAGTTGAATAATTTAAGCTTTTAAGGTCCTTTAATGGTGAAATTGGCTATAGGTTGTTAAATTACAAAATTCTTGTTGTAAACTGATGTAAATGGAACTCAAGTAACACCCAAGGGGTCCTCAAAGAGACCCCAAGTCAAAAAAAGATGAATCAACCAAAAATAAATAAAACAACCATGTTCAAACATCAAGAATTGGACCTGATATTGCAATGAGCATAACTCTCTCAATTTAATTCCAATTGGAGCGAACCTTGGATATGTTGTTATTGGATATTTTAAAACCTTGTGATAAAATTTCATGGTATTTGGAGCTATACACTAGGATAAGTCAAATTTGTAAACTTGCTTGATCGAAATGAGATTTAGATGTGCGCAGTGTTCGTAAAACTTTGATATCTCCCTCGTTTTTAATTGGAATTGCGCATATCATACCTTTTCAGAAAGATAAGAAGTAGACATAAATCCTTATGTAAATATACTTGCCAAATTAAAATATTTTGATCATCAAATTAAGCTATCAAGGCGGTGCATCGTATATGAAATTTAAAATATATTGATAAATACAAAGAATTACATAATTGAGATAATAACTTCGGGATATGTGCATGGAAATAAATAGGTAAATGAAATAAACAATATTGAGTCTAGCACCAAACTTTAAAAACTAGGGATCGACAACGACACTCTGGTAGGACTTTCGACACGTACTACGAGGTATCGAATGTGCAGTCGGGTTTCGACACGTAAAACGTTAGGTTTGTGAACATTGAGAATTTATAAAATTTATTACGCGCCATATTATGATCGCATAAGTTAAGTGTGCATCGCATCATGATTATATGTGGCCATGCATATAGACATAAGGACCTATAGGAGCCGTCTCCGAGATTTAGATGTTAGATGGAGAAGCTTCGACAGAGAAGAGTATCCTTCTATGTCCAGTCGAGCAACTTCGAGGGATGAATATATGACGATCTTCTACCCTCCATCCAGTATGGCAGTTGGAGGAGGTTTTTGCCCTCCGACCTTTCCTACGATGGAGTTAGAGTACGTCGGTGCCACTCGGGTTCACGAATTCATGTGACGGGACCTGCCCGATCGTCGATGCTGAACGCCGCTGGGCCGACGAGATTCAGGCTAGGTCCTTGCAAATGAGGTTCATGGGAACTGCCTGTTCATACTAGAAAAATGATTAAATTATGTTTAATTCATGCAATTTACTTATATTATTCTTTGTCGGATTACATTATGCTATAACTTTTATAAAAACATGTTATTCACTTACTGGGGGGCCTTTTTGGAACCCAGATCCATCCTCCAGTGATCGAAGGAAGGGAGAGGCGCATCGGAGAGACAACGACTTCAAGCTGCCCTGATATTCACTGTAGGAGTTATCTCTTTTGTGTATCTGTTTTGTTTTATACACCGAACTTACTTTTGTTTATGTATGGATTATGGGATAATTTTGGACATGCTCCTCGACTTGGATTTACAGTATTGATAATATGCTAGGTGTTTTCTCCACTTAGGTTCCCGTTTACTCTCTAGTATTTTATTATATGTTCACCGAATTTCACATATACTTAAATTTAACTTAATGGTAAAAATAATAGCCGAGCGGGTCTAGAAAGTCTTTTGGTGTCGATGGTGTGACCAGACGCCTCAGGAGACGGTTCAGGCTGGTCAGACCACCAGTTCACGGTACGGGTGCTGACATAAAGAGTGGTAACTAAATGCATAATTTATATAGAAAGTGGAAATACTGGAAAAGTAATTCATGCAGGAAGTTACCAACCAAACGAAGAAGTAAATAAGTGCGGAAAACAAAACTAGGTGCAACGAAAAATATCATAAGTTCATACACTCTGGAGGTCTTAGACTCTGAACCTGATAAGTGTCCATAGAGGGAACATCGGCCTTATCTATCTTTGAGTTAAACTCTAAGTTTAAATCCGAGCCTAATAGGTGTCCCTCAATGAAACCTCAACCCTATCTATCTCTTTGATCCCAAGCCAGATAGGTGTCCTATAATGAAGAACCTCAGCCCTATCTATCTCTTTGAGTTTGATAGGTGTCCTACATCAAGGATCCTCGGCCCTATCTATCTTGGTGTTCACTAAGACGCATTCCGCAAAAGTGTTCGTGGAATGCATCTGGTAGATCAGCGCTACCATATCTCATCCCATTGGATCAAGTTAATTGCACAATCACAGTCATAAAGATTACCAAGTAAAAGCATGCATTGATATTAATAGTTTCATAAATAAACAATTCAGGGAATCAACAAGAATTAAAGGAAATAGAAATAGATGCTTTACAGGTTTACTTACAAAATTCACGCAACAATGACTTCAAACACGGCTATCACGCGCCTCGTAATGTGCATCTGACACTCGGTCTATCACAATAAGTTCATGTGGTTTATATTAAAGTTTTAAATTACTAGAATTATTGCAAATTGTCTATATGAATATAGAGTAATTTATACTCCATTATTCAACTACTACATTTATACTAACATCGATATTATTTGTAATTAATTTTTTTTCATCATTGCACTTTACTAACTATATTAGTTATATGGTGCAATAGCTAAAAATATTACTTCCTTATCTACATTTTTAATAGCTAGGATAAACTAAGCCTAGGTGTACTTTTATATAGCCAATGTATGTTTTTATTTATGTAACACATATATGCCACATTTATCTCATTAGCAACTTATATATTATTAACTATGAATTTGAGCTAGTGTCATTTACTATTGATTTTTATTTCTTTCCAAGCTCATCTAAGCTTTGTATTTATTTATTTATTTTCTGTTAATGATCTAACTAGTGAAGTATACAAAAGAAAAATAATATCATTTAAATAATTATTGGTTGTATATACATGTCCAATTAAGCATATTTAGGTGAAAATTTATATCACCATAATGTAGACCTTAGTGCCACATTGATAATAAATATTAATTTTTTCTATGTCTCTAATTATTTAATTTATTTAGTAACTTTTTTATTTATTCCAAACACTCATTAACCATATTTTATATCATTTGCCTTTTTTGCTATTTTCTTAATTGTTTGTGTTGCAAAACTTACACTAATTATATTTAAAGGAGCTTAATTAATAATGAATTAAACCAATATTTTGGGTAGGCAACACAAATTTAAGAGCATAAATGAAAGAAAATATGTGAAAGTTCAATTTGAACAATGAGAATGACAAAAAAAGAATTAACACCCAAGTGAGCCATTAATGGGGCTTATAAACATGCATGTTTCAGAAAAATCCAAATGAGGAAGTAGATCATGTATAAATCAAGAGAGTATGGAGAAGAAGACAATAGATAGTACTTACCTCTTTATTTACTTCTCCTAAAGCTTGTAACACCCAAGTGAGCCATTAATGGGGCTTATAAACATGCATGTTTCAGAAAAATCCAAATGAGGAAGTAGATCATGTATAAATCAAGAGAGTATGGAGAAGAAGACAATAGATAGTACTTACCTCTTTATTTACTTCTCCTAAAGCTTGTTGTTAAGGCTTCAATGATGTGTAAGCTCAAATTGATTTGAAGCTTTAATGGGAGATTTGGTTTCAAATTGAAGAAGATGAAGTTTAGTCTACTTTGAGATATAAAAATATGAATTTTTTGATACTTACATATGCTGGGTTTCATTGTAAATACTACTCCCTCCGTTTCTTTTTAAGTGACGTTTTAAGGTTGTTCACAGTTTTTAAGAAAGTCATTTAATTATCTTGATTGAGGAAAAAGTGACAATTAAATGACTAAATCACATTTTATCTTTCCTAACCCCACTACTTCTACATACACTTAATTATTAATGTGTAATTATTACATTTTTTTTAATGAAGGGTATAAAAGTCAATTAAGTAATTAAAACTATCAAATGAAAAATATTGTGAAATATTTCAAAATGGCTGAAAAGACACTTATTGTGGATCGGAATAAGTAAATACTTAGTTTGAGTGTGCATGTAAATAGTTTTTCTAACAAGGATGCATAATCAATTTAATTGTGAGTATGCCACTTGTTGCCTATGTTAGGCACTTGTAATTCATGTTTGCACTCATTTTGACACTTGTATAGCATATTGATTTGTTAGCCTCAAATTTTGTGCTCACACCTCGGTTTGCTTGCACGAAGACTGAAAACTAATTTATCCGCCAAAAATTGTTCGACGTCCGTTTTACGCACGGTCAGTTGCGTCTAACTCGTGTCAGACCAACATTCATTTTGGTGTCGATTTCGTAACTATATTCTAAATGCTTAATGTTCGAGAAATTTTGACCTGCTATTTTTTATTGTCACTAAAATATTTTGTTGAACTTAGAGGCACATTAATATCATGTAATTAAATCAAACTTGCAGCTTTAGTCAAGATAAGATACAGTTTCATAAAATCACTAGGACTTATTCTCTCTCTTAACACCGATCGATTGCTACACATACCTCGTGGTCGCACGCATTTTGGAGCAACACCTCTTTCAAAAATTGACGTTATAATCATAAAATTAATTATGATATCGGTATTAATATACATACATACATACCTACACTAGTTATCCATTAGTCAAAAATAGAATATTCATCTCGGCATCAGCACTGAGTGTCAAACCGTGAGCGTTCGCTAACATGTGCTACGTCACGGGTCAGTAATCTTTAATTAGGGGTAATTTCACTATTAGTTATTTGGTTAGTTACAATATGGGGTGAGTAAAAACTCTATAGAGGGGTAGTTGGGTCATTTCATTAGGGGCTGAAAAAAATTCAAAAATGGGGTAAAGGGAGCAAAACATGGGGTTCAAATAGCCGCATCCTAAATCTATAATAAGCCAATCATTATTTCGAGGAAAAGAATATTGGTGCTAATGTCAAACTCAACGAGGTCAATTTAGAGCCCGAGAGCATTGGCGGACCCAAGTTAGTACTTGCCCTTAGGGGTGGCAAAATGTGCCCGGACCCGTTTGTCCGTAATTGTCCGAACCCGTTTTAAACGGGTCCGGACATAATTTTTAAAAATTAATACGGGTCTGGACATGTTTTCTTGTCCATTTTAAAAAACGGTTCCGGGTCAGGACAAATTTTTTTAGAAAACGGGTACCCGTTTCTATATGGAAACTTGTAAGACTTGAATTTTGAATTTATAACATTTCTTTTTTGTAGTGATGGAATGCATGACAACATAAAAATTATGTATTTTTGTTAATAATTAAGTGAAAAAATTTATTTTATTTTATTAAAAAACGGGTCCGGACAAAAAACGGGACTTGTATTTATATAAAACATACGGGTCCGGACAAAAAAAAGTGTCCGTTTCAAAAACTGGTACGGGTCCGGACACTATTTTTAGTCATTATTAAAAGGGGTGTCCAGTCCCGTACCCGTCCATACCCGTTTTTTTGCCACCCCTACTTGCCCTGGGCTACAGCCCAGGTCAAATTTTTGGACCCGCTTTATGCATTTGTTTATCCTATCAAAAAATTAATGAATGTTTGTATTAGCTCGGGGCTTATTTTGCAAATAGCCCAGTACTACTTTTTACTTTTACCCTAATAAAACAATAACCCACCCAAATATAGCCATGTGAGATGTATGAACAAATTGAGTGACAACATTTATTGGGTACATACATTTACTATAAAACTCTTGGACTTCTTTGTACACATAATACTTGTGCAATGTGTATACATATCACGATATATAATTCAATGACTACAATGATTGTGTAGCAAATGTATATATTTTTGACAATGTGACCCAATACATTAATAGTGTATAGCAACTTTATAAGTATGTAGTAAAAAATAAATTCTTGTTTTTTTCTTAACCATGTACTTATTATTCCGAGATTACGGACTATCCGATTACTCCAAGTTTGGCCCGAGTCGCAGATTGTATAAGTAAGGGAAGCTCCTAACTTTAGTGTTTCCACTCTAATGTATCGAACTTGAGTCCTAGTTAAGAGACAATAACTGTGACGACTCCAAGTTTCAAGGCTAACCGGGCACGGCCACGTTGCCAGACACGTCACCAGATCATGCCACGTCACCGGCACACCTGTTCATGACGGCCCGCAAACTTACCATCTAATACTCCAACTTAGTAAATTTCGATGTTTAAATGATTATTTTAGCAAAATCTACTAATTTATAAAGTTTTACAACTTTATTTATTTGTTTTGATTTGTTTAAGTTATTTTAGTAGCGGAAGTCTTAATAATATGCAAGTAAGTAATGTAAATAAACTATGCATTGATTAACAAACCTATGGGGTGGAAACCCGGTAAAAAGATACCACGTATGTCAATAAAGGTGATGAAAATGTATGATAAGTGTCAATATACATGTATCAGGTAATAAGTCTCCCAAAATGATCCAAAAAAGTATTACATATATAAATACAGATACCTACAAGTTAAGCTATTGTGGCTCCTTAGATCTGGATCGTCGTATAGTCTACAACTTGCCACCAAAAACAATGACAAGTTCCAGCAAGTAAATCCCAGAGAAATTCAGTTAGTATTCACAAGAAATCCAATAAAACGGCTACAATTCATGCATATAAAGTAAATGAACAGGAATGTAAAGCATGAATATAAGTCGTGAGATAATAAAAAATATGGAACGCGAGTGTGGTGTATGGCTATCGAGCCATGAGACGTAAATACTATACCGAGAAGGCCCTGGAGGTGAGGAAATCAACACCCCCTCTTCACGGTCAAAATAAGGAACTCCGTTGGTCGAAAGGTAGACTTCCACCCAACACCTCAAAGGAGAGGAAATCTGTGACGGAGGCGAGCCTCACATCAACTCGCTCTCGATATCATCTACTCGCTGAGAGAAATCTCACGCATAGTCTAAGGTATGACCAACACCGTAGCAACAATCGAATAATCATCAACGAGAGAGCCGGAAAGATGTCACACCGTCCCTTCGACCATACACAGATACACGCGGGAGTAGAGTAACCATGCTAGCCGAACAGGCGAAAAGTAATGTGAAATAAATAAATTTACGAAGCAAATAAGTAAATTCTAAGCTGACTTTCTCGTGGGTTTACTTACATCAATCCTGTCGATACCTTATCTGAATACCGGTCCTCACTCTCATTCCATAATCGACGCGTCCCAATTTCCTAAATCAATCAATTATCTTTGATTATTATCATTTTTGAATTATTCATTTTTTTATCAGAATCACACGCAAAACGAGGTAAACCTCGACTTGAGTCATTTTTAAAATATTTTTAGGTCATTGCACATTTATCGAGACGAATCCCATTTGGGTCATCATTATATTTTAAGGCTTTACACCAATTTTGAGGATACATAGAGACATTGTTGATCTACACGCACCTCGAGACCATCTTTTTATATCTATGTTTTAAATTTTTATTTATTTACTATTCTTTGATCAATACGCATCTCGATGCGATTTTTTTTCCTTTATATAACATTTGAACCAAAAATATCAAGATTATTATTATTTTTTATATTTTTTATATTTATTTATTTATTTATTTAAAATTAGCATGCATCTCGAGGAAATCTTGAGATACGTGCAGTTTTGGTGTGCATATCGAGACAATGATCTACGCCCCAAAATCAACACGAATCTCAAGGCGGCCATCAAAAGCATCAACATCATGGCGCGGATCTCGAATTCATTTAATATTATTAAAAATCAAGATGCATCTCGAGATTGTCTCGAGATGCGTGCGACTTCAACACACATCCCAATGCATCATTTATGCCTTACACATCAACACGAATTTGAGGCAGCCTTAAAATAGTCTCAAATCACCTTACAAAATGAATCCCGATGCGACATACACCCGTATATTATAAGCTCACCCCGAGATCTCTACAGACAACATATACACTATATTTACCCAAAAACTACTATATAAACCCAATCTTCTTCAACAAACCCACATCCTACAAAAATAAATCACTTACCTCGACAATGATGAGGGAGGCCGAGGAGGGTGAAGTCTCGAGCAAGGAGGGGTGCTATCGAGGCCGAGGGGAGAGAAGACCTAGAGTGAGGGCACCGAGAGAGAAGAGGGAAGCCATGAGAGGCCGAGAGGTAGGAGGAATGAGGGAGGAAGATGTGGGGGGCTTGGGGAAAGGGTTAGTTTCAGGTAGAGAGAGAAAACTTTCTCTCCTCTTTTCTTTTGTTTACTTGTAGAGAGAGAAAAGGTAAGAGAGATGAAAAGTAAGAGAGGGAGTGAAATCGTTAAGATTGAGTGAGAGAGGGAGAAAAAGTTTTTAGTTTTTAATGAGGAGAGAAAAAAAATGATTGAGTGATGTCATCAATGTGGTGAGGTGTCCACATTGTAGAGGTTGAGTGTAGTTTGATTTTTTTTTTCTTACAAACTTTTAAACCACAACTAACCATATTAAATAACCTAACTTATCTAGTTAATCACTCTCACTTGATTGACTCTCTCTTACGTTCTCCGCCATACTCGACACGTTTTACGAAAGCATTTTTCGGTCACACGTGCTCTCAACTTGTCGGCGGCGTCTACGTGGGTCTGAGCTTTGGTTGTGATCTATAATTACTTAATTAATTATGATTAATTAGAGCGGGTCGTTACAATAACTCACTTTTAGTCATGTCAACCAACTGTTGGTATGAATTCTATTTTTACTTTGATAATAACCTGATTGCGCGACTAACTCGATTCACTGTTAGTTTTTGTTTTACCTTGATAATAACCTGATTGTGCGACTAACTCATGTGTTAAGTTATAGCTCAATCACAATTGATATCTCAATTTGTCAATTTTTCGGGCTTGGACGGGTCCGAGTCTGGGCGGCCCTTGATATAAACAAGATTCGCATTGTCCAGACTCGACCCGATTGTGAATTCGGACAAGTATGCCTTACCCGGACTAGATTTACTTTTACTTTGGGTCGTCCAAATGTCGGGATTTATCGAGTTTTAAAAAAATTATTTTATGTTTAAAAGCTTTTTTAATTATTAAAATCATTGTAAATTCCTTGTAATATAATCTTCTTTGACATAATTTTAAAAAGTAATGTTCAAGTTGTATTTATTATTTTAGATTACAAGATATAATAATGGTTTTTATTAAAAGACAAAACTCATAATTTTGTCTCAAACAATTTAGGTATGTCTTGAAACTAAAATATACATTTCTCTACAAGTTATGTAGTTTCCTTATTTATATTGTTGTTTTTGTGAATTACACAATGTATGGAAGCATATTTTTAAAATAAAATAGGTATCTTTGAAATTCGAGTCGGGTTCAGGCTTAGAGGGTCTTGTTCAGACTCGGCCCGAATTTTAATTTAGACATCAAATCCTTATCTAGACTCGACTCGAATTTTAAAAAATTATTGTCCAAACCTTTTTTTTTTCAGGCCGGATAAAATTGGGTCGGCGAGCTAGACAGAAAGTTGACACCCCTAATACATATAATTTAGCCTAGGGCGAAAAGAATTCCTGGGTCTGCCCCTACCCGAAAGGGTTACACATTTTAATTACCTCTCACTGTCACTCGATAGTTGTGGGTTGCACTACTTCAGCTGTCAACATGTGCACTAGTCGATTGCCGCTTTTACCAGACGAGTAGCTTCGTGGGTGCAGCCTAGGGTAGTGAAACCTAATGCGAAGACCTCGCACATCAGTAGGGATGCAAATAGGTAGGGATTCCCCACTGGTGATGGGGATTTACCCTAACAGATACGGGTATGAGGATTTTAAATGGGGATGGAGGTGGAGATGGGTACAAAATCTCATACCCATACGGGTATAGGTACGAGTATGAGTAATAAAATATACCCACGAAGATCTCCATAGGAATCTCATATCCCCTTTGGGGATCCCCACGGGATACCTATTTAACCAAGGGGGTCCTCATATATCAATTTATACAACATATGATATTTATTATTTATATACATACCAAATGATATTTATATATAAATATTACATTATATCACATAGTTTCCACTCCGAAACATTCGTACATATAACAAAAAACCTCTTAATGAGATTTATAATTTTAATTTATTTGGTTAGTTAAAAACTATATGTTTTGTTTTATATATATTTTAGAATTTTAGGATTAAAAGTACTAAAAAGAATAGGATCAAATGAGAAAAATTGCAAAACCTTATTTTATAGAATCCTCCTAATTTTTTTAGGGGCCCCTTAGTGTTATTGATTTTATATATAGTTTATATTTATATATACATGTTATGAATTTGTAACTTATTGACGTTATTGTTTTTTTGTATCGCGACATTATTCTTTCTTAACTTTTAAATGTTGGGAGAGAAAAAATACACATCGATCATCAACCACACAAAAACTTCAACCCTTAATTTCAAATTCTCAATTCTCAAATTACGTGGATCAACTATATGATCAAACTCTTTATAATATAATATTTGTTAATATTAGTTATATTATAAATTTATAACTAAATATTATATATCATATTACAATATGCTTATGCTAACATATGTATATTACACGTATAAGTGTCATTTGAAAATATCTATAGTTCTATTTGTTATGTATGAATATTTGATACCTTATTTGTTACAATTTTTTTTTTTTTTTTTTTTTTTTTTTTTTTTTTAAGAATCCCTGCAGGGATCCCTAATGGGAAATGAAATGGGAAAAGAAATTTCCACACGGGGATTCCCCATCTCCACAAAAATCATAATGAAAACTCTCACGCGGATCCCCAATGGAGAATGAAATGAGTAAAATATATTATCCATGGGGATTCCCCATACCCACGGGGGTTTGATGGGTATGGGGACGGGTATGAGAATTCATCCCCAGATGGGTACGTATGAGTATGGATATGAGTATGAGTGATAAATCTTTTAGTGGGTTATGAGTATAGGAATGAAATCCTCATCCCCTACCCTACCCATTTGCATCTCTATGCACATGCCTGAAACTAAGTTGCTTACCCGGTAGCCAGCATTAAATACTCACATAGAATGGAATAACAAAACATCATGCAACGACAACAACAATGAGAAATGAGTCCAACCGAATACAACTGCTAAAATTCTGCTAATCTGCTATAAGTCTAAAACTAGTCTCATGCTTATATCATAGTTTAGCTCATGACAATAGTAATTTTTTTTGTAGAAGACTATAACAATTTCAGAGAGCACCCTAGCTTTGCATAAGGGCACTCCATTATTGAGGGCACCAATCGGTTTTATGAGGGCGCTCAAATTTTTTAGTGAATGCACCAAACTATCCTTACTCTCAACCAATGCTCCCTACCACTAGCTAGAATTGATAAAACGAACGAAGAAATCGTTCATTTTTCGCTTTTAAATTCATTCTTGTTGCTCATCAATTTGTTTCTTTTGTTTTAGATGTTGTTTATATATTGAAATTTAGCCATTCACATGATGGTTTTTTGTGATGCACGTGTTGTTCAGTTACACAAGGCCGAGAGTCGTCGTAAGGTGGTCTCGTTCACGCCTTGTCGAGACCCGTATTAATTAAGTGTTGGTATATACTAATCGACATCCAAATAGGGTGGTCAAACACCCAACTCAATAAGTGACTACCGAAACTATATAAGTGATCTCGATGGCCTTGTAGCGAGACATGTGTGTATGTCTCAGTTGCTATCGACCTACTCAACAACCTATGTCTTGGTCCCGTGTGTTCGAGACCATAGATTCAGTCATTTCCCACTGAGACCTGAAACATAGTGTCGATTATCATCCACCGACACAACAAACTATGTCTGAAAACGTAGTGTCGCACTATAGGCACTTCTTTGTTTGAGATGTGCAAATACGTGATTTCCATTGGAAAGATACACTAATTCACAAAAATGAGGTGTCCTTATATATGTAAGGTTGGGTGCCTATATATATAGTGCAATTCTAGTTTTATATACAACCGCTAAAAATCTTACAATTACGATAATTAATAATCTTCCAACCTAATCGGCTTTCGAGGAAGATGTTCGGGCCTTTAAGTAAGTTGTGGACCCGACCAAACTTCTGGACTAGGGTTGGACTCATTTTGAATATTGATACTTATCAAATTGAAGCTTCAGTTCATAAAGCAAAGAAAGGAAATTACAAAGCATGAACCAAATTGACATTAAAAAACAAACTTAGATGCGCCTTGATTATGCAAAACATGTGTTTTGAGATGCACAACAAAGAAAATGCTTATGTGCATTAATTGAATATCGCAGATGTCCAGGGGTGGACGTAGCCTCCCATTTGAGGGGGGCAAAATTTCTCTCTCAAAAAAGTTCTTAGCAAGAAAATGCTAAGATAACTCATTTCTCACACATAACTATTGTGGTCCTTTAGATACATTTCGATACTTGTATGCACATATCTCGATGCAAAAATTAAAGAATTACAATGATTATATTGGTATGTTAATAATTTTTCAAGATGAAAATCAAAGACTTGAGGGGGCCAATTAATTAGATATTTATTCAATGGGTGATGGTTGGGTATGTGTATACATGGTGCTAGCTAGACCAAAAATTTGAGGGGGGCCTAAGCAACAAAGTGTGTCCACCCCTACAGATGTCGTCCATGAAGCACGTATCTTCAACTAATTTTAAATGAATCCCTCGTTGAGAATTAATTGGAAGGACGCAAAAATTTAACCCTTGCCAATCAATGAATTATGTGACTTTGAACTCTGTAATTCACCTCACTCAAATCTCCTTGATATGAATGAAATCATGAAATTAAAAACATAAGTTGATCAAAATTAAGCTCAAGTTCTTGTACAGAAAAATTAAGGTCTTTCTTTTAAAGCTCTCTAGAACTCCCCACCTCTTGGGTTTTCAAGCAATGAACTAAAACTACAGTAAAAATATGAGATTGTAAGTTGGAAGTCATACGTAAAAAAAGAAAAATAAAATAAAATCATGCCTGTTCAAGCGTCCCTAGAACTAGTAGGTTCTGTAAATTCTACGACGCATAGACTGCCAAGTTGGTTACATAACTCGTAAATAGGACTTTGTTCAAAACAGCAGTCTTCATGTTACCATTATTTTGATCAGGTTACTTAGCAGGAATTCTCACTGAACTACGTAGATTGTAACATTTTCATGAAAGGAAAATGATTGGATGACTCGGTTTGGGCACTCTAAATAGACACACAATTGTTGATATCTTTATAAGGGGGATGAATTTTCACTTAAATACAAAATATTTGGCATTGGAATAGACATCTTAATACAAAATAAGTAATCCTTTGTCCCTCACGCCTTAAACGACCTCGAGTCGTTATCTTATTTTCCATATTTAGTACCGGAATATACATTTTAACACAACATGTATTAACCTCCTCAAACAATGAACCCAATCCATTTTTTCTAAAGTCATGCAATTAAAAGATCTTCTAAGTTTTGCCCTTAGTCAAGTTTTTTGCCCACATCTTTTTAACCGCAACTAGGAATCAAGATCCATAAGAGTTTGGTGAAAGTACGCTTCGAGAGGATTGTAAACTATCGAAGTTTATAAGGTACAAATGCATGTGTAGAGACATGGCTGCAATGGCTAAGTGGATCTCTAACTTAATAGTGAACTAACCGTTACAATGACACTTCAAAGTTACACTTAAAGTCACACCGGGTGTCATGGCGCCGCGAGATACACACCCTGCATATTATGCCCAGAGAAGTATGTGCACACACCCATTTTCACCAGAATAGACATTTTAACACAAAACAAATTAACCTCATCGAACAATGAACGCCATCCATTTTTTTCTAAAGTCTTGCAATTAAAAGATCTTTTAAGTTAATTTTGCCCTTAGTCAAGTTTTTTGCCTACATCTTTAATTTTAACCGCAACTTGGAATCAAGATCCGTAAAAGTTTGGTGAATGTAGACTTCGAGACATTTCCAAAAAGTATTTATATGACCCATTTAGAATTATAGTTTTTTTTATATAATTTTTGCAAGTTGTTACTTAACTATATACATTAAAAAAAATAACTTTTTTTCTAGATTACACTATACAATACATAATTGACATGATAAAATATACACTCAGGACACTCCAAATTAGGGGTGGGCATTGGTCTCCACAAAACCGCCCAAACCGTGCAAACCGCGTGGTTTGGTCTGGTTTTTTTAACTTGCGGTTTGGGAGCGGTTTAGAAAACTTGAAAACCGCAATTCCACGGTTTGGTGGTGGTTTTCATTTACAAAAAATTGCGGTTCACCAAACCGCAAAAACCACCCCTAAACTTAGAATGTATTGAAATAAAGTTGAAGCCTTTTCCTGTTGTTTTAACTTTCAAAATGATCTTAGACTCATAATTTTGATTGAGTTCATGTGTATTATTGTGTTTTTGGTGGATGGTCATGTATGAACATATATTTTGTTGATGGGATTGTATGGAATGTGTGACTTTTTTTGCTGAAAATGTGTCACAAAAAAACTGCAAAACCAAACCGACCAAACCGCGCAAACCGCGGTCGGTTTGGTTGTAGTTTTGAGGTTTCGCGGTTTGGTGGTGGTTTGCAAAACGGTCAAACCGGTTTTGAGGTTTCGCGGTTTGGTGGTGGTTTGCAAAACGGTCAAACCGCGAACCTTCGATTTGGTGGCGGTTTGATGATTTTCACCACCAAACCGCGGTTTGCCCACCCCTACTCCAAATACATGGAACTTTATGTGTTATATTTATAGTCTATCAAAAAGGTGTGTCGACCGTAACCATAGGAGGGGCAGGGGCGAGGGCGGGGGCAGAGAAGGGGGCGGGATAAAAATATATAGATACTAGAAATGGGTCCGGGGTACGGGCCAATGCACTCTATTGTTGGTGCAGTCAGGGGCGTATGTACGTTGGCCTTGCCCTGGGCTACAAGGGCGTATGTACAGCCCAGGGCAAGGCCCAAAAAAAATTAACTTGTATTTAAGCCCAAAAATGCAATTGAGCCCACAACCAAAAAATCTTTCAAACGGTTAAACCCTACCATTGACAACAAAAGAATTTAGCAACGGCACATACGACCAAAAAACGTGTACGACGAAAAAAATGAAAAAAAACTCTCGGCACTTTCTTGGCACATTCGCGGCATTCGCACACTCACCGAATGTAAGTTCTTTACATTTTTCGAAGTTTTTTGGAGCAATGTCTTTTCAAATTATATTCTCTTGTGTCTTCTACCTCTATTCTTTTTTGTGTTTGAAGAAATCAATCCATCTCTTTGGGATTAATTTCATTGCTCCACATTTAATTTTTTTCACTAGATTGCACTATATTACGAGGATAGATTGACGGTTCTCTTACATAGTACGAGCAAAGAGGTGTGTTAGTTCATAGATTTTTTTGTTTGTCTTTTTTGAAGGGATATTTTTTAATGTGAAAATCATTGAGCAAAGATGTATGCTAGTTCTTAATTTTTCTTAATTTGTTGGTTTTTGATGTTTTGTTAGTTGGGTTATTTTTTTATAAGAAAGAGATCGATCGTATAACTATGTTGTCAAAAATCTCATATTTTTGACAACATAGCTTATTTGCAATAACATATCACACAAAAAGAATAAATCATCATCAACAAGTCTCAATTATTTTCCTTATCAGATGTTTGGCTAGAGGAAGAGAAGTCTACCATGGAAGTAATTAAAAGTAGTACCTACATAGAACAAAGTTATTTATAGTTCCACTAGTGTTATTTGACCATTCAAAAAAGATAATTGTTAAAATAATCAGTTATTTTCAGATAATCCATTAAATGTGAAATAGCCTTATTTTCACTTCTCCTACCTGGCTACCTTCACATAAATCAAACACATTAGAATGTCATTGACACAAACACACACACACACACACACACAAAGTAGAAAGTCATAAATATCCCAACAGTAGCGTATAGATTATATATATTAAATAAAAGAATATATATATATTGTATATAATGATATAATATATATATATATATATATATATTACAAAACTAGTTTGAAGTAGGTTTATATATAAATTAAGATAAAAATTGATAAAAAAAATGGTGATTGAGACGCTGAAGTTTGAAGTAGATTTCGTACCGATAGAAGTTTAATTTGTTAAGTACAAACTTAACAATGCATCAAATCCAATTTTCTCAAAAGTAATGATAAAAAATGTATAATTAAGATAAAAATTTAATTTATTATGTATATAAATTAGCAACATTAGTCCATTTTTATTTTATTTTTATGTTTCACGTGTTTTTTTGTATCTTTGATCATATACTATTTACATTGATTGAATTAGGAGAATAAAAAGAAAGTTTTCATGACTTTAATATTTAAGGAGACATTTTTTCTTTTAAGGATAGCATACTAGCTTTGGACTAAACTCTATGGAGCGTCATGGTAACAAAAGAACGAAGACAATTTTTTTCCTTTTTTAAATCAAGTGGGGAGACATCTAAGGTTGGCAATCTTTCTCCATCAGTTGTTGAGGCTTCATCTGAGGAAGCGAGACCTTTAGAATCTCCAACTCGAGAAGTTGATATTGATTATAATTCTCTTGAAAGAGATCCGGGCTTGCATACTCCAATACGACAATATTCCTTCAATGTGCGAGATGAAATTAGACGAGCATATATAAAGATGGACCCTTATCAACCTAGGTTGCCAGAATACCCACGAACTCTATTCGGAAATCAATATCGTCGCTTTCAACCAAAATGGTTTGGAGAATTTCAATGGTTGGAGTATTCTCCTTCAAAGGAAGCGATATTTTGTTTCCCGTGTTACCTTTTTGAAAATGGTAATACACCTCACTGCACATTAACTAATGGAGGACTTAAAAATTGGAAGAGAGTTAATCAAGGGGTTAATTTTCCATTCTTGATACATATGGGAAGTATTAATTCGCCGCATATAAATTTTGTACAATCTGTTGAGAATTTGTCGAATGTTACTCGACACATTGACAGGGTGATAAATGCACAAACTTCAGAGGATGTTCGAAAAAATCGGTTGCAGCTTAAGGTTACAAGTGAGGCTGTTCGATGGCTTAGTTTACAAGGATGCACATTTAGAGGTCATCGTGAAGGTTCAACTTCAGAAAATCGAGGAAATCTCATAGAAATGTTGAAGCTTATGGGTAGATTAAATGTTAACATTGAGGACGTTATACTCGACAATGCTCCAGGGAATGCAAAGTACACCTCACCAAATATTCAAAAAGAGATTTTGCATATTATGGCTAACATGGTGAGAAAAAAAATTCGTGAAGAAATTGGAGATAAAAAGTTTTGTCTATTAGTTGATGCAGGCAAGGATGCAGGAGGCAAAGAAGAAATGGCAATTGTGTTGAGATTCGTGGATGTTCAAGGCTCAATTAAAGAGCGTTTTTTCGATATTGTCAAAGTCGAAAACACCGCTGCTTCAACACTTAAGAAAAGTGTATGTAACTCTCTTGCTCGGTATAACTTACTTATAGATGACTTGCGTGGTCAAGGATATGACGGTGCTAGTAACATGCGTGGGGCATGGAATGGGTTGCAAGCTTTATTTCTCAAAGACTGTCCATATGCATATTATGTGCATTGTTTTGCTCATCGACTACAACTAGCATTAGTTGCAGCTTCTAAAAAGGAACCGTCGATTTGGTTACTCTTTTCAAAGTTGTCTTCTATTGTTAACCTTATAGGTTATTCTCCAAAACGCCTTCCTGAGTTGCAAGCCTTTCAAGCTGTAGAGATTGCACGTAAAGTAGCTAGTGGTGAACGTGAAACTGGTAAAGGAGCTAATCAAATCGGAAGTTTACAACGAGCAAGAGAAACACGGTGGAGCTCTCATTTTGATTCTATTTGCAGTGTGATTGATATGTATTGGGCAACGATGCAAGTGCTTAAAAAAATGGTTAGTGATGGATCTACTGATGATATTCGTGGTGAAGCAAAAGGTGTTTTAATGATGATGAAAACTTTTGACTTCGTATTCATGTTGCATGTAATGCATAGAATTATGGGAATTACAGATATGCTTTGCCGAAACTTGCAATAAAAAACATCTAGATATTCTGAATGCAATAGATTCAATTGCCACAACAAAAGTACTTCTTCTAAAATTACGAAATGAAAGCTTTGATCACCTTTTGATGCGTGTGAATTCGATTTGCATAGAGTATGAAATCGAAACACCCGATATGAATGCTTGGTACAACGCGGGCATAGGTCGTTCTTATCAGCAAAAAAGTCTCGTCACAGTTGAGCATCATTACCACTTTGATATGTTCAATTCCGTGATTGACTATCAATTGGAAGAGTTGAGTTACAAATTCAATGATGATGCATTGGAAATCCTTAAGTTGAGTTGTGCTTTACAACCAAATGATCAGTTCAAATTATTTGATGTTGATCAAATATGTATTCTTGCAAGAAAGTTATATCCTGCTGATTTTAGTGATCAAGAAATGCATCATTTGAGATGTCAATTGGAGCATTATGAGGTTGATGTACTTCACCACAAGTGTTTTCAGAATTTGTCATCAACTTCTGAGTTATTGGAGATATTAATTCGAACAAATAAGTCGCATCACTACAACTTGGTTGAAAGATTGATTCGTCTTATTTTGACTCTACCTGTATCCACGGCATCAACAGAGCGAGCATTTTCAGCTATGAAGCGTATTAAGACTGATTTACGAAATAGAATGGAAGAAGAATTCTTGACAGATATTATGATCATTCATATTGAACGAGAATTCGCTCAAAATATCGATATAGATGAAGTAATTAATTAATTCGATTCTTTAAAGCAAAGGAGGGCACAACTTAAATATGTTATTTTTCTTCATATTCTGATTTTTATATAATTTATTATTTAAGTATTATTTTTATTCTTTACCTACCAATATAATTTATATTTGATTCTATATTGTTTGTGTTTGTAGCTGATACACTTTTCATTGATCGCGTCATGTTTGTGACAAGTAGACAGCAATTTTTAATTTAAGGTACTTCAGTTGAACTCATTATCTATTGATTTGGTTTCGATTTGATCTATTACAATTGTTTGTGTTCAAATGTTTTTTTTTCTTTGCTTAATAGTTTGTGGCTTAATTTATGCGATAACCATGCTAATTTTATGCTTGTCATGGATGCATATATATATATATATATATATATATATATATATATATATATATATATTTATTTAAAGTATACATAATAATATATAAAAATAATAATTTAAAAAATATTTATAGCCCAAGGCTATCAAAAATCCTGGATTCGCCCCTGGGTGCAGTGATGGTGGTTTTTTCTCTAAAGCCTGCAATGCTGATCTCTTGAAGGATACTAGTAGGATTAGGTGTTAGGACGTCTTCAATGAACGCTTTAGCTCTTTACAAATCAGAAGCCTCTCCTGCAAAACTTGCAGGCTCCCTTGTTAATCACATGAGGTCAAGTTTTGGCCGAATGCACAAATTTAGCCTCACAAAGGTAGGCTCACACGGTCGCAAGCTAATTTAAGTATATCTGCCTTTCTTTTCTTTGTACCAGTTTCTTAATGTTAAGTGGTGCGGACACCCTGGACTAGGCGATGCTAGGCGTAGCAGCAGTCCTCGCTATTGCGCAGTTTATACTGATTTTGTTCCTGCCCGAATCTCCTAGCTACGTGTGGCTCTATGGAAAGGTAGTAATTGAGAATTTAAACAGGTTCATATTTTGGCATTTAATTGGTAGAATTGTTTCATGTTTTTATTTTTTCAAATGAACAGAATAGGAAGGAAGAAACACAAGAAAAGGAGCAAAATTTTTACCTCCTTAAGAAATTGACAGGAAAGTCCCAAGGATTGTGAATTATAGAGGTTTATAAGGTTCAAATGCATGTGTACTTGTAGAGACATGGCTGCAATGGCTAATTGGATCTCTAAGTTAATAGTGAACTAACCATTACAATGACATTTTAAAGTCACACCTAAAGTCACACCGGGTGTCATGGCGTTGGGATATACACACATGCCCAAAGAAGTATATGCACAAACCCATTTTCACATGGGCCCACATGACATGTCACCCCTATGTTCACTTTAGGAGTGACTTTGAGTTGTTGTAGCACCTTCCATTTAACTATACAATCAGAATATAGAGTACTGGGCTTAATACTTGTTATTAAGAGATCACCAATCTTGATAAAAGAAAACTGAATAACTTCCTCATCAGAAACACAATTTATGCCAAGTAAATCTTTCCAGAGACTCTGATATTGCTTCAGAATTAAGATGACCCAGATACAATAAACATTGGCCATCACTTGTAAGTATGGACGCAAATGGGTAGGGTAGGGGATGAAGACCTTATTTCCATACTTATACCCGCTAAAAGATTTATCACCCATACCCGTACCTATACCCATCTGAGGATGAATTTTCATACATATCCTCATACCCATCAAATCTCCATGGGTATGGGGAATACACATGGATAAAATATTTTACTCATTTCATTCTCCATTGGGGATCCCCGTGGGAATTTTTATAAGGATTTTTGTAGGAATGGGGAATTTTCGTGGGGAATTTTTTTTTTCTCATTCCATTCCCCATTGGGGATCTAAGCGGGAATTCTCAAAAACAAAAAAATTGTAACAAAAAATGTGTCAAATATACATACATACATACATAACAATAATTAACGTAGCGATAAAAAAAAAGTAATGTCAATAAGTTACAAATTCATAACATGTATGTACAAATATAAACTATATATAAAGTTAATAGCACCAAGAGCCCCCCAAAAAATTAAGATGATTCTATAAAATAAGATTTTGCAATTTTTCTCATTTGATCCTATTTTTTCAGTACTTTTGATCTTAAAATTTCAAAATATAAATATAGTTGCAAACAATTGAAAAAAAAATATATAGTAATTAATTAACCTAATAAATTAAAATTATAAATCTCATTAAGAAGTTTTTTGTCATATGTATAAGTGTTTCGGAGTAAAAACTATGTAATATTATGTAATATTTATATATAAATATAATATGGTATATATAAATAATAAATATAATATGATTTATAAATTGATATATGAGAATCCTCATGGATAGATGAGTATCCCCATATAGATTATCTGTGGAAATTACCCATAAAAATCCCCGTGGATATATTTTATTACTCATACTAGTACTCCTACCAGTATAGATATGAGATTTTGTACCCATCATCACCCCATCCCCATTTAAAATTTTCATACCCGTATCCATTAGGATATATTTTTCTCACCGGTAAGTACTCCCTCACCAAAGGTAACAAGAGATCCAGACAGTAAAACAAAGTATCTGGAATAGCAAAGAATTCAGAATAAATAAGGACAAGCAGAAAATATGGCAGGTGTATCTTGGGTGGGGTTTGGTAACCTTTTTCATAGACATAGTGGGACAGGTGGCAATCTTGTATTCTGAGGAAGGAAACCTCATGATAGTAAGACAGTAACAAAGCCAAAGAAGGGTAATAAGCGTCTGCACTGCACTGCACTGCAAAAAATGCAGTTCATCAAACCTGGAGGTTTTGTTCATGCAGATGCAAAAAGTAGCACTAATTGACAGATGGTTGGTAGCAAATTAGGGTTGGCTTTGGGTTTCTTTTTGTTTATTCAGTCTCAAAACATAATACAACTACAAAGTGTCAATCTCAAAATTAATTGAGATTTGCAACATAGATCATACTCTTCCACTCTAGTCGATTCAAAATTAATTGAGATTTGCAACATAGATCATACTCTTCCACTCTAGTCGATTCAGGTGTCCTTATTAAGACCCTTAATGGCGTGCTTTTAAAATCATCTCAATCTTTAATAATCAATACATTCCAAAATATCTTAAGCCTACCCTTATACTTTGATCCATTTTGTAAAGAACGACAAAAGTTCTACGCTTGCTGCCAACATATCGCAACTTTATCAAAATTTGGGACCCCTCCTCTTTTATCCGGACTTGAAACCATCTAATAAAATATCATATGTTCTACATTAAAAAACAATCTACGTAGAGGAGAAAAAATAATAACAATAGTAACAAGACTAAAAAGTAGGTTTCATTCTCCATAAGAGGTGAATTTTCATTCAAACCGCACAAAAACAGTATTTAAGCGAAGAACTAAAACCACACAATTACATCAAACACCGCCACAACATACAAGCAGGAAATCTTAGTCCTCTTTGATTCTCTATGCTGCTTCTAACATTAGAAGGACTTCAAAGTGAACCCAAAAAAAGAAGCAATCTTCCTACCAGCACATACCCATATAGCAGACCACACTTTTATTTCCCAAATACAAATCTGTCACTAAGGCGGTCGAACTCGGTCAGTTTTTACATCAAAACACTTCCAGAGTCAGCTAAGTTAAGCTACATTTCCTAATCTACACCTTCACTGCTTTCAGTGATGCTGTACAAACCACACCGACACAACACAGATAGCATATACAATCAACAATCTACCAGTCAAAATGCACCAGAACTTTAAGGGCTTGAAGAAGAAGGCGAAGAAGCCCCTTTCCTTGGCTCTCTCAAGTACCTAAGAAGCGTCTCAGCCTGCCCAAACAAATGAACCAAAAACATTAGCTATCAACACATGAAATGATATAGCCCCTAAGACACCCATCATTAGAAATTGATCCAAAACTTCAATGAGAATCAATTTTACAAAAGTTTCATCCATCCAAATCCGACAAATCCGCCATTTTCGGATAATTCCTGTTAAAGTACTGATCTAATTTGGGTATCATCAACTTCTAATATTGGCTTATCAATCAACTATATCATGAATCAGTTAACAAAGAAACTAAACATTGAAATGAGCTCAACAAAACCTCTACCTTGTGCTTAGCTCGCGCGGTCCCCGACTGCGACAGCGAAACAAGAGGAGGAATCCCACCTTCATTCACCAACAACCCTCTATTCCTAACACTATCAGCACACAACTGCAGAAGCGTAAACACCGCGAATTCCTTCCCCTTCACAGACCCATCTTCAATAGCCTCAACCAAAACCGAAATCCCCCCCTCCTCAACAATTGCACTTCTCCCCTCCCTAATCCCAGCCAAGCTACTCAATACCACCATTGCCTTCTCCGCCAAACCGCTCCCCTGCTCCGAAACCAAACCCACAAGCGGCTTCACCGCCCCGGCACTCACAGCCCTCTCCTTGTTCTGCTTCACAGAACACAACTTATACATCGTCGTCAGCGCATCCTTCTTCCCCCTATTCGATCCATACATCAACAAAGACACTAATGGCGGAATCGCGCCGCAAACCCCTATCGTGCTCTTGTTCTCCTCCACCAAAGACAAGCTTAACAATGCACAAGCCGCGTTTTGCTTTGAAGTTTCAGTCCCAGTTTTCAAAACGTGCACTAGTGGCTTAATAGCGCCAGATTTAGCAATCAAACCCTTGTTTTGTTCATGTAATGAGAGATTAAACAGGGCAGTGACCGCGTGTTCTTGCGTCCACGGATCAGTGCACCGCAGTAGAGGAATCAGTTCAGGAATCGCCCCGTACTCACCAATCAAAGCTCGATTCTCCAGCCTGTTCTTCGCGAGGAGGCGAACCTTCGCCGCGGCGGAGCGCTTGATGTCGATCGATGACGATTTGAGGCCTTCGATGCAGATCTTGACGGCTGAGATGAGACTCTCCATGGAAATGCAGTCGAGGATGTCTGGAGAAACGTTTTCGTCTTCCAGAAACCCTAGCCATAAATCGGGATCGTCTTGGTGGGGCTGTACTGCGGCGGCACCGCCGTCCTCCGTTGTGGGAATGGAGGCGAGTCTCTGCAGTTCACCGGAGATGTCAGAGCTGCAAGCGGAGAAGTCGCTGAGGGCTTGAGAGATGTCGAGAATCTCGGGGCCTGCGCAGAATTTTGAGAGCTTTTTAGGGTTTTCTTTCGCGAGTTCTGTGAGTCTGAAATCGATTACTGATTCGGATAGATTCTCGGAAACTATAGAGTTTGCGGTGAAGGAGCATGAATGGTCTGTTTGAAAGATTTTCGATCGGACGGTCCGCATTGATCGGCCTTGCGTTCGCTGAACTCTGGACAGTGAAGAGGAAGACGAAGAAGGGGAGGAACAGAGTTGAAGGGGGTGGTGTTTTTGGTGATGATGGTTGGCGATTTCGGGAGGCAACATGGCTGATTGTTAGATCGTTCGGTTCGTGGAGGAATAGAGAGTGACAGCCCTAAAGAAAGATTTGAACTTTCAAAGTGTTTGATTGATTTTCAAGCGAAATCGTCCATGAAGGTCCGGGAGTTGGAGCTTATTGAGAGGGGATTCAATGGAGGAACATTTGAAAAGCAAAGTAAGGCAGTGTTGGGGGTATTATCTGGTGGTGGTGTCGCTCAACAAGCTCGGTGGGCCCTAAATTGAACAGCTTTGGTTTCTTTCAAGGATTGTCGGTTCTAGAGAGAGTAATCTTAAGTGACGAAAATACCCTCTTTGCAAGATTAAAAAAAAAAAAAAAGTAGTTCTATTTGTTGTGGAATCTGGATGACCATGCATATATACCAACATATTGTGTAGTCATGTAACTTGTATTTCTCACTTAATAGTACCTCCACTTGTCTATGTATTGTCATGTAACTTGTAATCATCTCCAATGTACACCAACTCTTTCATGTATTGTTTATGTTGCTTGTGATGTGTTGTATGACTTGTGGTGTATGTATAACTTGTACACATTGTATAAGTACAATTATCATCATCACCAAATGGCCTATATAAAGGGTGTCAACCACATTGTAATTCACACACCAAGTTGAATGAAAACTCTTCATTCCAACTATCTCATTTCTTCTCTTCTCCTTTGTAGTAGTAGTTTGTAGTAGTAGATTGTAGTAGTATTCTATTTTCCTTCTCTAGTTCTTAGCAAGTTCCAACTCAATTTACAACACTATTAGGATTCATATCTGATAAGTATTTTTTATTTTAAAGCCATCTTTAAGCAATAAAAAAAAGTAGTCCCAACTCAAAAATAATTTTTTTTTATTTTAAAGCCATCTTTAAGCAATAAATAAATCAAACACAACTACTTGTAAAAAAAAATTTGATACTATTTAAATATTGGGTAATGTTATTTGAACTCATAAGTCCGGACTCAAAAAAATCTTTTATTTCAAAGTCATCCATAAGTAATTAATGAAGCAAATACAATCATTAGTAAAATTATTTTGATACCCCTTAAATATTTGTAAAATTTTTTAGAACCCCTTATGAGTCGAAACTCATGAGTCCAAGTAAATTTATTATTAAATATTTGCTAAAACTTTAAAAACCTCATTCTGAGTCCGGACTTATGAGTATAAGTAGATTTATTAAAAATAAAATTTTAAAATCACCACATTTAATTATGTCGCCCACACTAACGATTGTGTTATACACCTCGTGACGCTAAGCTCCCATCCTCAGCATGTGCTATAAACAAATATGGTGAATGAGTGTTTATTTATGTATATAGCATTTTCGTAAAAAATCATCTTTTCTTCTTCGAATTGAGGAAATATGAGAGGAGAAGTGATGTCTTCGGAGTAACAACTTCTCTTATTTAGTTGGGATTTTAGTCATAATTATTTCAAATATGACAGTTCATATTATATAAGGGAAGCGTGCACACACACCTCTTTTTTTTTAAAGGGCAGAACAATAAGCATTAACTCCAAATTATTGTATGGATCAAACTCTTTTATTGCGTTCGATTTAATACATTTAATAGTGTTTTTCTCAAATCTCTTAAATATTTTCTAATCAATACTATGAAATTAATTTATGTTTACCTTTGCATCGCAAAATTTCTTCACTCTTTTTTTAGTTGGATTTTTTAAATGGGTATATACAAAATATATTTGTAAGTAGTCAAACTATCGTAATTGTCCTTAATTATTTTTTTTTGTGTCGGTTAATGTTACTCCTACTTTTCTTGAAATTTTTATATTATTTATTTTACCTTAACGAGTTCTACCACATATCTACCTAAATATCTTTATTTTCGATATGCTTATTTTATGACATGTTGTCTTTTTGTTCCTTGACATTCACTTTTATAAAAAGAATAGCTTGTATAACAACGGTTTTTTAAAAAAAACTTTTTTTTGAAGAATTTTAATTTTTTTTTTTAATTTGGTAAGGAGAGAAATTATAAGATTAAAATTTGGCCGATTATACTTGAATTTTTTTTAAAGAGCACTGAAATAAATTAAAAATAATCGTTTTTTTATCTTTTTTCAGTACAACAACAACAACAACAACAACATAGCCTCGAGTCCCAAATTAACTGGGTCGGCTACATGGATCAAACTTTTCCATTGTGCTCGATTAAGTGCAACGATGGTGAGCTTTCCAAACCATTCAAATCCCTCCTAATTAATGCATCCCATGTTAACTTTGGTCCGCCTTACCTCGTCGAATTTCTACGCTTTCTATTGAGTCAAGTTTTCTAGTTGGGGCATTTGTAGGTCGTCTTTGCAGGTGACCAAACCACCGCAACCGCCATTCCCTAATCTTTGTATCAATTGGTGCTACTCCTACTTGTTTTTGAATTTCTATATTTCTTATTCTATCTTTACGAGTGTTACCACACATCCACCTAAGCATCCTCATTTCTCGCTACGTTCATTTTATGTAATTGTTGTTGCTTTACCGCCCAACATTCACTTCCATAGAGCATAGCCGGCCTAATTGCGGTCCTATAAAATTTTCCTTTTAACTTAGTAGGAACATTTCGATCACAAATCACCCCCGTTGCACTCCGTCATTTCTTCTATCCAAATTGAATTCTTTTTCAGGGGAAGTACAAATTTCTTTTTTCGAGGAGATTTTTTTTAGGTATTTTTTCAGGGGAGAGTTAAAAAAAATGAACCAAATAAGCATTGTTATTTTTTTTAGGGCCGCTAAGGGCACCCCACCATTTAATGAGGGCACCCGGTTAATATGGGCACAAATCGATTTACACAGGGCACCCAAAAATTAAACCCAAAATACCGAAAATGCCCTCGTGCAAAAAACCCTCTCACCCACCCTCTTGCAAACCCCCGGGCACCCCACCACCGCCACCACCACCACCACCTCGTTCACCGAATTCCCGGTGAAAGAATTCATTTGTTTTGAACCGAGCAAGAGAGAGGAATCCCGAAATCGTGTTCTCCGTCCCTCGCCGTGTGTTTCTCCTTCGTTCTTCTAGGTTTCTGCATTTTGTAGGGTCCGTTGTGTGAGTCGATTTCGTCTCCAAATTAGGGCTCGGGTGAAGATCGACGAATTAAGTTACATTTGGTAGAGTAGATGTAATGTGTGGTAGAGTAGATGTAATGTGTGTGTGGCGGTTTGTTAAAATGTAAAAAAATTGGGAAATCGTGGTTCTCGGCCACACAGGCCAGAGACTGTGTCAACCGTCTCGGCCTTGGCCGAGACATAAGCTAATATTTTTCGGAACTCGCGGTCTCGGCCACGTAGACCGGAAGAGTTAACCACGTATCGGTTGTCCACTTCCGAGAGGGTCTCCGTAGGCTCGGTCGTCATAGGACGAGAGTCAGGCGAATTGAAATGGTCAATTCATCTCGGTGGCGTTCAACCGAGAAATTTAAATGGGACTCGGTTATACAAGACCGATATATTGGAACACTTGTCGGTCATGAGTGACCGAAAATATGGTTTGTTTCACGAACCTGCTTGACCGAGACATCGAAATGGATGAATTTGAACATTACGCTTTCAAAAAATCTCCGTAGTAGTCAAACTAACAATACAAGATTGAAAATCCAAAGACGACAATTTGCACCGAACTTTAATTAATTATAAATCTCCGTAACATTCAAACTCGACTATAAAAAAGGTCCATCCATAAGTAAACAACAATTAAAACACAACACAACATTTGCATATACATAGAACATTCGGACGAATTGGCAAGCTTACACCTACGGTGTATCTAAGTCTACAACAGGTATGGTGGCTTCATGATCGGCGAGCATTGGGCGCGATGTCTCGAAAAACGAATCCATCTCGCCAACCTTTGGCGCAATCCTCAACGTACCGATCCCACGATGGATATAAGGATGGCAACGGTGCATTCACACGCAACCGCACTGTCAAAGTGAACAGAGAACATAGAAGATATTGTCACAAACCCGATTAAGGGGGAAACAAACCATTTCACAAAAAAGTCATAGAACTTACCCTAACCCAATGGATATTCCTTTCATTCGCCATTGCAATGATAAGTCTCTTGTGCAATGACGACGTTGGAGTACTACGTAGAGGTAGGAATGTGGAGGCACTCCCATGCGAGAGGTTTACGAGAATGACATTGAATGCGGTGGATACCAACAATCCCATGTCCTGGAAGTGTCAACCATTCTTTGAAAGATGCCCCAACTTGATTCTCCGGGCAATGCACCGCATTCTTGATAGGCTCGAAACTCGAGCCAAGCACTTCCCGCCATAGGTATTCATACCCGATAATCTCATCGTACATCCGTCTACGCACAATCCTCCACCCGTCCACGTCCGCGAGTCCAAGCCCGTAGGCTATACACCTATATCCACAGCTTCCATCGAAACCACATCGATAATGGCATCAACATGTGGCAACCAATATGGTTCTAAGCAATGACTATAAGCCATGTTAGATCCACTTTGCGTGCGTCGACCGGCACGACGCATTTGTGGAACCTTGCATTTCTTTCGCCTAGAAGCTTTTGTGGAGTGGGAGGACTCAAATCCGATTGGAGATTGGGGTGCCTCCCACACTTGCTTGGGGTGCCTCCCTTTGGTTGGAGACCCCGGTGTCCTCACACCCGCATCCTCAACTTCCCGCTCGCACTCCACAAAAGACGATGGTGGACTAATCTCCCCGAGCCGCTCACTTTCACTCCTCCCCCGTATCTAGGATGTCGCATCCTCAACTTCCTCATCCCTCCCTCTTATCCAATCTTCCCGCGGTGTCGTGATTGTGCCTCCCACAAATCACCGTGACATACCATAAGGAGTCGGCATTCTCCTTGACGTTAATTTGGAAAGGGCATCCACATTTCTTCGTACTAGTGTGAGTCCTCGCCTTTTCATCATTCCTTGATTTCTTTAAAATTTTTGCCGCTTTCCCCTTCCCAACTCTCTCGAGCCGGTCCCCTATATGTCCCGCACTGTCACAGCAATTTTCACCCTTCCCCTTCGCTTAACGCCCCGCATCCGAGCGCTTCGTTACTAACACAAACTTGTTCTCGCCACCAATCGGTTGAAGCCATGAAATTGCCGCTTCTCGAGAGGGAATGGCTTAGAAGGTGTAAAAGTGTCCTTATAATCTGGAAAATTACAAGATAACGGCATTACACCGCAATACAAACAAGTGTAACATTATAATCAACCAAAATGTACAAAGACAATCACAAAAAAACCCAAAAAATCGGTTCTCGGTTGTACAAAGGTCTTTGAAACTTTCTTCATAGTCTCGTTTACGTGAGACCGAGAGTTACAGAACCCCTGGTCGTTCCGCACGTGACCAACCCTAAACATCTCGGTCATCCGAGACCGAGACGTAACCATATATCTCGGTCTGCGAGGCCGAAAGAATCGCGCACCCAGTACACTACTTCGGATAACCGCAAAAAAACACAAAAACATTTGCAACATTACCTCTAGGACGACCTCCTCTCGCACCGAAGCATTACGATCCTCCATTATACGGTGGAAACAACTTCGGATTTGAAGAAATTACCAAACCCTACGTTGACAAACAAATCATCATTTTCACCATTTATACGCAACTAAACGGTTCACAAAAACCGAAAATGGTTGTCAAACATTGTTACCTCGTTGTCGGACGATGAGAATCGATCGGTCTCTTCGCCAAACGCAATGTGGTCGCAATGTGGCTTTGTGGTTGAAGGTTGTTGGTGGGGTGCCCTAACTCCTTGTCAAATGGTTTGTGGGGTTTGAACCATTATATATATACAGGGCAAAATGGTCTTTTCTAATTTTGCTGGAATTTTTACAAATAATTTGGGTGCCTTCATTAAAAGGTGGGGTGCCCTTAGCGGTTTTTTTTTTTTTTGGGTTAAGAAATGAAAAAGACCAAACAAGCCTTCAAATCCGTGGTTCAGGTGCCACGTTTTTAAATGGCGTGAATTCCAAACAAGCGTCTCCATCGCCGTGGCAATACGCATTACCGAGATGCACGAGCTGTCAAAAAGTGGGGCTTGGTGGGGACGTGTGATCGTGATCCAACGGCTTAGAATAATCTGTACAAGAAAGAGTCTCGCCGTCAACTTACGGCGGCGGTAAGGTGATTTGTGGACAGCGAGGCGCGATAAGCCGTGCGGCACTGGAGCCCGTGTGCGTCCCGCGTAAGCTGTTTTGGAAGTTAAAGCTACATTGAGATGCGCACTTTATATTAACTTTGATGATCATCTTTGACCACAGACACAGAGTAAAGATATGATGCCCCTCAGGAGTCAGAGGGTGTGCACGTGTTAGCTTGTACGGCGGTCGTGAGGTCGGTAACGCTTTTCGTGAAATGCGCGGCCTTTTGGTTGGCTACACAGATCTCGAGAGATTTGTATTGTACTACTACGTAGGTTTTTTTTAAGTTACATGTTAAAGTTGAAATCATTTAATTATCTTGATTGAAGAAAAAATAACAGTTAAATGACTAAATCACCTTTATCTTTTCTAACCCCACCATTTCTACATACATTAATTATTAATACGTAATTATTAGATTTTTTTTAATGAAGGGTATAAAAGTTAATTAAGTAATTAATGTGTATTGAAACTATCAAATAACAAATATTGCGAAATATTTCAAAATGGCTAGAAAGACTCTTGTTGTGAAATGGAGGGAGTATTTTTTAAACATAACCCCAAACCCTAATATCAATATCATGCTTAATTAGGTTGTTCTAGAGGCAGGGTAATTTATTACTTCCTCCGTTTTAAATATGGGTTGCATTTTGATTGTGCACAAGAATTAAGGTCATAATTGACTCACCATTAAAATTTTATTAAACGACAAAATTATCATCCCATAAATGACTTCATTTATTATGAATATTGTGTTTGTGTAAGAAAATACGAGTTAGACGACTAATAGTGTCATTAACTAAATAGAATGAGATTAGAGTTAGAAATAAAATATTTAATATTTTTTTGATTTTCTAATGTGACACATATTGACTAGTGGCGGACAAATGTTATGATAGCTCTAGCGGCATAAGGTATTGAGCCAATAGACTATTTAACCCCTAAAATGATTTATGGGCCAATCAAGCCCCTAAAGTGAAAAAAGTGGCGCCAAACAACTCTCTATTTGGATGAAAACTGTCAAAACTCCGTTGGACGGTTTTAAAAAAAGAGAAGAATTTATTCACTTTCGAGAAAAAAAAACATACCCATTTTGGTTCCTTTCTCATGTGTTGGATTCGGTCTCATCTTCTTCTTTGCGCCACTCTTCACATATTCTCTTTTTGTGTCCGAGCGAAATTATATGAAGCTTAATTTAATTATATATATCGATTGTTATGATATGGATGAGCAATTGACTAAGATTTTGGATAACCACATTGTCAAACATGACTTTATCATTGAGTTGTAATATCAAGCATTGCTCTTACTTGTATTCATATCCAATGTACTTATTATTCCATGTATTGTCAATGTTGCTTCTGAAGAGTTGTATGACATGTGATGTATATGTTACTTGTAAACATTGTCTAAGTAAGTTTATCATAATCACTAAATGGCTTATATAAAGGGTGTCAACATCATTGTAAAAACATACCAAGTTAAATGAAAACTTCTCATTCCAACTATCTTATTTCTTCTCTTCTCCTTTGTAGTAGTAGTTTGTAGTAGTAGAAGTTCTTAGTCTTCTATTTTCATTCTCTAGTTCTTAGCAAGTTCCAACTCAATTCACAATACGTTATCAGCACGAGCTTGCTATTGCACAAAGAGGAGATCTTGAAGTTCAAGAAGGCTTGCTAATGAAACAAAGCTAGGAATGTATAAATTTTGTTAATTTAAATAAGTTCAATTTATTCCATGTCATCACGGTTGCTTTCTTTTATTACATGCATCACTTACATATCCATACTTTATTCATACATTATGCATTATAACGTCACCGACTGTGAAAGTATGCTTTGTAGTTGCGTCTTGTACGATTCTCTACATCAGAAATCAAAAGTCAATATGTGACATAACCAGTTTTCTCGCTATACTACAAACAATTGGTTATGCTCTATTCTTGATTTTTATATTGCAAATAGTGCTATGAGTTTAGGTTGATAGTGGGTAAGTTTTGTCCCCGGTAAAGCTAAACATCGAAAGGGAGACGAGTTATCTCGTTCGAGGAGGCATGGTTTTAAATATATTTCATCTCGCCACCCAACCTGGAGGTTGTCCCACTAACTCATACAAGTAGCATATTTTGTATATTAATAATCAAGTTGTGAACATATATTTAATCGTATATTATTTATTTTATATAAAATAGAAAAACTATTTACTCAATTTCTTAACATATTTTCAAACTATGACAAACCTTCAAAAACTTGAATTTGTTGCCCTCGATATCACTGACAATAATTATTTGCCATGACAACTGGATGCCGAGATACATCTCCAAGCTAAAGACTCGGGAGAAACTATTATAGAAGGAAATGAAACATCAATGCAAGACCGTGCGAAAGCACTGATATTCCTTCGCCATCATCTTCATGAAGGTTTGAAAAGTAAGTATCTCACTGTAAAAGATCATTTTAACTTGTGGTTAAGCTTGAAATATCGATATGATCACCAAAAGACGGTGATATTTCCAAAGGCTCAAAACGACTGGCTGAATCTTAGAATACAAGATTTCAAAACAGTAAGTGAGTATAACTCCACCATGTTTAATATTACCTTTCGTTTGAGGCTATGTGGAGAAAATATATCTGATGAGGCAATGACAGAAAAAACATTCAGTATTTTTCATGCCTCGAATCTATTGTTGCAGCAACAATATCGAGCGCATCAATTTAAAAAGTACTTGGAATTAATTTCTTGTCTCATGGTGGCTGAACAAAATAATGAGCTTCTATTGAAGAACCACAACTCCCGTCCAACTGGTTCCGCTTCAATTAATGAAGCAAATGTTGCATCTTATAATGACCATAAAAACGGTCAAGGAAAGAAAAACCACGGACGTGAAAATGAGAAAGGATCAATCGACAAAGATCGTGGCAAGCCCTATTCTAAATTCCGTGGCGATAAGTTCCAAAATAAATGGAATAGAAATGACGCCGCTCAGAATAAGGGAAAGAATGTTGCTAAAAATGGGCATGCTTGTAATCGTGACCAACCATGCCACATGTGTGGTTTGAAAGGCCATTGGGCTCATGTATGCCGCACGCCTAAACATTTTATTGATCTTTATCAAGCCTCCTTAAAGGAGAAAGGCAAAATAGTTGAGATGAACTTCACTGTCGGACATGGCTCGTCGGACATTAATTATATGGATGTCCCAAATTTTCACGATGATCCAAATACTAATCTTGATATCTGTAATAATTATATGTAATGCTTTTCAATTATTTTATGCACTAGTTTTTGTTATGCTTTTTAGTTTATATGTATTAGTTTCTTATTATGAATAAAATATGACTTTTTTCTAATTTGTCAAACATTATTTGCATAGATGGATCATCAAATCATGTGTTCAAATCATGAATCAAATAAGAGCGATATATGTCTTGCTGATTGTGCTACAACGCATACAATCCTTAAAAAGAGAGAATATTTCTCCAATTGAACTTAGCTGAGGCTAATGTTCAAACAATATCTGTCATCTCCAATTTGATTAATGGCTCTGGAAGAGCAAATATTATGTTGTCTGGGGGAACAACAATTCATATTGACAATGCCTTATACTCTGAAAAATCTAGAAGGAATTTACTTAGCTTTAAAGATATTCGACAAAATGGATATCACATTGAAACCATGAACGAAAATAATAGAGAATTTCTCTATGTTACACTGGTTTCAAATGGAAAAAAAGAAGTATTAGAAAAACTCCCAGCTTTATCCTCTGGATTATATTTTACTCAATTAAGGCATGTCGAAACGAATGTCGTCTTAAATAAGAAAATTAATGATCCAAAAACATTCATTTTATGGCATGATCGACTTGGTCATCCAGTATCATCGATGATGCGAAAAATAATTGATAATTCGCATGGACATCCTTTAAAGAGTCACAAAATATTTTCAGCTGGTGATTATAATTGTGCTAGTTGTTCTCAAGGTAAATTGGTAATTAAACCATCCCTAAGTAAAATTATTGTGGAATCTCCAGTTTTCTTAGAACGCATTTAGGGAGACATATGTGGACCTATTCATCCTCAGTGTGAACCATTTATATATTTCATGGTTTTGATAGATGCGTCAACTAGGTGGTCGCATGTTTATTTGTTTTTGACCCGTAATGTTGCATTTGCTAGACTTTTAGCACAAATCATTAAGTTAAGAGCACAATTCCCTGACAATCCAATCAAAACCATCCATTTTGATAATGCTGGAGAGTTTCAATCTCAAGCATTTAAAGATTATTGCATGTCTATAGGAATTACCATTGAACATTCTATTCCACATGTGCATACCCAAAATGGTTTGGCAGAATCTCTGATTAAAGACATTCAATTAATTGCTAGGCCTTTAATCATGAGAACTAAGTTACCAACTCAGTTTGGGGACATGCAGTCCTTTATGTAGCATCTATCATTCCTTATAGGCCTACTGCATACCATGAACATTCCCCCATGCAACTCATTTTAGGTCAACAACCAAAAATTTCACATTTGAAATTTTTTGGTTGTGCAGTGTATGGTCCTATACCCCCTCCCAATAGAACTAAGATGGGTCCACAACGAAAACTTGGGATTTATGTTGGATTTAACTTATCGTCCATTATAAGATACCTTGATCTCCTAACAAGGGATTTATTTACTGCACGTTTTGCTGATTGTCACTTTGATGAAGCAATTTTTCCACCATTAGAGGGAGACAAGAAGCCGATTCAAAAGGAATGACTCGAAATCGCTTGGAATGCATCAACTTTATCACATTATGATCCACGCACAAATCAGTGTGAACTTGAAGTTCAAAAGATCATTCATTTGCAACAAATTGCAAATCAATTACCCGATGCATTTATTGACGTAAAACGAGTAACAAAATCACATATTCTAGCTATAAATGCTCCTGCAAGAATTGATGTCTCTGTGCAACAAAATGCACAAGAACCAACGAAATGCTTAAAGCATGGAAGACCAGTTGGTTCAAAGGATACAGTTCCTAGAAAGAGGAAAACGAGAATAAAAATAAATGCAAACCAAAATACTCCCGAGAAAGCACAAGAATCATTTGATAAGGATTTGTCAGAACAAGTTGATTTTGACGAGGAACAAGTGCCTCTAGAAAAAAAGGGAAAAAATGAAAATAATGAGATCTCAATAAATTATTTGAACTCTGGTTAGGTTTGGGATATAAATAATATTGTTCCTAATGATATATTTACTTTCAATGTATCCTTTGAAATATGTGAAAATGATGATGATCTAGAACCACAATTAGTGGACTAATGTCGAAAAAACCTGAATAGCAAAAATGGCAAGAGGCTATCCAAGCAGAGCTACACTCGTTGAAGAAACGAGAGGTTTTTGGACCGGTTGTTCAAATGCTAGATGGCGTAAATGCTGATGGATATAAATGTGTATTTGTACGAAAGAGAAACAAAAAAATGAGATTACAAGGTATAAAACAAGACTTGTAGCTCAAGGTTTCTCACAAAGACCTGACATTGATTATGAAGAAAAATATTCTCCTGTTATAGATGCAATCACATTTCGATTCTTGATAAGCCTTGCGGTTTTTGAGGGGCTTGATATGCATCTAATGGATGTCGTTACAACATATCTGTATGGATCCCTAGATAGTGAGATATATATGAGAATCCCTGAAGGATTTGAAATATCCGAAGAAATAAAATTAAAACCTCATAACACTCATTCTATAACATTACAAAGGTCTTTGTACGGATTGAAACAATCCAGATGAATGTGTTATAAACGCCTTAGTGATTATTTATTTTAAGAAAGATATGCAAATAATCCACTTTGCCCATATGTCTTTATTAAAAGATCATCAACAAGATTCGTGATTATTGTTGTATATGTTGATCATTTAAATATAGTGTGAAACCACAATGACATCGTTAGAACATCCGAATACTTAAAAAAGGAATTCGAGATGAAAGAACTTGGAAAAACAAGACTCTGTCTTGGTTTGCAAATTCAACATTTTTCAAGTGGAGTACTTGTCCATCAATCAAATTATATTAAAAAAATATTAAAAAGATTTTATATGGACAAGGCACATCCATTGAGCTCTCCAATGGTTGTCAGATCACTTGAAGTAGATAAAGATCCATTTCGACATCAGAAAAGTGCTGAAGAGCTACTTGGTCCGGAGGTACCATACTTAAGTGCAATTGGTGCACTTATGTATCTTGCAAATTATACAAGACCTAACATTGCTTTTGTTGTCAACCTACTTGCAAGATGCAACTCTTCACCAACTCGAAGACATTAGAATGATGTCAAACATGTTTTTCAATATCTTCGAGGAATAAGTGACATGAATTTATTTTACTCGAGGGAAGTAAAATTGAATATCCAAGGTTATGCTGATGCTGGATTTTTATCCGATCCCCATAAGGCTCGTTCTCAAACGGGATATGTATTCACTTGTGGTAATACTGCTGTATCATGGAAGTCAATAAAGAAAACTATGGTTGCTACTTCTTCCAATCATTCAGAAGTACTTTCAATTCATGAAGCAAGTCATGAACGTGTATGGTTGAGAAACATAATTGAACATATTCAAGAATCATGTGGATTACCTTCAATAAAAAAACTCTCTAACCATATTATATGAAGATAATGCAACATGTATCGCACAGTTAAGTGAATGATTCATAAAAGGGGACAGAACAAAACATATTTCACCAAAATTCTTTTATGCACATGAGCTTCAGAAGAATGGTGAAATTGATGTCAAGCAAATCCGATCGAGTGATAATCTTGCTTATTTATTCACAAAAGCCTTACCAACTACGTCATTTAAGAGACTTACATGTGGTATTGGCTTGCGTAAACTTAAGGACATTGCAAGTAAAGAAACAGAACAAGTTTCACTCATATTCTCATGAGGGGGAGTTATTGATTAGTGTATTGCACTTTTTTTCCCTTAGCTATGGTTTTATCCCATTGGGTTTTTCTAGCAAGGTTTTTAATGAGGCAATCCAAACAATATTTACTCATCTTAAGATTTATGAGAATAGTGTACTTTTTTTCTTTTACTATATTTTTCCTATAGGGTTTTTCCTAGTAGAAGTTTTGACAAGGCACATTCTCTCAGCAATTGTCATCCAAGGAGAGTGTTATGATATGGATGAACAATTGACCAAGATTTTGGATAACCACATTGTCAAGAATGGCTTTGCCATTGAGTTGTAATATCAAGCATTGCTCTTACTTGTATTCATATCCAATGTATGTATTGTCAATGTTACTTGTGAATAGTTGTATGACATGTGATGTATGTGTTACTTGTAAACATTGTCTAAGTACATTTATCATCATCACCAAATGACCTATATAAAGGGTGCCAACCTCATTGTAAAAACACACAAAGTTGAATGAAAACTTCTCATTCCAACTATTTCATTTCTTTTGTTCTCCTTTGTAGTAGTAGTTTGTAGTAGTAGAAGTTCTTAGTCTTCTATTTTCCTTCTCTAGTTCTTAGCAAGTTCCAACTCAATTTACAACATCGATGAATTTGTTGGAACTTATAATAACTATTTCTTTATTATTTTTGGGCAACCAAGTGACCAACAATCAAATCAATTTTAATTCCAAATTGATATTACTTATAGCAAGTTAGATCTTAGGCCTGAACATTGTCTCAGAATACTATAAATTTATATTTATTTATTTTATAAATAAAAATTGTTTTAAAATCAAATATAAAATATATAAATAATAATGTAATAAAGCAGTTATTCTATACAAAAATAAAAAGAACAAAACAAAAGAAATCGAAAATGATGTACTTAGGCTATTAATTAGGATACTAATATTAATTAGGCAAACATTAATTTGAGAGCTATGCAGAGTTGACATGGTGTCAACATGTACATAGCTTTCTTTTATATATACAAGTTTTGTATGCGTGCTACGCACGTATGAACCCACTCGCTTAGCTCGCGGGACATCATTTTGTTCATTTTATCATAATCAAAATATAGATATTGTAACGTCCACTCTCCTAATCAAGGGCACCGCCCAGCCTAATCCCGTAATTATGCCCTAATCCTATCCACGCAGGACTTAACTACGTATTAGTCAGCCTTTACAACCTAAACGCCTCTTTTCTCGTGTTCAGGATAAGTAATAAACCAGTCATACCAGTTTATAAATTGAGAGTTAATTAAAACTTTTTATTAAATTAATTATTTAGCGGAAGTCTTATGGATTATGCGGAAGCAATTTGTCACGGCCCAAATCTCTAACCCCCATTTTAATTCCTTAATCAGGATCACCGACCCTTGACGTGAAACCTACACTGTGATACGTGCACCGACCGAGGCACGCGGCCGAGGTATATTGTATTTTTGTATTGATGTATGTCTAGTGTTATGTATTGTGTAGACTTACTAAGTAGGTTTGTACAGTTGTAGGCGTCGAGACGAGAGCGGGGACACGCCTCGAGTAGCGTGCGAGCCGGGGAACCAGGTAGTTAGCATTTTGGTAAGTCTTATTTAATACTAATATGAAATAAGGAATTACTAATGAGCCTATGGTTGTGTTTGTTAATGTAAATCAAATTAAAGACCTATAGTTGAGTAAATTAAATGAAAAACATATGATTGGTCTAGAGATACACATTGGCACATCTAGGAACTAGGTGAGTAATGAAATAATGTCACTTGAGGTTGAGTTAGTGGGAGTTAGTGGGATATATGGCAAGAGGTGGACCATTAGATATTCCTCGGGATACATAAATCCATGGAGATCAAGGGCTAGGAAGGAACATCACCTTAATATATAACATTAGTGATCAAACAACATGCAAACCAAATCACTCATTCGTTTTTGCTGGAGAAGAAGATGGAATTTCTGGAGAGGAGTGAATCATCAAGGTGTGGAAGGAATCCATCGGAGTTGGTGAGAAATTCTCAAGCTAGGGTGCTACATCAACTAGGTACACTTCTTTTTAGTTGAAATTAGAACAAGTTATGGTTTTAGGCTAATTTCAAATGGTAGATGATTGAGTATTTGCAATTGATTTATATATTTGGACTTCTCATTTCAAGATGATAATCCAGCTATATTGAAGTTCTTAATTTGGTTTTGAAATCATAAAGATATGAATTATTGAAGTTGCAACACCAAAACTAGAATTCTGCAAGTTGTATTAGGAATCAACCTGGATAATTTGATCATAATATGCCCATTTTAGATCCAAATTGATCCAAACTTGTGGCATTTGAAAGTTTATTTAAAGGGTAATAAGTTTGCTTAACTGAAGGTATTTTGATTCAAATGTTTTTATGTTAAACATGCTCTAAAAATAGGTAATGGAATTAAAAAGGAAAGTTTTGAAAGTAAAGTTGTTAAGGGATAACTCCCTAACTACTTATCTAAATGAGTTAATCTTTTATTATGTTGTATTTGGATATATTTGCTGCCATGTGACCAAAAATTACATTTTTTGAAACTATAGATTAGGAGAAATAGATTTTCTAAATCCTCTGGTCGGATTAAATTCCAATTAGACCTATGTTTAGTAAAATCATGACATCTCTTTCATTTTAAATCAGAACTTTGCAAACTAAAGCTTTCCGGAAAGCTAAAAGAGAGGAAAACAATAGTTGTACTGATGGAGGATTTCGATATTTGGACCATTTCATGCCTAAAAGTGCATTAAAATGTAGGACTGAAATTGAAACTTAATTTAGTCTTTAGGGACTGATTTAGGAAGATTGATTTAAAGTCTATTGAACCAATTTGAATACAAAATAAACACCACTAAATTGAGCTTAAACCCACTATATTTGAACTAATGAGACACTAAACTCAGAAACATAGGAAAAGGGTACGGGAGAGCGAATACAAGATTTGAAGTATCGGGAAACAAGTAAAGCTACGACTTTACTTTGTTGTTGTGAGTATTCCCAATCACAACTTTACTTGGCATTTCATTTCTATTAATTGTTGTCTTTGCATAATCCTTTTAACTATTTTTCCTTTGTATTCTTATATCATGTGTTCTTTATGTCTATGCTCACTTGATGAGTCTAGTTTGCATGATATCCATTCATTTGATTTGATTCATTGATTCTATCCCATGCTATGTCTATTCTTGTTGTTTTAAATATGAATTGAATGATAAATGAGGACTTGTATTCCTTATTTGTTTAGGTGTGTAGATGTGCCTATGCCTTGACAATCCATACTTGGTGTTTCTTGAAATTTAAAAAGTAGTTTTCGCATTTAGGTGTCGTACTCGATCGAGGTGTGCGCGACTCATGAGGTTAAAGTCCCTGGAGATGTCGGCACATGTTACCTGACACTGTATGACACTCGGGGTTATAGTCCTTGAGATGGTCTACACACCGAGGTTAGAGTCCCTAGTAACACTTGGGTTAGAGTCCCTTGTGCTATATGATTATTGAGTCGGAGTGACATGTTTCACTGCCGATCGGACTTAAATCACCACTACTTAGCCTAGTATCGGTATCACTTGTTTAACTCTGTATTTACTCGCATATGGTTTATTTTCCAATTTTTCCATTTATATGCTTTTAAATACCATTTGAATATTTGGAAATGAAAATTAAACTTGTCATCGGGGATTACTGTTTTATTTTTGTACCTACCGTCATTTTTATGATGGTGGGTGCAGAGCTGTCTACCAACAGGCCGGACAAAGAGAAGATCGCCGACTATCCCTGAGCCCGCGGCGCGTCACTGCATCGATTGTAGGTCTTCTTTTGGTATTTTGATTGTATATGTTATATATGTCTTTCAGATACTATTTGGGGTTGTATATTGGGTTGAGCGTTAGTTTCACCGACTTGACTTAGACTATTTTACTGTTTCACTGCATTTTGAGGACTTTATATATGTGATGTCATTTCCTGGTTTTCCACACTTAGGATTTTATAAATGGCTTCCGCATAAATTACTAATTGCTTCTTCATAATCAATAAGACTTCCGCTAATTAATTAATTTAATAAAAAGTTTTAATTAACTCTAAATTTTATAAACTGGTAGGACTAGTGTATTACTTATCCTGATCATGAGAAAATAGGCGTCTAGGTTGTAAAGGTTGACTAATATGTAGTTAAGTCCTGCGTGGATATGATTAGGGCTTAATTACGGGATTAGGATGGGCGGTGCCCTAGATTAGGAGAGGGGCCGTCATAGTTTGTATCAGAGCATATGTATTAGAACCTTAGGGTAAATAAGAAAAACACGAACTCGTATAAAACACAAACCTTAGAAGTGGAAACCAGATGATCCTTGCCTAGGAACTATTTTGTTGGGAATTGAGTGAAGGTGAGATGGAGATTTCTTATATGTATGTGTTAGTTTCTATATGTATATATATTCGTTATGCCACGTAGTAGCTGATTCACGTTCGCTATCCATTTGAAGACACCGATGGCGAATTCGCGCGAGGCCGAAAACACCGGAGCTAGCGACAGTCAGCCTCCCATCGTATCAGTTGACAATTTTTAGAGGATGCCTGACCGAACGACCGCTCGGGAGCGACATATCGCCGATTTCATCGCTTACATGTCGGCGCAGATGACTGCACTGGTTTCAACCAACCCCGTCACCACAGCTTCTACTACAACACCCCCGACCACGAGACTCAGTACTACGAGAGTTCAACTTGCATCTAGTGAAGAGATGGAGACTCTAGGTAGCGTTGTACACAGTAGCGGAGAGTCAGGGACCTAGACTAGAGGAGATACCGGTTGTTCAAGACTTTCCAGATGTTTTTTCAGAGGATTTACCTGGATTACCGCCACCGCGAGAGCTAGACTTAATCATCAACCTAGTACCGGGTACCAGGCTGATCGTGATACCGCCGTACCACATGGCCCCGAGGGAGTTAAAGGAGTTGAGGACTCAGATTAAGGATTTAGGGGAGAAGGGTTTCATCACACCTTCGATGTCACCGTGCGGAGCACCAGTTCTGTTTGTGAAGAAGAAGGATGGCAGTCTGAGACTATGTATCGACTACAGCCAGCTGAGTAGAGTGATAGTCAGAAATAGTCTCAAACTAGACTATTTATTTGATCAGCTGAGAGGAGCACAATTTTCTCGAAAATAGACCTGAGATCGATGTATCATCAGCTTAGGATCAGGGATGAGGATAAGTTCAAGACATCATTCAGCACCAGATACGAACACTACCAGTTCACGGTCATGCCATTCGAGCTGACTAACGCCCCCTCTGTATTTATGGATTTGATGCACTAGGTACTTAAACCATATCTCGACCGCTTTGGATAATCTTCATCGATGAAATCTTGATATACTCGAAGACACATGAGGATCACGAGCAGCACCTCAAAGAGACGTTGGAGACATTGAGGGAACACCGACTTTTCGCTAAGTTCAGCAAGTGTGAATTCTGGCTTGCTAAGGTCAAGTCTTTGGGGCACATTATTGGAGTAGCAGGGATTGCAGTAGATCCAGCCAAGATTCACACGATCATGGATTGGCCGGCATCGACATCAGTACTGGAGATCAGGAGCTTTCTAGGGTTAGCAGGATACTACCGTAGGTTCGTGAAGGATTTCTCGAAGATCGCTTCACCGATGACGAGGCCGACATAGAAAGATGTTGCTTATGAGTGGATTGAGAAGTGCGAGGCTTCATTTACTTAGTTAAAGAGGTCATTAACTACCGCGCTAGTGTTAGTACTGCTAGAGGCTGGAAATGGATTTCTAGTGTACACAGATGCTTCTCATACGGGTCTAGGTTGTGTGTTGATGCAGGGCAGCGGTGTCGTGGCATACGCATCAAGACAGTTAAAGATACATGAGAAGAACTACCCCACGCACGATCTAGAGTTGGCAGCGGTTATATTTATGGTGAAGACTTGGATACGCCTTCTGTATTGAGAGAGATTCACACTCTTCACTGATCACAAGAGTCTGAAAGATCTCTTCACACAGAAAGAGCTGAACATGAGACATCGCAGATGGTTGAAGTTCTTGAAGGACTACGAGTTTTCCTTAGAGTATAACCCAGGAAAAGCAAACGTAGTCGCAGATGCGCTGAGTAGTAGACCGACTAGAGATGTTGAGGTGGTCAGATGTCATATGATACATGATTATAGATTACTCGAGGCAACGACGACAACATGTCAGACAGAGGTTCCTATAGATACTCAGGTGATGATTTGCGCACAGATGAGACTACAGACCGTGTCTACACAGCGAGTGTCAGAGGGTCAGAGGACCGACCGGTTGTACTCGAGATTCAGCGAGTTAGTGTAGAGTGCAAAGTGTACAGATTGGGCAAAGACGACATATCAGTATCAGAGATATCGGGGCAGGTTCTGGATACAAGATGTGCCGGAGCTGAGAGATGAGATCCTTCAGGAGTCGCACCGTTCCAGACTTACCGTATATCCAGGCAGGACTAAGATGTATAACGACATGAGGAGACATTTCTGGTGGCCTGGGATGAAGGCGGACGTGTCTAGATTCATCAGGAACTGTGGTATCTGTCAGCAAGTGAAGTTCGAGCATCGCAGACCCGGAGGATTACTACAGCCGCTTCCCATTCCTCGATGGAAGTGGGAATACATCTCTATGGATTTTGTCAGAGGACTGCCGAGGACCGCGAGGAGACATGAATCAATTTAGGTGATAGTTGACAGACTGACAAAGTCTGCTCATTTCCTGCCAGTGGCATCGCATTACACGTTCGATCAGCTGAGCGTACTGTTCGAGATAAAGATTATCGATCGAGACCATAGATCATGCTACGTATATGTCTAGGATGTGGAGGAGTATGCAAGAAGAGTATGGTACGCACCTACAGTTCAGTACGGCTTTCCACCTTCAAACCGACAGGCATACTGAGAGATTGATTCAGGTCCTCGAGGACATGTTGCGGGCATGCGTGTTGGAGTTTGGCGGATCTTGGGCGGAGTACCTACCGTTATGTGAGTTCGCTTAGAACAATAGTTATCAAGCTAGCATTGAGATGGCGCCATTTGAGGATTTATATAGCAAACCGTGTCACTCGCCATCGTATTAGGCTAAACAAGAGGACCGAGAGATAGTGGGGCTTGAGATTGTTGTTGAACACACGAAAAAGGTCAAACTGATTCATCAGAGACTCAGAGGAGCACAAGAGAGACATAAGAGATATGCATATAAGTATCGCGGTGATCTCGCGTATTCCGAGGGAGCCTTTGTCTATTTAAAGGTTTCCGCTCGGAAAGGTCTCAGAGATTTGGGGTGAAAGGCATGCTTGCACCGAGGTACATCGAACCTTTCATGATTAAAAAACGGGTTGGGAAAGTGGTATAAGAGCTTGAATTGCTTCCACATATGTCAGAGGTCCATCCAGTGTTCCACATTTCGATGCTTCAACTAGCCGAGTCGAAGGCAGGCGTATGATCGATAGTTGACTTGAGTCAGATCAACCTGAGCGAGAGAATCTCTTACGAGGAGCAACCCATTCAGATCCTAGATCGGAAGGTACAACATTTGAGGAGCAAGTCAATCCCGAAGGTACTCGTCAAGTGGCAGTTCCACGATGACACGAAACTCAGTTGGGAGCGGAAGGACTACATGCGAGATAGATTCCCGTACCTGTTCGAGTCAGGTAGAACCGTAACTTAAACTTAATTTTGAGGATGAAATTTTCATTTTGTTGGGAGTATTTGTCACGACCCAAATCTCTAACCCCCATTTTAATTCCTTAATCGGGATCTCCGACTTACCTACATTTTGATACGTGCACCGGATGAAATTTTTGTATTTTTGTATTGATGTATGCCTAGTGTTATATATGTCACTAAGTCGGTTTGTACAATTATAGGCTCGAGATAACGGGGACACGCCTCGAGTAGCGTGCGAGCCGGGAACCGAGTAGTTAGCATTTTAATTCTTATTTAGTACTTAATATGAAATAAGGAATTACTTATAAGCCTATGGTTGTGTTTGTTAATGTAAATCAAATTAAAGACCTATAGTTGAATAAATTAAATGAAAAACATAGGATTGATCTAGAGATACACATTGGCACATATAGGAACTAGGTGAGTAATGAAATGGTGTCACTTGAGGTTGAGTTAGTGGGATATATGACAAGAGGTATACCATTAGATATTCCTCGGGATACATAAATCCATGGAGATCAAGGGCTAGGAAGAAACATCACCTTAATATATAACATTAGTGATTGAACAACATGCAAACCAAATCACTCATTCATTTTTGCTGGAGAAGAAGATGGAATTACTGGAGATGAGTGAATCATCAAGGTGTGGAAGGAATCCATGGGAGTTGGTGAGAAATTCTCAAGCTAGGGTGCTACATCAACTAGGTACACTTCTTTTTAGTTGAAATTAGAACAAGTTCTGGTTTTAGGCTAATTTCAGATGGTAGATGATTGAGTATTTGCAATTGATTTATATATTTGGGTTCCTCATTTCAAGATGATAATCCAGCTATATTGAAGCTCTTAATTTGGTTTTGAAATCATAAATATATGAATTATTGAAGTTGCAACACCAAAACTAGGATTCTGCATGTTGTATTAGGAATCAACCTGGATAATTTGGTCATAATCTGCCCATTTTAGATCCAAATTGATCCAAACCAGTGGCATTTGAAAGTTTATTTAAAGGGTAATAACTTTTCTTAGCTGAAGGTATTTTGATTCAAATGTTTTTTTGTCTAAACATGCTCTAAAAATAGGTAATGGAATTAAAAAGGAAAGTTTTTAAACTAAAATTGTTAAGGGCATAACTCCCTAACTATTTCTCTAAATAAGCTGATCTTTTATTATGTTGTATTTAAATATATTTGCTGCCATGTGACAAAAAATAAATTTTTAGAAACCATAGATTAGAGAAATAGATTTTCTAAATCCGCTGGTCGGATTAAATTCCAATAAGACCTATGTTTAGTAAAATCATGACATCTCTTTCATTTTAAATCAGAATTTTGCAAACTAAAGCTTTCCGAAAAGCTAAGAGAGAGACCAACAATAACTGTACTGATGGAGGATTTTGATATTTGAACCATTTCATGCCTAAAAGTGCATTAAAATGTAGGACTGAAATTGAAACTTAATTTAGTCTTTAGGGGCTGATTTATGAAGATTGATTTAAAGTCTATTGAACCAATTTGAATACACAATAAAAACCACTAAATTGAGCTTAAACCAACTATATTTGAATTAATGAGACACCAAACTCAGGAACCTTGGAAAAGGGTACGGGAGAGCGAATACAAGATTTGGAGTATCGAGAGGCCAGTAAAGCTAGAACTTTACTTTGTTGTTGTGAATATACCCAATGACAACTTTACTTGGCATTTCATTTCTATTAGTTGTTGTCCTTGCATAGTCCTTTTGACTATTTTGCCTTCGTATTCTTATATCATGTGTTCTTTGTGTCTATGCTCACTTGATGAGTCTAGTTTGCATGATATCCATTCATTTGATTTGATTCATTGATTCTATCCCATGCTATGTCTATTCTTGTTGTTTTAAATGTAAATTGAATGATAAATAACATGCTATTAGGCTAGTGAATATCTTATAAATGTTTAAGAGGACTTGTATTCCTTATTTTTTTAGGTGTGTAGATGTGCCTATGTCTTGACAATCCATACTTGATATTTCTTGAAATTTTAAAAGTAGTTTTCGCATTTATGTCTCGTACTCGATCGAGGCGTGCGCGACTCACGGGGTTAAAGTCCCTGGAGATGTCGGCACATGTTACCTGACACTGTATGACACTCGGGGTTAGAGTCCCTGAGGTGGTCTACACACCGGGGTTAGAGTCCCCGGTAACACTTGGTTAGAGTCCCTTGTGCTATATGATTATTGAGTCGTAGTGACATGTTTCAATACCGACCGGACCTAAATCACCAATACTTAGCCTAATGTCAGTATCACTTATTTAACTCTGGTATTTACTCGCATATGGTTTATTTTCCAGTTTTCCCATTTATATGCTTTTAAATACCATTTGAATATTTGGAAATGCAAATTAAACTTGTCATCAGGGATTACTGTTTTATTCTTGTACTCATCGTCCTTTTTTATGACGATGGGTGCAGAGCCGTCTACCATCAGGACGAGCAAAGAGAAGATCAATGATTATCCCTGAGCCCGCGGTGCATCACTGCATCGATTGTAGGTCTTCTTTTGGTATTTTGATTGTTTATGTTATATATGTCTTTCAGATACTATTTGGGGTTGTATATTGGGATGAGCGTTAGTTTCCCCGACTTGACTTAGACTATTTTACTGTTTCACTGCATTTTGAGGACTTTATATATGTGATGTCATTTCCTGGTTTTCCACACTTAGGATTTTATAAATGGCTTCCGCATAAGTTACTAATTGCTTCTGCATAATCAATAAGACTTCCGCTAATTAATTAATTTAATAAAAAGTTTTAATTAACTCTAAATTTTATAAACTGGTAGGACTAGTGTATTACTTATCCTGAACATGAGAAAAGAGGCGTCTAGGTTGTTAGGCTGACTAATAAGTAGTTAAGTCCTGTGTGGATATGATTAGGGCTTAATTACCGGATTAGGCCTGGCGGTGCCCTAGATTAGGAGAGGGGCCGTCACAATTGGTATCAGAGCATAGGTATTAGAACCTTAGGGTAGATAAGAAAAACACGAACTCGTATAAAACACAAACCTTAGACGGCTCTGCACCCAATGTCTTAAAAAGGACGGTGAGTACAAGAATAAAACAGTAATCCCCGATGACAAGTTTAATTTACATTTCCAAATATTCAAATGGTATTTAAAAGATATAAATGGGAAAGCTGGAAAATAAACCATATGCGAGTAAATACCAGAGTTAAACAAGTGATACTGACACTAGGCTAAGTAGTGATGATATAGGTCCGGTCGGTAGTGAACCGCGTCACTCCAACTCAATAATCATATAGCACAAGGGACTCTAACCAAAGTGTTACCAGGGACTCTAACCCCGGTGTGTAGACCACCTCAGGGACTCTAACCCCGACTGTCATACAGTGTCAGGTAACATGTGCCGACATCTCCAGGGACTATAACCCAGTGAGTTGCGCACACCTCAATCGAGTACGTGACCTAAATACGAAAACTACTTTTTAATTTCAAGAAATACCAAAAATGAATTGTCAAGGCATATGCACATCTACACACCTAAACAAATAAGGAATACAAGTCCACTTAAACATTTATAAGATATTCACTAGCCTAATAGCATGCTATTTATCATTCGATTCACATTTAAAACAACAAGAATAAACATAGCATGGGATAGAATCAATGAGCCAAATCAAATTAATGGATATCATGCAAACTAGACTAATCAAGTGAGCATATACACAAAGAACACATGATATAAGAATACAAGGCAAAATAGTCAAAAGGACTATGCAATGACAACAATTAATAGAAATGAAATGCCAAGTAAAGTTTCCATTAGGTATACTCACAACAACAAAGTATAGTTATGGCTTTACTGGCCTCCCGATACTCCAAATCTTGTAGTCGCTCTCCCGTACCCTTTTCCTAGGTTCCTGATATCTTATAACATGTTTTTTTGATGTGTTTAGACTTTTACTTAAGGTTTTAGACTTTGTTATAGTGTTTTGAGAATTTTGAAAAATTGCTGATTTTTTGTGTTGTCATGTAAATTAGCGCGCTAATTTCTAACTTAGAGCGCTGCCACGCCTTATCTAGCGCGCTAATCAATATTAGCGCGCTAGATGTTAAACCTAGCGCACTATGTGCAGTAAAACCTAGAATTCTCCAATTAGAATTTCGAGTTTTCTCTACACATAGGCTATGTTAATGCATAGGGAACCCTCATACACACTATTGGAGTTCCCTAACATCAACCACAACACAAAGTAACAACCAAAAACATCAAATTCATGAATTCATCAAGTTGAACTAAATAAACTAGTATATGCAAGTTACCTATTTGTTGAACACCCTAGGTTGTAGTTATTGTGGGGTGTTTGGTTCTCCAACTCTTGATGATGAAAACACCCCTTCAAACTCCCAACTTTCCAACAATTACTAGATTTCCAGCAGCTCTGTATTTTATTTCCTTTGTTTCCAACATGCAAAATGAGAAGGATGAACTAAGGTGGGTTTATATATGTTTGAGTTTCCATCTAATGTGTATCACCCATCTCCATGATATCTTGTGGCTCTCATTCACTCATACTAACCCACTAATTCCATCTAACTAACACAACATATTGACACACATATCATTGGAGTGTGTGCTGGCGTGTATCCCGAGGTAAGTCTAAGTGTTGTAGATTATTAAACCATAACTATAGGACTTTAACTTGATTTACATTAATAAACACAATCATAGGCTTATAAATAATTCCTTAATTCATATTAATATTAAAATAAGACTTACCAAAATGCTAACTACCCGGTTCTCTGGCTCGCACGTAACTCGAGGCACATCCCCGCTATCGTCTCGACTCCTACAACTGTACAAACTGACTTAGTAAGTCTACACAAAACATAACACTAGACATACATCAATACAAAAATATAATATACGTCGACCACGTGCCTCGGTCGGTGCACATATCACGGTATGGATCCCACGTCATGGGTAGGTGATCCTAATTAAGGAATTAAAATGGGGTTTAAGATTTGGGTCGTGACAAATATTCCCAACAAAATGGAAATTTCGTCCTCGAAATTAAGTTTAAGTTATGGTTCTACCTGACTCGAACAGGTACAAGAATCTATCTCGCATGTAGTCATCTTGCTCCCAAGTGAGTTCCGTGTCATCGTGGAACTGCCACTTGACGAATACCTTCGGGATGGACTTGCTCCTTAACTACTGCACCTTCTGATCTAGGATCTGAATGGGCTACTCCTCGTAAGAGATGTCCTCGTTCAGGTCGATCTAACTCAAGTCAACTGTCGGTCGCACGCCTACTTTCGACTCGGCTAGTCGAAGTATCAAAATGTGAAACATTAGATAGACCCCTGACATCTGTGTAGGCAGTTCAAGCTCGTATGCCACTTTCCTGACCCGTTTCTTAATCATGAAAGGCCTGATGTACCTCGGTGCAAGCTTGCCTTTTACCCCAAATCTTCGAAGACCTTTCTGATGAGAAATCTATAAATAGACAAAGGCTCCATCGGAATACGCGAGATCACTGTGATACTTATTTGCATATCTTTTCTATCTCTACTGTGTTCCTTTGAGTCTCTGATGGATCAATTTGACCTTTTCCGTGTGGTCAACAATAATCTCAGACCCCACTATCTCCCAATCCTCTGACTCAGCCCAACACGATGGCGAGAGAACACGGTCTGCCATACAAAGCCTTAAATGACACTATCTCAATTCTAGCCTGATAACTGTTGTTGTAAGTGAACTCATACAACGGTAGGTACTCCGCCCAAGATCCGCGAAACTCCAATACGCGTTCCTGCAATATGTCCTCGAAGACCTGAATCAATCTCTCAGTCTGTCCATCGGTTTGAGGGTGGAAAGTCGTACTGAACTGTAGGCACGTACCGTACTACTCCTGCATACTTCACCACATCCTAGACTTATACGTATCATCTCGGTTTGACGTGATCTTTAATAGTACCCCGTGCAACTTTATAATCTCTCTCTCGAATAGTACGCTCAGCTGATCGAACGTGTAATGCAGCCACTGGCAGGAAATGAGCAGATTTCGTCAGTCTGTCAACTATCACCCAGATCAAGTCATGTCTCCTCGCGATCCTCAACAATCCTCTGACAAAATCCATAGAGATGTCTTCCCACTTCCATCGAGGGATGGGAAGCGACTCTAGTAATCTCCTGAGTCTGTGATGCTCGGACTTCACTTGTTGACAAATTTCACAATTCCTAAGGACTCGAACACGTCTGCCTTTATCCCAGGCCACCATAAATGTCTCCTCATGTTGTGGTACATCTTAGTCCTGCCTGGATGTATGGTGAATCTGGAACGATGCGACTCCTGAAGGATCTCATCTCTCAGCTCCAGCAACTCTGGTATCCACAACCTGCCTCAGTTTCTCAAGCACTGATCTGTCTTCTCTGCCCAATCTGTACACTCTGCACTAACTCGCTGAATCTCGAGTACAATCGGTCGATCCTTTGACCCTTTGACACTCTCTTTGTAGACATGGTCTGTAGTCTCATCTGTGCGCAAATCATCACCCGAGTATCGGTAGGAACCTCTGTCTGACATGCTGTCGCCGCTGCCTCGAGTAATCCGTACTCATGCGTCATGTGACATCTGACAACCTCGACATCTCTAGTTGGTCTCCTACTCAGCGCATCTGCGACTATGTTCACTTTCCTGAGTGATACTCCAAGAAAAATTCGTAGTCCTTAAAGAAATCCAACCATCGATTCTGTCTCATGTTCAACACTTTCTGTGTGAAGAGTTATTTTAGACTCTTGTGGTAAGTGAAGAGTGTGAATCTCTTTCCATACAGAAAGTGTCTCTAAGTCTTCACTGCCAATATAACTGCCGCCAACTCCAGATCGTGTGTGGGGTAGTTATTCTAATGTATCTTCAATTATCACAATACGTATGCCACAACACCGCTACCCTGCATCAACACGCAACTTAGACCAGTATGAGAAGCATCTGTGTACACTAGAAATCCTTATCCCGCCTCTAGCAACACTAACACTGGCACGGTAGTCAATGACCTCTTCAAAAGAGTAAATGCAGCCTCGCATTTTTTAGTCCACTTATAAGCAACGTCCTTTTGTGTCAGCCTCATCATCGGTGAAGTGATCTTCAAGAAATTCTTCACGAACCTACGGTAGTATCCTGCTAACCCCAGAAAGCTCCTGATCTCCGGTACTGATGTCAGTGCCGACCAATCCATGATTGCCTGAATCTTAGCAGGATCTACTACAATCCCTGCTGCTCCAACAACGTGCCCCAAGAACTTGACATTTGCTCGCCATAATTCACGCTTCCTGAACTTAGCAAAAAGTCGGTGCTCCCTCAATATCTGTAACGTCTCTCTGAGGTGCTGCTCGTGATCCTCTCGTGTCCTCGAGTATATCATGATGTCATTGATGAAGACTATCATGAAGCGGTCGAGATATGGTCTAAGTACCCGGTGCATCAAATCCATGAATACGGCGGGAGCGTTGGTCAGCTCGAATGGCATGACCGTGAACTGGTAGTGTCCTTATCTAGTGCTGAATGCTGTCTTGGACCTATACTCATCCCTGATCCTAAGTTGATGATACCCCGATCTTAGGTCTATTTTGGAGAAAAATTGCGATCCTCTCAGCTTATCAAATAAATCGTCTATCCACGGAAGTGGGTACTTATTTCTGACTGTCACTCTGTTCAGCTGCATGTAGTCGATGCATAGTCTCATATTTCCATCTTTCTTCTTCACAAACAGAACTGGCACTCCCCACGGTGACATCAAATGTGTGATGAATCCCTTCTCCCCCAAATCCTTAATCTGACTCCTCAACTCCTCTAACTCCTTCGGAGCCAGGCGATACGGTGTTATCGCGATCGGTCTGGTACCCGATACTAGGTTAATGATGAAGTCTACCTCTTACGATTGTGGTAATTTAGGCAAATCCTCTGGGAAAACATCTGGGAAGTCTCGATCAATCGGTATCTCCTCTAGTTTGGGTCCCCGACTCTCAACTACTGCGTACAATGCTACCAAAGTCTACATCTCTCCACTGGATGTAAGCCGACCTCTCGTGGTGCTGAGTTTCGGTGTACTACCTTGGTGAATGAACATTGGACGTCCCATAATCTTAAATGTGACAAACTTACTGAAGCAGTCGATGTGTACGTGGTAGGCTGACAAACATTCTGTCCCTAGCAGCGCGTCGAACTCTAACATCTCGAGGACTCTAAAATCTGCCGGTAACTCTACCCCGCCTATCTCTACCGAACATCCCCGAACTAGACTATTAGGGTAAACACTATCCCCAGCTGCGGTGCTCCAAATCAGGTGTATGCTAAACCTAACAAGTGTCAATCCTAATATACCTAACATGTGACCAGCAATAAAAGAAACAATGGATCCGAGTCAAACAATGCATATAAGTCTCTACCATAGACGGAAATCGTACCCTCAATAAGATTACATATCGCCCCAACATCTTGACTATGCGACCATGTGAACTCTCTCTGCCTTGCTGTGGGGGATGTGCTACCGACTGTGTGCACTCTCTTGACATGTGTCCCACCGGACCACATCGCCAGCAAGTGATCTGACGACGTTGTCCTACCTGCTGTGCCTGTCCTAGTAATTGCCACTGACCCTATCATGGTCCATCCCGGCCTTTGCCTCTGTCTCGGCCACCCTGCAGCTGCTGCTGCTGTCGTGGTACCGGTGGAGCTGACAATGCCTGTCTGGTGGGAGGTGGAAAGGGAGCTCTGCCATATGTCTGTGTGGGTGCAGTGTGAGGTGCGTAGGGCACTGCTGAAATTAGGGCAATAGGTGCCCCACCCCTCTGTGGGCCCCTGTCCCCTCTCATCTGTCCCTTACTCCTTCGCCTCTTGTCGTTGTCTGAACCTTGACTGTAAGCCTCTGCTGTTCTCTCATCCTCTCTGCCCAATTCATAAGTCTTATAGGTGAGTGCTCTCTCGTAGATCTCCTGCAGAGTGCAGGCCTCGGTGCCAACAACATGTCTAGCTATATTTGGCCTTAGTCCATCCCCAATGTAGAAGGCGTCATCTGTGTCATCCTTCACCAAGTCTCCCACGAACTACCTCATGTAACCATATCGGTCACGGTATATCATCACTGTCTCTCCCTCAGCCTGTCTCAAGCTCATAAACTTCTTCTTCAACTTCTGCAACATCGAAGCCAAAAAATACTGTTTGTAAAGCCCCACCTTGAAGTGCGCCCATGATGTGAAGCTGCCTCGGCTCGCCACTGTAGTGCGCCACCAAACATCAGCACCCTTATCCAGAGTGTAGTATGAAAGAACTGGTTGGAGTCTGTCCTCAATATCCAGTAATAGATGCAGCTTCTCCTGGGACAAGATCCACTTCTCAATCTTGTCATGGTCCCTCTCTCCTAAAAAATATGTCGGCCTAAGCTTAATGAACTCCTTCACTAGCTTGGCGTCCCTCGACAAGCCAAAGGTCTCAGATGTAGTAGGTGTGGGCGTGTCTACTACTGCTTCTGCTGCCGGTACCGTGATGATCGGTAGTTCTTGTGGACGCGGTGCCACTGGCTCTACGGGTGGTACTGGTGCTCATGCCTCTGCGGTAGTAGTAGTGGCTAGTGTAGTAGAAGTCTCTGTGGTCGGAGGTGTTGTAGTAGTAGCTGTGGTGACGGGGGCGATTGAAACCAGTGTAATAATCTGTGCCGACATGTAGGCGATGAAAGCGGTGATCTGTCGCTCTTGAGTGGTCTCGGTCAGACATCCTTTGAAAATCGTCAACTGATACGGTGGGAGGCTACTGCCACTAGCTCTGGTGTCTCCGGCCTCGCGCGAATTCGCCATCGGTGTCTGCATGTTGACAAACGTACGCGAATCAGCAACTACGGGATGTATCTTGTATTCATATAGGTATAACAATTAACATGCATATAAAGAAAACACCTCGGCTCACCTTCACTCAATTCCCAATAAAATAGTTCCTAGGCAAGGATCATCTGGTTTCAATTTCTAAGGTTTGTATTTTTCTTGTTTATCCCTAAGGTTCTAATAACCTGGGCTCTGATACCAACTATGACGATCCCTCTCCTAATCTAGGGCACCGCCCGTCCTAATCCCGTAATTAAGCCCTTATCCTATCCACTCAGGACTTAACTACATATTAGTCAGCCTTTACAACCTAAACGCCTCTTTTCTCGTGTTCAGGATAAGTAATACACTAGTCCTACCAGTTTATAAAATTTAGACTTAATTAAAACTTTTTATTAAATTAATTATCTAGCAGAAGTCTTATTGATTATGCGGAAGCAGTTAGTAATTTACGCGGAAGCCATTTATAATTATGCGGAAAACATTTTAAAAATCCTATGTGTGGAAAACCAGGAAATGACATCACATATATAAAATCCTCAAAATGCAGTAAAATAGTAAAATAGTCAAAGTCAGGTCGGGGAGCTAACGCTCAACCCAATATACAACGCAAATAGTTTCTGAAAGACATATAACATATACAATCAAAATACCAAAAGAAGACCTACAATCGATGAGTGACGTGTTGTTGGCTCAGAGATAATCGCCGATCTTCTGCTTGCCCGGCCTGCTAGTAGACGGCTCTGCACCCCTCATCATAAAAAGGACGGTGAGTACAAGAATAAAACAGTAATCCCTGATGACAAGTTTAATTTGTATTTCCAAATATTCAAATGGTATTTAAAAACATATAAATGGGAAAGCTGGAAAATAAACTATATGCGAGTAAATAGTAGAGTTAAACAAGTGATACTGACAAGTAGTGGTGATTTAGGTTCGATAGGCAGTGAATCGCGTCACTCCGACTCAATATTCATATAGCACAAGGGACTCTAACCCAAGTGTTACCAGGGACTCTAACCTCGAGTGTCATACAGTGTCAGGTAACATGTGCTGACGTCCCCAGGGATTCTAACCCCGTGAGTCACGCACACCTCGATCGAGTACGGGACCTAAATGCCAAAACTACTTTTTAATTTCAAGTAGGGCGGCAATTCGTGTCAATGAGTCGTAAACGTGTCGTGTCGTAAACGTGTCGTGTCATAATTATCCTAAACCCGCACACGACACGTTTATTAAACGAGTCACTATTTGTAAACACGACACACGACACGTTTAATAACCAGGTAACTTTGTTTATGACACGTTTAACACGTTTATTAAACAGATCATGTTTAACTTTGTTTAACTCGACTCGTTTGTGTACTGTTTAACACGTTTATTAAACAGATCATGTTTAACCTGTTTAATTCGACTCGTTTGTGTACCTGTTTATCAACCTGTTAAACATGCTACTAGATTAATGATATCTCACTACAAAATCAATACAAACAACATAAAATATAAAATTATAAACCCATCTAATACAAGGAAAAATTAAAAATACAAGTATCATCATCATCATTAGTGTGTTCAAGTTCAATATCATCAATACTGTTGGTGTCAAACTCATCATCATTGATATCATCAAGAATGTTGTTCAATTGCAGCACATTAAAAATTAAAATCAACAACACAAACACAATATTTATAAAAATTCATGAAACCATATATCCATAATTAAAAAATAGTTGAGAAAACAGATTAACAAACAGATTAATCTGATCAAAAAACCCAGATGAGATCTCAAGAGAATCAACTCATATGACTCTACTCCCACATCTCCCCCATCGGCTCCGCTTGCCACCATCAACCACCTCCTACACCACCACCATAATCCGCGCCACCATCAACCACCTCCGCTCCACCGCAACCCCCGCCACCACCACCACCACCCCCACTACGACCGCCCCCTCATATCTCCTCCTCTACTCCCACATCTCCCCTATCGGCTCCGCTTGCCACCGACACCCCGACCTCCACCAAACGCTACATGAACTACACCCCTACTCTCTATGCCCCTCCGACCTACCCCTCGCCGAATCCCGCTCTCCTCCGGCCGCCACCCACTCCTCGCCGCATTTGCTTCTTCTCTCCTTCCCCCTCCTCCTCCCGCCTCGGCCCCAACGACCTCAAGGCCCTCTCCTCCTCCAATAACTCCCCAACCCCTGTTAATCCCACCCAAACCTACTGGTCTTTGGCTTCTCCAGTCAAATCAGCTACAACGTATGATTTTTGGTGTCTTTTTAACAACAACAACAACAAAAGCAGAGGAGATGCACCATCCAATAGAGAGTAGCTCTAGCTCGGAAAAAAGCAGGCAAGAGGGGGGACACCCAGCAGTTGCTCTGTTTACGGGTGGTGGGGGGGACGAGGAGGCGGAGATGGGTGGAGGCGAGATGGGTGGAGGTGGAGATAGGTCGGCTGTCGAGACAGAGAGAGAGAGAGAGAGAGAGAGGGTGAGAGAGATTTTGTTACCTGAGGTTGAAGGTGAGGCAATCTCCTTCTTCCTTGTTGGCTCTTCCGCGTCGTCATCGTCGTCGTCGACCCAAGGTGGAAGAAGAGCTGCCGAAGTGGTGAAGCCGTGAAGACTCTTCACTGGTTTTGAACTTTTTAGTTTTTAGGGTTGGAAATGAAAAATTTGTATTTATATGTAAATAATTATGCGAGTCATAAACGAGTCACACGGGTTAACACGTTAGCGACTCGTTTATTAACCGTGTATAAACAGGTTAACCTGTTTATGACCCACATACATTTTTGCCAAACCCGCGACATGTTTATCACGTGTCGTGTCGTGTCGTGTTAAACGTTTCATGACCCAAATTGCCAGCCCTAATTTCAAGAAATACCAAGTATGGATTGTCAAAGAATAGGCACATCTACACACCTAAACAAATAAGGAATACAAGTCCACTTAAACATTTATAAGATATTTACTAGCCTAATAACATGCTCTTTATCATTCAATTCACATTTAAAACAACAAGAATAAACATAGCATGGGATAGAATCAATGAACCAAATCAAATTAATGGATATCATGCAAACTAGACTAATCAAGTGAGCATAGACGCAAAGAACACATAATATAAGAATATAAGGCAAAATAGTCAAAAAGACTATGCAAGGACAACAATTAATAAAAATGAAATGCCAAGTAAAGTTGCCATTGGGTATACTCACAACAACAAAGTAAAGTCCTAGCTTTACCGGCCTCCCGATACTCCAAATCTTGTATTCACTCTCCCGTACCATTTTCCTAGGTTCCTGATATCATATAACATGTTTTTGGATGTGTTTAGACCTTTACTTAAGGTTTTAGACTTTGTTACAGTGTTTTGGAAATTTTGGAAGATTGCTGATTTTTTGTTCTGTCATGGAAATTAGCGCGCTAATTCCAAAATTGGTGCGCTAATTTCTAACTTAGCGCTTAGCGCGCTACTACGCCTTATCTAGCGCACTAATCAATATTAGCGCGCTAGATGTTAAACCTAGTGCACTATGTGCAGTAAAACTTAGAATCCTGTAATCACAATTCCGAGTTTTCTCTACGCATAGGCTATGTTAATGCATAAGGACCCTTATACACACTATTAGAGTCCCCTAACATCAAGCACAATACAAAGTAACAATTAACAACATCAAATTCATGAATTCATCAAGTTGAACTAAATAAACTAGTGTATGCAAGTTACCTATTTATTGAACATATTACCTAGGTTGTAGTTATTGTTGGGTGTTTGATTCTCCAACTCTTGATGATGAAAACACCTCTTCAAACTCCCAACTTTCTAGCAATTACTAGATTTCCAGCAGCACTATATTTTATTTCCTTTGTTTCCAACATGCGAAATGAGAAGAATGCAATAAGGTGGGTTTATATATGTTTGAGTTTTCATCTACTGTGTACCACCCATATTCATGACATCTTGTGGCTCTCATTCACTCCTACTAACCCACTAATTCTAGCTGACTAACACAACATATTGACATACATATCACAGGAGTGTGTGCTAGCGTGTATCCCGAGGTAAGTCTAAGTGTTGTAGATTTTTAAACTAAAACTATAGGATTTGAATTTGATTTACATTAATAAACACGACCATAGGCTTATAAATAATTCCTTAATTCATATTAATATTAAATAAGACTTACCAAAATGCTAAATACCCGGTTCCCCGGCTCGCACGCAACTCGAGGCACATCCCCGCTCTCGTCTCGACGCCTACAACTGGACAAATCGACTTAGTAAGTCTACACAATACATAACACTAGGCATACATCAATACAAAAATACAATATACCTCTCTCACGTGCCTCAGTTGGTGTGCGTATCACGGTGTGGGTCCCACGTTACGGGTCGGTGACCCTAATTAAGGAATTAAAACGGGATTTAGAGATTTAGGCCGTGACAGATATATTACGTTTTTTTAAATTTGACAATCCTCAATTGAAAGTGATTGCCATATATTATGTCCACGGCTAAACGGACCCCAATTTTTTGAAATTTTTTAGTTTTTTTGTACTCAAAGATGAAATGTCCATATTTCCCTTAATATATAAGGAGTTTTGTCTTAAGCATAACCCAAATCTATCGATTGAAAAAAGAACTCCTCCATCTACTTTTCGAACCCTCTCGTCTCCCACACATGCGAATCACATTTATCTGGCAAACAAGGGTGAATCGTCACGGAATCGACCAAGTAAGTCCATTTTCTTCTCTTCTACATTGGTTCGCTGGCTTGTTCTGTGTTTTTTCTGATTGCTTACATTGTTTCCATTTTTGGATTTCTAGTGCATCGAGTTTCGGATAAATCGAGCAACTAATCATGGAAAATAGATAGGATGTGTCAAATCGAAGCGAAGGAGGGCAAAATGAGGTTAGATTTGAAGTATAGTAACGATTTACGCGTGCATTGTAAATTTTCTTGGTTGGTCGTGATTGTCAGACACACAGGACCGAGGCGTGTAAAACGCCCCTCTGCCCTTTTGTGTCGCATGTCTTGCACTCTGCTCGATCAAGTTCACCCAATATGAATCAATGACTTTTGTCTGAACTTGACCGTTACCAATTGTTAGCTTTCGGCTACACCTGTCCGATACTTTGAAATAGGTTTCGATCATAAGTAACCAAAACCTATTTATAAGTATCAGAGTTGAGTCTCCGCACAATATAAAAACTATGAAATATGACTGTTATGCCATTGTTATGTGTTTCATTAGTGATTCTTTTCGTTCTTGTCGGATCCTACTGTAGTTCCTATTAAAGAGATAGGGTGTAAATCGAGTAATGACTTCCCGAACTTCACCGAGACCTTTAAGCTTGCCATGCCATTCGACAGTAGAGAGGAAGTACTGAATTAGGCACAGTCTACAACTAAGAAGTGTGGATTTATGGTCATCATATTGAAGTCTGATGCTCCAATTTGTAGGAGAGCTAGATTGTCCATTGGATGTGAGAGGTATGGTGCATTTGCACCTAAGATGTCTAAGGCGAAGAAGTTGAAGTTGGCTGCAGAGAAATCGTGTAAGGAAAAGGATGGGGATGAGGTTTAACAGAAGCCTAAAGAGACTGCTTCGAAGAAGTGTGGTTGTCTATTTAAGCTTAATGTGAAACATGCATTAGATAATAAGTGGCATGTTACAATTTTGTGCGGGGATCACAACCATAAGTTCTCAAACAATTTGATTAGCCATGGATATCCTGTAAGGCTTACCAAATCAGAGAGGGTGATTGTAGAGGATTTGAGCAAGACTAGTGCAAAACCTAAACACATTCTTGCTAGCATTAAGGACAAGAATCCAGATAATGTGACTGTCATAAAAAAATCTACAATAGGAGAGCCTGATTGAGAAGGATTGAAGCTTAAGGCAAAATAAAGATGCAAATGTTGTTTCAGAACTTGGATGAGCATGGATATGTTGAGCAGCACGTGTGTTTTAAAGGATTGAACATCATCAAGGGCATGTTCTTTGCTCACCCTACTTCCTTGCAGCTTCTTCGGTGCTTTCCTCATATGTTGATTATGGACTGCACCTAGAAGACTAACAGGTTCAAGTACCTATTGCTTGAAATTTTCGGCGTCACTTCCACTAGCATGACTTTCATTGTGGCAATTGAGGCAATTGAGGGATTTATTGGTTGGGTGGACACAGCTTGGAGTGATATTGACCGATAGAAATCAAGCTCTCATAGGGGCAGTTAAGGAAATTTTCCCAAGTTGCACACACTTACTATGTGGGTGACACGTGAATAGAAATGTCCATGCTAAGACAAGAGAATTATTTTCTAATTAAGCGGACTATGACAGATGGTATGGGAGGCGGATGGATGTGGTACACGCTTCAACATAATTATCATACATGGGTAGGGTTAAGGAGCTTGAAGAAGAGTATAGAGGAGTTCCTGGTTTGATAGATTACGTCCGGGACACGTAGTTGTGTCATGAGAAGAAATTTGTTGATGCATGGACGGATAAGGTCTTGCATTTTTGGAATGCAACTACTAATCAGGTGGAGGGTGCGCACTCTACTTTAAAGAAAGAGTTGGGGACTTCGCAGGGGCACTTTGGGGATGTGTGGAGGTCTATACACATAGTTCTTGACCACCAACAAAGAGCAGTCGAGGCTTCATTCAACTGGTCCATGCATCTTGTTGCACATCAGTATGAACACCACATTTTCAACAACATTATTGGGTTTGTATCTCGTTATGCATTAGACGAGATCAACAAGGAATTATAGAAGGTTAATGATGGTGTTGGCCTCGATAGATCTCTTTATGGATATGTGTTAGGGGTCACACATGGGTTGTCGTGTGCCCACGAGCTTGCAATTCATATGTTGGAAGGTAGCCGAATTAGTCTTGATGAGGTGTTACCACATTGGAGGAAATTAAACTTGAACTCGGTCAAAGTTGGTGAAGAAGAACAAGATGACCATGAGTATCTTGCTGAGATGGAAGTAGTTGAGTCTAAGTTCCGAAGCGGGAATCCGGATATGAGGACAAAAATTATCCAACAGTCGAGGAAAATCACATGCTCAGCTACAACTGTCATTCCCATACCTAAAGAGAAAACTAAGACTAGGGGACGACCTCGTAGTGGTCCATTGGGTCCGATGAAGAAGAAGTCCAAAAAAGAGAGAAAAATGGAGAAACTTGAGAAAATCTACAATGAGGACTCCATCTTCTTTTAAGATGGTTGATACTCGAGCTAAGGCTGTAGAGGAGGCACAGTCTGCTGCTGATGATGCTCGTTCTGTTGGTCATGAGGTGTTTGTCGAGGAGATTCTTGCTGATGAGGTTCTTATCGAGGAGACTAGGTCAGTTACCGAGCCTCGACCTACCCAAGAGTCCGTGGTTGGTGATCCCAATTCCGTCGAGCCATCCTTATCTTCAAATAGTACTGGCAGGGGGAGGGGTAGTGGGACGGGAAAGGGAAAGGGATGCGGTGGAGCTACTACATCGATTCCATTTGCACTACCTAGGTGATCAAAGACCCGATCTCAAGTGGCTATTGGGTTTATTGATCAAGTGCCAGATTTATGGTTACCATTCAAGCTTGAGATAAGGAATGTGGAGTCCGATGGGAACTGTGGGTATCGCGCAATAGGCGAGGCATTGGGATATGAAGCTAACTCTGGTTGGATGAGGGTGAGGAGGGAACTAGTGCGAGATCTTGATAGTCATAGGAATTTCTACATCAATGTGTTCCAGCTAAAGGAAAATTTTTACACAATTAGAAATTCCATCAACACGTTTCAGAGTGACTTTGCACTGGGTTCTTCATGGCTCACATTGCCAGACATGGGAGTAATTGTCGCCAATTGTTACGATAAGGCTTTTGTTTCATTATCTCGTGCCGGGTTTGCGACTTGGTTTCCTGTCTTACGAGAGCCCCCTCCAATACCTGAAAGACAAGTCATATGGTTGTGCTTGGTTAACACAAATCATTTTGTTATGGTAAGCTTTTGTAAATATCTTTAATGGTATTCATAATTTTAATTATGACTTTAGAACTTACTTTAACTGTTTTCCAATTGTAGTTTCGAATGAAGGACGACGCACCTCTACCTCATGTCTCTAGTTAATGGGATGTATATGCGTTACGTGCAAGTAGGACTTGGCCGGATGGTGAATGTTATGGCGAGACCAACACAAACTGGACCAGCAGAGATGATAACTCTTGATTGATATGTTGGTTGTGTTTTTTTGTTGCCTAGACATTGATTTTTTGGTGATAGACATCGATTTTTTTGGTGTGCATTGGTGGGTATAGCAATGATTCACGTGTAGTTGCTCTGTTTAGATCAACATGTACATGGGTGAGTATAGCAATGATAGTCGTAGGGATTTCATAGGGATTTCATGGGAGGATGGAGTTTTTTGCAGGTTCATACACTATTTTTTGCCTGTATGCGTCATGTTCTTTTTTTGGCACACTTTGATTTTTTGGAACATACACATGTTGATGTTATTTTGTTGTTCTCAGACTGGATTTTTAATGTAATTTAGTTGTTCTTTATATGGAATGCTTAAGATTTGGTCACTAAATGTTGAACATGTTTGGTAGAATTTTTTTCTTTGGTTGAAGTTCTTATTTTCTTGCACAGTTGAAAGGATTGTTGCAGGTTCTGAGTGCTCTCGGTCTGACAGGTTCGAAAGTTGTTCTCATTTTTCGGTGAGCCCTATTCGAAACAAATATATGAGTTTCGATCACCAGTTTTCGTTTATCTGGTCATACCCCATTATACAACTAAGCGTACCCCATATTTGGAAAGTTAAAAGAAACACATAATACTTCGGAGCTTGATTGTCTGAGATTATGCGTCCAATATCAGATAATGATAACCAAAATTGATTAATGAGTTTCGGTCACTAGTGTCCGTTTATCTTGTCATATCATACTACTAAGCGTACCCCATGTTTGGGAAGTTAAAAGAAAAACATAATACTTTGGAGCTTGATTGTTCGTGACTCCATGTCGAATATCAGTTAATGGAAACCAAAACTGAATAATCACTTTCGGTAACCTGTGTCCGTTATCTTGTCATACCCCATTATAGTACTAATCATACCCCATTGTTGCAGGATTTTTGCAGGTTCTGAGTGCTCTCGGTCTAACAGCTCCAAAAGATGTTCTCATATCTCGATGAACACAATTCGAAACGAAAATACGAGTTTCAGTTACCTGTGTCCATTTATCTAGTATGATTATAGTACTATGCATACCCCACAAAGTTCATAGTTAAACCCTATAAAAAGCTCATGCAATTATAAATTCGTTTACGTATGACCGAAACATAACAACATCACTCGGTCATACGGTGTCGAAATGCAACAAAAAATATCGGCAAACAGTGGCCGTTACACTTACATACATCTCGGCCCTGCATGTGCACTGGCAGTAGTATATAGCAATGAAAAGAACATGGCTGCCAATAACATACATTCAATAAGAGCTGTAAGGTAAAACCATTCCCAAATTATATGAAACAGTTAAAATAAGGTTCATAAAGTTTAAAAGGATGACCAATAATTCGCAATTCAAATTTGTCCAAAATTTTAAAAGGATGACCAACATCTAAATCTAGCCCTTAACTTCTGAGGCATACTCAACGCTTGTCTGAGGAGCCATAGCTGAGGTAGTGGATGTTGTAGCTCCATCGTTGTGGGTGGTTGTGCCAGTCACCATGTCTTCCTCTTCCTTTTCAACTCCAAATAAGAAAGCGATCACCGCATCCGCCGTCGCAATTGCATTTTCAGCCGTAACATTGGTCTTAAGCATCGTTCTGAACCGCAATGCAACGTCAAGTGCTCGACGGTTACGCTGTCAATGAAATAATGTGAGTAAGTAAATGCCAAAACAAACACCGAAGTCGAATTTATAAGAAAATAGAATTTATAGCAAAGTAGGTTTGTCTTCATCAACCACCCTGGTGACATGTTCTGGATTTTCAACAAATTGATGGCTCACTGACTGAAACCATTGAAGGTATCCTGATGCAGCTTGCCATGGAAATACAATCCTCTCACCGTGTCATTCTCAAACAATGAGATGGTCATCCCACTCTTCCCAAATCTGGGTCGTAACTGTACTTCACTAAGTATGTATGGGCTAAGTTGCTCCTATCTGCATAAATGAGTTTGTATGGTGTTTTTGGAATTCCTTGAACATATCCCATTTGCCTCAACATTTTTGCAGGATTGTGCGGTTCAATGACATCCATAAACCTCATCGAACCTAAATAGAAGGCCATTTCGTGGACTGGAGGTGCATTCTTCTTAGTTGTATGCTAAAACACCTAGGGAAAAATGAAGATTAGTCACAAATGTAAAATATATTTATAAGTGTAGGTAATTGTAGTGTAGGTGCATCACCTCTTCGGGTTGCATCCTAAAGTCTATGAGAAGCTCCAACGTTAGCCTCGACTCAATCTTATTGTGCCAACTCATCACTCGTGGCATTCCCACTTTATAGTTAGTACGGAGACGCGGTTTGATAAATGGTAGGCAATAGTACATCCAACCCTGCATAAAAGAAATGTTACAAACAAAGTAATTTAAAATAAAATTTAAATGACTTGTTCAATACTTTACCTCTAACAAGGTCATGTATCCGCAAATTTGTGTGACCCCAGCGCGGCTTGCAATGCCCAGCTGACGGTATAAGTAAGCAAGTGCCGCTCCACCCCATCCATATTGCCCAATGTTAGTGAGAGGGACTCTCGTACCATATTTTTTCCCAAAAACGGTGGCTCCGAGTAGGTATAAAATGTAGGCTTCAAGTAGGCACTCAACAGGGGGATACACGTAAAGCCCTTTCTTCCCCTCGGACCTTTCCTCTTCATTTTCCTCTTCCTCTTCATTTTCATCATCCTCATCATCTAAAAGTCTTTTAGTTGGGACTGCAAATCGGTCCTTCAACCATGCCAACCTCACAGTCAGGCCAGGCATAGTCCTAATCTTTTGATCAACTTCACCAACTAGAATCCCCAATAAACGACTTACCATAGCCATCACCTCAACTCGCTCCTTCGACTTGACAACTACGGTCTTTCCAGTGACCTAAATTCCAAAAAGGACCCGCACATCATCTAATGTGATTGTTATCTCTCCAAAGGGCATGTGGAACATGTTGGTCTCGGGCTGCCATCTCTCAGGAATGCCAGAGATTAACACACGATTGCTTCCTTCATACGAGATATAACCTAAAAGTCCTAAGCCACTGTCTGCAATCAACTTCTTCACCCTTTCTTTCTCCGGGTATGTCTGGATAGTCTGCCAAATTAAAACTTAAGAAGCATTGTTGATCCATTTGAGGAATCGTCGACCTTACAAAAGAAGTTTTACCAAGAGTAAATAAGAAAGAACCTCAAACATTTCATAACTTAACCAAGGGATAGCAATATGTACCTTGTTCCTCCAAATGTCTGGCAATACATGGTGGAAGAATGATGGTAATAGGTCTAAAATGGTCGGGCCACCAGGAAATGAAGTGGCCTTTTCGTCTTCCGCATGTGACGATGTACTGGAGGAGGCTGCACCCTCAATATCAACAGTATTATCCTCGGAACCTACACCATCCGTTGGTGTACGACTAAGCTCAGTACCATCCCTACTCTTGCCCCCAGGTGTGAGACCATCTCTATCCCCAACAGAAGAAATTGCACCTCCATGCTCCATTCCAGTCTCACCCGGTTGCACGTCACTCTCATTGGCTTGCTTGGCCCATTTACATTTGGGTTGTGGATCATTCTGATCCACTTTCTTCTTACGGTTCGATGAAGTCAGACGCTTCCGTTCAGGAGGAGTAGCCTTCACTCGGGATGCTACAATACTACTTTCTCCAGCCTTGCCTCCCCTCCCACCCCGCCCTATAGTCGAAAACCTCCCTGATTGACATTTTGTTCTCCCTATGCCTCAAAACGATCCAAATTGTGCTCAATGTAGTACTGCTACAACAGTAATATATCCAGGCATAAGAAATTAAATAAAAAACTGAGATCTTAAGAGGTTCGAAGATCTATGATCGAAATCAATACAATAGTTATCGGATGACTTAAACTGCAATGTATGTATATGTTACGATTATGGGTGGTCGTAACCCATGTACGGGTATTGGCCATATGTGACCGAAGTTAAAGGTAAACACTCGGTTCAACAGTTTCGAAGGTAATAAGCCCAACTCAGTTTGACACAGTCGTGCCATTTGCACACCTTTAGGCCCTGTGAAGTCGATTATCTCGGGAAACAATTTCTAAACCCTAAAAAACCCACACACAAATCGTACCAGCCAAAATCGAGAAAAAGACAACAAAAATACGTTGAATCTCTTCACGAACAAAACTGATAACATTGTAATGAAAACAACTTACCCAATCGAGCGACAAAATGCAAAGACCACCGGTAGTTCCCTTGCTCGCTGACCTCTGCCAACAACAGATCTAAGCTTACATCGTGCACCCTCGACCTCAATGCAGCGATCACAGTGACCCATACTAGCACAAAAATTGAATGTAGGGGGATCGAAAACTGTGGTTCTAAAAAATGGATGAGAGAGATGGATGTGTTTTATTTGGTTGAAGACAAAGGCAATGTTGGAATTTTTCAAAAAAGTGGGGTCCGTTTGGTAAAATATTTTCAAATTTGGGGTACACCATAGCAATGGAGTCCGTTTAGTAATTTATGAGGTCCGTTTAGCCGCTGCCTATATTATTTGAAAGTACATATAATTTATAAATTAATAATTATGAGTTTAAGTCGATTATCAAAGAATATTTTTAAATACTCTAATCCAAGTCGAACGAAAACCAAAATATTGGAGGTTAAGTTTAAATTCATTAAAAATTTTAAACATAGCTAAACAAATAACAAGCATAAGTACAAAAGTTCACATCAATGTAACAAAACAAAAAATGGATTTGCATTTGACATTTTGAAATATTCATTTACACAATTGCTTCTTTTCTTCTTCACGAGCAATATCTCCTCCCCTTTTCTTCATCTGGTCCACCAACATTTGCTGAAGGGATAACACTATTTTCACGTTCCCCAATTTCATTTCTTTCAGATTTCTTACTTTTATCGATACTGGGGATATATATTATTAGATAACTCATTTCTTTGTGATGATCTTTGCTATTTATAGATTTGAGGCAGATTTCATATATGTTGCCGTTGTTAAGCATATTCGAATCCATTAGTGGATGGAATTGTCCCTGTTAAATATAATAATTTAGTAAATTATATTTTTTTTTTCAGTTTATGATAAATTTATTTAGCATATTATGCAAGGCAGTAAAAATTACCTCAACATTCTTTTCCATTACATATTTTCCATCATGTTCTGGATATTTTGAGAGAAGGCCTTTAGCTATTTTTTCATAAACTCTTATACCAAGTAAGCATGAGTTGTCTTTAACTTCTAAGTACACGCGGCACCTACAAATGAGTAATAAATATAGTGTGAATGATATGATGTGTGTTTTTTATAATTATAAAAACACAATAAAACATTTAATACACCTTGGTATTGCGATGACATCATTTTTCTCACAAAAGAAACAAGGGAAGACTTCATTTAACTCTGCATCAGTGCGCTGGTCATAATTTGAGCAACTTATATACTAAAAAGTTTGATTGAAATTTGTTATGGAAAGTGTTGCTTTAACGCAAAATATCTTCTGTTGCCAAATGACATGATAAAGAGTTGATTACCTTCGTTGAATAAAAAAATAAAATTAGGTAACTTTGGTAGTTTAGTGTTTATTAATTAAAGTAAGTAGCTACAACAATGATACCTTTTCCACTGAATTTAGAACTTCATCTATTGTGAAAACTTGATCAGGATCAAAGTTAGATGGAGTTCTTGACAAAGATGGAACAATTTTGGCTTGGATAAAATAATTTATTTTTTCTATGTTGGCAGCAGCCCTGTTAAGATATATTTGAAACATAAAATATAATTTAGAAGATTTATTTTATCATTTATTTTAAATATGAAAAATAAAATTATTTAAATAAGTAAAATAATATATATATAAAATAGATGAAGTTTTGTGATACCAAGCATCTAATTCTTTTGCCCTCGGAGAATTTCCATTTATGTCAAGCACAGATACATATTTGGTTGACAAAGATAGGCCTGCTTAATGAAACACCCAAATTGAAAGCATAAAAATTATTTAATTGTATGCGATAAATAAAGTAATAAATTAGGATAGAAAATAATATATTTGTTGGTAATCTATGGATGATGTAAAAATAAACATATATGTATTGAGTTCTATTGTGAAATGAACATAAACAACATATCAATTTTAGGGATATGATTATATATATAAATACAAACATTATATATCATTATTATATGAACGAACATGTACCAATCTATTTGATAAAAGAAAATATACCACTATATATTATAATACATTTTATACTATTACCACGATGAGTTGTTACATTTGCGCATGGTTGGTTTTTCGCTTATCTTTTGTTCTAAGCCTTCGTTAATAAATCCATTCCACAAGGTAAGCTTAACTGACATGAGACTGAGAAAAAAAAACCAATAAATGTGTTGTGATTATACATTATATTATACATATACATAGTATAAAAAATAATATGGTATTTTTTTTATCGTTGTGTACGCATTATTTTACTGTTTTTATCTTGTTGGTTCTTTTACTTGATGAGTCATGTCACGTTATCTTTAAAGATAAAAAGTAGATAAAGTGACATGACTCATCAAATTGGTATCAGAGCCAGATTCTTATCTTTTCTCGCCTTGCGAAGCAGACGCCATATCTCCGTTGTAAGTAATTTTTCTCTTTGTTTCTACTTCTATATATTCGATATCAGAAACTGATTTTGACGCAAGTTTTACAGTTTTAAGTTTTTATTGAAAGTATATATTATATATTTTCTTTTATCTTCTCTCTTGTTTAAACTTCGCTGGGTTTTCAAAAGTAAAATTTCCTAGTCACGTTGTAAGTCTAGCAGGGAAGTAAGTCTAGTTGTAAGTAGTTGACCAAGTTCTTTTCGAAAACCGCTGAAATTAAACATGGGTGAATTAATAAAGAAAATGAAAAGAGTTCTTTCATCAAAAAACCCTCTTGTAAGATTTGAGTCTTCATCGTCTTCTGATCATAAACTAAATCCTAAATCCTTAGCAAAAACTCCATCAAAACTGGATTTACGAAATATAAGTGAAATTTCTTATACTAATATCGAACAATCTCTTCAAAATTGGGATATGCCTGACATTGATCCAAAACACATTTATATTCAAGGTTCTTTTTTCTAAAAATCAAGATTTTATTATTAAACTTGAAGAAGATACAAAACCAATCGACAGTGAAGGACACAAAATTTTGCTTATACCACCTGACAAAATTAGTTGCTATAAAGAAGCCCATAAATATTTGCATATTGGTATTATTCAAGTTGCAATCAAACCCTTGACTACATGAGGACTTAATACATATGTTTTGGTTTCTGTACGTGATAAACGTCATTTAGACTTTAACGACTCTTTATTAGGAATAATTGAAGGAAGTTTGGCCGAATGACCAATTTTCTTCAACTGTTTTCCTAATTTTACTTTAAGTTTACACGATCAATTTGTTCATGAAGCAGCAACATTAAGTATATACACTCAAGGTTTGAACTTAAAAGGAATCTGTTCCAATGTCACAGTAGTCTATAGAATTTATTATAAATTAATGCATACAATAATTCCAGCTATTGCTTATACTAATCTTCAAAAGGGCACTTCTACCCTCTTTCTTACAAATATACAACATAAGGTAACTAGAAAACAATTAAATTGGAAAGATATCGATGTTCCTAAAAAATGGATTATACATGATAAAAATGACGGCGAATGTCGTAAAACGACCACATCAGATCAAGTTCATAATATTATCACTCATGACGATGGTCTTGTTGAAATAAATTTCGTTTCTCGTAAATCTTGTTCTTCTATCCCTTCTACTAGTTCATCTCAAGTAGAACCTCAAATAGTTCCTCCTAGAAACTGTCACTCAAGCAGCTCACATACCAACTCGTGTTGCCTATCATGTTGAAATATCTGATGATACAGTTAGTATCAATGATTTTTCCGATTATCAAATTCATATGATAACTATTCTAGAGGAAGAAAATACTTTTATAGTTGATTATTTAACTTTAAAAAATCAATTTCTTAAACATCCTTTAACTCCAATATTTTGCAAAATATGTTCAAAAAATCAACAAGCTCTTTTAAGAGAGCGATATTTTACATATATCAATCAACATAAAACCAATATTCCATTTTTTGAATTTTTAGCTCATTCATGTCCCAAAATCATCAACAAAATTAATGCTATTTGGGAAGGCTCTAATGGCGAAAAATACGTACAATCTCATCCTCCATTAGCTCCTCTTAAGATCAAAGAACATATTAAAGCAACTCCTCTTAAAACTAATATTGAGGATGAACTACCTCTTACGAAAAAAGATTTAAACCATATGATTGAACAAAATAATTTTATGAATATTTACTTGTCTACCTTAGGTTCTTCCTTAAAACATACAGGTTCAACCAGTACTCCGTCCCATATTATACAATCATCAAGTTCTATTTTACCTACTAAAACCCCAGAACCAATATTAACAAAATATATTCTTCCACTCTCTATATCTACTCCTTCTCCTTTTCGATCAAAATCCAAATACTCTCCTGAGTTATTGGAACGCATTGCTACACAATTAGAAGCCATTGATTTATCATCCGTTAAGAAAAATGATAAAACTCCTGTCATTGCAACACTTGACAATGAAACCAATTCAAATATCGATCAAACATCTGCGAGCATTCCTGAATCCTTGACCGATTGTGAATTGCCTGATAGTCCTAATTATGACTCCGATACCAAAACCACTTTTGTCATTCAACGAATTAAGAACTCTTATCCTTCAAAGAAACATCAATATATACGTAAAATGAAACAATTCTACTCCAGACCCTCTCCAGCTAATCTAATTCTTGAAGAAAACAACAATAATCGCATCAAATTTGATGGTAATTCTATATATGAATGGAATATTGATGGCCTATCTGAATATAGAATAACATAAGTCTTACAACATATGAAATTTATGCTAAAGCTTGTGCATTAGCAGATCATGCTGAAGGTCACATAGCAAATGCAATTGCCTGTGGATTTACAGGACAACTTCATGGTTGGTGGCATTATGCCCTAAATAGAGAGCAACAATTGGAAATGATAAATTCTGTCATAAAAGATGATAATGGTAATCCCATCTTAGATGCACAAAGGCGTCTACAACATAATGGTGTTACTTGTTTACTTACCAATCTTATTTGGCATTTCCTTGGTACTTTAGCTACCATAGATGAAAAAACTAGAGATCAATTACAAAGTTTAAGATGTCGAACGCTTAATGATTTTCGTTGGTATAAAGATACCTTTTTGACAAAAGTATACACGTTCTCTACAACAGATTCTCCATTTTGGAAAGAATGTTTTATAGCAGGGTTACCTCCTTATTTTGCAGAAAAAGTAAAGGTATTTTTTCGTGAAAAGAACAATGGAACGCTCAATTATCATAGTCATACATTTGGTGATTTAACTCAAGCTATACAACAAACTGGGTTAGCATTATGTAATGATTTGCGATTAAAATGACAACTAGCTAAAGAAAATAAATCCAAGGATCAAGCATTAGGAAATACTCCTTATGTTCAAAAGAACATTATTTGCCAAATTGAGTCTTATAATGCTCGCTGCCCTTAAATCTAACTCTTCCCAATCCTCATTACTTTCCTTCCCACGACCCTTTAATGCTTGATGTAGCCCAGATTGAATCAAAGAAGTCTTTGACTTGAATTTGCCATAAGCCAAAATTCATCTTCCTGTCAAACTTCTCTACATCAAACTTCATCACATTTGTGTACTAACATTTATGAAAACTTTACCTTAATAGTGTAGCCCCCAGATATGAGTCTTGGCTCTAATACCAATTTGTTGTGATGAATAACCACTGAAGTCCCAAGATCGTAGTCACATGAATACACCAAAAGATAATTAAACTACAGAGAAAATAAGAACAAAAGAATTTATGTGGAAACCCCAAAATCAAGGCACAAACCATGGGTGAGAAATTAGGAAATCCAATATTAATAGTTTTAAACACAAAGGAAAAACCTCCTATATATCCAAACCTCAGATAAAAACTTCAACAAGATTCGATCTCACAGTGTCACGTACGCGCTCGCAGACCTGCACACTACGACACAACTCTTGACTCTCTCAAATAAGCACCTAAACTCTATGTCCTTTCATTTAACCACACTCACCTATTTATAGGTGTTACATGCATGTACACATAAATCAACACAAAAATTAACTCCTAATTGGAATATAACACATTAACGTAGTTTGTATCCTACATCAAATTCAACTACTAATTAATGTCATGTGTATTCATCTTATATGCATGAATTCATGTATAATAATAACTTGAGTCCAACTCAAGTTACAAGCTTGAGCCACTTAATTCAACACAAGTCCTATAGGTTCCTTCTAATCAATATGTCCCAAGTTTATTGGAGCATGTGCCCTATGTTAATTTTATGAACATTGTTATTTTGGTTAATAAAATAGAGGATTTCATTTGTTGTTCATTTAGTCCATTGACTTGAGATTACCAAAGACTTCGACATTAGGAATATAGTGATTTGACACAATCAAATGTTGTCTTTAATTGGACGATTATAAATGTTGTAATCGGTTACTATGTAAATAATGTATGGAGGTGTGTACCCAGATAGAATTTGTTCCTTTCGTTTAGAGAGAGATATTAGTGGATCCCTCGATATGTTGGATTAAAAATGGCCAAGTCTAAGTGGATTGATATGATCAATGTCACTTGGATGTTTTTAGTCTACCTAGAAATCGAAACTAGTACAATTGAATATTAAGGGCAACTTTTTTGTGCCTTATGTTTTATCAAATGATATTGTACAACAAAAGGATATGATATACACTATTGATTAAGTTGTATCGATTTTGATCTTCATGCAACTTGGGTAGCCATAATGCCTTGGTAGAGACTACTTATGACTGGTGTACCAAAATGGCTTTGGTTTACTGCTAACATTGCATGAACCTATTGGGTTGCCTACAAAGAATGATTAACGGGATTTTAAATGACTCTAAAAAATGAATTTTATATGATAAATTTGTAACATAAAAATTCCTTATGATGTGTCATATTAATACCGCATTAAGTAGGGTATAATGGTAATTCACTTACCCGACTTTATACAAGGGTTGTATACATAGGTGTGTTAAGTGAGTTCACATCACAGGAAAAATTAAGGTTGGAATCTAATTCTTGTTTTTAGAAAACAAGTTAGGTTTCTCAATCGTTCTTGTGTTTTTAGGATGAACATAAAATTACTTTCGTGTTATCTTTTGGGCTAGCACTCGAGATCTCAACCGCTATTTGTGTGTGAATTTCTGATAGAGGACCTTTGTCAGCCCCCTCGTCATTAAGGCAACTGATCATCCTAGATTACCTTAATCTATTGATAATCTAGTTAGCCTATCCATTCTTTAATTTCAAACTCCAAATAATTTTTATTTCAATCCTTAATAAGGTTCCAAAAATAAATTTATATCCTCAATAAAAATTAATTCATGATTTGTTTAATTTTAGCAAATTAGAAAATTATATGGATTATTGATAAGTGATTATTTAAACTTATATATAATATTAGTTTAGTAATATAATTAGCCTAAATATCCCGAGATGAACTTAAATTGATGGAATTTATATATTTTCGGGTATACAAGGCATAAAAAGACAAACGAGTGAATTCGTGAAGAAATGAAGCTAAAATATACAAAACTGGGTTTGACGTCGTGGCTATGATGGTTGACGCTGTAGGAAGAAAGTTGGAAAGCATGGGAGATGAAGGCATAGCATGTGAGACCCGTTATAATTTAGAAAAACATGTCATCATGGATGGACCGGGGGTAATGTCGTTGGTGAAAAGGGATGGCGCCGAGGCATAACATACAACGCCAAGCTAAGGAAAAGTGTGGCCGAAGGTGTCACCGCGCCATGGCATTACTCATACAACGCCAGATCATAAGTGATACCGTCGAGACTAAAGAAAATAGAAAGTTAGAGTTCTATTTCGAGTGAAATTGTTAGGGGTTTCTAATTTTTTCTCTAAAGTGTTTTAGGAGTATAAATAGATATTAAAACGTGGTAAACTCACCCAATACCATCCATTAGCAACCATTATCATATATTAGCATAAGTTTACTTTATTCTTGAGTATTAAGAAGATTTGTAGAAGAATAGACATTGAAGACTCACGTGTGGTGATTCGGGTATTGTTTTTATTGATTTAATTGAAGTTATTTGATTATATCTTTGATTGCAATGAATACCAATATGTGCATGTTTGTTTCGATGAAGTTTGAGTAGCTTATTAATCTTAGAGATCAATAGATCCTATGGTATGAATGTTATGCTATAAACATGAATATATTATAAAGTTAAAAAGTGCAATGGTTAGAATTTGTATTGATTCTGAGCAATATTCTTGATCATGTGTTTGTTGATATTAGGTTTTAGAAATTATCATGGTCATTAAAGCTTTTAAGCCATATATGGACGGTACAACCGTAAAATACATAACATCGACATATAGATATTGATTAGAGAGGCACATGAGATAAACATAATTGGTTATGAATCTAAAGTTTTGGAACTAAAAGTAATGTAGAGCTTACATTATTCACACCGATAGGTGGAGTTCTAGTTTGCACATTAGAATTTTTTTTGTCACGACAGTGGGTTGAAGTGGATTTGAAGAAAATCTATCTATTCTAATCAGACATTGCACACATATAATAAAAATGAGAGAGTGAGTTAAAAAACATAGTATTTCATTACCTAGGTGAAGTTATGAACTAAGATATTCTTAATATAAGAGTTTAAAAGTAATTTACATTGATTTGTTAGATTAGATTAGTTTAGTTTAAAAACAAATTAAAAATGATTTCCTTAGTAATAAAGTAATTTTGTACAGTAATACTGAGTACATACACCTTTCCCTGAGGACAATATCCGTAATCAACATAAGTTTATCACACTATTACTACAATCGAGACATTATAATTGTGGCCACGATCAAGTTTTTGATGCCGTTGCCGGGGTTAGGTAACCACTTAAACTTAGTTGGTTTGAAAAATTATTAAGTTTTAGTTTAAGTAATTTACTTTCAAGTTTATAAAAATAAAAAGAAAAAAAATAATAGGTTTAAGTTTCAAGTTTGACATCTGCATTTGATCTTTTATGTTTTTTTCAGGGAGAATTAGTGCATGTGTAGCAAAGGAGAGAAGGACTTAGTGCCTTACGACCCTAAAATTGACTGAACCAACAGAGTAAAGAAAAAGAAAGGAATCAAGATGGCCAAGGATCAAACGCGAAACCAACAATAGGGCCGAGGAAATAACCAACTCGAAGGTAATCTTGTAGTGCAAGATAGAGTGCGGGGATAAAGATGCCTTTGTGACTACTTCAAGGCAGAAGTTTAAAAAACTTACAACGGAGTGATTAGGCTTCTAGCCAACACCACCGAGTTTGAACTGAGACCTTCTCTAATCCGGTTGCACATGTAGAGAATTTCTTGGAGAAGTGTGACACCGTGCACAGTACCGTAGTTACAAAGGAGGTGATCAGGATGATACTTTTCCTATTCTCATTGGACAGAAAAGCCAAGTCCTGGTTCCAAGGACTGAACGTAGGGAGTATGACCTCATGGGCGAAAATCAATGAAGCATTTCTAGACAAGTTTTTTTCCTCAGTAAAGGTCATTGAACGGAAACTAGAAATCAATCAGTTCAAGCTGGAAGATGTTGAGTCTCTTGGCGAGGCTTAGGAAATATTCAAGGAGATGTTGAGCAGATGTCCATGACATAGATACGTGAAATGGACACAACTCCAAATTCTTTACTATAAGATGAACCACAATACAAGAACACTAGTAGATGTTGCAGCAGGTGGTTCTCTACTACAGTTTTCGAGTAACAATAGGTCAGTTAGCCATTGCCTTGAATTCAATGAAGGAATGATAGTTTTCAAGCAACATTATCACAAATCCAAAGGATAAGTTAGTACTATTCACATTATGAGCATCACTATAACGAATGAGCCAAGACAAGAGCAAGTGATGTACAAGCCAAAAAAGGTTAATACGATGGAAGTTAAGAAGCCAGAGAATTAATAAAAGTGCACAAGGTTGAGGTTTGGAAAGATGCACCATGGTTTGCAGACTATGTCAATTATTTGGCATGCGATATGTTTCCTCCAAATTTAACAAGTGCAGCAAGAAAGGAGTTCCAGAGTGATCTGAATTCGTACTTTTGGGATGAGCCATATCTATTCAAAAGATGTAATGATGGATTAATTTGTCATTGTGTAGCAGAGGCAGACTTTGCAGGCATTTTGGAAGGATGTCACTCATCATCATATGGGGGACACTTTGGAGCATAAAGAAAAACAACTAAAATGTTACAATGGGATTTTATTGGCCAAATCTATTTAAGGATTCATGTATTTTTTTGTGAAAACTTGCAATGACTTCCAAAGAAACATAAAATATTTCTAGAAGGCAAGAGTTTCCAAAAACCACTTTTCAAGAAGTTGAGCTCTTTGATGTATGGGGAATAAATTTCATGGGACCATTCCTGACTTCAAATGAGAAATAATATATATTGTTAGCTTATGTCTCCAAATGGGTGGAAGCAATAGCAACCACAACCAATGATGCAAAATCCGTCATTGAACTCATAAAGAAAAACATGTTCTGCCGGTTCGGAACACCTAGAGCATTAGTCAGTGATGAGGGGTCTCATTTATGTAACAGAGCCATCGACACATTGCTTAAAAAATATGGGGTTACGCATAAAACCTCACTTGCCTACCATCCTCAAACAAATGAACAAGGTGAAGTAAACAATAGAGAAGTGAAACGGATATTGAAAAAAGCTATTAACACCAAGATAAAAGATTGGGTATTCCATCTCGAAGAAGCATTGTGGGCATATAGTGTTAGGGGATGTGCTCTGGGTCAATCTACAAAAATCATTTATCTTATAATTTTAGTTAATAAAATAGAGGTTTTCGTTTGTTGTTTTATTATAAGTGATTGCATGTTTACCTTATAATAAGATCTATGAGTATTTATTGAAATATCCTAAATGTCCCTAATCGATCATTAGATTAGGAACTATAATGAATTAAGACTAGTGTGAATCTTGATTGATAGTCATGTGATGATCATGTGTATAGGGATACGAATCGAGATCATAAGTACTTGTTAGGGAACAAGGGACTGAACCGACCGCTATGAGAACACTACATGGATTAAGTCATAGTTGATACTCATGATAAATATATAATTTAATCATTCGACTTAAGATTACCTTAGACTTAGATATTATGAGCATGGTAATTTGACACAATCAAACGTTGTCTTTAACTGGACGATTATAAATATATTGATTGGTTACCATGTGAATAATATGTGAAGGTGTGTAATCAAGATAAAATTTCTCCCTCTCGTATAGAGAGAGATATCAATGGATCCCTTGATATGTTAGACTGTTAAATGGCCAAATCCAAGTGAATTGATATGATCAATGTCACTTGGATGTTTTATTTTACCTAAAGATTGAGACTAGTACGATTGAGCATTTATGGTGGCTTTCCATGCCTTATGTTTAATCAAAGGATATCGCATGACAAAAGGATATGATATATGTTTATCATTAGGTTGTATCGATTTTGATATTCATGCTGCTTGGGTAGTCATAATGCCTTACTAGAGACCGCTTATGACTTGTGTTTCAAAATGATTTTGGTTCATTGACAACGTAGCATGAACCTATTGGGTCATACACAAAGAATGGCTTTGTGCAATTTCAATTGGTCTAGAGTAATGAATTTTATATGATAAAATTCATGACATAAAAACTACATAAATAGTTGTATTATATGATAACTTATTAATATGGGCGTATGTGTGATTTGCTTAGGCTGCAGAAATACAATAGTTGTATTATGAATAGGTTTTTTTGAGTGAGCTTATCTACACATATAAATAGAGGTTGAAAGTCTAAAATGGAATATGATTTTCGTTTTTTGCTAGTTTCGAATTTCTCTGGGTTTGGGGAGAGATAGAAAAATGTTTTATATCTCTTTTTGGGCTAGCACTCTAAATTGTGGACACCGTTCATGTGTGGATTTCCAATAGAGGACGGGAGCTTGAACGTCTTGGAGATCGAACAATCAAAGAAGGAAATCATAGATCAAGGTAAGGTTTACTTTTATAGATCTAGTTTAATGGAACTTATTTTTTATCCTGGTAGGGTCTTTCAAAATTGTTTTGAATTTCTTTCTATGTATGAACCCCAAAAACCCAACATACAGGGCGATATTGAAAATACCAATTGGCACATCTCCGTTTCGGTTGGTGTATAGGAAAGAATGTCACTTACCGGTTAAGTTAGAGCATAAAGCATACTGGGAGATTAAAAAGCTTAACATGGATCTTCAGGCTACAAATTAGGCTAGATTACTTCAACTGATGGAACATGATGAGTTTAGACTGGACGTGTATGAAAATGCTAAGTTATACAAAGAGAAATCAAGGCAATGGCACGATAAAATGATTAAATATCAATCATTTAAGCTAGGATAACATGTCTTGTTATTCAATTCAAGACTAAAACTACTTCCAGGTACATTAAGATCACGATGGTCAGGACCATTCAAGGTTGTTGCTACTTGACCTTATAAAGTAGTAGAGTTAATAAGCAATAATGGCAAGATGTTTAAAATAAATGCCCATAGAGTTAAGTTATTTTATGGAACGAAAGTGAGGCAAGATGAACTCGAAGGATTCAAGCAATAATGGATCAATGCCTTGAAAAATCAAAAGAAAGGGAAAAATATTGGAGAGCTAAGCAACACAATGAAGGACCTTATGTAGAAGCATCGAAAGGAAATAGTATCGAAGTTGTTCCAAGGAATTCGGAACCAATGTTCAAGTTCATACCAAGACTTCAACTAATCAAAAGGAGAGATCCTGGAGACATATGCATACCAATAAGCATTGATGTGCATCAGTTTAGAAATGTCTTATGTGATACAGGAGCTTCAATCAATGTCATGCCAATAATAGACATGTTACACGCTGATATGAAGATCAATTATCGCGATACAACAAATGTGCAAGTAGTTGATGGAAACTTGGTACCAACCATCAAGAAAGTCTTGAATGTGCATGTGAAAGTGGGTAGATTCACATTCATCGCGGATTTTGAGATTATGTGTCTATGATAATTGGGCGGCCATTCTTGAACACTGCCAATGCAACATTGTACACAAGGAAGAAACATATCACAATGAGTATCGAGGATGATGATGATGCCGAGAAGATTTTCTTTATTGATGGGCAAGAAATACATCGAGATGGGAACAATATAATTATCTTCGATCCACAAATGGAGTATCTCGATTTAGACTCGGACTAAATAAGCGAAAATTCGTCGGGCTAATGACGTTAAACCAAGCGCTAGTAGGAGACAGCCCAGGGGTTTTTAAATTTCAAGATTTTCAATTTAGTCAGTCATGTAGTTATTTAGTTTAGTCAATGACAATTCAAACATTTTAGTTTCTAATTTTTGAAAATTTATGCTAAATGTACAAGAAAGACCATTTGTTGGGTGACAATTCATTGGAATGGACAAGTCTCGATTAACTCAGTAAAGAGCATAAATGAGTGAATAAGTTAAAGCGGTAAAGCTATGGTATATGGGCAAATCACGGTTAAATCTTTATAGAATTTTTATATAAACATGGATTTCACGCGGTCACGACACCTTGAGTAGTAATACACAAGTCGGGAGAGGGGCAAATAGGGGATTAACGAAAAAATATGCAAAATAACATGGGCAAATAGGTCGACGCCTCGTGTATAAACACACGACGCTGTTGGGTATAAGGCACGTCGCTTAAATGTGACCACCAAAGCATGACAATGTGCCCGACACTGTCATGGCGATGTCACGGCGTCGTGCCCTATAATGAAGGACGCCAGTGTTGAAGATAGGGATTTTAAACCCCATTTTACCACACGCACACTTGCAACCTATTCCATATGTTGGGGCATATGCCCTAGGTCAATCTACAAACATTATTTATCTTATAATTTTAGTTAATAAAATAGAATTTTTCGTTTGTTGTTTTATTATAAGTGATTACATGTTTACCTTATAATAAGATCCATCGATATTTGTTGAAATATCATAAATTTCCCTAGTCGGCCATTATACTTGGAACTATAATGAGTTAAAACTAGTGTGAATCTTGATTGATGGTCATGTGATAATCATGCGTATAGGGATATGAATTAAGATCATGAGTACTTGTTAGGGAACAAGGTACTGGACCAACCCGCTATGAGAACACCACATACATTAAGGCATATGTCTTACTCATGATAGGTATATCATTTAGTCATTCGACTTGAGATTACCATAGACTTCAATGTTAGGAGCATGGTAATTTGACACAATCAAACGTTGTCTTTAACTGGAGGATTATAAAGATTATGATTAGTTATCATGTGAATAATATATGAAGGTGTGTAATGAAGATATAACTTGTCCCTCATATAGGAAGATATAAGTGGATCCTTTGATATGTTAAATTGTCAAATAGCTAAGTCCAAGTAAATTGATATGATTAATGTAACTTGGGTATTTTCAATCTACCTAAAGATTGAGACTAGTATGATTGAATATTAAGGGTAACTTTCCATGCCTTATGTTTAATCAAAGGATATCGCACGACAAAAGTATATGATATATGTTATTTATTAGGTTGTATCAATTTTAATATTCATGCTACTTGAGTAGTCTTAATGCCTTGCTAGAGACCGCTTATGACTTGTGTACCCAAATAATTTTGGTTCACTGCTAATGTTACATGAACTTATTGAGTCGCACACAAAGAATAGCTTTACACAATTTCAATTGGTCCAGAGTAATGAATTTTATATGATAAAATGCATAACACAAAAGCCTTATGATTTGTTATGTGATAACTTATTAATATGGGTGTTTATGAAATTTGCTTCAATTGCCTAAATACTATAGTTGTATTACGAATAGGTTTTTTAAGAGAGCTTATCTACACATATAAAAAGAGGTTGAAAGCGTAAGGGAAATAAGATTTCGTTTTCGCTATTTTTAAGTTATCTGGATTTTATGAGAGAAAGAAAAATGTTATCTATCTCTTGGGCCTAGTACTTCAAATTGTGGTCACCGTTCATGTGTGAATTTTTGATAGAGGACGCGCACTTGAACGTCTTGAAAATCGAACAATCAGAAAAGGAAATCACAAATTATGGTATAATTTATTTTTGTAGTTCTTGTTTAATGGAACTTATTTTTTATCCCGTTGGGGTTTTTCAAAAATTGTTTTGAATTTTCTTCTACGTATAGACCCTAAAACCCAACATTCCATATACAGCCAACCAAGCATACATCCCTCTAGAACAAAAGATTGATACTTTATAAGTGAGAAAAGATATTTCCTAGTGATTTAGAGTGATGAAAGAGAGTGCAATGTGGATTTGCATATAGAGGAGAGCAAGGATATTGATTTGAGGATTTGATTCAAATGAGCATTAGGGTTTGAGTTTGTAAGCAAAATCAGAGGGCTTAGATTATTGATAGATGCTTGGAGGAGTATTCTACACCGAAAAATAGTCCGGCGTCGAGGTAAATTTACAATTTTATTAGTTATGCTTTGAAATTTTGAAAAATCTTGATGAAGTTGCATGAATTGTAGATATGAGTTTGTTGAATTGAATTTCAATTTGTGTGAATGTTAAGCATCAATGTGACTTATGTAGACCTAGTACGTCTTTTGCATCATTTGGCATGTAAATGATCATTGTGATGTGAAATTTTGATTTTAGGTGATTTAAAGGCCCGTGTTGTTAGTTGTAGTGTTGTGTGAAGTTTTTTTAAAAAATCGAGAACAATGAGGCAAGCAAGCCAAGTGAGTGAAGTGAGAGCAAATGATCAGATATCCCAATGAGGAAGAACCTAGGCCATTTAAGTCGAAATACTATATTAGTATAGAGGCTAAGAATAATGGCATTGAGCATAGAAAGTTCATTTGCGAAAGAGAACATAATTTGCCGACCAAGTATGAAAAAAGAGTAAACAACTTCATTAGGTAACAAGATTGAGAGCAATTCATTCAAGACTATAGAGAGAACAAAGTTAAAATAGTGAGTGAAATTGTGTATGAATTTTATGCCAATTCAAAGTTTACTAAGAAAGGAGACCCAGTGAAGGTGAGATGGGTATTTGTCACCTTTAAGGTGCATTACATAAATAGTATCTATAGGTTAGAGCATATGAGTATAATTGAAGCCGACCAAAGTTTTTTGGATAATCTATATGAGAAACCCTATAACCTATATCCTTTTGAGTCATAGAGCGAACATTGGTTGTCAGAGGATAACAAGGATTGGTAATGGGAGTTGAGAATGTGCCGAAGCACATTAAGAATGGTAGCGTGAGGAAAGTATGTTGAATTTGGTAACACTTTCTTGTTGCTTTATTATACTCGACCACTCAGCATGGCGAGATCAACAAGCCAAAAGTGGCTTGTTTGTTTGAGATTACAAAGAATGAGGATATTAATGTCGGCGAGATCATCTACAAGAACTTAAGGGACTCTATAACATTAGAGAAAGACAAGAAACGATTGTTTTCGATTTTGATTACTCCGATGTGCATGAAGGCTGGAGAGCGACTGCTTCAAGATGAAGAATCTGATATTAAAGCCCAAGCAACCATAGATGAGGAGCTTATGTCAACATTGAACTCAGCAACTGGTTACCAAGACTCCAAGGATGAAAGAGAGAGAGCCGAGGGAAACAGACTTGAAGCTAAGTTGTAAGCCAAGTAGCAAGAAGATCACGCAGCAGCGGCAACAGAGTTAGCCCAAGAACTGCAAAACATAAGATATTTAGAGGAAGAGGATCAGCATCAAGGATTTGCTGAGGGCTACGAGTTTGTAGACCAACTTATTTGAATTTTTTTAGTTTACTTCCACCTTTTTTTCTATTTTGTTCTTTACTTCACTCATTCTTGTTCTTTTCATTTTTTATTTTTACAGTCCCTGTTCCTTTTCCTATGGACTTTATTCTTCTCATATTTTTTCAAACATCAAGTTCTCCGCTCAATTTCCTGTAGAACTTGTGAGATTCTCTCCTACTTTCTTTATTTATAAAACTCTTGTTAGCATTTCTCACTTTTATTAAATCAAGTCAGTTAACTCCAACTTTTAGTTCACAATGCATATTTCTTCCATTTTTTGCACTAAGTCTTTATTTACTTTGTATTATCAAGTAAGATTCACACTTATTATAGAATCCTTAGAGATCTAACTTTTTCCACAATAAGTGTTATAATTCCTTGCTTTTGTTTCAAGTTCAAGGTCTTCCCTAACTCTTGATTTCTAATCATGAAATCACACCATTGTATGCTAAATTTCATTGTTTCTTCTTCAAAATTTAAAAACCCTTTCATGAGTTTCATATCAACAAGATACTTATAATCTACTCATCCATAATTAAATGCATGAACAGTAAATGAACTACTTATTCATTACATATTACTATATATAACCTAATCTATACTACTTAAACTTTCATATAGTAAATAAAATTAAAAATTTATACACTACCTTGTTTTCCTCCTTAATTACTGCACATTAAAAATTTAAACGATCATGCCCGCAGCGTTTATCCTTAATTCTCTGCCTATCTTATCACTTTTCATAGTGTAGTATGGTGTCGATGCCATGAAACTTAAACCAAACCTTGTCTTCTAGGTTTAAAAGTAAGCCTGCAACATGAAAACACTAAAACACACAAACATATATAATAACACAAGGTATAATAAAGTAACTAAACATAGAATTAAAACAAGTAAATAGTTAACAAAATATCCCAAATGTTAAAAAAATAAGTATTAAAGTCACTCTCAACTCATTGGTTTAAAGAATTCTTATTACACTGAATTCAGGATTGCGCGTCATCATCGTCATCTGTATCATCAGCTCCAGCTTGGGATGGTGTCATTGGATGCTCCACCTTCCTACTCTACACCAAATCCCGATTAAACACGTATGCTGGTGCTGCTGGAAAGCCTAATGACCTATCAGTAGGTCTTAACTGTCTGCTCCTTTCATATCTAGCTATGTCTCTATGATTATCGATACACAATATGAAATTGTGTTTTTCGTTCCATAGATGTTGCTCTCTCCTTTCCATATCCTGCTCATATCTTAACATAACTGCTTGGTATTATACTCTGTCCTCTTGGTATTGTCTTCGTATCTCTGCTATCTACAAGCTCTGCTGCTATGGAGTCAAATCCTCTAGTAGTGGTACTGGTGTCAGTTATGGAAGAGGTGGTGGAAAGACTTTAGAACCATCCAAGTCCTGCTCTTCATACTCTAGGTCTACATACTCGTAGCCATTAGAAATCCCTGCTGCTGTTGCTCCTCCTCTTCTCCATATCTTTCTCCTTCTAGCTCTTGGGTTAATTCTACTGTTGTTGCTGCTACCTGATCCTTTTACCTTTTGGCCAATAACTCGGTCTTAAGTCTAGCTCCCTCGACCCTCTCTCTCTTCCACGGAGTCTTGGTAACCAGGTGGCGATTTCAATGTGAACATGAAAGATTCATCCATGGTTGGATGGGCCTCTATATTGGATTCTTCATCATTTCTCAGTCTCACTCCGACCTTTAAGCACATTTGAGTAATCAAGATAGGAAACAATAACTTGTTGTCTCTTTCTGACATTATTGACTCCCTCAGACTATTGTAAATGATATTTTTGATGTTGATTTCCTCTCTCTTTGTCATTTCATAAAGACAAGGCGCTTTCGGCTTGTTGATCTAGCCCAGCTGAGAAGTGGGGTATAGCGATGCAACAAGAAAATGTTGCCACATTTTGTAAACTTTTCTAACACTCCCATTTTTAATGTGCTTCGACAAATTCTCAACTCCCATGACCCACCTGGGACAACCAATGTGTTCTCTATAGCTCTAAAAGGGTAGGTTATATGGTCTCTAATATAACTTCTTTGGGAAAGTCTGATTGGATCCATGTAAGCTTAATTCCTCCAACTCATAGAAAATATTGATCTCACATGTATTAAAAGGAACAAAAATCCCTCTAATCTTCACTGGCTCATCCTTAGCGGTAAACTTCACTTTAGCATAAAATCCAAAAATGATCCCACTTACTTATTTAATGTCACTCATTCTATAATCTTCAGTGAGTTGCTCGCAATTTCGTCGTCTAATGAAATTATTCACTCTTTTATCATACTTGACCGAAAAATTAATCCCCCTTTCACAAATAAACTCCCTACGTAGGATTTTCTCATATCGTCCCTTAGCCTCTTTACTAATAAAATATTTTGATTTAAAAGGTCTAGGCTCGTCTTCGTTGGGATTTCTAAAAGTAGATGCCTTAAAATCTTTTGCTCTAGTTTGACTAACTTGTTTCCTTGTTCTTGCCATTTCTTCAAGTCTTACACAACTAAACAACAACAATGAAATGCAACTCGATCCTCGAATCACCTAAAAGTCAAAATTCATATAACATAGATCATGCATATGCCAAATAATGAAAATACATCAACTAAGTCTCCATGGGTAATATTAATACTCACACTCACTCAATCTTGCAAAACCTATCCTACAACCTCAAATCCACAATTTATACAATTTCATCAAAATTCTGAAAATTTAAAGCACAATTGGATGAAATTATAAATTTACCTCAATGCCGGATTAATTTTCGATGTAGAACACTCATCCAAGTCTTTTTCAATTCAAGCCCTTTAACTTTTCTCACCAACTAGAACCCTAGCTTTCCTTGAACTCAAAATCTAAAATCCAAGCTCTAGCTCTCCAACCTGTATAAATCCACAATGCACTTGTCTCTTTCACTCTCAATCACTAGGAACTCACTAATCTTACACAAAAATTATCAAATTTTGGCGCTAGAGGGTTGTATGCTTGGTGGTTGTGGTGTGGTTTTAGTGCCAGCGTGAAAAATGAATGAAAAATGGGGTTCAAACCCATATATCGACCCTAGTGTTGTGCCTAATATGCACGACACCTGACAACACTACCACTGTATCAACGACGCATTAGGGTGTTTTTTATTTTCCTACTTGCTGCTCTCTCAGAGTTGTGGGTAATACCCACGCGTCAACCCCTGTGCTAACATCCTCGCGTATATTTTTTCTCTAATTCTCCTATTGCGCTCCTCCAAATTTGTGTATAACTCACACATGGTGTCGTGCTTGCATAAAATCTATGAAAATATAAAAATTAATAAATTTTACCTTTTATTCTCCCATGCACCTTACCATCACCGCTTTGAACTCCTTTGCTATTTTACACTCTTTAAATGAATTCATGAAAAATTTTAATTCCGATAAATCATCACCCGGTAAATGGTCTTTCCTTGGGCTACCTCCTAGTAGTGCTTGATTTAACGTCATTAGCCCGACGCCTTTTTTCTCGTTTAGTCCGAGTCTAAATCGAGAAGCTCCATTTGCAAATCAGAGATTATGATGTCATTATTGTTCGGATGTAATTCTTCACCATCAACAAAGACAACCTTCTCAGCATCATCACCTTCATCGATAATCATCGTGATTTTCCTCTCTCTTGTGTACAAATTTGCTTTAGCATTATTCAAGAATGGCCGCCCAAGTATCATAGATAAATCATCATCCATATTGTGGTTCATGACCACGAAATCAACGATGAATATAAATCTTCCCACTTTCACATGCACATTTAATACTCTTCATATAGTGGGTATCAAGTTACCATTTGCTACTTGTAAACTCGTTGCATCGAGACAATTGATCTTCAAATTGACGTGCAGTATGTCCATTAGTGACATGACATTGACTAAGGTTCCTGTATCACATAAAACATTTATAAATCGGTGCCTGTCAATGTTTATCGGTATGCTTATCTCTTCAGGATCTCTCCTTTTGATAGGTTGAAGTCGCGAGGTGAACTTAAGCTTCGGTTCCAGTTTCTTCAGAACCGACTTGATATCATTACCTTATGGGTCCTCTTCAGAAGGTCCTTCATCTTTTTGCTTGGCCTTCCATTTTTGCTTCCTTTTATTTTTCTTCAAGGCATTGATTTTTTGCTTCTTGAAACCATTAAGCTCATTTTGCCTCACTTCCATTCTGTGTTCATGCATATCTTCATGTTTCATTATAGTCAAAGTGTTGACTTTTTCTTGCTTGTTGTCATAGGTCCTTTGTTGCCATAGTGCTTATCATGCGAATAGCACTCACGTTCTTCTTGAGATTGGTGACGATGTGCTAAGAAACTATCATTCTTTCCTTGAGTTCCACGCTATAGCAAGCTGACCAATTTGTCTTTCTAAGTTCTTGATGGATTGTGATTGCTTATTATCTATCCTCTGCATAGTTTGATTCACTCATTCCATCTCTTTCTCATGCTTCTCATGGCGCTCGCTATTGTTCACTTCCATAGCTTGCAAATACATCTCAGTTAACTTCAATGAAGGCATATCTTCACTATGCCCCAGCTTCCCCTGTTGGACTTGTTGATCAAACCCTTTAGGAAACTTTAATGCATTATCAAAGATTTTGTAAAAGAAGTTCGGGTTATTGTTGTTGTATCCTTGATAAAAACTTTTGAAGAGCCACTCCTCTCGACCTCAAGTTATTCGTAGCCTTGATTATTCATGAAGTTGATGTCCACACACTCCATTATCTACTGTATTCCCATTTGGTTAACCACAATACCTTGGTGATTAATAGGTTGTTGTGCTACGTGTAGACTTTGGTGTCCCATCTGAAGTTTCGCCATTTGACTGCTCAGATTTGATAGCTGTACCATAATTTTAGTTGCAAGTCAATCTCGTAGACCTCTGTTGGTTTCCTTATTGTGGAATGAATACCGATGGTAGAATTTTGAGACATAAGATTAAGGAGATCCAATGCTCAATCCTCATCTTTGGTAAGTAGAGAGCCACTATATGCATCATCTACTAGCGTTCTCTTGTTGTGGTTCATCCAAGTGTAGAAAATATGGAGTTGTGCCCATTTTACATATCCGTGTCTTTGACATCTCCTCAGCATCTCATTGAATCTTTCTCAAGCATCATCAAGAGACTTGGTGTCTTCTTCTTGAACTATTAATTTCAAGTTTCCTCTCGCTGAACTTCACTGGAGAAGAAATTCGTATATAAATCTTTCATTGATTTCCGACCATAAGGTCATACTCCATGCATTCAGCCCTTTGAACCAGGATTTGGCTTTTCCATTCAATGAGAATGGAAAAAAGTTGCATCCTGATCACTTCTTTTGTAGCTTCAGTGATGTGCACGGTGTCGCACTTCTCCAAAAAATTCTTAATATGTGCAATGGGATCTTCATTGGATAGCCCATTGAATATGTTATTTTGCATTATATTTGCCAGAGACGGTCTCAGTTCGAACTCGGTGGTGCTAGCTGAAAGCCTCATCATTAAGTTGTAAGTCTCTAGAAATTCTGGCTTGAAGTAGTCACGAAGGCATCTCTGTCCTTGCACTCTATCCTGCACTACCAGATCACATGCGGGTTGGTTATTTCCACGGCCTTGTTGTTGGTTTCAAGCTTGCTCCTTAGCCCTTTTGATTTTTCTTTCTTTCTTTTATTCAATCTATCAATCTCCGGGTCATAAGGCAGTAGGTCTTTCGTCCCTTGCTACACATGCACTAAGTATCCCTGAAAAGAAAATACAAAAAGATCAAGTGCAGAAAGTCAAACTTGGAACTTAATCCTATATTTTTTTTATTTTTTATGAACTTAAAAGTAAAGTACTTAAAATAAAACTAAGTAACTACTCAAATTAACTAAGTAATTCTAATGGCTACGTATCCACGACAACGACACCAAAAACTTGATGCGTGCCGCAAGTATAACAATTAGCTTGTAGTAATAGTGCAATCAACTAACGTTGATCATGGTTATCGTCCTTAGAAAAAGGTTCCTTCACTAGTGGTTTACTTATTTAACTTTCAACTATTGCTAAGGAAATATCTTTTTAATTGATTTTATACTAACTAAACTAATATAACAAATCAATTTAAACTTTACTTTAACTTTTATATTAAGGATATCTTAGTTCACAAGTTCAACTAGCTAATTTAATACTATGCTTTGTATCTATTTTTACATCTCATTATGTTGTGTGCAATGCCTAATTAGAATAGATGGATTTCCTTCAAATCCACTTTAAACTACTATCGTGACAGAAAAGATTCTAATGTGCAAACTAGAACTCCACCTATCAGTGTGAATAACGTAAGCTCCACATTGGTTTAAGTTCCAAATCATTGGATTCATAACCAACTAAATTTACTATTCGTGCCTCCTTAATCAACAACTATCATTCGATGGTGTATATTTTACGGTTGTATTGTTCATGTCCGAGTTAAAAGCTTCAATGGCCATGATAACTCATGAAGCCTAAGTTCATGAAACACGTGAGCATTATGCTCAGAATCAATACAAATTCTAGCCATTGCACTTCTTATAATCACTTTCTATTCCTATTAAGAACATAACATTCATACTATAGGATCCATTAATCTCTAAGATAAATAAACTACTCATACTTCCGTGAAACACACATCACAATTCATAATGGAAATAATTGCAAATCAAAGATGAATATAATTATTACCTTGAATTAATCAACAAAATCAAACTTGAATTGCAAACTTGAAGTCTTCAATGTTTTATTTACACAAACTCCTTAATACTCAAATTTTAAGTAAACCCTATGCTAAATTACTCTAATTGTAGGTAACAGTTGGTATGTGGTGAGTTTACCACGTCCTAGTACCTATTTATACTCCCTAATAACAATAAGAAACCTTAATTTACAATTTTACTCGAATTAAAACTCCAACTTTCTATTTTTTGCTTGTTTGGCATCGTCACTAATGCCCCGGCGTTGTGCCTTATAGGCCACTGCGTCGCCGCTGCATGCATGTATTTTGACTCCCTTGTGTCATGGCGCTGTCACTTAATTGCACGGCGCTGTCCCCTTTGCACTACAATACTGCCATTGCACCGGACCTCCAAACTTGGTTTTCTTCACTTTCTCATCTCTCTCACGCTGTGCCTTTCCTTCCCACAGCTTCAACATGTGTAGCCACTGCTCCAATTATGTATTCATTTTTGCTCTATTTCTTCTCATTTTTACTCAAATCATTCCTTTACACCTTAATTCCCTGAAAATGTAATAATATCATGAATTAGAGCTCATTTAATGATATTTATACTAAATATATGACTAAACTTACCTTATATATAAGTATAATTAATCACTTATCAAGGAGAGATAGAAGAAACACAACGATAAATACCACGATGAGTTAGAGTATGACGAGGGATCCTATAAGCATTTGAAGGTATCGCCTCTGAAAGGTCACAAGAGATTTAGAATCAAAGGAAATCTCATGCCTTGGTTCATCGGTTCATTCATGATCAAGAGGAAAGTCAGCAAGGTTGCATACGAGTTAGAGCTACTGCCACAGTTAGCCAAAATTCACCCTGCATTTCATATATCGATGCAAAGACTCAATAGTTTAAGAGAAGTCAAGCGACCGATAGTGGATTTCAGCTAGATAGACTTGAGAGTGGACATCATCTATGAGGAGCGGCCGATTTAGATAGTGGAACGTAACGTGAAGGTATTGAGGAATACATATATACCATCAGCCCTCGTTAAGTGGCAGCATCACATGGACGAGGAACTAACTTGGGAGTTGGAGTCCTATATGCATGAGCACTTTCCTGACCTATTTTGATTCCCGTAATTTCTACTTTAAGTTATTTCAATTTCGAAGAAGAAGTTCTTATCAGTTTTGAAGGCTATAATGACCCGAATAATCTAACTCGTGTCACGAGTCACCATAGGACTCTGACGGGAACTTTATATGACGTGACATAGTTGGTCAACCTTCGGGAGTCAACACTGAGGTATATTATTTGTGTATAGTGTGTATAGTACTTATTTTATACTCATAAATATCGAATTTCAGTTAATTATTGGTCCTATTGTGTCGAAATACGAGTAAGGTTTGATGGTCGGTATGCGTGTATATTATGGGTACCCGAGTATGAGTAGACGATAAGATAGGACAAAAATAGTGGTAGGAATATAATGCTATTTGATTAAGAGAATAACCTAAGTTGAAATTTTTATTTAGATTACAACATTACTATAACATTACAATGCATCTAAGTAACTTGTGATTATAGTGTAGAAATGAAATAAGGCATATAATGTACCTTGAGAAACGTACTATGGAAGATTGAAATTAATGTAAAACTCTCCTTCATTCATATTAAGGAACAATATTAAATTCAAAAGGCCTATGGTATGCTTGGTAAATATGTTGAAAAATAAGGGCACTTAATCTATGTAAATGTCTTGGTTGCATAAAAATACATGGATGAAATAAGGGCAAAATTGTCATTTTATACTTTATAGGACACTTGGCATATGTAGAAATGAGATAGAGAGCTTGGAATTAGACTTAATTAAGCTAGGTTAGATTAATAAATCCATCACTAATGAATTTCAAATAATCGTATAAAGGGGTAGAAGTCATTAAGGACTTAACTCAAATTCATTTTTAAGAGCTCTAGAGAGGGAATTGGAAGGAATCCCACCATTAATGGAGTTGGAGAAAGCTTGAAGACAACAAGGAGTTAAAAATCCATATGGTCTCAAGGCATGTTCTACATCTTCTCCTTAATACTTTCTCCTATTTGAATTCTTATCCATGCTTTTGATTCCTATTGATTTGTTTCTTTTCTTATGACGATCTTATTCATGTAAGCTACTTCTTCGTCATACTCTTATTTCTCTAATCTTGCTTGCATCCCCTTTAATTTGATCAACTAAATTAATGCATGGATTCCTCGAGTGTTTAAAGTTATCCAAGTTAATGGCTACAACTCATTGTTGGGTTGGCCTAATATATTGGAACCTTGATATGAATATGGCTAAGAAGAATGAAAATAATAATTATAGTAATAATGTGCATTAATAAAAGAAATGGTACATAGATGGATGGCATATTCATTAGCTAAGATTAAATTATTTGAGAATTGGAAATTTGAGTACAACATTGAGTTAGCTAATAACTTACGTATTAATTAGAAACACTTAAGTACCTAAGTCAAATAAATAAAGTAGGCAAATTCTATTTATCTAATATGTCTAAATTGTAAAATAAAGACAATTAGGCCTAAAGACAAATAAATTAATTTACTTGTATAAATTAATGACTTTTAATAAGTTAGTGAATAACTACACTTGAATCATTTAAATAAATTAGAGGGCTTGAATTTAATTGAACTAAAAAGCCAAGTTGATTTTAAGACAAAAATGAGTATATAAGCTATTTCGATATGCCTAAGTAAGCTAATCAAAGAATTTACTATTGTACCTAAGTAAAAGTGGATTTTTATGTAACCAAATATTAATCGAGTGTTAAAATAATAATAATAATAAATGATGAGATTTCTAAAATAAGTTTGTGGAGATCTAATGATGCATTAAGTGGTTATATATATTTATATATCATACATACATACATACATACATACATACATACATACATACATACATACATACATACATACATACATACATACATACATACATACATACATACATACATATATATATATATATATATATATATATATATATATATATATATATATATAAGACGTTAGGTGTATTTGCCTACACCTATATATATAATATAAGAATAATAATGTAAAGCAAATCATACTATGGACTGAATTATACTTAATAGAGGATTAGTAAGACAAATGGACTCTAACACGATATAAACTGATCAAAATAATTACCAAGGACTTAGCATACTAGCTTGAGTGCCTGGATTGGTTTGGGGAGCGTGTTGGAGCCACATGAGTATGTGTATTAGCGTGATCCGAGGTAAGTAAAATCAGCTAGAAAATGCGCAAGAATTCATTGAGCTTTAAATGTTATTGATACTAATTTATTACCCTTTTGGAAATCCTATTCCTTTATAAGCGTTCGAGGGCCAATTAAGTAAAGAAAATGTCTCTGATGGAGTGATTCTCGGTTAGCTACCGGTGCCATTACTTTGATTCACTGGATTGTTTGGATGGAATGAGATGTGCTTTATTTAGGGCACCGTTCATATCCCTCATTCATGACTCTCTAGGTACTTCAGGTGATGCCACGTTCTATGATTTGAGTCTGCTTGGCATTGCCACGACTCTATAACCCTGACCATGTGGCATTCGTACTCAGTGGTTTTGGACTACTTGGGCGCCCCTCTATATTGCTTCTATTGACACTCATTTCTTGTCTTATTTCCATTATTTACAGTCATATTATTATTCATGCACTCCTTATAGCTTTTCTTTCTATCCGCATGAATTTAGACTGTTTTATTTACTTTTGAAGTATTGCTTAGATCATACTGGCTTTTACTTGTTAGACTCGTCATTCTTGTGTCTGACCTAGTGCAAATACGCAGTCGAGCAAGGGCAAGGTGCTTGTACTTGGCAATTTACTCTAAGGACATTGAAGCTGCCCTCATTTACTCATTTTTATAGGTTTTTGGCTTTATGTGTTCCATATATATGTTGTTTTTGTAGCACTTGGGATACTTTGAAGGGTTGAGAGATACTTTGGACTTGTATTTACCTTTCCACACTCTTCACACTACTCACTTGATATACATGTTTGATATTTTTACATGGTTCTACATTTAGGTTGTCCGACTCCTTCACTTTATTGTTGATTTATTCACATAGTTAATTGCTTTCGCTAACTTGTGAAATTTGCAAAATATTAATCAATCAAATTAAAATCACGAATTAACCGACAATGATAGATTGGAAGGCTGACTAAGCTTACGTTGACCTCGCGGAGGCTGACTCTGGGGTCCACGTAGGCTTAGGTTGGGGGGCCCTGTTTGGAGGTAACTAGGGCTACCACAACATGGCTCAATATCAGTAAGGCTTGTTGAGATGTGAGCAAGATAGGTAGAGGAAAATGTAAGACCGGCTGAACGGGCATCATAACTTCATGTTATTTTCACATCATTAGAGGGACGTAGTTAGATATGAGAGGAGCAGATGGATGAGACCTACTAATGAGTCTATTGGATTTCCAACAGCATCGAACTACGTGTTTGATCCAGATGTGGTGCAGAAGAGAAAGGTGGAGCGTCCTTTGACACCATCCTATGCTGGAGCTGAAGATGCTACTACTGCTACTGCTGATGATGATGATGATGATGATGATGATGATGATGATGATGATGATGATGATGCACAGTCCTGATGTCAGAGTCTTAAGATCTCTTTAGACCTTGGGGAGATGAGAGATACATTGATACTGATATCTTTATATTTGGGATGTTTTTTCACTTATTTAGTTGTTTAAATTTTATGTTTTTGTATTATTAGTATATTGTTATCATTATTATGTGTTTGTGGTTTAGTGTTTTCATGTTTCAGGCTTATTTTTAAAAACCTTTAGGACAAAGTTTGGTTTAAGTTTAGTGGGCATCAACATTACATTATGGGAAGTGGTAAGAAAGGATGAAATAACGATAAGCATTGCCTGTATGATTGTTAAAATTTATTTTTAAGTAATTGAAAAGGAAAGCTTGGTAGTGTATTATTTTTACATTTACTTACTATTTGAATGTGTTTAGATAGTATATATTAGGTTATATATAGTACTCCATAATGAATAAGTAATTCATTTGCAAAGTTTAAGCCTTTAATTGAGGATAAGTAAGATACAAGTGTCTTGTTGATACAAAACTCAAAAGAGTATTTTTAAGTTTTTGAAGAAAATATGATATGTAGCAACAACGTTATAGTTTCATGATTAAAAACCTAGAGTTAGTGAAGGCCATGAAATTGAAACAAAAGTACGAAGAATATTGGAACACTTCTTGTGGAAAAAGTTAGATCTCTAAGAAATTCTATAATAAGTGTGAATCTTACTTGAGTACAAAAAGTAAATAAAGACTTAGTGCTAAGAGGGGAAGAAATAGGCATGACCATGTTTAATGAAAACGTTGGAGTAAACTTGCTTGATAGAGTGAAAGTGAGAAGTGCTAACAAGAGTTTTAAAAATAAAGAAAAATAGAAAGTCCCACAAGTTCAACAAGAAATGAAGCAGAGAACTTGATGGTTGGAAAAGTGAGGAAAAATTGAATCTAACGAAAAGAAGCAGGGACCGTGCAATTAGAAAATATAAGGAGAAGAAGAAAAGAAAATATAGATAAAAATAAAAAAGAAGGTGGAAGTTAGAATAAAACTATTCAAATAAAAGATTTAGCTCCAGTACTAGAAGCTTAATCGAGTTAAATTTTCTTTCCAACTATGTTAAGTCCTATAGACTCTTGAAGTGCTAAAGTCTACCAAAATTAGTTTGATCTATGCTTATTTGTGAATTTCTGAACTTAATGAGAGATCATGAGATTATACACTTGTTATTGAATGTCGATGTGAAACAAACTTGTGAGTAGTGATGATTTTGGTTGTGATCTACTCTTGAGTTTTGAAAGTGAATTGTATGTATTGTTAATGCTATATGTCTTGAGAATATAAGTTTTTGCAAGAGAAAAACTCTTGAGTGGATTATGAACTTGAACTTATTCGAATTAAAGGATACTCCATGAACGATGTAAAATGAATGTGAACTTAAATGATAATAGTAGTTAGAATACTTAGTAAAATACACTTTTGCTTGGGACGTGCAAAGTCTTAAGTTTGAGGGTATTTGATAAGTGATTATTTAGACTTATATATAGTATTAGTTTAGTAGTATAATTAGCCTAAATATCTCAAAATGAACTCAAATTGATGGTATTTATTTATTTGTAGGTATATAAGGCATAAATGAGAGAAACAAGTGAATTCGTGAAGAAACAAGGCTAAAATACACAAAAGTGGGTTTGATGTCGTGGCTAAGATAGTTGACGTTGTAGGAAGAAAGGTGGACAACGTGGGAGATGGAGGCACTACATGGGAGACCAAGGAGATGAGAAAAACAAGTCAGCATGGTCGGCGCAGTGGCGACGCCATAGGTGATAAGGGACAGCACCGAGACAGGATAAGTAGGGCGACGAGTCTACTGAATGAGGAAAAGCACATAAAGTGTTTGAAGCTGCCACGGCACCGTAATATTACACATACAGTACCGGATCATAAGTGACAACACCGTGACTAAAGAAAATAGAAAGCTAAAGTTCTATTTCAAGTGAAATTGCCTATTAGGACTTCTAATTATTTTTTAAAGTGTTTATTAGAACGTGGTAAACTTACGTAATACCATCCATTAGCAACCATTATCATAGATTAGCATAGGTTTACTTTCTTCTGGAGTATTAAGAAGATTTGTGGAAGAGAAGACATTAAAGACTCACGTGTGGTTATTCGGGTATCGTTTTTATTGATTTAATTGAAGTTATTTGATTATATCTTTGATTGCAATGAATATCACTATGTGCATATTTGTTTCAATGAAGTGTGAGTAGTTCATTAATCTTATGGATCAATGGATTCTATGGTATGAATGTTATGCTATAAATATGAATAAATTATAAAGTTAAAAGTGTAATGATTAGAATTTGTAGTAATTCTGAGTGTAATGCTACAAACATCTTGATCACGTATTTGTTGATATTAGGTTTCATAAGTTATTATGGCCATTGAAGCTTTTAAGAGGGATATGGACGGTACAACCATAAAATACATAACATCAATAGATAATTATTGATTAGGGAGGCAAGGATAGTAAACTTAATTGGTTACGAATCTAAAGATTTGGAACTTCAAGTAATGTGGAGCTTACATTATTCACACAGAAAGGTGGAGTTCTAGTTTTCACATTAGAATCTTTTCCGTCATGACAGTGGGTTGAAGTAGATTTGAAGGAAATATGTCTATTCTATTTAGGCATTGCACACACATAATAAAGATGAGAAAGTTAGTTGAAAAGCATAACATTTCATTACCTAGGTGAAGTTATGAACTAAGAAACTCTTAATATAAGAGTTTAAAAGTAATTTATATTAATTTGTTAGATTGGACTAATTTAGTTTAAAAATAAATTAAAAAAGATTTCCTTAGAAATAGAGTAATTTTGACTGAGTAATACCGAGCGCATACACCTTTCCTTGATGACGATATTCGTAATCAACGTAAGTTGATCACACTTTTACTACAATAAAGCTGTTATACTTGTGGCTACAATCAATTATTCTCTGTATTTTGTAAAAACTTTGACAGAAATTCCCCTAAAAGTAGCTTGCCAGAAAACTTTCACCTAATCGACAACAAAATTGGGAAGAGGCCTAAAAGGACTCACAACTTCCCGCAGTTCAGAATATATAACAAATTCAAATTTATAACCTAACTTAGACTCTCCAATAGCTTAATTACAACTTTATAATCTCAAATAGACCAAAATTGAAACATAAACATCTTAACATATTTTAAATTAACGTAGGAGACTCTCATAACCATTCAACGAAACTTCACGTCCTACACTCATCCCAAGAATCCCAAAACAATATATACAAACAATTTAAAGCAAGAATTTACTTAAAAATTTGAAAACAATCACCACAATCTTCGAGTCTCGTCCATTCTTTCCTCATCTTCATATAGAATCTGACATCATTAATAACAACTCGAAGATGTTAGATAAGTAAATATCTACACTGACATGTACTCCTGCAATTGTTAGTTTGATACATGGAGACATGTAATTGCATTTTTAAATAATCAATAAGATATATGCATCAACAAGACATGCAATCTACCGTATTTTTGTCTCATAATTATATCAGATGTCGACTTCCAAAAATAATACGTAGATAGTATTAAGTGATCGTGAAATGGAAAGATAACTTATCGGCGTTTGACTTTGGAACTAGTCTCACTTGCCGGTGTTTGAGGTGAGAAATTTCAAGTAAAACAAACTTTGGAACAAGCTTATCCCCCTCACTCTCTTTGTGCATGCATGACCAGGGATGATGAAATGCAATGCAGATTATGATGTAATTGCATGTACAAAGATATTCAATAAATAGTAAAGATCTGCTTAAAACCAACCAACTTTGAGCTTAATTTTTGGGGTCCCGAAGCATCGGATCACCTTGAAAATAGTTCCAATAGCTTTCCTGCATACCCAATTATATGATGGGCCAAGTTTCAAGTGAAATCAAATCACGAAACCTAATGAAAACTGAGGCCAAAGTACACTTGAGAACAATTTTCAAAATATTAATTTATATAACTGTTTCAACTAGCTTTCAACTAGTCAACGTGGGTTAACTTTGAAAATTGTTCTCAAATGTAATTTGGCCTCAATATTTGTCATGATGACCTGAAAAGAGCCTGTATTACTCTTGTCTTACTTTCCATAGACTCCAAGAACACTCAAATTGGATTACCGATGGAGAAGTTATGAATTTTCCAATATGGCCTATCAACTAGGCAAAATTTATTTATTTTAAATTGAAAAACTTCTTCAAATCAATATTTTCGCAATTAAATCCTCAAAACTCGACAACAAATACCACGAAACCACTCGATACCAACATTGAAATATTGTCACAGCACGTAGAGTCAAATTGGATCAAAACTATTAATTGATTCATCCAGAAACCATATGTAAATCAATATCAACTATAAAATATCTCCAAAATAGTTATCAACTGAATCACATTAATTCAACTAAATTTAACTCTAACTCATGTCAGTGCAACTTATTCCAAATTAGTCCAAATCAGCCTAATATACCAATTCACAACAATCCATACCAATTTCTATCAAAAACCTGCAAAAAAAAATCAAGAAATCGCAAGAGTTTAAATTGAATTGAGGAAAATGCCCTAAATCGAGTTTTTATTGAATTACAGGCAAAATACCTCGTTTCCATCGCATAAATTTAACTTGAACTGACCGTCTCGCAATACTCTAAAGTTTTGCAGAGAGAAACTGAGCGAAAATCGAACATCGAGAGGTCACAGAGCGAAAACCCGAGTTTAGACCATTTGGAAACTATACAAAGCATTTGTTTTGTTTAAAAGAACGAATGTTTTGATTTTGATTTTCAAATTTTTTATATTTATCCATAAGCGTTAGCTACTTGTAAGCAGCTTAATTTCTTTTATTTATTAATTCCTGAAATCTCTATTTTGACGTGCTTTAACTTTCGGGGCTCGTTTTGGATCGATTTTTTACCAAATTGAGCAAACCTCTCAAGAAAATAATCCAACTTCATAAAATATCTATAACACTGGTTTTGGTCACGCCAAAACTCCAAAAACCTTACTTTGTCCACGACATACTTAACTCTTATGGATCAATTCTCTTGCGATACTAAACAGAACTTACACTAATTTGGACTTAATTTCAACCTTAACTACGACCAACCAACATAAAGCTCGAGGTAAGGTCTTGCATCAACTTCATTCTCGTCTTACACTGCCAGCGATCCCAACTTGCATGTAAATCGAGATAAAATCCCACGTGATATTTGACACTTGATTTACTAGTTTTCGAGGAACTAATCATTTTTATTTTACTTGTGCCTTTCAGACATGCATTTACAACCCTCGATTAACTAATTGAGGTCACACCTCAACACACTCCGACGTCGCGACAAAATACCATATAATACACACAATAAGCATTCATCATCGAAAAAAATATTTTACCTTATAATCTTTGGTCCGTAATGCGTGGGTCCCTTCTTAGATACCTAAATTCCAAATAAAATTCGAAAAATACTTAATTAGCCTCCTAAGCAAGTTTATGAAATTCTCGGATGTCACATGTTCGTCTTTGGCAACGTCTTAAACATCGATCAACATAGAGAAACAAACTAGCGATTGAGGTACGATTTACTTTTGTTAATCAGTTTAATGGAATTCATATTTAATCCTATTGGGGTTTCGAAAATAAAATTTAAAATTTTCGTTGCGTCTTGAACCCCAAAAACCTTACAAAGTTAGCTTCGGCCCTTCCCTCAATTTCTACTGAGTCGAGTTTTCTAACAGATGCATTTTGTAAGCCATATTTAGAGGTATCCAGATCACCACAACCGTCTTTCCTTATTAATTTTTGCATTAGTTGAAGCTACTCTATTTTCTTTGTTTTTTTGTATTTCTTATTCTATCTTTACAAATTTTACCATGCATCCACCTAAGCATCTCCATTTGTTCTTAATTCATTTTATATGGTTCTTGTTCTCTTTTGGCCCAACATTCACTTCTATAAATCTTTGCAGGACCGACTGCAAAAATAAAAATAAAAATAAATTATACCACGCCTAATTACAGTTCAAAAGATTAATTTTATTTTAATTAGCTTCGTAAAGATAATTCGATCACATATCATATAACTTACCAATAAAATAATAATAATAATAATAATAATAATAATAATAATAATAATGACCAACAAAAAAAAAATATTTAATTGACTCTCAAAAAATATCTAATTAATTATGTTAAAAATTAAATGAAATTGTTAGAGATTGAAGGAGGAATTTCACATATGTATTTGATAATGCATATAGTACTTATTTTGGATTCTGTTATGACTTTTTTTTTAGCATGCAGCATCTTTTATGATTTATATACCCTATATATAAAACACTTGTTTTTATATTAAAATCCAAGACCTATTCAATTATTTTGTATTAATTAATGAAAGACAAGTTATGAGTTGAAATTGACGAAGGGTCGTTTTCCAAATTCCAATCTTTATCTTATGTGAATATTTGCTACTGTGTCGCATTAAAATCAAATGTTTGATTCGCCAGTACAATATATTTTGGATCATCACATGGTCCCTCCATTTTTATTTTTATTTTCTCCCTGAAATAGCTGTTCTTTATTAATTGTGTCTGAACATTTTCATTCTATTATTGTTTTCGTGTAAAAAGGTTAGGGCATCGAATGTTGTGTGATCTTTCAAGAGGAATGTCAAATTGTCAACTATGACTCAAACAGACAGGTCTAGCCAGTGAACACAAGGGCTTGTCTGTTATTTTTCCTTTTTTCTTTTTCCTCTCTCTTGTTTTTCTCATGTGACAAGTTCAGTGTGCATGAGCACTTTAATTTGTGATTTTATATAGTTTTGCTATACATTTGACATATCATGAACAGTGGCTAGTTAAGTGGTTGAAATCCAAACCTAAATCATAAGTTGACTTTTGACAACCAAAAACAAAAGTCTAATGATCCATAAAAAAAATATCCAAACCATATCAATTATATCATAATTAACCTTTTAAGTCAAAATAATATCTTAACCTTTAGAATTTATTATCGATTCTATACTCAATTCATTTGAGACATTTTTCTTTTACAATAGATGCCCACACATCATTCTCTTCAACTATCTTATTAGACCTTCAAAGATTTATTTATACATATGCATTAGAGACCAAGTAATATTCATGATAAATATTCATTTATACAATTCACATATATAGTCGTGTGTACATATGCTAGCTACTCAATCACATATATGATCTAAGTACATACAATTTTTTGTCAAATTAACAACTATGAGCAACCTTCTAATAAGTCTCAGATGTCATGTTCATATGTATATACACATAATTTTCAACTTATCATTGATGATCTACGAATAACTAAATTTGAATTAGAGTATTAATATATCATTGATTTACAAATTATTATTTTTGTGAGTCCTCATAAACTTAATTTATACATATAGCATAAAAGATTTCGATATAAATTGATCAATTATGTGGGTGATCGTGAAAAGAAAATTAGAAAATTAAGTTGATTTTGAATAAAAAAGTGTCTCAAATTAATTAACGATAGAATTGATAGAATGAAAAGGTTATAATATAATTGATAAATTTTAAAAGTTAGGATATAACTGATACAACTTGCAAAGGTTAAAATATTTTAAAAAAAATCCTAAGTTGACTTGGAACATTTCATGGCCTTGTTTGGTTGGGGTGGAGTTGGGGGAGTGAGATAACTTGCAAAGAAGTTCCAACTAATTATCTTGTTAGGTTGGTTTTATAAACTCAACTTCCCTACAAGGTATCTCCCAACTCATACCCTTAGGGGTGAGATAACTTCTTCACCCCCTAGAGGAGTTATCTCCCAAAGAATTATGGACAAAATTACCCCTCGTTAATCACATCTCTATTACTCAAATCCTCTATTGTTCGAAGGATATTTATGTCAATTCTGAAGATTTGTTGGTTTTTAAATTTACAACTTTCCGTAGGTTCAAAGTTGAACCAAAATATATAAACCCCTCTGTGAATTAACTCCTTATGAGTTATAATATCCATCGAGAGTTAAGTCCATGTGAGCTAACTCTCCTGTAAGTTGGCAAAAATGAACCAAATGAAGCATAAAAAGGAATTTAACCAGCAATAAGTCGACAACAACAGTCTTTGATTAGGCAATTAGACCACAGTCAATGCCACGAGAAACTTTTTACATTAACGTTTAATCTACAGCTGTAATTAAGATCTTGTATCCGGGATAGGAAAAATCGATATTAATTCCTTTTGTGACAAGATTGCATGAAGCATACCTACACTGATCAAGCGGTAATTAAGAATTAATTAACATTCACAAAGTATAACTAGCCGCAACCAATTGGGTGGCCCAATAGTTTGGTATGGAATTTGGAAGTAAGAGGTCATGAGTTCAAACCTTAGTGAATAGGGATAGCAATTGGACCCATGGGTATGGGTACCCAAAGGTACTCGACCCTAATGGACAGGGTAATACCCGATCCGATATACATTGGGTAAAGGTATGAGTTTATGAATAAATAAGGTACCCAGGATATTAACATCTACCAGACTCATTTACCCAATTACCCACCCCATATATATACACATTTATATTATATTTTTTTATTCATATATATTAACTTAATTTTACTATTATGATATGTCTATTGTCGAAGATTGAAGGTACATTCTTACAGTTTTCGAAGATTGAAAACTTTTTTTGGCTTAAATGAAGACTTTAATATTTTAAATCTTAAAATAATTAATAGAGACAATGTACATTTTAATATATGTTTTGTAATATTATAGAAATAATATAGTGTTTAGATTCTATTAATATTTTATGCTCAAATATTTTATTTTACTCATTTTAAATTTAAGATTTTTCTATATCATATTAATTAATAATGAGTATGAATACCCATGGGTACCCTGCTACTCAAACAGATAATACCCATACTCTCCCTATAAAAAATAGGGTAAAAAGGTAGGGTATAAATACGACACTCATACGATGGGGCGAGTATGAGTATGACGTATCCGCTCTCTCTCTCTAGGTTCGCTCACCATTCGGTTGGCCGAGACCAAGCCGTCGTCGGAGGTCCCGTGGTGGCGAGGAAGGTCGCCGAGGTCTCACACTCTCTCTCTCCCGTGAGCACTCGACCACTCTCCCTCTCCTCACGGTTTGCTCTCCTCTCGGCTCACGTTTCTCTTCATTTCTCTTTGTTTTTGTTGTTGTTCGTCACACTTGTTACGTGTGCATGTGGTTGCCGTGACGAGGGCCACCGTGGGCGACCTCCGAGACCCACCGGAGTCCAAGACGTCCCGAACCACCCCCGCATGGCCCATGCAAAATACTTGTTGTATACATACAACAAACTCGGTTTTTGCTAGGTGTTGACCCTCTCGCCGGAAAAGGCCCTCATCGGCGGCGCCACCGCCGGACCACCAGACCGGAACGTGTCGGGGACCCCACCAAAACTCGTATGTGGGTCCCACAACCCTAAAAGTGGCCAAAAACAGTTTTATAGGTGCAAAGGAATCGATATTTCATGTGATGTGTACGTTGGAGGCTCGCGGAAACCACCATCGCCGGCGGTCCTACCGTCCGAACCACGATCATTAAAGGTTGTCGAGGTCTCACTTAATATTAGTTGACGTCTAGCAATCCTCGGCTAAGTCCGAAACAAACGTACGTAAGGCTTTTGGAATTAGTTCGTGTGATGCCATCGTCGAGTCGAAAAAATGTATAGTTGCTATTCAAACGTCGCGTGGCGATGAATGGCTATGACGTCGTGATCATGTTGCCGGTCCGCGAGACCATGACGTGACCCGCATACGACCGAGCCGAGCCTATGACTCGCGATGAAGCGAATACGTAGTTTGTCTTCAAAACCCGAGAGAGAGTGTTTTCTTTTATTTATTAAAATGTATGACCGTCCGAGCCATTCAAAACATTGGAAATAATGATAAGTTTAAACCTAAGTGTTAGTGAATGACTCGACCTAATAACACGAGTTTCCGACCTTGTCGCGGTAACGGAAACTTGAGGATACGCGTTAGGAGTCGCGGGAGTTTTACGTGGATTACGATAATCTCGTGTAAGTACACTTGCCTTAAAAAGCATTTGTACGTTAGTAAGCCAGCCAAGAAGATATCATGTGATTCATTTTCACTTTTCTTGTGTTCGTTATTATCCCATCATTGGCATTCCATTCTATGTTCTTGTATGTGTGTTCTTGGCATAAGTACGTCTCGAAGGTACATGCGCCCGCACTAGAAGGGATAAAACGCGGCACTCGAGCGCACGAGTGTTTGACCACCCCTAGTGATTGTGTGATACCATGTACTGGATTGTTGTGGATGGTTGTAGATTGTTATGGTATTGTTGTGGAATATGGACTACTTATTGCCTCTCTTGACTCGTAGAACACGCATGTTTCGATTGCTATCATTTCCGATCTGTCTATCATGCATTCTTGCTTATTTATATTCCCGCATTTCGGTAGCATCTCGCATGATATTTAGACTGCCTTGTTTGTCGTTTCATGAATTATCAATATTCTTCTCGGCTTTACTTTCAATTTCTCTCGATTGCTCACCGTCTAGTTTGTGACGGTGGGTGCGATAAGACGGAGAGCGATAGGGGCAAGGGACCGTGTCTAGGAGACTTTTTGTGAGCAAATGGACGTGAGGTACCGAGATGTAGGCTCGTACCTATCCTTTTGTATGACGTTTATGTATATACATATATGGTTGTTTTGGAACCGGAACTAGGTTTGAGGTGATTTCCATAATTTCATTTTGTTGACTTGGATATGACTGTCTTGGGGTTTCCACATTTATATAGATTCCTAATTTCCCTTGATTGAGTTATTTCCCATTATTTGATTAGAATATGATTTTTGCTTCCGCTTTGTATTATAACCGCAATAACTCTTTCATAAACCTTAAAAACCTAAAAATTTTGATAAGTTGAGGCCGACTAGGCTCGTCCCAGTCATTGAGAAACCGACTCGGGACTGCACGGTCTAGGGCGGCGTACCCAAATGCATTGGGAATTTGGGGCCGTCACAATTGGTATCGAGCCTACGGGTTTGGTTATATAGACCCGACTCATGTTGTAAATTCATAAAACACAAGCCATTGAAACCAAATGAAGTTAGAACGGTCAAACCGAAAAGTGGAAACCTTAGGATCCCGTAGAAACTTAGTCGGGGAAGTAATTGGGCGAGTCAAATTATTTTAATACATATTATGATTGCTATGTATATTATTGTAGTATACGGTAGCTATGATCGATTCGAGAAGTTCGTTTTCTTGATTCGACGACGATGACTGATCGATCGGAGCCGGTCGGGCGACGATAGCGACACATCCGCACACGATATGCCGGTGCGGACGATGTGCATGCCTTGACTCGAGAGAGTTGCGACGCAGATTCGCGCTACGAAATGTTACGACCGTGAAGACACTCGTACCCCTACGCTACACCATCGACTCCGACTACACCATTGCCACATACTACTACTCGAGGAGCGAGAGACCCCGATTGCTGCGGCATCCACGGCTCCGACTCAGTTAGAGGCGACTGAGGAGCCGTTGTTGCGCCGGACACGCGAACGAGGCGAGGCACATCCTTTAGCGACAAAGTGATAGCTCGAGCGACGAGGCACCAATGCGCCGAACTAATGCGAAGTCACTCCGGTTACGACTCCATCGAAGAGTCCGGAGCCATCGCGAGGCGAAGCGATGGAGGGAATTTAAGAGACATGATCCCATGAAGTTTTATGGCGGCACGTATGTTAAGACAAAGAGTTGTTTCGAAGAATCATGAGAAGATTCACTCGACCATCGCCATGGAGGAGTCGGCTAGATGACTTGTTAGAGCTGGGCTTCATCAGTCCGAGTATGTCGCCTTGGGGAGCACCAGTTCTATTTGTGAAGAAGAAGGATGGAAGTTTGAGGCTATGCATAGATTATCGTCACTGAACCGAATTACAGATGATGAAGAACAAATATCCGTTGCGCGCATTGATGATTTGCTTGACCGGTTGACGAGGCCAGCGATGGTTCTCGAAAATAGATCTGCGATCGTGCTATCACCACTCGGGATTAGGGATGAAGATCGAGAAAAGACGGCGTTCAAAGACGAGATACGGTCATTTTCGCTTCTGATCATGCCGTTCGGTTTGACTAATGCACCGCAATGTTCATGGATCTCATGCATCGTGTGATGAGGGAATACCTTGATCGGTTCGTGATTGTGTTCATAGACGACATCCTCATCTATTCCAGGGACTCGTGAGGAGCACGAGGGCATCTACGAACAAGTGTTGCGAGACTTTAAGAGATCATCGATCGTTTGCCAAGTTCGAAGAAGTGCGAGTTTTGGTTGTCGGAAGTCCGATTTCTTGGGCATGTTGTTGGAGCTACCGGTGTTGTTGACCCGAGAGAAGGTTAGAGCGATGATTGAGTGGCCTACGCCGACTACCGTTACGCAAATTCGTAGTTTTCTGGGATTGGCGGGATACTATCGCCGATTTGTGCAAGACTTCTCCAAGATTGCTGCTCCGATGACAAAATTGACTAAGAAGAATGCAAAGTTTGATTGGGATGAGGAGTGTGAACATGCATTCAACACTTTGAAGCAGAAATTGACTACCGCGCTTTGTGTTAGCGTTGCCCGAACTTGGGAAAGACTTAGTGGTGTACACTGACGCGTCGAAGGTTGGCTTGGGTTGTGTATTGATGCAAGAGGGCAAAGTTATCGCCTATGCATCTCGACAGCTGAAAGTGCACGAGAGGAACTACCCGACACACGACTTAGAGTTGGCTGCAATAGTGTTCGCATTAAAAATATGGAGGCACCACTTGTATGGCGTACGTTTCGAGTTATTCACAGACCACAAGAGCTTGAAGTACTTATTCACTCATAGAGAACTGAACCTGAGACAGAGACGTTGGCTAGAGTTCTTGAAGGACTATGATTTCTCGTTAGAGTATCATCCGGGGAAAGCTAACGTGGTTGCTGATGCTTTGAGCCGTAGGGATCCGATCTTTGAGGTGGTCGTATGTCGATGACTCACGAGTATGGTCTTCTTGAGGCGCCCGAGTTGAGGAGTTCGGCGGACGTACGGGACTACCAGATACGATTTGTGGTCGAGATGAGGTTGCGCAGACCGTTTCACTACTCGATTGTTCTCGAGGACAACAAGGCGATGAGTCGTACCAACAATTCACAAGATGGGCGACGGTTCGAACATCCAGATGGAGTCGGTCGACGGACTCTTGTTTGAGGTATCGTGGCGTGTGGGATTCCATTGGCGGCTGACTTACGCACCGAGATACTCCAGGAGGCTCACCGTTCTCGATTTTCTGTGCATCCGGGTCGAACCAAGATGTATGCTGACATGCGACGTCTCTTTTGGTGGCCAGGGATGAAATCTGATGTGTCGGAATTCATTAGAGCGTGCGAGATATGCCAGCGTGTGAAAGCTGAGCATCGACGGCCGGAGGATTGTTGCGCCCCTACCTATTCCTCAATGGAAGTGGGAGCACATTGCTATGGATTTTGTCAGTGGCTTGCCCCGATCTCCTCGTGGCCATGATAGCATCTGGGTAATTGTGGATCGATTGACGAAATCTGCTCATTTCATACCCGTATCCACTACACACCGAGTTGACAGACTGAGCATTCTTTACGAGCGTGAGATTGTCAGACTACACGGAGTTCGTTGTCGATCGTGTCGATCGAGGAGCGCGAGATCACTTCGTTATTGTGGCGAGCATGCGAGCTCGCTTCGGCACCGCACTAGAGTTGAGTACGGCGTTCCATCCACGACGACTGACGAATCGAGAGGTTGATACAGGTGTTGGAAGACATGCTCAGGATGTGTGTTTTAGAATACGGCGGGTCGTGGGAAGAGTATCTTCATTTGTGCGAGTTTGCTTACAACAACAGTTATCAGGCAAGTATCGGTATGGCACCGTTTGAGGCGCTCTATGGCAAGCCTTGTAGATCACCTTCTTCTTTGGCCGAGCCGAGGATGTTGTGACCGTTGGTCCCGAGACTCGTTGTTGATCACACCGAGAAGGTACGCGATCCGTCGAGGCTTAAGAGTGCTCAAGAAGCGGCAAAAGAAATACTATGATCGGTATCACGATGAGCTTCAATACGACGTGGGGACTATGTATACCCGAAAGTCTCGCCTCACGAAGGGTCACAAACGATTCGAATCAAAGGGAAGCTTGCTCCTAGATTTATCGGTCCCTTCAAAATTGTGAAGAGGGTCGGTAAGATTGCTTACCGGTTAGAGTTACCGCCAGCGCTCGTCGGTGTTCACCCAGTATTTCACATTTCAATGCTTCGACTAGATAAGTCAGGCGGAGGGCGACGACCTACCGTGGACCTGAGTCAGATCGAATTGCAAGACGATGCCACGTACGAGGAACAGCCAATTCAAATTGTCGACCGTAAAGTCAAGATATTGAGGAACAAGGAAATCCCTTCCGTTCTCGTGAAATGGCAATTCCACGGGGACGAGGAGTTAACTTGGGAACTAGAGTCATACATGCGAGAGCACTTCCCCTATCTATTTGATTCCGGTGAGTCGAAGTTTAGTTTACTTATTAGTAAATTTCGGGGTCGAAATTCTAATAAGTGGGGGAGACTGTAACATCTCTCGATTTCTAACACGACTTATGTGACACGTGTCAGGATCGTGACCCGGCCACGCGATACTGGACGGTATTTCGAACCTTGGGAGTCGACACCGAGGTAATTTTACGATTTTTTTTGATATGTGTAATAGCATTATGGATTAAATGCGTGTCACGAGCCACTCGAGCGATTTCCTTTTTGTTTATGCGTGAGTTCTCGCCTAGGTAACCGGGAGGAAATACGAAAAAAGTGTGCACGTGACGGAGAAAAATACGGGTCGATGAGGTAAGGTGAGTCCGGAACCCAGGGGTTAAGGTTGGGGACTTGTGGGTGGGTAAGGCACACCTAGGACACACCTCACCATATTGGTTTGAATTTCAAACAAAAAACCAACCACCCCACCCACTCCCATCACTCACACCTCACACTCCCACTCATTCACGTCACACTCTCATCACACTCTCTCTCCTCCCGATCTTTCTTCTCACTCACTCACGGTTTCAATCACTCTCACACATCCCTCTCTGGCCAACTCTCTCCCACTCATCTCGGTCTTCAAACCACACTCCCACCTCCTCTCGGCTTCAAACCTCTCTCACTCACGGCCTCTCTCTCCCTCGGCTCACCGCCGCCTCTCGCTCTCGCCGGTGACCGGACCAGGGACGCCGGAGGAGGCCGCCAACCGAGGTAACACTCTCACCTCGGTTTCTCTCTCTCTCTCGCGTTTCACTTCTCTCACGGCTCTCTCTCTCTGGTTCGCTCACCATTCGGTTGGCCGAGACCAAGCCGTCGTCGGAGGTCCCGTGGTGGCGAGGAAGGTCGCCGGAGGTCTCACACTCTCTCTCTCCCGTGAGCACTCGATCACTCTCCCTCTCCTCACGGTTTGCTCTCCTCTCGCTCACGTTTCTCTTCATTTCTCTTTGTTTTTGTTGTTGTTCGTCACACTTGTTACGTGTGCATGTGGTTGCCGTGACGAGGGCCGGCCGTGGGCGACCTCCGGAGACCCACCGGAGTCCAAGACGTCCCGAACCACCCCCGCATGCCCCATGCAAAATACTTGTTGTATACATACAACAAACTCGGTTTTTGCTAGGTGTTGACCCTCTCGCCGGAAAAGGCCCTCATCGGCGGCGCCACCGCCGGACCACCAGGACCGAACGTGTCTGGGGACCCCACCAAAACTCGTATGTGGGTCCCACAACCCTAAAAGTGGCCAAAAACAGTTTTATAGGTGCAAAGGAATCGATATTTCATGTGATGTGTACGTTGGAGGCTCGCCGGAAACCACCATCGCCGGCGGTCCTACCGTCGAACCACGATCATTAAAGGTTGTCGAGGTCTCACTTAATATTAGTTGACGTCTAGCAATCCTCGGCTAAGTCCGAAACAAACGTACGTAAGGCTTTTGGAATTAGTTCGTGTGATGCCATCGTCGAGTCGAAAAAAATGTATAGTTGCTATTCAAACGTCGCGTGGCGATGAATGGCTATGACGTCGTGATCATGTTGCCGGTCCGCGAGACCATGACGTGACCCGCATACGACTGAGCCGAGCCTATGACTCGCGATGAAGCGAATACGTAGTTTGTCTTCAAAACCCGAGAGAGAGTGTTTTCTTTTATTTATTAAAATGTATGACCGTCCGAGCCATTCAAAACATTGGAAATAATGATAAGTTTAAACCTAAGTGTTAGTGAATGACTCGACCTAATAACACGAGTTTCCGACCTTGTCAGGTAACGGGAAACTTGAGGATACGCGTTAGGAGTCGCGGGAGTTTTACGTGGATTACGATAATCTCGAGTAAGTACACTTGCCTTAAAAAGCATTTGTACGTTAGTAAGCCGACTAAGAAGATATCATGTGATTCATTTTCACTTTTCTTGTGTTCGTTATTATCCCATCATTGGCATTCCATTCTATGTTCTTGTATGTGTGTTCTTGGCATAAGTACGTCTCGAAGGTACATGCGGCCTGCACTAGAAGGGATAAAACGCGGGCACTCGAGCGCACGAGTGTTTGACCACCCCTAGTGATTGTGTGATACCATGTACTTGGATTGTTGTGGATGGTTGTAGATTGTTATGGTATTGTTGTGGAATATGGACTACTTATTGCCTCTCTTGACTCGTAGAACACGCATGTTTCGATTGCTATCATTTCCAGTCTGTCTATCATGCATTCTTGCTTATTTATATTCCTGCATTTCAGTACCCGCATGATATTTAGACTGTCTTGTTTGTCGTTTCATGAATTACTTGTTATATTCTTCTCGGCTTTACTTTCAATTTCTCTCGCTTGCTCACCGTCTAGTTTGTGACGGTGGGTGCGATAAGACGGAGAGCAAGAGGGGGCAAGGGACCGTGTCTAGGAGACTTTAAAAACCTAAAAATTTTGATAAGTTGAGGCTACCTATTGACATCCCTATTAATGGGTGCAAAAGTTATTTTTTCCTATAAAAAAAGTATAACTAGCCATTGCTTTGGTACAATGGTTGAGACCTATATATTAACTGTTCATTTGAGCCTAGCTATATGACATATTTGGTTCGAATCTCTTAATTTTTTTGAGGCATATCTCTTGTAGGGTAGGCGTGGGTTCTGTCAAATAAATTAACCTATGACTAGCGTACAAAAGAATAGTTTTTTTTATTGACTTGAAAGAAAGTTATGACCGCGTAAGAGTAGTTGCTACCGCCAAGATCTAGCATTTCCACTAAAACAAATAAGGTTTGAGTCTCATGAAATACAAAATAAGTAATAGAATTTTAGTTAATATTTGATTTAAATATGTCAATCATGGATCTCGATAGAATAATTCATGATATCATTAATAATAGTAGCTACATATATATATATATATATTTATGCGGGCTCACTTATCTTACTTAGGCTCCATAGATATGTCATAACCTGCATAGGTTATATAAGTCTACTATGATTGGTTGATCTGTCCTTACACTGAACGACAATAGACTTGCATTATTTTCGTAAATTTCTAATTAAAATGAGATTGCCTCTTAAGGATTGCTCCTTGTGTGGTTGTAATAAAATAAAAAGTAAGTAAGTTGCTGACAATAACCAACAAGCTAATTGATAGCTGATTTATTTGGTACATACTCATAATTTATGCATTCTTGTTATATTAAGTGTTCTCATAGCGAAGTGGTGAAAGTTTTTTTTTTGATAAGAACGAGACTTTATTTTATTACAGACAAAAATATTTACATGGCGAGAAATAATGTGTTTCCCTAAAATAAAGTCGAAAAAAACCTCTACCGATGTAGTAGGGGAAAAACACATCGTCCCTCTAAACTCCATTCCCCCACAATGATAGCAAGTCATCGTGAACTCTACCCCATGTGGTGTCACGCTCTCACCGAATCAACTAGGTTGAACCCGTGGTTGCGTGGCCGGGATTACAAAAGTGGAAAAATAAAATTACATACGAAAAGTTATATCGAAGCCCTTCCCACTACACCAAAAACTCCCCCTCACCAATTCCCAATTTCTCCCATCTTATTTGGGTTAAAAGCATACCCAGCCATCATTTTAAGGTTATGCTATATCCAACCACAGTCCCGATATTAGGTTCCCCTTCCAGTCATCAAATTTATTGCTACTCACCAACCAGTTTCCATGTTCCTTTCAATGTTGTCATTAATGGTCTTCCACCCATTTTCATGCCCATTAAATAACCTGTTGTTTCTCTCCAACCACACCCCCCATAGAATGGCCAGAACACCGGTTCTCAAAAGCAATTTTCGTTTTCTCCCAAGGCAACAAATGAAATGGTCATTGAGGAGGTCCTCCGCCACTCTTGGTGTTGTCAGCTTCTTCATCAGCCACCACCACATTCTCGTCGTGAACTCACAATCAAAAAGTGTTTCATGGATTCCCCTGCTTGTCTACATAGTATGCATATCGTTGGTTGAAGGCATCTCTCGGTTTGTCTTCTTTGCATGTTATCAGTAGTGTTAATCCTCCCTTTCCACACCGACCAAGCGAAAAATTTCACTTTCGAAGGTACAACTCCTTGCCATATGGTCTCTATGGCGGCACATTGGGCTTGACCCTATAGTCCTCTCTCCCACACAACTCCTGAATAAAGCAGTGGGTCTTGACCCTATAGTCCTCTCTCCCACACAACTCCCGAATAAGCAGTGTATGTCCCCGACGGGTCACCCGTCCACCATTTAAGTGGTGAAAGTTTTTGTGTCGCTCCTTTAGCACTTTGTTTTTTAGGTAAGCTTGTTAAGCAGTATTTAATTAATTATTATGTGTTTTTCTTGGTTTGAAATTATTGTATTTTTGGACAAAGAATAGTAGTAATTTATCGTCATGCCGATCATCATGATCCGATATTTGTACGTACTATACAATGCTTGCTAGCCAGCTACTCTTCCCTACAATTATAAGAGAAAAAAAAATAGAGGTTATATGGTTAGGTTATCAACAAAACAAGATTAATTAATTGGGTAAGAAACACTTACATATATATATATATAGATTATCAACAAAACAAGGTTGTTATAGTTATCGTTAATATGCATTAAATACATATCAAGCAAAAATTAATACTTTGACAAAGAAGGAAATTAAAAACGGGGTAGTGCTATTTGGACTCATGACTCCAGACTTAAAAAAAAATTTATTTCAAAGTCATCTTCAAGTAATTAATGAAGGACACACAATCACTTGTAAAAATCCTTTGTTACCTCTTAAATATTTGTAAAAATTTGAAAAATCTCCCTATGAGTCCGGACTCATGAGTCCAAGTAGATTTATTGTTAAAAACGCCAAAAATTTGGTCAAATGGTTACATCGATATGACTACTATTTTGGAGGGGCCTGGAGCATAGGCACATAGAGCTTATTGGTTGGTTCACCTAAAGACTAATTAACATGCATGCTTTCAGTGTTAGCATTACTAAGCGTTGGCTTAATTTTAAGATTGGTACTCCTTCAGTTTCTTTTTAAGTGACGTTTTAAGGTTGTTCGCAGTTTTTAAGAAAGTCATTTAATTATCTTGATTGAGTAGAAAGTGACAGTTAAATAATGAAATCACCATTTATCTCTTATAACTCAACCACTTCTACATACACTACTAATTAATGTGTAATTATTAGATTTTATTTTTCTATGAAGGGTATTAAAGTCAATTAAGTAATTAATGTGTATCGAAACTATCAAATGACAAATATTGTGAAATATTTCAAAATGGCTAAAGAGACACTTATTGTGGACCGGATGGAGTATTTGATTTGGGTGTTAGTTAGCACTTGGTGTTACCAAAGCATCTACCAAAACAAATGCATCCCCTATCTTTAAGTAAGCCCATTGTTATGCTCCCTCAATTTCTTTATAAGTGTATTTTTAGTCATTTTGAAATATTTCACAATATCTTTCATTTGATAGTTTCAATATACATTAATTAGTAAATTGACTTTTATATCCTTCATAGAAAAAAAAGTCTAATTATTACACATTAATAACTAATGTATGTAGATGTGGTGGGGTTATGAGAGATAAATGATGATTTAGTCATTTAGCTGCCACTTTCTCCTCAATCAAAATAATTAAGTGACTTTCTTAAAAACTGTGAACAACCTTAAAACGACACTTAAAAAGAAATAAATGGAGTATGAGTGAAAAAGAAAAAATTGCCCAAGATGTTTTCTTCCCAAAACCATTAAAAGAGGCATTAAAAGAGGCATTAAAAGGACCTTAAAGTAATTTAACCATTTAAAGATTGTCTTTGATAAACTAAACCAATCACACATTATGACTTTTTTAGCCCGTGTTGGGGTATTAGCTTAGGGTATTAACTTAGTTAAATATGGGCTTAAGGATGACAAAAGTGGTTGCAATGTTATGTTCATCAACAGAACCGCATAGTTTTTAAGAGAAGAAGCCAAGCTAGACAACACAAGCAAATCTTTTTAAAAGTTCAAATAAGTCGGAGATTTCCTTAATTAGTAGACCCTAATAATTAATGGCTTCCCGACATTTTGATATTGAACCTAATTTCAATTTCTTTGGTGTATCGTAATCAATTACGCTATTCATTCAACAACACCGCTGTTGCATTTTTTAAACTTTTTTTTTATTTGTTTCAATAAATGGGTCGTATTAAAAAAAAAATCAAGGAAGTAACCAAATCATCTTTATTGATGATGTATGAGGCGTCACTTGTCAAAAATGTAAGGTTTAGGGAGATCGTGGGTTGGACTTCTGCACACGACCTCCTGCTGAAATAAAAAAATTAAAAATTAAAAAATTAAAAAAATCAAGGAATCATTATAAATGCTTTGCTTCCAATACTAACCTCATTCTATTTAATTAATAACACCATTAAGCACTTTTTTACAAGTGTCCAAGATTAAATGAAGTCATATTCATTAAAGAAGTTGAAATGAGAGTGCCCTTGTTATGTTATATACTCCCCCCTTCCACAAATATAGGTCTTTTTACCCAAATTCTGTTTCCAAAAATATACAAGTTGTTTAGCTATTTTATCACCCTAAATACCTATTTTACCCCTAAATACGAATAAAATATTTAATGCTCCATTAAACCAACCCAACGATTCTCAAAACTAAAAGCAACCAACCCAACGATTCTCAAAACTAAAAGCATTCAAACCATAAGTGGGATTCACCATTTTCCAAGAAGAATGTGAAAAGTTTTTCTCTTCTTTTCTTCTCTATAATACTTGAATATGAATGATTTTTGTTGCTATTGTTTGGAATCATGGAAGATTTGAGGCATCAGAAAGTGAGACTGGATGAAGAAATTGAAGCCTTAGCAGAAAATGAGCCGGATCTCGTGGTTAATGCAGCAATCGAAAAAGTGCCATTAGATTTCAACTTGAATGAGCCAGCTGGATTCGACTTGAACAAGTTTCCTGAAGAAGGAGGAGAAGTGTTTGAAGATCCTGAACTTCAAAAAGTATATCGAAAAATGTTGAAGTTCCTCCTTCCTAATTTTTATTAATTACATGATGTATTTACTTTAGCACTACTGTTTGATTTCAATGTTCTTTATGTGAAAAAAATGGTTATGCCCATTTTGACTAAAGAATTGAGAAAATATTACTTGGTTCTGCACAATCTATTATTGTCAAGATTTTTTTTTTCTTTTTGGGCATTTTTCGATAACGACCTTAATTTTTGGGATATATGATTGGCCTTTTTGGCGAGCTCCAAATAAGGATAGTATCTCTGAAAGTAACCTATTAATTTGGATATTCTGGATATTGCTCATGCTTATAAGAGTTCTATAAGGCAAGAGTTTCATTTCTCCTCAAAAAGAGGAGCTTTGAAAAAGAAGTCAAATGGATAAGTCCTATAAGAATTTTTTTTCTTTTTTTTTTTTTGACAAAATATGAATTCATTGTGATTATCTAGAAGACACTTGCAATCAAGAAGGATTTGCCCCATCTCTGGTTCGTTTGAGTGTGAACTCTTGATTACTTGCCCGAACTCTGTTTCTTCAAAATAAATATTATGATCATTATTTAAAATACCAGAATTTTACTCTCTTAGATTTTTCTTTCTTAATTCAGACTAAGCCATCAACCAAAAAATGCTACCAGCCACCACCCTACCAGAGGTTAATTGAAGTGGAAATTATTTTATTTTTGGAGATTAAAATAGGGTATTTGTGATATATTACAACAAAAAAAACTCATTTCATAGTACAAAATCTAGGAATTAATTTTCCAATCTATTTTAATCAATCAAATTTACTTGTATTCTCTCTTGCATTATCTTTGCTTTCAATCAACAAGTTATTTTCTTCACGATAGATGTGTGTGCATCTCCATTCAAGCCTGTTTAGAAGCTCTGAAAATAAATTAATATATGCTTCAATCTCCAAGGGAATTTGCTTTGTTATTGATCTAACTAACAAGCTACTTGTGTTCCCTCTTGCATTGTCTTCGCTTCCGCTTCCATGACTAAGGATGGGTTGTTAATTTCTACAATAAAAGTCTTCGCTTCCGCTTCCATGACTAAGGATAGGCTGTTAATTTCTACAATAAAATCGACTATTAAACTGGAAACTTTCATTAGCAATACCATATGAAGTTGAATAATGTAGCGAAGAGAACAATGTGGGAATACTAATCATACCATTTTAAGGGCTCTGCTAAAATTTTCTAGCTGTGGATAAACATGCAGTTTTTTTCATTGTAAGAAATATGTATGATTAAAGTCTTTCATATTATGGCTACTTAGAATTTAAAACTGATCAAGAAGCCCCCATTCAACAACTAGATGGATTTTTATTTTATTTTTTTTGAAAAAAAAAAAAAAAACAGCTAGATGGAATTTAACAAAAAGAAGAAGAAGAACAACAACAAAAACATAACCTAAACCTCAACTATATGGAATTTAACAATATAGCCTCAATCTCAACTAGATGGAATTTAACAACAAAGCCTCAATTCCAACGACGATTCATCTCTTCATCTCCTCTGCTCTCCTCCCTAACTGATCAAAATGCCCCATTATTAATTTTCTTCAACAATTCATCTCTTTCTCTCCTTTGCTTAACTCAACTCCTAGGCTTTGCATTTGACCATGAAGTGTAACCTCTATTTCATCCAGTTTGCAGTAGGAAGCTAATTTAAACAATAACATAACAAAACCAAAATAAAAATAAGTAGACATGAAGTAAAATAAATAAATAAAATATTTACCTCAAGAAACTCCGATACCTCTTTTACTAAGTTAAGATCACATCTTAACTAAATAGGAAGTCTTTGCTATCTCTAGCCTTCTCTTGTTAACATGAGGAATTTTGTGTATTTCTTGTTGCCTCTTACTTTTATAATTTCCATCATACAAAACTGCAATGTTAAAAAAATGTGGTTGGATTTCGAAGTAGGATATTCCTCAAATGACTTCATAACCACGTTAACAAGCTCTTCAACACTATTAGGAGACTCTTTATATTGCACTGATTGAATTGAACTTGTTAAGGAAACTACCAGTTAAGGACACTCAATATTATATTCAGCAGTTAAGGAAATTAGTATCTCGTGTGATTAGTAGTTTCCCTTTGTGATTGCACTTTCCTTTTGTATTCTAAGACTTGTGCGTGTGTATATAGATTACCATGTACAAAAGATCTATACACAATAAACATATTCTATTCATAAACAATCATGGTATCAGAGCCCAAATCGTGGGTTTTTCCTCTTCGTTTTTCTGTCTCGTCAGTTGCGCCGCCTCGGTAGGTGCCTGTACTACACCTGCATCTCTGTCCGTCTGACGCATCCGCCGCTGCACATCTGCCGCTGCTGAACACCTGCTTTGCCTCTGCCAATCGCCTGCGCACCTGCTCCACCGCCGCCGTCTGAAGATCTGCTCCGCGCCGCCGCCGCGCCACCCACTCGCCACACCGCTCGCCGCATTGTTCTGTTCGCCCACTCGCTGCTCCGCGCCGCCGCCTCGCTTGAGCACTTGTTCCGCCGCTGCTGCACACCGCGGCCGCTGCACATCCGCTCCGCTATTGCACACCTGCTCCACCGCGCACCTGCGCAAACTCTGCTCATGCCCGCCATCGTTGCACACTCGTTCCCGCTGCAAACCAGCTCCACCATCGCACCTGACGGCTCAAATCGTTGCCATGCATACACACACACTGAATCTGCTTCCGCCGCTACATACATACCGAATCCGCCGCCACCATTGGACACCATACCCGCTCTGTCGCACGCCGCCGCTCTAGTACACTCGCAACTTGCTGCTCTTTCACTAGTCGCCCGCACACCAAATCAGTCATCCGACAATCTGACAAGTTCCGTATTCAATGGAGAAAAGTGAAGTCTCACAGCCTATCTCCATGATTCTTGATGGTACAAATTACTCACTTTGGTCCCAAAAGATTAAAAGTTTTTTAATTGGTCGAAAACTTTGGCGAATCGTTACGGGAGACAACCCCAAACCAGAAAAGGATGACACGGAGACACAAGCCAAATTTCTTGACCGACTTGACGATTGGGACAGTAAGAATCATCAGATCATCACCTGGTTCTGTAACACATCTACCCCCTCTATTCATATTCAGTTTGTTGATTTTGGGACGGCTAAAGAAATTTGGGATTTTTTGGCTGTTAGATACAAAACATCTGGTTTGGCACAGTATTATCAATTGTTCACCACTTTGAACAGTTTGAAACAAGAAGTTGGTCAGTCCATCAATGAATTCTTAGCACTCATTCAACCAATCTGGAACCAGTTACAACAGTCGAAATTAGCAAAGACCACCTTCATCTCATCCAAGTTCTCATGGCTCTTCGCCCTGAATATGAATCAGTCCGTGCGGCCCTCCTGCATCGCGATCCACTACCTTCTCTTGACGCAGCTGTAAAAGAAATTTTGTTTGAAGAAACTCGGCTTGGCTTGGTCAACTCTGCCCCTTCGTCAGAAGTGGCCCTCGCAACTACTCAATTATGGCCTAAATCCGCCCCCCACCCTTGTAAGAACTGCAGAAAAACGGGTCATTCGTTTGTTAATTGTCCTACAATTGAGTGTCGATACTGTCATGAACGTGGTCACATAATGCATAACTGCCCAAATAAACGATCTCGTCCCAAAGGCACACATAAGTCTTCATCTGTCTCTAACACTGGTTCTTCAGTTGCTGATGCTGTATTTGATGGGTCACCTTCATCTACGATGTTTTCTATGAGTGATTTGGAAGCAATCATCAAACAGGTGATACCTACCCAACCCAATGCCCTATCTGTAACCTCAGGTAACCATTGGTTCTTTGATTCTGGGTGTTGTAATCATATGACACCAAATCTATCTCTATTTTCTAACAGTAGTCCTTCTCTGCATTCTTTGAGAATTCAAACTGCAAACGGTAGCTCCATGTCTGTTACCCACTCAGGAACCGTGTCCAACCATAGTTTGAATCTCTCGACACCCATTGTGTTCCCGACCTCACTCTGAACTTAATTTGTGTCGGTCAATTATGTGACCAAGGCTTGACTATTTTATTTTCTCCCACTAGTTGTCAGGTACATGACATTCAGAAGGGTAAGATTTTGGGAACGGGGATCAAAGTAGGATGATTATTTGAGCTCGCGTCACTTCATATGCCTGCTGTCAAACAGATTTCTGCAGCAGTTTTCACCCCCTCAGTCTATCAGTGGCACCTTCGTCTTGGTCATACATCAGCCAGTAAACTCCGTACTTTTGTTTCCAGTGGGTCATTGGGTATTTCTAAATTTGAGTCTTTTGATTGTGTGCATTGTCAGTTAGCAAAACAACCTGCTTCTTCCTTCAGTCTTAGTGAGTCCATCAATAATACTCCGTTTGGGTTAGTTCATTCTGATGTTTGGGGTCCTGCACATACGTCTACTGTAAATGGTTATCGGTATTTTGTACTGTTCATTGATGATTATTCCAGATTCACTTGGATATATTTTCTAAAGCGTCGATCTGAAATATCTCAAACATATATTGATTTTGCTAACATGATCAAAACTCAATTTGCACGTACAATCAAAATTCTTCGTACTGACAATGCCTTAGAATACCGTGATTCTGTGCTTCTTCAGTTTCTTAAATTGCAAGGTACCATTATTCAATGTTCATGCCCATATACCTCTCAAAAAAATGGTCGAACAGAAAGGAAACATCGACATATCCTAGATACTGTACGAGCCCAACTTCTCTCGTCATCATGTCCTGAAAAATTTTGGCGTGAAGCTGCTTTAAATTATGTCTTTACAATTAATCGACTTCCTACACCAGTGTTAAAGAACATCTCTCATTTTGAACGATTATATGGTACACCACCAGACTATTCTAATCTTCGGGTATTTAGTTGTGCATGTTTCGTTCTTCTTAACCCCCTTGAACATACCAAACTTGAACCGCGTGCTCGTCTGTGTTGTTTCCTCGGGTATGGAATTGAACATAAGGGCTAGGGATCCTCTTTCTAGGAGATTACGCATCTCCACACATGTCACTTTTTGGGAAAATATCATGTTTTCTACCCTATCCAAGTTCGACAGTTCACTATCCTGTCCTCAACCCTTTTTCGCTAACTCCTTTATCGAGCTTTTCCATCTCCTGTTACAGGTACACCAGATGAGCTCAATGATCATGATCTCGTTCCAGCACCCATCGTCGACGAATCTGTCCTCTCTAATAGTCCTGTTCCTGCTCTTATCCCACATTGTCGGTCTGAACGGGTAACTGAACGTCCCCCTTACCTCGAAGATTATCATTGTTTCTCTGTTATTTCTTCTTTACATGAGCCCTCCTCCTACCAAAAGGCTAGTTCTGACCCCTTGTGGCAACAAGCAATGTCAAAAAAACTGTGTGCATTAGAAAAGACTCATACTTGGGACTTAGTGGAGCTACCCTCTGGCAAGACTCCGATTGGATGCAAGTGGATTTACAAGATAAAAACTCGCTCTGATGGCTCTATTGAGCGGTATAAGGCTCGTCTGGTTGCTAAAGGCTACACACAGGAATATGACATTGACTATGAAGAAACGTTTGCCCCTGTAGCCCGCCTGACCTCTGTTCGAAGTTTGCTTGCTGTAGGAGCTGTTAGACATTGGCCTTTGTTTTAAAAGGATGTTAAAAATGCCTTTCTGAATGGTGATCTTGTAGAAGAAGTTTATATGTGTCCACCTCCTGGCTATTCTCATTCCCCAAAACAAGTTTGCCTTCTCCGTCGTGCATTATATGGGCTTAAACAGGCTCCACGTGCCTGGTTTGCCAAGTTCAGTTCCACTATTCAACAGTTTAGCTTTCGGTTGAGTCCTCACGATTCTGCCTTGTTTACTCGACGAACTGACAGTGGCATGGTTCTTCTCCTACTTTATGTTGATGACATGATCATCACCGGGGACGACTCAACTAGGATTTCTAATTTACAACAATACCTTAAAAGTCAATTTGAGATGAAGGACTTTGGTAACTTGAGCTACTTTCTTGGTCTTGAAGTTACTTCTACTTCTGATGGATACTACATTTCACAAGCAAAATATGCCTCTGATTTGATCTCTCGCTCTGCGATCACTGATACTAATATTGCATCCACTCCATTAGACACGAATGTCAAGCTGACTCCATCAGATGGTACACTGCTTTCAGATCCTACCATATATCATCAGCTTGTGGGGAGTTTGATTTATCTTACTGTTAGTCGTCCGGACATTGCTTACGCGGTTCATGTTGTCAGTCAGTTCATGTCAACTCCCCGTACTGCTCACTTCACTGATGTTCTCCGCATCATTCGATACGTGAAATGTACTCTATTTCATGGCCTCCACTTCTCTGACAACTCTCCATTGGTATTATCGTGTTACTCCGATGCAGATTGGGCGGGTGATCCTACCGACCGGCGTTCTACTACTGGTTATTGTTTCTTTTTGGGCAACTCGTTAATATCCTGGCGAAACAAGAAACAAAAGTAGCATCTCGCTCTAGCATATAATCTGAGTATCGGGCTCTTGCTGATGCTACCTCTGAATTACTTTGGCTTCGATGGTTACTTGAAGATATGGGGGTTACACATGCTTCTGCTACCATCCTACATTGTGACAATGAAAGTGCGATTCAAATTGCACACAATGATGTTTTTCATGAGAGAACAAAACATATTGAGAATGATTGTCACTTCGTTCGTCAGCATCTGGTTCGGGGCACTCTTCAGCTTTCTTATGTTTCATCCTCCAATCAGACGGCTGATATCTTCACTAAAGCTCATCTTCCGGGTTGCTTTCATGCATTGGTTGACAAACACAAGTTGATTTCTACGAATCCATCTTGAGTTTGAGGGAGGGTGTTAAGGAAACTACCAGTTAAGGAAACTCAATATTATATTCAGCAGTTAAGGAAATTAATATTTCGTGTAATTAGTAGTTTCCCTTTGTGATTGCACTTTCTTTTTGTATTCTATGACTTGTGTGTGTATATATAGATTACCATGTACACAAGATCTATACACAATAAACATATTCTATTCATAAACAATCAAAACTAAAGAATCTAAGATCTAAAACATTCAAATCCTGAGAGTTCGGAGGTTGGCACATCAATTGTATATTAAAACCACTTTGTTGAGCTGCTTGACAAAATTCAACGTCATTTACATCTATATGTGTCCTTGCATTGTCTTGCTGAATATATATTGGATAATCGATATCCTCTGGTGGCCATTTCTCATTGATAGCTGGTATTAGTTCTCAATCATGTATGATTTCATTATTTCTCTTTTAATTGCAATGATTGGTTTTGTTTCCACTGTGTCTGCAGGTCTATTATTACTAGACCGTTAAGCCGCTTCTTGTGTGACAAAAGGAAATGCACCAATTTTTCAAGAGAAGATTTCATTCCTTTCTACATCAAATCTTGGAAGAACTATAACAGCTAAAAACATCACTTTTCCAATAAAATTGGTACTCTTACAAGTGCGTGTTGGTTCATCTTCATCAGACAACAAATAGTAAGTTTCAGACTTTTTAGTCATATAAAACCATTTCTTATCTATATGAATAATGTTATACATATCCTTAAAGATTGGATCATGTGGTATTGTACTATCTTGAAACATTTATAGGCAAAATTTCAGTCGAGAAATCTTATTTTCTTCTCTCAGAAAATGTTTTATGGCATTTGAATGTCTCCGTATAATTCAAGACTTGAGAAGATTAAATGCAGTGCCTCTGCTTACTTTGAAGGAATGAGCTAAAGACTCGATAGTTGTTCTTTTACGTAAAAGAATTTCACGTAATTAGGCAAAGTCAATCTCTACTCTTTTACGACCACAGTTCTTTGTCTTTCTATGAGTGCAATCCTTATTTTCAGAGCTTATTACTTTTTTCCAAATTTGTTGAATGACACAAACTTGAACCAAGAATTTCACTGTCACTTCATGTGTCATTCCCCTTTTTAATTCTTCATCAACACTTTTCCCTAGAAACAAATCATGTATGGCTCTTCGTTCGGTATTATTAAGAGATCTTCTTCTTCTAGTATGGTTTTGTTCTTCTAATGATGTTATAATTGTTCCTTCATCACCAATAACATCCTCCGTTTCAAAGAAAAAATTATAATAGTATCCATCAAATTAACAATCTATTGAAATTAAATATACACATGAAATTGCTTGGGTTCAAGAATGGCAGAGTGAGATCTTTAATGGGCACCCTTTTTATACCATATGTTGAAATTAAACACTAATGCTGATCTACGAAAGAAAGCTTAGCAGCGGGTCATAGTTAAAGAGTCTTTTTTGGTTTAGGATGACATCAAAGGCTTGACAACTCTTTGGCTCAGGTGCAGCAATTAACTCAAGGCCTGGGATTGGAACTCTCTCCAACAAGCTTTTTGCTTAAAAGATAGGCAAGTCTCAATGCTTGTAAGGCTTAGCAATGGGTCATAGTTATATCTTTGTTTCTTTATTTTTTTAGGAATGGCCAAGTGGTGTGAAGGGCACCAAATTATAGTCGAATTGCAATTTTTCTTTCTCTATTTTTCAATGCTTATAAGGCTTGTTTTTCGATCATATAATTGTTTTTAAAAAAATTTACCAAAATTATAAGGAAAGACTTGTTTCTACACAAAGAGTTGGGATGGAAGGAAATTATTGATCGAATATGATTAACTACAAGCTAGAGTACAACAAATTAATGGCACCAATTAAGGTTGTCACTCTTTGGCAAGTTTAGCAAAATATTACAAAATTGAATCATGGACCATATTCAAGTAAATGTAAATTATAAGTAAAACTTACCAAAACTTGAATCATGGACCATATCCTCTTTCATGTCATTGTTGACTTCCTCTATTTCCCCTTTCATGTCCGTCAAGGATTAATTGTCCTCTTCAACAAATGGTTCAATGTTTAAATTAAACATTATATTGTTAGAAGCTGAGCATTCAATTGATGAGCTTGGCCTTACATTAAGATCAAAAACTCCATTTTCTAGTTATGGATATTCTGCATCAACATTTACATCAATTACAATTGGAAAAATAATAATATGTATGTTCTAATTGTATTGCTTCAACCCTTCAAATGTCTTTTGAGCTTATCCAATTCTAATGGTTACTAAAGAATTCAAATGGGTTTTCTTTACTAATGCAAATAGAGCATTCAAATTTGGCGGAAGAGATTTTTGTATCCCAATTTAAATTTGGTGAAAAAATATTGACAATTTTAGATTCCTTCAAATTTTAGGTTTTTTTGGGTACAGCTAATTAAGACGTTGGGTTAATTAGTAAGAGAATGGGTAATAAATTGTAATTAAAGTCATTCCTTATTTGTGTGGAAGGGTAAAAGTGGAAATTAAATCCTATATTTATATCACCTTAATTTGTGTGTCCAAGGCCAAAATGATCTATATTTGTGGAAGGATAGAGTACTATGGTACTCCTCCGGTCCTTTTTAGAAGTCAACCTACAAAAAATTTTGTCAAAAAAATATGTCATTTTCAAAATTCCAGAGAACTTTTGTAACTCTTTACCCATTTTACTTTTAAACATTTAATTACAATTTAACTTTTGTTCTATTTTTATTAGATACAAAAGAGGGTTTGTACTTTGTAGTTGACCACATAACTAAAGCATGAGCAAAAATATAACTCTAACTCATAATTAATTAATGGATTTCTTAATATGTCTGTTTAGGGTAAGAACGACTTTTAATATTGATTGGAGGGAGTACTTCATTTTCTTGATTTCAGAGATCAAATATAAAGTATATCCCCACGTAGAAATTAAAACACATCCTTTATATGACTAGATCACTTGTTATGGGAATGCAATGCGTAGTCCTAACAACTACTATGTAAACAAAGGTTTTCCTAAATTAAATAACATTAGTATGTCTCATAATCGTGTTCCGTATGAATCATCTAATTCGCTAATCCAAAAATAGCATGATTTTTCGTGAAATATCAATGAGAATAAATCGAGGTTGATTTATTTTTTTGGAAAATGTTAGTGTGATACGCACAACGGTCACACAGGTCGAGCACACGTGTGCATATCCCTTCAATCTCCTCGAGATATGTGCACACACCTTCTGAGGCATATCGAAGGGACGCGCACATGCTCATGCAGCAACCTAAGTTGCTATAGTATTCTCCTTTATTTTTCTCAATGGTGTTGATGCATTGCTAGTCCGCAAATCTTTGATTTCTCAACGATGGTGGTTGGGGTAGAGGCTCCCAATTGTTACACAAAACAATCACTAATGATACTATAGATATGAATAAAACGAGTTTACAAATAAATACTAATAGAATTAAACAACAAATAAAATTTCTAACCAGAGGCTTGCATATAAGCAATGTCCTAAGATCTGTCACAAGGATACAACCGGATGCTCTTTCAAACCAAAATCACTAAGTTTGAAAGTTTGTCAAACTAAGCTTTTGCTTTTCTCTCACTAATATTGAATCCAAAAAAACCAGTGAATTTTCAGTGTTCCAGTTCAACTTAAAGAGAACTTGAAGCACTAGTTCAAATCAAGGTGACTGTCCAAATTTGAAAATAATACCTGCTGGTTTTATTCAACAGTCGCACCTGTTAATCAATATAACGAGATTAACTGTCAACAATTAATTTCGAAATAAAAAATTATTTAAGTTTAAAAATAAAAAAAATAACTTGATTTTACAAAGCTAACAATCTAAGCCTAAAGGCCCTATCTTTGATATTAAATATTAAATATTATACATGTATACCCTATTACCCAATGCCACTTAGGCTCTATCCATAAGGTTTCTTTAAACCAAAGCTAAAGAGGGGTGTTTGTGTATAAAGAGGTTGTACTCTTTTTAAGTGATCAATGTGGGACTTAAGAGTTTTCTATTCAAACTCTCTCAAGTTCCAGCAATACCCCACATTTGAATAGAAAATATTACTTTAACCCACATTTATGCTCAAATTTGGCTTTAAAAAAGAAATAAATAAAAAAATCATAATACACGAAAAAGAGAGAAGTATCATGTCATGTTATCAGGAAAAATATCTAAAAGACTGGAACTTACCATAATAAAACATATCGAATTTACTTCGTGATGCAGTGGATGTAGAGGATCTTGAACTGTTCCCTTTTTGTAGTAAACCAAGACAATACGCCTTATGCATGACACAATAATAAAAATTTTGTTTATACGTTTTTGTCCATTTTGGTCCTGAACAGATCCTTGTTTTATGTGACGACCTAAAATTTAATAAACCCACCCTATGGGCAAATTAGTAAATTTTCAAACCCTAAACTAATGTAGCCCTAATATAAATTGAATTTAAAACCATAACCCCATTTTTTTTCAAAACCCCATATTTGAAGAAAAGGTGGATGAGAAAACAAAAACTACACAGAACTCAAAATATGTAATCTTTAATCTACTTATATTTTTGTTATTTGAAATTTTGGAGAGGAGAGTACACAAAAATGAGGGGAAGGGGGTAGTGTCGCCGCCACCACCGAAGAGGACGGCGGCGAGTTAATGCCATTGTGGGAGAAAGGCGGCAGCGGCATCACCGCCACTACCCATGGTAGGGCCTCCATTAGGAGGCCCCCATAAAAAAAAGAACGAGGGAGGGGGTGGTTCACTGCCACCCCCCCATATCGACTCCACCACGGGGTTGGCCACTGCGGCCAACCCCGATAGGGGCGCTCCGGTGCCGGGGCGCTGGTGCGCCCCCGATTAGCGACAGAGGGGGGGAGTTCCTCCCCCCACCAGCGTCCCACGAATGGTGGACGCTGGGCAAAGCGTTTCAAACCAGGGGTCAGTTCACCCCTGGTCCACCCTAGACAAGGTCGATTCGGCCCCTGGATTGAACCAGGGGCTGGTTCGGCCTTGGACCGGTCCAGGGGCCAGTAGACCAAAAAAAATAAAAATAAAATAAAATAAAATAAATAAATAAAATAAAATAAAATATATGTATATATATAAACAAAATAAAAGCAAAGTAATTGCTTTCGATTGGGGCGCTATCACGTCTCCGAGGGAGACCGATCGGGACCTACCCCTCTACCTTCACATCGGGCGACAGGGGAACCGCGGGACCCACACAAGTGGATCCCAACGACCAATAAATGGGAGATTCAATAAATTTAAATTAAAGTATTTATTGATAATGTGTATTATGGTTGTATAGTGTTGGACGAAGGTTCGCATCGAGCCCCGAGCGTACTAGGAGTTGTTATAGGCGTCGCTGCGAGTCGAGGTAAGTGGGGAGCTCCGATCATCTATTAAATGTGGCTTGCTACTAGTATATCTAGAATTCATGATTTTAACAAATGACTTGGGATGAGGTCATTACCTACCTTGGTTGACTTCATGTAAGGCCTCTTAGGGAGCCATGCTCATATGAAGGAACCAAGTCACCTTACATGCTTAACGGCCTCTTGGGGAGCCGGAGTAATACGGTGGAACCAAGTCACCCATTTCTGCAAGGGCCTCTTGGGGAGTCGTGGATGCACGATGGAACCAAGTCACCCGGGACTTTTGAGGAGCCATGGACACATAGTGGAATCAAGTCACCCACGCATATTTATTATATTATGATGATTGGTCAACAAGGGGAGGTAATGACAAATGAGACAACGAACTTGCATTTATATCTATTACATTCTATGAATCTCTCCTAGAACCCCTTTGCATGCAAATGTTGATTTTCTTATGTTTTACAACCTTTGCAACTCCATATAGCTGCTTAAAATGTTTTATGCTTATGATATGCTTATTACATATGAAATTGATGTCATGCTACATATTTCATTTTTATCCAGATTTTAAATGCATGCTAGCTTTATCTTGCTTTATAGGTATTACTTGCATGTTTAATATTGAAGTGTAGTTCTTCTCTTATTGGGCTCCGTTGGTTCATTATCTCACCCCACTTACATATCAGGTATCCACGTCGGCGCTAGATTTGAGAAAAGGGAGAGGTGATAACTCCTTGCAGCGTGATCGTTATATGCTATATCTAATATTTGTTTTGAAAAACTATTAATAATGGTTGCAACCTAGACAAATCTATTGGGTAGTTGACCTTTCTTTAGTTAGTTGGATGCATTTATAAGCCTTTGAAGGTTATAATAATTTTATACGGTCTTGATTTACTTAGCTGAATTTAGGATACTCCATGATTTGGTATATGATGACATATGATATTTATTGAAATTCAAATTTCGCATTCTTTTGCTATATTGTCTATATGTTATTCCACATGTTGTTTAGGCGTGCCAGACCGTAATTTGGGCATGATTCAAGTATCGGGCCTAAGTGGTGGTATGGGTCGAACGACCCGACCCTAAGTCGGGGAAGGGTCGTTTCATTTCATGATAGATTTAGAGAATTAAGTCTGTCTTTTTCTCATAAATGCGACCCACATTTATTATCATATAGGTGACATTTTATTTGTCATTAAATGCTTAACATATCCTTTCACGTCTTCTGAACACAGTTTTTATCTTAGGAATGAGCTAATATGTGTTTTCTTATCAAGTTTCATCTAATCAGTTTGCCTATTCAACCTAGTACATGGGATCTCTAATCACCTAGGTTAAGTTTCCGCAAAACTTAACTCATTTTTAGGCTTTAAACCCATTCCCCTTTATAACAATATGACTTGATTTCTTGGTAAGCCCATTGTTATATGATCTGTAATGTTCTCCTTTGACTTTACATATTCTCTACTAATTACTCCACTTGATAGTAATTGTCTTATAGTATTATGTCGGTGCCTTATATGTCTTAACTTACCATTTTATACATTATTTTTAGCTTTAGTTTGTGCCACTATACAATCACAGTTTATATATATTGCTGGCAGTGATGACCCCTTCTCAAATTAGGGCACCGCACGACCTAAGCCTACCATTAATTTCTAATCTCGCTACGTAGGACTTAACAACGAATTAGTCAGCCTTTTTCCAAAAATCTTTCTTCTTACTAATTGATTTTTTTTCAAATAAGCATATTCTTATCCTATGTCAATTAATAAATCAGAGTTAATTAAAAGTTATACAATTTAAAGTTTATTCAGCATAAGTCTTAACATATTAGCAAAAGCTTTTAATATAAATCCTATATGTGTAGAAAAATCAGGAAATAAAATCACATGCGTATATATATATATATATATATATATATATATATATATAAATATATATCATAACGAAACAATGATAATAATATATCCACATGTATATGGTCAAGGTACTATCTTTCATCCAATACATACAACCCTAAAAGTGTATGAAAGACAAATATATATATATATATATAAATCATACAACAAAACCAAAAACCTATAAAATTCGATGTAGCAACACTCCACTGGCTCAGAGGTAATCGACAATCTTCTCCTTGCCCAGTCTGCCACTCGATAGATCTGCACCCACCGTCATAAAAATGATGATGAATACAGGAAAGTAGAAAGTAATACTGAAAGACATTTGTTCAAATTTCCAAATATGCAACAAGTATCTGAAAGCATAATAATAACAACTATGCTGAAAAGAATTCATGCTATAAGATACTTCAGTTAAACAATATGAAACTGACACTCGGCTAAGTAGTAATGATTTAGGGCGGCCGTGAGTTACATCACATCAACCTTATACCACTATTTAGGGCGTAAATAATATCATGAATGCCTTCACATCCTCGCAATTACCCATATCATATATAAACACTCAGAAGTGCCCCTCATAAATGATGTATACTTGTCAACAACCCCAGGTCCCATACCCTGTGTGTTACTTAAGTTAGTGGTGAGATCCTGACAACCTCAGAAGTCTAGCGATCCCATGTGTCGCGCACATCTCTATCATATCGTGAATCTAGGTACAAGAGCTACTTTCAAAACCAAAGCAATGACATGGTTTGGGAATCCAACAATGTAATTACATATCTAATGCATAAAGAAAAATAGATTAGAATACCATTTAACACCTACCTACTAACATGTTATTTCATTTGACTAAGTGCCTCAATAATAAAAAATGACATAACACATGATTTAGAGTCAACGAAACTATTTAACCAATAATCAATACCATGATAGCAAACTCATGAAATGACAAAGGAAACAAGTCATGATACTTATAATACAATAGGCAAATTAGTCTAAATAACCGGAAATGAATAACAAAACATAAATGAAATGTAAATAAATATCTCAATCATTTTACTTACAATCTATGCAATTTCCTAGCTACTCTGGCCTCCCGACATCTCAAAACTCGTTCTCAAACCCCCAAAACTTTTCCTTAGGTTCTCGATATCATTTAACATGTTTTTGAATGTGTTTAGACCTTTAACTAGGGTATTTGGCTTATTTAAGGTGTTTAAATTTAAATTTAAAAATACAGATTTTGTTCTGCCAGAGCACCTAGCGCGCTGGATGACTTGTCTAGCGCTAATGACCTTATTTAAGCACTAGTCAACTTGATTAAGGCGCTACTCACAAGTAGTGCGCTAGCTAGCACATATAACGCGCTATGTGCAGAAAAATTGAGAATTTTGCACTTTGAATTCTGAGTTTTCTCCACTCATGGCCATTATTAAGGCTTTGGGTTCTCTTTATTACACCTCTAAAGACCCAAAACACCCATCATTAACATAATAACATCCATACTAAATTATTTGACCAATTTCATCAAATTAAACTAATTTACTAGTGTATGTAGAATTACCTAGTTGATGAATCCCAAACCTTATTTGATCACCACCTTCAAAACACCAAATCTTCATCAACTCCCTTACTAATTTCCTGATCTTCTTCTTCAGCAAGTTTTCTTGTTCTCTAAGTTTTCAATTGAAATGAATTGCATGGGTTGATCTTTCCAATCTTATATATTAAGATAAGATTGTTTAATGGCCATTTATCTTAATGTACTTACGTGACTCGAGAATAATCTAATGGCCTACATCTTGACACAATTCCACTAACTCTCCATTAACTCAATCTTACTAACATTAAATAGAAACTCAATTGGTCTCTTGATGTGTCAACACGTATCGCGAGAATCATCAAATTTCTATTGTTTTAACTTGCTTACTTAGGTTACATTTAATATAAAATCAACTATAGCCACATTAATACTACTATTTAAGCTACGTTAAGCTTAAATCAACTTACGACATCACTCTCTACCTCGGTCCATCCCGACATGCATCTCGAGGCATGTCACCACTTACGTCTCGACACCTAAAAAAAAGTAGGTATGACTTAAGAGTTTACACTTATACAATACATTAAATATACATCATAACAAATCTAACGTATAACTCGGCCGCATCGCCTCAGTCAGTGCATGTATCTCGATGTGAGTCCCATGTCACGAGTCAATGCTCCTGATTAAGGAAATTAAACTAGGATTATGAATTTGGGCCGTGAAAAGTCTTCCCAACTAATGGAAATTTCGTCCTCGAAATTAAACTTAAATGAAAGTTATACCTGACTCGAAAAGTTATAGAAACCTATCTCGCATATAGTTTTCCTGCTCCCAAATGAGTTCCGAATCTCCATGGAACTGCCACTTGACTAACACTTTAGGAATAGACTTGCATCTCAATTGCTTTACCTTTCGGTCTAGGATCTGTATTGGCTGGTCCTCATAAGACACATCCTCGCTTAGGTCAATCTGACTCAAGTCAACTGTCGATCTCATTCATGCCTTCGAATTACCTAGTCAAAACATAGAAATATAAAAGACTGGATGAATCCCCGACATCTGTGGAGGTAACTCAAGCTCAACCTTTCCGACCTGTCTCTTCATTTTAAAAGGCCTAATGAATCTCGGTGCTAACTTTCCTTTCAAACGAAATCTGTGAGGACCTTTCCGAAGAGAAACCTTCAAATACACAAAGGCTCTTTCGGCATACGTGAGATTGCTACGATACGTGTCTGCATACTTCTTCTGTTTCTCCTGGGCCTATTTATGCCTCTAACGAATCTATCGTACCTTCTCTGTGTGATTAACAAAAATTTCAGGCCTTACCAACTCTCGGTCCTTTGGCTCAGCCCAACAAAATGGTGAGTGACACAATCTTCCATATAAAGCCTTGAATGGCGCCATCTTAATGCTAGCATGATAACTGTTATTGTATGGAAATTCACACAATAATAGGTACTCCTCCCAAGATCCGCCAAATTCAAGTACACACGCCCTGAGCATATCCTCGAGAACCTGAATCAACTTCTTAGTCCGCCCATCAGTCTGAGGGTGAAAGGTTGTGCTGAATTATAGGCGCGTACCATACCACTCTTGCATACTCCACCACATCTTGGATGTATATATTACATCTATGTATGACGCGATAGTCAATGATACCCCATGCAGTCTGATAATCTCTCTCGAATAATATGTTCAACTGGTCAAACGTGTAATGAGTTGCAATTGGTAAGAAATAGGCATATTTCGTTAATGTGTCCACAATTACCCAGATAGAATCGTGTCATCGTGCAGTCCTCGACAATCCTCTAACAAAGTCCATGACTATGTCTTCCCACTTTCATTAAGTAATGAGAAGCGGCTATAATAATTCTCCAGGTCTACGATGCTTAGCCTTCACCTATTGGCAAATCCTACAGTTCCTGATGAACTCTGACATGTCCACTTTCGTCCCAGGCCACCAAAAATGTCTCATCATGTCATGGTACATCTTGGTCCTACTCGGATGAATAGTGAATCGGGAACGGTGTGACTCTCGAAGAATCTCATCTCTCAGCTCTGCCATTGAAGGTATCCACAATCTGCCTCTAAATCTCAGACACTGATCCGCTGTCTTTGTCCAGTCAATATAATCACTACACTGGGCTAACTCGCTGAGCCTCGGGTATAGAATGTCGGCTCCTTGACTCTATGTGACTCTTTGTGTAGACACTGTCTATAGCCTTATCTGTGCACAAATCATCAACCGAGAATCGGTAGGAATATTTAACTGGCTCATCATCGCCGTTGTGTCGAGTAATCCATACTCATGGGTCATATGACATCTAACAACTTTGGCATCTCTAGTAGGTATCTTATTCAGCACATCAGCAACTACGTTAGCTTTTCCTAGGTGATACTCCAAAGAAAAATTGTAATCCTTTAGAAACTCCAACCATCTACACTCTCTCATGTTCCGCTCTTTCTATGTGAAGAGATATTTCAGACTCTTATGATCAGTATAAAATGTTAACCTTTCTCCATACAGATGATGTCTCCATATCTTCAAAGAAAATACCACAGCTGCTAACTCTAAGTCATGAACGGGATATTTTTTCTTATGTATCTTCAATTGCCTGGATGCATAAATCACTGTGCCTCTATCCTGCATGAACACAACCTATACATGTATGAGAAGCATCTGTATATACTAGGAATCCTTATCCAGTCTCCACAATACCAACACTGGTGCGGTGGTCAACAATCTCTTCAATTGAGTAAATGCCTTCTCGTATTCATCAGACCAATCAAATATGACGTCTTTTTGGGTCAATCTGGTAATTGGTGAAGTAATCATCGAGAAATCCTTCACGAATCTGCGATAATATCCTATTTACCCTATAAAACTCTTGATCTGTGTGACTGACGTCGGTGCTGGCCAATCCATAATAGCATGAATTTTGGCTGAATCTAGAAGAATACCTGCTGCTCCAACAATATGTCCCCAAAACACAACCTCTAACACCCAAAATTCACAATTGCTGAATTTGGTGTAGAGTTTATGCTCCCTCAAAGTTTGCAATGAATCCCTGAGGTGCTGCTCGCGATCCTCTCGAGTCCTCGAATATATTAATATATCATCGATGAAAACTATCACGAAGCGGTCAAGAAACAGTCTCATCACCCGATGCATCAAATCTATTAACATGGCAGGAGCGTTGGTCAAACCAAACAACATGATTGTAAACTGATAATGTTTGTATCTCATGTTGAATGCTATCATAGACCTATCTTTATCTCTGATCTCAGGTCTATCTTGAAGAAAAACTGCGCTCATCTCAACTGATCATATAAATCATCAATTTGTGGCAATGGGTACTTGTTCATGACGTTGACCTTGTTCAATTACTATAATCGATACACAGTCTTTAAATATCGTCATTCTTCTTCACAAATAGGACATGTGCTCCCCTTGGCGACATAGAAGGTATGATGAATCCCTTCTGTCGTAAATCTTTAAGCTGACTCCTCAACTCCTCCAACTCTCTCGGAGCCATGTGGTATGATCGTATACAAATAAGTCTGGTGACTGGGATAGACTAAATAATAAATTCTATCCCTCTCAGTGGTGGTAAACCAGGTAAGTCTTATGGAAACACGGTTGGAAACTCGCACACAACCAAAATCTCCTCAATTTTAAGTCCCTGACTTTCTGCTACTATATATAACGATATCAGAGTCTTTATCTCTCCATTAGTCACAAGTCGACCTCTAGTGCCCTCGGCTCTCTGTGTACTACCACTATATGTGAACATTGAACGCCCTGGAATCTCAAATATCACTATCTTACTGAAATAGTCGTTATGAGCGTGATACACTGCTAGCAAATCCATCACTAAAGAGATGTCGAAGTCTAAGAACTCGAGAACCTTGTAGTCTGTATGTAACTCTACCCTGCTTATCTCTACTAAACATCCCTCAACAAGACAATTAGGGTAAACCTTATCCCTGGCTGTGGTACTCAAAATCAAATATATGCTAACTCTAATCGGTGTTAACCCTAAGATGCTTATCATGCGACCAGAAATGAAAGATACTGTAGAACCTAAATTAAGCGAGACATAAATCTCTACCACAAATAGAAACCATACCTTCAATACGTACTCGTGTGGCATCGAGCTGTGCTACCATGTCTACTCCTTCTTGACTCTGTGCTGAAAGTACTGCTATCGGCTGTGAACAATCTCTAATCATATGCCCAACCTGACCACACCTATAACAAGAAACCTACCTACGTTGACTCTGTGCCTGATCCTGGGCCTTTGCCTGTCTATGTCCTTGTCGGGAACCATATCGGACTCTACCACTACCTCTGCCTTAACCTCTACCACCCTGTTGTTGCTGACATGGTGTTGGTGTTTGTGGTGCTGGAAGAGCTAGCAAAGTAATAGGAGCTGGCAATGCAGGTCTGACTGGTGGTGGAAAGGGAGGTCTACCAACTATACTCTGCAACGGAGTAGGGGATGACATATAGGGTACAACTAATGTCATTGTCCCTAATCCCTGAGAACTTCTTTCCCATCTCCTTGGTCCCTTGCCCCATCGTCTCATCCTCTCAAAATCCGCAGTCTGATCAGGTGTCAACACTAGTCCTAACGGCGTACCATCGACAAATCTACTCAAATAATAGGTATCGTGAGAAAGATCACGATCGTATATCTCACTAAAAGTCCTGACACCTGAACTAATCACATAAAACCCTTTATCAGGTCCCGGTCCATCTCCGAAATGGTATGCATCCTCAGAATAATCTCTCACTAGATCCCCAACAAACTGTCTCAAATAACTGTATCTGTCTCTATAGCTCATTACCGACTCATCAGCTCCCTATCTCAAATTCATGAACTTCTTCCTCAACCTCTTCATCACTGCAAGTGGGAAGTACTGCTGATAGAATTTCTTCTTGATTGCATCTTAAGTCTTGAAATTACCATTAGAAGCTATCGCCGCATGCCACCAAATATCGACATCTCTCTGAAGTGTATACGACGATATCTCAGCCCAAAATTTGTCCTCAATCCTCAAAAAAATGCAGGTTCTCCTGAGACAATACCCACTTCTTAATCTTCTCAAGATCTCACTAACCATCAAAGTAAATTGGCTTCAGTCAGATGAAATCTTTCACCAACTGTACCTCTGTTGTCGAGCTAGAAAATGTAGGAGTGAAAGACGGTGTATAAACTTTCTCTATGGCTGGAGCTATCACTATCGGTACAGTCTGTACTACCAAATCGACCGGTGTAGTAGTAGGAAGCTATGGTGTCAGTTCTGTGGAAGTAGTAGTAGTGTCGGTGTTTGTACTGGTGGAGCAAAATATGCTATCATCATAGTAATGAAATACGCTAACTGTTGTTTCTGAGCAACAACTCGGTTAGATAGCCTCAGATAATCATCAGCAGATGGAATAAGAGGTTGGCTGCCACTAGCACCTGCATCCCCGTTATCGCGTAAATCAGGCATCGGTGTCTTCAAGTTAATAGCGAACGCGAATCAGCTACTACGTAGATAACACATATACATACATATATAACCTAACATGTACATAAAAGATATCCCCATCTCACTTTCACTCAATTCCTAACTAAGGTTTCTAGGCAAATATCATCTGGTTTTCCACATCTAAAATTTATATCTTATGGAAATTCACAAATTAGTTATTATTACAGTTGTCTATGATACTGACTGTGACGTTGGTATCAATGTTTCGAACAAATTTATAATCCATCTCAAAGTATCTAGAGCATAGGCTTTATAAACCTAGGCTCTGATACCAAGTGTGACGACCCCTTCTCAAATTAGGGCACCGCCCGGCCTAATCCGGTCATTAATCCCTAATCTCGTTGCGTAGGAATTAACAACGAATTAGTCAGCATTTTTCCAAAAACCTTTCGCCTTACTAATTATTTTTTTCAAATAAACATATTCTTATCCTTTGTTAATTAATAAATCAGAGTTAATAGAAAATTATACAATTTAAAGTTTATTCAGCGGAACTCTTAACATATTCGCAGAAGCTTTTAATATAAATCCTATATGTGTGGAAAATTTAGGAAATAAGATCACATGCATATATATATATCAAAATGAAACTGTCAGACCCCATTAATTAGGGCATCTGATCGGCCTAAATTACCTTAATCCCCAGACAATCTAGCAGCTTTAACCTCTTCATCAATTAATAATTAAGATTAAGATCTTGTATTCATTAATTGCAAAACTTTATTAACCACAAAGAATTCTAAAGTGAATCTTAAACCTCAAAGTTCCGTAAAAATTAACTATATAATCTTCAAAGTTCATTTAGATTAATCAATAATCTCCAAATTTCGTTAAAAATCTCTCGACAGCATCTCCTCTATTTCTAAGTCTACATCGAAAATCCTGGACTTCAAAAATCTTCAACGAAACCTGGTTAGCTTTGGTGGAAGAGTCGAAGGTCTCACAATCCTCCTATAACAATATATATTGCGTTAACTAAATATATAATATGACAGCTTTCACTTTCCTTTATCGTCGCCCACTCCTGTCATTACCCAATTACAAAAATTCGATAATGCCAAATAAGTAAATCCCACACTATCCAGTACACCAATAATAATTGAATGCATTGTATTCGACCACAATCAGAAGACGTCTTTCTAAAAGTGGCGGGTAAACAGTAATAAAGATTCATGAGTTTGAGTGGAAGTCCCTCGAAAAGCCATGCCCTGAACTCTCCGTGGAGTGTGATCCTCGCTAGCATACCCATTCTAAACAAATGTCTACAACGATTAGTGACTCCAGTCGCAAGCACCATGGTGTTCATCCTACCATACATATAGCAAATGAACACAATGGGACCCTTAAAGGCTTCCTTCCTCTCGTTTCTATGAATGCATGATGAACAAGTATGCAGTGATAAACCGTGCATGCAATTATATTTGAGAAATACTCATACAATGTAAAGGTTATCATGGAATTTACTTAACCTTACAAATGCGATACCGCAATTCCCTTGCACTCCGAGTCGGTAAGCTAGTCCACACAGGGTCCTAATTGCAGTCCTACAATTAATTTGTAAGTCTTGTAAGATTTCATAACAATTCCATAATTTTTCCAATTAATTGCAGTTTAATTGACACAATCGCATCTCAAAACCCCTAAAATACTTCCAAAATAAATTCTCCGATGTCTGAATTTTATTTTCGACTCAAAATCATTGTTCGGCATCGAAAATTACGTTGTGTAGGATTAAGCAAGAGCATCAAACGCAAGTTTTGGGACGATATGGATGGATTTATGCAAAGTATACCATTAGATGAAAATGTTTTTATTGGAGGAGATTTAAATGGGCATGTCGGGGCAAGTAACGATGGGTTTGAGAGAGTTCATGGAGGTTTTGGTTACGGTAATAGAAATGAAGAAGGAGAATCAATCTTAGAATTTGCTTCAGCATACGATCTTGTCTTAGCAAATACTAGTTTTAGGAAGAGGGGGTCGCATATAATTACTTTTAGTAATGGTCATAACAAGAGTTAAATAGATTTTCTTTTAACAAGAAAAATAGATAGAAAAATATGTAGAGACTGCAAAGTAATACCTGGTGAAGCACTTACTACCCAACATAAGTTAGTAGTACTTGATATTAAGCTAACACGACGACATAATATAAATAAAAGAGTTAGCGACCCTAGAATAAAGTGATGGAACCTAAAACATAGTAAACAAGTAGAGTTTAGAGAAAAAACTACTAAAGAAAAATATTTGGAATCTTGACTTAGATGCTAATACAATGTGGCTAGAAATAAGTAGTTGCATAAGGAGAGTGAGATCAAACGTATTAGGTATATCTAAAGGCTTGGAACCATCAAAGAAGGAAACATGGTGGTGGAACGAGGATGTCCAACGAGCAATTAAGACTAAAAGAGATATCTATAGGAAAATACCTAAGTGTCAAGATGAAGATGTGTACAATCAATATAGAGAAGATAGAAAACAAGCTAAAAATAGTTAGTCAAGTTAAAACAAATTTCATGGAAGATCTAAATACAAGGTTAGGTAATAGAGATGGCGAAAAATATATATAAATAGGCTAGCCAAATTAAGAGATAAAAAGAAACAAGACCCAAGTCATCTAAGATGTATTAAGGACGAAGATCAAAATGTTTTAACGCGCGAGGAGGATATTAAGGAGAGATGAAGAAGTTACTTCGATAGTTTATTTAATGATGGTCAAGTTGATACTATAATAGATGGAAACTCACACCAAGAAAGAAATGTAAACTATACACGCAATATTAGAATTGTAGAAGCTAAAGAGGCATTGAAAAAAATGAAAATAGGGAAAGCATGTGGCCAATATGAAATACCCATAGAGGTTTGGAAATGCTTAGGAGAAATTGGATTGATTTGGTTAACAAAACTTTTCAATAAAATTTTAAAATCAAAACGGATGCCAATGTATTGGAGAAGAAGCACGCTTGTGCCAATCTTCAAAAACAAATGAGACATTCAAAGTTGCTCAAAATATCGGGGAATTAAACTTATGAGTCACACTATGAAACTTTGGGAGATGATAATTGACAATAGGCTAATGAGAGAAACAACAATATCAGAGAACCAATTTGGTTTCATGCTTGGGAGGTCAACTATGGAGGCGATTTTCCTTGTAAGACGATTGTTAGAAAAATATAGATATAAGAAAAAAGATCTTCATATGGTATTCGTAGATTTAGAAAAAATATATGATAGGGTCCTTAGAGATGTTCTTTAGTGGGTTCTAGAAATAAAAAGAGTGCATGCTAGATACATAGACACTATTAAGGATATGTATGATGGATTAGTAACGAGTATAAAGACATTTGAAGGAGCTACAAAAGAATTTCTCATTACGATAGGACTACATCAAAGATCGGCTTTAAGCCCATATCTATTTACTTTAGTTATAAATGAACTAACTAGTCATATTCAAGAGGATATACCATGGTGTATGCTATTTGCATATGATATTGTCTTAGTGGATGAAACTAAAGATGGAGTGAATAGGAAATTAGAACTATAAAGGAATACATTAGAATCTAAAGGCTTTAAATTGAGTAGGACGAAAATCGAATACATGCACTGTGATTTTAGAAACACTAGACATCGAGATGATGGAGATGTAAAATTAAGGGAAGTAGAAGTTCCTAAGGTAAACCACTTTAGATACCTAGGATCAATCATACAAAATGATGGTAACATTGAGAATGATGTCACACATAGAATTCAAGCTGGATGGAAGAAATGGTGGAGTGCAACATGAGTGATTTGTGATCGAAATGTTCCTACTAAGTTAAAAGGAAAATTTTATAGAACCGCAATTAGGCCAGCTATGCTATATGGAAGTGAATGTTGGGCGGTAAAGCAACAACAATTACATAAAATGAACGTAGCATAAATGAGGATGCTTAGGTGGATGTGTTGTAAAACTTGTAAAAATAGAATAAGAAATATATAAATTCAAAGACAAGTAGAAGTAGCACCAATTGATACAAAGATTAGGGAAGGGCGGTTGCGGTGGTTTGGTCACCTGCAAAGACGGCCTACAAATGCCCCAACTAGAAAACTTGACTCAATAGAAACTGTAGAAATTCGACGAGGTAGGGACAGACCAAAGTTAACATGGGATGCATTAATTAAGAAAGATTTGAATGGTTTGAAAAGCTCACCATCAATTGCACTTAATCGAGCAAAATGGAAAAGTTTGATCCATGTAGCCAACCCCAATTAATTTGGGACTGAGGCTATGTTGTTGTTGTTGTATACATTTATTGGTCATTCCTCAACCCGAAAACCTCGAAATCTCTCCAAATTTTATCCTCGGATGTCTGGATCTCAATTTCGACTCCAAATTGTGATTTAAAATTGAAAATTTACCTAGAACAAGCTTTAAAATGAAATTCACACTTTTGGGTATTTTCGGGTATCGTAGCACGCACAACGAAGAAAACCCCCGGTATAAATCCTCCAAAAAATCTCAAAATTTTCATTTTTTTATAAAAATCCTCAATTTTCTTCAATTTGTCCAAAAATCCTATTTATCTGATTTTCCCTAATTTTCAGAGAGTTATTTTATTTTACCCTATTTTTAAAGCATATTTTAAAATATGGGGAAAGGGTTTAATCCCTGAACCGGCACGGTTCGGCTCAACCGAGCCGAATCAGTTCAGGCCTGCTTCAAGGGTCATCCCTAACCCGTCACCTGGAACGAAACAAAGAAATCTTATCTGTTTCGTTCCTCACTCATTTTTTTTCTTCTTCTTAATCTCGTTCACTGGGTTTAAGAATCCCTTCCTCCTCCATCGTTCTCCTCAAACCACACCTTTTTACTCTTTCCCTTACGGCCTCTCTCCCTCCCTCAACGTCAGTGCAATTTTTTTTTACTATTTTTTATCATTAATTGAATCAAATCACTTCATCTCCTTCTCTTTTCGATTCGAGATCACATATACAATCTCTACCTAACATTAGTCCTTACCATCTCTTTTGATTATCCACACACACCCACAGTCTCTCGAATCAAAAATTAAAATCTAAATTCCATTCAACACCACCACTGTCATGGCTTCCCTCTTCAATCCAACAGTAACAGGCGAGAGAGAGAGAGAGAGAACAACGATGGCACAGGGGTAGTGAGACGACGATGACGATGGCACAGGGGTCGTTAGACGACGATGACGATGGAGCAGGGGCACATAACCCACCTTTGTTCAATTCCGATCCTTCCTGTGTAATCGATTTCAATTCAATGCACGAATTACCAATTTGCCCTCTCCTTTATATCCCTTCACATATAAAACCAATGCCCCTTATGGTAATTTGCTATTTTTCTACTTATTTTCATGTTTATCTCTTCAATTTTGAGTCCGAATTAAACCCCGAAAAATACTCAATTTCAACCAAAAATTGAGGAATTTATCAAAGCGCTCCAAAACTCTCGGGCAACTCGTCTCGCACGCAAATCGAGGTGTGGGACCTACGTCGACTCATTAAATACATTTATAGTCCATAACTCGAATTTTTAAATTTCAAACCATTATTTTTTGCGTAATTCGAAACAATAGTTCATGTCAATATTTTCATTATCTTGGCAATCGTCTCAACACGTATCTTGAGATAAAACCCTGCAAAACATCGAATTCACTCAGTTAACTTGAATTTTGCAAAATAACATATTATATAGTACACAACACTAGTTACACATCACATAAAAATAAAAGTAATTAAAAATCTCAATTTCATCGGTCTTTAACTCCCGACTCGCGACCAAGATCATAATTAATCTGCGTTAATCCCAAATTAGCCATAATTACCGATTTAAAAATTTTGAGATTTGACAATCTTCACAACTAGAAAACTTGACTCAATAGAAGCTGTAGAAATTCGACGAGGTAGGGGCATACCAAAGTTAACATGGGATGCATTAATTATGAGGGATTTGAATGGTTTGAAAAGCTCACTATCAATTGCACTTAATCGAGCACAATGAAAAAGTTTGATCCATGTAGCCGGCCCCAGTTAATTTGGGACTGAGGCTATGTTGTTTTATTATTGTTGTTGTTGACAATCTTCACAACTAATAAGAATTTCGCCATCGAAATCAAAATTGAACCAAATTTACATGGACTAAAAGAGATTCGAAAAATGCCCTTTTATATACGTCTCTCGTTCCCATGTTAACTCCGAATCACCCCGAAATCTCCACTTACCCATAACAATTGGAATTTCTTTATTTCCTTTAGTCCTTCCTATTCACAATGAATATAAGTTGTTTTTCATATGAAATATCACCCTGCAAATCAAACTCATTCCATTCAACTATGTGATAGGAATTCCGCCTGAGCATAAATACGTAAAATATGTCATGAACTCCGGCTAACTAAGGCAGTACAAATCCATACACAACCTTCCCAATCTGTTTCAGAATCTCGAGAGGTCCTATAAATTTAAAAAAGAGCTTTCCTTTTTGTCCAGACTTATATGGCCTTTGCGAGGGGGAATTTCAAATAAACACAATCTCCTTCCTTATATTCCACATACCGGTGATAGAGATCATACTAACTTTAGTGCCTTTCGTGAGTCGATTTCAATCTCAAACGTTTCTGCTAAACAACCTCAGTGTGATCTCGAACCATTTGTGGTCCCAACTCCGTCAAATCTTCCGATTCAGCCCAAATAATAACAAGATATCCCATGAAAAACCTTGAATCGAGCCACCTTGATACTCGATTGACAATTGTTATTATAAAAGAATTCATACAAAAAGTATGTATTCTTCCCATGAACCTTCGAATCCCAGTACACAAGCCTTGAGCTTGTTTTCCAACCCCTGGATCAACTTTTTAGTCTTACCATCCACTCGAGGATGAAATACAGTATTGAAATAAAACTTAGTGTCGAACAATTCTTGTATGCCCTACCACGACCCCGATATTTACCGAGCATCAAGATAAAAAAACAATCATCAATGACACTCCAAACAAACGAACCACCTCTCGCCTACACAACAAGCTCAACTGTGTAAAGGTATCAGAAAGTGACATAGGAAGAAAATGAGCAGACTTCGTCAGTCCAACAATAATAATCCAGATTGCATCATGTTTTCTTTGTGAAGTAGGCATATGAGTAACAAAATCCATCGCCACATACATCCTGGTTTCTGACTATCAACATTAACCTGTTAGCAAATGTCACATCTCCTCGCATAGTCATCCACATCGGCTTTCATCCCTGGCCATTAATATAATCGCTCCACATCATTATACATTTTGATTACGCTGTGATGAATGCTATATCTAAACTGATGAGATTCATTCAATATCTCATCCCGAAGCTCAACAACTAATGGAATCCAAAATCTGTCTCTAAACCTCGAATTCTGATAGGCAGACTCAGCTCAATCTGGATTATTGATGTCAAGAGCAAAACCCTTGAACTTCTTATACTTCACATCAACTTGCTAAAACCTCATATAAAGTCATAACAATGACCTTTTGAAGTAAACTATACTCACAAGTCAATCATGTCTTGCATTCCCAAATTGCATCATCATATTCTTTTGACTATATAAATTCAACATTTTTCTAAATTACTATAGTGATTAGTGCAACTATATTAGAAAAATCTTTCACAAATCTATAATAATAGCCAACCAAACCCATAAATTTCATTTTAGACAACCTAAACTCACAAACCATTGAAATTTCCTCTAGTTTAATCTCAAGTCTAACCTTAGTACTAACGGTTTTGACAAGAATTTCCATTTCTTGATCAGTGGCTATCCTAGCCATAATTAGAAGCAACTAAGATAACGTTCTAGCGCAAGTAAACACTATACAACCCAGAATATAAAAGAACATCGCCTTATTAAAACAATCCAAATATGCAGGACAAAGCATTAGCCAATCCCTTTCTAACAACACATAAAACTCTATAAACCCACGTAGACTAGCTGCCATATCACTTCTAGAGATCTCAACATTACATTTCTCATAAATAAAGTGATGATACACCTTATACCCAAACACTATATAGAGGAAAATATGAATAAGGAATCACAACAAAGTTAACCCTAACTCAATTATCATATAAGCAAATATAAATGAAATTATTGATCTAAAATCAATTAAAACATGCATAGGTTAACCACAAACTGAAATCGTACCTTCAATAAGATTTCATTTTGCCTCCAAATCTGGTTCAGTCACCACCTAAAAATGTTCCTTAATCTGTTGTTGAGGTTGTGACACATTAGAGGATGTTCCCAAAAGTTGTGGACATGCACTTCTATAATGTCATTTCTTTCCTCATTCAAAACACGTAACTGCACTCAAATTGCGAGGACAATATCGGCTAATATGACCCTACTTTCCACACCCAAAACATGTAACTGTAGGTTTACTACATACTGAAGATTCCTGGCTAGTCGTCGGTGTTTGACTCGTACCCTATCCTAGAGATCCTTGACCCTTACCTCCACTCCTCTGCGACTGAAATGTACCACTCCGAGCCAAAGGCTGAAAGGAATGTGATCGTGTCTGTCCTGACCCTGTCTGTGTCAACTCGAGGGTCTACTAGCTGTGCTGGAAAAGGATTACGACGCCCATATGATGGAACAACATGTTTCGTCGGTGTAAATGGTGGTTATCCACATTTTCCCTTTTTTTGGAAACTTAAGTCAAACTTTGTTGGAAATCTTTTCTTACCCTCGAACCAGAGTTTTGTCCTAACTTCACAATGCCCTTATATCGTTCTGATTCGTGCTGAAAAGTCTATGTAGTCACATAAGCTTTGCCTCTATCTTAAACCTTTCGTAGAGTTCGGCTTAGTCGCAAATATAGTGGTACCAAGCTCTTCCTACAACCCATACATTTACTTGCGCAACTTTTCCTTCTTCGTCATTCTCGACTGCCCATCAAACCTCAAAAGATAATTAAACTGAGCATCATATTGAGCCAATGACATGTCTCCTTGAACTAGATAATCAAAATCTAATTTATTTTGCTGAATCAAACTTTAATCAAAGTAATACTCAGTGAACTCCCCAAGAAATTTAGCCAAAGTCTCAAATAGAGGATGCCCGTTATACAAAGATCTTCACCAAATCTCAACATCGGCCTGCATATAGTACGAAGATATCGAAGCTCTCAAATGTTCGTCAGTACTCAACATGTTACGAGGCTTCTCGTGATTGAGAACCCTTGTCTCAACTGTTAGGGCATGTGCCCTAGGTCAACCCATTAACTGTCTTTATGAATACTTTTAGTTAATAAAATAGAGGATTTCATTTGCTGTTTATTATAATTAATTTGCATGTTTACATTATAATAAGATCCATGGGTATTTACAGAAATATCCTAAATGTCCCTAGTCGATCATTATACTTGGAACTATAATGAATTAAGACTAGTGTGAGTCTTGATTGATGATCATATGATGATTATACGTATAAGGATACGAATCAAGATCACGAGTACTTGTTAGGGAACAAAGTACTGGACCAACCCGCTATGAGAACATCACATGGATTAAGTCATAGTTGTTTATCATGATAGGTATATTTTTCAGTCCTCTGACTTGAGATTACCAGATACTTCAACATTAGGAACACAGTGATTTGACACAATCAAACGTTGTCTTTAACCGGACGATTATAAAGGTTGTGATTGGTTACTGTGTGAGCAATGTGATGAAGTTGTGTAATCGAGATAGAATTTGTCCCTCTCATATAAAGAGAGATATCCAGTGGATCCCTCGATGTGTTAGACTGTTAAAAGGCCTAGTCTAAGTGAATTGATATTGATCAATGTCACTTGGATGTTATCAGTCTACCTAGAGATCGAGACTAGTACGCTTGAACATGTTGGATGACGATTCCATGCCCCATGTTTGATCAAAAGGATATCGTGTGACAAAATGATGTTATATACATTATTGATTAGGTTGTATCGATTTGATATTCGTACAACTTGGGTAGTCATAATGTCTTGCTAGAGGCCGCTTATGACTTGTATACCAAAATGTGTTTTGGTACACTGCCAACGTTGTATGAGCCTATTGGGTCGCACACTAAGAATGGTTTTGCGAGAATTTTAAGATGGTTCAGAAAAAACGAATTTTATATGATAAAATTCATGACAGAAACGTCCTTGTGGTTTATTACACTTATACTTCTTTAAGTAGGGGTATATGTGTAATTTACTTAACCGTCTATATACAAGGGTTGTATAAATAGACACTTTAAGTTAGAACACACATAGAAAAGATTAAGGGCCGAAACTCTATTTTCGTTTTAGAAACGAATTAGGGTTTTCTGGTACGCTCTGGATCATTTTGGAGAGAAACAAAAAGGTTTAGTATTCTCTCGAAGCTAGCAATTCGAATCTCGGCCGCCGTTCGTGTGTGGACTGCTGGTAGAGAGCGTTCGTCGTTGGTAGCGCCTTAGAGATCGATCAACCTTCAGAAATGTATATTGCGACCGAGGTATGATTAAGTTTTCATGGTTTAAACGTTTTTAATGGAATTAGATTCGGATCCTGTTGGGGTTTTTGTCAAAATTGTTTTGTAATTTCCGCTGCGTATGAACCCCAAAACCCAACATCAACAGTCCTCAAGTCCAATTCACCATAGAAATACATAGGGTCGTACTTCCTAAACTCTCTCCTTTTCCTTTCCTCCCGACATTCCATATAAAACACACATAACATAACTCATTAAGTTTTTAAACTTTTTAACCTCGTTCAATCGTGTTACTTCCCAACTAATCACTCACTTAACCTCATACAACAAGATATCTTAGAATTCTAGGCTCTGATACCAACGTTGTCAGACCCCACCTAATTTAGTCATTTGACCGGCCTAGATTATCTTAATCCCCTGATAATCTAGCAGACTTAACCTCTCCATTAATTAATAATTAAGATTAAGATCTTGTACTCATTAACTATAAAACTTTATTAACCACAAAGGATTCTAAAGTGAATCTTAAACCTCAAAGTCCCGTAAAAATTAATTATATAATCCAAAGTTCATTTAGATTTATCAAATAATCTCCGAATTTTGTTAAAAAACATTTAACAACATCTTCTCTATTTATAAGCCTACATGGAAATATCGGCCTTCAAAAATCTTCAACAAAACCTGGTCAGCTTTGGTTGAAAAGTCGAAGGTCTCACAATCCACCCATAACAATATATATTACGTTAACTAAATATATAATAATTATAATTTGATTTAAAAGATCAAAAACCTTAAACTAACATTACTTTAGCTCCAAAATAATCTTAATCATTCCTAAAATCGTTCAAACCATTCCAAAATAGACCCTAACCACACATGAACCCAAAAACTCATTTATTTAATGTAGTATAGCAAAAACTATATATACATAGAGAGAAATGAACTAATCAAGTCACAATTAATCTAACAGCTTTCTCTTTCCTTTGTCGTCGTCGTTCGCTCCTGTTATTACCCAATTACAAAATTGGATAATGTCAGATAAGTAAATCCCACACTATCAAGTACACCTATAATAATCGAATGTATTATATTCCAAGAATTTAAACATACAATAATATCGCAAGAGAATCATAAATATACAAGTATGCAATCCATCCCGTTTCAGTTGACCGGCCACAATTAGAAGAAGTCTTTCTAAAAGTGGTGGGTAAACAATAATAAAGATTCATGAGTTTGAAAGGAAGTCCCTCGAGAAGCCATGCCCTCGACTCTCCATGGAATATGATCTTGACCAGCATGACAAAAACAACCCATTCTAAAAAGTGCCTACAACGATTAGTGACTCCACTCGCAGAGCACCATGATGTTCATCCAACCACACATATAGCCAATAAACACAATGGGACACTTAAAGGCCTCCTTCCTCTCGTGTCCGTGAATGCATGATAAAAAAATATGCAACGATAAACTGTGTATGTAACTATATTCGAGAAATACTATACAATGTAAAGGTTGTCATGGGATTTACTTTACCTTACGAGCGCGATACCGCAATTCCCTTGCACTCCGAGTCCGTAAGCTGGTCCACACATGGCTCTAATTGCAGTCCTATAATTAATTTGTAAGTCCTCTAACAATTCCATAATTGTTTTCCAATTAATTGCAGTTTAATTGACCAATCGAGTCCCGAAACCCCTAAAATACTTCCAAAATAAATTCCCCGATGACCAGATTTTATTTTCGACTCAAAATTATTGTTTGGCATCGAAAATTACGTTGTCTAAGCTTAAATATAATTTTTTCGATTTATTATATATTTATTGGTCATTCCTTAACCCGAAAACCTCAAAATCTCACTAAATCTTATCCTTGGATGTCTGGGTTCCAATTTCGACTTCAAATTTTGATTTGGAATAAAAAGTTAACCTAAATTAAGCTTCAAAGTAATTTTCACAAATTTGGGTATTTTCGGGTATTGTAGCAAGCACAACGAAGAGAACCCCCGATATAAATCCTCTAGAAAATCTCAAAATCCACTTTTTTTTCAAAAATCCTCAATTTTCATCAATTTCTCCAAAAATCTCATTTATCTGATTTTCCCTAATTTCAAGGGATTTATTTTATTTTTTCCTATTTATAAAACATATTTTTAAATATAGGGGAAAGGGTTTAATCCCTGAACCGGCCCGGTTCGGCTCAACCGAGCCGAATGAGTTCAAGCCCGGTTCAGGGGTCATCCCTAACACCTCACCTGGATTCCTCACTCAATTTTTTTTCTTCTTCTTAATTTCCTTCACTTGGTTTGAGAATCCCTTCCTCCCCCATCGTTCTCCTCAAACCACACCTTCTTCCTCTCTCCCTTACGGCTTCTCTCCCTCCCTCAACGTCACTGCAATTTTTTTTTATTTTTATTTTTTATATTGTCTTTTATATTATTATTTGAATTAAATCACTTCATCTCCTTCTCTTTTTGATTCGAAATCACATATACAATCTCTACTTAACACTAGTCCTTACCATCTCTTTTGATTACCCACACACACCCACAGTCTCTTAAATCAAAAATTAAAAACCAATTTCAATTAAACTTACCTCCAAACGTCCTCCAACACCACCACTGCCATGGCTTCCCTCTTCAATCCAACAGAAACAGGAGAGAGAGAGAGAGAGAGAGAGAGAGAGAGAGAGAGAGAGGTCAGTGAACAACGATGGCACAGGGGTAGTAAGACGACGATGACGATGGAGCCGGGGGCACACAACCACCTTTGTTCAATTTTGATCCTTCCTGAGTAGTCGATTTCAATTGTAAATAGAAAGGTTTAACGAATTACTAATTTGCCTCTCCTTTATATCCCTTCACTTATAAAACCGATGCCCCTTATTGTAATTTGCTATTTTTCTATTTATTTTCATGTTTATCTCTTCAATTTTGAGTCCGAATTAAACCCCGAAAAATACCCAATTTCAACGAAAAACTGAATAATCTATTAAAGCGCTCCAAAACTCTCAGACAACTCGCCTCGCATGCGAATCGAGGTGTGGGACTCACGTCGACTCATTAAATATATTTAAAGTCCAAAACTCGAATTTTTAAATTTAAAACCATTACTTTTTGCAAAATTCGAAACGATAGTTCATGTCAATATTTTAATTATCTTGGCACTCATATCAACACATATCTTGAGGCAAAACCCTGCAAAACATCAAATTCACTCAGTTAACTTGAATTTCGCAAAAATAACATAGTATACAGTACACAATACTAGGCACACATCACACAAAAATAATATCAATTAAAAATCTCAATTTCACCAGTCTTTAACTCTCGATTCACGACTAAGACCATAATTAATATCCGTTAATCCAAAATTAGCCATAATTACCGATTTAAAAAATTTGAGATTTGACAATCTTCCCAACTAATAAGAGTTTCGCCATCGAAATCAAAATTGAAGCAAATTTACATGGACTAAAAGAGATTCGAAAAATGTCCTCTCATATACGTCTCTCATTCCCATGTTAACTCTGAATCACCCTGAAATCTTCACTTACCCATAACAATTGGAATTTCTTTATTTCAAAGCTTTTAGTCCTTCATATTCACAATGAATATAAGTTGTTTTTCATATGAAATATCACCCTGCAAATCAAAATCATTCCATTCAACTATGTGATACGAATTCCGCTAGAGCATAAATACGTGAAATACGTCATGAACTCTAGCTAACTAAGGCGGTACTACAAATCCATACGCAACCTTCCCAATCCGTTTCACAATCTCTAAAGGTCCTATAAATTCAAGAGAGAGCTTTCCTTTCAGTCCAGACTTATATGGCCTTTGCAAGGGGGACTTTTAAATAAACCTAATCTCCTTCCTTATATTCCATATACCAGTGATAGAGATCATAATAACTTTTGTGTCTTTCGTGAGCCGATTTTAATCTCAAATGAATCTGCTAAACAATCTCAGTCTGATCACGAACCATCTGTGGTTCCAACTCCGTCAAATCTTCCGGTTTAGCCCAACTAGCAAGAGAATAACAAGATATCCCACACAAAACCTCAACTGGAGCCACCTTGATACTCGATTGAAAATTGTTATTATAAGAGAATTCATACAAAAGTATGTATTCTTCCCATGAACCTTCAAATCCCCGTACACAAGCCTTGAGCTTGTTGTCCAACCCCTGGATCAACCTTTTAGTCTTACCATCCACCCGAGGATGAAATACAGTATTGAAATAAAACTGAGTGCCAAACAATTCTTGTATGCCCTACCACAACCCCGATGTGTATATATCATCAAGATAAAAAACAATCATCAATGAAGCTCCGAAAAAATGAACCACTTCTCGCCCATACAACAAGCTCAATTGTGTAAAGGTATCGGAAAGTGACATAAAAAGAAAATGAGCAGACTTCGTCAGTCCATCAATAATAATCTAGATAGCATTATGTTTTCTTCATGAAGTAGACAGATGAGTAACAAAATCCATCGCAACATACCTCCAAGTTTCCGACTATCGGCCTTAACCTGTTAGCAAATCTCACATTTTCTCACATAGTCATCCACATCAGCTTTCATCCCTGGCCATTAATACAATCGCTTCACATCATTATACATTTTGATCATGCCGGGATGAATGCTATATCTAAACCGATGATATTCTTTCATTATCTTATCCCGAACCTCGACCACTGATGGAATTCAAAATCTGCCTCCAAACCTTGAATTCTGATATGTAGACTCAGCTCAATCTATATTATTGTTGTTAAGAGCAAACCCTTAAACTTCTTATACTTCACATCAACTTGCTAAAACCTCATATAAAGTCATAACAATTACCTTTTCAAGTAAATCATACTCACAAGTCAATCACGTCTTCCATTCCCAAATCACATTATCACATTCTTTTCACTATGTAAACTCAACATTTTTTTGAGTTACTATAGTGATTAGTGCAGCTATATTAGAAAAACCCTTCACAAATCTATAATAATAGCCAGCCAAACCAAGAAATTTCATTTTAGATAACCCAAACTCACAAACCACTGAAATTTTCTCTAGTTTAATCTCATGTCTAACATCAGTAATAATTGTTTCGACAAGAATTTTCATTTCTTGATCAGTGGCTATCCTAGCCCTAATTAGAAGCAACTTAGATAATGTTCTGGCGTAAGTAAACACTGTACAACTTGGAATATAAAAGAACATTGCCTTATAAAAACAATCCAAATATGCATGTTAAGGCGTTAGTCAATTCCTTTCTAACAACACATCAAACTTTATAAACCTCAACACACGTAGACCAATTGCCATCTCATATCTAGAGATCTCAACATTACATTTCTCACACATAAAGTAAGGATACACCTTATTCCTAATTATTATATTGAGGACAATGTGAATAAGGAGTCACAACAAAGTTAACCCTAACTCTATTATCATATAAGCAGATATAAATGAAATTATTAATCTAAAATTAATTAAAGTATGTATAGGTTAACCTTAAACTGAAATCTTACGTTCGATAAGATTTCGTTTTCCCTCCAAAATTGGTTCAGTCACCACCTGAACATGTTCCTTAATCTGTTGTTGAGGTTGTGACACACTAGAGGACACTCCCAAAAGTTGTGGACATGCACTTCTATAATGTCGTTTCTTTCCATATTCAAAACACGTATCTGCACTCAAATTTCGAGGACAATCTCGGCTAATATGACCTTGCTTTCCATACCCAAAACATGTAACTGTAGGTTTATTACCTACAGGAGATTCTTGGCTAGTCGCTGGTATCTAACTCGTACCCTGTCCCTAAGATCCTCAACCCTTACCTCATTCCTCTACGACTGAAATGTACCACTCCGAGCCAAAGGCTGAAAGGAATGTGATCGTGTTTGTCCTGACCCAGTCCGTGTAAACTCCGAGGGTCTATTGGCTGTGCTCGGAAAAAGATTACGATGTACATACGATGGATCAACTGATGTCGTCGGTGTGAATGGTGGCTCTCCACTTTTTCCTTTCTTTTGGAAACTCGAGTTAAACCTTGTTGGAAATTTTTTCTTACCCTCGAAACCTGAGCTTTGTCCTGAATTCACAATGCCCTGATATAGTTGTGATTCGCGCTGAAAAGTCTATGTAGTCACATAAGCTCTGGCTCTATCTCGAACCTCTCACAGAATGTTTAGCTTAATCTCAGATATAATGGTACCAAACTCTTCCTGCAACTCATACATATATTTGTGCATCTTCTTTTTCTTCGTCATTCTCGACAGCCCAACAAACCTCAAAAGATAATTAAACTAAGAATCGTATTGAGCCAATGACATGTCTCCCTGAACTATATAATCAAACTCTAGTTTCTTTTGCAGAATCAAACTTTAATCAAAGTACTGCTCAATGAACTCCTCAAGAAATTTAGCCCAAGTCTCAAATATATGATGTTCGTCATGCAAAGATCTTCACCAAATCTCAGCATCGGCCTGCAGATAGTACGAAGATATCGAAACTCTTAAATGTTCGTTAGTACCCAACATGTTATGAGGCTTCTCGTGATTAAGAACCCAAGTCTCAATAGTCCTCAAGTCCGATTCGCCATAAAAGTACATATGGTAGTACTTCCTAAACTCTATCCTCTGCCTTTCCATTAACTATGGTTGCATCTGCCCGAACGGAACTGCAACAATTGGTTCAACTCTCGGACGAACTGTAAAGGTAGCCTGCTCCTTGTGAGCAACATGAAATACAAGTGCTTGGGTTGCCGTCTGTACTCATAAGATATTCAGCAACTCTGACATTTGCCCAACCAAGTTCTGAAATACATTTGAATTCATAAGTAGTGGATCCTTATTACCCCCGCCAGATCCCTAACCCAGCTCTTGCGATACTATGAGTATACATCATAAATATATCCATCCATATATCGATAATATAAAACATACATTACACAAATCATAAAGTTTTTAAACTCTTTAACCTCGTTCAATCGCGTTACTTCCCAACTGATCACTCACTTAACCTCATTCAACCAGATTTCTTAGAATTCTAAGCTCGGATACCAATATTGTTAGACCCCACCTAATTAGGGCATCTGACCGGCTTAGATTACCTTAATCCCTTGATAATGTAGTAGCCTTAACCTCTCCATCAATTAATAATTAAGATTAAGATCTTGTACTCATTAATTATAAAAAGTTATTGACCGAAAAAGATTCTAAAGTGAATATTAAACCTCAAAGTTCTATAAGAATTAATTATATAATCTGCAAAGTTCATTTACATTAATCAAATAATCTCCAGGTTTTGTTAAAAAAATTTCGACATCATCTCCCATATTTCTAAGCCTACAAAGGAAATCTCAGCCTTTAAAAATCTTCGATAAAACTTGCTCGGCTTTGGTGAAAAAGCTGAAGGATTCACAATCCACCCATAACAATATATATTGCATTAACTGAATATATAATGATTCTAATTTGATTTAAAAATCAAAAACCTTAAACTAACATTACCTTAGCTACAAAATAATCTCAATTCTTCCCAAAATCATTCCAACCATTCCAAAATAGATCTTAACCACACATGAACCCTAAAACCCATTTATACAATATAGTATAGCAAAAATAATACATACATAAAGAGAAAGGAACTAATCAAGTCACAGTTAATCTGATGGCTTTCTCTTTTCTTTGTTGTCGCTGCACTTGTCATTACCCAATTATAAAAATTCAATAATGTCAGATAACTAAATCCTACACTATTCAGTACACCTGTAATAATAAAATGCATTGAATTCCAAGAATTTAAACAAAGAATAATATTGGAAGGAATTATAAATATATAAGTATGCAATCCATCCCGTTTCTGTTGACCGGCCACAATCAGAAGACATCTTTCCAAAAGTGTTTGGTAGACAGTAATAAAGATTTATGAGTTTGAGAGAAAGTCATTGAGAAGCCATGCCATCCACTTTTCATGGACTATAATCCTGGCCGGCATGACAAAAATAATCCATCCCAAACAAGTGTCTACAACGATATGTGACTCTAGTCGCAGAGCACCATGATGTTCATCCTACCACACATATAGCTAATGAACACAATGGGACCCCCAAAGACCTCCTTCCTCTTATGTTCGTGAATGCATGATAAAGATATATGCAACAATAAACCGTGCATGCAATTATATTCGAGAAATACTCATACAATGTAAATGTTACCATGAGATTTGTGAGTCCTGTAAGATTCTCATGCGCTCCGAGTCGGTAAGCTAGTCCACACAGGGTTCCAATTGCGGTCTTATAATTAATTTGTGAGTCCTGTAAGATTCCATAACAATTCCATAATTTTTCTATAATACGATTTCTAGGCTTAAATATAATTTTCTCAATTTATTATACATTTATTGGTCCTTCATCAACCCGAAAACCCCAAAATCTCTCTAAATCTTATCATCTGATGTCAATATCCCAAATTTTGACTCCAAATTGTGATTCAAAATAAAAAAAATTCATCTAGACTAGGCTTTAAAACAATTTTCATAATTTTGGATATTTTCGAGTATCGTAGCACGCACTACAAGGAAACCCTAGTATAAATCCTCCAGAAAATCTCAAAATCCTCATTTTTCATAAAAATGTTCAATTTTCATCAATTTGTCCAAAAATCCTGTTTATCTAATTTTTCCTAATTTCTAGGGATTTATTTTATTTTTTTTTCCTATTTTGAAAACTTTTTTTTAAATATCGGGGAAGGGTTTAATCCCTGAACCGCCACAGTTAGCCGAACCCGGTTCACCCGGTTCAGGCCCGGTTTAGGGGTCATCCCTAACCCCTCAACTGGAACGAAATAGAGAATTCTTCTTTGTTTCGTTCCTCTCTCAATTTTTTTTTGCTTCTTCTTAATCTCGTTCACTGGGTTTGAGAATCCCTTCCTCCCCCATCGTTCTCCTCAAACCACACCTTCTTCCTCCCTCCCTCGCGGCTTTTCTACCTCCCCCAACGTCACTGCAATTTTTTTATTGTTTTTTATTATTATTATTTGAATCAAATCACTTTATCTCCTCCTCTCTTCGATTCAAAATCACATATACAATCTCTACCTAACACCAGTTCTTACCATCTCTTTTGATTACCCACACACATACCCTCAGACTCTCAAATCAAAAATAAAAATCCAATTTCATTAAACTTACCTCCAAACGTCCTTCAACACCACCACTGTCACTCACGGCTTCCCTTTTCAATCCAATAGTAACAGGCAAGAGAGAGAGAGAGAGAGAGAGAGAGAGAGAGAGAGAGAGAGAGAGAGAGAGAGAGAGATCGGTGAACAACGATGGCACAGGGGGTAGTGAGACGACGACGACGGAGCAGGGGCACACAACCCACCTTTGTTCAATTTTCGATTCCCCCTGTGTAATCGATTTCAATTGTAAAGAAAAAGGGTAGACGAATTACCAATTTGCCCTCTCGTTTACATCCCTTCCCATATAAAACCAATGTCCCTTATGGTAATTTGCTATTTTTCTATTTATTTTCATGTTTATCTTTTCGATTTTCAGTCCAAATTAAACCCCGAAAAATACCCCATTTCGACAAAAAATTGGAAAATTTATCAAAGCGCTCCAAAACTCTCTAATAACCCATCTCGCACGCAAATTGAGGTGCGGGACCCATGTCGACTCGTTAAATACATATAAAGTCCAAAACTTGAATTTTTAAATTTAAAACCATTATTTTTCTCGAAATTTGATAGTTTATGTCAATATTTTAATTATCTCGGTATTCATCTCGATACGTATCTCGAGACAAAACCTTGCAAAACATCGAATTCACTCAGTTAACTCGAATTTCGTAAAATAACATAGTATATAGTACGCAACACCAGACACACATCACACAAAAATAAAATTAATTAAAATCTCGATTTCACCGGTCTTTAACTCGCGACTTGCGTCCAAGACCATAATTAATCTCCGTTAATCCCAAATTAGGCATAATTATTGATTTAAAAATTTTGGGATTTGACAGAAATAACGATAATAATATTTCCACATGTATTTGGTCAAGGTACTATCTCTTATTCCATACATACAACCCAAGAGTGTATGAAAGACATATATAGAAGTCATACAACAAAATCAAAAACCTAAAAAATCCTTTGTAGCAGCACTCCACTGGCTCAGAGGTAGTAATTGATCTTCTCCTTATCCGGTTTGCTACTCGATGGATCTATACCCACTATCATAAAATGATGGTAAGTACAGGAAAAAAGAAAGTAATCTTTGAGACATTTGTTCACATTTCAAAATATACAAAAAGTATCTAAAAGCATAATAATAGCAACTATGCTTTGAAAAGAATTCATGCTATAAGATACTATAGTTAAACAATATGAAACTAATATTCGGCTAAGTAGTAATGATCTTGGGCCGAGCAGCCGTGAGTTACATCACATCAACCTTATACCACTATTTAGGGCGTAAATAATATCATGAGTGTCTTCACATCCTCGCAATTGCCCATCTCATATATAAACACTTACAAGTGCCCCTCACAAATGATGTATACTTGTCAACAACCCAGGGTCCCATAACCCTTGTGCTACACAAGTTAGTGGTGAGACCCCAACATCCCCGAAAGTCTAGTGACCTCGTGTGTCGCACACATATCTATCTTATTGTGGTCCTAAATATAAGAACTACTTTTAAAACCGAAGAAATGACATGGTTTTGGAATCCGACAATGTAATTGTATATCTAATGCACAAAGGAAAATAGATTACAATACCATTTAACATGTACCTAATAGCATGCTATTTCATTTGACTAAGTACCTCGACAATAAAAATGACATAGCACATGATTTAGAGTCAACGAAACTATTTAACCAACAATCAATACCATGATAGCAAACTCATGAAATGAGAAAGGAAACGAGTCATGTTAGTTCGAGTACAATAGACAAATTAGTTTAAATGACTGGAAATAAATAACGAAATAGAAATGAAATGCGAATAAATATCTCAATCAGTTTACTTACAATCCATGCAAATTCCTAGCTACTCTGGCCTTCCGACACCTCAAAACTAGTTCTCGAACCCCCGAAACTTTTCCCTAGGTTCTTGATATCATTTAACATATTTTTCAGTGTGTTTAGACCTTTAACTAGGGTATTGGGCCTATTTAAGGTGTTTAATTTAAATTTGAGAATGCAGATTTTGTTCTGCCATAGCACCAAGCACGCTGGGTGACTTGTCTAGCTGGCTAGTGACTTCATTTGCGAGCTAGTCAACTTGATTAGCGTGCTACTCACAAGTAGCGCGCTAGCTAGCACATCTAATGCATTATGTGCAGGAAAACTCAGAATTCTGCACTTTAAATTCTTAGTTTTCTCTACACATGGCCATTACTAAGGCTTTGGGTTCTATTTATTACACATCCAGAGACCTAAAACACCCATCATTAATATAATAACAACCATACTCAATTATATGGCTAATTTCATCAAATTAAACTAATTTAGTGGTGTATGTAGAATTACCTAGTTGATGAATACCGCACCTAGTTTGATCACCACCTTCAAAACACCAAATCTTCTTCAACTCATTTGCTGATTTCTTGATCGTTTTCTCCAGCAAGTTTTCTTCTTCTCTAAGTTTTCAATTGAAATGAATTGCATGGGTTGATCTTTCCAGTCTTATATATTAAGATAAGAGTTTTTAATATCTATTGATCTTAATGTACTTACGTATCCCGAGACTAATCTAATGGTCTACATCTTGACACAATTCCACTAACTATCCACTAACACCATCTAACTAACACTAAATGGATACTCAATTGGCTTATTGATGTGTCAACACGTATCTCGAGAATCATCAAATGCTATTGTTTTAACTTGCTAACTTAGGTTATATTTAATATAAAATCAGCTATAGCCACATTAATACTACTATTTAGGCTACACTAAACTTAAATCAACTTACCACATCATTATCTACCCCGGTCCTACGCCGACACGCATCTCAAGCGTGTCTTCACTCACGTCTCGACATCTAAATACAAGTATGAATGACTTAGTAGTCTAAACATATACAATACATTAGGCATACATCACAACAAATCTAACATATACCTCAGCTGATTGCCTCGGTTAGTGCATGTACCTCGATGACAGTCCTACGTCACATGTCAATGATCTTATTTAAGGAAATTAAACTAGGATTATGAATTTGGGCCATAACACTAGTACTGGTTTTGGCCAGAACTGAATGTCTTCTTGGAAGTTTGTTAGCCAGTTTACTTCCTCGCCTGCTTTGTCTAAGGCTACAAATTTTTATTCCAATATCTAACGTGCTATACATGTATGTTTTGTTAATTTCCAAGAATTTGCAGCTACTCATAATGTAAAAATATATCCACTAGTTGACTTAGTTTCAATATTATCAGAAATCCAATTGACATTACTATACCCTTCAAGTACCAGTAGATATTTTGTATATTGCAATCCATAGTCTAAATTATGTTTTAAATACCTTAGCACTCTTATCAATGCTACCCAATGATCATTGTTTGGATTACTTATATAGCTACTAAGTATGTTCACTACATAAGCAATGTTCAATCTTGTAGAATTCATTAAGTACATCAAGCTTCCAATTACTTGGGAGTACTCCAATTGAGAAATTGCACTTTTAAAATTTTTCTTAAGTTTGCAATTTGATTTGAATGGAGTAGGAATAAGTTTACAATTAAATTGATTGAACCTCTTCAATATTTTTTCTACATAATGTGATTGGGTAAGGATATATCCATTATCATTTCTTTTAATTTAAATAACCAATATGATATCTTCTTGACCTAAGTTTTTTCATGTCAAAATTAGAATTCAACATCTTTTTAGTTGAAATTATTATATCATTATCCCAATTATCAACATATCATCACCATGGAGACATACTATGAAACATGAGTTTTTTATTTCTTTAATGTAGACACATTTGTCACAATCATTTATTTTAAACTCATTTGCAATCATAGTATTGTCAAATTCCTCATGCTATTGTTTTAGTGCTTGTTTAAGTCCATATATAGACCTCACAAGTTTGCAGACTTTGTTCTATTGACCTTATACCGCAAATACTTTGGGTTGTTCCATATAGATCTCTTCATCAAATTCTCGATTTAAAAATTATGTTTTTACATCCATTTGATGTATTTCCACATTATCAATTGCAATAATTAAAATTAGCATCCGAATAGATGTAATTCTTGAAACTGGAGAGTAAGTATCAAAATAATCCAACCCATTTTTTTGCCGAAATCCTTTATCTACTAAACGAGCTTTATATTTACCAATTGATCCATCAGCTTTCAATTTTCTTCAAAAAATCCATTTATAACCTATTGGTTTAATACCAGGAGGTAAATCAACCAATTCCCATATGTGGTTAAATAAAGTGGATTCTATTTCACTATTTATGGCTTCTTTACATAAAATAGCCTCTGTAGAAGTCATGGCTTCTTTATATGTTTGCGCTCCAGTTTTAGTCAAGAAACTAATAAAATCTGGACCAAAAATCTTTTGAACTCTAGATCTTTTCCCCATTTCTTGGTTTTTCATCTAATGTTGGAACAATAGAAGTGGATTGTTCATCTTGAACTTCTTGTTTAATGAGCTTAATCTTTTTTATTTATAAGGAAAAATCCCTTCAAAGAATTGCACATCCGCAATTTCTATAATTGTATTAACAAGAATATCACTAATCTTAAAATTAATTACTAAAAATCAATAAGCAACACTTTTGCTAAGCAAATCCAATAAATACACAATCTATAATTTTAGGTCATAACTTAGTTCTTTTAGTGACAGGAACTTGTACCTTTGCTAGACAACCCCACGTTTTTAAAATTTTAAAAGTAGGAATCCTACCTTTCCATATTTCATAAGGAGACTTATTTGCCTTCTTAATTGGGATTCTATTTAGTATATAATTCACTGTAAGTAGTGCATCACCCTACATACTATGTGGAAGTCTCGAACTATTTAACATGGAACATATCCTTGAAAGTTCTATTTTTTCTCTCAGCGACACCATTCTGTTGAGTTATGTATGGTGTCGTAGTTTGGTGTATAATTCCATGATCACTACAAAATTCAGCAAATTCAAAGGATTCATATTCTCCACTTATTTCCGTTCTTATTGCTTTAATCTTTTTGTTAAATCGATTCTCCACTTTTGCCTTATATATCTTAAACATATTAAAGGCTTCATATTTAGTTTTAATCAAATAGACAGCAAAATTTACTACAATCATAGATATATGTGGTGTAGTAATTCTTCCCACCTCGTGTAGGGGTTGATTTATAGTCGCAAAGGTCACTATGAATTAAACCCAATAATTCATTTGACCTTTCCTAGACTGTTTTGAAAGTTTGGCTAACAAATTTAGATTTGGTGCAAGTTTGACATTTATGCTTTAAATAAATATTAAATTTAGGTAATAAATTAAGATGAAGCATTATATTGATAGACCTACTATTTACATGACCTAATATAGCATGCTAGATATCATAAGAATCCACGATATAAATAGAAGCATTCACTTTATTCATAACATTAGTAACTATTACATTTAGTTTGAATGTTTCATCGACTAAGTACCATCTTTCTATATAGTCCATAGCTTTGCATAACACAAACTTATCAGATTCGAACACTAGTTTGAATCCCTTTTTAGTAAGGAGAGTACCTGAGATTTAGTTCTTTCTAATTTCAGGAACATAAAGTACATCTACTAAAGTAATAGTTTTCCCAAAAGTAAATTTCAACAATACTTTTCCTTTCCTTTTGACACTTGAAGTAGATGAATTCCCCATGTAAAGTTTTTCATCATTACTAATATCTTCAATGGTTGAAAACAGTGCCTTGTCACCACAAATTTGCCTAGTGGCTCCTGTGTCTATCAACCAACCTTTAACATTGTCAATCATATTGACTTCATAAATTACAACAACCAAATCTTCATTAACAGTTATGACATTGGCCTGATTCTTTTGAATAAAATTTCCGGCAGGTCAATCTTTGCAGTGAGGACATTCTTGGATCTTATATCTAGGCTTTTCGTACACCCAACAATTTCCTTTAACTTTCTTAAAAGGCTTACCTTTTGGTGCAAGGGTGTAGGAATTTATTGCAAAAAACTTCTTTCCCTTGTTATTCTTAAATTTGGATTTGAAGACTCTCATTCTATCACGTTTGCCTTGGTAGTGAAGATAGGTACTTCAACTTTGTCTCCCTTGCGCTGGTCTTCTTGAACTCAAAGCCTCAGAATCAAGTCCTCTAAAGTCATTTCTCTCCTTTTGTACTTTAGATAGATTTTAAAATCTTTTCACGAAAGAGGTAACTTCTCAATAATTTTACCAACTTGGAAGTGTTTATTGATAGAATATCCCTCAGCATGCAATTCATGAATCATAACTTGAATTTCTTCTACTTGCTTGATCATTTTTTTGGAGTCCACCATGACATACTTGAGGAATTTACCAATTACGAATTTCTTCGCACCGACATCTTCTGCTTTATATTTCTTCTCAAGCATATTCCATATTTCCTTTACCATGGTATATGATGAGTATATGTCATATAAATATCATCCAAGCAATTGAGAATGTAATTTTGACAAAGAAAATCAAAATTTCTCAAATTTTCTATAGACATAAGTGTCTCATTCGAGAGAGGATCTTCATCTGTCCTAGGCTCTTCTTCCCTCACAATATTAGCAAGGTTGAGGATTGTCAAGTAAAACAACAATTTTTGTTGCCACCTCTTGAAATATGATCCTTTGAATTTCTCATGCTTTTCTTCATGCTTCTTTGAGTTGTTGTTCACACTCGATTGTTCTACCATTTTTCAAAAATTTTGAAATGCACAACACAACAGAACTATATCTCAAAGATTTTGAAAAATTCTCTGTCTTAGATTATAACACAGAACAATCACTAATGATATTATAGATATGAATAAAATGAGTTTAAAAATAAATACTAACAAAATTAACAACAAATAAAATTTCTAACCGGAGGATTGGACAAAAGTAATTTCCTAAGATAGAAATATCTTTGAATTCGGTGATAGAATTTTCACTTAAGATTTGTCCCCACGATACAACTGGATGCTCTTTCAAATGAAAATCACAAAGTTCGAAAGTCTACCAAACTGAACTTTTGCTTCTCTCTCACAAATATTGAATCCGAAAAAACCAGTGAATTTTCAGTGTTTCAATTCTACTTAAATAAAACTTGAAGCACTAGTTCAAACCAAGGTGACTATCCAAATCCAAAAATAATACCCGTTTGTATTATTCAACAGTTGCGTCTGTTAGTCAATATAATGAAATTAACTGTCAACAATTAATTTCAAAATTAACAATTATATAAGTTTAAAAATAAAGAATAACTTGATTTTTCAAAGCTAAAAATCTAATCCCAAAGCCCAAAGGCCTCAAGGTGTTGGACTATGTGTTCCATCACTTAGACTTCGTGAAATGGTACTTAACACGTTTTTCAAGTATTTCAGCGCTTCCAACGTTGTTAGAACTAATAAGTTCAAAAGCTACTAATTCGAGTTCAAATGGAATGGATGAAATGAATGAAATGGAAAGAATGAGACTTGAAGAGATCATAATTTGATCAAGGCAAGGAAAGGCACCGGAAAGCATATATGGAGCTATGTACATCATTTCTAAGGTATAAGAGTTCAAGTACATGAGCCAAATGCATTGGATTCATGCATTTCATGCTTTTCATGTTTTCAAGAACATAAATTCATGCATTTCATGATTTTCAAATCTTTGAGTTATAAAACGTTTTAAATCATGCAAATCTGTTGTATGGCATGAACTTGAGGTGTGCAAACTATTGGTTTTGATTTTAGATGCACTGGTATCAGTTTAGATAGATTTTCGGATCACTTGAAAATTATTTGTAGAAAACTCCCTAGCATTGAAATGAAATATGGATTTTTTTTGTTTATTAATCCTTAAAAATCATTGGGATGATTTAGATGTGTTTCTTAGGTCATATTAAACTTGTAGAGACCATGTGAAAGGGTTTATTGGGAATGGTAATCAGGGAAAGGGGTTTAGAGTGTTAAACCATAAATGATTAATTTTAGGCCCCTATTACAAGAGCGTGCTCCACCGTAACGTGAAGCATGTCCCAGGTCTTGGAGCGCGCCCTAGTAATTGCTGGAGCGCGCTCCTTGGCTCCCTGACAACTTTTTTGAAATGAACAATCTACATTTTAATTTGAATTGGTGGATTGATTTGGACCCTTGGATCACCATAATGGTAAAAAACAGTCAAAATGGTATGATGAGAACATTATAAACACATAGAACAAGTTTTTGATCTCACTAACATACACGTACACAAAGAGAGCAAAAATGTGGAGTTTTTGTAGCAAAAGTGAAAATCAAACACATACACTCACTTGAGGGATTTTGGGGATGATCTTATGCAAATCAAGTGAGGTGAAGGAAAGTGTTCTAGAGTACTCAACACGCAGTCTAAAATGGTTTAAATCATCTTCACATCTTTGGTTTTAAGATCTCATTTTTCCTTAAACTTCTGTGCCTAATATATAATTTTTTGTTAAGGATTTGTGTGGGAACCATATGTGACTGATTTGAATATGTTCATATAGTGTTGAGCTTAATATCAAGTCTAGATAAGACCTAGAACGAATTTGTACCTATTGAGCCAAAACTTCAATGACTATTGTGCATATGAAACTAGAAAAACACATAGAGCCTAATTTATAATTATAGTGGCTATTTTTCTTTGAGGTGTATATGAAACACTAATAAAAGGGGTTTTGAACTTAATCTTGATTTTGTGTAAACCCAAAGTTGAGAGTGCAGTTACTTAAGCTTAATTGCGATTCTCCATAGTGCATTGAATTGATTTGAAACCAATTTGTACTTTATATATATTGGTGTTTGTGGTTTCATGATTATGTTGTTTTGACAACACATTTACAAGGGTTTTGTTCTTAATCTTAAATCTATTTGTAACCCGAGATTTTGATTGCACTTACTTGAGCTTCATTGTGATTTCTCATTGTGCATTGAATTGACTTGAAACCAAATTGTGTTTAATCTATATTTGTTTGTATGGTTTCATGTTTGTGTTGTTTTGACAACATACATGCAAAGGTTTTGTTTTTAATATTAAGTTTATTCGTAACCCGAGGTTTTGATTGCACAACTTGAGCTTAAATTTGTATTTTGTATTGGTGCATCAATTAACCACTTTTTGAACCAAATAAAGCTTAATTTGTATACTTTTTGTTGGTTTCAATATCAATAGTTAGCCTATAAAATTTGATTTACAAGGCATGACATCTCAATTGGCAAAGTCTTACTTGCACATCTTAGGATCACATTTAGCTTTTGAGAAGAGAATATCTTATACTGTTTTACTTGTTGTAAGTGACAAATCATTTTCAATTTGCAAAGGTTGAAAGGTATATTGGTGAAAAGACCGAGTTGTGAATCCTATTGGTGTATATGAGAGATTGTAAAACCGATAAGGGAATAGACAAAGTAAAGTCCTAGTTGCATATAGGCAAGTTAAATTCCTACTTGAGGCTAGGTGGTTGTAAAAGTCCTCAATGCGGTAAGGCAATTGTAAAAGGTCTAGTGGAGACTAGGCACACTAAGCATGCGAGCTTAAGGCTGTTCACTTATTAAAATTTAAGTGTTGGTTCAAAATGATAACCGGGGAGATTTGGTAGTGGATGTAGATCTGAAGGATCAAACCACTATAAATCGATTGTGTACTTCAATCTCTTCTATCCTCTTCTTCGAGTGTAGCACTTCACTCACTTGAATCATTCCGACACATTACTATTACTATCACTACTACACTCGCTCATGTAGCTTGACTTTTGAAGTGATCCAAGGATATTAGCAAAGAAATTTATAAAAAGTTTAAATTTTCCATCACACCTAATTCACCCCTCTCTTGGGTGATATTCAATTAGTATTAGAGCGGGTGCTCTTCATATTCAGATTTACATCCTAGAGCTAAAAATTAATGGCCATGACTTTCAATGTTGATGCTACCATTTCACATATGCTTAGGGACTTTGTTTTTAGGATTTGGAGGATTAGGTTTAGAACATATCTTATAGCGCAATCACATGAAATGTGAGGCATTTTAGAAAATATTCCATACACTCCATTTAGAGTAGTGAATGATGTTGAAGTGCCAAAACCAAAGAAGAAGTGGAATAGAGTAGAAAATAGGCTAGTGAGACTTGATGATGAAATTAGACATATTCTCCTTTCTAGCTATCCCGATGACATTAAGATTAGACTTTCTTCATGCACCTCATCTAGGGAGATATGAAGAAGATTAGAAGAAATTTGTAGTGATTGTCATGATTCCAACTTCTCATTGTATTCTAGCAAGCGTGATTACTTATTGCCATCTAGTGACTCTTTTATTCCTTTATATTTTCATGATGAACATATTTACATTATTACACATATTGATGATAAAGATACTCACATGCATGAAGATCTTAGACCTATGGATTCTTATGTGCAATATGATGATGATGATGATGATGATGATGATGATGATAATGATGATGATAGCTCTATGCACTCTCATGTTCATTAAAGGAATCCCATTGTTTATTCATTCATTTATATTGATTGCTTTCATGATCAATTCCTTTTTTGATGAATTGTCCATTTTGAGCAAAAATCTTGAACTAGATTTAGACAACCTCACTATAGAGAATGAGAACCTCAAGAACATGATTCAACTTACATTACATGAGTTGATGACTCTTCAATACACATTTGACAAGAGTCTTGAGAAGAAGGAGAGTATTCTTAAAGAGAACATATTCTTAAATAGTAAAAATCAAGATATTCAAGAAGTACTAGATGGATGGAGAAAGTTGTTAACTAATGCCACTAATAAGAGGGAGGATGTGAAATTAGAGCTTAGCCTAAAGAGACACAAGTGTTTAAACTTAGAAGCTCAACTAAGGAAGTCTATGAGGTCTTACAAGTTCAAAGCATAAAACTTACTCTAGAAACAAGCCTCACATTAAGGCATGGGTACCAAAAGAGACACTTATTGAGGCTAAGTCTATTAAATCCAAAGATATATGAGTACTAAAGTCCATGATACGTAGAGTGAATTATACTCACTTTGGAGAATGAGTGAACTTAGATGATAGATTGATATGTGGGAATTAAGGTTAGTTTAGATGTGTCGAGTGAAACTAAGTTTAGGAACATGTTATAGATGGAAATCATACTCATAAAACTATTTTCGAGTAATTCCCAGTGATCAGTGGGAATAGTGCACCTCCAGGGAGGAATTTTCTGAAGTTCAAAAACTAAGAAATTTGCCTTAAAGCGCGCTCCATGGAGCCCGAGTCTGAGGTTTGAAACCTAGACACGGGAGCACGCCCCATGTAAACATGGATCGCGCTCCAGCGTCGAGTTGGGCATTATTACAGCCCGCCCGATAGCCTTTGTCCATGCTATATTTTCTACCTAACCTCGCTCGATTCTCAACTAATCTACCCCACTGATTTTTCATTGATTCTCGATTAGAGGGTGTTGATTGTACCTCTTTTTGCATATTTCCATCTCCCATTATGCTAGAATCTAACCCAAATCTTCAAAAATCATATCCTAAGTTAGTGCACATAAGGTGTTTGACAAAATTCCAAACACAAGGAGGACGTTTAAGATGGCTTCATAATTGACAGAAACTCGTGCCAAATGTCATTTGGAGCTTAGTAAGTCGTCGGAGAGCACCTCAAACTCTTCCTCATCCTGAGCTTCACATCGATCCAATGCTCCTACATCATCGGAGAACATCTCCTTGGATTTTCAAATTCCTTGCTCCACCAACCTAAGGAGGCATACCACACAGCCGAGCGATGAAGTTCCAAGTGTTTTAGAACTCATCAATGAGCGGTACATGGGCAAAGCGGTAGTGGCACCTACTATCTTGGAGTTGGAATTTTTCAACAAGGCCAACTTACCACTTCGTTTATTTTTTGATGGAATGGGTTGGACACTATTTCTTGAGCTCAAGTGTTATTATTATGAGCCACTTGTGCGAGTCTTCTATACATATTTGAAGGAGTTGTCAAACTTCTCATTAAAGTCTTGAGTTGCCAGCAAGGAAATTCACCTCACACCGATACGGCTTGCACGCTTCTTCAATGTTCCATTATATGATGCTACTATATCTCTATCCGGTACCATCCAACATGCGGAGTATGATAGGCTTGAGGCCTACAACGCTATGTGGCGTCTTGCGGATACGACGGTTGTTCCCTCCACCGTCACTGACACTACTTTCTGTCTTATTCTGCACTTGCTTCAAAAGGTTTTTACAAAGGTATTGATGCCGCGCGGTGGGAGCAAGAACCATGTCACTCATATTGACTTGTATGTCCTATGGGCCATGATGACGATGGTGAATTTGAGCTTGCCATATCTGCTCCTTCATTACATGCATTCTACACATAATAGGTCGAAGTCTATGCCATATGCATCCTTGCTTACTCGCATATTCAAGGACTTTGGACTTGACATTGCATTAGGAAGCTTGCCCAAGTTGGTGATTGACAGGTTGAGTGAATCAAAATTACAGAAAATAGGCTACAAGTTCCACTTACCCTCTCAGACTTGGGTCATATATAAGGACGCTCCTCAGAACTTAAAATTGGGTGATTAGGAATCCTCAAAATCGGAAGATCCTATTTACACTCAGTGCGATCTAAATGGTTGGAGTGTCATCTTTTTGAATCTTAGCGCAGATGACATGGAGGCAGATCAGGGAGAGGACCATGGAGACCTAGATGTTGATGTATAATTTGATGCTGATATTGGAGAGCTTAGACCCCAGCACATGCCACAACAGGATTACTCAGCACCACTGCCACCTGCATCTCAGCCGTCTTTTCCACCAGTTTGATTTTAAGCCTCTAGAGGACATGCCTCCATTTACTACATATCTACACTCTTACATGTTCCACCTACCCTATCAGACTTGGGTCATATATAAGGACGCTCCTCAGAACTCGAGATTGGGTGATTGGGAATCCTCAGAATTGGAAGATCCTATTTGCACTTAGTGCGATCTATATGGTTGAAGTGTCATCTTTTTGAATCTTGGCGCAGATGACATGGGTCGCAGGCAGATCAGGGAGAAGACCATGGAGCCCTAGATGTTGATGTATAATTTGATGCTAATATTGGAGAGCTTAGCCCCTAGCACATGCCACAGCAGGATTACTCAGCACCACCGCCACCTGCATCTCAGCCGTCTTTACACCAGTTTGATTTTCAGCCTCTAGAGGACATGCCTCCATTTACTACATATCTACACTCTTACCTGTCTTCTCAGTCTGATGCTATCAATGCTTGGCTCATTTCATTTGATAGCACATTAGCCGATCACACTGCGAGTCTACGATGCTTAGAGCAAGATCGTTCATCGAGGAGAGTCGGCCTGTTGCGCCCTAATCGTTGGTCTTACGAGGAGATTAGGACACTTAGATGCATATACTTAGGGGGAGCACTAGTCTGATCATATTAGGGGGAATATCTAGGTTATTACATGAGTGAGAGTTCATTTTTGCACTTTATATGTAAACTTTTAAATCATGTCTTCTACTTGCGCTACATTGTCTCACTTTTCATACTTTTGTAATGCTATGGATGTTTGTATATCTTTGATTTATCATTAATGAATGAATGACATTCCTTTTGACTCTTATTCCACATGTTTTCTAAAATTGCATGAATGAATGTTGTATATCTTTTCTTCTATATGTTTTCATCATGATGCCTATTGATAGGGGTGAATTTATACCCGCTTTTTGATGTTATCAAAAGGAGGATAAGTGCATATGCTGGACTTGACCATTATGATCTTGATATGCCCTTAATGTCTATATTTTTTGTCAAGTTTGCATTGTTTGTTATCATAAAAAAGGGGAGATTGTTGAACTAAGTGTTCCATCAATTAGACTCCGTCTTGAGATTTTGATGTCAACAAACAACGTGAAATGGTACTAAAATGCTTGTCAAGTATTTCAATGCATCTAACATTGTTAGAACTCTCAAGTTCAAAGGCTACTAATTCGAGGTCACATGGAATGGATGAAATAGAAGGAACGAGACTTGAAGAGCTCATAAATTGATCAAGGCAAGGAAAGACACCGGAAAGCAAATATGGAGCTATGTACATCAATTGTAAGGTATAAGATTTCAACTACATGAGCCAAATGCATTAGATTCATGCATTTCATAAATTTCATGTTTTCAAGAACCTAAATTCATGCAATTCATGATTTTCAAATGCGTGAGTTTTAAAACGTTTTAAATCATACAAATGTGTTGTGTGGCATGAACTTGAGGTGTCTAACCTGTTGGTTTTGATTTTGGATGCACCGGTATCGGTTTAGATGGGTTTTCAGATCACTTGAAAAATATTTGTAGAAAACTCCCTAGCATTGTAATGAAACATGGATTTTTCGTTTTTAATCTTTGAAAATCATTCGAAAGATTTTAGAGTGTTCCTTAGGTCATACAAAACTTGTAGTAACCATGTGAAAGGGTTTAAGGGGGAATCGTAACCAGGAAAAGGGGTTTAGAGCGTCAAACAAGAAATAACTAATTTCAGGCCCCTGTTATTGGAGCGCGCTTCACCATAACGTGAAGCACGCTCTAGGTCCTAGAGCGAGCCCAGTAATTGGTGGAGCGTGCTCCCTGGATGCCTGATAACATTTTTTAAAATGAACAATCTACACTTTTAATTTGAATTGCTAGAATGTTTTGGACTCTCGTGTAACGACTCGTTATTTTAAGCTGCTGATTAGTACTAATCCAAATCCTAATTAATCCAAGTTAGGCTCATAATTAAGTTTGACGTACCTCGAATAACGTGTGCGTGCGTTCGCATGATGTATGATATTTATTTGAATTGTTAAATCAATTTATATATAGGTTGTTGCATGATAAGGCTGTTATACACAAGCCTATAAAACAGAAAATACCCAATAAATAATGGCTTACCGGGACACTAAGCGTGACGAGGGAGTCGTGGCACTAATGTGCACGCTCAAGGACACTTGTAGGCATGTCCGTTTAGTTGATTGGTAAATAATACATGATATATATTTATATGTTTTTAAATATATAAATATATATTGAAAAATAAAAGAATATTAGAAATATATGGAGTATCAGATTGTCTCGAACAAAGGGTAAGTGCTTGATATGTCAAATTTTGTGTCACTTTAAGTCGTGTCACTTTAACGCATCAACCATGCGATCGGTCTCGAGATAGCGCGACGTGTATCTCGAGAAAAATCCATATATATATAAAAAGTTGATATTTATCTTCAATTCATTCGAACAATCAAGAAGAGGAGGAGGGTTTTGTGACGACCCCAGTTTCCAACAAACTGGGCTCCGTCCGGCCTAATCCCACGGGGACCCCCGAGCCGGTCTCGCAAGGTCAACGCAGACCTAGTCAGCCTTCCAATCCATCATTATAAGTAAATTCAAACTTTTAAGTTTAGTTATTAGTATTTTTCAAGTTTTACAATTTAGCGGAAGCAATTACTAATTTAAATAACTCAACAATAATTTTAAAAGAGTTGGACAACCTAATTGTGGAACCCTGCATAAATATATCATCATCAGATGAGAGTAAATACAAAATATACAAAAGATTCACCTAGCTATGGAGCCTTCCCCTTGCTGGACCGCGGATCTGCACTCAGTCAACCACAAGAATGACGAGTCCAGGTAAGTAACGCCAGTAGGACATATATACAACATTTCGAAATAACTAAAGCAGTCGAATTCATGCAAATAGAAAGAAAGGAACAGGGAACGCATGAATATAAAAGACTGTAAACAAATCAATCGATAAGTGAGGGTCCGGAATACAAAAACAAACCAAATAACAAGGAGTCCCGACCAAAAGGTCGTTGAGTCGCGGCAAAAGCCCAGCAAACTTGGGTTCAGGACGAGACACTACCTCCAAGCCCTAACCCTTGCGACTATGAGATATCCATAGACCCGGATAAGTGCCCCCAACGTACACTCAATTGGGAGATATCAACGGTGTCCTGATAAGAGCTCATATCACAGATAAATAGTAACCATGACTTACTTGCCAATGGACCACTCAACCAACAACAATTTCAAAGACAGCTATCAACGCAATGAACAACAATATTCCATAGAGTAAAATGTAATGACTGTACAATTTCCTAACTGGTTTACTTACCTCAAGAAATCATATATCGTCCTCAAGACGTCCCGCTCACGCCTCGATATGCGCACCCGACACCCGACTATAACCTCCTAAGTCTCTGGTGTCCATTTATACCTTTTAGAGCTAAGTTACTAAGTCATTCAAATCACAACCAAATTACTTGAACTAAACATCACCATGGCCTTCAATGGAGGTCTCCAATCCAAAATCCATTTGAATCTATCGCATCGTCGAGCTTCGTCGAAGTCACGACGCCTTATCCACCGTTGTTGTCTCGTCGGGGATCGATCGGCCCGGCAACGCGCCACCGCGCCATTGCTCCATGCCGTTCCCCGCGCCGCTGCCGTCGTGTGTCGCGCGCCATCTGCTGCTCTTACCGCGCCACCACCGCTGCATTGCGCCGCGCCAGTGATCCCTGGACCGCCGTCCGCGGCCTCTGCGCCGCCGCCGCCATCATCTGCACGCGCGGGCTGTCCGCCGGAGGTCCTGTCCGCTCCTCCTCGCCGACGTCCTGGTGGACCGCGCCGCTGCTCGTAGTAGTCATCATAGCCTCGCCACCTCGTCCGCGGCTTCGCCTCAATCGCCGCTGAGACTGCTCGCCAGGCCGCGCTGTTGGTTCGTCGCTGCAGCCGCCGCGCTGCTCCCCTGCGTCGATCCAACCGCCGTCGCGACTGCACGCCAGGCCGCGTTGCTGGTTCGTCGCCGCCTTGCACTGCCTGATCGTCTACGTCGTAGGCTCCCCAGAGCCGCCGCCCTTCGCCGGCTTGTTGTCCACCCGATTCGTCCGCGCGTCTGCTGGCCTTCGTCCGCACCAGGCGTACAACCCGTCGGCTGGTTTGGTGCTATCGAGAGCCGCCGTGCCTTTTGAGCTGGAGCTCCGCCGCACTCGCTCCTCGCCGGAGCTCCCTGCACCCGGCCTCTTCGTCGTCTGCACCGCCAATCTCCTTCTCTCTCTCTCTTCTTTTTTCTCTCTCTCTCTTTGTCTCTTCTTGAGGAAGAAAACAAATGTGTCCTCGAGATTCGTGCGAAGTGGAACTCGAGGCACATCAAAAAATATTTATTCAAATGCTTTCCTTAAAAATTGGGCAGCGCGTATCTCGAGGCACCATAATATTCACACCACTACCGCCTCATTTCACATTCTCGACACTCGCGCCACACGCATCACTAGGCACATTCAATGTATATATTTTTAATGTGTCCACATTAAAACCACTATAGCCACTATAGCCACGTTAAGCCGCTACCTCGGTCCCACGTTGGCACGCGACTCGAGGCGCGCTCCCGTTCGTGTTTCGGCTCACCAAATTCCTCGCGTATACCAAATCGTAAAACAACTCAACAATTAGCATTATAATCTCAAAATGGATATTACTAAATAATACACACATCACTGAAAAAAATCATACCTCGGTGTCTCCACCCAAGATTCGGACATACGTATTCCGACGAGTGGATCCCGCATACGACCCTGACCTGGCACGTGGCACAAGTCAAATTTTTGTGCCGTTACAGTCTTCCCAACGAATTAGAATTTTGTCCTCGAAATTGACGCAATTCTTGAAGGAAGATAGTGTGTTATGAATGAAGACCCAAGGCCATACCCGCCCAAGGCCATACTCGCCCAAGGCTATACCCCCATCTTACTCTGTATGGCTGGGCTCCTCCGCGATGAGCTGGGCTCCTCCAAGATCTCAAAGCAAAGAACACACCATCTGTCTCCTCACATCAATATATGTCCGGGCAACATCCTCGCAACATATATTGGAATACAAATTGACATATTAGTCCTATGATCCACCGTCAATAACATACTCATATCCGTAGTATGTCCGCGAGAATGTAAATCAATTTCTCTGACTGTCCGTTAGTCTATCTGATCGAGTGGGTCTCAAACGAACTCATACCCTCTATCAGGTTACGATGGGTAGTAGTCGGACCGGGCGCGGCAACAACATGACTCTGCTCCTGGCTCTGCTGTGCCTGCCTGGTGCTGTGAACACGTACTGGTGAAGTGACCTGGCTGTCCACACTCCCAAACAAGTACATTGAAATCCTTATCCCGATGAAACATGCTGTCCCTGTGCATGACTACACCTCTGTCCCTGTCTGTGCACTTGACTGGATGTCTCTGGCCACTACCTCTGCCATCAACCCTCTGATGGTACTTATGCTGAGGATCTGACGGTGCTGGCTGCTGTAATGCACTAGCGTAACCCTGCGCTGGACCAACTAACACTGGCGCAGTAAACGCCGCATATGGTGGAAACGCAACAAATCCTACGCTTTGAGGTCGATCGCTTAGCCACGATCGTCTAACTCTCTTCCTCCTCCGATCATCTCCAGACCTTCGCACTTACTGTGACGATGCGAATGATGCGACTGGTAATTCGATGCGTGTGCTCGTAAAGCTCTCGCCAGCCATAGCCCTCTCCTAAGCCGCCTATATTGTGCTCAGAGCCGTCGTCACCCAACAGAACCAATAAATTCCAGGAAATCGTGTATGACGTAGTAAGCCTGGTCAGTGTCCGTGTCGGCCGCACCCCCAACATACTTCATCTTGCCTATATACCGATCCATGTACTGTAACTGACTCACCGGTCTTCTGTCGAATGGTCTGAAACTCAATCCTCTTCATGTTACGGACTGTTCCCCATCGACACCTCCATAGTACGCCACCAGACATCGGCCTCACTGACTAGTGGAGATGATGAAATACTCGGCTGCATTTGCGCTGATACGGCCAGTACATCATGTATCTTCACGTGACTATCTATCTGTCACCTCAAGGTTAGTACTCCCGTGAAACTTCTTCGGATAATGCCTCTAAAACTCGCGAGCCTGCCTCGCCTCAGCTCTAGCCCTAACACCCGTATCAGTCAGCGTGCTCAGCATATCCTCACGTAGTGTCTCAGATGTAGGAAGTACGAGTTTAACCTGAACTTATGCCTTCTCGACAACTGCAGGCCCTGCCTGAACTGGAGATGTTTCAGGTGGGTTGTGAACTATAAAAGCACACCCAGCCTGAATAACTAGCGCAGCTGACGTAGATGACAACGGTGTAACATGTGCCCTTAACAATCAAATAATCTCCTGCAGTTGCTGGTCGTGCGATACAATTCTGTCTGACAGAGTATGCAGCTCCTCAGCACTGGCAAACCGCGAACCTGCAGCCCCACGATTATTCCTAAACCCGGTCCGAAACGTCGTCGCATTTTCCATAGCCACGAATCCTCGAATCAGTGTATAATTACCGATATCGTATATATATTAAAACACAACAAATATACCATATCGGATACATTTTTATTTTTTACCAACTCCCCTCACTCTCCAACGAAGACTTAAGTTAGGATCATAGAGTTCCACTCTAAGTTCAGGGTTCCTAACTTCTGCTGGTTTATGTCTTATGCTGGTTGTGGGTTAATCAAAAGCTAAATGAAAAACCTTATTCTCTGATACCAACTGTGACGTTGGTATCACAATGTCTTAAGCCATGAGATTCTCAAACCTTGTCTCTGATACCAACTGTGACGGCCCCAGTTTCCCACAAACCGGACCCCGCCCGGCCTAAGCCCACGTGGACCCCCGAGCTGGTCTCGCAAGGTCAAAGCAGACCTAGTCAGCCTTCCAATCCATCATTATAAGTAAATTCAAACTTTTAAGTTGAGTTATTAATATTTTTCAAGTTTTACAATTTAGCGGAAGCAATTACTACATTAAATAACTGGACAACGTAATTGTGGAACCCTGCATAAATATATCATCATCAGATGAGAGTAAATACAAAATATACAAAAGATTCACCTAGCTAGTGAGCCTTCCCCTTGCTGGACCGCAGATCTGCACTCAGTCAACCACAAGAATGACGAGCCCAGGTAAGTAACGCCGGTAGGACATATATACAACATTTCGAAATAACTAAATCAGTCGAATTCATGCAAATAGAAAGAAATGAACAAGGAACGCATGAATATAAAGGATTGTAAACAAATCAATCGATAAGTGAGGGCCCGGAATACAAAAACAAACCAAATAACAACGAGTCCCGACCAAAAGGTCGTTGAGTCGCGGCAAAAGTCCAGCAAACTCAGGTTCAGGATGAGACACTGCCTCCCAGCCCTAACCCTTGCGACTATGAGATATCCATAGACCCGGATAAGTGCCCCCAACGTACACTCAATTAGGAGATATCAACGGCGTCCAGATAAGAGGTCATATCACAGATAAATAGTAACCATGACTCACTTGCCAATGGACCACTCAACCAACAACAATTTCAAAGATAGCTATCAACGCAATGAACAACAATATTCAATAGAGTAAAATGCAATGACTGTACAATTTCCTAGCTGGTTTACTTACCTCAAGAAATCACATATCGTCCTCAAGACGTCCCGCTCACGCCTCGATATGCGCACTTGACACCCGACTATAGCCTCATAAGTCTCTGGTGTCCATTTATACCTTTTAGAGCTAAGTTACTAAGTCATTCAAATCACAACCAAATTACTTGAAGTAAACATCACCATGGCCTTCAATGGAGGTCTCCAATCCAAAATCCATTTGAATCTATCGCGTCGTCGAACTTCGTCGAAGTCACGACGCCTTATCCACTGTTATTGTCTCGTCGGGGATCGATCGGCCCGACAACGCACCACTGCGCAGTTGCTCCACACCGTTCCCCGCGCCGCTGTCGCGACACCGCCGCTGCCGCGACACCACCGCTGCCGCTTATCGACGCCGTGATCCCTGGACCGCCGTCCGCTGCCTCCGCGTCGCCCACCGCCATCATCTGCGCGGCTGGTTCGCCAGATCTCATGTCCGCTCCTCCACGCCGACGTTTTGGTGGACCACACCGCTTCTCGTCCCGCGCTTCACCTCAACCGCCGCCTCGACCGCTCGCCAGGCCGCGCTGCTGGTTCGTCACTGCAACCGCCGCGTTGCTCCCATGCGTCGATCCAACCGCCTCCGCGACTGCACGCCAGCCGCGTTGCTGGTTCGTCGCTGCACTGCCTGATCGTCTGCGTCGCAGGCTCCCCAGAGTCGCCGCCCTTCGCCGACTTGTTGTCCACTCGATTCGTCCGCGCGTCTGCAGGCCGTCGTCCGCACCAGCCGTCCAACCTGCCTGCCGGTTTGCTGCTACCCGAGCCGCCGTGCCTTGTGACCTGGAGCTTCGCCGCACTCTCTCCTCGCCTGAGCTCCCTGTACCCCGCCTCTTCTTCGTCTGCACCGCCAATCTCCTTCTCTCTCTGTGTGGTTCCGCTCTCGCTCTCTTCTTTTATCTCTATCTCTCTCTATTCGCTTCTTCTTGAGGAAGAAAACAAATGTGTCCTCGAGATTAGTGCAGAGCAGAACTCGAGGCACATCAACAACATATTTATTCAAATGCTTTCCTTAAAAATTGGGCAGCACGCATCTCGAGGTACCACAAATATTCACACCACTACCACCTCATTTCACAATCTCGACACTCGCATCACGAGGCACATCCAATGTATATTTTTTTAATGTGACCACATTAAAACCACTATAGCCACTATAGCCACATTAAGCTGCTACCTCGGTCCCACGTCGACACGCGACTCGAGGCGTGTCCCCGTTCATGTTTCGGCTCACCAAATTCCTCACGTATACCAACTCGTAAAACAGCTCAACAATTAGCATTATAATCTCAAATTGGATATTACTAAATAATACACACATCACAGAAAAATATTATACCTCGGTGTCTCCACTCGAGATTCGAATATACGTATTTCGACGAGTGGATCCCACATACGACCCTGACCTGGCACATGGCACAAGTCAAATTTTCAGGCCGTTACAGTTCAGTCGATTTCGGATCATAGGGAGGTCATTTCGGGAGCCGAATTCGATTAAGTTTAGGAACTTAATTGAATCAATAGCTTTAGAGCATCATGTAGGTATGAATTGTTCTTGTGTTTATCAAAGTCCAACTTGATGGTGATGCTATGAACTTAGTAATTCTTATTTTTTGTTGATCAATTATAGTCCCTCACCTCTTTAGAGGTTGTTCTCGATTTGTTTTGATGGATTTGTGACTGTTTGGATGTGATTTGGGTCGATTTGGATGAGCATAACTGTGCTGATGTTGCAGGTCTGGTGCGCGTAGCGTGCTAAGAATTAGCCATAGCGCGCTATGCGTACTGGAGAAGATGATCGACTTATGGATAACGCGCTATCCATGTCATGTAGCGCACTACCAAACCCTTGAAATCGACAACTGTGCTGTGTTTTATGAATAAATCTCGGGGGACCTAGGGACTAGTCTAGGGGTTCTAAAAGTAGTAAAATGAATCTATATTGATCCTAAATGATTGGTGATAGGTTGAGGAACAGAGACTTAAATCGAGGTAAGTACGAATTCGCTTATTTATGAATATTGCCTGGCTATTTGGTATATATAGCTCATGTAGTTGTTGCATTGAAATGTGGGATTATGTACACTGTGATGGTTTTTCTAATGAACAGAAAATAGTTTCTAATGTGATCCACGATAGTAACTCCTCAGGGCTGAGACCAGGTTGTATAGTACTTGGGGTTAATCTCCCAGTCTATACGTAACTCCTACTCAGTTTATAGGTTGCGCGATATTCACTAGAGGGTTTATGATAGAACCATTGGGCATTAATCGATTAGTTAAACATCACATATGCGCGATGTCTTGGTTTAGTACTCGTATTAATGACGCCGGTGGGTAATCGACCCTAGTTTTACAAATAAAATGGGGATCACATTGTACAAGTCAAAGACCTTTGCTTTGCGTCCATTATATATTGGTTTATATGATTTCCATATTCTTTTAATAGATATCATTGGTGCATGTTGTTATTGCATGATATCCTTGAATATTATATGGAATGTTGATGATTAGTGTGAATCCCTATTTACAGAGCAAGTTGGAGCGCTTACCCCAATTAACATTACAGGTAGATCCGACAAGCGCTACAACTACAGGATGGAGAAGTTATAGGAGTTTTGAACTTCTCTTCGATGTAATGACTTCCTCTGGTCATATATATTGGTATCGAATTACAGTTTTGTAATATCACATGGGATGGACGATTTATATAACCGAGGTTTATTCCAGTTTGTTTTAAATACTGTATATCTTATTTTGATTATCGAAAATGTTTTAAATTTCTGCTGCGTATATGATTTGTTTTATTTCGATAATCGATATACAGTAGTGCTTATTAGGTGTAGGTGGTAATTTTGTTGGCTCTAGTTAAGTCTAGTAAGGGTAATCTTGGCTTAATTAGGGTTTCGGGCCAGGTATTGCACTAATCAGGTTAGGGGATGCTACAGTTTGGTATCAAAGCCTATGTTAGGTAAAGTTAGATCGTACCTCAGAGCTTAAGGTTGTTAGCTCTGATACCAAACTATATCAGAGCCATAGGTTTTAAAGTCTTGGTTAGCCATGGTTTATAAATCTCGGAATAATGATTTATTAGAATCAAGGAATAACTCTGATACAGTGTGGTGCCAGAGTTTATGATTTATCACTTTTAGGGATAAAGTGGTAACAATGATATAGTTGGGTATCATGGACAAGGCTCTGACCATACATTCACTTTTGGATGGTGTTCGAAGTGAATGTTAGCCTACTTTAAGAGTTTAAGGTACTCTAATTACCCTAATAATGGAACCTAAGTTTATCGACTCGAAGAGTGGTCTCGAGTTATGAACAAGCTTAGGGTTTAATAAATGGTTTTTATCATGATTTTGGGGGGTAACCAAAAGATAAAAGATTGAAATATGTTATTTGTTGTGTATAATATATCTAAGTGGTAGATATAAGAATTATGTCTTTTCTGAACAATAATAGGATGGTTGAAGACCATCTATTTCTCATGATATGCGTGTTGGAGGTAAGAGCTCCAGAAAGTCTTAACCTCGGGGATAGACAAAAAGGAAAGACATAAGAAAAGTTATAAAGATGAAATAAAACTCTTTTCCAAGTAACATCTTCATTGGTATTTTTTTTACTGATATTATTAGACAACTAATAGTCAATGAAGAAGTATCGATTGGATCAAGATCTTGAGGTGTGTATTAGGAGAATGAAAATTAGAAAATAATGACATAAAACATTACTTTTGATAAAACTCAAAGATGGCAGACCACTTTGAGAGGTGATTTAATACTAGTATTGAGACTAGTATAGAAGTAATGAAAGTTATTCAGTAAACAAAGTAGTGGTAAATGATAAAAGCATAATGGAGGTTAAAAAACTACTAATGCAGTTATACTTCATAAGTTGTTATAAAGTTGATATTCCAGTCATGTTGTGAATCTATATTGGAATAACAAGTGGTTTATTAATAAAAGATAGTTAAATCCAGAATATAGCAGTGAGTTGGTAAGATATCCTAGTCTGATCTATTAGACTGGGATAGTCTAAATTAGGGAGAATGAGTTGTCAGTGAATCTGAGGATTTGGGGAATCTAAGGATTAATGTGTAGTTGTCGAAATGAGTATTCATTACTCAGAATTGACAACTCATTATGAAAATAAGTGAAATCAACGATTTTCAAGAGGTAGTTGAGATTTGATTTTCACAGTGAAATGATCAGAGCTAAATATATATATCTTAATAAGATGATTGCAGGCGGGTGCTATATCATTTTAAGTGGATGGTGAAAACCACTAGAACTTACTAGAACTCATGTTATTTTCATAAATTAAGGGTGTCAAGTGAAGGAAAACCTTATTGTAATGAAGTTGTTATTGTGTTATCAATAATAACATGAAATCTTTGAAGACTTAGAGAATGCATGAGCAATTACCATACATAATTGGAATTGGTTCGGACCAGGATTTTTGTAAATGCTACTGCTATGTCTCAAAGGATAATAAATGGTAAGAGTGTTGAGTATTAACAGTAAATCTGAGAACTTGACTGTGATTGAGACAATATGAAGTTGTCCTATATTCAACACAATGGTAAAAAGAGGAAAGTAAACTTGAAATAATTGAATATTACAAACAATTGATTCGAGGATCTGTGATATCATTGTGTGATTTATTTAGTTAACTTAAGTATGTGATGGTTATAAGTTGAAATCACATACAAGGATGCCTTGGAGGAAGGTGAAAGTATAGTTTGATTACAATGTTTGCTTGACAAAACCTAAATTGTGGAAGAAGTTAAAGGTTCATCTTAAGACTTTTGATCTAGGTAGAATGTGTGGGTGACACAATAAAGCAAAATTGTAACTCATATTTCCAACTATATATAAAGAGTTCCAGATTTGGGAGAGAAACTATTATAGACTGATAATCTCGAGATAACTAATTTGGTAGTTGTACCAAATATGGAAATGCATCACTTGTAAATTAAGAGGAAAGGTTGTTGAAGATCTTTTACTCATTCTTTGAGATTAATCAGAATCTTAGATGAATCATTAAAAGACAAACTGAGAATATGACACCAGTGGACTGGTGTAAGTGTAAGTAACGAATCTCAAACTGTGGAAGTTTGAAAAATGGAAATTATTATAGTGATATAAATAGAATGTAAGAAAGTTACCTTAAAACTTTCCTAAGTATTAGGAATTCACTCTGAAACATCACTCATCAAGGTGATGGTGTTGACAATGCTTTGAAAAGAAAGAGACAGAGGCTATAGTTATAATAAAAGTTGCTCAGTAATATCTCTTAGGTGAGATATTTACTGATGACCAAATGGAAGTTCTGCGCAGGCATATCATCAGCTGAGTTTTCTGGATCATTAAGTATAAGTCTATTCTTTGGAGCTCAGATTATAGTTAAGCTAATAACGATTGAAATGAGTGATGTATTATTGAAGGAGATGAATTGAGATTATCAAGTAGGTCAAGGATGACTACTAATTATTGATGTTGGAAAGGGTGATCTCAGATCAAAACATTGAACATGTAAGGAAAGTTCTTAGAACTTGAAACAAAGAGTGAGGCAAGAATGTTGTGAGAATCTCATTGATTTCTTTAATACATTTATAAAGGTTAAGTCCAAAATTCATTGTGATGAAAATGAATAGTTGGTGACCTGAAATGAAAAAAAAATTGATGGTGTCAATTTTATAAAGAAATATGAGATATATCAACATGTGGAAGCTGAATAATTTTAACCTGGAGGGTTATATTGTTCTTGCTTATATGAATGATATTTCATGCTCAAAAATTCGTGATGAATTAGCCTAAGTTGTGGTGACAACTGAAGGTTATTGATATAGTTGTAAAACTGACAGAGTTTGAAAATTTCTTGCCATTGTTGTGGTTTAAATCCTTGTGGAAAAGTAAGTGAGATGTATGTGTGTGGAAAAGTTGAGAGTTGTGGAGAACCAATATTATTATTTCGGTAAGGAACCAAAAATTTGCTTCTCAGAGAGAATAGATGTATAATAGCTGGGAGAGACTTTTCTTAATCTTAACACAATATGTCTGAAGTTGACCATGGTTTCTTGAAAATATAGTTTCTGAGCTTGTGACTTGGAAAGTATGAATTACTGGAAGAAATATTTACTGTGAGTTCTCTGGTGTTAATTTTAACAAGCTATATATATAGAGTTGAGGTCTTTAACTTAAAAACTTGTATGGATTAGTTTGTCTTTAAACGGTGTGGGACGAGGATTAATGATACAAATTTGTTAAAGCCTAAATAATTTAGAACTACACAGAAATGTGTTATCAAACTGTCAGTATACAATTGCAACTCAGGTATATGGAGAAAATGAAGCTATTAATAGAGCTTCTCCGTTTAGACTTCATGAGAAAGTGACGGTGATGATGATTTGTATGAGTTTAGTTGACACGTCACCAACTCAAAGAGCTAATTATAGAGCTACTAATATGATCTTTCGAGTTCAGAGTCAAACTGAATTAGAGAAGATTAAGTGGTGATTGGTTGTCAGAAAACTAATAAGGATTATATAGAATGTTAGAGGTTAATGGGTAGTGTAGATTATCCTAATTGGTCAGTTTCTGATAGTGGTACATTACGGTTTAGGGAAAGGTTATGGATTTCAATTCAAGATCAGGTAAAGCAGGAGGTGCTACAGAAATCTCATAGATCACTTTACTGCATTCATCCAGATAGCAGTAAGGAATATCATGAAATTAGAATCCTTTATTTATTGTTAATCTGGGATGAAAAATGATGCTTTGGGAATAATAAAGAGATATAAGATATGTTAGCAAGTGAGTGCTGAGCACAGAAACCCAGAGGTTTATTGCGTTCGCTGCTTACTTCTAAATGGAAATGGGAACATAAATCGATGGATTTTGTTTCCAGTTTATCTCTGAGTTCGCGTAAGCACAATAAGATAAGGATTGTAGTTAACAGGTTGACGGAGTCTGTTCATTTCTTGTCAATTTCTATGTGAAATCCTCTCTTTACTGATTACATAAAGTATACATACATGAGGTGTTAGATTTTGGGGTGCTTCAGTGTCGACTATTTCAGATAGAGATCCGAGATTCATATCCAAAGGATGGAGTGAATTATTGTGACAGCCGGGGAACTCTTCTTAACCTCAGTATGGTATACTATCTATAGACTGATGGGTAACCAGAGTAATAAAGTTTGGTGCTAGAGGATATACTTTAAGCTTGTGTTTTGAAGTTTAATAATAACTGGAAGCGATACATTTCTCTGTGTGAGTTCGTTTATAAAAATAGCTGTCTAGCTAGAATGGAATGCTTTTTTGAAACTTTGTATGATCAATCATGTCATTCACCGGAGTGTCTGGATAGGGGTTGAGATGCAAGTTTGTTGGAGTCGGAATTAATTTAGAACTACACAAAGGAAAGGTAGCAGATTAGACATCGTTTGACTATAATACAACTAAAACAAAAGAGATACGCCTATAAATATCATAAGTGGTTGGAGTTTTCAAAGGAAAATTAAGTTCAGTTGAAAATCTCACCTATGAAAGGGAGTTGTATAAGTTTGGACTATGAGGTAAGCTAGCTTCAAGGTGTATTAAAGCTGAAGAACCAAAGAGATTTCTTTGGTTATAGTGAAATAAGGATTTCACAAAGATGAGGAACTAACCTGAGAGCGGAAGTATGAGAAATAGTTCCCATTTCTCTTCGAAACTGCAGGTAATTTCATATTACTTTAATTTCGAGGACTAAATTGTTTTAAATTGGGGAGACTGTAATGACTCGTTACCTTAAGCTGATGATTAGTAATAATCCAAATCCTAATTAATCAGAGTTAGGCTCGTGATTAAGTTCGGCATACCTCGAATAACGTGTGCGTGCGTTTGCATGATGTATGGTGTTTATTTGAATTGTTAAATCAATTTATATATAGGTTGTTGTATAATTAGGAAGTTATAAATAAGCCTATAAAACGAAAAATACCCAATAAACAATGGTTTATCGGGACACTAAGTGTGACGAAAGAGTCGTGGCACGAATGTGCACGCTCAAGGACACTTGTTGGCATGTCCGGTGAGTTGATTGGTGTATTATACGTGATATACATATTTATATGTTTTTACATATATAAATATATATTGAAAAATAAAAGAATATTAGAAATATATGGATTATCAGATCGTCTTGAATAAAGTGTAAGTGCTTGATGTGTCAAATTTCATGTCACTTTAAGCTGTGTCACTTTAACGCATCAACTACCTGATCGGTCTCGAGATAATGCGACACGTATCTCGAAAATAAATCCATATATATATATATAAAGTTGATAGTTATCCTCAATTCATTCGAACAATCAAGAAGAGGAGGAGGGTTCAGTCGATTCCTGATTGAAGGGAGGTCGTTCTAGGAACCGAATTCGATCAAGTTGAGGAGCTTAATTGAATCAACAGCTTGAGAGCATCATATAGGTATGAATTGTTCTTGTGTATATCAAAGTTTAATTTGATGGTGATGCTAGGAATTCAGTAATTCTTGTTGTTTGTTGATCAATTATAGTCCCTCACCTCACTAGAGGTTGTTCTCGATATGTTTTGATGGATTTGTGACTGTTTGGATGTGATTTGGGTCGATTTGGATGAGCAAAACTGTGCTGCTATTGAAGGTCTGGTGCGCATAGCGCGCTACATGTACTGGGGAAGATGACTGACTTTTGGATAGCGCGCTATCCATGTCATGTAGTGCGATACTAGACTCAAAAAGCCAGCAATTGTGTTGTGTTTTATGAATAATTTTCAAGGGACTTAGGGACTAGTCTAGGGGTTCTAAATGTAGTATAATGAACCAATATTGATCTCGAATGATTGGTGTTAGGTTGAGGAACAACGAGGAAGAGTGAGATGACCGGAAAGTTAGGGAGTTTGAGAAACAAAGACTTAGACCGAGTTAAGTACGGATTCGCTTAGTTATCAATATTTCCTGGCTATTTAGTATATATAGCTCATGTAGTTGTTGGATTGAAATGGGGGATTATCTACACTCTGATGGTTTTTATAATGAACAAAAAACGGTGTCTAATGTGATCCACGATAGTAACTCCTTAGGGCTGAAACCAAGTTGTATAGTACTTGGGGTTGATCTACCTATCTATACGTAACTCCTACTCAGTTTATAGATTGCGTGGGTTACATATTCACTAGAGGGTTTAGGATAGAACCATTGGGCATTAATCGATTGGCAAAACATCACATATGCGCGGTGTGTTGGTTTAACACTCGTATTAATAGCACCGATGGGTAATCGACCCTAGTTTTACAAATATAGCGCCGGTTGGTAATCGACCCTAGTTTTACAAATAAAATGGGGATCATAATGTACAAGTCCAAGACCTTTGCTTTGCATCAGTTGTATATTGGTTTATATGATTTCCATATTCTTCTTAGATATCATTGGTGCATGTTGTTATTGCATGATATCCTTTAATATTATATGGAATGTTGATGATTAGTGTGAATCCCTACTTACTGAGCAAGTTGGTGCGCTCACCCCAATTAATATTATAGGTAGATTCGACAATCGCTACGACTGTGGGATGGAGAAGTTATAGGAGCTTTGAACTTCTCTTCGATGGAATGACTTTCTCTGGTCTTATATATTGGTGTTAAATTACAGTTTTGTAATATCACATGGGTTGGGTGATTTATATAACCGAGGTTTATTCCAATTTGTTTTAAACATTGTGTATATGATTTGTTTTATTTCGATAATCGATATACAGTAGTGCTTATTAGGTGTAGGTGGTAAGGCAGCTGGCTCCAGTTAAGTCTGGTAAGGGTAATCTGGGCTTAATTAGGGTTTCAGGCCGGGTATTCTCCTACTCAGGTTAGGGGATGCTACATCTTGGATCACCATAACGGTCAAAAATAGTTAAGATTGTATGGTGAGAACACTATAAACGCATAGATCATGTTTTTGATGTCACCAACATACACATACACAAAGAGAGCCAAAATATGGAGTTTTTGCAACAAAAGTGAATATCAAACACATACAATCACTTTAGGGATTTTGGGGCTGATCTTATGCAAATAAAGTGAGGTGAAAGGAAGTCTACTAGAGTACTCAACACACTGTCCAAAGTGGTTTAAATCATCTTCACATCTTGGGTTGTAAGATCTTATTTTTCCTTACACTATTGTGCTTAATCTTTATCTTATTATTAAGGATTTGTGTGGGAACCATATGTGACTGATTTGAATATGTTTATATAGTGTGTTGAGCCTAATACCAAGTCTAGATAAGACTTAGAATGAATTTGCACTTATTGAGCCAAAATTTGAAGCACTATTGTGCATATAAAACTAGAAAAACACGTACTGCCTAATTTATAATTATAGTGACTGTTTTTCTTTGAAGTGTGTGTGAAACACTACTAAAAGGGGTTTTGGACTTAATCTTGATTTTGTGTAAACCCAAAGTTAAGAGTGCACTTACTTGAGCTTAATTGTGACTCTCCATAGTGCATTGAATTGAACCGAAACCAATTTGTACTTAATATATATTGGTGTTTGTGGTTTCATGCTTACGTTGTTTTGAAAACACATTTACAAGGGTTTTGTTCTTAATCTTAAATCTATTTGTAACTTGAGATTTTGATTGCACTTACTTGAGTTTCATTGTGATTTCTCATAGTGCATTGAATTGACTCGAAACCCAATTATGCTTAATCTATATTTGTTTGTGTGGTTTCATGTTTGTGTTGTTTTGACAACATACTTGCAAGGGTTTTGTTCTTAATCTTAAATCTATTTGTAGCCCAAGGTTTTTATTGCACAACTTGAGCTTAAACTTATATTTCTTATTGGTGCATCAATTAGCCACTTTTGGAACCAACTAAAGCTTAATTTATATTTTTTATTGGTTTCAATATTGAGAGTTAGCCTATAAAATTTGATTTATACGACATCTCAATTGGCAAAGTCTCACTTACATTATCTTCATCTTAGGATCACATTTGGCTTGTGAGAGGAGAACATCGTATACCGCTTTAATTGGTATAAACGATAAATGATTTTCAATTTGTAAAGGTGTAAGGTTTATTGGTGAATATACCAAGTTTTGAATCCTATTGGTGTATAGGAGAGATTGTAAAACTTATTAGGGAATAGGCAAGGTAAAGTCCAGTTGCATCTAGGCAAGTTAAATTCCTTGTTGAGGCTAGGTGGTTGTAAAAGTCCTTATTGCGGTAAGGCAATTGTAAAAGACCTAGTGGAGACTTCCACACTAAGCTAGCAGGCTTAGGGTTGTTCACTTATTGAAATATAAGTGTTGATTCAAAATCCTAATCGGGGAGGTTAGGTAGTAGATGTAGATCCGAAGGATCGAACGACTATAAATCGATTGTCTACTTCCATTTCTTATACCCCCTTCTCCTAGTGTAGCATTTCACTCGAATCATTCCAACACATTGCTATTACTATCACTACTATACGCGCTCATCTAGCTTGACTTTTGAATTGATCCTAGGAGATTAGTAAAGAAAGTTATAAAAAATTTAAATTTGCAGTCATACCCAATTCACCCCCCTCTTGGGTGACCTTCACAAGACCCAAGGCACTATGTTTGACATTAAATATTAAGTATTATACATGTATAACGTACTACCCAATGCCACTAAGGCTCTATCCATTGGGTTTTTCTAAAGCAAAGCTAAAGAAAGGGTGTTTGTATATAAAGAGTTTAAGATAGCAATGTGGGACTAAAGAGTTTTCTATTCAAAATCTCTCAAGTTCCAACAATATCCCACATTTGAATAGAAAATATTACTTTACCCCACATTTCTGTTCAAATTTGGCTTTCAAAAAAAAGAAATAAAAAAACAATACATGAAAGAGAGCGAGAAGTATCATGCCATGTTGTCAGGAAAAGTATTTAAAAGACTTGAACATATTATAGTTAAACATATCAGATTTACTTCATGATGTAGTAGATATAGAGGATCTTGAACTGTTCACTATTTGTAGTAAACCAAGACAATATGCCTTACGCATGATACAATTATCAAAATTCAGTTAATACATTTTTGTCCATTTTGGTCCTAGACAAATCTTTGTTTCATGATAGATATAGAGAATTTAGCTTGTTTTTTTCTCATAAATGCGACCCACATTTACTATCATATAGGTGATATTTTTATTTGTCAATAAATGCTTAACATATCTTTTCACTTCTTCTGAACACAATTTTTATCTTACGAATGAGCTAATATGTGTTCTCCTCTCGAGTTTCATCTAACCAATTTGCCTATTGAACCTAGTATATGGGGATTTCCAATCACCTAGGTTAGGTTTCCGCCTGACTTAACTCCATTTATAGGCTTTAAACCCATTCCCCTCGATAAAAATACGAATTGATTTCTTGGTTAGCATTTCTTCATAGGATCTGCAATGTTCTCCTTTGAACTTACATAATCTATACTAATTAGTCCACTTGATAGTAATTGTCTTATAGTATTATGTCGGCACCTTATATGTCTTGACTTACCATTATATATTATTTTAAGCTTTAACTTGTCCTGCCATGCAATTACAATGTATACATAATGTTGGCACTGGTTTTGGCTAGAATGAAATGTCTTCTAGGAAGTTTCTTAGCCATTCTGCTTCCTAGGCAGCTTTGTCTGAAGCTACAAAGAAATAACATCTCCTACCAATGTAATAATATATCCACTAGTTGACTTACTTTAAGTATTATCTGAAATCCACTTGGCATCGCTATACCCTTCAAGTATCGGTGGATATTTTGTATATTGCAATCCATAGTCTAAAGTATGTTTTAAATACTTTAGCACTCTTATCAATGCTTCCCAATGATCATTATTTGGATTGCTTGTATATCTACTAAGTCTGTTCACTGCATAAGCAATGTTCAGTCTTTTAGAATTCATTAAGTACATCAAGCTTCCAATAACATAGGAGTATTCCAATTGAGAAATTGCATTTTCTATATTTTTCTTAATTTTGCAATTTGGTTCAAATGGAGTAGGAATAGCTTTACAATTAAAATGATTGAACCTCTTTGATAAGTTGGTTATTATATGTTTTTATTAGTTTAATTTAGTATATTTAGTTATGTAAAGTCTCTAAAATATATATTTAATTATATTTTTTGGTCGTTTTTAGGTGAAACGGAGTGCACAGTTGAATTTGTAGAGGATAAATACACAAAATGGAGTATTTACTCGTAGTGATCGAACGCCGAACAATTTGCCTCGAGTTACGTGTGGCACGGTGGGTAGAAAACGAGAGAGCAGACCAAGTAGATCGCCACATGTTACTCTACCATTGGAGAACCACGTCATTCTACTAGCCTTCTTCCAATCATCATTCTCTACGTGGCGGATCATCATACACAGCACGTCACAGCTGCATTTTGTTCCAATGAGAATCTGCCACGTCACCGCCTCCATTAGCTCTTCACCAATCTCGTGTTGCCACGTCAGCGAGCACAAACGCACATCAACAAAACCAGTTTTCTCATGCTTTAGCTCCTAACAGATGCTCCTCGGGATACGCAATGTGAGTTCGTCTGATGCAAGGGAGCAAGTTCGTTCGAACCAAACCACCACTCCCCCCCCCCTTCTGCCACGTGTCACGATGCGGTTGGCCAAGCATTGTCACCAGCTGGTTTTGCACCAATTACGAATTGCTACGAGGCGGTTTTCAGTAAAACGAACCAATTAGGCGCTGCCATGTGTATGGAACCCATTTTCACACTAAAAATAGTCCCTAGATGCTCATCGCCGTACGTGTCACCTCCCCAACCCCTAAAATTAGTTTCTCTCACTTCCCAAGACCAATTTTGAGTAGTTTTATATATTAAGAACCTTAGGTTTAATTAAGAACACTGACTATTATGTTTTTAGCATCGACTTCTCTCGACGATTGCCTAGGTCAGCGGGGAAACAAGTCGGGATTATGGATTCATGACATATTATGTGAGATCTTTTATTTTATTATTTAATTTAGTTTAAATTCTCCTATTTCATTGTTGTTGATTTTAATGAATATGGTTTAGATCTAGGGTATGTATGTGGCCAGTGCATGCTTTTAGGGGGACAACCTATAGTTATTTATACCATTAGTATTTGTGTAATTGTGCTTTTGAACCAATAAAATGACAAACACTCACCCGTTTGTTGTAAAACCCTTTCGGTTATTGAGTGTGCAACGATTGAATCTAGGTTAAATCGGAAGCGGATGCGATCCGGTTATTTAGGATTAGTGTTCCCACATATCCATATTACTGCGGTTAATGTCTTAAACCAGATTGGCGGATGTCTAGGGTTATGCATTAATTAGGGAAGTAGTTAGTGGCGGATGTCTTAGCTATCGAGATTAGGGGAATGACGAGTTTCTGACGGATGTCGATTTTCTATAGCTAATCTAGGAGAATTTAAATTAATAACTTTTTGGGAAAGATTGAAGACCATGATTGCCATTAAATCTTGATCCTGATTTGTGGAACTGTAGACCTAGGTGTTACTTAGGTGTTCATTAATTGTTTTTAAAGTTATTTTAGTTATTTTATTTATTTAGTTTATTTTAGATTTGTTAGTTAAATTATTTAATTAAAACCCCCGATTTTTCCTTTTCATTGTTTTTAACCTTAGAAAGATCACCAATCTCGGTGGGATCTACCCTTTGCCACTATTTTACAAAATAGTTGGTTTAAAATTTTTTATTTTATTGACACGTTCGACGCGCGTCAATTTTTGGCGCCGTTGCCAGGGATTGGTTTTCTTTCTTTGGTGTTTTTATTTATTTATTTATTATTATTATTATTATTATTATTATTATTGTTATTTATTTTAATAAATTGGACGACCCCGAGAGTTTTGTAGGTTTGACTTTGGATTACATTTTTTTAGCATAATTTAAGCATTTTTTTAGGATTTACCATGTTTATAGAATTTTAGGTGTTTTGTGACTTGGTTGGGACATATCCCACTTAAGTCGCCGCATTAGTGGCGGGTTTTTGAGTAGACCCAAAACTCTAGATTTCATTCCATCGTCTTGTTGATTTCACCCTTAGTTGAAAGACTTCGGGCCTGCAAGATTTAATAGGAATCTTTTCAGTTAACTCTTATGTTTACTAGTTCTTGCTTTTGTTATGATTGTTCTTTCATAGTTTCCTTAGTCACCTACAAATGAGAGATTTTGCACGTTCATTGGTTTTTAGTGACTTTTTGTCGTGCATGCATTTGTATCATCTTCTTATCCATGTTCTTCTTCACCACTGTCTTTTTCTTTTTGTTATATGAATGTCTTGACTTGTTTTGAACCTTAAGGACAATGTTCAAAATAAGTTTGGGGGTATTTTAGGGATTGTGGATTGATTTGGATGGATTCTTTGCGAAAGACTGCAGGTGAGATCATTTATTTTTTATGCGGTTATATCCGGTTATCGGATGGTAATAGTGGTGTTTTATATCATTTCTTCCATTTCTTATCCTTTCATATTTCTCTCTCATTTCATTACGATATGATACACTTTCATGCATGTGTTTAGTATATTTTTTATTATTTTTTATTGTTTAGAGTCACCCTAAACTTTGTTTCATGCCTTTGGTTGTGGATGAGTACATTATGGTTGCTTTTTTACTCGAAACTTAGGAAAAACTAGGAGAAACACTCACTCAAGCCCGTACCTAGCATTTTTATGATTTCACGATTAAGGACTTAGTTGATGGTTAAGTTTTGTGCTAGATAACGAAAATGAGCAGACGGTCAGACTTATACAATTTATATTATTTTAACCCATATTAGAGTAATTTACTTGATTATAGTGAAAGTGAGAAGTACTAACATGAATTTTCTTAGTGTAGAGTGTCCTACAAGTTTCCATAGGAAATGGAGCAGGGAAACTTGTGGTGGGAAAAGTGAGAAAATCGGTCCATAGGAAATGGAGCAAGGACCGTATTAATTGAAAAAAGATTTGGAGAAAAAATATGAAAAAGAAAATATATAATAAATAAAGGCGGAAGTTGTGAAACTCCTCAAATAAAAGATTTAGTTCGAGTGATTTCACTATATTAAGTGAGATTTAAACTTAGGTGCTTGAACGTATAGACCAAGATAACTCGTGAGTAGTTGATGACCTTTATTTTGACCGAATCTTTGTCTTCAAAGTGTGATCTTAATTGTGTTTGGATTGCGTGTCTTGGCATATCATAACTCCGAAATTTCTTGAGTTGCTTTTTAACTTGGTGGCTATGTAAATCAAAGGAACTCCATGAATTTTGAGTCTTGTGTAGGATTAGTGAGTCAATGCAATATTATATTAGGAGTCAAGTTTAGTTCGTGTTGTCATTTACACCTTTGCTCGAGACGTGCAAAGTCTTAAGTTTGGGGGTATTTGATAAGTTGATTATTATATTTTTTTATTAGTTTAATTTAGTATATTTAATTATGTAAAGTCTCTAAAATATATATTTAATTATATTTTCTAGTCGTTTTCAGGTAAAACAAAGTGCGCGGTTGAATTTGTGGCAAAAAAATACTCAAAATAGGAGTATTTACTCTCAGTGATCGGACGCCGGACAATTTGCCTCGAGTTACCTGTTGCGCGGTGGGTAGAAAAGGAGACAGCAGACCAAGTAGACCGCCACATGTTACTCTACCATTGGACAACCACGTCATTATACTAGCCTTTTTCCAATCAGCGTTCTCCATGTGGCGGATCATTATACACAGCACGTCACAGTTGCGTTTTGCTCGAATGAGAATCTGCCACATCATCGCCTCCATTAGCTCTTCATGAATCCCGTGTCTCCACGTCGGCGAGCACAAACGCACAACAAAAAAACTAGTTTTCTCATGCTTCATGTGCCAACATATGCAACTCATGATACGCAATGTGAGTTCGTCTCATGCAAGGGAGCGAGTTCACTCGAACCAAACAACCACTCCCCCCTCCTGCTATGTGTCACGATGCGGTTGGCCAAACATTGTCACCAGCTCGTTTTGCACCAATTACGGACTGCCATGTGGCGATTCTTTTCAGCAAAATGAATCAATTAGGCGCTGCCATGTGTACAAAACCCATTTTTACCCCAAAAAGAGTACCTATATGCTCCTCGGCTCACGTGTCACCTTCCCAACCCCCAAAATTAGTTTCTCTCACCTCCCGAGACCAATTTTGAGTAGTTTTATATATTAGGAACCTTAGGTTTAATTAATAACACCGACTATTATATTCTTAGCATCGACTTCTCTCAACGATTGTCTAGGTCGGTGGGGAAACAAGTCGGGATTATGGATTCATGACATATAATGTAAGAACTTTTATTTTATTATTTAATTTAGTTTAAATTCTCCTATTTCATTGTTGTTGATTTTAATGAATATGGTTTAGATATAAGGTATGTATGTGGCCAGTGCATGCTTTTAGGGGGACAACCTATAGTTATTTGGACCATTAGTATTCGTGTAATTGTGCTTTTGGACCAATAAAGTGACAAACACTCACCCGTTTTCCATAAAACCCTTTCGGTTCTTGAGTGTGCAACAATTGAATCTAGGTTAAATCGAAAGCGGATGCGATTCGGAAGTGGATGCGATCCGGTTATTTAGGATTAGTGTTCCCACATATCCATATTACTGCGGTTAGTGTGTTAAACTTGATTGACGGATGTCTAGGGTTATGCAATAATTAGGGAAGTAGTTAGTGGCAGACATCCTGGCTATGAAGATTAGGGGAATGAGGAATTTCCAGCGGATGTCAATTTTCTATGGCTAATCTAGGAGAATTTAAATTAATAACTTTTTGGAAAAGATTGAAGACCATGATTGCCATTGAATCTTGATCCTGATTTGTGGAACTATAAACCTAGGTGTTACTTAGGAGTTCATTAATTGTTTTCAAAGTTATTTTAGTTATTTTATTTATTTAGTTTATTTTAAATTAGTTAGTTAAATTATTTATTTAAAAACCCTGATTTTTCCTTTTCATTATTTTTAACCTTAGAAAGACCATCAATCTTTGTCGGATCGACCCTTTGTCACCATTCTACAAAATAGTTGGTTTAGGAATTTTTATTTTATTGACGCGTTCGGCGCGCTTCACTTTTCTATACTTTTTCTATATAACTGATTGGGTAAGGATATATCCATTATTATTTGTTTTAATTTGAATACCTAAAATGACATTTGCTTGACCTAAGTCTTTCATGTCAAAATTAGAATTCAACATCTTTTTAGTTGAAGTGATTATACCCTTATTAGTCCCAATTATTAATATATCATCAATATAGAGACATACTATGATACATGAATTTTTCATTTCCTTGATGTAGAAACATTTTTCACATTCATTTATTTTAAATCCATTTGCAATTTGAGTATGGTCAAGTTTCTCATGCCATTATTTTGGTGATTGTTTAAGTCCATATAGAGACTAACAAGTTTGCAGACTTTGTTCTCTCGACGTTAAACTACAAATCCTTTGGGTTGTTTGCAATGCCGATAACTTTAAGTAGGTGATTAGTTATAATTCGAATTCTAATTAACCCGAGTTAGGCTTGTGGTTAAGCCAAGCTTGTATCAATTAGTATGTGCGTGGATTTGCGAGCCATTTGATGTCTATATGATATGTATTTGTATTTATTAAAATTAATTAGATTAATTGGTGAATAATTGATTAATTGAAAAATTATTGGGACGTGTGGGTCAAGGGTGACGTACATGAGTCGTGGGGTAGCGTGCACGTTCGAGTGAACTCATTAGCATGCATGACGAAATTATAAACGCATGAATTTATTGGCATATATATTTATATATATTAGATATATAAATATATATTAGAAATAAAAAAATAATTAATAATTTGATGGCGCCTAGTGACACGCGAGGTCGAAAGTAACATGCGTGAGATGTACAATATTGTGCATGCCCGACGGTCGTCGTTAGCACGCACAACGAATTTATAGGCGTGAAATACAAGTTTTTTACATATTTATATGTATATTTATATATATAACTATATATAAATGAGTCCTAAAGTTTTAATCAAATTAAATGTTAAAGTTTGTATTCATCTTGAGATACGTGTAGTGTGAGAGTTGAGGAAGTGAATTGTTCGTACGTTGGTGAGTCGAAGAGATTTTTCACGCCTCGAGATACGTGCAACCACACTATAGAAGAATCAATGTGACTTTGATTTCCATTCTTTGATCGTCCTCGAGATTTGTAAGTACAAATCTCGAGAAAATCTTAATTTTAACCAAACTTAAGTCGGTCAAGAGGGATGAGTTAGTTGATAGCCACAAGATCAGCCTCGATATACATAATACTTTTCTCGGTAATGATCAAAATATAAAATGGATAGAATTGATCCATTAGATCTGCCTCGAGATTCAGCCAGTGCAAATCTCAGGGAAACTTAATATTTATCTTCAATAGAATAACTCCTATGTAATTGTTTCGATTGAAAGAGAAGAGAGAAATCGATAGATCGAGAGGGAGAGATAGTGAGATCTCAAGGCTAGGAGAAAGAGACCATGGTATGTTTATGTTGGTGTCAATTGGTGTCGTTGTTGTGTCATTATTGTTGGGTTTTTGAAGCTATTGTGGTTGATGGAGTTTGGGTTGGGAAGTCCGGCTCATCTGAGGAAGGAGACGACAAAGGTCCTCTCCTGTCCTTTAGAGTGCCTTGGGGTTGGGACAACCCAACTCCAGTGATTAAATATTTTTTTTTCAATTCGAACCACGGATAACGTCTCTGTTTTCGAATGGGAGAAGGGGATACATATGCACAGGCCATGCGTGTGCACCCCCCGCTTGGCCAGGGTCGGGTTAGATCACAGGTCTCACCCGACAGAACAAAAAACAAAATAAAAATGATTAAAAATAAAGTAAAATGGAAAACAATTCCAAAAAATAGAGAAAAAATCCCGAAATATAATATTTTGATAAAATAAATAGAAATTGATTAATTTCTATGAAAAATGAAGAATTTTGAATTTGTGCAAGACTTTATATTGGGGTTTTACCTCGAGAAACGGAAATGGTAACATTGCCTAAAATTTGATAATTTGGTTTCGAATTTGATTTCGATCAATTTAAGGAATAATTGACCTAAATTAATGAAAATCGGTGTAATCTTAGTTATTGGTCGACGAGGAAAAGTCTATGGATTTCAGAAATTGAGTAAATCGGTGAAAAGTTAAGAAAGATCGTCACAGGCAAGTGGGACTCGTATTTTTACCAATTAGGCAACGTAATTAGTATAATTAGTTCATATAACATTATGGACTAGGAATGGGGTAATGTACTGTGACTTAAACTGATTTTTATGAGAGATTATCAGGAAAGAGGTACGACGGGCGAATCTGGCTAGAGTGACGATGAAGGTGATTGGTTAGCTACTGACACCTTCCCTTCAGCAACGTTGAGGTACCTGATTTTTGCTTTCCTATTTGAGTTGGTAGCTATGCTACGCCTAGATACACCATAGAAATGACATGTCGGCCAACGTGTGGGGTTTTGTGGACTGTAATTTAGGAAAACGGGAGATTAAAACTCAGTTTTAAAATGAAAATACACATCATTAGTACAGTTACAATGGACCTGTGAACGTGCATTTTGTTATTTATTGTTATATCATTTTAACGCTTGAATAGATATGTTTTAGATTCACATTGCTATTCATTTATTCATTGATATTAGTTGATAATTGATACACTTTCGAGCATGATTTACTTAGCAAGTTGGCGCGCGCATTCCCTAATTAACATTTCCGGTTAATAACGTGCGCTTCGACTCAAGAACGGAGAAGTTTAGGAGTTTATATTATTCTCTAAGGTGAATTGATTTCCCTACTGTTTATATATTGTACTGAATTAATATTTTGTAAACTCGATTGGGATATGGTTTTATGATCAGGGTTTATGCCCCTTTTGGTATATCTTATGTTTTATCGAAAACGTTTTAATTTCGCTGCATTTTTAGTTATTTATTCAATATAAGACAAACTGTAATTGTGATTACCAGGTATAAAGAATGGTTGTACTATTACTCTAATTGAGTCTGATTGGTGTACCAGGCTTAGTTAGGGTTTAAGGCCAGGTATTGCCCTAATTGAGATAGGGGATGCTACAGTTGGTATCAGAGCCTAGCTTATAAAACAAGCTTCCCTATTCTTGAATTGTCAGAGAATCAATGATAACTTTGATACAGTTAGTGTCAGAACCTGAAATCATTACCTGTAAATTGAATAAAAGTCAAGGTTCATGACTTGGACATTGGTCCTCAAGTTATTGATAACCTGGGACTTTATAAACGATTTTTATCGATGTTTCGAGGGTAATGAAAGATAAAAGACTAGGATATGCTATTTGTTGTAATATATTATATCTATTCGATAGATATAACTGTAATGTCTTTTCTATACGCTATCCTGTAGGTCTTATTTTCCATCTATATCCTTGAAAACTATTGAAGAGATAGTGAGGGTTATTGAGAATCTGAACTTCAGGGATATTCCAACAAAGGAAGACGATAGAAATGTAATAAGATGGTTTGTATCCATCAATATCTTACGAGTTGAGATAACATTTAGGTTTAGAGTTTGTAGGAACCTAAATCTCAATCGAATATGTAAAAAGGAAAGACGTAAGAAATATTACAAAGAGGAAAAGTAAACTCTTCTCCTATTAAATAGTCTCTAAAAGTCTTTATTCATACTGATATTGTTTAATTAATGATAGTTAATGATGAAGGATCGATTGTACCTGGACTTTGAGATAGATATTATGAGAATTGATGTTAATAAGGAAATGATTTCCAGTGAAACTGAAAGATAACAATTCACTTTGAGTAACATATACTCTAGTATTGGAAATAGTTGGACAAATATAAAAGTTTATTAGTATTGTTGTGGTTTAACAACACTCACTAATAAAATGATAAAAGAAAGGAGTGACGTTGTGGTGGATCCGCACATACAAAAAGGAAATAAATGAAAAAAACCCTAATTGCGAATTTACATTAAAAAATGAAGATTCACAGTGAGAAACGAGAGTTGAAGGATTATGAAAAATCTGTGTTGTTAGTCAACTCTATCTTATCTGTTAGACTTCTATCACTTTTATGGTAATTTCAGTTCAAAAATTGTATAATTCAAGTTAGAATATGGTAGTGAGCTAGTGAGATGTCCTAATATGTTTACTTAGACTAATATAGCCTAAATTGGGGAGTTGTCAATGAATTTGAGAATTTGAGAATTTGAGGAATAGTTTATGATACTGGGAGTGAATAGGTAAGCAGTATATAAAGAGATTGGTATTAACTATTACTCTTAGGTGAAGACTGTGTAAATTTGTAAATTTTTATGAATGATGATTTGTAGTAATAAATTAGCACTCGAGATTCAAGGGGTTGGAAATCATTTTAGAATAGTTTTAAGTCCATGAAGAGAATTCAAGCTTGATGAATGAAAATTGTGATTCTAAAAGTTTCAAGAAGTTTATTTATCAAACTCTTTTGAAACTTTGTCACAATTTGAAATGAAATTCATCAATTACTTGATTTTCAATATCGAACCAATGATTAATTCCATTTTTCTTAGTATATTATGGAAATTATATGAGTTTCAGAAGTCAATTCTAGTGATGAGTTAATTTTAAGCAAATCAAAGATGAATATTCGTTGCCCAGAATCGACAACTCATTTGGATTTATCATTTGAAACTAGTTGTTCTTAAGAATTGGTTGAGATCTGATTTTCAGTAAAATAAGATCAAAGTTAGGAACTATATGGATATTATGTCACTCAATGGTTTCTCCATGTTGAAAATCATGAATAAAACCATGAAATCTCTCTTGACCTCATGCTATATTCATAAAAGGAAAAGTAGAGTTGTTGAACTCTATCAAAATAAGAGTATCATTGTGTTATCAATAATAATATCAAAATGATTTAAAGACTTAGAAAAAAGCACTAGCAATATCACAGAGTTATATGAACCCTAAAGAAAAACTCGTTTATACCAAAGACTACTAGTGCATGTACCAAGCTTCAAATATAAATCACTCATATATGTGTTGGATTTTAATTATGAGTCAACAGACTTGACAAAGATTGAGACAGTTAGAAAATTGTCTTATATTAAACATATAGAAAGAAAAGTATTGTTATCGTGAAATAATTGAATGATATAAACAACGTATACAAAGGCTTGTAGTACTGTTTTGTTGAATGTTCAATTCACATAAAAAAGGAATTAAGATGACTTATAAATAATGCAAGGATGCCTTGAGAGGAAATTGAAATGTAGTTTAACTACAATAATTACTTGTTTATACCTAGAATATGAAAAAAGTTAAAGGTTTAGCCTAATATTTTACTTCAGGTAGCTATGTGATACACAACAAATCAAGAGATTGTATTTTATACTATTTATAGTTTAAAGAAATTCGAGAAGAACTATGGCGAAATAATTGTTTTGGTAGTTGTACTAAAACATTTAAGGCGTCACTTGTAGAATAAAAGCTTGAAATATATTTCAAATGATGAATGGAATGAATGACAAAGATAAGTCATAGAGTCGAGACTTACAATTATAAAATATGGGCGTAGATCTCAATTTGTTTATGAATCCATTTAATTGAATAGATTTCATAAGTTCATTCATAGAAGAGTTTGAAATACAGATAAATCCATGTGAAAAGATTTTGGAGAGTATTTTAGTTATTCCTAAAATTAAAGAATCTTAGAGGTAACACTAGAAGACAAATGAAAAGTATAAAAACCAATGAGTGGTGCATTTGGTCTTGGGAAATCTTCAAACTATGAGAGTTTGAAGAGTATAGTAGTCAGAGTAAAAGAAATTAGAAGTGAAATGAATAACTTAAATCATGAATATACTGAATTCACTCTGAGAAATCACCCACACAAAGTGATTGATGTGATCAGTACTTTGAATAGAGAAAAGAAAATATAATATAATTATAATAAGAACATCTCAATACTATCTTTTTAGAGATGTGTAATAATGATGATAAAATGAAGTCCTGCAAGCACATCATTAACTGATTTGTTGGAATTGATAATAACAGATCGATTCTTTGAAGCTCCAATTGGAGCTGAGCTAAGTGTTTCATTTAACCGAGTGATAAGGTGATTAAAAATGCTAATGAGACTCACTTGATATGCCGGGATTTGGCTATTAAGAGTTAATATTTCGATTAGACTATCTAATAAAATTATGCTAAACGCATTCGATTCTAAAATAAAAATACCAGTTCAGGATAGAGTTTTAGGCAAGAATTACTTCGATGATCTCAAGGATCTCTTTATATTGGCTATACAAGAAATGCCAATCGTATTGAGGAATACGAGAAGATTATAAATTGTTTGAGGTGATGGTATATGCCGTTAAATTCGTAAAGAGATATGAGAGTTATTCAGTAAGTTGAGACTAGATAATAGAAACCTGAAGAGTTACGTAAATTCTTGTCAATATCTGATGGTAGATGGATAACATAGCAGGCGGTCAAGTAATGAAATTAACTAGACTTTGGCGTCGGCACATTATAATGGAAATTGTAGTTGATAAATTGACCGAAGTCTGCAGATTCTTGTCGGTAAGGTTATGTTATTCTTTTGATGGATTGAGCAAATATATGTATTTGGAGATGTGAGATGATATGGTGTTTTTGTTTTTGATTCCCCAGATGGAGATCCGAGACTTTCTTTCAGCGGTGGAAGAAGTTATTGATATAGCAGAAAACCATTCTTAATCTTATTATATAATATTTTCTTTGTGTTGATGAAGAAACCGAGCTGCTAATCCGGGTTTTTAAGAATAAATTTTTTAAGCTTGTGTCTGATAATGTTAACCGCTGAAAGAAAACATATTCCTTTGTGTGAGCTCTCTGATAACGAAGGTAATCACGTGGATTACATCGTTGAATGATAAAGCTGAATATACTCAATCTTACTGTACGTTGTTGTACATAACTAAGATTAAAGGTATAGTTTTTGTTAAAAAATTTGATAATTAAGAGCTACACAGAGATGGTATGGCACACTAGGTGATATAAAACTACAACTTGGTTAAAATAAATGTTGAAGAGATAAGCATCATAGATTGTTGGAGAATTTTAAAGAAAAATTCATGAGCTTCAGAAAGTCTCATCTATGAAAAGACTTCGTAGATTCATATTACAGTAAAGTTATTTTAAAATGAAAATATCATTAGGGAATGAGAGTTATACATGGAAGAGCAATTTCTTTTTCACTTCGAAACTACAGGTAATTTGTACATTTCCTTTAATTTTGAGGACGAAATTGTCTTTAATTAAATAGACTGTAATGTTTCGTTACCTTAAGCATGTGAATAGCGATAATCTAAATTCTAATCAACCCGAGTTAGGCTTATGGTTAAGCCCCATGGATTTGCGTTCCGTTTAGTGTTTGTATGTTATGTATTTGTATTAATTGAAATTAATTAGATTAATTGGCATATAATTTGATTAATTAAAAAATTATTGGAATGCCTAATATCGTGTCTGGGTTAAGGGTGACGCACTGGAGTCGTGGCGTAGCGTGCACGCCTGAGTCGACTCGTTGGTGAGCACGATGAAATTATAAACGCACGAATTTATAGGCATATATATATTTATATATATTAGATATATAAGTATATATTGGAAATAAATAAATAATTAATAATTTGTGGGCGCCTAGTGACACGAGAGGTCGAGGGTGACATGCGTGGGACATATAATAGTGCGCACGCCCGACAGTCATCTCTGGCGCGCACGACGAATTTATAGGCACAAAATACAAGTTATTTACCTTGGCGTTTCCTCTTCTCTTTCGATTGAAAGAGAAGGGAGAAACCTAATCCCAGCTGTTAAAATTTTTTTCTTCAATTCGAACCAAGGATAGCATCCTTGGTTTCGAATGGAGGGAAGGGGATGCACACGCACGGGCCGTGCATGTGCACCCTAACCTTAAGCCGGGTCAGACCCGTTAAGGTCGACTCGACCTAACAAAAAACCAAATAAAAAAAGAGAAAAAATAAGGAAAAAATGGAGAAAAAATCTAGAAAAATGAGGAAAAATCCTGAAAATAATATTTTGATAAAACAAATAGAAATTGATGAATTTCTATGAAAAATGAAGAATTTGGGATTTGTACGAAACTTTATACCGAGGTTTTACCTCGAGAAACATGAAATAGTCACATTGGCCTAAAATTTGATAAATTGGTTTCGTAATCGATTAGAATTTAAGGGTTCTAAAAAATTAAACTGGACTCAAATTAATGACAATTGGTTTAATATAGGTTATTGATCGACGGGAAAAGGTCTATGGATCTGAAGAGTTGAGTAAATCGATAAAAAGTTAGGAAAGCTCGGCATAGGTAAGTGGGACTCGTATTTTTATCAATTATGCAACGTAATTAGTATAACTAGTTCATATAGCATTATGGACTAGGAATGGGGCAATGTACTATGACTTGAACTGATTTTTATGAGAAATTATTCGGAAAGAGGTACGATGAGCGAATTGGACTAGAGTGACAATGAAGGTGCTTGGTTAGCTACTGACACCTTCCCTTCCGAAACCTTAAGGTACTCGATTGTTGCTTTCCTATTTGAGTTGGTAGCTACGCTATGCCTGGATACACAATAGAAATCACACATTGGCCAACATGTGAGGTTCTGCGGACTGTAATTCAGGGTAATGGGAGTTTACAGCTTAGTTTTTAAACGAAAATACAAGTCACGAGTACAATTGCAATTGATTTTTGAACTTGCATTCCGTTATCTATTGTTTTATCATTTTAATGCCTGAATAGTTATGTTTTAGATTCATATTGCTATTCATTTATTCATTGATATTAGTAGATAATTGATACGCTTATAAGCATCACTTACTGAGCAAGTTGGAGCGCTCATTCCCCAATTAATATTTAAGGTTAATAACGTGCGCTTCGACTCAGGAACGGAGATGGTTAGGAGTTTATAGTCTTCTTTAAGGTGAATTGATTTCCCTATTGTTTATATATTAAACTGAACTAATATTTTCTAAACAGGGTTGGGATATGATTTTATGATCGAGGTTTATGTCGGTTTTGGATATATCTTATGTTTAATCGAAAAAGTTATAATTATGCTGCTTTTTCAGTTATTTATTCGATATAAGATATACTGTAATTATGATTCTAGGTATGAATAACGGTTGTACTGTTACTATAATCGAGTCCAATTGGTGTACCATGGCTTAATTAAGGTTTTAAGTCGGGTATTGCCCTAATGAAAATATGGGATGGTACATTGTTCCCTATAGATATCTTGATCTAATTCTCCATTTGAAAATGTTGTTTTGACATCCATTTGATGTATTTCCATATTGTACATTACAACAATTAAAATTAGCATCAAAATAGATGTGTACCTTGAAATCTCATAATCGAGAAAATAATCGATAATCCTTTATTTTAATTACGAAAAAAAGTTGATAATCGTTTAGCTTAATTAGGTTAGGATTTGGCCAAATATATATATATATATATATATAAAGGAAGATCATTTGGGAGAGTTAATGAGAGTGTGACACGTGGCTTATTTATAGAGTGATTCTATTTTCGAATTTTGTTGTTGCCTATTTTTTAGTTTTTTTTCGGGTTTTCTTATGTATTTTACACATGACATATTTTTGGGTCAATTTCTTTCTAATAGTTTATTTTTTGTGTATTTTTCGAATTTACTTATGTATGTGACACATGCCATTTTTTTGGCCATTTTCTTTTTTAACGTCTACTTTTTGTGTATTTTTGTTGTCCCATTTTTGGGTTATTTTTTTCTTTTTAGCCTAAATACTCTATCTGTACATTATTAGCCCAATTTCTTTTGTATTTTTGTTCCTTTTTTTCAATTTTTTCCTATTTTAGCTATTTTTTAATTGTTTGAGATTTTTCATTATTTATTTATTTATTATTAAATAAGAATTGCATTAGTAATTGGATAGCTAATATTAGTGTGTCCTAATATATTTATCTTTGTTGTAAATTGAGTTGGAACTTGCTAAGAACTAGAGAAGGAAAATAGAAGACTAAGAACTTCTACTACTACAAACTACTACTACAAAGGAGAAGAGAAGAAATGAGATAGTTGGAATGAGAAGTTTTCATTCAACTTGGTGTGCTCTTACAATGAGGTTATCACCCTTTATATAGGCCATTTGGTATGATGACAAATGTGCCTTAGCAATGTGGGACAATTAACATATACACCCCATGTCATACAACACTTTACAAGTAATCAATGTGGGACAATTAACACATACACCTCATGTCATACAACACATTACAAGTAATTTGACAATACATGGAAGAGTTGGTGTACATTGGAAATGACAATACAAGTTACATGACTACATAATATGTTGGTGTGCATGCATGGTCATCCACACTTCACAACACTCCCCCTTGGATGACACTTGCTTAGAGATTGTGCCTCGTTAAAACTTTTACTAAGAAAAACCCTGTGGGAAAAAATATAGTAAAAGAAAAAGAGTACACTATTCTCATAAATATTAAGACGGGCATAATATTGTTAAGATTGCCTCATTAAAAACCTTGCTAGGAAAACCCAATGGGATAAAACCATAGCTAAGGGAAAAGAGTGCAATACACTAATCAATAACTCCCCTCATGTGAACATGGGTGAAACTTGTTCGGCTTTCTTTGCTTGCAATGTCTTTAAGTTTACGCAAGCCAATACCATATGTAAGCCTTTTAAATGTCGTAGTTGGTAAGGCTTTTGTGAATAAATCAGCAAGATTATCACTCGATCGGATTTGCTTGACATCAATTTCACCATTCTTCTGAAGCTCATGCGCATAAAAGAATTTTGGTGAAATATGTTTTGTTTTGTCCCCTTTTATGAATCCTTCACTTAATTGTGCAATACATGCCGCGTTATCTTCATATAATATGGTTGGAGAATTTTTTATTGAAGACAATCCACATGATTCTTGAATATGTTCAATCATGTTTCTCAACCATACACATTCACGACTTGTTTCATGAATTGCAAGTACTTCAGAATGGTTGGAAGAAGTAGCAACCATTGTTTGCTTTACTGACTTCCATGATATAGCAGTATTACCACATGTGAATACATATCCCGTTTGAGAACGGGCCTTGTGGGGATCGATAAAAATCCAAAGATCGCATAACCTTGGAGATTCAATTTTACCCCTCTCGAGTAGAATAAACCCATGTCACTTGTTCCTCGAAGATATCGAAAAACATGTTTAACCCCATTCCAATGTCTTCGAGTTGGTGAAGAGCTATATCTTGCTAGTAGGTTGACAAAGAAAAGCAATGTCAAGTCTCGTACAGCTTTGCAAGAAGATACATAAGTGCACCAATTACACTTAAATATGGTACCTCCCACCAAGTAGCTCTTCATCACTTTCATGAGGTCGAAATGGATCCTTATCCACTTCAAGTGATCTGACAACCATTGGAGAGCTCAATGGATGCGCCTTGTCCATATAAAATCTTTTTAATATTTTTTCAATATAATTTGATTGATGGACAAATACTCCACTTGAAAAATGTTCAATTTGCAAACCAAGACAAAGTCTTGTTTTTCCAAGTTCTTTCATCTCGAATTCCTTTTTCAAGTATTCGATGTTCTAACGATGTCGTCGTGGTTTCCCACTATATTTAAATCATCAACATATACAACAATAATCACAAATCCCGTTGATGATCTTTTAATGAAGACACATGGGCAAAGCGATTATTTACATATCCTTCTTTCAAGAAATAATCACTAAGGCGTTTGTACCACATTCGTCCGATTGTTTCAATCCGTACAAAGACCTTTGTAATTTTATACAATGCATGTTATGAGGTTTTGATTTTATTTCTTCTGATATTTCAAATCCTTCAGAATTTTCATATATATCTCACTCGTCTAGAGAATCCGTACGTATATGTTGTAACGACATCCATTAAATGCATATCAAGCCCTTCGTAAACCGCAAGGCTTATTAAGAACCGAAATGTGATTGCATCTATAACAGAGAATATGTTTCCTCATAATCAATGTCAGGTCTTTGTGAGAAACCTTGAGCTACAAGTCTTGCTTTATACCTTGTAACTTCATTTTTTTCGTTTCTCTTTCGTACAAATACCCATTTATATCCAACGGGTTTTCTGCCATTAGGCGTTTGAACGATCAGTCCAAAAACCTCTCGTTTCCTTAACGAGTTTAGCTCTGCTTGGATAGCCTCTTGCCATTTTTGCCAATCAGGTCTTTTTCGACATTCGTCCACTGATCGTGGTTCTGGATCATCATCATTTTCACATATTTCAAAGGACATATTGAAAGCAAATATATCATCAGGAACAATTTTATTTCGATCCCAAATCTTACCAGAGTTTAAATAATTTATTTAGATCTCATTATTTTCATATTTTTCCTCTTTTTCTAGAGGTCGTTGTCCTTCGTCAGGAACAACTAGTTCTGATAAATCATTATCAAAGGATTCTTGTGCTTTCTCATGAGTATTTTGATTTGTATTTATTTTTACTCCCATTTTCCTCTTTCGAGGAATTGTATCCTTTGAACCAATTGGTCTTCCACGCTTTAAGCGTTTCGTTGGTTCTTGTGCATTTTGTTGCACAGAGACATCAATTCTTGCAGGAGCATTTATAGCTGGAATATGTGATTTTGTCACTTGTTTTGCATCTGTAAATGCATCAGGTAATTGATTTGCGATTTGTTGCAAATGAATGATCTTTTGAACTTCAAGTTCACACTGATTTGTGCGTGGATCATAATGTGATAAAGTTGATGCATTCCAAGCAATTTCGCGCCATTCCTTTTGAATTGGCTTCTTATCTCCCCCTAATGGTGGGAAAATTGCTTCATCAAAGTGACAATCAAAAAAACGTGCAAGAAATAAATCCCCTGTTAAGGGCTAAAGGTATCTTATAATGGACGATGAGTTAAATCCAACATAAATCCCAAGTTTTCGTTGTGGACCCATCTTAGTTCTATTGGGAGGTGGTATAGGAACATACACTGCACAACCAAAAATTCTCAAGTGTGAAATGTTTGGTTGTTGACCTAAAATAAGTTGCATAGGGGAATGTTCATGGTATGCAGTAGGCCTATAACGAATGATAGATGCTGCATGAAGGACTGCATGTCCCCAAACTGAAGTTGATAACTTAGTTCTCATGATTAAAGGTCTGGCAATTAATTGAATGCGTTTGATCAGAGATTCTGCCAAACCATTCTGGGTATGCACGTGTGGAACATAATGTTCAATGGTAATTCCTATAGACATGCAATAATTTTTAAATGCTTGAGATTGAAATTCCCCGACATTATCAAGACGGATGGTCTTGATTGGGTTGTCAGGAAATTGTGCTCTTAACTTAATGATTTGTGCTAAAAGTCTAGCAAATGCAACATTACGGGTCGAAAGCAAACAAACATGTGACCACCTAGTTGATGCATCTATCAAAACCATGAAATATTTAAATGGTCCACAGTGAGGATGAATAGGACCACATATGTCTCCCTGAATGCGTTCTAAGAAAACTGGGGATTCCACAACAATTTTAATTGGGGATGGTTTAACTATCAATTTACCTCGAGAACAACTAGCACAATTATAATCACCAGCTGAAAATATTTTGTGACTCCTTAAAGGATGTTCATGCGAATTATTAATTATTCTTCGCATCATTGATGATCCTGGATGACCAAGCCGGCCATGCCATAAAATGAATGTCTTTGGATCATTAATTTTCTTATTCAAGACGACATTCGCTTTCGACATGCCTTATATGAGTAAAATATAATCCGTGAGATGATAAAGTTCGAGAATTTTTCTAACACTTCTTTTTTCCCATTTGAAACCAATGTGACATAGAGAAATTCTCTATTATTTTCGCTCACGGTTTCAATGTGATATCCATTTTGTCGAATATCTTTAAAGCTCAAGAAATTTCTTCTGATTTTTCGTAGTATAAGGCATTGTCAACATGAATTGTTGTTCCCCCAGCAACATAATATTTGCTCTTCCAGAGCCATTAATCAAATTGGAGATGCCGATATTGTTTGAACATTAGCCTCACTAAGTTCAAACTAGAGAAATATTCTCTGCTTTTAAGGATTGTGTGCGTTGTAGAGCACAATCAAATACATATATCGCTCTTGTTTGATTCATGATTTGAACACATGATTTGTTGATCCATCTCGACAAATAATGTTTGGCAAATTAGAAAAGAGTCATATTTCATTGATAAAAATTCATAATATTTTGCCTTTGATTTTGAAGGCATGGTAAATGTCACAAAAATTTCCGGTATATATATGACAATATTTAGGCAAAATAGCCTTTCATATATGACCAAAAAATGTCATAATTATGAGCGCTTATTGTCAATAATTATTTACCCTTTGTAGTGGTGCACCACATTTGTTCCACCTTTTGTTGGAATTGTCAATACGACATTTACCTGATATTTTCACCTTTTCCACGTCTAAAAACTTATTATTGCGATCATGATCATTATATGCAACATATGCTTCTTAATTTGAAGCTGAACTAATTGGACGGGAGCGATATTATATTTATAATATCTCATTATTTTACTCAGCCACCATGAGACAAAAAATCAATCCTTAATATTTATTGGATTGATGTGCGCACTCGATATTTGTTGCAAAGAATAAATCGAGGCGGGCCACGTGACCTTATTTTTATTGTCTCATCACATATTTCCACGTAGCCTCAACATAGAGGTAATTAAAATTGTGGAATTATAATTAATATTTGATCGATTAAATTTTGTAGCATGAGACTCAAATTACTCATTTTGAGCTTTTGGAGCATTACCCTTTTGGTATGTATATATATAACTCCATAAGGTGAAAAGATATATGAAATATTCACTTTTCAAATCTCTAAAGAGATATTGGCAAATGATTGTGTACAACATACAGCCTTGCATAGATGCAAGCTTTATTCATAATTTGTAATATCTAATTATCATGACAAGAATTATAATAAGGTAACAAATTCAACTATGGTTGATTAATATTTTGAAAGTAAATATAATAGAAAATAATTTTCTCTTTTCTTTTATGTAAAAAAAAAACATAGCATATGATTAAGTATATGTTCACAACTTGATTCATTAATAATCAAATGTACTATTCGTATGAGTTGGTGGGACAACCTCCAGGTTGGGTGGCGAGACAAAGTCTGCTTAAATGCCATGCCTCCTTGAACGGGATAACCCGTCTCCTTTCAATGTTTAGCTTTACCGGGGACAAGGCTTACCCACTATCAACTCAAACTTATAGCATTATTTGTATTATAAAATCAAGAATAGAACAATAACTAATCGTTTGTAGTTTTAAGAGAAAACTAGTTATGTCACATATTGACTTTTGATTTCTGATGTAGAAGATCGTACAAGACGCAACTACAGAGCATACTTTCGCAATCGGTGACGTTATAATGTATAGTATATGAATAAAGTATGCATATAGAAGTGATGCATGTAATAAAAGGAAGCAACCATGATAATATATAAATAAATTGAACTTATTTAAATAACAAAAGTTATACCTTCCTAGCTTTGTCTCCTTAACAAGCCTTCTTGAACTTCAAGATCTCCTTAATGCTAGAGAGCAGCTCGTGCGATAACGTGTTGTAAATTGAGTTGGAACTTGCTAAGAACTAGAGAAGGAAAATAGAAGACTAAGAACTTCTACTACTACAAACTACTACTATAAAGGAGAAGAGAAGAAATGAGATAGTTGGAATGAGAAGTTTTCATTCAACTTGGTGTGCTCTTACAATGAGGTTATCACCCTTTATATAGGCCATTTGGTATGATGACAAATGTGCCTTAGCAATGTGGGACAATTAACATATACACCCCATGTCATACAACACTTTACAAGTAATCAATGTGGGACAATTAACACATATACCTCATGTCATACAACACATTACAAGTAATTTGACAATACATGGAAGAGTTGGTGTACATTGGAAATGACAATACAAGTTACATGACTACATAATATGTTGGTGTGCATGCATGGTCATCCACACTTCACAACAATCTTCTTGATTTTCCTATTTAGCAATTTTTTGTTTTTTAATATTTTTATATATTTTTAATAAACATTTTTAATTTTTTTGAGTTTCCAATTTTTAAGAGGTTTAGATTTATTGCGTGCCTATTTTTTGGGATATTTAATTATCTTTTTTAATTTTTCCAATTTTTTCACGTATTTTTTTTATGTAGTATTGTGGCTATTTTTTTAGTATATTGTGTTTTACGAGTACCCTACTTACTTACTTCTTAAAGGACTTTGATAATTCTAATAAGGTTAATGATGGGTACCGGTATTCAAATCTATGCATATTATGATTCGATTTGGGACAAGTACGTAGTATTAATATCGTAAAGTGGGTATGGATAGGGAAAATTTCATAGTACCCTATTCATTTACATCATTACAATAGTTTGAAAAACCTCATCAAATTCATTTTTATCTAAGGTAGATATTAATACTTGGGCAAGTCGCGAAACACAAGATGTCAACATTAGTTATTTTTGTATGAGGTTTATACTTTTCTTAGATTTGATAGGGGTCTTCTATTTTGTTGTGGAGGTGATTAAAGCAAGTTGGTGATTTTTAGGAGGAAATTGAATTTCTCCAAATAATAACTCAGTACATATATGTATAAAAATTATATTTTGAGTTGTATATCTCATTTTTCTCTACCAAGGAAATTGGATGATGTTGCTTCGAGACCATCGTAGTTTTTTTTTAGACTTATGCGGTAGTCCAACTCATGATCTCCTAAACCATGCCTTTTGGCAAGTGATGTCTCATCCATCTAACCATAAATGCTTTAACGACCATCGAAGTTGTCTAATAAGTTATTTTTTTTTAATTTTATTCTTCTCATTGAATTATTTTTTATCTGATATATTAATACTCCGTCTTGCCCTCGCGCAAAGCGCGGGTCTTCGACAAGTTGGTTAAAATACTCTATCCTTTTAACCTTTTGTTGTTATATCCTAACATTTTCAGTTTTGTTATTAGATCCTCAACTTTTCAATTTGGTAAATTTGTATACTTAATGCTTTATGAAGTCTGACTTTGCTAACGTGGCATGCCACCACATCACCAACCGTTATTTCACTTAACTTCTGTTAGAAAAAAAACTGAAAAAAAATCGAATGAAAGAAACCCTACCCCACGTTCCCACCCTTTTTCAGTCCCTTCTCTGCTCTTTGAACTCTTTCCCTCTTCACGAAGCCGATCTCCCATCTCCATCTTCTTTCTTCACCTTCGGTATCCGCTCCTCATCTTCGTGAAGCTGATCTTCCCTCTCCATTTCCTCTCTGTAGGATCACCTGCACCAACACCACAATGAGTTTTGTTTTTCTTGTTTTCTTTTCTTTTTCCTTTTTTGTTGATTTCATAACTTTTCCTAATTCTTTGTGTTCTAATTGTTTCTCTTTTCTCTTTCAATCTTAATTCATTGGTCTTATTTTTTATGTTCAATTGATCAATAATTTGGGTCATTGTGGGTTTTAGATGAATTTAGCATTTGCGTTCTACAATTTCCCCAAAATTGTCCTTAAAAATGAATGAATTTTTTTTATAAGAATGCAAGAATGACCAAACATATTTCTTTTATGCAATATCTTATTCACTTAATTACACTGTGTTGTGATTATTGCAAATTAAGAAACTCTAAGATGCATGGGCTAAGTATACACTGCAAAATGTAGTTGGGTAGTCAAAACACATTGCTTTGGTTGCTAACAAGGATTTCTCCTTTAATTAATCACTTAACCCAACTCTGAAACAAGGGTATGTAGAGCCATGTCATTTAAAAACCTCACCAAGCTCACTATCTCTTCAACACCTATTAAAGAACCCATCAAGAAGACAAATCAGAATAGTACTTTGCTTTAACATGCAAGAAGATGTTACTTAGTTTGATATGTTGTACATATAAGTTTCTGGGCAGGCCTTTGAAGTATTTTGGATTTTGACATGCTAATGTTTGTGGGGTTGTTATAAATATGGGTTGGTGATTTGCATGTTAGTAGTTTTCTTTGAAACACACCATTACACTTAATGGGTTGGTTTATTACTTATTCAATCTTTTGACATTATTATTTTCTTGTAAAATTTCAAGGAATGGGATCAAGAGTGAACTCAATAAATTGATTAATAGAATAATTTAACAATTCAAAACTATAATAAGAAAATAATGTTAGACCAGTATGTGTTTCATCATTTTGGTTTATGCTTACATATTAACCAAAATATGTAACTTATGTCTAAATCAACATTTTGTCCATTAAGCTTCTTTAGCGTTATAAATTTGATGGACTTATTGTGGAAGTTGAATTGTTATCCCACAAGCCTATAAAAAGGCACTTGTATCATCAAACATTATGCAAAAGTTATAAGGCTCATGACAGCGATAAGTTCTTGGTGGTTTTAAGAGACTAAAAGCTTCCGCAAGTAATTCTCTAACAGATCTATATTTCTTATGTTAAGGTCAAATGAGATTGGTACTTTAAAGCTATATGTGATACAGGTTCTAGAGCAAACTACATGCCAATTCATTTTTTCCTTTACATTTAATTGGAATTGGATGTACTTGCTTTTGAAAAAGTTTCCCAACCAAATAGATATTCAGTAAAATTGATAGGTGTGGTCGCTAATGTTCTAGATCAAATTGACAAGTATATTATTCCTACAGACTTCTTGGTTATGTGACACTTCATTAATGATGATATTCCATTAATATTAGGACGAACTTTCTTAGCCACTTCCCAAGCTGTCATGGATACTCTTAACAATACAATTACTTTTCGAGTGCATGGCCGAGCAATCACTTTCTAGAATGGCACAAGAATGCATAATCTTACACTTAAGTTTATAGAACCAGTCTAGAATTACGTGGTTCAATCGAGCCAACGATAGTAAACAAAAACGCTTTAAAGAAGAAAACAAATACTATATCTGTAATTTCAGTTTTAGTATTATGATTAGTTTGTAGTTTTTATATTCTCCCAACTTTTAGCTCTTATAATGGGATATCTTAGGAATTCAATTCTAGAATAGTTTCAAGTGAGAGGGTTGATTAAGCCAATTTATTTCCATATTATATAGTCTTATGCATTAGATTTAAGTTAGTTAGTTATTTATGGCAATCGAATCAATTATTTAATACATATCATTGTTAAACTCTAAATGTTTTTGATCATTTCTACGTTTATTGAATATATATGCGACAATTAAATAGGAAAATTGATTTAATTGAAAAAACATTAAAAATTAAGCTAGCGAGTCCCAGCGATTTAAGTTTGTACTAGAAATCGCTGAGAAAATCGGCAGCAGTATGCAAATTTTCAGTTTCAATTCTAATCAGCGATTTCTCATCTAATCAAGCTTATAACTAGAAATCGTTTAACAAATCACTGAGCCATTGAAGCTCATTTCTAGCAATTTTATCAACAATTCTTTAGCAAATCCACTTAAACCCTAATTCACTAAGAACGAATTCGAGTATTTAAAAAAGAAACCTCAAATTTAGGAAGTTGATCACGAAGATGGGATTTAATTTGAAGAACGAATTGAAGTATAGGCATAGGATCTTAGATATCATAGAGGCAAGAAATTGGAGTTTACTAATTATGGATTACAACCACCTAGACCTAGGGAATGTTCCTAGTGAACGGGTTGTGAAGTCTTAGTGAGAGAATTTTATGCTAATGCATGTGGAAGTGAAAGTAAGACCAAATCCCGAGTTCGAGGGAGGATAGTGGATTATTTCGCTGCAAGAATAAACCAATATTTTGGATTTCCGAATTTTCACCAAAAATAAAATGACGAGTACCTCAAACCCGAGTATGGAATTTAGTACCATTTCCCTACTGAGACAATATGTAATGGCCCTAATTATTTGAACCAGGATTAGTGTTAATCGCGAGGATTAAAGGTTGTAGTTCGGGCGTTACGTGGACAATTCGGTTTGCTTGGAAACGAGAAACGAGGAAATATATTATTTATGGATGGTGGTTGTGTGTATGTAGTGTTTAATATTATTATTATATTGCACGACATGTGTGTATGTTGTTATCTGGGGAGTTTGTATGACGGATGTTTGCCTCGAAAGGCTTGTCGACACGGGTATCAGAAAGGCGAACTGAGGGTACACTAGGAAACTCGACTAATCCACGTTAAGATGAATGATTAATCAATTAAAATGTGTAATGTGACCATAGGCCGAGTAAAACTTCAATTAAACAATAGGCTATGATGTACCTTGAATTGGGTGCCGAGACGCGGGACATCGAGTATCGTGTAGTTAAAGGTTCGTGGGACCATAAGTTGGTTAGTTTTGATAAATAAAACACTAACCATTTGTATTAAATTGGGCCTAAGTTAGTGCAAGTAAATTAAAACAAATCAAGGCCTATAGTTTAGTTCATTAATTGAAAACCATATGATTTACCTGGAGATACACATCGACACATTTAGGAGTCATGTGATTATCAATTAGTGTCACAAGGACTGAGTGAGTGGGAGTGAGTGGGCTAAGTGGCTAGAGGTGAACCATTAGACAAACCTTGAGATACGTAAATACATTGAGATCAAGGGCTAGAAATCAATCCCACCTTAATATATATTGATCATTTGGTCCAACACATGCAACCAAACCATTTACAATTCTAGAATTTAGTGAGAAGAGAAGGTGATTAGGAGGATAGAATTCAACCATTTTAGAGCAAATTAGAGGATTTAAACTAAGGTAATCATCATCTCCTCATCTCCTCTATCTAATGAACTCATTTGTTAGAATTTTTTATCAAATTGTTGTTTTGAGGTTGTGTAGTTGATGTTTTGGTGTAAATTGGGTATAGAGAGTGTATTAGATATGTTTAGGTAGGTAAATTTGAAGGGAAAAACATAATTCTTGACTTGAGAATTATGTCCCAAAAACCACATAGCGCGCTACCTGGAACGGTCAGCGCACTAATTATTTTGGGTTTCCAACTGTTCTTCAGGATGAACAACAGTAGCGCACTCCATCATTTCTATAGCACGCTACCATTACATAGCGCACTACACCATTCCCATAGTGCACTAAGGACATATAAAAACTGAATTTAAAGGGCTGTTTTGGGATTTCTAACTTAATACATATCCCTAACACCTATAAACATACTAAACATGTAAACTCGGACTTCAGGGACTTAATAGACCGTAGCTTAGGTATTGGGGAGCTAGTCGGTCGAATTTGGGAGTCCGGGGAAGTCGGAGCGTAGATTGAGGTGCTTAAACCCTTGAGAATGCTTCACAGAATTCGATTCATTTTTCTTATGTGTGTGATGGGTGGTGAACTATTTATTTTACTGGTTTGTCTGACTGATTGATTGGTTTATAGGAGTTTTACACCATGATATATGGACGGACTTGGGTACACTATACCATAACACGTATGATCATGCCCTCGATGAATTGCGACCAGAGTTGCACTCAGATGTAAGTGTCGGTGACTCGGCAGATTTGGCCAGCGCCGCGAGGAGTAAGGAAATGGGACTGTGGAGGTTGTCGGAGAAGCCCACAGGAGAAACCCTTTAGCTCCGAAGTATGGCACAGTCTGTTACACATGATACATCATTGGGTTTTCATTAAAGACAGTTATGTGCATATTGACTTAGCTATTGTATTTTCACATTCTCGTTTATCTCGTTAACTGATATTTGGTTTGATTATTATTTGTTGTGTATTACTATTATTGTATGCAGCTTGAATCTTATGTATTGCCCTATATTCATGGAAATCTGTATTTTTGTTGCTAGATAGTATATTTGCATGTCTTGTAGTTTTATTTGTTTTCTGGCTGAATATTATATGGACTTCTCTTGGGAATTTACTCACTGGACTCGTCACTATATTTGTTGGGTGACTGAGTGTAGGTCTTTCAACGAGTAGCGGCAAAGGTCAATCTTAGGCGACTGTCTCTTTTTGCTGATGATCTTGGACATACTCGTAGGTGTTTATACTATTTTGATATTCTTGTATTATTTTGGGTATTGGTAGATTTGAGATGACGTGTACATGTATATACCATGTTTTATGGTACTGTCGCTTATATACAGAGTACTTTTTCGGGTTTTTCACAGTAGGACTTGCTCTTATGAATAATTTTTACCATGGTAAATTACATTACCTAATTGTGTCAATTAAGGCTTCTGCTGATTTATGTTAACTTGTAAAATACAACCTACTAATATGGTTAGGATTTGAATAAACCACAAATTATCGAACTTAACAAACATTTAAATACTTAAAGAGGATAATTTAAGAAAATACTGATAATTCACTAACAAATTTAATGAAACACAAGTGGATACAAACTTTGAGCTAATAGGAGGACGGGCAGGTGCCGGACACGTGTAGTTAGGCCCATTGGGCAAGGCCGTCGCAGGTGGTATTAAAGAGAAGTTGATGGATCATAAGGGATGAAGTTTAATTTTTTCTTTAACCTTATACCAATGCCATAGTTAGTATTTAAGAGAGGTTGATGAAGCTTTGGGAAGAGTTAAAAGAAATTTGAAAAACTTAACCAATAAAAATCTTAGATGTGGAAAACCGATGTTGTGGCTTAAGTAATCTAGTTGGGAAGTGATGTGAGGCGGGTAGACTTAGGGTTATATGCGTGTTATGTTTTTATTGTATGTTATACACTATACGCCTATATATATTGAGGCTGATGTGGAGCACGTGTCTCGATCCAGATCATGGACGAATAGTCGACTACACTTTAAGAGATCAGATAGACTAGTGTTACAGTTAGGGATTTCCTTGTTACAACGAGTGTGGAGGATCGACTTGTAGTCCAGGAGACTCAGATGGTCGAGGTACTCCGGGTATTACAAGATCAGGCTGCCGCACTTACGAAACTCGCTATAGATGTAGCTACAGCATCTCGAAACCCAATAGTAGTCACCGCAACCTAACCAGAGCTAGTGTCGGTCGAGCATAACACTGGTGATGAACATAGGAGAACCAGGCAAAGGACACAAGATGGGTACATGCTAACATTGGTAGGTTCTCATGCATATAGAGAGCATGATCGAGCACACACACCTCAAAAATAGTACAAGATGATTTTGAGCCAGAGTTCAAGGTGATGGTGGGGAAAAGCAAAATGACTACATATGTGTTTTTGATATGGCTAGCGTGGACATGATAAGAAAGATTGTACTTGGAGACCAATGTCAGTTACTACATTGCCACCTGTCACAGAGCCAGATTTGTAGGGTGATGAGCCTACATCATTGGGACAGGAGTGCCCTCTAGCATTTTCTCATAGTGGAGTGGAGGGGAAGAATCATTTCAATTGCCCATGGATCTTTATGCCGCCGATACCAGTGATACCATTATGGGTTAGAGCCCCAGTTTAGGAGGCTGATACGTAGTATGTAGAGATAATGATTTTGAATGTCAGGTCATTTTGTATAGTTAATGAGAACCTGATGTTTTTGCTACATTATATGTGTAAACCTCATGTTTAAGAAGATAAGGATGAATGCAAGTGATTATATGTGGTTATTTCATGTTATAGAGGAAAGCGATGATTTGAGTTAGAGACTATTCAGTTTATGCATATTATAGACCACGACACGGTTACCGAGGACGTGATAGTTCTGAACCTAGTTGGTATGGGACACCTAGCTTAGATCTCAACAGAACATGGGAGGTGTTAGCCCCTCAATAGCGTGACCTGAGTAAGCTGGCTAGGCAGCGGGAAAACCTATCCATATTCGGGTTTTGGTGGACTTGGAAGGTTTAACGGGAGTTAGTTGCTGGATAATGCACCTCGGAAGTTTCGCAGTATAGTGCGCGGAGGCTCGCGCATGCGTATGGGTAAATTATATGCGGCATGGATGAGGCAGCATGTATGGCCGTGTACAAGGTCGTGCCTTGGTGCGCGCCTAGGCACGACGCCTAGGCGGGGAGCACAATGGCGCCTTCGCACGAGCACGGTTGGGCCTTGACACGTTCCTTGGCACATTCCTTGGCGGAGAGCACAGTGGTGCCTTGGCACGGGCCTAGCCACGAGCACAGTTGGACCTTGGCACGTTCCTTGGCACATTCCTTGGCGGGGAGCACTGTGATGCCTTGGCATGAACACGGTTGGACCTTGGCACGTTCCTTGACACATTCCTTGGCAGGGAGCACAGTGGTGCCTTGGCACGGGCCTTGGCACGAGCACGGGAGGACCTTGGCATGTTCCTTGACAGGAGCAAAGTGGCGCCTAGGCACGGGCCTTAGAATAGGCACAGTTGCGATCCTTGACATAAGCACGGGCAGGTTCCTTGGCACGTGCAAGGCCGCGCCTTGGCATGAGCAAAGGTCGCGCCTTGGCAGGTTCCTTGGGCACGAGCAAGTAAACACTTTGGCAGATTCCTTTGGCACGAGCAAGGCCACGCCTTGGCACGAGCAAGGCTGCGCCTTGGCACAAGCAAGGTCATGCCTTGGCACGGGCAAGGCATACCTTGGCAAGGTTGGGCGTCGACCAAGTCAAAGTATGCTTGGTCTCATTTCTTGATGTTTCCTATTGGAGTTGGGGAAACGGCTTAACATCTACTATAAGGAGGGGTGACTATCCTAGGAGTGGCATGGACAAGGGAGCAAGGAAGACCTTAGAGCATGCCTTGGGCAGGCATGCCGAGGCAAGACCCATGGACGGACCATGGTGCCGGCCACCCCGAGCCGGTGGGACTCGGATCGGATCGAGCTCCGGCTAGCACCAAGGGTGCTTGGGCGCGCAACTAGGCACACCAATCAGACCCTATCCCTCGAGCAAGGCAAACTATAGGCTTGAACGGACCAAGTCAAGTGCAGTTACAGGCGGTTATGTAATTATCTTGGTCATGGATCATAGCATGACCAAGGCACGTCCCAGCAACTTCCAGGCACTTTGAGCATGTGCCTACTGACCAGGTGGTCAAAACGATTATGGAACCAGGTGGCAGCAAATGAAGGAAACAGTTAGGTGGCTGTTTTGAGCACTACATGGGTGTGGTGTTTTACTTAGTCTCGTGTAATGTACATAGGACATGTGTCCTCGGTAGTTATGTAACTAACTTGACTATTTTGCGATAAAGCCAAGGCATGTAAGCTTGAGAAAGGGGGAGTTCATGCGTGAGAGGAGTTCATGTATGAAATACATGGGATACTAGAGTTGTAATCTCATTGAACTAAGTAATAAACTTCCTTTGTGCCTTTGTTGCTGTTCAATCACGTTTTTGTTGGCGTGCTGAACTAAAGCGGTCCTTAGCCACCACGGGTTGGGTTAAGCGAGAAAATTTTCCTTAGGGTAAACCCCTCACTTAACGACCCAGTGACAACTGGTATCAGAGCCTCGTTTCAGATACGATGACGACCCGAGCAGTAAGTGATCTGAGTGAGAGGGTAGCTCACTTAGAACACATGATTGCAACGATTGGTGGTCCGATGGAGGCGGCGGAGTCTTCAATGATGGCGCAGCGCGTTGAAGGGTTGGAGATGCTGGCGGCTTCCTTGGTGGCTAGGACAGAGTCACAAGAAGCTTTGATATCCATGTGGGAATCCAGATTCGAGGAGTTGGTTGCTGATGTTCGTGCAATGGGTGCACTAACCACCGCGACAGTGGAGAAGATGGCTGTGGAGGTGAGTCTGCTCAATAGAGTCGTGGGAGGAACCTCGGAGGTTTCTAGGGCGGCGAAAGTGAGACCTAAGGTGCCGGAGCCAAAGAAATGTTTTTAGGCAAGCGGAGTGCGAAGGAGCTTGAAAACTTTATGTGAGACATGGAGCAATACTTTGCTACTGTCCAGACGGAAGAGGACCAAAAGGTCATCCTTACTTCCATGTATTTGGAAGGTGACGCGAAACTTTGGTGGCGAACCATAGTTGATAATGACGCAGCTGCTGGTCGACCAAGGATTGTGGAGTGGGAGGTACTAAAACGGGAATTGAAGGATCAATTCCTACCACAAATGCGGCATGGCAAGCGCGGGAAGCCTTGCTCGAATTGAAGCAGAAAGGGACGCTTAGAGGATAATTTTAAAGAATTCTCTTCTTTACTGCTTGACATTAAAAATATGTCCGAGGAGGACAAGTTGTTCAATTTCACTACAGGATTGCGAGGATGGGCACAGTCAGAGCTGCGAAGGTAAGGCGTGAAGGACTTGTCGAGTGCAATTGCGGTGGCGGATAGCCTTGTAGATTACAAGACTAGTGGTGTTTCTTTTGAATCAAAAGAAAAGAAGTACAAGGAGAAGGACCGTGCTAGGGGATCCAAGAAGGAAGAGGAGTCTTCAAAAATTGATGCTAGTGCCAAAACATCGATGTCGAAAAGAGGCTGTTTCATATGTAACGGTCCTCACCGAGTAAGGGATTGCCCAAAGAAAGAGAAGCTGAACGCGATTGTTACGGATGAACTTGAGGTACGGATGAATCCATTGAAAATTTCTTAACACGGTGCAGGTGCACAAGGCCGTGGGATCAGTGGGGCTGATGTTTGTGGAGGCTCAGATCAATAACTAAATAGTGAAGGTGCTGATTGACTCAGGAGCCACACATTCGTTTGTAGCAGAGAACCTATCTCGGAGGCTTGGGTTGCAGCTTGCCGAGAGTGCAAGCATGGTGAAGGCGGTTAATTCAAAAATAAAGAAGGCTATGGGCAAAGCCTTGGATGTGGGCATTCGAAAAGACACTTGGGAGGGCAAGGTAAATTTGATTGCTGCTCCGTTGGATGATTTTGAGATCATTGCAGGAAATGATTTCTTGATGGCTGGGAAAGTCGCTGTGATTCCAGCACTTCATGGCTTGTTGATCATGGATGAATAGGGGTCGTGCTTTGTTCCAGCAATGCGAGGCAGGGGCAAAGGCAGTACACCAAGGTTGGTGGCGTTACAAGTACGGGATCAGTTGGAGAAATGTTGCTTTGATGGGCAGCAGTATGGTGGACATGCAGAGTTGGAGTGTTCGATGGGGGCATCGAAAATTTTTGCGGGGGAATGTTTGTTAGCCCCTCAATAGCGTAACCCGAGTAAGCTGGCTAGGCAGCTGAAAAACCTAGCAATATCCGGGTTTTGGTGGACTCGGAAGGTTTCATGGGAGTTAGTTGTTGGATAATGCGACTCGGAGGGTTCGCAGTATAGCGCGCGGAGGCTCGCGCATGCGTATGGGTAAATCGTATGCGGAATGGATGAGGCAGCGTGTATGGGCGTGGACAAGGTCGTGCCTTGGCGCGCGCCTAGGCACGACGCCTAGGCGGGGAGCACAGTAGCGCCTTGGCACGAGCACGGTTGGGCCTTGGCACATTCCTTGGCGGAGAGCACAGTGGTGCCTTGCCTCGGGCCTTGGCACTAGCACGGTTGGACCTTGCCATGTTCCTTGGCACATTCCTTGGCGGGGAGCATAGTGGTGCCTTGGCACGAGCCTTGGCACGAACACGGTTGGACCTTGGCACATTCCTTGGCACATTCCTTGGCGGGGAGCACAGTAGTGCCTTGGCATGGGCCTTGCCACGAGCACGGGAGGACCTTGGCACGTTCCTTGATAGGAGCACAGTGGCGCCTTGGCACGGGCACAGTTGCGATCCTTGACATGATTACGGGCGGGTTCCTTGGCACGAGCAAGGCCGCGCCTTGGCATGAGCAAAGGTCGCACCTTGGCAGGTTCCTTGGGCACGAGCAAGGCGACACTTTGGCAGATTCCTTTGGCACGAGCAAGGCCGCGCATTGGCACAAGCAAGGTCATGCCTTGGCATGGGCAAGGCATACCTTGGCAAAGGTTGACAAATCTTGACTTGGGCATTGACCAAGGCAAAGTACGTTTGGTATCATTTCTTGATGTTTCCTATTGGAGTTGGGGAAACGGCTTAACATCTATTATAAGGAGGGGCGACTCTCCTAGGGGTTGCATGGGAAAAGGAGCAAGCAAGACCTTAGAGCATGCCTTGGGCAGGCATGCCAAGGCAAGACCTATTGACGGACCATGGTGTCGGCCACCCCGAGCCGGTGGGACTCGGATTGGACTGAGCCCCGGCTAGCACCCAAAGGTGCCTAGGCGCGCTGTCCCTCGAAGAAGATGAACTATAGGCTTGGATGGACCAAGTCAAGTGCAGTTACAGGCGGTTATGTAACTAGCTTAGTCATGGCTCCCAGCATGACTAAGGCACGTCCTAGGAACTTCCAGACACTTTGAGCATGTGCCTATTGACTAGGGGGTCAAAATGGTTATGGAACCAGGTGGCAACAAAGGAAGGAAGCAGTTAGGTGGCTGCTTTAAGCACTACTTTGGGTGGTGGTTTACTCAGTCTAGTGTAATGTACATAGGACATGTGTCCTCGGTAGTTATGTAACTAACTTGGTTGTTTTGCTATAAAGCCAAGGCATGTAAGCTTGAGAAAGAGGGAGTTCATGCATGAGAGGAGTTCATGTATGAAATGCATGGGATGCTAGAGTTGTAATCTCATTGAACTAAGTAATAAACTTCCTTTGTGCCTTTGTTGTTGTTCAATCACGTTTTCTTTGGTGTGCTGAACTAAGGCGGTCCTTAGGCACCTCGGGTTGGGTTAAGCGAGAAAACTTTCCTTAGGGTAAACCCCTCACTTAACGACCCCGTGACAGGAGGTATGATGGCGAATTCATACAACCCACTAGTTATAGGTTAAGGGTGCTTTTGATTTGAAGATCTATAGAAAGACAATAATGACAAGACTTACGGGAAAGTGGTTAGGATATTGTAGATAGAGTCTTATTAGGATAGCTAGAAGACGCGAGACAAAGGAACAGCTAGAAGACCTATGGACAACTAACAGTGTTGAGATGACTCGGAATGTACATGAAAGCGATGACTGACACCTTTAGTTCTGGCCAGAGCACTGGATTTAGTCTTACAATCATGACAATCTGAGTAACTCCACAGAAGTTTTTATGATTGCCCTCAGACAGTGAGGTCGGTAGGGGCCCACACCGCCACCTCATCTGAAAAAGGACAACTCAATAAGTGCAAGTCGAGAGGAAGCTTACAATTGCGCGAAAAGAAATCAAACAAATCATTGACACCAAGATTTAAATGAAGTTCAAAGAAGATGGACAACTAGGACCAGGGACGATAGACATTAATGTGACAAAGTGGAAACCATGAGATTGTAGGGGGAAATTTAAGAGTTGTAGACAGAGTAAGCGAAATGGATAGACATCATTATAGAGAGATTGAATGGCCATATGATTTGCAGATTTAATGATATGAAGACACAAAGCTTTTAGAAGACATGAGAATAAAAAGAGTGAAAATTCTCATTAATGGATGAGTGGTATTTTCCATAAAGTACTGTATACAATGTGTGTGACCTTATTAAGTATACGCTATAAAAAGGCTGGACGAGACAATACGTGACTTATACATGAGCGATAGTAACTCATGATGGCCATAGTAATAGTGTCGTGAGATCATATTTCATTGCCTAAGTTAGAGTCTTGATCTTAGTGAAGCACTACAGAAATACCATGGTTGTGATGGTATGGACACAAGCGTAGTTAATGAGAGGACGACTGAAACAATCAGTATTCAAAGCCTGATAATGAGCATGAACATTGTTAATTATGTTCGTGGACATGACTCACCTTTAGACAAGAATGAGTAACAACTAGACAATAACATGTCTATCAGGAGTTCTCGGTGGATAACGACTCGAGCTATTGTGCTGCTATGTAGGTGCGTCGTTGGTCTACGCCGACAACCGCGAGGACCAGGTATTGGGCCAGTTATGGGAACTTGGGAGGGAATCTAAATATGGCCTAGTTGGGTTTGGGAGTGAGTTGGCAATTGTGAATGTTTCGTGCCACATTTTCCTCCCCACGAAAAGAAAAACAAAAGACCAGGAGTAAGTGGCGTTAAGAATGTTTTATGCTATATTTTCCTCCCCGTGAACATGAAAAAATGAAGGATTGTATTTAAGGCCTAGGTGGGCACATTGCGTGCGGGGCAACACTTAAGGATACAGTTATGTGAAGGTCTGAAGGGCTATAGGAAGGGTTTTGCCGGGCACAATACGTGCGTGGCAACACTTGAGGATACAGTTATATGAAGGGCTATTGGGTGATGGGTCAGTGGAGTGGGTCTGAAAGGACCACTGGTGGGTCCTCAATGTATTGAAGTATGGTCTAGTGGAGGTGTTCAAGGGACTATAGAGAGGGACTATCAAGGTGTGAGGTGTGGTCACAAGTGGATATGATAGTTACACTAGAGTATACTTGAGATTTAAATTTCGAGGGCGAGATTCTCCTAGTTGGGAAGAATTGTAATGACCCAAATTAATTAAACCAGGATTAGCGTTAATCTCAGGGATTAACGGTTGTAGTTCGAGTGTTACGTGGACAACTTTGTTGGTTTGGAAACGAAAACCAAGGAAATATGTTATTCATGGATGGTGGTTGTGTATATGTGGTGTTTAAAATTATTATTATTATATTGCACCGCATGTGTGTATGTTGCTATCAGGCGGGTTTGTGTGACAGGTGTTCGCCTCGAAAGGCATGTCAACGCGAGTGTCGGATTGGCGAACTACGAGTACACTAGGAAACTCGACTAATTCACGTTAGGATGACTAATTAATCAATTAAAATGGGTAATGTGACCATAGGCCAAGTAAACTTCAATTAAAACAATAGGCTATGGCATGCCTTGAATTGCGTGCCGAGATGCGGGGCATCGAGTACCGTGTAGTCGAAGGTTAGTGGGACCATAAGTTGGTTAATTTTGATAAATAAAACACTAACCATATGTATTAAAATAGGCCTAAGTTAGTGCAATTAAATTAAAACAAATCAAGGCCTATAGTTTAGTTCATTAATTGAAAATCATATGATTTACCTAAAGATACACATTGACACATCTAGGAGTCATGTGAGTATCAATTAGTGTCACAAGGACTGAGTGAGTGGGAGTGAGTAGGCTAAGTGGCTAGAGGTGAACCATTAGACAAACCTCGAGATACGTAAACACATTGAGATCAAGGGCTAGAAATCAATCCCACGTTAATATATATTGATCATTTGGTCCAACACGTGTAACCAAACCATTTACAATTCTGGAATTTAGAGAGAAGAGAATGAGAGTAGGAGGCTGGAATTCAAACATTTTAGAGCAAATTAGGGGATTTAAACTAAAGTAATCATCATCTCCATCATATCCTCTATCTAATGAACTCATTTTTTAGAATTTTTTATCAAATTGTTGTTCAGAGGTTGTCTAGTTGCTCTTTGGTGTAAATTAGGTATGGATAGTGTATTTGATAAGTTTAGGTAGGTAAATTTGAACAGAAAAACATAATTCTCGATTTGAGAATTGTGTCCAAGAAACCACGTAGCGCACTACCTGGAACGGTTAGCGCGCTAATCGTTCTGGGTTTCCAACTGTTCTTTAGGATGAAGAATAGTAGCGTGCTACATCATTTTCATAGCGCGCTACCATTACATAGCGCTCTACATCATTCCCATAGCGCGCTAAGGACATACATAAAACTAAATTTAAAGGGTTGTTTTGGGATTTTTGACTTAAGATATATCCCAAACACCTATAAACAAACTAAACATGTATACTTGGACTTCAGGGACTGAGTGGACCGTAGCTCAAGTATCGGGGAGCTAGTCGGGTCGAATTTGGGAGTCTGGGGAAGTCAAAGCGTGGATTGAGGTGTGTAACCCTTGAGAATGCTTCACAAAATTCAGTTCTTTTTTCTTATGCATGTGATGGATGCCGAACTTTTTATTTTACTGGTTTGTGTGACTGATTGATTGGTTTATCAGGGTTTTTACATCGGGATGTATGGACGAACTTGGGTACGCGGAGACACTTCACCCCCGGGGCAGCAAGGACATCGCACAATAAGGGGAGGTTTAGAGGCAATCCATGAAGATGAATTTAATTTTGATATGGAGGGGTATCCCAAACACATAACCTCCAAGGTTTTTAGGAAAACCACTAAAGCTTGATGTTTTTTCGTCAACGTCAGCTTACAGCCGAGCCTGCAGTATTATGAGATAGTGAACTACAAGGCTGCCCTACTTTACCACATTATTACGGCAATAGGATACTTGGATGCTGGCAAAATAATTGATGAATTAATTAGGACTGCCATCACAACCAAGTAGAATGATGGACTTCCTTTCCCCTTGTTTATTACGACCTTTTGTAGGATGAACGAAGTGAACATGACATGCCTCGACATGGATGTTTTACCAGAGAAGACCATCACTGATGAGATTATAGAAAGATATGGAAGAGTGAATGGTTATGCAGACCCAGAGTATGAGAGAGAATGGGCTGAAATAGCTAGAAGAGAAATCGAACAGAGAAGGAAAATCAGAGACGACAGGAGGAGAATCTTGGAAGAGATGTTGCAAGCTAGAAATGATCTAAACATAGAGCTCCCTGCTAAGTATTATGATGGATTATACATGGAAGAATCGGAGTTGGTTTCATGGGCGCAGTTTTACGCAATCAGATGTCCACTTTCCATAATCAAGAATTGGTGTTTGGGAACCATAAAACATTAGCAAGGAGCATCCACAGAATAGAGCGTACGATGTCCAAGAGAAATAGACGTCAAGGAAACGTAGAGGTTCCTGTACTATCTATACAAATAAGACTACCAGTCCTAGAGGATTGATCCAATGGATCCAATGGATGATGATGACAATGCGACTTGAGGAAGCTGACATTGATTCCCTTATTCCATTTCATTTTCTCTGTCTCTGAGTGATACCGCGAGAATTTCTCTATGTAATGCCAGTAGTGGTTATATACTTTGGGTTTATGGTAATATACTATGTGGTACATTTTATTCAGTTTTTGGTTATGATAATAAATTCACTTGTTATAGAATGGTGATATTTATTTATTAATTTTTTATGTACTTTATCCTACTCTACTACAATTTCTTGTTTATTAAATTTATGATTTTATCAATCCTTTTGTACTTCAAGTAGTATGTTTGTTATGTTCAAAGCCGGACTTTATTTTTAAACCTTGAGGACAAGGTTTAGAATGAGTTTGGGGATATTTTAAGTGAAGTATGATATTAATGGAAATGAAAGGAAAGAAAGGTAGAAGAAAAGTTAAGAATTACTTTTAATCTGATATTCAAGTAAGTTGATGAGATTTTTTCAGTTTCTTCCAAAATCAAGTAAGTATGAAATTTAATTTTCTTTATTTTTATTTAGGAAAAAATGAAAATGAATATATAATAGATCTTGAATTGAAGTGATATTTTATTACCTAAGTGAATTTTATGATAGAAGGAATTAATTTTACACCCATTTTCAATTAACTTTGCTACTTGATATGAACACTAATTTGAATGTCTTGTGTTAGTCATGATAATGGGTAGAAGATTGTAACAATAGTGTAAGATGAACAAGGTAGATTTCTATGAATCTTGTGATAAAAAGCTATTGATTAAGTATTTTTACAGTGTATATACAAAAAGTTATTATGTCATAATTGAAAGAAGAAATGGGATAGAAACCGATGAATTTCTATAAGTTTAAAAGAATTCTTTCTTCATTTTTAGTTGACAGTGAGAAGTGTTAACAAGAGTTTATAAAAATAACTATATCGAGAGTCCTATAGATTCCAAAGAGAATGGAGCAAGGAATCTATAGTGTGAAAAATGTAAGAATGTCCAAGGGAAATGGAGCAAGGACTCAAAAGTAAAAGTAAAAGAAATATGTTAAAAATAAACAATTAGAATGGAGTAGAAAAAAATGATGAAAGACAAAAAAGTTGGATGTTTTTAAACTCTTCAAAAGAAAAGATTTAACTTGAGTACTTGAAGCTAGAGTTGAATGAAGAATTTATTAATCTAACATATTTTAAAAGACATATTTATTGGTATCTTTGCAAAATTCCTATTAATTTCGATTGTGGTACTATTATAAAGTATTTTCTAAAGTTAAGATAAATCTAGTGGTTTTTGTGTTTTGAGATTCTATATAAGTTGTCATAAGCTTGATGCTTGTCAGTGGAAATTGAGAAAAACAATGTTGTGCACTAACCTTGACCATGAACTTTAAATTCTAAAGAGTGTTACATTAGGGGGTTGAGTTATCATTAAGGGATGTTTTGATTTGACTAAATCATTCTATTCTATCATCACTTTCATTTACTTCTGAGTAATATATTTTCATTTGAAAATCACTTCTATTTTAAAAATTATATTATTTAAAGTTAAGATGAATTAGATTGAAATCAGTTTATAAAGGATGAAAAGAGAATATAATTAAGAGTATTCATTTACTCGGGACAACAAAGTGCTGAGTTTGGTGGTATTTGACAAGTCAATAATTAGGCACATTTTAAAGTGTAATATAGGTTGATTTTAGGCATAAATGACGATATTACACTTGGTATTATCTTTTTTTGTGATTTCAAGTTTTAAATAGGAAAAAGAAGAAATGGAAGAAAAGAGAAGGAAAAACAAAATAGTCAACTAAAAAATACGCTAGTGATTAGCCAACGATTTGATATAACACTAGGAATCGTCATCTAAATCGGCAGCATAAGAAGGCAAGCAAATCCACAGTGAATTAGTAAATGAACTATAAATCACCAATTGAATCGGTAGATCGACAACTAAACTCATAACTTAGGAATTGCCGAGAAATCCTTAAGGTCGCTTTTTTAGATTAGTATTTTTTGAATCTATTCATACACATCATTCATGTTTGAAGATACTTTAGGAATTAACAAGTTTTTTATATCGTATGACAACTAAATAAAACTTAGAGAAATTATATTTTTGATGCATAGTTAAAATAAGGAATCATCTCGCTTAATGCTTTAAATCTATTCATACACATCATTCACTTTAATGTGGTATTATGATTTAGAATCTATGTCTATAGTTATTGACAACAATTATAGAAGTAGTAACTAGGATTAATATATAGGGCATTTCCTGAGTTGATGTTCTAGATGATTGTGTTCTAAGTTATTTATTATCCGGTTTCAGTAATATTAGCCTTGATTAGGCATGATTTTCATTGAACTTAATGCTATCGTATTTTATGATGTTGGGTTTTATCCAATAGATAGATTTACAATGATAAGAATGTGGCATTTCCATTGAATTAATGAAAATTGATGGTTGGCTAAAGGCTATCAACCTATTATGAAATAGGGTTTAATGATTCTAAGATTCCATGTCTTATGATTATAACTATAGTATGAAGCGATTACGTTCTAATGTTTGAAAGTTATCCAAATATATATTATATTGTTTAGAAGGGGTTTGTTTATGTATGTTTAATTGAATTTGAATATTGTTTAGTTTAGTTTGAATTTGAATTGTTTAGATTAATTTAGTTAGCTTGGTTATTTAAGTTAGTAATAATAGTTGTTAGTTATTTAATATTTTAATTCTCGTTTAATTAGATTAACTAATTTGTTTTCTTTTTAGTTTAGTTTAGTTTTGTTTAATTTTGTCTTGTGGTTGTAGGTCACATACGTTCACTTTTCGCAGATGATTTGCTTTCAATTCATTCAAAAGTTGACCGGACATATAGAAAAAGGAACAAATTAGCAAAAGAAGGGAAAGATCACAGGTGACTATGGATCTAAATAGAAGAGAATTGAATCTTCTAGTTGCGCACAAGACAACTAGTAGAAAGCGAGGCATGAACTGAGGCAGGAAAAAAAGCTCACATTTAGGGAGGAAAATCAACAATATGGATGGTCATTACCCTTATGTATCGAGTATCTAACTGCCACTGGTTAGTTTGAGCTTAAATCTAATACACAAATTGCCTGATTCTTATGAGAAAGAGAATAAGGATCTTCAAAAGTTCTTCACCAAATTTGATATGGTTGTAGTAGGCATGAAGCCTGCTACAGTTGATGTTGACTTAGTCAGACTAATGGCATTTCAATTTTATCTCAAAGATGCTGCACAAGATTGGTTATTTTACTTGCCAGCCGGTTCTATCAGGAATCGGAAGGAGCTACATCCGAAATTTCTAGACAATTACATGCCAGCCAGGAGGATTACTCTGCTTAAGAGACAGATAACTCACATTATTGTGAAAGATGATGAATCATTGTCACGGGATAGGGAAAAGTTCAAGAGATTGTGCAGAGCATATCCTCAACACGGTCTTAATGAGAAGTCCTTGATGGAAATTTTTTATGAAGGGCTAAGTTATAAGGAAAAAATACTGCTCGATACTGTGTGCAATGAGAGTCTTGCAGATATCACACCTGTAGAGGCTATGATGTACATTGAGAAAGTAGCTAATCAAGCCAAACAGTATGGTCCAACTAATGAAAAAAGAGCAACACCATCTTCATGGGAAAGCCGATTTGAGAAAGATTTATCATAACTCAAATCTATAGTGAAATAGATAATTGTCGTAACAGGGAAAGCGAAAGCCTGTGGTATATGTTCAAAGTTGAATCATTTATAGACCAGTGTCCTTGACTTTTTGAGAATACTGGGGAAGTCAAGGCGATAGGACAATTTCTAGGGCCACCTACAAGACAATACTAACAGTAGAGTAAGTACTATAGAGGAAGGGATAGGAATCCTAACTTCAACTATGCAGCCATGAATCTCAACTACCAGAACTTTGTGCCTAGAGGGCAGTCGATGTCGGTAGCCCCTCAGAATCAACAACCTCATCCACATATCCCTACCTTGTAAGGAATGATGAAGCATTTATTTTTTTCTCAGCATCAATATGAAGCTAGGACCGAGGCCTCAATTAAATAATTGCAGGCCAGGATGTCAAATATCTCAGCTAAGAAAGCTAACAATCAAGGGAACTTACAATCATAACCTATTTAAAACCCTAATGCACATCTGCATGCAACTTCACATGTCAATGCCATTTCAATGACTAAAACTGTGGTAAAGCTTGAGATAGGAATTCCCAATGCAAAAGAACATGAGACACCGAAAGAGAAGGAAGATGAAAAGAGAAACTCGTGCAAAGGACGGATTAATACCATCAAGCACGAGTACCATTTCCTCAAAGGTTGTAGCTAGAAAGGTTTGCGAACCTGTTCGTTGATCGCAAAAAATTTGATGACAAAAAAGAAGAAGCTGTGAAAACTAAGGAAGTAGACATGAAAGTTGATGAACCTAACACACACAAAAAGAATAAGTGAACCATTGCAAAAATAGGATATGAATGGACACTAACAAGGATTTTTTTCAATAAACGCATACAATTAACTAACCAAAATAATTCAAAAAATAAAATAAAATACATATAAGATTATTAATCACTATCATCATCGTGGTTAGAGTCATTTTCACTGCATGTTTCCTCCTTACTATTTATTTCCTCATTAACATCTTCATTACCCTCACAAATAAAATCATCTTCTTCGTATTCCAGATTTTATTTCAATAATTTTACATTCAAAACTATTATTGGCTCAACATCATTTCGAACTAGATTAATTTTTTCTATGTTTGGCACTTCAGGATTGAGAATCAATTCGAAAGAATTTTGTTCTTGATACATATTTTCAACCGGCTGCTGGTCATCTTCATCGATTAGTGGAATGTCCCATATGTGTCGATGATTGATCTTTTAAATAATTTTCAATTTGATCCATACTTATAATCAGCGATATAGTATATCTGCTGAGCTTGGGTACAAGAACAAATGGATCATTATTGTACCAATACGAATTGGCATCAATATTTATTAAACCACATTCAGTGATTTTTTCTTTTGCCTTCTACTGGAGTTGTACCAATCACAATTGAACAAAATAACTTTTCGTTTATGCAAGTATCTTAGTTCAATTATTTCCTTCAACACCCAATAAAATTCTATTGGTTTTCCTTGATGTTTACTAGGAACCAACACGCCACAGTTTTGAGTATGTAACTTATCATCTCGCGACTTGTAATGAAAGTGAATACCATTCACAATACAACTAGTCCAACTATTATAACTTCTTTTAGATCTTTCAACAAGTGAGTACAAGTCGTCAATAGCTTTTGGAGACTTCTCAAAATGTAGCTTTTCCATCTAAATTGGACAAGACAAATGGAATACAATGATTTTTTGCAACATTTATTAAAGAAGCAATGATCATTTTAAATATACTTACTCGTGCCTTGAACCAACGAGGAAAAGTTTCTTCTTGCAATTTTTCTAAATTTTGTGAATGCTCTCGTCTTAAGATAATCATGTGTTCACTACACGTGATCATAAATGTATAATTAGATGTATTTTAGTTTGTGCATTTCTTAAACATATTCTTTATTGTAAAAGTATACTAAATACTTACTCTATATATGGTTGAAGCTTTAGCGAGTTGTTAATTATGTACCAGTGGGCTCGATTTCGTTTTTCGAATGTAAAGAATATTTCTTTTTTCCAACTATAACATCGACTTGTTTCTTTGAAGACATTGATATCATGTTCTTTTGAATCAGCATTAGCATCATAGTTTCATTCAAGCCGATTGAACTTCATTTCAATTATTTTGAGGTACAATGAGCAAAATGTCAATGCTTCATTTGCAACATAAGCCTCGACAATTGACCCTTCTGGAGGTGCCTTGTTTCGAACATATTTTTTGTATGTACTCAAACACCTTTCAAATGGATACATCCACCTTGATTGAACTGGTCCAACTAGTAGAGCGTCATCAACAAAATGCACACATAAATGTATCATTATTGTGAAGAAGACAGGAGGAAATATATTTTCTAATTTGCATAAAATAAGAATGATTCTCATTCTCAACTCCTCGAGATTTTTAACATATAAGGTTTTTGAGCATATTTTTTGAAAGAATGTTGAAAGCTCAATTAATGTGTCTCGAATCTCTTTATTGAAGTATGGAAGTATACCAGGAGGTAAAAGTTATTGTAGTAACACATGAAAATCATGTGTCTTCATTCCAAGTATCATGCGATCACCAGTGACACAATTAGCAATATTTGAAGCATATTCATCCGGCATTCTAATTGATTTATATCGTCCACATAACTGCTGATCGTAAATTAAAACTCGATCCAGAGTAATAATCATACGTCTCTACCCCATTGTGCCACATGTCCTTTTGCTTATCCATCAAAGGTTGCATGAACACATAAAAATCTTTTCTTGGAGATTTGGGACCAAGAATAAGCAGTGTTATCATGAAATTAGATTCCTTTTTACACTTCCTGGAGGTAAGTTGTAAGGTACACATATTATCGGCCATACACTATGAGCATTTGACATGTTTACAAATGGATTAAACTCATCTGAAGCAGGTCCCAATCTCACGTTTCAACAATCACTTGCAAATTCAAGATAAGTTTGATCAAAATGTTTCCACGTGGATCCATCTGCAGGGTGCCTTAAGATACCATCTTCTTCTAACCTTCCCTCCCTGTGCCATATCATATCTTTGGCGATATATCTTGAATTGTATAACCTTTTTAATCGAGGTGTTATCAGAAAGTATCGCAACTTCTTATGAGGTATCTTACTCTTTCTGCTTGATTCATCTATTTTATATCTTGATTCATGAAAAATTGGACAAGCTAGAAGTTTGGAGTTTTCCTTCCAAAATAAGGCACAATCATATTTGCATACATCAATTGATTTGTACCCCAATCCTAACTCATGCATCATTTTTTTTGCTTCATAAAAGTTCTTTGGAATCCTAGCACCATCAGGAAATGAATCTCTTAATAGTTCTAAGAGCATATTAAAAGATTTATTGCCCTATAACGATTTTACATGCAACAACTTTACCAGAAAATTTAATGCAGAGTGTTTAGAGAAACTGGGATATAACTCGCATTCAAATACGTCAAACAACTTATATGGAGGTCAGTTTTCATCAAATATATCTTCATCTTTTATTGCAGTTGAACTACCTACTTTCGTATAGTTTCTTCTGGTGACATCTTCTAACATTTCAAAGCACTCATCTCTTACTCTAACATCTCTCGCAAGCATATTAGTATCTTCAACAACTATATTTGATGGAGGTACCACTTCATTAGGATCTTTGTGATATATCCACTTTGTATACGACCTAGAAAATCCGTACTTCATGAAATGCAATTTGATAGTATCGATATCATGTCACTTAAGATTCAAATAATTCGAGCACGAACATCTAGTCCTACTATTTTCATTCACATGAAACTTTGCTACTTGTAAGACGTTGTTAATTCCTAAAACATATTTAGATGAAATATGATTCCGCTCCAATATTTAACTTCGATCCATTCATAATAACAAAAAATAACTATTTCACAAATGACCTAAATAAATAAAATATGACTAAGAACAATCATAAACTTATATAATTAGAAAATGTAGGTGTCAACTCAATAAAAGGGATTTTTTTAGTTAAATAGCAACTAACAAGACCACTAAAAAAGCAAAGAATACTATTCACCAACCTAACTATATTTTTACTCACACCACTACGGAAGTTTTAATAAGAGAGAACATAGTTAGTTAGTACAAAACAAATATAAGTAATTGAACTAATTAATGATCTCTATCGTGGATTTAACTGAACTAATAAAAAAAGTCTCAAGCTAGGTGCATGCTTATGGAAGCTATTGTAAAACATTAAAATAGACTAAAAAGTCTATTTTCTAGTTGTTGCACCACTGCTGATAGAATTTTCTTACCCCCTTCAGTTTATTTTTTTAGCCATTTAATAGTAATTTTAAAAAATTAAACCTTAATTAAACTTGTTAAAAGTCAAAGATTAAAAAATCAAGCTTCAATAAACATAAAAAGGGCATTAATATAAGGGCATTAATATTTTGATGTTCAATACTAAGTACTAAGTAAACTATATTGCATTAAGGGCATAAATATCATATCCTTTTTGTGGTCTAAAAAAAACCAGATTCGTTATCTTTACTTAGGGCATTTTTTAATTTTTATTTTTATTCTCATAATAAGTTTCAAAGCATGAGAAAATACAAAAAAAAAAACTCAGATCAAAAAAAGAAAGAATCTGACCTACTAAAAAATGCATAAAAATCCTACAGGAATTCCACACACAAACGCACTAGAATCAAATTGAACAAAGAAAAAGAAGGTTGACCCTAAGGAAATTCAAATAATGTGAATATAAAGAAAAGAACTGACCTCGATCGAATTTCCATCTTTAATTAGGAAAAATCACAGTCTAAAGAGAGTTTGGAGGCAGGAGAAGATAATGAAGTCGTGAGCCTGGGAAGATCGATTGAACGTGGGAGATGATAACAAAGTAGTGAGTGCAGGAAGATCGTGGGTTGCAATCCCTCCATTTTGAAAGATGGGTATCAATTAAGATTTGGATGGAGGCATTTTTTTCTCCTAAAACTCTCGACTTATTTGAACTTGGGGTTGTAGGGTTTGTGAGTACAATTGATTTGTGATTTGAGGGCATAATTTTTAACACACTTCACATAGAACCATTTAAATCTAATGGGTAGACATTGATATGTGTTCACACATTATGATACCAGATTCAAAAGACTTCTTTTATAAGAGCTAGAACACACAAGTAACATACCAAAAAAACAAAATATAGACAGAAAAGTAAATTTAATTTTTACCTTAAGAAATATTTATCTTTTTTCTTTTCTTTTTGTTTATTTTTTTAGAGAAGTGTTAGAACGAAACACCAAGTCACACCACAAGACACGTCAGCTCACAAAATTCATTCATGAGCGCCTCAAAATGCGGGCATACATAGATCCTGATACATAACACGCAGATCGAGGTAACATAGAAGACTTTTGTGAGCCAATGTGTCTTGTGGTGTAACATTGTTGTTTTCATTCTAGTATTATCTTTTTTTTTGAATTCCAGTAATCTAAATCCAAGAGAAAAAAAGATGGACAAGTGTAAGTAAATGTGGACTTTTTACTGATGAAATTCGCCACCTTTTACTTATAACTATTGATAGGTGTAAGTGAATGTGGACGTTTTATTTACAAATTATTTATTTTTACTTACAACACTAACTTGTAAGTGAAAATTATTTTTTGTAACGAAATTCACAATATTTACTTATGAATGTTCAAAATCATAAGTAAAATTGGACTTTTACTTACAACTTTTATATCGTTACTAATACATCCGTAAGTAAAAAGCTCAAATTCTTGTAGTGTCATGATATATTTCATGCCTTATAAGTCATGAGTTAACATAACTTATTAAGTTTTACTTAAACCCATAAGTAAATCTCAAGTCTAGTCAAGATATCAACTTATCACATACACCCATGTGTCACATACATCCCGAAGAGTCTCGCTCGCAAAACTGGAGAAATAAAATAAATAACTCATGTATCTTAGATAAATAGATAACACAAGAAATCAAACAAAAATAAAATATTTCAGGTCGTTACAAGCCAGTAAAGATTTTAGACCAAAAAGTACAGCGGTTGAGAGACAAGTCTATCTCAAGGGTGTACGTCAAGTGGCAGTTCCATGGTGACTCGGAACTCACTTGGAAACAAGAAGACTATATGCGAGATAGGTTAACATACCTTTTTGAGTATGGTATAACCTAAATTTTAAGTTTGATTTCGAGGATGATATTTCCATTAGTTGGGAAGATTTTTCACGACCCAAATTCCAAATCCTAGTTTAATTCCTTAATCAAGTTTATTGACCCATGACGTGGGACCCACATCGATATGCGTGCATTGATGGAGGCAATGTGGCTGAGGTATATGTTAGATTTGTTGTGATATATGCCTAATGTATTGTATATGTGTAGACTACTAAGTCACTCCCACTTGTATATAGATGTCGAGACGTGAGCGGGGATGCGCCTCGAGACGTGTGCCAGCATGGGACCGGGGTAGAGAGTGATATGGTAAGTTTAATTTAAGTTAATGTGGCTTAGATAGCTAATTTAATGTGGCTATAGTTTGGCTTAAATAAATGAAGCCTAAGTTAGAAAAATAAAACATTGGTCTTTGATGTTCCACGAGATAGGTGTGGATACATCACAAGATCAATTAAGTTATGAATATGTGTTATCAAGGATGAGTTAGCGGTGAGTTAGTGGATTATAAATCATGATATGAACCATTAGATTAGCCTCGAGATATGTGTACACATTAAGATCAATGGTTATCACTTAATCATATTTATATATGTATATATAAGATGGTTTGTACATGCAAATCATTTACAATTCATATTTAGAGGAGAAAGAAACTGGAGAGAAAGATCGAAAAGGAAGATCAGTAGATTTGTAGTGAGATTTTGGTGATTTGAAGGAGATTGATCAAGCTAGAGGTGTTCTACAACTTAGTAAGTTGAGCTACACCATTAGTTTTGTGTAAATTGATGAATTGTTGATATAATTGAAGTGTATGTTGTTTTTATGATTATGGAGGATGTGTTGGGTCTCTCGTGGAGGGTAACAGAGGTCCAAGGTGATGGTGATGACCATTGGAAAGAGGAAACCCAGAAATTCAAAGTGCATAATTTATAGGATTTCCTGCATTTAGCGTGCTATGCGTGCTTGCTAGCGTGCTACCTATATGTAGAGCGCTAATGAGTATGGGTAGCGCGCTAAGGGGGTCTCTAGCGCGCCAGATAAATTTTTCAATGCACTAAGTGCTCTAGACAGCACAATTTCTGCATTTCCTTAACTTAAAACTCAAACACCTTAAAAAAGTCTAACATCCTAACTAAAGTTCTAAACACGCTATAAACCATACTAAATGATACCAGGAGCCTAGGGAAGAGTCTCGGGGGTTCGACTACGCATTTTGAGGTGTCGTGAGGCCGGATTAGCTAAGAAATTTGTGTGGATTATTAGTAAACTGATTGAGATATTTATTTACATTTCATTACTATTATGCTATTCATTTACAGTCATTTGGACTGATTTATCCATTGTACACTAAATGTCATGACTTTGTTGTTCTATCTCATTTCATGAGTTTGTAATTATAGTATTATTTGTTATTTAAGTGGTTTCATTGATTCCAAATCATGTGCTATGTCATTCTTGATTGTTGAGGAATTTAGTCAAATGAAATAGCATGCTATTAGGTAGGTGAAATATGGTATTGAAAATACATTTTATTTGTGCATTAGTTATGCAATTACATTATTGGATTCCTAAACTATGTCATTCCTTGAATTATGAAATTAGTTCTTGTACCTAAGGCCGTGATATGATAAAGATGAGTGCAGCACACGAGGTCACTAGATTTTCGAGGTTGTTGGGATCTCACCACTAGCTTGTGCAACACACGAGGTATGGTATCGGGGTTGTTGACAATTATACTACAATGTGATGGGCACTTGTGAGTATTTATACATATGTGATGGGCATTTGTAATAATGTGACGGCATCTATAAGATAGGTTATGCCCTAAATAGTGGAATAAGGCCGACGTGATGTAACTCACAGTCGAATGGCCCTAGATCATTACTGCTTAGCCGCGTGTCAGTTTCATAATGTTTAACTAAAGTATCTTATAGCATGATTCTTTTTCAGTATAGCTGTTATTTTTATACTTTCATATACTTGTTGTATATTTAGAAATGTGGATAAATGTCTCTCAGGGTTATTTTCTACTTTTCCTGTACTCGCTGAACTTTTTATGACGGTGGGTGCAGATCCATTGAGTAGCAGATCGGGCAAGGAAAAGATTGGCGACTACCTCTGATTTTATAGGTTTTGGTTTTGTTGTATGACTTATAATAATATATATGTATTTATACTTTTGGGAGATGTATATGATAGGTTGTAAGATAGTTACCCAACCAGACACATGTGATATAATATTATCGTCATTTTGTTATATATATGCATGTGATCTTTGTTTCCCTGGTTTTTCCATATACTTAAGATTTATATTAATTGCTTCCGCTAATTTATTAAGTCTTCCGCTGAAAAATCTTTGTTATAAAAATCTTAATTAACTATGAAATGTGAAATAATAACAATAATGAGAATTGGATACACTTATTTGGAAAGTAGCTAATTAAGAGAGAGTTTGAAAAGGCTGACTAGTACGTTGTTAAGTCTTATATGGTTGAGATTAAGGCTTAATGAAGGGATTAGGCTGAGCGGTGCCTTAATTTGAGAAGGGGGCGTCACAAAGACTCTCAGGATTCATCATAAAGTCTCGACCTTTTTGACCTTCAAACTCGTACAACCCTCCTAAAATTGGTTTGCACATCATTTATTATAATCATGCAATAAAATAGGTTCAAACCCAAGCAAAAGACACCAAATTAATAGTCCATAAAGTCATTATTCATCTTCTTCATTACACAACCACTACCCAACAACAATAGCAATGGCACACCCCGATTTCAGGACATGCACATCCCGATTTCGAGATGGACGGCCTAAAAGCGCCATAGAATCAAGTATAACCCATAAATAGAAAAACCAACAGTTGTTTGACAACAAAATATCTATTTGATTAGATACACGGTGAAAATAATACATTTTTACTGTATGTAAACTTCTCTTCTCGAATCTCTCGTGCCCATGATTGAACCCCTTTAGCTAAATACCTGAAATTGTTAATTTAATAAGCCAACCGCCCATATTAATACTCAAACTACACACCATTAAAGCAATACATATAACAAATTATCACAAAAGCATCAAATTAAATGACACCCGAGGGCAAACCTCAATATGCTCGAAGCATAAACCACACCGGTGGACCCAGTGAGCCGTACGCCTCGACTCAAACTTCACCAAGGTCAAATAGCAATATCAATTGTGCTCGTCAGTGCTTGAACATAATAGTGGACCAATAATACCATACCAGCAGACTTCAAAATGTCCATCGACAAGAATCACACATGTGGATAAACATATATATATATATATATAAGTAATTAGCATAATGACACTAATAAAGATGCAAAGATGCAAAGGCATATGCATCGAATTAATAATGCATAACAAAGTGGATTACCTCAATAATAATCACCATCCCCATGAGGGTTACGACATATTTCTTAGACTTTCTCTAATAGAATGCATTAATCGAGAGAGATAGAAACTAAAACAAAATTTAAGATTGAATCACATTCTCGTTCTTATTTATACCAAGAGAGCAGCTTAATAAAACAAAATTCATAATGACAAGTTATGATGACAAATGATAATGATATGATAAAGACAAGGTCGTTGTCGATCATAATGTTTAAGATAAAGATAAACGAAACTTCTTAGAAATTTCTTATTTTTGTACTAAAGATGTTAAGTGTCATTGTCAATTATAATGTTAAGATAAAGATAAAGAAAACTTCTCATTCTTTTCCTAAAGATGTTAAGTGTCATTTTCGATCATAATATAAAGATAGAATTTATAGAAGCTTCTTATTATTTACTTGATAAAAAGACCAACTTATCTTCTGCAAATTAAGTTTACTAATTTATATACTTTATGATAATTACCTTGTTAAACCCAGCTAGTATTTTCTTATTTTAACCTTTTACTAAAATGACTATTTCGTCCCTTAAGTTAACTGTTTTTTACTTATCACTATATTTATTGAAAGACTATTTTATCCATATCATGATGTTCAAATTATTCTTTATGATTAATCATGAGATGCAAACAAGCAAATGGTACAAATGATGCAAATGATGTATCAACAAAATGCATCACTTAATATTAATCCAAATGCATTAATGTAGTATAATCAAGCAAAATAATATGTGACTCGATAAGTGTAATACGTATCTCGAGGTATATAAATGCGTATCTCGATATTCATAATTTTTGGAATGTTACAAACAACCTCTAAAATGATCCCCAACAAAGGATTTCTACTCATTGAAGGTCGATCTACTCTTATTGGCACTCCATACATCAAAAATCATGAAAAATAAGAATTTAGAACATGCATTGTAGAGATTTGGAGGAGAAACATACATATAGCTTTAATGGAGTTGTCTCTCTTACTTCTAACTTTCTTAGATCTCTACGAACTTCAACAACTTTATACACCACGCCACTAATCCTCACCCTTCTCTTATCTTCCTCCTTTTGAACCACGTTCTCTCTCCTCTCTATTTTCTAATTTTTTTTCATGAGAGAAGGAAATGAGAAACTTGGGGGGTTAAGTCATTGTCCCTCTCTAGATTCTCAAATAAGCATCTCAAGATACAACTCATGGTCTAAAAAGCTCCAACACATCTTATCTAAATGTGCGGCTAAAAATCATTCTTGACTTTTGCAGCTTAAAATGGGACAACCTACCCACTTACTATTTCATTCTAGGGTTCCTTTCATTTAATCATCCCAAGGTACATCAATTAGTTGCAATTGGATCCATCATTGAACCATTAGTACCTTTTAAGCTCTCTTAGGATTTCACAATTTATTATTATCTCTAGAAAATCTTGTGGTTTAGATTAGCCCCTTTCAAACTTAGGCTTTTATTTAAACTTAGCCTTAATTTATGTACTTAGACACATTAATTTGTCTAATTAGCTTACTTCAAGGACATTAAAATAATCTAACTCCCTTGTAACAACCTGTTACCTTAAATTGGTGATTAGTACTAATTCAAATCATAATTAACCCGGATTAGGCTCGTGGTTAAGTTCGGCGTACCTCGAATAGCGTGTGCGTGCGTTTGCATGACGTTTTGTATTTATTTGGATTGTTAATTCAATTTATATATAGGTTGCCGTATAGTATGGAAATTATACACAAGCCTATAAAATGGAAAATACCCAATAAGCAATGGTTTACCGGGACACCAAGTGTGACGAGGGAGTCGTGGCAAGAGTGTGCACGCTCAGAACACTTGTAGGCATGTCCGGTGAGTTGATTGGTGAATAATACGTGATATATATATATATATATTTAAATATATAAATATATATTGAAAAATAAAAGAATATTGAAAATATATGGATTATCGGATCGTCTCGAATGAATCATAAGTGCTTGATGTGTCAAATTTCGTATCACTTTAAGGAGTGTCACTTTAACACATCAACCACGTGATCGGTCTCAAGATAGTGCGATGTGTATCTCGAGAAAAATCCATCTATAAAAATAAAAATTCATTCTTATCCAATTCATTTCGATCAATCGAGGGTTCAGGAGGTTCAGTTTCGATTCAGATAAAAGGGAGATCATTCTAGGAGCCGAATTCAATCAAGTTGAGGAGCTTAATCGAATAAAAAACACGAGACCAACATTTAGGTATGGTTTTTTCTTGTGTTTGTTGAAGTTCAATTCGATGGTGATGCTAGGAATTTAGTTAATTATGTGGTTTGATGAGTAGAATTGGTTTATAACCTCATTAGAGGTCCTCCCTGGTCATTAGGGAGTGTAATTATTGGATTTGTAGGAGTTTTGGATCGAATTAAATCAACAGAAGCGTGCTGCTGTTGCAAGTCTGGTGCACATAGCGCGCTAGGCTTTGGCCATAGCGTGCTATGCGTACTGGGATGATGAACTGACATGCAGGTAGCGCGCTATCCATGTCAGGTAGCGCACTACCCACACCCAAATCAGTGTAGAACTGATTTGGAGTTGGTTGGTTTGGCAAGATACTTAGAGACTGGTCTAGGGGTTCTAAATGTAGTATAATGAACCTATATTGATCCCAAATGATTGGTGATAGGTTGAGGAACACCGAGAAAGAGTGAGATGACCAGAAAGTTAGGAAATTTAGACGAAGACTTAAAACCGAGTTAAGTATGGATTCGCTTATTTACCAATATTGTCTGGCTATTTATAAAATATAGCTCATGTAGTTGGTGGATTGAAATGGGGGATTATGTACACTGTGAAGGTTTTTCTAATGAACAGAAAACGGTATCTAATGTGACCCACGAGAGTAACTCCTCAGGGCTGAGACTAGGTTGTATAGTACTTGGGGTTCATCTCCCGATCTATACGTAAGTCCTACTCAGTTAATAGGTTGTGTGGGTTACATATTCCCTAGAGGCTTTAGGATATAACTATTGGGCATTAATCGATTGGATAAACATCAAATATGTGCGGTGTGTTGGTTTAGCACTCGTATTAATGGCGCTGGTGGGTAATCGACCCTAGTTTTACAAATAAAATGGGGATCACAGTGTACAAGTCCAAGACCTTTGTTTTGCATTCGTTATATATTGGTTTATATGATTTCCATATTCTTGTTAGATATCATTGGTGCATCTTGTTATTGCATGATATCCTTGATTATTATATGGAATGTTAATGATTAGTGTGAATCTCTACTTACTGAGCAAGTTGGAGCGCTCTTCGATGTAATGACTTCCTCTGGTCTTATATATTGGCGTTGAATTACAGTTTTGTTATATCACATGGGATGGGTGATTTATATAACTGAAGTTTATTCCGGTTTTGTTTTAATACTTTATATATTATGTTGGTTATCGAAAAGGTTTTAAATTTCTACTACGTATATGATTTGTTTTATTTCGATAATCGATATACAGTAGTGCTTATCAGGTGTAGGTGGTAAGGTAGCTGGCTCTAGTTAAGTCTGGTAAGGGTAATTTGGGCTTAATTATGGTTTCAAGCCAGGTATTGCCCTAATCAAGTTAGGGGATGCTACAGTTTGGTATCAGAGACATAAGTTTTAAAGCTTTGGTTAGCAAATGATTTATTAGAATCAAAGAATAACTCTGATACAGTGTGGTGCCAGAGTTTATGGTTTATCACTTTTAGGGATAAAGTGGTAACAGTGATACAGTTGGGTATCATGGACAAGGCTCTGACCATGCATTCACTTTTGGATGGTGTTCTAAGTGAATGTTAGCCTACTTTAAAAGTTTAAGGTACTATGATTACCCTAAAAATGAAACCTAAGTTTATTGACTCGAAGAGTGGTCTCGAGTTATGAATAAGCTTAGGGTTTGATAAATGGTTTTTATTGTGATTTTGGAGGGTAACCAAAAGATAAAAGACCGAAATATGTTAATTATTGTGTATACTATATCTACATGGTAGATATAAGAAGGTATGTTTTTCCTGAACGATAATAAGATGGTTGAAGTCCATCTATTTTTCATGATATGAGAAGGTGTTGGAGGTAAGAGCTCCGGAGAGTCTTGACCTCGGGGATAGACAAAAAGAAAGACATAAGAAAAGTTACAAAGATGAAATAAAAACTCTTCTCCAAGTAACATCTTTAGTGGTCTTTCTTCTTATTGATATTATTAGACAAATAATAGTCAGTTAAGAAGTATCGATTGGATCAAGATCTTGAGGTGTGTATTATATGAATGGAAATTATAAAATAATGACATACGGAATGACTTTTGAAGAAACTCAAAAATGGCGAACCACTTTGAGAGGTGATTTAATACTAGTATTGAGACTAGTATGGAAGTAATGAAAGTTATTCAGTAAACGAATGAGTGGTTAATGATAAAAGCCTAATGGAGGTTAGGAAACCACTAATGCAGTTATACTTCATAAGTTGTTATGAAGTTTATATTTCAATCATGGTGTGAATCCATATTGGAATAATAAGTGGTTTATTAATAAAATACATTAAATCCAGAATATAGCAGTGAGTTGGTAAGATATCCTAGTCTGATCTATTAAACTGGCGTAGTCTGAATTGAGGAGAATGAGAAGTCAGTGAATCTAAAGATTTGGAGAATCCAAGGATTAATGTGTAGTAGCCGAAATGAGTATTCATTACTCAGAATTGACAACTCCTTCTGAAAATGAGTGAAATCAACGGTTCTCAAGAAGTAGTTGAGATTTGATTTTCATAATGAAATGATCAAAGCTAAGGATATATATATATCTTTATAAGATGATTGCAGGCGGGTGCTGGATCATTTTAAGTAGATGGTGGAAGCCACTAGAACTTACTAGAACTCATACTATTTTCATAAATTAAGGGTATCAAGTGAAGGAAAACCCTATAGTATGAAGTTGTTATTGTGTTATCAATAATAACATGGAATCTTTGAAGACTTAGAGAATGCATAAGCAATTACCGTATAGAATTGGAATTGGTAACGGTAAATTGGTTTAAACCAGATTTTTGCAAATGTTAGTGCTAAGTTTCAAATGATACTAAATGGTAAGAGCGTTGAATATTAACAGTAAATCAAAAGATTTGACTGTGATTGAGACAATACGAGGTTTTCCTATATTCAACACAATGGTAAAAAGAGGAATGTGAACTTGAAATAAATGAATATTACAAATGATTGATCTGGTATATGCGATATCATTATGTGATTTATTTAGTTAACTCAAAGTATGTGATGGTTATAAATTGAAATTGAATACAAGGATGCCTTGGAGGAAGGTGAAAGTATAGTTTGAGTATAATGTTTGCTTGACAAAACGTAAATTGTAGAATAAGTTAGAGGTTCATCCTAAGACTTCTGATCTAGGTAAGAATGTGTGGGTGACACAATAAAGCAAAATTGTAACTCATATTTCCAGCTATATATAAATAGTTCCAGATTTGGGAGAAGAACTATTAGAGACTGATAATCTCGGGATAAGTAATTTGGTAGTTATGCCAAATATGGAAATGCATCACTTGTAAATCAAGAAGAAAGCTTGTTGAGGATCTTTTAATCATTCTATGAGATTATAAGAATCTTAGAGGAATCATTAAAAGACAACCTGAGAATATGACACCATTGGACTGGTGTAAGAGTAAGTAATGAATTTCAAACTGTGGAAGTTTGAAAAATGGAAATTGTCAGAGTGAAAGAAATAGAAGGTAAGACAACTACCTTTAAACTTTCTTAAGTAATAGGAATTCAATCAGAAACATCATTCATCAAGGTGATTGCATTGACAATGCTTTGAAAAGAAAGGGACAGAGACTATAGTTATAATAAAAATTGCTCAGTAATATCTCTTAGGTGAGATATTTACTGATGACCAAATGGAAGTTTTGCGTAGGCACATCATTAGCTGAGTTGTCTTGATCATTAACTATAAATCTGTTCTTTGGAGCTCAGATTGGAGTTGAGCTAATAACGATTGAAATGAGTGATGTAGTATCTAAAGAGATTGATTAAGATTATCAAGTAAGTCAAGGATGACTACTAATTATGGATGTTTGATAAATATAATCTCAAATCAAAACATTGAGCATGTAAGTAAAGTTCTTAGAACTTGAAACAAAGAGTGAGGCAAGAATGTTGTGAGAATCTCATTGATTTCTTTAATACATTTATTCACGTGAAATCCAAAATTCATTGTGATGATAATGAATAATTGGTGACCTGAAATAAAAAAATTGACGATGTCAATTTTATAAAGAAATATGAAATATATCAGCAGGTAGAGGCTAAGTAATTTTAACCTATAGGGTTATACTGTTCTTGCTTATATGAATGATATTTCATGCTCAAAAATTCGTGATGAATTAACTTAAGTTGTGGTGACAACTAAAGGTTATTGATATAGTTGTAAAACTAAGAGAGTTTAAGAATTTCTTGCCAGTACTGTGGTTTAAATCCTCGTGGAAAAGTAAGCGTGATATATGTGTGTGGAAGAGTTAAAAGTTGTGGAGAACTAGTATTATTATTTCGGTAAGGAACCGAAAATCTGCTTCTCAGGGGGGAAGAGATGTATAATAGCTGGGAGGGACCTTTCTCAATCTTAACACAACATATCGGAAGTTGACCATGGTTTCCAGAGAATATAGTTTTCGAGCTTGTGACTTGGAAAGTATGAGTTACTAGAAGAAATATTTATTGTGTGAGTTCTCTAGTATTGATTTTAGTAGGCTATATATAGAATTGAGGTATTTATCTTAAAAATTTGTATGCTTTACTTCGTCAATTATTGGTAGGACGAGAAGTAATGATACAAATTAGTTAGAGCCTAAGTAATGTAGAACTACACCAAAAGGTGTTATCAGACTGTTATTATACAATTGCAACCAAATATATGGAGAAAATCTAGCTATTAATAGAGCTTCTCAGTTTAGATTTCATGAGGAAATGACGGTGATGATGATTTATGTAAGTTTAGTTGACACGTCATCAACTAAGAAAGCTAATTTGGGAGCTACTAATTTGATCTTCTGAGTTTAGATTCAAACTAAATAGGAGAAGATTCAGTGGTGATTAGTTGTCAGAAAGCTAATCAGGATTATATGTAGCGTTAGAGGTTAACACCTAGTGTAAATTATCTTGATTAGTCAGTTTCTGATAATAGTGTGTTACGGTTTAGGGATAGATTATAGATTCCAGTTTAGGGTCAGGTGAGGCAGGAAGTGATATGGAAATCTCGTAGATCTTTTTACTACATTCATTCAGATGTTAATCTGTGATGAAAAATGATGATGTGGGAATAATGAAGAGATATGAGATATGTCAGCAAGTTAGGGCTGAGCATAAGAAACTCGGAGGTTTATTGCATTCGCTGCCTATTCCTGAGTGGAAATGGGAACATAGATCGGTTGATTTTGTTTTTAGTTTATATTTGAGTTCGCGTAAGCACAATACGGTATGGATTGTAGTTAACAGGTTGACAGAGTTTGCGCATTTCTTACCAGTTTCTATGTGAAATCCTCTCGACTGATTATGTACAATATACATACATGAGGTGTTACATTTTAAGGTGCTTCAATGTCGACTATTTCGGATAGAGATCCGAGATTCACGTCCAGATGATGGAATGAATTATTATGACAGCTGGGGAACTGTTCTTAACCTCAATATGATATATTACCAACAGACTGATGGGTAGCCGGAGAAATAAAGTTTGGTGCTATAGGATATACTTTAAGCTTGTGTCTTAAAGTTTAATAATAACTGGAAGATACACATTTCTCTGTGTGAGTTCGTTTATAGAATGGAATGCTCCTTTGAAACTTTGTATGGTCAACCATGTCATTTACCAAAGTGTATGGACAGGGGTTGAAATGAAAGTTTGTTGGAGTCAGAATTAATTTAGAACTACACAGAGGAAAGGTAGCATATTAGCCAGCGTTTGACTATAATACAACAAAAACAAAAGAGATACGCTGATAAATATCAAAGGTGGTTGGAGCTTTCGAAGGACAAATATGTTTTGTTGAAAGTCTCACTTATGAGAGGAGTTGTGTAAGTTTGGATTGTGAGGTAACCTAACGTCAAGGTGTATTGAGTCGTTCAAAGTACAGGAACGGATTAATCCCGGTACTTACAGGTTAAAGTTGCCTCCTCAGCTAGTCGGAGTTATTAATGTCTTCCATAAGTCTATGATAGTAAAACGAAGACAAAGACTCAGTTCACTTAAAGGATTAGTTGGAATTAATGTGAAATAAAGATTTCACAAATATGAGGAACTAACCTGAGAGCGGAAGTATGAGAAATAGTTCCCATTTATCTTCGAAACTGCAGGTAATTTCATATTACTTTAATTTTGAGGACGAAATCGCTTTAAATTGGGGAGACTGTAACGACCCGTTACCTTAAGTTGGTGATTAGTACTAATTCAAACACTAATTAACCCGGGTTAGGCTAGTGGTTAAGTTCGGCATACCTCGAATACCATGTGCATGCGTTTGCATGACGTTTTTTATTTGTTTGGATAGTTAATTCAATTTATAAATAGGTTGTCGTATAATATGAAAATTATACACAAGCCTATATAACAGAAAATACTCAATAAACAATGACACTTGTAGGCATGTCCGGTGAGTTAATTGGTGAATAATACGCGATATATATATTTATATGTTTTTAAATATAAATATATATATATTGGAAAATAAAAGAATATTGAATATATATATGGATTATCGGATCATCTCGAACGAAGTGTAAATGCTTAATGTGTCAAATTTCGTATCACTTTAAGGAGTGTCACTTTAACGCATCAACCACGCGATCGGTCTCAAGATAGCGCGTTGCGTATCTCGAGAAAAAATCCATCTATAAAAACAAAAATTCATTCTTATCCAATTCAGATCGAAGGGATATCGTTCCGGGAGCCGCATTCAATCAAGTTGAGGAGCTTAATCGAGTCAAAAACACAAGATCAACGTTTAGGTATGATTTGTACTTGTGTTTGTTGAAGTTCAATTCGATGGTGATGCTAGGAATTTAGTTAATTATGCGGTTTGATGAGTAAAATTGGTTTATAACCTTATTAGAGGTCCTCCCTAATCATTTGGGAGTGTAATTGTTGAATTTGGAGGAGTTTTGGATCGAATTGAATCAGCACAAGCGTGCTACTATTGCAGGTCTGGTGCCCAAAGCGCGCTAGGACTTGTCTATAGCGCACTATGTGTACTGGGAGGATGAACTCACATGCAGGTAGCGCGCTATCCATGTCAGGTAGCGCGCTACCCATACCCAGATCAGTGCATAACTGATTTGGAGTTGGTTGGTTTGTAAAGATACTTAGGGACTGGTCTAGGGGTTCTAAATGTTATATAATGAATCTATATTAATCCTAAATGATTGGTGATAGGTTGAGGAACACCGAGGAAGAGTGAGATGACCTGAAAGTTAGGAGATTTAGACAGAGACTAAAACTGAGGTAAGTATGGATTCGCTTATTTATCAATATTGCTCGGCTATTTAGTATATATAGCTCATGTAATTGTTAGATTGAAATGGGGGATTATGTATACTGTGATGGTTTTTCTAATGAACAGAAAACGGTGTCTAATGTGATCCACGAGAGTAACTCCTAAAGGCTGAGACCAGGTTGTATAGTACTTGGGGTTGATCTCCCGATCTATACGTAACTCCTACTCAGTTAATAGGTTGCGTGGGTTACATATTCCCTAGAGGGTTTAGGATAGAACTATTGGGCATTAATCGATTGGCTAAACATCAAATATACGCGGTGTGTTTGTTTAGCACTCGTATTAATGGCATTGGTGGGTAATCGACCCTAGTTTTACAAATAAAATGGGGATCACAGTGTACAAGTCCATGACCTTTGCTTCGCATTCATTATATATTGCTTTATATGATTTCCATATTCTTGTTAAATATCATTGGTGCATGTTGTTATTGTATGATATCCTTGAATATTATATGGAATGTTGATGATTAGAGTGAATCCCTACTTACTGAGCAAGTTGGAGCGCTCACCCCAATTAACATTACAGGTAGATCCAACAAGCGCTACAACTACGGGATGGAGAAGTTATAGGAGTTTTGAACTTCTCTTCGATGTAATGACTTCCTCTGGTCTTATGTATTGGTGTTGAATTACAGTTTGTAATATCATATGGGATGGGTGATTTATATAACCGAAGTTTATTCCAATTTTGTTTTAATATTGTATATCTTATGTTGGTTACCGAAAAGGTTTTAAATTTCCACAACGTATATGATTTATTTTATTTTGATAATCGATACACAGTAGTGCTTATCAGGTGTAGGTGGTAAGGCTGCTGGCTCTAGTTAATTTTGGTAAGGGTAATCTAGGCTTGATTAGGGTTTCAGGCATGGTATTGCCCTAATCAAGTTAGGAGATGCTACATCAATTGCCTAACTAAGCTATAACTACCAACTACTCGCATACTCGATGCCTCACACTAATGCACATCTCGAGGCGCTCCAAGGCCCGGTTTATTTATTTTTAACTTTGCAACTTAGGTTAATTTAATTAGATAACATTGATTACCATATATAGCTTAGGAAATTGTAAGGTTTCATAATTTTCCACTGAGCCATATAGGTTCACATAAATTATTAACCCGATATCAATCCCATACACGCGCTACATGCATCTCGAGAAGCTACTCGCCACTCTCACAACTCACTCAAAACGCGGGAATGGAATGAAACTAGTGTAATGCTATGCTAATTTTTAGAAAATAAAAAATACAAGCAATTTACGACACAAGCATCATACAAAAATAACATATCTCAACCACGGTATTGTCCAATACTTCTAACAAAGATTTGCACGTCAACACTAATTATGGTTCGCAAATCCTTGTTATTAAGGCATAATTTGATTTAACTAATTAGGGCAGTCACAGGATGAGTTGGAGGGGAGTGAGATAACTTACGGAGGAATTGAAACTAAATTAATCATATTTGGTTGGCATTTTATGTCCAACTCCAATGTAAGTTGTGACGACCCCTACTTCTAAATAGGGCACCGCCAAGCCTAATCCCGTAATCAAGCCTTAATCCTAACCACATAAGACTTAATTACGTATTAGTCAGCCTTTCGTCCCTATATTCATCATCATTACACGTGTTCAGATATTATTAGATTTCAGAGTTAATTAAACTTTTTATCATTTTAATATTAATATGTAGTTTAAAGATTATGCGGAAGCTCATGCTACTCAAAATCCTAAGTGTGGAAAACTAGAAAACACAGCATCACCTGCATGTATATATCATAAAGGTAATAACACAGTTAGATATATGAGTCTCAAAAATGGGGAACTATGCACTCAACCCACTATATAACCCAAAATGTACAGTAAATATATAATTAGTAATAATACAGCAAAAGTCGAGTCATAAAAAAAATGAGATAGGAGAATCGCCGAAATTCTCGAAGAAAGTCGCCGATCTTCTCCTTTCCCGGTCTGCTACTGCTCGACGGACCTACACCCACCGTCACAAACTAGACGGTGAGTATAGTAATATTTAAGTAATAACTGGAGAATTATATGCCACATTTCCAAAATATAAAAATGGTAGTTAAAAGCATAAAGTAGCGAAAGAATTGTTGAATCAAGTAATGCAAGTAAATACCACAATTAAAAATGCATAGACTGACACAGGCTAAGTCGAGATGATCTATGTCCGGTCGGCGGTGAGAACTATCACCTAAAATTTCCCACTACTATATGGAGCTGTGCTCAACATATTCCATACAAATAGCGGAGCTGCGCTCTACGCATACAAATCATATATCTCATTCTTGTCGACCACCCCGAGCCCCATACCTCGTGTGCCGCGCAAGTGTAGTGGTGAGTGTCGGAACCCCTGTAGACCCATGTCCCCGTGAACCGCACATCTCTCGTGCAATGGAAACTAGATAATCCCTACTTTAGTTTTCAATGATCAATAGTTCTAATTCTCTAAGATTTCAAAACTAGTTAGGCTACAAAACCCTAAGGAAATAGAATACAAGTTTAATCCATTTAAACTTATCTCGATAGCATGCTTTTCATATATATCAAGAATAACATCAAGAGTAGAAATTGGAATCTATGAAACATTTCGTAAGGCATCATGTCAACAATATTCAAGCATGAATAGAAACAAGAACAACATGATGTGAGATTACGAAATAGCAATGTCTACAAATAGACTGTAAAATAATAAGAGTCAATGAAACGAAATATAGCATTCTCATAGCTGTACTTACAATTCACAACGCTTATCCTAGACTATCTGGCCTCCCGACACTCCAAAATGTGTCCCCGAACTCTCGATACCACCCGTTAGTTCCCTGGAGTTATTTGATAAGTTTTAGAGTGAGTTTGGACCGCTACTTAGAGTTTTAAACCCATTTATAGTGTTTAAACCATTTTTGAAAATTGCTGATTTTTGTACTGTTTGATAAATTAGCGCGCTAATTCTGACATTAGTGTGCTAATTCCTGACTTTAGCGCACTACCTTAAATCTATAGCGAGTTAATCAAGATTAGCGCGCTAGTTTTTGACATTAGCGCTAATATCAATATTAGCGTGCTATGTGCAGAAGAACCCAGAATTATGCATTTCGAATTCTAGGCTTTTGCTATACACAGGCCTTGTTAACGCCTTAGGAACCCTCATACATACTACAAGAGGTCCTTAACATCAAACCCAACACAAAACAGCAACAACAACATCAAATTCCATGAATCCGTCAACTTAATGGAGTAGAGAAGTTACCTAGCTTGAAGAGCTTTTTCTTCTTCACAAAAGCTTCAATGAATCTCTCATCTCCTCCACCAAAATCACACCAACAAACTCACTTCTTTCTCTCCTTCCTTCCTTGCAATTAGATTTGTGATGAGGATAAGAAACCAACTTGTTGACTTATATACTTCATTTGACTATATAGATATGTTTAAACCTTAGCCCTTGATCATGTGTGCACACGTATCTCGAGGCTCAACTAATGGACCACATTGACACACTTGTCCCTCAAGTCATGATTAAATTACTCCAATAGTTGACTCACTTGACCTCTTGATTTGGCAATACGTGTCTCGATGTACATCATATGATTGTTGTTTTTTTTCTTTTACTACTTTAGGCAATTTATTGTTACATTTAATTTGACCACATTAAAGCTACTTACAAAACCAACATTAGTTCACATTAGACTTACCCCATAAGCCGCTACCTCGGTCCCACATAGACACGCAACTCGAGGTACGTCCTCGCTCGTCTCGATACCTATAGACCCGTATAAATTGACTTAATAGTCTACACATATACAATATACTAGGCATACACAACAAATATAAAAATATACTTCGGCCCTTGCCTCGGTCAATGGACGTATCACGGTATGGGTCCCGCGGTACGGGTCGTTGATCCTGTTTAAGGAATTAAGCACACTTAGAGATTATGGGCCATTACAATTCTTCCCAACTAATGAAAACTTCATCCTCGAAATTTAAAATTTGAACTAGTATTTATTCCTGACTCGAATAGGTACGGAAACCTATCTCGCATATAGTCCTCCCGTTCCCAAATGAGTTTCTGTATCATCGTGAAACTGCCACTTGACAAGCACTTTTGAGATAGACTTGCTTCTCAAGTACTGTACCAATCGATCCAAAATCTACACAGGTTGCTCCTCATATGAAATATCCTCACTCTGGTCTATCTGACTCAAATGTACAGTCAGACGATCACCTACTCTCGATTCAGCCAATCGAAGCATGGATATATGAAAGACTGGATGAACTCCTGGCATCTATGGAAGTAACTCAAGCTCATACGCAACCTTCCCGACCCGTTTATTAATCCTGAAAGGTCCGATAAATCTCGATGCAAGTTTACCTTTCACTCCAAACCACTGAAGACGCTTCCGAGAGGAAACCTTTAAATATATAAAAGATCCTTAGGTGTATGTGAGATCGTCGAGATATCTGTCTGCATACTTCCACTGTCTATCCTGGGCTCCCTTGAGTTTCTGACGAATCAATCGTACCTTCTCTGTGTGATCAACAACAGTCTCAGGCCCCACGATCTCACAATCCTCTGGCTCAGCCCAATAGGATGGGGAGCGACACGGTCTACCATATAAAGCCTCAAAAAGTGCCATCTCAATACTGGCCTTATAGCTGTTGTTATATGCAAACTCACACAACTGTAGGTGCTCATCCAATGATTCACCAAACTCCAAAACACAAGCCCGCAACATATCCTCGAGAACCTGAATCAATCTCTTAGTCTGCCTGTCAGTCTGAGGATGAAAAGCCGTACTGAATTGTAGGCGCGTACCATATTGTTCATGCATACTCCGCCACATCCTGGATGTATACATAGCATCTCAATCTGACGTAATAGTCAATGGTACCCATGTAGTCTAATAATCTCTCGCTCAAATAGTATACTCAACTTATCAAACATGTAATGTGCAACCACAGGTAGAAAATGAACAGACTTCATCAGTCTGTCAACAATAACCCAGATGGAATCATGTCCCCGGGTGATTCTCGACAATCCTCTCACAAAATCCATAGCAATGTCCTTTCACTTCCATCGCGGAATGGGAAGAGGTTGTAGCAATCCTCTATATCTACGATGTTCAGCCTTTTCTTGCTGACAAATCTCACAGCTCTTGATAAACTTACACACATTCGCCTTCATCCCAGGCCACCAAAAATGCCTCTTCATGTCGTGGAACATTTTGGTCCTGCCTAGATGAATGGTGAATCGGGAACAGTGTGACTCCTAAAGAATCTCCTTTCTCAGCTCTAGTAATGACGGTATCCACAGTCTACCCCTGAATCTCAAACACTGGTCAGACGTCTCCATCCAATCAACACAATCTACACTCTGCTCCAACTCACAAAACCTCGAGTACAACCTGTCAGTCCTCTAACCCTCTGACACTCTCTGTGTAGACACGGTCTGTACTCTCATCTGAGTGCAAATTGTTGGGTATTGGGGTTCATACGCAGCGGAAATTACAAAACAATTTTGACAAAAACCCCAACAGGATCCGAATCTAATTCCATTAAAAACGCTTAAACCATGAAAACTTAATCATACCTCGATCGCAATATACCTTTCTGAAGGTTGATTGATCTCTAAGGCGCTGCCAACGATGAACGCCCTCTACCAGCAGTCCACACACGAACGGCGGCCGAGATTCGAAGTGCTATCTTCAAGAGAATACCAAACCTTTTTGTTTCTCTACAAAACGATCCAGAGCGTACCAGAAAACCTTAATTCGTTTCTAAAACGAAAATAGAGTTTCGGCCCTTAATATTTCCTCTGTGTGTTCTAACTTAAAGTGTCTATTTATACAACCCTTGTATGTAGACGGTTAAGTAAATTACACATATACCCCTACTTAAAAGAAGTATAAGTGTAATACACCACAAGGACGTTTCTGTCATGAATTTTATCATATAAAATTCATTTTTCTGAACCATCTTAAAATCTCGCAAAACCATTCTTAGTGTGCGACCCAATAGGCTCACACAACGTTGGCAGTGTACCAAAACACATTATGGTATACAAGTCATAAGCGGCCTCTAGCAAGACATTATGACTACCTAAGTTGTACGAATATCAAATCGATACAACCTAATCAATAATGTATATAACATCCTTTTGTCACACGATATCCTTTAGATCAAACATAAGGCATGGAATTGTCATCCAACATGTTCAATCGTACTAGTCTCGATCTCTAGGTAGACTGAAAACATCCAAGTGACATTGATCAATATCAATTCACTTAGACTAAGCCTTTTAACAGTCTAACACATCGAGGATCCACTGGATATCTCTATTTATATGAGAGGGACAAATTCTATCTTGATTACACAACTTCATCACATTGCTCACACAAGAACCAATCACAACCTTTATAATCGTCCGTTAAAGACAACGTTTGATTGTGTCAAATCACTGTGTTCCTAATGTTGAAGTCTCTGGTAATCTCAAGTCAGAGGACTGAAAAATATACCTATCATGAGAAATAACTATGACTTAATCCATGTGATGTTCTCATAGCGGGCCATTCCAGTACTTTGTTCCCTAACAAGTACTCGTGATTTTGATTTATATCCCTATACATATAATCATCATATAATCATCATATGATCACCAATCAAGACTCACACTAGTCTTAATTCATTATAGTTTCCAGTATAATGATCGACTAGGGACATTTAGGATATTTCTATAAATACTCATGGATCTTATTATAATGTAAACATGCAAATTAATTATAATAAACAGAAATGAAATCCTCTATTTTATTAACTAAAAGTATTCATAAAGACAGTTAATGGATTGACCTAGGGCACATGCCCCAACACAAATCTCAACCCGAGTTTCAGTAGGAATCTCCGTATTTCTAATAGGTATCATGCTCAGCGCATCTGCGACTACGTCCGCTTTTCCCGGATGATATTCCAAGGAAAAGTCGTGATCCTTTACAAATTCTAACCATCTGCGTTGTCTCATATTCAGATCCTTTTGTGTGAAGAGATACTTCAGACTCTTATGATCAGTAAAGTGTAAATTTCTCTCCATACAGGTAATGTCTCCATATCTTCAATGCAAACACTACTGCTGCCAGCTCCAAATCATGCGTCGGATTATTCTTCTTATGTATCTTCAACTGTCTGGATGCATAAGCTACTGTATCAATACCCTGCATCCACACACATCCTAGACCTCTATGAGAAGCATCAGTATATACCGAAAATCCCTGTCCAACCTTTGGTAACACCAATAGTGGCACAGTAGTCAATAATCTTTTTAACTGAGTGAATGCCTCCTCACATTCCTCAGTCCACTCAAATCTAATATCTTTTTGTGTCAATCTCATAAGTGGTGAAGTGATTTTCGAGAAATCCTTCACAAATCGGCGATAATACCCTGCCAAACCCAAAAAACTTTTTATCTAAGTCACTGAAGTCGGTGTTGGCCAATCCATAATTGCCTGAATCTTGGCTGGATCCACTACTATCCCTGCTGCTCCGACTAAATGCCCCAGAAACTTGACCTCTGAGAGCCAGAATTAACAATTGCTAAACTTAGCATAAAATTTATGCTCCCTCAAGGTCTGCAACGTCTCCGTGAGATGCTGCTCGTGATCCTCCCTCGTTTTCGAGTATATCAATATATCATCGATGAATACTATCACGAACCAGTCAAGAAATGGTCTGAAAACCCGATGCATCAGATCCATAAACACTGCTAAAGTATTGGTTAGCCCAAACGGCATGACCGTAAAGTGAAATAATCATATCTCGTGCTAAAAAATGTTATGGACCTATCCTCATCCCTGATCCTTAGCTAATGATACCCTGATCACAGGTCTATCTTGGAGAAAAATTGTGTTCCTCTCAACTGATCAAATAAATCATCAATCATCAGAAGTGGGTATTTGTTCCTAATGGTGACTTTGTTCAACTGTTTGTAGTCGATACAAAGTCTTAAAGTACCATCCTTTTTCTTCACGAAAATGATGGGTGTTCCTCATGGCGACATATAAGGTGTGATAAATCCCTTCTATCCCAAATCCTGAAGCTGAGTCTTTAACTCCTCTAACTCTCGTGGTGCCATCCGGTACGGTGGTACGGAAATCGGTTTAGTATCCGGTACCAACTCAATAATAAAATCAATCTCTCGCGGTGGCGGTAAACCAGGTAAATCCTCCAGAAACACATCGGGGAACTCTCTAACAACCGGTATGTCCTCCAGCTTAGGTCCCCGACTCTCTGGTACAGTGTATAGCGAGATCAATGCCTCCATCTCCTCACTAGTCGCAGGTTGACCTCTCGTACCTATTTTCCTCGCTGAATTACCTCTATAGGTGAACGTCGCATGCCTTGGGATCTCAAATATCACTGTCTTACTGAAACAGTCGATATGAGCGTGGTATGCTGCTAACCAGTCCATCCCTAAAATCACGTCAGCAGGTAACTCTACCCCATCTATCTCGACCAGACATCCCTCAAAAAAACTATTAGGGTAAACCTTATCCCTAGCTAAGTACTCAAAATCAAATGTAAGCTAAGCCTAATAGGTTTCAACCATAAGATGTCTACCATGTGACCAACAATGAAAGATACGGTAGATCTAAAATCAAATAATGCATATAATTCTCTACCGCAAATAGAAATCATACCCTCAATGAGACCTCGCGTGGCGTCGGCATCCTGCTGGGCTACCATATGTACCTCCTCTCGGGCTTGCCAGGTGTAGACTACTGCTAGATGCGGGCACTCTCTCATAATGTGTATGACCTGTTAGCATCTATAGCATGTAAACCTTTGTGCTGACCCTGAGTCTGAGACTAGCCTTGTGCCTGATCCTGACCCTGTCTTAGTGACTGTCCCCGTTCCTGTCTAGTATCTCAGCCTCTGCCACCCTGCGGCTGTTGTCGTGGAGCATGTGGGGCGGAAAGTGCAGGAACGGCGGGAGCTGGTAACGCTGGCCTAATGGGAGGTGGCAAGGGAAGTCTGCCTATCGTGCTCTGTGACGGGGCAATGGAAGATATATGAGGCACAGTCAGTGGGTGAGTGGTTATCCCCGACCCCTGAGCACCTATGTTCCAACCCCTTGCGCCCTTACCCCTCTGTCTCCTCCTCTCATACTACATGGCCTGCTCTGCTGACAAAACTTGACCCGGTGCTCTGCCATCAGCAACTCTACCAAAATAGTATGTCTCATGTGATAGGGCTCGCTCATAGATCTCGGTGAGTGTCCTAGCGCCTAAACTTACTATCTAATACCTAATATCTGGCCTTAGTCCATCACCAAAATGGTACACATCCTCGGACTCATCTCTCACCAAGTCCTCAGCAAACTGTCGCATATAATCATATTTGTCCATATACTGTATCACAGGCTCCTCTGGTCTCTGTCTTAAGTCCATGAACTCTCTTCTCAACCACTTCATTACTGATGGTGGAAATTACTGCTGATAGAGCTTCTGCTTGAAAGCATCCCATGGCTCAAACTCTCCATGAGTAGCTACAATCATACGTCACCACACATTAGCGTCTCTCTCGAGAGTATATGATGAGATCTATGCCTGAAGTCTATCCTCGGTCTTTAGTATCCTATCGAGTTTCCCCTAAGAAAGAATCTATTTCTCAATATTTTGAAAATCTTGTATGCCATCGAAGTAAGTTGGCTTGAGACTGATGAAGTCCTTCACAAGCTAAACTTCAACTGATGTGCTAGAGGATGCAGGCGTGGGAGACGGTACTACCTTAGCTGTCTCCACTACTGGTGCGGTCACAGCTGAAATAGTATGCACCATCCGCGCTGCTAAATCCGTAGTAGGAAGTGATGGCGCCTGTATAGTCGGTGTAGTAGTCGTAGGAGTCGATGTCGATACTGGTGGAGCAAAACGGGCTATCATCAAGGCGATGAAATCAGTCAACTGCTGGCCCTGAGTTGTCACTTGGTCAGATAGCCTCTGTAAATCCTCTGCAATAGTAGAAGCTGACTGCCACTAGGCTTTGCATCTCCTCTCCCTCGCGTATCAGCCATCGGGCTCTACAATGGATAGCGAACGTGAATCAACTTCTACGTGACAGCGGATAGATATATATACATATAGAAATTAACATATACATATAAGAAATTCCCATCTCACTTTCACTCACTCCCAACTAATGAGTTCTAGGCAAAGGTTATCTGGTTTCCACAACTAAGGTTTGTATATTAATGCCTGAAACCATATAGTTCTCTAAACCTATGCTCTGATACCAACTGTGTTGGTATCATATTGCCTTAAACCGTTTAGAGAACAACCTATGCTCTGATACCAACTGTAACAGCCCCTACTTCTAAACAGGGCACCGCCGGCCTAATCCCGTAATTGAACCTTAATCCTAACCACATAAGACTTAATTATGTATTAGTCAGCATTTCGTCCCTATATTCATCATCATTACACATGTTCAGATATTATTAGATTTCAGAGTTAATTAAAATTTTTTATCATTTTAATATGAATATGTAGTTTAAAGATTATGCGGAAGCTCTTAGTACTCAAAATCTTAAGTGTAGAAAATCAGGAAACACAGCATCACCTGCATGTATATATCATAAAGGTAATAACACAGTATGATATATGAGTCTCAAAAATGAGAAACTATGCACTCAACCCACTATACAACCCAAAATGTACAATAAAGATATAAACAGTAATAATACAGTAAAAGTCGAGTCATACAAAAATGAGATAGAAGAATCGTCGAAATGCTCAAAGAAAGTCATCGATCTTCTCTTTTCCCGGTCTGCTGCTGCTCGATGGACCTACACCCACCGTCACAAACTAGAAGGTGAGTATAGTAATATTTAAGTAATAACCGGAGAATTATATGCCACATTTCCAAAATATATGAATGGTATTTAAAAGCATAAAGTAGCGAAAGAATTGCTGAATCAAGTAATGCAAGTAATTACCACAGTTAAAAATGTATAAACTGACACAGGTTAAGTCGAGATGATTTACGTCCGGTCGGCGGTGAGAACTATCACCTAACCTTTCCCACTACTATATGGAGTTGCGCTCAACATATTCCATACAAATAGCGAACTGCGTTCAACGCATCTCATTCTTGTCGACCACCCCGAGTCTCATACCTCGTGTACCGCGCAAGTGTAGTGGTTAGTGCCGGAACTCCGATAGACCCATGTCCCCGTGAACCGCGCATCTCTCGTGCAATGGACACTAGATAATCCCTACTTTAGTTTTCAAAGATCAATAGTTCCAATTCTCTAAGATTTCAAAACTAGTTAGGCTACAAAGCCCCAAGGAAATAGAATACAAGTTTAATCCATTTCAACCTATCTCAATAGCATGTTTTTCATCAACTATATATCTAGAATAACATCAAGAGTAGAAATTGGAATCTATGAAACATTTCGCAAGGCATCATGTCAACAATATTCAAACATGAATAGAAACAAGAACAATATGATGTGAGATTATGAAATAGCAGTGTCTACAAATAGACTGTAAAACAATAAGAGTCAAGGAAATGAAATATAGAATTCTCATAGCTTTACTTACAATTCACAACGCTTATCCTAGCCTATCCGGCCTCCCGACACTCCAAAACGTATCCCCGAACTCTCGAGACCACCCGTTAGTTCCTTGGAGTTGTTTGATAAGTTTTAGAATGAGTTTGGACCGCTGCTTACAGTTTTAAACCTATTTATAATGTTTAAACTTTTTTTGGAAATTGCTGATTTTTGTATTGTCTAGGAAATTAGTGCGCTAATTCTGACATTAGCGTGCTAATCCTAACGCGCTACCTTAAATCTCTAGCGCGCTAATATTAACATTAGTGCGCTATATGCAGCAGAACCCAAAACTTTACATTTCAAATTTTGGGTTTTTGCTACACATATGCCTTGTTAACGCCTTAGGAACCCTCATACGTACTACAAGAGGTCCCTAACATCAAACCCAACACAATACAACAACAACAACATCAAATTCCATGAATTCACCAACTTAATGGAGTAGAGAAGTTACCTAGCTTGAAGAGCTTCTTCTTCTCCACCAAAGCTTCAATGAATTTCTCCTCTCCTATACTAAAATCACACCAGCAAACTCACTTCTTTCTCTCCTTCCTTCCTTGCAAACCGATTTGTGATAAGGATAAGAAACCAACTTGTTGACTTATATACTTCATTTGACTATATAGATATGTTTAAACCTTAGCCCTTGATCATGTGTGCACACGTATCTCGAGGCTCAATTAATGGACCACCTTGACATACTTGTCCCTCAAGTCATGATTAAATTACTCCAATAGGTTACTCACTTGACCTCTTGATTTGGCAATACGTGTCTCGATGCACATCATGTGATTATTGTTTTTTTTCTTTTACTACTTTAGGAAATTTATTGTTACATTTAATTTGACCACATTAAAGCTACTTACAAAACCAACATTAGTTCACATTAGACTTACCCCATAAGCCGCTACCTCGGTCTCACGTCGACACGCAACTTGAGGTATGTCCTCGCTCGTCTGGATACCTATATACCCGTATAAATTGATTAATAGCCTACACATATATAATACACTAGACATACATCACAACAAATATAAAATATACCTCGGCCCTTGCCTTAGTCAATGGACATATCACAGTGTAGGTTCCACAGTACGGGTCATTAATCATGTTTAAAGAATTAAGCACAGTTAGAGATTTTGGGTCGTTACATAAGTTGACCCTCAAACTTACACCAAATAAGGGGAAGATGACTCCCTTAGGGGGTGGGGAGTAATCTTCCTTAAGGGGAGTTTCATAATCTAACTTATTAGCTACTTCAACAAATAAGTTGTGTTTGGTAACGAGATTAGTTTAAAAATAATCTAGTTTATTATATAGTATTGCAGACGCTACCCCATGTAGCGTTTTTTTTAGAAAACCCTATATTTAATTTGGGTGTTCCGATCGTGCCCTTAATTTTCGCAATTTATTATGCGCTTTTTATTGGGAGCAATTAAAAGGACCCCGATTTTTGCTAAACGTACCCCCACCTAAGTGAAATGACCCAACTACCCCTCTATATAAAAGTTTTTACTAACTATACCCCACTCGCCCCACTTACCATGTACCACACCCACTTCACTCACCCATCGCATCTCACCACCAACCTGAATCCCACGAAGTCCAAGCAAAATCACGTCAATTCGACGCCATGCGTGCATTCCTCATCTCTTTTAGTGTCGATTTCAAAGTTCTTCTGGGTTTTTTTTTACTTTTTTGGATCGGTATTTTGTAAGATTGTTGTTGGGTTTAGGGTTTTGATTTGGGAGTTGAATCTAACATTTTGAGTGCAAAGTTTCGATGGAATTGAAGATATTAAACGATTCTGAGCAAAATCAACAATTTTTTGGTAATTTTTATGTGTTTTTTGGGAGTTTTGAAATTTTGTGTTCGCTTTTGTTGTCTCGTGGATGTCGGACATATAGAGCCGACACCTCTTCATAGGTGTCGGACACATAGGACCAACACCTCTAAAAAGGTATCTGTCGACTTCGACCGAAACTGCAAAAATAACTTACTTTCAATGGGTAACGGATGAATCCAACTGAGACCTCTTTAGAGGTGTCGGTCCTGTGCCTTCGACACCTCTTTAGAGGTGTCGCTCATGTATGTCCGACACCTCTTCAGAGGTGTTGACTCTTTGTGTCCGAAACATCTTTAGAAAGGGGTGTTGGGGTGAGGGTGATGGTAATGAAATATAGCAAGGGTATTTTTGAGATTTTGAGAAAAAAGTGGGGTACACTAAGTAAAAAGTGAGGCACGATGAAGTAAAAATTCAAAAATGTGGTCCATTTAGTAAAAACTGAGGTCTGTTTAGCCGCTCCCTTTTTATTTTCTTTTCGTTAAACACATGGGTTAACAAATTAAGTATACACTTGACGTGGGCATACATATGTAAGTGGAGTATTAGTTTCCGGTTCAAACACTTATTACATGCGAGTAATATTATACTAATGGTTTTTAATAAAATATTATACTAATGTTAACATGTGTTACTAATGTAAAAAGGAAAATTTACTGTAAGAAATCTCTTACTTTTTTGGTGAGTTTGCTTTAAAAAATGTAATTTTTAAAAAATTTACTTTAAAAAATGTCTGTCTTGTACTACATTGCTACATTGTTACTAAATACTACATATATAAATTTAGTATTAGTATTAGGTTTATATAACTGATGCTAAATTATTTAGCTCAAACTATCAAAACAAATTATATTAGCTCCAAAAAATCTAATTATAAAATATAAATATATATATATATATATTGCCTACCAAGAAAATGTAAATATATTACTTAAATGTATTATTAAATTCACAATTTTAAATTCTAAATAAGGTGTTTTATTATGTAAGATTAAATAATATGCCTATTACACCAAAAAAAATATATGTCTATTGTGGAGAAAATGTATTCAATGATTAATATAAGGAAAATGATTTTTTGACATATGTTTTTTTACTGCATGTCTGTTTATGTCATTTTACATTTATCAACTATTCTATCAGATAGTTTTTCCAAACGATTTTACTCGATTTGCTAGATTATCAGCTTTCAGCTTTCATCCACTAAATTATCAGCTCTCAGCTAGATTATCAGCTTTCAACTACCAACTAAATTATCAGTTAGTGTTGCTTAATAGAGCCTAAATCCCTCTCTCTCATGTCTCTCTCTATATTTAATGGGTGTATTTATCAATGACATACTTTATTATTTTCAAATTATGCAACTTCCCTAATAAGTTTGAAGTTGAATCAAAAAACAAAAAAACTTTTATAAAAACTTTCTTTCGTATGATTAAACTACCATGAAAATGACTCAACAAAATACTAATTAATTAACTCAAAAAATACTAATTAATGAAAATTGCATGTAGATAACATAAATATATAAAAAAACACGAAGAATGCGTGCAAGCTCAACTTTGAGACTAAAACCAAATTAAGAATTGATTTAAAGAAAGGCCATGGAGCACCATGTACAGCATATTTTTGAAGGAAAATATTAATTTGATTCAAAATGGGCACGCGAAATAGACTTGAACTTATGTAGGTCCATTGATTTATGCATCAATATGTGCACATGAAATTCTATGTGCATCTATTGGAAACATGCAAGCACGTGTCCATTTCGCGTGCGCATTTTAGGTTACCCTAGCACATCGATCCATAATATTGTCTCAGAAAATACTTTTGTGGCTTCAAAAAAAAAATGTACTTTTGTAACTCATTCGACACATTGTATGGACACAAATCTGTTGGTGTCCCTAAATTTTCGCATCGCAATACACAAGCATCATCTCAATGCGTATGCACGCATCGTGTATATTTCAGTGGCGACGATCCGTGCTAGCAGGTTCCTTTCGCTCAAAGTGCCCATAAAAAAAAAATATAAGTCAACCGTGTCCTCATTAAATTCCACGTTTCGTGGGAGTACCGTATTGCTTTCAACAAATTCGAAAAATTCCATGCCATAAGATGTGGCAAGGTCCAAATGACAAAAAAAGGTGAGTTTGGGCAGAGTCCAGTTGTACTGAAGGCCCAAGTTTGAGGAAACCCGTAGTTTATAATGTCTTCAAAGCCCACCCGATTTCTTGCTTGACCAAGTTCAAGATTACATAATAGATATGTGGTCAGTGCTTTGACTTTCTCCTAACAGTCTTACCATTCAGTACTGTTGAACCAGATGGTCTTTCAGTTTTACCTTTTTTTGTCAGTTTTATACAACAATCTTCTCAACTAAAGAATGGCAGTTGTGCTACTTCCAAAGGATAGGATTGATTCAAAAGAGAATGCTACGTGCGCCTTGGGATGCACGCATGCATGCAACTCAATCCGCGAAAATCAAGTGATACATGGCACATGTCCAACCAGTGTGCCCTATCCCAAAGTTATACTAGCATTTTCCATGATCCAATAATGTAAAAGCCACACTCACTATTCCACATGTTGTTAAGCCCTGTCTTAGCTTCCAAACCAAGCATCATCTCCACCACTTACATAGATTTTATATAGCGCTTCTAATGTTAGTGAAATCAATTCTTTAGTTTGCTTAGGACAATTCCCACATTCTAAATTGACCTTATATTCTCTATGCCCAACAACCAAACAAATCTCATCATCACTTGCCTTCAAAGCAAAGCACAATGTATTCATTAATTTTAACTAACAAGTTCTGATAATGAGTCCATCCCCACCACTTTACATATACAAAAATACATTTCACTCATCTCCAACTCTTCATTCCTCCATAGCAATGCATCCTAAAACCTCAATTCCCTTCTTCTTCCTCATCTTTCACAACTTTATTTGGTTCTTAACATTTTTCCAAAGAGCCAATGCTGCTCATTGCACCACTTCCACTTCTGATAGGACTTACCAAAAGTGCATGTCTCTACCTACACAACAAGCTTCCATAGCATGGACTTACTACCCTCACAATGCCACTCTAGACCTAGCCTTCTTTGGCTCCTTCATCTCTCCATCTGGCTGGGTTGGTTGTGGCATTAACCCTACCTCCCCTGAGATGACTGGAACTCGTGCCCTCATCGCCTTCTCGGACCCTAACTCCGGCCAACTTGTAGTCCTTACCTACATTCTCGATCCGACTGTTAAGCTTCAACGCTCACCACTTCTCTCTCGCCCTCTCGATATTCACCTCCTCTCCTCCTCTGCCACTCTCTATGGTGGTCGAATGGCCTCCATCCACGACGGCGCTTCGGTTGAAATTTTCGCCTCATTCAAGCTTGTTCCTAATAGAACTAAAGTGAATCTGGTGTGGAACCGGGGTCTTTATGTGCAAGGGTACTCTCCAGCCATTCATCCCACCTCTGTTAATGACCTCTCCTCTGTCACTACCCTTAATGTTCTATCAGGCGCCGCTGCCTCCGGAGACAATCGGATCAAAACCATGAAGGCCATTCATGGAGTTCTCAATGCCTTGTCATGGGGGTTCCTTCTCCCAGTAGGGGCTCTCACGGCGAGGTACTTTCGACACATGCAAGCAGTCGGCGTGATGTGGTTCTACGCTCACACGGGGATTCAACTATCTGCGTTTGTGTTAGGCGCGGCGGGATTTGGGATAGGAGTTCAACTCGGGAAGATGTCGCCCGGAGTGGTCTACGGGCTACACAGAAAGCTCGGAATTGCAGCGTTTTCGTTAGGGAGTTTGCAAACATTGGCATTGTTCTTTAGGCCCAAGACTACTAACAAGTTTAGGAAGTATTGGAAGTCTTACCACCATTTTGTAGGGTATGGTTGTGTGGTGTTGGGGGTGGTGAATGTGTTGCAAGGGTTTGAAGTGATGGGAATGAGTAGGTCTTACTGGAAGTTGGCCTACTGCTTGGCTGTGTCAAGTGCTGTTGGTGCATCAATTGCTTTGGAGGTGAATTCTTGGGTGATGTTTTGTAGGAAAGCTAAGGAGGAGAAGATGAGGAGAGAAGGGATGGTGAGTTCTTATGAGAAGGGATCAAGTACTGGAAGCCATCATAGAATATGAGCATCTAAGATTAATGGTTTTGTTTTTGTTTTTGTTTTTGGTTTTGTTTGTTCATATGGTGATGAAGAACAGAGAGCCTACAGAGTTAATGCATGGTCTTGTGTTCTATTTAATTTTGTTTATGAGTCAATCACACAACCTTTTTTTTTTTTTTTTTAAAAAAAAATAAATAATCACTCAACTTATTTGACTCAGCCCAATTATGTGAAAACCCAATCAAAAGTGCTTTTCTTAGTTGGTTCATAAATCTGTGTAACAATGTTAGCTTTGATTACTCAAGACATTAAGGTCATAATTCTTTGTCGTAATTCTTTGTCACAGTGGTTAGCTTTTAGTTAGTTTAAGAGTTCTAGTCACACTCCATTGACAAAAACTCTGATTAGAAATTTAATGTATTGCTGAATTTAATTTTGAGTTTTGTGGTTTTGCATTGTTTTAGCTTGACTAACTACTTTTTTAGCTTGTTTTCTAGCTTCTCTATATTGATTGTACACATCTTCATCTTGACACTTAAAAAATCATAAGTGTCAAGATGAGATGTGTACAATCAATATAGAGAAGCTAGAAAACAAGCTAAAAAAGTAGTTAGTCAAGCTAAAACAAATTTCATGGAAGATCTATATACAAGGTTAGGTAATAGAGATGGCGAAAAATATATATATAGGCTAGCCAAATTAAGAGATAAAAATAAACAAGACCTAAGTCATGTAAGATGTATTAAGGACGAAAATCAAAATGTTTTAACGCGAGATGAAGATATTAAGGAGAGATAGAGAAGTTATTTCGATAGTTTATTTAATGATGGTCAAGTTGATACTATCATAGATGAAAACCCACACCAAGAAAAAAATGTAAACTATACACGCAATATTAGAAGTTGTAGAAGTTAAAGAGGCATTGAAAAGAATGAAAATAGGGAAAGCATGTGGCCCAGATGAAATACATATAGAGGTTTGAAATGTTTATGAGAAATTGATTGACTTGGTTAACAAAACTTTTCAATAAAATTTTAAAATTAAAACGGATGCCAATGGATTGGAGAAGAAGCACGCTTTGTGTCAATCTTCAAAAACAAAGGAGACATTCAAAGTTGCTCAAACTACCAGGGAATTAAACTTATGAGTCACACTATGAAACTTTGGGAGAGGATAATTGACAATAAGCTAACGAGAGAAACAACAATATCCGATAACCAATTTGGTTTCATGCTTGGGAGGTCAACTATGGAGACGATTTTCCTTGTAAGACGATTGTTAGAAAAATTCATATGGTATTCGTAGATTTAAAAAATCATATGATAGGGTCCCTGAGATGTTCTTTGGTGGGTTCTAGAAATAAAAAGAGTGCATATAGATACATAGACACTATTAAGGATATGTATGATGGAGTAGTAACGAGTATAAAGACATTTGGAGGAGCTACAAAAGAATTTCCCATGACGATAAGACTACATCGAGGATATGTTTAAGCCCATATCTATTTACTTTAGTTATTGATGAACTAACTAGACATATTCAAGAGAGATATATCATGGTGTATGCTATTTGCGAGATGATATTGTCTTAGTGGATGAAACTAAAGATGGAGTTAATAGGAAATTAGAACTCGGAGGAATACATTAGAATCTAAAGGCTTTAAATTGAGTAAGACGAAAATCGAATACATGCACTATGAGTTTAGAAACACTAACATCGAGATGACGGAGTGGTAAAATTAGGGGAAGTAGAAGTTCCTAAGGTAAACCACTTTAGATACCTAGGATCAATCATACAAAATGATGGTAACATTGAGAATGATGTTACACATAGAATTCAAGTGGATGGAAGAAATGACGGAGTGCAACATAGGTGATTTATGATCAAAATGTTCCTACTAAGTTAAAAGAAAATTTTATAGGACCGCAATTAGGCCAGCTATGCTCTATGGAAGTGAATGTTGGGCGGTAAAGCAACAAAAATTACATAAAATGAATGTAGCATAAATGATGATGATTAGGTGGATGTGTGGTAAAACTCGTAAAATAGAATAAGAAATATATAAATTCAAAGACAAGTAGAGTAGCACCAATTGATACAAAGATTAGGGAAGGGCGGTTGCGGTGGTTTGGTCACCTGCAAAGACGACCTACAAATGCCCCAACTAGAAAACTTGACTCAATAGAAACTCGTAGAAATTCGACGAGGTAGGGGCATACCAAAGTTAACATGGATGCATTAATTATGAGGATTTGAATGGTTTAAAAGCTCACCATCAATTGCATTTAATCGAGCACAATGAAAAAGTTTGATCCATGTAGCCACCCAGCTTAATTTGGGATTGAGGCTATGTTGTTGTTGTTGTTGTTGTTGTTGTTGTTGAGTTTTTGCATTCTTTTATTCAAGTACTGTTTGTTGATTGAAGATGTGTTTATCCTCTATTGAATTCATCAATCAATAAAAGAATCTAATGTGGAACTTAGGCTTGGTCTGCAATGAGAATTAAATGGTATAATGCTAGGTTGGTTTTGGTGGTTTCTATCCCTCACCCTTAATTAATGAGATTTTATGCTGCTGCTATCGAGTCTTAAAAGTCATTTAAGTTTCGGATGATGTATGTTAAAAGTCGTTCGTTGCCAAATGTGTCATGTCTTGCACTTCTTGGTTTGTCATACTTCAATGCGACAGGAAAACAAGGTCACATAAAATGAAAAAAATTGTTAGTACAATACACAAAACATGCATATAATTGAACTATATTATATCATGCTTGAATTCAATTACAAAGAACTAGATAAAATGATACCGAGGCTTGCAAAGTCGAATGGCAATGTCCTAAGATTTAAATGAAATTTCCTCCAATTGCGGTGTATGGAGTAATGCTTCAAGAGGTTCGTCTCTCAGGATACAACTGATTGATCTTTGATTACACACCAACCAAAATCCTTACTTCTGCGCAATGAAAAATCTCTCTCTCAAAACCAAAAAAACAATCTTAATTTCGAAATTTTCCTTAGTTTTCAATGAAGTTAAAAACCATTTTTATAAACCAACAACTCCTCTTTTGAACAGGCTACAACTTCAAACAAGGTCATTAGTGGTGTGGTTCATTAACCACCAATTATCCCATTAAACACTTTTTAAAACTAAAAGTGGTAACTGCTCACCACTAATCACACCTACAAAATTAACTAAAGTTAATGTAAAAAGTAAAAAAATCGTGTTGTGAATTGGCTAAGTTATTTTAACATTAGCCCCAAGGCCCAAGGCCCTATCAAAGACATATTAAATATCAAGTATTTAATGTGTATTAATCAATGGAGAATACCCATGGTCTTGTCCTCTAACCCCACATTCACTTAACCATTTACTTCAAGTGAAAGATTTTTATAAGGAAAGAAACAAAAAGTTTCTTTCTCATGCTGGGACTAAAATTGATACAATACAAACTCTTTGAAAGTTCAACAATACCCCACATTTCTATTGTATCCATCGTGGCCAACCCCGATCGAGTTTACTTTGCCAAATCACAAACACATTTTAAAGAACAAACATTACTTTAAAAACAATTGGAGATTATCATGTCATGTTAATCTGTCGTATAGACTTGAACTTACCCTAGTAAGATCATATCGAGTTCACTTACGTTTGATGCATGTATCTTGAATCTGTTCACTTTTTTATAGTAAACTAAGACAATATGTCTCACTTATGACATGATTCATGATAGCTTTAGAGAATTTAGCCTATTCATTCTCATAAATGCGACCCCACATTTACTATCATATAGGTGACTTATCTTTAATCATTAAATGCAATATTGCATACCCTAAACTTCTTATCAACATACTTACTTCATCATAGAACAAGTAATCGTGTGTCTGTTTGTTAAGTCAAGTTTAACTAGTTTGCCTATCAACCGCCCAGACCATGGGATCTCCAAATAGGTTAGGTTTCCGCTAGACTTGACTTACTCTATAGGCTTTAAGCTCATTCCCCTCGATAATATCTTCACTTGATCTCTTGGTAAGCCTTTTTTCTTAGATCAAATTTTTCATGCCATTGTTTTGGAGCTTGTTTAAGTCCATATAATGACTTAACAAGTCTACAAACTTTATTCTCTCTTTGACTATGAACCCTTCAAAGTTGATCCATATATATTTCTTCTTCCAACTCTCCATTTAGAAACGCTCGTTTTAACATCCATTTGGTGTATTTCCGTATTGTACAAAGCAAACTATGGAAATCAACATTCTAATGGAAGTTATTCTCTGAATCTGGAGAATAGGTGTCAGAAGTAATCTACACCTTCCTTTTTGTTTCATATAACCTTTTGCAACCAATCGTGCCTTGTATTTATCAATAAATCACAATCTCACTTTAAGCTTTCTTTTGAATATCCATTTATATCCAATTGGTTTGATTTCGGATGGTAGATCAACCAATTCCCATGTATTGTTTTGTAAAATGGATTCAACTTCACTATTGATTGCTTCCATCCATAAAGGCGCTTACGAAGACATAGCCTCCTATAAGTCTCGTGGTTCATTTTCGCCATCAGACATATAAATCGTGTGCAAAATTCTTTGGAACCTTAATTCTTTTCCCCTTCTAGGTTCCAATTCTTGTTCTTGAACCCTTGAAGTGGTTGGTTCTTCTAGACTCTCTTGCAAACTCGTCCTTTTTCGTGATGAACCATTTTGTTTTTCCTGAAAGGAAAAATATGCTCAAAAAATGTAGCATCAACAACATTCTATAATAGTATTTTCACCGATATCCGAAGTATGTGATTTAACTACTAAGAATCTATATGCTTGCACTATTCTTAGCAAAATCGATGAACACACAATCTATGGTTTTAGGTCCTAATTTAGTCCTTTTGGTAAAGGAACTTGAACCTTTGCTAAGCAACCCACACTTTTAAAGTTTTGTAAGTGGGTTTTCTTTTTCTCCAAATCTCATATGGAGAATTATCAAATTTCTTGAAAGGAACCCTATTCAAGATATGATTTGCAATCATGTAGTGGTTCACCCCACAAGTTTTGGGAAGTCCGTAATCATTCGACATAGAATTAATCATATTCTCGAGAGTTCTATTTTTCCTCTCTTGCCACACCATTTTGTCGAGGTGTATATGGCGCAGTTGATGGTCCGATGAATAATTCCATTTGTATTACAAAAATCTGTAAATTCAATGAAATCATATTCTCCACCTCGATCAGTTCTTAATACTTTTATCTTTTCGTCAAGTTGATTTTCAACTTCTCTTTCTTGTATATTTTAAATACATCAAAGGCCTTGCTTTTATTCTTGATCAAAAAGACATGACAATACTTACTACAATCATCAATAAAAGTGATGTAGTAGTTATTTCCTCCTCTCAAGTAGGATTTGATTTGAAGTCACAAAGATCACTATGAATTAAATCTAATAATTCATTTGATCTTTCTTGAGCAGATTTAAATGTTTGCCTAGCAAACTTTGATTCTCACGCAAACTTCACATTTATGTTTTAAATCAATTTTAAACTTTGGTAACATGTTCAAATGTACAATTTTATGAATTAATCTGTTATTTACATGCCTCAATCTAGCATGCCAAATATCAAATGATTCAATCATATAGGCAAGATAGTCACCATATGCAGCAGAAACAATCATTTTATTGCCAAAGCTGCCATTAACGATTACAATGCTTAACTTGAAAAGACCTTCGAAAAGAAGGTACCCCTTCCTATGAACATGCCACCCTTGGTCAATACAAATTTGTCGATTTGAAAACAAGTTTGAACCTTTTCTTATTCAAAGGGCCGATACAGGTGATTTTTCCTAATATCGTGAACATAAAGAACATTAAGTAAAGTGATTACTTTTCCGGGCGTGAACTTCATCTTCACTTGTTCTTCTTTGCATCTTCCAACTAACGGAGGAGGATGAGTTTCCCATGTGAAAGTTTCTCTTCACTATCACCGGATGAAACTCGTAAAATAAGTTTTTGTCATCGCATATGTGCCTTGTTGCACCAAGATCGATCCAACATCCTTTGGCATCGAAGCCATATTAGTTTCGTAAACAACTCAGTGAGATCAAAGTCAGGTATCATCGATTTCCATGTCGTTAACATTTTGCTTGGTTGTTCAAACCAATTCTATCGAATTTTGATCTTTCCCGTGGCGACATTCTGAGCCCTATGGCCCTGCTTTCCACAAACCCAACAACTTCCTAATTTTCTTGTAATCCTTCCCTTTGGTGCTAACGGCTCGTGGTTCTCTTGAAACTTTTCTTAAAATTCTTTTTCTCGAATTTCGAAATTTGGACTTGCTTGATTGTCCTACCACCATGTTAGCATTAGCATTAGCCATTTCCTTTTTGTCTCTCCTTCCGTGATTTTCCTCAACACGAAGTCGCAGAACGAGATCCTCAATGGACATGTCCTTCGCTTGTGCTTTAGGTAGACTTTGAAGTCATTCCACGACTGGAAAGCTTTTCAATAATGGCTCCATTCTCGGAAATGTTCATTTACAATGCACCCTTCAAATATGCAATTCATGTATCAGAACTTGCGTTCTTCCACTTGCTTTACCACTTGACTTCAATCCACCTTATTGTATTTCAAAAACTTGCTTACTACGAACTTTTTAGTCCCTGCATATATTCGTCTATATTTCTTTTTCGAGAAGATCTCAAACATCTCAGCTTTACATTCTCAATAAACATCATACAATGTATCATCAAGTCTATTCAAAATATAATTCCCCAGAGAAAGTCGAATTCCTCCATGCTTCAATAGTAAGGAAAGTTTCCTGTATAAAGGGTCCTCATCAGATTTCAAATTTCTTCCTTCATCGTGTTGGCAAGATTCATAGGTGGTCACCAGAAGAGCATTTTCTCACCGCCACCTTTAAAATCAAGACTTTGAACTTCTCTGGTCTTTAATCTTTGGGATTGCGAGGTAGCGTAAGTGGATTTCTCAGAGTTAAGAGATGCCATTTCAAACTAGTATGCAAACAACAATTTCGTATAAATCGTGACTAGTTTTTCTAAAATCACGCTGACAATTATATGCAATCAACTATTGTAACGTAAACCGGTGATAACATTAATAAAACACGATAGAATAAGTTTTCGCTTTTATTTTTCAACCTAATCAAATTTTGTTATAGCGTTGCCGAGATAACAACTGAGATTGAGTCTTAAAAGTCATTTAAGTTTCGGATGATGTATGTTAAAAGTCGTTCCGTTGCCAAAAGTGTCATGTCTTGCACTTCTTGGTTTGCCATACTTCAATGCAATCACAACCATTTGGAATTTTTGTATCAGAGCAAAAAAATGTCAAAGGTTTAGTAAGTGTGTGGCCTATCTTTCGATCACTAACAGGGAGCACACAGATTTTTCTTCATTACATATATCACCGCAGAATCACAACCATTGGAATTAAGATCAATGTCAGGTTGCCTATCTTTCGTTAACAGGGGAGCACCAGATCCACACCTCTTTTTTTCTCCAACATATAACTTCGCTCATTTCGAATTTGAAATTAGTGGGGCCACCACCACTCCGACTCACTAACGGTTATATTTTCCAAGTCATGTGAAAAGACTAAAACAACCTCCAACCCCCTCTCGCCTTCCTCACATCCCATATTCCGGATCCAAGGGCTTTTAGGTCTTCACACAATAAGTAACATCAATTCAAATCCAACGGTCGTGTCCGTAATAAGAACACATGTTCTTCTCTCTATCTGACAGTGTTTGAGTTACTTTTAGATCTCAGAAACCATGAAATTGAGCGGAGATTACAACGAAACCAGAATTTTGGGAGGCGTTTCGACGCAATCGATCCGAAATCTGCTTCCCAGAACTCTCTCCACCATGCAATCGAAGATGAATTCGAGTCGCCCCAAGTCCAGATTCACCAATGAAAACGCTTCTCCTCTCGATACAAACATCCAGATCGATAAAGGCTCTGATTTTCCTCGGCTCCCGAGAAGCCATTGGTTAAGAAGAAACCGAGTTTGTCGAACGTCACGGCGGAACTGGACTGTGGGCAGGATCAGTCTGCTGTTGTTGCTCCTTCAGATCCATCGGTGAAGGTGATTATTAGAGTTTCAAAACCCTAACCCTAGTTTTTCGTTTTTGCTGTAAAGTTTTGATTTTGCTTGTGATTTGGGGGTTTTGGTTATGAGCTTGTTTTTTGGGGATAATTAGGTTGTGGTGAGGATTAGACCAGCTAGTTGGCGAGAGAGAGGGCAAGATCGGACTGTTCGTAAGGTTTCGGTCAATTCGTTGTCTGTTGGAGAGCGTTCGTTTGGTTTCGACTCTGTAGTCGATACGAGCTCTACTCAAGTAAGTTTTCTCCAATGTTTGTTCAATATTGCAACTTTGAATGATTTACGGCGCTTTTTGATGAAATTGTGATAAATATTTGTTTTTGGTTTTCTCAGGAAGACATTTTTCAGTTGGTTGGTGTTCCATTGGTGAAGAACTCCTTGGCCGGTTTCAACACCTCCATCTTGGCCTATGGGCAGGTACTTTGAAATTCCTTCTCTACTTTTACGGATTACCTAAAATCTAAGTGAGTTCCTTGTGATGATTGAATCAATTGTTTGTGAAATGGTGACTTAATGTTTTTTTTTTTTTTTTCAATTTCAATTAGACGGGTAGCGGTAAGACTTACACGATGTGGGGGCCACCCAGCGCGATGCTTGAAGGTCACTCAGCGAGTAGCAATCAGGGCATTGTCCCTAGAATCTTTCATATGCTGTTTGAGGAGTTTGACAGAGTAAGTCCCTTATTTCTTCTATTTTTGACGTGGTTAACTTATTTTTGTTCTAAAGAACAAGTGATACATTTACTCGGGAACAAACCCAGTGCTTATTGCTTCCTATTGGTTATTAGGAGCAACAGAATTCTGATGGAAAACAGATTAATTTTCAATGTCGATGTTCTTTTCTAGAGGTAAATTTGCTTTAACTATTTGCAATGAATAATGGGTTTTATTTTTTTCTTTTTTTTATGATAAGCATAATTTTGCTCACTTGTTTTCGTGTCTTAGATTTATAATGGGCAGATTGGTGATTTACTTGATCCTACCCAGCGAAATCTTCAGGTAGTGTCTTTCTCTCTTTCCATTTATTTAACTGTTTTTGGTTTTGCTATTATTTCTGTACATGTTCGATTGAAAGTTTCTGACCGTCTCTACTCATGTTAACCAGATAAACGATGACACTAAAAATGTCTTATTCGTAGAGAATTTAACGGAGGAGTATGTTAACAATTATGACGATGTCACCCAAGTTCTAGTCAAGGTAGGAATTGAGTACTTGCTTTTCATTTCTGTCCGATAGAAAGTTAGAGTTGCATTTCTTCATCAGAGGATATAAGATTACAATTTATTTTATGTTCTTTCGACGTATTCCCCTGTGAGTTATCTAACTATTTCATAATTATGATGCAGGGGCTTTCAAATAGAAAAGTTGGGGCAACTAGTGTAAATTCCAAGAGCTCTCGCTCGCATATTATCTTCAATTTTGTTGTTGAATCCTGGTGTAAGGTATATTTGAAGTTTCTAGATGATTGTGTATGACTAAACTTGAACATCATGTAGTTCCCGAATTTTTTGAGAAGGTTTTGTTTCATGCCTAGTGAAGTGGATTTGTCGAAGTAGCAGGAGATACTGAAAGTGCTACCTTATGATGAATATTTAGGTTTTCAGCCCTGTGATGTTTCTGTGGTCTCAAATCATGTCACCGTTATCTTTGAATTACTTAATTAAATCATTGAACTCATATGTATCATTTATATGTATATTTCTTCGTTTCTGCTAATTTTTTGAACAGCCACTTGTTACGCTCACGCTATAAATCCCATATCACTGCTTGCGCGCCACACACCCATAGTGTCTTAACATTACAGTCATTACATTTATAATTATACTATTCTCACTTATGGTTAGTTTGCTTTTTCTAGTGTGTTGATGCTCATTTGGTGCTACAAAATGATTTGCAGGGAAACTCGTCAAAATCCATTAGTAGATCAAAGATCAGCAGAATCAGTCTTATTGATCTTGCTGGGTCTGATCGAAATAAGCTTGATGATGCAAATAAACAATGTGCAAAAGAGAGCAAGAGTGTGAAGAAATCATTATCACAACTTGGGTAAGATTCATTGGCTTCTTTCATGATAAGTTTTGGGTTTCTACTAGAAATTTTCTAAAACTCTTTGTGTTCCACAATCATGGAACATAACTGTAACGCATCATGCCATTTCTATCCTCCTCGCCCTTTAGTATACTAATTCTACCTATGACTACTATAAAGATATGACTGGAGTAGGTGTCTTATTTTTCATGTACCTTTGCTTACCAACTCACAGTTTTTTGTTGTTAACTTGCTATATTGTATCTGGACTAATATCTTTCTTTTATTTCATTTATGTCGCTGAAGAATGAAGATAATATTGAGTATGTTCTTCTGTTGGATTTGTGTACTCACCTTCTTTTCTGTTCGTTGTAGGCATTTGGTACGTATTCTTGGTGAAAATAAACAATCAAGAGGACCTAAGGACATGCCCTACCAAAGTTCTTGCTTGACACATCTTCTACAGGAGTCTCTTGGTGGCAATGCAAAACTCAGTGTCATCTGTGCCATTTCTCCAGTTGAAAAGTAACATAAGTTCCTTCGACTTTTCTTTTCTCTTAAGTGAGAGATTATCTGAAAAATGAGATTTATGCTTAAAGCTTATTGCTAATATGATGTCACGGTTGCCCAAGAGTTGCACATACAACTTGCAACTGGGCAATATAGGACTTATTGCAACATTATAAACATTATATACATGATGTTGGGGTATAAAACTTGGCCTTAGTAGATCTGTTCTATATTTTAACTGTTACATTTACCTAGAAAATATTTTGTTATTATATGCAGAGCCTTTTTGCCTCCATATGGGAATATCTTGTTCCCAATTTTTGTATCATTTTTTTTTGGTGACTTTTCTATTCCTTTTCATGTGCATATTTATGTATAGGACATGTGTATATGTATATGTAGGGCTACTTTTATTCTTTGTTCTTTCCTTTAAATATATTTGATTTTATTTATTTTTTTTCTTTAAAAGTATGTAGGGCTTCTTTGTTTTCCTTTTTTTCCCTACTCTTTGATGATTAAAGTTAATATTGACGGTGTAAAGGTAGACCAAAAATAACTCAGGAAGGATTTAAAGGATCATGAAAGCACACCATCAACTGCATTAAATTGAGCGGAGTGGCAGAGTTTGATTCATGTAGTAGACCTCAACTAATTTGGGATCAAGGCTTTGTGGTTGTTTTTTATTAAAGCTAATATAGACATTGTCTTGAAATGATTTTTCTCCTAGTTTGTTTGTCATGTGGGATGCCGCTGTGGTAGACTGCTTTTGAATTATGTGTGAAATTTATGCCTGATTCATGGATTCTCGTTTCTGTAATGTAGGTGCCTTAGTGAAACTCTTAGTACACTGCGCTTTGGCCTCCGTGTGAAAGCCATACAAAATACTCCAGTCATAAATGAAATAACAGAAGATGATGTCAATGATCTGAGTGATCAGATTCGCCAGTTAAAGGTATTCATTTTTGTGTCATTTTGGTTTGTTAACTTGCCTCTATTTCGTTAATACTTGTGCACAAGGTTATTTATAATTAGATGAGTATTTTAACTGATTGACAGGAAGAGCTCATAAAATCAAAATCAGTAGGATACAGACCGGTTATTGCTACAAGTGGATACTTCAAAGGTCAAAATGCTCGTGAAAGCCTTAACCATCTGAGATTAAGTCTAAACCGCTCTTTGATATTACCTAAAATAGATAATGATTCAGATGAAGAAATTAATGTTGATGAGGATGATGTAAAAAATTTGTGTACCCAGCTAGATAAGTTGGATAACTCTTGTGAAACTAACTCAAAGGATTCATCAATTGAACAAGATTTCTTTGAAGAAATTTCAGATGCAGATACAACCAGTGAAAATAACTATGGTGAGAGCCCATGTGTAGAAGAGAATAAAATTAAAGAGAACCATTTGGACAATCCTGAGAGGAAATCACCTCATGAGGAGAATGTCAAGTCTGTCACTGAAATTCCTATTTCATCTGATCCTATGGTTAGAAGCAGCCTTTCTATTTTGCCTAGTCGACAACCTTCAGTTCTCCAAGACCCAACCTTATCGGAATCACCTAGAATTGAAGAAAACACTCACAAAAAATTTTCCCCACTTCATCAAGTCTTTCTGTGAGCAAGGCCAATGATGTTTCCAAGTTAAATTCAGAAGTCTTAAGGAAGTCAACTAAGGCTAGCGATCATATCCGTGCATCATTGCGGTCGAGCAGGATATACTCTAGTCAATCAGAGTCTTTGGCTGCTAGCCTTCACAAAGGATTGCAGATTATTGACCATCACCAGAGGAATTCAGCATCAAATAAAGCTTCAGTATCCTTCTCATTTGAACACCTAGCTCTGGGACCATGCCAAGAAATTGAGGAGACAGATGCCAGTATTCAAACAATTGGTGAAGAAAAAGGACATACGGAAGAGCAAAAAATTACTTTCCTTTGTGCTTCTTGCAAACGTGCTGGATTTAGTGGATCCGATCAAGTCAATGATAGCTTAAATAAGTGGATTGTCCCTGTTGATAAAGCAAGGGCATCAAATCAAATTTCCAAGGTACATATTGAGGCTTTGCTGCTGTCGTTGTTTTTTGTAGCCTAAGTTATAAATGAATGCTTAAATTGGTTCTAAAGTATTTCTTATACATTGGATTTGCTGACAAATCTTGTCATGTTATAGGATGGTGAAGAACACTTGGCTAAAGCTTTCAAAAGAGAGAAGGAGCTTGAATTTGTATGTGCAGAACAAGCCGCTAAAATTGAGCAGCTGAATGGATTGGTGATGAGCCCTTCCTTTATACAGTCACTTTATTATTTTTCTTTACATCTGCACATTATTGATAGAATTTATGTTGTAAAGGTGGAGCAGTACAAACATGAAAGAGAACAAAATTCAGCTCAAGAGATCAGGAAACTTGATAATGGAATCTCAGTGGCTGCCATTGTACCATTTAGGGACTTGGAAAATCAGAAAGAGTCATTGCTGGAAGAAAACAAGGTAAATTTCTCCATTTCATATGTTTCCCTATTAATTGAATAGCAAGGCATTTAACAAGATCTTGAAAATTGTTAGCCAATATTGTGCACATCATGTATAATAATCTTCTCCTTATTCAACAAAAAGTGAGTTTTTTTTTTTTTTCTTAACCAATGGTTGTTGGACAATGCAGTCTAGAGCATGCAAAAGTAGTTTATGGATGGCCAATGACTTGCAGGAACTTCAAGATGGGACGGACCACAAATGCAAGAGTATGACCTATGATTTAAGTGAGAGAGATGCACTGCTCAAGGAAATTAATAATCTGAAGAGTAAATTGCAGTCCAATGATGCATCTTTAAATGCATCTAGAAAAAGTTGCAACTACTTTAGTTCTTTAAACAAGGGAGATGAAGAACTTGAAAAGGAGAGGCAGAGGTGGACAGAAATGGAAAGTCAGTGGATTTCTTTAACGGAGGAGCTGAGGATTGATTTGGAGTCAAACCGCCGCTGTGCAGAGAATGCGGCAATGGAATTGGAATTAGAGAAGAAAGTCACATCAGAGTTGGATGATGCAATTAGCAGGGCTGTCCATGGGCATGCCAGATTTGTCGAGCACTATGCTGATCTGCAAGAGAAGTACGATGAGCTGCTTAGTAAACATCGAAAGATTAATGAATGGATTTCGGAGGTGAAGGCAGCAGCTACCAAGGCTGGTGCAAAGGGCAATGGCTCTCGTTTTGCTAAGGCTTTTGCTGCTGAACTTTCAGCATCAAGAGCACAGAAGGAAAAGGAGAGGGAGTACTTGAAAAAAGAGAACAAGAGTCTGAAAGTTCAGCTTAGGGACACTGCGGAAGCTGTTCATGCAGCCGGAGAACTCCTAGTGAGATTGAGGGAAGCAGAGGAAGCTGTCGCCATTGCAGAGGTATGCCACCTTTTCTTTAGATGTTTAATTTATGACTGTGCTTTCATCTTTAAGCCTATAACCAGTAAGTGCACATTCTCTCATATCCAACATCAAGATGCGCGTGTGCAGCATTGGTGCTAGCTGTGGTTTCACCGTTACTTGCTAATAATTAATTATTGTTGTCCTTTGTTCCTTGACAATATTTTTGCAGGAAAATTTTATGCAATCGCAGACAGAGAATGAGAAGTTGAGAAAGCAAATGGAAAAGCAAAAGAGGAAGCATCAAATGGAGATGGTTACAATGAAACAGTATCTTGCAGAGAGCCGACTACCTGAATCCGCATTAAGACCAGTGGACTGGCAAGAGGAACACAGAGCAGACAATGCAGCTCCACTTCTCGACGATGATCAGGCATGGAAAGCTGAATTCGGTTCACTATATCAAGATCGTTACTAAGCCTATATGATGAAAATGAAATTGTGTTCCAACAGTAGCTGAAAAAAAATTGCTAGGCGATCTTGCGCTAATTTAGTCTTAATTTGCAATCATAATGAGAGGATGCAGTTCTTCAAAAGATGGTCTGTTGAGTAGCTAAAGTTGCTAAAAAAAAATGTTACTGTAATCACTACCTATTTTTCTGGTTGGCTTCAGACCCTACTTGGGTCTCGGGCCTCTTGGCTGTTACAGAAGAGTTGAGTTGGCTTGAATTCATTTGTTACTATAATCCCTATATTTTTACATTGAAAGAATTCCTTGCAGCGATAAGAAGATAGTTTTTTTTTTTATAACAGAAAAAAATGTTTAATCTCTCAATTCTTACAGTTATAGCACAAATCAGTATAGAGACAGAGCCTTTTTTTTTTTGTCTTTTCAACTCTAATATTCTTTTAGTCTCCATCCATAAGGGATGCTCTAACAGGTAGCCAACCTAAAACGAAAATTGAGAGTCTGTATTAAAGGGAAGAAAAGGCAGCTGAGACAGTAGAAGTTAGGTGAACATTTTTTTCAATTAGACAATTTTTTTTTCAGAACAATTGGACAATTCTTGCATCCTTAGTTGTATGCTTATAAAATATCAATCCATGTGCCTACTATATATGCTATAGAGATTTTATATAATATTATATAATAATAATGGTCAGAGAAGTCGGCTTCAATGAAAAATATGAACACCCTTAAAAGGGTCTTCTCTAGTCTCAAGGAGATTATTATTTTGTTGAGACGAAAAGTGATATTTTAATCGACCTTCAAAAGAAAGACTTTTTTTTTTTCTTCTTCTTGTAAAAGTATGAGTTAGTGTGCCGTGTGTTTAGATGATTATAGTCAAATTTGGTCAACAAAGTGTGAAAGAAAAAATAAAAAGATGAACAAGGACTTTGCTTACTAATTAAACTATCGGAACTAGTAAATGATTAGATTAAGTTTGTTTTTTTCCTTGTAGTTGGAATTGGTTGTGCTAGGTATCTTGCTTTTGGTCAGCTTACAATCTTAGTTAAAGAGAGAAAAAAATGTAAGGAAATAAAAATAATGGAAAACTTGGCACATCCTGATCAGCCTAATTTTCTTAGAAGCTCACAAGCAACCCTGCATAGGACATAGAAAAAATGTTTGTCTCACTCACAAGATCATAATGAGCAATCTCAATTTTACTATAGTGTTATTGATGAAGATCCGGAAGAACGAACTTATTCGATGTGCATCATGTCTATGTTATTGTGCCCGTCAATACGATTACATTGTCAATTAGGATATGAGTTATTTTTATAAGTAGATATATATCTAGGTAGGTTGGTAGATAGAAATTGTGTCTATACACGTTATTGTTTAACTTGATTTAATAGGAATGAGTTTTGATATTCAATCAAGGTTTGCTATCTATTAGTAAACTTATAGATAGCTTACATAGAGTTATAGTTAAGTTAGACGTCATGGTTAGAATAGAAATTTTACTTGGAGTCAAATAATGTGTTAACTTAATTAAGCCCCCTAATAGATATTAAGGCTTGATCGGTTATTAAAAGTGGTGGATTATTATTTGATGAATAAAATGAGTTTTGAGAGAGAGTATCTCTTTGTTTGTTTTGATTTCTTGAAGTTTAAGTGTTCTATCATAAATTAGAAACGTGTTTCTTCAATTCGGTATTCGCGGAATCAACGAATTGATAGAAAATCTATCTTTTTTCTTTGTAGTGAACAACTCATAAATTACTACCCTCATTAGTCACAGACAAATTTAAATGGTTGTAATAGAATAGAGCCTAGGTGGGTCGCAATGGACGAAATCAAAGAGGCTATGCAAGCTTAATAGAGCATCCCGAGCCTGGTAGGATCTATATACATGGCAACGTCCATATATATAATAGACTTAGGAGTTACAAAATATCAACTAAGGATTTGCATTATTTTTAACAAGTCATGCCATATAAGGAAAAGTTTTGATACTAGGTGCGTTAGTTACATGTACACTCATTAATTTATGGATCACTTGCTTAAACTTGGTACGTTGGTTGTTATTATATGACGTAATATTGAGTTTTAAAAGCACAAATTCTTTTCATGGACTATCATTAAAGGGGTAGTCAAGTCAGGTTAACTCATTAGTGTCTGTAATGTTAAAGAGGACCTACAAGAGTAGGCAGAGTAAAATCCTCCGAAGGCATCAGTAATGCATTGCATCAAAATTACGTGACTCTTACATCAATTTGGTATAAAAAGTACAAAAAATATTAGAGGGCCGCTAAGGGCACCCCACCATTTCATGAAGGCACCCTGTTATTGAGGGCACAAAACAAATTACCAAGGGCACCCAAAAATTACACACGAAATCCCGAAAATACCCCTCCTGCACAAACACGAAAAAACCCGCTGCACCCCACCACCCCTTCCACCACCTTCACCGATCTTGACTCCAAGAAACCATTTGGTTTGAACCGAGGCCAATGAGAGGAATCTCCAAATCGTGTCTCACCTTGTGTTTCTCCTTCGGTTTACGGCTTTTTGCGCTTCGTAGGGTCGTGGTGTGAGCCGATTTCGTCTCCAAGTTAGGGTTCGGTTGAAGTTCGTCGGACACACCTTATTTAGTGTAATTAAGTTACATTTGGTAGAGTAGTTGTGATTTACAAGGTGGTGGTTTGTTCAATAGTTAAAAAAATGGGAATTCGCGGTTCTCGGCCACACAGGCCAGAGACTGTGCTAACTGTCTCGGCCAAGCATGGCCGAGAGGGAAGCTACATTTTTGGGAAGTCGCGGTCTCGGCCACAAAGGCCGGAAAGTCTCACAGTGTCTCGGTTACGCATGGCCGATAGTACTCTAGTTCTCTCGGCCGAGACTTGACGAGAGCAAGGCGAATTGAAATGGTCAACCCATATCGGTGGTGCACAACCGAAACATTTCCATCGGACTCGGTTGGACACCGCCGATATATTGGAGCAATTGTCGGTCATGGGTGACCGAAAACATGGGCTGGTTCACGAACACGCTTGACCGAGACATCAGAAATGGATGAAATTGAACATTACTTTTTGTAAATTTTTTGTTGGGTTCTGTTCCATGCGCTTATATGTTGTAATTTTTTTCGGGTATGGCTCGTCCGAAGGCACCGGTGACTAGGGAGGATATTAAAGGAAAGATGAGGATATTTAGTATCAGGGTCACTAGGTGATCTTATGAAATACCAAGGAACATTAGAGAGATAATAAAAAGACTCGATGATTAAAACTGCAAAGAACACAAGCATAAGCGATGGAAAGGTAGTCCTACATCATAAGCGTCATGAGGAATCTGTTTTAGTAAAAGCAAAGCCACTTCAAAAAGCAAAATATATAATAATTACAACCAGACAAAAGTAAATAAAGTGAAAGCAACTAGTAACTACTACTTTACATAATAAGAGACCAAAAGCAAAAAAACATGCGGCATGGGCGGATGGCTAGACACGTCTATGAAGCATGGGCTTGATGTGAGGATGGCATGGGCCCGATTAGTCGCTAGGTCCTTGGTAACGGATAATGCAATGTGATGATGCGGGGGAAAAATAGAGAAATTCCCAGAGCGACATACACATAATCGAGGAACCGCATCATAGTCGGAAAATGAATATACACACGTATAATGGGACATCCCAATAAATACCATAAGGCAAGTAGAAGACAAATATCATCTTGTGTCCACACATAGCCGATATGATATGTGAAAATGTTGAGCGAATGCCGTCTTGGAGGAGGTTTCCGACAATCTCAACGCCATTGTTGAATAATTCTTGATAAATGAACTCTACCAAAGGATGATGAATGCCAAGATTCATGGTAACCGTAGGAGCTTCACAAATAGTCACAAATCTGCATCGAAAAGATTCTCGAATGTTATCATCGAAAAGATCTGGTAGATGACGAACATTTAGAAGCGATCTGTTTAAATTCAACCAAAATGTACAACACAAACACGAAAAGACCTAAAAAAAGGTTCTCGGTCGTACATATCCGAAACTTTCTTCGAAGTCTCGCTCACGAACGACCGAGAGTTACTGAGTACTCTCGATTTTACCATTCCGTGACCTACGTACACCTATCGGTCCTATATGACCGAGATATCACCATAAATCTCGGTCCTGCGAGGCCGATACAATCGCGCACATCCACAGAAACTTCGGATAACCGCATAAAAAACACAATAAATTTGCAAAATTTCCGTGAGTTCGACCTCCTCTTGCACAATAGCAGTACAATCCTACATTATATAGTGGAAACAAGTACGGATTTGAAGAAATTACCAAACCCTACGTTGACAAACAAATCATCATTTTCACAGTTATACACAACTAAACAGTTCTAAAAAACCCGAATATGGTTGTCAAACATTGTTACCTCGCTGTCGGACGATGTCAATCCGCAAGAATCGATCAGCTCTTCGCCAAACGGAATGTGGCTGTGGCTTTGTGGTTCAAGCTTGCTGGTGGGGTGCCCTAACTCCTTGTCAAAATGGTTTGTGATGTTTGAACCATTATATATATATACAGGGGCAAAATGGTCTTTTCCATTTTTGCTGGAATTTTTACAAATAAGTTGGGTGCCTTCATGAAATGGTGGGGTGCCCTTAGCGGCCCTCAAAATATTATTCTTATCCCCAACCAAAAACACCAAAGTTTGCATCATACTACTTTATTGAGGAAATATTCTATTTTTTTAATATTTTTATGTTGGTTTACGTGGGCCCTAAAACAACAACAACAACAACAACAACATAGCCTCAGTCCCAAATTAACTGGGGTCGGCTACATGGATCAAACTTTTTCATTGTGCTCGATTAAGTGCAATGTGGACCCTAAAACAAATAAAAAAATTAAGCCTTGCACCAAATATGGCACAAGGTGAACGGTATTGCGCAAAATAATGTTGTTTCGCATATGGCATTGTATTGGAGCCCAATCTAGCACCATAAACTCCTCCCAACGTTAAAGTGGTGTTGGGTTGGAGATGCCCTAATAACTAAGAAGTAAAACCTTGAATGATTGATCAAGAGCTTACTAATGAGCCACCATTTTTTTTTTCCAAAACCTTAAAAAATTCTTGATTATCCTTGGTGATTTTCGTTCTTAAACCATCGACGATCCTCCTTTTTCAATCGATAGTGGTTTAAATTACATCTTTTTTTGCATTTTATTTATTTAATAAGCCGCAGATTTGTGAAGATCGGTTCTATTCTTGTTGTGGTATATCTCCCTCAACGGTTGTACGTGATTTTTTGTGCGGCGGGGTTAGTCTTTTCTTTAATTTTCATTTTATAATTAGTTTGTTTTCCCTAGTTGGAAGTTTTGATTTTGTCTTCTGTTGTTGGAAGTACTAGATTTTTCTTCCTTTATTGGAAGTTTTGTTATTCGTTATGTGGTTATAGTGATGTTTGTGTATTGTCATGTGTTTCAGATGTTGTAGAGAGCAGTCCCTGATTGTCGAATTATTTCAATTTCATAATCGCATTTACATACAAATTTATGGCAGTTCTTTGGAACAAATAAAATTAGCGAATTAATGTATTTTTTATTTTATGTCTAGTCATCTATCGAGTCATTAATGATTAATGAATTTTTTACTTTTTCTAAAAAAATAACCTTATTTGCATATTTTCTCAACTACTTTATAACTAAAACTAATGAAAGGAGGAATCAGTGTAAAAAGAAACTGTAGTCCTACTGCCCAAAAGGAAGCACATCAGCATCTATCATAAGAAGACTAGTGTGGGTCATTATTCATATTTAAGCAGTAATTTACAACCAAGTGGAGCAACATTTTTAGTCTACAAGGCACAAGCATTGATAAACTTTCCCAAATTAAAGTATGCCCGATTCTTTTCATGTAATTAGTGCATTGTTTTGATCACTTGTAACATTTTTTTTTTGAAATGGAGATTTTATTAAGCATCGATGGATCAATACATTATTATTAGACATATAATCAATTGCCTTAAGAAAAAGTACATTGACTCGCTAATCATATTTGTTCAAAAGAACTGCTGCTATGAATTTGGCTGTGAATGCGACTGTAACATTAAAATAGTGTGGCAATCGGGAACTTATCTCTACAAACATTTCGAACACATGACAGTACACTCACCATTAAAACCACATAATGAAAAACAAAAATTTCAACTAAGGAAGAAAAACTAAGACTTCAACGAGGGAAGACAAAATTAAAACTTCCAACTATTAAAGATAAACTGCCTAAAAATAAAAACTAAAGAAGATGACCAACCCTGCAACAACACATATCCATGAACAGTCGTTGAGGGAAATGCACCACAATTAGAATGGATCTAATCTTTATAGATCTGAAAAGATATGCAGTTTATTAAACAAAATAAAACGTAAATAGATGTACTAAGCGGAATCACCGCCAATCAAAAGAGAAGATCTATGGTGGTTCAAGATCTTGAATCACAAAAGAGGACCAAAATAAGAGATTTAGGGTTTCGAGCCGCCGCTTGAACAATCACTCGACAATTAATACTTTTAGTTATATTAGTATAATCAATTACAATATATATCAATCGAATATATAGCATATGTCAAGTTGTCGCGAATACGCTTATGTTATAACGACCCATTACCTTAAGTTGGTGATTAGTGTTAACCCAAATTCTCATTAACTCGAGTTAGGCTCGTGGTTAAGTCCGACGTACCTAGATTAATGTTTGCGTGAGTTTGTGTGACGTTTGGTGTTTATGCGACATGTTTAATGAATTTTATAAGCGTTTGGAATAATTGGAGAATTAATATAAGCCAATAATTGAGAAATAAATAATTAAATAATAAATTATTGGTACACCTAGTGCAACGAGAGAGTCGTGAAATGAATGTGCATGCCCGAAAATACTCGTAGGCACGTCTAGTGAATTTATTGGTGATAAACTACATATGAATATATAAATATATATATATATATATATATATATATATATATATATATATAAAACTATAGTTTGTTTTAATTAATACGAATCATTGGATCGCCTCGAGATGAGCGTAAGTGGAGGATTGTGTTACGATTTGTCACTTTATGGTTGTGTCACATTAACACAATATCCATAAGATCAGCTTTGAGATATCGCGATGCGTATCTCGAGGAGAATCCATATATAAATCAAAAGCTTCAAACTTATCACTATTATACTCATTGATTGAGAGAGAAGCAGGTGATGGTTTAATTTGTGGGAGAGTGATCCAGGAAAGGATAAAGAGTGGGTTTGGGAGTGATCTAGGGGGATTAAACAACATTGATCTCATGATCATCAGTGTTGGCGAGTGTTTCAACAAATTATCTCAACTTTAGTTTTGAAAGTTTTAGTTGAATTGATGATGAATCCTTTTTTATTTGGTTGTGGATGATTGAAAATGGTATAAGATCTCATTAAAGGCCCTTCCTAAGGTTGTAGGGATGTTTTGATTGAATTGGTGAGAAGTTGGTAAGCGAACAAGGGCTACTGCCCTGTTATATGTGGAGATGCTCAATAGTGGAGCGCACTCCCTGTGCAAGGAAGAGCGCAACTCCCTTCGAAGATATTAATGAACCCAGTTGATGGAGTGTGTAGCAGCCCCAAATTCCAGGCAGTCTTGCTACCTGCCACGTCGCATCCCACGTCAACTAGCCTTGCCATGTCATGACCCGCTTATCCTTGACGCCTCGCGACCTAACGAGTTGCCTACACTTTTCCAGCTAACCCTAGTTACGCTAACTAACCTTTACATAAGTATTAATAATTCAGTTAGCCAGTTACTCAATTTATCAGATTATATTGTAATTTTATAGCGGAACTCTTTTAATGAGTAACTTATGCAATATTTAACAATCCTAGGTAGTAAAAAACCCGACAAAAGATACCATGTATATATCAAGGAGAGATAAGTATAACAAAAGCTTCATATACATGTAATCAGTGTTCTATGGACCCCAAAACCTTAAAAAAATATAATAAATACATACTAATATCACACACGAGCTGGCTCCACAATCTCAGAGGTAATCACCCAGTACCTCCTTGCCCTTGCCCTTGCTCGTCGAAAGATCCGCACTCATTTACCCAACAAATACAGTGACGAGTCTAGTGAGTAAAATCCTAAGAGAAGTCCATACAATATTCATAAAGTAAAACTGATAAACTACGAAACATACGAATATAACTCCTAGCAACAATACGTCATATTCTCATGAATGTAGGCAACACACGACAAGCAAAAGTAGTAGCATGAAATAAATAAATAGTACATACCAGCTAAACCAGCTCAGAAATAAAGCATTAATCGGTAAACATCCGTATAATCACGAGAAAACCTTGACCTACACCAACCAGTAATCGGTAAATCAAATAGGAACCACGTATATACTTACAGGCTTACAGTGAATAAACCCCAACTTCAGTTACCGGATGAACCCCTCTAAATGCTATTTTAAGTCAAGGAAACACCCTAAATCCATCCCAACGATCGTAAGTATATCTACTGTCGGCAACACATGCACTAAACACAAGTAACCCGTGCAAGCATTTTAGCCACAACCAATATACACCAAAACCGAAATAGGAGAGAAACCCCATGTGTGCCCACCAGCAATCACGCATGAAATGCGATATCGATAAATCAAAATCATGAATTCTGCGACGCATTCTCAATGGGTTTATGCACCTCAATCCGCGCTCCGACGTCCTCAGACTCCCGTATCTGACCCGACTAGGACCCCAATACTCAAGATACGGTCCTCTAACTCCCTACAGTCTAATTTTACATGTTTAGTATGTTTATAGGTGTTTGGATATGTTTTATGTCAAAAATCCCAAAACAACCCTTTAAATTCAGTTTTTGTCTGTCGTTAGCGCGCTATGTAATGGTAGCGCTCTATGGAAAGATGTAGCGTGCTACTGATCTTTGTCCAGAAGAACAGTTGGAAAACCAGAACGATTAGCGCACTAACCATTCCAGGTAGCGCGCTACCTAGCCTTTGGGACATAATTCTCAAGTCGAGAATTTTGTATTTCCCCTCCAATTTGGCTACTTAAACCTATCTAACACACTATCCACATGAATTTTATCAAAACGACATCAAAAAACCAGAGATCATCCAATTTGAATTTTAACAAAAACACTCAAAATTGGGTTTATTGAAAAGAGTAGAAGATGGAGATCATGATTACTTAGGTTTGAGTCCTCAAATTGGCCTCCAAAGTGTTGAATTCTGGTTCCTAAATCACCTCCCTTCTCTTTGAATTCTAGAATGAAATTTGATTTTATTTGCATGTATTGATCAAACCATCCTTATATATTAAGGTAGGATTGATTTCTAGCCCTTGATCTCAATGTATTTACGTATCTCGAGGTTTGTTTAATGGTTCGCCTCTTGCCACTTGTCCCACTTACTCCAACTCACTCAGTCCATGTGATACAAATTTTCTACTCTCATAGCTCCTAGATGTGCCAATGTTCATCTCTAGAATAATCCTACAGTTCCCAATTAATTAACTAAACTATAGGCCTTGATTTATTTTAATTTAATTGTACTAACTTAGGTCCATTTAATACATATGGTTAGTGTTTTATTTATCAAAAATAACCAACTTATGGTCTCACTAACCTTCCACTACCCGGTACCCGGTGTCTCGCGTCTCGACACGCATTTCGAGGCACGCCATAGCCTATTGTTTTAATTTGAATTAACTTAGCTTATGGTCACATTAATCATTTAATTGATTTATTATTCATCTTGACATGGATTAGTCGGGTTTCCTAACATACCCAAAGTTTGCGTACCCAACACTCGCGTTGACACATCTTTCGAGGCGAACACCAGTCACACCAACTCGCCCGATAGCAACATACACATATAATAATAATAACTTTAAACACCACATATAAACAAACACCATCCATAAATAACATATTTCATCGGCTCTCATGTCCGAGTAAACCGAGTTGTCCACGTAACGCCTTAATTACGACCGTTAATCTCCGAGATTAACGCGATTCCTAGTTTAATTAATTTGGGCCGTCACAATTCTTCCCACTAGGAGAATTTCGTCCTCGAAATTTAAATCTCGAGTATACCCTTGTGTAACTATCCTATCCCCGTGTGACCGCTCCTTACACCTTGATAGTCCACTTCTACAGTCCCTTGAACACCCCACTACTCCCATAACAGGGAACATAGTGTTACCCTGAGACATAAGTGCATGTTGCCGAGGTAGTCAAGATCAACCACTCTCTTCCAACATCTTCGCAACTTATTCTCAGTTCGATTTCCGTGTTCAAGTCTCTCTAACCCAGTTACCTAACACCAATAATTGTGAACCTATTATATCATGCATCCTAAAATGATAGTCCTAACCAACAATCACATACCACGATAATCCCATGCCATGTCATAACCTATCCTTACTCACCATGACAATCCCATTTCATGCCATGACCTATCCGTACTCACCATGACAATCTCATGCCATGCTATGACCTATGACAATCTCATGCCATGCTATGACCTATGACCTATCCATCAACAGCTCGAACTGCCTATCATGAGTTGCGAAATCGTGCGGCTACTGCCGAATTGAAACCCTCATATCTAGTCTGGTCGCTCGTGTAACCAACATCTGTAGTAGGTGGAGTCGGCTGGCAATCCATCGTGATCTGCATAAAAAAGCATGCGTCACATCACCTTCCATATACGTGTATATAATATATAGAATCAAAAACATAACACGTATATAAACCCTATCACTGCCCATCTCAAGTTGCTTCCCAACTAAGATTCTAAGTCAGCATCTTTGGGTTTCCACATCTAAGATTTGTTTGTTAACTTTTATTCTCTTTTCGTTAAATTTTTATCCTAAGCCCTATCAACCTCGCTTTAACACCAACTGTGGCATTAGTATCAGGTTAAATTATGCTTCATCCCCCTAGGCACCATCGACCTTGCTCTGATAACAAATTGTGACATTCGGTATCAGGTTAAAGACAACTACGCTTCCTCCCATGGGCTTGACCACGCTCTGATACCAAACTGTGGTGACTACAAATTTCAAGCCGCCTTGCTACCCGCCACGTCATATCCCACGTCAACTAGCCTTGCCATGTCATGACCCGCTTATCATTGACGCCTCGCTACCTAACGAGCTGCTTACACTTTTCCAGCTAACCCTAGTTGGCTAACTAACCTTTACATTAATATTAATAATTCAGCTAGCTAGTTACTCAATATATCAGGTTATATTATAATTTTACAACAGAAGTCTTATGATGAGTAACTTATGCAATATTTAACAATCCTAGGTAGTAAAAAACCCGATAAAAGATACCTTGTATATATCAAGGCGAGATAAGTATAAAAAAAGTTCCATATACATGTAATCAGTGTTCTATGGTCCCTAAAACCCAACAAAAGTAAAATAAATACATACTAATATCACACATGAGCTGGCTCCACAATCCCAGAGGTAATCGTCTAGTACCTCCTTGCCATTTCCCTTGCTCGTCGAAGGATCCGCACTCAGTCACCCAACAAATACAATGACGAGTCTAGTGAGTGAAATCCTAAGAAAAGTCCACACAATATTCATAAAATTAAATTGATAAACTACGAAACATACGAATATAACTCATAGCAACAATACGTCATATTCTCATGAATGTAGGCAACACATGACAAGCAAAAGTAGTAGCGTGAAATAAATAAACAGTACATACTAGCTAAACCAGCTCAGAAATAAAGCATTTATCAGTAAACATCCGTATAATCACGAGAAAACCCTGACCTACACCAGCCAGTAATCGGTAAATCAAATAGGAACCACGTATATACTTATAGGCTTACAGTGACTAAACCCCAACTTCAGTTACCGAATGAACCCCTCCAAATGCTATTTCAAGTCAAGGAAACACCTTAAATCCCTCTCGACAATCGTAAGTATATCCTACTATCGGCGACACGTACACTAAACACAAGTAACCCGTATAAGCGATTTAGCCACAACCAATATGTACGCAAATTGAAATAGGAGAGAAACCCCATGTGTGCCCACCAGCAGTCACGCTTGAAATGCGGTATCGATAAATCAAAACCACAAATTCCGTGAAGCATTCTTAATTGGTTTACGCACCTCAATCTGTTCTCCGACGTCTCCAGACTCCCGTATTTGACCCGAATAGCTCCCTGATACCCGAGCTATGGTCCCATAAGTCCCTGAAGTCTAATTTTACATGTTTAGTATCTTTATAGGTGTTTGGGATATGTTTTAAGTCAAGAATCCCAAAACAGCCCTTTAAATTCAGTTTTTATCTGTCGTTAGCGCGCTTTGGGATTGGTGTAGCGCTATGCAATGGTAGCATGCTATGGGAATGATGTAGCGCGCTATTGATCTTCGTTCTGAAGAACTATTGGAAACTCATGATAACCATTAGTATGTTAACCGTTCCAAGTAGCGTGCTACCTAGCCTCTGGGAAAGAATTATCAAGTCGAGAATTCTGTATTTCCTCTTCAATTTGGCTACCTAAACCTATCTAACACACTTTCCACATGAATTTAATCAAAATAACACCCAAAAACCAGAGACCAACCCTTCCAATTCGAATTTTAACAAAAACACTCAAAATTGGGTTTATTGAAAGGAGTAGAAGATGGAGATGATGATTACCTAGGTTTGAGTTTACTTTTTCACCTGAGGCCAACTCCCACTTATACACAAACGACTATAGAGCAGCAGGCGACCACTTTTGAGTTTTCTTTTTCACCTGAGGCCAAGCTAATCAAGGAGTTTATCAGATTTCAACTGGGATTCTTTCCTGGAGGCGGTGATCCGAAGGCTATCGAGAGGTGGATTTTGTCACATGAGCTGTTTCACAAGCTGATGAGGGTCGATGAGAGCATTCAGACATGGGTTTCAGGACCATGTTTCAGGGAAGCGTAAGCTTTGTAGTGGAATACGTACTGTGACACTCATCCAGATCCGAAGACTTGGGCGGAATTTCGTCGTTATTCTATGATAAGTATATCCCCATTCAGGTCCAGTTTGAAAGAGGATTTTATGGCCTTGAGATAGGGCAATCGATCGATTTTACAGTATATGGAGAAATATCGTTATCTACTACAGTTCACCATGGATGTCGCTGATCGTGGCAGAAAGCATAACTGCTCGATTCCAGTAATTGTGTGACCAACTTACATTGATGACAGATATCGTCCTCAGGGAAGGGTGTATGCACTCAATGATACCTAGTCAAAATTACTCTATTGCTAAGGAAATCCTTTTTAATTTGGTTTTATAACTAAACTAATCCAATCTAATAAATTAATGTAAATTACTTTTAAACTCTTATATTAAGAATATCTTAGTTCACAACTTCACCTAGGTAATGAAATACTATGCTTTTCAACTCACTTTCTCATCTTTATTATGTATGTGCAATGCCTAATTAGAATAGACACATTTCATTCAAACCCACTTCAACCCACTATCGTGACGGAAAAAATTTTAATGTGCAAACTAGAACTCCACCTATCGGTTTGAATAACTTAAGCTCCACGTTGATTTATGTTTGAAATCTTTAGATTCATAACCAATTAAGTTTACTATCTGTGCTTGCCTAACCAATAACTATCTCTCCATGTCATACATTTTATGGTTGTACCATCCATATGTGGCTTAAAAGTTTCAATGACCATGATAACTTCTAAAACCTAATATCAACAAACACGTGATCAAGATGTTCGTAGCATTACACTCATAATCAATATAAATTCTAACCATTGCACTTTTTAACTTTACAATCTATTCAATTTTAAAGCATAGTATTCATACCATATGATCCATTGATCCTTAAGATTAATGAACTACTCACACTTCATTGAAACAAACATGCACATAGTGATATTCATTGAAATCAAAGATATAATCAAATAACATTAATTAAATCAATAAAAACAATACCCAAATCACTACACGTGAGTTTTCAATGTCTTCTCTTCCACAAATCTTCTTAATACTCAAGACACGTTTGAAAACAATTAGAAACCATACTAAACAATTTCACATGAAATTGAATTCTAACTTTCTATTTTCTTTAGTCTCGATGCTATTCGTAAGTGGTCCGACACTGTGTGTACAAGGCCACGGTGCTGTGACAGTTTCAACTACTTTAAGTGTTTTTTCCTTCTTCAGTAGGCTCGACACCCTGCTCAAACCTCCTCGGTGTCGTCCCTTGTCCTCCACGGTGCCGCTACTACACCGGCCATCTTGTCCATTTTTTTCTCTTTGCCTTGGTCTCCCACGCTGTGCCTTCATCTTCCACGTTGTGCACCTTCCTTCCCATATTGTCATACCCATGTGCCCCATGTTAGTGTATTTTATCTCCGTTTCTTCGCGAACTCATCTGTTTACCTCCTTTATACCTTGTATACCTGAAAAATACATAAATACCGTCAATTAGAGCTCATTTTGTGATATTTATACTAAATATACTACTAAACTAATAATATATATAAGTCTAAATAATCATTTATCAAATACCCTAAACTTAGGATTTTGCATATCCCGAGCAAAAGTGTATTTTTCTAAGTATTCTAATTACTCCCATCACTCTAGTTCATATTCATTTTACATTGTTCATCGAGTATCATTTATTCTAAATAAGTTCAAGTCAATAATCTACTCAATAGTTTTTTTTTCAAAAACTTATATTTTTCAAATCATGTAGCAATAACAACACATATATTTCACTTTCAAAACTCAAAATTAGATCACAACCAAAACAATCACTACTCATAAGTTTATTTTACCTCAACATTCAAGTAGCAAGTGTACAAACTCATGATTTCTCATTAAGCTCAGAAATTCACAAATAAGCGTAGATCAAACTAATTTTGGTAGAATTTAGCACTTCAAGAGTCTATTGAGCTTAATATAGTTGAAAAGAAAACTTAACTCAATTAAGCTATTAGTACTCGAGCTAAATCTTTTATTTGAAGAGTTTTATTCTAACTTTCGCCTTTATTTCTTTATTTTTATATCTCATTTCTTTTCTTCTTATCTTTATATTTTTTAATTGCACGGTACATATTCCTTTTTCCTATGGATTCCACTTTTTCTCAGTTTTTCCAAATATCAAGTTCTCTACTTCATTTCCTGTAGAACTCATGGGACTCTTTTTTTCTTAAAAAAAACTCTAGTTAGCACTTCTCATTTTTACTCTATCAAGCAAGTTAACTACAACTTTTACATTAAACATGCCTATTTCTTCCCCTGTTAGCACTAAGTCTTTATTTGCTTTTTATTATCAAGTAAGATTCACACTTATTATAGAATTCCTTAGAGACCTAACTTTTTCTACAAGAAGTTTTCTAGTACTCACCTTGCATTTGTTTGAAGTTCATGGTCTTCCCTAACTCTAGGTTTCTAATCATGAAATTATATCGTTGTTTGCTACATTTTATATTTTCTTCAAAAATTAAAAAAATACACTTTTAAGTTTCATTCAACAAGAAACTTGTATCTTACTCATCCTCAATTAGAGGCAAAAAGTTTGCAAATGAACTACTTATTCATTACTTGTTACTATATATAACCTAATCTATACTACCTAAACACATTCAAATAATAAGTAAATGAAATAAAATACACTACCACGCTTTCCTCTTTAACACTTCAAAAATAAAATCTTATGATCATACCTTAAGTGTTTATCCTTATTTCATCTTTTCTTACCATTTCCCATAGTGTAGTTTTGATGCCCCTAAACTTAAATCAAACTGTTTGTCCTCAAGGTACAAAAATAAGTCTGAAACATGAAAATACTAAACACAAACATATAATAATAACATAAGATATAATAAAATAAACTAAATTTAGAATCTAAACAACTAAATAAGTAACAAAAACATCCCAAATATAAAGTTAATTAGGCCTCGTTTGGTTCGTTTTTGCTGACATACAGTGTTAGTTCGGAGTTATCTCCTTGGAGTTAACTCCTTAGAATTAATATTTTTATGTTTGGTTCAACTTTAAACTTGCAAGAAATTTTCAAATTTTTAAACAATAAAAAATATGAATTGACATAAATAGCCTTCAAAAAAGAAAGAGATGAGTAATAAAAGGGCCATTAATGACGGGTAATTGAGTCCACAACTCATGGGAGATAACTCTCCAGGGGTGGTGGTGAGATATCTCTCACCCTAAGGTGTACGTTGGGAGATAACTTGCAGGCAAGTTGAGCAACCAAACAAGATTATTTCCCAACTTCCTGTAAGTTATCTCCTTGGATATATCTCCACCTCATACCAAATAAGTCCTTAGTATCAATTTATCTATCTCTCATCTCCCTAAGGTTTAAAGAAATCCTAAGACTCTGACATCAGGACTGTGCATCATCATCAGCTCCAGCATAGGATGTTGTCAAAGGATGCTCCACCCTTTTGATCTGCATTACATCTGGATCAAACACGTAGTTCGGTGCTGCTGGAAAGCTAAAAGACCTATCAGTCGATCTCATTCATATGCTCCTCTCATATCTAGCTACGTTCCTCAAATGATCTCCAAATAACATGAAGTTTCGCTGCTCGCTCAGTCGATCTTGCTCATATTTCATTGAAGCTTCATGATACTGAGTCATGTCTTCTCGGTATTGTTTCCTTAATTATCCATAGCTTCTGCTGCTATGAAGTCAAATCCTCTGGTGGTGGTACTTATGGCTATGGTGGTGGTACTGGTTGTTGTAGTGGAGGAGTTGGTAGAAAAACTTTGAGACCATTCAAGTCCTTCTCTCCTATAAGTGGAGTCTACAAACTCGTAGCCCTCAGCGAATCTCTGCTGGTGATCCCCTCTCCGTATCATTTGTCTCGTAACTCTTAGGCTAACTTCGCTACTGCTGTGTGATCTTCTTGCTACTTGGCCAATAAATTGACCTTAAGTCTGTTGCCCTCGGCTCTCTCCCTCTCATCGTCGGAGTCTTAGTAACTAGTTGGTGATTTCAGTATGAGCATAAACTCCTTATCTATGGTTGGTTGGGCCTAAACATCAAATTCTTCATCCTAAGGAAATCGAACTCCGGCCTTCAAGCACACCCGAGTAATTAAAATTGGAAAAAACAATTTGTTGTCCCTCTCTGACATGGTAGACTCCCTCGGGTTCTTGTAGATGATCTCGCCCACATTGAGGTCCCCATACTTTGTAATCTCAAACAAACAAGCCGCATTTGGCTTGTTGTTCTCACCGTGCTGAGTGATTTAATATAATGAAACAATAAGAAAGTGTTGCCACATTCTGTAGACTTTCCTCACGCTACCCTTCTTAATGTGCTTCAGCACATTCTCAGCTCCCATTACCCATCCTTGTTGTCCTTAAACAACCAATGCACACTCTATGGCTTTAAAAGGGTATAGGTTATAGGGTTTCTCATATAGATCATCGAGAAAATTCTATTCAGCTGCCACCATACTCATATGCTATAACCAATAGATACTAATAATTGCATGCTCATTAAAGGGAACAAAAACCCTTCACACCTTTACTGGATCACCTTTCTTACTAAACTTTGCATTGGCGTAAAATTCATATACAATTTCTCTCACTCATTTAACCTTGTTCTCCCTATAGTCTTGAGTGAATTACTCCCAACCTTGTTGCCTAATGTAGTTGTTTATTCTTTTGTCATACTTGGCCGGCAAATTAATTCCTCTTTCGTTAATGAACTATCTATACTCAATGACATCATATTTATCCTTAGTCTATCTACTAATATAGTATTTTGATTTAAATAGCCTAGGCTCCTCCTCATTGGGATTTTTTGAAGATGATGTCTCAAAATCATTCGCTCTCACTTCGCTCACTTGACTTGCTTGTCTCATTGTTCTCAACATTTTTCTTCTTAAAATTCACACAACTTAACACAACTAACAACACGAGTCTTCAAATCACCTAAATACAAAATAGTATATTACAAAGATCATTCACATGCCAAATAATACAAAAGACATTTACTAGGTCTCCATAAGTCACATTGATGCCCAACATTCACATAAATTGAAAATCCTATCCAACAACCTCATATCCCAATTTATGCATTTTCATCAAAATTTCTTAAAATTTCAAAGCATAACTAATGAAATTGTGAGTTACCTCAATCCGAACTATTTTTCAGAGTATAATACTCCTTCAAGCCTCTATCAATCCATGGCCACTCATTATTCCCACAAACTTAAACCATAGTGCTCATTTGAATTAAATCCCCACATCAATGCCTTAGCTATTCTCTTTGTGCAAGTCCACATAACACTCTATATTTTCACTCTAAATCACTAGGAAATCTCTTTTCTCACTTCGAAATGATCAATTTTGGGTTCTAGAGGGATGTATGCTTGGCTGGTTGTGAATGGAATTAGTTTAAGTGTGAAGAATATGTGAAATACGGTTTAAAACACCTTTCATCGACATTGGCGCCGTCCCTTATAGGGCACAACGCCATGACAATGTCGTGACGACTTCAAGACCACTGTGAGGCTTTCTTGTGCATAGCTTGGTGCCCTGGTGGCGTTGTGTCTTGTACCCCACGATGCTGTGTTTATACACATGGCGTTGACCTGACTATCCATGTTTTTTGCATATTTTATTTTCATTAATTCTTATTTAGCGTTCTCCCAACTTTGTGTATTACAATACAAGGTGTCATGACCGCGTGAAATATATGTATATATAAAAAAATCCATAAAAACTTACACGTGATTTGCCCATGTACCTCAACTTAGCCGTTTTAACTCCTTCGCTCTTTTTACGCTCTTTACTTAGTTTGTCGAGACTTTTCTCTTCTGATGAATCGTCACCTGGAAAACTATCTTTCCTGTACATTCAAAAAAAAATTTCAAAAGTTAAAAATCTAAAATCTTTGAATTGTCCTTAACTAAACTAAATAACTACTTGACTAACTAAAATTTAAAAAACTTGAAATATAAAAAACCCCTGGGCTACCTCCTAGTAGCGCTTAGTTTAATGTCATTAGCTCAACGCCCTTTCTGCTCGTTTAGTTTGAATCTAAATCAAGATAATCCATTTGTAGATCGGAGATAATAATATCGTTCCAATCTGGATGTACTTCTTGCCCATCAACAAAGATGATCTTATTGGCATCATCCTCCTCCTTGATAATCATCGTGATCTTTTTCTTCCTTGTATACAATGCAACATTTGCAGTGTTTAAAGATGGTCGCCCAAGTATCATAAACACATCACCATCCATATTGTGATCCATAACCTCAAAACCCATGATGAATGTGAATCTACCCACTTTCACATGCACATTCAAGGCTCTCCCAATAGTTAGTACCAAGTTGCCATCAACTACTTGCAAATTTGTTGTATCAGGACAATTGATCTTCAAATAAGCGTGTAACCTGTCCATTATTGGCATGACATTGATTGAGGCTCCCGTATCACATAAGACATTTCTAAACCGGTGCCCATCAATGCTTATTAATATAAATATGTCTCAATGATCTCTCATCTTGATTGGTTGAAGTTTCGATATGAACTTGAAATTTGGTTTCGGCCTCATTGGAACCACCTTGATACTATTTCCTTTCAAAGCTTCTTCAAAAGATCCTTCATCTTGTTGTTTAGCTCTCCTTTGTTTCTTCCCCTTCTTATGATTTTTCAAGGTATTGATCCCTTGTTGCTTGAATCCTTCGAGTTCATATTTCCTCACTTCCATCCCGTTCTCATACATCACTTCATGTTTCCTCATAGCCAAAGTGTTGACCCTTTTTAGCTTGTACATCACTTGCTCTTATCTTAGCTCGTTTGTTGTCACAGTGCTCATCATGTGAATAGCACTAACATTCTCCTTGAGATTTGAAATGGTGTTACTCGAAAACTATCCTTCCATCCTTGAATTCAAGGCAATGACTAACTAATCAATCTGTCTCTCCAAGTTCTTGATGGATTGTGATCTTTCATCATCCATTCTCTTCATAGCTTGCTTCACATTTTCCATTTCTTTTTCATGTTTCTCACGGTGTTTCCTAATACTCATATCCATGGTGTGCAAGAGTTTCTCAATTGACTTTAATGAAGTCATCTCTTCACTTTGCCCTAGTTTCTCTTGTTGGACTTGTTGATCGAAGCCTGAAGGTAACTTCAGTGCCTTATTAGGATTTCCATATGAGAAGTTGGGGTTGTTGTTGTTTATCCTTGATAAAACCTTTAATGAGCCATTCCTCTCAGCCTCAAGTTGTTTCCATAAGCTTTGTTTGTTCATGAAGTTGATGTCCTCATACTCAATTCCTTGCTGCATGTGCATTTGATTAACCACCATGGCTTGGTGATTAACGGGTTGATGTATTGCCTGTATTTGTGGACTTTTTGTACTATTTGAAGCTTCACCATTTGATTACTCATGTTGGATAGTTGTGTCATTATTGCAGCTTGTGAATCAATTTCATATACACCCGCTGGTTTCCTCACTTGGAACAATTATCGATTGTAGAGTTTTGAGACATAAGATCTAGGAGATCCAATGCTCCATCCTCATCGTTTATTAGAAGAGAATCACTTACTATGACATCTACTAATATTCTGGTGCTTTGTGGTTTATCCTATAGTAGAAAATTAGGAGTTGTACCCATTTCACGTATCCATATCTTAGACATCTCCTCAGCATTTCTTTGAATATTTCCCAAGCCTCGTTAAGAGACTCGCCATCTTCTTGCTTGAATTAGTTTATTTCCAGCTTCCTTTCACTAACCTTCACTAGGGGAAATAACTTTTCTAGAAATCTTTCATCGATTTCCTTATGTGCTTTCAGGGTTGTCTGCAAGTCTTGACTTTGATGAGTGGAGTGAAAATGCTTTCAAAAGAGAGGCCATAAATGGAACATGGTTACCAATATAAAACGCCTTATTTTGGAAAGACCAATGGCATCTAGTCGGAATTTTGATTGAATCTTTTCACCAAGAGCTAAGGTACGACTCTATGTTGCATCTTAATGCTTAAGTTGCTGCAATTATTGATAATGGGGCTTGGTCCATTTCGATTGCTATATCCCTGCGTTCAGTCCTTGGAACCAAGATTTGGCTTTTCCACCCAATGAGAATGGGAAAAGTCTCATCCTAATCACCTCATTTGTAACTTCAGTAATACTTGTAGTGTCGCATTTCTCCAATAAATTCTCTACATGTGCAACTGGATCTTCATTCTCTAGCCCGTTGAACAAGCTATTTTGCATCATGTTGATTAGAGATGGTCTAAGTTCAAACACGTTGTTGTTAGCTGGAAGCCTCATCACTCCATTGTAAGTCTCTTAAACTTCTGGCTTGAAGTAGTCACGAAGGCATCTAAGTCCTTGCACTCTATCTTGCAGTACCAGATCACCTTTAGGTTGGTTATTCTCTCGACACTGTTGATGGTTTCGTGCTTGATCCTCAGCCATCTTGATTCCTTTCTTTTTTTTTCTTTTGTTGGTTCTGTCAATCTCAGGGTTGTAAGGCACTAAGTCATTCTCTCCTTTGCTACCCATGCACTAATTATCCCTAAAAGGAAAACACAAAAGATCAAGTGCATATGTCAAACTTGAAACTTAAATCTTTTATTTTTTTCTTTTTCTTTTTATAAACTTGAAAGTAAAGTACTTAAACTAAAACTTAGCAACTTTTCAAATTAACTAAGTCAAAGTTGTAACGACCTGTTACCTTAAGATGGTGATTAGTGTTAATTCAAATCTTAATTAACTCGAGTTAGGCTCGTGGTTAAGTTTGATATACCTCGATTAGTGTGTGCGTAGATTTGTGTGATGATTGGTGTTTGTTTGGAAGGCTTAATGAATTTTTTAGGTTATGTGATTAATAGGAAATTAATACAATCCTATAATTGGAAAATAAGTATTTAAACAATAAATAGCCGGTACACCAAATGTGATGAGGGGGTCGTGAAATGAATGTGTACGCCATAGAATGCTCGTAGGCATGTCCAGTAAATTTATTTTCCAGAAAATACACGAAGTATTTATATTTATACATATTTGATATATAAATATATATATTAAAACTATAATTTTGGTTTGAATTATATGAATCATTTGATCAGCCTCTATATGAGTGTAACTGTTGATGGTGTCGAAATTCGTGTCAATTTAGGGAGTGTCATTTTAACACATCAATCATTTGATCAGCCTCGAGATAACGCGATGCATATCTTGAGGAAAATCCATATATTTAAATAAAAAACCTTCATTCTTATCCTCATTTTCATCTGATCAATCGAGGGAAAATGATCGATAGGGAGCAATTGAGGGTTTTGGGTTCGATGAGTCGATCAAGAGGGGATACTCCACTAAATCAAAGTGATCAAAACAACTGAGGGATCAGAGATCATCCTCTTGGTAAGTGAAGTTTTGAGTTTTAAGTTGAATTCATTGCTAGGTGATGATTTCTCTATTAATTTTTGTTGTTTATGATCGAAAATGAGTTGTTACTAAACTAAAAGTCCTCCCTGATTATTTAGGGCAGTGTTTGAGGCTGTGGTGATGATTTGGTAATAAAACAGTGGCTGCTGCCCTGTGTACTATTGAGGCAGTGCTGGGTGGAGCGCGCCCACCAATTGAGGGAGCGCGCTCCCACCCCAGAAAATAACAGTTATGCTGAGCTTTGATTGGAATTTCTTGAGGACTTGGGGACTGAACTAGGGGTTCTAAATATAGAGTGTTAGATATACATTGATTACAAATGGTTTGTGATAGGTGTTAGATCCCCAGAAAGCGTGAGTGACCCGAAAAGTTAAGGAATTCGAAATGAAAACCAAAACCGAGGTAAGTATAGATTCACTTATTCATCAATGTTGCCTAGCTATATTAGTATATGTAGTTCATGTAGTTTATGGACTGAATGGGGGACTATGTACACTTTGATGGCTTTAATAAATGGAAAATGGTGTTTATTGTGATTCACGAGAGTAAGTTCCTGAGACTGAGACCAGGTTATATAGGAGATGATTTACCTTCTCGGCCAATATGTAATTTTCTACCCAGTTAAATAGGTTGAGTGGATTACATACTCACTAGAGGGCTTCAAATAGAACCATTGGGCTTTAATAGCTTGGCTAGACAACACATCGACTAATGTGTTGGTCTAGCAATTACATTAATGGAGTCAGTGGGTAATCGACCCTAGTTTTACAAAAAAATGGGAATCACAATGTAATAGTCATTGATAGTTTGATTCCGTTATTTATTGAATTATATGCTTTCTATATTCTTGTTAGTTAACATTTGTGCATATTGTTATTGCATAATTTTCTTGATTATTATATAGAATGTTAATGGCTATGTGAATCCTTACTTACTGAGCATGTTCGAGTGTTCACTCCAATTAACATTTCAGGAAAATTGACGAGCGCTATGACTATAGGATAAAGATGATTTAGGAGTCTTAGTCTTCTCTTTGATGTAATGAATCTTCCCTTGTCTTATATATTTTTATTGAATTATAACTTTGTAATATTGCAAGGGATAGGGGTTTTGTATAGCCGATATTTATTCCGGATTGATTTGGTATTGTATATCGTATTTATTTATCAAACTTTTTTATATTTCCGCTGCATTTAATATTTGTATTACATCGATATTCGGTATATAGTGACATTTATCAAGAGATAGAAAGAGAGGTTGCTAACTCTTGTTAAGTCTAGCGTGATTATCAGGGCTTAATTGGGGGTTTTAGGTCAGGTATCACCCTAAGCGGGTTAGGGGATGCTACAACTTGGTATCAGAGCCTATTTCAAAGCCTAAAGTTATCACTTTCGAGTTAAGTGGTAATTATGATACAATTTGGTATCCTAGACAAGGCTCTGATTTTGTTTTCACTTTCGAATTGTTTTCATAATAAGTGATAGCATATTCATTTGTACCACAACCTAAGTTTATTAACTACGAGAGTTGTCTCAAGTTACGAATAAGCTTGGGGTATTATAAACGGTTTTTATCATGATTTTAGGGGTAACCAAAAATAAAAGAATGAGATATGTTATTTATTGTGTTATATTATATCTACATAGTGGATATAAGAGTTATGTCTTTCCTGAATGATAATAAGATGGTTCATGTTTATTGACTTCTCATGATATGAGGAAGTTTTAGAGGTAAGAGCTCAAGAGAGTCTTAACCTCGAGGAACGTGGAAAAGGAAAGACATAAGGAAAACTTATAAAGATGGAATTAAACTCTTCTCTTATTTACTATTGTCAGTGGTATATGTTCTTGCTAATATTATTAGACAAATAATAGTCAGTGAAGAAGTATCTATTGGATCTAGACCTTGATACATGTACTAGGAGAATAGAAACTATGAAGCAGTGGAATACTGAATGACTTCGGGGGAAAACTCAAAGATCGTGGATCACTTTGATATATGATTTAATACTAGTATTGAGACTAGTTGGAAAACAATGAAAATTTTCACTAAATAAATTAGTGGTTAATGATGAAAGCCTAATTGAGGTTAGGAAATCATTAATGTATCTAACTTCATAAGTTGTTTTGAAGTAAAAATTCCAGATATGGTGTGAATCCATATTGGAATGACAAACAACTTGTTGGATAATGAAAGATAAAATTGAGAATATAAACTGGTGAAACTGGAAGACGGTTAATCCAGAACATAACAGTGAGTTGGTAAGATATCCTAGTGTGATTATAGTCTAATATGGTAGTGGAAATGAATATTCATTGCCCAATATTGATTACTCATATTGATAATAAGGTGAAATAAGTTGTTCTCAAGAGTTAATTGAGATCTCGTTGCCACAATGGTATGATCAGAGTTAAGAAGATATTTAAAGATGATTTCAGGCGATTGCTGAATCATTTTTAAAGGATGGTAAAAACCATTAGAACTTTCAAGTATTCATACTATGTTCATAAATGAAGGGTGTTAAGTTTTAAAACTTTATTTTAACTAAGTTGTTATTGTGTTATCAATAATAACAAGAATGAAATCTTGAAGACTTAGAAGATGCACGACCATTACCGTAAGAATTACAAACGTGACGGTAAATTGGTTCATACTAGATTTTGCAAATGCCAGTACTAAGTTTCAAAGGTTAATTAATTGTATGAGTGTTGAATATTAACAACAAATCAAGGGATTTGACTGGACTCGAGACAATATGGGATTGTCATATATTCAAGACAAAAGTAATAGAGAAAAGTAAACTTGAAATAATTGAATATTACAAATGACTGATCCAAGGGTCTTTAGTATCATTGTGTAATTTATTCAGTTAACTCAATTGTGAGGATTGTTGTGAATTGAAAACAAATTCAAGGATGCTTTGGAAGAAAGTTGAAGTATAGTTTGACTACAATATTTGCTTGAAGATACCTAAATTGTGGAAGAAGTTAAAGTTTCGTTTTAAGACTTCGTATTCATGTAAGAATGTGTGATGACATAATAAAACAAAATTGTAGCTTATACTTCTAGCTATATATATAGTTCAAGAATTATAAGAAGAACTATTGGAGATTGATGATCTCGAGATAGCTGTTTTGGTAGTTGTACCAAATATGGAAAGGCATCACTTGTAAATAAGAGAAAAGGTTGTTGAGAGTCTTTTAATCATTCTTAGAGATTATTGAAAATCCTAGATGAATCATTAAAAGATAACCCAAAAGTACAAAACCAATGGATGGGTTTAAAGTTAAAGCAGTGAATTTCAAACTATGGAAGCTTGAAAAGTGAAATTATCAAAGCGATAGAAATAGAAGGTGAGAAATATACCTTGAATTTCCTAAATGTTAGGAACTCACTCTGAAACATCACTCATTAAAGGTGATTGTGTTGACAATACCTTGAATAGAAAAAAGACAGAGGCTGTAGTTGCAATAAAAGTTTCTAAGTTATATCTCTTAAGTGAGATGTGTAATGATGAACAATTGAAGTCCTATGCAGGTACATCATCAGCTGAGTTGTCTAGATTGGTAACTACAAATATGTTCTTTAGAGCTCAAATTGGAGTGAGCTAATGATAAGTAATCGAATGATGCGTTATTGAAGAAATTGATTGAGATTATCTAGTAGGTCAAGGTTGGCTACTAGTTATTGATAATTAGTATGATAATCTTAAATCAGAACATTAAGCATGTAAAGAAAGTTCTTGGAACTCAAGTCAAAAAGTATGGCAAGAATGTTGTGAGAATCTCATAGATTTCTTTAAAATATTCATTCAGGTGAAATCTAAAATCATTGTGATAGGAATGAGTTGTTGGTGACCTGAAATGAAAATTGACAGTATCAATTTAATAAAGAAATATGAGATATATCAGTAGGTGGAAGCTGAGTATTATTAACCTAAAGGGTTATATTATTTTTGGTCGATATGAATGAAATATCATGCTCAGATATTCATGATGGATTAACCTAAGTTGTGATGACAACTGAAGGTTGCTGATATTGTAAATATATGACTGATAGAGTCTAAAAATCTCTTGCCAGTATTATGGTTTAAATTCTCATGGAAGAGTAAGCGAGATATTTGTGTGTAGAAAGAATTAAGAGTTATGGAGAACCATAATTATTATTTCAGTGAGTAACCAAAAGTTTGCTTCCCCGAGGGGAAGAAATGTATAATAGTTGGGAGGGACCTTTCTCAATCTTAACACAATATATTTGCATCTAATCTTAGTTCCAGAGAATATAATTTCTGAGCTTGCGACTTGGAAGATATTGGTTACTGGAAGAAATATCTTACTGTGTGAGTTCTCTAGTATTGATATATTAGGAGAAGAACATACATAAAGATGTTAGCTATTACTAGAGCTTCTCAGTTTAGACTTCTTGAGGAAGTATTTATGATGATGATTCGTGTAAGTTTAGCTGACACATCATCCACTGAGAGAGCTAATTCTTGAGCTATTAATCTGTTATTTCGAACTCAAACTCAGACTAATCAAAGATGATTCAGTGGGTGATTGATTATCAGAAAGTTAATCAGGATTATATAGTGTGTCAAGATTAATTGCTAGTGTAGATCATCCTAATTGGTCAGTTTCTGATGATGGTGCGTTACGGTTCAGGGATAGATTGTAGATTCCAGATCAGGAATAATTGAGGTAGGAGTTGCTATGGGAATTTCATAATTATCTTTACTCTATTCATCTAGGTAATAATAAGATATATCACGATATGAGGGGTACTTATTAATGGCCTGGGATGAAGAATGATATTGCTAAGTTAATAAAAAAATGTGGGATATGTCAGCAAATTAAGGCTGAGCATATGAATTCTTGAAGGGTTATTGCTTTTACTGCTTATTCTTGAGTGGAAATGGGAACATATATCGATGGATTTTGTTTCTGGTCTACCTCTGAGTTATGTAAGCACGATGCAATATGGGTTGTAGTTAACAAGTTGACGAAGTCTGTGCATTCCTTGCCAGTTTCCATGCTAGATCCTCTTGACCAATTATGTGATGTACGTACTCAGGTGTTCAGAATTCCTAAGGTTCCAATGTTGATTATTTCAGTTAGAGATACGAGATTCACGTCCAAACTATAGAGTGAATTGCGGAGACAACTGTAAACTGTTCTTAACCTCAATACAATATACCATTCGCAGACTGATGAGCAACGTGAACGGTTGATTTTGGTGCTAGAGGATATGCAACGAGCTTGTGTTTTAGAGTTTAGTGGTAACTATAAGAAATACTTTCCTCTATGTGAGTTCTTTTGTAATAATAGCTGTCTGGCTAGCATTGGAATGCTCTTCTCGAAACTCAGTATGGTCGCATTGTCGTTCCCCGGAGCGTTTGGGCAGAGGTTAAGATACAACTTTGTTAGAATCAGAGTTGATTCAGAACTACACAGAGAGAATTTATCAGATTCGTCAGCGTTTGACTACAACACGACTAAGACAGAAGAGACATCGATAAACATCATAGGTTCTTGGAGTTTTCAAAGGACGATCTTGTCCCGTTGAATGTATCACCTATGAAGGAATTGTATTGATTTGTGTTGTGAGGTAAGCTAGCTCCAATGTACATTGGGCTGTTCAGAGTACAAGTAAGGATTGGTCCTATTGCTTACAAGTTAGAGTTGCCTCTTCAGGAAACATGAGTTCATAATGTCTTCCAAGTGTCAATGTTTTGTAAAAACGGAGACTCAGTTTACTCCAAAGATTGATTGGAATAAATTTGATCTTTAGGAAGACTTATCTTACAACGAGCAGTCGATTTAAATACTTGATCGTAAGATTTAGAGGTCAAAAACCAAAGAGATTCATTTGGTTAAGTTAAATTGGTAATTTCACGATGATGAGGAACTAACTTGGGAGCGTGAATCTTATATAAAGGAACAATTTTCTTTTCTCTTCGAATCTACAGTAATTTTATGTTTACTTTAATTTTGAGGATGAAATTGCTTTAAATTGGGGAGACTGTAATGAACTATTACCTTAAGCTGGTGATTAGTGTTAATCTAAATCTTAATTAACCCGAATTAGGCTCATTGTTAAGTCCGCCATACCTCGATTAATGTGTGCATGGATTTATGTGATGATTGGTGTTTATTTGGAATGTTTAATGAATTTTATAGGTTATAGGATTAATAGGAAATTAATATAAGCCTATAATCGAAAAATAAGTAATTAAACAATAAATAGCAGGTACGCTAAATGCGATGAGGGGGTCATGATGAATGTGCACATCCTAGAATGCTTGTAGGCATGCCCAAGAATTTATTAACGAGAAAATATAGGAAGTATATGTATTTATATAGATTTGATATATAAATATAAATATATATTAAAACTATAAGTTTGGTTTGAATTATATGGATCGTTTGATCAGCCTCGAGATGAGCGTAAGTGTTGATGGAGTCAAAATCCGTGTCACTTTCAAGAGTGTCATTTTAACACATTAATCATTTGATCAGCCTCGAGATAGCGCGATGTGTATCTTGAGGAAAATCCATATATTTAAATAAAAAACCTTTATTCTTATCCTCATTTTCATCTGATCAATCGAGAGAAAGTGTGAGGGAGCAGTTGACGATTTTGGGTTTGAGGAGTTAATATGGAAGGGATACTCCACTGAATCAAAGTGATCAAAACAACTAAGGGCTTAGAGATCATCACTTGGTAAATGAAGTTTTGAGTTTTAAGTCGAATTCATAGCTAGGTGACGATTTCTTTATTAATTGTTGTTGTTTATGATTGAAAATGAGTTGTTACCTCACTAGAGGTCCTCCTTGATGATTTGGAGGAGTGTTTGTGTTTGTGGTGATGATTTGGTAAGAGAACAGTGGCCGCTGCCCTGTGAATTGTCAAGGCAATGCAGGGTCAGGCGCGCTCCCTTTATCAATTGGGACGAACCCAGTTGGTGGACCGTGCCCCAACAATTGAGGGAGCGCGCTCCCACCCCAGAAAACAAAAGTTATGCTGAGCTTTGATTATAATTTCTTGAGGACTTAGAGGTTGAACTAGGATTTCTAAATATAGAATGTTAGACCTATATTGATCATAAATGGTTTGCGATAGGTGTTGGATCCCCGGGAAAGCGTGAGTGACCCAGAAAGTTAGAAAAATTTGGAACGAGAACTTAAACCGAGGTAAGTATGGATTTGTTTATTTATTAATGTTGTCTGGCTGTATTAGTATATGTGGTTCATGTAGTTTGTGGACTATGTACACTGTGATGGTTTTAATAAATGGAAAATGATGTTTATTGTGATTCACTAGAATAAGTTCCTGAGATTGAGACCAGGCTATATAGGAGATGGGATACCTTCCCAGCCTATATGTAACCTCCCACTCAGCTAAATAGGTTGCGGGGATTGCATACTTACTGGAGAATCAAAGTGTAATAGTGTTTGACAGTTTGATTTGCATCTATTATTTATTGAATTATATTTTTTCCATATTCTTGTTAGTTAACATTGGTGCATATTGTTATTGCATAATGTTCTTGATTATTATATGGAATGTTGATAGTTATGTGAATCCATACTTACTGAGTAAATTGGAGCGCTCACCCCAATTAACATTTCAGTAAAACGACGAGCGCTACGACTACGCGATAGAGAAGTTTATGAGTCATGATCTTCTCTTCGATGTAATGAATCTTCCATTGTCTTATATATTTTTATTGAATTACGATTTTGTTATATCACAAGGGATGGGAGGTTTTGTATAACCAAGATTTATTCCGATTTGATTTGGTACCGTATATCGTGTTTGTTTATCAAAAATTTTTTTTATTTCTGCAGCGTTTAATATTTGTTTTACATTGATATTCAATATACAGTGGTATATATCAGGAGATAGAAGGAGATGATGCTGGCTCTAGTTAAGTCTAGCGGGATTATCAGGGCTTAATTAGGGTTTCAGGCCGGGTATTACCCTAATTAGGTTAGGGGATGCTACATAAGTGGCTACCTATCCCCGACAACTGTGCAAAAAACTTGATTGTTTCCGTAAGTATAATGACTCGATTGTACTAATAGTGCAACCAACTTACGTTGATTACGGATATCGTCCCTAGTTAAAGGCGTATGCACTCAGCGTTACCTAGTCAAAATTACTCTATTGCTAAGGAAATTCTTTTTAATTTGGTTTTTATAACTAAATTAATCTAATCTAAACAAATCAATGTAAATTACTTTTACATTTTTATATTGAGTATATCTTAGTTCACAACTTCACCTAGGCAACGTAATACTATGCTTTTCAACTCACTTTCATCTTTATTATGTGTGTGCAATGCCTAAATAGAATAGACATTTTTTTTTAAATCTACTTCATCCCATTGTCGTGACGGAAAGATCTTAATGTGCAAACTGGAACTCCACCTATCGGTGTGAATAACGTAAGCTCTACATTGCTTTATGTTCTAAATCTTAAGATTCATAACCAATTAAGTTTATTATTTGTGCCTCTTTAACCAATAACTATTTCTTGATGTTATACGGTTGTATCGTCCATATCTGGCTTAAAATCTTCAATGGTCATGATAACTTCTAAAACCTAATATCGACAAACACGTGATCAAAATGTTCGTAGCATTACGCTTAAAATCAATACAAATTCTAACCATTGCACTTTTTAACTTTACAATCTATTTTTGTTTATAGCTTAACATTCATACCATAGGATCCATTGATCCCTACGATTAATGAACTACTCATACTTTATTGAAACAAACACGCACATGGTGGTATTCATTGAAATCAGAGATATAATCAAATAACTTCAATTAAATCAATAAAAACCACACCGAATCACCACATGTGAGTCTTCAATGTCTTCTCTTCCATAAATCTTCTTAATACTCAAGAATAAAGTAAACCTATGCTACTCTATGATATTGGTTGCTAATGGGTGGTAATTGATAAGCTTACCACCTTCTAATATCAATTTACACTCCTAAGACAAGTTTCAAAAAAAACCCTACTAAACAATTTCCACGAATTAGAACTCTAACTTTCTATTTTCTTTAGTCTCAGTGTTGTTTATAAGTGGTTCAGCGCTGTGTGTACAAGTCCACGGCGCAGTAACAGCTTTTGACACTTTGTGTGTTTTTTCCTTCTTCAGTAGGTTTGGTGCCCTGCTCATATTTTCTCAGCGCCGTCCATTGTCCTCCTCGGCGCCGCCACTGCGTCGGCCATCCTGCCCACTTTTTTCTCTTTGCCTTGGTCTCCACGCGTTGTGCCTTCATCTCCCATGCTGTGCACCTTCCTTCCCACAGCGTCGCACCCATGTGCCATGGAATCAAACCCATGTTATTGTATTTTAGCTCCATTTCTTCGCGAATCACCCTTTTACCTCCTTTATGCTTTGTATACTCGAAAATACATAAATACCATCAATTAGAGCTCACTTCGGTATGTTTATACTAAATGTACTACTAAACTAATATTATATATAAATCTAAATAATCACATATCATTCGTCGACACAAAGAGACTGCAGACCTACTATTTTGTCTGAGGTTTACATGAGGACATTGCTAGTGCCATTGTGTTCACCGAAGCCTAGACATTACAGGAGATGTATGATTGAACACTTATACACGAGACCTTTCTTTAGTAAAGAGATAGCAAACGTGCAGGTGTAGATTGAAAAGGACAGTCAGGGCAAAGTTCGAGGTTAAACCAGAAGCAGAAGAGATATAGAGACCAGTCTGATAGATCCCGTATAGATGACTAAGACCGCATGGATTATTATTAGTTAGATCTTTACATATATGATGACAAACAGGTAGTACATGCCATTGCGCCAGCACCGACATAGCAACCGATACAACAGTGTAGCCATGGTCGGGATCATAAAGGTTATGACAGAGGGTAGAAAGACGGAGGTCACAGTCAGAGATTCGGGGAAAGACAGTAGGGAGGTCAGAGACACGTCGATGTTTCTGATGTGTTCAAAGTGGAGATCTTAGAGTTGATTGCTGGAGGGTATCACCACCATCAGAGCCAAGTCAGACCCGAGAGAGAGCTTACGTAGTAGGTCAGCCGGACAGGGAGGCGACCAGACATCATGTCAAGGGTAGGTTATTTGACACATCTTGTCAGTTATTTATTTAAATTTTGTGTATTGGCATTCGGATTCCTAGCTAGGCATATGAAGACTAATGATTGTACTATAGACAATGCCATAGCACGCGACACAGACGCCTTAGTGAATTGCAACCTGAGCTGCTAGTTTTCGGTGCAGGTGCTGGTGGGTCGTGGGTCCAAGTCGAGCACGGCGACTATTAGGGATGGACCGTGGAGGGGGTTGGAGAAGCCCACTAGACATATCCCAACATACTGAAGTATTGTCTAGTGGATTTTGAGAGTGAGTTGACGACGTCAGTTGATTTCGCCACAGTTTCTTCTCCATGACAAAAAGAACAAAAGACCGAGGTTTATTGGGCCGTTAGTAGGATGGATGATTCCACAGTTCGGGATGGTAGTATACCCTAATTTCAGGACAAAATTTCCACTAGTTGGGAAGAATTGTAACGGCCCAATATTTTTTGACACAATTACTTAGTTTATTTTCAAACTCGGACAAGCTTAGGCCCACGTGGACGCCTCAGATAGGCTAAGACACGCATGACTGGGCATAAATTGTTATTTTTGTCTGTTGGTTGCATAATTGCGATGTTAATAATTATTTTATTTAGTTTGGCATCACATGTGAGCTTATATTGACATATCATGTGAGGATGTGAGACGAATATTTGCTTGGAAAACGTGCCAACACAGGTATCGGGAAGGTGAAATACGGGTACACTGAATCTAGATTATGCTAAATAGGCTAATATGAGTATTGTCAAAGTAAATGTGACATTTAATGATAATAAAACCATAGGCTAAGTAAATTAAACCGAGAACGCAATAATTTACATGCCTTGTCTGCGTACCGAGACGCATGGGACTGGGTGCCAGGTAGTCGGGTGCTAGGGGAAGTGGTAGTACACCAATTTAAGAACCTAAATAGCCTACATATGTATAGAAGTGCCTAAGTTAAATTGATTAAATCAATTGATTACAAATGCATATACCTGGATGGAACAATTGATGTCATAGATTTGCCTCGAGATTCACACTAGAATAGAATCTTAGGAGATTTGAGTTGGGGATTAGTGTCGACAAGATGGAAGTTAGTGGAGTAAGAGTTAACAAGGACCATTAGATTGATCTCGAGATACGTGAACACAATTGATAATAACATAACCTATATAGCTAAGTTTGTGGGAAATCTCTTCATGCAACAATAACAAATATAGTTCTTGGGTTGGAGTGTTGGAAAATTCAGCAAGAACTAGGAGGAATTGAGGCCATCTACTAGAGGAATCAAGCTAGGAAGATCAAATCCAAGAGTTCATCTTTTAGGTACAAAAACCTACTATTTACTTACTTAAATTCATCAAATGAAACATGGAAAACATGGTATTAATGAACATTCATGGGCCAAAACGAATTTGAAGTGGTAACTCACTATTCTTAGGTATTTTTATATGTTTTCCAATTCATTTTTACAATCCAATTGTGTCTTTAAAACCAATTTCATGAAAATGAATTTCTTGGTCAAAATTAGGAGTGAATGCATGATCTTTTAAATTGATGATATAAATTGTTATAGATGTGTTGGTCTACTGTTTTGGAAGGTTTTGATTCCCCCAAAACTCGAGAATGAGGTCGACGACTCATGGAGATGGTCATTAGGGCGGAGAAACTTAGAATTCCTGAGTTGGAAATTCTGGGTTTCGACTTCGATAGCGCGCTATCCAGATATCGAAAAATAAAATAAATACAAATTTTAATAACATAGCTTACAAAAACCTATTTTTAACACACCGATTTTCTATTTTTGTGTTTTTTGTGATATTTTGAGGAATTTAGCTGAGAAAATAATAATTTAATAATACTTGGGATTTGACTAAATTTTGATCATTGATTCCTAGTTTTAATGATTTCTTACTACATTTCAGACTAAATCCAGCTATAAGCTTGTGTTTTCAAAGTGAATTTACAATCAACTTGGTGAATTAGGCAACTTGACAATTATGATGAATGTATGTTAATCTTGATGAATTTGTGGTAATTGTGCCTTTGGAGTTATTGTTGTGGAGTTTTTGGTGATTCCCTACGATGAGAAGGTAGGTCGATGGCGTTGGAGGAGGTCGCGGGCGTTGGGGAGACATAATTTCATATTTGGAATTCTGCCCCCAAACGCAGGTAGCGCTATCCAAGCCAGATAGCGTTCAACCTATACTAGGCGTTGTACATGTTCTTCAAAATGAAAAACACTAGCACGCTAGGTGGCTCCCTAGCACGCTAGGCAACATTCCCAGCACGTTAGGAACAGTTGACAACAAGTTTGTTTAAGGGGTGGGTTTATGAAAAACTTCATAAAACTAACCTAAACTCACTGTAATCTATCTAAAACACCTATAACTGATCTCAGGGGACTCAGGAACTATGGTATGATAGTCGGGGGCGTGACTTGGTCGGATTCGAGTGTTTTCAGGGATTGGGGAGCGTGTTTGAGGTGCATAAACCCAATTGAATGTCATTTGAGTATTTACTTGCTTTAATTGTTATTTTTTACTCTATTTAAGTTCAGTCATCTTTGTCCTTATCGCTGTTCATTTCCATATTATATCACTGATTTGGTCTGGTTGAATAGTCGATAGAGTTTACTCCCGACAGGGCATTTTGTTGAGTTTTTATGGCACAATAGACCATATCATGTGTATTAGAAGTCCTCAGTGAATAACAACTCGAGCTACTTCGTCAGTATACATGTCGGTGTATCGTGGGTCTACGCCGGCCACCAAGAGGACCAGGTGAAAGAATATTAGTACGTTGTGAACCCTCACCTGAATTAAGGTCAGGTTGCGCGACCCAAACCGTTACTCAAGCCCGATACCTGAATCAAGCCCAAATAACAGTCTGGTACGCATATTTCAACCTGCAGAATAACATACTAACCATGTAGAATAATAAATGTGGAAGTGAAATCAAAATTAGAATTTCATAAACCATAAAATCAAAGTGATAGGTGTTCAAAATCTTAAGTAGGCTCAATCATTTCAAAAAGCTTCGAACACTACCATAAAGCTTTCAAATAGTCCAAAATAGATAAGGAGTAGATCTGTTCATGGGTCAAGCTCGGGTTGGGCTCGGGCCTAAGAACCTTAGCCCAAATCTGACCCACCATATATATGCAAGCCTACACATAGGCCCAAGCCCGGCCCATGTAAAAAATGCAAAGCCCAAGCCCAACCCATCAAACCCATGAATGATATTTTAATGTTGAAAAATCTAAAAAACAAATTATTTATTCATTTAATAAACTTTTTATGGATTTTTTTGACACCATATGTGTTTGTGTACGTATATAATATATTCATATATTTTACAAAAAAGAGGAGTAGCTCAAATGGTAAACATCACTTAATATGTGCATTAGGTCATACGATCAAACTTCTATACAACACTTATTATTTTAGAATATATTAGTTATAAATTTATATTCGGGTCGGGCTTGGGCTTTTTAAGGTAGACCAAGCCCAGCCCATTTTAAAGCGCACCCAATTGGACTCAGGCCGGAGCCGAGTTATTCTTCAAAAGGGTTGTCCAAGCTCGATTATTTGTTCATGGGCTTGGATGGACCGGGCGGGTACTTGAGCCCATGATCAGGTCTAATAAGAAGGGTTTTAAACAACCCAAATAACCTACATAAAGTTATAACCCAAATTTATTGTTCTCAAAATCAAATAACTAAATAATAAGAGCATGCAATGCTCACAATGCAAGGAAATACTTCAAGCGGGTGTCTTTCCCTTGTCACGAACTAATGCAGATGTGGATGTACTTGGAGAGTAAGTGGGGTGAGCTAAAATGGACAACATAGCTCAATAAAGAGGAAAACCTTGCTCAAACATCAAATTCGCAAGTACTACCTACTAATTATGCAAGATCTAACATGAAGTTGAAATCAATTCTCAAGCATTAAGTAAAAAGCACGTGAGCATTATTCAAATTCAAACCTAAGCATGTAGATAAATTCTTAACATATAGAAATGTGGAAGTGTGATTCGTATTTATAAACAAGAGAAAAATCATCCATTCATAACTTTTAAAGCAAGTTCCAAGATTCATTAAAATCATAATTGAATTCAAGTCATTCATGCAATCGGTCCACAAGAGATATACCATAAAAGATAATAATAATTATAAGTCATTGGTTCATTCAATGCATGCTAGATATTGGTAGTAATCCGGTCAAAGAATCCCTCGCTTTTGATTTAATGCAAATCATTAGTGGACGCAATTATCGTTGAGTTCTCTAACTAGTAGCATCACAACAAAAGTGAGTTCATCCGAAGCCGCCACCGATACATGTCCCTCTTTCACCAAGTTACACAAAAATGAACTCCAACTCATATACTCAAGTGAAACACTTATGCATTCAATTAGACAAGTAAAGTCCTCGGTGGTGAATTTCACAAAACATCCTGGGGCATTAACTAGTAAGGCCCTCAGTGGCACCACAAACATCTCGGGGCATTTATATATGATAACTTGCTAATTAAGCCCTCGGTATGAATAACATAAATGGGGCAACAAATGCATTCAAATTCCATAGATATGGAAATTCAAACTAATACCTCGATGCAACCCATAACCCAAGTCTTTCATTTAAAACATGATACTGAATTATATAATATTAAGCCATATTTAATGCATAAGTGAAGCTCTCCACTTACCTCGACTCACTGCGATATCCATTCTCGGTCCTTGTGCGCACGAGGTTTTATGTGAACCGTTTCGCGAATCTAGACCATTTTAGACACGTTAATTAATGACAAGCCGTTTTTTAAATTTTAATTTACCATTAAATCTACTTTAGGGTCCTAATAGTATGGGTCCCGCGTGTCCCCCGTCGCCCGATGCGAAGGTCGAGGGGTGGGACTCGGTCTGTCTCCCTCAAGAATAAGGTAGCACGCCCCATTTAATGACAATGATTTGTTTTCAATATATATATACATATATATTATTTTATCTTATTCTTATTTATTTATTAATTTAAAGGTCCAAGGGCAGTTTTGGCCCCTGTCGGTCAGGCCAGTGACCAGATCGGTCTAGGGGCCGATTCAGCCCCTTTAGACCTCTTAAGGTTGAGCTGGCCCTTGACCAAAGGCCAGTCAACTTGGTTGACTAAGCCAATGGACTGTTTGATTCCTAGTTAGGGAACCAGGAGCCAACAGGCCCCTAGAGGCTAGAGTGTATGCTCGCTAGGGAGGAGGGCGATCCCCCTCCCTGGCCAAGGGCGCAACATCGCCTCTTTTAGCCCTCTGCTGGTACGACAATGGAAGGCAGGGGTGGTAATGACACCACCCCTCCCCTTATCCTTCAAAATGATGGAAGGGCACCGTGGTGGCGCACCTACTCTCCCAACAGGGGTGGCAGTGAAGTGGCAAGTGGCGGTGACATTGAGGTCGTCGTCGCCCGCTTCGGTCGCCGCTCGCCTTATTGATGCCACAAACCACCAACAAAGTGGGTTTCCACCATTTGATTTGTTAATTTCAAGTATACTATTCATCTAAAACAAAATAAAAAGGGTGGGGAAGATGTGTACCTTCAATTGGGGTTTTCCTTGAGTTAGATCTCCAACAAACTTCAATCTCTCTTTCCATCCACATGGTTTAATTTTTAAACAAAAGGAGGGCTATGGTTTACAATTTGATTTATATAGTGGGACTAATTAGTGTAAGGTTTGCAAACATACTAAATTGTCCCTATGGAGGTCTTTTGGGCTTTAAGTCATCGCAACATCCTCGATTTTAAAGAATCTCGTCCTCGGAATTAAAGTAAAGTCATACCTTGAGATTCTAATAGAAATGGAAAGTTCTCTACCATGTAGGCCTCCCGCTCCCAGGTCAACTCCCGCTCCTCGTGAAATTGCCACCAAACCAATACTACTGGGATTTCTTGCTTGCAAAGTTTATGAACCCTCATATCCATAATCTGGATTGGATGCTCATCGTATGACACGTCCTCTCTCAAATTAGCTTGTTCCCAATCTAAGGTCGGTGCATGCTTGTTATGTGTCTTCCTCAACATAGAAACATGGAAGACATTGTGTATACCTGCTAGCTACGGGGGCGACTCAAGGCGGAAAGCTACTGGGCCTACTCGTTTAAGGATTTTGAATGACCCGATGAACCTCGAAAATAACTTTCCTTTTAACCTAAAACGATAATGTCCCTTCATCGGTGAGACCTTCAATAGCACATATTCTCCTTCCTTGAATACCACCGCTTTGTAGCATTTGTCGGCATACTTGTTCTAACGGAATTGGGCGATATCTAATCGTTGCCTAATCTGCTTAATCCTCTCTGGCTGGTCATGTACAAGCTCTGGCCCAATCAATACTGTATCCCCGACCTCGATCTAACAAACTGGAGATCTACACGGTCTCCCATAAAGTGTCTCAAATGGTGTCATACAATTTTTTACTTGAAAGCAATTATTGTATGCAAACTTGCACAACGGAATGTACTTCTCCCAACTTCCGCTAAAATCTAAAACTCAGGCTCAAAGCATATCTTCAAGTATCTGGATCAATCTTTTGGTCTGCCTATCTGTCTGAAGGTGAAAGGTCGTGATGAGATTGAGTTGAGCCCCCGTTTGGTGCTGAAAACCACTCCAAAACTGAGAGGTGAATCTCGGATCGAGATTCGATACATTATACATCGGGACTTCATGTAATCTGACGATCTCATCTATGTATATGCCTCCCAACCTGTATGCCGAATACTCCATGAAAATAAGGACAAAGTGAACTAACTTAGTCAAACGACCCACAATCACCAAAAGCACATCATGCCTTTTTTGAGTCGCCAGTAGCCCCGACACGAAGTCCATATCTATGTGCTCTCCCTTGTACTGAGGAATAGGTAACGGTTACAACAATCCTCCCGATTTTTGGTGATCAGCTTTCACTTGCGACAAATCTCGCAGTCCTGAATGAAAGTAGCGATGTCCACCTTCATCCTGGCTACCAATACATCCTCCGCATGTCCTGATACATCTTGCTACCCCCAGGATGAACAGTGAGTCGTGAGCTGTGCGCCTTTTACACTAAATCGTCTCTCAACTGTCTATGAGATAGTATCCACAATCTATCTCGAAATCTCAACACTCCATCAGCTGAAAGTCTCAAATCCACATCATCACTTCTATCTGCAAGTGACCCATATTTCCCGTTCTCTGAATCAACTTATTGATAGTCAACCACTCTAAACACGACTATTGGCTCTGCTCTCATCTAAAATCGTGCCTGATCCAATGAGACACCTGGGTCATCTGCCGGTGCTCCTTGAACATTCATTATGGTCTCGAACTCTGGCTTTAGTCTTACACGACCATAAGTATCTGCCACAACGTTGGCCTTCCCCGGGTGGTACTCAAGCGTGAAATCGTAGTCTTTTAAGAGTTATAACCATCTCTTCTGCCGCATGTTCAACTCGCTCTGGGTGAATAGGTACCTCAAGTTCTTGTGATCTGAATAGAAATTGAACTTTTCTCCATACAAGTAGTGCCTCCACAATTTTAAAGCAAACACTATTGTCGCTAGCTCTAAGTCGTGTACTGGATAGTTTTTCTCATGTACTTTCAGTTGTCTTGATGCATAAGTGATTGCCTCGTTGTCTTGCATCAACACTCCTCCTAAATCAGTGGGTTGTGGGTTGTGGTCACTGAGGATCACCTCCGATTTTGTAAGATCAACTGATATTTCCTCCGCATTCGCCAAGTGTCCCAAAACCTTCACTTTTGAAACCCAAAACTCGCATTTGCTTAATTTAGGATAAAGTTTGTGTTCCCTCAAAGTCTATAACACTTTCCTGAGATGCTTCGTGTGTTCAAACTCAGTCTTGGAGTATATGGTGATGTTATCTATGAACACAATCACAAAATGGTCAAGGAATGACTTAAAAAAAGGTGCATCAAATCCATGAATATCATCAATGCATTGGTAAGCCCAAACGACATCACAGTGAACTGAAAGTGTCCATAATGAGTAATAAAGGTTGTCTTCGGTTTTATTTCCTCCCGTATACACAACGGATGATACCCCGATCTTATATTTATCTTAGAAAAGATCTTTACTCCTCTCAACTAGTTAAACAAGTCGTTGATCCTGGGAAGTGGATACTTGTGCCGAATAGTCACCCTATTTAATTATCGGTAATCAATACACATCCTCAAACTGTCGTCCTTCTTTTTTACAAACAACACTGAGCTCCCCACAGTGATACACTCTGAATAATAAAGCCATTCTGAGTCAACTCCTCTAATTGCGTATTCAACTCCTTCAACTCGGTAGTCGTCATACGGTAAAGTGCCTTGAGAACGGGTCTCGTACCAGGTATAAGGTCAATCATGAAGTCTATGTCTCATTGGGGTGGAATTCCCGAAAGGTTCGAGGTTAAAGACATCTGAAAAATCTCTAACTACGAGAATCTTCTCAATTAGAACTTCTTGTCCTTCTTCTCCCAATGCAATCAGACTCACATTGGACTCTATCTCAGCCAAAGGCGCAACAACTCTACCGCGGGTGGTAACACTAGCCAATGTACAACCTCCGAACTCAAATGATAAAATGCTTAGAATCTGGAAGGTCACAATCTTGTGGAAACGATCTATTTTAGCGTTATACGCCGCTAATCAGTCCATACCTAATGTGCATCGTACTCAAGGCACTCTAAGACTGGTAAGTCGAATGGCATCGTGTGATCCCCATTTTTAATTGTGCACCCCTCACATATCATATTTGGATAAATCTGATCGGTAAATATTGTGCTCAAACCTAAGTAAGTGTGTGCTCTAATTGGTGTCAACCCCAAAGCATAAACCATGGTCCCCGATATAAGTGAAGTAGTGAGCTAGAATCAAATAATGTATGCATGTCTCAACCATTAATTGAAAGCATACATGCGATCAGCTGTTGAGTGGCCTCCTGATCCTGATTAGCTATGGTGGGACTTTCCCTCGAGCAACGTGAGCAACACTCCCCTGAGATAGTGATGGGTTAGGGCACTGGCTCTTGTAATGCCTAGTTATCCCACACCCGTAACATATGATATGCGACTTCTGGTAGGTCAGGGGCGGTGAATTGTACTCGCCTATGCACTCGGCCTTGGCCTTGTTGGCCCTCTACCCTTGCTCTATTGTGGTGGACATAGTGGCCTAAATGCCACACTTTGAGTAGTTGAGGGTGCGGGGGCACGTGAATGAGTAGTGGTCATCGTCAAGGTGTGTGTTGCTTTTGAAACTACCCTAGAAAATGCATGGTTACTTGCTTATCCCTCAAATCTGTGCTTCTTGAAGTTTCCTCTACGACCTTTCTGATAACTGCCAAAACTGCGCTTGCCCTGACTATACTGATCGGATCCCGCCTGGAACTGCATATCATCCTTACAAAGCGCGGACTCACACTTGAGTGCCTGATGGTAAGCCTGTGTGTATATCTTTGATCCTAATGCTGCCACCATAGTGCGTATGTCTCTCCTTAACCCATCGATGAATCGTCTCCTACGAGTCACCTCGGGTGGAACATACTTATAAGCGAACCAAGCCAGCTCATTGAACCTTGATGCATATTCGGTCACAGTCATTTGCTATGTACCAACGCAAGGAACTCTCTGATCTTGTCTGCCTTGATGGTATTCAGGAACCACTTATCACAGAACAAATGCTTGAACTGTGATATCCGAGAATTTCACAAACTTGATTAGGCGACTAATTAAGTATTTTTAGATTTAATTTGGGATTTAGGTATCCAAGGTGAGACCCACGTATTACGGACCGAAGATCATAAGTCGAAATATTATTTTTGTGTGCTGTGTGACTAATTAATGTAATATACTCTATTCGGCGCAAAATATGGTCAAATTAAGGTGTAGACGCGGTGTTTGCGTGTTTGGAAGCGTGTTGGGAATTTTTCCAATTTTAGTCGAAATTGGGGTAGTTTTCGGGGTTTGATTTGGGTTTAAAAATTAGAGATAAGCAAAAGAGCAAAAGAGCAAAAGACCAAAAAGGGAAAAGCAGTAAATTGCCTACCTAAAACCCATTTGAATAAGTGAGGAAACGAAATGGGTTCGTTTTCCATCAAACCCTCTCTGCCTTATTTGCACTTCGTCTCCTACCCTCTCTCATTCGATGATCTTGCACTCTTCACTCATCTGTGTCTTCAATCTTTCGTCTCTCTTACTCAACCGTGGTCTCTCTCTGCTTTCTTTGTATTCGTTCTCTCTCGGTTTTCACCTTCCACTGTCTTTCTCTTTCATAATGAAGTGTTGGCCAGGACATGAATGAATTGGGCACGGTGAAGAGTTGGATGATCTCATTGATTGAGGTATGAAATCATTGTTATCAAGTGGTTTCGTGGCTGTTTTTGTTGCTGGTGTTGGTGACGATTCATTGGTTTTGGTTGAAGTTGTTGGTTTTGATTAATTGGGAAAGGCTAATTAAAGATAAAGGAGAGGGACTGTGACTTTTTTTAGTTATTGATGTCCTTTAATGTTTTGAGATGGTTTTAAGTTGCTGGAATGGATTTGATAGGATTTGAACATGTCTTTTAAAATCAGTTGGTGTTTTGGATAGTTGAGCAGTTTTAGTTTTTGTCCATGTTGTGGTCTTATTTCGATTGATCAATCAAATATTTTTTAACACGATCTTCAAAGGATTTTCATGTTTATATATCAATCTTAGTCCCCTAGAAACAGCTTGAGGTTTTGAAAAAGTTTCGTGGGTTGTTTGAGGTCGAATCGGTAGCCTAAAAATTAGTTTTGTTGAAATTAGTAATACAGTCCAGTTTAAAGGCTACTTTGAGGTAATGATATCGTCGATTAAATGAAGGTTTTCGATCGAAATTTTTGATGGATTCTTGTGTCTATATGTCAATCGAGGTCCCTTAAAATCAAATTTGAGATCGGAGTAGTTTTTGTGGGGCTTTCAAAGTCAAGAACATGGGGTGAAACCTTGTTTTTAGACTTGCTGAAAAGTTGGATCAGTATAAAAACTGCTTGCAAGCAAGCAAGTTTGGTCAATAAGTTGAGGTATCAAATGATATCCAAATTACATGGGGTTGGGCTTATTTTAACCCTTGTCTATCATATTTTATAGAATGGAAAGGTACAAACTTAGAATCATTTGTTTTGGTAGTGAAAAAGTGGTGCAAATGTAGCCCATGAGCCACTGTCAAAATTGTAAACAATTTTGACAGATGCAAGTAGTCATATTTCACGAATGATTCAATGACCTTATGGATGTCCAAAATGCTTGCGAATAGGTTCGTTCGAATCTTGGTATATTCTACTTCAATGGTCAATAAGGCTTATGGTGAAATTCATTAGTTTAGAGGTTGTAATTTAGCATTGAACATAGGGTCTCACTAATGAAAAATATGCACTACCTATAATTTGACTAAGTATTGAAGGCTTATTTCGCGATAGTTTTGATTTGGAGTTTTATGTAGAGACTCATAGAAACGTTGCGTTGCAATGTTTAAATGTTTTGGCAAAGGAAAAGTCTTCAAAAGTTTATAAAATGAGTAAATTGGGATTTGTTGAAGTTCTAAAGTTCAAATTTGGAATTGGTAAGATTAAAATTGTCAATTGAGTTAAAATCCCAATTTAAGATTCATAGTAAATTTGTAAATTGCTTTTAAAACCAATTACGTAGTTTATGACCGAAATTGAAGACATAAATTAAGTTTTGAAACTTAAGATGAAGTTGTTGGAGTTTGGAGTGGTTTAAACACCATGGTAGCTTGAAAAAAAATGGTTTTTAAGTATTAAAATAGAGTTGTAACTCTAACACCTGAATTTTATGATTTAATAGGACTTGTTGAAGTACGTGAAAGACGAGGAAACATGTGAGGCTTCGTAACCAACTTCGATTTGGTTTGGTGGTAAGTAAACCCTACAGTGATCTTTACTATTGATTGAATATATTTGCACCTGTAATTGTATCATAGTCTACATTGCATTTTATCATTCTTGGTCATGCATACATAGAGTGAGTGAGGGGGATAAGCTTGTTTTGGAGTCTGGTTTGATTGAAACTAGGTTTCAGTCCTGCCTCTACGCCCTCTAGTGAGACTAGCGGAGTATAACGCCGACAAGTTATCTTTGCATTTCATGATCTCTTAATACTGGCTCTGTACTATTTTTGGAAGTCGACGTCTGATTATAGTTAGAGGACAGCGACAGAGTGGATTGCATGTCATGTTGACGCATATATTTTATTGTTTATTTGAAAATGTAATTTCATATCTCCATGTATTAGACTAACAATTACGGGAGTACAAATCAATGTAGGAATTTACTTACCTGACATCTTCGAGTTGCTTTTTATGGTGTCATATTCTACATGAAGACAAGGGATGAAAGGACATGACTTGAAGATTGTGGTGATTATTTTCATGTTATAAATTCAATTTTCTAGCTTTAAATGGTTTATATATATTGTTTTGGGATTCTTGAGGGTGAGTGTAGGACGTAAAGTTTTGTTGAATGGTTATGAGAGTCCCCTAAGTTAATTTAAATTATGTTGAAAGCTTTATATTTTCGTTTTGGGTGTATTTGGGACTGTAAAGTTGGAATTAAGTTATTGGAGACTCTAAGTTAGTTAGTTTAGAAGTTCGATTATGATATATATTATTTTGAGGTCAAAGTTAAAATAATGGATTAAGCTAACTAGATTATCGTAGGAGTAAGGTAATCTAGGTTGGTCAGCCGTCTTTAGACAAAGGGGCTGACATGAACTGCGGCCTACTCATATTTGGTCCCCGAGTTTTTGAAATAGACAACCACCACTTATGCACCTTATGTTCCAGCAAGAAGGTCAGCAACGGTACCATAGTCCTCTCGTCAATGCCCAGAATATCTTTCCTCTTTTCTATATTTAATATCTAGGCTTCTGCCTCAATAGGATAAGGGTCCCCGTAGAACTGTGGTACATTATATTTCATGCACTCATTCTGGATCCTGCCCCTCCGGCATGCCTCATTCTCTCCATCGACTATGGGTATGGCCGTTGTAGCTGCAGCCGTGACATAATCAACACTTTCATCCGTGGGATGGTTCTCGTGTATTAGTGCCAAAGAAATATCAGGCTCTGGCCCCACAGGTGCATGTCCAGCTACCCCATCATTCCTCTGATTGTGCAGTAGTTCCAGAATATGTGCCATGTTCCTTTCTTGAAATTGGGCTAGATCAAGCAACCTCTGATCCTACGCGGTGATCAATTCCTAAATGGCCTTTTGATGTGTCTCTGTCATAATAGATATGTTTTGTTCCATCTGATTGCACTATTGCCTTTCTTCTCTTTCTCGAGTTTCCCTCAGGTTGTAGTATGTCCCTCCGTGGTTGCTCATGGTGCGCTGTGGAGCAACGAAAAGGATTAGTCCCACAAGCTAAGAAAGTAGGCAAGAATATCTAAATACTATAGATATTACAATACAAATCAAATAACATTATATTAATGTTTTATTTCATGTTTTCAATCCCTTCCCATCTTAGGAATGGTCATTTGTGCACATTAAGTCGACTTGAACCAATGTCTCATACAATTGAGTTGTTCGACTTAAACTCTACCTTTAAACTTAAAGGCTCTATATACTTAGGCTTCACTAACCTAATGTTTTTCTAGGTTCTAATCCCTATTCTCTAATTCCAACTGTGACGACCCTCACCTGAACTAGGGTCGGGTCGCCTGACCCAAACCGTTACTCAAGCCCAATACCTGAACTAGAACTAAATAATAATCCAATACGCCTATTTCAACCTGCGGAATAACATACTAGTCATATAGAATAATAAATGCAGAAGTGAAATCAAAACTAGAATTTCATAAACCATAAAATCAAAATGATAAGTGTTCAAAAGTCTAAGTAGGCTCAATCATTTCAAAAAGCTTCCAACACTACCATAAAGCTTCTTAATAATCCAAAATAGATAAGGAGGGTTCCAAACTACCCAAATGACCTAATTTAAGTTACAACCCAAATTCATTGTTATCAAAATCAAATAACTAAATAATAAAAGTATGTAATGCTCACAATGCAAAAAAAGACTTCAAGCGGGTGTCTTTCCCTTGTTGCGAACTAATACGGATGTGAATGTACCTAGAGAGTAAGTGGGGAGCTCAATAGGAGGAAAACCTCGCTAAAACATAAAATACGCGAGTACTACCTACTAATTATGCAAGATCTAACTTGAAGTTGAAAATAAATCTCAAGCTTTAAGTAGAAAGCACGGGAGCATTATTCAAATTCAAATCTAAGCATGCAGATAAATTCTAAAACATGTAGAAACATGGAAGTGTGGTTCATATTCATAAACAAGAGAAAAGTCATACATTCATAACATTTAAAGCAAGTTCCAAGATTTATTAAAACAATAATTGAACTCAAATTATTCATGAAAAGGGTCCATAAGAGATATCACATAAAAATAATAATAATAATTGTAAGTCATTGGTTCATTCAATGCACGCTAGGTATTAGTAGGAATTCGATGACCAAATCCCTCGCTTTTGATTTAATGCAAACCATTAGTGGACGCAATGGCCGTTGCGTCCTCCAACTAGTAGCATCACAACAAAAGTGAGTTCATCTGAAGCCGTCATCGATACATATCCCGCTATCACCAAGTTAAACAAGGAGGAACTCCAACTCATATTCTCAAGTGATACACTTATGCATTCAATTAGACAAGTAAAGCCTTCGGTGGCGAATTCCATAAGACATCCTGGGGCATTAACTAGTAAGGCCCTCGGTGGCACAACAAATATCCCAAGACATTTATACATGATAACTTGCTAATTAAGCCATCGGTGGAGACTCCACAAACATCCTGGGTAAATGAATAACATAAATGGAGAAACAAGTGCATTCACATTCCATAGATACGAAGACTCAAACCAATACCCCGATGTAATCCATAACCCAAGTCTTTCATTCAAAACATGAAACTTAATTATCTAATATCAAGCCATATTTAATGCGTGAGCGAAGCTTCCCACTTACCTCGACTTGCTGCAATATCCACTACTGGTCCTTGTGTGCATAGGTAACTATGTGAACCGTTTCGCGAATCTAGATAATTTAAGACACGTCACATTAATGACAAGTTAATTTTTAAATTCTAATTTACTATTAAATTTACTTTAGGGTCCCACTAGTGTGGATCCTGCAGGTCCCCCGTCGCTTGATGCGAAGGTCGAGGGGTGGGACCCGATCGGTCTCCCTCGGGGATGCGGTAGCGCCCCGTTTAGTGACAAGGATTTCTTTTCAATTTATATATACATATATATTATTTTTTATTTTTTTATTTTTTTTATTTTCTAGTAATTTTAAGGTTCAGAGGCCATTTTGCCCCTGTTGACCGGGCCATGTGCCAATTTGGCCCCTGTTTATCGGTCCAGGGGCCAGCTTGGCCCTTGTAGACAGCCAAGGGTTGATCGGCACTTGACCAAGGGCCGATCAACCCTTGGTTGAGTAGGCGAGGGCCAGTGTATGTCCGCTAGAGAGGGAGATCCCCCTTCCCTAGCCATCGGTGGTGGGTTCCCTACACCGATCGCGCTGGCGCCTTCCCGGCCAAGGCTGGCTAGGGGCGCAACACCGCCCCTGTTAGCCCTTGCCTGGTATGGCCATAGAGGGTGGGGGTGGTCACGACACCACCCCCTCCCCTCCTCCTTCACAATGATGGTGGGGGTAGCCTTGTGGCGCCCCTACTGTCCCGGCAGCGGCTGCGGTCGACACCACAAACCACCAACAAAGTAGTTTTTCACCTTTTTGTCAATTTCAAGTCTACTATTCATATCAAACAAGATAAATATGGTGGGGAAAATGTCTATACCTTCAATTCGGGTTTTCTTTGAGTTAGATCTCCAACACATTTCGATCTCCCTTTCTCTCCATGTAGTTTAAATTTTAAACAAAAAGGGGGCTATGGTTTACAATTAGATTTATATAGTTGGACTAATTAGTGTAGGGTTTGCAAACTTACTAAATTGCCCCTAAGGCAAGTCTTTTGGGTTTTGGGTCGTTGCAATCACCCACTGCAGGGATCCTGGAGAGGGAATCTGAAGTGTGGTCTAGTTTGACCAGGACAAACACAAACATTTGCGCTTTATCGTTATTTATGCATCTGATAGTCCATTTACAGTTGCATGTTTACTTTCCACATGTTTATTTAATATTATTTATTAGATGTATTTTACTTTGTCATATGAATACTCATTAAACTTCCTTGGGATTTTACTCACTGGACTCGTCATCTGTTTTGTTGTGACTGAGTGCAGATCCTTCTACGAGTAAGGGTAAGGGGATTCTTTGCGACTATCTCTGAGATCGCCCACTATTCGGCACACTACTCGTAGATGTTTATTTCCATATTTTGTTATACATTTTGAGTTTATGGGAGACTTATGAGACACATGTACTTGTACGTATTTACTTTTGTCATCTTATATACAGTGTACTCTATTTCGGGTTTTCCATAGTAGGATTAATGCTCTATATGATTTGAAAGTTAATGAAAACCCATGTTTATGTTTACTTTAAAACTTCCGCTGTAAATTACTGGTTATCTACTTGCAACTGTATAAAACACAAGCCACACTTTCTAAATGGTTAATTCGAACTCAAAAATTGCAAATTTTTGACAAATAATATAGAGATTACGACGATTAGCATGCATATCAAGGAGCGTTTGGTGGCAACGATCGTCAGTAGGGCTGCGATGCCCGTGTAGCAGCACACCTGGCGGCCTCGAGGCGTGGGGCCGCCACAATATATATCTATTATACTTAATAAGCACGAATAATCAATCTTTCAACCGTCACTTGAATTTACTATTCTACCCTTAATTAAATCTTTCAATTGTCACTTAAATTTAATATCATACCCTTAATTAAGGGCATAATCAATCTTTCAATTGTCACTTGAATTTACTATTTTATTCTTAATAAAGTCTTTCAACCTTCACTTAAATTTATTATTCTGCCCTTAATTAAGGGACTTCCCGCTATTAATTCCAAATAGTTATACTTAGTTGTCAAAAAGTTAGAATAAAAATGCACCTAGTATACTTTTTGGAATATAAAAATAAATTATCTTATTAAATTCTCGTGAGCGTAGCGAGCAGGTTCAAGCGTGGCTCCAGAAACTAATATATATATATATATATATATATATATATATATATATATATATATATATATATATATATAAGCCCATTACCAATTAATGTGTTAATGTGGCGCGCAATTGAAGACATAATAATTAGTTATGTTTTTTTTGGAAAGAAAGAAACCACAACGTGTCGATTGTGAGGCACGAACTTTCAACTAAAGAGCCATCAACTTGGTTAATAATTAGTTATGTTCTTTTTTTGGTAGATTAGTTATATTTTTTAATGAGGGTTTATGAGACGATGTTATGATTTAAATCCTTTTTTGTTCTGCATGCATGCTCGTCCTCGCTACTCTCCAAATTAATGCATAAAGTTTATTGACTTAATAATATTTTTTAACACACTAGAATACAATCAAGCAGGTAAACCAATTATACCTAAAAAAAAGTAAAAAAAAAAAGATTAGTACTGTTATTGGGTTCATTTCAATATTGTAACTATGAGTGCCTTAAAATAGGGAGTTTTTCAGCAAGTAATGGCCCTTTACTTTTTTATTCACTAAATAAGGAGGGTTACTTTAAAATTACAAAAGTAATGTATGTCTCTTTTTGAAAATGAGCCATTGATGATGAGGTGAAAGAACTTGTATGAATGACTCCTTTTGAAAAGGAGCTATTCATACACTTTTGTATTTTGTATGAATAGCTCATTTTCAAAAGGATTTATTTGTTCAACTCAAAAATAAGAACCAATACAAGTGACACGTGCGTATCGTATCGAGGTGGAGAACCCATGCAGCTTAACGACACGCACGTGTCTCGAGATGGACAATCCGCATCACACACGTATCTCTAGGTAGACAACTCATGTAAACGACACGCACGTATCTCGACGTGGTCAACCCATGCAAACGTCATTCATGTATCTCAAGATGGAGAACTCATGCAAAAGCCATGCACGTATGTCGAGGTGGGCGACCTATGCAACCTTGTACAATTCATGCAAACGCCACACACGTACCTCAAGGTGTGCAACTCATGCAAACTCGTGCAATCTGTGCAAATGTCACGCACGTATCTCTAGGTGGACAACTCCTACAACCTCACCCAATCCATGCAAACCATGCAAAGGTCACGCATGTATGTCGAGGTGGACAACCCATGTAACCTTGTGCAATCAAAGTAAACCATGCAAACTTCACGCAGGTGTCTCGAGGAGGACAACCCATGCAAATGACACACGTATCTCGAGGTGGAAAATTCATACAAACATCACGCACGTATCTCGAGGGGACAACCCATGCATATCCACTACAAACCATGCAAGCCATGCAAAAGTACGTTATTTCTTTGTCTAGAATTTTAAATTAAAACAATAAGGAAGTTTTGAAAAATAAGTTCATTCCATGAAAAAGCTTGTATACAACTTCATTCACCTAAGATATAAATTGGAAAAAAAAATCACAACGACATCAAAAAAGCTCATCATACAGGCCTATCGACGGTTACGTTGTCGTTGTTGCTCCGTGATGCAAACCGGACGTACCTATTTCGAGTTGGACACCGTGTTCGTACATCCGGTTGAGTTTGTTGAAGTTGCTGATCTTGCATTGAATTTCGTTGAGTCGATTGATGTTCTTCCTCTGGTTCACTCGACTCACCTTTGGTACTAATGCTTCCAAAAATAGGAGGTTGAACCGTTCCAAAATACTAACTTCCTGTATGTGGTTGGCCGAAAGGAACATGAGGCGGCGGCAAGCTTAACAGGTTCATGAATGAGCCATCTCCACTGTATGACATATTGTAATTATAACATGGTGGAGTAAATGGACTCGGCATGTATTGAGGTAACGAATGATACATTGGATGTCTAGGCATTCCATGGTCCATATATGAAGACGACGACCCGGGTGCATAAGGATCAAAATGGTAAGGAGAAAGATTCATGATCGGCGGCCTAGGTACAAACATTTGAGGTTTCGCTTGCATTGGGGAGAATGTAGGAATGTACTCATGAGAAAAATGACGTGGTGGGGATGAACATTGGCTACTCTCACCAACAGTCTCTGTTCTTCTCGCTCTCGGACGAGATGAAAGTGGTGGAGGAGAATGTCTGCTACTCTCAGCAGCAGTCTCTGTCCGACGAGATAGACGTGGTGGACGAGGATGTATGGTGCTTTCACCCACAGTCTCTGTTGGTGTTGTTCTTCTTCTCACCTCTCTATTTGATTCACCCTGATCATCTTCTTCATCTTCTTCCTTATTCTCCTCATTTATGGCCTGTTCGACATCAATTCCATCATTCCGTAGAGTAGACCTTTGCCTTTCATCTTCATCCAAAATTTTGATGCCTTCATCAAGCGCAACAAGAACTTGCTCGTACCCATCCTCAATGAACATTCGCCGCGGTCGATGCACCAAGTTACACTGATATAAAAAACAGGAGTTTAATACACGCAATTTAAGATGTAACTCGCGAGGAAAATAAAATAATAATTTCAAGGCTACCGAATAGTCACGTAAAGCCTCGTCGTGTCCAATGAATCGTCTAGTGACTGATCGATACCACGTCATGTAGTCTCGTTAATCATGTCATTTTTCTTGTTCCGCTATGACTATGCTGTCAGCACGGTTTTCTCACATTTGTATAAAGTTTGCATGAAAAGCCACCCAATTTTCTTGAGTGCGTCCTCGCAATTCGATGCGGTGCAGTCGGGTGTCGTAATCACAATTTGGTGGCATGACTTGTATCATTCTGAATTGTCTCATAACCTTTTCTGGTCGATGCCACTCGACTATGTGGAAACAAATTAGAGGACACGTTGATAGCCAACTACCGTGACCGTCAGTAAAGTATTCGGGAAGAGACCCGATGACTTTATCATAAGGTTGCCACACCACTTCATCCTCATTCTGCTAGTCGAGTGCATCACGGTAAGCTGATAAAACGTGTGTCACACTCTGCGTAACTGAAAATGTATCGGTCCATCTGTATAGAAAACAATAAATTAGTAAAACGAAAGTGAAGTTAATTTTATAGAACTTACGAAATTACATTTGTATTACCTGTGTCCCAATGGAACGTCAATAAGCATGGTTTCTCCATCCACTGTTCGAGGTTGAACTCTAGGAACACCCAGGCGCCTTGGTGCTATAAATGGAAATCTATCCCATGCCCAAAGTTGTACAAGAATTGGCGTGCCTGCAACCTCATGTGCACCCGTGCGAGATCCGCGACACAACTCCCTGTACAAATAAGCCAAACAGGCACTCCCCCAACTAAACTGTCCAGCTATTTGAAAATCCTCGAGTAACGGTAGAAACATCAAATGTACATATCGATTTGATTTGTCGGCAAATAGACAACCATCGATAAGTTGCAGTATGTACGATCGAACGTAACGTCGCACCGATTCCTCATCGCTGTCGTCATGTATAGCTGGTACGTTACGTTCAAGCCATTCGACTTTAAGTTTATTTCCATGAAGGTCATCTCCAACAGGAATTCCACTAAGTAGCCTCTCACAGACCTCAGCATAGTCTGTATCGGTGGTTCTCGTCACAAGCATACATTCGACAGGTAAGTCGAGCTGTACCTGCACGTCTTTGAGTGTAATAGTGCACTCACCACATTGCATGTGATATGTATGTGTCTCTGGGTGCCATCTCTCAACGAATGCAAAAATCAAAGCCCAATCAAGGCTGAAAAATGATACGCGTGAAATCCCATAAAACCCACTGGAACATAGATATGGGATCATTCAAGAATGTTATTGCACTGTTCGATCAACGAAACCACGTCTTCGATGCACGCGCAATGTTTCGTACACCTTATAATTGAAAATATTTTAGTCGATATATATATGTATATTATACATTTAAGCATGAACATTGGACGTATCCATCTTAAAACGTTTACCTGACCCCTCTAAGCTCGCAAGGATCTATGTGTAGATTGGAGATGTAATAGTGAAGGATCTTATGGACCTAGATCCGTTGGTGTACAAACTAAAATTTGGGGATTTCAAAAAATTAGCCGTGTTGTTCAAAAAGTCACCACAATTCATTATTATAGGTTCAAACAATAACGAATACATAAACATTTCATGATGGAAAAGTTCATGATACTTAAAAAAAATGTAAATAATAAAATTACCAACTTAAGCCAATTACAAACAATATACAAAATGGACTATTGGTTTTGATTGGAAGTTTGAGCTCTGGTTGGACAATTTTTTTTGTTATGTCCCTCTGCACGACAAATGTCACATCGGTTCTTCCTAGTATGGACTCGATCACGGTCTTTATTAGGACATGTTGTTCTTTTATGTCATTCTTGATGACAGATGCCACATCGCAAGGCTCTAGAAACAATAGGAAGATCCATCTCATTTTGCCTTCGCATTCCCTTTGGTCTCCCTCCGCCACGTCTGCACCTTAGGTATGGCTCAATAAATTGGCTTTGAAATTAGAGGAGTAACATTATGATCTTCGTCGCAAAAGTCGGCCAATATTTCTCATCTGGAATGGCTTTGAAATTAGAGGAGTAACATTATGCGTACACATCTATCCTGTAGTATGGCTCAATAAATTGCGCGTAGCTCACTCGAATAAAGGAACATGTAGCTAACACGTATTAGCAAGGGAAACCAAACGATTGCCATTTATTGAAACTGCACACGCGGTCCTTCAGGATGACGACTTGGGTATTGTTAACTTTAAGCATGCGATCTCCATGTCGTCTAGTCAGCACTTCAAACTCACCTATGTCACGATTTATCAAATTGACTTGATGCCTCCTTGCAGATTGTCCTTAATTTGTGAGTTTATCCGTGACATATTTTGTGTATGATTGGCCGTTTGAGATTGCTTCATTGATTTCTTATTTACGTTGATCGTGGTATGACACCAATCTATAGTAAATCATTTGAGTCATCGCTGTTATTGGCAAGAATTGAGCCCCCTTCAATACACCGTTAAAACACTCTACAGTTGAAAAATAAATTCATGTAAGTAATATTACTTCAGCAATAACTAAATCGTTGAATGCAAAACAAAATTTGTATTTCATACATACCAACACCATTAGAAGTCATTTATCCGTACCGCATGCCTCCGTCATGCGATTTAGTCCATAGTTCTTTGGGGATGACATTGACATTTTGCACACATTAAGGGGTTCGCGATGATAAGTATGCAAAATTCTCCATGCACGCATTAAATTTTCGAACTTGATGTTGACCAGCTGCTCGAGAAAGTAGTTTTTTCAAGGGTTCATTTTTTAATTGAGTGTTGAAATTACTGAGCAAGTGTCACAGACAATAACGGTGGTATCCTTTTGGGGGACCACAAAACCATTGTTCGGTGTGTTGACCGCCTCCAGAATGCCTGGGTGACGATCAGAAATAAGGCATATACCATCTCTATCCGTCACGTGTTTGCGCAACATCCTCAAAAACCATCCCCACGAATCCGTAGATTCGATTTATGCAACAGCAAATGCTACCGGTAGTATGTGTCCATTACCATCAATAGAGGTGACAATCATTAGCTTACCACTATATTTGTCATTTAAGAAAGTCGCGTCAATTTGAAGAAGATGCCTATAAAACCTGAAAGCTTGTATTGATGCTTCGAATGCGAAAAACACACGATAAAATTGAGGATACTCAGTCCTTATGTCATTAGAAGCCCATTGCCTATGTGACCACTCAATTGTTGTCCCCGAACTCTTAATCTTCGCAGCTGCCAACCAGCTTGGCAATCTAACGTATGACTCATCCCAATCTCCAAATGCATTTGCAATTGCCTTCCTTTTGGCATCCCACATTCGCTTGTAGTTTACTTCGTGTTCGTATTTTCCCTTAATTATTTGTATTAATGTCTTGATAGTTATTACTTAATCTATCTGGCAATGGTTTGGATCTCTTGCACAAGCATGTTGGCGTCAAGTTGGGCATGATCACGTTCTACGTCGGGATTTATACAGGTGTGCGACACGTCTAATTGTGTGATCTCCCATAATTGTGTTTTCTTTCGCAAATAAGCACGAAGACGCCACATGCACCCGTCTTGCGCACTTCTGCATTTGATCGCCCAAAAAGTTGTAGTCGATTCCATCACATGATATTGATAATGTCTGTTAACATGTCACACTTTGACGGCATGTTGTAAGTCTTTCTTGTTGTCAAAGCACATCCTATTTCCAAATCAAAATTAGACATGTCCCTCCCAGTCTGTTGATGAGAATGTTGGGTCGCAGTGGAGTTAGCCACCTCCCAATCGATTTCATTATACACAGTCAATGGTTGGTGAACTTCATCATCAATTGCTTCCTCCATGAAATTCTCTTCATCGATAGCAAACTGCTCATCATCTTGCACGTTTTCCGCCCTTAGAGGTTCATACCTTGGGTCATCCGTAACAACATTTAGGTTTTCCCAATCGACAGATGGTGCAGCATCCTCGGGGGGACGCAAGTCCTCGTCCGCGTCATTAATGTCATCATCGTCGTTGGGTTCATCATCACCTTGTGGTGATTGCATATGCAATCTTTCCATCATCGATCTAGTGTCTGACTTGCTGACATCTTCATCTACTAGTTGGAAATGAACTGTATGATTTTGACCGATTGGCTCAAATGTTAAATAAATATCTACCTTTGAAGTTAATGGTAGATTGGCCACTGTCGCCCACATCAAGTCGAAGTGTGTCGCGTCTTCCAGCAATACGGGGACAGAATATTGTGAACCATCGGGGAGGATTATCTCGTGATGATAAGTCATCCTTACTATAGTTTTCGTAGATGAGATTTGAATGCGTTACACACGTGATCCATCAATTGTTGTCTACTCGTCCCAAACTTAAACATCAACACTGCTGATGGGGGTGCGCTGTACCTAATGCCATTCCTACCATTTACAATTTCACCGTTCGGATAAAAGAGAAATGGGATGTTTCTATGTTCCATGACCTACATAATTTATTGAACAATGATGATGTAAAAAAGATTGCATATATATCAAACGCCATTCGTTGATCAAATTGAGGATTTAAATCGCAATCGAACTTTCTGATGTAGAGGATCGCCTTAATAGCGCAATTACAGAGCATACTCATTCGCTACATGAAGTACCAATTAATAACTCATATTTAAATCACAATCAAATTTTTTTTAATTATGGCATATGTTAAAAAAAAACAACTCAACATAAAATTATTTTGTTTTAACAAACAAACTCAACGTAATTTTTTTTTTTTTTAACAAACAAACTCCACAGGTGGAGGTAACCACCTGATCACATTCATGCATGCTTGACAAAATCCTAAACTCAAGGTTATGTTATAATTTGCTAACAACTAGTCAATGGATTATAATTTTCTAAAACAAAATTTCAAAGAACTAGCTTCACGGGCAACACTATTGCTCGGGAACCTAGTCTTTTGTTTGGTCGGAATAAGTGGTGTGATGTACCCTCATTTCTCTTTAGTGTCGTCATGATTTGAAATAAGATTTGTTCCTAACCAATTGAGATGCATGCGTATAGAATTTACGTCTCTCATCCTTTGGTTTCTCGCTTAATCTACAAACGCGTTCAACCATATATTCGACTACTAGTGTTGTAAAAATAGGGAAATACTATAGTAATACACTTAGCATATCTACATTTAACGCATAATTCATGTAGTCCTTTCAAGTTATATTGACTTGACTCATACGATTTGTTAATAATGCTTACTATCTGATTAGTTTCTTATCAGAGTTTAAACAATGGTGGCATGAAAATTGATTAGTATGGATCATACTTGAATAAATAAATTATTGTACTTACTAAAATACCAAGTCAAACATAATAAAACTTTAATAAATAAGTTTTTATACTTACTAATTTCCCCTTTTTTTTCTTTATCTTCAATTTAATAATCCCTGAAAAAAATAATAAGTTAGCTTTTATTTATATAAATATTACTAACTACAATGCTATTCTTTAAAAATAAAATAAAAAATCCGAACCTCTTAAACTTTAACAACCTCTTCAATCACAAAAAAACCCAATTATCTTGATCTTCTATTTGATATTCTCTGAAAAAAAAAATTAGAGTTAGCTTTTATTTAAATAAATATTACTAACTACAATGCTATTCTTTAATAATAAAATAAAAAAAAATCCGAACCTCTTCAATTTTAACAACCTCTTCAACCACAAAAAACCCCAACAAAAAATCCCAACAAATCCTACTCTCTCACAACTCAACTGACCCAACTCACTCAACTCTATCACTACCCAACCCAATTAACTCTATCAGTATTTGACAAAAAAAAAAAAGACCTAACCCACAACCCTGTTGGATTTTGGGGTTCATACGCAGCGAAAATTACAAAACAATTTAGACAAAAACCCCAACAGGATCTGAATCTAATTCCATTAAAAACGTTTAAACCATGAAAACTTAATCATACTTCGGTAGCAATATACCTTTCTGAAGGTTGATCGATCTCTAAGGCGCTGCCAACGACGAACGCCCTCTACCAGCAGTCCACACACGAACGGCGATCGAGATTCGAAGTGCTAGCTTCGAGAGAATACCAAATCTCTTTTTGTTCTCTCCAAAACGATCCAGAGCGTATCAGAAAAATCTAATTCGTTTCTAAAACGAAAATAGAGTTTCGGCCCTTAACCTTTTTTTATATGTGCGTTCTAACTTAAAGCGTTTATTTATACAACCCTTGTATATACGATTAAGTAAATTACACATATACCCCTATTTAAAGAAGTATAAGTGTAATACACCACAATGACGTTTCTGTCATGGATTTTATCATATAAAATTTGTTTTTCTGAACCATCTTAAAATCTCGCAAAACCATTCTTAGTGTGCGACCCAATAGGCTCATACAACGTTGGCAGTGTACCAAAACACATTTTGGTATACAAGTCATAAGCGGCTTCTAGCAAGACATTATGACTACCCAAGTTGTACGAATATCAAATCGATACAACCTAATCAATAGTGTATATAACATCCTTTTGTCATGCGATATCCTTTTGATCAAACATAAGGCATGGAATTGTCATCCAACATGTTCAATCGTACTAGTCTCGATCTCTAGGTAGACTGAAAACATCTAAGTGACATTGATCAATATCAATTCACTTAGACTAGGCCTTTTAACAGTCTAACACATCGAGGGATCCACTGGATATCTCTCTTTTTATGAGAGGGACAAATTCTATCTCGATTACACAACCTCATCACATTGCTCACACAGTAACCAATCACAACCTTTATAATCGTCCGGTTAAAGACAACGTTTGATTGTGTCAAATCACTGTGTTCCTAATGTTGAAGTCTCTGGTAATCTCAAGTCAGAATACTGAAAAATATTCCTATCATGAGAAACAACTATGACTTAATCCATGTGATGTTCTCATAGCGGGTCGGTTCAGTACTTTGTTCCCTAACAAGTACTCGTGATCTTGATTCGTATCCCTATACGTATAATCATCATATGATCATCAATCAAGACTCACACTAGTCTTAATTCATTATAGTCCCCAATATAATGTTCGACTATGGACATTTAGGATATTTCGGTAAATACCCATATATCTTATTATAATGTAAACATGCAAATTAATTATAATAAACAGCAAATGAAATCCTCTATTTTATTAACTAAAAGTATTCATAAAGAAAGTTAATGGATTGACCTAGGGCACATTCCCCAACATCTCCCACTTGCACTAGGGCCAATCATACATGCATCTAATTCCTAATGATCTAACATTACCATCATGTTTTGCTTGTGGAAGAGCTTTTGTCAATGGATCCTCAACGTTGTCTTCAGTAGGTACTCTGCAAATCTTCATGTCTCCCTCTCAATAATTTCTCTGATGAGATGAAAACGCCTGAGTATATGTTTGGATCTGTGGTGTGATCTAGGTTCCTTGGCCTGTGCTATTGTCCCGTTATTGTCACAATACAAATAAACATGGTTAGCAATACTTGGAACCACACCTAGTTCAGAAATGAACTTTTTGATCCAAGCTGCCACATTTTCTGCATCGGACGCTGCAATATACTCAGCTTCTGTTGTAGAATTTATCACAGTCTTTTGCTTCGAACTTTTCTAGCTTACTGCACCCCCATTTAAAGTAAACACATTTACAGACTGCGATCTAAAATCATCTATATCAGTTTGAAAACTTGCATCTGTGTAACCATTTACAACTAGATCATTTTCAAAACCTCCATAGACCAAGAACACTTCCTTAGTCCTTCTCAAGTATTTAAGAATGTTCTTTACTGCTATCCAGTGACTCTCACCAGGATCTGACTAATATATGCTTGTAGTGCTCAAAGCATATGATACATCAGGTCGAGTGCATAGCATGGCATACATGATAGATCCAATAGTGATGCATATGGAATCTTATTCATACGGTCTCGCTCATCATTTGTCTTAGGACATTGAATCTTGCTGAGACTTATGCCATGAGACATTGGCAACAATCCTTTTTAGAGTCTTGCAAACGAACCTATTCAAAGACCTTGTCTATGTAAGCACTCGACTTAGACCGATTAGCCTCTTAGATCTATCCCTATAGATCCTTATCCCTAGGATATAGGCTGCATCTCCTAAGTCTTTCATTGAGAAATACTTCCCTAACCAAGACTTGACATTCTGCAATGTTGGGATGTCATTTCCAATGAGTAATATATCATCAACATACAGTACCAGAAAAACAACTACACTCCCACTGACTTTCTTGTATACACAAGGCTCATCTTCGTTCTTAATAAAACCAAAATCTTTGATTGCTTCATCAAAACGAAGATTCCAACTCCGAGAAGCTTGCTTTAATCCATAAATGGGTCTTTGAAGCTTTGCATACCTTCCTAGAATTCTCAGGATGTACAAAACCTTCAGGTTGTGTCATATACACGTCCTCAAGCAGCTTTCCATTAAGAAATACTATTTTTACATCCATTTGTCATATCTCATAGTCATAATATGCAGCAATGGAAATTAAAATTCTTATAGATTTAAGCATGGCTACTGGCGAAAAAGTTTCATCATAATCAACACCTTGAGTCTGCCTGAAACCTTTTGCTACAAGTCTTGCTTTAAAAGTATGCACTTTGCCATCCATGTCGCTTTTTCTTTGAAAACCCATTTACATCCAATGGTCTTACCACCTTTAGGTAAATCAACCAAGTTCCAAACTTGGTTATCATACATGGATTGCATCTCAGAGTTCATGGCACTTAGCCATTTATTTGAGTCTGGTCCAGACAAAGCCTCCTGATAAATGGTGGGCTCATTTTGATCCATAAGCAACACATCACGACTATCAGTAATGAGAAATCCGAATCTCTCTGGCTCATGTCTTACCCTACCAAATCTACGTGGGCCTTGTGTCACTTGTGGAGGTTCAACTGGTTCAGAACGTTGTTGAACTTCCAGTAGCGGTTCAGTGTTTATTTGTGATTCTTGAACTTCTTCAAGATTTATTTCTCTCTCCACTAGTGTCTTTTGAAATAAATTGTTTTTCCATAAATACATCATACCGAGCAACAAACATTTTTTTCTCAGCGGGATTATAAAAGTAATATCCTTTTGTTTCCTTAGGATACCCCACAAATAAACACTTGTCAGATTTAAGTGCTAGTTTTTCTGAGACTTGACGCTTTACGTAAGTCTCACAACCCTAAATCTTAAGGAAAGACAAACTAGGTCTATTCCCGTACCATATCTCATATGGTGTTTTATCAACCGCTTTAGAAGGAACTCGATTTAGAGTGAAAGCTGCAGTTTTAATGCATAACCCCAAAAGGACAATAGAAGATCTGCATGACTCATCATAGATCGAACCATATCTAATAAGGTTCGATTTCTCCTTTCAGAAACTCCATTCCATTGTGGAGTTGCTGGTGGAGTCAATTGGGAGACAATCCCACAATTTTTAAGATGATCATCAAATTCTTGGCTCAAATATTCACCACCTCGATCTGATCGAAGTGTTTTGATAGTTTTACCAAGTTGATTATGCACTTCATTTTGAAACGTTCGAAACATCTCAAATGATTCAGCTTTATGTTTCATAAGATATACATAACCATATATGCTGAAATCATCAGTAAATGTAATGAAGTACTTATAAACTCCTCTAGCCATTGTGTTTATAGGACCGCATACATCAGTATGTATTAGACCCAATAAATCACTTGCCCTTTCACTGTGTCCAATAAAGGGACTTTTAGTCATCTTGCCTAGTAAACAAGATACGCACGTTTCATATGTTTCTAAATCAAATGAATCTAGAAGTCCATCTTTATGGAGCTTCGTTATGCGTTTCTCATTTATGTTCCCGAGACGACAATGCCAAAGATATGTTTGATTCAAATCATTTGACTTGAATCTCTTTGTATTTATGTTAAAGACTGGAGTATCAGTGGACCTTTTCATGCTTAGAATATAAAGATCATTACACAAATCAGCATTTGCATAAAATATGCCTTTACGAGAAATAGAACATCTATTATTCGCAATAATAAAATCAAAATCATCCATATCCAAACATGAAACAGAAATGATGTTTCTGCTCAAGACAGGCACAAAATTACAATTATTTAAAGTTAAAATAAGTCCATTAGGTAAGACTAAGTCATATGATCCAATAGCCAGGGCATCAACTCTTGCTCCATTCCCTACGCAGAGGATGACTTCTCCTTTCTTCAACTTTCTACTTCTGGTGAGTCCCTGCACATTTATACAAATGTGAGATCCACATCTGGTATCCGATACCCAGGAATCACTAGTAGATAAATTAATTTCAATAACATAAATACCTGTAGTGGTAGTCGCACTACCCTTTTCTTCTTTAGATCTTCCAGATAGAGTTTGAAATTTCTGAACCAATGTCCAGGTGCATGGCAGAAATGACAATTTCCTTCCTTTTCTTTTGGGTGTTTTGAAGTAGGAACAGGCTGGGGCTTGACTTGTTCCACAGGCTTTGCGACAGGTGCAGCATCAGCCTTGGCAACTTTAGCCTTGCCTTTGCCTTTCTTCTTCATTACCTTTCCCTTTTGGATCAACACATTACTATAGGGTTTCTTGATATTTTGTTCAGCAGTTTTGAGCATCAAATGCAACTCTGAAATTGATTTCTCCATATTATTCATATTGTAATTCATCACAAATTGTGAGTAACTCTCCAGTGATGAATTCAGGATCAAATCCGTAGCCAACTCTTGGCTTATGGGAAGTCCGAGTCTATCAAGCTGGTCAACATAGCCCTTCATCTTCAGAACATGAGGACTAACTGACGCACCCTCAGTCATCTTGCAAGAATGTAGGTTCTTGACTATCTCGAACCTTTCTTGCCTAGCTTGCTGTTGGAACATTTCCTTCAGGGTTACAGTCCATGTCGTAGGCTTTCATTAGTTCCATGTCCTTCTGAAGTTCAGGAACCATAGTTGCCAGCATAATACATGCAACGTCAGTAGAATCGTTGACATGCTTATTATGCGCATCCTTCACAGCTTTCGTAGCATTGGTTGGTGGGTCCTCAGGGATTGGAGCATCCAAGACATACAACTTGCGTTCATGCTTGAGAACGATTCTCAAGTTTCTGAACCAGTCAAGAAAGTTAGTCCCAGATAGCTTATCCTTCTCAAGGATGGATCGCAGTGACAAGGGATTATTGTTACTTGAAGAGGCCATTGATCTACAATAAAGATTATATCTAATGGTGTCATGGATCACAGAACACGAAATTCAATTCATTAAAATTATTCGAATTAACCTAACATGATTACTAGCATGTACGAAACTGATTTCAATTAAATCACGAATATATGTATCATATACACAAAACATGATAATAAATCTCACAGAAAACTTATGTATATCACATATACATCAACTATTAACATGCTTTCAATCATATATCATGTATATATCAGAAGAAAACATGCAATGAATTTAATGGAATCGAACTCGAAGGCTCTGATACCACTGTTGGATTTTGGGGTTCATACGCAGCGGAAATTACAAAACAATTTTGACAAAAACCCTAACAGGATCCGAATCTAATTCCATTAAAAACGTTTAAACCATGAAAACTTAATCATACTTCGGTCGCAATATACATTTCTGAAGGTTGATCGATCTCAAAGGCGCTGCTAACAACGAACGCCCTCTATCAGCAGTCCACACACCAACGGCGGCCGAGATTCGAAGTGCCAGCTTTGAGAGAATACCAAACCTTTTTTTTGTTTCTCTCCAAAACGATCCAGAGTGTGCCAGAAAAATCTAATTCGTTTCTAAAATGAAAATAGTGTTTCGGCCCTTAATCTTTTTTTATATATGTGTTCTAACTTAAAGCGTCTATTTATACAACCCTTGTATATAGACGATTAAGTAAATTACACATATACCCCTACTTAAAGAAGTATAAGTGTAATACAGCACAAAGACGTTTCTGTCATGAATTTTATCATATAAAATTTGTTTTTCTGAACCATCTAAAAATCTCGCAAAACCATTCTTAGTGTGCGACCCAATAGGCTCATACAACGTTGGCAGTGTACCAAAACACATTTTGGTATACAAGTCATAAGCGGCCTCTAGCAAGACATTATGACTACCCAAGTTGTACGAATATCAAATCGATACAACCTAATCAATAGTGTATATAACATCCTTTTGTCATGCGACATCCTTTTGATCAAACATAAGACATTGAATTGTCATCCAACATGTTCAATCGTACTAGTCTCGATCTCTAGGTAGACTGAAAACATCCAAGTGACATTGATCAATATCAATTCACTTAGACTAGGCCTTTTAACGATCTAACACATCGAGGGATCCACTTTGATATCTCTCTTTTTATGAGAGGGACAAATTCTATCTCGATTACACAACTTCATCACATTGCTCACACAGTAACCAATCACAACCTTTATAATCGTCCGGTTAAAGACAACGTTTGATTGTGTCAAATCACTGTGTTCCTAATGTTGAAGTCTCTGGTAATCTCAAGTCAGATGACTGAAAAATATACCTATCATGAGAAACAACTATGACTTAATCCATGTGATGTTCTCATAGAGGGTCGGTTCAGTACTTTGTTCCCTAATAAGTACTCGTGATCTTGATTCGTATCCCTATACGTATAATCATCATATGATCATCAATCAAGACTCACACTAGTCTTAATTCATTATAGTTCCCAGTATAATGTTCGACTAGGGACATTTATGATATTTCTGTAAATACCCATGGATCTTATTATAATGTAAACATGCAAATTAATTATAATAAACAGCAAATGAAATCCTCTATTTTATTAACTAAAAGTATTCATAAAGACAGTTAATGGATTGACCTAGGGCATATGCCCCAACGAACCCAACCCAACCCATCCCCCTCTCTCTGTCTCTCTGGCTCACGGTCTACCCACAACCACCAAGCCTCTCTCTTTTTCTTTCTCTCACAACCACTCTCTATCTCTCTCTCTCTCTCTCTCTCTCTCTCTCTCTCTCTCTCTCTCTCTCTCTCTCTCTCACGGGTACTCTCTCTCTCGAGATCTTCTCTCTCTCTCTCTCTCTCTCTCTCTCTCTCTCTCTCTCACGGGGTACTCCCTTCCCTCCTCTCTGTCTCTCGAGATCTTCTCTTTCTCTCTCTCTCTATCTCTTTCTCTCTCTATTTCTCTCTCTCTCTCTCGCACGCTCCCTTCCCCCTTTCGGTCTCTCGAGATCTTCTCTCTCTCTCGCATGGTCTCCCTCTTCCCCCTCTCGCCTCTCTCGAGTTCCTCTTTCTCTCGGTCTGTAACTCGCTCGGTCTCTCGAGATCTTCCAACTTCTCACAGTCTGCAACTCTCTCTCTCACACAGTCCCCTTCTCTCCCTCTCTTCTCTCTCTCTGTTACTTTCTCTCTGCTGCTCTCTCTTTTCACATTCTCTCCCTCTCTTTTTCTCTCTCTTTTCCACATGGGACTATAAAGAATACACGAATGACGAATTCTCCGAATGCGCCATTCGTGTATTCTGAGCACGACACGTCGACGCCACGTGGGACTATACAGAATACATGAATAGCGCATTAGGAGAATACGCCATTCATGTATTTTGAACAATGTGAATTTTCTCCAACCAATAAGGCATTTCCAAAAAACGCTTTACCTTACTTTTGGAATTAAAAGAAAATCTAACTTATTTTACTCATTTAAATTAATTTTTGCAGTGCATTTGTAATTTTTTCTTAAAATAGGGTGGCAGACACGATAACACGACACGACTAACACGAGATATTAACGGGTTAGAGTTGAGCCTATGCGGATTAGTGTCATAAACGGGTTGACACGACTAAACACGATAACTCATTTAAAAACCATTTAACTCGTTTAAAATAATAATATAATGTATATGTGTTATTATTTCATTATATTAATGGTTGAATTACAATTTTAAAAGTTTATATAACAAAGTAAAGTATTATTATTCTTAAGAAAATAATAATATGCATAGTTTCAATAGTCATTTAAATCAAATCTTAGGAATAAGATATTGTTTTGAAAAGAATTTTGTATTTTATGTTATATATATCGAATTATAAGATAATAAATAAAATAATATATCGTGTAAATTGATTAGTTGGGTTGACATGATATAACACGGAAAATTAACGGGTTAGTGTTATGATTGAGCTTATGCGAATTAGTGTCATAAAAGGGTTGACATAGATACGACATACCAACCCATTTTGCCACCCCTACCTTTTTTTGGTACAACCCCCTACATTTAAACACATATAAAAGAGCTTATTAACTCACATTTGATGCAAGAATACGATTCGTTGGATCATGATCTTAAGGCCACGTGTCATAAGATTCAACTACTTCAGCTTAAGGCATGAGCAGTAGTTACACACTTCTTAGTGTGTAATAGATTGAAACATTACTAACCCACTAACCTGTCTTTTATTACACTTATTTCCACTATAACTACACATGTACTACACACTTTTTTTGGACCCACAAAAGTTTGAAATCATTTTCTTAAAAAAAAAAAGACAGCTTTGAGCCCCACGCAAAGAAAAGTTGCGCCAACTCAAAGCACTCCCATATGGGGAGTGCGTGGCATCCATTCCACGTGTGGGTGCCCCTAGCACTTTTGGCATTTTTAATAGTTTTTGAAAGATGATCCAATGACACCCAAAGTTACACCCAGGTGATGTGGCATGCGGACCCCCCAAAAAATGGGTGTGCTCAAATGATTTTCTGTGCAAGTTGTACGTGTATCCAGAAGCGCAAACGTACGGATGACTCCCAATGATGCGGGGCCTCATGCCTCGTCACTCGACATAACTTTGGGTTGGACTTTTAAGGTTTCATTGTAGCATTTTCCATATTTTTTAGGCCAACAATCTTAATGTAGTATACATTTGGTAAATTAAGTTATGATAAAAGAAAAACTTAGTAAATTAAGTTGAAATCGAGAAAAAAAACGCGTATTTATCATGTCATCAATACGCAAGTCGTGAGTCATAATTAATTAACCAATTAAGAGCCATATTTCATGAAATTGATGAATAACGAAATGAAGCTAACACACGGGCGCATATACTTTGAGCAACACCTATTTTTTATTACAAGTTTATAAAGAGCAATCTATGCCCCCTCAACGCAATTTTCTTACCAATTATAAATTTTCGAGGAGCAATTTCGAGTTTATTAATGTTCATTGGACAGACCTAACTCGTTATAGTAGACTCGTATATAACCTAAACAGATGACAACGAATTCGAACCCATAGAGCTAGCCTAATGGACAAGTTGGGCCCGCATAATTACAAGAAAGATTGATAATGAACTAGAATTATTCTATAAGATCTATGATGGACTTAGACTAAAGATTAACTATGGATTTAATATTTAAGCCTTGTTTGTCTTGGTGGAAGTGCTAGACTTCGACCACCGCAGTTACTTTTGTGGTGATTAGGCTGATATAATTTTTAGTTCTATTGAAATATATGATTAATGAACCTCGTTCTTTCCACGAGGTTGGCTACCATAGCTTTCACGGTGGGATAGGTGAGGGGTGGGTAATTTAGAAAGATTACATTTAAAATTTTTAAAAAATAAATGGGTTAACTTATAATATGAGTTGTTACAGCGTAAATATAGTTTTGTTTAATCGAACTCAAAAAGAAAAAGGCAATGTTAAGTTGATATAGTTGAAGTCACACACAAAGTGACTCATTTATTTGTAACCGTTGATGCACTTAATTTGAAATATGGAATCACATGACTTTCAAATAGGTGTGACTTAATGTGACTTTTAGTGTATCAAAATATTATTTCCCCAAACACAAATATATATATATATATTATTTCCCTAGATTTAATGTTGGAAGATCATTTCAAAAAAGCTACGCGAAAGTCGGGTTTTCTTTTTTATTAAAAAAATAAAGAAAAAAGTTGCGGCGTAGTGTGCTTACCACACTTCCCATATTTTTATTTTTATTTTTTCTTCTATATTAACCTTCTTTTGGACCACATGGGGATTAAAGGGCACGCACACTCCACAACCTTCTTGTACTCCATTAAACGCACGAGAGCCACTGAAAATTGAAATAAGTGCACTAATTGTGATATTGTCGACGAAATAAACTACAATTGCACAACCAAATTGATACTACTTGTTAGACAACTAGACAAAAGTTGATATATTTGTGTAATTACGATATATAGTTATATCTGTGTATTTACGATATTACTATTTATGATATTATTTTTCTTATTTATGCATTATAAAACTTCTATAAATAAGAGCATCTCATTGTATCTGGTTTGCTCTGATTAATACAAATTCAATTACATTAATATGGTATTAGAGCCTTAACCCCTAGGTTAGTTTTCTCTATTGTGGAGATCCTCTCAATGTGCACATACTGGTATGATCGCCTTGTGCGGACATGTTCTGTCTGCGGGTTAATCCCAATTTGTCTATCCCCGTTCGTCTGCTAGTCGGAGTCGACATTCTCTGCCTATATATGCGTTTGTGCACGATTATCTGTCTTGTGATCAATATGCCCGTCCGTGCATGTACGCCGCGCTACCAACGTTTCTACGTTTTAATACATTCAACATCGTCTCCTGCCACGCGTCCGTGTCTCCAACCGGTCCACACCACCACTGCGCACACAAGCCTACTTGTTTTTTTAGAAATGCTTGAATGACAACAGTATGTTACACTGCAAGACACATTAATTAACTCACAAGAGTCATCTATATGCATTTCGAAATGTAGATATACACAGATCTCAATGCATAATACGTGGGTCGAGATTGTATAAAAAGCTATTATGAGCCAATGTATCTTGTGATGTGATATTGTTGTTGTTATTCGAATATTTTCCTTTTTTGTGTTTTTAACTTCCCTGTTTGCCAATTATTGCACAAGTGTATTGAACGCACCAACGCCCATATCACTAGCCACGCCAACGTGCCCATCTGCCCTATTGTGCGTGCATCTCAATTAAGGAGAGATCAAGTCCTACAATCTGCGTAAACTGCCTGCCTGTGCGACTCTGCTTTTACGACGTTTCTGCTCGTGCCACCTGCCATGACGTCTTTACATGTCCGTCTGGTTATTCTCCATGTCCTACCTGTTCACTGTCGTGTTGCAGTTCTGCCTGTTCTGCTTGTTCTACCGTGCGCTCTGCATGTTTTTCCTATTCGATGCATGTTTCCTGCATTTTTAATGCCTCATTGCAGTTCAGCCTGTCGTGCCTGTGTCCTGCCCATCTGCTGCCCGTATTCATTTTGGTTTCCAAAGTCAAATTGATTCCGTTGTCACCACTTTGAGTTAGAGGGAGGATGTTTGACAACCATACAAAGTTGCTATATTTGTGTAATTATGGTAGTTGCTACATTGTGTAATTACAGTATTAACGGTAGTACTTTCCTTAATTATGTATTGTAAAGTTCAATAAATAATAACATCTAATTGTATTCAGTTTGCTCTGATTAATACAAATTCAATTACATTAACACAATTAATCTCAAACATATACGGCCTGGACCCACTTTTTATGTCTTGGATCTATGGTATCGGATAACATGTACGAAACAAAAAAACCCCACGAAAATCAAGTAAAACTTACCTCATTGTGCCCTGGATTACTTGCTTTCTAAAATATATATACCACATTTGTGCCAATAAACTCCAGTTCAAATCCAAAATCGAAGCACTAGACGCCACAACCACCACTACTAACAACAACAACAACAACAATAATCGAATAAGAAAATCCACCAAAAACATTATAAAATACATAAATCAAACAAAAAATAAGTACGGAAGCACGTAAGGGAGTGAATGAGAGTGTTTTGTCGAAGTTTGGTAAGAGAGTGATCAAAGTTTAGGGTATATAGTTGATTGTGCGTGTGATGACCCAACCCAAAAATCAACGCACCGCCCGGCCTAATCCTGTCATTAAGCCCTAATCACAGCCACGTGGGACTTAACTACATATTAGTCAGTCTTTTGTCTTATTTTCCTCACAATTTGTGTTCAGGATAAGTATTTTCGTTTCTCATTATTCATGATTTACAGAGTCAATTAAAACTTTTTAATTTTTTTTTGTTTACAATTTTGTGGAAGTCTTAATATTATTGCGGAAGCAATCATAAAACACATATATGTGGAAACCAGAAAATAGATGACATGTATGTATATCAAAAACAACGATGAATAGTGTAGTAACACGCATTAATCGAGGAGACTAGTCTCTCAACTCAATATACAACCCAAAACATATATAATAAATGTAAACAAGTGAAACCTACAAAAGATAGAGGCAGATAGTCGCCGAGGGCTCAGGGTTAGTCGGAGATCTTCACATTCCCTGATCTGATACTCGACGGATCTGCAATAGTCACCAAAGATGACAATTCCAGTGAGTAAATCATGTGGCCCTTCATTCACATTTCCAAATACACAAAGAATGGTAACTGAAAGCATACGATAGCTACAAAAGAAAAGCTGAAAGAAATGTATGCAAATATGTACCAAGTACACCAAAAGTAATAAACAAGGTAGTCACACAAATTCTAGGTTCGGTTAGTCGTGAGCTTCGTCACATTAGCTTATTTACTCGGTCGTGAGCTACTACACATCATCCAATAAGAGTCTCCATTACCGGGGTGTGAGCTACGTCACATCAGCTACGTGGAGTGCCGACATCCCCAGGGAATCAAACCCCGTATGCCACATTAACTCATAAAAATTAAGGAACCTAAACGTATAGACTACCTTATAGAAATTGTGAACCATCGTACATCATGAACCTAAATAAGACTAACATATAAATATATAAGCATGAAGGTGAACAACACCAGATGATAATACAATAGCATGCTATTTTACATCACATAAGTCCGGAGATCAACAACATCGAAGAGTCCAAACCATGATAAGAAACTGAACAAAACGAATCGTCATGAATCAAATCAAACTTATGATTTCAGTTACTTATACCAAGCATAGACAACATGTTGGGTTTCAAGGATTAAGCGCATCGAAAGTTTTCGAAACTTTTTTGAATATCCCCAAACTGAACAAATTTTCACGAATCCTTCAAAATGCTGCCAGAGACGAATGTCATCTAAAAGAAATCCACATACGAATAGACGATCACAATTCGGAGTGCTAGCGCCAAAGATTTTGGGGTAAAAATTCTCACAAAAACTCTCTAGAAAAATCTCTACAACAACTGAGTTGTAAAAGAACTTCATCTCCTAGTCACATTCCAATTAGAGTCTTAGATAAAGTCCAACTCTAAAAAGGATAAAGTCATAGATAATCCACAATTACTAATCCAACAAGAGTTGTAATTTATTTGAAACTCAAATAAGAATTAAATTCATATTATAATTCCAATTAGACTCTTATTTAAAATAGGATATACCAAGATGTGGTGGCCCCGAATTTTGAGGCACACACCGGCCACCGCCACGTTGTTGGAAACGTCACCAAGCCCTACCACGTCACGACCTCGCTCAAAATGTCCCTAAACCGACTCCGGATGCGTACTCGACACTCCTCGACTACTCTTTAATGTGAGCTCGTCATCGCGTCGATCAAGTTTTGTTTCCAAATGCTCCTCGACTAGTTCCCTTGGCCCTAGGGGTGGGCAGCGGTTTCCGAAAAACCGCCCAAACCGTGAAAACCGTATGGTTTGGTTTGGTTTTTAGAACTCGCGGTTTGGGGACGGTTTAAAATGCTTAAAAACCGCAGAATCGCGGTTTGGTCGCGGTTTTCATTTTGGAAAAACCGCGGTTTCACCAAACCGAGGGTATTTTAGTAAATAACCAACATATACAACTCAAAAGTCAAAAACCCTAAAACATAAAACAAAAAAAAAGTAGTCTGACTCCTACTCACTCCCCGTCTCCTATCGACCACTCTCTACGCCGCTGCGGAGTGCCCGTCTCGCCGCCGCCGCACCGCCGCCCTTCATCCTCCTCACTCCCCGTCTCATCCCCGCCGCCGAATCCATCGCCTTTTCTAGTCAGCTCCGACCATCATCGTCGTTGTCGCCTTCTACCGCGCGAACCGCTGCTGCGTCCACAGCTGCCTTCATCGCCGCCTCGCACCGCCGCCTCGCACCGCATCGTCCCACCGGTCCCGCCTTCGCCGCCTCCACTGTCGCCAACTCGCCACTGTTGCGTCCACCGCCTCCTCCCACCAGTCCTGCCTCCACTGTCGCCGACTCACCGTCGCGGTTTGGGGGCGACCAACACCTGTCGCCGTCGACTCCGACCACCACCTGTCGTCGCTGCCTCCTACCGCACGAACCACTGCCCACACCCGCCTCCGTCGCCTCCTTCTAGTCGCTGGATGTATTTCTTTTTTTTTTTCCTTTTTTTGTTTTTTTTTTGAAAATGGGTCGCAAGAAAACCGCGAAACCAAACCGCGCAAACCGCGGGCGGTTTGGTTGCGGTTTTGATGGTTCGCGGTTTGATGGTTTCCACCACCAAACCGCGGTTTGCCCACCCCTACTTGGCCCTATTTATAATTTTAGGTTATTTCATAAAACTTGCACGCAAATCAACGCGTAAAAACTCTAAATAAAAGTCCCATAGAAATCTCAATCTATCTCGATATGCAAGCCCAAACACGGCGCACCTCGCGATCCAACTTGGACCGTGGGTCACAGCCCAATACAAGCACCACGAGCTACCCAAATGGTAGCTGCCCAAATTGAGCATTTAGCTGCCATTGATGGCAGCTCGTTTATGCCATTAATGGCAGCAATTGCTTTGCCATTTATTTTATTTATTTTTATTTTTTATTTACATACCCCCAATCTAAGCAACTTATTTAAAACAACCAATTTAAACTAGAGTATGCCTTCGATGCTTATAAATTTCAATGGTGCAAGTCACAATTCTTGCTACCTGAATAAAAAAAAAAACATGGATTGAAACCTCATATTTGCATGATTTCTAAATTTAATGAGATGGAAGATCAATACCATTGCTTAGGTCCTCTTGATTTCTCTTAAGATTGAGCTTTTTCCCTTCTAACTCAAGATCTACAAGCCCTCTCCAATGTTCTTCTCTTCAAGAACAAAAACTCTAGATCATATGCTTGCATGTTTGAGCTCTCCACTTACTCTTGTGTATATATATAGTTTTTTGTTTGATCCAAGCCACATAAACCTTCAAGTGACACTCATTAGACACTTATCTAGCCTAGGGATTTAGCCATTCCATCATCTCTAGGACTATTAACGGTCCTTAATTACTTTGAAATAAACTATAGACTTTTGTTTAATATTTTTCTTTATTTAGCCTATATTATTTATCATGACACATTAAGATTTTGAGCATTACCTAGTTTATGGGTGATATCCTAGAAAACTACCATACCTAACTAGGCTCTCAATTACTCGACTCTCGGCGCCCCGCACCTACACGTAACTCGAGATGCGACAAAGCCTTTTATTTAATTATGTTACATGACTTAGGCTATATCTTCATTGCATTAGCTTAGAATTCATTTGTGAAAATCTAAAAATCAACTTGGCTAATTAAGTATACACGTACTTCACCTATCAAAATACGCGAGTTGACACGTTTTCTAAGACGAATTCCCATCACACTAACTCGCCTGACAGCAACAAACACACATGCGATGCAATACAAAAACTTATGATTTTAAACACCGCAACTAAACAAACATGATTCATAAATAACATATGTCTTCGGTTCTTTTGTCCAAGTCAACCGAGTTATCCACATAACACTCAAATTACGCCCATTAATCCTCGAGATTAACGCTAATCCTAGTTTAATAAATTTGGGTCATTACAATTCTTCCCAACTAGGAGAAATTTCATCCCTAAAATTTAGATCTCGTGGAACTCGGGCTCACCTAACCAGTTCCCATATGACACGCCTCACACATTTGTACCTTTATATAATCCCTTGAACACTTCACTATTTCTCTTGAGTCATAGGCACATGACATGTGATCATTACTCCTCACGCTCTCCGACACCTCCGCAACCTATCCCTCAGCCCTATACCGTGTCCAAGCTTCCCTAACCCAGTTACGTATCACCCGGTAACTCTACATCCCTCCTATTATGTATCACAACATAATAGACCTAGCATACCACAACAAACTATGGCCTACTTTGCCATAACATCATCTACCTGAACCAACCATCACAAACTTAACATACCGTAACATACATGCATGTATAAACTTTAAATGTGATTATTAAACTCATTTAAATTGCTTACCCTGAACCTGCTGATGGGATGTCTCCCGGCCTCACTCAATCGCCACGTGCATTGGCTCTCGAGTCTGCATCGGTGTCGTAGCCGTTAGATTCTTCGATATCTTTGGATAATCCCTCTTGATGTGCCCCTCCTGCCCACACTGCCAACATGCACTCGAATATCCATATCCTGACCTCCAACCATGACCATGCGATCCCCGGTCTCTGCCTCCCTGATCCTGAATCTGTCTCAGCGGTGGCGCTGGTAGTACTAGTACCGCGTAAACTCTAGTTGTCCAATCATCATTCCTAAGGCCTCTACCATTTGTCTGTTCTCTCCATCATCTTGATCTCTATGTCTCTTCGACCTATGTTCTTGTCGAGAACTCTCATATGGCAGTCCTTGAGAATTAGTAATGGTGCATATGTCTTTCCTTTGAAGAATATATGTCTCATGTGTAAGAGCTCGCTCGTACATCTCCTATAGTGTATGTGCTCCGATGGAAACAATGGTGCTGGTGACATCCTCATCTAATCCTCGAACAAAGTAGTAAATCTGTAGTCTTTCGGTCCCCGCGACGTCTGTGGAAAACTGCGGTAGATATCAATACCTCTCCATGTAGTCTGACTACCTTGCCTCAAATGTAGAAACTCCTCCTTTAGCCTCAGTTGGATCTCGATCGGAATGTACTGGTCATAGAAAAAATGTCAAAACTCAGTCAAAGTGGTTGGATCTGAATAAATGTATATGTATGTTGTCTACCATATGGCAACATATCTTTTCGGATGTGCCATGATATCCTGGCCTGTATGCTCTCAGGAATTCTCATTAACTTGTGTAGCCTCTGATAAGCAACCAACCACTTCTCGGCCTCCTCCGGATCTCTGCATCCTTAAAAGTGTCTAAGAATGAACTTGATAAAGTCTCTTATCAACTTAACCTTTGTTGTCAGTAAAGTCTCAAACACATCTGTCTGTGCCGCTGCGGGTGTCTCAATCGTAGCTATCGGTGTCTCAATCTGTACTACTCTTAGTGCAGCTCTAATCGGAGCATCTATCACCTCTATATTGTTTGGTATCCGTGCGGCGGTAAAGGAAGCAAGTGTCGATGTCTGTATGCGCATCATCTCTATGACCAGCTCAAACTTTCTATCGTGCATTGCGAATCATGTAGCTGCTGCCGGATCTATACCCTCATTTCGTGTATGATCACTCGTTTCACCAACATCCTTATAAGGTGGAGTCTGACGAGTATGCATCGTGATCTGCATGGAAAAATGTAGGTCGGATCACCTTCTCGTATATGTGTATATAATATATACATATATAATCAAAATCATAACATGTATATAAGCCCTATCACTACCCGACTCACATTTGCTTCCCAACTAGGATTCTAAGTCGAGGATCTTCGGGTTTTCACAGCTAATGTTTGTTTGTTTAAGTTTTATTCTCTTTCATTAAACTCTTATCCTAGGGCGTATGGACCTCTCTAATATCAAACTGCGACTGCCCCAAATTTCAAGGCGCACCGGCTACCGCCACGTCGTCGAACACGTCACCAACCCCTCGCTCGAAACGTCCCTAAACCGACTTGAGACATGTACCCGACACTCCTTGACTACCCTTTAATGTGAGCTCGTCATCGCATCGATCGAGTTTTGTTTTGAAATGCTCCTCGACTAGTTCCCTTGGCCCTATTTATAATTTTAGGTTATTTCATAAAATGTGCATGTAAATTGACGTGTAAAAACTCTAAATAAAAGTCCCATAGAAATCTCAATCTATCTCGATATGCATGCCCAAACACGGGCGCACCTCGCAGTCCAACTTGGACTATGGGTCACGGCCCTATACAGGCACCATGAGCTACCCAAATGGTAGCTATGTTGCTACCCAAAATGTAGCAACGCGCTACCAAAATGGGCAGCAACATAGCTACCCAAAATGGGCATTTAGCTGCCATTAATGGAAGCTCGTTTATGCCATTAATGGCAGCAATTGCTTTGCCATTTATTTTTTTATTTTTTATTTTTTATTTACAAACCCCCAATCTAAGTGTTAGAGTTAATCATTGAGATGTTGTCTAGTGTGTAACTCGAGAAGTATCTGTGGTAGTGTTATAAGTTAGTGTTGTATGAGTGAGTCAAATGTGTATGTAAATCTGGAAGGTTTTGATAATCAATCAGCAAAAGCTGGTGTAGATTTGAAGAGATGACGTTGAGATCTGGAGTTATGGAACAGGGATCTCCTTCGTCGGCATCAATCTTATGTGGAAGTTCAGGTTTGCATTCTGGATCTCCATTCACTCCTTTTAGGAATTCATTAAGTCAGTTTGTTACTGTTAAACTTGATGAATCTAATTTTCTTCTATGGAAGTCTATCGTCGTACCTGCAATTCAAGGTTTCGATCTTGATGGTTACTTGTTTGGAACATTATCTCCTCCTGATAAGATCTTGACTGATGGTTCACCTAATCCAGAGTATAAAATATGGTTCAGTCGAGATAGATTTCTATTAGGATGGTTGATAAATGTTATGGTACCAAATACGACAATGCAAATTATAGGCAATACGCCCAAGCAAACTGCAAATGAGTTCTGGATAGCAATTGAGGCATACTGTGGATCTAACAATAGAGTTTGTATTCAATCACTCAAGAAGGCTCTTCATACAACCCGTAAAGGTACCATGAAGATGAGTGAATACCTATCTAAGATGAAAAGAATATCAGATAATCTGGCTATTGTTGGATCTATTGCGAGCATGGATGACTTGATTTCAAGTGTTCTTATTGGGTTGGATCGAGATTATCTACCAATCACAACCTTCTTACAAGGCAGATCTGAACTGCAGTGGCAAGAACTATATTCTACCCTGCTAGGGTTTGAAGAAACATTGAATCAATACAATGTTACTCAAGGTCTTAATTCTTTGGTGATACAAGATTCACAATCTGTGAATGCTTCTGAAGTGAAAGGATGTGGTTCTAAGTCCAATTTTACTTCTCAAAATTGGAATAATAATGGTATTGGAAATAGAGGAAGTGGTGGATCCAGAGGCCGTGGAAGTGGTCGTTCTCGTGGCAGAGGAGGTTTTCGCTCATCAAGCAGTAACAGTAAACCTACCTATCAAATTTGTTGTAAATTTGGTCACTCTGCAGCAGTCTGTTATTACAGAGCTGATATATGAAGTATATGGGTACTCAAAATGGGAATCTTCAACAACAACAAATGAGGTTGTCTAATTCTACTCCTCCAACACCTTCATCATTCTTTACTGCATCAGAAATTGGACAGGATGGATCGTGGTACATGGACAGTGGTGCAACCTCACATGTCACTGGAGATCCTTCTCAAATGGTGAATAATTCAGCATATTCAGGTACACAGTCTTTAATGGTTGGTAATGGTCAATTGCTAAACATTGCTAGTACTGGGTCTGCTTGCATTCCATTCTCTAGCTCTAGATTGTCATTTCACAACACTCTGTGTGTACCTAACATCAAGAAGAACTTGCTGAGTGTCTCTCAATTAGCAAAATACAACAATGTGCTGATTGAGTTTCATCCTCATGTCTGTTTCGTGAAGGATATCCAAACCAATGAGATTCTTCTTCATGGAACTCTACAAAATGGTCTCTATCGCATCTCTGGTCCACCTACACAGTCTTCTACATCTCATGCTGCTTTGTTTGTGTCTAATAAAGGTTTATCCAAATTATGGCACTCCAGACTTGGTCACCCAGCACAAAAGACTCTTCAACAGGTTATGCATCATAATCTTCATCTTCCATTCAGTTCAATCACTGATATGTGTCAGTCATGTCCACTGGGAAAGAGTCATGCATTACCATTTCATTCATCTAGTAAAATGTCAAATAATGTCTTGGATTTAATCCATACTGATTTGTGGGGTCCTGCACCAATTACTTCTCCTAGTGGGTTCAACTATTACATTCATTTTATCGATGATTCTACTAGATTCACCTGGTTGTATCCTTTAAAACTGAAGTCTGATGCATTGAAAGCTTTTATACATTTTAAGTCTATGGTTGAAAATCAGTTCAGTACTACTATTAAAAGAGTTCAATCTGACTGGGGTGGAGAGTATCGTTCTTTCCAGTCTACTCTTGACTCTTGTGGTATAATTTTTCAACATCCATGTCCTCACACACATGAACAAAATGGTAGAGTTGAACGTAAACATCGACATATAGTAGAGATGAGTCTTACATTGTTGGCCCATGGAAAATTACCTTTGAAGTATTGGTGGGATGTTTGTACTACAGCAGTGTTTCTTATCAATCGTCTTCCTACCAAAACATTGCATGGGTTGTCTCCTTATGAAAAATTGTATAAAGTTTCTCCAGATTATAGTGTTCTCAGGGTGTTTGGGTGTGGTTGTTATCCATACTTGAGACCATACAATCATCACAAATATCAGTTCAGATCTGAATAGTGTGTTTTTCTGGGGTATAGCAGTCAACATAAGGGCTATAAGTGCTTAAGTCCATCTGGTCGAGTTTATATCACTAGAAATGTTGTCTTTCATGAAAATGACTTTCCTTATAACTCATTGTTCTCCACTGGGGTTTCTACAACAACAAATTCTTCTCCTGAGTATGCTACTGGTTTTCCTTTACCTATTCCTAGCCATTCGTGTCTAAGTCTGGCTCTAGGTCTTCTCAGTTACAGGAGTATGAATCTGTTTTTCATTCATCATCTTCTGATACTTCATCTACACCTTCTTCTACTGATAAGGAGTTGGTGTCTGAGGTTCCTGGTGTTAGTGTTCCACAAAACACACATCCAATGATCACTAGAGCTAAAGATGGAATCAGTCTAAAGAAAGTGTTTTTAACTACTTCTTCACATTCTGAAGATGATATTCCTCATTCAGTGGTTGATGCTCTTAAGCATCCTCACTGGAAGGCAGCCATGGATCAGGAATATCAGGCTCTTATAACAACTGGCACTTGGTCTCTTGTTCCTGCGTCTCCTAATCAGAACATAGTGGGCAATAAGTGGATTTTTTCTGTGAAAAAGAACTCTAATGGGTCTATCAATCGATATAAGGCTAGACTAGTGGTCAAAGGGTTTAAACAAGTACCTGGGATCGATTTTGATGAGACATATGTCCATGTGGTTAAGGCCTCAACCATTAGAGTCATCTTGTCATTAGCTGTATGGTTTGGTTGGTCTTTGAGATAGATTGATATCAACAATGCTTTTTAAAATGGTCATTTGGTTGAAGAAGTATACACAAATCAACCTATGGGATTTGTGGATACTTCTCATCCTACTGCTGTCTGTAAATTGCATAAAGCATTGTATGGTCTTCGTCAAGCTCCCAGAGCATGGTTTGATCAATTAAAAACTACACTGCTGTCTTGAGGTTTCCATAATTCCAAAGCTGGCAACTCTTTGTTCATATTTCATCATGAACAAGTTGTGTTGTTTGTGCTAGTGTATGTGGATGACATTATAATTACAGGCTCAGACACTACTACCATTCAATCCTTCATTAATAGGTTGAATGGTCAGTTTGCTTTAAAGGATATTAAAGAACTCGATTTATTTCTCGGTATGGAAGCACATAGGACTGCCAAAGGACTGTACTTGACTCAAACTGCCTATATCCAGCAGTTGTTACAAAAATGGGGTGTGTCTAATGCTAAACCCATTTATACTCCCTTTTCTGTTGGAAAATAGTTGTACCAGGATGGCAGTGCTTCATTCAGTGACAAAACTCTTTATCGGAGTTTACTTGGTGGTCTCCAATATCTTGTCAATACTCGGCCTGACATTGCATTCATTGTAAACAAACTAAGTCAGTTCCAGCAGTCTCCAACTGTTGTCCACTAGCAAGCTTTTAAGAAGGTCTTGAGATATATAAAGGGCACTTCTGATTTGGGTTTATGCTTCAAGCCGAGTTCATCAATGTACATTACTGGCTTTTCAAGATGCTGATTGGGCAGCCTCTGTGGGTGATAGGAAATATGTGGCTGGTTAAGTAGTTTTTCTGGGTACTAACTTGGTTGCTTGGCAATCCAAGAAACAACAAGTGGTTGCTGGTTCTAGTACGGAGTCCGAATATAGATCTTTAGCTCATGTGGCTGCTGAAATTAGTTGGTTGCTAGTCGTTGCTTTCAGAATTGAAGATTTCTATTTGTGCTACTCCTACAGTGTGGTGTGATAATATGAGTGTTGCTGCTTTGGCCAATAATCTAGTCTATCAGTCTCGCACGAAGCATATTGAGTTGGATATTCACTATGTACGAGATAAGGTGTTATCTGGGCTATTGGATGTTCATCATGTTCCATCGGTTGATCAAGTTGCTGATGTATTTACTAAAGCTTTTCCAGCTTCTCGATTTCACTATTTGATGGGCAAACTAAGTCTCATTTCACTTCCCCTTAGTTTGAGGGGGATGTTAGAGTTAATCATTGAGATGTTATCTAGTGTGTAACTCGAGAAGTATATGTGGTAGTGTTATGAGTCAGTGTTGTATGAGTGTGTCAAATGTGTATGTAAATGAAGGGTCACGATGTGATCAAATGAACGATTGACATGTAATGTTACAGTTGATATAAATGGGATGAAATGAACACTGTAGACTCAACAATTCTGTTGAGTTGCAGAATTTCGATGAGATGATAATGGAGCTTCTCTGGAGCTCTAACACTAAGCAACTTATTTAAAACAACCAATTTAAACTAGAGTATGCCTTCAATGCTTATAAATTTCAATGGCAAACATCACAATTCTTGCTACTTGAATAAAAAAAAACATGGATTGAAACCTCATATTTGCACAATTTCTAACTTAAATGAGATGGAAGATTAATACCTTTGCTTAGGTCCTCTTGATTTCTCCTAGGATTGAGCCTTTTCCTTTCTAACTTAAGATCTAGAAGCCATTTCCAATGTTCTTCTCTTCAAGAACAAAAACTCCAGATCATATGCATGCATGTTTGAGCTCTCCACTTACTCTTGTGTGTATATATATAGTTTTTTGTTTATCCTAGCCACACAAACCTTCAACTGACACTCATTAGATACTTATCTAGCTTAGGGATTTAGCCATTCCATCATCTCTAGGACTATTAATGGTCCTTAATTACTTTGAAATAAACTATAGACTTCTGTTTAATATTTTTCTTTATTTAGCCTATAGTATTTATCATGGCACATTAAGATCTTGAGAATTACCTAGCTTATGGGTTATATCCTAGAAAATTACCATACCTAACTAGGCTCTCAACTACTCGACTCTCGGCGCCCCGCGCCTACGCGTAGCTCGAGATGCGACAAAGCCTTTTATTTAATTATGTTACATGACTTAGGATATATCTACATTCATATATATTGCATTAACTTAGGATTCATGTGTGAAAATCTAAAAATCAACTTGGCTAATTAAGTATACTCGTACTTCGCCTATCTGAATACGCGTGCTGACACACTTTCCAAGACGAATCCCCATCACACTAACTCGCCTGACAGTAACAAACACACATGCGATGCAATACAATAACTTATGATTTTAAACACTGCGACTAAACAAACATGATTCATAAATAACATATGCCTTCGGTTCTTTTGTCCAAGTCAACCGAGTAGTCCACATAACACCCATATTACACTCATTAATCTTCGAGATTAATGCTAATCCTAGTTTAATAAATTTGGGCCGTTACACAAGAGACAAAATTTCTAGTCACACTAGAAATGTAGGAGATTTTTGAATCCTAGTCAAACTAGGACACTTAATGAGAATCTTCAAAATGAGTTTTATCAAATAAAATTCATTAACCTAGACATATTAAATCGCGCAAATCCATTCTTTGTGAGCGACCCAATAGGTTCATACAACGTTAGAAGTAAAGGAAAACTCTTTTTCAGTACGAAAATCATTAGCGGCCTCTAGCAAGACATTATGTCTACCTAAGTTGCATGAAGATCAATAAGTCAATACAACCTAAAAGACAATGGATATCATATCCTTTTATCACGCGATATCTTTTATTCATTATTCAGTAGAAGTCTTAATAAATTAGCAGAAGCCATTAATATAAATCCTAAGTATGTGTGGAAACCTAATAAGAACGATTACATCTACATTGAGGATAAAACAACAATAACATACAATAAACACATGTCTGGTCAAGGAACTATCGCTCAACCCAAAATACACAACCCAAAAGTAAATAAAAGACCTAGATAATTCATACAACAAAATATCAAAACCTACAAAAGCTAAAGTAGCAACACTCCAGTGGCTTAGAGGTAGTCACCGATCTTCTCTTTGCTCAGCATGCTACTCGATGGATCTGCACCCACCATCATAAAAAAGACGTGAGTACAAAAATATAGAAAGTAACACTTAGAGACGTTTATCCACGTTTTCAAAAATACATTATGTATCCGAAAGCATAACAATAGCAAGTATGTTGAAAAAGAAATTACGCTATTAGACATTTCAATTAAACAAAATGAAATTGACACTCAGCTAAGCAGTAATGATCTAGGGCCGATTGACTATGAACTACATCACATCAACCTTATTCCACTATTTAGGGCGTACATATACTCACAAATGCCCATTCCACACACACACACATACACATATATATTTGTCGACAACCTCAGGTCTTATACCCCGTGTGCCGCACGAGCTAGTGGTGAGATGCCGACAACCCCGAAATCACGTGTCCCAGTGTACCGCCCATCTCTGTCACATAATGGTCCTAGATACAAGAACTACTTTCATAAATCAACAATTAACTCGGTTTAGGATTCCAAGAATGAAATTGCATAAGTAAATCACTACGGAAACAAATTCACAATACCATAAACCATATACCTAATAGCATGCTATTTCGCTTGATTAAATTCCTCAAAACCCAAGAAAGACATAGCACATGATTTTGAATCAATGAAAACCATTCAAACACCAATAATGTCATGGAAACAAACTATGATATGAGATAGGACAACAAAGTCATGACATTAATAGTGCGATAGCTATATCAGTCTAAATGACTATAAATAAATGCACAAATAGGAAATGAATGAAGAGAAATATCTCAATTCGTTTACTTACAAGTCACGCAAACTTCCTAGCTTAACTGGCATCCCAATACCCCAAAACACGTACCTGAACTCCTGAAATTCTCCTATAAGTTCTTGAGGTTAATTAGGGTGCTTTAGGACTTGTAAAAGCTATTAGAGTTAGTTTAAATGGTTGTAAATTTCAATTTTTAAAATCAACCGTATTTATAATTTGTTTATATTCAAATCTACTTTATTAAAATAGAGATAGTTATGGTGCAACAACTTGTGAATTAATTTCAATTATCAAATCGTTAAAATTATGTATTATAGCACAAAGAGAAGTTTTTAGAGCTATGTTTTAGCTTTTCATAACTATAAGCTTTGCATAATTTTGATAAGAATCGAAAGAGATATGAAATTTTTACCACAATGACTTAAAACAGTTTTGGGTTTTGACCGACAACTTTGAAAAATTCATTTCTCCTAAATCATAGCTTCAAAACTCATAATTTTTTACTGAAGCTTAGTAATATATCCTAGAACACCATACTAAAATATGAGCTCAATCCAATAAGAAATGAAGAAATTATGCTCAAAACAATAAGACATTAGCAAAACTATGAACCTAGAAATTTCAGATTCATTATCAAAGTTGTAGAGGATTATAAGACATGAAAACATTCAAATTTTAAAATATTTTGGTAGGAAAAAGTTGTTCCACTTTGAGTCAGCTTTTAAATGCCATTAAAATGGGTCCATTTCGATTTTAAATGAGGAAGTTATAACCAAATTACAAAGGCTTGTTCATAGTACAACATGCAGAATTTCAAATTTGGTCTTACAACTTTAAAAATTAATAACTTTATGAAAACAAATCCAAATTCAGAACTTCTTTAAAGTTAAATTAGTGGAATTTCACAAGGAATCCAAAAATGGAATTAGATTTTGAAAACGAAGTCATTTGCCCACTGAAATTGCTGAAAAATCAAAACTAAACGGAAACCTAAAATTTTTGTTTGAATTGCACAAATTAAAGGTGTAGACTTGCTTACCTAGTTGTAGATCCTCCTAATCCTTGATCTCCATCTTCAATTCCCCTTAATCTCTTCACAATCCACTGATCTATCTATCTATCTCTCTCTCTCTCTCTCTCTCTCTCTCTCTCTCTCTCTCTCTCTCTCTCTCTCTTTTGGTTACAAATGAAAGTGATTTACGTGAAATCTTATCTAACATTCTTATATATAATTGAAGTGAATTTGGAGCCCTTGATCTTCTTGTACACACCCATCTCTAGATCAATCTCATGGCTTATAATGTGACCCCATAATCCATTATCCATCCACTAACTCACCTCTACTAACACCAAACTTAATTCAATTTGTCTAATGATGGTATCCACACGTATCTCGAAGAACATCAATGGTTATTATTTTATTTTTTAACTTATGTTACATTAATATCAATTCAACTATAGCCACATCAAATTAGTTATTTAAGCCACATTAACTTAAATTAAGACTTACCACATCACTCTTTACCCGCTCACGTCTCTAAAACTATATACAAGGAGATATGACTTAGTAATATACACAAATACAATACACTAGGAATACATCACATCAAAACTAACATTTACCTTGGTCAAATGCCTCAGTCGGTGCACGTATCTCGATGCAGGTTTCATGTTGTGGGTCGATGATCCTGATTAAGGAATTAAACTATGATTAAAACTTTGGGCCGTGACACTCGATCTCTGAGTAGACTGAGATTTTCAATTGACATTAATCTAATCAATTCACTATACATGACCATTTATCAGTCTAACATATCGAGGGGCTCAATAGATATATCTCTCTAAAAGAGATGGACAAATTCCATCTAGATCACACAACATCCACATATTAGTCGGACAATGAACAATTATAACTTTTACAATCATTCAGTTAAAGACGACGTTTAATTGTTTCAAATCATTGTGCTCCTAATGTTAGAGTCTCTAGTAATCTCAAGTCAAATGACTAAATGATATAACTATCATGAGAAACACTTATGACATTGACTATGTAGCGTTCTCATAGCAGGTCGATCCTGCATTTGTTCCCAATAGATACCCATGATCTTTATCCATATCCGTATACGCATAATCATCTCATGACTATCAATTAAGACTCATACTAGTCTTAATTTATTATTGTTCCCACAATAATAAATGACTAGAGATGTTTAGAATAATACAATAACTATTCATAGATACTATTATAAAAGAAATATGCATCTACTTATAGTAGTTAAACAACGTTTACAGAATTGACCTAGGGTACATACCCCAACATCTCCCTGCTGCACTAGGTCTAATTCTACACGTATCCAATACTGTATGACCTTAATGCGTTCTTATTGGAAGAATTTTATTTATGTATCTGCTACATTGCTTGATATTGATGTAATATAAATCTTCACGTTCTTTATCAAAAAAGACAAAAACACTCAAGTGATTGTTTAAATCTATAGTGTGATTTAGGTTTCATAACCTAAGTTTGTTCATTGGTTTTATAATAAAAGCCAACATTGTTTCCAACATTTGGAATTACACCTTATTCAATCATGAACCTTATGATCTAAACATTTTCTTTGGCTGCATCAAATGCCGCAAAAAACTCAATTTATTTTGTAGAACTTGTTACAATGAGTTTAGAATGTTTCCAACTCATTGCATCTTCCGACGAAGTTAACACATATCTATATTGCGATCATTAATCATTTATATTAGCTTGAAAGTTTTCATTTTGTAACCATTTTCAAGATTCATATCTTTCAAACCTCTGCAAATCCAATAACATTTCTCTAGTGCTTCTGAAGTACTTAAGAATGTTATCAATAACCTTCACTGGAATCTATGAGATATATATATATATATATATATGTTTTTCCCAAAGCATATTACATATCAAATTGAATGCAAAGTATAACATATGTGATGATGCTCATAGCTAATACGTATGGAAACATATTCATATTATCTCGCTCATCATTTGTCCTAAAGATTTGAGTCTTGCAAAGACTTATGTTGTAAGACATAAGTACGAATTCTTTTACGAATCTCACACACTGAAACCTTTTCAATTATTTGTCTATATAAGCACTCTAATTTAGACCAATTAGCCTCTTAGGTCTATCTCTATATATATATATATATATATATATATCACATGGATATAGGCCTAATTGTCCAAGAATTTCATTGAGAGATTTTTTCTTAACCAAGACTTGACATTCTGCAAGGTTAGGACATTATTTCTAATGAACATTATATCATCAACAGACATATTTAGATAATTATGCTCCCATTAACCTTTGTGTGTACACAAGGTTTATTTTTATTTAATGAACATAATTCATTATTTCATCAAAACAATGACCATAACTCTGATAAGCTTACTATAATCCACAAATGGATCCTTAACGCTTGCATACCTTTCTAAAACTCTCAATATAATCAAAACCCTTAAGTTGTGTCACAAACATCTTTAAGGAACATAAAGCAATGCTATTTTGACATTTGTTTATCATATCTTAAAGTCAAACTATGAAGTAATGAAAATTAGAATTCTAGAACTTGAGCTTAGCTACCAGTAAAAAATCTTATCATAATCAACACCTTGATTTAGATTGAGATTTCTCGATAAGTCGTGCTTTTAACTATGAACTTTTTTTTCATGTTATTTTAAATCATTTATATCCAATGGTCATACCACTTTCAAGTAAATAAATCAAGTTCCAAACTTGAATAACATACATGAATTAAAATTTAAAGTTCGTTAACACTTATTCTCTTCATCCAATCTAGACGAGACATGTCTATTGATAAGTAGTGATTCATATTGATCCAGTATCAAAATTATATCACAGCTATCAATAATAAGAAATTCCAGATTTATCTGGCCAATTTTTTATTATTCTAGATTTTTAAGAGATATATGTTACTTGCGTATACTCAACTAGTTCAAAACTTTGTTGAGCATCCTAAAATGGTTCAATTCTCATTTGTGGCTCTTGAACATTTCAAGATTTATTTATTTCCAATAATGTCTTTGAAATAAACTCTTTATTTAGAAAGAAATCATTTTGAGCAACAAACAATTTGTTCTCAATTCTATAAAATAGTATAATAATGTTCAACCACAATTAGACACAAATGACTTAGGCATCACACTTTATGTGACTTAGTGTCTTACGTAAATCTCGGCGCCTCAAATCTCAAAAAAAGACAAACTAGGTCTTTTATTCCATATCGTATATGGAGTTTTATCAACTACTTTAAAAAATAAGGTTTAGTGCGAATTGCAGTGGTTTCTAAAGTATAACCTTAATAGGACATCATAGACATAAAAAAAATTATATCCTATATATTTTGATTTCTCTACTTAAAACATCATTTCTCAAATGATGTTCCTAGTGGAATTAATTTCAAGACGATCCCATAATTTCAAAGATGGATATTTAAACTCTTAGCTCAAATATTATCCACCTTGATCTCATCAAAGTATGTTAATAGTTTGCTAAGTGATTTTTTTATACTTATTTTGAAATGTTCGTAACAATTTAAAGTTATGGCTTTTTTTATATGATTTATAATTCATTATAAAATGAACAATTTTATTCTATAAACAACAAAATTTACCCTTTAGGACTTTTATGTAGAACTGGGCAAATTCTAGTTCACAACTAAGGTTTATGTGTCCAACAAAAACACCTTTGGTAGCTTTTACCTTCCCTTTATCTTTCTTTATTAAGTTCCTTTATGTTACGAACCATCAAATATATGTTTAAGACCCTTTTTTACTTTTAATATTATGTCTTACATTTTTAAACAACATATGCAACTTTAAACATGTTTCTCCATGTCAGTCATATTATATAGTTCAAAACTATTTTGATGAATTATAGATCAAATGTACTGCCAACATTTAGCACATGAAGATTCAAGTCTTTTGAGATAATTAATATAGTCCTTTCATGTTTCAAACATAAGACATATTAATAGGTTCTCAACCATTTTACAAGAATCTATGAATTTTGTAATCTTATATCTTTTTCCATTGTGACTTACTATTGGAACATTTCCTTCAGTGTCGTCACTTTTATGTTATTAGCTTTCATGGTACCGAGTCTTTCCGAAAGTTAGATTTATATTTGCTACATGACACATAATTCTTGTAATAGTAGATGGTAGTTTTAAAGGAACCATTAATATAAGACATAATTTCCTATTTATATGGTTGATAAAATTTATCAATTTTTCAATCAAATCAGGGAAATTAATCTTAAAAATTATTTTATCCTTCTCAAGATGGATCGCTATTACTTTGGATTAGTGTTACAAGGATTCTAATATCTACACCTATAAGATTATGCAGAATAATTTATTACTAAGTAATTAAACTCTCACTAAATCAATAACCCTCGTAAATATTAATATAGTGGTGTAAGATCCATATTTCATTTAATTTTGAGACAGCTAGGGCATGACACTCAAAATCAAGTTATTTAAGTAGGTAACCTTTACCGATTGCATCACATGCAACTCATAGGTTCTTTATTAGAACCTAGACATCATATGTCACAACATATTATGTCTCATCTATGCCTAAAGCTCAAAACCATATTGATAGCTTTATTAAGTCAAACCAATTTAAAACATCCAAGTCACCGTTACCCGACTTACCTCACCAAGATAACACAATACACCCTGTGGAGGCAAACCCATATTGATGTGATCAAGGCCTTGACAAGTGTTTTAAGATTAGGTGGCATTGACTTAAAATTTTAAATAGGGATTTTTTTATTAATTTTTATTATCCTTTTATATATATTTTATGATGATTAATTCTAGCAATTTCTTTTAATCATGGAATATCTTATATACCTAATATGTATAGAATAAAGATCATAAATAAAATTGGAAACAATTTCATGTAATGGTAAAGCATCATAAAACAAATTAAGGAAATTAAATACTATTCATCAATATGAAAATTTCCATGTATTATGGTAATTAGAGGACAATTGCATCAGTTGGTCTATAGGCAAGTCAAAAATTGTTAACCAAAGCTTAGAAAATTTACTAACAAATAATGAAATTCCATTATATCTATCTTATTAGTAAAATTAATTAACCCCATGTTCTTAGTATTAATTTATTTAATCAAAACCATTTTAATTAAATAAATTGAACTAATAAAATATAATTAAGCCCCATATATAGTAATTAATTAGAAACTTTTCCAATTTAAGTAGTATAAATTTTAATTAAGTCACATGTATTAGGTTGTTGCCAAATTATTATTGAACATGAGTAACAGCGAGAGGCATAATAGGTGAACTTATCGGCGTAGGAGTCGACGCCCACAATTCAGAAATGGTGGCAGCAGTTCTGGCAGATCCTTTTGGGGAGGTTCGGATCTACAGTTAGGGCTCGCCTCTTGTTGAGGGTTTCATCCTTCATCAGTTGGATTGATCGTTCGATCTTATCTCTCGTTAGTCCATTGATTGGACCAAGTGGATAAATGTGTCATCGACCAAGTATGGCTTGGGTCACCCCCATAGGCTCCAACACATGTCTCAGCCAAGATGGGCATGCCCTTAGCCTTATACCCTTCAAAGGGTCAGCATCTCTACTAAAGTAGGTCCGGGGACTTTCCAGGGTCCAATAATTGACCCAACCACTTACCCTACAATTCCCCCTTATTAATGATAAGATTGAAGAATTGCAATTACATACTCTGTCTCTATCTCTGTTTCGTTGTGGGCAACATAATTTTGTTATGCTCATTTGTGTTAATTTGTTTATAATTGAATATCTAGCATGTAGTTTCAATTAAAAATAATATCAAATATAATGTCTATATCAATTGAAAGCAAACATGTCAAAATAACTCAGTGCATACAGAGCACATATACCATGACCTTTGTTTACCAATCAATCGATGTAATGCATTTAGTTCAAATATGCATCACATATATATTAAAAGAAAGATGCATAATAAATTGATGGAATCAAACCTTGCTCCGATACCATTGTTGGGTTTTGGAGATCAAGCACAGCGAAAGTTTTAGAAACCTTTTCGAATATCCCCGAACCAAGATCATATTGATTCCATTAAACTGATGTACCAAAAGAGAAAAACCATACCTTAACAAGAAAAATTCTATGTGTGCCTTGTTTGGTGTTGATCAATTCCATCAAGACGCTGCCAGAGATGAAAGTCCTCTATCATAATCCATACACGAACAGACGATGATTCTAGGGCAAAAATTCTCACAAAACCTCTATAGGAAAACCTCTACAACAACTAGAACCCTAATGTCTTATTTATAATATAATATAATAGGTCGAGTTTTAAAAGAACTTCATCTCCTATACACATTCCAATTAGAATCTAATGGTTGTGAATGTGGTTCCCATGGCATGGATATTTTTGTGGTTGTCATTGTATATAAGGTTTAGAGTTTAGGGTTGACATCTAGTGACACGTATATATAGGAGTACCCATATATATTGTATGTATAAATATATATTGAAAATAATTAATAAATTGGTTGACATCTAGTGACACTTATGGTCGAGGATGACATGTGTGGGATGTATAATAATGTACACGCTTGAAAGTGATTGTTCGTACGCTGATGAATTTTATGGGTGAGAAAATACGTAGATATATATATTTATATATAATTGATATATATAACCTATAGTTGGGTTTGAATTGTTTAAACCATTAGATTGCCTCAAGATACGTTTTATGATCTCTAGATAGACCAAAGGGTGCATGAAGTAAGGATGAGGTGATTATATGGTTAGTAAACCAAAAGATCTACCTCAAGATACGCAATATGTATCTCAAAGAGATCAATGTATTTGATCTTAAGTAAGGCAGTTAGGTGTTAATGGGTTGTTAATAGCCATAAAGATCATCCTCGAGATATGCAACACGTATCTTAAGGAGGATCAAAACATAAAATGAAAAAAATTAAACTAGCATATCATTCTTGAGATCTATGCAATGCGAATTTCGAGAAAAATATAAATATAAACCAAAAATCTCAACAATTTATCGTTGTTTGATTAAACAAAAGGGAAGCAGCTGAAGTTTTGGTGAAAATTCATAGAGGGAGAGATAAAAAAGAGTTTTGTAGTGATTAAGAAACAGGGATGAGATAAAATCAACGTAATAGTGAAAATGGATTTATTTGGGTAAATTGGATTTAGGTTTCGAAGTTCTTAGTTAAATTAAATATGGAAATCGTTTAAATTCAAGTTATCTGTTGTTGTTGTTGTTGTTGTTGTTGTTGTTGGTTATTGTTAATGTAAGACCTCATTTGAGGCCCTCCCAAAGGATTTAGGGAAGTTTTATTTCGTTTTTAGGGTTTGAACATCTATTTATATGTCTAGATAAGCTCACTTAAAAAACTTATTTATAATACAACTATTGTGTTTAGGTAATTCACTCAAATTACACAAACACCTCTATTAATAAGTTATCATATAACAAATTGTAAGGGCTTTAACGTCATGAGTTTTATCATATAAAATTCATTACTCTGGAAAAATTGAAGTTGCGCAAAGTCATTCTTTGTGTGCGACCTAATAGGTTCATGCGATGTTGGTAGTGAACCAAAATCATTTTGGTAAACAAGTCCTAAGCGGTTTCTAGCAAGGCATTATGACTACCCAAGTAGCATGAATATCAAAATCGATACAATCTAATTAATAACATATATCCTATCCTTTTGTAGTGCGATATCCTTGATTAAACATAAAGTATGAAAAGCCACCTTTAATGTTCAATCGTACTAGTCTCGATTTAGGTAGGCTAAAAACATCAAAGTGACATTGATAATATCAATTCACTTAGACTTGACGATTTTATAGTCTAATATATCGAGGGATCCACTGACATCTCTCTCTATACAAGAGGGACAAATTATATCTTGATTACATACCTTCACATTGTATTTACATGGTAACCAATCATAAATCTTTATAATCACCCAGTTAAAGACAATGTTTGATTGTGTCAAATTACTATGCTCCTAATATTGAAATCTATGGTAATCTCAAGTCGAAGAACTAAATGATATATCTATCATGAGTAATACATATGACTTAATCCATGTGGTGTTTTCATAGCGGGTCGATCGTATCCCTATATGCATGATCATCACATAACCATCAATCAAGATTCACACTAGTTTTAATTCATTATAGTTCCCAGTATAATGACCGACTAGGGACATTTAGGATATTTCAACAAATACCCATGGATCTTATTATAAGGTAAACATGCAATCACTTATAATAAAACAGCAAATGAAAACCTTAATTTTATTAACTAAAATTATAAAATAAAAAATGTTTGTAGATTGACTTAAAGCACATGCCCCAACATCTCCTTCTTACACTAAGGCCAATCATTCATGTATCCAATACTTAATGACCTAACATGGCCATCATGTTTCGCTTGTGGAAAAGCCTTCGTCAAAGGATCTGTAACATTGTCTTCTGTAGGAACTCTACAAATTTTCACATCTCCCCTCTCAATGATTTCTCGAATAAGATGAAAACGTTTAAGTATATTTTTTGATCAATGGTGTGATCTTGGTTCCTTGGCCTGTGCTATCGCCCCGTTGTTGTCACAATACAAACAAATGGGGTTAGCTATACTCGAACCATACCAAGTTCAGAGATGAACTTTTTGATCGAAACTAACTCCTTAGCTGCATCGGACGATGCAATATACTCTGCTTCAGTTGTAGAATATGCCATAGTTTCTTGCTTCGAACTTTTTCAACTCACTGTGCCTTTTTTCAAAGACCACGAACACTTTTTTAGTCATTCTCAAGTACTTAAAAATGTTCTTTACTGCTATTTAGTGACTCTCACTAATATCATACTAATATCTGCGTATTGCGCTAAAAAATATGATACATCCGGTTAGGTGCATAACTTGGCAAACATGATAGATCCAATAGTTGATGCATGTGGAATTATACTCATGCGCTCTCGCTCATCATTAGTCTTCGGACATTGAGTCTTTCTGAGACTTATTGATAAGTGATTGGTTGGACTTATATAGGGTTAATTTAGTAGTATGTTTAGTATAAATATACCTAAATGAGCTCTAATTAAGGGTATTATTGCATTTTTAGGTAATTAAGGTGTAAATGAAGGAAAAGAGCAAAAACGAGAAGATACGAAGCTAAAACATACCAAATTAGGTTTGCCATCGTGGCTACACATGGTGGCACTGTGGAGTGTTAAGGCACAGTGTGGGAAGGAAAGGCACTGCGTGGAAGAAAAAGAAAGTGAAAAAATCAAGGTTGGATGCTTGGCGTAGTGGTGGCACTATGAAAGTCAAAGGACGATGCTGGGACATTAGAGGGACAGCTCCATGTGGATATGAGGTAAAAAGAAGCGCACACAGAGGCGGCTCTGTGGCGGTGTTGTGGCTCAACACACATGGTGTCAGGGCATAAGTGACAGTGCCAGACGTGAAAAATTTGAAAGTTAGAGTTTTATTTAGAGTTAAATTGTAAAGTAGAGTTTCTAATTGTTATTAGGAAGTATAAATAGATGTTAGGACGCGGTAAACTCACAACATATCAACCATTAGCCACCATTATAGTGTTTTAGCATAAGTTTACTTTGATTTTAAGTATTAAAAAAATATATGTGGAGAAAACATTGAAGACTCCATATTTGCAATTCAAGTTTGGTTTCATTGGACTAATTGAAGGTAATATATTTACATTCATCTCTGATTTTCAATGATTTCAATTATGAATTGTTATATGTGTATTACAATGAGTCTGAGTATTCTATTAATCTTAGAGATCAATGGATCATATGGTAAGAATGTTATGCTATAAACATGAGTAGAAAGTTAATATAAAAAGTGCAATGATTAGAATTTGTGTTGACTCTAAGTGCAATGGTTTAGACATCTTGATCACCTGTTTAACAATATTAGGTTTTAGAAGTTATCATGGCTATTAAAGCTTTTAATCTTGATATGAACGGTACAACCATAAAACACAAAACATCGATAGATAGTTATTGATTAGGGAGGCATGGATAGTAAACTTAATTGGTTATGAATCCAAATATTTGGAGCATTAAAGCAATGTGGAGCTTACGTCATTCACATTGATAGGTGGAGTTCTAGTTTGCACATTAGAATCTTTTCCGTCACGACAGTGCATTAAAGTGGATTTGAAGGAAATCTGCTTATTCTAATTAGGCATTACACACAACATATTGAGATGTAAAAGTGGTTGAAAAGCATAGTATTATATTACCTAGTTGAAGTTGTGAACTAAGATATTCTTAATATAAAAGGTAAAATAAAGTTTATATTGTTTTGTTAAATAGATTAGTTTAGTATAAAACCATTAGAAAAAAGGGGATTTCCTTAGCAATAGTTCAAAAGTAAATAGGTATTCAACTACATCAAAAACCTTTCCCTAAAGATGATATCCCTAGTCAACGTAAGTTGATTATACTATTACTACAAGCGAGTCGTTATACTTGCGGAATTCGCATCAAGTTTTTTAAGTCGTTGCTGGGATAGGTAGACACCTAGTATTACTTAGTTTGAAAAGTTGCTAATTTTTATTTTAAGTACTTTAATTTTAAGTTCATAAAAAAAAAAAAACAAAAACAAAAGAAAAAAAAGGCTTAAGTCTCAAGTTTGACTTTCTGCACTTCATATTTTTTGTTTTCTTTTCAAGGATAACTAGTGCATGCGTAGCAAAGGAGAAAATGACCTAATGCCTTACGACCCAGAGATTGACAAGAAAAATAAAGGAAAGAAAAATAAAGGAATCAAGATGGTTGAGGAGCAAGCAAGAAACCAACAACAGGGACGCGGGAATAATTAACCCGGATATAATTTGGTAGTGCAGGATAGAGTGTAAGGACAGAGATGCCATCGTGACTATTTCAAGCTAGAAGTTTAGGAGACTTACAATGGAGCGATTAGGCTTCCAACCAACACCACCAAGTTCGAACTGAGATCATCTCTGATAAACATGGTGCAAATAGCATGTTCAATGGGGTATCTAATGAAGATCCAGTTGCACATGTTTAGAATTTCTTGAAGAAGTGACACCGTGCACATTATCGGAGTTACAAAAGAGGTGATGAGGATGACGAAAAAGCCAAATCCTGGTTCTAAGGGCTGAAAGTAGGGAGTATGACCTCATAGGCAGAAATTAATGAAATATTTCTTGACAAGTTCTTTCCCCTAGTGAACGTCAGTGAAAGGAAGCTGGAAATTAATCAGTTCAAGTAAGAAAACACCGAGTCTCTTGACGAGCCTTGAGAAAGATTCAAAATATGATGAAGAGATGTTCGGGACACGGATAAGTGAAATGGACACAACTTCAGATTTTCTATTACGGGATGAACCACAACATGACGAGAACACTAGTAGATGCCGCATAATGTGGCTCTCTACTTACCAAGGATGAGGATGGAGCATTGGATCTCTTTGATCTTATGTCTCAAAATTCTACAACCGGTACTCGTTCAACAGTACAAAAACCAGCAGGGGTATATAAGATTGATTTGCAAGTTGTAATTATGGCGCAGTTATCAAATCTAAGCAGTCAAATGGCAAAACTTCAGATGGGAGACCAAGGTCCACAAGTAGTACAACAACTCATTAATAACCAAGGAATGGTGGTTAACCAAATAGACATATAGCAGGGAATGGAGTATGAAGACATCAACTTCATGAACAACCAAGGCTACATGAACAACTTCAGGCTGAGAGGAATGGCTCCTCAATAGTTCTATCAAGGATACAACGACTACAACCCGAACTTCTCTTACGAAAATCCTGATAATGCACTAAAGTTACCTCAGGGTTTCGATCAACAAGTCCAATAGGGGAAGCTGGGGCAGAGCGAAGAGATGACTTCATTGAAGTCAATCGAGAAGTACTTGCAAGCCATGGACATGAGCAATAGGGAGCTCCATGAGAAGCACGATAAAGATATCGGAGGAGTGAAGCAAGTCATGGAGAGGATAGATGATGAGCGATCACAATCCATCAAGACCTTAGAAAGACAAGTTGGCCACCTTGTTAGAGCCTTAAACTCGAGAAAAGAAGGACAGTTTCCTAGCAACACCATCACCAACTCTACGGAGAACGTGAGTGCTATTCACATAATGAGCACTAAGGCAACAAAGGAGCCAAGACAAGAGCAAGTGATGTACAAGCCGAGAAAAGTCAACACTTTGGCTATGAGTAAGCATGAAGAGATGCGGGAGCACAATAAAAAAGTAAGGCAAGATGAACTTGATGGTTTTAAGAAACAAAGAATAAATTTCTTGAAGAAAAAGAAATGGAAGCGACAATGGAATGCCATGCAAAAAAATGAGGGACCTTCCGAAGAAGCCTCCCAATGCAATGACATCAAAGTGGTTCTGAAGAAGTCAAAACCGAAGCTTAATTTCATCCCGAGACTTCAACATATCAAAAATAGATATCCAGGAGAAATATACATACCGATAAACATTGACGGGCATCGATTTAGAAACGTCTTATGTGATACAGGAGCCTCATTCAATGTCATGCCACTAATGAACATGTTGCACGCCGATTTGAAGATCAATTGTCCCGATACCACGAATTTGCAAGCAGTAAATGGCAACTTGATACCAATTCTAAGAAAAGTCTTGAATGTGCATGTGAAAGTAGGTATATTCACATTCATCGCGAATTTTGAGAGCATGAATCATAATATGGACGATGATGTGTCTATGGTACTTGGGCGACCATTCTTAAACACTACCACTGCAAGTTTAAACATAAGAGATGGGGAGATCATGATGAGTATCGATGAGGGCGATGATGCTGAGAAAGTTGTCTTTGTCGATGGTGAAGAAGTATATCCGAACGTGAATGACATCGTAATATCTGATTTGCAGATGGAGCTTCTCAATTTAGACTCGGACTAAATGAGCGAAAAGGCGTCATGGTAATGACGTTAAATTAAGCGCTACAGGGAGGCAGCCCAGGGTTTTTAAATTTCAAGTGTTTAAATTTTAGTTAGTAGTTAGTTATTTAGTTTGACAAGTACAATTAACATGTTTTAGTTCTAACTTTCAAAAATTTGTGTCAAATGTGCAGGAAAAGACCATTTGCCAAGTAAGGATTCAACGGAATAGAAATGTCTTGCTAACTCATTAAAAGCGTAAAAGAGAAAATGAGTTCAAAGTGGTGAAGGTAAGGTTCATTGTTAAATCAAAGGTAAATTTATTAATTTTTATATTTACATGGATTTCATGCAGTCATGACATTTTATGTAAGTGATACACTAAATCGGTGGAGCGCCGAATAAAAATTAACGAAAGATATAGGCGAAGCATGTTGACAGATAGCTCGACGTCTTGGCCATAAGCCATGGCGCCGTGGGTACTAGCCATAGGGCCTGGAGGGCAGTAGGGCACAACAGACCCCACTACGTCCTTTATGTAGTGACGGCGTTGTCACGGCGTCGTGCCCTATAAGGCACAACGCGCCAGTGTCATTGTGAGGGTTTTAAACCCATGTTAACCATATTCATCACACTTGCAACTAAAACCCCCTACAACCACCAAGCATACATCCATCTAGAGCCAAATTTTGATCATTTCTAAGTAAGATAAGTGAGTTCCTAGTGATTAAGAGTGAAAAAGGCAAGTGTATTGTGTATTTGCACAAGTTGGAAAGCTAGGGCTTGATTTTTGGATTTTGATAAGAGAGCTAAGGTTCTAGTTTATGAGAAAAATGAGAGGGCTTAGATTGATAGAGACTTGGAGGAGTGTTCTACACCGGAAACTAATTTGATATTGAGGTAAAATTTACAATTGTATTAGTTAAGCTTTGAATTTTGAAAATTTTGATGAAATTGTTTGAATTGAGGAATTGAGATTGTAGGATAGGTTTTGCAAGATTGTGTGAATGTTAAGCATTATGTTACCCATGGAGACTTAGTTGATGTCTTTGCATGGGCATATGTGTGATCCTTGTGATATAAATTTTGATTTTTAGGTGATATGAAAACTCGAGTTGCTAGTTGCATTGTTATGTAGTTGTTTGAAATTTGAAGAAATTGCAAGAACAAGAAAACCAGTTAGCCAAGCTATAGCAAATTACTTTGAGGCATCTACCTCAAGAGATCCCACAAAAGAGCCTAGATCATTTAAATTCGAGTTTTTCACTAGGCAACAAACTTGTGAGAGAGGAATAAATTTACAGGCCTAGTATGATAATAGAGTGAATAACTTCATTAGGCAACAAAATTGAAAGTAACTCACTCAAGACTATAGAAAGAATAAATTTAAAGGATTGAGTGAGATCGTTTAAGAATTTTATGCTAATGCAAAGTTCACGATCAAGGATGAGCCAGTTAAGGTGAGAGGGATTTTTATTCCCTTTAATAGACATGAGATTAATAGCACTTGTGGATTGGAGAAATTAAGTTTGTATGGAGCTGAACCGAGTTTCCTGAATAAGTTATATGAGAGACCTTATAACCTATACCCTTTTAGGGTCATAGAGAGTGTATTGGTTGTCCAAGGACAACAAGGATAGGTTATAGGAGCTTAGAATGTGCCGAAGCACATAAAGAAGGGGAGTGTTACTAAAATTTACCGAATGTGGCAACATTTCCTTGTTGCTTCATTATACCCCACTTCTCAGCAAGGTGAGATCAACAAGCCAAAAGTGGTTTGTCTTTATGAGATTACAAAGAACGGAGAGATCAACATCGACGACATCATCTACAACGATCTGAGAGGGTCCATCATGTCAGAAAGAGACAACAAATTATTATTTCCTGTCTTGATCACTCATATGTGCTTGACGGCCGGAGTACGATTGCGATATGAAGAAGAATTCGATAGTGAGGCCCAAACAACCATGGCTGAAGCTTTCATGCTCACACAGAAATCAACACTTGGTTACCAAGACTACACCGATGAGAGAGAGGGAGAGAGAGAAAGAGTGAGTGAGAGAGAAAGAGAGAGAGATAGACGAGGGAGCTACAAAATGAGGGACAACAACAATATGGGTTTGTTAGGGCTATGAGTTTGTAGACCCACATATTGGAAAGCAAGACTTGGATGGTCCTAAGATTTTTTCACCACCTCCTCCACCACATGCACTAGTACCACCACTTTTGGACTTAAATCCATGGCAGCAGAGGTTATGGATAATAGAGATGAGGAGACAGTACCGAGAAGACAAGGCGCAATATCGGGTAGCCCATGTTATGATATGAGCAGGATATGGAGAGGAGAGAGCAATACTGACAAGACGGGCAACGTAATTTCATGTTATTTATCGAACATCATAGAGACATAGCTAGATATGAAAGGGGCAGACAGAGGAGACCTACTGATAGGTCATTTAGCTTTCTAGCAATACTAGATTATGCGTTTGATTAGGATTTGGTGTAGAGTAGGAGGGTGGAATGTCCTTTTACACCTTCCTACGCTGGAGCCAGTGATGCAGATAAGATGACGACATGTAGTCATGATGTCAGTGTATTAGGAGTCCTTCAGACTTGGGGAGACAAGAGTACATTGATACCATTTATTTTTAATTTTGATATATTTTGTTAACTATTTCATTGTTTAAATTCTATGTACAGTTTAATTGATAATTTCATATTTTAGGCTTATTTTTAAACCTTTAGGATAAGGTTTGATTTAAGTTTAGGGCCATCAACATTGCACTACACTATGGGAAGTGGTAAGATAGGCTAAGAAATAAGGATAAACACTGCAAGTATGATCGTTTAAATTTTATTTTGAAGCAGTTAAAGAGGAAGGCATAATAGTGTATAAATTTTTCATTTTATTTACTATTTGAATGTTCAAGTAGTATAGATCAGGTTATATAGTATTATTTAATGAATAAGTAGTTTATTTGCAAAGTTGGTGCTTTTAATTGAGGATGAGTGAAATACAAGTATCTTGTAGATATGAAACTCAACAGAGTATTTTTAAATTTTGAAGAAGAAATAATCAAATGTAGCAAACAATGGTGTGATTTCATAATTAGAAACCTAGTGTTAGGGGAGACCATGAACTTGAAACAAAAGCAAGAAACCAAAACATTTCTTGTGAAAACAAATAAGTCTCTAACGATTCTATAATAAGTACGAATCTTACTTGATAATAAAAAGTAAATAAAGACTTATCGCGAAGAAAGAAGGAATAGGCATTGTAAATGAAAAGTTGGAGTTAACTTACTTGATTTAGTAAAAGTAAGAAGTGCTAACAAGAGTTTTATAAATAAAAGAAAAAATGAAAGAACCCTACAAGTTCTCCAAGAAATGAAGCAGAGAACTTGATGGTTGAAAAAAGTGGGGAAAAGCGGAGTCCATAGGAAAAAGAGTAGGGACTGTAAAATAAAAAATAAAAGGAGAAGAAGAAAAGAAAGGAGATAAAATAAAGAAAGGAATGCGGAAGTAAAATAAAACTCTTTAAATAAAGATTTAGCTCGAGTACGTGTAGTTAATTGAGTTAAGTTTCATTTTCAACTACATGAAGTCCTATAGACTCTTGAAGTGTTAAAGTCTACCAAATATGAGTTTGATCTATGCTTATTTGTGAATTCCCGAGCTTAATGAGAAATCATGAGACTACACACTTGCCACTTGAGCGTTGAGATAAAACAAACTTGTGAGTAGTGATGGTTTTGGTTGTGATCTATTTTGGTTTTTTGAAATTGAAGTTATATGTGTTGTTAAAGCTACATGTCTTACAATATAAGTTTTTGCAAAGAAAAACTCTTGAGTGGATTATTAACTTGAAACTTAGTGAATTAAAGGATACTCCATGAAAAATGTAAATTGAATGAGAGCTAGTTATTATGAGACTTAGTAAAATACACTCTTGCTCGGGACACGCAAAATCTTAAATTTAAGGGTATTTGATAAGTGATTATTTAGACTTATAGATAAGGTTAGTTTAGTAGTATATTTAGTAGAAATATCTCTAAATGAGTTCGAAATTAATGGTGTTATTGTATTTTCAGGTAATTAAGGTGTAAAAAAAGAAATGAGCAAAAACAAGAAGAAACGAAACTAAAACACACTAAATTAAGTTTGGCGTCGTGGCTACCCATGGTGGCACTGTGCAGTTCTAAGGCACAACGTGGGAATGAAAGGCACGTCATGGGACATCAAAGCAAGTGAAGAAATCAAGGCTGGATGCTTGGCACAATGGCGGCGCTGTGGAAGTCAAGGGGCGGCGCTGAGACATTAGAGGGACAGTGTCAGGTGAACAAGAGGTAAGAAAAAGTGCACGCAGAGGCAGCGCAATGGCTGCGCCATGGCTCAATACACACGACACTGAAGCATAAGTGATAGCGCCAGATAGGAAAGAATTAGAAAGTTATAGTTTTATTTCGAGTTAAATTGTAAAGTAGGGTCTCTATTTGTTATTAGGAACTATAAATAGGTGTTAGGACGTGGTAAACTCACTACGTATCAACCATTAGCCACCATCAGAGTATTTTAGCATAGATTTACTTTAATTTTGAGTGTTAAGAATATTTATGTGGAGAAAACATTGAAGATGCTACGTTTGTAATTCAAGTTTAGTTTCATTAGATTAATTGAAAGTAATATATTTATATTCATCTCTGATTTTCAATGATTTCAATTATGAATTGTGATATTTGTGTTTCAATTAAGTGTGAGTAGTCTATTAATATTAGGGATCAATGGATCTTATGGTATGAATGTTATACTATGAGATTGAGTAGAAAGTGAATATAAAAAGTGCAATGGTTAGAATTTGTATTGATTCTTAGTGTAATGCTTTAGACATCTTGATCTTATATTTAATGATATTAGGTTTTAGAAGTTATCATGGTTATTGAAGCTCTTAATCTGGACATGAATGGTACAACAGTAAAACATACAACATCGATAGATAGTTGTTGATCGGGGAGGCACGGATAGTAAACTTAGTGGGTTATGAATCTAAAGATTTAGAACATTAAAGCAATGTAGAGTTTACGTTATAGGTTGAGTTCTAGTTTGCACATTAGAATCTTTTTCATCATGACAGTGGGTTAAAGTGGATTTGAAGGAAATCTGTCTATTTTAATTAGGCATTGCGCACAACATATCGAGATGTAATAATGGTTGAAAACCATAGTATTATATTACCTAGGTGAAGTTGTGAACTAAGATATTCTTAATATAAGAAGTAAAGTAAAGTTTATATTGTTTTATTAGATATATTAGTTAAGTATAAAACCATTAAAAAAAAGATTTCCTTAGCAATAGTTCAAAAGTAAATAGGTATTCAACTGGGTACAAAAACCTTTCCCTGAGGATAATATCCGTAGTCAACGTAAGTTGATTACACTATTACTACAAGCGAGCAGTTATACTTGCGGAACGCGCATCACTTATACCATTAGACATTGGCAACAGGCCTTTTTTAGAGTCTTGCATATTGAACCTATTCAGTACCTTGTCAATATAAGCACTCTGACTTTGACTAATCAACCTTTTAGATATATCCCTCTAGATCTTAATCCCAAGGATGTAGGCTGCATCTCCTAAGTTCTTCATTTTCCTACCTAAGACTTGACATTCTAAAAGGTTGGGATGTCATTTCCAATGAGTAATATATCATCAACATACAATACTAGAAAAAAACCATGCTCTTACTGACCTTCTTGTATACACAAGGCTCATCTTCGTTTTTAATGAAACCTAAATTCCTTAATTGCTTCATCAAAACGAAGATTCCAACTTCGAGAAGCACGTTTTAATCCATAAATAAATTTTTGAAGTTTGACACCTTCCTAGAATTCTCAGTATGAACAAACCATTTAGGCTATATCATATACACGCCCTTAAGTAACATTTCATTTAGAAAAATTGTTTTGACATCCATTTGTCATATCTCATAGTCATAATATGTAGTTATGGCAATTAGAATTCTAATGGATTTATAAATATTGAGATCGGACAGAAGTTGCTGCCCTATTTTGTTGTAGGGACGCTCGATGATGGAGCGTGCTCCCTATAGCAGGGAAACTCACTCCCTTTAACAGGGAAGCGTGCTCCCATCAAGAACTATAAGGAGCCTAGTTTTTGGAGTGCTCCCCACCAAATGAGGGAGCGCGTTCCCACCCTAGAAAAATAGCAATGTTATTGAACTTTTTATAAGTTTAGATAAAGGTTTAAGGATAGATTTAGGAGTGCTAAACATATTGTAATAGACTTAAATTGATGACAATTGATCTAATTTAGGTTCTTGATCGACAAGGAAGGATTTGTGGTGTTTCGAACGGTGAGTTTAGTTAGATAAACTCTAGGAAAACGTAAATCGAGGTAAGTGAGATTCATATATTTATCAATTATGCTATGTAATTTAGTATTAATAGCTCATGTAGCTTATGGACTGGGTTTGTGGCATCGTACTGTGAATTATGGTTTTTATAGTTTTGAAATAAAATTTCAGAAGTGTAATGGAAAGGGTTCCGTAATGAACATAAAATAAGATGGGTGGATAAGTACATATTTATGTTAAATATAATGAGGAAGGTGGATAAGTACCAACCTCTGTTAAGGAAAGCGGATAAGTACCAACCTCGAATAAACATAAAGAGGAAGGTGGATAAGTATTAACCTCTTATGAGATATAGAGAAATGTGGATAAGTACCAACCTCAACTGAAAATAAATAATTTGAACTTTATTCATTCACTATCTTATTAAAGTTGGAATCTCAATTATATTTAAATACAAATTATGGGATCTCACATCGGCCAATGTGCAAATTCTATAACTTGTATTTCTGTATAAATGAGGGAAAGACTCTAGTTTTAACTTAAACTAAAATAAAAGAGTCACGGTACTAGTGCAATGTACCGAATAATTTGCATCTGATTATGTATTTTTATATCGTTTCTCTTACACTGAATAGCTATTGTTGGTTCATATTATTATTCATTTAATTCTTTGGATATTAGTAGATAATTGATCAATATATGAGCACCACTTACTAAGCAAGATGGAGCGCTCACCCCCTTAAACATTTCAGGTATATCGCAAGGCGCTTCACAAAAAGGTAAAGAGAATATCTAGTTGTCTAGCGATCTTTTTCGATATAATGGATCCTTTTGTATCTTTATACTGGTTGAACTATATTTTGTATAATATCAACAACATCAACAACAACATTTACAACAACCACAACATCAACACTAACAACCCAGCAACACCATCGCCATTAAAATTTTGATTTCTTCACCAAAACTTCAAAAATCAACACACTCACCTCGATTCGAAGATCGTCGCGAGCACCACCGAGAGAAATGTTAGTCCGATTCGAGGGAGTGATGGAGAGCTTGGTGAGGGTGAGATTAATGGAGATTGAGAGGTTTTGTTGGAGGAAAAAAAATGAAAATGAGAGGGAGAGAGTGAGAGCTCGGTTAAAGAGAAGAAGAGTGGAGAGAGAGATTTTTTTGTTTGATTTGGAGAGGAGAGAGAAAGTGAGTATGGGTGTGATTTGATTGATTGATGTGAGGTGATGTTTGATCTGACAACTAATCCTTGGCTACCCCATACACCCGCGTTACGCGCACACTGCGACGTCGTACACTCTCGTCACTACACGCGCACAACGCAACTAAGCGTAATTTTCAATTAGCGCGACGCGAATTATTAAATAATAATAAAATAAATAAACACGCACCATACAAAAATAACAAATTTACCTTGTTAGGCGTGCCCTAGACTTTTTTCGCGATGTCCACGTGGGTCTGAGCTTAGGGTTCTAATCTGTAATTTATCAGTTAATCGAAATTAATTAAAGCGGGGCGTTACAATCTTCCCAAACTAAAAGGAATTTCGTCCCGAAATTCTAATTTAATTAACTATTTACCTTGGAACAAGTGCTGGTATCGCTCTCGCATGGTAGACCCTCTCTCCCAAGTGAGGCCCTCATTCATATGATACTGTCATCGAACGAGTACAAGTGGTATTTCTTTCCTTCTGAGAGTCTGTACCTTGTGATCCACTATCTCAATGGGGTGTTCCTCGTATGTCACATCCGGTCTGACCTCGATCCTAGTCATATCAACATCGGTCTCGGTCTGATCTGGCTAGCCTTAACATAGAAATGTGAAAAACATCATGAACCCCTGCTAACTGGTTCGGCATCCTCAACTGATAAGCAACTTCCCCAACTCGTCAGACTATTTGAAACGGCCCGATAAATCTCGGTGAAAGCTTTCCCTTAATCCCAAATCTCTGGTGACCTTTCGAGGGAGAAACCTTCAAGTATACCCAATCATCCACTTCATAACTCAGCCCATCGCGGTACTTGTCCACGTATTTCTGTTGTCTATCATGAGCAGCCTGTAGCCTTTGACGAATCAACCTAACTTTCTCTGTGTTATCTACAACAATCTCAGGCCAAATAGCAGCTACGTCCTCAGGCTCTGCCCAGCAAGCTGGTGTTTTGTAGGGTCTCCCGTATAGCGCTTCAAATGGTGGCATTCCAATACTAGCCTGATAGTTGTTGTTGTAGGCAAACTCATAAAGTGGCAAAAACTCCTCCCATGACCCTCGAAGCTGTAGCATACAAGCTCTGAGCATGTCCTCAAGAATCTGAATAAGTCTCTTAGACTGTCCGTCAGTCTGTGGATGAAAAGTTGTGCTGAACTGCAATCTGGTACCATACTGCTCCTGCATGGCCTGCCAAAGCTGCGAAGTAAGTCGACTGTCTTTGTTTGACACTATAGATACTGGCACTCCGTGCAGTCTGATAATTTCTCGCTCGAAGAGCGTGCTCAGCTGTGAAAAGCTATATTTCATGGAGATTGGGATAAAGTGCGCTGATTTCGTCAGTCGATCCACGACTACCCAAATGGCATCGTGCTTGTGCAAATTCGTCGGCAACTCACTAACGAAGTCCATAGTGATGTGTTCCCATTTCCACTATGGGATAGGTAGTGGCTGCAATAGTCCTCCAGCCTCTTGTGCTCAGCCTTAACCTGCTGACACACCTCATAACTCCTCACATACTGGCTGACATCTGCCTTCATCCCTGGCCACCAGAATAACTGTCGCATATCATGGTACATTTTGGTCCTGCTGGGATGCACTGTGTACCTAGATCTCTGAGCCTCCTGAAGAATACCATCACGTAACTCTTCCACTGCCGGAATCCACAATCTACCTCGGTGTCTCAAACACTCATGAACGGACTCGCGCCAATCTGGGTAATCTGGACTCTGTGACATGTCCCTGAACCTCTGATACATCACACCGTCTCTTTGACACTCCAAAACGCACGGAATAGATATTGTCGATACTTTCATCTATCCACAAATATGCGCCTCTGCAGTATCTGGAACCTCTGACAAACTCATAGCTGCCGCCTCGAGTAAACCAAACTCGCGGGTCATCTGGGAAACTATTGTCTCATTGTCTGGTCCTCTCCTACTAAGGGCATCTGCTACGACATTCGCCTTCCTAGGCTGATACTCGATGGCGATGGCAAAGTCGTAGTCCTTCAGCAATTCCAACCACTGTCGCTGTCTCATATTCAAGTCGTTTTGGGTAAAGAGATACTTCAAACTCTTATGATCTGTATACAGTGTGAACCTTTCACCATAAAGGTAGTGTCTCTACACCTTCAGTGCAAATACGACCGCTGCAAGCTCTAGGTCGTGCACTGGATAGCTCCTCTCATGGGTCCTCAATTGACGCGACAAATAAGGTATCACTCTTTCTCCCTGCATCAGCACGCATCCTAATCCGGCGCCACAAGCATCCGTATGAACAGTCAACTCCTTGCCCAGCTCTGGCAACACTAACAACGGTGCAGAAGTCAAAATTTTCTTCAACTCTGTGAAGGCTACCTCGCATTCACTGGACCAATGGAAAATCACATCCTTCTTGGTCAATCTAGTCATCGGCACTGCAATTTTGGAGAAATCCTGTACAAAGCGTCGATAATATCTTACTAATCCCAAAAAGCTCCTAATGTTTGTCACGCACTCTGGTGTAGGCCAGTCGATGATAGCGTGAATCTTACTCGGGTCCACTGAAATCCCTTTGTCGCTGATCACGTGTCCCAAGAATTTCACCTCACAAAGCCAAAACTCGCACTTACTAAACTTGGCGTACAATATGTGCTCTCTCAAAGTCTTCAACGTCTCTTTGATATGCCTCCCGTGGTCATCATGAGTCATAGAGTAAATCAAGATGTCGTCAATGAAGACTATCACGAATCGATCTAAAAACGGCCTTAAGACTCGATACATCAAACCCATAAACACAGCTGGCTCGTTTGTCAACCCAAACGGCATGACAGTGAACTCAAATAACCCGTAACATGTGCTGAACGTCGTCTTAGGTACATCCTCATCTCTGATCCGCACCTAATGATATCCAGATCTCATATCAATCTTGGAGAAAAATTGCGCTCCGGCCAACTGGTCGAATAGGTCATCGATCCTAGGCAAGGGATACATATTCCTGACTGTCACCTAATTCAACTTTCGCTAGTCTATACGCATCCTCATGCTATCGTCTTTCTTTTTCACAAATTAGACCAGTGCTCCCCAGGGTGACATACTCGGGTATATGAAACCCTTCTTTGATAGATCCTCTAGCTGAGCCCTCGACTCTTCGTGCTCTGGCCGTGACATACGGTAAGGTCTGCTCGCTCTAGGTCGTGTGTCTGGCACTAACGCAATCATAAACTCTACCTGTTTGGGCAGGGGTAATCCAGTAGATCCTCAGGAAAAACTTCTGGGAACTCACGTACTACAGGGACATCCTCAAGTCTGGCCACTAGCCTCTCGTCGGACTCTGCTATCCTTGCGAGGATTTCCATCTCCTGGGTGGTCGCCAACCTACCTCTCATGATCGGAAGTGATGTTGCGACACCAGTAAATGTGAAATCGGGAATCCCCGGTATTTGGAAAATGACGGTCTTCCTAAAACAGTCCAACTGTGCATGGTATGTCGCCAACCAATCTATGCCTAAGAGTATATCAAACTCTAGGTACTCTAATACTCAGAGATCTATGGGTAACTGATGACCACCAACCTCGACTGGACAATCTCTACAAATCCGATTATGATATATCTTATCCCCAGCGGCCGTGTTGAGGATAAGGTGGGTGCTAACGCTCTCAGGTGTCAAGCCTAACTCTCCTACCATCCGTCCCGAAATAAATGATAACGTACTACCAGAATCTATCAATGTATGCATAGGGCGACCAAAAATAATCAACGTACCCTCGACGAGCTGCCGAGACGCGTCACGGTCCGGTGCGACAACTGCGTGCACCTGCTCCCTCGCCTGCACTGGCTGAGCTGCTAGTGGTGCCGCTGGCTCCCTGGTACACTCACTCTTATAGTGCCCCTTCTGTCTACATCTGAAACATATGACATTGTGCCTATGTCCGGAGCCCTGACCTTGTTGTCCGTTAGCCCTCTGGCCCTGTCCCTGCCACTGTTGACTCTCGTCTCTACCTCTCTGGCCCAGACCCTGAGTTTGTCTCTACGACTGCTGGACTGCCATAACCTGCTATGGTTGCGCAGGTACAACTGCATATGCGCTAATCGTTTGGTCGTCATCATGTCTGCACCTCTGTCTCCTCTGATCTCTCTGATCGCGATTCCTCTTGCCTTTCCTGTCTGACCTCCCCTGGCCTCTGTGGCTATTGTGATGCACTGTAGCGGGGACGGCGTCGCTCCACATCAAAAATGACTCGTGGGCCAATGCCCTCTCGTAAACTTTTTCTACAGTCCTGGCTCATGTCAACACAATCGCGCCCTCAATCTTTGGTCGGAGTCCTCGAATAAAGTAGTGGACCTGAAGTCGCTTGGTCCCAGCTACGTCCATCGCAAAAGTAAGCAGGTATTTGAATCTCTTCATGTATTGCGACACCGTCCGGCTACCCTGCCTCAGCGTCAAGAACTCCTCTCTTAGTCTCAGCTGAATCTCGATCGGGATGTATTGATCGTAGAAGAATTTCTTGAACTCTGCCCAAGTACTCGGCTCTTCGTGAGAGGTTGTGTGGGCGGTCCACCATACTGCAACATCTCCCCTAAGCATGAATCCGGAAATCCTAGCCCATATGCTGTCGTGAATCCTCAAAAGTCCATGAAGGTTCTTGTGTGAAATGACCAACTTCCCAACTACCTCTGGGTCTCCGCCTCCATAATAGTAACCTGGCTGTAAACGAACGAACTCCTTAATCAGCTTCGCCTCAGCTGATAAGGAGGACTCGAATGTGATCTCCTGGGGTGGAATCAGTGTCGGTGCCACGACCGGCGTAGTCAATGGTGTAGTGACTGCTAGCAGTATCTCGATAGTGGTGGTTGTGAGCGAGGTCACCTGAACAGTCGAGGCGACAACTGTCTACTCTACAGAAGTGGCGGCGACGAGTGTGGCAGGGGCCGGTGTGGCCACTGCCTGCGCTCAAAGCAATCGAAGAATCTCCTCGAGCTGCAAACTATGGAGTGCGATCGTCTCGCGCAAGGTCTAATCCGAGTCGGCAGGTGTCGAGCCGCTCGTCTGGCCCCCATCATCCGTATGAGGAACAGGTCGTCCATCCATGTCGAATCTGCAAATCGCGAACGTGGCGCAAGTCAGCGTCGTAATACGTGTACATAAGTATTACAATCAATATATACACATATAAGTCCTAGTACTACCCGCTCACTTTGCTTCCCAACTAAAGTTCTAAGTTAGGATCTTCGGGTTTCCACATCTAATATTTGTTGTTAAGTTTTAGTCGGTTGTATTAAATTTTCCCCTAAGTTCGCCTGAACCTAGGCTTTGATACCAACTGTGACGGCCCCAAATTTCGAGCCAAACCGGGCACCGCCACGTCGCCGGACACGTCACCAAGCTATGCCACGTCACTTGCACACATGTCCATGACGGCCCGCGAACTAACTATCTTATAATCCGACTTAGTCAATTTCGTCGTTTAAAAGATTATTTTGTCGAAATACACCAAGTCAAAGAGTCATACCACTTAATTTGTTTATATTGATTCTTTTTAGGTTATTTTTAATAGCGAAAGTCTTAATAATATGCAAATCAATAATATAAATGTGTCTTGCATTAATTAACAACCTATAGGGTGGAAACCCGGCAAAAAGATAACATGTATATCAATAAAGGCGACAAAAGGTATAAAAAGTGTAAATATACATGTATCAGGTAATAAGTCTCCCAAAATGATCCCCAAAAAGAATGTATATGTATAAGTATAAACACATACGAGAAAGCTAGTGGAAGCGCTCTGGATCAGAGGTAGTTGCCAAGCACCGCCTTCCCCAAGCTCATTGTAAGATCTGCAACTTGCCACCAAAAAACAATGACAAGTTCCAGTGAGTAAATCCCAGAGAAGTTCAGTTAGTATTCACAAGAAATTCAAGAAAACGGCTACAATTCATGCATATAAAGTAAATGAACAGGAATGTAAAGCATGAATATAAGTCGTGAGATAATCGAGAATATGGAACACGAGTGTGGTGTATAACTGTCGAGAACTACGACGTAAATACTAAATCGAGAACGCCCTGGAGGTAAGGAAATCCACACCCCCTCTTCACGGTCGAAATGAGGAACCATATTGGTCGGAAGGTAAACTTTCGCCCAACGCCTCAAAGGAGAAGAAATATGTGACGGAGGTGAACCTCACGTCAACTCGCTCTCGAGATCATCAACTCGCTGAGATAAATCTCATGCGTACTCTAAGGTATTACCAACACCGTAGCAACAATCGGATCAACATCAACGAAAGAGGCGGAAAGGGGTCACACCGTCCGTTCGACCATATACAGGCACACGCGGGAGTAGAGTAACCATGCAAGCCGAACTGGCGAAAACTAATGTGAAGTAAATAATTTACGAAACAAATAAGTAAATTCTATGCCGACTTTCTTGTGGGTTTACTTACCTCAAACAATTGCAAATATCTCACCAAAATGTCGTGCTCACGCCTCGAGATGCGCGCCCGACACCCGACTATAGTCTCCTAAGTCCATAGTGTCCAATTATATCACTTTTGTTATTTTAGAGTCACGTTAAGTGGATTTATAATGTAGGACAAGAGTTTGAGTTTTATTTTCAAAAAGTTTAGTTTCGGCACATTTTTCGAGTTATACCGGGGTGCCGACGCCCCAAAAAGCCTCAAAAACTACTTTTTATATTTTCTCATTTTATTATATTTTTCCTGATTTTTCTAGATTTTTCCATAATTTTCTAGCTATTTTTCATATTTTTCTGATATTTATTTGATTTAAAAATGTATTTTATTTAAATTTTTGTAATTTTTAATTAATTAAAATTAATTTGGGGTGGGTTGGGCCCGAACCGGGCCCGAATCGGTCCGACCCGCCACTGGGTAAGCTTCACCAATTGGGCTTAGGCGCCAGGCTTAATGGGCTTGGCAGGCGGCCCGACCTATAATGGGCCCTGGCAACGAGTCCGCCGGCCATGATGAAATTTTTTTTTTTTTTCAAACAACATCAACAACAACATTTACAACAACCACAACATCAACACCAACAACCCAACAACACCATCACCATTAAAATTTTGATTTCTTCACCTAAACTTTAAAAATTAACACACTCACCTCGATTTGAATATCGTCGCGAGCACCACCGAGAGAAGAGAACACCGCGAGAAATTTGAGTCCGATTCGAGGGAGTGATGGAGAGCTTGGTGAGGGTGAGATTAATGGAGAGCGAGAGGTTTTGTTGGAGGAAAAAAAAAATGAAAATGAGAAAGAGAGAGGGAGAGCTCGGTCAGAGAGAAGAAGAGTGGAGAGAGAGATTTTTTTTGTTAGATTTGGAAAGGAGAGAGAAAGTGAGTATGGGTGTGATTTGATTGATTGATGTGAGGTGATGTTTGATGTGACAACTAATCATTGGCTACACCATACACCCGCGTTACGCGCACACCGCGACGTCGTACACTCTCGTCACTACACGCGCACAATGCGACTAAGCGTAATTCTCAATTAGCGCGACGCGAATTATTAAATAATAATAAAATAAATAAACCCGCGCCACACAAAAAATAACAAATTTATCTTGTTAGGCGTGCCCTAGACTTTTTCCGCGATGTCCACGTGGGTCTGAGCTTAGGGTTCTAATTTGTAATTTATCAGTTAATCGGGATTAATTAAAGCGGGCCGTTACATGTCTTTACTTTCCGAACTATAAGGTTCGCACAATTTCGATAACAAAACGAGGAAGATATGGAGATTTTACTACAATTACTCAAAACACTTTTATATTCCGGCCAACAAACTTGAAAATTTCATTTCTCCTAAACCATAGCTCCAAAAATCAAGATTTTTTTAAAAAAAATACTAGGATGACCTGCCCGGCACACTTGGTCAACGCACCCGGTGACCTGGCGGGTGATGTGGACATCCTAACTCTTGTCCACATCACCCCGCCAAGTCACCGAGTGCGTTGATCGGGTGTTCTTGGCGGGTCATCCTAGCATTTCTCTTTTTTTTTATGCTGAATACTTCAATCATACTCAAGCACGTCATGCTAAAACATGAGCTCAATCGAATATGAAATGAATGAGTTATTCTCAAAATATAAGGACATTATCAAAATTGTAAAACCCAAGAATTTGAGATTCAACATCAAAGTTGCAGGATATTTTTGGATAGGAAGGAGTCCAAATCTTTAAATTGTGCGTGAAGTAAAAGTTTTAGCATTATGGCTAAGCTTTCCAATGCCACTAAAATGAGTAATTTTGATTTAAAATGAGGAAGTTATGGTCAAACTACACAGACTGGTTCGGAACAAGAACATGCAAAACTCCCATTTTTGTTTTCAAGAACTTCATGAACTTGAAAATTAAATTCATAAATGCATTACCAAAAGAAATGTATAATGCATAGGGTAGAATGAGTAATAAATGGGGTCCATTTATATGTTCCCTAAAAAAAGCTTTTATTGCAATTCATTTTCTACATTAATAACCTTGTTTTTTTTTTTTTTTTTTGGTTGGAGTATTAGTTATTGACCCAGCATATATAGATCCATATCATATTCCCTAATACCACTTTTTTACTATTTTCGAAAAAATTGTGCAATTTTTTCGAATTTCTTTTTTGGTTGACAAGCAGTTTTTTCTTTGCGTCCTAAAGTTTATATGATTTATCGGTCATATAGTTTTTAACTAGCTTCCGTAAATTTACAACCACTTTCCACAGTGGCAGGATTTAAACCCACAGCGACTCGTTCACCAAAGGGCGGACAACGAAATTACTCAGTCATTGTAGCGTTGTTGAAGCGGAGGCCCTTACTTTCCGTGAAGCCCTGGAGTGGGTGCATAGCGAAGGAATGCAAAGGGTCCAATTCTACTCATTATCAGTAATACAGGGGGTCAAGTCATCAGCTCTCGATGAGTCGGAACTTGGACAGATTCTGTGGGACTGTAAGAGCCACTTAACCAATCACTCGCTTTGGTCAGTAAATCATGTTCGAAGACAAACTAATGAGGTTGCCCATCAAATGGTAAAACTCTCGCAATGTCATTAGAACGAAATGATTTGAGATGTAACTCCTTTTACTAAGCATATGAAATACTAAGTATAAAAAAAAAAAAAAAAAAAAAAAAAATTTGACTATACTTAAGGGCACCAGCCTCCATTCCAACCCCCCCTCTAGGTCCGCCACTACATGTAATATGAGAGCTTTTGATGAAATAAATTCATCTTTCCCGTCATAAAAAAAAAAAAAGCAAAACTAATGATTTGGTCCTTGAACTTTGTGTTTTTTATGCTTTTAGTCCCTGAACTTTTATTACTACACAATTGGTCTTTGAACTTTCACAATGATTCTACATTTAGTTCTTCCACCATTTAAAGTGTTAAATTCCACCAACGTGGGTAACAAAAGTGTCGTGTGACTAGTCAAAGAGAGTAAAGTGGTTTATATTATTGAACTGAACGACTCAGATCGACCAACAAAAGTCGAAAAAAAAAATAATTTTCCCTCAAAACATAAAAAACTCAAAGTTCAGGGACCAAAAGCATAAAAAACTTAAAAGTTTAAGGACCAAATGTACAACAACGAAAGTTTAGGTACCAAATGTACACTAATAAAAGTTCAGGGACCAAAAGCATAAAAGACTCAAAGTTCAAGGACCAAAAAATATATTTTGCCTTAAAAAAAAAAAAAAAAAAAAAAAAACTAGCTTCAGTAAATTTAATATTGTTTTGAGGCACTAATTAATGATCAGGCATAGGGGAACTACATCTATAACAGGTCAGCATCAATTGTTGGTGAGGAAGATAACCTGAGAAATAGGTATGGAAACACATCAAACTTTTGTTTAACGCGTTATTAAATTAATCGAGATCGATAAACAAAGATTAAAAACGACAAAAAATGACTAAAACCCGGCTAAGATTGGGGTTTACGCGGCTACATAACCAAAGAGGCAAAGATTAAACTAAACCAAACTTAATTGTCAATTAATTCGACCAGTATGACCAGTAACGTTGGAACTGTCAAACTCTCGCTATACGCCAATGAGGAATTTCCACGTGGCGGACATTGAGAACCCTATTATTGTCACGCGGTGTGATATGGGAGTGGGTATCTCGGTAACATCGCCTTGGGACCAATAAACGCCACGTGGATGCTGTAGCGGTGCAGCTGCACTACCACGCGCTCCAACAACCAACACTTCATCGGCCGGTTGGGTTGGGTTAGGTTTTGGTTTGGTTTGATTTTTGTGTTTCTGGTTGTGTCAGTGTTGGTTGTTGGCCCAATCACTGTGAGCTGATGTGGGTGCTGTTGTGTTTGAAAAGGAAAGAGCTGCGATGTCTACTATGCACCTCAAATTATACATAAAAATTGCGATGATGAGTCTACTCAAGTAACACCACTAGTTTATTTTTTTATTTTTATTTTTACAAGTAACATGAGTCCATCATATATGGGACCTTCCCAAATTTGTCTTCTAACGTGCATCATTTATCTCATTAGTGTTTATGAGAATAATTTGTATTCACCATAATTAGGTTGCGAATCCTGCAATCCCTAACATTGTAAATAACCCGATTGTATTAGGGTGTTGTGCGTTTTGTTATGCATATGCTTAAATGATACAATGACACCCAAAATTCACAACAAAATGCAAAAGGAAAATATTACGTATCATGATACGTCACACCCAATGACATGATGTGTGAACCCACATCTATGAAGCCATTTGTGGGGGTTAATTTCACATATGATCACCCAACTTTATAGTTTGTAACACTTTTGTCACTAAACTCACGTTTGTATCAAATATATCACTCAACTTTATAAAAGGTTTCACAAAAATAACTGTAGTCATTCTTTGATCAAAAATCTGGCGACCCTGCTTATGTGGCGCACCAATAAATATCAATTCAACACTTTGGTAATTCGCCACGTCATCACTCACAAAGTTTAGTGACCTCCAACGAAATCCCACGTGGCGCCACATAAGCAGAGTCGCCGGATTTTTGATCAAAGAATGGCTACAGTGATTTTTGTGAAACCTTTTATAAAGTTGAGTGATATATTTGATACAAACGTGAGTTTAGTGACCAAAGTGTTACAAACTATAAAGTTGAGTGACCATCTGTGAAATTAACCCCCATTTGTGGGCGCATCAAAGATACGCACCCTGCCTGTTATGCATCGAGAACGCACACTCGTTTTCACGAGGGGCCAAACTATATGCGCACACTCATTTTTATGAGGGACTTGCACACCACATCATCTCGGTGTAACTTTGATGTATGTAGCATCTTCCAATGCAAAAATGACCCCACATCAATGCATCCCACGATGGTTATTGGTATTAAGGAGTGTTATTCTAGTATTTCCTTTTAGTTCTTGCAGTTTGAAAAATAGAAGTACCTATAGAAAAAAATAGCTTTTTGTATGTATCCATGCATTTATTTTATTTACAGTATATACGCAATTTTTATTTGCAGAACAAGGTGTATATACTATATTTAGTACCAAAAAAGTCCATAGAATTAATGCGTACCTATGCATTTACACATTTTTTAATTTACAGTGCATCAAATATAATATGATCTATAGATTAGTTGTGCATGTTTGTTAAATATAATATTATCAGTCAATATAAGTGTCTAACTCGATTCTCAATCTAAGAAAAGTTTAGTGGAAAGTCTTCGTGGTGTCAAGAATGAACATTTTTTTAAGCAAATTCAATATTTACATTAATACGAAGTTTAATGGCGGATATATAATTAATTAGTTGGTTTCTTCTCTCTTTTTTTTTTGAAGAAAAAATTAGTTAGTTTCTGATAAATAAACACATAAAAATGTAATTAAGACATGTACCAACATTAAATGAGATCTACTTCAAACTAAGAACATGAGCGATTTTAGAAAAAGAAGAAAGATATATACAAGTTGTCTATTGATCATCTATAAATACAAAGAGTTGACCAATCAAGCAGGTAGCTACTCACTAATTTGGTATAGAGTCACTTAATTGTGTTTAGTTTTATTCTCAATGGAGGCAAAACGTTCTTTTTTTTATATAAAAAACGTACAATAAAAAAATAATAAGAAGGGCTGAAAAATGATAGCATATTAAACTTTTGTTTTGTTTGACATGTGATCACATTTATATCAAGTTGAGATTTCAATTAAGTTTTAAGAATAAATAAGTTCTAATTTAGAGTAACGTTGTAGCTAGGGATGCGAATGAGTAGGGTAGGGGATGGAGACCTCATTTCCATACCCACACCCACTAAAAAATTTATCACCCATACTCATATCTATACCCATCTGGAGATGAATTCTCATACCCATCTCCATACCTATCAAATCCCCGTAGGTATGGAGAATCCCCGTGGGTAAAATATTTTACCCATTTCATTCCCCATTGAGGATCCCGGGAAGGATTTTTATGAGAATTTTTGCGGGGATGCTAGGGAATCTCCATGAGAAATTTTTTTTTTCCATTTTATTTTTCATTGGGGATCCCCGAGGGAATTCTCAAAAAAAAGAATTATAACAAATAAGGTATCAAATATACATACATAACAAGTACAACTATAAATATTTTCAAATGATACTTACACGTGTAATGTACATATGTTAGCATAAGCATATTGTAATATGATATATAATTATATATACAATATTTAGTTATAAATTTATAATATAACTAAATATTAACAAATATTATATTATAAAGAGTTTGATAATCATGTTGATCCACGTAATTTGAGAATTGAGATTAAAGGTTGAAGTTTTTTTCCTCGAAAAGGGTTAAAGTTTTGGTGTAATTGATGATCAATGTATATTTTTTCTCTCCCCAACACTTAAGAGTTAAGAAACAATAATGTTGTGAAACAAAAAAAAAAAAAAAACAATAATATCAATAAGTTATAAATTCATAATATGCATATATAAATATAAACTATATATAAAGTCAATAACACTAAGGGACCCCCAAAAAAATTTGGAGGGTTCTATAAAATAAGGTTTTACAATTTTTCTCATTTCATCCTATTTTTTCAGTACTTTTAATCCTAAAATTCTAAAATATAAATATAGTTGCAAATAATTCAAAACAAAACATATAGTTTTTAATTAACCAAATAAATTAAAATTATAAACCTCATTAAGAGGTTTTTTGTTATATGAGTGAGTGTTTCGGAGTGGAAACTCTATAATATTATGTAATATTTATATATAAATATCATACGGTGTATATATAAATAATAAATATCATATGTTGTATAAATTGATATATGGGGATCCCCACAAGTAGATGGGTATCCCCGTGGGGATTACCCGCGGAGATCCCAATGGGTATGTTTTATTACTCATATCCGTAGCGCATACCCGTTATGGTAAATCCTCATCACTCGTGGGTATTTTCCTACCCATTTGCATCCCTAGTTGTAGCAGGTTAAGTATAAAAAAAAGCTTAAAACACCATTAGGGTTGTTAGTGGGGCGGGGCGGGGCGGGGATCGTAATTACCGTCTCCGTCCCCGAGGGGCGCGGACGGGGATTTATTCTCGCAAATTTTTCGCGGGGCGAACTTTGCCGCCCCATGCCCTACCTTGCAGGGATGCTCGCGGGGGGAAGAATCCGCCGGGCAGTGCCCCATCAATTTGTAAAAAATATATCTATTTTGATCTTCATTTCTTGGTCGTTTTGGCACTTAAATACTACTTTCTCAATTTTTATAAGAAACTATTTTTTTTCAAACTGAAGGATTAATGTGGATTTGTTTTGTTGACCGAGTTACAAGTTATCATACTTCATTAAATATATAAGATTTCCAAAACTAGTATGGCAAGTATATTTCAATGATGTTCTAAATATAATTTTATATATCTTTATAACATAACACACACATATATATATATATATATATATTATAGAATTCATTTAATGGTAAAAATTAATTTTATTGTTGAAGATCTTGAGTTCCATTCTCTATATTACATATGTTTTAAGTAAAAGAGTTAAATAATTTTCCTTTGTAAAAACATAAAAAATAGAGAATTTTTATGTAAGGGATGCGGCGCGGGGAATCCCCGCGGGGCGAGAACAATTCCCATCTCCTCCTTGCCCCGCGTGGCGGGCAAAATTTTCCCCCGTGCCCCACCCCGTGGAGAGCAAAAAGCGATGAATCCTGGTCCCACCGGGGAGGCAGGGAATGGGGATTCCCCGCCCCACTTGCAACCCTAAACACCACAAACAAAATAAATATATACAATATATATAATAATAATAATATATACTGTACGTATACTTTAGTGTTTCCCCTCAGTAATTATGAAAATGATATTCGTAAAAGAAATTTTATGACCACTCAATTTTTACTTTTTTTTTTTAAATTTTTTTTAGGATTATAATCACTAAATCTCAAGTCCAAGATAATAATCCGGAAATATTAAGTAGATACTTTATTAAGGCGCAAATATGAAGTACACATATAAAATCAATTAGAAATCTTAAAAATAATAATAGTAATAAAATCACATGACATCGAAATATATAATAATCGAGAGGGGCCCCTATCATGCATCAAATATGAATCATTACTTATCTCCACACGCTCAAGACTATTCATAACTTGTTGAAATAGTTTACTATCAAGAAAAGAAATACTTGTAGAAAAAGTTAGAAAAAGTAGACCATTGAACAAACCCAAAATTTCCAAACGTCAAAAAGGGTTCGTTTTTCCCTTTTAGGATGCTACGAGTATGACAACTCCAATGACTCCCATCTCCATGTTACCATGTACTTGGGAATGCTCTTAGATGATGTGCTTGTGCACCTCAATTTAATTTGATCCCACGGTCTTCAATTATTGCATACAAATATGTCAATTAATTAGTTTTTTTTTTTTGGAAAAAGTAGGTAATGTTTATTATTACTTGTGTGTTTCCACGCTTGTTTGGGCGACCCTCCCAACTCAGTTTTTTCCTTGCTAATAAGCAATAATTATATGTGAGATTGGCAAGAAATCGATCAATTTTTCTTTTCTTTTTTTAAAGAAAGAAATCAACTTATCACCTTTTAATTTGCACCCATTGAGACTCTATATATAAGACCAGGTAAATTATTGGACCATTATTTGCCACATAACTTATTTACATAATGGCCAAAATATGTAACTTATATTTTAATTTATTTTATGTCCATTAAACTTCCCTTTAAATTATCAATTTTGATAGAAATTGGTGTTAATATGAGAAGTACAATGGTTCTCCCTCAAGCCTATAAAATAGCACTTGTATCATCAAACAAGTGTACAAAACTTTAGGTTTATGAGGGTGATAAACTTTGGTGTTGAAAGTTTGGTGTAGAGAAGAGCAATAAAATAATGGCATAAAACTCAACTTGATTTATTTTATTATGGTTAAGAATGTTTACAATAATGACTCATCCAACTAACCAAAGTTACCCAGTTGATAAAAATTATCAATCAAGCGGGTAGCTCACTAATTTGGTACAATCACTTGAGTAAGAGATTTCAAAAGTTAATTAGTTGGACCGTGATGAATGAAAAATAAGAAGAAGAAACAGGAAGGGCTAAACCAAAAACCCAAGTTTTTTCCTTTTCTCCAATCGTCCACTCCATTTGGGTTTAAGTGCAAGTCGTTCACAAGTCCTTCACTGATCAACTAATGTACAAAGAGTTTGGTGATTTCCTCTTCTTAGTCGAGAGGTGTGTAATTTCCTCTTCTTAGTCGAGAGTAGGGATGCGAATGGATAGGGTAAGGGATAAAGACCTCATTCCCATACCCATACCCACTAAAAAATTTATCACCCATACTCGTCTAGGGATGAATTCTCATACCCATCCCATACCCATCAAATCCTCGTGGGTATAAAAAATCCCCATAGGTAAAATGTTTTACCCATTTCATTTCTCATTGGGGATTCCCGTGGGAATTTTCAAGGGGATTTTTGTGGGGATGGGGAATCCCATAGGGAATTTTTTTCCACATTCCATTCCCTATTGGGGATTCTAAAAAAAAAAAGAATTGTAACAAATAAAGTGTCAAATATACATACATAACTACGCAATTGTTGAAATTTTGACAAAAAAAATCAACATATCATGCAATAAAGATTCCAACTACCAATTGCTAATACTTATAATTAAGTTTCTAAAAAATCATTGGCATATGCAAAACGAAAAGTTCAAATTCAAAATATTCATTAAAGTCACAATCTCTTAAAACTACGAAGTCATCAACTTTTTTCAAAACTTTTGATCCTAAAATTCTAAAATTTAAATATAGTTGGAAATAATTCAAAACAAAACATATAGTTAATAATTAACCAAACAAATTAAAATTATAAATCTCATTAAGAGGTTTTTTGTTATATATATAAGTTTTTCGGAGTGAAAAATATGTAATATTATGTAATATTTATATATAAATATCATATGGTATATATATATATAATAAATATCATTGTGACGGTCCCAACTACTAAACAGGGCACCGCCCGGCCTAATCCCGTAATCAAGCCTTAATCCAATCCACATAAGACGTAATTACGTATTAGTCACCTTTTCGTCCCTATATTACTCTGAATCCATGTATTGATCTATATTATCATTTTCATGTAGTTTAAAGATAATGCGGAAGCTATTATGATTCAAAATTCCTAAGTGTGGAAAACTAAGAAAACACAGCATCACATGCATGTATATATATGAAACTAATCACTCAACCCAATGTACAACCCAAAATGACATAAACAATAATAATACAACAAAAGTCGAGACATACAAAATGAGTGAGGAGAGTTGTCGAACTGTTCAGAGGAAGTCGCCGATCTTCTCCTTCCCTGGTTTGCTACTACTCGACGGACTTACACACACCGTCACAAACTAGACGGTGAGTATAGTGATATTTAAGTATTAACTGGAGAATTATATGCCACATTTCCAAAATAAACGAATGGTTTTTAAAAGCATAAAGTAGCGAAATAAATTGCTGAAACAAGAAATGCAAGTAAATATCATAGTTAAAGATGTAGAGACAAACACAGGCTAAGTCGAGATGATCTACGTCCGGTCGGCGGTGAGACCTATCACCTACCCTTTCCCACTACTATATGGAGTTGCGCTCAACATATTTCACACAACTAGCGGAGCTACGCTCTACACTTACACAACATTAATCTCATGCTTACCGACCATCCCGAGTCCTATAACTTGTGTGTCGCGCAAGTGTAGTGGTGAGTGCCGGAACCCCGGTAGACCCATGTCTCCGTGAACCGCGTATCTCTCGTGCAATGGACACTAGATAATCCCTACTTTACTGTCAAAGACACAACAACAACAACAACAACAACATAGCCTCAGTCCCAAATTAACTGGGGTCAGCTACATGGATCAAACTTTTCCATTGTGCTCGATTAAGTGCAATTGATGGTGAGCTTTGCAAACCATTCAAATCCCTCCTAATTAATGCATCCCATGTTAACTTTGGTCTGCCCCTACCTCGTCGAATTTCTACAGTTTCTATTGAGTCAAGTTTTCTAGTTGGGGCATTTGTAGGTCGTCTTTGCAGGTGACCAAACCATCGCAACCGCCCTTCCCTAATCTTTGTATCAATTGGTGCTACTCCTACTTGTCTTTGAGTTTCTATATTTCTTATTCTATCTTTACGAGTTTTACCACACATCCACCTAAGCATCCTCATTTCCGCTACGTTCACTTTATGTAATTGTTGTTGATTTACCGCCCAACATTCACTTCCATAGAGCATAGCTGGCCTAATTGCGGTCCTATAAAATTTTCCTTTTAACTTAGTAGGAACATTTCGATCACAAATCACCCATGTTGCACTCCGCCATTTCTTCCATCCAAATTTGAATTCTATGTGTGACATCATTCTCAATGTTACCATCATTTTGTATGATTGATCCTAGGTATCTAAAGTGATGTTATATAAGGGTTGGTTAGGTCCCGACGAGTTTAAGAGTCGCTAACACAAAGGGACAAAATAATTATTTTGAGGTCCCTGCAGTTAGCGCGCTAATGATTTCATTAGCGCGCTAAGTGAAGAGTTAGCGCGCTATGTCTCAGCATTAGCGCGCTAATTGCAATCTGACAGCTTTTTTTTGACAGCTGGAAAACACACTTTAATTTGAATTCTTGATCTATTTTGGACCCTTGGATCCCTAGAACGGTCATAAACTGTCAAGATGGAATACCTAACACTATAAAACCACCAAGAACATGGTTTTGTTAAGAAGGAGGAAGAAACACATTCAAAAATTCAAAATCTACAAAGAGAAGAACTTTGATTTTGTGAAGAAGCAAAAGGAGATCTTTGTGGCTGTTCTTTAGCTCTCTAATCCAAAGACTTTTGAGGCTTTCAAAGGAGTACAAGAATCTCTTCAAAGCTGATCTCTTTTGTCATTCTCTTGTTTGTAAGAAAGTCCTAGATCTAAAATCTTGCTTGTGCTTAATCTACATAGTTTTGTGTATTTGATTTGAAAATCAGTTTGTTGTGTGTTTGAACACCTTCTTCCTGGGTTTTGCACTTAAATTTATTTTATCAAACCCTAAGATTGATTTGAACAAAAGTTTTGCACTTAAACTTGATTTTTGTTAAACTATTGTTCTTAGACTTGAAATCGGTTTTACACTAATATATTAAGTTTTTAAAACGATTTCACATTTGGGATTTGCAACAAAATCAGTGACATATTTGCATATTCCATTTATTCTCATACTTGCATGCATAAGAGTTGTTAGGCTCTAGGAGGCTTGCTAGTGTTTGAATTTGATACCACTTTGTGTTGTAAAGTGTATCTCATTATTTTTCAGCAACTTATTGTATTTGTTTGATTGTAAGACTTAGTGGAATCTAAGTCAAAGGGGAAGACCTAGTTGAGACTAGGCACAAATCCTAGTTGCGGCTAGGTGGGAAGTCCTAATTGTAATTAGGCACTCTAGGCTTGTATGCTTAGGTTGTAACACTTATTTGTAATATAAGTGGGGGTTAAAAATCCTAACCGGGGAGGTTAGGTAGTGGACGTAGATCGTTGGATCGAACCACTATAAATCGTGTGTCACTTTCCATCTCTTCCATTCCATTCACTTGCATAGCATATATATATTCATTGATAGTGTATGCATTATAGTTGCAATTTGCGCATAAAGTTTTAAAAGGGCAATAACTACTCGGTAACCCAATTCACCCCCTCTTGGGTGACCTTCAATTGGTATCGTAGCGGCGGGTTATTGCTCAAAGTATTACTAACGTATCTTTGAGTGTTCTTTTTGTGCAAGGATGCAAACCTTAGATCCGGCTCGCTTTTCGGAAGGCAACTCTTCGATTAGGCCTCCGTATTTTGATGGAACTAACTATGCTCATTGGAAAGTGAGAATGAAATTCTACATTAGAGCACAAAATAGATTCTTATGGGATGCAATTGAAAGTGGCTACACTCCACCGGATAAGCCCTTGAAAGAGTACACCGCCGAGGAGATAAAGATTGAGCTATCAAATGATCAAGCCATGAATCACTTGTTTTGTGCGCTAAGTGAAAATGAATTTAACCGAGTAAGTTCTTGTCAAACGGCTAAGGAAGTATGGGAGAAGCTTGGGGTACACTATGAAGGTACCATGCAAGTGAAGAAGACCAAGTTGAGAATTCTTGAGGAGCACTATGAAACTTTCCGAGTTGGGTCCGATGAAGACATAGCCACCGCCATCACTCGATTCACTAAACTATTGAATGAGATCAAGAATCTTGGAAAGAATTATGATCAAGAAACCTCGGTGTATAAATTCCTTAGAGGCTTGCCTAAGGAATGGGATGCCAAGAAGTATGCTATCCAATCGGCACAAAATCTTGGAGATTACACATTTGATGCATTGTGTGGAGAGCTAACAGTCCATGAATTTGAACTTAAAGACCGAGCAAGATTGGAAGCATTAAGTGGAGGTACTAAGAGTTCAAGAAAAGATATCGCCTTGAAGGCAAATAGCTCCCCTAGTGCATCGGTAGAGATCATTGAAAATGAAAAATCATGTGATGACAATGATCTTGAGGAGGAAGTAGCTATGCTCTCAAGAAAGCTCAACAGGGCCATGTACAAGCGAGACAAGTATAAGAAGAAGTTTCGAAGTGGAAGCAAGGGAGGAAATTCAAATGAAATCATATGCTTCGGTTGCGGCAAACCCACATCATGGCGGATTGCAAATCCAAGAAGGTGTTTGACAAGAAGAAAGGAAAGAAGAGTTTCAAAGCAACTTGGGATGACTCATCATCATCAAGTTCGGAATCCGAATCGGAAAGTGAGAAGGCAATACTTTGTCTCATGGCACAAGGCGAGGTAAATTCTAACTCTTTTAACTTTGATAATGTTGATGATTTGGATGATGTTCCAAATCTTGATGAGCTTAGGAAAGAGTTGGAAAAGGAGGTCAAAAAGACCAAACAACTCAAAAAGAGCTTGACCATTGCAATTAGTGAAATAGAGTCACAAAATGAGACCATTAATGATCTCCAAAGTGACTTAAATGAAGTCATAGAGGAGAGAGATGCTTTAGTCAAGGAAGTAGAGGACTTGACTAGCACGGTGCATAAGTTTACAAATGGTAAAGAAATGTTTGACATGATGTTGGGAGCACAACGACGTGCACTCAACAAAAGAGGCATAGGTTATGGAGCAAACTTGTTAAGTTACAAGAAATTGCTAAATGATGATCGTAGATGCTCTAAATGCAACAAGACTCATGTGGTCGGGAAATGTGCATTACAAAAGGCCAAAGTGGGTAGACTAGCATGGGTAGTTAAAAATGTTTACTACACTAACATTCTCGGACCCAAAGGTGTTTGGGTACCAAAATCTAGTGTGTTTCCCATTGTGTAGGATGCGAGGAAGAGCACCCCATGGTACTTGGATAGTGGGTGCTCAAGACACATGACCGGAGATGCACATCAATTTATTAAACTAAAGCGGCATGATGGTGGAAAGGTTACATTTGGAGACAACAACAAAGGAAGAGTTATTGGTCTCTGAACCGTCGGTAACAATTCACTTTCTATTTCTAACGTTTATCTTGTTGATGGATTGAAACATAATTTGCTCAAAGTATTAGTCAATTGTGTGACAAAGGATTTCATGTTATGTTTGAATCATCGAAATGCATTGTTAGGAATGAGAAGCATGAAACCTTATTTATTGCATATAGAGATAAAAATGTTTATGCCATTAACTTTGATGAGATGAATATGCAAAATGTCTCATGTTTGAGTGCACAAAGTGAATGTGATGCATGGTTGTGGCACCGTAGATTAGACACCATTTTCTTCGTGATCACGTCCAAAAGGGCGATGTTAAACTCATCCATGTGCACACAGAGGATTAACTAGCCGATATATTCACTAAGCCTTTGCCTAGAGAACAATTTTCTAAAATTCGGCGTGAGTTAGGCATGTTTCGAGAATCGGACCTTCTACATATGTTTTAGCTATTCCAAACCTTTTTATATGGTGTTAGTAAAGTGTCCATGAAGTTTGAGGACAATCGGAGCTATATTGCAAAAATCCAAAATTTTTTGTCAAAAAATTCCAGAGAGGAATTAGCGCGCTAATAGTTAGAATTAGCGCGCTAATGAGGGACTGACCAAAAATTTCCAGAGGGGAATTAGCGCGCTAATTCCGACCATTAGCGCGCTAATGTCGTTCGGCCAGGGTTTCTAAAATCATTTCTATCATCAAAATTCACATCTCTCCCAAATTTTTCCTCTCCTCTTGCCGATTCTACTCTACTAGTGTCGTCTCCACCGTGATCTCCACTCCTACAAGGTGATAATCCTCTTCCTTCTTTGTCAATTTCTTCATTTCTTTTCCCTCCAAAATGTCGACTCGTCGCACTTCCAACCGTCCCTCTTCTCGTTCGGTCGCCCCCACCACATCTCGTCCTACCCAAGCCACGTCCTCCCGTCGTCCTTCTAGCCGACGTGTTGTTTAATCCTCATCATCTAGTGATCAATCCGAATCCACAAACCCCGTCCCAACTCCGGCAAATGCCCCACGCCGTGAGGGTCGTGCCAAAGCCGTCCATGAGTCCGCATCGGTCCTAGAGTTAGTGGCTCCACGGCTAACGGATGCCAAAATCCTAAGGCCCGCCATTGTCGATGTTGCATTTTTTGATAAGGCTCATCTCCCAATTCGGGAAATTCTTGATGCGGCGGGATGGACCACTTTCTGTGCCCACAAGGCTAACTACAACCCCCCCTTGGTTCGAGTTTTCTATTCCAATCTCGAAACTTCAAATCATTTTGTACTACGTTCGTCTGTTGGTAGCCGATCTATTGAGATTACGCCTGAAAATCTCGCTCAACGGCTTCAACTTCCCTTGCACCCTCCTACGACTACGGTTGTGTGCAAATTTCTCAGTTGGCCTTTTGACCGTCTTGAAGTCCTTAATTCTTTCCTTCGGTCAAATAGGACTTTAACCGTTTATCCGACTAGTATAACGGATACTGATTTTAAACTCGTACCTCACCTTCTCCATAAGGTACTTCACAAGGTCATTCTTCCGCGAGGTGGTAGCAAAAACTATGTCACTCTCCTTGACATGTTCATTCTTGGGCACCTCATTCGTATGATACCTCTCAGCCTGCCTCATATCATCATTGGCTATATGACGAGCACGTGTAGCTCGGGTCGTCATCTTCCTTATGCTCACATTATCACATCCTACTTGGAGTCTGCCCAAGTAGATCTCGCATTAGGCGGTCGCCCCCTCACTATATATGACACCATTGACATGGCTACGTTGAAAGCCATGAAATACCGCTACATTCGTGATAGGCAAGCGGTGGACTCGGGAAGATGCCATTCCGTATGGTCGATATCACGGCGGCTATGAGTCTCCCTCCCTACGGACTCTCCAGTGGCTCCTTTTGATGCGCCGGACTATTTGGAATATAGCTATCAATTTGACGATGATGACAACGCGACGATGAAGGCAATGCCACCATGATGACCATGATGGTGATGATGAAGGTGCTCGGACTTTATTGTTCGCAAAGAGCAATATGAGTCGGCACACCTCCGATTCCTTCTACGTTCGGCGGTTTCTCGCTCCAGCGAATATGTCTCCATCATCGGCGTACGTATCTCGCACACTGGGCTACTGCACACTTATATGACTCGGTCATTCAATGCCGTCGAGACGAGTATCCAAAGATCGAGAATGATCGGCTTCGTCGCATTGAGGGTCAATTGCTCCCGCCGGACCGCGCGTAATGATCATGCCTCCAGCTCTACACGTCCACCACCATCCTCGAGGAGGAGTGTTTAGACACACCACCACTAGATGAGCATTAGGCTCCAATATGTCAGTCTTAGATGTTTCGTTTTTTTTTTTGTCAAACTCATGTTTAAGCCACAACTATGCTCTCATTGCTTTATGCTATCTATATCATGAATTATTTTGCGTATCTCTGAGTTTTCTATATGGATATTTCTTGCTTCACTATGTTTTATCGTCTATGCATTTGTATCGCTACCGACTATTGTTTATTGATATGCATAAAGTGAGGGGGAGAGTATATTTCTCTCGTATTGTTTCTATTGTGTTTATTTATGGGGATGCTTGGCCCCACTTTTTGATGGTATCAAACGGGGAGAAAAATGTGGTTGAACTTGAAAAGGTTGATGTGTTTTGAACTTGCATATATGAAATATAAAATCATGAATGCGATATACATTTAGATTACGTTTTACACCTTTAAAGTTCACATTGTTTGTTATCGTCAAAAGGGGGAGATTGTTGGACTAAGTGGTTAGTCACTCACACTCCGACCGAGATTTTGATGGAAACAAACAAGGTGAAAATGTACTAATAAACATCTAGTGTATTTCAGTTTTTGTTAAAGGATGCAAAACAACATATCAAGGGTACTCAAGAAATACAAGTTCAAGACTCGGCATTAATGAAGAAATGAAGATGAAAGTTCAAACCGCAATTTGTAATTTCAATGTAAGGTATACAAATTCTTTCACGCAAGCCAAATGCATTAGTCCATGCATATCAAGTTTCTTAAACCATTTTTCAAAGTTATAAGTTTACTTCAAGTTTTCAAAGTGGAATTTAAACACATAACTAGGTCTATGAGTTTAAACAATGTGAAACTTTGTGTGGATGGTCATTTGCATATTAGAAATCATTGTAAATGTTTTCGAAAAAGAAAAACTCGTTTTTGAAAGGTCTTCGAAAAGAAAACTGTAAATTTGTAGAAAAGCCCCTAATACATTATGAAATCGTGAATTTCCGTTTTCGGGATTTGTAAAAATATCCGGACCACCCAATTAGGCTTAATGACTCATAATAAACGTGTATAACATGTTATATAAGGGTTGGTTAGGTCCCGGACGAGTTTAAGAGTCGCTAACACAAAGGGACAAAATAATTATTTTGAGGTCCCTGCAGCTAGCGCTAATGATTTCATTAAGCGCTAAGTGAAGAGTTAGCGCGCTATGTCTCAGCATTAGCGCGCTAATTGCAATCTGACAGCTTTTTTTTGACAGCTGGAAAACACACTTTAATTTGAATTCTTGATCTATTTTGGACCCTTGGATCCCTAGAACGGTCATAAACTGTCAAGATGGAATACCTAACACTATAAAACCACCAAGAACATGGTTTTGTTAAGAAGGAGGAAGAAACACATTCAAAAATTCAAAATCTACAAAGAGAAGAACTTTGATTTTGTGAAGAAGCAAAAGGAGATCTTTGTGGTCGTTTTTAGCTCTCTAATCCAAAGACTTTTGAGGCTTTCAAAGGAGTACAAGAATCTCTTCAAAGCTGATCTCTTTTGTCATTCTCTTGTTTGTAAGAAAGTCCTAGATCTAAAATCTTGCTTGTGCTTAATCTACATAGTTTTGTGTATTTGATTTGAAAATCAGTTTGTTGTGTGTTTGAACACCTTCTTCTTGGGTTTTGCACTTAAATTTATTTTATCAAACCCTAAGATTGATTTGAACAAAAGTTTTGCACTTAAACTTGATTTTTGTTAAACTATTGTTCTTAGACTTGAAATCGGTTTTACACTAATATATTAAGTTTTTAAAACGATTTCACATTTGGGATTTGCAACAAAATCAGTGACATATTTGCATATTCCATTTATTCTCATACTTGCATGCATAAGAGTTGTTAGGCTCTAGGAGGCTTGCTAGTGTTTGAATTTGATACCACTTTGTGTTGTAAAGTGTATCTCATTATTTTTCAGCAACTTATTGTATTTGTTTGATTGTAAGACTTAGTGGAATCTAAGTCAAAGGGAAGACCTAGTTGAGACTAGGCACAAATCCTAGTTGCGGCTAGGTGGGAAGAACACAAATCCTAGTTGCGGCTAGGTGGGAAGAACACAAATCCTAGTTGCGGCTAGGTGGGAAGTCCTAATTGTAATTAGCACTCTAGGCTTGTATGCTTAGGTTGTAACACTTATTTGTAATATAAGTGGGGGTTAAAAATCCTAACCGGGAGGTTAGGTAGTGGACGTAGATCGTTGGATCGAACCACTATAAATCGTGTGTCACTTTCCATCTCTTCCATTCCATTCACTTGCATAGCATATATATATTCATTGATAGTGTATGCATTATAGTTGCAATTTGCGCATAAAGTTTTAAAAGGGCAATAACTACTCGGTAACCCAATTCACCCCCCCTCTTGGGTGACCTTCATAAAGTGGTTTACCTTAGAAACTTCTATTTCCCCTAATTTTACCACACCGTCATCTCGATGTCTAGTGTTTCCAAACTCACATGTGCATGTATTCGATTTTCGTCCTACTTAACTTAAAGCCTTTAGATTCTAATGTATTCCTCCATAGTTCTAGTTTCCTATTCACTCCATCTTTAGTTTCATCCACTAAGACAATATCATCTGCAAATAACATACACCATGGTATATCCTTTTGAATATGTCTAGTTAGTTCATCCATAACTAAAGTAAATAGATATGGGCTTAAAGCCGATTCTTGATGTAGTCCTATCGTAATGGAAAATCCTTTTGTAGCTCCTCCAAATGTCTTTATACTTGTTACTACTCCATCATACATATCCTTAATAGTGTCTATGTATCTAGCATGCACTCTTTTTCTTTCTAGAACCCACAAAAAAACATCTCTAGGGACCCTATCATATGTTTTTTCTAAATCTACAAATATCATATGAAGATCTTTTTTCTTTTCTCTATATTTTTCTAACAATCGTCTTACAAGGAAAATCGCTTCCATAGTTGACCTCCCAGGCATGAAACCAAATTGGTTCTCTGATATTGTTGTTTCTCTCCTTAGCCTATTGTCAATTATCCTCTCACAAAGTTTCATAGTGTGACTCATAAGTTTAATTCCCCGGTAGTTTGAGCAACTTTGAATGTCTCATTTGTTTTTGAAGATTGGCACAAGCGTGCTTCTTCTCCAATCCATTGGCATCCGTTTTGATGTTAAAATTTTATTGAAAAGTTTTGTTAACCAAGTCAATCCAATTTCATATGTTTGATCCATTTCATGAAAAGTGACAAAAGTTTTACGCTGGCTGTCAACCTATCGCAACCCTCCTCCATTTTTCCAAAAATGGAAAATGAGCTTGGGGCCTCTCTCCCCCACTTTTCGGGTATGAAAAGTGAGTTTGGGACCTCCCTTACCCATTTTTCGGTATGAAAAAATGGGCGTCAGAGTCCTCCTCCTTTATCCGGACTTGGGACCGGCTATGTAGCGCACATAGTGTACAACATAGGTGGAGTTTACTTTCAAAGACACATAATTCCAAAATTCTAGGATTCCAAAACAAGTTAGGCTACAAGCCCAAAGGAAATCGAATACAAGTCCAATTAAATCAAATTATTCCATTAGCATGCTTTTCATCAATCATTTCAAGAATGACATCAAGTGTAGGAATCAGAGTCAATAAAACAATTCAGAAGGCATCATGTCACAATATTCACCCATGAATAGATGCAAGAACAAAATGATGTGCGAGTTCAAGTAGTAATGTCTACCAAGAGACCAATAAATCAACAAAGATGAATGAAATGAAATATAAAATTCTCACAGTTCTACTTACAATTCACACGCTTGTCCTAGTCTATTCGATACCTCGACAATTCGAAAATGCTTGCCCAAACTCATGAGTTCTCCCCTTAGTTCTCTAACATTTAATAATGTATCACTTTAGGCCAAATCGAAGTCGAGACAAATTTCTAATTTTTATTTTTTATTTTAGGCCAATTCGCCCATTTCGCGCTTTTCGAGGTAAAACCCCCGTAAAATGCTCGTCCGAAATTCCAAATATTTTATTTTTCCTAGAAATTTATTACTTTCTATTTATTTTGTCGAAATATAATTTTTCGGAATTTTTCCCAGATTTTCTGGATTTTTTTCCATTTTTTCTCATTTTTTTCTTTTTTTTTCTCTTTCTTTCTTTTTATTTTTTTTATTTTGGGTCGGGTCGACGCTGGCCCAGGCCCTTGGCCCGGCCCGCTTGGGAGAAGGGGTGGCGCGTGCGTGTGCCCCCTTCTTCCCCAAAGAACCAAGGACTCCCTGAAAGTCTACAACGTCTCTCTGAGGTGATGTTCGTGATCCTCCCTCGTCTTCGAGTATACCAGTATATCATCAATGAAGTGTAACGACTCTAAAAATCTAACACGTGCCACGTGCCATTTTATGGTCATATGTAGGACCCACTCGTCGTGATCCGGATTTAATCGGCGCGAAATAGGGTCAAGTTAAAGTTTGGACGCGGCGTTCCCATGTTTCGGAGTGAAATGATATTTTCGTCAAGTTTTGGAGAAAATTGGGTATTCTTCGGGGTTTAATTCGGACACAAAAATCGAGGAGATAATACTAATAATTTTTTTTTAAAAAAGAGATCAGTTAAGAAGAGAGAGGAGAGAAGAGAGAGAAAGAAAGAGAGAGAGAGACGGCGAAGAGGGGGGGAAACCACCGAGAAAGAGAGAGGAGAGAAGAGAGAGAGAGAGAGAGACGACGAATATGGGGAGAAACCGCCGAAAGAGAGAGAGAGAGAGAGAGAGAGAGAGAGAGAGAGAGAGAGAGAGAGAGAGAGAAGAGAGAGGGGACGAGGACGACGCGCGCGCCCCAGCGGACCGGCGGCGAGGATGGCGGCTCGCGCGAGGCGGCGCGCGAGGTCGCGGACGGCGGTTCCAGCGCCCAGGAGGTTGCGCGGCTATGGGGAAGACGACAAGCAGCGGCACGGAGGACGCCGGCGAGGAGAAATAGAGACTCAGCGACAGCGGCAACGGCGCGGTGAACGGCGCGAAGCAACGACGCGGTGGCGCGTTGCCGGACCGATTGATCTCCGACGAGACACAACAACAGTGGACATTGGGTTGTGACGTCGACGAAGCTCGACGACGCGATGGATTGCTCGTGAAGAAGACGAAAGGCGTAGATTTTTGGAGTTGAGACCTCCATTGAAGGTCATGGTGAAGTTCTAAACCACATTGATTTCAACTACAAGGCTAATTGATAAATCTTGTAGTCAATTCCGATATGATTTACTTCAAGTGGTTTGGTTTTTATTTGAATGACTTAAGTAACTTAATTGAGAATAAATATGAGCCCTAAATGGTATAAATGGATACCAGGGACTTAGGAGACTATAGCCGGGTATCGAGTGTGTATCTCGAGGCGTGAGCGGGACATTTTGGAGAGACATTTGCGATAGTTTGAGGTAAGTAAACCCACGAGAAAGTCAGCTTAGAATTTACATATTGTTCTTGTAAATTATTTATTTCACATTACTTTTCGCCAGTTCAACTTGCATGTTTACTCTATTCCTGCTTGTGTCTGTGTATGGTCGAAGGGACGGTGTGACCCCTTTCCGGCTCTCTCGTTGATGATAATCCGATTGTTGCTACGGTGTTGGTCATACCTTAGACTACGCGTGAGATTTCTCTCAGCGAGTCGATGATCTCGAGAGTGAGTTGACGTGAGGCCCATCTCCGTCACATATTTCCTCTCCTTTGAGGCGTTGGGCGGAAGTCTACCTTCCGACCAACAGAGTTCCTCATTTCGACCTTGAAGATGGGGTGTTGATTTCCTCACCTCCAGGGCCTTCTCGGTTTAGTATTTTTGTCCCAGGGCTTGATAGCTGTACACCACACTCGCGTTCCATATTCTTGATTATCTCACGACTTATATTCATGCTTTACATTCCTGTTCATTTACTTTACATGCATGAATTGTAGCCGTTTTCTTGGATTTCTTGTGAATACTAACTGAATTTCTCTGGGATTTACTCACTGGAACTTTTCATTGTTTGTTGGTGGCAAGTTGCAGATCCTACGACGAGCCGGGGGAAGGCGCTGATTGGCGACTACCTCTGATCTGGAGCGCCTCCACTAGCTTACTCGTAGGTGTTTGTATTTATATATACATACTTTTTGGGATCATTTATGGAGACTTTTTTACCTGATACATGTATATTGACACGTATTATACATTTTTATCGCCTTAACTGATATACATGGTATCCTTTTGTTGGGTTTCCACCCCATAGGTTGTTAATAAATTCATAACTTGTTTACATTAATTATATGCATGTTATTAAGACTTCCGTTATTAAAAATAACCTGAAAAGAATTAAAATAAACAAATTAAGTTGTAAAACTTCTTAACTTAGCATATTTCAATAGAATATTAATCTTTTAAAACAACGAAATTTACCAAGTCGGATTACAAGACGGATAGTTCGCGGGCCGTCATAGACAGGTGTGCAATTGACGTAGCATGGCTTGGTGACGTGTCCGGCGACGTGGCGATGCCCGGTTTGCCTCGAAATTTGGGGCCGTCACATGAAGACTATCACGAAACGGTCAAGAAACGGTCTGAAAACACAATGCATCAAATCCATAAACATTGATGGAGCATTGGTCAGCCCAAACGACATGACTGTGAACTGAAAATGTTCGTATCTGGTGCTGAAAGCTGTAATGGACATATCCTCGTCCCTGATCCTAAGCTGATGATACCCTGAGCGCAGGTCTATCTTGGAGAAAAATTGTGCTCCTCTCATCTGATCAAATAAATCATCTATCATCGGAATGGATATTTGTTCCTAATTGTGACTTTGTTCAATTGTCGATAGTCGATACAAAGTCTCAACGTACCATCCTTTTTCTTCACAAAAAGGACGGGTGCTCCCCATGGCGACATAGAAGGTGTGATGAATACCTTCTGTACCAAATCCTGAAGCTGAGTCTTCAACTCTTCTAGCTCTCGTGGTGCCATCCGGTATGGTGGTATGGAAATTAGTTTCGTACCTAGCACAAACTCGATAATGAAATTGATCTCTCGCGGCGGAGGTAAACCAGGTAAATCCTCTGGAAAAACATTAGGAAACTCTCTAACAATCGGTATATCTTCCAACCTAGGTCCCTGACTCTCTGGTACAGTGTACAACAAAATCAACGCTCCTATTTCCTCACTAGTCGCAGGTCAACCTCTCGTACCTACAGTCCTCGCTGCACTACCTTTATAAGTGAATGACGGACGTCTTGGGATCTCGAATATCACTGTCTTGCTGAAACAATCGATATGAGCGTGGTATGCAGCTAACCAGTCCATTCCTAAAATCGCGTCTAACTCCAAACATTCGAGGACTCTAAAATCAGCAGGTAGCTCTACTCCATCTATCTCGACAAGACATTTCTCCACAATACTATTAGGGTAAACTCTATCCCCGGCTGCAGTACTCAATATCAAATGTATGCTAAGCCTAACAGGTTTCAACCCTATGATGTCTATCATTCGACCAGTAATAAAAGATACGGTATAGCCAAAATCAAATAAAACATATAAATCTCGATCGCAAATAGAAACTGTACCCTTAATAAGACCTCGTGTAGCATCGGCGTCTGGCTGGGCTACCATGTGAACCTCTTCTCGGGCCTGTTGTGCGTACACTGCTGCAGGATGCGGGCACTCTCTCACGATGTGTCCGACCTGTCCACATCTGTAGCATATCAAGTGTCTGCGCTGACCCTGAATTTGAGACTGTCCCTGTGCCTGATACTGACCCTATCTCTGCACCTGTTCTGGTCTCTGTCTTGTATCTCGGCCTCTGCCTCTACCTTGACCTCTGCCACCCTGCGACTGCTGCCGTGAAGCTGTGGGGCAGGAAGTGTAGGAACAACAGGAGCTGGTAAGGCTGGTCTGATGGGAGGTGGCAAGGGAAGTCTGCCTAGTGTGCTCTGTGCTGGAGCAATGGATGATACAAGAGGCACAACCAGTGGGTGCGTAGTTGTCCCCGAACCCTGAGATCCTCGAATCCATCCCCTTGCTCCCTTACCCATCTGTCTCCTCCGCTCATACTCTAAGGCCTGATTTGCAGACAAAACTAGACCCGTGCTCTGCCATCGGCAACTCGCCTGATAATATGTCTCATGCGCTAGGGTTCGCTCATAGATCTCGGTGAGTGTCCTCGCGCCTGAACTAATAACGTAATACCCAATATCGGGTCTGAGTCCATCACCGAAGTGATATACATCCTCAAACTCATCTCTCACCAAGTCCCCAATAAACTGGTGCAGATAATCGTATCGATCCATGTAATGCATCACAGGCTCATCTGGCCCATGTCTCAAATCCATAAACTCTCTCCTCAATCTTTTCATGACTGAAGGCGGATTATATTGCTGATAGAACTTTTGCTTGAAAGCATCCCATGTCTCAAACTCTCCGTGAGTGGCCATTGTCATACGCCACCACACGTCGGCGTCTCTCTCGAGAGTATATGATGAGATCTCTGCCCGAAGTCTATCATCAATCCTTAGTACCCAATGAAGCTTCTCAAGAGAGAGGATCCATTTCTCAATCTTCTGAAAATCCCTGAGTCCATCAAAATAAGCTGGTTTGAGTCTGATGAAGTCCTTCACCAGCTGAACTTCCACTGAAGTGCTGGAAGATGCGGGCGTGGGAGACGATACTGCCTCAACTGTCTCCACCACTGGTGCGGTCACGGCTATCAGCGCTGCTAAAGCTGCAGTAGGAAGTGCTGACGCCTGGACAGTTGGTGTAGCAATCGTAGGAGTTGATGTCGATGCCGGTGGAGCAAAACGAGCGGTTATCATAGCGATGAAATAACTCAACTGCTGGCCCTTAGCTGTCACTCGATCAGACAGTCGTAAATCCTCCGATATAGTAGGAGGATAACTACTGTTAGGCTATGCATCTCCTCCCCCGCATGTATCAGCCATCGGGGTCTGCAATGGAGAGCGAACGCGAATCAGCTTCGACGTGACGTAACACTTAAGTAGATATATACATCTAGCAATTAACAAGTACATATAAGAAATCCCCCATCTCACTGTCATTCACTTCCCAACTAATGGTGTCTAGGCAATGAGTATCTGGTTTCCACAACTAAGGTTTGTATTTTATGCATTGTGGTCTCTAAACCTATTATCTGATACCAACTGTGACGACCCCAACTACTAAACAGGGAACCGCCCGGCCTAATCCCGTAATCAAGCCTTAATCCAAATTACAAAAACGTAATTACGTATTAGTCATCCTTTCGTCCCTATATTACTCTGAATTCATGTAATCATTTATATTATCATTTTTATGTAGTTTAAAGATCATGCGGAAGCTATTATGATTCAAAATTCCTAAGTGTGGAAAACCAAGAAAATACAGCATCACATGCATGTATATATGAAACTATTCACTCAACCCAATGTACAACCCAAAATGACATAAACAATAATAATACAACAAAAGTCGAGACATACAAAATGAGTGAGGAGAGTCGCTGAACTGTTCAGAGGAAATCGCCGATCTTCTCATTCCCTGGTTTGCTGCTGCTCGATGGACCTACATCCACTGTCACAAACTAGACAGTGAGTATAGTGATATTTAAGTACTAACTGGAGAATTTTATGCCACATTTCCAAAATAAACGAATGGTATTTAAAAGCATAAAGTAGCGAAATAAATTGCTGAAACAAGAAATGCAAGTAAATGCCATAGTTAAAGATGTAGAGACAGACACGGGCTAAGTTGAGATGATCTACGTCCGGTCGGCGGTGAGACCTATCACCTACCCTTTCCCACTACTATATGGAGCTGCGCTCAACATATTTCACACAACTAGCGGAGATACGCTCTACGCTTACACAACATTAATCTCATGCTTGCCGACCACCGCGAGTCCCATAACTCGTGTGCCGCGCAAGTGTAGTGGTGAGTGCCGGAACCCCGGTAGACCCATGTCCCCGTGAACCGCACATCTCTCGTCCAATGGACACTAGATAATCCCTACTTTACTTTCAAAAACAAATAATTCCAAAATTCTAGGATTCTAAAACAAGTTAGGCTACAAGCCCAAAGGAAATCGAATACAAGTCCAATTAAATCCAAATTATTCTATTAACATGCTTTTCATCAATCTTTTCAAGAATGACATCAAGTGTAGGAATCAGAGTCAATGAAACAATTCATAAGGCATCATGTCACAATATTCACCTATGAAAGGATACAAGAACAACATGATGTGAGAGTTCTAGTAGTAATGTCTACCAAGAGACCAATAAATCAACAAAGATGAATGAAATGAAATATAAAATTCTCACAGTTGTACTTACAATTCACACGCTTTTCCTAGTCTATTCGATCCTCGACAATTCGAAATGCGTGCCAAAACTCCTGAGTTCTCCCCTTAGTTCCCTAACATTTAATAATGTATCACTTTAGGCCAAATCGAAGTCAAGACAAATTTCTAAAAAAAAATTTATTTTAGGCCAATCCGTCCATTTCGCTTTCGAGGTAAAACCCCCGTAAAATGCTCGTCCGAAATTCCAAATATTTTATTTTTCCTAGAAATTCATTACTTTTCTATTTATTTTGTCGAAATATAATTTTTCGGAAATTTTCCCAAATTTTCTGGATTTTTTTTCGTTTTTTTCTCTTTTTTTTTTGTTTTGGTTCGGGTCGACCCGTTTGGGTCGACCAAACCCTGGCCAGGGCGCTGGGCCTGGCTCGCCCCATGGGCCGAGCTTGGCCCAGGCCCTTGGCCCGGCCCGCTTGGGAGAAGGGGCGCACACACATGGCACGTGCGTGTGCCCCCCTCTTACCCGTTTGGGAGTGATTTTTTTTTTCCGTTTTTTTTTCACGAGCTGGGGTTGGCGATCCAACCCCAGCTCGTTTAGGGAGGGGAGACAACTCTTTCGAGTCGTCTCCTTCCTCTGAAGCATGGGAGCTCCCGAGTTCCCGAGCCCCTTCGCCAAACCAACCCACAACACAACAACAATTGAAACACCACACACCTTGGTCTTTTCTGGGTTTCCTCCTTCTCCTCCTCTCCTTCATCAGCATCGATTCTCTTCCTCTCTTCTCCTATCCCGGTTTGTATTTGGTGAGGATAAGAATCCCAATTGGTGTGATTTATATACACAAATGTGGTTTAAATGCTAGCCCTTGATCTTGGTGTGCATATGTGTCCCAAGGCTCATCACATGGAGCACATTATCCCACTTGTCCCCCAAGTTACTTGTAAGTGACTCACCAAAGTGACACCTTGCCTCATGATGGGTTAACGCGTGTCTCGATGCACATCCAATGCCTAATGTTTTATTTTCCTAACTATAGGCCATTGAATCCTTTAGCTACATGTGGCCACATTAAAAACACTCATTACCCAATAAATTCACATTTTATTCACATAAATTAACCTTACCCCAATATGCCGCTACCTCAGTCCCACGTCGAGACGCGACTCGAGGTACGTCCCCGCTTGTCTCGATACCTACACACCCCTAGAAAATTAACTTAATAGTCTACACATATACAATACACTAGGCATACATCACAACAAATATAAAATGTACATCGACCTTTACCTCGGTAAACAGACATATCACGGTGTGGGTCCCACAGTACGGGTCGTTGAGCCTATTTAAAGACATAAACATGGTTAGCGATTTTGGGCCATTACAATCATATAGTGTATAAATTGATATATGGGGACCCCGATGGGTAAATAGGTATCCTCGTGGGGATTACACGTGGGAATCTCCATGAGGATTACCCGTGGAGATCCCCGTGGGGATATTGTATTACCTATACTCGTACCTATACCCGTGTGGGTATGAGATTTCGTATCCATTCCCACACTCATCCCCATTTAAAATCTCTATACCCATACCTATTAGGATAAATCTCCATCACCCGTGGGTATTCTCCTACCCATTTGCATCCCTAGTCGAGAGGCTTATTGTTATATTCCTTAATTAGTAGGAAAGTGTGTGATTTCCAATTTCTTATGTGGTGTGATTTTCAATTTGTTGGGAGAAAAGGGAGGTTCAATCGGAGGTTGACCGGAGCAGAATGTAGCAGTTCAGCCACAACGACGACGAAGACTGATGGGCAGAAAACGAAGGTCTGTGATTGAGTATGTGGGTGAGGATTTGTAGGCTTTGATTGAGATAATATATGTGGCAATTTCCAAAATAGATGACAATCCAGCTGGTTCTCAAATTCAAACTTGAATGCCAATGAAATGGTCTTAAGTGAAAGAAAGAGGTGGGCGTGACTAGCAACACAAGCCCAACAACAATTGTTAAATTAGGTTTTATATATGAGTTCTTTAAATGAGGCCTTTACATCCGAGACAATATAATGATTCAGTACCGACGATACAGGTTGGTCGAGCACAATGAGTTGCCTTAGTTAGAATTGTCGAGGGCTCAACAATCCTCGGACAATATTAACATTGGTAGATTTAGTTGAAACGAATAAGCCGGATGTAGTCTTTCTCATTGAAACGTTGTCCCTTGAATCCAAAATCATTGAAATAAAAAAATAAAATAAAGTTTGAAGGTTACTTTGTGGTGGACAGAGTTGGTAAAGGAGGGGGTCTTGCAGTTTTGTGGATAATTAAAAACTTATGTTCACTTTCGGGTTATTCTACATTGATCTTGAGATACGAGTGCAAGGCGATCAACCGTGCGTCTCACGGGCTACTATGGTTTTCCATAGCGCAATAGGAGACGAGGGGCTTGGAATTTCATTATAGCTTTATCGCGTAAGTCGAGCCTCCCTTGGTGTATGATAGGTGACTTTAATGACTTATTATTCAAGGAAGACAAGAGAGAGGTCTACCAAGAGAAGAGGTATACCAGAGAGGAGTTTCTACTCCAAGGCTTCTGCGAAGTGACGGTGGACAGTGGGTTAATTGATTTGATGCTCCATAGTTATAGCTTCACATGGGAAAGGGGGAGGGAGTTAGGCAATTTAATTGAGGAATGGCTTGATAGAGCTATGGTTACTAATGCATGGATGAATCTATTTCCATACGCCAATCTACACAACCTATCAATTCCTACGTCTTATCATTCGCCAATATTGCTAAATCTCACGGCGACAGAATCGAATTTTTGAAATTATAATTTATAGTTCAAAAATTTGTGGTTTAAAGAGGACGAAGTAATGGAGATCATTGACGAGGTGTGGAAGCATGGCAGTGTTGAGGACATACAGGGAAGACTCGCAAGTTGCACAAATTCTTTGCAGTCTTGGAAGGCGTCAAGTTTTAGGAAATTACAAACAAAAAATCTAAAGAAGTAAAAGAAAGATCGAGGTGCTAAAAAACTCTAACAATCCATTGAGGGTGATGGAATTAAAAGGGTCATAGCAGAATGAGGCACTTTGTTAGAACAAGAAGAAACTTATTGGAGGCAATGCTCTAAAATGCTATGGTTGCGAGAAGGAGACGCAAATACCAAGTTTTTTCATGTTGCTGCAACTCACAGGAAAAAACTAAACAATATACCTTTTTTGTTTGATGATGCAAGCACGAGAGTTATCGATCCTTAAGGAATGCAAGAATTTCTCTCACTTATTGTTATGACTTATTTACAGCCTCGACAGTGGAGTCGGCTTTAGTTATAAATGTTGTTCCATCAAAGGTGACCCCTGCTATGAATGAGTTCTTAATAAGGCTATTTTCAATTGAAGAATTCAAGGATGCTTTTTTCGACATGTATCTAGATAAGTTACCTAGCTCTGATGGTCTCAATCCAGTATTTTATCAAAAATGTTAGGATGCGGTGGGAAATGATATTTTCTATCAATGTTGTAAATGGCTAGAAGAGCTGAATATTCCTAAAGGAGTTAATGACACTACTATAATCCTCATCCCTAAAAGTGACAAACCAACTAACATGAAGGAGTTCAGTCCCAAATAGACTCATCGTTGATAATGTTTAGGTGGCTTTTAAACTATTACATGTTATGAAGTGCAATAAGAAGGGGAAGATCGGGCAAGCTTCTTTGAAAATTGATATCAGCAAAGCCTATGATAAAGTCGATTGGATTTTTTTGCAAGTTATATTGTTGAAACTAGGTTTCTCATCTCAGTGGGTGGACATGGTAATGCTCCTTGTCGCCGCAATAGAATTTCGGGTGAATCTCAATGGAAATTTAATTGGTCTGATTGTTCTTAAGAGGGGGCCTTCGGCAAAGCTGTCCATTGTGTCCAATAACATCTCTCGATTTCTAACACGACTTATGTGACACGTGTCGGGATCGTGACCGGCCGCGCGATCGGACGGTATTTCGAACCTTGGGGAGTCGACACCGAGGTAATTTTACGATTTTTTTTTGATATGTGTAATATCATTATGGATTAAATGCGTGTCACGAGCCACTCGAGCGATTTCCTTTTTGTTTATGCGTGAGTTCTCGCCTAGGTAACCGGGGAGGAAATACAAGTAAAAGTGTGCACGTGACGGAGAAAAATACGGGTCGATGAGGTAAGGTGAGTCCGTCCTTATCTTTTATTGGTTTGATTTCAAACAAAAAACCAACCACCCCACCCACTTATCCCACTCATTCACGCTCATCACACTCTCTCTCCTCCCGATCTTTCTTCTCACTCACTCACTCACGGTTTCAATCACTCTCACACATCCCTCGGTCCAACTCTCTCCCACTCATCTCGGGGCCTTTCTCACCGCTTTTTATGCAGGACCCCGGAAGTCGAGGTTTCACTTCTCTCACGGGCTCTTGGTTCGCTCACCATTTGGCAGACCAAGCCGTCGTCGGAGGTCCCGTGGTGGCGAGGAAGGCGCCGGTGTCGACCACTCTCCCTCTCCTCACGTTTGCTCTCCCTCTCGTTTCTCTTCATTTCTCTTTGTTTTTGTTGTTGTTCGTCACACTTGTTACGTGTGCATGTAACGTGACGAGGGCCGGCCGCGGGCGACCTCTCCCAGGAGACCGAGGAGTCCAAGACGTCCCGAACCACCCCCGCATGGCCCATGCAAAATACTTGTTGTATACATACAACAAACTCGGTTTTGCTAGGTGTTGACCCTCTCGCCGGAAAAGGCCCTCATCGGCGGCGCCACCGCCGACCACCGGACCGAACGTGTCGGGACCCCACCAAAACTCGTATGTGGGTCCCACAACCCTAAAAGTGGCCAAAAACAGTTTTATAGGTGCAAAGGAATCGATATTTCATGTGATGTGTACGTTGAGGCTCGCCGGAAACCACCATCGCCGGCGGTCCCTACCGGTCCGAACCACGATCATTAAAGGTTGTCGAGGTCTCACTTAATATTAGTTGACGTCTAGCAATCCTCGCTAAGTCCGAAACAAACGTACGTAAGGCTTTTGGAATTAGTTCGTGTGATGCCATCGTCGAGTCGAAAAAAAATGTATAGTTGCTATTCAAACGTCGCGTGGCGATGAATGGCTATGACGTCGTGATCATGTTGCCGGTCCGCGAGACCATGACGTGACCCGCATACGATCGGCCGAGCCTATGACTCGCGATGAAGCGAATACGTAGTTTGTCTTCAAAACCCGAGAGAGAGTGTCTTCTTTTATTTATTAAAATGTATGACCGTCCGAGCTAGCCATTCAAAACATTGGAAATAATGATAAGTTTAAACCTAAGTGTTAGTGAATGACTCGACCTAATAACACGAGTTTCCGACCTTGTCGGGTAACGGGAAACTTGAGGATACGCGTTAGGAGTCGCGGGAGTTTTACGTGGATTACGATAATCTCGGGTAAGTACACTTGCCTTAAAAAGCATTTGTACGTTAGTAAGCTTCACTAAGAAGATATCATGTGATTCATTTTTCACTTTTCTTGTGTTCGTTATTATCCCATCATTGGCATTCCATTCTATGTTCTTGTATGTGTGTTCTTGGCATAAGTACGTCTCGAAGGTACATGCGGCTCGCACTAGAAGGGATAAACGCGGGCACTCGAGCGCACGAGTGTTTGACCACCCTAGTGATTGTGTGATACCATGTCTTGGATTGTTGTGGATGGTTGTGGATTGTTATGGTATTGTTGTGGAATATGGACTACTTATTGCCTCTCTTGACTCGTAGAACACGCATGTTTCGATTGCTATCATTTCCAGTCTGTCTATCATGCATTCTTGCTTATTTATATTCCTGCATTTCAGTACCCGCATGATATTTAGACTTGCCTTGTTTGTTTGTCGTTCATGAATTATGTTATATTCTTCTCTGCTTTACTTTCAATTTCTCTCAGTTGCTCACCGTCTAGTTTGTGACGGTGGGTGCAGATAAGACGGAGAGCAGTAGGGGCAAGGGACCGTGTCTAGGAGACTTTTTGTGAGCAGCTGGACGTGAGGTACCGAGATGTAGGCTCGTACCTATCCTTTTTGTATGACGTTTATGTATATACATATATGGTTGTTTTGGAACCGGGAACTAGGTTTGAGGTGATTTCCATAATTTCATTTTGCTTGACTTGGATATGACTGTCTTGGGGTTTCCACATTTATATAGATTCCTAATTTCCCTTGATTGAGTTATTTCCCATTATTTGATTAGAATATGATTTTTGCTTCCGTCGTATTATAACTATAATAACTCTTTCATAAACCTTAAAAACCTAAAAACTTTGATAAGTTGAGGTGACTAGGCTCGTCCGGTCTTGCCGAGAAATCGACTCGGGACCACGGGTCTAGGCTCGGCGTACCCAAATGCATTGGGAATTTGGGGCCGTCACATTGATATGTATCGAGCCTACGGGTTTGGTTATATAGACCCGACTCATGTTGTAAATTCATAAAACACAAGCCATTGAAACCAATGGAAGTTATGAACGGTCAAACCGAAAAGTGGAAACCCTAGGATCCCGTAAAACTTAGTCGGGAAGTAATTGGGCGAGTCAAATTATTTTAATACATATTATGATTGCTATGTATATTATTGTAGTATACGGTAGCTATGATCGATTCGAGAAGTTCGTTTTCTTGATTCGACGACGACGATGACGGATCGACCTGGTCGTATGCGACGATAGCGAAGACATCCGGCACACGATATGCCAATGTGCGGACGATGTGCATGCCTTGACTCGTAGAGTTGCGACGCAGATTCGCAGACTACGAAATGTTACGACCGTTGAAGACACTCGTACCCACCGCATTTCGCCACACCATCGACTCGACTACACCATTGCCACATACTACTACTCGAGGGCGAGAGACCCGATTGCTGCGGCATCCACGGCTCCGACTCCGTTAGAGCGCATGTACACCGAGGGAGCCTGTTGTTGCGCGGACACGCAGAACGAGCAGGAGGCACATCCTTTAGCGACGGTGATAGCTCGAGCGACAGAGGCACCAGGCTGGACGACAATGAAGCAATCACGTGCAAGTCACTCCTGGTACGACTCCATCGAAGAAACCGGAGCCACTACGGCGAAGCGAGGAGGGAATTTAAGGGACATGATCCCATGAAGTTTTATGGCGGCACGAGATGTTAAGACAAGCAGAGTTGTTTCGAAGAATCATGAGAAGATTCACTCGACCATCGCCACGGAGGACCACATGCGAGCGACTATCTCTTCGTTGATGTTACATGGAGAGCGCGATGATTGGTGGACGACGATCATTACTACCGGGGGTGTTCCGAGAGACTGGATCGACTTCAAGACCCGGTTTAATCGAAATACTTCCCACCGATCGTACTTCGAGCAAAGAGGAATGAGTTCATGGCGTTGAGGCGGACGCTAATGAGTCGGTTATGGAGTATATGGGTAGATTCTCATCATTGTTGCCTTATCTTTGGAGGATCGGACACCGAGACCGACCGAGTGTATTATTTCACCGAGGGTCTATTACTTACGATCGGTGGTTCACGTAGTCACTACACAAATGGAGACTTTACGATTGCATACGAGCGGAGTTTAGCTCGAGAGAGTTACCTACTTACTCATCCTAAGGAGACTATCTACAGATCGGCCAGGACCCGAGTCCCGATTGGAGGAGCATCATCGACAAGAAGAGGAAGAAGAATAGGTGGAATTTCCGTGATCGCAGACTCGAGCGTAGGGTCGGGTTGCACGATCGACTATTCGTCCGACCCATACTAATCCGCCGATGCCAGACCTGCTTGCCTTAAGGTCATCCACCACTAATCGATCGGACAAGAATCACGAGACGATCACGAGAGTAGGGGTGCCGATCAAGGAGACAAGCGAGAGGAGGACACGGGGCCCTGGTCGGACTCGGACACAAAGTTCCGCACAAGGACGAGGCCGAGGCGAGCCGGACTCAAGGATCGCAGGATACCCGTACTGTTACAAAGCGGAAAGGTCGATCACATACAGAGGAGTGCCCTCAACCACCAAAAGTACCGCCACGGCATTATCGGCCTCGAAAGAACGCGTTCAGTACGGTACAGCTGAGCCCGACCGGGGGGCATCCCGAAACCTGTGTCGAGGGTATGATTTCTATTTGTGGTACTTTCATGCACACCATGTTCGATTCAGTTCCACTGTCTCATTTATTCATTGGTCGAATGGTAGATAAGCTAGGTTTGAAACCTTTGTTAGGCTTAGTAAACCCCTCATCCTCAAGACCGCCATTGCTTGGAGATAAGATTTACCCGAATTTGTTGTGCCTCGATATTTCGGTAGAGATAGGGGGGTTATGAGTTACCGGTGGATATGAGAGTGCTCGAGTTTTTGGAGTTTGATGCTTTGTTGGGCATGGATTGGGTCGGATCGTTTCATGCTCACATTAGTTGTTATGAGAAGAGAATCACGATTCCGTTAGAAGGTGGTTGGAGCTCGAAGATTCGGGGCACGCATCGCTACTACCTATCACCAGAGGCGGGAAGCCACGAGTGACGAGATTGAGATTGTTGCGAGCGTCATGAGCACTGGAGCGAAGCGGAGATTTGCTTTTGAGAAGTACCGGTTGTGTGTAACTTCCTGGATGTGTTTCGAGGATTTGCCGATTACCATTACCACCACCTGAGGGAGATTGACTTTATTATTGACCTTGTTCGGGGACTGTTAGCCGATCTCGATACCACCCTACCGTATGGCACCCCGGAGCTTGAAGAGTTGAGGAGTCACTAGATGACTTGTTAGAGTTGGGCTTCAATAGAATTTCGGGTGAATCTCAATGGAAATTTAATTGGTCGATTGTTCTTAAGAGGGGGATTCGGTGAGTCGAAGTTTAGTTTACTTATTAGTAAATTTCGGGGTCGAAATTCTAATAAGTGGGGAAGATCGTAACATCTCTCGATTTCCTTCGGCAAAGCTGTCCATTGTGTCCTTATCTTTTTTATATTATGCTCAGAGGGTTTCTCAACTTTTTTATGCAGGTGGAAGTCGAGGGTTGCTTGCATGGCTGTTGTGTTGTGCGTAATGCTCCATTGGTAACTCATCTACTATTTGTTGACGATAGCTTCCTATTTTTCAGAGCCTCTTCAAATGAAACAGTGGTCTTGAGATCTCTACTAGATACCTATGAAAAAACTTCGAGTCAAGCCATAAATTTGCAAAAATCAACGTTGTTCTTCTCATCAAATGTAGGAGTGGAGGATGAAGCAGAGATAAGGAACAAAATAGGGGTTTATAACTACTTGCATGATAACAATTACTTAGGCTTACCATCACTTATTGGAAGAAGGAAATGCGAGGTGTTCTCATTCTTAAACAAAGGCTATGGAAACGCTTATTATCATGGCAATACATATTTTTCTCTAAGGCAGGGAAAAATGTGTTATTGAAATCAATAGCACGAGCACTACCGATGTATTGCATGGACACTTTCTCTTTCCTCTCTCTATATGTGATGCACTGCAAAAAATGATGAATTCATTCTGGTGGGGCTAAAAAAATGGGAAACAAAGGGGTTTGAACTAGATGAAATGGTGTAGACTTTGTATGAGGAAGGAGAATGGAGGCTTAGGCTTTAAGGACCTTCACGGTTTTAACCTTGTCATGTTGGCTAAGTAAGGGTGGCAGATTATTCATCATCCTAATGCTCTAGTCTCAAAGATTCTTAAAGTTAAATACTTTCCGAATTGGGATTTTTATAAGGCAATGTTAGTCCATAACCCAAGTTTCACTTGGATAGGTATCATGGTGGCTAAACTAGTGTTGGAGGAAGGATGTATATGGAATGTGGGTGACGAAAACTCGATTCAACTATGGTATGATCCTTAGTTGAAGGACAAGGAAATTGGTAGATTGACTACGAGAGTGATTCAGGGGACCGAAACCTCCACTGTAAATGATTTGATGATTCCTGGAAGTAGACAATATGACCTAAAATTAATTGGAGAAACATTCAATGGCAAGGATGTGAGGGCTATTCACCAAGTTGTTTTAAGCAACATAGGGCACAGCAGAGTGGTGTGGAAACACTCAACGAATGGAGTCTATAAAGTCAATTCGGGCTATTGAATTACATTGGAAATGAATAGAGATGCAGATTTAGAAGGGGCAGATAGAGATTGGATGAAGTTATGAAACTTAGAGACTCCTGCAAAAGTTATGCATTTCATATGGCTACTTTTGTGAAATTGCATTCCTACTAGAGTACGGTTGGTGGAAAGGGGTTTACCTATTGGGGAAACTTGTGTGCGTTGCGAAAGATCTTCAGAGTCCATCCAACATTTATTATTCGATAGTGCAAAGACCCGTGAGGCGTGCAGAAGCTCCTTTGTGCGTAAACAAACCAGATGTTGCGTTAACTGAGTGGTTTTTCAATTTATGGCAAGGACCGAATCTAGTGGCCATCCATAATGTATGTATGAAGCTTTGGTCGGTATGGAACTTTTGAAACAATCTGATGTGGAAAATAACCAAGAACCCTTTGTCAATAGTGTTAGGCCAAGGTATGGAGTGGTTCATCTCATGGAATGAAGCGAGGAAGAAAATGGGCAGTGGTGAAACGGGAACTTTGATTTAGGGGCAAGAGTGTTTATAGGCTCGATCACCCGGATCACGGATGGATGAAGTGCAAAACGAATGCGGCATTGTTGGAACAGCCACGCTAAGACCTCACACCCCGTCAAAATCAATAACCAGTGCGGTGCATCCCGAGGTCATGACGCTGGTATGTTACCTCAGCCCGCCACTCCTTCCAAGGACCATCGTTGACTCACTTGCCCTCATACAACTCAATTAGAATGGAATTCCAAGGATAGATATCAAAGCAATGAGCAACAATATTCAATAACTTAAAATGAAATTACTGTATAATTTCCTTGCTGGTTTACTTACCTCGATCCACACGCTTATTCCTAGCTTATCCGGCCTCTCGACACTCCAAAACGCGTTCTCAAACCTCCGTATCTCTTCCTTAAATTTCCTGATATCATTTAGTATCAATTCAAGTCCAATATCATTGGTTTATAACTCTTAAACGATACAAATACTACGACCAAAGTACGCTCGAGAGCTATTTCTAAAAATAATACTTTATAATAACTTCAAAGTATTCGCAACTAGCCCACTAGAGTTACGATTTTAACTCTGAAAACCTCATAATTTGTTATGACAACCAAGAAGGAACTTGTAGTACCCATGACGTGCTTTCCATAGACTCAAAGAATACTCAAATCAGATCACAAATGGAGAAGTTGCGAATTTTCTAATATAGCATGTCAACTTGACAAACATTATTTATTTTCAACTAGAAAATGACTCCAAATCAATATTTTTGCAATTAAATCCTCAAAACTCAATAATAAATGTCACGAAACCACTCGATACCAGTACCAAAATATTTCCACGGCTCGTGGAGTCAAATATCAAGTATACAAACATCTCCAAAACAGTTATCAACTGAATTGCATTAATTCAAATCATCAAAACTCTAACCCACGTAGGTGAAATTTATCCCAAATTGACGCAAATCAATCCAATACACCAATTAACGATAATTCATACCAATTTCTATCGAAACCCCGCGAAAGAAATTGAAAAATCGCGAGAATTCAAATTGAATTGAGGAAAAATGTCCGGCATTGAGAATTTACCAAATTACGGGCTGAATACCTCGTTTCTGCCGCGGAAACTTAGCTCGAATTGATCGTCTTGCGATCCTCTAAGATTTTGCAGAAAGAAATCGTGCGAAAATTGAATGTCGGGAGCTCCGCGAGTGAAAACCCAAATTGAGGGGTTTAGGGAACCTTCGAATGTCCATTGAAACCAAATGAGTTTTTTTATTTGCATTTCATGTTGTATATATATATATATTTATATATAAACTTAATTTCTTTTTATTTATTAATTCCTGAAATTCCTATTTTGACGTGTTTTAACTTTCGATACTCGTTTTTGATCCCGTTTTCCACCAAATTGAACTAAACTCTCGACAAAATAGTCAATCTTCATAAAATGTCCAAAATATTGATTTCGATAATGCCAAAACCTCAAAAATCTTAACTTCGTCCATGACATACCCAACTCTCACAAACCAATTCTCTTGCCATATTTAACCAATCTTACACAAAATTAAACTCAATCTCAACCTCGACTACTGCCAATTAACACGAAACTCGAGGTAATATTTACCTACACATTTCCGAAATTAATTATTTTAAATTGTTCAATCTTTTGTATAATAAATAATACAAGCATCACACAAAAATAGCATACCTCGGTGTCTACACTCGAGATTTGGACATACGGATCACAACGAGTGGCTCCCACGTACGACCCTGAAATGACGCGTGACACGAGTTAGATTTTTAGGGTCCCATCATACGTAATTCGGATGGTCAGTTTATCCAAGGAAGAACAAATCTACTACTGAGCATATGTGATCCGTTGGAGGCTGAAGCAATAGGTATCAAGGAGGCAATGAGCTGGATCGATGAGCTGGGGTTGCAAAATATGATTTTCGAGACTGATTCTTTGCAAACAGTTGGTGGTGTTACTAGGAATGTCCCCGATCTCCTTGAAGTTGGGTCGGTGTTTGAGGAATGCAGAATGTTATTGAGAAGACACGCTAGTTGGAAGGTTCGTCACGTCAAATGACACGTGAATGAGATTGCCCATCGGATGGCAAAATCTTAGTTAAGTCATGTGGGAGTACAACATTGGAGAGAACTACCAGATTATATCCAAGTGTTGTTATAAATTGATGTAATCTAGGCTCTGTTCTTCAATGAAATCATTATCGTAGATCAAAAAAAAGAAAAGAATGTTTACAGTAATGTCTCAATAAAAATTTAACACATAATGAAACCCAAAACAACAAAATAGTTTTCCTATCTTTTTTGGTGAACAATTAGGTTGCTCTCTATAATAAATATATTTTGTTTCCCACAAAAAGTTGCCGTTGAAGTCTCACCCTTATTATTTTCTTGAGGTTTAGTCTCTCCCTCTTCTTTGTTCTCATGGTTGCAGGCTGCAGCACCATCAAAACTTAATTGCTTCCATCTTAATCACGACCATCGCATCTCTTATTGTTCTTCCAACATTAGAGTTTGACTAGTTAAAACTCTGACCGAAACACATGATGAAATCAAATCAAACGGCTGATGTCAAATACAATATTTTTTAGGTAGATCAAATTAATACTATTTTTAAACATCACGTGGCGCATGGGTTAGGTAGCATGTAATCAAAAAAGAAACTTTTAAATCAAGAGGCTTGTTTTTACGTTTGGATGACACAAATCCCTCCCCTTAACTAATGTTCTCGAATTCAAAACTTGTGAATTGTGAATATAATTACTCTATTCGGTCATTTATATAAGTCGTTTAAGGTAAAGACACAAGGAATTAATGCATCTTTAATTACAAGTGTAATTCACATATATATATCATTTGATATTAAATGAATTGAAGAATTAAATAATCATAAATATTTGAATTGTATAAGAGTAAAATGAGTAAAAATGCAATAAATAAACTTTTGAATTCTAAAAACGACTTATAATTTTGAACAAAATTTTTTTGTTAAAACGACTTATATAAATGATCGTAGGAAGTACTTTAAAAACTTTTAAGTGAGAGTTGAACTTAAGACCACCCCAAACTTTATCTTTTGAGAGTGATATTTTTACTATTTCACCAAACATGCATTGACAACAACTTTAAAACTCTTGGTTCAAAATTATCGTTGTTATGAGCTTCCTAGACTCGAGGTCCAGAATTAGGAGTGGACAGGCTGACCGTGGACAGGTGTGAAAACAAAAACAGAGTTGTTGAGAAATCGAACAATTTTTAAATGGGAAAAACCCGTTACAAAAATTTAATATTAGAAATAGAAAAAACCAACTTAAAGAAACTTCCAAGTTCCATTGATGCCGGCCAGCTTAGTCAACAACTCCTCCAACTCCAAGTCCTAAATTTCCTCTTTTAAAGCCTCATCACTCACCTGCCTTTGTTCATATACAATCAATACAATACTTCTCTGCTTCGTTCTCTCAGTTTCTTAATCAGAAATCTTTGATTCACTTGGACAAACCTGAGTCTTGATCCAAATCCTTTACACCCAATTCATAAAAACCCGTTTAGAGGAAGACCCAGTTCTTGAAATCTCGCTTTCAGGGCTAGATCTCATCTGGGTCTCTCCCAAATCTCAAAATTCCTCTGTTTCTTTGGGGAATTTCATCAGACACCATGGCTACAATGTTCAAGAAGCCTCTAATTGGTCTCTTGTTGGTTGTTTCTGCGAGTTTCTCTTTGTTTCTCTCGGCCAGTGCTCAGACTTGTAGGAGTACAACGTTTGCCAACAGAATTTACAGTGCTTGCAATGATCTTCCCGTGTTGAACTCGTTCTTGCACTGGAATTACGAGGCGTCGAACAGGACTGTGAGTCTGGCGTACCGGCACAGGATCAGTTCGAGAAAGTGGGTGGCTTGGGCGATCAATCCGACTGGGAGAGGGATGATTGGAGCTCAGGCTCTCGTGGCGTTTCAACAGAGTGATGGGAGTATGACGGCTTACACGTCGCCGATCAGCGGTTACGGGACGCAGTTGCAGCGAGGGAACCTGTCATTTGAGGTCCCTGATATCACTGCTGAGACGATGAACAACGAGATCATTGTCTATGCCACTCTGAGACTCCCCGGAAACAGTGCCTCTGTGAATCAAGTTTGGCAAGAAGGGGCTCTCAGTGGCAATTCTCCTCAAATTCATGAGATGAATCCCGCGAATCGACAGGCCACGGGAACCATTGATTTCCAATCAGGCCAATCTGCAGGTTCAGGAAACACAGATCCTAGGCTCAAGCGCAAGAACGTGAGTGACCACCCCTTTTGTTTTTTTGATTATTGTCAAGTTATTCGAGGCATAGTCTAGACTAATCTCAGACTCGAGGAACATATGACAATAAATGCCCAACAAACCTCTTGGTTTCCACCCCTTTTGTCAAAACTTGAAATTTAGCTATTAATTTTGATCAATTAGGCTGTTTTGGTTCATGGGCCTAATCTGTTTTGTGATATGCTTAGTGGGTGGATTTTGTTTGTGCTAAATTGCTGATTTGGATTGATGGAATTTCAGGTTCATGGAGTCCTGAATGCAGTGAGTTGGGGGATTCTTATGCCCCTTGGTGCTATAATTGCTAGGTATTTGAAGGTGGCTAAATCAACTGATCCTGCCTGGTTTTACCTTCATGTCGCTTGCCAATCTTCGGCGTATGCCATCGGTGTTGCTGGATGGGCAACTGGTCTCAAATTAGGCAGTGATTCTACTACTCTTAAATACAGCACGCACAGGAACATCGGCATCACTCTCTTTGTGCTAGGCACTCTTCAGGTATACAAATTCTTTCATAAAACTATGAACTTAGGGAATTGAATGGGACTCGGTGGTCCTTTAATAATATATCTCGAGTTTGAGCCTTAGGTATAAAGAAAATCAAATAAGGGGTCTCAAGTTCGACCTTGGTGTTAAGTAAATCAAAGAACAGGTCTTAAGTTTGAGCCTTCGGTTAAGAGAATTCAAATGATTTTATTATTATTATTATTATTATTATTATTATTATTATTATTTATTTTTGATAGGAAACATACTATATATTCCAATAAAAAATATAGTATATCTGGATTGATTCAGAGAATTTAATGATTTTTACATTACTAACAAAAATCACTTGGAGGACTTCACCCCTTATGAGCCTTTTAAAAGATCAATTTTTTGGAGATGTTGAAGACTTGTTGATCTCTTAACTCTATTCGTCATAAATATGTTATGATTTTCTCTTGACTCAATTTTGCATTTGGATGCAGGTGTTTGCTCTGCTTTTGCGACCCAAGCCCGATAACAAGTACCGATTCTATTGGAACATATACCACCATGTTACAGGTTACACCGTTATCATCCTCAGTGTCGTCAACATCTTCAAAGGCTTCGATATTCTACAGCCTGAGGAAGGCAAGTGGAAGAGGGCATATATCGGTGTTATTGCGGCGTTGGCTGTGGTAGCTGTATTATTGGAAGCCTTCACATGGATGGTTGTGTTAAAGAGGAAGAAGGAAGAAGCAAAGTCCCACCATGGCGTCAATGGAATGAATGGAGGCAATGGATATGGTGGTAGAACACAACATGTGTAATAGCCATCAGATGTGTGACGTGGGTGATGTTTTCGACACGATTTTCTTTATTATCTGTCTTATGTTGTATTTTGTAGCTTTTGCTTGATACGGTTGCTGATAGTAGATATTAGGTCACCTTATATATTGAGTGAGATGCTAGGTCGGATCTTATTCTTTGTTAGAATAGTTTTGGGTTATTGTTTTGGCATGCTATCTGGAGATCTATGTATTCTTTTTCACCTTGACTTATTTATGTATACTCCATGTCGTATCCTCTCTGTTTGTAGAGCTTCTATTTCATAATATATACCAGTTGGCTCCTTTCTGTAGTTCCTTTTTTTCTTCTTCCTTGATGTTAATTTCATATGCAATTTGTTTTAACAACTGGGAAACAACTGATGTAAATCATTGAATTTACAGAGGATTGAAAAAGTGTAATAATAATGAACAACAACTAAGAATTAATACAAACTCATTGGATTAACATAGAAGAGGTTAACATAGAAATTAATTGTGAAAGATAGATTTATGCACGTATACACACCTAAAGTTCAGCAAGAATGGAAGGCGTGATGAGGATTTTCCAGTGAGGATTGTCGGAGCAGGAGAATTGCTTGTTGCTTCCTGCCAGTTTGCGGATTAACACAAATCGCGAACCGCGAACGCTGAAGTTTGCTAATGCAAAGAAATAACTAAACCAGAGGATTTGCAGACTTTCTTCTTTCATGTATCTCGCAATTTAGCTACTAGAAGCTTTAGAATTCCCTAACTTACAACATTGAAGATCCAGTGAACTCAAGAAACACAAACAAGTAAGAGAATTGGCTAGAATTAATATGGTATAACCAGAAAAGTCTGTTTCTTCTTTTGTTGTACATATTACAGTGCTTGTAAAAATGTTTTTGTTCTTTATGTAAATTTCATGTTTTTGTACTTTCCTTTCCTTGTCATGCTTTTGGCTCATTTCACTCTCCCTCAGTTCTCTATGTAAATGTCATGATTTTGTATGAGTAAAGCTCCCAGTTGTTAAACAAATTATGCATGAACCTTCAAGAAGTACAGAAATATATATACTTCAAAAAGGAACCAACTAGATGTATAATGAAATAAAATGTCCATAAACAAAGAGGATGCAACATCATGGAGCAGAGTACACATAAATAAGATCAAACCTAGCTAGAGTCTCTCCACTCAATCTATAAGGTGATGTAATGTCTATGATCAGCACTATATCAAGCAAAAGCAATCGAACACAACATAAGACAAAGAAACAAGAAAATCATGTCGAAAACATCACCCTTTTCAAACCTCTGATGGGTACTACACGTGTTCTACCATCATATCCATTGCTCCATTCATCCCATTGACGCCATGGTGGGACTTCCCTTCTTCCTTCTTCCTCTTTAACACAACCATCCATGTGAAGGCTTCCAATAATACGACCAACGCCACAATAACACGATATATGCCCTCTTCCACTTGTCATCCTCCGGCTGCAGAATGTTGAAGCCTTTTAAGAGCAAGGCTGCAGAATGTTGAGATTATTAGAAGTATTTATGGGCTGGAGGTTAATGGTTGGGACGCTAGCTGGGAATTAAGGAGATCGTTTTGCCATCCATGGAAGTTTATTTTCTCGGAAGAGAGAATTTATGAAATGTGGGAATGCATCCATGCGAGGTTGGAGACGGGGAAAGATTTCGATTTCGCGAGTTGCATTAATTGGATAGGGGGACCAACCTTTGAACGATTATTTTCCAATGTTGTGTGCAACTGCAAGGTCCAAGCTGATTTTGTTTGGAAGACTAAGTTCCATAGAAGGTGCAGATTTTATGTTGGATTGTGGTGGCGCAGGATTCGTGTGGAAGAGATGATTCAGAGAAGAATGCCATTCATGTGTATGTCTCCTCACTGTTCGTGGACTTCGTCAACAAGGAGAATCAATTGACCATTTGTTACTAGTTCTTTCTTGTGGTATAGGTGGGTGCAGCTGTTTGGATGAAATGGGAGGCTCCAAGCGAAGTTTGTGACCTGTTTTACTGTGTAATGTCTACACAGTGAGACATAAATTTGGAATGAGAGAAAGTGCAGAATTCAACAAGAAGGTGCAGGATTGGAGAGCGATTTGGGACGCAGCATATATTAAAGCATCTCATTGCCTCTCTCTCGACAAAATTTTCGAAACATAGAGTTTATAGGATATAATTGGTGATTGGTCACCATTCTTAAGTGAGGGAGGAGGAGTGATGGAGATGTAGAGGTTGTATGTAATCTTGTACGGTTTATGTATGTACTTTTTAGGTGCGGACCTTCTGTGATAATTGAGTTAGGACTGTTTCGCATTAGCAAGTTTGTTGATGAGTATGTATGTTGTAACATTATCGCATTAAATGGAATGTTCCACTGGGATTTATCGCCTACGCTAAACATTTTCTTGAACTCATCCTGTGTTGATACGCCAAATTCACAGTGCTGTTCGATGCCTCCTAGTTTCAGACTTCCAGTGCAAGAAGGGATTCAAGACAGTTGCAAGGACCAAAAATTCCGTTGTTGAAACTGTTACTCCCACAAGAACTTGAAGAAATGGGGATTAGGAATTTGAATCATGCAAGAATCAGTTTCTTTCAGAAATTTGAACTTGAAGTTCTCTTTTCGAGAAGTCGAAACTACATATTTAGATAATAAGTTCAACCAATTTCATAGAAATCATTTAAGCATACCAATCGCACATTCAACTATTCAAGCATTCCAATCCAACTAATCAAACTAAATTTACTCAAATAAAACTACAACCATGTTTTTGTAAGGAGCATATTATAATGAAATTGGCAGTTATTAATAGTAATTTACAACTTCTTGTCATTTAAGGGAAGAAATCCTATCAATTTTTGAGATCTTACTTAGCCATGAGCTTAAAATTTTTCAGTCATTACAAAGACACTTCTGATTTCATTAATACATGTATCTTTTTGCCTCGACTTACTGCAGTATTTTCTCTCTTCTTTATTTATATTTCATGTTTAATTTGTTCCTAACAACTTGGAAGCAATTGGCACAAAATTGTCAAAATTTACATATTTAGAGAATGTATATATAAGAGCATCTCCAATGGGACGATGGATTGGGGTGGAAATGGATTCACCTAGGATACAATCAAAACCAACCCAAAAAATGTTCTCCATGGGACCATGAATTCATAATGTCCATTGTATGTGGCATGGAATCAAAGTGGAGGGTGTCTACTACAATGTCTACTTCTAGACATTTGTGGTAGACTGCCACGTCAGCATTATTAATTTTTAAAGTTTTTAATTTTTTCAAGCCTTTATTAATATTATGAAAATTGAAAATAAAAGTGCCAACTCATCATCAATCAATGGTGTAAATCCACATTACCACTGGAGATCAATTTTAGAGGTGAATGTCTATCTAGTGCCACATGGAATAGACGTCCTCTCCACATTCATGATGTGGCACCAATTCATGGTCTAAATCCATGATACCATTGGAGATGCTCTAACTTATTGCAAAATGGGGCCATTGGTAATGTGAAATGAACTGAAAGCATTGCATTTACATAAGAAAAGAAAAAAATGAAAAGTACTGTAATGTATACACAACAAAAGAAGAAAAGTTGCTAGAGCATGGTCTCTAATGACTAGTCTACACAGCCTGTGCCGTAGGATCACCATTCTCTCCATTTAGTACTCCATTCATGTCTTGTTGAGAATTCTTTTCTACTTGCTTCCTCTTATTTACAATTGTCCATGTGAGCGCTTCCAGGACCACGGCTAATGCTCCTAATGCTGCAATCACACCTATGTATGCCATCTTCCATTTATGGTCTGGTTGTAGAATCTCGATCCCCTTGAACACATTGATGATGCTGAGTATGATCACAGAGTAGCCAGTGGCGTGGTGGTATTTGTTCCAGTAGAAACGATATTTGTGATCCGGTTTCGGTTGCAAAAACAGTGCAAAAACCTACATCCAATTCAAAAATTCAGTTAGCAAAACATCCTAACAAACCGGGGCTTATTTTGTCGTGAAAGACTTGTGGAAGCATATTTTACATACCTGAAAGTGTAGCAAGAGTGAAGAGTGTGATACCGATATTCCGGTGAGGATTATTCCGAGCTGGAGAACCGCTTCCAATTTTCATCCCAGTTGCCCATCCAGCGTTACCAATTGCATAGCCTGAAGTTTGGCAAGCAATGTGAAGGTAAAACCACAATGGAGCAGACCTGATCGCTTTCATGTGTCTCGCGATTATCGCTCCTAGTGGCATCAGAATTTCCCAACTCACAGCATTCAAAACCCCATGAACCTAAAAACACAATCATAATCCGTTAATATTAACTGAATAAAAGAGACATTAGAATAGAGTAAAAAATCTATCTGGTCATGCTTTTCCTTCAATGATTTTTTTTTTTAAGAAAAATTGTATGTTCATAGTACTATACTTACATTTTTGCGCTTAAGCCTTGGATCTGCGGCCCCAGTCGGCGTCTTCCCTATTTTCTTAGTCTTAAAATCAACAGTTCCGATGGATTGCCTGTTCGCGGCAGCCATCCGATGCATCAGAGGAGTGTCGCCGTCGAGAGGCCCTTCTTGCCAAACTTGAGTCACAGTAGTGAGGTTTTCAGGGAGGCCCAATGTAGCATATATAACAATCTCATTGTTCACAAACTCAGCATCCAAGTTTTGCACTGGAAAACTGAGGTTCCCTTGTTCAAGGTTCGTCCGATAACTACCAACCGGCGACGTGTAAGCCTTCGTAAATCCATTAGTTTGCTGGAAAGCTATCAGAGCTTGTGATCCCACCATGCCCTTCCTAGTTGGATTGATAACCCAAGCAACCCATCTTCATCCACTGTAAGTATTGCTCTTTTCTTCTACTTATATATTCGATATCAGAACATGATTTTGACAAACAATTTAATAGCTATGAATTTTTATTTGAAAGTATATCTTTTCTCTTTTCTTTTGTAAATTTTCTCTAGTTTACGTCTTCGTTGGTTTTTAAAGCAATCTTTCCTAGTCACGTAGTAAGTCTAGCAAGGAGTGTAAGTCTAGCAGTAAGTCGTTGACCAAATTCTTTTTAAACCACCGAAACTAAACATGAGCGAATTAATAAAGAAAATGAAAAGTGTTCTTTCATTTAAAAACCCTCCTATTAAATTTGAGTCTTCATCCTCTTTTGAAAATCGATCAAATTATCTTCAACCCATAGTAAGAACCCCCTCTAAACTTGACCTACGAAACATAAATGAAATTTCTTATCAAAATATAGAACAATCTCTCCAAAATTGGGATATGCCAATCATCGATCCAAAACAAATTTATACTCAAGGATCATTCTCTAGACATCAAGATTTTATTATCAAATTAGAAGAAGATACTAAATCAATTGATGATGAAGGACAAGAAATTCTTCTCATACCTCCCGACAAGATTAGTCGTTATAAAGAAACATATAAATACCTTCATATTGGACTTATTCAGGTAGCAATTAAACCTTTGACAACCTTAGGCCTCAATACATCTGTTTTAGCTTCTGTACGAGATAAACGTCATTTAAAATTTAATGACTCTTTACTAGGAATAATTGAAGGACGTTTAGCAGAAGGACCAATCTTCTTTAATTGTTTTCCTAATTTTACTTTAAGCCTTCACGATCAATTTGTGCATGAAGCAGCAACATTAAGCATCTATACTCAAGGATTTAAAATGAAAGGCGTATGTTCTAATGTAGCCATTGTATATCACATTTATTATAAATTAATGCATACAATAATTCCAGCTGTTGCTTATACCATCTACAAAAGGGCACCTCTACCTTATTCCTTACCAATATCCAAAATAAATGTATTACACAAAAACAATTAAATTGGAAAGATATAGATATTCCTAAAAAATGGATAATTCACGATAAAAATAAAGACGAAAGTCTCAAAAATAATACATCCGATCAAGTTCATAACATCATAACCCATGACGATGGCCTCGTTGAAATAAATTTTGCCTCTCGAAAGTCTTGTTCCTCTATACCACCTTCTATTCCTTCTCAAGAAGAGCCTCATCGAGCTTCAATATCTACTTTTCCTCCGCACGTTGCATCAGTATCTAGTTTGCCTACTCGAGTTGCATATCCTGTAGACACCTCTGACGATACAGTCAATATCAATGATTTTACCGAATATCAAATTCATATGATAAACGCTCTAGATGAAGATTTTAAAGTTGATTATGATAACTTAAAAACCCAATTTCTTACGCATCCATTAACACCAATTTTTTTGCAAAATATGTCCAAAGGATCAACAAGCTATTATACGCGAACGCTATTTTACTTATATCAAACAACATAAACACAATATACCTTTCTTTGACTATTTAGCAAATTCCTGCCCAAAAATAATTAATAAAATTAATACCATATGGGAAGGCTCTAATGGCGAAAAATATGTGCAAACCCATCATCCATTAGCACCTCTAAAAATAAAAGATCATATTAAGGCTATACCCCTTAAAAGCAATTTTGATGATGAGACCCCTCTTACTAAAAAAGATTTAAACCATATAATCGAACAAAATAATTTTACTAATATTTATTTATCAACCTTTGGTACTCATTCGAAAAGTATAGGATCTCCGAGTACGTCTCCCACTAATATGACTACCGAAGCTTTATTAACAAAATCCTTTTTACCCACTACAAGAAAATGATCGAATAGCAACAATAAATAGCAACAGACTCGATCTGTTGCAAAACAACAACAAATGTGCATCAGATAAGTCTGACAGATTGTTAACTGTCACAAATCTGTCACTGAAATCAGCGACATATTAGTAACAAGCCTCGAGATCCGTTTTTGTCCAAGGTGGCGTTTTGATCTGTGGAATAAAGTTATCAACAACAAATTTGCAACAGATCAGAGACATACTTTAGTTTTTTGCAGATCTGTTGCAGAATTGGAATAAAAAAAAAAAAAAAAAATGGGTCGTCTTCCCCATTTCACAACTGACCATACAAACCCCTGCCCGAACCAAAACCCACAATAATAGGTAGTCACGCCACTCTCACGCGTGCCATGCCCGAGCTCCTCGAAGTCGAAACCGCGCAAAGAGCGGTCTCGGACCACTGTTCGGGCCAGAAGATTCTGAGCTCCATTGTCACTAACGACTCCAAAGTCATTGATGGAGTCTCCATTGTCAATTTCTAAGCCTCTCTCGATGGGAAAACCATCGTCGTCGTTCACCGTAAGGGAAAAACATGTGGATCTAGCTCGATTCGCTTGTATTCCCTTCGTTTCAGTTCGGTATGTGTAATTTACAAACCCTAAATCCACGATCGACAATCAGCAATCGCTTTTGTTTTGATTTTTTGATGGTTTTACATTTTCTAGGGTTTGTGATAGATTTTGTGGTGGATGTGCAGGAATGGCAAGCGCGGTTTACATCAAGGGCGTCGCGGTTACGAACTACAAGAGGTGAAGCGCATTGTCTTGCTTGTTGTTTTGATTTTTTGAGGATTGTGAATGTTTTCGATCGTTTACTTTGATTGATGCTTGTAGGTTTGCTGTGAGTGATGATGATAAATGGTGTTCCAAATATTCCAAGTTGTATTTGAGAGTAAGATTGTTTTTCTTTTCACGAATGCCATACAATTTTGATACTACATTGAAGTGAAATTTACTTTCTAGGCATGTCAAATAGCTTAAATTACCATTACGAAATTAGTTGATCGACTGTAAAATGGCTATTTGAACTAATTTAGGTTTCCTTACCATTGTTAATTTTTCTATTGATTTAATTGAAGATAGATATATCACTTAGTTAGTATAAAGCTTCTATGATAATTAATAACATTAGCACAATTATATGCCCCTTGTTGCTTTAGCTTTGTTCCAATTTTATATTTTTGAAGTCTAATAAAAAAATTTATTGTTCTTCATTGATGTGGAATCAACAACGCATACTACTGATCATTTTACACCCTGTAAAATAAAAAGAGATCATCAGCTATGTAGAGATGGTGGATCCTCCATGTTTTTATTTTCTCTTTCTTGCTACCTAGTTTTCTTTTTCTTTTTTTTGGTGTATATATTCTTCATCATCAAAATGTTTACCACTTTCTTTATATCTTAATTAACCATTCAAAAAAGGGCTCGGAGGTTATATATCAACTCCCCATATAGAACCCGACAATGCCCGAACGTGGATTGTCGGTGCAAAATGACGTAGGAAACCACGTGAAAAACCAAAAAAAGAAAGAAAGCGTAAGGTCGATGACTAGTACTTATACACTTCTTTAATTTTTGGTCTGTATATATGTTCGTGTCTTTTGCATCCTAATTAGAGGAATTTTTGTGGGAGATGATGTGGGCTTCATCGAAAGGAGAAGCCAATTAGCTATTGTGGTAGGAAAGACAACTATATTTGGGAGGTCCTTTTGTTGGCTGTGCACTTGATTGGGTTTTCACAATTGAAGTAGTAGTGTCGATCGTTTCTCTTATATGGATGTTCTTTTATGTGCGCTATGTTGCAGAAATGGTATGCCAATGTTCCTCACACCAAATTGGCTGAGGTGAAAGGTCATCAAAATTGGATGAAAGTGAAATGGGAGTTTCTAACCTTCCCCGATGGTGGGACACAGCTTATACTTGGTGCTCTTAATTACATTGATTTCATTCAGAAGGTAACTTTTTTCTTTCATTTTGTTATAACCAATTAGGTTCCACTCTTTTGGGTTGCTCCCGAAGTAAACAATCATGTCATGGCAGTGGAAAATATTTCAATAATTGTGGTTTTTTCAACTAAAGTTGAATAAAGGAGTAGGTTTTATTAGGTTGGTGGCTATTGTTTAATTTCAATGCTATATGTATTGCATTCAAGGTGTGTTCATGCTTATTGATATGCAAGTTATAATCTCATGTTATCATAGTGGTTTTAATCTTATGTTATCATATTGATCTCTCTTGAGACTGCCTTTTGAGTTTCTTCATTATTTTCTCCTTGTTTTGTGTATGAATCTCATGCGGAGAAGATTATTATTGTATCCGATTTTGGATTCTCTTTGATTTGGTTGGATTGAATTTGGATTGAATTGGTTCGTGAATTTGTGGGTTCTTGTTTAAGGAGAGAAATTTGAGGGGTCCCTCTTTTTTTGTTTAGATTTTGTTGTTAAATGAGAAGTAATGATGTAGGATCGTGAGAAGAGCTTCTCTTTAATTGAATTAATGGGGATTTGGTAATGGCTTCATAATATACAAGTTTTTGATATGGAAGAGAAAAGAAATATAGTGTGTACAACAGTAGTGAATATCATGTAGAAGATTAGCCTTGTTAGTTGATACTTAGACATGAGAACTAAATCGGTAGAGAGAAATTGCAATGCAGCAAATAAAGGGTAGAGAATTGCAATACATCAAGAAGTGAATAGCACTAGTATTCATAGTCTTCAATTAGACCAAAATTGGTTGTGATGTTGCTTGTGTTGGGTTATGTTGGTTGGTTGTCGATTTGTTGAATAATATTGAATTTCATTGTAATTTTCGGGATTTGGATGGGATACACACTCGCTATGGAAATAATTTGTCTAGTGGCTATATATGTACTACTAAAGGAATAGTATCAAAGTCTTGTGAGATGATACATATTATATCATGAGAGAGTTTATTTTTTGGTGGCCTATTTTGTAATGATAATTATGAAATGTAATAATATCATTCTTTTGTACACATTATATTAGGTAGTGCCTACAAAGATTTACTATTTTATTTATGTAAAATTTTGTTATTATAAAAAACTTTTTTTAGAAAAACAAATATTTGTAGCTTTTATTATTGTTTTGCAAATATTATCATGGGATGTTGTTTGTTATTACTTTTTACTTGTTTTAAAAATAAATTATTTATTTTAGTCAAGAACATAATTGCAACAAACGCGTCGATCTTTGCTGATCGATCCCAATCGCAAATAGATGCCGATCTGTCATTGTTCAAAGAACAAAATTGCAACAAACGCGTCGTCTTGTCTTGATCGATTCCGATCAAGAATAGACACCATCTCTGTCTCAAAATGACAGAGACTTTTGTCACAATTCTGTCACACTATTCAAAATGACGACGGACTAAAGACTTTTTTGTTGCAAAGATTTGTTGCGTTGCACCCCATTAGCGACAAAATCGTACAAACTTAGCAACAAACTTGTTTGTCGCTGAATTCATTTGTTCTTGTAGTGCACCTTCAATGACCATGCCCCCTACATTTAGACCAAAATATTCGAATGAATTATTACAAAAAATATCTTCAAAGTCAGATGCTATTGATTTAAATTCCTCACCTTCGTCCAAGAAAAAGGATAAAGCTCTGCTAATTGCAGTATTAGATAATGATACCTGCTCACATATATCTCATCTCTCTGATAATGCTAGTTCCCAGTCACCACTTAACCCACTTATCCACTCTGACCGTTCTAGTTCTAGTACTGACACAGAAACAACAATTGGCATCCACCGTATTCATAAGACCCGTCAACCAAAGAAACCCTACATTCATAAAATGAAACAATATTATACCCGACCAACTTCGGTTGATCTAATTCTTGAAGAACCGGGATCTAAACGACTAAAGTTTGATGGCAATTCTATCTATGAATGGAATATAGATGGCCTTTCCGAATATAGAATATTTGAACTAATACAACGCATATCCAAATTTATTCTAAAGCTTGTGCTTTGCAAGACCATCCTAACGGTCATATAGCTAGTGCCATTGCCTGTGGATTTACAGGTCAACTTCATGGTTGGTGGCACTGCTCATTAACTCTTCAGCAACGACTTGATATCATTAATTCTGTAGTAAAAGATGATAATGGCAATCCAGTTTTAGATGCGAAGGACGTCAACAACCTAACGGTGTTACTTGTTTACTCACAAACGTAATTTGGCATTTCTTTGGCACCTTATCTACCATAGATGAAAAAACTAGAGATCAATTACAAAGCCTACGATGCAGAACGTTCAATGACTTTCGTTGGTATAAAGACACTTTCTTAACTAAGCTTTATTCGTTAACCTCAACCGATTCCACGTTCTGAAAAAAACGTTTTATAGCTGGTTTACCTCCTTATTTCGCTGAAAAGATGAAAATCCTCCTTCGAGAAAAGGGAAATGGAACACTCAACTATAACAGCCATACCTTTGGTGATTTAATACAAGCAATACACCAAACTGGTTTAGCTTTATGTAATGATCTGAAATTGAAAGGCAACTAGCTAAAGAAAATAAATCAAAAGACCAAGCGTTAGGTGATATTTGTTATAATTTTGGGCATGACTCTACTTTCCAAAAATCCTCTTCAATGTCTACTCGACGACGATGAAAAATCAATAAATTTCCTCACACTGCTTCTTATTATAAAACATCTAAAAACCCTTCTCGATACAAACCCCGAAAACCTTCTAAACGAACTCAAAATACCTGTTATAATTGTTGTAAACCCGACCATTATGCCAATAAATGTCATTTCAAAACTCATAATAAGAAAATCCATAATATCCAAGATGAGTCCTCCGACTCTAATAACAACAATAGTTGTCAATGTGTTGACAATCTCCAGAATACAACAACAACATCATCTGAAACAGAAATAAATGTGCTAACCGCACATGAAGAACTCATCCTTGAAATTGGAGACCAAATAACCGATCCTACACTTAAATATAAATACTTTACATAAATATTACATCCCCAAAGTACTTTAGACTTTGACCCAGAAGCTAAAAAGGCAAAACAAAAATCTAAATTTTAGAATCACCTTGAATTAGATACAAATGCCTATTTTATGCAAACCATATTAAAAGAAGTTAATAAACGACAACCTAATCCAACAAATACGATTCAGACCCTTCAACACGAGATAAATCAATTAAAAATAGAAATAAAATTATTAAAAGAGTGATTACAAAATCTCGAAAATTCAAATTCGGAAACATTTTTTGTCTATGATAACAATGTTTTTATCGAAACTCTCACTCATTATGTCCATCATCGATGGTTTACCCCCATTCATCTCACCATATAAGATTTTAAGTATAATGGCTTAGCTCTAATCGATTCTGGTGGCGATTTAAACTGTATAAGAGAAGGTTTAATTTCCCTCCGATATTGCGAAAATACCAATAGTCGAATCTCTACTGCTGAAGGAAATAAGTCATCTATCAAACTTAAAATTCCACTCGCTCATATCTGTCACCAAGCAATTTGCATACCTACCTCTTTCATTATTGTTAAAGATCTTCGGCATGATATATTGCTTGGTACTCCATTCCTCCAACACATTCAGCTTTTTAACTTGTTTCTACCCAGGGTATAACGACAAAGCTTAATGAAAAACGAATTTTCTTTCCTTTCACACAGTTACCTAAACCAAGATATTTGAATCAAATAATTAATCAAATTGATCACAAACAAACACATATTACCTTCCTCCAATCTGAAATTAATTTTTTAAAAACTGATCACATCCTTAGCACTCCTACTTTTCAAACTAAACTGTCTATATTTCAAGACAAATTAAGTAAACAATGTTGTTCCGAGCTCCCCTCTGCCTTTAGGGATAGGAAAAAACATCAAGTCACCCTACCATATGTCGATGACTTTCATGAAGATCAAATTCCTACAAAAGCAAATCCTTCACAAATGAATGCTCGACTTTTAAACCTTTGCGATCAAGAAATCAAAGATCTTCTCGCAAAGAAATTAATAACTCCCTCAAAATCTCCTTGGAGTTGTAAAACTTTTTATGTCGAAAATGCTGCTGAATTAGAACGAGGAGCACCACGACTAGTAATAAATTATAAACCCTTAAATAAAGTTCTAAAAACAATCCGTTATCCTTTACCAAATAAAAATGATTTAATAAAACGGATCACCATTTCGATAATTCTCTCTAAATTTGACCTTAAATCAGGTTTTTGGCAAATTCAAATTAAACCAGAAGACCGCTACAAAACCGCATTTAATACTCCATTTGGCCAATATCAATGGAATGTAATGCCTTTTGGTTTAAAAAATGCTCCTTCTGAATTTCAAAAAATAATGAATGATATTTTCCATCCTTATCGAGACTATATTCTTGTTTATATTGACGATATTCTTATCTTTTCCAAAACCATTGATCAGCATTGGAAACATCTTTATACTTTTCAACATATCATCATTACCAATGGATTAGTCTTATCCCAAAAAAATATAAAACTCTTTCAAACCATGATAACCTTCTTAGGTTTTAAAATTACTAATCAAACCATCACCCCTATCAACTGTGTTATTGATTTTACAGATAAATTCCCTGATCATCTTATTGATAAAAATCAAATACAACGTTTTCTTGGTTGTTTAAATTATTTAACAAATTTTTACAAACAAGCAGCTCTAGATAGAAAACCTCTTCAAGAACTTCTCAAAAAAGATGCAAAATTTCAATGGACTCCAGCTCACACTAAAGCCGTTCAAACTATCAAAACTAAAATTAAAACACTTCCTTGTTTACATCTTGCCAATCCTACCTATCCAAAAATTATCCAAACAGACGCCTCTGATTTAGGATATGGAGGAATCTTATTACAGACCCCTCCATCCGGAGATCGAACAATTGGTATGTTATACTTCCAAATTATGGAATAAAACCCAAAAGAATTATGCCACTGTAAAAAAGGAAGTTTTAGCAATTGTTTTATGTGTTTAAAAATTTCAATCCGACATTTTAAATCAAAAGTTTTTGATTCGCGTTGATTGTAAAGCTGCTAAAGAAATTCTTTTAAAAGATGTCAAAAATCTTGTTTCAAAACAAATATTTGCTCGTTGGCAAGCTCTTTTAAGTATTTTTGATTTTGATATCGAATATATAAGAGGAGAACATAACTCTCTTCCTGATTTCTTATCCAAAGAATTCCTTATAACCCCTCATATTCATTCTATACAGATCATGGCCGATAAAGGTAAATCTCTCTTAACTAAATATTCCTATACCAATAAATTCACTCATTTTTTTAATGCCTACAATAGAGTCTCTGATGACAATAAATCCGTCTATAAGTTTAGTAACCGACATTTAGTTACCCTTCTTGAACATGACCTATTAGATCATTCGTTCGACACCCAAGTCAAAATCCTGATGCCACCATCCTACCATTTTATACCCACACGACCTCATGTTTCCCTAAAATTTTATGAAGCTCTGCTTACTCAAACTCAATCTGTCATCATTGAACATTTTAAAAAACCAGATTCTGCTGAAGTCACATACTCTAAACTCAAAATTCAAAAGGTCATTACAATCAATGAGTGGACTCATCGAATGTTATTCAGCAATGCCTATATTCTTATCAGGCAATGACGCTCCTACCTACACATCAACCAATGCTTGTTAGCTATCAAGATTATATTGAAGCATGAAAAGTCATATTATTCTACAGAGAACCAGCCTCCGGATATTCTTGGTACATAACTTTTAAAAAATCCTTAAGAATTAACCTGCCAACTTGGTTCCTTACTAATGGTGGGTTAAATTTGGTCCAATCGAGAGCATATTCCCGCATAAAGTTCAAGCTATATATGAAAAGGAAAAATTATCTCTTTTCAAGTTCATTCATAAACATTCTATTCCTTGGATCCTTAAATGGACATATGGCACTCACAAGGTAACTCAAGCCAATAATTGTTCCTTACTTACCTCTCTCAAGATATTCAGGTTAAATGGTGGGATAAATTTGATATTGACTCCATCCAGGAAAACTCAGTTACCCCATTACTTACACCTGTTAAACCTAAGCCAATAACCCCAGCTGAATTTATCTCTCATTTTCCTGCCTTGCCTAAAACATATAAAGAAGCAAGTTTACCTACACCTTCACCGTCCACGACAAAACCCATTGCATCTTCTACATCCATCACTCCGATATAGCTACTACTATCCTTCAACAACTCCAACAAATGGAAAAGCGCATTGAAGATAAAATGGAAGCTAAGCTCAAACATATTTATAAGAGTAACGCATTATTGACTTGATGGAGTCAATATCAAATTTATCCCACCATTTAACATGAGTATCTTGAGAGAGGTAAGTAAGGGAACAATTATTGGCTTGAGTTACCTTGGTTGGGACAAAGGCCCTCTTCCTAATTGAATATCTATATCTTTCTTCTTTAATTGTTTTCCTAATTTTACTAAAGTTTTTGAGACAAAGGCCCTCTTCATCCACTGTAAGTATTGCGACAAATTGAATATCTATATCTTTAGCTCTGATACCAATTTGAGGCCTAATGTTGAAGGACAAGAAATTCTGATGTACACAAAGATTATTATTCAAACAGGTAAAGATTTACAAGCAAAGACAAAAAGACTGGGAAAGACAAGTTAACAGACTAAACTCAAGACAAACTCAGGTTCGAACTTACAAACTCAAACTTCAAACTCAAACTCAAACTTAGACTTAACTTAGACTTTGAATGCCTTCCTCGTCTGGGTAAACAACCATTTATACAAGAAGAAAGATTCCCAGAGCCAAAGGAGTGGCTGAAAATAAAAGACGCACTATCGTGAAAAGATAGTTCTACAACGTACAGACACCCACTATCTAAAGTAAATGCGCACTATCTAAAGTAGATGCTTGATGTGGCACAAAGGAACTTGACTGGATGCTGGATGGTACACAAAGTAACCGACAGGATAAAAGTAACGTCCAACTAGCCCTAGGCGTGATGGATCGTATACTTTAACCTGGAAGACCATACTTTTTGACTTTACTTTAGCCTTGATGAGACAACAAATTGTCGGAAGTGAGATTATTGAGGGAATCGTAATAATAGAGGCATACGAAGTGAGCCTGGAAGCATGAGCTAGATAAGATGACCGCATGGGCCTGATGGCAGGAAATGAGCCTGGAAGCATGGGCTAGACAAGATGAGCGGCATGGGCCTGCTGGCAGGAAAACCTGGAGGCATGGGCCTGAATAGATGAATGGCATGGGCCAGAAATATATTATTATTATTATTATTATTATTTATATATATATTTTAGTACTGAATGAAATCACAGAGAGATTGTGATCCCACCATGCCCTTCCTAGTTGGATTGATAGCCCAAACAACCCATCTTCATCCACTTTAAGTATTGCTCTTTTCTTCTACTTATATATTCGATATCAGAACATGATTTTGACAAACAATTTAATAGCTATGAATTTTTATTTGAAAGCATATCTTTTCTCTTTTCTTTTGTAAATTTTCTCTGGTTTACGTCTTCGTTGGTTTTTAAAGCAATCTTTCCTAGTCACGTAGTAAGTTTAGCAAGGAGTGTAAGTCTAACAATAAGTCGTTGACCAAGTTCTTTTTAAACCACCGAAACTAAACATGAGCGAATTAATAAAGAAAATGAAAAGTGTTCTTTCATTTAAAAATCCTCCTATTAAATTTGAGTCTTCATCCTCTTCTGAAAATCGATCAAATTATCTTCAACCCATAGTAAGAACCCCCCTCTAAACTTGACCTACGAAACATAAATGAAATTTCTTATCAAAATATAGAACAATCTCTCCAAAATTGGGATATGCCAATCATCGATCCAAAACAAATTTATACTCAAGGATCATTCTCTAGACATTAGAACATATTATGGATTAGGTTCGCCAAATTGAATATTTATATATTTCTTCTTTAATTGTTTTCCTAATTGTACTTTAAGCCTTCATGATCAATTTGTGCATGAAGTAGCAACATTAAGCATCTATACTCAAGGATTTAAAATGAAAGGCGTATGTTCTAATGTAGCCGTTGTATATCGCATTTATTATAAATTAATGCACATTGCTATGTCGATATGCTACATCAACCATTCTCGTCGATGAATCATAGTTCCAATGCAGGAAAGAACCCAAGACGGGTAAATCGGTGCAGGCATCGAAGACTTTGTTGTAGGAGAATTTGTAATCGTTACATGTCTGTGCAGAGACGGGAACAAACAGGGACAACTATAAAACAGAACAACAGAGTTGGTCTCAACAAAGCAAACATGGTTGAAGAACTGAAACAAAGAAATTGTGATGCAGAAGAGAAAAATATGTTAAGGGCGTTTGATTGAAGTTCTTTTATATTTATAGAAATCATATGTTCATAGTTTCTATTTTCGATTGGATTTACAGGGGTATATTCAATTGAGATTTCAATAGACTTTTAGTTACTTTTATAAGTGAATGACTTTTATGAAGTTTGTAGATTTTCGTAGACTTTTAAAGACTTAGATAAACTTTTATGTAAACTTCATTTTGACGACTTTTATTAACATTTAAGATTTTTAGTGACTTTTGTGAACTTTTTAAACATGATTTTGATTGATACTAGTAAATTTTTGTGATTTTTATATTGAAACAAATATTTTGCACTTTATTATAAAAAACAGATGAATACTTATATTTCTTTTTTTAAGAACTATTACTAATTTTTAAAAAATATTTTTGTATTTTAATAAAAAAAATCATTTAAGAATGAGATCTTGTTAATAACGACATCATTTTCATTTTCATCAACATAGACATTAGAGCATAATGAGTGAGCAATGAAATATATGAGTTGTGGAGTGGTTGGAGAAGTTGATAAAAACATTCGATAAGAAAATACATTTTGAACAATGATGTCCTTATTGAATAAGGGAACTAACAAAAATTAGAAGTCTCTAAAAGTTTTTGGGTTGAGGTGAGAAGAAGTTGAAGATTACTTTATGTATATTTTTATACAAAAAGTCTATAAAAGTCGAGATTTGTAACCAAACCACAAAAGTCACAAAAAAATTAAATACACCTTACTTTTATAAACTCTCTAAAAATTTAAATTGAATACCTCAAACCTTTTATAGACTTTTAAAAAGTCTATAAAAGTTTACATTGAATACACCTTACTTTTATAAACTCTTTAAAAGTTTTAATTGAATACACCTATAACTTTTTTAGTAATTAAAAGTAACCGAAAGTCCACTAAAATCTCAATTGAATACACCCCTGTTAGTTTCGGATTATAGTTTTTTTTTTCTCTTATTGCAGTTGTATGGGGTGTCGGATTTCGCTATAGTTTTAGATTTTATTTTATTTTTGTTTCGCTGCTTTTCAGTTCTAATTCTCTATTTTAATTACTATTACTGTTATTACTAAGTAAGAATATGCATTGTATATATTCTTTAAAAAAAGTAATATATTCACTCAAAAATTTTTAAAAAGTAATATATATACTAGTGGATCGGCGTAGATAAATTTGTTGACGTTTGAGTTAAACAGTGCACATGCAGTTTTATATTTTAAAACTTTGAAAAAAAACAACATTAACAACATTAAATGACTGTTTTTCATTTTGATAATGAAAAAGAAATTGTCATTTTTTTTAGAAGTGCTTGAATGACTGGTATGTCACACAGCAAGACACATTGATTCACATGAGTTGTCCATGCACACCTCAAGATGCGCGCATATATAAATCTTGATGCATAATAAGCTGGTCGAGGCTGTAAGGATGACTCATGTAAGCCGATATAACTTGCGATGTGATACAGGGATGTCATTCGGTATTTTTCATTTTTTTGGGTAATGAGTGTCATTTTTTTTAATCACTTAATAAGTGGCGTTTTTAAGAGAGAGAGAGAGTTTTCTCGTCACTTAAAAAGTGGCGTTTGAGAGAGAGAAATATATGTACACATTGAAATTAACATGATGCTTTTCGAAAAAATAAAAAATTAGCAAGGTGGCATGATTGATAGTAATTGAAGATTCAAATTCTTCGACAGCAAAGAAAAAGCAAGAGGGCCGCTAAGGGCACCCCACCATTTAATGAGGGCACCCAGCTTATTTGTAAAAATTCCAGCAAAAATAGAAAAGACCATTTTGCCCCTGTATATATATAATGGTTCAAACCCCACAAATCATTTCGACAAGGAGTTAGGGCACCCCACCCGCAGCGTCAACCACAAGCCCAGCGGCCACATTGCGTTTGGCGAAGAGGCGATCGATTCTTGCTCGTCGACCAATGAGGTAACAATGTTTGACAACCATTTTCGGGTTTTTTTTGAAGCTGTTTAGTTGCGTATAACGGTGAAAATGATGATTTGTTTGTCAACGTAGGGTTTGGTAATTTCTTCAAATCCGAAGTTGTTTCAAGCGTATAATGGAGGATCGTAATGCTTCGGTGCCGAGAGGAGGTCGTCCTTGAGGTAATGTTGCAAATGTTTTTGTGTTTTTTTTGCGGTTATCAGAAGTATCTGTCTGCGGGTGCGCGATTGTTTCGGCCTCGCGGGGCAGAGATGTATGGTAATGTCTCGGTCGCGAGAGGACGGAGAGGTTTCACGTAGTCACGGTATGAAACTTGAGCCAGGGTAATGGTAACTCTCGGTCTCAACGTAAACGAGACTATGAAGAAAGTTTGAAGCGTACAGTGAGAACTATTATTTTTTGGGTTTTTTTGATTGTCTTGTACATTTTGGTTGATTATAATGTTACCTTTGTTTGTATTGCGGGTAATGCGTTATCTTGTAATTTTCAGGACTACTGAGGACACTTTTACACCTTCTAAGCCATTCCCTCTCGAGAAAGCGGCAATTTCATGGCTTCAGCGATTGGTGGCGAGAACAAGTTTGTGTTAGTAACGAGCGCTCGGATGCGGGGGCATTAAGCGCGAGGAAGGAGTGAAAATTACTGTGTGAGAGTCCAGGGACATATAGGGCTGCGAGCACGAGAGAGTTGGGAAGGGAAAGCGGCAAAAATTTTAAAGAAATCAAGGAATGATGAAAAGGCGAGGACTCGCACTAGTACGAAGAAATGTGGATGCCACTTTCCAAATTAACGTCGAGAGAATCTTGACTCACTTATGGTATGTCACTTGTGATTTGTGGGAGGCACAATCACGACACCGCGAGGAAGATTGGATAAGGGAGAGGAGGAAGTTGAGGATGCGGGGGGGAGGGCTGAAAGTGAGCGGCTCGGGAGATTAGTCCACCTTCGCCGTCTTTTGTGGAGTGCGAGCGGGGAAGTTGAGGATGCGAGTGTGAGGACACCGGGTCTCCAGCCGGAGGCACCCCGATGTCGGAGGCACCCCAATCTCAATCGAATTTGAGTCCTCCCGCTCCTGGCTTCTGGCGAAGAAAATGCGAGGTTCCACAAATGCGTCGTGCCGGTCGACGCACGCAATGAATGGATCTAACATGGCTTATAGTCATTGCTTAGAACCGGATTGGTTGCCACATGTTGAGGCCATTATCGATGTGGTTTCCGATGGAAATTGTGGATATCGGTGTATAGCCTGGGGCTTCGACTTGCAGACGTAGACGGGTGGAGGATTGTGCGTAGAAGGATGTACGATGAGATTATCGGGTATGAAGACCTTTGGCGGGAAGTGCTTGGCTCGAGTTTGAGGCTATCAAGAATGCGGTGCATTGCCCGAGAGAAGCAAGAGGGGGCATCTTTCAAAGAATGGTTGACACTTCCGGACATAGGATTGTTAGTATCCACCGCATTCAATGTCATTACTCGTCAACCTCTCGCATGGTAGTGCCTCCACGCATTCCTACCTCTACGTAGTACTCCAACGTCGTCATTGCACACTGACGACTTATCATTGCAATGGCGAATGAAAGGAATATCCATTGGGTTAGGGTAAGTTCTATGATTGTTTTGTGCATTGGTTTGTTTCCCCCTTAATCGGGTTTGTGACAATATCTTCTATGTTCTCTTGTTCATTTTGACGGTGCGGTTGCATGTGAATGCACCGTGCCATCCTTATATCCATCGTGGGATCGGTGCGTTGAGAATTTGCGCGAAGGTTGGCGAGATGGATTCGTTTTTCGAGACATCGCGCCCATTGCAAGCTGCGATCATGAAGCCACCATACCTGTTGTAGATTTAGATACAACGTAGGTTAAAGCTTCATATCCTACTCGGCGCATCACGTTAGCTTTTCCTGGATGATACTCTGGAGAAAAGTCATAGTCCTTCAGAAACTCCAACTATTTTGTCTCAAGTTCACCTCTTTCTGTGTGAAGAGGTATTTCAGAATTTTATGATCAGTATAGAGTGTGAACCCCTATCCATACAAATGATGTCTCTATATCTTCAGATCAAATACCACCGCTACCAACTCTAAGTCATGAGTGGGATGATTTTTCTCATGTATCTTCACTGTCTAGATGCATAAGCCACTGTGCCTCTGTCCTGCATCAATACACAACCTAGACTCGTATGAGAAGCATCTTGTATATACCAAGAACCCCTATCCAACTTTTGGCAATATTAACACTGGTGCGGTGGTCAACAATCTCTTCAACTGAGTAAATGCCTCATCGCACTCCTTAGATCAATCAAATCTGACATCCTTTTGGGTCAATCTGGTAATCGGTGAAGCGATCTTCAAGAAATCCTTCATGAATCTGCGATAATATACTGCTAACCCTAGAAAACTCTTGATCTTTGTAGCCGAAGTCGGTGCCGGCCAATCCATAATAGCTTGAATCTTGGCCAAATTTACAGCAATACTTGTTGCTCCAACAACATGTCTTAAAAACTTGACCTCTCACAGCCAAATTCACAATTGCTGAAATTGGTGTAGAGTCTGTGCTCCCTCAAAGTCTGCAGTGTCTCCCTAAGGTGCTGCTCATAATCCTCTCAAGTCCTTGAATATATCAATATATCATCGATGAAAACTATCATGAAGTGGTCAAGAAACAGTTTCATCACCCGATGCATCAAATCCATAAACATGGCATGAGCATTAGTTAAACCAAACGACATGAGTGTAAACTGATAGTGTCAATATCTCGTGTTGAACGTTGTATGGACCTATCCTCATATCTGATCCTAAGCTGATGACACCCTGATCGTAGGTCTATCTTAGAGAAAAATTGTGCTCTTCTTAGCTGATCAAACAAATCATCAATCTATGGTAATGGATACTTGTTCTTGATTGTGACATTTTTCAACTGTTTGTAGTCGATAAATAGTCTCAAAGTACCGTCATTCTTCTTCACTAATAGGAAAGTGTGATGAATCCCATATATCCAAAATCCTGTAATTGACTCCTCAACTCCTCCAACTCTCTAAGAGTTATACGGTACGGCGGTATAGAAATAGGTCTGATTCATGGTATGAACTCAATAATAAATCTTATCTCTCTCGGTGGTGGCAAACTAGGTAAATCCTCTAGAAATACATCTAGAAACTCGCACACAAACATAATCTCCTCAAGTTCGGATCCATGACTCTCTGCTACTGTGTGTTAACGATACCAGAGTCTCCATCTCTCCATTAGTCGCAAGTCGACCTCTAGTGCCCTCGGCTCTCAATGTACTACTAGCTATATATGAATATCAGACATTTTGAGATCTCAAATATCATTGTCTTACTGAAACAGTCGATATAAGTATGATGTGCTGCTAGCCAAACCATCCCTAACAACGCGTCGAAGTCTAAGAACTTCAGAACCCTAAAGTCTGCATGTAACTCTACCTCGCCTATCTCTACTGGACATCCCTTAACAAGACAATTATGGTAAACCCTATCTATGGCATCCCTCGTCGCCCCGGGATGACGTGTCTCCGTGTACTCCTTGCCAGCTGGCCCAACTACACGTGTACGGCACTTGCCCGCCTTTTTTCTGTCTCGAACTTCATAGACCTACGACGCACCGACACATGTAGCAGTTCATTAGCTCGGATCGTTATCCACCGAGAACTCCTGATACACATGTTATGGTCTAGAATGCATAGATACACAACGGAAAATTCGGTGGGAGTAACTCAACCAACCGTCCAAACAATGACAAGATATAGATGTAATAAAGACCACAAGGAATACTGGAAATGAATGGAAATACAAAGCGAAATAAATACTTAGAGTTTTTCAATTGGGTTTTACAAACCTCACAACGCACTCCAATACCCCGTAATCAATCTCTGAGTCCAAGTCCATGAGTCCTTGGTCGCCAATTGATCACCCGTGTCCACCTATGTCTATTTATCAATAATTCCGATTTAACATTACAATTTACGACCAATTTCTAAAATTTTAGGCCAAATTGCCCATTTCGCGCTTTTCGAGGCAAAAACACCGCAAAAGTCGCGTCCGAAATTCCCAAATATTTTATTTTTCATAGAAATTCATCAATTTCTATTTATTTTATGGAAATATAATTTTTTCGAATTTTCCCAATTTTTTCGAAATATTTTCCAAATTTTTTTTTTTTTTTTTTTTTTTTATATTGGTTTGGGTCGGGTCGGACCCGACCCTGGACCAGAATTGGTCCAGGCTCACCCTATGGGCCGAGCCTGACCAATCTTGGGCCCGGCCCAGTGGGTGGGTGCACACGCGATCGAACCAATGATCTCCGGTTCGATCGCCAATTTTTTATTTTTTTATTTTTTTGTTTTTTTTTTGTTGGGTTTGGGTTGGCTCTCAACCCCAACCCCAGTGGAATCGATGGCAGGGGAGACGCCCCTGCCATCTCCACCCTCGACCCTCTCGGCCTCCATGGCCGAACCCCTCGGCCACCAAGGAAATAACGAATACACAAAAAATCAACAACGACTCACCTTGATCCTGATGTTTCCACCCTATTTTCTCTCCTTCGCGGTTTCTCCTTCTCCTCCTCCTTTCCGTTTCTTTTTCTTCTTCTCGGCCTCTCAATTGTGAGTGAGAGTGTGAGTGAGAGAAAAGGTGGTGGATGTTGACTTATAATCACTTAGCATCTCCACTCACATGTGCATCTCTATGCATCCATAAACCTCCATTTATTCCAACCTAACACCTCCTTGACTCTGAATTGTAACACTTTTGGGACACTCACTTGTGTTTTAAGCACAAAAATGCCATTTTCGGGCGTTTCGATTCGGTTTCGCGTCCGAACCGCGACATACGTGTACCGCCGCGTCACTAGCCACCTAATACCCATTCCATATTAGTTACTTGGCCAATTTGTTTTATTTAATTAGTGTGTTTTAGTTTCACGACCTAATATTTGGTCCCGTCAACTACTCGGTACCCGCGTCGACACGCATATCGAGGCGAATACATTTCACACAATCTCACACGTATTGTTATGCAACATACACACATGCGATGTATTTCAATAAATTGCACCGTAAATAAGCATCCAACACACAATAAACTATCGTACCTAGGTCCCCGTGTGTCCTAGCCTACCGCGACGTCCACGTCTGTAAATTCGAGATAATTAACGACATTAATAAAATGGGTCGTTACAGTTCTTCCCAACTAAATAAAATTTCGCCCCGAAATTGAACTGTGACCCAAATCCCATACCAGAGAATAGCTGAGGGTATCGCGTCCTCATCGTCGACTCGAGCTCCCAGGTGAGTCCCTCCGTCCTATGATGCTGCCAACGAACTAGGACCTTCGCGAGTTCCCTGTTCCGAGAATCTGTACTCGACGGTCAACAATCTCTATTGGTATCTCCTTATAGGTCACGTCAGGCTGTATCTCCACCTGTCCCAACTCAATCGTCGGTCTCGGCCCTGACCTAGCGAGTCTCAACATTGAAATGTGAAATGTCGGATGAACCCTAGCTAACTCGGCAGGTAACTCCAACCGATATGCAACAATGGCCTACTCTATGTGCAATCCGGTATGGCCCAATGTATCTCGGTGTCAGTTTCCCCTTAATGCCAAATCTTTGTTGACCTTTCCAAGGAGAAACCTTCAGATACACCATATCGCCCTCATCATAGCTCAGACCCTCGCGTTACCTATCCGCGTATTTCTTCTCTATCATGTGCGTGTCGCGCTTCCGACGAATTTGTCGGATTTTTCTTGTGTGATCAATAACTATCTTAGGCCCTACTTGTCACTGTATCTTCCAGTTCTTCCCAACACGCAGGTGATCTACAGGGCCTCCCATATAGTGCCTCAAATGATGGCATGCGAAATGATCGCCTGATAGCTGTTATTGTATGCAAACTCACACAGAGGTAAATAATCCTCCCACGAACCCTTAAACTGTAATATACAAGCCCTGAGCATATCCTCCAAAATCTGGATCGTCGCTCTGAATGTCCGTCAATCTGAGGATGATAAGCTGTACTAAACTGCAACCAGGTGCCAAATCGTTCCTGCATTGCCTCCCATAGTTTCGAGGTCAATCTGGGATCTCTGTCTGACATAATGGAAACCGGCACCCCATGAAGTCTAATAATCTCCCGCTCAAACAATATGCTCAGCTGGGGAAACGTGTATTTCATCGAGATTGGAATGAAGTGAGCCGACTTCGTCAGTCTATCAATCACTACCCAAACTGCATCGTGACGCCTCGATGTCATGGTAGCACACTAAGGAAATCCATAGTGATATGTTCTCATTTCCACTGTGGAATGGGCAACGACTGTATTAATCCACCGGGTCGCATGTGCTCAGCCTTCACCTGCTGGCAAATGTGACAACTCCTAACGTACGCACCAACGTCAGCCTTCATCCTTCGCCACCAGAATAGTCGCCTCAAATCATGGTACATCTTGGTCTGACCAGGATGAACTTTGTAACGAGACCGGTGTGCATCTTCTAGAATCTCCCGTATCTCCTGATCCGCAGGTATCCATAATCTCCCTCAGTATCTCAAACACCGATCTGTGGTTTCTGTCCAATCAGTGCATTCGGATTCCGTGACAGACCACTGACCCGCTCATAGAGCCCATCAGTCCTCTGACACTCGGCAACCCGTTCAATCGATACGGTCGGTATCCTCGGCTGACAACAAATGTGCTAATCCGCCGTAGTCGATAACTCGACCATGCACATAACTGATGCTGCCTATAATAAGCCATGCTCATGTGTCATCTGCTGCAGAACAGTCTGACTGTCGAGTCCACTCCTGCTCAATGCGTCTGCTACGATGCTCGCTTTGCCAGAGTGATACTCAATAGCGAAGTCATAGTCCTTCGGTAACTCCAGCCATTTCCTCTGGCGCATATTCAGATCCCTTTGAGTGAAAATGTAACGTAAACTCTGGTGATCTGTATACAACAAGAATCGTTCTCTATAGAGATAGTGCCTCCAAGCCTTCAAAAGAAAGACGACCGCCGCAAGCAAGCTCCAGGTCGTGCACTGGATAATTCCCCTCGTGGGGTCTCAACCGTCTGAAAAGATAAGCAACTAGTCTACCATCCTGCATCAACACACATCCAAGACCAATGCCCGACGCATCTGTATATACTGTCAAGGTCTTGCCCGGCTCCGGCAATGTCAATACTTGGTGCAGATATCAATCTCCGCTTCAAATCACTAAAGGCCTGCTCACACTCATCTAACCAGTTAAATCTGACGTCTTTCTTAGTCAGTCTCGTCATCGGCGCTGCGATCGAGGAAAAACCCAGCACAAATCGCCGATGATAGTATCCAAGCCGATCAAGGAAACTTCGTATATCGGCCACAGACTCAGGCGTCTTCCAATCAATGATCGCCCTAATATTTTTTGAATCCACTGAGATACCCTGCTCACTGATGACATGGCTTAAAAATCTCACCGCACTTAGCCAAAAGTCACACTTGCTAAACTTGGTGTATAGTCGGTGCTCTCTCAGTGTCGTCAAAACTGTCCTAAGATGTCCCTGGTGATCCTCACGAGTCCTGCTATAGATCAAGATATCGTCGATGAACACGATGACAAATCTGTCCAAGTAAGGCCTCATGACCCTGTGCATCAGGTCCATGAAAATCGTTGGAGCGTTCGTCAACACAAACGACATGACTGTGAACTCAACGTATCTCGTGTTGAAAGCGGTTTTCTGGATATCCTCTTCTCAAATCCTCAACTGGTGATAACCTGAGCGAAGGTCAATCTTCGAGAAGAATCTGGCACCGTCAGTTGATCAAACAGATCATCAATCCAAGGAAGCGGGTAACGGTTCCTCACAGTTACCTGATTCAGCTTCCTATAATCGATGCACATCCTCATCGTACCATCTTTCTTTTTCACAAACAGTACTGGAGCACCCCAAGGTGACATAATAGTGTGAATGAAACCCTTCTCCAACAGCTCATCCAACTGTCGTCTCACCTCCGCCTGCTATGCTGGTGCCATCCGATAAGGTCGACTGCCAATCGGCTGCGTCCCTGGTATCAACTCGATTATGAACTCAACGGCTCGTGGCGGTGGCAATCCGGTAAATCATCTAGAAATACATCGACAAAATCCCTCACTACTGGAACGTCCTCAATCCGGACCTCCGTCCGAACCTCCGGCTCAACTATCACCGCAAACGCCTCCATCTCCCGCACCGTAGCTAGTCGGCCTCTCGTGATGGCTAAGTCGATTCTTAGATCCAAGTAATACGAACTCTGGTAATCAAGGAATACGAAACTCTATCCTCTTACCGTAACAGTCTATTCGTGCATGATAGGATGATAACCAATCCATCCCGAGTAGTGTGTCAAACTCTAAGTACTCCAATACTCGAAGATCAACTGGTAGCTGATGTCCCTCAACCTCTATCATCACGTCTCGACATATTCCGTTAGGGTATATCTTATCCCCAGCAGTCGTCCTGAGGACAAGATGTGGATCTCGTGTCTGTGTAACTAACCATAACAATCCAACTATACGTTCAACAAGAAACGATAAAGTGTTACCAGAATCAAACATAGCATGCATAGGGCGATCACTTATAAGTAACATACCTTCAACGAGCTGCCTAGTCGCCCCGCTATTTGGCTGTGCTAACGCATGCGCTCTATCTCTAGCCTGGTCTCACTCTCGTCGTGGCGATGGTGGTGCCCGACAGTCAACCCTCAAGTGTCCCCTCTGACCACACCGGTGACATCTACGGCTCTACAGTCTACCCGTCTGTCCGTCTCCAGCTCTCGACCCTGACCCGGTCATGTCCCCCCTGATCTTGACCCTGACGGTACTCTTGTGGTGTGACCTCTACCGATCCACTGGTGCTGAGGTGATAGCATGAACTAGCTGTGGATCCTCATATTGGAACTGATTGCCCTGAAAATCATCCCGGTGGCCCCTCTCCCGTCTATCATCTCTCCGGCCTCTATCTGGACGATCCATCGGTCTCTTCTGCCTCTGATTCGACCAAGAACTCGGCCCTGACTGTACCCCCTACCAATCACACGTCTGCCAGCCCTCTGCAGTATGTATGTCTCATGAGCCAATGCCCTGTCAAAGATCTCCTGCAGAGTCGTGACTCCGGTCGAGACAACTGCTGACGCAATCCTGTCATCAACCCCTCTGGTGAAATAATAGATCTGTAAGCGCTCTGTCCCGACGACATCTAGAGAGAACTGAAGCAAATGTCGGAACCTCTCCATATACTGCATCAAGGTCCGATTACCCTGTCTCAAGGTCAGGAACTCCTCCCTCAGTCTCAACCTAACCTCCATAGGTATGTACTGATCGTAAAATAGCTCCCTAAACTCAGCCCATGTCGTCGGTTCCGGATGAGTATCCGTATATATCGTCCACCAGATCGCCGCATGCCCTCTCAAACAAGCTCCCTAAAGTCGTGCTTGTATAGTCTCATCGTTCCTCATCAGCTTATGGAAACGCTGATGGGACACTACCCATCTCCCTGCAGCCTCGGGTCACCGCTTCCGTAAAAGAATCCAGGCTGGAACTTCAAAAACTCCCTCAATAACTTCGCCTCTAGTGCCAGTACAAATGCCGATATAGTAGTAGTATCAGCAGTGGGGGTGGCAGTAGCCTGGTCCGTCGTCGTGAGTGGAGGCGTAAGAGTCGACGTCTCCAAAGGAACAACAACTGCGGTACCTGTCTCTGTGGGTGCCTCTGCCGCTACCCCCGAACTGGTGTCTGGGTACCACCTGAACAACAGTTGTCTCCGCAGGTACGGTCACAACTACTGGCTCTCTAGTAAAAGTGAGTGCCGCCAGTACCGCGGTCTGCTATCCTAATAGCCGTAATACCTCGGTCATCTGTGTCTCCTGGGCCGAGAGTTTATCCTCCACACTCGCCATAACCGGGACATCCCCAGCCGCATTGCTAGTCTTAGTCCAGTCTCAAAAGGCGTACTAGACTGTTCTTCCATAATCTGCATCGAGAATGTGCTCCGGCTCAGTCTCGAGGTATATACGTATATCATATTATAAAATGAAAATATAACACGCATATACTTTCTAACTCTACCCGCCTCACATCACTTCCCAACTAAAGTTCTAAGGCAATAACTTCGGGTTTCCACATCTAAGTTCATTGATTAAGTTTTATTGTCTTAGGACTTCTTCTTAGCTCTGATACCAACTGTGGCGGCCCTCGCCGCCCTGGGGTGACGTGTCTCCTTGTACTCCTTGCCAGCGGGCCCAACTACACGTGTACGACACTTGCCCGTCCTTTTTCTATCTCAAACTTCATAGACCTACGACGCACCGACACATGTAGCAGTTCATTAGCTCGGATCGTTATCCACCGAGAACTACTGATACACATGCTATGGTCTAGAATGTATAGACACACAAAAAAAAATTCGGTGGGAGTAACTCAACCAACCGTCCAAACAATGACAAGATATAAATGTAATAAAGACCACAAGGAATACTGAAAATGAATGGAAATACAAAGCGAAATAAATACTCAGAGTTTTTCAATTGGGTTTTACAAACCTCACAACGCACTCCAATACCCCATAATCAATCCCTGAGTCCAAGTCCACTGAGTCCTTGGTCGCCAATTGATCACCCGTGTCCACCTATGTCCATTTATCAATAATTCCGATTTAGCATGACAATTTACGACCAATTTCTAAAATTTTAGGCCAAATTGTCCATTTGGCGCTTTTCGAGGCAAAAACCCCGCAAAAGTCGCGTTCGAAATTCCCAAATATTTTATTTTTCATAAAAATTCATCAATTTCTATTTATTTATTGGAAATATAACTTTTTCGGAATTTTTCCTATTTTTTCGGAATATTTTCCAAGTTTTTTTTTTTTTTTTTTTAATATTGGTTTGGGTCGGGTCGGACCGACCCTAGACTAGAATTGGTCCAGGCTCGCCCTATGGGCCGAGCCTGGCCAATCCTGGGCCCGGCCCAGGTGGGTGGGTGCACATGCGCGCATGCGTGCGCATGCATCCCCTCCACGCACGGACGCGCGCTTTTGCATCCCCTCCATGCGATCGAACTTGGGATCCAAATTTTTTTTTTTTGTTGGGTTGGGGTTGGCTCTCAACCCCAACCCCAAGTGGAATCGATGGCAGGGGAGACGCCCCTGCCATCTCTACCCTCGACCCTCTCGGCCTCCATGGAAACAACGAATACACAAAAAACTCAACAACGACTCACTTTGATCCTGATGTTTCCACCCTCTCTTCTGTCCTTCGTGGCTTCTCCTTCTCCTCCTCCTCTCCGTTTCTTCTTCTTCTTCTCGGCCTCTCAATTGTGAGTGAGAGTGTGAGTGAGAGAAAAGGTGGTGGATGTTGACTTATAGTCACTTAGCATCTCCACTCACATGTGCATCTCTATGCATCCATAACCCTCCATTTATTCCAACCTAACACCTCATTGACTCCAAATTGTAACACTTTTGGGACACTCGCTTGTGTTTTAAGCATAAAAATGCCATTTTCGGGTGTTTCGACGCCCGGTCTCGCGTTCGAACCGCAACATACGTGTACCGTCGCGTCACTAGCCACCTAATACCCATTCCATATTAGGTACTTGGCCAATTTGTTTTATTTAATTTGTGTGTTTTAGTTTCATGACATAATATTTGGTCCCGTCAACTACCCGGTACCGCGTCGACACGCATATCGAGGTGAATACAATTAACACAATCTCGCACGTATTGTTATGCAACATACACACATGCGATGTTTTTCAATAAATTGCACCGCAAATAAGCATCCAACACACAATAAACTATCATACCTAGGTCCCCGTGTGTCCTAGCCTACCGCGACGTCCACGTAGATCTGAGTTGGCGTCCACGTCTATAAACTCGAGATAATTAACGACATTAATAAAATGGGCCGTTACACTATCCCCTGCTGCGATACTCAAAATCAAATGTATGCTATCTTTAAATGGTGTCAACCCTAAAATGCTTATCATGTGACCTGAAATGAAAGATACTGTAGAACTTGAATCAAACAAGACATATAAACCTCTACCACAAATAGAAGCCATACCCTCAATAAATCCTCGCATGGCGTCAGTGTCAGGCCGTGCTACCATGTGTACTTACTCTCAACTCTATGCTGGAAGTACTACTGCTGGCTGTTGAAAATCTCTAATCATATACCCAACCTGACCACACCTATAACAAGTAACCGGCCTACGCTGACTCTGTGCCTGCCGAAAACCATCTCAAACTCTACATGTACCTCTGCCTCACCTCTACCACCCTGCTGTTGCTGACGTGGTGCTGGTGGTGCTGACAGAGCTGGTAAACTAATAGGAGCTGGCAATGCAGGTTTGAATGGTGGTGGAAAGGGAGGTCTACCAACTATACTCGGTAATGGTGTAGGGGATGATACATAGGGTATAACTGATGTAACTGTCTCTAATCCCCGAGAACCTCTCTCCCATCTCCTCTGTCCCTTGCCCTTTTGTCTCATCCTCTCAAACTCTGCAGTCTGATCAGGTGTCAACGCTGGTCCTAACGGCATCCCATCGGTAACTCTACTCAAATAATAGGTCTCGTGAGAAAGTGCATGCTCGTATATCTCACCCAAAGTCCCGACACCTGAACTAGTCACATAAAATCCTATATCTGGTCACATTCCATCTCCAAAATTGTATACATCCTCAGAATCATCTCTAACTAGATCTCTAGCAAACTATTTCAGATAGACGTATATGTTTCTGTAGCTTATCACCGACTCATCATCTCCCTATCTCAGATTCATAAACTCCTTCATCAACCTTTTCATCACCACAAACCACATGAGGGAAATACTACTGATATAATTTCTTCCTGAATGCATCCCAAGACTCAAAATCACCATCATAAGCTATCGTCGCATGCCACGAGACATCAGCGTCTCTCTGCAGTGTATACGACAAAATCTCTGCCCGAAGTCTGTCCTCAATCCTCAAGACTCATGCAGCTTCTCCTGAGACAATAAACACTTCTCAATCTTCTCAAAATCTCGCTGATCATCAAAGTAAACGGCTTCAATCAGATGAAATCCTTCACCAATTGAACCTCTCTTGTCGAGCTAGTACGTGTAGGAGTGAAAGAAGGTGTATAAACTATCTTTATGGCTAGTACTGTCACTACCGCTACAGTCTGTACTACCAGAAGAGACTGGTGTCGGTAACGTGAGGGTAGTAGTAGTAGGGGCCGGTGTATATGCTGGCGGAGCAAAACTTGTTGTCATCATATCTATGAACACAACCAACTGCTGTCCCTGAGCTGATACTCGGTTAGATAGCTTTTGAAAATCATCAGCAGATGGAATAAGTGGCTAGCTACCACTTGCACCTATATTCCCGCTATCACGTGAATCACCATCAGTGTTTGCAAGTTGATAGCGAATCCGAATCAGCTACAACGTAGATGACGCATATATATACATATAAAAACTAACATGTACATATAAGATATTCCCATCTCAACTTTACTCATTTCTCAACTAATGGTTTCTAGGCAAAGATCATCTGGTTTTCCATAGCTAAAATTTGTATTTTATGGAAATTCATAGATTGATTATTATTAAAGTTTTCTCTTATTCCGACTACGACGTTGGTATCAAAATTTCGAACAACTTTATAATCCATCTCAAAGTATCTAGAGCATAGGCTCTATAAACCTAGGCTCTGATACCAACTTTAACTTTGGTATCACATTGTAGAATAACCATATTCCATTACCTAAGCTCTATAAACTTAGGCTCTGATACCAATTGTGATGATCACTTCTCAAATTAGGGCACCACCCAGCTTAATCCAGTCATTAAGCCCCAATCTCGCCACATAGGACTTAACAACGAATTAGTGAGCTTTTCAAAAAAACTTTTCACCTTACTAATAATTTTTTTTCAAATAAGCATCTTCTTATCTTATGTCAATTAATAAATCAGAGTTAATTAAAAGTTATACAATTTACAGTTTATTCAGCGGAAGTCTTAACATATTAGCGGAAGCTTTTGACATAAATCATATATGCGTGGAAAAACCAGGAAGTAAGGTCACATGCATATATATATATATATATACAACAAAACAACTATGATAATATATCAACATGTAATCTCTCATCCCATACATACAACCCCAAAAGTATATGAATGACACATATAGAAGTCATACAACAAAGCCAAAAACCTATAAAATCCGGTATAGCACCACTCCACTGGCTCAGAGGTAGTTGATGATCTTCTCTTTGCCTGGTCTGCTACTTGATTGATCTGCACCCACCATCATAAAAAGGACGGTGAGTACAAGAAAGTAGAAAGTAACATTGAAAGACATTTGTTTACATTTTCAAAATATACAACAAGTATCTGAAAGCATAATAATAATAACTATGCTTTGAAAAGAAGTCATGCTATGAGATACTCCAGTTAATCAATATGAAATTGACACTAGGCTAAATAGTAATGATCTAGGGCCGGTCGGCCTTGAGTTACATTACATCAACCTTATACCACTATTTAGGGTGTAAATAATATCATGAATGCCTTCACATCCGCACAATTGCCGATCTAATATATAAATACTCACAAGCGCCCCTTACAAGTGATGTATACTTATGAACAACCCCGGGTCCCATACCACGTGTGCTGCAAAAGCTAGTGGTGAGATCCCGACAACCCCGAAAGTCTAGTAAACCTGTGTGTCGCACACATCTCTAACATATCGTGGTCCTAGATGCAAGAACTGCTTTCATAACCCAAGAAATGACATGGTTTGGGAATCCAATAAATGTAGTTGCATACTAATGCACAAAAGGAAATTAGATTTGCAATATCATTAAACACCTTCATAGTATTATGCTATTTCATTTAACTAAATGCCTCAACAATCAAAAATGACATAGCACATGATTTAGAGTCAATGAAACTATTTAACCAATAATCAATACCATGATAGGAAACTCATGAAATGTGACGACCCCGAATTCCGAGGCAAATCGGGCACCGCCACGTCGCCGGACACGTCACCAAGCCATGCTACGTCACCTGCACACCTGTCTATGACGGCCCGCGAACTATCCGTCTTGTAATCCGACTTAGTAAATTTCATTGTTTTAAAAGATTAATATTCTATCGAAATATGCTAAGTTAAGAAGTTTACAACTTAATTTTGTTTATTTTAATTCTTTTCGGGTTATTTTTAATAGCGAAAGTCTTAATAACATGCATATAAGTAATGTAAACACGTTATGCATTAATTAACAACCTATAGGGTGGAAACCCAGCAAAAGGATACCATGTATATCAGTTAAGGCGACAAAATGTATAATAGGTGTCAATATACATGTATCAGGTGTAAAGTCTCCCAAAATAAATCCCAAAAAGTATGTATATGTAAATACAAACACCTACGAGTAAGCTAGTGGAGGCGCTCCAAATCAGAGGTAGTCACCAATCACCGCCTTCCCCCGGCTCGTCGTAGGATCTGCAACTTGCCACCAACAAACAATGACAAGTTTCAGTGAGTAAATCCCAGAGATATTCAGTTAGTATTCACAAGAAATCCAAGAAAACGGCTACAATTCATGCATATAAAGTAAATGAATAGGAATGTAAAGCATGAATATAAGTCGTGAGATAATCAAAAATATGAAACGTGAGTGTGGTGTACAGCTTGTCGAGCCCTGGGACGTAAATACTAAACCAAGTAGGCCCTGGAGGTGAGGAAATCCACACCCCCTCTTCACTGTCGAAATGAGGATTATCTGTTGGTCGGAAGGTAGACTTCCGCCCAACGCCTCAAAAGAGAGGAAATCTGTGACGGAGGCGAGCCTCACGTCAACTCGCTCTCGAGATCATCGACTCGCTGAGAGATATCTCACGCGTAGTCTAAGGTATGACCAACACCGTAGCAACAATCGGATCATCATCAACGAGAGAGCCGGAAAGGGGTCACACCGTCCCTTCGACCATACATAGACAAACGCGGGAATAGAGTAAATATGCAAGTTGAACTGGCAAAAAGTAATGGGAAATGAATAATTTACAGGAAAAATAAGTAAATTTTAAGCTGACTTTCTCGTGGGTTTACTTACCTCAAACAATCGTAAATGTCTCTCCAAAATGTCTCGCTCACGCTTCGAGATACGCGGTCGATACCCGACGATAGTCTCGTCGGGGATCTATCGGTCCGGCAATGCGCCACCGCGCCGTTGCCCCACGCCGTTCACCGCGCCGCTACCGCCCGCGCGCCGCCGCGCCACCGCCACCGCTGCTTCTCCTCCGCCGGCATCACTTCTTCTCGCGGCGCGCCATTGCTGCTGAGTCGCACCGATGCCGCTTCAGGAACTGCGCTGCTGCCCCTGAGACACCGCCCCTCCTCGCTGGTGTCCTCCGTTGCTCACTACTGCACCGCCGCTCGTCGTCATCCCCATAGCCGCGCCACCTCCTGGTCGCCGGAACAGCCATCCACGGCCTCCGCGTCGCTGCGCGCGAGCCGCCGTCCGCCGTCTTGGTCCACCGCAAGACCGGAGTCGCCGCTTTGTGAGATGGAGCTCGCCGTCTCGCACCGTCCGCGCCGTCGGCGCGTCGCATCCACTCCGGCAGCTCCTCCGAGCCGTTCCACCACCCGCGTCGCATCGGCGGTGTCACCGCTCCTCGCCACCTTCTCCGCCGTCTCTCTCCCTCTCTCTCTCGGTGATTTCCCCCTTTCTTCGCCGTCTCTCTCTCTCTCTCTCTCTCTCTCTCTCTCTCTCCTTTTCTCCCTTTTTTCTCTCTCTCTCATTTCTCCTCTCTCTTCTTATCCGATCATTTTTTTAAAATTATTGGTATTATCTCCTCGATTTTTGTGTCTTAATTAAACCCCAAAAAATACCCCATTTTCGCTAAAAATTGATGAAAATATCATTGTACTCCGAAACACGGGAATACGGCGTCTAACCCTTGACCCTATTTCGCGTCGATTAAATCCGGATCACGACGAGTGTGTCCCACATACGACCCTGAAATGGCACGTGGCACGAATTAGATTTTTAGGGCCGTTACAGTCTTCCCAACTAAAAGAAAATTTCATCCTCGAAATTCAAATTATCGCTCTCGCACGGTAGACTCTCTCCCTAGTGAGGCCCTCGTTCTTATGATAGTGCCATCGAACGAGTACAAGTGGTATTTCTTTCTTTCTGAGAATCTGTACCTTGCGATCCACTATCTCAATGGGGTGCTCCTCGTATGTCACATCCGATCTGACCTCGATCCTAGTCATATCAACCATCGGTCTCGGTCCTGATCTGGCTAGCCTCAACATAGAAATGTGAAAAACATCATGCACCCCGCTAACTGGCTCGACAATCTCAACTGATATGCAACCTCCCCAACTCGTCGGACTATCTGAAACGACTCGATAAATCTTGGTGCAAGCTTTCCCTTGATCCCAAATCTCTAGTGGCCCTTCAAAGGAGAAACTTTCGAGTAGACCCAATCATCCACTTCATAACTCAGACCATCGCGGTACTTGTTCGCGTACTTCTTTTGTCTATCACGAGCAGCCTAAAATCTCGACGAATCAGCCTAATTTTTTCTGTGTGATCTACAACAATCTCAGGCCCAACGGCAGCTACGTCCTCGGGCTCACCCAAAGCTGGTGATCTGCATGGTCTCCCGTATAGCTCCTCGAATGGTGGCATCCCAATACTAGCCTGATAGCTATTGTTGTAGGCAAATTCACAAAGTGACAAAAACTCCTCCCATGACCCTCCAAACTGTAGCACACAGGCTCTGAGCATGTCCTCAAGAATTTGAATAAGTCTCTCAGACTGTCCGTCAGTCTGCGGATGAAAAGTCGTGTTGAACTGCAATTTGGTACCATACTACTCCTGCATGGCCTACCAAAGCTACGAAGTAAGTCGATTATCTCTGTCTGACACTATAGATACTGGCACTCCGTGCAGTCCGATAATTTCTCGTTCGAAGGGCGTGTTCAGCTGCGGAAAACTATATTTCATGGAGATTGGGATAAAATGCGCTGATTTCGTCAGTCGATCCACGACAACCCAAATGGCATTGTGCTTGCGCAAAGTCGTCGGCAACCCACTAACGAAGTCCATAGTGATGTGTTCTCATTTCCACTGTGGGATAGGTAGTGGCTGCAATAGTCCTCCAGGCCTCTTGTGCTCAGCCTTAACTTGCTGACACACCTCACAACTCCTCACATACTTGGTGACATCTTGCCTTCATCCCTGGCCGCCAAAATAACCGTCGCATATCATAGTACATTTTGGTCCCGCCGGGATGCACTGTGTACCTGGATCTGTGAGCCTCTGAAGAATACCATCGAGTGACTCTGCCACTGCCGGAATCCACAATCTACATCGGAGTCTCAAACAGTCATCAACGGACTCGCGCCAATCTAGGTAATCTGGACTCTGTGCCATGTCCCTGAACCTCTGATACATCACATCAGCTATCTGACACTCCAAAACGCGCGGAATAGATACTGTCAGTACTCCCATCTGTCCGCAAATATGTGCCTCTCCAACGCATCTGGAACCTCTGACAAACTCATAGCTGCTGCCGCCTTGAGTAAACCAAACTCGTGGGTCATCTTGCAAACTATTGTCTCACTGTCTGGTCCTCTCCTGCTAAGGGCATCTGCTACGACATTCGCCTTCCCAGGTTGATACTCGATGGCGAAGTCGTAGTCCTTCAGCAATTCCAACCACCGTCGTTGTCTCATATTTAGGTCATTTTGGGTGAAAATATACTTCAAACTCTTATGATTTGTATATAGTGTGAACCTCTCACCATAAAGGTTGTGTCTCAACACCTTCAGTGCAAATACGACCACTGCAAGCTCCAGGTCATGCACTGGATAGTTCCTCTCATGGGTCCTCAACTGACGCGATAAATAAGCTATCACTCTGTTTCCCTGAATCGGTACGCATCCCAATCCGGTGCCACAAACATCCGTATGAACAGTCAACTCCTTGCCCGGCTCAGGCAACACTAACAACGGTGCAGAAGTCAATTTCTTCTTCGACTCTGTGAAGGCTGCCTCGCATTCACTGGACCAATGGAAAATCACATCATTTTTGGTCAATCTAGTCATCGGCGCTATAATCTTGGAGAAGCCATGTACAAAGCGTCGATAATATCCTGCCAATCTTAAAAGCTCTTGATGTCTGTCGCGCACTCTAGTGTAGGCCAGTCAATGATAGCGTGAATCTTACTTGGGTGTCCAATGAAATCCCTCGGTCGCTGATCACGTGTCCCAAGGATTTCACCTCAAAAGTCAAAACTCGCACTTATTGAACTTGGCGTACAATCTGTGCTCCCTCAAAGTATTCAACGTCTCTCTGTGATGCCTCTCGCGGTCCTCTTGAGTCCTGGAGTAAATCAAGATGTCATCGATGAAGACCATCACGAATCGATCTAAAAACGGCCTTAAGACTCGATGCATCAAATCCATAAACACAGCTGGCACGTTTGTCAACCCAAACGGCATGACGGTGAACTCAAATAACCTGTAACGTGTGCTAAACGCCGTCTTAGGTACATCCTCCTCTCGATCCGCACCTGATGATATCCAGATCTCAAATCAATCTTGGAGAAGAACTGTGCTCCGGCCAACTGGTCGAATAGGTCATCGATCCTGCGCAAGGGATACCTATTCCTGACTGTCACCTGATTTTACTTTCGGTAGTCTATACACATCCTCATACTACCGTCTTTCATTCTCACAAATAAGACCGGTGCTCCCCAAGATGACATACTCGGGTGTATGAAACCTTCTTCGATAGATCATCTAGTTGAGCCCTCAACTCCTCGTGCTCTAGCCGTGACATACGGTAAGGTCTGCTCGCTATAGGCTGTGTGCCTGACACTAACTCAATCATAAACTCTACCTGTCTAGAGCGGGGGTAATCCAGGTACATCCTCAAGAAAAACATCTGGGAACTCGCGTGCTACTGGGACATCCTTAAGTATGGTCACTGGCCTCTCATCGGACTCTACTATCATTGCGAGGATCTCCATCTCCTGGGGTGGAATCAGTGTCGGTGTCACGGCGGCGTAGTCAATGGTGTAGTGACTGCTGGCAATATCTCGGTAGTAGTGGTTGTGAGCGGGGTCGCCGGAACAGTCGGGGCGACAACTGTTTGCTCTACAGTAGTGGCGGCGCGCGAGTATGGCAGGGGGCGGTGTGGCCGCTGCCGTGCTCGAAGCAATCGAAGAATCTCCTCGAGTAAACTATGGAGTGCGATCGTGTCGCGCAAGGTCCGATCCGAGCGGCGGTGTCGAGTCGCTCGTCCGCCCCCATCATCTCGTATGAAGAACGGTCGTCCATCCATGTCGAATTTGCAAATCGCGAACGTGCCGCATTTCAGCGTCGTTATACGTGTGCATAAGTATTACAGTCAATATATACATATATAAGTCCTAGTACTACCCGCTCACTTTGCTTCCCAACTAAAGTTCTAAGTCAGGATCTTCGAGTTTCCACATCTAATGTTTGTTGTTAAGCTTTATTCGGTTGTATTAAACTTTTCCCTGGGTTCGCCTGAACCTAGGCTCTGATACCAACTGTGACGACCCCAACTTTCGAGGCAAATCGGGCACCACCACGTCGCCGGACACGTCACCAAGCCATGCTACGTCACCTGTACACCTGTCTATGACGGCCCGCGAACTATCCGTCTTGTAATCCGACTAAGTAAATTTCGTTGTTTTAAAAGATTAATATTCTATCGAAATATGCTAAGTTAAGAAGTTTACAACTTAATTTTGTTTATTTTAATTCTTTTCAGGTTATTTTTAAAAATGGAAGTCTTAATAACATGCGTATAAGTAATGTAAACACGTTATGCATTAATTAACAACCTATAGGGTGGAAACCCAGCAAAAGGATACCATGTATATCAGTTAAGGCGACAAAATGTATAATAGGTGTCAATATACATGTATCAGGTGTAAAAGTCTCCCAAAATAAATCCCAAAAAGTATGTATATGTAAATACAAACACCTACGAGTAAGCTAGTGGAGGCGCTCCAAATCAGAGGTAGTCGCCAATCACCGCCTTCCCCCGGCTCGTCGTAAGATCTGCAACTTGCCATCAACAAACAATGACAAGTTCCAGGTGAGTAAATCCCGAGAGAAATTCACTTAGTATTCACAAGAAATCCAAGAAAACGACTACAATTCATGCATATAAAGTAAATGAACAGGAATGTAAACCATGAATATAAGTCGTGAGATAATCAAAAATATGGAACGCGAGTGTGGTGTACAGCTGTCAAGCCCTGGGACGTAAATACTAAACCGAGAAAGCCCTGGAGGTGAGGAAATCCACACCCCTCTTCACTGTCGAAATGATGATCTCTGTTGGTCGGAAGGTAGACTTCCGCCCAACGCCTCAAAGGAGAGGAAATCGTGACGGAGGTGAGCCTCACGTCAACTCGCTCTCGAGATCATCGACTCGCTGAGAGATTTCTCACGCGTAGTCTAAGGTATGACCAACACCGTGGCAACAATCAGATCATCATCAAAGAGAGAGCCGGAAAGGGTCACACCGTCCCTTCGACCATACACAGACACACGCGGGAATAGAGTAAATATGCAAGTTGAACCGGCGAAAGGTAATGGGAAATGAATAATTTACAGGAAAAATAAGTAAATTCTAAGTTGACTTTGTCGTGGGTTTACTTACCTCAAACAATCGCAAATGTCTCTCCAAAATGTCTCGCTCACGCTTCGAGATACGCGCTCGATACCCGACTATAGTCTCGTCGGGGATCAATCGGTCCGGCAACGCGCCACCGCGCCGTTGCCCCACGCCGTTCACCGCGCCGCTGCCGATCCTCCTCGCCGGCGTCACTTCTTCTCGCCGCGCGCGTTCTTTGCTGCACACTGCGCCGCTGCCGCTTGGAGCCGCTGCTGCCGCGCTGCCGCAGCTGCGAGACACCGCCCTCTCGCCGGCGTCCTCCGTTGCTCACTGCTGCACCGCCGCTCGTCGTCATCCCCACAGCCGGGCCACCTCCTGGTCGCTGGAACCGCCGTCCGCGGCCTCCGCATCGCTCGCGAGCCGCCGTCCGTGCTACTGGTCTGCCGCTGCACCGGGAGCCTCCGCTTGTGAGATGGAGCTCCGCCGTCTGCACCGTCCGCGCCTGCTGGCGTCGCATCCACTCCTGCAGCTCCTCCGAGCCGGTGTCGCCACTCTTCGCCACCGTCTCCGCCGTCTCCCTCCCTCTCTCTCTCTCGGCGGTTCCCCCCCTTCTTCGCCGTCTCTCTCTCTCTTTCTCTCTCTGTCTCTCTTCTCTCCTCTCCCTTTCTCCCTTTTCTCTCTCTTTCTCTCTCTCCCTTTCTCCCTTTTCTCTCTCTCTCTCTCTCTCTCTCTCTCTCTCTCTCTCCACTTTTCTTATCCGATCATTTTTTTTAAATTATTGCTATTATCTCCTCGATTTTTGTGTCTGAATTAAACCCCGAAAAATACCCCATTTTTGCCAAAAATTGACGAAAATATCATTGTACTCCGAAACACGGGAATACCGCGTCTAACTCTTAACTTGAACCTATTTCGCGTCGATTAAATCCGGATCACGACGAGTGGGTCCCACATACGACCCTGAAATGACACGTGGCACAAGTTAGATTTTTAGGGCCGTTACATGAAATGAGAGAGGAAACAAGTCATGGTATTTAGAGTACAATAGGCAAATCAGTCCAAATGACTGAAAAATGAATATTAAAATAGGAATGAAATGTAAAAATATATCTCAATCAGTTTACTTACAATCCACACAAACTCCCTAGCTAATTCGGCCTCTTGACACCTCAAAACTCATACTCGAACCCCGAAACTTTTCCCTATGTTCCCGATATCATTTAACATGTTTATAAGTATGTTTATACCTTTAATTAAGGTATTAGAATTGTTTAAAGTGTTTACGTTTTAATTAGAAATTTGCAGATTTTGTGTTGTCATAGCACCTAGCGCCTTGGTGTTCTGTCTAGCGCGCTAGTGACCTTATTAGTGCGCTACTCAAATTTATTAGTGCGTTACACACACAGGTAGCGCACTAGCTAGCTCATCTAGCGCATTATGTGCGGAAAAACTCAAAATTTTGCACTTAGAATTTTGAGTTCTCTCCACACATAAACCACTCCAACACCTTGAGATCTCTTTCCTAACCTACCAGAGACCCCAAGACACCCATTAACTCCATAAGGTCAGCCACATCCGAAATATTTCATAAATTCATCAAATTAAGCTAAGTTACTAGTGTAAGTAAAATTACCTAGTTGATAAACACCACACTTAGCTTGATCACCGCCTCCAAAACCATCAAAATCTCTTTCTTAAACCACTTGCTGATCTCTCTGATATTCTTCTCCAAGTTTTCTTAATTCCTAAGTTTATGAAATGAATTGCATGGGTTGATCTCGTGCTTTATATATGTAAAGGATAAGCTTGATTAATGACCATTGATCTTTATGTACACATGTATCTCGAGACTAGTCTAATGGCCTACAACTTGACACATTTCCCCTATCTCTCCACTAACTCCTTCCAACTAATACCAATATCAAACTCAATTGGTCTCTTGATATGTCAACATGTATCTCGAGAATCATCAAATGACTATTGTTTTAAATTTGCTAACTAAGGTTACATTTAATATAAAACCGATTTTAGCCACATTAATACTACTATTTAAGCTAGAATAAGCTTAAACTAACTTACCACATCATTCTCTACCCCGATCCTGGGCTGGCACGCATCTCGAGGGGTGTCCTCACTCACATCTTGACATTTATACACAAGTATGAGTGACTTAGTAGCCTACATATATACAATACACTAAGCATATATCACTACAAATCTAACATATACCTCGGCCACCTTGCCTCTATCAGTGCATGTATCTCGATGTAGATCCCACGTCATGAGTCACTAATCCTGATTAAGGAAATTTAACTATGATTAGGAATTTGAGCCGTAACAATGCAGTAAAATTACTATTAGCAATCTATTAACATGCAAAATGTTATACTTTATAATAAGCTTTAAAATATGAGTAAGGAAAACTTAATCATGGAGTCGTAAACTAAATTAATTAAGTGCACTTCTCCATAATTATTCTTTTTATACAGTAACAAAAGAAAAAAAATTAGTAAAATTTGTAACTATCCCACTTGATTTTTCCAAACTAATGTTGTGTATGACGTTCGTCTCGATCCATTGCCTTTCATTAATATTTTTAGACTTCAACTATCACCCACGCCCATCAAAGCCTCCACAGCCATGGGTTGGGACCTTCTACAAATAAGATTCTGGTAATGTGTAGTGTTTAAAAAATTAAATTAAAAATTACACTTTATATAGTCACAAATTAAATCAAGAGATTTACATTTGTTGAGATGCATGCGCACGACAATGTTGTAGGAATAAATCCATGACATACAACATCGAGATGTACATTTTTCATCCTCTAGTATAATCGAGAGAACTCGAACAAAAACATAGCTAATATGAGTCATAAAATTATTATTTTCACATGGACAATCGTGTTGGGTCATTGACTCATCTCCATAGCAATTTTGCCCACCTTGTTTTAAATTGAATCATCATCCAAACACTTTCCCATCAATATCTTTATTGTCCTCCGTCCGATCTCATGAAAACTCTTCAATTCTCAACATTCAAGTGCGCCAGCATAATCCTAGACAATGTCCTCTTGTCTACCTCTCATATTTCTTGCTAGTTGCTTCCCCTCAAAGAAAAATCTAGAAAACAAAAGCAAAACAGAGCTCTCTGCCTCTTTCTCTCTCCCTTGCCCCTATAAGTAAATCCCCCAAATCCTATCTCTATACATCGATCCATCCCTACTAATCTCGATTTTCTCTGTGCCACATTTTTATCTGGGTAATTATCAATTTCTCCAAATTTGATCATTGTTTCTTAGCAGATTAAATGGGGCCTAAATGGACTACGCCTCCGGCAGACTCAAGCAGATTGCAGAGCCTAGTGGTAATAGTCGATTTACCTGGATACCCATAGATATGAAAAAAATCAAATGGACAGTGCTTCGGGTATGCTTAGTTTGATTCCACCAAAGTCTTTTGGGAATAGTCAAGTTTGCTTGAAAAAAGGACTTCGCCTAGGCCAATTAGTGTACAATGTCTTCTTTCCTGTGTTAGTAACATTAAAAACATTTTTAATTCTAGAATAAATAAGAATCATAATAATCTCAATTTTTGAGAAAAAGAAAAGAAACATAGACCAATCTGGAAATCCTTGACCATTTCTTTCTCCCGACATCAACTTCTTAATTGTCTCCAACCATTTGAGATAAATAAAAATTAAAAGAATAAATACAATCTTAATTGAAATTGAAAAGATCAGTGAGCACGTGGTATATTCATTGGGAATAAAAAATTCTTCACCAGATAGTTATGCAAATCAACAACGCCACCTTAACATTATTATCTACAATTCCTCTTGTTATTGTTCAACGCCCTCTCGGGGTCAGCCGGTAGAGCAGTCGCTGAGTCTTCGGCACATCGTTCGAGTGACTCGTCCATAGGTACGGCCCCACGTGGACGACGACGAAGCAGTACTACTAGCCAACCCTCGGGGCGGATATTCTTGGTCGTGAAAGATAACAGATAGTAAGTATAAGTACAAAGTTTTACGTTTCCTTATTTCTTATAAACTTGGTCTAATGCCTCATTTTCAATTTAGTGGACGGGAATTACACCCGTCTGACAGAGCTGTCCGGGAGATGACTAGGGCATACAAACACTCCCTACACAAGGATGGTTATTCTTGGGAGCATGTCCCGCGGCACATGCGAGATATTTACTGGAATCAATGGAAGGTAAAGTCGTTTAAGTTAATGTTGTTTCATTTACATAAGATTTACAAACAATATATAATTGAAAAGTGTTTATAGATAAATTTAAAATTTTATTACTTTTTACCTATAGTTGTCATTCGGCTGGAGCCATCGGATGATGCAGCTATTAGAGAGGCGTACAATAGGCAGATTGCCACTCGGTACGCTGATTTTAGTAGCAAGATGTGCTCCAAATATAAGAAGTCTGCACATGTATCTGCTGAGATCTTCGACCACTGTAAGAAGAAGCGGTCCACTCCTGATTTTAAGAAGAAGTCAGAGCGAGCAAGTAAAAATCGGAGAACGAGACAAGGGGACCCGATACAGGGATCGCAGATGCATACTGGTAGCTCAATATCCATTTATCAGCACGCAGAGAAGCTGGTAAGTTACGTTATATTAAGTTTATATATATAACTGTGACGGCCCCAACTACTAAACAGGGCACCGCCTGGCCTAAAAAATTTTCTCTTCTTTTCTCTTTTTTTAAATTTTTTTTTTCGTCTCCTTCCTCAGAAGCACAGGAGCTCCCGAGCTCCTAAGCTTCTGAGCTCCCACCCTCGCCATCGATTCTTCTCGATTCTTCTCTGGGTTCTCTCATTCTCCTCCTCTTCTCCACCATCGATTCTCCTCTATTCTCCGCCGATTTGAGTTTGGTGAGGATAAGAATCCCATTCGGGGACTTATATACACAAATTTGGTTTAAATGCTAGCCTTTGATCATGGTGTGCACACGTGTCTCGAGGCTCATCACATGGAGCACATTGTCCCACTTGTCCCTTAAGTCACTTGTAAGTGACTCAACAAAGTGACACATTGTCTCATGATGGGTTAACGCGTGTCTCGATGCACATCCAATGCCTATTATTTTATTTTCCAAACTTTAGGACTTAGCTAAATGTGGCCACATTAAAGCCACTTATTACCCAATAAATTCACATTTTATTCAACTAAATTAAACTTACCCCAATATACCGCTATCTCGGTCCCACGTTGACACGCGACTCGAGGTACGTCCCCACTCGTCTCGATACCTACACACTCGTAGAAAGTAACTTACTAGTCTACACATATACATTACACTAGGCATACATCACAACAAAAATAAAATGTACCTCGGCCTTTGCCTCGGTAAGCGGACATATCACGGTGTGGGTCTCATAGTCATTGAGCCTGTGTAAAGACGTAAACACGGTTAGAGATTTTTTTGGGCCGTTACAATTATATACATGGATTTAGTCTCAAACTTAATCCTCTTTAAATATATGTTTTGTAGGTGGAGAAGTTGGGTCGACCTCCGACTGCTTTGGAGTTATGCCTATACTTCCATACGAAAGATCATGACAGCGTAACTTTCCTCGATTCGAGAGTAGAGAAGATCGTCGTAAGTAAATAGTTTTGCTTTTAAATTTTGTTTAGTTAATTAATGATAAGTATTAATGACTTGTAAATGTTTTAAATTCTTAATTTAGACGGCGATCTAGCGTAGGAAGATTGAGCTGACACAATCGCAGCCTGACACCCCGATAGATGAGACCGAGCTATATTTGTCCGTCGTTGAGCGCGACGACAAAGGACAGACATATGGATTAGGGTGGACACTGTTGGGGTCGCGTTGCAGACATGCTACAGCTAGAGGAGCTGGAGGTGGAGATGGAGCTGGATCTTCTCAACCTATTTCTACTCCTAATGAGCCCGTCGAGCTTTTGCGGAGGGACTTCCAAGCGATGTAGACACACATTTTTCGGGTTATGCAGGATCACTCTCTAACCCAGGATCAGTTGCGAGAGGTCCAAGACCAGTTAAATCGCATGGAGCAGCGCTCTAATGGACAGACTTGAGATTTCATTCGCACCAGCGCCTCCGATAAATGTTCTAGCTGATGACTCAGAGACCGACAACGATCTCGACGATTGAGTTGACTTCCTTGTATATTTAGCTTTAAGTTGTTCATATCTTGTTTTGTACATTTTCATACTTGTAATTAACTTTTTTTGTTGTATTTAATTCATTTTGATTGATGGACTTCAGTTATTAACTTTAATTTCCTTTAATTTTCCTGTCCTTATAGTTATTCCGAATAAATTATATAGTATAGATTAAAATATATTATTTTAATAATAATTTTTAATAAAGTTTTATAAAGAATTTTTAAATTTAAATATTATTTATAAATAATATTATTTTGAAACATTTCATTTAAAATTTAATTTTAATTGAATTTAAAAAATTTCATAAAATTATTAAATATTATATATAATAGTTTTTGCAATTATATAAAAAATATATAATAGTTAAATATTTTAAATATTTACATTTAATTTCATTTAAAATTTAATAATTTTTAATAAAGTTTTAATATTAGTTTTTATAAATTAATTATATTTCAAATATTTAATTTTAAATTTTTAAATATTATATTATATTATATATAGTAGTTTTTGCATTTTATAAATATAAAATATAAAATATTTTATATATTATATATAATATCAAACTTTTTTTAAAAATTTTTTTTCGCCAATTTAGTGACGGGGTTAGCGACGAGGGCCCGTCGCTAACCCCCAATCCACGTGGCGGCCAACGAGCCACGTGGACAATTGGCGACGGGGTTTTAGCGATGGCCCCCGTCGCTAATTGTCCACGTGGCATGGTCAAACGAGATTCGACCAAAACCACGTGGCAAATTTACGACGGGAAGTGGCGACGGGATCCCGTCGCCAAACTTGACACACCGTCGCTAACACGGTATAGCGACGGAAAATACCGGATTATCCAGTATCCTTTTGTAGTGGCATATTGAAACTAAAGTACCATTAGTGTGCATCATATTGAAAATGTTACATAATCCAACAATGATCAGATTATTAAAATGCAAAATCTTCTTAAAAAGGAGATTAAAAAACAAATTGAACCTTAGTTCGATTCGAATTGTATCATCTACTAATCAATGTATCCATCTTTGACGTCGGATGCTTGTTGATGGGAAGAGAAATAGTTGATACAATAATAGAATGTAGTTACCGAGAAATCGGAAAATGCACAAAATTATGACGATTTTGAAACTTTTAGAAAATGCACCATGACTAATCCCGCCTATCTAAATTATAGGAGGTGATGTTTTAGAAATAGCAAATAAAGTGCTTATTTTTTTCTTTATTTTTTCCAATTGATCGCACAAAAAGAGTAACCACTAATAGATAGGGCTTAATACATGGATAATAAGTCGTATTTTATGGTTGCAGTTTTGAAACCAATTTTCTAGAGAGAATCCATTCTCGAGCCAATTCGATATTATTTTAAACTAAATTACCTAAGTACCCTTATTTTCAAATACTTCTACTAAAAATAGAGGGGCATTTTAATTTAAAAGTTTTTGGCAAAAAGGCTTTGCGGTTAATTGTTTTTGTGTTTGCTATTTAACCACAAAACCAAAATAGTTAACATCTACAAAATACCCTCATTGCCCTTCCATACACTAACTTATCTCAACCCACTGCCACCACCGACCATCCATCGCCGTCTTGTCCCCGTTGTCTGCCATCGCGTCGTCGTCGTCCAATGTTCCCCTCCCCTCTCTCCCTCTCCCTCCCGCCTTCGATCTTCCCTCCCAATTCTCGACCAGATTTGGCAAGAATACAAAGTCCGCTCGGGCCATACTCCACTACCTCCTGCCCAATCTAGCGGGATGTCAATTCCATTTTAAAGGATCAAAGAGGGCAAGAAGAAGGAGGAGGGGAGAAAGAGAGGAGGTGGCAGACAACAGAGGACGATGATGAAACAACAGGCGATGATGATGGAACGACGACGATCGACAGTGGACTGCGATGGCTGGTCGGTGGTGGCGATGGGTTGGGACAAGATGGTGTGTGTGAAGGTGGTGCATGTGTGTGGGGAAGATGAGAAATTTTGGTCAAAAGAAAAAAAAATGTTGTGTGTAAGGACATTATGTGTGCACGTTTAGCATGCCCCCAATATATTAAATTTGTTAAGATCAAACCTAAAGAGGTTGATAAAAAACAACACTGAACAATGTGATGAAAATCACTGTGTTCGAATCACAGAACACTAACAAAAAGCACAGTACACACAAATTGTCAAGAAATGAAAACTCTATTTTATTAACATGTAAGGCACATCATTACAAGGTATATATAGACCAACCTACATAACTGAGTACACAACTGTCTAACTAATTCTGTTACAGTTGAGTTAAACTAACTATGGTAAAGCTAGCCTGAGTTAAACACTAACCATAGTCAGAAAATACAACTTGTGTAGTGTTCAGCTGTATACTAACATCTCTAACAGTTATATCTCTAACATTCCCCCTTAAAGAAAATCGAGGAGAAGACACAAAGTTTACTTTGCCACAGAGGAAAGAAAAACGAGGACCAGATAAAACTTTGGTGAACAAATCAGCTGATTGATGAAGAGAAGGAACATAGCGTAGATCAAACACACCTGCAGCCAACTTCTCACGGACAAAATGAGCATCAACTTCAACATGCTAAGTACGAGCATGGAAAATAGGGTTGGATGAAAGAGCTTTGGCACCAGTACTGTCACACCATAAAAAAGGACGAGAAGAACTGTAAACACCAAGTTCGAGAGAGTATGGATGTAGTCCACAAGATGTCTGAGACTCCATGTGCCAAAGCTCTATATTCAAACTTAGTAGAAGATCGAGCCATAACAGTTTGTTTCTTAGAAGACCATGAAACAAGATTGCCACTCAAGAACAAACAAGAGCCACTAGTAGACTGTCTGTCATCACAATCCCCAGCCCAGTCTACATCGGTAAAGGACTCAATGTGAAGAGATGAGGAAGGTTTGAAGCACAATCCACAAGCCAATAAGCTTTTGAGATAACGAAGAACCCGTTTGTAGGCTAGCCAGTGAAGATCAGTGGGGTTCTTAAGGAACTGACTTAGTTTGTTAACAATGAAACTAATGTTAGGCCGAGAGTAGGTAAGGTACTAGCAAAGCACCTACAGTACTCTTGTAGAAAGTGGGATCAGTGAAAGGTTTCCCATCAAACAAAGATAACTTCTGACCAATAGAAAATGGTGTAACAGCAGGTTTGGAATCCTGCAACCTAATCTTATGAAGAAGCTCCAGAAGATATTTATGTTGAGTGAGATAGATGCCTGAAGAATCTCTAAAAAGTTCAAAACCCAGAAAATAATCCACCTGTCCAAGGTTTTTGAGAGAGAAACAAGAGTCCAACCAAGTAATCAGTTGAGAAACTTGATTAGAATCAGAACCAGTAATGAGAATGTCATCCACATACACCAACAACATCAAAAGAGAACCAGGAGACTTCTTGTAGAACAGAGAAACATCAGAGGTGGAATTAACTAGTCCCCAGCCAAGTAAGGCATTCTTGAGCTTTGAAAACCAGGCCCTTGGCGCCTGTTTGAGTCCATACAAGGCTTTATTTAATTTGCAGACATGATGAGGAAATGACTTATTAACAAAACCCTCTAGTTGAATCATATAAACCTCTTTAGTAAGATCACCATTGGGAAAATATTATTGACATCAACCTGATGAACATGCCAGTTGTAAGTGACTGCAAGAATAAATAGAATCCCAATGGAAGAGGGCTTAACAACTGGAGAATAAGTGTCAAAGTAATCAAAGACCAGGGGTTTGATGGAAACCCTTAGCTACCAAACGAGCTTTGTAACGTTTAATAGCACTAGTTGGGGTTGTCTTGACTTTAAAAACACTTACAACCAACAATATTCATATACGGGAAGGAGGAACAAGAGTCCAAGTATGATTCTTATCTAAGGCAAGAATTTCATCAACCATAGCAGTGTACCAATTTCGATCTTGGATAGCAATCTTCACAGACGAAGGTTCCAGCTGAGTCAACAAGGCATGTGGAGAAGAGTGAACTAAAGCCTTGGGTTTGAAAATCCCATTTTTGCTCCTAGTAATCATAGGATGAGTACTCACAAGAGGTGCAGGAGGAGCAATCTTAGAGGGTGTAACTTCTAAAGAGGCAACAGATGAACCACTAGAATTAACTAAATGTGTATGTGTACTGGGAGATCCTGAGGAAAAACACCCATGTGATGGAGAAGACAGTGAAAAATACATTAAAGGAATGATTGAGGAAGAGTTTAGTGATGAAATAACTGGCAATGGTGATGGTGAAGACCTCAGTGTCACAGGAACATCTGTTAGAATCAGCTTAGCAGGAGATGGTGAAGAGGATGATCCTGAAAACAGTGACTGAAATGGAAATTCAATCTCATGAAAAATAACATCCCTGGATATATACACTTTTCTAGAAGGATGAAGACATCGATAACCATGATGTCGAGGACTATATCCAATGAACACACACTTAGTTGATCGAAAATTGAACTTGTGAGCAGAGTAAGCAGTGAGATTGGGAAAACATGAGCACCCAAACACCTTGAAAAACTGATAATCAAGACTCCTCTTGAAACAAACAAAGTATGGAGATTTAAAGCTCAGAACAAAGAAGGTAAACTGTTGATGATAAAAACTGAAGTGACAAAGGCCTCTTCCCAGTAACGAAGTGGCATGTGAGAATGAGCATGTAGAGTTAACCCCATCTCAACAATAGCCCTGTGTTCTTTCTGGTACTCCATTCTGTTGATGTGTGTAGGGACAAGAATATCGATGAGTTATTCCAAGTTTTTGACAATGAGATTCAATAGGTTTAAACTCAAGCCCCATGTCAGACTGAAAACAAGCCAGTTTAGTGTTAAGCTATCTTTCAACTGACTACATAAAGTGAAGAAAAGCAGCAAGGGCGTCTGATTTAAATTTCAACGGATAAAACCATGTAAAACTGCTAAAAGCATCAACAAAGAAAATGTAGTAGTGAGAACTAGTGGTAGAAGACAGTGGTGCAGGTCCCTAGAGGTCAGAATAAACCAATTCAAGAGGTCTTGTAGCAGTAATAACACAATTATGGAAAGGAAGCTTATGTAACTTGCCAATTTTACAGGAATCACAGAAAAGCAAAGCAGCTTTATTGATATTATGATTACAAGAATGTAAAACTTGGCGAAGTATCTCAAGAGAAGGGTGACCAAGCCTAGCATGTCAATTAAAAGAAAAATCACCAGTCGCTGTCAAGTTTAAAATGATAGACTTATTACACAATGAAGAAAGAGAACATGTAACATCAGTACTCAAAGAACTTGCAGTGTGTGAGAGAACATCAACAGATGGTTGATGCTGCTTAGGAAGACAGAACAGTCCATCTCTAAGTTGTCCTTGAACCAGAACCTTCTTCGAAGCTTTGTCTTTGACAAAGAATGAGTCAGAAGTGAACTCAGTAATCACATTATTGTCCTGAGATAACTTTGAGATGCTAATTAGATTCTTAGCAAGATTAGGAACATGAAGAACATGTTTCAAATCCAAAGTGTGGGAAGAATGATTACTGGTACGAAGAACACTATGACCAACAGATGAAATTGAAAGTGAGAACCATTACCAACAATAACATATTGTGTACCTGTGCAATCAGCTATATGAGTCATTGAAGAGGAATCTGAAGTCATGTGGCTAGAGGCTCCTGAATCCATGTACCAGTTTGGATCAGTTACAGTTTCAGGAGAGGCAATCATCCCTTGAAACTAATGATAATGAGCTTGCTGAGCACTTGGTGCGAATGGTTGTGGAGATCCAGAGAAGAACTGATTAGGCTTCTTAAACTGTCCATTCGAATTACCAGTTTGTGTTTGATTTGGACCAAAATAGTTTTGATCAAATCTTTGATAGCATTGTAAGGCCATATGTCCAGTTTGATAACAAATTTGACATAACACCTTGTTTGCACCTCTATTACCACCATTTATTCCACCTTTATTGCCTCTATGACCTTCTCTAGCAAGACCACCTCGATAACCACCAGTTGTCCTTCCACCATTAAACTTGTTGGATGAAAACTTCATATCACCTGTACTAAAGCAGAAGAAAAATGAAGAGTTGCAACAATATTGAACTGTGCAATTCTCTGTTCATGCATTATTAACAGATATTGGCCATCTTGTAAACTAATGGTTTTCTGTCGTGAAGAGATCACAACAACCACAGAATCAAACTCTTGACCTACTCCATTTAACATTCATTGAATCAAATCAAAGTCAATTACACCTTGACCAATAGATTTCAATTCGGCTCCAATGTTCTTGATTTTTACAACAAAATCAGAAATAGAACTAGAACCCTTTTTCAAAATATTCAATTAATTTTTCAATTGAAGTGCTCTAGCCATGGAAGATTGGGCAAAAGATCGCTCCAATACATTCCAGATCTTAACATGACCAATTACAGACTTATCAATGTTTGAAAACAACCAAACCATCAAGATTGAATCTAACTGACTTCGCACCTTATCTTTTTGCATAGAAAGGTTTGATGAAGAAGAATGTTGGTTTGAAGCCAAAGAAGAAGGACTTTCAAAGATCGAAAGTTGAGACCAAGACCTTTAATGGCTGCACATATTTGACCCTTCCAGTGAATGTAGTTTGTATCATCAAGCTTCATTGGAAGACTGAAATTCAAAGCTTTTGCAATGGCAATAGCATCTGGTAGAACAGACTTTGAATTCCTCACTGAGACTGCTGAATCTGAACGAGCAAAAGCTGTGACCCATTTTATTAATATCGTTAATTATCTTGAATTTACAGACGTGAACGTTAGCATCGATCTACGTGGACGCCGCGGTAGGCTAGGACTCACGGGGACTTAGGTATGATAGTTTATGGTGTATTGGTTGCTTATTCGCGGTGCAATTTAGTGAAATACATCGCATGTGTGTATGTTGCATAACAATATGTGCGAGATTGACGGGACCGAATATTAGGTCCGGGAAACTAAAACACACAAATTAAATAAAAATGGGCCAAGTAACTAATATGGAATGGGAATTAGGTGGCTAGTGACGAGGCGATACGCGTATATCGCTGTTCGGACGCGAAACCGGGCGTCGAAACGCCCGAAAATGGCATTTCGGTGCGTAGAACACGGGCGAGTGTTCCAAACGTGTCACACTTTGGAGTCAAGGAAATAAGTCAACAAAACTTATCCATACTCCATCTCCTTTTCTCTCACTTACATCTCTCTCTCTCTCACACCCACACACACACACCCGACACTCACACAGGCCGAGAAGAAGAAGAAGAAACGGAGAGGAGGAGGAGAAGGAGAAGGAGGAGAGAAGAGAAGAAGCGGGAAGGGGGTGAGTCGTTGTTGATTTTGTTGTGAGTTTGGTGTTCCGACCATGGTGGCTGAGAGGGGGGTTCGGCCATGGAGGCCGAACCAGGATTGAGGGTGGAGATGGCAGGGGCGTCTCCCCTGCCATCGATTGCACTGGGGTTGGGGTGGAGAGCAACCCCAACCCAACAATAACAAAAAAAAAAAAAAATTGTTGTCGATCGAACCAGGGAAGTCCCTTGTTCGATCGGGTGGAGGGGATGCACATGCGCGCGCGTATGCACCCACCCCATAGGCCGACCCAAACCAAACTTAAAAAAAAAAGGAAAGAAAAATTGGGAAAAGTTCCGAAAAAATCGGGAAAATTCCGAAAAATTATATTTCAATAAAAAAATAGAAATTGATGAATTTCTATGAAAAATAACATATGTGGGAATGTCGAACGCGACTTTTGCGGGGCATTTGCCTCGAAAAGCGCGAAATGGGCAATTTGGCCTAAAATTTTAAAAATTGGTCATAAATTGTCATGCTAAATCGGAATTATTGATAAATGGACATAGGTGGAAACGGGTGATTAATTGGCGACCAAGGACCCAGTGGACTTGGACTCGGGGATTGATTACGGTGTATTGGAGTGCGTTGTGAGGTTTGTAAAACCCAATTGAAAAACTCTGAGTATTTATTTCGCTTTGTATTTCCATTCATTTCCAGTATTCCTTATGGTCTTTATTACATATATATCTTGTCCTTGTTTGGACGGTTGGTTGAGTTACTCCCACCGGATTTTTCGTTATGTGTCTATGCAGTCTAGACCATAACATGTGTATCAGGAGTTTTCGATGGATAACGACCCGAGCTAATGAACTACTACATGTGTCGGTGCGTCGTAGGTCTACGCCAGCCACCGAGGTGATAGCTAGTTGGGTGCGCCCACTAGTGGGATCCTGGAAGGGTATTCTGAAGTATGGTTTAGTCTGACTTGAATAGGCACATACATTTGCACTTTATTGTAATCTATGCATGCGATGCCCTACTTACAATTGTCTGTTTACATTCCGCATGTTTATTTAACAGTATTTATTGACTTCCACTTGTTTATTTGAATGCTTGGAGGAGTTCCTTGGGATTTTACTGACTGGACTCGTCATCCATTTTCTTCTGTGATGATTGAGTGCAGATCCGAGTACAAGTAAGGGCAAGTGGATCTTAGGCGACTACCTCTGACTGCCTACTGTTGAGGATTACTTGTACGTGTGTTTGTTTTGATATTTTGATTCTTTTGGGAACTGGGGAGTAACATGACATTGTACATAGATACCTTATATGGTATAGTCGTCTACCTCTATACAGTAGTAGTTTTCAGGGTTTTCTCCACAATAGGATTTGTTTAATTGATTATTAATATTTCTTGCATTTAAGTACGACTTACGTTGAATATGTCATTTATACACTGTACACACAAGTGGATACAAATTTCGAGACAGTAAAAGGACGGGCAGGTGTCGTACACGTGTCGTAGGGCCAGCTGGCAAGGAGTACACGGAGGCACGTCACCCCGGGGCGGCGAGGGCCACCACAATTAGTATCAGAGCAAAGAGGAAGTCCTAAGACAATAAAACTTAGTCAATGAACTTAGATGTGGAAACTCGAAGTTATTGCCTTAGAACATTAGTTGGGAAGTGATGTGAGGCGGGTAGAGTTAGAACTTGCAAGCATGTTATATTTTCATTTTATTTTATGATATACGTATATACCTCGAGACTGATCCGGAGCACATTCTCGATGCAGATCATGGACGGACAGTCTGGTACGCCTTTTGAGACTGGACATCATAGCGATGCGGCTAAGGATGTCCCGGTTATGGCGAGTGTGGAGGATAGACTTTCACCCAGGAGACACAGATGGCAGATGTATTACTACGCTATTACGATTGCAGACCGCGATACTGATGGCACTCACTTCAGCTAGAGAGTCAGTAGTTTAACCGTACCAGCAGGGACATCTGTTGTTCCGGTGGTACCCTAGACACCGGTTCGGGGGATAGATAGCGAGAGGCACGTACGAGACAACTACAGCAGTTTGTCGTTCCTTTGGAGACGTCGACTCTTACGCCTACACTCACGACGACGGACCAGGCTCCTGCCACCCCCACTGCTGATACGATTACTACATCGGCATTCATCCTAGCACCAGAGGCGAAGTTATTGAGGGAGTTTTTGAAGTTCCAGCCTGGATTCTTTTATGGCGACGGTGACCCCGAGGCTGCAGGGAGACGGGTAGTGTCCCATCGGCGTTTCCATAAGCTGATGAGGAACGATGAGACTGTACAGGCACGAATTTCGGGAGCCTGTTTGAGATGGCATGCGACAGTCTGGTGGACGACATATACAGATACTCATCCGGAACCGACGACATGGCCTGAGTTTAGGGAGCTCTTCTACGATCAGTACATACCTGTGGAGGTTAGGTTGAGACTGAGGGAGGAGTTCCTAGCCTTAAGACAGGGTAATCGGACCTTGATGCAGTATATGCAGTGGTTCCGACATTTGCTTTAGTTCTCTCTAGATGTCGCGGGATAGAGCGCTTACAGATCTATTATTTCACCAGAGGGGTTGATGACATGATTGCGTCAGCAGTTGTCTCGACCGGAGCCACGACTCTGCAGGAGATCTTTGATAGGGCATTGGCTCATGAGACATATATACTGCAGAGGGCTAGCAGACGGGTGACTGGTAGAGAGGTACAGTCAGGGCAGAATCTTGGGTCGAATCAGAGGCAGAAGAGACCGATGGATCATCCGGATAGAGGCGGAGAGATGATAGACGGGAGAGGGGCCACCGAGACGATTATCGTGGCGCTCGGTTCCCGATATGAGGAGTCACAACCAGTTCATGCCATCACCTCAGCACTAGTGGATCGGCAGAGGTCACGGCCACAGGGGTACCGTTAGGGTCGAGATCAGGGGGAACATGACAGGGGTCAGGTAGACCGGGGTCAGGGTCTGAGATCTGGAGACGGACGACGGGTATCTTGAGAGCCGTAGATGTCACCGGTGTGGGCAGAGGGGACACTTGAGGGCGACTGTTGGGTGCCACTATCGCCACGGCGAGAGGCAGACCAGGCCAGAGATAGAGCGCATGCGTTAGCACAACCAGATAGCGGGGTGACTAGGCAGCTTATTGAAGGTACATTACTTCTATTTGGTCGCCATATGCATGTTATGTTTGATTCTGGTAGCACGTTATCGTTTCTTGCTGGACGTATTGTTGGATTGTTAAGGTTAGTTACACAGACACTAGACCCTCATCTTGTCCTGAGTACGGCTTTGGGGATAAGATATACCCTTACCGAATAAGTAGAGATGTGATGATAAAGGTGGAGGGACATCAGCTACCAGCTGATTTTCGAGTATTGAAGTATTTATAGTTTGACACACTACTCGGATGGATTGGTTAGCATCCTATCATGCACGGATAGATTGTTACGGCAAGAGGATAGAGTTTTGTATTCCTGGAATATCGGAGTTCGTATTACTTGGATCGACAACTGACTTACCCATCACGAGAGGCCGACTAGCTACAACACAGGAGATGGAGGCGTTTGCGGCGATAGTTGAGCCGGAGGTTCGGACGGGGGTACGGCTTGAGGACGTTGCGGTGGTTAGGGGTTTTGTTGATGTATTTCCAGATGATTCACCCGGATTGCCACCGCCACGAGCTGTTGAGTTCATAATCGAGCTGATACCAGGGACGCAGACGATCACCAATCGACCTTACCGGATGGCACCAGCGGAGCAGGAGGAGGTAAGACGACAGTTGGATGAGATGTTGGAGAAGGGTTTTATTCACCTTAGTATGTCACCTTGGGGAGCTCCAGGATACTGTTTGTGAAGAAGAAAGATGGTACGATAAGGATGTGCATCGATTATAGGAAGCTGAATCAGGTAACTATGAGGAACCGTTACCCACATCCTAGGATTGACGATTTGTTTGATCAACTGACGGGTGCCAGATTCTTCTCGAAGATTGACCTTCGCTCAGGTTAACACCAGTTGAAGATTCGAGAAGAGGATATCCAGAAAACCACTTTCAACACGAGATACGGGTTATTTGAGTTCACAATCATGCCGTTTGGGTTGACGAACGCTCTAGCGATTTTCATGGACCTGATGCACAGGGTCATGAGGCCGTATTTGGACAGATTTGTCATCGTGTTTATCGACGATATCTTGATCTATAGCAGAACTCGTGAGGATCTCGACGGACATCTCAGGACAGTTTTGACGACAATGAGGGAGCACCGACTGTACGCCAAGTTTAATAAGTGTGACTTTTGGCTAAGTACGGTGAGATTTTTAGGCCATGTCATCAGTGAGCAGGGTATCTCAGTGGATTCGAAAAGATTCAGGCGATCATTGATTGGAAGACGCCTGAGTCTATGGCTGATATACGGAGTTTCCTTGGACTGGCCGGATACTATCGGCTATTTGTGCAAGATTTTTCCTCGATTGCAGCGCCGATGACGAGACTGACTAAGAAAGATGTCCGATTTGACTAGGTCATATGAGTGCGAGTAGGCCTTTTGTGAATTGAAGCAGAGATTGACATACTGCCTAGTATTGACATTGCCGGAGCCGGGCAAGACCTTGACAGTATATACAGATGCGTCAGGCATTGGTCTTGGATGTGTGTTGATGCAGGATAGTAGACCAGTTGCCTATCTTTCCAGACGGTTGAGTCCCCACAAGGGGAATTATCAAGAGCACGACCTGGAGCTTGCAGCGGTCGTCTTTGCACTAAAGGCTTGGAGGCACTATCTCTATGGAGAACGATTTGTGTTGTATACAGATCACGAGAGTTTACGTTACATTTTCACCCAAAGGGATATGAATATGCGCCACGAGATGGCTGGAGTTGCTGAAGGACTACGACTTTGCTATTGAGTATCACTCTGGCAAAGCGAACGTTGTAGCAGACGCATTGAGTAGAAGTGGACTCGACAGTAAAACTGTTCTACAGCAGATGACACGTGAGCATGGCTTATTACAGGCAGCATCAGTTATGTGCGTGGCCGAGTTGTCAACTATGGCAGAACATCACATTTGTTGTCAGATGAGGATATCGACCGTATCGATTGAACGGGTTACCGAGTGTCAGAGGGCTGATGGGCTTTATGAGCGGGTTAGTGGTCTGTCACGAAATCCGAAATGCACTGATTAGGCGAAACCACAGATCGGTGTTTGAGATACCGAGGGAGATTATGGATACCTGCGTATCAAGAGATATGGGACGGGATTTTGGAAGATGCACACCGATCTCGTTACACAGTTCATCCTGGTCGGACCAAGATGTACCATGATTTGAGGCGACTATTCTGGTGGCCAGGGATGAAGGCTGACGTTGGTGCGTACATTAGGAGTTGTCACATTTGCCAGCAGGTGAAGGGTGAGCACAGGAGACCCGATGAATTATTACAGCAGTTGCCTATTCCATAGTGGAAATGGGAACATGTCACTATGGATTTCGTTAGTGGGCTACAGCAGACATCGAGGCGTCACGATGCAGTTTGGGTAGTGATTGATAGACAGACGAAGTCGGCTCACTTCATTCCAATCTCGATGAGATACACGTTTCCCAAGCTGAGCATATTGTTTGAGCAGGAGATTATTAAATTTCATGGGGTGCCAGTTTCCATTGTGTCAGACAGATATCCCAGATTGACCTCGAAACTATAGGAGGCAATGTAGGAACAGTTTGGCACCAGGTTGCAGTTTAGTACGACTTATCATCCTCGGATCGACGGACGATCGAAGCGATCGATCCAGTTTTGGAGGATATGCTCAGGGCTTGTATATTACAGATTTGGGGTTCGTGGGAGGATTATCTGCCTTTGTGTGAGTTTGCATACAATAACAGCTATCAGGCGAGCATTGGCATGCCACCATTTGAGGCAATGTTTGGGAGGCCCTGCAGATCACCTGCGTGTTGGGCAGAGCCGGAAGATACAGTGACAGTAGGGCCTGAGATAGTTGTTGATCACACAGAGAAAATCCAAAAATTCGTCAGAAGTTGCGAGCTGCACAGGATAGACAAAGGCAAAACCAATCTTTTGGTCCCTGAACTTTGAAGGTTTTACACTTTTGGTCCCTCAACTTTGAAAACAACACATTTGGTCCCTCAACTTTTCATATAGTGTAAATTAAGTCCTTTTGTTAGTCCAGTCATTGTTATTGATGACGTGGCGAAAGTCAATCGCCACATGGCGCCACGTGGCAATCTTTTTTCATCTGAACAGTTGGTTCAATGAACCAACCGATTCAATAAAAAACCAACTGAAGCCCTTCTCTCTGCGTTTTCTCTCTTATTTTTCTCTCTTTCTCTCTGCGTTCTCTTTTCTCCTCTCTGTGCACATCTCTCCCGCTCTCCCTCGCGCCTCGCTCACGCCTTCTGCTTCGCTCGCGCTCACGCCCTCGCTCACGGTCGCGCTCACGCCCACGCACCTCGCTCACGCCCTCTGGCTCGCGACCGTGAGCGAGTGAGCCCTCTACCTCGCGACCGCCCTCTCGCCTCGCGACCCTCTCGACCGTCCTCTGCATCTGCGGCGACGACGCCGCCTCGCCTCGCGACCGACGACCGCGTGAGCCCTCTGCATCGCGATCGGCCACGCTCTCCCTCGCCTTGCGACCGTGAGCGAGTGAGCCATCTGCCTCGCGACCGTGAGCGCCCTCCTCACGGTCGCGCTCACGCCCTCGCGCCTCACTGTACGCATCTCATCCTTGGCTTTATCTTGAGTACGTTTTTAATTCTCATCACAATTTCAGCTAATTAAGTCAAATCTGGTTGGCATTTTAAATTAGCATCACCACATGATGCTTTCCCATTACTTTTGTCGTCGTGCTTCAACGATGCTAACATATCTAAGCAAGACACTTTTCAATTTTAGATGATTTGAGGTTGATCTAGGACATAAGAGTGAAGAGCGCTTGTGTTATTTAGTTGCATTGCGAAGGAGTTTTTGCTTGGTATATGATTTTTAGGGTAGTTAGCTTTGGAAACCTTCACCTACTGGTCACTGATGGTTCCTGTATGATAGATAGGCGGATGGGTATCCAAGGACATCCCCTTGAGATTCAAGTAAGTTTTCATTAGTGAGTTATGACTCGTTGTTTTCTCCAAAAATGTGTGCTTATCTTTGCAATGGATTTATGACTAAATAAATAATAAGTGACATATGATGGAATATTTGAGGCACTAGCATTAATTGAAGTGCTCACTTGATAAGATTCTCAAAATTCTTTATTTGCTTGATGAAATGCTTGAAATTTAACATAGAAGGTTGATTCGTTATTAATATGCATTCTCAAGTTGATTCAATGGGCCCCAATGTTTTACTCGTGATGTTTAAATCAATATTAATGTTTTTACTATTATTTTCCTAAATATATGATGGTTTTAAATGTCCACAAAACAAACAAAGAAAGAAAGAAGAATCATTTATTAGTAATGATAACATTATTGTTCATTATTTTAGATTTCACCAACTTCACTTTTGTTTCTCTTGTTCATTGTCTCAATGCGAGTGCTAATCCTATGCTTTCTCTCCACATTCATTTTGGAGCATATTCTCTTTCTTACCAAGAATTATGTTTTATGTTTCATATGATTGTTTACTTGTATAAAAAAATGTTTCATGTGTATGCTTCATACCAAGGTATATTTGAGTAATTTAATGTTCTTAGACTCGTTTTTTGAAGACGTAAATCTTTTATAATTTGCCTTTTAACCTTTTTTGCAAAGTCCATAAAATCTCCTCTGTTGCTTCCCGCTACTATCCTTTTTTTTCCCAATGATGTGTTTTCAACGAATTCAAAATTGCCTAACATTTCTACCATACTTTGAGCACTGTAGTTGCCTTTTTACTTAAACATGCGAAGTTTCTACCTTAATTAGGATCATTGGTATACTCCTCTAAAATGTAGTTTTGTAATGTAGCATTTTTTATTTTTTTTTGTTCAATGGTATACTCCTCTAAAATGTAGCATTGAAGACAAAGTAGTTGTAAGCGTGATTATTCACAAAGTAAATCGAGCATCAAATTCGATGGATCACGATCTCTATCAGAGGTTCATCATTAATGTTTATGAAATAAATATTTATTCTCTTGTTTATTGTAGTTGTTCTTGCTATATGAATGTTCTTGTATTTTGCTTCAGGTTCTGAAACCTAACCCTTTTTCTCTCTTGGATCTCCTTGCTCCGTCCTTCGTGGAAAGAGCTAACCATGTTGATGTGGATGAGGTCGTAAAGTTTCGAGCAGAGAATAATTTATTGTGGTCAAAAGTTGCGAAGTTGTATCAAGAGCATGAGGCACCGAAAAGACGATATTTTGTATTAAAATTAATTGTACTAATTGCAATTGGATGGTGTATTTGGATTTTATCACAAAAATAATTGCATTAAATTTGCTGAATGTCAGGGTCAAGATGTAATAGTTTAGTATCATGAACTACTCATGTGAACTATTTTTTTTTGAAGCCTCATATGTACTAGTTTAAGATTTTATATACTTAACGTTATTCATATACGTATCTTCCACTATATTCTATGTTATAATTACTTATTTCTGTTGGATTAGGAAAAAATATAAATAATTGCTTATAATATACCTACACAGAGAGAGATGGAGACATGTCATACATATTGGATAAGAGAAGGATGCATGCGCCGCACAAAAGAGGGTCACATGTTTGACATTCATACATATCATGCAACAATTAAAAGCCAAGAGTTTCAACATATATACTATAATCATTATGAGATGAGTGCTTATATCGATCTTGACATTCAAATTCTTGTTTATGCGCACACAAATCGATATGCTATAAATGAAATTTGATGATTGGAATTATAACAAATATTTTCCATCATTCTCTTCCCTACCTTACTTACAAGTAGTATAACAAAAAATTTCCATCAACGTCTTCCCCACCTTCACTTACAAGTAGTATCTTCAAAATAATATTAAAAAACTAACAAAAATGTCAAAGATCTTTGAGTTAACACTTGAACATTGTGAAGAGCCTAAAGATCTTTGGTTTTTGAGTGAGTGTATAAACTTTGCGTTGGTGCTCTGGTGGGTGTTGAAGTTTCAGTTGGGGGCACATTGTTGACTTGCTTCCATACTCCTCCATACAAATATCTTGGTCTCTTGCCAAAAGTCTGCAAACAAGTAAAAAATATCTCTCAGCATGTAAGAAAGATTAACCACTATTTTGACAAAAATAAATAGGACATACAGAACATAATAAAATTTTGCCACTATAAATGAAACATTGAACTACATAAGATTGGAGTTAGCATTAACCTGCCATGTAACGGCTCCATTCTTGGAGTAACATACTCCAAATCCCTTACAGCCAGAATGTGGAGTTGTTCTTTTTTCTTTTGCACTTGAACATCTTCATTGTGCTTCCTTTTAGTTAACTCGACATTTCCTTGAGTATTTCCTTGAGAATTATCTCCATTGTTCTTCTTTTGTTGAATTTCTTTATTGCTTTTGTTCTTCTTTTGTCCATTATCATTTTTGCCATTTTTCTTCTGTTGTACATTCTGCCAAAAAATTTGGGTGCCATAAGACATGGAATAGGAAATAAGCTAACAAGAACTGGCATCAACTCATCTCAACATTATTAGCTCTAAAGGGGCACGCCCGTTTGTTATGCCCCTTTGAGTAACATATTCGACATGTCATGACCTTTCCTTCCCTTGACAATTTGTTGTCCTTAACCTTCCGGGGTTCTTCCTTATGTTTGCGCTGATTCTTCTTTGGTCTCCCGGGCATTTTCTTGAACATAGGTGGCTCAATTCTAATACCATCTGTCTCAGGCCAAAAATTCTTCCCTGAAACTACACCCATTATGTGCTTGTATGCCTTTAAGTATGTTTCTTTGTGATACTAATGAGCCATAAAATCCTCGGGTGTCTTAGACTGGTGGTATATAGTACAAATACTATGAGGGCATGTAATTCCAGTCGAGTTCCATTCTCTGCATGAACATGTTCTTGCCTTCATGTCCACCTTGTGTTTGTCAACTCCATTGTACACACTAGACATTTCATACTCGTTGTGTCCGTTCCATTCTGCCCTCCAAATGAAAGATTTTTCCTTATTTTTCTCTAACTTTGACGAAACCCGAGGAGAGACATCACAATGCCACTTGGTTGATTCTTGTTTCTTCTTCACCAACCTTTTCATGACCTTACGCCTTATGTCCTCCAACATCGATATTATGGACTTGCATCTTGCCTCTAGAATCCATCCATTGAATGTCTCGGCCAAGTTGTTATCAACGATATCACAATTAACCTATGATTACGTACAAAGTCTTCAAATACATAATTATTCAAATTAATATAATAGTTTTCATAAATAAATAATACAACCATTACATCACCTTTTCATTGAAATATGCCTTTGACCATTTCTCAACTTCGTACCCCATTGCATCTTTCTCGCAACCACTGCCTAAATCTGCCAACGCACGCATTTTATCCTGTTGTCATGATATAAAATAGAATTATAATAAGATAAATAGAATTGGATGTCGATACAAGATAATTAAGCGAGTTGAGACACACAGAGTACCTTTAGTTCTGGAACAGTTGTAGCTCGTGCACAGTTCCAAAATGCAATCTTTCTTTCTTCACCTCGCCATTTCTTTGCCCAATTAGCGTAGACGTGCCTCGCACACCTCCTACGCTCTGCCTCTGGTAAAACTAATTGAATCGCACATTCTAGACCCTGCAAACATTAATAAGAAATAACAAATGTCAAACAAAAAACAAGCTTATAAAACTACTTTGAAAAGTGAGGTAAACGCGAGCCACATATTACCTTCTGCATGTCAGAAATAATAGTAATGCCTTCTCCACCACCAAGTTATATATCGCGTTGTATGCACCTAATGAACAAAGTCCAAGTGGTCGTGTTTTCAACTTGTACAACAGCCCATGCTATTGGAAACATCTGGTTGTTTCCATCTCTCCCAATTGCACATAAAAGTTGGCCTTTGCATAGACCTTTCATGAAACAACCATCAAGTCCAACAATCTTGCGACATCCCTCGAGCCAACCTTTTTTACATGCTTCAAAGCATACATAAAATTTGGTAAGAGTTGGTCTATCACCTCCCTCATCCATACTAGACTTAACAATACAAGTTGACCCGGGATTTAAGGTGTGGATAATTCCTACATTGTCATTCAACAAAGCTTATTCACGTTGGTAGTCACCAATCAATTCCGTGAGAATAATATGTATTGCTTTGGCCACAACAAAGAAATTGACATGCAACTTCATCTCTTTTTGACATATGGTTGTCAACGTTTTCAATGTAATGTCAGTTGATTGTACACATGATCCTTTAGTTGGATAGCCACATATTTATAATTGGCGAACTTCACTTTCTCCACTCTTTGACACTTGTGTGTGTGAACATAAGTCTTCACAGTAAGAGTCTCATCGTTGTTTTCCATAGAGATCAAAATTTTCCATGGGCACCCTTCCTTGCACCTTTCTCTCAACCTTCTTTTATCATTCTTCACTAATTTAACGCCATGCTCCTTCTTTATGGCATATTTCTTCACGTCTTGTCGTGCCTCAGCCATAGAGGTGAAAATCATTCCCAAACAGAAAACTGGAATATCAGAGTTAGTGTCGAATCGCAACCTACGGTTCTTCCTCCTTACAAACCTATTCTCATCTTCATAACCAATCTCACTGCAATATGACCCCATACCATCACTTTCAAAGTACTCACTTTCATTACAATCACTATATTCCCCAATCTGATAATCACTCATTGCTCCTACAACTTCATCATCACATACCAATTCTCCAACCAAATAATCATTTGCTGCTTCTTCACTATCTTCATCCCCCTCATCCCTTTCACACTCATCAATCTCGTCTCCTACAAATTCTCCCCCATAAACCTGCAACTCTCCCCCTTCAACCCGAAATCCTCCCCTTTCATCATGTATCTCTTCTCCATCCCCTAGTACACATTGTCTGTCTTCTCCATTATCATTTTTGGTCTTCTTTTTCTTCTCGTTTTTATTCCTTGACTCCCTAACTTTTTTCGAGCTTCCTGTAACTCTTCATCATCATCATCTGTGAAGACGGGCACGTCAAATAGTATGTCGTCAAAAGTAGTGCCATCACATTTGTAATCCTCAAGCAAAAAAGTATTGCTTGCATTAACATTCGTCTCCTCAAATAGATCCTCTTGTGTTGTAAAAATTGTCTTTCCTTTGTTTTTTTTAACCCCACTTCCTTTCCTACAACTTTAACAAAAGGTTAATTTTGCACCCCGCCACTAACATTTATGTCCCTCACATGTTCAATGAAAAATTCTAGCAAATCCCCATTCTTTTTCCCCTCACAAGCATTCAAAACATCAACATCGTCTTTCACTATAACAAAGTCTTTCTTACCACAATTAAAATAGTACAAGGCGCTAATAGTGGTGTAGCCCAAGTCTTTCACGTAAGACATGACGTTTGGATACGACAAAAGGTCAACATCAAAATGGGAACTAATGAGTTTTCTCTTCCCATTAATATATTGATCGCCTCTAAACTGACCCCCATAAGATATGAAAAACCTCAACTTTTCAGCCATTTCTTAAACCCTGTCCACATTGCAATCACCAAAAAAAACCAAAACACAATCATTCGTTAAAAGTTATAAAAAATGCAACAATATTTATGCAAATTAAGAAAAAAAAAGATAAGCATAAGTCTTAAGCTAGCCGTTATCCCACACTACATTTCAACATTAGAGAACAATGAGAACAATAAATGTCAACTTCTATTATTAATATATGAGGTACAAGCTTTAATATGAGGAGTTCAACTTATAAGACCACTTACTATTTACAATGTCATATCAATATGGAGTAGGGGTCTCACTCATTCACGTGAATTTGACTAAGAAAAAAAAAACAAACAAAAAGCTAACTTTGTAGGCGAGACAATAGTTATGGTGTCATCCATCCATATAAGACTAGCATTGAAAAATGTTATCTTGTTAGATATAAAAGGCCTCTCTATGTAAGATTACTTTTTTTTTCTAAGCAAACAAAAAGCTGACTTCATGTTTTTTTATTTCTTGGGGTCATAAATTCATGCATGAACATGTATTGTAGAGGCTTTGCACTACTCTATTTTAAAATACTCCCCCACAACAATTAAGGTCCTCCACTTTAATAAAACCTAACTGACACTCTTCTTTATGGTTATACCCTTCCCTTATTTAATCAAGAAGCAAGAATTAATGATACTTCAAAGGTTTATTGGTTTCTTTGTCTTATTAACACATATAAGCTTTGATTAACTGTGTAAATTAGTAGTTCACAAATGTGGATTAGAGCACATGTTATGATTAGTGGATATATTAAAATGTTTTGGTATTAACTAATATATTCACATAGGCTTATTACATTAATCATGGCCCTAATACATCGATCATGTAAATTTTTGCTTATTACATTGATCATGGCCCTAATATATACTATTATTGATTTGGTTCTTATAAGGCGGTTGATTAATTATCATTATTTGACTAAGTATAACGTTTAAGTGGTACTTATATACTTACATTGAATTGTTGCTTTCAAGGCATGAGAACCCAATAAAACTAAAAAATATGGAACCATGAACCACCTGTACAATTGTATAAATTAATATGTACATGATGCATTTATATAAGCTCCCGTTGAAGCACGACGACAAAAGTAATGGGAAAGCATCATGTGGTGATGCTAATTTAAAATGCCAACCAGATTTGACTTAATTAGCTGAAATTGTGATGAGAATTAAAAATGTACTCAGATAAAGCCAAGGACGAGATGCGTACAGTGACGCGCGAGGGCGTTAGCGCGGCCCGTGAGGAGGGAACTCATGGTAGCAAGGCGATGGCTCACTCGCTCACGGTCGCGAGCGAGAGGCGGTCGCCGTCGCGATGCGAAGGCTCACGCGGTCGCCGGTGGCGAGGCGAGAGGCGGTCGCCGATCGCGATGCGAGAGGCGGTCGCCGTTCGTGAGGCAGAGGGCGGTCGCGAGGCAGAGGGCTCACTCGCTCACGGTCGCGAGGCGAGGGCCGTGGAGGGAGGCGCGAGGGCGTGAGCGCGACCGTGAGCGAGGGCGTGAGCGCGAGCGAGGCAAAAGGCGTGAGCGAGGCGCGAGGGAGAGCGGGAGAGATGTGCACAGAGAGGAGAAGAGAGAACGCAGAGAGAAAGAGAGAAAGAGAAGAGACAAAACGCAGAGAGAAGGGCTTCAGTTGGTTTTTTATTGAACCGGTTGGTTCATTGAACCAACTGTTCAGATGAAAAGGATTGCCACGTGGTGCCATGTGGCGATTGACTTTCGCCACGTCATCAATAACAATGACTGGACTAACAAAAGGACTTAATTTACACTATATGAAAAGTTGAGGGACCAAATGTCTTGTTTTCAAAGTTGAGGGACCAAAAGTGTAAAACCTTCAAAGTTCAGGGACCAAAAGATTGGTTTTGCCATAGACAGAAGAAATACGCGGATAGGTATCATGAGGGTCTGAGCTATGACGAGGGCGATATGGTGTATCTGAAGGTTTCTCCTTGGAAAGGTCAACAAAGATTTGGCATTAAGGGGAAACTGGCACCGAGATACATTGGGCCATACCGGATTGCACAGAGAGTAGGCACTGTTGCATATCGGTTGGAGTTACCTGCCGAGTTAGCTGAGGCTCATCCGACATTTCACATTTCCATGTTGAGACTCGCTAGGTCGGGCCGAGACCACCGATTGAGTTGGGACAGGTGGAGATACAACCTGACGTGACCTATGAGGAGAGACCGATAGAGATCGTTGACCGTCGAGTACAGATTCTCCGAAACAGGGAACTAGTGAAGGTCCTAGTTCGTTGGCAGCATCATAGGACGGAGGGACTCACTGGGAGCTCGAGTCAACGATGAGGACGCGATACCCTCAGCTATTCTCTGGTATAGGATTCTAGTTACAGTTAAATTTCGGGATGAAATTTTATTTAGTTGGGAAGAACTGTAACGACCCATTTTATTAATGTCGTTAATTATCTTGAACTTACAGACGTGGACGCCAGCTCCGATCTACGTGGACGCCGTAGGGTAGGACACACGTGGACTTAGGTATGATAGTTTATGATGTGTTGGTTGCTTATTTGCAGTGCAAATACGTGCGAGATTGTGTGAACTGTATTCGCCTCGATATGCGTGTCGACGCGGGTACCGGGTAGTATTGACGGGACCGAATATTAGGTCGGGGAAACTAAAACACACAAATTAAATAAAAATGGGCCAAGTAACTAATATGGAATGGGAATTAGGTGGCTAGTGATGAGGCGGTACGCGTATATCGCGGTTCGGACGCGAAATCGGGCGTCGAAAAACCCGAAAATGGCATTTCGGTGCGTAAAACACGGGCGAGTGTCCCAAACGTGTCACACTTTGGAGTCAAGGAAATAAATCAGCACAACTTATCCATACTCCATCACCTTTTCTCTCACTAACATCTATTTCTCTCTCTCTCACACCCACACACACACCCGACACTCACACAGGCCGAGAAGAATAAAAAGAAGAAACGAAGAGGAGGAGGAGAAGGAGAAGCCGGGAAGGAGAGAAGAGAGGGTGGAGAAGCCGGGAAGGAGGTGAGTCATTGTTGATTTTGTTGTGAGTTTGGTGTTCCGGCCATGGTGGCCGAGATGGGGTTCGGCCATGGAGGCTGAACCAGGTTGAGGGTGGAGATGGCAGGGGCGTCTCCCTGCACGCCCCTGCCATCGATTCCACTGGGGTTGGGGTGGAGAGCAACCCCAACCCAACAATAACAGAAAAAAAAAAAAAAAAAAAATTGTTGCCGATCGAACCAGGGAAGTCCTTGGTTCGATCGGGTGGAGGGGATGCACACGCGCGCGAGTGTGCTCCCACCCCATGGGCCGAGCCTGGACCAATTCTGGTCCAGGGTCAGGTCCGACTGTCACGGCCCAAAATTCGTAACTGTGTTATTGTCTTTACACATGCTCAACGACCTGTACTGTGGGACCCACACCGTGATATGTTCGTTTACCGAGGCAAGGGCCGAGGTACATTTTATATTCGTGTGTTGTATGCCTAGTGTACTGTATATGTGTATACTACTAAGTAAATTTTTGGATAATGTGTGGTGTTAATGTGGCCACATAGAATTAACTAAGCAAATGGCCTATAGTTAAGGAAGAAAAAATGTACATCACTAGATATACATCTAGATTCACACACACACATCTCAAAACAAGGTGTCAAGTATTGGAGTCACTTGAGAGTGACACAAGGGACAAGTGGTGTGAGCAAGAACCACACGATACGCCTTGAGATACGTGTACAGGTTGAGATGTGTGGCTCACATTCAAGCCACCTAAATATATAAAGTCAACTTACCACCTCAAAGTCCAAACTTATCTCAAGAAAAAAAAAAACGAACCAGAGAGGAAGAAAGCCGAGAAGGAGGAGGAAGAAGAAGGAGAAAGAGAGAGAGAGAAAGAGAGCGGGAGAGAGAGAGACTGAGCTCGAAGTATCGCAAGGTGAGTGGTGTCGTTTGTTGGCGTTGTTGTTGTGGTTGTTGTTGTTGCAGTCGGCTGTTGTGGTGTAGTGGCCATGGAGGTTCGGCCTCCATGGCCGAGAGAGGAGGGGAGATGGCAGGGGTATCTCCCCTGCCATCAAAACCCAGTTGGGGCTGGAGTTGGGAGCCAACCCCAAAGCCTCAAGTGAAAAAAAAATGAATCGAGCCGAAGCTCGTTTTGCGAAGAATAAGATGGGGGTAGGCCGGGTCGGGCTACCCCATGCGCGGCCCGGCCGACCACGACCGAAGGAGCGGATCGACCGACCCGGTCCCAGTTTTCAGGCTGGGTCGGGTTGACCCGGATCCACCCTAATAAAAAATAATAATAATAAAATAATAATATATATAATTATTTAATAAAATAAATTCCGAAAAAGATAAAAATATGGAAAAATTAAGAAAAATTCTAGAAAAATAGGGAAAAATATATTTGTGACCCAAATCAATGGAAATTCGATATTTCCATAAAAAGTGAAGAATTCAGAAGTCGGTTGAGACGTTATACGGGTGTTTTATCTCGAAAAGCGCGAAATGGGTCGATCTAGTCTCGACTTCGATTTAGCCTAAAATGTTCTATTATTAAATGTTTAGGAACTAAGGGGAGAACTCAGGCGTTTGAGCACGCACTTCGAATTGTCGAGGGATCGGATAGACTAGGACAAGCGTGTGACTTGTAAGTACGACTGTGAGAATTTTATATTTCATTTCATTCTCTCATTGCTTTATTTGTCTATTGGTAGACATTGCTACTTGAACTCGCACATCATGTTGTTCTTGTATCTATTCATAGATGAATATTGTGACATGATGCCTTGTGAATTGTTTCGTTGCCTCTGATTCCTACACTTGAGTTCATTCTTGAACAAAATTGATAAAAAGCATGTTAATGGAATAATGTGGATTTAAGTAGCCTTGTATTCGATTTCCTTTGGGCTTTGTAGCCTAACTTGTTTTGGAATCCTAGAATTTTTGACTTACTTGTCTTTGAAAGTAGAGTAGGGATTATCTAGTGTCCATTGCACGAGAGATGCGCGGTTCACGGGGATATGGGTCTACCGGGGTTCCGGCACTCACCACTACACTTGCGCGGCACACGAGGTATGAGACTCGGGGTGGTCGGCAAGCATGAGATTGATGTTGTAAAGCGTAGAGCGCAGCTCCGCTATTCGTGTGAGATATGTTAAGCTCAGCTCCATATAGTAATGGGAAAGGGTAGGTGATAGGTCTCACTGCCGACCGGACGTAGATCATCTCGACTTAGCCTGTATCTGTCTTTACATCTTTAACTATGGTATTTACTGGCATTTCTTGTTTCAGCAATTTATTTCGCTACAAAGCATAGGTTTAGAGACCAAAATGCATAAAATACAAACTTTAGTTGTGGAAACCAGATACTCATTGCCTAGACACCATTAGTTGGGAAGTGAGTGACAGTGAGATGGGGGATTTCGTCTATGTACTTGTTAATTGCTATATGTATATATATACTTATGCGCTATGCCACGTAGAAGCTGATGCGCGTTCGCTATCCATTGCGATCCCGATGGCTGATGCATGCGGGGGAGGAGATGCTGAGCCTAGCGGCAGTTCGCCTCCTACTATAGTGGAGGATTTACGACGATCGTCGATCGAGTGACGACTCAAGGCCGCAGCTGATCGATTTCATCGCGATGATGAGCGCACGTTTTGCTGCACCGCATCGACATCAACTCCTACGACTGCTACACCGACTATCCAGGCGCCTGTCCAATCGCCAACACTTCCTACTGCAACTTTAGCATCGCCGATAGCTGTGACCGCACTAGTGGTGGAGACAGTTGACGCAGTACCGTCTCCCAGGCCCGTATCTTCCAGCACGTCAGTGGAACTTGAGCTAGTGAAGGACTTCATCAGACTCAAGCCATCGTATTTCGATGGAGTCAGGGATTTTCAAAAGATTGAGAAATTTTTCTTGTCTCAGCAGAAACTTCATCGGGTACTAAGGATTGAGGATAGACTTCGTGCAGAGCTCACGTCATATACACTCAAGCGAGACGCTGACGTGTGGTGGCGTATGACAATGGCCACTCACGGAGAGTTCGAGACATGAGATGCTTTCTAGCAGAAGTTCTATCAGCATTATTTTTCGCTTTTAGTCATGAAGTGATTGAGATGAGAGTTCATGGACTTGAGACAAGGGCCAGAAGAGCCTGTGATGCAGTACATGGATCGATACGATTATCTGCGCCAGTTTGTTGGGGACTTGGTGAGAGATGACTCCAAGGATGTATATAACTTCGGTGATGGACTCAGACCCGATATTTGGTATTACGTTGTTAATTCAGGTGCGAGGACATTCACCGAGATCTATGAGCGAGCCCTAGCGCATGAGACGTATTATCTGGGCAGAGTTGCTGACGGCAGAGCACCGGGTCCAGTTTTGTCTGCGGAGCAGGCCTTAGAGTATGAGAGGAGGAGACAGAGGGGTAAGAGAGCAAGGAGATGGAACTGAGGATCTCAGGGTTCGGGGACAGCTACGCACCCACTGGTTGTGCCTCTTGTATCATCCATTGCTTCAGCACAGAGCACGGTGGGTTGACCTCCCTTGCCACCTCCCATCAGACCAGCCTTACAGCTCCTATAGTTCCTGCACTTCCCGCCCCACAGGTTTCACGACAGCAACCGCAGGGTGGCAGAGGTCGAGGCAGAGGCAGAGACCGAGATACGAGACAGAAACCGAACAGGTGCGAGACAGGGTCAGTATCATGCACAGGGCCAGTCTCAGACTCAGGGTCGGCGTAGACAGTTGACATGCTACAGATGTGGCCAGGTCGGACATATCGTGAGAGAGTGCCCGCATTCTGCAGCAGTGTACGCACAACAGGCCCTAGAGGAGGTTCACATGGTAGCCTAGCCAGACGCCGACGCTACACGAGGTCTTATTGAGGGTACGGTTTCTATTTGCGATCACGAGTTATATGTTTTATTTGATTCTGGCTCTACCGTATCGTTTATTGCTGGTCGCATGATAGACATTCTAGGGTTGAAACCTGTTAGGCTTAGCGTACATCTGATCTTGAGTACCGCAGCCGGGGATAAACCTAATAGTATTGTGGAGAAATGTCTTGTTGAGATAGATGGAGTAGAGCTACCTGCTGATTTTAGAGTCCTCGAATGTTTGGAGTTCGACGCGATTTTAGGAATGGATTGGTTAGCTGCATATCATGCTCATATCGACTGTTTCAGCAAGACAGTGATATTTGAGATCACAGGGCGTCCGCCATTCACTTATGCCTGGATGAATAGTGAATCGGGAACGGTGTGACTCGTGAAGAATCTCCTCTCTCAGCTCTGGTATTGACGGTATCCACAGTCTGCCCCTGAAGCGCAAGCACTGGTCAGACGTCTCCGTCCAATCTCTGGTAACACTAAACATGGCGCAGTAGTTAATAACCTCTTTAACTGAGCGAATGCCTCCTCACATTCCTCAGACCAATGAAATCTCACGTCTTTCTGAGTCAATTTAGTAATCGGTGAAGCGATTTTCAAAAAATCTTCACGAATCGGCGATAGTACCCCGCCAAACCCAGAAAACTTCGATCTCAGTCACTGAAGTCGGTGTTGGCCAATCAATAATCGCTTGAATCTTGGTTGGATCTACTGATATCCCTGCTGCTCCGACAACATGCCCTAGAAATTTGACCTCTGACAGCCAGAATTCACATTTACTGAATTTGGGGTATAGTGTATGCTCCCTCAAAGTCTGAAACATCTCTCTGAGGTGCTGTTCGTGATCCTCCCTCGTCTTCGAGTAGACCAGTATATCATTGATGAAGACTATCACGAATCGGTCAAGAAATGATCTGAAAACACGATGCATCAAATCCATAAACACAACTGGAGCATTGGTCAACCCAAACGACATGATTGTGAACTGAAAATGTCCATATCTGGTGCTGAAAGCTGAAATGGACCTATCCTCGTCCCTGATCCTAAGCTGATGATACCCTGATCGCAGGTCTATCTTGGAGAAAAATTGTGCTCCTTTCAGCTGACCAAATAAATCATCTATCATTGGGAGTGGATATTTGCTCCTAATTGTGACTTTGTTCAACTGTCGATAGTCGATACAAAGTCGCAACGTGCCATCCTTTTTCTTCACAAAAAGGACGGGTGCTCCCCATGGCGACATAGAAGGTGTGATGAATCCCTTTTGTACCAAATCCTGAAGCTGAGTCTTCAACTCTTCTAGCTCTAGTGGTGCCATCCGTATGGTGGTATAGAAATCGGTTTCGTACATGGTACCAACTTGATAATGAAATCGATCTCTCGCGGCGGCGGTAAACCAGGTAAATCCTCTGGAAACACATCAGGAAACTCTCTAACAACCGGTCTATCTTCCACCCTAGGTCCCTGACTCTCGATGCAGTGTACAGGAAAATCAACGCTTCCATCTCCTCACTAGTCGCAGGTCGACCTATCATACCTACAGTCCTCGCTACCAGTGGCCGAACATTATACGTTTGATCAGTTAAGTATATTGTTTGAGCGGGAGATTATTAGACTGCATGGGGTACCAGTGACTATTACGTCAGATAGAGATGCTATGTATACGTTCAGGATGTGGCGAAGTATGTAGGAGCAGTATGGTACGCGCCTACAGTGTAGTACGGTTTTTCATCCTCAGATAAATAACGGCAGACTGAGAGATTGATACAAGTTCTCGAGGATATGTCACGGGCGTGCGTCTTGGAGTTTGGCGGATCATGGGAGGAGTACCTACCGTTATGTGAGTTTGCATATAACAACAGTTATCAGGCCGTATTGAAATGGCGCATTTTGAGGCTTTGTATGGTAGATCGTGTCGCTCGCCATCGTGTTGGGCTGAGCCTGAGGACCGGGAGACCGTGGGGCCTGAGATTGTTGTCGATCACACGGAGAAGGTACGACTAATTCGTCAGAGACTCAAGGGAGCCCAAGATCGACAGAAGAAGTATGCGGATAGCTATCGCGGTGATCTCACGTACACCGAGGGATCCTTTGTCTATTTAAAGGTTTCCCCTCGGAAGGGTCTTCAGAGGTTTGGAGTGAAAGGTACACTTGCACCGAGATTTATCGGACCTTTCAAAATTAAGAAACGGGTCGGAAAAGTTGCGTATGAGCTTGAGCTACCTCCACAGATGTCAGGAGTTCATCCAGTGTTTCATATATCCATGCTTCGATTAGCTGAGTCGAGAACAGGTGATCGCCCGACTGTAGATTTGAGCGATTGACTTGACTGAGGATATGTCATACGAGGAGCAACCTGTTCAGATCCTTGATCGAAGGGTACAACAGTCGAGGAACAAGTCTATCCCAAAAGTACTCGTCAAGTGGCAGTTTCACGATGATACGGAACTCACTCGGGAAATGGAAGACTACATGCGAGATAGGTTTCCGTACCTCTTCGAGTGAGGTATGCATGTTGGTTCGAGTTTTTAAATTTCGAGGACGAAATTTTTATTAGTTGGGAAGAGTTGTCACGTCCCAAAATTTGTAATTGTGTTATTGTCTTTACACAGGCCCAACGACCCGTACTGTGGGACCCACATCGTGATATGTTCGTTTACCGAGGCAAGGGCCGAGGTACATTTTATATTTGTGTGTTGTATGCCTAGTGTAATGTATATGTGTAGACTACTAAGTCAATTATGGGTATGCAGGTACCGAGACGAGCGGGGACGCGCTTCGAGTCGCGTGTCGACATGGGACCGAGGTAGCACCACAATGGGGTAAGATTCAATTATTTACAATAAAATGTGAATTTTTGGATAATGTGTGGTGTTAATGTGGCCACATAGAATTAACTAAGCAAATGGCCTATAGTTAAGGAAGAAAAAATGTACATCACTAGATATACATCTAGATTCACACACACACATCTCAACACAAGGTGTCAAGTATTGGAGTCACTTGAGAGTGACACAAGGGACAAGTGGTGTGAGAAAGAACCACACGATACGCCTCGAGATACGTGTGCGGGTTGAGATGTGTGGCTCACATTCAAGCCACCTAAATATATAAAGTCAACTTACCACCTCAAAGTCCAAACTTATCTCAAAAAAAAAAAAAAAAAAAAAACGAACCAAGAGAGAAGAAAGCCGAGAAGGAGGAGGAAGAAGAAGGAGAAAGAGAGAGAAAGAGAACGGGAGAGAGACACTGAGCTCGAAGTAACGCAAGGTGAGTGGTGTCGTTTGTGCGGGTCCGGCTAGACCGGGTCGGGTTGACCCAGACCCACCCTAATAAAAAAAGATAATAAAAAAATAATATATATATAATTATTTAATAAAATAAATTCTAGAAAATAGATAAAAATATGGAAAAATTCAGGAAAATTCCAGAAAAATAGGGAAAAATATATTTGTGACCCAAATCAATGGAAATTCGATATTTCCATAAAAAATGAAGAATTCGGAAGTCGATTGAGACGTTATACGGGGGTTTTACCTCGAAAAGCGCGAAATGGGCCGATTGGCCGAAAATAAGAAAATGGTCGATTTAGCCTAAAATGTTATATTATTAAATGTTTAGGAACTGAGGGGAGAACTCGTGCGTTTGGGCACGCACTTCGAATTGTCGAGGGATCGGATAGACTAGGACAAGCGTGTGACTTGTAAGTACGACTGTGAGAATTTTATATTTCATTTCATTCTCTTATTGCTTTATTGGTCTATTGGTAGACATTGCTACTTGAACTCGCACATCATGTTGTTCTTGTATCTATTCATAGATGAATATTGTGACATGATGCCTTGTGAATTGTTTCGTTGCCTCTGATTCCTACACTTGAGTTCATTCTTGAACAAAATTGATAAAAAGCATGCTAATGGAATAATGTGGATTTAAGTAGCCTTGTATTCGATTTCCTTTGGGCTTTGTAGCCTAACTTGTTTTGGAATCCTAGAATTTTGGACTTATTTGTCTTTGAAAGTAGAGTAGGGATTATCTAGTGTCCATTGCACGAGAGATGTGCGGTTCACGGGGACATGGGTCTACCGGGGTTCCGGCACTCACCATTACACTTGCGCGGCACACGAGGTATGAGACTCGGGGAGGTCGGCAAGCATGAGATTGATGTTATAAAGCGTAGAGCGCAGCTCCGCTATTTGTGTGAGATATTTTTGTTGGGGCATGTGCCCTAGGTCAATCCATTAACTGTCTTTATGAATACTTTTAGTTAATAAAATAGAGGATTTCATTTGCTTGTTTATTATAATTAATTTGCATGTTTACATTATAATAAGATCCATGGGTATTTACGAAATATCCTAAATGTCCCTAGTCGATCATTATACTGGGAACTATGATGAATTAAGACTAGTGTGAGTCTTGATTGATGATCATATGATGATTATACGTATAGGGATACGAATCAAGATCACGAGTACTTGTTAGGGAACAAAGTACTGGACCGACCCGCTATGAGAACATCACATGGATTAAGTCATAGTTGTTTCTCATGATAGGTATATTTTTCAGTCCTCTGACTTGAGATTACCAGATACTTCAACATTAGGAACACAATGATTTGACACAATCAAACGTTGTCTTTAACCGGACGATTATAAAGGTTGTGATTGGTTACTGTGTGAGCAATGTGATGAAGTTGTGTAATCAAGATAGAATTTGTCCCTCTCATATAAAAAGATATATCCAGTGGATCCCTCGATGTGTTAGACTGTTAAAAGGCCTAGTCTAAGTGAATCGATATTGATCAATGTCCCTTGGATGTTTTCAGTCTACCTAGAGATCGAGACTAGTACGATTGAACATGTTGGATGACAATTCCATGCCTTATGTTTGATCAAAAGGATATCGTGTGACAAAATGATGTTATATACATTATTGATTAGGTTGTATCGATTTGATATTCGTACAACTTGGGTAGTCATAATGTCTTGCTAGAGGTCGCTTATGACTTGTATACCAAAATGAGTTTTGGTACACTACCAACGTTGTATGAGCCTATTGGGTCGCACACTAAGAATGGTTTTGCAAGATTTTAAGATGGTTCAGAAAAACGAATTTTATATGATAAAATTCGTGACAGAAACGTCCTTGTGGTGTATTACACTTATACTTCTTTAAGTAGGGGTATATGTGTAATTTACTTAACCGTCTATATACAAGGGTTGTATAAATAGACGCTTTAAGTTAGAACACATATAGGAAAGATTAAGGGCTGAAACTCTATTTTCGTTTAAGAAACGAATTAGGGTTTTCTCGGTACACTCGGATCGTTTTGGAGAGAAACAAAAAGGTTTGGTATTCTCTCGAAGCTAGCACTTCGAATCTCGGCCGCCGTTCGTGTGTGGACTTTCTTGGTAGAGGCGTTCGTCTTTAGCGGCGCCTTAGAGATCGTTCAACCTTCGAAAGGTATATTGCGACCGAGGTATGATTAAGTTTTCATGGTTTAAACGTTTTTATGGAATTAGATTCGGATCCTGTTGGGGTTTTTGTCAAAATTGTTTTGTAATTTCATTACGTATGAACCCCAAAACCCAACAAAGGTATCGAGCCATCGAGTTCGATTCCATTAAATTCATTGCATGTTTTCTTCGATATATACATGATATATGATTGAAAGCATGTTAATAGTTGATGTATATGTGATATACATAAATTTTCTGTGATATTTATTATCATGTTTTGTATATATGATACATATATTCGTGATTTAGTTGAAATCGGTTTCAGTACATGCTAGTAACCATGTTAGGTTAATTCGAATAATTTTAATGAATTGAGTTTCGTGTTTTGTGATCCATGACACCATTAGGTTCGATTGGGATAGTAGTTCATGATTCAATTACATGTTTGTGATTATTTGGATAAGGACCGAAATTGCAAATAATTAATTTTCGAAATTATTTATTTATAAATAATTAATTTTTGAAATTATTTATTTATCTTGTTATATATATTCTCATTATGAAGTTTCTATTTGATAAAGATAGATAACAAATTAGATTAGGAGATATAAGCAAAATCGGTTTCGTTATCCCTATTGGATAGGAGATAAATATCAAGAATCTTGTTATTGGTGATATACTAGGATTCAAATATCTTAAATCCAAAATAAATAATTAATTTTCAAAATTATTTATTTATCTTGTTATATCTATTCTGTTATGAAGTTTCTATTTGATAAAGATAGATAACAAATTAGATTAGGAGATATAAGCAAAATCGGTTTCGTTATCCCTATTGGATAGGAGATAAATATCAAGAATCTTGTTATTGGTGATATACTAGAATTCAAATATCTTAAATCCAAAATAAATAATTAATTTTCGAAATTATTTATTTATCTTGTTATATCTATTCTATTATGAAGTTTCTATTTGATAAAGATAGATAACAAATTAGATTATGAGATATAAGCAAAATCGGTTTCGTTATCCCTATTGGATAGGAGATACATATCGAGAATCTTGTTATTGGTGTTATGCTAGGATTCAAATATCTTAAGTCCTAATTGGATTAGGATAAGATGATTAGTTAGATGTGGGCCCGGTTAATTAAAAAATGTTTTAATTGACTTAATTTTGGATAAATTAAGGGGTAAATTTAGGATAATAAAATCATCGAAAAATATGATTTTCTATAGCGAATTTTAATTTTCGTAATTGAAATTCATCTTCTAAAAAAAAACCGGGGGAGCCGTCTAACTAATCCTAGCGCACGAAAAATTGAACCACCGCCGTTGACCGCCAATGGACCGCATGTCTAACTAATCCTAGCGCACGGAAATTCTTTTATTAGTGAACAAGATAAAAAAATTTCCAAATTGTTTAGTGATTGAACAAATTAATAGAATATATGATATTTCATTGTTTACATAAAAATCACTAAAACTGAATAAAATCCCTCTATTAAATATTTAAGTCTCGTGCCATCCATTTTAAACACTTGTCAAAGGCCTCGATCACACTTATATAGTTTCAGCCATAGCTGGGTGTATTGTGTTATCTTGGTGAGACAAGTTGGGTAAGAGTTACCTAAATGTTTAAAATGGTCCGACTTAATAAAGCTATCAAAATAGTTTTGAGCTTTAGGCACATGATGAGATAAAAACATGCTAAGACATAAGATGTCCCGTATCTCATAAAAGTATCTAAAATTACATAAGATGTAATAGGTAACTGTTACCTACCTAAATAATCTAGTTATGTGTTTCATGCCATAGCTGTCATAGAATTAGGTGAAATATGGATTTTAGTCCCCTAAATAAACAATATGTTTTAGGAGGGTTGTTAATTTAGTGGGAGTCTATTCCTCTATACTAAAATAAAATTTGCATAATCTTTATTGTATATCAATGGCCTCTTCAAGTAACAATAATCCCCATCATCGCTATCTATCCTTGAGAAGGATAAGCTATCTCGGGACTAACTTTCTTGATTGGTTCGAAACTTGAGAATCGTTCTCAAACATGAACGCAAGTTGTATGTCTTGGATGCTCCAATCCCTGAGGACCCACCAGCCAATGCTACGAAAGTCATGAAGGATGCGCATAATAAGCATGTCAACAATTCTACGGATGTTGCATGTATTATGTTGGCAACTATGGTTCCCGAACTTCGAATGACATGGAACTAATGGAAGCCTACGACATGGTCATGTAACGCTTGAAGTAAATGTTCCAACAAAGCTAGGCAAGAAAGGTTCGAGACAGTCAAGAACCTACATTCTTGCAAGATGACCGAGGGTGCGTCAGTTAGTCCTCATGTTCTTAAGATGAAGGGCTATGTTGACCAGCTTGATAGACTCGGATTTCCCATAATCCAAGAGTTGGCTCCAGATTTGATCATGAATTCATTACCGGAGAGTTACTCACAATTTGTGATGAACTACAATATGAATAATATGGAGAAATCAATTTCGAGTTGCATTTGATGCTCAAAACTCGCTGAACAAAATATCAAGAAACCTCTAGTAATGTGTTGATGGTCCAAAAGGGAAAGGGAATGAAGAAGAAAGGCAAAGGCAAGGCTAAAGTTGCCAAGGCCGCTGCTTTTGTCGCAAATCTGTGGAACAAGTCAAGCCCCCGCTGTTCTGCTTCAAAACACCCAAAAGAAAAGGAAGGAAATTGTCATTTATGCCATGCACTGGACATTGGTTCGAAATTGCAAACTCTATATGGAAGATCTAAAGAAGAAAAAAAGGGTAGTGCGACTACCACTACGGTATTTATGTTATTGAAATTAATTTATCCACTAGTGATTCCTGGGTTTTAGATACTGGATGTGGATATCACATTTGTATAAATGTGCAGGGACTCACTAGAAGTAGAAAGTTGAAGAAAGGAGAAGTCATCCTCCGCGTAGGGAATGGAGCAAGAGTTCTTTGCCCTGGTCGTTGGATCATATGACTTAATCTTACCTAGTGGACTTATTTTAACTTTAAATAATTGTTATTTTGTGTCTGCATTTGAGCGAAACATCATTTTTGTCTCATGTTTGGATATGGATGGTTTTGATTTTATTATTGCGAATAATAGATGTTCCATTTCTCGTAAAGGCATATTTTATGCAAATGTTGATTTGTGTGATGGTCTTTATATTCTAAGCATGAAAAGGTCCACTGAAACTCCAGTCTTTTACATAAATACAAAGAGATTCAAGTCAAATGATTTGAATCAAACCTATCTTTGGCATTGTCGTCTCGGGCACATAAATGAGAAACGCATAACGAAGCTTCATAAAGATGGACTTCTAGATTCATTTGATTTAGAAACATATGAAACGTGCGTATCTTGTTTACTAGGCAAGATGACTAAAAGTCCCTTTACTTGGACACGAGAGAAAGGGCAAGTGATTTATTGGGTCTAATACATACCGATGTATGCGGTCCTATAAACACAATGGCTAGAGGAGGTTATCGATTTCATTACATTTATCGATGATTTCAAAGAGATATGGTTATGTATATCTTATGAAACATAAATCGAGTCATTTGAGATGTTTCAAACGTTTCAAAATGAAGTGCGAATCAACTTGGTAAAACTATCAAAACACTTCGATCGGATCGAGGTGGTGAATATTTAAGCCAAAAATTTGATGATCATCTTAGAAATTGTGGGATTGTCTCCCAATTGACTCCACCAAAGAACTCCACAATGGAATGGAGTTTCGAAAGGAGAAATTGAACCTTATTAGATATGGTTCGATCTATGATGAGTCATCCAGATCTTCCATTATCCTTTTGGGGTTATGCATTACAAACGGCACTTTCACTCTAAATCGAGTTCCTTCTAAAGCGGTTGATAAAACACTATATGAGATATGGTACGGAAAGAGACCTAGTTTGTCTTTCCTTAAGATTTGGGGTTGTGAGGCTTACGTAAAACGACAAGTCTTAGAAAAACTAGCACCTAAATCTGACAAGTGTTTATTTGTGGGGTATCCTAAGGAAACAAAAGGATATTACTTTTATAATCCCGCTGAGAACAAAGTGTTTGTTGTTCGGTATGGTGCCTTTATGGAAAAACGGTTTATTTCAAAAGACACTAGTGGGAGAGAAATAAATCTTGAAGAAGTTCAAGAATCATAGATAAACACTGAACCGCTTACTCTTTGGAAGTTCAACAACGTTCGAACCGAGTTGAACCTCCACAAGTCACACAAAGCCCACGTAAATCGGTAGGGTAAGATATGAGCCGAGAGAGATTCGGATTTCTCATTACGATAGTCGTGATGTGTTGCTTATGGATCAAAATGAGCCCACCATTTATCGGGAGGCTATGTCCGGACCGGACTCGGATAAATGGCTAAGTGCCATGAACTCGAGATGCAATCCATGTATGATAACCAAGTTTGGAACTTGGTTGATTTACTGAAGGTGGTAAGATCATTAGATGTAAATGAGTTTTCAAGAAGAAAACTGACATGGATGGCAAAGTGCATACTTTTAAAGCAAGACTTGTAACAAAAGGTTTCAGGCAGACTCAAGGTGTTGATTATGATGAAACTTTTTCGCCAGTAGCCATGCTTAAATCCATAAGAATTTTAATTGTCATTGCTGCATATTATGACTATGAGATATGACAAATGGATGTAAAAATAACATTTCTTAATGGAAAGCTGCTTGAGGACGTGTATATGACACAACCTGAAGGTTTTGTACATCCCGAGAATTCTATGAAGGTATGCAAGCTTCAAAGATCCATTTATGGATTAAAGCAAGCTTCTCGGAGTTGGAATCTTCATTTTGATGAAGCAATCGAGGATTTTGGTTTTATTAAGAACGAAGATGAGCCTTGTGTATACAAGAAGGTCGGTGGGAGTGTAGTTTTTCTGGTATCTTGTATGTTAATGATATATTACTCATTGGAAATGACATCCCAACATTGCGAATGTCAAGTCTTGGTTAGGGAAGTGTTTCTCAATGAAAGACTAGGAGATGCAGCCTATATCCTAGGGATAAGGATCTATAGGAATAGATCTAAGAGGCTAATCGGTCTAAGTCAGAGTGCTTACATAGACAAGGTGCTGAATAGGTTCAGTTTGCAAGACTCTAAAATAGGATTGTTGCCAATGTCTCATGGCATAAGTCTCAACAAGATTCAATGTCCTAAGACAAATGATGAGCGAGATCGTATGAATAAGATTCCATATGCATCAGCTATTGGATCTATCATGTATGCCATGCTATGCACTCGACCTGATGTATCATATGCTTTGAGCACTACAAGCAGATATCAGTAAGATCCTAGTGAGAGTCACTGGATAACAGTAAAGAACATTCTTAAATACTTAAGAAGGACTAAGGAAGTGTTCTTGGTCTATGGAGGTTTTGAAAATGATCTAGTTGTAAATGGTTACACAGATGCAAGTTTTCAAACTTATATAGATGATTTTAGATCGCAGTCTGGATATGTGTTTACTTTGAATGGGGGTGCGATAAAATTTGGAAAAGTTCGAAACAAGAGATCGTGGCGGATTCTACAACAGTGTTCTGGGTATATTGCGGTGTCCGATGCAACAAATGAGGCGCTTTGGATCAAAAAGTTCATTTCGAACTAGGTGTGGTTCCAAGTATTGCTAACCCTGTTTGTTTGTATTGTGACAATAACGGGGCAATAGCACGGCCAAGGAACCTAGATCACACCATAGATCCAAACATATACTCGGGCGTTTTCATCTCATCGAGAGAAATTATTGAGAGGGAGACGTGAAGATTTGCAGTACCTATCAAGACAACGTTGCGAATCCATTGACAAAAGCTCTTCCACAAGCAAAACATGATGGTCATGTTAGATCATTAGGCATTAGATGCATGTATGATTGGCCCTAGTGCAAGTGGGAGATGTTGGGGCATGTGCCCTAGGTCAATCCATTAACCGTCTTTATGAATACTTTTAGTTAATAAAATAGAGGATTTCATTTAATTTTATTATAATTAATTTGCATGTTTACATTATAATAAGATCCATGGGTATTTACAGAAATATCATAAATGTCCCTAGTCGATCATTATACTTGGGAACTATGATGAATAAAGACTAGTGTGAGTCTTGATTGATGATCATATGATGATTATACGTTTAGGGATACGAATCAAGATCACGAGTACTTGTTAGGGAACAAAGTATTGGACCGACCCGCTATGAGAACATCACATGGATTAAGTCATAGTTGTTTTTCATGATAGGTATATTTTTCAGTCCTCTGACTTGAGATTACCAGAGACTTCAACATTAGGAACATAATGATTTGACACAATCAAACGTTGTCTTTAACCAGGCGATTATAAAGGTTATGATTGGTTATTGTGTGAGCAATGTGATGAAGTTGTGTAATCAAAATAGAATTCGTCCCTCTCATATAAAGAGAGATATCCAAAGGGATCCTCGATGTGTTAGATCGTTAAAAGGCCTAGTCTAAGTGCATTAATATTGATCAATGTCACTTGGATGTTTTCGATCTACCTAGAGATCGAGACTAGTACGATTGAACATGTTGGATGACAATTCCATGCCTTATGTTTGATCAAAAGGATATCGTGTGACAAAATGATGTTATATACATTATTGATTAGGTTGTATCGATTTGATATTCATACAACTTGGGTAGTCATAATGTCTTGCTAGAGGTCGCTTATGACTTGTATACCAAAATGAGTTTTGGTACACTACCAACGTTGTATGAGCCTATTGGGTCCACACACTAAGAATGGTTTTGCAAGATTTTAAGATGGTTCAGAAAAATGAATTTTATATGATAAAATTCGTGATGTAAACGTCTTTGTGGTGTATTACACTTATACTTCTTTAAGTAGGGGTATATGTGTAATTTACTTAACCGTCTATATACAAGGGTTGTATAAATAGAGGCTTTAAGTTAAAACACATATAGGAAAGATTAAGGGCTGAAACTCTATTTTCGTATAAGAAACGAATTATGGTTTTCTCGGTACGCTCTAGATCGTTTTGGAAAGAAACAAAAGGTTTGGTATTCTCTCGAAGCTAGCACTTCGAATCTCGCCGTCGTTCGTGTGTAGACCGGTAGAGAGGCGTTCGTCGTTAGCGGCGCTTAGAGATCGATCAACCTTCGAAAGGTATATTGCGACCGAGGTATGATTAAATTTTCATGTTTTAAACGTTTTTAATGGAATTAGATTCGGATCCTTTATGGTTTTTGTCAAAATTGTTTTGATATTTCCGCGAGTATGAACCCCAAAACCCAACAATTTTGAGCGCACTCCATATAGTAGTGGGAAAGGATATGTGATAGGTCTCACCGCCAACCGGACGTAGATCATCTCGACTTAGCCTTTGTCTGTCTTTAAATCTTTAACTATGATATTTACTGGCATTTCTTGTTTAAGCAATTTATTTCGCTATTTTATGCTTTTAAATACCATTCGTTTATTTTGGAAATGTGGCATAAAATTCTCCAGTTAGTACTTAAATATCATTATACTTACCGTCTAGTTTGTGACGGTGGGTGTAGGTCCGTCGAGCAGCAGCAGACCGGGGAAGGAGAAGATCGGCGACTTCCTCTGAGCAGTTCGGCGACTCTCCTCACTCATTATGTATGTCTTGACTTTTGTTGTATTATTATTGTTTACGTCATTTTGGGTTGTACATTAGGTTGAGTGAATAGTGTCCTATATTTACGTGCTTGTGCTACTGTCTTTTCTTGGTTTTCCACACTTAGGAATTTTGAATTATCATGGCTTCCGCATATTTTTTAAACTATATGAAAATGATAATATAGATCAAGACATGAATTTAGAGGAATATCGGAACGAAAGGCTGACTAATACGTAATTAAGTCTTAGGTGCGTTGGATTAAGGCTTGATTACGGGATTAGGCCGGGCGGTGCCCTGTTTAGTAGTTGGGGCCGTCACACACCCGTTTGGGTCGAACCGAACCAAACCAAACTTAAAAAAAAAAAAAAGGGAAAAATTTCGAAAAAATTGGGAAAATTCCGAAAAATTATATTTCAATAAAATAAATAGAAATTGATAAATTTCTATGAAAAATAACATATGGGGGGATGTCGGACGCGGCTTTTGCGGGGCATTTGCCTCGAAAAGCGCGAAATGGACAATTTGGCCTAAAATTTTAAAAATTGGTCGTAAATTGTCATGCTAAATCGGAATTATTGATAAATGGACATAGGTGGACACGGGTGATTAATTGGCGACCAAGGACCCAGTGGACTTGGACTCGGGGATTGATTACGGGGTATTGGAGTGCGTTGTGAGGTTTGTAAAACCCAATTGAAAAACTCTGAGTATTTATTTCGCTTTGTATTTCCATTCATTTCCATTATTCCTTGTGGTATTTATTACGTATAGATCTTGTCATTGTTTGGACGGTTGGTTGAGTTACTCCCATTTGATTTTTCGTTATGTGTCTATGCAGTCTAGACCATAGCATGTGTATCAGGAGTTCTCGTTGGATAATGACCCGAGCTAATGAATTGCTACATGTGTCGGTGCGTCGTAGGTCTACGCCGGCCACCGAGAGGGACCAGGTGATAGCTGGGTGCGTCCACTAGTGGGATCCTGGAAGTGTATTCCGAAGTATAGTTTAGTGTGACTGGAACAGGCACATACATTTGCACTTTATTGTAATCTATGCATGCGATGCCCTACTTAGTACTTACAATTGTCTGTTTACATTCCGCATGTTTATTTAACAGTATTTATTGACTTCCACTTGTTTATTTGAATGCTCGGAGGAGTTCCTTGGGATTTTACTGACTGGACTCGTCATCCATTTTCTTCTGTGATGATTGAGTGCAGATCCGAGTACAAGTAAGGGCAAGGGGATCTTAGGCGACTACCTCTGACTGCCTACCGTTGAAGATTACTTGTACGTGTGTTTTGTTTTGATATTTTGATTCTTTTGGGAACTGGGAAGTAACATGACATTGTACATAGATACCTTATATGGTACAGTCGTCTACCTCTATACAGAGTACTTTTCAGGGTTTTTTCCACAATAGGATTTGTTTAATTGATTATTAATATTTCTTGCATTTAAGTAAGACTTTCGCTAAATATGTCATTTATACACTGTACACACAAGTGGATACGAATTTCGAGATAGTCCAAGGACGGGTAGGTGTCGTACACGTGTCGTAGGGCCACTGGCAAGGAGTACACGAAGACACATCACCCCGGGGCGGCGAGGGCCGCCACAGAAGCCATGATTCCTTGCTCTGATACCATATTAAGATCAAACCTAAAGAGGTTGATAAAAAACAACACTGAAAAATGTGATGAAGATCACGGTGTTTAGAATCACGAACACTAACAGAGAGCACAACACACATAGATTGTCAAGAAATGAAAACTCTCTTTTATTAACATGTAAGGCACGTCATTACAAGGTATATATAGACCAACCTACATAACTGAGTACACAACTGTCTAACTAATTCTGTTACAGTTGAGTTAAACTAACTATGGTAAAGCTAACCTAAGTTAAACACTAACCATAGTCAGAACATACAACTTGTGCAGTGTTCAGCTGTACACTAACATCTCTAACAGTTCTATCTCTAACAAAATTGATGGAAGAAAGAATAATTGGACTACCACAAACAAAAAATTGTTTGATAAGCTGGTTGAAAAAATTGTTACAAGACACGAATTGCTTGATCATAAGAGCACGAATTCACAATGAATTTGATAAGATAAAAAATCACTCTCAAGTCTAAAATCTCTCACATCACATAGAATACTTAAAACTCAACTCTACCTATTATTTCATACACTACAAAAAAACAGCAGATCAGAAACGGAAATTTTCGTCTCGATTTGCATAAATTCCGTCTCTAATTCAATTCACGCAACTAACGAGAGACGAAATTTATTTCGTCTCTAAAATCGTCGACGCGATTCAATCAAAGAACGGAAATGTGTTTCCGTTTCTGATTAGAGACGGATTAGAGACGGAATTTAGAAACGGAAGAGAGACGGAACATAAATGGAAATTTTTCTAAATGGTACAATTGTAATTGCATTCCGTCTCTGATTAGCAACGGATCAGAGACGGAATGCATTAATTCCGTCTCTGTTCCGTCTCTGATTAGCAATGGATCAGAGACGGAATTAATGCATTTCGTCTCTGTTCCGTCTCTGATTTATGTAGTATTCAACAACATGAAAACCATTTAATCAATCAACCTGAAAACCATTTAATCAATATATTCTGAATATCTGAATATCTCAAATGTAAACCAATCTATTCAGCAACATGAAAACCATTTAATCAATCTCAAAAAAGTTTTTTTTGAAGGGGAGTGCATCCTGCATACATCTCCAAATAAAAAACTTAAGCTTACAAGGGGCATTAAATTTCCACAAAGATTTATAAGTCTAAGAGGGATTGGCATTTGAGTTTGAGTCCCCTTACAAGGGCCTTCCTTAGAAACCCCTCTTATCTAGCGAGGCGGCAAGTCTATAAAGGCGAGACTTGACTAAAAGAATTCTTATTTTTCCTTAATGCCAAATAAGATTGTCATCACATCCTTCCCTACTTGAACATAAAATTGGTACATGGCACTTTCTCTTCCTCCTCATCTCCAACCCAAGGGACACCTCTAAGTACTCTAAGCATGAATGCATGCATCTTTGGAAACCAATCAATTCAAAGAACTCCGAAAACCATTTAATCAAATGTAAGAGAGTGTCATGTACCTTTCACACTTTTTTAAACAACATACAAGTAGATAAAAATCAATTTTATGGAAAATAGGAAGGCGAAAAAAACTAAATCGGGACTGGAGCGGTAAAAACAACAAGAATACGGGTTTTTTTTTTTTTTGGTAATGACTAGAATACGAGGTTTGAGTAAGTCAAAATTAGAGTTATTTAGAGTTACAAAGACAAGGTGCGGGATGATAGGCCCGTCTTTTCGGTATATAAAGCATAGCTCGTTAGTTCTAATGTCAAAAATTAGAATTTAGAAGTACTTTAAAAAAATAGGAAGAGTATCCTCGACTAACAAAGCATGAATCTACGACATCAAGTGCGAAATAAATACACCACAAAATGCATAATAGCAGACTTATTCTAATTAGATAACTAGTGACACGAAACAAGAAACATGGATAGCACTTGCAAAGACTATAAAAAGCTGAAGGAGCATAATCATCCTCATAATAGCCTTTCTTCCAAATACATGGGGTAAACTAAAAATAAAATTAAATTAAATCCAAAGACTCATATAAAACATAATTCTTTCCTAATGGTTTTGGGGTCTACCAAAAAAGAAAATAACTAAAACTAAAGAAGCATATAAAACGTAATTGACATCATACAGGAACACATCTGACAAATTTAAAGCAGAAAGAACAAAGGTTCATTCCCAAATGCATCAATAATACAGAAGAAAGGATGCTACATTGACTGCATAGGCTGTTCAATGAAGTAATATATGAAAAAAGGATGCCTCTTCCATTTCCAATCAAGTTCGATTTCAAATAGATACATTGCCCAGTCTATTTGGTCTGCCAAAGTGGATAACAAAATGGATTATAATTCAAAACATTATAAATACTTAATATTGCAGGGATATGCTTCACAAATCATGGCGTTGCTGTTCTAGTTAAATAACTCAATTAAACCAGGAGAAATCGCATGGAAGAAACGAGAGTACCTTCATAAGATTTGTTAAGAAGCCACGACAGATATCACAATCAAGCACTCCAATGAATAGAAGAGAGATGTACTTGCACAAATGAAAAGACAAGATGCAAAAATTTGGAAAGCAAGAAAATAAACTACAAAGTATAATCGAAAACGCTTCTTTGTTAGGGTTCAAGGTTAAGGCATATCCCGTCTTAATCATCAATCGTGCAAACATCTCCTCTGGCTTTGGACCCCAAGTATGCCCTTAATCTGCCATGACTAAAATGGGTTTAACTACAAGGAAGACAACAAATCACACTTTGCTTTTATTTTTCCTTGTATGTGCGAGCCGTGTGGCTATTAGACATTTTCACTTCAAACGAGATAACACAAGAAGTCAAATTACACGGCAAGGTATATTTGACATATGCCCAAGTCTCATACGAAGTTGGTCATCACTAAGATCGTAGCCGAACATGTCATCATCTCCCATGTACGCACAAAGAGAGTGGTACCTAAACAGAAAATGGCATGTTAGTGGTGAAAGAGAGATATTCATGAAAATGTCAACAGAGTTGTATTAATGTTAAGGAAAGAATTGACTAGAATCTAGATAAAGAAGAGTAGAACGAACCATATCTTTGTGCAATTCATGGATCAATAATATTGTTAAGAAGTTTGAAATAAAATAGGCCTTCTTTAAAAACAAAATGAAAAGCATCCATCTTAATCAATCAAAACCTGGCCCTTTGTAGGTTTGCCTAGTTGGATCCCCCAAAGCTAGAAAAAATACCACATGAGGACGGATCCCACTTAAATTGATACCCTTGCAGCTTTCTCAATCAACCAAGAGACATGTATTATCTGAATAATATTCGCTAAATCGGGAAAAATCAATCTAGAACATCTTTACATTATAGTCTCTCAATATTTTTTTCTACTTCCATTTTTAGGTAGGGAAGCAAACCAAAGAAGACTCAATCTACTATAGATGAAGCACCCAATCCCACAAAGAATCCTATTCTTATTCCCGTAGCATGGCTTATCCTTTTTTTTTTCTTATATTGAAAGGAAACAAGATTTTTGTTCATTGTGAATCGAATCAAGCAATCCTAAACAAACGCGAATCAAATTTTCGATGCAAAGATTGCCCCTACAACTAAATACGGTGAAGAACGATAAACACCAACTTACCTATCTCACTATGCATTTGTAACGTAACATTGTCTCGAACTCACACAAAGATTCAATACAACAAATCGGTTCCTCGATTTTCCAAGAAATACCCGATAGACGGACCACTCTAAATGGAGCAAAAGGATTTGATACGTACATGAATCGTAATACGTAAAAAAACGCCAAATCCTTTTTTGGGATGGTTGCGATCTAGTAAGTTTCGAACCTTGACCAGATATGCATTAGCTAATATATGTTCTGTTAAATGAGTTTGATACAAGGTTGAAGTGCAATCAACGATTTGGGACTTGATCAAGTTTCATTATGGTCAATGGCTATCGTGCAACGAGCTCCTCAAAATTGGACGAGTTCAGGATTGAATGAGGAACTGGCTAAAAATTTTGGAATCTTCAACCAGAGGTTGAGTCGTCCAGTAACTCTAGTTTACTGGACAATGTATTCTGTCTTTGCATAGGTCATTTTTTGCTCCCTTATAGATATGTATAAAACAGATGTGCAGATTTTTTAAGTTAATACAATGAGCAAGTCCCTTTTATCATAAAACGATACCTATGTAGCCAAATAGTCCGTGAATAGGGAACTGTTCCTTGATGGGCTCCAAAAGCCTAACAAATGATTTCCACCCTTTGTTGGCTCCATGAGCTTGCTCGATGCATGCCTCATCGTACCGAACGAACGGACCTCCGCCTTCGTCTTCACATCGAATGTCCCAAAGAGTGCCATCTGCACCATCAAATCAAACAAACATATCTTAATCCTTGATTCACCTAAAAAACACTAGCAAACCAAAGAAACCAAAACCTATAAATCATCGTCTCAAGACTTACGCCAATCGGAGCATCGAGAGCGCACATTGCTTCACGAGAGATGAGAGCTCTAATCTTCCTCTTAGCCTTCTCTACAGCCTTCTTGTAGTCCTCGCTCACGATCGGATACACCTTCCCCATCGCGGTTTCCTACAAAACTTCGGATCAACAAAAAACAATCCTGTCGATCCATCCAAGAAACTCACCGATCTGTTTTAGATCGTAATCGTAACATCAAAAAGGATCAAAATCGTTCAAATGAATAATCGATCACAGATTCACAAATCATAACATCAAAACGTTCAAACAACACCCGATCGAAGCTATTCTCTCTTTCGATCACATCGAAACCACAAAGAAATCGCCAATGAAGTAAAGAATCAAAATCCTTCAAATGAAGAATCGGTCGTAATCTACACTTCCAAAACGACCAACCACAATCGATCGAGACAAACTTCTCTCTTCGATTGATTCGAAACAACAAAGAAGACGAAGATCGGCGATGGAGATTAGGTGAAGAAGAGGCGCGGAGCGTACCTTGTGAAGTGGTTTCGAGAGATATCTCAGTCGAGAGAGAGGGATTTTGGGAGATAGGTTTTCGGAGAGACGGAGAATCGAGAGAGAGAAATAGAGGGATTTTGGGGGAGATAGGGTTTTCGGAGGAGACGAGAGAATCGGGAAAGAGAGAGGGAGTTTTGTGTGGTTGCTATTTTATTTTTGAATCATCGAGATGGAAGGATGCACGAATCTCGAGATTTGATGAACGGTTATAAAAAAAAAAGTTTTGGTGGGAATGTTGGCGCCATTATTTAGAGACGGAATTTAATTTCGTCTCTATTTCCGTCTCTATTTCCGTCTCTGATTCCGTCTCTGAATTAGTCCGTCTCAATTCCGTCTCTAACCACTTTTTCTTAGCAACGGAACTTAATTCCGTTGCTAATTCCGTTTCTAAATATCATTTTTCTTGTAGTGATAGAAAATCATGCCTTTTATTCAAACATCGAAATCTTTGTCAAAGTGATGGAGGTCGACGTAGATAAAGCTCAACACGTAACATATAAATCTCGGCTAATCAAAGTCGGAAAACGTTTTCTGGCCAGCCTTTGTCTAGAGGTACGTGGTGTGAGTGTGGAGAGGGATGCAGTAGGTAATCGGGTGAAGTTTTCACCGAGTCCGCATGCCAAGATGGGGAAGCTCATGGAAAATGCGGTTATTGTGAAACTAATGGGGAAATAGTTGAGATGTAGAATATTGTGCAACATGATCAATGCACTATGGAATCCAGACAGGGAGTACCGAGTGATGGATTTGTCGAACGAATTTTATTTGGTCCAGCTTGTCTCTTTCGGGGACATGGAAAAGGCATTTCTGAGGGGCCCATCGGTGATTCTGGGGCATGTTCTGTCAGTACATCAATGGCATTGATCATTCCGAGCAACGACTGCAACGGTGGCCAAAACATCCTTGTAGTTCCGCTTCCCTGATTTACCACCTGATTATCTTCATGATTCAATAGTATGAGAATTGGGAAATGCTTTGGGAAGTTCTATAAGGGTGGATTCGACCACTACAATAGAGAACAAGGGTCATGCTAGAGTAGCCATAAGGCTTGACTTCTTAAAGCCATCACTATCTAGTTTTCGGGTAGATGATTTCTTGTTACGAAAAGAGTACTAAAGGATCCCACATATCTACTTTAAATGCGGATGCATCTCTCATAGTAACACTATTTGTCCCTTAAACACACCGAAGGAAGTCCGGCAGCAGGGTCGTGTGCAGGCCTCATCGTGTAGGGTTACGAGTAGTGCAATGCACCGAGGGCAGAAACAACCTGTCGTCAGTGATGGGGGTTTTGGGTTGTTGATGATTACTCAGAGGAGCCGAAGATCGAGGTAAACTTCCGAAAAACCACCAAGTGTAAATCAAGGGAAGGATCTCACAACTAGGAAATGTGCTTCTAAGGATCCAGCCTCTTCCAAAACGGGGGAGGTTACACAAGGCAACAGTAGGAACAAGTTCGATGTGATGGAAAACTCAAATGTTGAGAAAGTCATCACGTCCTCTAAGGAGAAAAATCCAGGGATTCCCATGCTATTCTCCTTCTTGCTGGAGGGTACCTCGGATTTGAATCAAACTTCAAATCTCACATCCCTTGGTAAAGGCTGGACGAAAGGCAACCAAAGCATGTCCCAGAAGTATGTCTGAAAGTAACAGGGTTCAAGCCCAATGCGTATTCACATAACAAGCTCACCACAAAAAAGACCCAACCCATGTAGCCCAAAATAAAGGAAACCCGTGAGAGCAGATCCACAAGAGGCAACTTCTCCAAAGGGGAAAATTACAGACGTACAATGAAAATTGATTTAAATGAGTAAAATAAGTTGGTATTTTTTTTATTCGTTAACTAAGGTAAAACGCCTTTTGAAAAGGCGTCATTCATAGACATTCATATCCATGTGGCAAGTTTAATCCAGGTGGCATTTGCACGAATGGCGCATTCCCTATATTCGCCGCGTCATTCGTGCAAATTAAATAGGTGCCAAATGGCATTGCAAGAATGGCGCATTCGTTGAATGCCCCATTCTTGCAATGCAATATATATATATATATATATATATATTATATAATATAATATTATATATATCATATATTATTAATATACAATAATATAATATATATTTTATATAGTTTATATATTATATATAACTTATATATGTATATTATATGGTACTATCATTAGGTGAATCATAAAAATACCCACCATGTAGAGTTTTATTGATGGACGAGACTAGTTAAGACAAGCTAGGTGGTGGGGTGCGACTGACTAGCTTGATAGGCGGTGGGCTGCATGATGTTGCACGAGTTTACAATTGCAATTGGTATGTGAGTCGTCCATATTTACCTCGAGATACGTGCGCGACGTTTGCATGATTTGCATGGATTGCATGGGTATGCACGGGTTGTCCACCTCGAGATACGTGCGTGACGTTTGCATGGATTGCATAGATTGCACGATGTTGCATGTGTTGTCCACCTCGAGATACGTGTGTGACGTTTGCATAGTTTGCAAGAGGTTGCATGGGTCGCCCACCTCGACATACGTGTGTGACGTTTGCATAAATTGTCCGCTTTGAGATACGCGCGTGTCATTTGCATGAGTTGTCCACCTCGAGATACGTACGTGACGTTTGGATGGTTTACATGGATTGCACGAGGTTGCATGTGTTGTCGACCTTGAGATATATGTGTGACGTTTGAATAGTTTGCATGAGGTTGCATGGGTTGCTCACCTTGACATACGTGCATTGCGTTTGCATGACTTCTCCACCTCAAGATACATGCGTGACGTTTGCATGAGTTGTCTACGTCGAGATAAGTGCGTGTTCTTTACATGAGTTGTCTACTTCGAGATACGTGCGTGACACGGGTTGTCGACCTCGAGATACGTATGTGACGTGGCTTGTCCATCTCGATACGCACATGTCGTTTGCATGGGTTCTCCACCTCGAGTTGAACAAATAACTCCTTTTGAGAATGAGTAATTAAGACAGTTTTGTATTTTGTATAGATGACTCCTTTTGAAAATGAGACATTCATTCCACCTCATCAAACACATCACGCCATACATCCACATCATCATCAATGGCTCCTTTTGAAAATGAGACATACCTTACTTTTGTAATTTTAAAGTAACCCTCCCTATTTGATGAATAAAAAAGTAATGCAACCTTAGTATGTGAAAAACTCCTCTCCAAATGAGAGCAACTGCTTCGCTCCGTCTATAGGACATCAGGAACAAGGACAGATCTTCGAGCCAAAGTAAAATCGACACATTGTCTCTAACTAAACATTGGAAAAGATAGTGTCAGTGATCGGGAAGAAACGTAGCAGAAAAGGAAACGATCAATGGACCATTAACCCAATGCTCAAAGTGGCGGTCGATGTCTCCGTAAAGGCTAGGCCACCACAAACAAAATCAGAGGGCGACGAAGGGTAACAAAAGAGATGATTCGCTGGGATCATGTCTAAGCTCTATACAGTGTTACTTTTCTTTCTTTTGTGTTCCTCATATTGTTTTTTCTTGGAATTGCCAAAGGGCAAAACAACCTTTTGTCTTTTATAGTGTTTAAGGACTTTATGAAGCAATATAAGCCGTGTATAGTTGCCATCTTGGATCCTGGCATTAGTGGGGTAAATGTAGATATGGTGATCAGAAAATAAGATTAACTTGCTTTTGGAAAGAAGATGCTAAGGGTTTTTTCGGGGGCATATTGCTAGTGTGGGATGATAAAAATATTTCTATTAACGTTTAGGGGTCGAGCAGGCAATAGATTTCTTTCAGCTGGTAACTCGGTAATAATGATGGGTTGGGAATGACATTATACGTTTCCCCCAACCCAGTGACTCGTCGATCTTTATGGAATGATCTCGAAATTTTCATATATCCCAAGTAATATGCCATGGATGATTCTTGGGGATCTAAATGTTTAACTAACCGTCGAAAAAAAGTGTGAAGGCACTCCGACTAATCAATCAAGATGGAGGGAGTTGTCCGAATTCTTAGAATATTGCTCACTCCAAGACGTAGGCTATATATGTTGGGCCAAAGTTCACATGGTACAGGGGTAGACTTCAAGAACGACTCGACAGATGTGTATGTAATTAACTTGAAGGAAACGATTCTTTGAGAGGATAGTAACCCATTTCCTTAAGTTGAAGTCAGACCACCGCCCCGTCCTACTACTTACCAAAAGTAGAGTGCACAATGCTCAGTCCTCAAGATCATTCCTTTTGTTGGTCAGTTGGACCACTCATGAAAACTTTTCTGAGCTAGTACAATTGCACTAGAACAAGGAGGAACAGTTCATGCCAGCATCGAGACTCTTCCTGAAGAAACTCCAACGGATATGTTTGGTTATATTTTTAAAAGGAAAGCTTAACAAAGTGGATCACAAACTTGGTTTATACCCATCTAAAGCCCTATTCAAAAAAAAAAAAAAAAACGATTTGCAAAGAAAGCTTGAAGATATGCTGGTACAAGAGGAACTAATTTGGTTATATTGAAGTAGGGTTTGAGGTGAAGAAACCCTAGAAGGGAAGAAGATGAACAGTGAGGGAAATCAGATTTGAGATAGAGTTTTTCTCACTCTTCTTAGTTGGTCAAAGTATCTTATATAGCGTGTTCAACATTATATAAGAACCACACGATCAGACAAGTCATAGCCGTCTGATCGTAACAATACATCGCTAGATACTCACACACTATGACACACATATCACACACACACTCATCTAGTGACCACACATTTACAACAGTACATATACCATAATTACCACTATAACTTCAGTGATTTATTTTCACATCTCCCTTCAAATGAAGGGGAAGTGAAACTACCCCAAGTTTGTCGCGAAGATAAGTAAATCGAGAAGCAGCAAATGCCTTCGTGAAGCAGTCGGCAATTTGATCATGGCTAGGAACATGTTGAACCAAGAGCTGACACCCGCCAACACTTTATCTCTGACATAGTGTATATCCAGCTCGATATGCTTGGTCCATGCATGATAAACTGGATTATGAGCAAGGGCCTGAGCATTTATGTTATCATACCAAATGATCAGTGTAGCAGAAATAGGCAACTAAAGTTCAGATAGTAACGAATGAACCCAAGAGATTTCAGCAGCCACCTGAGCAAGAGCACGATATTCAGATTTCGTACTCGATCCAGCCACCACATGTTGTTTCTTAGACTGCCATGATATAAGATTCGACCCAAGAAACACTGCAAAACCCGAAATAGACCTACAATCATCTGGAGAAGCAGCCCAATCTGCATCCGAGAACCCCGTGACAAACATCGAAGAACTCAAACAAAACCAAATACCCCAATCAGATGTGTCTTTGAGATATCACAACACCCTTTTCAATGCTTGCCAATGAGTAACAGTAGGACAACATTGAAATTGACTAAGCCGATTGACAATGAAGGCAATATCGGGCCTAGTATGAACCAAATAGCGCAAACCACCAAGTAAACTATGATACAAAGTAACATCTATGAAAGCAGGAGATGTATCAACAAAGAGAGGTTTGCCTACTAACACAGAGTATCAATAGCCTTAGCCTGGAGCATGCCTCCATTCTAAAGTAATTGTTTAATATAGGTTGATTGAGTAAGAAACAATCCAGTAGAAACTCTCCTAGCCTCTATATCCAAAAACAGATTTAAATCCCCAATACTTTTCAAAGCAAAACAGTCATTCAATCTTGACACAAACTGGATAATCTGATCAATATGAGAACTAGTGATGATAATGTCATCAATGTACACCAAAACATACAAAATCATCGATTGACGACGAAAGATAAACAACGAATTATCAGCCTTTGAATTCAAAAAACCATGACAATAAAGTTGATCTCAATTTATCAAACCATGCTCGAGGGGCTTGCCTTAGACCATAAAGAGCCTTATGCAATTTGCAGACAAAAGTATGAGAGTTGCCATCCATAAACCCTCAAGGTTGGTTTGTATAGACATCCACAATCACTATCCCATTTAAAAAGGCATTATTAATATCAAGTTGACGAATCGACCAACCAAACTGCATAGCAACAAAAAGAATAACACAAATTATGGAGGCTTTAACTAGTGGACTGTATGTTTCATCAAAATCGATACCAGGCAAATGTTTGAAGCCTTTAGCCACTAATCTAGCTTTATATCAGCTGATTGAGCCATCAAAATTCTTTTTAACAGTGAAAATCCACTTATTATCAACAACATTTCGAGAAGAGGAAGTAGGCACCAAAGACCAAGTACTAGTCTTGATGAGAGCTTGATACTCTTTCTCCATGGTCTCTCTACATTTAGGATTTTTGAGAGCCAACTCCGCTGACTTAGGAATAGTATCATCAGACACAGAAGTTGTAGCTAAAAACATTTTTTTCATAGAAATGCCATTTTTAGCTCGAGAAATCATTGGATGAACACTGTGTGGTACCTCATATATATGAGTGTTATTATTATGCATGATATCAACTGCAGTAGCAACATAAGAAGGTTCAGAACCAGATTGGGAAGAAATAAAGTAAGTAGAACTTGACTCATGTAACACAGTAGGAGAATGAGCAGGATCAACAGCAGGCACAAACCCAGTAGAAGACCGAGATAGTGGGGCAGATGATGAAAGAAACCATGGAACAAGAGGACAGACAGTGGAAGAACCCCTTAACTCACTCTCTTTTGAAGAAGTAGGAAACAAAGACAGGTAAGGAAATTCATTTTTATTAATGACCACATGACGAGTTACATACAACCTGCCAGACTTGTTCAGATACTTGTAACCTTTATGTGATGAATTGTAACCCAAAAAGAAACACTTATTTGAACGAAATTGGTACTTGTGAGTATTATAAGGACGTAAATAAGGAAAACAAACACACCTAAACACTATGAGAAGGGAGTAATCAGGTAAACGACCATACAATTTCTCATAAAGAGACAAGTTATGTAAGACCTTAGTAGGTAGTCGATTTATAAGAAACACAGCTGCCTCACAAGCATCCCACCATAATTTATATGGTAATTCACTATGAGCTAGGAGAGTGATACTCATTTTAATAATATGATGATGTTTCCTTTTGGCCCGACCATTCTGTTCATGAACATAAGGACATGAATGCTGAAACCCAATTTCCCATGAGTCAAGTAATGGTTTAAAAGACCTATATTCTCCACCCCAATCCGATTGAACCTTCTTGATGCGTATAGAAAACTAATTTTCAACAAACTTTTTAAAATGCATAAAAGCATGAAGTGCATCAGACTTAACCTTCAATGGATAAATCCAAGTGAAGTGAGTACAATCATCCATGAAATGGACATAATAGTTAAAACCACCAGTGGATGCAATCGGAGAAGGACCCCACAAATCAGTATGAATAAGATTAAACACATGAGATGATTGACTACTCAAAGAATGAAATGCTAATGCATGACTCTTTCCTAATTGACAATAAGAATAGAAATCAACAGGTCCAGAAGTCACATTTACCAACTGTAACACTTTCTGTAACGTGTTATGTGCAGGATGTCCCAGTCTTGAATGCCACAAAGAAGGAAGAATCTTATTGAAAGCAACAAATGTTGAATGTCTTGTAGAATGAGAAGGAGACCCAAAAAAGCGATAGAGACCATTGTGAAAATTCCCATGAAGTAGAACCTTTTTAGTTCTGATATCCTTCACAAAACAATCATTAGCATAAGACTCTATTAGCACATCGTTCTTACGGGTCATCCGAGACATACTGAGAAGGTTTTTCTTAATCTAAGGCGCACACAATGTATTGTGAAATGATAAACTTGAGATAGAAGAAGGTAATGATGCAGTATCAATGCTAGATATAGATAACGAGTGTCCATTACCAACAATTAAAGATTGATTACCTTGATAAGGCATGCAGTTATTCATTTGGGAAGTGTTTGCGTAATATGTGAGGAATCACCACTATCAGCATACCATGAAAGGTTAGAGCCTAGTTCAGAAGCTGCATAGAATGTGTTCTATGGCTGAGTAGGAACCTGAGGAGGAAATCATATATGGGGAGCGGAAACCTTTATGAAGACTAATTCTGGTTCGTCTGAGCATCCATATATTTCATGTCTCCATGGAAATAACACACTACAGCTAAGTGTCCAAACTTCCTACAGATTTGACAAGTCAGTTTATTATTGTTCTGAGACTTGAAACCTCACCGACCACAAAAACGACCACCATGACCACTTATTCTGATTACCAAACCCAACGACGGTGAAACTAACCACCATTTGCAAGCTTGACCTCAGCCAAATGAGCTGATGGATTTGAATCTTGAATCACCAAGGAATTTAACCTAGTGAGAGTCAGGATCTGACTCAGTGTTGCTTCAAAACTCAACAAAGATGCTTAGAGCTCTATTCATCATAGAGACACCTTATCTTGTAACATGGTAATGATGGGAATATATTCACCATTAAGACCTACAAGAGTGTTTGAGATCAGATCTTCATCAGATATCGGTGCACCGGCAGTAGCCAAGTTATATGCTAACTCTTTCATCTTCAAGAGATATTCAGAAATTTAAAGGGACCCATTCTTGGAACTCTGGATCTGTCTTTTATACAATTGAATCTAGGAATGGCTATGAGAACCACAATGTTATTGTATTTGCCTCCATGCTTCATGAGCAAATTTTGCACTAACCACTGCATGTGCAACATCCTTAGACATAACACTAACTAACCAACCCAAACAATACTGATCTTTACTGTGCCATTCTACATATATCGGATTCAGTTCATCAGAATCATCCAAAAACTCTGGTGGACATGCATGGGTACCAAGAAGATGACCATCTAAACGACATCCTCGAAAAATTGGAAGAACCATAGCTTTACAAACCAAAAATTAGTATGATCTAACTTCATAGACACGATTTGGTTAAGAGAGTTACCAAATGGATACATCAACTAAGCAGTTACAGATCCTGTGCTCGACGATCTAAATCCAGTGCCTGAAGACCCAGATCTAGTGTTGATTCGACCAGATCTGCGATGAGAATACTCAGATCCATCATTCTAAGTATCAGATTGTTCAAGATCTTGGTTAGTCTCTTCAACCATCTCTGCTACGTTCACCATTGTTGAAGATGAACCTTCTTGGTTCGATTTGACACCAGGAACCTTCGTAGTGTGAACCATTACAGCTCTGATACCATATTGAATTAGGGTTTCAGAGGTGAAGAAACCCTAGAAGGGAAGAAGATAAATAGTGAGGGAAATCAGATCTGAGAGAGAGTTTTTCTCACTCTTCTCAGTTGGTCAAAATATCTTATATAAAGTCTTCAACATTACATAAGAACCACACGATCAGACACATTATAGCCATATAATCGTAATAATACATCGCTGATACTCATACACTATGACACACATATCACACATACTCATTTAGTGACCACACATTTATAATAGTACATATACCACTGTAACTTCAGTGATTTATTCTCACAGGTTCCAAAAGTCCCACCATCAATGGGTTCACTTCAAAGATAGGAACACTCGAGTCTTCCACGTGATTACTTTATAGATGCGAAAATTGAATCATGTGGAGGGATTCTTTAATAAAGAATGTTTGTGGATTACGGATTAATCTGTGTTGAAATAGATGGCTTTTGAGTTCTACAAGAAACTTTATGTCGAGGAAGATTTTTATTTCAAGGGAGTTTTTTGGTCGATTTCTTTTGCAAGCTTGACACCAGCTGAGTTCCATGCATTATCAAAGGAAGTGATTTCTGGCAAAGTTAGGGATGCAGTTTTTGAGATCGACGCTTTCAAATCCCCAGGACCTGATGGCTAGAATCCTATATTATTTTAGAACAAATGGAACATAATGAGAGACTCAGTCTTCAATTGTGTTAGGAAATTCTTTGTGGACAGTGCTCTTTCAAGTTCGATGAACAACACATCGCTTGTACTAATCCCAAAATCATATTCTCCATCCTATTTTGCAGGTTTTCACTCGATTAGTCTTTGTAGTGTGATTTATAAAGTGATTACAAAGCTTATTGCAAATAGACTCAAACCTCTACTAGATAGATAGTTATCTCATGCCCAGTCTAGCTTCATCTAGGGCAGGAGCATCACGAACAATATGATTATCGTGCAAGAGGTTATTTACTCCATGAGAAACAAAATAGGGAAAAAGGGCTAGATGAAAGTTAAGACTAATCTTGAGAAAGGGAACAATAGATTCAGCTAAGCTTTCATACATCAGATGTTGGGAGCTTTTCCTATCCCTAAACTCCACCGGCAAAAATCATGAACTGCATCACTATTTCGCGGTTACATGTTTTTTGGAACGAGGGTCTCATAAAGTCTTTCTTCCCAACCAGAAGAGTGTGCCAAGGAGACTCTCTATCTCCATACTTATTTGTTTTATGCATGGAGATATTAACTCGAGAAATTCAGCAAGTGGTGGCAAATGGGGACAAGGAGGGGATCCGTATGGGAAGGGATAGGCCAAACACTTCTCACATTTTCTTTGCGGATGACATGTTTTTATTTGCTAAACCTTCAATCCAACAAGCCAACACCATCAAAAGAGTTCTCCAAGAGTTTAGGTTTTGTTTGAAACAGAGGGTCAACCAAAGGAAAACAAAGATAAAATTCTCCTATAATGTTCCTAACGGCCTCTGGAAGGATATCAATGACTCACTCATATTTGGAATTACAAAAATTTGGGGAAGTATTTGGCGTCTCCTCGATTACATAAATAAGTTAACAAGGAGACTTATGTTGAAATAATCAATAAGCTTAGACTAAGACTAACTAGCTGGAGGGGCAAATAGTTGTCTTATGTCACGTCCCATTCCATTAAGCCATGACTTAACCGTATTACTTAGATTAGGCCCATTATACATTATTGTCGTTTATAATCCTCAAAATTTATGTTAAGACCTCAAATAAAAACTAGATTCTTCAATTCATTAAATAAAGAAAATTAAGAAATCATATGAATTGACTTCTAGATTTTATAAAACTTTGGCAGTCTCCCTTAAAAATGGATTGCCAGCACTAAAAACTTGATAAACAATAGCTTGGGTGAAGACCTAGAAAGACTCGCATCTCTCCAAAGTTCATAATATATCATCAAACTGAATTTAAAGACTATTTTTGAGTTAGTCCATAAGTTTTCAGTTTATAATCCCAAAACCCAACATAAGTGTTGCACTTTCATAGTCTATATAAAAACAAATTTATAAACTCGCTTAAGCTATCCTCAACTAACAAACAATCATTTTATAATAATTTTGATGCAAAACCACGACTTATTCTCAACCCGAGACACTAAAGCATAATATACAACTCAATAATATATTAAGAAATGAATGACTTAAATATAATTGCCTAAGTTCTTCAATTATGGTTTGTTGTTTCTAACCTTTATAGAGATCCTGACATCGTGAAAAACAAATTGATGATGTCAGGAAAGTAAATTCCAACATTGACCTATAATCTTGCAAATGTTAGTCTGATACATGAGAACATCTAAATGCATTTCCAAGATTATCAATAAATATAAATGACAATGTGAATCCCTATTTTCCAGTTCAAAGTTCACAAATAGACTGTGTAATCCAAAAGCCAACCTAGAACAGTATTAAGAGCAAAACTCATGCTCTCGATATCGACATTGCTTACCTTAGACACTTGCAGATATGTCTAATCTGAAGAGTATCCCATCAAACTCACTGATTGAAGCAGGGGCAACTTTATCCTTTTGACATGTATGCATGATCAACAACAATGGGAAATGCAGTGCAGAATAAAATCACAAATACAGGTACATGTTGTAAAATAACTTGAAAATAAGCTAAGAAAGTAAAACAAACAAACTAGAATAAGAACAAAAGAAGGTAGAAGAGAAATGATACAACTTTTATTCAAACATTGGTGTACACATTACATGGAGAAGACCCTTTATATAGCCCTTTTGGTCATAATGAGATGAAGAACAAAGGGCACAAGTTACACTTACATATAATACAATATTAACTTACAATTAAATAGTTGTTACAAAAGGTTAGGATAGGAAGGGTCATCCACTTTTCCATTACATTTACAACACTCCCCTTGGATGACTCTTGTTGAGAAAATATGCCTTGTTAAAACCTCTACTAAGAAAAATCCTGTGGAAAAAAAAATCAGTATAAGAAAAGAGTACATCGTTCTCATCAATGTTGGTATGGTATATGATATAGATAGGATTGCCTCATTAAAACCTTGCTAGGAAAAGCAGTGGGATAAAACCATAACTAAGGGAAAAAGAGTACAATTCATTAATCAATTTTGATGATGGAGTATTAATATTGTTAGGATCACCTCGTTAAAAACCTTGCATGGAAAACCCAGTGGGATAAAACCATAACTAAGGGAAAAAAAGTGCAATGCACTAATCAAGAGCTCCTTTTGATTGTCTCCCTCATGTTCATGTGGGTGAGACATCTCATATTGTTTTGCAACGAATCTTTGCAAAAGTTGGTTCCCTTTTGAATAAAACAAACTTATGCCACTTATGATTAACTCGAAAATGTATTTCAATTTCTTCTAGTAGGTGAAGAGCTGCATCTTAAAAATGCAATATCTGGTCTTTTATGCCTTAAGTGTTTTTGTTAGTGTATGCATTTTGTTGCATAGGGACATTATTTCCTATATGAGCTTTTAATACTAGAACATATAATTTTGTCACTCTTTCATATTAGTAATCGCATTTAATAATTGATTCATAACTTGTTGCTAATGAATGATCGTTTGAACTTTCAAGTTCATATTAATTTATACATGGATTATAATGCAACAAATTTGATGTGTTTCATGCAATTTGACGTCATTCATTTTGATCCAATGGAAACATTTTTTTTTATTTATTTATTTACATCATGTTCCAATTGTAGTGTATGAGCACACTAAGCAACTAAATTAATAAACCCCTAAACTTAACACACGCCCTAATTACCAATTTTGAGTTTGGGTTAAGGAGTATATAAATAGGTGATATTCATAATATATAAGCATGTTTGATAACTTATGTTTGATATGTAACATGCATGGTTTCACACCAAATTAAACCCAATGTATAAGCATTAGTAGCATACGCCATACATATAAAAAAAAAAACAATTTTCATAGTATTCCGTCACAATAACTAGGTTGCTCATGATTTATGCCAATTCCAAATGAATTAACTGAAGTGAAAAAACTAATAACAATATAAACTCACTAATCATAACAAGATGCTACTGAAGACCAACATATATAAAGGTGAATACCTCATTGTCCATTTATATTAATCACGAAATTATTTAATTACTAAACATTATAATTACTAAACCAAAATTACTATATGATATGATTTCCTTTTATATGCCGAACTCCTAGACATATGATATGGTTTCCTATATATTAATGGAATAAAAGGAAATGGCAGTTTGTATAATTCCTAAATATATGATTGACATAAACTATTTATAAATCGTGCAGTAGGAGAATATTTTTTTAATCAAAGAAAACATGCATACCTCTCGAGCTTTGATCTCCAATACGCTTTGTGTAATGAAACACCGTGCGTCCAAGTTTGTCTCTCTAGAAAGCTTTATTGATCTACTAGACTTCCTTAGCGTAGAGCGATCTCATGCTGATAACGTGTTGTAAAATAACTTGATCATAAACTAGGAAAGCAAAACAAACAAACTAGAACAAGAACAAGAGAAGGTAGGAGAGAAATGATACAACTTTTATTCTAACATTGGTGTACACATTACATGGAGATGACCCCTTTATATAGCCCTTTTGGTCATAATGAGATGAGGAACAAAGGGCACAAGTTACACTTACATATAATACAATATTAACTTACAATTAAATAGGTGTTACAAAAGGTTGGGATAGGAAGGGTCATCCACTTTCCCATTACATTTACAACAATACAAAGATAATTTATTAAATAGTAGAGGTCACTGTAAGGTTAACTACATTCTTCACGCATAACAAACCTCTTTCCAGGTTACATTTCATCCTATTTCGGAGTCATTTCCTTCGTTAGAATACCTAAACATTTTAATACAATATTCCCATGTGTTTCTCATTCAAATTCCAATTTATATTGTTGAAATCAACTCCTTAGAACCCTGAGACATCTCTCAATATAATTTTCTGATTTTCTATACCTTGGGAAGTCCTATTAATTCACAAAATCAAGAATTTAGAAATTTGAATCAACTTCATCACTTTCTATCAAATTCACATAATTTATAAGTTAAATCGGGGTTTCAAACCATTAAAACCCGAACAACTCCCTACAGGTCCCAAAAACCTCTTTTAGATTCTCGAAAAACTATTCCAAGTCTCGTTTTCGTTATTAAATTCACAATTATGGTTTTAATGCTTGGATCTATTCGGTAATGAATGACCGAACTATATATGTTTAGATGATCATGTGTGATCGACCCAATACTTGGACATGAGATCCAATTGGGTCAGTCATACATGGTCAAACAATCTTATACTATTTGGTCATGCATGGCCCAACTATATATGTTTAATCGATATGGTCGATCTAATACTTGGACATGCGATCTATTTGGACTGGTCATACATGGTCGGACAATCTTATACTATTCGATCATGTATGACTGAACTATATATGTTTAGTCGGTCATGTGTGACCGACCAAATACTTAGACATGTGATCCATTTGGGTCAGTCATACATTGTTGGCCAATCATGCATGGTTCGATCATGCAGGACCGATCTATGTCTTCATTTGGCCTTGTATGACTGATCCACTACAAAAGAAATGGAATCCATTTTGATTGGTCATACAGGGTCAACCAGTCTTATATGGATCGGTCATGTAGGAGCAAACCATATAAGTTCAGTCGGTCGTCCATGACCGATCCAAAACATGGTCATGGAATATATTTGTGGTTCAGTGGTATAGTGCGGTATAACCCAAGTGGTTTGGCCATGCAGGGCTGAACCATATTTTTTTTATCGACCCTGTACAATCAAAGTAATAATTATGGTCAAATAAGGAAGAACAAACCACAAACATTTCGATAACAAACATATTGTTTTACATGGAGCCACCAAAGTTTTCATTGAGCCAAGTTACCATCAATAACAGACATATTGTTACATTAATAACCAAGTTTCCCATCAATAACAAACCAAAAAACAAATAACAAGTATCATCCATCAAGTTTTTTATCACTCCAAAACATTTTCATTAATAAAAACATTACACTTTCTTGCTTCTTTTCCCCATGCGTTGGGAAGTTGACGTTGCTTTTCGCTTTGATGAACCACCTTCCATCACATTACCTTTAGGTTGGGAATGAGTGCCACTATGTTGTCGAGCTGGGAGTTCCTAACTAGAGGACATCCTATTGATGTGGTCATAGCTGAGGGAGCAGAACCATTTATCGTGAGGTGCTTTACCACGTTGTCTGCCATCTTCTCTACGGACGTCATATTTGCTTAACCCGACGACAATGCCTTTCACTTCATCACCACATCCAAAGCCCATTGTACATGCTATGAACATCATAACACAAACCATATCAACCTATAATGAAATTAAGTAATAATTTATCCATAAATGATGTATATAACATGGGAATTCAATACACAACTCACATTGTAGATGTCATGATCTTCTAGGTTACTGCCGATGCTTAACGTCGAATTCTCAATAATGGGTAGGATATGTTATTAAAGCAGGGGATGTAATTCAGGGTATGACCCCATGAGACTATCGCGGGTTGTCCTATTAATCTAGCGGACAATACGTGATCTTGCCACCTCTCCCAAATCTTAGGCTGAAAATTGTACTTCACAATGTAACTAGCCACATACTTTCCTCTTTGCGCATGAGTAGGTATGTAGGTTGCTGAGGGGATGCGTTGCACGCGACCCAATTGTCATAAAAACCCATTCGGGAGATATGGCTCAACAATCTCCAAGTGATGGTTACCGTGTAGAAAGCAAGCTCAACAATATCATCATCCGTCCTGATACTTGAATAGCAGTCCCATGTAACCTAGCACAAATAGGACACAAACGAATATAAAATAGATTATTTGATTATTCTTAAATTAAATAGTAATTAATTTCGAAATGTCTAATTTTCATCAATGTGCTTTAATCCAATTATACATTACAATTGCATATGAACATAATAAAGATTGGATTGGAAGACAATTGAACTATTTTAAGAATACAAACAAAGACTAGCTTATGAAACATGAACAAAAGCAATGATACACTTCAAAACACAATCATGAAAAGCACAAGTGAAATAGCATACCCCCATTAAATCCTATTTAATAATGGATTATTTTAGCAGTGATGATCCAAATAATGACTAGAGCAACATCTAAGATCTAAACTTCCATCAAATCAAATTTAATGGGTTACAAAAGATTGGGACATAGTACAACTTAATTTAGAAGTTTTAAACTTGGGGTTTCAACTATCATGCTAGAAGTTTTAAAGTAAGGAATAAATAACACACCTTGTTTACTTGAGCCCTATCCATTGATCTGCGCATCCTATGGACATTGTTTGGCTTTGGTCATTCCTTTGGATCCGCCTAGACATGCGCGAGAGGGTGTCAGAATACCTTGTGTTTGCATGTGCTTCATGAAGGTCAAAATGCTCGTACACCCATCCCTGTAACAGAATAACAGAAAAACAAAGTCATCAAAACTGAAAGATATAATGTTTCTTGCACATTGAACCAACTTATACTAAAGATACCTAAAGCAAGGTGAGATACCCAGCAATTCGACAGACTTCCACTCGAGTAGTCATCCCAAGTTGTCGATACAAGCAGGTTAGCGCTGCAACACCCCATGCATACGTACTGATCTCATTCAAGTTCTCTATTAGTTGTAGAACTTGAATGGGTACTTTCATCAATGTCTTGTCAACGAACAAAGTGCATCCTAGCATGTACCACAGGTACACTCGGGTAGTGCAATCTACTAAGGGTTACATTTATGTTATCCTTCTCCTTGCCTTTCTTCGTCATCTTTAGTTTCTCTCCACATTTTACTTCAGTCAGGCTTTGTTTCCTTTCAAACCTTTGTTTAACTCATTCTTTGCATCTTTCTCCGATACACCAAGGGCCCTAGACACCAACTCAATAACATCTTCCTTAGAAATGACATCATATGCAACAACTTTTGTCAAACCCCACCTAATTAGGGCATATGATCGACCTAGATTACCTTAATTTCTTGATAATCTAGTCAGTATTAACATCTCCATCAATAAATAAGCAAAACATTGATGTCATAATCATCTAATATTATATTTATCAACCTTATAGGAACCTAAAGTTAATTTGAAACCTCAAAGTTTGTTTATGTTGATTAAATAGTCCTCAAAATTCCTTAAAACTTTTAGGCAGCACATTTTTTTCTAAGCCTAAACCGGAAAACTCGGCCTTCAAAAAAAAGTGAAACAAACCTGCTCAAAATAGTGGAAATGCTGAAGGACTTACGATCCACCCCATTACAATATAATTCATCAATATATATATTCATTCCAAATTAGTCTCAAAAACTTAAAATGATTTCAAACCTTAAGCAAGCTTAAACCCAGCTCAGAAAGTATTTTCAGTTCACCAAATTCATTATAACTGTTCAAAACACCAACCTATATCACACATGAACGCAAAACCCATTTATACAATATAATATATCAAGAACAACACATACATACAGAAAAGGACGCCAAATAAATCACAAAAAGTCTGAAAGTTTTCCCTTTCCTTTATCACTGCTTAAACCTATAATAACTGACCGTAAAGTAAAACGATTTCTAATAAGTAAATCTCACACTATCTAGTACACCTGTAATAACCAAATGCATTGTATTCTAAGAACTTAAACGAATAATAATATTGCAAGGAATCATAAATATACAAATATGAAATCCATCCTGTTCTATTTTTCGACCACAATCAGATGACGTCTTCCAAAAGTGGTAGGTAAACCGTAATAAAGATTCATGAGTTTGAGAGGAAATCCCTCGAGAAGCCACGTCCTCAACTACCCATGGAGTATGATCCTGGCTAGCATTAGAAATACTCGTACAATATAAAGGTTACTATGAGATTTACTTACAGCACAAACGCAACATAACAACTCCCTCATATTGCGGATCATTAAGCTAGTCTACACAGAGTTCCAATTGCGGTCCTACAATTCATTTATAGGTCAGGTAAGTTTTCCACAATAATTTATAATTTTCCAATTTATTTTACATTAATTGGTACTTCCTCGTCTCGAAAACCCCGTAATTACTCTAAATTAAATACTCGAATCTTCAAATCCTAATTTCGACTACTAATTATCGTTTGACATCAAAAGTTAACTTTTACTAGGCCTTAAAAGGTTTTTCCAATTTTTAGACATTTTCAGGTATCTTAACACGCATTACAAGATAAAACATCGGTATAAATCCTCGAGAAAATCCAAAATTTCACATTTTTCATAGAAATCCACAATTTATATTTTTTTGCCCAAAAATCCTATTTTCCTGATTTTCCTTAATTTTAAGTAGGGGTGGCGCGCGGTTTTTGAAAAATAGCCCAAACCTTCAAACCGACCAAACCGCACGGTTTGGTTTGGTTTTTAAAACTCGCGGTTTGGTCGCGGTTTAGAAAACGTAAAAATCGCAGAATCGCGGTTTGGTCACGGTTTTCATTTTGGGAAAACCGCGGTTTAACCAAACCGAAGGGCATTTTGGTAAATAACCACAAAAAAAAACCCTAAAGCCTACAAGCATTCATAATTTCACACTCCCGTCCCGTCCTCTTCCTCTCACACTCCCCCTCTTCCTCTCACACTCCCGTCCCGTCCCTCTTCCTCTCACACTCCCGCCGCTCGCCTCCCTCTCTCGTCCCTCTTCCTCTCATTCACTCCCGCCGCTCACTCCCTCTCACTCCCGCCGCTCCTCACTCCCGTCACTCCCCCCGCTCCACTCTCTCGCAGCCCCCGTCTCTCCTTTCACTCCTGCCGTCTCCACTCTCTCGCCGCCACCGTCTCTCCTTTCACTCCCACCGCTCCACTCTCTCGCCGCCGCCGTCTCTCCTTTCACTCCCGCCGTCTCCTCTCTCCTCTCGAGCACTCTCCGTCGGCCGTCGCGGACCGCCGCCCTTCATCCTCCTCACTCCCCTTCTCACCACCGCCGCCGAATCCATCGCCATCGTCGTCGCCTTCCACCGCGCGAACCGTGCCGCGTCCACCGCCGCCTCGCACCGCGTACACCCTTTTTTATCAAACTATAATTCTATGTACATATGGCTTGGCGGGCTTGCTGTTTTTTTTTTTTTTTTTTTTGCAATTTAATCTTCTTTTGTCGTTATAAATTTCTATGTACATATGGCTTGGCAGGCTTGCTATTTTTTTTTTTGCAATTTAATCTTCTTTTGTTGTTATAAATTTCTATGTACATATGGCTTGGCGAGCTTGCTTTTTTTTTTTTTGCAATTTAATCTTCTTTTGTTGTTATAAATTTCTATGTACATATGGCTTGGCAGGCTTGCTTTTTTTTTTTTTTGCAATTTAATCTTCTTTTGTTGTTATAAATTTCTATGTACATATGGTCAAGGCGGCTTGCTTTTTTTTTTTTTTTGCAATTTAATCTTCTTTTGTTCTTATAAATTTCTATGTACATATGGCTTGGCAGGCTTGCTGTTTTTTTCTTTTTTTTTGCAATTTAATCTTCTTTTGTTGTTATAAATTTCTATGTACATATGGCTTGGAAGGCTTGCTGTTTTTTTTTTTTTTTTTTTTTTTTTTCCGAAAATAGGGTGCATGAAAACCGCGAAACCAAACCGACCAAACCACGCAAACCGCGGTTCGGTTTGGTGCGGTTTTGGTGATTCGCGGTTTGGTGGTGGTTTGGAAAACCACCAAACCGCGGTCCCCTAATTTTAAGGGATTTTCTATTTTGTTTTCAATTTTAATAATAATATTACATATATAAAAGGGGTTTGATCCTTGAACCGGGTCTGTTTGGCCTGATCTGGGGATCATCCCCTTCTTCTTCTCTCTACTAAGGTTGAGCTCCCCTTTCATTGACAAAACACAAAGGAGACGACTCATCTGGGTCGTCTCCTTCCTCAAATGAACTATTTATAGTTTGTCCGAGCCTCGTCTTTCTCATTCATTTTTTTAAAATATCAAACCAATCCTTCTCCTCCTCTCTCCATCAATCTAAGCACAATCTTACCATCGCTTTATTCAAAACCAAAACCCAGTCTACACAATCCCTTATTTGATCAACAATCCAAAATAAAAAATTCAATTTCCACCACTACTTACCTCAACCGCCACCAACAACTGTCACCATGACACCCCTCAACCTCGATTTCAAGCTTTCAGTTTTATCGGCACAGGGACGAGAGAGAGAGAGAGAGAGAGAGAGAGAGAGACCAAAATTATAGAGATGAGATGAGAGAGGGATACGATGAATAGTTGGGATAGTGAAGCACTGTGATGGCCCCTCTCCTAATCTAGGGCACCGCCCGGCCTAATCCCGTAATTAAGCCCTAATCCTATCTACGCATGACTCAACTACATATTAGTCAGCCTTTACAACCTAAACGTCTCTTTTCTCGTATTCAGGATAAGTAATACACTAGTCCTACCAGTTTATAAAATTTAGAGTTAATTAAAACTTTTTATTAAATTAATTATTAAACGGAAGTCTTATTGATTATGCGAAAGCAATTAGTAACTTATGCGGAAGCCATTTATAAAATTCTAAGTGTGGAAAACCAGGAAATGACATCACATATATAAAGTCCTCAAAATACAGTGAAATAGTAAAATAGTCTAAGTCAAGTCGTGGAAACTAACGTTCAACCCAATATATAACCCCAAATAGTATCTGAAAGACATATATAATATATACAATCAAAATGCCAAAAGAAGACCTACAATCGATGCAGTGACGCGCCGCGGGCTCAGGGATAATCGACGATCTTCTCCTTGCCCGGCCTGGTGGTAGACGGCTCTGCACCCACCGTCATAAAAAAGACTGTGAGTACAAGTATAAAACATTAATCCCGATGACAAGTTTAATTTGCATTTCCAAATATTCAAATGGTATTTAAAAGCATATAAATGGGAAAAACTAGAAAATAAACCATATGCGAGTAAATACCAGAGTTAAACAAGTGATACTGACATTAGGCTAAGTAGTGGTGATTTAGGTCCGGTCGGCAGTGAAACATGTCACTCCGACTCAATAATCATATAGCACAAGGGACTCTAACCCAAGTGTTACCAGGGACTCTAACCCCGTGTAGACCACCTCGGGGACTCTAACCCCGAGTGTCATACAGTGTCAGGTAACATGTGCCGACATCCCCAGGGACTCTAACCCCGTGAGTCGCGCACACCTCGATCGAGTACTGGACCTAAATGCAAAAACTACTTTTTAAATTTCAAGAAATACCAAGTATGGATTGTCAAGGCATAGGCACATCTATACACCTAAACAAATAAGGAATACATGTCCTCTTAAACATTTATAAGATATTCACTAGCCTAATAGCATGTTATTTATCATTCAATTCACATTTAAAACAACAAGAATAGACATAGCATGGGATAGAATCAATGAATCAAATCAAATGAATGGATATCATGCAAACTAGACTCATCAAGTGAGCATAAACACAAAGAACACCTGATATAAGAATACAAAGGCAAAATAGTCCAAAGGTCTATGCAAGGACAAAAATTTATAGAAATGAAATGCCAAGTAAAGTTGCCATTGGGTATACTCACTACAACAAAGTAAAGTCTTAGCTTTATTGGCCTCCCGATACTCCAAATCTTAAATTCGCTCTCCCGTACCCTTTTCCTAGGTTCCTGAGTTTGGTGTCTCATTAGTTCAAATATAGTGGGTTTAAGCTCAATTTAGTGGTGTTTATTCTGTATTCAAATTGGTTCAATAGACTTTAAATCAATCTTCCTAAATCAACCCCTAAAGACTAAATTAAGTTTCAATTTCAGTCCTACATTTTAATGCACTTTTAGGGATGCAATGGTCCAAATATCGAAATCCTCCATAAATATAATTATTGTTGGTCTCTCTCTTAGCTTTCCGGAAAGGTTTAGTTTGCAAAATTCTGATTTAAAATGAAAGAGATGTCATGATTTTACTAAACATAGGTCTAATTGGAATTTAATCCGACCAGCGGATTAGAAAATTTATTTCTCCCAATATATAGTTCCTAAAAATATTATTTTTGGTCACAAGGCAGAAAATAAATCTAAATACAACATACTAAAAGATCAGATCATTTGGATAAGTAGTTAGCGAGTTATGCCCTTAACAAGTTTAGTTTCAAAACTTTCATTTTTAATTCCAGCACCTACTTGTAGAGCATGTTTAAACAAAAACATTTGAATCAAAATACCTTTAGTTAAGCAAAGTTATTCCCCTTTAAGTAAGCTTTCAAATTCTACTGGTTTAGATCAATTTGGATCTAAAATGAGTAGATTATGACCAAATTACCCAGGTTGATTCCTAATACAACATGCAGAATTCTAGTTTTGGTGTTGCAACTTCAAAAATTCATATTTTTATGATTTCAAAACCAAATTAAGAACTTCAATATAGCTGGATTATCAGCTTGAAATGAGAAATCTAAATATATAAATCAATTGCAAATACTCAATCATCTACCATCTGAAATTAGCCTAAAACCAGAACTTGTTCTAATTTCAACTAAAAAGATATGTACCTAGTTGATGTAGCACCCTAGCTTGATAATTTCTCACCAACTCCCATGGATTCCTTCAACACCTTGATGATTCACTCCTCTCCAGCAATTCCTTCTTTTTCTCCAGCAAAAATGAATGAGTGATTTGGTTTGCATGTTGTTTAATCACTAATATCATATATTAAGGTGATGTTCCTTCCTAGCCCTTGATCTCCATGGATTTATATATCCCGAGGAATATCTAATGGTCCACCTCTTGTTATATATCCCACTAACTCCCACTAACTCAACCTCAAGTGACACAATTTCATTACTCTCCTAGATCCTAGATGTGTCAATGTGTATCTCTAGACCAATCTTATGCTTTCCATTTAATTTACTCAACTATAGGCTTTTAATTTGATTTACATTAACAAACACAACCATAGGCTTATAAGTAATTCCTTATTTCATATTAGTATTAAATAAGACTTACCAAAATGCTAACTACCCGGTTCCCCGGCTCGCACGCTACTCGAGGCATGTCTCCGCTCTCGTCTCGACGCCTACAACTGTACAAACCGACTTAGTAAGTCTACACAATACATAACACTAGGCATACATCAATACAAAAATACAATATACCTTGGCCACGTGCCTCGGTCGGTGCACGTATCATGGTGTATTTCCCACGTCAAGGGTCAGTGATCCTAATTAAGGAATTAAAATGAGGGTTAGAGATTTGGGCCGTGACTAGCACACCCCAATGGATCCCCCTTCTTTTCTTTTCTTTTTTTCGATTTAAAGGGGTTGGCAACCAAATGACCAATTCACTCTTTTATTTTTATCTTTTCCAATATTAAATCAATACCCTTTTTGATAATTTGGCTTTTTTATATTTATTTCATAATTATCACTTCATTTTATGTCCAAATTAAACCCCGAAAAAACCTCAATTTCATAAAAAACCGAAGAATATACAAATGTACTCCAAAACTCTTGGACAACGCATCTCACACGCAAATTGAGGTGTGGGGCCCCGTTGGCTCATTTGGTCTATTTACATTTACAAACCCATATTTTTAAACTTAAACTTACTTATTTTTTCAGAAAACTCAAAACCAAAGTTTGGGTAACACTTTAAGTATCCTAGGACTCATTTAGATACGTATCTCAAGACAAAACCTCATAAATTTTGAAATTACTTAGTTCACTTGAAATTTTGGAAAAAACATATTATTATAGTACATAACACTCAAATAAATCGAATCTCCTTCATTATATTCTACTACCTGGTGTAGAGATCATAATAAATTTTGTGTCTTTCCTGAGCTGCTTTCATTCTTAGATGAATCTCCTGAACAACATCAGTGTGAATAGGCAGGAGAACGACAAGGTCGACCATACAATGCCTCGAACGGATCCATCTTGATACTCGATTGACAATTATTATTGTAAGAAAACTCACATCAAGGTATGTATTTTTCCCATGAACCTCTAAAATCTAGTACACAAGCCTGGGCATGTCTTTTAACGCCTAGGTCAATCTTTCAATCTGACCATCCGTCTGTAGATGGAATGCAATATTGAAATGTAACTGAGTGTTGAACTGTTCCTGCATGCTCTACCACAACCTCGATGCGTACCGAGCTTACTGATCATAAATTATCTTCAATGGTACTCCATTCAAGTGAACAAGCTCATATAACAAGCTCAACTGTGTAAAGTTATCGAAAATTAACATAGGAAGAAAATTAGCAGGTCTCGTTAGTCTATCAATAATAACCCAAATCGAATCATGTTTCTTCTGTAGATTTAAGTAGATGCGCAACGAAGTCCATCGCTATTTGTTCTCATTTCCACTGAGGAATAGGGAATGGCTAAAGGGTACCTCCAGTTTTCATCGATCAAGCATTAACCTATTGGCAAATCTCTTCATACAATCACTCACATCAGTTTTCATCCCTGACCATCAATATAATTGCTTCGTATTATGATACATTTTGGTCATGTCAGGATGAATATTATATCTGGATCGATGAGATTCTCTCAATATCTCATCTCGAACCTCAACCACCGATGAAATCCAAAGTCAACCTCTATACCTAAAACTCTGATCCGTAGACTTAGCCCAATATGGATTATTGTTATTAAGAGAAAACTCCTTAAACTTCATATACTCCATATCCACTTGGCGACATTGAACTATTTTCAAAATAGGCACTATTTTTACCTTAAGCTAAGCAAAAATCAGCTCGTCGTCAGCTTTTGGAACTTTCGATAAAGTCATAGCAATGACACTTTCAAGCAGACATACTCATAAGTCAATCGCCTCTTCAACTCCCAAAATGCATTTTCTCATTCTTTTGACCATATAAATTCAACATTTTTCTATGTTAATTTAGTGATTGGCGTAACTATTTAAAAAAATCTTTTACAAATCTATGATAATAGCCAGCCAAACCCAAAAAACTCTTGATCTTTGTCACTATGGTAGGTTCAGGCCACCTAATAATAGCCTTAATTTTAGCTGGATCCACCAAAGTTCTTTTTACACTAACCACATGACTCAAAAACTTCACCTAGACAATGAAAACTTGCATTTGCTAAATTTGGGATACAACATATGATTTCTCTAAGTTTAGAGAATAACTCGAGATGTTGTTCTTGTTCCTCGTGAGTTTTGGAGTGGATCAACATATCATTAATGAAAACTATCACAAAGTGATCCAGATACGACCTCAACACTCTTTTCATCTAAACTATAAACATTATCGAGGCATTAGTCAGCCAAAATCGTATAACAACAAACTCAAAATGACCATATTTGGTACTGAACGTGGTACTGAACGCGGTCTTCTGTGCATCCTCTTTTCGAACTCTCAACTGATGGTAGCTACAGCGAAGATCAATCTTGGAGAAGAATTTAGCTCCATTAAGTTGATCAAACAAATCATTAATCTGAGGAAGTGGATATTTGTTCCGAACAATGACTTTATTCAGTTGTCTATAACCAAAACTGCTGTTTTTCTTTTTCACAAAAAGACTAGTGCACCACATGACGAAATACTAGGGGTTAATAAACCTTTTTTTAACCAACTCCTGTAGATATTTTTATAACTCTTGCAACTCCTTTGGAGCCATTCTATAAAGAGGAATAGATATATGTTTTGTTCTAGGAACAAATTCGATAATGAAATTGATTTCCTTTAGAGGTGGAACTCCAGATAAGTCATCGGGAAAGACATCCAAAAAATGGCCTGTCACGCCTAAACAACTGGCAAAATTACATAAAGACAATATGGAAGTAGAATGCGAAATTTTAAATTTAAATAAATATTATTTGTCCCCATAAGCTAAAGTACATGGTATATCAATTCACCTAAGCAAATCCAAATAATATGAAGTCCTCTAAACCTTCGAAAGCTTATAAATGTATCAAACTGCCTAAGGAAAGGTTCAGCTACCCAAAAGACTTGCCTATGTTACAAATCTTATTAATAGTTCTAAAAAACAAGTAGTGAATAATATCATGCAAGACTTACACTACAAGGAGACCTCAGGTTATGACCTTCCCCTTGCGACGATCTACCGCACTCGAAAATGGACCTATAGTGTAAGTGGGGTGAGCTAAAAGAACCAATGGAGCCTAATAAGAGAATAACTACGCTCAAATATCAAATATGCAAGTATTGCCTATAAAGTAAAATAAAACTAGCATGGATTTGAAATCAAGATAAGCATTGATAATTCGTAGCATGACATTAATTTCCATAAATAGTAAGCATTTCATGTTTTCATAAAGCAATTTATGCAATGATAAGAAATTCAAGAGTTGTAAAGCATAAGAAGACAAGTTTTACATGAAAAGGGGTTTCAAGAGAGATACATAGAAAGTAATAAATATAAATGCAAGTCCATTGTTCCATTTGCCATTGCCTCCCCTTGTTGACCAATCATCAAAATATAATAAATATGCGTTGGTGACTTGATTCCACCGTATGTCCACGCTCCTCGAGAGACTCGGGTGACTTGGTTCCATTGTGCATCCACAACTCCCCAAGAGGCCCTTGCAATGGGTGACTTGTTTCCACTATTAGCTACGGCTCCCCAAGAGGCCCTTAAACATGTAAGGTGACTTGGTTCCATCATATGACTATGGCTCCCCAAGAGGCCTTACATAAAGTTAAACAAGGTAAGCAACAACCCCATCCCAAGTCCTATAGTTAAAATCGTGATTCTAAATATACTAATAGCAAGTCAAATTTGACACATGAGCGGGGTTCCCCACTTACCTCGATATCCACTCTTGATCTTTGCGCGCTCGGGGCTTGATATGAACCGCCTCATGAATCTAAACAAATCAAGACACACTCACATCATCGACAAGTTATATATTAATTCCAATTTATTTTTAAATTTATTTTGAGGTCCACTAGTGTGGGTCCTGCGAGTCCTATGTCTCCTAGTGCGAGGGGTGGGACTCGGTCGGTCTCCCTCGGGGACATGGTAGCGCGCCTCTTTTGAAGGCAAAGCTTTATTTTTATTATATATATGTATTATTTTTATTTATAAATATATATATTATTTTATAATATTTATTTTTATTTTTTTTATTTTTTTTGTTTGGCCCCTATTGACCGGCCCAGGGCCGAACTAGTCCCTAGTTCATTCCAAGGGCCGGTTCGGCCCCTAGTTCAGAGCATCTCTTCCCTTGGATGCATGACCGTCCAGGAGGGGGACGCCCCCTTTGCTTACTACCCATATGGCAGTGAGCAGGTCAAGCATGAGGGGCCTCCTAGTGGAGACCCTCCTCCTCCATGGTGGCAGCGATGGACCCATTTTCCTTCTCCGGCGTCGTCGCGACGCCGCAGCACTTCTATGGTGACATCGTGACACCGTTGACCTCCCTTTTTTAGGGTTCTCTAACCTCATAAATACCTTTGAATGGTCCAAAATCTCTCAAATCAACAATAAAACACCCAAAACAAAGTTCATCATTATTGAATCAAATCCAAGTTTGTTACTCATTAAATCAAGAAAATAAATAGTAGGGATATTGAGTTTACCTTCAAAGAAGCTCTTATTGGTTTTCTAACACCAGATCCACCCAAATTCACCACTTGTGCACTCCTACATTCTCCTTTCTTCATTTTGTAATTTGAGCCCAAAAGTGGCTAGGGTTACTTAGCTTAAGTTTTAATACTTAGGTTTATTTGGGCTGAATTATTGTAGAGTTTTGGGTCATCACAACATCTCCAATTTTAAAGAACTTTCATCCTCCAAAGTAAAAGTAAAGTACATGGGTAGCCCGACGTGTATATTCGTAACGATTTCTTTTACAACCCATTTTTTCTTTTACTGGTTAGTAGTATCATTTCCATCCCACAAGCCAAAACTCGCCAGGTGTGTGTCGTATAGGTCCCAATAGAATCATTATACCTTAGCTACCTGCTAACTCCTTGTATCATCATGCATTTCTAGGTATTCCTTTGTAATCTCCACCGAAGTTGCAATGGGCACCCAAGTCGTCCAACTAGTAAGTCGAGATAACCATATTGAGATGTGATCTGGTGCCTATATATGTCAAAAAATATATATGCCTATCTAGCAACATATCCACATCTCCAACTGGTAGTAGGAACAATGACAGCTATCTGTTATAGTATAAACACTAGCACACCATTTTTGTCACCATCTCGGTTACAAATATCAATGAACAACTCATCATGTCTTTGCGATTTATCAGTGGAGGCTACAAATTATTAGACAAAGTATTCTTTTCTAGAATTATACCTTAACATCATTGTTATTACACGTTTATCGACGTTAATTTTTATGGGTTTATAATTCAAGTCAACTATTGACTAATGGTCCACCTCGTAACTTCTCTATCATATTTAAACATTTACTTACATAACAATCTTCCACCCTTGGTAAGATGTGGAATAATCATCATCGTCGCTATCCCTATGTATCTTTCAATACTCTTTTGTATGCACTTTATTACATCATAATTTTTTTTCATACCAAGGTCTCCTATTGTAATCACTCGAATTTCTAGAGAATTGTCGCATCGCATCCTCATACCATTCAACTCTCACGATCCTGGGTGGCCATTTTAAATTATTTTATAGCCAAGGTTTACATTTAATGACGTTTCCTTATTTCCACACGTAAGATTTTTAATAATTGCTTCTACAGAATTGTTAAGACTTTCGCTAAAAAATTTCAACTGTAAAAGTTTTAATGAACTCTGAAATCTAATAATAATGTCACATGTGTATTATTTATCATAAACATGTTTAACGAGGAGAATAGGATGAAAGGCTGACTAATACGTTGTTAAGTCCTACGTGACTGAGATTATGGCTTAATTACGAGATTAGGCTAAGCGGTGCCCTATTTTGAAGAATGGACTATCACAGTTTGTATCAAAGCCTTTAGTTCTTAATAAGTATACCATAAACTTGAATAAAACACAGACCTTAGATATGGAAACCGGACAATCCTTGCTTAGAAAGTATTAGTTGGGAAGTGAGTGAAAGTGAGATGGGGATTTATTTTATGTACATGTTAGTTTCATTATGTATATATATGCGTTATCGACATTGTTGCTGGTGTCGTGAATGTCGTCGGCACGATGGCAGATCGACGTAAAATCATAGATTGGAGCAACTCTATTGGTTTAGACTTTGCTAGTAATGTTAGTACCTAGAGAGATAGTTGAGACAGCACCATTCCCTACGCCCACATCATCCAGTACATTAGACGAAGTTCAGCTAATGAATGACTTCATTAGGCTAAAGCCAATATACTTTGATGGGACGAGAGATCTCGATAAAATTGAGAAGTGGGTGTTATCCCACGAGAAGCGGCACAAGATTTTAAAGATTGAGGATAGACTTTAGGCTGACTATTGTCTTACACACTAGAGAGAGATGTTGACATTTGGTGGTGTTCTACGATAGCTACTCATGGTGATTTTGAGACTTAGGATGCCTTCAAGAAGAATTTCTATCAGCAGTACTTCCCATTCGTAGTGATGAAGAGGTTGAGGAAGGAATTCATGAATCTGAGAAAGGGAGCAGAGGAGTCTGTGATGCGGTATATGGACTGATATGATTATCTGAGGGAGTTTGTCAGTATATAGCGAGGGATTGCCCATAGCCGACATTAGTTTACACACAGCAAGCCCAAAAGGAGCTTTATATGGTAGCCCAGCCAGACACCGATGCCACAGGAGTTCTCATTGAAGATACGGTTTCTAGTTATGGCAGATATTCATGTGTTGTTTGATTTTGGTTCTACCATATCTTTTATTGATGGTCGCATGTTAGGCATCCAAGTACTAACACCTGTTAGGCTTAAAGTACATTTGATCCTTAGTACCACAGTCAGAGGTAGGTTTCACTACAAAAAAACAGCCGATCGAAACGAAAATTTCCGCTGCTGATTAGCATAAATTATGTCTCTAATTCAATTCTGCAACTGAACAGAGACGAAATCTATTATGTCTCTAAAATTGTCGTCGCTAATTTAGTCAACAATGGAAATGTGTTTTCGTTGCGGATTAGAGACGGATTAGAGACGGATTTAGAAACGGAACAGAGACGGAACAGAAATGGACATTCCTCCAAAGTGAATGGTTTCGCTTGCATTTCGTTGCTAATCCATTGCAAATTAGAGACGGATTAGCAACGGACTTTACGAATTTTGTTGCTAATCCGTCTCTATTCCGTTTCTAAACTCTGTTTACCCAATTTTTCATTCTATTTCTTTACAAATTAGAGATGGATTAGCAACGAAATTTATAAATTCCGTTGCTAATCCGTTTCTATTCCGTTTCTATGCCCAAATGTTTTTTAAAATATTCACAATAATCAAATTGGTTCTCCGAAACTTCTAAAACTGAAAATAACAACATGACCTGCTCCATCGCCTACACCCAAAAAAGCAAAATTTCACATACATACATAATCAACAATATATATCAACAACAAAGATTCAAATGAGAAAAAACATACAATTCGATATTAAAAAAGTTTTATATATTCACGAAACGTAGTCAAGTATAATAAATGTCTAAGATATCTAAGTATCCACAAAAAAAATACAATTCTCATTGTTCTACAACAACCATAAAAATACCTAAGTATCATAAAGTTGCCCATCCCTCGTTATGCTTGCACCTGGGATGTGCTAGCATTAGGATCTGCGTATCTTCTCTTCTTTCTCCCTAACGACCAGAGACCATAGACACGTCCTTTGGGACACTCACCAGCCACCTTGTAGTACACCGCCTCATCATCCACCGGCTGGTCTGGTGTAGTTTGGGTCAGCTCCTAACGTCTCCTTTGGAGCTTAGCCTGCATGGATCAACAATAAGCCACTAAAATGATATGCTTGTAAGTAAAGTTACTACTATTTAGCTCGTAATTCTATACTTACATAGAACCGCTCCGATCTAGTACCGATGAATGTCACCATGTCGTGATTTACAGTGTGGAGATGCAAATACAATTCATTCACGGTAGGTGGCGTCTCGAATGTATCAGTCTGTACACAAATGTTATAAAAATGTTAAATATGAGGACATCCATTAATCAAATTTGTTGGCGTCAGCCGCATGGATCAAACTCTTCTATTACCCTTGATTTAGTTAACTTGGGACGCATTAATTAGTTAGGATCTAAATGATTTGAAAATGAAGCCATTAGTTAGCATGGATCAACTAGTTTAATTATAAGATCAAGCAATGGCGGCTACCACAGACTTCACAATTTACACAAGTTGAAACAATTCTCTCCTACGCACATCTACGAGCCCTCGAAAACATTCAAATCAGTTATAGCTTAGATTACATCTATTCACATTATTTTAAGTCTTCTTTTCCACTATTCTTACCATGAATTGATGGTATTCGTTGTCTTTTACATTAATTCACTACCAAAATTGAAAAAAAAGAAAAACACACAAACACACATAATGGTAACAATATAATAGTAGCATTAAATTTGTTTTCTTAAGTAGGGGTACCTTAAGCTTTACTGCTCATTTTCGTGATTTCAAGAACTCCACTTTCGATATACGTCTTCCTGCATAGAAAGATCAAAGGTATAAGTAATTACTTACAAAAAAAATCATAAATGCACAAGGAAAAAGAAATAAAGATTTAAGGAATGCCCGCGCGACCCTTAGAGAGGCATTACAGTACAAACAGTCCAAATGATTCACAACAACCATATGGACAAGAACCTTGTTATACAATCTTATATAGAATTCTAAGAAACTATATTTATCGAACAAGTACCTTGAAGTGAAGAAGTTAGCAGTAGTGCAAGGCAATCACTGACAGCTGCTGCACAACCAAACTTGAACCCTGAAAATCAAATATGTGAAAAAATGAGCTAACAATCTAAAATCTTTTTTCTCTTCTAACAAACAATATAAAATCTTTAAAGCATACTAATTATACTAATTAAAAATGCGATGACATTGAAATACACAATTACCAATCCCGTTGGACATTACGGCCACTAGCTGTAAAAACTAATCCAATCCTTTATTACCTGACAACTCTAGCATTAAAATATGTGATCAAAGCTTCTAGGAGCTTGTATGCACTTATTCATTGTGTGTGACTGTGTGAGTGTGACCGTTGCATTCAAAATCATGTGAATTTTTTTTTTTTTATGTTCAAGTTTTTATGTTGCATTCTTATGAGGCAATGTCATTGTGTATTAGCACAAAAAATAGATTGTAGATCTAAAATTATTTGTAAAATCATATCAAATTAATTACAGTGGCTTTCCCTGCATTGAATCAATCCATCCTAGTACTTGTCCAACAGTCTTTTACATGATGGGTGGTTTGTCTTTTTGTATTCAAAGATAAAAATCCATTTATGCATGCACTTGTCACAATAGGTTAAAAGATGATAATGAAAAAATGCAAAGATGCACATTTTGAACTGCAACAGAGTGAAAGATGTCACCATCTAAAGCCTACTGAAAATGAGGGGTGCCATAAAGAGATAAAACAAGCAAAAAGAAAACAGTGCAGAATCAGAGATGTTGTAAAGAATAAGACAAAAAAACAAAGAGAATGAGAGAAAATGAGGCTTTTTTATTATTTTCAAGATCTTTCAAGGTCTTTCCTTCTTCTTCCATTAGTACCAGCATAGACAAAAGAAAGAGAAATGAAGAAAACAAATTTTTGGTTATTTTCTCTATACCCTCTCTCTTTCCCTTACTCTTGACCAATCTGATCTATAAAACCTAAACAACACTAATCTTCTACACTTTGAACCCCATTATTGTCCTAATAAGATGATCAGTTAGAGACAAACTGGTTTTTGGACATACATTTGCTTTGCAGTTCATCATTCATCAGTTAGAGACCAGTAAACTACACTTCTTTGATAGCCCTTTTTCCTACTCTTTACAAGGTCAAAGAACCATATTGACAGTATTTATCTGAATGTTCATCAATCATCAATCATAAGATTAAGAAGAATTAGGAGCTGAAGGGCATATGGGGAACATCCATTCCATCGACAACAACAATAACAACAACAACTACAACAACATCGGTAACAACAATATTTGGCAGCTACGACTATGAACCAATAATTACATACATATGAAGGCCATTGATGATCATGTAATTAACATTCAAGTATCTATATATGTCATTGTATAGTAAAATTGCAATAGGAGTATATATATTATAACTAGCTAGGTTTAGCATTATTGCAGAACCAATACCCTTTCACAGTTTCACCAATTTAGAACTATGAAGTTTTTTAATTATAGAGTAAGTAGAGATGTGATTAGTACTTTTATAAAAATGACAATTTTTTTTGTTTGACCGAACGAGCCTTAATGCTTCAATAATTTTTTTTTTGAAAGAAAACTTCTCTTGTCGACAAGACTAATTAAGGCCTAGAGTCGGAATCGGTCCACTAAAATATAAAACTTCCTTAAGTAGGAGCAACTCAATTCGTTGGACTTGAAATTGAGACCTTTAATTACTTACGTAAATGGATTAATTAAGAATAAGGAGAATTAAGCCACTAAAAAAAGTGCATCACCCCATCAAAAGTGCTTACCGATTCAGTCTCTTCAAGGAATTGAAGAATCTCCAGCTCGAGATTCATTATCTTGCAGAAAATTCCACCCCTCAGTCCCCTCGCACTGCTTTTCTTCTCTCAACACAAGATTCATGCATTTCAAGTAAAGATCAGGCGTCTCGCCAGCTGAAGAACGTCCACGACGCTCTCCACCATCAATCTTCTACCCAATTATGCTTCACCTTTGTATACACTAGCAAGCTGTATCCTTTGCGCTGCCAAAAGAGAGAGAGGCTACACGTGATCAACTAGATGCAACATATGCAAACAAGATCACCCCCATAGAACTTTTAATTTGAGAAAATATGATACTTAGGATTCAGAATGAACTATGAAGCCTCCTCTGGTATTAAATAATTGGATAAGGAATAAAAAAAGTCAATGCAAACAAGATCACCTTCATGCACAACGCTTACCTGCATTTATCTCATTCATTGCTTTGCGGACTGATTGGTCAAGAATAATGTCAACCATCAGTATGTGCTCAATGTTGTATCCATACGCGCCTATCACCTAATCGACAAACATAACTTATGAAATTACTGCATAAGTCAATTCAGACCATTTGACGCAATTTCAAGAAGCACCTAAACAATAGCAAAACTCAGCAGACAAAATAAAGATCTACGAAGAAAAAAAGAATGTGTATCATTTAAAACTTGACAGATTAGAGCCTATAAATAGATCCGTAACAATTGTTAGTTCACTCGTTGACCCGAAAGCTAAAGCTAACAAGGGCAGGACCAGTAATGAATATGAAGCTATTCTAACAAAACAAGATATCAAGCAAAATTAAATTGATGAAAGAAATTTTGCACAAGACGATGTATCCAAGGCCACCAATGATGATGAACCAACAATTACACACAATTCTTCAGTGATGAAACATTGTCATTGATACAGACAGCACACAAGCTACACTTAACTACAACCATAAACACAAAACAAAACTGCCTCGGATTAGTTAAACCAAATGCACACAAATTCGATGATCTAAAACTGAAAACCTCAAATCCAAACCACAACTAACCAAATAAAGAACCGCAGAACCTCCCAATCCACAGGCAATAGTCGTTGTTGTCATCGACGACGACGACGGCGAAGAACTCGATTTCAACAACAAAACCTCCTTCACCATCTTCACTTCCTCTGCTTTCGACACAATAAAACTACGTCCCGACGCAGCCGACGATGCCTGGTGAGCTCCGTGAGCAGGCAGAGGAGGCAACTCCAGCCTCGTCGGCTTCAAATTCACCTTAACCTCGATGCGACTCATCGCCGTGTGCGGTCTGAGGAACGACGGATAGTACCAATCCCGCTCGTGAATGACTTCAGGGAACCAAGCGGAGTCGGACGATGAGCACAAAACCCCCAAAACCCACATAGCCGTGACTGCCCAAAACCAAAACCCCTCTTTAAGCACCCATCGATTCTTCCAAAACCAAAACCCTATTTCAATCGCTTACCTAAACCTGATGCGCGAATCTCAGCCCCTTCAGTTGATGACAAAAGAGAAAGTTGACGACACCGGTGAAGAGAGGAGTTGACGGCGCGGTGAAGAGAGGAGTTCGACAATGAGTGTTTCGTGATTTTAGGGTTTGGGAGGCAAGGAGAGAGAGTTCGAGGGGAGAGAGAGAGAGTTCGAGGACGATGAGAGAGAGATAGTTCGAGGATAGGGTTTGAGGAAAGAAAAGAGAGAGAGTTTGAGGAGAGAGAGGGTTTGAGTGATGCATTGATTCATGCACGAATCTTGAGACGTGATGGGTTGTAATAAACTACTGAACTTTTGGCGGGAAAATTGGCGCCACTTTGTTAGAAAAGGATTTTATTTTCGTCTCTATTCCGTCTCTATTTTCGTTTGTAATCTGTCTCTATTCCGTCTCTGACTGCTTCTGTCTCAATTCCGTCTCTGATCATTTCTAGTTAGCAACGGAATTAGATTCCGTTGCTAATTCTGTCTCTAATTTACTATTTTTTGTAGTGTTTTACCCTAACAGCCTAGTTGAGAGATGTACAGTTGAGATAAGTAGAGTAGAGTTGCCAATAGACTTTAAGGTTATCGAGGTATTAGAGTTTGACGCGTTATTAAGGATGGATTGGCTAGCAGCGTATCACGCTCATATCGACTGTCTCAATAAGACAATGATATCTGAGATCCTAAGACGTTTGATATTTACACATAGAGGTAGTACATCGAGAGGCGAGAGTGCGAGAGGTCGACTTGCAACTAGTAGAGAAATGGAGACTCAAGTAGCGTTGTATGCAGTGGCAGAGAGTCAGGGACCTAGACTTGAAGACATACCAGTTGTTAGTGAGTTTTTAGATGTTTCTCTAGAGGACTTACTTAGTTTACCTATGCCGAGAGAGGTTGACTTCATCATTAAGTTACTACCAGGCACCAAGCCTATTTCTATACCTCTGTACCGTATGGCCCCACAAGAGTTAGAGGATTTGAAGACTCAAATTCAAGACTTAGGACATACGAGATTCATCACACCATATATCGACATGGGGGAGCACTCGTCCTTTTTGTGAAAAATAAGGATGGTACTTTGAGACTGTATATCGACTACCGATAATTGAACAAGGCCACAGACAGGAACAAATTTCCATTGTCGAGGATCGACAATTTATTTGATCAGCTGAAAGGAGCGCATTATTTCTCCAAGATAGACCTGCGATCAAGGTATTATAAGCTCAGGATTAAGGATAAGGATAGGTCTAAAACAGCTTTCAGCACGAGATATGGACAATATGAGTTAACGAAAATGCCATTTGAGCTGACTAACGCCCATGTAGTGTTCATAGAGTTGATACATCAAATTTTTAGATCGTTTCTTGACCACTCCGTCATAGGTTTCATTGATGATATACTGATATATTCGAGGACCAGAAAGGATCACGAGCAATACCTCAAGGAGACATTGCAGACATTGAGGGAGCACAGACTCTACGCTAAGTTCAGCAAATATGAGTTTCAGTTTTCAAAGGTCAAGTTTCTGGGGCACGTTATTGGAGCAGCAAAGATTGCAGTGGATCCGCCCGAGACTCAGGCTATCATTGGATATGTCGGCACGACGTCAGTGACAAATATAAAGAGCTTTATAGGTTTGGCAAGGTACTACCGTCGATTTGTAAACGATTTCTCGAAAATCGCTTCACCAATTACCAGATTGACACAAAAGGACGTCACTTTTCAGTGGATAGAGGCTTATGAGCAGGCATTTGATAAGTTGCAGAATTTGTTGACTACTGCGCTAGTATTGATATTGCAAGAGGCTGGATAGAGATTTCTAGTGTATACAAATGCTTCTCATATGGGTTTAGGTTGTGTATTGATGCAGGGTATAGGAGTTGTTGCTTACGCCTCCAGACAGCTAAAGATACATGACAAGAACTATCCCACACATGATTTGGAGTTGGCAACGATTGTATTTGTGCTAAAGGTGTAGAGACATCATTTGTATGGAGAGAAATTCGCACTCTTTATTGATCACAAGATTCTAAAGTATATCGTCACACAAAAGTAGTTGAATATGAGACAACACAGATGGTTGGAGTTTCTGAAAGATTACTAATATTCCTTGGAGTGTCGCCTAGGAAAAGCCAACGTACTCGCAAATGCGCTGAGTAGGATACTTGTTAGAGATGCTAAGGTTGTTAGATTTCACATAACGCATAAGTATGGGTTACTCGAGGCAGCAATGATAGCATGTCAATCAGAGGTTCCAACAGATACTTAGGTTAAAATTTGCACACAGAAGAGAGTAAAAAGTGTGTCTACACAGAAAGTATCAAAGGGTTAGAGGGCCGACAGGTTATACCCAAGGTTCAGTGAGTTAGGCAGAGTACAAATTTTGTTGATTGAACAAAGACGTTAGATTAATGTCTGAGATACAGAGGCAGACTGTGGATACCGTCAGTAGCAGAATGGAGAGATGAGATTCTTCAGGAGTCACACCGTTCTCGATTCATCATTCATCCAGGAAGAACCAAAATGTACCAAGACATGAAGAGACATTTCGGTGGCTTGGAATGAAGGCGGATGTGTATGAGTTCATCAGGAACTGCGGGATTTGTCAACAGAGGAAGGCTGACCATCATAAACCTAGAAGTTTGTTACAGCCACTTCCCATTCCACAATGGAAATGGGAAGACATTGCCATGGACTTTGTCAGAGGACTACCAAGGACTGACAAACGACATGACTTTATTTGGGTGATTATTGACAAATTGACAAAATATGCTCACTTTTTACCAATCGTAGCTCATTCCACATTCGACCAGCTGAGTATATTATTCTAGAAAGAGATTATCAGGTTGCATGGGGTACCATTTACTATCAGGTCAGACAGAGACGCTAAGTATACATCCAAGATGTGGCGAAATATATAGAAGCAGTATGGTATGAGCCTACAGTTCAGCATAACTTTTCACCCTCAGACTGATGGGTAGACCAAGAGGTTGATTCAGGTTCTCGAGGATATGCTCCAGGATTATGTATTAGAGTTTTGCGGATCTTGGGAGGAGTACCTACCCTTGTGTGAGTTTTCTTACAACAACAATTATTAGGCCAGTATTAAGATGGCACCATTTGAGGCTTTATATGGCAAACCGTGTCGCTCGCCATCGTATTGAGCTAAGCTAGAGGACCGAGATATTATAGGGACGGAGATTATTTTTGACCACATTAAAAAGGTCAAACTGGTCTGTCAGAGACTCAAGGGTGCTTAAGAGAGACATAAGAAGTCTACAGACAAGTATCGCGGTGATCTCACGTACACCGAATGAGCCTTAGTCAATTTAAAGGTCTTTCCTTGAAAGGGTCTTCATATATTTGGGTTAAAAGGCAAGTTAGTATAGAGATTCATCGGGCTTTTCAGGATTAAGAAACGGGTCGGGAAAGTTGCATACGAGCTTGAGCTACCTCCACAAATGTCAAGGATTCATTCGATTTTCCATATATCAATGCTACGACTAGTTAAGTCGATGGCAGGAGTACGACCGATAGTTGACTTGAGTCAGATCGATCCGAGTGAGGATATTACTTGTGAGGAGCAGCCTATTCAAATCCCGGATCGAAAGGTCTAATAGTTGAGGAACAAGTTTTTCTCGAAAGTACTTGTCAAGTGGCAATTCCATGGCGACACGGAACTCACTTGGGAGCGGGAAGACTATATGATGGACAAGTTCCCGTAACATTTCGAGTCAAGTATAAACCTAACTTGAATTTTAATTTCGAGGACAAAGTTTTCATAAGTTGGGAGGATTTGTCACAGACTAAATTTCTAATCGTGTCTTAATCCTTAATTAGGATCACCAACCCATAACGTGGGACCCACATCATGATATGCACACTGACTGAGGTACGTGGTCGAGGTATATTTTATATTTATGTGATAATTTCTTAATGTATCATACATGTGTAGACTACTAAATCGCCTCTACTTTTTATTTGTAGGTGTTGATATGTGAGTGGGGACACACTTTAAGATGCGTGCAGTCGTGGGACCGAGTAAAGAGTGTTATGGTAATCTAACATTAAGTTAATGTGGCTTAATTAGTAAATTTTATGTGGCTATAGTTGGTTTATAATAAAGATAGCCTAAGTTAGTAAAATAAAACAATAGCCATTTGATGTTTCTCAAAAACGTGTAGATACATAAAGAGACCAATGGAGTATGAATTGGTGTTAGCAAGGGTGAGTTAGTGGATTTGAAATAAGAGATGAACCATTAGATTATCCTTGAGATAGGTGTACACATTAAGATCATGGGCTATAATTAGACCTTACCTACATATATATATATAGTGCTTGTAATGGCCATGCAAATCATCTAGATCCATTAAGAAAGAAACTTTGAGAATTTATTTGCTGGTGTTCTCTAAAGATTTGTAGGAGAGGGATCAAATTCAGCATCAAATTGAAGAAACCAAGCTAGGAATCAAGCAACAACTTAGGTAATGAAGTTCATCACCTCTACATACCTTAATTTATAAGCATATGGTCTTGAATTTGGAAGTTGTAATCAAAATGAATTTGGAAACCTTTTTCACTAATTTTATGAGTTAAATGAGATATCAAGTGAGTTCTTAAACCTTGATTTTTGAAATTAATAGTTGTTGGTAAAATTAGAGATGTTAGTTCAGTCCTGGTTTTTGTGTAATTTCAGAGAGTAAATAATATTATTTTCAAAATTGGTTTACATATTTGAATTCCTCGTTTCGAGCTGATAACCCAACTAAGAAGTTCCCAATTTGGATTTAAAATCAAAAAGTTAAGAATTTTTGAAGTTTTATATGTTCTTCACTAAATTTTCTCAAATGCATGTTTAACTTGATGAAATCTACATATGAGATCAAAGGGCTTTTGTTTGATTTTGTTGTTGGAGTACTTTTAAGGTTTATTTTGATCAAATTATGATCATCTTAGAGTGCCCAAGCATGCATTTCGATATTAGAGATTTTTGACGAAATTCGCGTTTGAATCTCGTATTGGTTTTTCACTATTTTCTAAAGGTAACCTTTATGTTCTTTGAAAATAGTTTACATATTTGGATTTCTTGGGAAAAACCATTAAATTTTCTATAAAGAAAGTTGAAATTCGGAGTTGCATCAACAAAGTTATGTTCGATCAAAGATTTTGTGTTATTTGTGTCAATGAATCTAGTTTTTCTTAAATTCTAATATGAAGGAATTTTTATTCTTTAAATCTGATTTCGTTTTTGAAATCCTTGTGAAATTTCACTTTGGTAAGTATATTTGATTTTCATATTTGAATTTAATTTCATTTATGTCGATTTGAAGTTATGTCGATTAAAATTTAAACCACTTAACTTAGTCTAAAACCCCATCCAATAGCCTAAACCCACTTTAAAATATACTAAATGATATCACGAGTCTAGAGGAGACTCGGGAGTTGGAGTGTAAGTTTTGGGACGTCGGGAGGCCGATTTAGCTAGGAGACTATTGTGTGGAGTGTAAGTAATCTTGTCGAGGTTCTTCTTTACATTTGATTCCAATTATGCTCTGTTTTACAATCTATTTGACTACGAAATTTCTTGTATTATGATATCATGAATTTGTTTCATACTCTACTCATTATATAGGTGATTTTTTTATCATGATATCATTTGCTTATGGAATCGTTGATATCATTTGCTTATGGAATCGTTAACTCTATTCTCGTGTGCTATGTCTTTCTTACTATTTTGATGAAAGTATGATTGAAAATAGCATGCTACTAGAATTAGAGTAATGAAATTAGAGTAATGAAATTAGAGTATATATGAACTTGTATTCTATGGTTTTTAGCTTTAAAGCATATTGCCTTGTCTTGAAATCCTTAATGCGAGTCTTTCTTGATATTATAAAATAGTGATAGAATCTATGATGTGCAGCACACGGGATCACTAGACTATCGGGTTTATTGGCACTCACCACTACGCGTTACACGGGTTAACGGGACTCGGGGTAGTCGGCAAGAATATATAAATGAATGATTATGGAGTCGTATAGCTCATCTTCGACCTTTGATAGTGGTGTAGAGCACAGCTCCACCCTGAGATAGTGGAATAAAGGCCTATGTGATAGGACTGACGGTCGACCAGACCTAGATCTTTACTACTTAGCTTGTCTTAGTCTCATTTTTTTAACTGTGGTATTTTCTAGCATATTTCCATTTCAGTACTTCTTCGCTATACTTATGTTTTTAAATAACAGTCGATTATGTTTGGAAATGTACATAAGAATCTCCAAGAATTACTTTATTACATATTGTACTCAATGTCCTTTTTATGACGGTGGGTGCAGATCCGTCAAGCAGTAGGCGGCAAAGAGAAGATCAACGACTATCTTTGAGCATTCGATAATTTCTACTTTCTATCTTGTAGGTCTCGACTTATGATGTATTATCTACTTTATGTCTTTTTATACATTTTGGTTTTGTATATTGGGTTGAGCATATAGTTCCCCGACTTAAAACTTGGTAATCACACTGTTTATCATCCTTTTGATATTCATATGCATGTGATGTTGTTTCATGGTTTCCATAATTAAGATTTTTAATAATTCCTTTCGCATAACTGTTACGACTTCCGCTAGAACTTTTTAAATGTAAAAGTTTTAAATAACTCTGAAATTCAATAATAATGTGACTTACTTATCGTGAACGCGTTTAACGAGAAGAATAGAACAAAAAGGCTGACTAAGACGTAGGTAAGTCCTACGTGGCTAAGATTAAAGCTTAATTACAGGATTAGGCTGGGTGGTGCCCTATTTTAAAGAAGGGGTTGTTACAGGTATGCTTTACTATTTCAGAGTTTCAATTATTTAATTTCTTGTTTAGTATACATTTAGGATAAAAATCTTTCAAAAACTACCTACATTTACTTTTCTGTTTGTTGAACTCTCTTTGACTAAATCATGTGGATTCGACCTCATACTTGCTATAACTACATTCTAGTAGGATTGGTAACCTTTTATGAGTTATATTTGACACGTGCGACACATGATTAAGGGTCTACTGGCTGTGCTTGGAAAAAGATTACGATGTACATATGGTGGAATAACAGATGTTGTCGGTGTGAATGGTGGTAATCCACTTTTCCCTTTCTTTTGAAATTTTGGATCTAACCTGGATAGAAATCTTTTCTTACTTATGAACCTGAGCTCAGTCTTGACTCCAAAATGCTTTGATATCATCGTGATTCTCGCTGAAACATTTGTGTAGTCACATAAGCTCTAGGTTTATCTCAAACCTCTTATTGAGTGTTCGGCTTAGTCGTCAATATGGTAGTGTCAAGTTCATCCTGCAACCCATACATGTACTTGCACCTGTTCTCCTTCTTTATCATCTTTGACTCACCCACAAATCTCAACAAATAGTTAAATTATGTATCATACTGAGCCAGTGACATGTCTCATTGAACTAGATAACTAAACTCAAGTTTTTTTTGTAGGATCATGTTCTCATCAAAATACCGCTCACTGAACTCCTCGAGAAAATCTGCCCAAGTATCAAATACAGCGTGCTCATTATGTAGAGATCACCACCAAATCTCAACATCGGCTTGAAGATTAAAAAATATATCAACGCTCTCGAATGTTCATTAGTGCTCAACATATTATGAAGCTTCTCATGATTGAGAGCCCAAGTTTCCATAGTTCTCAAGTCTAATTCACCATATAAGTACATAGATCGTACTTACTAAACTCTTTCCTCTGCCTTTCCTCCTGGACATTCCATTAGCAATGATTGGGTCTGCCCGAACTAGAACTGCAACAACCGATTCACCTCTAGGACGAACTGCAGAGGTCATCTGCTCCTCCTGAGCGGCTGAGTGATAGTAGGAACTTCCTAAGCAACATGAACTATATATGTCTGGGCTGCCACTTGTACTCATAATGTATTCAACAACTCTGACATCAGCTAAGCCAAGTTTTGAAACATTTTTAAATCCACACGTTGTGAATCCCTATTGCCCGCGCCAGATCCCTAACGTTGCTCTTGATATACACTCATAGTGTTCTGCAACAAAAATTACAAGAAAAGTGGATCAACATAACTATATCCATCGATATCTCGAAAATGTAAAACATAAATGACATAATCATAAAGTTTTTTAAACTTTTTAACCTTATTCCATCTCGTTACTTCTCAACTAAGCACTCATTTAACCTCAATCAATAAGATTCTTTTAAAATCCTAATACCAACGTTGTCAGACCCCTCTTAATTATAGCGTATGACCGGCCTAGATTACTTTAATCCCCAGATAATCTAGTCAGCCTTAACATCTACATCAATAAATAAACAAAACACTGATGTCGTAATCATCAAATATAACCTTTATCAACCTTATAGGATCCTAAATTTAATTTGAAACCACAAAGTTTGTTTAGGTTGATTAAATAATCCTCAAAATTCCTTAAAATTCTTTGCAGTGCTTCCTCTATGTCTAAGCTTAAATCGAAAAACTCGACCTTAAAAAATACTTGAAACAAACATGGTCAGAATGGTGGATGACTAGTCAATTATTATACATATTTTATAGTGTAATTTAGGTTGATTATAGATATAAATGATGATATTACACTTGGTATTCTCTTGTTTTTGTGATTTCAGAATTTAATTAGGGAGAATTAAGAAATGGAAGAAAAATAGGAAGAAAAGTCAAAATAGTCAAATGAAGAGAAGAGCCAACTCAACGATTAACTCAGCAATTTTTGAACAATATAGGAATTGCTGGCAAATGGCTGCGGTCGGTAACGAGTTTTTTAGATTACTACGAAGAATTTAAGTTTATCTATGATTTGTATAGCTTAGGAAACTATAAATAAGACCCCTACGGCTTCGAAATGAAGAGCTCTCTTTTCTGTTAACAAGTTTGTGAGAGACGTAGTTAGTTTTTATTAAATTTATGTTTCAAGCAACATTAGAGATTAGTTTATTTCATTAACAGGTATTTATTTAATTATGTCTTTCAATTATATTATTACGTTGTTTATTTCCAGCATGAGTGAGTAGTTAATTAATTTAAACAAACCTTAGACATGCATATACTTATGATTGCTAAATAGTTATAATTAAGGAATTTTGTACTTAATGCTTTAAATCTATTCATACACAACAATCACGATTTTAATAAGTTGTTTTTTCGTATTACAACTAATGAGGATTGATATTGTATGCATACTTGCAAATATGTATTGCCCGAGTGGATGTTCTAGGTGATAATGTTCTAAGTCACTTATTGATTGAAATATTTTGATTAATATTTGGTTTGGAGATAGGCATGATTTTTATTGAGTGTTCATGCTATTGTATTTCTATTTTATTTTGTTTGATCCAGTAGGTGGATTTACAATGATGAGGATATGGTTATTTTCCATTGAATGTAGAAAAATCAGTGGTTCGCTAAAGGCTTTCAACCTATTATGAATTATATTTAATGATTCCAAGATTTCATGTGATATAATTATAACTAGGTTACCAGGTAGCATTATGTTCTAATGTTTGAATGCAATCCAAGTATATTACATTGTTTAGTGGGGGTTTGTTTATATGCTTGTTTAGATATTTATATTATATTGAATTTAAATTTTATTTAATTAAGTTTGCATTGAATTGTTTAAATTAGTTTAATTAGTTTGGCAAATTAAGTTACTAGTTATAATTTTTTAGTTATTTAGTATTTCAATTCTTGTTTAATTAGATTAACTAAATTAAGAATAAAAAAACAAAAAAACACTTTCCATAGAAGTTTTCAACATCCCCGTGTAGACAATATCCCACTTACCACTACTACAAAAAATAGAAAAATACGGAAAACTATTGTGCACGCTCAACACGTGTCAATTTTTGGCGCCGTTGTCGAAATTTTTTTAAAAACTTCTTACGATTTTAGACGTTATATGGTCTACAAATTCGTCATTCTAATTGTACAGGATCTTTACATTAATTTGATCTTGAAATAGATAGAACTTTTAACCGGAGTTAAGGACAACAACTACTTAGGGAAGATTTAGCTTATAGGGTGGAGGATAACAACAATAATAATAATGACAATGTCATTAATAATAATAATAATAATAATTCTAATAAAGTTATCAATAATAAAAACAACAATAATAGAGAACTTACTTTTAGACAAGATAATCAAAATGTTACAGCATATGAGCTTTATGTGCATAGCATACCCCAATGGATTTCCTAAATTTAAACTTGGATCTGGATCTATTAGTGTCTTACCTAAATTATATGGTAAAGACAACAAAGACCTACAAAAATTTGTAAGGGAGTATCAACATAAGGTTAACGGGATGAAATCGAAAGAAAGTACCCTAGAACAAGTCAAACTTAAAGCTTTTCCTTTTGCATTAAAAGATCAAGCTCAAGATTGGCTGTTCAATCTCCCCCAAGATTCAATAACTACATGGAATCAAATGTTAGAAGCTTTCCTAGATGAATATATGTCTGCTAGAAAAATTTGTTCCAATAGAAAGCAAATCACAGTTGCAAAGATGAAAGAAGATGAAAATTTTAATGAATTCTGAGATAGATTCCAAAGATTAATTTCTTCTTTTCCACAACATGGATATAGTTGAAGAGCTTTTTTAGAATATTCTTATAAAGGACTCAATCACTTTGAACAAAGGTTATTAGACACAGTATGTAGTGGATCTTTATTTGAAACAACATTTATTTTATCAAAGGAAGCAATTGATAAAATGGCTAAACAATATAAGCAATATGGTGAAAAGATTGAATCTTTAAGAAAAAAACTTTATAAAGTTGATAATAGAAGAAATAATACGTTTGATGATAAAATTGAGGAATTATCTAATATGGTTAAGCTGTTAATTAAAGATAGATAATCAAGTTAAAGCTTGTAGATTTCGTAGTGAGGTTACACATCCTACGGATGCATGTCCTACTCTACATGAAGAGAATACTGAAAAGGTCAATGCAATGATGAACCAATTTTCTTGTCCTCCAAGAAATTAATATAATAACAATAGTTGTTATCCTGGAAGACAACACCCTAATCTTAGTTATAGTCCTCAAAATCAAAATTATAATACTTACAGACCAAGAGCTCATATTCAACCTCCACCTAATCAGCAACCTCAACAAAATGCTCAATTTATGAATCCAAGTTTAGAGCAAATCTTACACAATTTTATGAACCAAAGTCATCAAAAATTTACACACTGATTTCTTAAAATCAGATTATGAGTGATAATACTATTAATGAACTGAAAAATCAGTTAACTCAAATGAATTTACAAATAAATAGGTTAAGTGCTCAACATAGTAATAAAGTTAAAGCACCTACTCAAGTTGTTGCTCCTCCTACTAATAAAGCATAAGTAAATACTTCACTCAATGATGAGAAAGACATACCTATAACTGGAAAGATACTTAAACTGTGACGACCCCAAACCCAAAAGACCTGCTCTAGGGGCAATTTAGTAAATTCACAAACCCTACACCAATTAGTCCCACTATATAAATCAAATTATAAACCCTAGCCCCCCTTTTTGTTTGAAAACGAAAAGACGTATGAGAGCAAAGGGGAGCTCTAAGGCTGGCATAGGTAGAGAAAAGATTCTCAATTCATTATTGGACGCCTTTTGAAGAGATTTGAACAAATATGGTGAGTTTTTGGGAAATTTTAGAGTTTTATGCCAAAGATTTGGTGTAAGAGAACCCCGCGGAGGAAGGCGGCGTCGCCACAGCATCGCCGGCGAGGGTGGTGTCGCCCCGCTGCTACCGTCACCGGCGATGAGCAGTGCCCATTGCTGCCGCTAGGGGGGCTTCCACTAGGAGGCCCCATTAACCCCAAAGGAAGGGGTGGCTCCTTAGCCACCCCTCCCAATCGCAGTCACCAGCGCCCCTAGCCGACCCTAACAGGGGCGCTCCAGCGCCAAGGAGTGATGGGGCACCCTCGGGCAAGAACCCAAAGGAGCAGGTGTTCCCCCTAACGCCTGGACACCAATGGTTGTCTAGGCTGTTAATAGGGCAGGGGCCAGTTTAGCCCCTAGCCCCAAACTAGGGAGACTGGCCGGGTCCCACTCCTCTACCCTCGCGCCAAGCGATGGAAGACCCGTTAGACTCACACTTGTGGACCCCAAAATAAACCTAAAAATAAATTATAATTAATATACGACTTTTCGTTGATGTGAATGTGTCTTAAATTGTTTAGATTTGCAAGACAGTTCAAATTAGACCACGAATGCACGCGAATCAAAAATAGGATTCACGGTAAGTCGAGGTAAGTGGGGAGCTTGCTCAATTATCAAATATAGCATGATATTAGATATGTTAGGACATACATTTTTAACTAGAGACTTGGGAAATGGGTTGCATCATGTTATTGGCTTGGATCTACGTATCTATGGAATGTAAATACATCTATTTTCTCCTCTTATGATATTTAGTTCCCCAAGATGTTGTAGAGTCCCCACTAAGGGCATTATTAGCAAGTAATCATATATAATGCCTAGGATGTTTGTGGTGCCACCAAGGGCTTTATTATTTAATGTCCTAGGATGTTGTAGAGCTCGCCACCGAGGGCTTTACTTGTCTAATTGAATTCATAAGTGTATCAATTAGGGACATGAGTTGGAGTTGCCTTCTCTTGTACTTAGTGATAAAGGGACGTGTATCAGTGACAACTTTGGATGAATTGACTATTAGGTTGATGGGACTAACGAGATGGCACGTAAGGCCTGTGTGTCGCATAGTGGTTGCCATCACTACGAGGGTAGGTGAATCAGTCACTAGATTCTTGCCAATAACTAGTATGCATTGAATGAGACCACGACTTTATATTATTACCACTTGGTTACCAAGACTTCGAGGAAGAGAGAGAGAATGTCGAGGGCACTAGACGTAAGGCCGAGTTGTTGGCCAAAAGGCAAGAAGATCAAGCAGCAACGAAAGAAACCAGCCCATGAGCTAGAAGATGAGGAGAATGAAGAAGCGAAGGAGCAACAGTAATAGGGATTTGCTCAGGGCTACGAGTTTGTAGACTTAAGATTTGAGAGCAGGACTTGGACGGTCATGAAGTCTTTCCACCACCTCTTCTACTACAAGCACCTATACCACCACCCGAGGATTTGACTCCATGATAGCAGAGGTTGTGGATAGCAGAGATGAGGAGACAGTACCAATAGGATATGACGCAATACCAAGAAATCATTCTGAGATATGAGCAGGATATAGAGAAGAGATACCAACAAAGACGGAAAGGGTAGTAAAATTTCACGTTGTTTGTTGATCATCACAGAGCCATAGCTAGATATGAGAAGAGCATACGGTTAAGACCTATTGATAGGTCATTAGGCTTTTCAACCAGCACCAGCATACGTGTTTGATCCGGATTTGGTGTAGAGCAGGGCGGTGAAGCATCGATTGACACCATCGCAGGCTGGAGCTGATGATGCAGATGATGATGATGACGCACAATCCTGAAGTCTGTGTTTTAGGATTCCTTTAGACCTGGGGAGTTGAGAGTGCTTTTGATACCATTCATACATTTTAAACCTTTGAGATATTTTGTAAACTATTTAGTTATTTCAGTTTTAATGTTTAGTTTAGTTTATTATAACTTGGGTTATTACATATGTTTGTGTGTTTTAGTGTCTTCATATTTCAGGCTTACTTTTAAACCTTAAGGACAAGGTTTGGTTTAAGTTCGGAGCATCGACACTACACCACACTATGGGAAGTGGTAAGATAGGCTGAGAAATAAGGATAAACACTGTAGTATGATCGTTTTAATTTTAATTTGAAGCAGTTTAAGGAGAAAAGTATGGTAGTGTATAAATTTCTTGTTTTACTTATCATATGAATGTTTAAGTAATACAAATTAGGTTATATATAGTAATATGCAATGAATAAGTCATTCATTTGCATGTTCATGCCTTTAATTGTGGATGAGTAAATTACAAGTATCTTGTTAATATGAAACTCAAGAGAATATTTTTGAATTTTTGAAGAAAAAGAAACAATGAAATGTAGCAAACAACATTGTGATTTCATGATTAAAAACCTAAAGTCAGGGAAGACCTTGAACTTGAAACAAAAGCAAGAAACTAGAACACTTCTTGTGAAAAAAGTTAAATCTCTAAGGATTTTATAATAAGTATGAATCTTACTTGATAATACAAAGCGAAGAAAGACTTAGTGCAAAGAGTGGAAGAAATAGGCAGTATTGTAAAAGTTAGAGTTAATTTACTTGATTTAGTGAAAGTGAGAAGTGCTAACAAGAGTTTTAGAAATAAAGAAAAAAAAACGAGAGAATCCCACAAGTTCTACAAGAAAAGAAGCATAGAACTTGATAGTTGGAAAACGTATGGAAGAATAAGTCCGTGGGAAAATGAGCAGAGACTGTTAAATAAAAATGAAAAGAAGAAGAAAAGAAATGAGAAAGAAAATAGAGAAAAGAAGGCTGAAGTAAACTAAAACTCTTCAAATAAAAGATTTAGCTCGAGTGCAAGTAGCTAGTTAAGTTAAGTTTTCATTCCAACTATGTAAAAGTCCAATAGACTCTTGAAGTGCTAAAGTCTATCAAATTGAGTTTGATCTATGCTTATTTGTAAATTCCTGAGCGCAATGAGAAATCACGAGATTGTATATTTGCTACTTGAGTGTTGAAACGAAACAAACTTGCAAGTTGTGATGATTTTTAGTTGAGATCTACTTTAGTGTTTTGAAAGTGAAGTTATATGAGTTGTTAAAGCTACATGTCTTAAAAATATAAGTTTTTGCAAAGAAAAACTCTTGAGTGGATTGTTAAACTGAAACTTAGTGAATTGAAGAATACTCCATGAACAATGTGAATCGAATGAGAATTAGTTATTAGGAGACTTAGTAAAATATAATTTTGCTCGGGACGCGCAAAACCTTACGTTTGGGGGTATTTGATAAGCGATAATTTATACGTATATATATGGTTAATTTAGTAATATATTTAGTATAAATATCCTCAAATGAGTGCTAATTCATGGTATTATCACATTTTCATGGAATTAAGGTGTATTGGAAGAAATCAAGAAAAAACGAGAAAAAATTGAGAAAAAATCCACAAAACTAGCGTTGGCGCCGTGGGAGCATGTATTGACGATGTGGGAAGATAAGGCATGGTGAGGGGATGAAAGGCACGGCGTGTAAGAGAAGAAAAAATGAAGAAAACCAACTCTGGAGGTGCGGCGCAATGGCAGCATCGTGGCTCACAAGGGACACTGTCGGGACACATAGGGGACAGCGTCGAGGCTCTAAGAGCTCAAAATCATACAATGAAGTTGTGGCGCAGTGGCGGCACCTTAACTTAATACACACGGCGCCGGGGCATTAATGACAGCGCAAATTTCGCGGAAATTAGAAAGTAGAGCTTAAGTTTGGGTTAAATTATAATTTGTGGTTTCTAATTGTTATTAGGGAGTATAAATTGGTATTAGGACAGGTAAACAAGAAATAGCCAACCACATAGAAATATATTAGCCTCCATTAGAGTAATTTAGCATTGAGTTTGAATATTAATGAGTTTTTGTTGGAGAAATGTTGAGACTCCACGTTTGCAGTTAATATTTGGTTTCATTGATTAATTTAAAGTAATATTTATATTAATCTCTGTTTTGCAATGAATTCTATATTGAATTGTGATGTGTGTATTTCAATGGTGTGTGAGTAGTTTATTTATCTTAAGGATCAATGGATCATATGGTATGAATGTTATGCTTTGAAATAGGAATAAAAAGTGCAATGGTTAGAATTTGTATTGATCCTAAGCGTAATGCTTTAAACATCTTGATCACATGTTTAATGAACTTAGGCTTTATGAGTTATCATGGCCATTGAAGCTTCTAATCCAGACATGAACAGTACAACCATAAAATACACAACATCGAGCGATAAATGTTGATTAGAGAAGTGTGGATAGTAAACTTAGTTGGTTATAAATCCAATGATTTGAGACTTAAAGCAATGTGGAACTTACATTATTCATACTGATAGGTGGAGTTATAGTTTACACATTAGAATCTTCTCCGTCACGATAGTGAGTTGAAGTGGATTTGAAGGAAATCTTTTTATTCTAATTAGGCGTTGCACACAATATACTTAGATGTACACATGAATACAAAGCATAGTATTAAATTACTTAGGTGAAGTTGTGAACTAAGATGTCCTTAATATAAGAGTTCAACTAAAGTTTAAAGTGATTTGTTAGAATAGTTTATTTTAGATGTAAAATCAATTAAAAGTGAATCTCTTAGCAATAGTTCAAGTTAAGTAGGTGATATACAATTAATGCAAAAATCTTTCCCTGATGACGATATCTGTGATCAACGTAAGTTCATTGCACTATTACTACAAGCGATCCGTTACACTTATGGCGCATGTCACACACGCACACACATACACGAGGTTGATTGCACTATTACTACAAGCGAGCCGTTACACTTACCTCGCATGTCACCCACATATACACACTGTACCCCTATTGTCATTTACCATTTCTGTCCCTTGTCAATCGAACCAACAACACAACTCAATCCAACAATGACAACAACAACAACAACAACAACAACAACAAACCGTAGCAGCCACACATCCCCCAGCAGCTCTGCTGCAACATCATCATCGTCTAAATCATTCCTCGACCCCCAAGTGAACCCATGAGTTCATCGATCCACAACTCCTCAATTCCCCATCACAATCAAGAACCCCACAGAAATTAACTATAAAATCACCAAACAAACATGAATTGAATTTAAAACACTCACTTCAATCAGTGTTCATCTCCACCGTGCCCACTATCTTCATTTAAGTCTGCCACCGAGAGAGAGAGAGCTCACGACTAGAGAGGGAGAGAGGGAATTGACTTCCAAAGAGAGGGAGAGATCGATTGTTGATCGATAGGGAAAGGCACCTGTGTTGGAGAGAGAATCGATGAAGGCAAATGACGAGTTTACCCCTCCTTCACTTATCCAATCATTTACAATTCCATTGCCCTTTTGGTCTTTTTACCCTTTTATTTTACTTTTTCATGCTTATCTCATAATTTTTAGCCCAAAGTAAACCTCGAAAAATACCCTAATTTTATCAAAAAGTGGAGAACATACCAACGCGCTCCAAAACATGTGGACATCGTATCTAAGTCTCAACTTAAATCTATTTCGTGACGAATAGAGTATAATACACATGCGACATGCAAAAATAATATTTTAACTTATGATCTTCGATCCGTAACGCGTGAGTCCCACTTCGAATACTTAAATTTCAATTAAAATTTGAAAATACTTAATTAATCTCCTAATCAAGTTTATGAGATTCTCGAGTTTCACAATAGGCAATACTCTTCCAAATTTATAGAGATTCTTTGAAAATTGTTTCCTGATTAGTTTTATAAGAGAAAATTACAAGAAAATAATATTTTAACTTATTATCTTTGATCCGTAACGTGTGGGTGCCACCTCGGATACCTAACTTCCAATTAAAATTCGAAAACACTTAAGTAGTCTTTTAATCAAGTTTAATTATGAAATTCTCGGATTTCACAATAGGCAATACTCTTCCAAATTTATAGAGATTCTTTGAAAATCTGTTTCTTGATTAGTTTTGTAAGAGAAAATCTTCTCCATATTAAGGAGGGTCAATTTATCACTTGATTTATTTAACTTTAATTGTATGTATAATAGTTGAAATAACATTTTCATTCATTTTTTTATTTTCAATATGGTATTCTACACCAATCAAGCTGATGATTTGAAACTTGGACAATTTTGAGCTATTTGCAAGGGTAGTCCTTTCAATCTAGACTCTGACTCTGTGTGTGTGTGTCTATATGTGTATATATAACTCATAACTAACTTGATCCAGTTTATAACCATGACCAGAACAACATTAATATTAGATGAAGCATTACTTGTATATGATGGTATAAATGTTGAAGTAGAGAGTTTATGTTTGTTTATGATGGTAGACAACTCCGATCAAAATGGTTGCTCAGGATTCTCTCATTCTCTAAAAACAAGGAAAAACATAATAGTTCCTCATAGTTGGAAAGAATTGAAATGTCGTGACTCGGGAATTTCAATGCATAAAGAAGCCCACCTGCCAAGAATCATTCTTCAGCTCTTAGACCTGCAAGTCACAAAATAGCGCAACCACACCTGTTTGGTATTTTATCACTTGATCCATTTTTATCTGTTACGCGACGTTAAAGTTGCTCGAATAAGAAATCTTGGCTAAAACTCAATTGAAAACTACCAAGAGGAAATTACTTAATTATTGACACGGCACTTAGATGATATTCCCTCCTGTCAAAAATATAAGTTTTTCTAGCAAAAACTTTTTTGTCTAAATTATAAGTCGTTTTCGGAATTTGATAGTGTATTTATTATTTTTTTTTACTAATTATACCCTTATACAATTCAAATATTTATGATTCTTCAATTCTTCAATTCATTTAATGTCAAAGGGCGATGTAAATTACACTTGTAATTAAAGTTATCTTAATTCTTGTGTCCTTACCTTAAATGACTTATATATGTGAGCGGATGGAGTAGTTAACATATTACGTTTACAAAGCCTAAAACGTTTTCCTCTCTTATGATTGATTCAGTTAGTTCATTTGACATTATTGGGAGATTTACTTGTTTTCCATCTTTTTTCAGTGTCAAATACCTTTATGCATCGCAACATCAATAAAAAGGTGTGAAACGATATACCAAAAAAAGGCATGAACACGCACAATGAACACTTCATAGAAATATTTAAGGAAATAATTTGTAAGATCTTTGTGGAGTACCTTAACCTCTTTCGATTTTCTTCTATCGAACCAAGTACCCGTAGGTCGGCCCTGTGTCATCAAACCATAAGCGAAACAACAATAAACATGGAACGACCCTCAAATCGGACCATACACAACACTATACCACTAATACGACAACAACATTGATCTATAACCTACTAAATTAAATAAATAAATAAAAGAGAACAATGGAAGCAAAAATCTTATCTAATAGTAGATCCTAGTGAGAAGAGAACCTCCAACGCTTGAACAACCACTACCACCTCTCTTTCTTCCAAAACAATGATCGAACTCGACTGGTACGAGCGTCTCGAATGAAGGAATCGAGTGGTATGTTTGTTCAAGGGTATGAGGGTGTCGCACAAAGAATCGAAGACCTAGGGCTCTTCTCTCTGTTCGTTTGGTTTAGGGGATGAGGATGCTCTTCTCAACAATGGGTGACGAGATCTAGTGGTTTCCCTTACAAAATAGTGGGGTGCACATGGCCACGCCTTTGTAGTTTGTAGATTTTTGAGGTTTAGTAGGTTTAGTTGATTCAAGTAATGAATATATATTCAAGGAAGGACATGTATGATGATTTAAAGACTTGTTCGGACAGGCGGTTCCATTGCAAAGACACCAACTTTTGAAATTGAAAGCTTCAGAATCATTTTAGGCAATGCATTGTCAGAGAAACAAAAGTATTACTTGTGCAAATATCAACAAGATAATGAGTTATGGAAGCCCAACTTCCACACATTTAGCTACCTACACATAGAAAACATTTCCCTTAGCTAAATAAGTAAATGAAGTAGAAAAATAAGTAAATAAAGTAGAAAAAGAGATCTATAGGGAATGATGAGGCATGATTCCTTTTTATTAGATGGTAAAAAGAAGATGTAGCTAACATGGTTCAATGTTTGCTTTGTTAGAAATAAAAACACAACATATGCTAGCAGTAGCTTCCTCATCAAGTAGAAGAATCGATTAGTTTTACTTGATACACTTAGCAAGGATTTTAGGTGAAAAATCATATGTACATAATGCTAACTTGGCCACTTTCGGATGAGAAACTTACACGTGTTTCACTTTCTAAAGTAGCTTTAGTGAACTCATGTCCCCACCATATCTGCAAGTTGAAAAAGTAAGAGAGGCCGCTAAGGGCACCCCACCATTTAATGAGGGCACCCAGTTAATGTGGGCACAAGCTGTTTTACAGGGCACCCAAAAATTAGCCCCGAACTAAAATCCCCTGCACAAACACGAAAAAAACCGCCGCACCCCACCACCCTCCACCACCTTCACCGATCTTGACTCCAAGAAACCATTTGGTTTGAACCGACCAAAGAGAGGAATCTCCGAAATCGTGTCTCACCTTGTGTTTCTCCTTCGGTTTACGGCTTTTGCGGTTCGTAGGGCCGTGGTGTGAGCCGATTTCGTCTCCAAGTTAGGGTTCGGTTGAAGTTCGTCGGACACACCTTATTTAGTGTAATTAAGTTACATTTGGTAGAGTAGTTGTGATTTACAGTGGTGGTTTGTTCAATAGTTAAAAAAATGGGAATTCGCGGTTCTCGGCCACACAGGAGATCGAGAGGCGTAGCACTTGTCTCGCCAAGCATGGCGAGGGAAGCTACATTTTTTGGAAGTCGCAGTCTCGGCCACAAAGGCCGGAAAGTCTCACAGTGTCTCGGTTACGCATGGCCGATAGTACTCTAGTTCTCTCGGCCGAGACTTGACGAGAGCTACAATTAGTGATAGGTAATGTGGCGTCGGTGGTGTACAACCGAGAATTTTCTCCTACTTCTCGGTTGTACACCTGCTGGCGAGAAAGGGTTAGAGTAGGCTCGGTCCTCTATGACCGATACATTTCAATATATCTCGGTCATGCGAGGCCGAAACAATCGCGCACATCGACAGAAACTTCGGATAACCTCATAAAAAACACAATAAATTCGCAAAATTACCTCAAGTTCAACCTCCTCTTGCACCGTAGCAGTACAATCCTCCATTATATAGTGGAAACAAGTTCGGATTTGAGGAAATTACCAAACCCTACGTTGACAAACAAACCATCATTTTCACGGTTTTACCCAACTAAACGATTCTAAGAAACCATCATATGGTTGTCAAACATTGTTACATCATTTGTCGGATGATGTCAATCCGCAAGAATCGATAAACGATCGCCAAACGCAATGTGGCTTTGTGGTTCAAGCTTGGTGGTGGGGTGCCCTTTTTCTTTGTCAAAATGATTTGTGGGTTTTGAATCATTATATATACGAGGGCAAAATGGTCTTTTCCGGTTTTTGGAATTTTACAAATAATTTGGGTGCCTTCATGAAAAGGTGGGGTGCCCTTAGCGGCCCTCAAAAGTAATTTAAGTTCAAGGTAAATGAGTTATCCTTTAAGTTTCAAGAATATTGCATACATGGAATCATCAGTACATCTGTGATGTTGGCTTTCCGTGGCACTATACTGTATAATTATTATTTTTCTTCTGCACAATGCATTGCTCCAATTCATCCAAACATTTTCAGTCAATCCTTGGAAACATTTTCAAAATAGTAAAATCATTCTTTCAAAGTATTTTTTCCCTTTTTAATTGCTCATGCCAATGCTTATAAAGTAGTTCTCACCTATAAAACATCTCATTCCATTTATAATCTTCAGTACCTAAGTTTCTCTGTTCATTTATATATATATATATATATATATATATATCTTCCTCTCCTCTCATTGCTTTTATATATCTCTCTTTCTGAACTCTCTCAAAAAACAAAATCGAAACTAAGAAACAATAGCTATATAGCTTAACAAAGATGGTCATTATTGGAGATGAATGATGCAAAGGCAAGCATTGAAATGGATGGAAGAAGCTAAAACAAGAGCATTATAGAGAAGCATTGGAACCATGTCAAAGTACACAGAGCACTGCCCACTCTTGTTCATTAAAATAAAATAAAAGACAGTTCTAAGAAGATGCATTCCCATGCATTAATACATAAGTAGGCGCGAGCAATACATATCAATACATACCAAAAAAAGTAGGGGAGCAACAAAACAATTGAACTTCAAAAACAACAGATATTGAACCTCTGGTCTTTATCCTCTTGCACAACATTAAACATGCGAACTGCCTTGAGCCAATAGACCAAGAGTAATTTATATGCGATCGCGAGGAGGTTCATATTCATATATAGAATGCGTAAAGACAAGTTTCTGCTCTCAACTTCCCCATCATGGAAAAGTACAATCCTAGCATCTTTTGCTGCCTTTGGCATGGCAAGTAGCTGATCAAGAATTTTCGTAATATTGATGGTGGGTGAAGATGGCACAGGTGCTTTAGCACTATTGTGAATCTGTGATAATGGAAGCTTTTCTTTGTTCTCTCTATTTCCCACATCTATAAACCACACTTAGGAGCAACAACCAAAACCAGAAGCTCAAGTGAGACAGATCTGCGTAGAAGAAATTTCACCAATCTCATCTCGGTCTACATTCCTTGAAAGGTGCTGATCTTAATAGTTTTGAGATTGTAAAACCAGCAGTTTGAGGGTTCTTTTGTTGTTCCTTTGACATTATTTGGTACTAAAAAGAGGAAAGAAATCCTCCATCTGTATCCACTATCCACAGTGATAATAAAAGAACCATCGCTGAAATAAGAATACTAATTCAAGTAATTAAAATGAATAAGAGCTAAAGAGCACCGACCTGAATGAATAATTTCTCCAAACAAGGTAAGGCTGTATTTTTGATGAGGTTAAAGGTGCAAAGCAAATAATCTTCATCAAATGGGTCTCGATAAAGAATCTGCAACTCTTTTAAGTTGGGCAAATCAACAGGCAAAGCCTCAACGTTGAACAGCCTATGTTCATTCTCATACTAAATAGAAAACCAAAAATTCAATTAAACAAGTTAGAGAGAGAAACAAAGAATTGCTGATAAAATAAGCAATACTTAAGAAACTCAAGACTTACGGGCCAATGCACATTGTGAGGATCTTGATGCTAGAAACGCGCGACAAAATCTGAAGGTAATCTAGCTCGGGGTCTCTTACTTGAGACATGTCTGATGTAATGTACACATCCTCCAAAGCAGCTACGAACATTTTGGAAAGAGTAACCATGAAGAAATTCGCCACAGAAATGGAAGGACGTGAGATTCGGAGCCACAACATCAATATCATTGGCATCATAACAATTGCCCACGAATAGTCTCTTCAGTTTGAAGTCTTTTGGACCCAAAATCTTGATTGAACTTAGGTCACAACATTACCACAAATGCAAGTCGCTAAGCACTGGACAGTTAAGTAAAATTCTCTCAAGAGTTTTGTTTGAAACAGACACCCACCTAAGGTGAAGCGAAACCAGGGACCGAAAACCTGTGAATCCCTTAGGTGGACTAAAATTAAAATACCCCTATTTCAAATGTATAAGGGGAGAATCACATGAAAAAAAGAGACTTGGGCAATTACAGAGGTTCTGCATTGGGACCATGAGTTTCAGCAAAATCAAAATGAAGTTCCTTGACTGATCTTTGAACCGCAAATTGTAACCATTTCTTTGCATAAACTCGGTCTCTAGCGTCGACCTCATAGAATGTGAGGCGGAAACTGTGAATCACACCACATTTGTTGAGCCGCAAACATATATTCACTGCATTGACAACTTTTTCTTTTGTAGCATCATTGGTTAAAACTTCTCCAAAGTCGAGATTTTCAGCGTAGATCAATAAGTGGCCATCTTTTCGAGAGGACGCTTGTTCTTACGGTGTTTTTGTATGGAAGTAGAGAGAGGATATGGAGGAGAACTGAATCAGGTAGCTCACTGATTCTTTCAACAGCAACAGGTTTTCGCGAATTTCTAACTTTTCTAGATCTTTCCCCATTGATGTATACTAGTTTATTGAATGCTCACATATGCCTGAACAACTTGAACACACACAACAACAAAAAAAAAAAAAAAAAAAAAAAAAAAAAAAAAAAAAAAAAAAAAGAGATGAAAATTAAGATGTGTTGTTATGTTTGATGAATGTGTATATATATATATATATATATATATATATATATATATATATATATATATATATATATATATTATTTCTTTTTGACAATGAATGTAAAACTTTTGAGACAAATAATCCACACCCAATATGTGTTTGTGGCAAGAATGCCCAAAATCAAATGGACACGGGAGCCCAGGATAACAACTACTGCTGCTGCAACCAACAACATCAACGACGAATTGAGATTCGAAAAATAGAGACCACAGAAGAGAAAGAAATCAAAGAGAAACGGTAAAATCAAAATTCACCTGAATCTTGCTCTTGATCGAATAGATTGGGAATCCGTAAGACTACAACTAACAAGGGCTTTTACTACTCTGAATTGTGAAGATGATATACAAAACGCTTTGGAGCGGAACTTTATAGGCATGAGGTACCCATTAATTATAGTAGTTGCCCTCTTTAATGGAGGTTGTTTGCGCACTTTGTGAGAGATGCGCGTGAGATTGGGAATTCTTCATCATTGAAGATCTACAATATGATCGCTTCCGTCTTGTCCTACTTTAAAGCTCTTGGTAGTCCACTCTAGTTTTGGCGTCTATATGTCTACTGACTCTGCATTCATCTTGAATGCGAGGGGAGCTAGAGAGATCTTCTTCTTTTTTTTTTTTTTTTTTTTTTTCTTTTTTTTTTTTTTTTTTTTCAAGGAGTGAGATCTTTCGTTAGTTTAATTACTTTAGTGTCTGTATTCACTACTTCGGGTGATGTTCTCTGCAGGTTTTATTACTTACCATTAATAGCTAACCTACCAATCATATATTAAGATTGTATTTGACAAAAAAAATTAGGGCCGGCAAAAGTAGCTCGGTCTCGTTTGTCCGGTTTTGTCCGGACCCGTTTTCAACGGGTTCGGGCAATATTTTTGTAAAAAACATACGGTCCTGACAATTTTTTGTGTCCGTTTAAAAATACGGACCGGTTCTAACAAAAATTTCAAAAAAACGGCACTTGTTAGTGATTAATTTGAAGGGCATATAAGTAATTTCACAATGTATTTTAAGTTTTTAATGTTTTTAAGTTTTAACTTTTAACCCCTTTTGCATCTTCTCCCATCTCCCTCGAGTCCCTCCCCCATCTCCTCTCTCTCGAGTCCCTCCCCGCTCAACAAACCCTAACGCCCGTTTTCCTCTCGCCGCCTCACCGCCTCACTCCGCCTCTCACCGTCTCTCACCGTCTCGACTCTCGACTCTCACCGCCTCACGGCCGTCTCTCACCACCTCGCGTCTCACGGCCACGCACGGCGTGCCTCGGTCATCTCTCCCGACTCTCATCTCTTTCGGCTCGCTCTCTCTCCCGCTCTGCCTCTCACTCTCCCGGCTCTCGCTCCCACTCTCCCGGCTCTCACTCTCCCGGCTCGCTCCACTCTCCCGACTCTCGCTCTCCCGGCTCCGCTCGCCTCTCACTCTCCCGAGTCCCGGCTCGCCTCTCACTCTCCCGACTCTCGCCGGCTACGCGATCGCTTCCTCACTCTCCGGGAACGGCCTCGGTCCCGTTTATGTCCTGGCCCTATATTTTTGCCACCCTCCTTGTAGTTGAGGGTTTTTTTTTAATAATTGATAAATAAAATATTTAATCATATTTAAAAATAAAAATCGGACAAACGGGAGCCGTATGTTTTATAAACATACGGGACTGGACAAAAAAAAGTGCCCGTTTTAAAAACGGGAACGGGTCCGGACACTAAATTTAATCATTTTAGAAAGTGGTGTCCGGTCCCGTTTATGTCCGTTCCCGTATTTTTGCCACCTAAAAAAAAAATCATATATTAAGATTGTAACATTAGGAGTGTATATAAATGGCATGCGCAGAGCTAACCCAAGTGGTAGTGGTGAGAAAACTTAACTTAGGGCATTTATCACGTGTCGTGCGTGCCAAATATAACCCGCAATAGAGTTACCAACCACAATGGCGTAGTAGTGATAAATACGGGGTTGAATCTACATAACTTGAGTTTTACTCAAGTTAACTAAAAATGGGAGGGTTTTTAGAAAGTCCAAGGAAACAATTAACTAAACTAGCAAAAATGAAAAGTTTGCAAAAGATAATATCAATGAGAGAAAACACCTAGTTCTACGGTTCCACAAGCAAAAATCAAGATTCAATGGCATATTATGGTTTTCAATCTTTCCAAAAAGTTATTAATTCAAGTTCTCCTAGATTAGCTATAGAAAACCGACGTCCACCAGAAATTCATAATTCCCCTAATCTCGATAGTTAAGACGTCTGCCACTAATTATTTCCCTAATTAATGCATAACCCTAGACATTCGCCAATCGGGTTTAACACACTAACCGCAATAATAAGGATCCGTGGGAATACTAATCATAAATAACCGAATAACGTCCGCTTTCGGTTTAACCTAAATTCAATTGTTGCACACTCAAGAACTAAAAGGGTTTTACGACAAACGGGTGAGTGTTTGTCACTTTATTGGTCCAAAAGTACAATTACGGATACAATCGGTCCAAATAACTATAGATTGTCCACCTAAAATCATGCAATAGCCATATACACACCCTAGATCTAAACCATAATCCGTAAAATCAACAACAATGAAGTAGGAGAAAATAAGTTAAATTAAATAAAAATCATAGATTTCACAATTTTATGTCATGAATCAAGAATCTCACTTGTTTCCCCTCCTACCTAGGTGAATATTGGTTTAGCCGAACATGGTCTTTACAATCACCAAGTATGAAAAGTTGTGTGTAGCGGCTCTAATGTCGACTCCTCGGATGAATATCTTAGTTCCTAATATGAAAAATCACTAAAAATTGCTCTCTAGCGATGAAAGAAACTAATTTTGGAGGTTGGTCTCGTAACACGTGCGCCAAGGAGCATCCAGGGGCTGTTTTTGGCTAGAAAATTAGGGTCTGCCACGTGTTAATGCGTAGTTGGATGAGAGAGCTGTCGCACGACATGTGTCGCGACATGAATGGAGAAGCAGCTGCTTCTTGACGTGTTGGATTGGTGGAGGTCGCCACGTGTCGCTCGGCTGTGCATTAAGACAATCACACGAAGTCGTCGAAGAAATGGGAGAGTGTGGCAGCACGGATCTCGAGGAGAATCAAGAGGCAGCTGAGGTTAGAGGAAATGAATTGTTATGACGTTGTGCAGGTGAGCTGGACTAATGGAATGCTGACACGTGGCAGATAGTGGCCAATGGAGAGCAGACTCATTGTGGACAGGAAGTGAAGAGAAATGGCACCACTTTGTGATCGAATTCATGGGAGAGAACCATGTACGCATCTCGATGACATCTAACAACTCTGAAGAACGTGTCTTAAGAGTGTTACTCTGGGGCGTTACTTGGTCTGCTGTCCCCTATTCTACCCACTGCGCAGTACATAACTCGAGGCAAATCATTTAGCATCTAATCATTGCATGTAAATATTCTATTTTGAGTATTTTCCGCCCCGGATTCAACCGCGCACTCGTTTCACCTGAAAACGATCAATAAATATAATTAAATATATATTTTGGAGACTTTTCACATTAAACACATTAAAATAAACTACTAAAAGCCTCTAAAAACCAACTTATTAGGCATGAGCAATGGTTACTCACTTCATGTGCGTAATAGATTGTCACATCACTAACCACATAATTACGCTTCTACTACACTTATCTCCGCTATAGCTACACACTTACTATGCACTTTTTTTGGACCTACAATCACATCACACTTTTCACAACCATTTATTCGAGAAAATGGGCATTTCAACCCCTAAATTAGAAGCAAAAGTGGAAATCAACTCTTAAACTTGTTTAGGTGGATTTCAATACTTAAACTACAAAAAGGAAGAGATTTTAGTCTACCATGAATCTTTCTGTTATCTTAAACATTTTGTATGCATATGACAAATGTGACTTGACACTTTTGGGTCCCACGACATAGTAAAAAACTTTAAAATCACTTATATCCCTCTCTCCTCAACACAACGACCAGGACGACGACAACGATGACGACCTAGAAAACAACGCCGACGACGACTGGGACATCAACGACATCCTGGATGGCGGCGAGGATATTGACGACGACGGTGATTAAAATGATGTGGTTGGAAAAATTCAAGTAGCTCTTTTGATATTGTGATAGCAATGATTAAATATATTGTACTTGGTAATTGATAATTTAGGTATTAATTTTTTTTAGATTGTGGGTATCCGGATACTACTCGACTAATCCCACGAGCCCGTGATGCAATCAACCGAAGACGATTATTGTTAAGTTGTAAATCATGTCCACATCAGTACCATGGTGTAGCATTAGAAAAAAAAAGTTTGTGCACATAAATTGTCTCCGAAAAGGGAAAGCATACCAATACTTTAATCACTGTCGCCGTCGATATCCCCCCGCCGTCCAGGATGTCATCGATGCCTCGGTCGCCGTTGATTTCTCGGTCATCGTCGCCATCGTTGATGTCGTCCCGGTCGTTGTGTTGAGGAAAAAGTGATAGAAGTGATTTTAAGGTTTTTTTTACTATGATGTGAGACCCACAAGTGCCAAGTCACAACTGTTATGTGCACACAAAACGTTTAAGATAACAAAAAAAATTCACGGCAGGCTAAAAACTCTTCCTTTTTGTAGTTTAAGGGCTAAAACCATGCAAAATAAGTTTAAGGGTTAATTTTCACTTTTGCTTCTAGTTTAGGGGATGAAATCCCCCTTTTCACCATTTATTCAACAAGTCACATCATACTTTCCATAATTATTTTAAAAACATAAATCCTCTCTACTTAATTTTATTTTTTATATTTTTATAAAATACAAATACATTTTAAAAAAAATAAAATATCCAATGCATTTAAAAATACTAATATATATTTCACAAAAATACAAATATATTTTTAACCATATCAAAAAATTCAAATGCAATACAAATTAGGACAACTAAAAAAATCAAAATATCTAATGCATTTAAAATATAAAAATCTAGTTAATATATTTAAATGATGATTAATTCATAAAAATAACTCATCAACGACATTGCGATAATACTTTTTGCAAAACATTACAACATAGGACGGCTAAAAAAACATTACAACATAGGAATATAAACTAACTAAAATATACTACTAATTATCTTCTTTGGTATTCCAAAGCGGTTCCAGATATGCTCTACCAAGTTTGCTCGAAGATGATGATGCACTTCGCGATCACGTAATTTTGCATTTCTTTGAAGATATTGTTGAAAATGTTTCATAGATCCTAGACTTGCGACAATCTAAAAAGTTCTCCATCATCGTCATTCCAATTTCTAATTGCGTCACCCTCATCCTCAACAATCATATTGTGTAATATTATACATGCATACATTATATCTTTTAAATGTTCTTTGTACCATAAACGAGCATGGTCACGTACAATTGCCCAATGAGATTGAAGCACACCAAATTCTCGTTCGACGTCTTTCCTCGCTGCCTCTTGCATTTTCTTAAATGTTTTTCTCTTTGGTTTTCCACAAATGTTTCCTATTCTCGGGTATATGACGCGAAAAGTTTTTCACAAATGTTGCCTATCCTACGGGGTATATAATTAATAAAAATACCAAGGTCAAGACATACAAGTTCGGTTCGGTAAAAGATTGGATTTGGTCTTCGATTTATGTAAAATGTGCAAATCAAAATATCCTAGTGTAGCTATAGACCGAACGTACGCGGTTCCTCGCTCTTCCCCGTCTCGATAGCCAAGGTACGACGATGACTACTTCCCTAATCAAACACATAACCACAATTCAAGTGAATTGGGTTTAATGCGTTGACCGCAATGGGCTTTGTGAAGGCACTACACCTGAGACAACCGATCACTCGTGTGTCCGATTTAGCCTAGATTTCTAAGGTATTCAACCGGTCCCAAAAGGGTCGAATCAATCGGTATGGTCGATTGCCACTAGTGTGGTCTTATTGCACAAACACGGTGACGCTTACGACTCATCGACAAATAAATCAAGATTTAAACTAGTGTTTAACCTTGATTGTTAAAACAATACCCAAGAAAATAAAATATTAATGAAAAGACTAAAATTAAAATAAATTAATAAATAAACCATCTAGTATTTTGGAGATAATATCCTTTTAATATTACGTCCATGTCATTCACGTCATGAACTAAATCGCTAGAGCATATCCGTGCAAGACATCATTAAACAAAGTAGATTGATTCTATACATTTATGTCATTGTTTATGACTTTCGAAAATTTCATAAACTTGATTAGGCAGCTAATTAAGTATTTTCGAATTTAATTTAAAATTTAAGTATCCAAGGTGGGACTCATGTATTACGGATTGGAGATCATAAGTCTAAATATTATTTTTGTATACCACGTGAATAAATGGTGTATTATACTCTATTCAACGCAAAATAGGGTTAAGTTGAAGTGTAGACGCGATGTCCGCAAGTTTCAGAGCGCTTGGAAATTTTCTCAATTCTTGACAAAATTACGGTATTCTCCGGGGTTTAATTTGGGCTTAAAATATAAAAGATAATCATGAAAATAAAAAAGAAAATGTAGAAATACCATGAAGGGTATTTGGTTTATATTGATGTGAATATGTAACGAGGGGCAGTTTGGTCATTTGACCAAAAATAAATAAAAAAGGGGATTAGATCAAGTCGATCCTCTCCCCTTTTTGTCTCCAACAGTCCTTCCTCTCTCTCCATTCCATCGATCAAACCTCTACTCTTCAATGACATCTTCGTCTTCCATTCTCGTTCAATCTTCTCTACTCTCTCTCTCTCTCGGTTGAAATAAAGGAGCAGTGGAGGCGTTGATTAAGGTGAGTGTTTAAATTAGGTATTGGTTTCTTAATTGACTCAATTGAAGTTTGAGATTTAGTAATTGATAAATTAATTAATGAAAATTGATGATTGAGGAGTTGTGAAAGTTGAAGATGACGATGAGGTGGTAGTTGTATTGTTGTTATCGATGTTATGGTTGTCATTATATTTTTCAGGTCCTCTGACTTGAGATTATCGAGACTTCAACATTAGGAACATATTGATTTGACACTATCAAACGTTGTCTTTAACCTACGATTATAAAGGTTGTGATTGGTTACTGTGTGAGCAATGTGATGAAGTTGTGTAATCGAGATAGAATTTGTCCCTCTCATATAAAGAGAGATATCTAGTGGATCCTCGATGTGTTAGATCGTTAAAAGGCCTAGTCTAAGTGAATTGATATTGATCAATGTCACTTGGATGTTTTCGATCTACCTAGAGATCGAGACTAGTACGATTGAACATGTTGGATGACAATTCCATGCCTTATGTTTGATCAAAAGGATATCGTGTGACAAAAGGATGTTATATACACTATTGATTAGGTTGTATCGATTTGATATTCGTACAACTTGGGTAGTCATAATGTCTTGCTAGAGATCAAGCTTATGACTTGTATACCAAAATGTGTTTTGGTACACCGCCAACGTTGTATGAGCCTATTGGGTCGCACACTAAGAATGGTTTTGCGAGATTTTAAGATGATTCGAAAAATGAATTTTATGTGATAAAATTCATGACAAACGTCCTTGTGGTGTATTACACTTATACTTCTTTAAGTAAGGGTATATGTGTAATTTACTTAACCGTCTATATACAAGGGTTGTATAAATAGACGCTTTAAGTTAGAACACAGTACAAAACAAAAGAAAAGTGGCCGAAACTCTATTTTCGTTTTTAGAAACGACTTAGGGTTTTTGGTATGCTCGATCGTTTTGGAGAGAAACAAAAAGGTTTGGTATTCTCTCGAATCTAGCACTTCAAATCTCTCGCCGTTCGTGTGTGACCATTGATAGAGGATGTTCGTCGTTGGCGCGCCTTAGAGATCGATCAACCTTCCGAAAGGTATATTGCGATTGAGGTATGATTAAGTTTTTCATGGTTTAAACGTTTTTAATGGAATTAGATTCGGATCCTGTTGGGGTTTTTGTCAAAACTGTTTTGTAATCTCCGCTTGCGTATGAACCCCAAAACCCAACAAAGGTATCGAGCAGCTTCGAGTTTGATTCCATTAAACTCATTGCATGTTTTCTTCGATATATACATGATATATGATTGAAAGCATGTTAATAGTTGATGTATATGTGATATATATAAGTTTTCTCGTGAGATTTATTATCATGTTTGTTGGGGCATGTGCCCTAGGTCAATCCATTAACTCGTCTTTATGAATACTTTTAGTTAATAAAATAGAGGATTTCATTTGCTGTTTATTATAATTAATTTGCATGTTTACATTATAATAAGATCCATGGGTATTTACGTAAATATCATAAATGTCCCTAGTCGATCATTATACTGGGAACTATAATGAATTAAGACTAGTGTGAGTCTTGATTGATGATCATATGATGATTATACGTATAGGGATACGAATCAAGATCACGAGTACTTGTTAGGGAACAAAGTACTCGACCACCCGCTATGAGAACATCACATGGATTAAGTCATAGTTGTTTCTCATGATAAGTATATTTTTCAATCCTCTGACTTGAGATTATCAGAGACTTCAACATTAGGAACATATTGATTTGACACTATCAAACGTTGTCTTTAACCGGACGATTATAAAGGTTGTGATTGGTTACTATGTGAGCAATGTGATGAAGTTGTGTAATCAAGATAGAATTTATCCCTCTCATATAAAGAGAGATATCCAAGTGGATCCTCGATGTGTTAGATCATAAAAGGCCTAGTCTAAGTGAATTGATATTGATCAATGTCACTTGGATGTTTTCACTACCTAGAGATCGAGACTAGTACGATTGAACATGTTGGATGACAATTCCATGCCTTATGTTTGATCAAAAGGATATCGTGTGACAAAAGGATGTTATATACACTATTGATTAGGTTGTATCGATTTGATATTCGTACAACTTGGGTAGTCATAATGTCTTGCTAGAGATCGCTTATGACTTGTATACCAAAATGTGTTTTGGTACACCGCCAACGTTGTATGAGCCTATTGGGTCGCACACTAAGAATGGTTTTGCGAGATTTTAAGATGATTCGAAAAATGAATTTTATGTGATAAAATTCATGACGAAACGTCCTTGTGGTGTATTACACTTATACTTCTTTAAGTAAGGGTATATGTGTAATTTACTTAACCGTCTATATACAATGGTTGTATAAATAAACGCTTTAAGTTAGAACACAGTGCGAAAAAAAAAAAAAAAAGTATTTAAACTCTATTTTCGTTTTTAGAAACGACTTAGGGTTTTTGGTATGCTCGATCGTTTTGGAGAGAAACAAAAAGGTTTGGTATTCTCTCGAAGCTAGCACTTCAAATCTCGGTGCCGTTCGTGTGTGGACTCGTCTTGATAGAGGGTGTTCGTCGTTGGCGGCGCTTTTAGAGATCGATCAACCTTCCTCGAAAGGTATATTGCGATTGAGGTATGATTAAGTTTTTCATGGTTTAAACGTTTTTAATGGAATTAGATTCGGATCCTGTTGGGGTTTTTGTCAAAACTGTTTTGTAATCTCCATTACAGTATGAACCCCAAAACCCAACAATGTTTTGTGTATATGATACATATATTCGTGATTTAATTGAAATTAGTTTCGTACATGCTAGTAACCATGTTAGGTTAATTTGAATAATTTTAATGAATTGAGTTTCGTGTTCTATGATCCATGACACAATTAGGTTCGATTGGGATAGTAGTTCATGATTCAATTACATGTTTGTGATTATTTGAATGAAGACCGAAATTGCAAATAATTAATTTTCGAAATTATTTATTTATAAATAATTAATTTTCGAAATTATTTATTTATCTTGTTATATCTATTTTGTTATGAAGTTTCTATTTGATAAAGATAGATAACAAATTAGAATAGGAGATAAATATCAAGAATCTTGTTATCTCGGTGATATACTAGGATTCAAATATCTAAAATCCAAAATAAATAATTAATTTTCAAAATTATTTATTTATCTTGTTATATCTATTTTGTTATGAAGTTTCTATTTGATAAAGATAGATAACAAATTAGATTAGAAGATATAAGCAAAATCGGTTTCGTTATCCCTATTGGATAGGAGATAAATATGGAGAAGTTTGTTATTGGTGATATGTTAGGATTCAAATATCTAAAGTCCTAATTGGATTAGGATAAGATGATTAGTTAGATGTGGGCCCTAAGTTAATTAAAAATGTTTTAATTGACTTAATTTTGGATAAATTAAGGGGTAAATTTAGTATAGTAAAATCAGCGAAAAATATGATTTTCTATAGCGAATTTCAATTTTCGGAATTGAGATTCGTCTTCTAAAAAAAAAAAAAAAAAAAAAGGGCGCGCTCAGACGGCTTGAATGGACCGCCGTCTAACTAATCCTAGCGCACGAAAATTCTTTTATTAGTGAATAGTATAAAAAATTTCCAAATTGTTTAGTGATTGAACAAATCAATAGAATATATGATATTTCATTGTTTACATAAAAATCACTAAAATCAATAAAATCCCTCTATTAAATTTTAAGTCTCATGTCATCCTTTTTAAACACTTGTCAAAGGCCTCGATCACACTAATATAGTTTCAAATGCCATAGTGGGTGTATTGTGTTATCTTGGTGAGACAAGTTGGGTAAGAGTTACCTAAATGTTTAAAATGGTCCGACTTAATAAAGCCATCAAAATAGTTTTGAGCTTTAGGCAAATGATGAGATAAAAACATGCTAAGACATAAGATGTCCCGTATCTCATAAAAGGATCTAAAAATTACATAAGATGTAATTGGTAACTGTTACCTACCTAAATAATCTAGTTCTGTGTTTCATGCCATAACTGTCATAGAATTAGGTGAAATATGGATTTTAGTCCCCTAAATAAACAAGATGTTTTAGGAGGGTTGTTAATTTAGTGTGAGTCTATTCCTCTATACTAAAATAAACTTTGCATAATCTTTATTGTAGATCAATGGCCTCTTCAAGTAACATTAATCCCTGTCATCGCGATCCATCCTTGAGAAGGATAAGCTATCTGGGACTAACTTTCTTGACTGTTCGAAACTTGAGAATTGTTCTTAAGCATGAACGCAAGTTGTATGTCCCTGGATGCTCCAATCCCCGAGGACCCACCACCAATGCTACGAAAGTCGTGAAGGATGCGCATAGTAAGCATGTCAACGATTCTACCGATGTTGCATGTATTATGTCCGGCAACTATGGTTCCCGAACTTCGAAGGACATGGAACTAATGGAAGCCTACGAAATGACTATAACGTCAAGAAGAAATGTTCCAACAGCAAGCTAGGCAAGAAAGGTTCGAGACAGTCAAAAACCTACATTCTTGCAAGATGACTGAGGGTGCGTCAGTTAGTCCTCATGTTCTGAAGATGAAGGGCTATGTTGACTAGCTTGATAGACTCGGATTCCCATAAGCCAAGAGTTGGCTACGGATTTGATCTTGAATTCATTACCAGAGAGTTACTCACAATTTGTGATGAACTACAATATGAATAATATGGAGAAATCAATTTCAGAGTTGCATTTGATGCTCAAAACTCGCCGAACAAAATATCAAGAAACCTCTAGTAATGTGTTGATGGTCCAAAAGGGAAAGGGAATGAAGAAGAAAGGCAAATGCAAGGCTAGAGTTGCTGAAGGTCATTGCCGCACTTTGTCGCAAAGCTCTGTGGAACAAGTCAAGCCCCACTGCTCTGCTTCAAAACACCCAAAAGAAAAAGAAGGAAATTGTCATTTCTGTCATGCACCTGGACATTGGTTCAGAAATTGCAAACTCTATCTGGAAGATCTAAGGAAGAAAAATGGTAGTGCGACTACCACTACAGGTATTTATGTTATTGAAATTAATTTATCTACTAGTGATTCCTGGGTATTAGATACGGATGTGGATCTCACATTTGTATAAATGTGCAGGGACTCACCAAGTAGAAAGTTGAAGAAAGGAGAAGTCATCCTCCGCGTAGGGAATGGAGCAAGAGTTGTGCGCTATCGGGCATTGTTGGATCATATGACTTAGTTTTATCTAGTGGACTTATTTTAACTTTAAATAATTGTTATTTTGTGCTCGCTTTGAGCGTAAACATCATTTCTGTTTCATGTTTGGATATGGATGGTTTTGATTTTATTATTGCAAATAATAGATGTTCCATTTCTCGTAAAGGCATATTTTATGCAAATGCCGATTTGTATGACTGCCTTTATATTCTAAGCATGAAAAAGTCCACTGATACTCTAGTCTTTAACATAAATACAAAGAGATTCAAGTCAAATGATTTGAATCAAACCTATCTTTGGCATTGTCGTCTCACATAAATGAGAAACGCATAACGAAGCTCCATAAAGATGGACTTCTAGATTCATTTGATTTAGAAACATATGAAACGTGCGTATCTTGTTTATCGGGCAAGATGACTAAAAGTCCCTTTACTGGACACGGTGAAAGGGCAAGTGATTTATTGGGTCTAATACATACCGATGTATGCGGTCCTATAAACACAATGGCTAGAGAAGGTTATCAAGATTTCATTACATTTACGATGATTTCAAAGAGATATGGTTATGTATATCTTATGAAACATAAAGTTTAATCATTTGAGATGTTTCGAACGTTTCAAAATGAAGTGCGTAATCAACTTGGTAAAACTATCAAAACACTTAGATCGATCGAGGTGGTGAGTATTTAAGCCAAGAATTTGATGATCATCTTAGAAATTGTGAGATTGTCTCTCAATTGACTCCACCAAAACTCCACAATGGAATGGAGTTTCGAAAGGAGAAATCGAACCTTATTAGATATGGTTCGATCTATGATGAGTCATGCAGATCTTCCATTATCCTTTTGGGGTTATGCATTACAAACTGCAGCTTTCACTCTAAATCGAGTTCCTTCTAAAGCGGTTGATAAAACACCATATGAGATATGGTACGGAAGAGACCTAGTTTGTCTTTTCTTAAGATTTGGGGTTGTGAGGCTTACGTAAAGCGACAAGTCTCAGAAAAACTAGCACCTAAATCTGACAAGTGTTTATTTGTGGGGTATCCTAAGGAAACAAAAGGATATTACTTTTATAATCCCGCCGAGAACAAAGTGTTTGTTGCTCGGTATGGTGCCTTTATGGAAAAACAGCTTTATTTCAAAAGACACTAGTGGGAGAGAAATAAATCTTGAAGAAGGTCAAGAATCACAGGTAAACATCGAACCGCTCTTCGGAAGTTCAACAACATTCCGAACCAGTTGAACCTCCACAAGTGACACAAGGCCCACATAAATCTAGTAGGGTAAGACATGAGCGGAGAGATTCGGATTTCTCATTACCGATAATCGTGATGTGTTGCTTATAGACCAAAATGAGCCCACCACTTATCAAGAGGCTATGTCTGGACCAGACTCAGATAAATGGCTAAGTGCCATGAACTCTGAGATGCAATCCATGTATGATAACCAAGTTTGGAACTTGGTTGATTTACCTGAAGGTGGTAAGACCATTGGATGTAAATGGGTTTTCAAGAAGAAAACTGACATGGATGGCAAAGTGCATACTTTTAAAGCAAGACTTGTAGCAAAAGGTTTCAAGCAGACTCAAGGTGTTGATTATGATGAAACTTTTTCGCGAGCCATGCTTAAATCCATAAGAATTTTAATTGCCATTGCGCATATTATGACTATGAAATATGGCAAATGGATGTAAAAACAAAGATTTCTTAATGGAAAGTCGCTTGAGGACGTGTATATGACACAACTCGAAGGTTTTGTACATCCCGAGAATTCTAGGAAGGTATGCAAGCTTCAAAGATCTATTTATGGATTAAAGCAAGCTTCTCGAGTTGGAATCTTCGTTTTGATGAAGCAATCAAGGATTTTGATTTTATTAAGAACGAAGATAAGCCTCAGTGTATACAAGAAGGTCATGGGAGTGTAGTTGTTTTTCTCGGTATTGTATGTTGATGATATATTACTCATTGGAAATGACATCCCAACATTGCGAGAATGTCAAGTCTTGGTTAGGGAAGTGTTTCTCAATGAAAGACTTAGGAGATGCACCTATATCCTAGGGATAAAGATCTATAGGGATAGATCTAAGAGGCTAATCTGGCCTAAGTCGAGTGCTTACATAGACAAGGTGTCAATAGGTTCAGGTTTGCAAGACTCTTAAAGAGGATTGTTGCCAATGTCTCATGGCATAAGTCTCAAGAAGACTCAATGTCCTAAGACAAATGATGAGCGAGACCGTATGAATAAGATTCCATATGCATCGCCTATTGGATCTATCATGTATGCCATGTTATGCACTCGACCTGATGTATCATATGCTTTGAGCACTACAAGCAGATATCAGTCAGATCCAGGTGAGAGTCACTGGATAGCAGTAAAGAACATCCTTAAGTACTTAAGAAGGACTAAGGAAGTGTTCTTGGTCTATGGAGGTTTTGAAAATGATCTAGTTGTAAATGGTTACACAGATGCAAGTTTTCAAACTGATATATATGATTTTAGATCGCAGTCTGGATATGTGTTTACTTTGAATGGGGTGCGATAAGTTGGAAAAGTTCAAGCAAGAGATCGTGGCAGATTCTACAACAGTAGTTCGAGTATATTGCGTCATCTCGATGCAAAGAAAGGAGGCGCTTTGGATCAAAAAGTTCATTTCTGAACTAGGTGTGGTTCCAAGTATTGCTAACCCTGTTTGTTTGTATTGTGACAATAACGGGGCAATAGCACAGGCCAAGGAACCTAGATCACACCACAGATCCAAACATATACTCAGGCGTTTTCATCTCATCAGAGAAATTATTGAGAGGGGAGACGTAAAGATTTGCAGAGTACCTACTGAAGACAACGTTGCGGATCCATTGACAAAAGCTCTTCCACAAGCAAAACATGATGGTCATGTTAGATCATTAGGCATTAGATGCATGTATGATTGGCCCTTGTGCAAGTGGGAGATGATGGGGTATGTGCCCTAGGTCAATCCATTAACTGTCTTTATGAATACTTTTAGTTAATAAAATAGAGGATTTCATTTGCTGTTTATTATAATTAATTTGCATGTTTACATTATAATAAGATCCATGGATATTTACAGAAATATCATAAATGTCCATAGTCGATCGTTATACTGGGAACTATAATGAATTAAGACTAGTGTGAGTCTTGATTGATGATCATATGATGATTATACGTATAGGGATACGAATCAAGATCACGAGTACTTGTTAGGGAACAAAGTACTCGACCGACCCGCTATGAGAACATCACATGGATTAAGTCATAGTTGTTTCTCATGATAGGTATATTTTTCAGATCCTCTGACTTGAGATTGCCGAAACTTCAACATTAGGAACACAATAATTTGACACAATCAAACGTTGTCTTTAACCTTAGGACGATTATAAAGGTTGTGATTGGTTACTTGTGTGAGCAATGTGATGAAGTTGTGTAATCGAGATAGAATTTGTCCCTCTCATATAAAGAGAGATATCTAGTGGATCCCTATTGTTATTTTTTATGTTGGCTTGGTTGGGGAAAGGTTTAAATTAAAATAACTAGATGATAAAGGGCTTGATGTTGGGATTTGGTTTTGAGGGATCAAATGTTCGATTTTAGTTAAATTTACATATTGGTTTTGATGTTTATATATATCAAATCAGGTCTCTTAAAATCAGCTTGAGGTTTTGAAATGGTTTCGTAGGTCAATCGGGGTCGAATTAGTTGCATTTTTGTAGAAAAATTAGTTGTGTAGTCTTAGTTTTTGGCTATTTTGATGTGCGAATTTGAGCAATCAAATGGACATTTTTTAGTGAGATTTTTTAATGGTTTTTGATCCTTGTATATCAATAATGACGTGTGAGAATCAGATTTTGATTTGGAGAAGGTTTGGTAGCGTTTTGAAGGTTGAAAAGGAGGCAAAAAATTGAGACTACACTGTTATTTTTTTACTATTTTGAGTAGGCATGTTGGTCAATTAATTTGAGACATCAAATGGGGTCAAATTGACTTGCGAATAGGTTCGTTTGAATCTTAATATAACATACTTTGATGATCAATAAAGATTGTGGCATTGGAACTTGTTTAGTCAATGAAAAACAAGGTAGAACATAGCATGTTAATATAGTCCAAAACTGTCCACTTATGACAGTTGCGACTTAGCAACTTTGGGTAATAATTTAAATGACTATTTGTTATCCAAATTAACTAAGCTTGGACTTTTTGAAATCCCTACATATCCTACTTTGAGTAGCACTTAAGCTCGGGCCATGGTACAACTTTTAAATTGGTGAAAAATAGTTGTGAAAATGGCCAAAACCAATGAACTAAATTAGTTAATTAATAAAATAAATGGTATTGATTGATGATTAAATAGAGTTGTAACTCTTAAAATGTAATTTGTGATTTAATAGGACTTGTTGAAGTACGTGAAAGCCGGGGAAACGTTGTGTGAGGCTTCGTAACCAACTTTGAGTTAGTTTGGTGTAAGTAAACCCTATAGTGATCTTTACTATTAAAGAAATTTATCTTTATACCTTCAATTGTATCATATTCTGTATTGCATTTTATCATGCTTGGTCATGCATACATAGAGTGAGTGATCTGTTAATTTTTTATTTTTTTATTTTTATGTACAAAAAAAAGAAAAAAAGGAAGTTGAGTTGGTTTCAACCACTTCTAGTTAGTTCCTACTACGAACATGTTTCCGGGGGGGGGTATCTCTTTCTTTGTATCTATTAAAACATGTGTAGAGAAACAAAACTACACAGAGATTTGGGAGAAAAAAAAAGAGAGATCAGGAAGTAGAGGGAATTTTGAGGGAGAGAGTTTGATACGGAGGCTTTTAGCCGAATTCGGTATTGATTTGTAAACTTTCTTCATAGTAAATTTTTCTACTCTACAAAGCCGTGAATGTTTCCCAATTAGGATTTTAACACGTAAAATAAATTCTTGTCACTTATTTATTTTGATTTCGTAAAATTCTATTTCTTTTATTTTTCGTTCGTTAGGATTAAGATCAAGTTTTTGGTATCAGAGTCATAGTTTTGGCGATCTTTTCTCTTCTCGAGTATATTTTAGTGGGGTTTCGTAAAATACACAAACTCCTATCAAAGGGTAAGAAGTAGTTCCAGTAAATCCTAATATCGGCAGAAAAAAACAGATCAATAATGTTCACTTTGCATGATCCTCAAGGGGTCTCTGTTGAAAAGTTTGCAGAAGACATGAATGATGTAACGATCCATTTTCCAAATGGATCGCCACAAGAACCGATCGGGGCCCACAACCTGGCTTACCAGCGCCAGCTGTGTCCTACATGCCAACTCATCCACCATTTACTCATTATTAACCTCATATTACAACGATTTTACTGTTAATGGCCTCCAATCATCAGTCTCTAAAGTACTATTTACCTAGCTTCAGGCGCGCACAAGCCTAACTACGGGTCCCACAAGCATATGAGTTGTCCGCCACATCTGCAAATATGTCATAAATAACGGCGAATTATATTCAGGTCGTTACAAATGAGATAAAGAAAAATATGGAAAGGATGATGTAAATCATGCAGAGTCTCTCAATGTCACCGGCAAAGGCTCATCAAGTTTTTAAAGTGCCAGATGTATCATCCTCAAATCTTCAAAATCAGAATACCAAGTGGTGAATCAGATTCCATTCAAAGTAGAAGCGAAAATTGAGATTCCTATCTATAACGGAGAATTAGATGCAGAACAACGTAATGCTTGCTTGAAATCTCTGGAGGTATACTTCAGTACTAAGATGTATTTAAATCTGCAAAAATCAGTTTTGTAAGATTAAGATTGGGGAGACATGTTCTAACTTGGTGGGAAGCACATACCATGGGGCTAGCTCTCAACAATGAACTTCCAGTTACAACTTGGGCTCAGTTTGCAACTGCAGTCAGAAATCAGTTCTACCCTATTGGCTACAAGAAACGGCTACAAGAACGTTGGCAATTTCTTAGGCAATGAAAATGGCAAAATGTGCAAGATTACACAACTAAATTCAGAAAGCAAGCAGTGGCTCTAAATATTAATCTGCGAGATCTTCAAATCATAGATAAATATAAAGGGGTTTGTTTTCAAGTCTTCACATAGAATTGACATTATTTTCAACTACAGACATTGACAATGCTTCAAAGAAATCAATGTTTCTTGAGATGAAAAGTCTTCCTCACAATAATTGGGAAACAGAAAATTCTCAAGAAAATAGGTTTTCAAAGGAGTGCAAGAAAAATAATGTCATGGCAAATAGGGGAAAGCAATATTGTGACAATTGCAAGACAGACAATCATGCCAAAGAAAAATGTTGGAAATTACATCCGGAGTTGAGACCGAATTAGTGGACAGATAACAAGAAAACAACAACAACTACTTGTGTTAAAGATGAAGTGATTGAAGGTTCCTCATAACCTAATGAGAAATTGGTATTTACTACCTACAAAGGAGAGTCGATCACTTCCAAGGAAGTTGTTTGTTCTCAAATTCCTGTTGCTGTACCAAAATCCACCAAGGAAGAACTATTTTGGGTATATGCTTAAATTGGCAGAATTCCAGTTATCAATTTATTTTATAGCGGATCACAGCGAAACCTGATTGCAGAACAACTAATGAAACAATTGAAATTGGAGACTTCACCACATCCTCAGCCTTACCCATTAGAATGGTTGAAGAAAGATTTGGAGTTGCAAGTAAAAAGCCAATGCACTTTCAAATTTGCAATTAATGAAAGATTTTATGATCAGGTGACTTGTAATGTTGTTCCGTTGGATGTATGCCAAATTATTTTTGGCAGTCCTTATTTATGAGATCGAGATACCACTTTTTATCGATGGGAGAATGTTTGGAGATTGGTGAAAGATGGCAAGGGATTCAAAATTATGGCATCAATGGAGAAAAAGAAGTTGCAACTTATGATTGCACAACGGACCAAGCATATGGTTAACTCCAGCCAGAAATTCAATTTATTGACGATTCAACCAAATCAGGATGAGTTTGTCTATTCAGTAAGAATTAATTTTAATGATTGTTCAGCTGATCGGAAAAAAGAGCTTCATCAATCATTGAATGATTTCGAAGGTAATGTCATGTAAGAACTTACGGGTTTACCACTTCAGATGATGCTTTCTAAAAATAAACCAATGATATGAGGTTTGAAGGAAAAAAAGCATTGAAGACTTTGAAGAAAATAGCTTGTAAGGCAACAGTTCTTCGAAAAGTGAACGATCTAGTTCTAAGTAAAACAGCTAGAGAAGACTTGGTTCTTGACACAAAGACTCGAAATACAAGAAAGGGAAGTCAGGAATTTTTCTGGATCTGTGAAAAAGGTCAGTTTCCAAATCATGCAAAGTGGTACTCTGATGAACAAGTCAGAGAAAAGTTTCCTCACTTCATTAGTGGAATGCTTTTGAGGGACCAGAAGCCTCTTATGGGGGAGGTCTGATATGTTATTTTTTATTTTTATTTTTATGTACAGAAAAAATAAAAAAAAGTTGAGTTGGTTTCAACCACTTCTAGTTAGTTCCCACTACGAACACGTTTCCGGGGGTTATCTCTTTCTTTGTATATATCAAAACATGTGTAGAGAAAAAAAAACTACACATATAGATTTGGAAGAAAAAAAGAGATCAGGAAGTAGATGACATTTTGATGGAGTGAGTTTGATACCGAGGCTTTCAACCGAATTCAATATTGATTTGTAAACTTTCTTCATAGTGATTTTTTCTACTCTACAGAGCCGTGGATGTTTCCCAATTAAGGTTTTACCACATAAAAAAAATTCTTATCTCTTGTTTATTTTGATTGTGCAAAATTCTATTTCTTTTATTTTCTGTTCGTTGGGATATTGGGATCAGTGAGTGAGGGGGATAAGCTTGTTTTGGAGTTTGGTTTGCTTGAAACTTAGTTTCAATCCTGCCTCTACACCGTCTAGCTAGACTAGCGGAGTTTAACGTCGACAAGTTATCTCTGCATTTCATGATATATTAATATTGTCTTTGTACTATTTTTGGAAGTCGACGTTTGATTATAGTTAGGAAACAACGGCAGAGTAGATTACATGTTATGTTGATGCATATATCTTATAGTTTATTTGGAAATGCAATTACATGTCTCCATGTATCAGACTAACAATTGCAGGAGTACAGATTAATGTAGAAATTTACTTACCTGACATCTTCCAGTTGTTTTTGATGGTGTCAGATTTAATGTGAAGACAAGGGAATAGTGGACAAGACTTGAAAATTGTGGTAATTAGTTTCAAAAGTTAAAGTAAATTTCTTGTTGTAAATTATTTATATATATTGTTTTGGAATTCTTGGGGTGAGTGTAGGGCGTAACTTTCATTGAATGGTTATAAGTGTCTCCTAAGTCAGTTTAAAATATGTTGAGAGGTTTATGATTCAATTTTCATCTATTGAGGATTGTTAAGTTCTAATTTAGTTTTCGGAGACTCTAAGTTAGTTTATTAATTTGAGTTTGATATATATTATGAACTGTAGGGAGTTATAAGTCTTTTTAGGCCTTTCACTAATTCTGCTGTCTATCTGGTGAATTTTTTGGCAGGCCATATTTAATGGAGGTTGTCAAATTTTTTTAAAAAATACAGAGAATAATTCGTATTATTTCCTAATTTGCTCCAATTGAACAAATCATGAATAGAGTTTCATTAAGGATATAACTTCAGTTTTGGAGCTTTATTAAGGATTGAAATAATGATTATTTTGAAGTTAAAGTTACAAGATAGATTAGGCTGACTAGATTATCAGATGATTAAGGTAATCTAGGTCGGCCAGTCGTCTTAATGACGAGGGGCCTGACATTGTTAGACCCTGCAACTCTAAAAAATGCATGCCAAATCCATAAGTCAGCTGAAGCAACAACTTCTAGCATAATATTAGGAACCCCGTGATCACCTCGAATGAATTGCCCTGTCCATACCACCAGACAATTTCTCCAGTGCCAATGTATGCAATCAACACTTCCTAGCATGCCGGGGAAGCCATGACGTTCGGAATGCAAGTGAAATAAACATTGAATATCATCACTATTTGGTTTTTTCAAATACTTAGGCCCAAATTTTTCAATAACACATTTGCAAAAATTAATTAAACAATCAAATGCAGTACGCTCACCAATCCTTATATATTCATCACAGTGATCAGCTGGCGCTTTATATGTTAATTGACGAATGACAGTTGTTCATTTTTAAAGGGGCGAAAGTCCTTGTTTACTAGTTGCATCAACTCATCTCCATTTGAAATATTCAAAATGATCTTCAAGAGCATCAACAATTCGCACAAATAATTCCTTCATCATTCAAAATCTTCGACGAAATATATGAGCAGGATAAACTGGCTCGTTTTAGAAGTAGTCTATAAATAGTTGTTCATGCCCAGCTTCGCGATTACGGTTCATGAATCTTCAAGTCCTTTTAGGAGGATTGGAGGTTTCACCATGTAATGCCGATGTAGCTTGTTGAAACCACATGAACGCTCGTACATCTGAGTCATCCATGAACTCCATTATCATAAAATGCTTTGCTACTTTTAAAAGCTCATCGTGGTTCATTTTTGTAAGATGTAAATGGTGTAGGTTGTAAGGAGAAAATATGGTGGATGAGCAGAGTAGTAAGAGCTTGATGAATTAGGCTTGCATAAAATCTTACTACATATAGAATCATTTTAATGTCTACTTTCCAACTGCTACTTTCCAACGGTTATTTTTCAATAGCTATTTTCCAATGGATAGTTGGTAACTTGTCACGGCCCAAATAATTAATGCACGTTTAATTCATTAATCATGACAAAATGACCCGTGACGTGGGACCCGCAGTGCAATACGTGTCACTACCAAGGCACGGTGGTCGAGGTAAATGTTATATTTGTGTGGTGTATGCCTAGTGTACTGTATATGTGTAGACTACTAAGTCATTTACATGTATGCAGATACCGAGACGAGCGGGGATGTACCTCGAGTCGCGTGTCGACGTGGGCCCGAGGTAGCAGCTCGTGGGGTAAGTGTAACTAATTCAATTATATTGCATAATAAAAAATACGAAATGAAAAACGATATATGCTTAGTGGTCCATATGTGGCCACATCTATTTCTATAATTAATGGGCCTATAGTTTGTCAAATAAAATAATATGCATTGGATTTGCCGTCTAAGTCCAGTCAGTACACTCGGGACTCTGGGCTAACTCACTGAATCTCGGATATAGAATGTCAGTTTTCTGACCCTTTGACACTCTCTGAGTCGACATTGTCTGAAGCCTCACCTGAGCACAAATCAGGACCTGCTCGTCGTTAGGAATATCTGACCGACTCATCATCGCCACCGCCGCCTCGAGTAAGCCATACTCGCGCGTCATATGACAACTAAACGTCTTGACATCTCCAGTCGGAATCCTACTCAGCGCATCTGCAACGACATTAGCTTTTCCTTAACGATATTCCAGCAAAAAGTCATAGTCTTTCAAAAATTCTAACCATCTGCGCTGTCTCATATTCAACTCTTTTTGTGTTAAGAGATATTTCAAACTCTTATGGTCAGTATAAAGTGTGAACTTTTCTCCATACAGATAATGTTTTCATATCTTCAGAGCAAACACTACTGCTGCCAACTCTAAATCATGCGTTGGATAATTCTTCTCATGTATCTTCAGCTGTCTTGATGCATAGGCCACTGTGCATTTCTCTTGCATCAACACACAACCTAAATCCATACGAGAAGCATCTGTGTACACCATGAAACCCTTTCCAGCCTCTAGCAATATCAGCACTGGTGCGGTAGTCAACAATTTCTTCAATTGAGTAAATGCCTCCTCGCATTCCTCAGACCAATGAAACTTAATGTCTTTCTGGGTCAACTTAGTCATTGGTGAAGCGATTTTCAAAAAATCCTTCACGAACCTTTGGTAATAGCCTGCTAACCCTAGAAAACTCCTAATCTCAGTCACTGACGTCGGCACTGGCCAATCCAAAATTGCCTGAATCTTTGCTGGATCTACAACAATACCCACTGCTCCAACAACATGACCTAAAAATTTGACCTCAGACAACCAAAATTCACACTTACTGAATTTGGCATATAGTCTGTGCTCCCTCAAAGTCTGCAACGTCTCCCTGAGGTGTTGCTCGTGATCTTCTCGAGTCTTTAAGTACACCAATATATCATCAATAAACACGATCACAAAGCGGTAAAGAAATGGTCTCATTACTCGGTGCATCAAATCCATAAACATGGCAGGAGCATTAGTCAAACCAAACGGCATGACTGTGAACTGATAGTGTCCATAGCTCGTACTAAACGATGTTATGTATCTATCATCCTCCCTGATCCTCAGCTAATGATACCCTAATCTTATATCTATCTTAGAGAAAAACTGCGCTCCTCTCAGCTGATTGAATAAATCGTCAATACGCAGTAATGTATACTTGTTCTTGACTGTGACCTTGTTCAATTGTCTGTAATCAATACACAGTCTCAAAGTACCATCCTTCTTCTTCACAAACAGGACCGGTGGTCCCCATGGTGATATCGAAGGTGTGATGAATCCCTTCTCGCTCAATTCTTGTAACTGTTTCCTCAATTCTTCCAATTATCGTGGAGCCATGCGGTATGGTGGTATGGATATCGGTTTCGTACTTGACACCAACTCAATAATGAAATCGATCTCCCTCGGTGGTGGTAATTCAGGTAAGTCTTCCGGAAACATGTCTATAAACTCACACACAACCTGAATCTTTTTCGATTTAGGTCTATGACTCTCTGCAACGATATATACCGATACCAAAGTCTCCATCTCCCCACTAGTCACAAGCTGGCCTCGAGTCCCCTCGGCTCTCGGTGTACAACCGCTATACATGAACACTGGACGCCCTGGAATATCAAATATCACTGTTTTCGTAAAACAATCCATATGAGCATGATATGATGCTAGACAATCCATCCCTAGCAACGCATCGAATTCCAGAAATTCTAGCACCCTGAAGTCTGCAGTTGGTATCAGAGCCATAGTTTGAAAATTCATGGTTTACCTAAGCTTGATACACTTAAGATTGTAGAAACTGGAGATTTTACAATATGATACCATAACTACAAGATGTAGTGAACGACCTACCTTGTTCAGCCAGAAACAACTAAACGATTTAAAAAATGTAGAAGCTAGATAACCTTAGTTAGATGTAGAAAACCAGATGATCCTTACCTAGAAACTATTAGTTGGGAATTATTCCTGATAGAGTTTGAGTAATGGGATGCCTTCAAGACTAAGTTCTATCAGGAATAAACAGTGAGTGAACGTGAGTTGGGGATTTGATATATCTATATACATGTTAATTTTGTTATGTGTATATATGCGTTATCAACGTAGTAGCTGATTTGCATTCGTTATCCATTTGCAGTACTTCCCACCTGCGGTGATGAAGAGGTTGAGGAAGGAATTCATGAATCTGAGACAGGGAGCCGACGAGACAGTGATGAGCTACCGAGACAGATACGGCTATCTGAGGTAGTTTGCAAGATCTTGTGAAGGAGGATGCAGATGATGTGTATCGTTTTGGCGACGGACTGAGGCGTGATATTGGTTTTTATGTGGTCGGTTCGGTGTCGGGACACCGGGAGAGATTTTTGAGCGTGCACTTGCTCACGAGACATATTATATGAGCCGAGTTATCGACGAGTTATGACGACGGACACCCTGTGAAGGCCCAGGCACCCGCGATGACACCCGATCAAATGGCCGAGAGTGAGCTTGGCCTCCTCGAGGATACAAAAGGGCAAAGGACCAAGGAGATGGGATAGAGGTGTTCGTGGGGGCAATGGTGCCTTATGTAGCATCTCCTACACCTTGGCCTAGCCCTCACAAGACTATTGAGGTGGGGTGCCTTAGACCTCTTTGACTTACCACCACCAACGGACTCCGCATTGCCGGCCTCTGCTACGTCTACTTTACCAAAGTTACCAAGACCACCTACTCCACGTCGCGAAGACAAAGGTAGAGCCAAAGGTAGAAGTAGAGGACGATGACGAGATAGTTCCAGACCAGGGAAGAGACAGGCAACCGCACAGCCCGGATCTGAAGCGATCTCTTATTTTTAATGTAGCTAGGTTGGACATGTGATTCGAAACTCGTCTGACAACCAATGACGACAAGATTCCACCACAAATGTCGAGAGGTTGTTCATGTGGTTGCACAGCCTGATGCAGACGCTACACGGAAACTCATTGAGGGTATGGTTTCCATTTGTGGTCATCAAGCTTATGTTTTATTTGATTCGGGTTCTACAGTTTCGTTCATTTCTGGTTGCATGGTCGGCATGTTAAGGTTGAAACCAGTTAGTGTTGGAGTACATTTGATTTTGAGTATTGCAGCCGGAGATAGAGTGTACCCTAATTCTTTGGTGGAGAAATGTCCAGTAGAGATCGACGGGGTCGAGTTACCTGCAGACTTCAGGGTGCTAGAATTCTTAGAATTCGAGACGTTGCTAGGGATGGATTGGCTAGCATCATACCAGTTCAGATCCTTGATCGAAGGGTACAACAATTGAGAAGCAAGTCTATCATGAAAGTATTAGTCAAGTGGCAGTTTCATAGAGATTCAGAACTCACTTGGGAACGAGAAGACTATATGCGAGATAGATTTACGTACCCCTTCGAGTCAGGTATTTTAACATTTGTTTAGTTTAAGTTCGAGGACAAACTTCCTATTAGTTGGGAAGTATTGTCACGACCCAAATAATTAATGCACGTTTAATTCGTTAATCGAGAAAAAATGACCCGTGACGTGGGACCCGCAACGTGATGCGTTTCATTACCAAGGCACGGTGGCCGAGGTAAATGTTATATTTGTGTGGTGTATGCCTAGTGTACTGTATATGTGTAGACTATTAAGTCATTTACGGGTATGTAGATACCGAGACGAGCAGGGACGCGCCTCGAGTCACGTGCCGATGTGGGCCCGAGGTAGCAGCTCATGGGTTAGTGTAACTAGTTCAATTATATTGCATAATAAAAAAAATGAAATGAAAAATGATATATGCTTAGTTGTCCATATGTGGCCACATCTATTTCTATAATTAATGGGCCTATAGTTTGTCAAATAAAACAGTATGCATTGGATTTGCCTCGAGATACGCATTTCATGAGACTCGAGAAATATGTGGTCAAACATATAAGGCGGTGAAAAAAAAGGATAATCATTGGGTTTGCCTCGAGATTCGTGTTGCACGAATCTCGAGGACATCAAACAACTTATCTCAATTTGATTGTGCAAAGTCGGTGAGGAAGAAAAGAAAAAAAAAACGCACAGTGAAAAAGAAAAAGAAAATCGGGAAGAAGAAGAAGAAAGAAAAAAAGGAGGAGAGAGACCAAGAGAGAGAGAGAGAGAGACCGAGCTCGAATTGAAGGTGATCAAGGTGAGTTGAGTGTTCTTGTTGATTCAGTTGTTGTTGTTGCAGTCGATTGTTGTTGGTGTAGTAACCATGGAGGTTCGGCCTCCATGGCCGAGAGGTGCGTGGGGGAGATGGCAAGGGTGTCTCCTCTGCCATCAAAACCAGTTGAGGTTGGGGTTGGGAGCCAACCCCAACGCCTCACGAAAAGAACAAAAAAAAAAAAAAAAAAAAAAAAAGAGCTGCAGAATTGTTTGACGAAAGGAAGAAGATGAAGGGGGGGGGTAGCTGGGTCGGGCTACCCCATGTGAGTCGGGTCGGGCCGACCCGAGGGGAGCGGGTAAGACCGACCGGTCCGGCTGGACCGGGTATGGTTGACCAGGACCCACCCTAATAAAAAAAAAAAAATAATATATTTAATTATTTATTTAAATTAAACTGATTATTAATAAAATAAATTCAAGAAAATAGAGAAAAATATGGAAAAAATTCAGGAAAATTCCAGAAAAATTAGGAAACATTATATTTCGACAAAATAAATAGAAATTAACAAATTTCTATGAAAAATACAAGATTTGAAATTTCGAACGCGACTCTTACGGGGTTTTACCTCGAAAAGTGCGAAATTGGCAAATTGGTCTCGAATCTGATTTCGACCAATTTCGGACTTTTATATAATTAATATTGAATCTAAATGGATAAATTGTCAAATGTTAGGACCCTAAAGGAGCTATTACGGGGTATTGTGTGCGTACGTCGACGTGACGAGAAGCCAGATAGCTTATGAATTGTTGTGGTATGTAAGTAAACTGAGTGAGACATTTATTTACATTTCATTCCATTTATTTATTCATTCTCAGTTATTCGAACTGAATTGCCTTTGAAATCCATATGCTATGACTTGTTTGTTTCTCATTTTATGATGTTGCTCATAGCATACTCAGTTGTGTATATCATTGATTCCAATTCCTCTACTTTTTCATGTTGATTGTTGTGTTTGGAAGTCAGTGATATAGCATGCTATTAGGTTAGTTGGTTTATTTTGCCTATAATCCTTTGTGCATTAGTATGCAGTTACATCTCTTGGATTCTATTCTGAGTCATTATGGAAAGTGAAAGTGGTTCTTGTGGTTAGGGTCATTTGATGATAGAAATTCAGCTTTCATACGGGGATCACTAGACTTTTCGGGATGTTAGGAAATTTGTCCACTACTTTGCATGATACACGGGGTAACGTGTCTCGAACGGGGTAACCGGACCTCGGGGTTTGTTTGCGCAAGAATGACTTGGGTGAGCATGAAGAGTTTTAAAACTCGGGTATGTTAGCAAGTATACATTCTGATGACGACTAATTCACTTGGAATAGAAAAGGCATAATCGTAAGTACGACATTTTGAATTTATGATATAGAGCTCAATTTGTAATGAAATAATATAGAGCAGAGCTCAAATTGTAGTGGACAGGCTGATGTGATGAAGATCACGACCGACCGATCCATTACTACTTAGCCTTGAGTCGCTTTCATATTTAGTTAACTCAAGTATCTCTTTGCATGATGTTTCTTTCAAAGATAGTTGTTATTTAAATTATGTCATTTGATACTTGTTGCTGTTTGGGAATGTGGATCAATGTCTCTCGATTACTTAAATAATTTCATGTACTCACCGTCTAGTTTGTGACAAAAGGGTGCGAGATCAGCCGAGTAGCAGACCAAGCAAAGAGAAGATTGGTGACTACCTCTGAGCCAGTAAAAGACTGCTACGACAAATTTTTGTACGTTTTGCATTCTTTTGTATTACATTTTCTATATACATGATATTTTTACTTTTGGGTTGAATGATAGGAACATCTGACCAGACACATGTTATATATATCACCACTTTTGTTTATATATGCATGTGATCACTAGTTCCTGATTTTTCCACAATAGGTTTGGCCTTAGGATCTAATGTTCATAAGACTTCCGCTGAATAACTTGTTAGATAATTTTTTTTTACCTTAACTCTGATTTAGAGACAACTATAGGTTAGTCAGTAGAACTAGTTTGTTAACTATAAGTGGTATCATAATTGGTAGATGTTTAGGTGGTTAAATAAGGCTGACTAGTTCCTTGTTAGGTCCTATAGGGGAGATTAAGGCTTAATTAAGGGATTAGGCCGGGCGGTGCCCTTATTTAGAGAAGGGGTCGTCACATAACTTGTACTTTTTAGCAACTTTGTTGGTAACAACTAGTTTCAATGGATAGTTGGTAACGACTAGTTTTTAACGGCTAGTTTAAATATTCAAGTTTTGCTTCTAGGTTCTAATTTGATTAGTCGTTATTAAGGGTCTATCAAATAATTTATAATTGAATTATATCTTTTAACTTGAAGTAAGTACAATGTACATTTATACACATTGATAAAGTTTGCTAGATATTTTATATTAGCAAATATATGATTTAATTTGATGAGTTGGAGCGCGTAGTACACATGTGTATGCACATTGAATTATTTGTATGCACATTGAAGTATATCTTTTAATTTGATTTCTAAGTGATATTAGCAAATTTGCTATTTTCTATTAATGTTGCGATTTAATTTGTTGAAACCATTAATAAGTTACTAGTAGGAGGGCACGTACTATGCACGTTAATATATCTAGCAAATTGTCTAATTAAATCAAAAGATTCAATTAAGATAACTACCCATATCCACCAAAAAAACAACTACTACACGGTTATTTCTCTATTTCTTCACGTTTCTCACTTCTCACTTCTCTATCTCTCTCTCACTCTCTATCTCTACCTCTCTATCTCTACGTGTATCACTTTTAAATCCCCTCTTTTATGTTAGTTAAGTCGAATTTACCTAAACACCCCTACTTTTATTTTTTTCAAAAAACTTTTCATCCAATCAAATGTTAATATTGATGAGTACTTTTGTCAATAAGGCTATTTTGGCTTCAAGAAGATCCTAGGGTGTATTTCCAGTATATATAAGATTTGTTAATTAAGTTAATAATTACAAAGCTTGCACTTAAAAAATTGTACAAATATTTAATAATGCAATATTTATTTATAAAAAATAGGTAAATTACATTGCTACAACAACAACAACAACAACAACAACAACAACAACAACAAAGCTACTACTACTACTACTACTACTACTACTACTACTACTACTACTACTACTACTACTACTACTACTTACTCTATTCAGTCTATTACTTTATTACTTCTACTCATTGCTATCTACTACTACTACTACTACTATCAAGTATCTAGCTATCAAGTATCTATCGCTTCGCTCCTCGCTTTGATCGCTTCTGCTCTCTCTCAAGCTCTTTATCTACTACTACTACTACTACTACTACTACTACTACTACTACTACTACTACTATCTACTACTTGCTACTACTACTACTTTGCTATTTATCACTATCTGCTTATCAAGTATATTATATCTCTTCTTTGCTTCTGCTCTACTGCTACTACTACTACTACTACTACTACTACTACTACTACTCTCTGCCATCTAAGCTCTACTACTACTACTACTACTTCTACTACTATATTAGGAAAAACAACAACAATAATAATAAAAGCTACTTCTTATACTTATCTTTTATTATTTCACAGAATTGAAGATGATGTTCAAGTAGTTGCTCATTCATGTGGCTAGTGTCCATAGTTAATATTTGATGATCCACTGTGATGCTAAAAGATGTAGTGAACTTTTCAATTATAGCCATTCTTTCCTCATGTTGCAGTTGAAGTATATTCCATTTATCCTCCAATCGATCAGCCGCTTCACTGTCCTTCGTTTTATTTTTCTTTTTTCCTTTCACTTTCGCCTTTGCCGCTTTCTGGCCAATTGGACGACTTTAGAATTCACCGCAGCTTGTATCTGGATTATATGAGGATGTGTAGTTCACAACTTCATTAATCTTTGTTCTTTTCAAACTTTGAGGAAGAGAAATAGTAGCTTTCCACTTGGGCGTCCTTCAACATTGTTCATACATGTTTGTACTGAAATTTCTTCTTTCTTGTCTGCTTATATAACATTCGAGCATGATCCTTCAATATCTTGTCATTCCAACCACTGTGATTTTTACCTGATAATTTATTGAAATGCTCATTGAACTAATTGATTTGTCGCTGCATTTAGAACAAGTGTGACTTGGAACAACTAATCTTTCTTTCCGGACAAGTCAACCTTCTATTGTTGTTGTAGTAGGTAATGATTCGTTTCCAAAATAATTTGTCGCGTTGGTCGTTGCCCACGACGCTATCAGTCAAAATTGTGAACCAGGCACTAGTAAGTAGCTTGTCATCATCAATGGACCATAAACACGTTTTTCATCACCTTTCACCTTGTCACCATTGACGTTTAGGACTTCCGGTTGCGTGGAGTATGGAGGAATTCATCATTTCGGGAAGTACCATACATAGATTGAAAAATATTTTGGATATTTGTGGGGAAGTAGGGAAATGGGAAATTAGGAGTATTTGAAAAATTGGGGATGTTTGTGGAATGAAAGAATATTGAAGGTTGAGAGTATTTAGGGAATATTGAAGATTTTAAGAAAATAGAAGATATTCGGGGTTTTGAAAATTAGGCATATTTGGTACAAAAAATGGATTTTAAAAATTTTGAAAGTTTTGAGAAGATGGATAATTGTTATTATCCATGTATTGAGAAGTTGGTGTTTTGAGATGGTGAGATGAAAAATAAATTGAAGTTGTAGAGAATGATGAAGTTTGGAGAAACTGGAGTTTTGAGTGGTTGTGTAGATTAAAGATGAATGGTGGTATTTGTATAGTTAAATTAAATTTTTGGAAAAAATGCAACGTATAAAAACGGGCAAAAATTGTACTGCAATGTAAGAATGATTAAAAAACGTTCAAAAAACGTTTACATTTCAAAACGTAACTGCAGATGATGGGGTGAGTTCAAAAATTCATATTTAAAAAAAATCAGTGGGGCCTAGGTGCGAAAAAACGCACGTGGGCCCCTGTATTACACGTTCGTCGGTAGACAAACGTGTAATACATTCTCCGCGCTCTCGTATGAGGAGCTTGGAGAGTGTACATGTAGTGGATGTCATGTGGCATCCACTACACGATTAAGGGCATCCATTGTGGATGCCATTAAAGGAGAGGTCATGTGTTCAAGACCTAAATGTCGGGATTATTTCCTCTGTTTGTCCTATGTGAATAGCCATATAACTAAAAAAAAGGTATAGAGAGTCCCTTTGCAAGTACAACATGAAAGCTCAGTGTTTTATCTTCTTTTGTTATTGGTCTGCTGTGAAAAGTGAAAGTAAAATACTAGGATGACCCGGTGAGTGGCACCCAGGATGGATACCAGGTGATAGCGTCCTCCATCATGCATCGATGTGTGTGCACACAAATCTCGATGCGTGAATGGATGAACGCCTACACCGGGTGTCCATCTTGGGTGCCACTCACCAAGTTATCCTAGCATTTCTCAAAGTGAATACTCCTTAACCTACCTCACAAAGGAGCTAAATTCGTTAACAACCGGTTTGGTCCGAGTGTTAAGGGAATAATTTCGAATAGGCTAGGTCTCGAATTTGAATCTCATGAAAAAAAAGGTAGGAGGGCTGCCCCCAAAATGGGGCGGACAATGTCGGAGCATGGATTAATATGTGTGGTTGATCTCAACAATTAATTATAACAAATAATGATTGTACGACTATTGGTCTAATTTAAACAATTTGACTAATCAACATCCTCACAATAACAAATAATGATTGTATGATTGGTCTAATCTACTCCGTTCAGACAAAAATATAAAGCATTTTGCTCAAAACACACGTATTAAGAAAAAATTAATAATCATAAGCTCCAATTACATTCTCGCCCATTAACACAAATAGAGAGCAAATGTTTATTTATTTATTTATTTTTGGATTTCTCACATATTTTCACGTTCGGGCACTATCGAGCCTAGTATGGGGACATCCCTCTCAATCTAGTTTTTTCCATCTACGAGCTCGAACTCGAAACCTAATAGGAACTGAGTCTCTTACCACTCATATCAATTGGTTGTCAGTGGAGCAAGTGTTTAATTTAGTGGTTAATAATTAACTACATTTATTTTTTATTTCATCTAATAAAAGAAGAACATGTACCAATTGCTATTAAATGTTTTTGAGTTAAATTAAAAGGTGGTAAAATAGATATAAAAGGTACAAAAGTTCTCTCGAATTTTGAAGAGAATCTCATATTTCTTGTAGGAGAGATTTTGTAGAATACTTATATATTTTGTTTTATCAAAGGGAGTAAACAATTTGATTAATCAGCATCCTAAGGGTTGACAAAAAAAAAGAAAAGAAAAATCAGCATCCTAATAGTAAGTGTAAGAATTTTAACTAAGTAGTAGCTAATTACCTCTGAATAAACTCTTGAAGGTTTTTTTTTTTTTTTTTAATTTTTTTTTTTTTTTAGCATGTGCCTACCTGAGGTCGTAAAGAACACCAACAAATATGCTGTAGTTTGGTCGCGAGTGGCCCATGAGGTCATTAACCTCCATTTCCTTTTTGTGCCCCTTCCTCTTTCCTTGTTTTTCTCTCGTTTTCCCTTTCTTTCTAGCATTCTTCTGTTTGTGTTTCTTGCAGATAAGAGGAAAGGGAAGGAAGCTTTAGTGAGCAAGATGTAAAGAGCTCGAAGAGGAGCTAGGTTTTTAGGAGTGGCATTGGCATTCTTGTTACCTCGATATAGCAGCGAGTTCTCTAACGAGGTTCATTTATGTGTGACTACGATCGGAGGCAGCGACCGCCGCCAAGACTGAGTGTATAGTAGGTTTCAACAATGGTGTCCTTGTTGGATTTGGTCTGTCGCAACGTCGTTGTCGGCTTCGAATGATGACTGGGGGTTCTCCTCTCAGTGTTTTGCTTTGTTGTCCACAAGATGTTTAGTATGATTTATGTTTGTGTTTTGTTCGGGTTTATTAACAGGGGTGTATTCAATTGTGATTTTAATAGACTTTTGGTTACTTTTATAAGTGAATGACTTTTATGAAGTTTTAGATTTTGGTAGACTTTTAAAGACTTTGATAAACTTTTATGTATATTTTATTATGATGACTTTTATCAATATTTAAGATTTTTAGTGACTTTCGTGAACTTCTTAAACATGATTTTGATGATACTAATATATTATTGTGATTTTTAAAATCAAACAAATATTTTGCACTTTATTATAAAAAAATAAATAATTATATTTTATTAAGAACTATTACTAATTTTTTAAAAAGTATTTTTGCATTTTAGTAAAAAAAAAACATATAGACATATTAATGAATTACTCTCAAGGTAGTAGCATAACAAATAAGTAAATAAATATCAACATAATAAATAGGTAAATAAATAATCCTTTAGTGGTAGAAAAGAATCAAGTAAGATTATTGGAAATATTTTTTTTTTTAGAAAAGATCATTGGAAATATTAGTGTAAAAATTTTGCACTTTATTTTTTTGTTTGACTTAAGCAAAAAAAAAAATTTTTTCCTTAATAATGATAGTTTAAATTCTAAAAATGCACTTTTGCATTTTTAAAAAATTATACAATTATTTTCTACAAAAATAATAATACTACACTTTTTGAGATTATAATAATACACTAAATAAACGAAACTTCTTTGTCAAAAAAAATATCAAAAATGTATAGTCATGCAAGAATGAGATTTTGTTAATAATGACATCAATCCATTTTCATCAACATAGATATTAGAGTATAATGGGTGAGCAATGAAATCCAAGAGTTGTGGAGTGATTGGAGAAGTTGATAAAAATAATTAATAAGAAAATGACCTCTTGTGAACAATGAAGTCCTTATTGAAAAATGTAACCAACAAAAATTAGAAGTCTAAAAGTTTATGGGTTGAAGTGAGGAGAAGTTGAAAACTTCTTTATGTGTATTTTTATACAAAAAGTCTACAAAAGTCAAAATTTGTAACCAATCTACAAAAGTCACCAAAAAATTAAATACACCTTACTTTTATGAACTCTCTAAAAGTTTAAATTGAATACCCCAAAACTTTTGTAGACTTTTTAAAAGTCTATAAAAGTCCACATTGAATACACTTTACTTTTATAAACTCTCTAAAAGTTTTAAATGAATACACCTAAACTTTTTTAGTCATTAAAAGTAACCAAAAGTTTATTAAAATCTCAATTGAATACACCCTTGTAAGTTTGTCAGGGTTTAGTTCCCGCCTATGCGCGGATGTTGTCCTAGTTACCGTGGTGGTTGTATTTGCTTTAGGGTTGGGGTGGCACTATAGCATGCGTATTTTTGGAATTTGTTCCGTGCTTCATTGTTATATGATCTATTTGTAATAGATGCTTGTCCAATTGTACTAGAAACACCTCAATACAAAAATCACTTTTAACAAAAAAAAATAAAAAATTCCAACCCTTTAAAAAAAAACTTTTGCATACTTCAAATGCTTGTTAACCATCTCCGTCTCAGCATAAACGACCTGTACCGGCCCAGCCCAGTTTCAGGCCCGCCTTCATCACTGCTTTCGAGGGTAATTTCGTCAATCTCGAGAACCTAGAGACTTAAAATTGTTTCGAAAACCCTAACTCATCCTCTTCTGTGCGGCTGATCGAGCGAGAGAGGGAGAGAGGGAGAGAGAGCGCGTGAGCGAGAGAGAGACCTCGTACTGCCAAAATGGGTAAGTTTTTCTCTTCAATCATCATTTCCAATCATCTTAGTCTCAAAATCTCCTCATCTGTTCCATCATCGACTCTAATGGCGAAAAACCCCATCTTTCGACAGGTATCTCGCGTGATTCCATGCACAAGAGGCGCGCCACTGGAGGCAAGAAGAAGTCGTGGAGGAAGAAGCGAAAGTACAACCTCTGATCTCAAAGTCTTCACACCCAATTCGTTTTCCTTTACAAAGTTCCAATTTTTCTTCGTTTCCGATATCTATCGAGTGATTTGATTGTAATTGTCGATCTGTGAAGGTACGAGTTGGGGCGACAACCAGCGAACACGAAGCTTTCGAGCAACAAGACGGTGAGGAGGGTTAGGGTTCGAGGAGGGAACGTGAAGTGGAGGGCTTTGAGGCTCGACACAGGGAACTATTCGTGGGGGAGCGAGGCCGTGACTCGTAAGACGCGTATTTTGGATGTGGTGTATAATGCTTCCAACAACGAGTTGGTTCGAACTCAGACTCTGGTGAAGAGCGCGATTGTGCAGGTCGATGCAGCGCCATTCAAGCAGTGGTATTTGCAGCACTACGGGCTTGACATTGGCAGGAAGAAGAAGACCGCCACCGCGGCAGCGACTAAGAAGGAAGGAGAGGTATAATCAGATTTTCAGTTTTGTGGATTTGAGTTATTGATGATTCCGTTTGGGTGGGTAATTGATTTTAGGTCATTGTGTTGAATCCTTTGTAATTGTCATTGGATGGATATTGGCCTTCTGATTTAAGGGCATCTCTAAATGGTGCTTAATTTTGGCGCTGTGTACTTCAACTCTGCACTATGCTGGCCATCCTTGTATGTTGAGATATCACGTAGTGCGCTATCCAACCGCCAAGTAGAGTTTTCGAAGTGCCCTAATGGGGGAATTGGAATGGGCTGTGTGGCTTACTTATTTGATTGTTTCTAATATTGTATAGAACTGTTATAGGGTTCTCTGAGTGTTAGTACCTGATTTACTTGTGATGTGGTTGATTTTCTAGATCTTTTAGGTTTATACGTGGTAGTTATTAAGCATTCTTGTTATCATTTTCTTTCCTGCTTAGCCAATTTTTGCCAAGTTGTGGATATTTTTTGTGGAAGATCTTTCCAGTTCACAAGCTCCTGCACTTGTCAAGATTGTGTGCCGATTCTTATCCGGAGTTGATTATTTATTTATTATTTTTTTGTTTACAAATTAGGGTAAGCTTTGATTGGAGAAGGTGCTGTGTTTGTGATTCATTTGAAACTGCATATGTTACTCTGTTAGTGGTCCTAAATTGGAATGATCGTAGGTTCTTTTGCATATGAATAGTGTGTGCTTAATAATGTTTGTTTTACCTAATATGTGTTTACGTCTTTGTCAGTAGAATCCACTGTGATATGCTTTAATGTCTTTAACCCTCAATTGTTTCTCTTTTGCTGAGTAAAGTTCTTTTGCTATGCTATAACATGCATTTTATTTCTTTAACAGGGCAGGTTTTGTTGATCAACTTTGGTAGTAGAATTCTAGTTTCTTAATGAATAGTGCTTATTCTTTGCTCTTTTTTCCAACAGGAAGGTGATGCTACCCCTGAGGAAGCAAAGAAAAGCAACAATGTTACAAGAAAGCTTGAGAAGCGTCAAAAAGAGCATAAGCTTGACCCACATCTCGAGGAGCAATTTGGTGGTGGTCGTCTATTGGCCGCGATATCTTCCCGCCCTGGACAATGTGGTCGAGCTGACGGGTAAGGACTTCACTTCAACTCATTGTGTAAATTTACTTTTAGTAAATTTGTTTCTGTACTGTATTTACCACCTTCCCTACAATACATCTATGAATATTATAATACTGATAATTTGATAAATTAACTTAATGGAGAATTATTGATGTACACACGATTGATGCATGCGTTTCTTATGTAGCCGTTGGTGTCCTTTAGACAAACAACATTCTGTAGGCACACAAATCTCCAGTGAACAAATCAAGGGACACCAACATTTATATATAGTAAAACTATGTATCAAATGCGTGTCATCCAATCATTTTACAAACTTAATTTCGAATACTTTCTAGGATTCTTTTTTTTTTTACCAATTATATAGCTCTTATTACATGCTCCAAATGGTTGTGGAAGTTTGTGAATGCTGCTGGTCAGTTGTGGGTTAGGTTACCTGATAGATAATTATTTTACCTTTCCTCAGTATTCCTTTCCATTTGGTAAGGCATGTGGTGGAAGTTATTTGCCATTTTACCTGTTTGGTTATTATCAAGCGTTTTGTTTTTATTCTTCAAAACTAGATTCATTTCAAAAAGAGTGACTAGTTTTTTAAGCTGGCTGTCAAAAAAATGTTGTGCTTTGGCTGAATTTTGTTGATGTGACGGTGTTTTCTTGCAGGTATATCTTGGAGGGCAAAGAGCTGGAATTCTATATGAAGAAAATCCAGAGGAAGAAGGGCAAGGGCAGCGCAGGAGCCGCATAATTAGGTTTTGTTTTATTACGTAGTGGCCCCAATGTTTTAAAAAGCTGTTTGTTTCAGTTTTCTCACTTGTGTTGTCGAACACATTAGTAGACTGTTTTGACTGGATTCCAGCTCTCTTCTTTTTTGAATCTTCAAAGAATTTTGTGATCTCCAATGTCATTTCATTCTCGTTCTCTTTTGTCTAGTTTGTTCTGGTGCTCACGAATCTCTTGAGAAATATGTAGTTTCCCAATCTGGAATTGGAATGCTTTTTGGACATCACCAAACTCATACCTCTAGGTCACATTAGCCTTTGGGAGCTGTTTGTGCGCACATTTGAATATACACTCCACGTTTGGAACTGTGTGCGCATGGGTGACTCTCAAGGCTGATGCCACTTGGGGTGTGAGTTGGATGATGGCAAAGTATCACTTCCCAGCTGGAAGTACAGGTTATCATACATTCATTTAGGGTTCTGCAAGACAGCGTACGATTTAGTTGAGCTAAGCTTATGGTGGATTAGTGTGATTATTTGGGTTGAAATTCCGTCATAATGAATCTCGGTTGGATTTGAACTATTTTTATTCAAATAAGTGCATTTTTTTTTTGTCCAGTAAATAGGTCATGAAATCTTTGACAAAAAAGAATGTAGATCATGAAATATAACTTCCATTGTGGACTCATGGGTAAAAGGATTTGTATCACATACTATCATTAGCAAGGTATCTGATCCCCGTTGTGGGCATCAATAATCCTGCAGCATTCTAAGAGCTTATAAATCCTGCAGCATTCTAAGAGCGCATTTCCAACCATTGTTATTATAGCGCCGGTGGCATTGTTCACAATGCTATCGATTATTTTATTTTATTTTCTTAACTTTTTTTTTGTAGATTTTATATTTATCTTTGTATCTATATATTTATTTATCTTTCTTTATAAGTTTTGATAATTATCTTGTATATTAATACGTTTATTATTATAAACATTTTTTGTAATTTATTTTAAATTAAAGGTAATATTTCACAACAATAAACGTCTTATGTTTTTCATTTTTCGGCGTGGCTATGTGCATCCTACAATTTACTGTGGTCAAACCACTAGATGAGGGCACCTCAAAAATAACTTTTAGTTCCTAAAATGCCCCTGCGCACCTTAACTGTGAATTTGAAAGAAAATTAGAAGAGATGAGGATAAGAAGGGCAAACCACTAGGTTCGATCAATCTTCGCGTGACGTGCAGTGGGATGTTGTTCATTTTTGCATCAACTCGAACTCTAAATTTTCCTTCAAAGTAGTTGTCGGACGTGCAGCGGGCGTTGCTTTGAAACCGAGTTCGTGGTCTAGGTCTTGGAATCAACTCGAATTTTTAAGGTGAGATTTTATGTATTTGTTCAAATTCACATTGTTATTGATCGATTTTGGTTATGTATGTGTTCATTTTTGTGGTTAAATCTGATTACCGAATTGTACGTAAATCAATGGTTCAAAACTTGGTCGATTTATGTTTGTTTAAATCTGGATGTCATTTTTTTTTTTATTTTTTTTATTTATTTTTTATTTGTTTCTGAGCAATTTTGGTTGTTGTCTATGTGTTTTTGTTGTTTATGATCGAATTGGGTGGTCGTTATGTGTTTTTGGTGTGTAAAGGCTCGGTCGGTCACACCGGACCGAACTACATTTTGCTGATCGATCGAAGGTGACCGAGTTACTGAAATTTAATAGGTCTATGTAGACCGATCAATCATGTTGGTGCAATTTTAACTTTACTTATGACTGTTAGTGCAATTTGAAAAGAAGGATCAAAGTCTGATTTGGTGCAATGTAATTTGATGATCAATGAAAAGTATGGTCATACAATCTTACTTGGTCGATTTATATTTGTTTCCTTGAATCTGGATGTTTATTAAATTTGTTAATGTTTTTGAGTTATTTGGGTTGTTCTATATGTGTTTGTTGTTGTTTATGATCATATTTCATGGTTCTTATTTGTTTAATGGTTGTGTTGGCTCAGTTGGTCACACATGACTGAATGAAATTATGCTGTTCGGTTGTAGGAAACCGAGCATAACTGATTGACTCGATGACTACCACCGAATAACGGAAGATCATTCGGTCATGTGTGACCGACCAAAAGCATTATAATGATAATAATGTTATTGGTTTATAAATTCTTGTACTAATTACTGTGGCCTTATATTTGTGTTATTGTTATAGGTATGACTCGCACTAAAAACACTGTTAGTCGAGATGAGACAAGTGTAATATAGCCTTTTACATCCAAAATCACTTTAAAATATACTATAAAACACTGTTTAATTGTTGACTTATCAAATACTCTCAAACTCAATACTTTGTTGTCCCGAACAAAAGAATACTCTTAATCATATTATCTTTTTATTCCTTCTTCTGATTTCATAATTATTTACTTTTTTCTTAAATAGAAGTGATTATTAAATAGAAACATATTACCCTCATAAAAATAAAAATTATGATATAATAGAAAGATTTAATGAACAACATTTATTTGACAATTTAACCTTCTAATTATGTAATACACCTTATAATTCAAAGTTCAATCAATTACTAAGGCCATACCACTATATAGGTTTTCTCAATCTCCACTGACAAGCATCAAGCTTAAGATAGCTAATATAGAACCTTAAGATACAAAAACCATTAAATCAATTTCATCTCAAACAAATATCACCACAATCAAAATCAATATGAATCTGTGATAACCAATTATTATCATTGTCATGTTCAATTGTTGAAATGTTGGAAAAAAGAAGATACTTCACTTAACTCAGCTATAAACACTCGAGCGAAATCTTTTATTTTGAGAGTTTTCTATAAACATTCTTCCATTGTTCTATATCTCTCTTTCTTTTCTTTCTCTTTTCTTCTATATATTTTCTTTTCTTTTCTTTATATTCCTATGATTCCCTGCTCCATTTCCTTTAAATACCATTATTCTTTTTATAGGAATTCTTTCGCACATTATTCCACCACTAGATTCTCGGCTCCATTTCTTTTGGAATCTTTGGGTCTCTCTACTTTTACATTTCAAAACTCTTGTTAGCTCTTCTCACTTTCACTATAGTTAAGGAAACATTCTTTCCAACTAAATAAAGTTTATTGGCTAATTTTCTATTTCTTCCTTTAATTGCGGCATAAATTCTTTTCATTATATATAAAATACTTGATCAATAATCTTTGTATAACAAGATTCTTAAAAATATGTCTTGTTTATCTTGCACTTTTGTTTCAATTTTCTACCTATTATAATGACTAACACAAAGCAATCAATCTCATCTAAACTCCTATAATGTATACACAATCTAGGTTAAGTCAAATATGGTATAACAATTCATTTCTATCATAAAATTTTCTATTTTCATGGGTGATAAAGGTATCACTTCTATTTAAATCATAATTATATTCAATTCATATTTTTCTAATTAAATGAAGAAAAATGAAGAAATATTAATTGTATCTTCAAAAATTTGAAAAATCTTAGTCAGTTTTGAACATTGAATAAATATATTATACCTTTTGAATCTTCTATACTTCGCTTCTTTATACTCCATTCACCTAAATACCCCCAAACTCATTCCAAACCTTGTCCTCAAGGTTTAAAAATTAAGTCGCATGCCCAACAAAACAAATATACCTTGTGAAGCATAAACAAACTATATAAAATAAATCGCTTTCCGAAATTTATAAAATAAACAAACAAAGAATTCATAAATAATAGTAAATTGTAATGGAACATATAATTCATTTCTCATTAATAACCAAAAAAAAAATTCATATTCTTCTCATTCAAGCAAACATTAAAAAAAAAATTATAAATTATGATGTCTAGAAGTAAATTCATCATTAGCATCATCAGCTCCTCCTTCATCTTTGTTTGCAGTAGTTTGTGAAATGTAACTATCAGCTGGGTTATAAACTCACGATGGAAAGTGCAACTACAACGATAAGATATCAATGCTCCTCCTCGGATGTTGCATAAGTTCAACAAATCTCCTTTCTGTAGTGGAATGGTGACGTGCCATAGTTCTTTCATTATCTTCTAGCATCCCCTGATCTCTCAAAATTTGCTTCTCAGTAAGCATAAAAGCTGAAAATAAGTAACGAAAAAATCCTTTCCTTTTAGCTCTTATTGGAGATGTAGAATTATCTCCCGTCTTTGGAACATTCACTTGAGCCATCATATTTGCCGCTCGTCTTCCATCTTTTGATGTTCTGCTGTAGACTTCCTGTCTACTACTCATTTCCTCAATTCTTGCTTTTTTATGATTCATTGAGTTTTCTTCCATTTTCCAAACCAATATAATAGTTACTGCTCTCATCCTTTTTTACCATGGCCTCAATAATAGTCTTTTGAGGTAATACATCAAATTCAACTTTGTTGAAACCCACATCGGCCTTCATAGAAAGCTTAGTAATTAATATTGGGAATGGTAGACCTTTACGTTTCATGGTCGTCATTGCTTGTCTCATAACATCATGAATTATGTACCCAACATCAATATATCCCCTTGATGCATGTCGAATGCGTCAAAATATATTCTCGATAAGATTACCAAGTACCATAAGTACTATACTAGTGACAAGCACATGGTCGATCCACGAAGATTAAGGGTTTCCATCTTAGGCTAGAAAATAAGAAAGTAAATCGGGGAATTTGAAAATGTTGTTTTCAAGAGTTCACCAAAAATAGGGAATTAAATTGCTTTGTAAAGAAATCAATCAAGAAGAGTAACCTAGGTATCTTAAACTTCCTCTACCGGCATATTCAAACACTATAGTCATTGATCTATGTAAAATATGCAATTCAAAGGTATCCTAGAGTAGCTATAGAACAAGGTGCACACTCGGTTCCTTATTTTCCTCTAATTGATAGCCAAGGTACGATCGTTGACTACTCCTCTAGTCAAACATATAACCCTAGACTCAAGCACTTTGGGTTTAAAACGATGACCGCAATGAGTTTTGTGAAAACACTAATTCTAGATAATGGGATCGCTAATGCGTTTGACTTAGTCTAGATCTCTAAGGTACTTGACCGATTTCGAAAGGGTCAAATCAATTGGTATGGTCAATTGCCACTTGTGTGGTCGTCTTGCATAAATACGGATGCGTAAGACTCACAAGCAATAAATCAAGGTTTAACCATAATTAATCATGCAATACCAAAGAGAATAAAACACCAAAGAAAAGCAATTGAATTGAATTAGATCTCACATAGGTTTGATGCCAAGATAGTTGTTTGATCCGCCTCCGGTCTAGATTAATGGAGTTTAGCAGGACATGATGATGGAAAACCTCCAGTTCTTGATGTTTTTTCGTAAACTAAGTATAAAGAAACTAAAAAACACAAGTTCCTATTTATATGAAACCCCTAAATTTCGTTCTCAAATAAAAAGATTTGGAAAATCCAAGAAAATCTGGAAACTGCAAACGGTGTTGTGAGCGGCTCTGCTCCTATAGAGTCACGACGTAGGCCACGACGTACTTTTGGATGTTGGCTGCCTGTTCTCACGCCGTGGGAGGCATTTTAGTGAATGAATAGCGGCGGCGAAAAATCATCCTTGACTTGCAATGCGATTTTGAGGTACTCAAAGGCTGAATCTAACTTGGCTTATGATACATGAAAACGTTCAGCTCTGAGTCTACTTTCTAATGAAAGAAATAACAACTCATTTGGATTTGAAATGAAGAAGTAATGCCTGAAATACTGAAGTTGGTCAAAAATGGGCTTCACCAAGGCTTTGCCAATACAAGTCTTTCTTTCTCGATTATCACACGATCTCGGTTTCACTCCATATTCACACATCTTTTCTCAAAAACATGAAATGTACAAAAGTGAGAGTTTGTCACTATAAAGTAGAGAGTTAGTCCAAAATCATGTAAAATACTAGATAATTATAGACTTAACAAACACCCCCAAACTTAGTGCTTTGCGTGTCTCGAGCAAAGAAGTGCATGAAGAATCAACATAACACTAACAACTAGACTCCTAACTACTACAATGACTAGTTTTAATAATCCTACGCCCGTTACAAAGTCAAGTGGAGTTCCATTTGGTTCAAATGTCACTGAATCGACCATCCCCTCAAAGAGGTTTGGAGTTAAGATTTGTCTAGAAACGGAGTTCAAACATTACCGAGAACCACACTTCAAAGAACCAGACTAGATCAAGACAAAGGCCATCTACTACTCAAGAGTTTTTTGGGCTTATACACTCAACCACGCAAGTTTACAATTTCTGAAAAAATTAGTGCTTCAACACATAAAAGGGTACCATAGGCGAGAAATGCAACCACGCTCTCCACTAATTTAGATTTGACACAGTTACGGTTTAATAGGTCTTTCAAGTAGGTTATAATGGGGCTGGGGTAGAGTGCCAAGGAAAGGATATAAGAGAATGCTAAGTGTTGGAAAAGTTCAAATCAACCTCAATATAAACATTCTCAATTTGTATTCCTCCGCTTTTTCCAACCGCCGATTCTTCAATTTTGGCTCTTTTTATTGAATCTGTTGTCTCACGATAATAAAATTTTTCGTTGAATTCAAAGCCTAATTCATTTTCTTTTCTTTGAAGTCAGTGGGAAATTATTTCACTCAAAACACCCCGAAACTTGAGGTTTTGTTCATTTCACTCCACATTTGGCTATTTCTCACTTTTGCTATGGTTTACAGAACTTTTCAACTTAGTATAAGGATGTAAGGCCAATGGCTAGGGGTTTAATGATAGGTAGTAAAGAAAATAAGGTTAGATTAGACTCAAATGAGCTAACTAGTGATAAAATGATGGGTAGGTTTAAGGCTAAGGGTTAAATCCAAAAATAGCCTACATCTTCCCCCAAAGTGTTCTTGTAACGACCCAAATTAATTAAACCAGGATTTAGCGTTAATAACGGTCGTAATTCGGGCGTTACATAGACAACTCGATTGACTCGGACACGAGAACCGAGGAAAATATGCTATGTGTGGATGATGGTTGTGTATATATGGTGTTTAAAATTATTATTATTATATGGCACTGCATGTGTGTATGTTGCTATCAGGCGAGTTTGTGTGTTGGGGGTTCACCTCGAAAGGCGTGCCAACGCGGGTATCGAGTAGGCGAACTACGGTACGCTAGGAAACCCGACTAAGTCACGTTAAGTTGATTAGTTAAACAATTAAAATGGGTAATGTAACCATAGGCTAAGTTGATTAAATTAAAAATAATAGGCTATACGCACATCGAAATGCGTGTAGAGACGTGGGGCATCAAGTTCATCGTGGGACCATTCATGTGTCCATATGAGTAAATAAAAACACTAACCACATATTAAAAAATAGGCCTAAGCTAATGTAATTACATCAAATAAATCAAGGCCTATAGTTTGGTTGTTAAATTAGAAACCATAGGACTTACATAGAGATTTGTATTGGCACATCTAGGAACCATGTGAATGTCAACTTAGTGTCACTAGGAGCTGATTAGTGGGAGTTAGTGGGCTAAGTGGCATGAGGTGAACCACTAGATAAACCTCGGGATACATAAATACATTAGGATCAATGGCTAGGAAAAAACCTCACATTGATATATAAGATGAGTTGCTCAAAAGCATGCAAATGAAATCCAATTTATTCAAGTTGTTGGGGAACCAGAGAGAAGAGGAAGAGATTTGGATATGAAGATCATTAACTAAAGGTTAATTTGGGTGATCAAACAACAAGGTAATCATCTTCTTCCTCTCCTATACATGGAAATCTAGTTAAAATTTGTGTTTTGATGTAAACTTTGAACCTGAGAGTTTGATCACTGATTTTAATGAAATCTTGATGAAATACAAGTATTATTAACATTCAAAGTGAGGAATTACTACTGAGTTTGATGAATTTGGGTTTTTGGTGAAACTTGGGAAAAACTAGTGGATTTCATGGAATTGATGAATTTGATCTAACCGAGGTTGTTTTAGTTGATTTGAATGATATTTCGAAGTCACTATGGTGTGGAGAATGCAATTGTAGGGTCTAGGTAGCTAATTGGGGAGTTTGAGATAGAGTTCTTGAGTTGAGAATTCAGTCACAAAGGATAATTAACGCGCTAATGATTTTGGGCACTTAACTGTTTTTCAAAATGAAGAACAGTAGCGCGCTAGACAGATCACCTAGCATGCTAACTCCACCTAGCGCGATAGGTAGACCCATTAGCACGCTAATGCCAGATAAAAACTAAATTTAAGGACTGATTTGGAGAATTTCAACTTAATACATACCTTAACACTAGTAAACAACCTAAATATGTAAAATTGGACTTCAGTATGACTTCTGGTGGGCATACATGGGGTTCTCACTCATATTTCGGTATATATATATTGGTTGTGGCTAAATCGCTTGCGTGAGTTACTTGTCATAGTGCTCGTGTCGATGGTAGTAGAATACATATACGACCGTCGGTAGGGATTAGGGTGGTTCTGATGTGTAACAACGTCGAGAAGGGACCATGTCGTTTACCGAAGTTGGGGTTTAGTCACTGTAAGCCTGTAAGCATATACGTGGTTCTTATTCGATTTATCAATTACTGGCCAGTGTAGGTCAGGGTTTTCTCGTGATTATATTGATGTTTATTGATTAATGCTTTATTCTTGAACTAGTTTAATTGGTATATGCTGTTTATTTATTTCATGCTACTGATTTTGCTTGTTGTGTGCTGCCTACATTCATGGGAATGTGACATACTGTTGTCAGGTGTTATATTCGCATGTCTTGTAGATTACCAATTTTATTTCATGAATATTGTGTGCAATTCTCTTGGGATTTTACTCACTGGACTCGTCACTATATTTGTTGGGTGACTGGGTGCAGATCCTTCGACGAATAAGGGCAAGGGCAAGGATACTGGGCGACTACCTCTGAGATTGTGGAGCCAGCTCGTGTGTGATATCAGTATGTATTTATTTTACTTTTGTTGACTTTTGGGGACCATAGACAACTGATTACATGTATATGGAACCTTGTTATACTTATCTCGCCTTGATATATATATATATATATACATGGTATCTTTTGCCGGGTTTTCCATTACTTAGGATTGTTAAATACATAATAACTTACTTAATTTAAGACTTCCGCTGTTAAATTGTAATATAACTTGTTAAATTAATTAAATAGCTAACTAAATCATTAATGCCTATGTAAAGATTAATTAGCGTGACTAGGGTTAACTGGAAAAGTGTAAGCAATCAGGTAGGTCACGGGGTGTCAAAGATAAGCGGGCCATGACGTGGCAAGGCTTGGTGACGTGGAATGCGAAGTGGCGGGTCCCAAGGCGGCCCGAAACTTAGGGCCGCCACAGTTCTAATCATGGGATCTCGTCTCAAACGGGTTACATCGTCGTTCTAGCACCCTAGAAATCTGACTTTTTCCACTTTCATAGTTATGACCACATGCTCTCCTTTTTGTATCTAGCACAAAGTCTCAACCTCATACTAGCTCCCTAAACATGCAATCTCAACCATGTCTGACAATGCTCTAGATTAAATGTTTCTCTTAGTTTTCAACAATGCTCATGTCTCAAAAATGGCTTAAGGAACTCATCCGTAATCAAAGGCATTCAACAAAGTTTTGAGCAACTCTAGACTAAACTCAACTCAATGGTTCTAAATGTGAACTACACATGGGTAAACACGTATGTAGTCACACTAATCTCCATAAACTACTCCTATAAATATACTACCCTAAACAATATACTATATGACATGTTATAACAAGATAATAAGTGATGTGAAATGGTAGAACAAACATGAGTAAAACACAACCATACCATACCAGTCATACACATGGAATACGAATGAAAATTAAAACTGCTATACCTGATGTCCTGCGCAAATTCCATATTATCCAACAAAACCCAATCCACAATACCTGAAATCACCCCCAAACTTATTTCAAACCTTGTCCCCAAAATTTGAAACAAGAATGTGAATGGCACAACATGAAGAAGAGAGAAAAGAAGTGAAATACAACATGACAGATAAGAAATGGAATGATAAGTAGCAAACAAGGGACATGACATGTCAAATTAATACAAATTAAGTATTGGGCCCATGGTCTCAATAATACAGTAACTTCAAAATATAAAAGTGCTTTCACCCACGTAGAAAAGTGCTCAACTCTAAGTAGAGTTTGAGGAAGAAGGAGGAGGGCGAAGGATCCGGAGACGGTTGATCAACGCGGAGCAGACGAGAGGAGGTAACGGCGGCGGAGGAAGAAGTACGAGCAGTGAAAGGGAGGAGAGAGCGGACTGCGGCGGGGGACCGCGGAGCGAAGCGGGGAGGTCCGCGGCGGGGAGCACGGAGGAGTGGCCAAGTATCATGGAGGAGCGGTGTAACGGCCGAAAATTCGACTCGTGTCACGTGTCATTTTAGGGTCGTATGTGGGACCCACTTGCCGAAATGCGTATTTCCGACTCTCGAGTGGAGATGTTAATTGTGGAGAAACGTATACGCGGAGAATTCGGGAAGCCGAAACACGAACGGGGACGTGTCTCGAATCGCGTGCACCGACGTGGGACCGAGATACGTGACTATAGTGGATTTATGTGGTTTTAATGTTGTCACGTTAAAATCATATACGGTGGATACGCCTCGTGATTCGTGTAGCGCGAGTGTTGAAATTTTGAAAGTGAGGTGGTTGGTGCCTCGAGATGCGTATTGCTCGGTTTTTCGATGACACTTTTGATTTTGAAATAAAAAAGAAATGTATATATATATGTTGGGTTTTGGGGTTCATACGCAATGAGAGATTACAAAACAATTTTGACAAAAACCCCAACAGATCCGAATCTAATTCCATTAAAAACGTTTAAACCATGAAAAACTTAATCATACCTCAATCGCAATATACCTTTCGGAAGGTTGATCGATCTCTAAGGCGCCGCTAACGACGAACGCCTCTATCGCAAGATTCCACACACGAACGGCGGCGAGATTTGAAGTGCTAGCTTCGAGAGAATACCAAACCTTTTTGTTTCTCTCCAAAACGATCCGAGCATACCAAAAACCCTAAGTCGTTTCTAAAACGAAAATAGAGTTTCGGCCTTTTTTCTTTCGTACTGTGTTCTAACTTAAAGCGTCTATTTATACAACCCTTGATATATAGACGGTTAAGTAAATTACACATATACCCTTACTTAAAGAAGTATAAGTGTAATACACCACAAGGACGTTTCCGTCATGAATTTTATCATATAAAATTCATTTTTATGAACCATCTTAAAATCTCGCAAAACCATTCTTAGTGTGCGACCCAATAGGCTCATACAACGTTGGCGTGTACCAAAACACATTTCGGTATACAAGTCATAAGCGCCTCTAGCAAAACATTATGACTACCCAAGTTGTACGAATATCAAATCGATACAACCTAATCAATATTGTATATAACATCCTTTTGTCACACGATATCCTTTTGATCAAACATAAGGCATGGAATTGTCATCCAACATGTTCAATCGTACTAGTCTCGATCTCTAGGTAGATGAAAACATCTAAGTGACATTGATCAATATCAATTCACTTAGACTAGGCCTTTTAACAACCTAACACATCGAGGGATCCACTAGATATCTCTCTTTATATGAGAGGGACAAATTCTATATCGATTACACAACTTCATCACATTGCTCACACAAGAACCAATCACAACCTTTATAATCGTTCGGTTAAAGACACGTTTTATTGTGTCAAATTACTTGTGTTCCTAATGTTGAAGTCTCTCGGCAATCTCAAGTCAAAGGACTGAAAAATATACCTATCATGAGAAACAACTATGACTTAATCCATGATGTTCTCATAGCGGGTCGGTCCAAAAGACTTTGTTCCCTAACAAGTACTCGTGATCTTGATTCGTATCCCTATACGTATAATCATCATATGATCATCAATCAAGACTCACACTAGTCTTAATTCATTATAGTTCCCAAGTATAATGATCGACTAGGGACATTTAGGATATTTATGTAAATACCCATTGATATTATTATAATGTAAACATGCAAATTAATTATAATAAACAAGAAATGAAATCCTCTATTTTATTAACTAAAAGTATTCATAAAGACAGCTTAATGGATTGACCTAGGGCACATGCCCCATCATCTCCCACTTGCACTAGGGCCAATCATACATGCATCTAATGCCTAATGATCTAACATGACCATCATGTTTTGCTTATGGAAGAGCTTTTGTCAATGGATCCGCAACGTTGTCTTCAGTAGGTACTCTGCAAATCTTTACGTCTCCCCTCTCAATAATTTCTCTGATGAGATGAAAACGCTGAGTATATGTTTGGATCTGTGGTGTGATCTAGGTTCCTTGGCCTGTGCTATTGCCCCGTTATTGTCACAATACAAACAAACATGGTTAGCAATACTTGGAACCACACCTAGTTCAGAAATGAACTTTTTGATCCAAACTGCCTCATTCTTTGCATTGGACGACGCAATATACTCACTCTTCGTTGTAGAATCGCTTGCATCTCTTGCTTCGAACTTTTCCACTTCGCACCCCCATTCAAAGTAAACACATATCCATATCGCGATCTAAAATCATCTATATCGGTTTGAAAACTTGCATCTGTGTAACCATTTACAACTAGATCATTTTCAAAACCTCCATAGACCAAGAACACTTCCTTAGTCCTTCTTAAGTACTTAAGGATGTTCTTTACTGCTATCCAGTGACTCTCACCAGGATCTGACTGATATCTGCTTGTAGTGCTCAAAGCATATGATACATCAGGTCGAGTGCATAACATGGCATACATGATAGATCCAATAGCCGATGCATATGGAATCTTATTCATACGGTCTCGCTCATCATTTGTCCTAGGACATTGATTCTTGCTGAGACTTATGCCATGAGACATTGGCAACAATCCTCTTTTAGAGTCTTGCAAACTAAACCTATTCAGCACCTTGTCTATGTAAGCACTCTGACTTAGACCAGATTAGCCTCTTAGATATATCCCTATAGATCCTTATCCCTAGGATATAGGCTGCATCTCCTAAGTCTTTCATTGAGAAACACTTCCTAACCAAGACTTGACATTCTCGCAATGTTGGGATGTCATTTCCAATGAGTAATATATCATCGACATACGTACTTAAAAACAACTACACTTCCACTGACCTTCTTGTATTCACAAGGCTCATCTTCGTTCTTAATGAAACCAAAATCCTTGATTGCTTCATCAAAACGAAGATTCCAACTCCGAGAAGCTTGCTTTAATCCATAAATGGATCTTTGAAGCTTGCATACCTTTCTAGAATTCTCAGGGATGTACAAAACCTTCAGTTGTGTCATATACACGTCCTCAAGCAAATTTCCATTAAGAAATGTTGTTTTTACATCCATTTGCCATATTTCATAGTCATAATATGCAAAGCAATGGCAATTAAAATTCTTATGGATTTAAGCATGGCTATCGGCGAAAAAGTTTCATCATAATCAACACCTTGAGTCCGCTTTCAAACCTTTTGCTACAAGTCTTGCTTTAAAAGTATGCACATTGCCATCCATGTCGGTTTTCTTCTTGAAAACCCATTTACATCCAATGGTCTTACCACCTTCAGGTAAATCAACCAAGTTCCAAACTTGGTTATCATACATGGATTGCATCTCTAATAATTCATGGCACTTAGCCATTTATCCGAGTCTCGGTCCGGACATAGCCTCCCGATAAGTGGTGGGCTCATTTTGATCCATAAGCAACACATCACGACTATCGAATTAGAAATCCGAATCTCTCTCGGCTCATGTCTTACCCTACCAGTTTACGTGAGCCTTGTGTCACTTGCGGAGGTTCAACTGGTTCAGAAGTTGTTGAACTTCCAGTAGCGGTTCAGTGTTTATCTCGTGATTCTTGAACTTCTTCAAGATTTATTTCTCTCCCACTAGTGTCTTTTGAAATAAACTGTTTTTCCATAAAGGCACCATACCGAGCAACAAACATTTTATTCTCAGCGAGATTATAAAAGTAATATCCTTTTGTTTCCTTAGGATACCCCACAAATAAACACTTATCAGATTTAGGTGCTAGTTTTTCTTTTTTTTTGTCGCTTTCGCGTAAGCCTCACAACCCCAAATCTTAAGAAAATACAAACTAGGTCTCTTCCCGTACCATATCTCATATGGTGTTTTATCAACCGCTTTAGAAGGAACTCGATTTAGAGTGAAAGTCAGTTTGTAATGCATAACCCCAAAAGGATGATGGAAGATCTGCATGACTCATCGTAGATCGAACCATATCTAATAAGGTTCGATTTCTCCTTTCGTAAACTCCATTCCATTGTGGAGTTGCTTTGGTGGAGTCAATTGGGAGACAATCCCATAATTTCTAAGATGATCATCAAATTCTTGGCTTAAATATTCACCACCTCGATCCGATCGAAGTGTTTTGATAGTTTTACCAAGTTGATTCTCGCACTTCATTTTGAAACGTTCGAAACATCTCAAATGATTCACTTTATGTTTCATAAGATATACATAACCATATCTCACGAAATCATCGAAGAAATGTAATGAAGTATTGATAACCTCCTCTAGCAATTGTGTTTATAGGACCGCATACATCGGTATGTATTAGACCCAATAAATCACTTGCCCTTTTCATCGTGTCCAAAGAAAGGGACTTTTAGTCATCTTACCTAGTAAACAAGATACGCATGTTTCATATGTTTCTAAATCAAATGAATCTAGAAGCCCATCTTTATGGAGCTTCGTTATGCGTTTCGTTTATGTGTCCGAGACGACAATGCCAATGATAGGTTTGATTACGAAATGACAATTTTCTTCCTTTTCTTTTGGGTGTTTTGAAGCGAGGAACAGTAGGGTCTTGACTTGTTCCATAGGCTTTGCGACAAAGTGCAAAGAATGACCTTGGCAACTCTAGCCTTGCCTTTGCCTTTCTTCTTCATTCCCTTTCCCATTTAGACCATCAACATATTACTAGAGGTTTCTTGATATTTTGTTCAGCAGCTTTGAGCATCAAATGCAACTCCGAAATTGATTTCTCCATATTATTCATATTGTAGTTCATCACAAATTGTGAGTAACTCTCTGTAATGAATTCAGGGATCAAATCAGTAGCCAACTCTTGGCTTATGGGAAATCTGAGTCTATCAAGCCGGTCAACATAGCCCTTCATCTTCAAAACATGAGGACTAACCGACGCACCTCATCATCTTGCAAGAATGAAGGTTCTTGACTGTCTCGAACCTTTCTTGCCTAGCTTGTTTGTTGGAACATTTCCTTCAAATAAGTTATAGCCATGTCGTAGGCTTCCATTAGTTCCATGTCATTCGAAGTTCATGAACTATAGTTGCCCGAATAATACATGCAACATCGGTAGAATCGTTGACATGCTTATTATGCGCATCCTTCACAGCTTTCGTAGCATTGGGTGGTGGGTCATCGGGGATTGGAGCATCCGAACATACAACTTGCGTTCATGCTTAAGAACGATTCTCAAGTTTCGAACCAATCAAGAAAGTTAGTCCCGGATAGCTTATCCTTCTCAAGGATGGATCGCAGATGATGGGGGATTATTGTTACTTGAAGAGGCCATAGATCTACAATAAAGATTATGCAAAGTTTATTTTACTATAGAGGAATAGACTCCCACTAAATTAACAACCCTCCTAAAACATACTTGTTTTATTTAGGGACTAAAATCCATATTTCACCTAATTCTATGACAAATATGGCATGAAACACGAACTAGATTATTTAGGTAGGTAATGTAGCTTACCAATTACATCTTATGTAATTTTTAGATCCTTTTATGAGATACGGGACATCTTATGTCTTAGCATGTTTTTATCTCATCATTTGCATAAAGCTCAAAACTATTTTGATGGCTTTATTAAGTCGGACCATTTTAAACATTTAGGTAACTCTTACCCAACTTGTCTCACCAAGATAACACAATACACCCAAATATGGTCTGAAACTATATTAGTGTGATCGAGGCCTTGACAAGTGTTTAAAATGGATGGCACGAGACTTAAAATTTAATAGAGGGATTTTATTCAGCTTTAGTGATTTTATGTAAACAATGAAATATCATATATTTTATTGATTTCTTAAATCACTAAACAATTTGGAGATTTTTTTTTTTTTAGACTGTTTCACTAATAAAATAATTTATGTGCGCTAGGATTAGTTAGACGGCCATCCCATTGTGGGGTACAAGTGTGGCGCCCCTTTTTTTTTTTTTTTTTTTTTTTAGAAGACGAATCTCAATTCCGAAAATTAAAATTCGCTATAGAAAATCATAATTTTTCGTTGATTTTATTATCATAAATTAACCCCTTAATTTATCTGAAATTAAGTCAATTAAAACATTTTAATTAACCCGGGCCCACATCTAACTAATCATCTTATCCTAATCTAATTAGGATTTAAGATATTTGAATCCTAGTATATCACCAATAACAAGATTCTTGATATTTATCTCCTATTCTAATTTGTTATCTATCTTTATCAAATAGAAACTTCATAACAAAATAGATATAACAAGATAAATAATTAATTTCGAAAATTAATTATTTATTTTGGATTTAAGATATTTGAATCCTAGTATATCACCAATAATAAGATTCTTGATATTTATCTCTTATTCTAATTTGTTATCTATCTTTATCAAATAGAAACTTCATAACAAAATAGATATAACAAGATAAATAAATAATTTCGAAAATTAATTATTTATTTTGGATTTAATATATTTGAATCCTAGTATATCACCAATAACAAGATTCTTGATATTTATCTCATATTCTAATTTGTTATCTATCTTTATCAAATAGAAACTTCATAACAAAATAGATATAACAAGATAAATAAATAATTTCGAAAATTAATTATTTATAAATAAATAATTTCGAAAATTAATTGAATCATGAACTACTATCTCTCAATCGAACCTAATGGTATCATGGATCATAGAACACGAAACTAATTTCAATTAAATCACGAATATATGTATCATATACACAAAACATGATAATAAATCTCACAAAAACTTATGTATATCACATATACATCAACTATTAACATGCTTTCAATCATATATCATGTATATATCGAAGAAAACATGCAATGAGTTTAATGAAATCGAACTCGATGGCTCTCACGATACCACTTTGTTGGGTTTTGGGGTTCATACGCAATGGAGATTACAAAACAGTTTTGACAAAAACCCCAACAGATCCGAATCTAATTCCATTAAAAACGTTTAAACCATGAAAAACTTAATCATACCTCAATCGCAATATACCTTTCGGAAGGTTGATCGATCTCTAAGGCGCCGCAGCAACGACGAACGCCTCTATCGCATTCCACATACGAACGGCGATTCGAGATTTGAAGTGCTAGCTTCGAGAGAATACCAAACCTTTTTGTTTCTCTCCAAGACGATCCAGAGCATACCAAAAACCCTAAGTCGTTTCTAAAACGAAAATATAGTTTCGGCCTTTTTTTTCTTTCGTGCCTGTGTTCTAACTTAAAGCGTCTATTTATACAACCCTTGTATATAGACGGTTAAGTAAATTACACATATACCCTTACTTAAAGAAGTATAAGTGTAATACACCACAAGGACGTTTAGTCATGAATTTTATCATATAAAATTCATTTTTCTCAAACCATCTTAAAATCTCGCAAAACCAATTTTAGTGTGCGACCCAATAAAGGCTCATACAACGTTGGCGGTGTACCAAAACACATTTCGGTATACAAGTCATAAGCGCCTCTAGCAAGACATTATGACTACCCAAGTTGTACGAATATCAAATCGATACAACCTAATCAATATTGTATATAACATCCTTTTGTCACACGATATCCTTTTGATCAAACATAAGGCATGGAATTGTCATCCAACATGTTCAATCGTACTAGTCTCGATCTCTAGGTAGATCGAAAACATCCAAGTGACATTGATCAATATCAATTCACTTAGACTAGGCCTTTTAACAATCTAACACATCGAGGGATCCACTAGATACCTCTTTTATATGAGAGGGACAAATTCTATATCGATTACACAACTTCATCACATTGCTCACACAAGAACCAATCACAACCTTTATAATCGTCCTTAAAGACAACGTTTTATTGTGTCAAATTAATGTGTTCCTAATGTTGAAGTCTCTGGCAATCTCAAGTCGAGGATCGAAAAATATACCTATGATGAGAAACAACTATGACTTAATCCATGTGATGTTCTCATAATGCGGGTCGGTCCAGATTTTTGTTCCCTAACAAGTACTCGTGATCTTGATTCGTATCCCTATACGTATAATCATCATATATGATCATCAATCAAGACTCACACTAGTCTTAATTCATTATAATTCCCAAGATAATGATCGATCAGGGACATTTAGGATATTTATGTAAATACCCATTGATCTTATTATAATGTAAACATGCAAATTAATTATAATAAACATCAAATGAAATCCTCTATTTTATTAACTAAAAGTATTTATAAAGACAGCTTAATGGATTGACCTAAGGCACATGCCCCATCAATATATATATGTATATATTTATTAATATATATATATATATATATATATATATATATATATATAAAAAAGAAGAGAGAGAGAGAGAAAAAACCAGTGAGAAAGAGAGAAGAAAAGAGAGATCTGGAGAGGAGAGAAATGGAGCGGAGAGAGAGAGAAAGAGAGAGCCGGCGAGAGGGACGGCCGAGAGGTGGCGGATCGGCGAGATCGGAGCAGCCCAGCAGCTGCGCGGTGGGCGGAGACGGCGGACGGCGGAGTGCTCCAGCGACCAGCAGCGGCGCGTCTCAGCAGCCGGCTGCGCGGCGGCGGCCAGCGCGCGGACAACAGCTGCAGGGGCGGCGAAAGGCGGTGCGACAGTGACGGGATCGGCCGATCGGAAGCGGTCCGACAGTGGCCGGCGAGGAGGCGGTGCTGCAGCAGGGCGCGGTGGTGGTTGCGCGGCGGCGCGGTGGAGACGAGGTGCAGCGGCGCGCACGAGCAGCGGCGGCGGCGGAGCAGGCTGCGGCAGGCGGCGGAGCCGGCGAGCGGACGGCGGCGCCGGCGAGCGGACGGCGGCGCCGGCGAGCGGAGCAGCGGTGGCGCGACGGTGATGCCGGCAGCGGCGCAGTGACGACGGCGGCGTCGGCTCGGCAGCTGCAACGGCGCGGTGAACGACGCGATGGCGTTGTCGAACCGATCGGGCGTGAATCGGCGAATGTCGACACGCGCGATTGAGGTGAGTATATTCACCTAATTTTATTGTGATTTGCATGATTTACTAGCTAAATGGTACAAATGGACACCAGGGATATATGATGCTATAGTCGGGTGTCGGGTGCGCATACTGAGAGATGCGTGCGAGTGCGTTTTTGATGTACGTAAGATTCCATCTAAAAGTCATCGAGGGTTTACTTTTCTATCATTGATTTCATGTTCGTGGTTGTTGGATGTTATTCCCCTATTCTTTGTTATTGATTTTCGTGACGCATTTGGGTTGGGGGTCCAGTACCGGTGGTTTGGGCCTGCGGGTATCTTGTTTCGGGTTGGGGTTACATACTTGCTATTCTTGTTGTACTTATGGCACACTTAGGGCATGCGCGGGTAATCAGGTGAAAGGAAGTGGGTGTTGCCACTGAAAGGATCCTGGGGGTATGGAAACCAGGTGAAAGGAAGTGGGGCATTCACTGAAAGGATCCTGGGGGTTTGACGTACAGTTTAGTGTGACCGGGAGGAGTACACGGTTTGTTTCTCTCATGTTATTTATTCATGTGATGATCTTAGCACAATTGTCTGTTTAGTTCGCATGATTAATTGACATGTTTATTGGTATCTCAGTATATATTTCTCATAAATGCTCGGTGTACTTTGTTGGAATCTTACTAATCTGTACTCTCCATCCATTTTTTGGTGATGGTCGAGTGCAGACCCTGCTAGTAGGGGCAAGGACATTTTGGGCGACTTTATCGGATCGCCGTGATGTCAAGGACCTACTAGTACGTGCAAATTTTGATATTTTGCTTATTTTTGGGAAACGGGAGACTGAATAGACACTTTGTACTCGTATATATTATTGTTTAATATTGTCGCATATATATAGAGTACTTTCCCCGAGTTTTCCACAATAGTAGTTGCTCTCATATAAAATAATTATTTATACGATGACAAATTTAAATTGTTTTATTTGTTTTTAATTTGAGACTTCCGTTTGTTGTTTATAATGTTACAAAAAATGATTAAACCGTCGTACTAAACTGTTTAACGAATGGAGTTAACACGCGTATCGAGGAGACGTGTTGTGGAAAATGGCGTCGGTGGCGCGTGGGACCCAGTGGGGACGGGACCGCTGGCCCAGCGCCTTTCCCAGCGTGGCGACCTCGGGATTCGGGGTCGTTACAAGCGAGCCATGACGGCAGGAGCTAGCGCGAGCGGCGCCGGGGCACCGACGTCTCGAATGGAGAAGGAGGAGGTCGGTGAAGAAGGAGGAGGTATGTACGGGTGGGAAAAAAAATTTGTTTAGTTAAAGTACGGGTTAGTTTGTCTAGTTTAGGTATGTCTAATTTCGTTTAAGTTTGTTTAGTTAGTTTAGTACGGGTTAGTTTGTTTAGTTTAGGTATTTAGCTTAGTTAAGGTTCGGTAATTTAGTTTGGTTAGTTTAGTTTAGTTAGTTTGTTTAGTGAGTTAAGTCAATTAAGTTAGTTTATTATTGGTCTTTAGGTTAATTAGTTTAGTTAAAGTAGTTTGTTTAGTTTATTAAGACGGTTAAGTTTGTTTAGGTTCCTTTACTACTTGAGTTAATCGTTTTTAGGTAGTTTGTTTAGTTATTTAAGTTTGTTTAGTTTAGTTTAGTTTAGTAGATGTATTTAGGTTAGTTAAGGTTACTTATTTTAGTTTGGTTATTTTAGTTGGGTTAGTTAGTTTAGTTTAGTTAGTTTGTTTAGTTAATTTCGTTAGTTAGGTTATTAATGTTTAATTACTTTACTTTAGTTTTGTTGTTCGACAATTTTCATCAAGAGAATTTAGTTTTTTTGGGTTCGTTAGTTTAGTTCACACAGTTAGGTTATGTTAGGTTAGGTTATTTAATTTGCTTAGTTATGTAATTAATAGTTTTTTAATTTTCTTAGTTAAGCATTTTAGTTGAAATTAACAATGGAACAGTTTAGCGTATCGGTTTCCACTTTCACTTTTTATGTTAGGCATGCACATGAGCGCCCATTTTAGAAAATGAAATAGGGACTTAATAACTTTTGAGGGACTAAACGGATGAGCTTATGTCTCTTACATTTGAACTTGAGAATACCCTTCAAGACGGTGTTGATATAAAAACATTATGAATTAGCTAGTTTTGTGTTCATAACATAGTTATGTTAGGTTAGGTTAGGTTATGTTAATAAGTAAGATAAGTTACTTGAGTGTAGTTTAGCACTCATTACTTGGGTAAAAGTTTACTTAGGTTAGTTACGTTAGTTATGTTCGATTACCCACTTTAGTTTTGTTGACGTGGAACTAACGAAAATAAAATGTCATTTGCAGGATTGTTACGTTTGAAGACAACTAGCGAGAGGAAAATAGTAAGTTCACGAATTTGGTATTTTTCATAATTATTAATAATTGTTTGTTATGATTTACATGATATGTAGTGACATAGTTGTTGTTGTTGTTCAAAATGGTTGATTTGTTTATCTAATGGTATGTCTGCTTAAAACATTCGGTAACTCAAACTCAAATGTATAATGTGTGAAGTTACTTAAGTTCGTACATATGTTGATTTTGAGCATGTGCGCAATTGTTTTTGTGTGAATATAGATGTTCAATACGTATCGTTTGGTTGAGTACAACACTCGTTCGTTTTCTAACATTCATTTGTAGTCGTGCGGCAATGGATTCGAGTCCTTCGGATCCATCACTAATGCAACTCCAATCTACACACAGATCTTCGCTGAACCGGAGGGCGAGATAAACTGCTTTTAATATGTCATATGTCAAATTTACATCAATAGAGTGTTAAACTCATACATTACGACCTTATCAATTGTTAGGTATACGAAACAATGCGCGTACGTCGAAGACGTGGGGTCGTTGATCGAACGATGCGGTATCATTCTAGGATGATCCCATATATTCGTTCCGAGTGGTTTCTATGGGATTTTTCGGGTAGCATTTTTCACCTTGATTGGGCTTTGATTATGCGTTCGTAGAGAGATGGCGGCTTTGAGACGCATACATTTCATATGCATTGTGGAGAGTGCACAATTACACTCCAAGACGTGCAGTACAACTTGGATTACCAATCGAAGGTATGCCTGTGATAAGAACAACGGACGCAGACTATCTTGATGTATGCGATAGGCTACTTGGACGAACTCCTGGTGGAGATGACGTCGTTGGGTGTAAAGTTAAGGTCGATTGGCTTGAGCGTAACGTACCAACAACGAGATGATGATAGCGATGAGGAGTCCGTCCAACGTACGTTCGATCGTACATACTACAACTTATCGGTGGTTGCCTTTTCGCCGATAAGTCCAATCGATTCGTACATTTGATGTTCCTACAATTCTTTGGAGGATTTTCAAGTAGTGAACAATATAGTTGGGGGAGTGCATGTCTGGCCTATTTGTACAGGGAGTTGTGTCGCGGATCTCGCGCCGGGCACATGAGGTTGCTGGCGCGTCGATTCTTGTACAACTGTGGGCGTGGGACAGATTTCCATTCATAGCACCGCGGCGCCTGCGTGTTTCTAGAGCTCAACCGCGAACGGTGGATGGCCAAAGTATGCTTATGGACGTTCCACTGGGACACAGGTATTAAAGTCGATTTGTCATTATTTTGCTAAAAAAATCATGTCCAATTTCATTTATCTTTACTTATTGTTTGTACACAGATGGCTCGATGCATTTTCGGTTTCACAAAGTGCGACGCACGTCGTATCGACTTTACCGTGATGCACTCGACTCGCAAAGGCATGAGGATGATGTGGTATGACAACCATATACCGAACTCATGGGGTCTCTTCCGGATTCGTACTAACGACCACGGTAGTTGGCTCTCGAAGTGTCCCCTTATTTGTTTCCACATAGTCGAGTGGCATCGACCAGGAAGGGTTATGAGACAGTTCGGTATGGTACAAGAGGTGCCACCAAATTGTGCTTACGACGCACAACTTCACCGCCTCGAATTGTGTGGACATCATCATGAAAATTGGGTGACTTTTCACGCAAGCTACATACACATGTGGGAAAATCGTGGGGACACCATTGCGACGGCGACACTTAATGAAGGGCACGATCACCAAGAGTACATGACGTGGTATCGCTCGGTCACTAGGAGGTTCATTGGACACAACAGGGTGTTACGTGACTACTAGATAATCTTCTAACTCTTACTTTTCCTCCAACATCTAATATCTTATATTGCGTGGTTTGAGCTCTTATTTTTTGTATATCGGCGTAACTTGGTGCATCGACTAAGGCGAGTGTTTATTGAGGATGAGTACGAGCAAGGTCTTGCTTTGCGCTTGATGAAGAGATTAAAATTTTAGATGAAGATGAAAGACAAAGGTCTACTCGTCGCATGACGGAATAAACGTCCAACAAGACATAAATGATGATAATGAACGGGAAGATGAAGAAAACGATCGTAGCGAAGCAAACATAGAGGTGAGAAGAAGACGAACACGGCCACGGCGAGGTGCGGGAACGCACCGAGACGTCCTCGTCCACCACGTCCATCTACTCACTCGAGATTACTGCAGAGAGTAGTAGACGTTCACCTCCAAAGACGTTCATCTCGTTCGAGAGCGTCTACATCGAGAGGCGTGGCGAGACGTCCCAACGATCATCCCCACCAACCCATTCTTCTCGAGGGAACATTCTCGTAGCCGGGCCGCCGATCGTTAATCTTCCTCCGTACCATTTTGATCCTCACTTACAGGGTCGTCGTCTCCATTTGTGGACCATGGAATGCCTCATCGTCGGATGTATCCGTCACCGCCTCAATACGTGCCTAGTCCATATACTCTCCAGACTCCCTATAATTTCAATATGCCATATCTTGGAGATGCCTCATTCATGAGCTTGTTGACCATGCCGCACCTCATGTTCCTTTTCCCCCAATCCCATACGAAAGAAGCCGGTATTTTGGGATGGTTTCACCTCCTATTTTTGGGAGCATCGAGTAGCGAGAGGTGAGTCGAGTGAAGCACCAGAGGAAACGCATCAATCTACTCGACGTGATTCAATGCAAGACCAACTACCTCAACAACCTCAACCAAATGTACAAACACATCGTCCAACCGGACAAATAGTACATCCGGTTTGCATCACCAGCAACAACGTCAACGTAACCGCAGTCGAAATAGACTCGCATGATGAGTTTTCTTGATGTCATGTGGATTTATATATAGCTTATTTTTTGGGTTCGCGAAGTACGTGTATACAACCTTCTTATTGAATAAACTTATTCTCATGTTTGCCATTTTATTAGAAGGTCGTATATGTGAGTACTCTTCAATATTCCATAACGAAACTCACGAATAGTGTAGGTACTGGTACTTGAGTTCTTGAAGTGGTTGACTTCAATTTCGGTGCTTAATCAATAAATTTAATCAATCTTTTTGATATTATAATCATTTAATTGAATAAAACTCTTAAACCGAATCATATGAAAGAATATAAATTGAGGGACTTCAATGTGAGTATGGCTAGGGCATATCTTTACCAAGTAATTTGTTTAGTTTGTTAAGTGAGTTTATGTTATAAGTTTAATTTAACTTAAGCGGTTAGCTTAGTTAGTTAGGTGTAGGAGGTTTGTTCATATTAGTTTAGTTTGGTTAGGTTAATTAGCTTAGTTGGTGAAGTTAGTTTAGTTTAGGTGTTGAGGTTAGTTTTGACTTCACGAATTTGAGTTAGGGTATGTTCGTTAGTGTAGTTTAGTAAAGTTTAGTTTAGTATATTAAGTTTAGAGAGTTAGGTTAGGTTAGGTTAGGTTAGATTAGTCGAGTTTACTTCACATAGTTACGTTAGGTTAGGTTGTTAACAAGTAACTCTCGAGCTACTTGGTTGTTAGTTTAGTTTCGTTAGGTAGTTTAGGTAATCGTTTTTTGGTTGTTTCTTTACTTACTTAATTAGGTTATTGTAGTTTAGTTAGTTTGTATTGTTTAGGTTGTTACGTTAGTTAGTTTAGTTTGGTTAGTTCCATTTACTTAGTATGTTTAGTTTGCAATTAATTTAGTGTATTTTTTGTTGTTTATGTAGTTTCGTTTCGTAGTCTAGGTAATCGGTTTTGGGTTGTTTGTTTAGTTACTTCAGTTAGTTATTTTAGTTTTGTTAGTTTGTATTGTTTAGGTCGTTTGGTTAGTTACGGTTACTTAGTTTACTTTGGTTACTTCCATTTAGTTAGGTTAGTTAGTTTAGTTTGGTTAGGTTTGTTTGGTTAGTTAGTTTAGTTAGGTTAGGTTACTTAAGGTTAGTTAGTTAAGGTTAGTTAGTTTAGTTAGGTTAGTTAAGGTTAATTAGTTTACTTAGGTTAGTTAAGGTTGGTTAGGTTAGTTAAGGTTAGTTAGTTTAGTTACGTTAGTTAAGGTTAGTTAGTTTAGTTACGTTAGTTAATGTTAGTTAGTTTAGTTAGGTTAGTTAATGTTAGTTACTTTAGTTAGGTTAGTTATTGTTTTGTATACAATTGGCCCGCCACGTCACCGCCACCTCACCATCTCGCCCAAATAGGAAATAATGCTTTTTCAATAGGCGTTATTGAGTGTGTGACATGGCGGTGAGGTGGCGGTGACGTGGCGGGCCGATTGTATGGATAGTGCCTTTTCAAATGCAATGACGCCTTTTCAAAAGGCGTCATTGCCTATTTCGGTTATTTCAAACTACACCACCCTATTTTGTGAATTAAATTGTAAAGGTGCTCTACTTTTGGAAAAACGCCAATTTCACAATGTATTTAAAGTTTTTAACTTTTATGAGTTTTATCTCATCTCGCCTAAAGCCCTAAACCATAAACCTCGAGTCCCTGTCCCTCCCCGATCTCTCACTCAACAAACCCTAACGCCTCACTGAGCTCACTCCGCCTCTCACCGCCTCTCACCGTCTCTCACCGTCTCGACTCTCGACTCTCACCGCCTCACTCCGCCTCACGGTCGTCTCTCATCGCCTCGCGTTTCACGGCCACGCACCGCGGCTCACGACCACGCACGGTGCGCCTCGGTCCGCCTCCGTCCGCCTCTCACTCTCTCTTCGCTCACGCTTCACGGCGTCTCGCCTCTCACTCCTCCCGAGTCTCACTCTCTCTCGCCCGTCCGCCTCTCTCTCTCTCTGCCTCACGCACGGCTCCGCTCCGCCTCTCACTCTCCCGGCTCGCCTCTCACTCCCGAGTCCCGACTCTCACGGTCTCTCTCTCTGCAGTATCGGTGGAAACAAGACGAAGACACTCGGTCTGGACCTCCTGGTGCACGATCCGCATTGAGATTTGAGAGCTCTTCCTCGATGCTGGGATTAGAATTGGTTGAATTGGTAAGTGTTGAATGTCTCGAATGGAAAACTGTTTCACCCAGTTGTTAACGGTAACTAGTAACCGACATTGTGTTCATTCATTTCGGAGGACGTGACCCCAATTCCCACCGACTCTCACGACTCACCGTCTCTCGGTCTCTCTCTCTCGGTGCCGGGCTTTGCCTCTCACTCCCGAGTCCCGACTCTCACGGTCTCTCCTCTCTGCAGTACTTGGTGGAAACAAGACGAAGACACACGGTCCTGGACCTCCCGGTGCACGATCGTTGAGATTTGAGAGCTCTTCCTCGATGCAGGATTAGAATTGGTTGAATTGGTAAGTGTTGAATGTCTCGAATGGAAAACTGTTTCACCCAGTTGTTAACGGTAACTAGTAACCGACATTGTGTTCATTCATTTCGGAGACGTGACCCCAATTCCCACCGACTCTCACGACTCACGGTCTCTCGGTCTCTCTCTCTCGGTTCCGGCTTTGCCTCTCACTCCCGAGTCCCGACTCTCACGGTCTCTCCTCTGCAGTACCGCATACCTTCACCTTCCCTTTAAGCAAATAACATGCATCATGTGATGTTTATATTGGAAATTAAAAATTGTGATGTTATGTATTTATTTAACTCTAAGTATCATCATCTCCATCGAAACATACAGTACTCTCATCAAAAGACGGGTCAAAGGACTCTCATCTGTGCCTAAGTCAACCACTCCATCTATAGTAATGAAGTGCGAGGCTGCCAAAAATAGTACGGTGTAGTCGGTAGGTCTTAAGGGATGGTTATGATGGTACCTATTCACGTTACGCTGGTACCGCTGTGCTTCCACAAAGTTGGCCTCACTGCGACTCTAGTAATGTAGGAACTGGACTCTGTTCGCATCATGCTGGGCTATCTTAAGGAAGTAGCCATCATGCATCACCCTGGTCGTCTGAATCAGGGTCTCCAAATTAGCACCAGCTGGTGGTGAAAAAGGCTCAGGCATGAGGGGAACCGATGGAGCTGACACGTACTAGTCATCGTCAACAAAGCCTGATGCATCATGCTGCTTAGCATGTCTCTTAATCTCACGTACCCTTTCTCATCTCACCCGTAGCTCGACCTCTCGTGCGGTTTGTTGGAGATTGATTCAAATTTAGATTAGTCAATAAATATTTCAGTTATTGTTAATATTTTTCTCTTATTTTTCTGTTTTAATTAGTCAAATTTAGGAGCAAAATATCTTGATGTAGTTGAGTAATTTTAGCTTTTAGTTAATTGTAAGCCTATAATAGGCACTACCAATTCAGAAATTATTTGAGTGAAGAAAAATAAAATTCTCTGTTGGTTTATTCTTTTCTATCTTCACTTCAAAAATTCAACATGGTATCGAGCTTCTCGATTCTTGAGGGCCTGTAAGTGTCATACGATGGTCTCCACCACAACATCATCTCTTCCACCTCCAACCTTCAATGGTGAAAATTATGAAGTTTGGGCTGTCAAGATGAAAGCCCATTTGAAGGGTCTTAGTCTATGGCAATGTGTTGAAGATGATCAAAGAGAGGTTCCACCGTTGGGGAATAATCCAACTCTAACTCAGATTCGGGTGCATGAAGAAGAACTTGCGAAAGCTTCGAGAGCATTGTCACAAATTCATGCCGTTGTCGCAGAAAGCATTTTTACAAGGATAATGACTTGTGAAAATGCTAAAGAAGCATGGGGTGTGTTGCAAGCGATTTACAAAGGCAACGAAAGAACCCGACGTCAACAAATTTTGAATCTGAAAAGAGATTTTCAGATCATGATCATGAAGGAAAAGGAAACGATACAAGAGTTCTCTGATCGACTAATGAATGTGGTGAACAAGATCCGACTAATGGGAGAGGATCTACCGGATTGCATGATTGTGGAGAAGGTGTTCATAAGTTTGCCTGAACGATTCGAGGCAAAAATCTCTTCTCTTGAAGATTCAAGAGACACCACCCAAATGACGCTGCCGGAGCTGATCAATGCGCTGCAAGCTCAAGAACAACGAAGAATGATGAGGAATGAAGCTGAAGATAAAGCGGTTGAAGGCGCTTATATAGCTAAAGCATCACTGTCCAAGGTAAGAGGAAGAAATATTCAATGTATTATTTGCAAGAAGATGGGCCATGATGAAAATGATTGTTGGCATAAAGGCAAGCCACAGTGCTACAATTGTAAGAAATTTGGTCATGTACAAAAGCATTGCAGGTTTAAGAAAGAAGAGCATGCAAAATTGGTGGAGGCAACCATCAAGAGGATCTTTTTAGCAAGTGATGAGAAGTGCATCATATGAGTTTTATGGAGAGAAAGTGCTCTAAGAAAGTTGAAGAGAAGTGCTTCAAATAACCATTGAATTAAAGTGTGCGAAGAGAGGTGCTTTGCAAAACTTAAAGTTTGATTTATATTTTCTATTTTACTTGTAGGAAATTTGAATCAAGAAGGAGTGTTGGAGATTGATTCAAATTTAGATTAGTCAATAAATATTTCAGTTATTGTTAATATTTTTCTCTTATTTTAATGTTGTCATGAATAAGTTGGCCAACATTAATCCTTCATATGGTTACGATGTGAGCAAGAAGAGCGACTCTAGGACGGGGAATTTCCTGTTCTTGTTTGGTGGGAAAAAGAGTGAATAAGAAAACAGTTTCATGCTTTGTAACTTTCCAAAGGTCCCCCCTAAGTAGTTTAAGAAATTTCCCATTCTTTTCTCTAACCTAACCAAAACCACCCTCTACAATTATTATTTTCTCAACATCGAGGTAAAGGTAGGTGTTGTTGGGTTTTTGGGGTTCATACGCAGCGGAAAATTCAAAACAAATTTTGAAAAACCCCAACAGGATAAAAAATAAGTTCCATTAAACTAAATCTACGAAAGTAAATCATACCTTATTCTGTGATTTCCTTTTGATTGTTCGATTTTCAAGACGTTCAAGTGCGCGTCCTCTATCAAAAATCCACACACGAACGGTGCCTACAATTTGGAGTGCTAGCCCCAAGAGAGATTGAAAAACGATTTTTCTTTCTCTCCCTAAATCCAGAGAACTCAAAAATTGTAAAACGAAATCTTATTACGTTTTTAGGGATCCACCCTTTATTTATATGTGTAAATAAGCCCTCGCTAAAATCCTATTCGTAATACAACTATTGTATTTACGTAGTTTAAGCAAATTACACATACGCCCCTATTAATAAATTATCATATAACAAATCGTAAGGGCTTTTATGTATAAAATTCATTACTCTGGACCAATTGAAATTGTGCAAAGTCATTCTTTGTGTGCGACCTAATAGGTTCATGCGACGTTGGCAGTGAACCAAAAACCATTTTGGTACACAAGTCATAAGCGGTCTCTAGCAAGACATTATGACTACCCAAGTAGCATGAGTATCAACATCTATACAATCTAATTAATAACGTATATCATATCCTTTTGTCGTGCAATATCATTTGATTAAACATAAGGCATGGAAAGTCACCCTTAATGTTCAATCGTACTAGTCTCGATCTTTAGGTAAACTGAAAAACATCATAGTGACATTGATCATATCAATTCACATGGACTTGGCCATTATCAGTCTATCTTATTGAGGGATCCAATGATATCTCTCTATACGAGAGTGACAAATTCTATCTTGATTACACACCTTCACATATTATTCACACGGTAACCAATCACAATCTTTATAATTGTCCGGTTAAAGACAACATTTGATTGTGTCAAATTATCATGCTCCTAATATGGAAGTCTATGGTAATCTAATTCGAAGGACTAAATGATATACTATTATGAGTAACACCTATGACTTAATCCATGTGGTGTTCTCATAGCGGGTCGGTCCAGTATCATATTCCCTAATAAGTACTCATGATCTTGATTCGTATCCCTATACGCATGATCATCACAAGACCATCAATCAAGATTCACATTAGTCTTAATTCATTATAGTTCCCAGTATAATGACCAACTAGGGACATTTAGGATATTTCAACAAATACCCATGGATCTTACTATAAGGTAAACATACAATCACTTATAATAAAACAACAAATAAAACCTTTATTTTATTAACTAAAATTATAAGATAAACAATGTTTGTAGATTGACCTAAGGCACATGCCCTAACATCTCCCACTTGCACTAAGGTCCAATCATTTATGTATCTAATACCTAATGACCTAACATGACCATCATGTTTCGCTTGTGGAAGAGTCTTGGTCAAAGGATCTGCAACATTTTCTTCTGTAGGAACTCTGCAAATCTTCACGTCTCCCTTCTCAATGATTTCTCGAATGAGATGAAAATGTCTGAGTATATGTTTGGATCGGTGGTGTGACCTTGGTTCCTTGACCTGTGCTATCACCCCGTTGTTGTCACAATACAAGCAAACGGGGTTAGCTATACTCGGAACCACACCAAGTTCATAGATGAACTTTTTGATCCAAACTGCTTTCTTAGTTGCATCGGAAGCTGCAATATACTCAGCTTCTGCTGTAAAATCTGCCATAATTTCTTGCTTCAAACTTTTCCAGCTCACTGCGCCTCCACTCAAAGTAGACACATATCCAGACTGCGATCTGAATTTATCTATATCAGTTTGAAAACTTGCATCTATGTAACCATTTACAACAAGCTCGTTTTCCAAACTTCCATAGACCAAGAGCACTTCTTTAGTCATTCTCAAGTGCTTAGGAATGTTCTTTACTGCTATCTAGTCTCTCACCGGGATCAGAGTGATATCTAGCTTATTGCGCTTACAACATATGATACATCAGTTTGGGTGCTTAACATGGAATAAATGATAAATCCAATAGTTGATGCTTGTGGAATCGTATTCATGCGCTCTCATCATTAGTCTTTGGACATTGAGTCTTGCTGAGACTTATATCATGAGACATTGGTAATGACCCTCTTTTAGAGTCTTGCATACTAAACCTATTCAGTATCTTGTCAACATAAGCACTCGACTTAGACCGATCGATCTTTTATATGTATCCTAATAGATCTTAATCCCAAGGATGTAGGCTGCATATCCTAAGTCATTCATTGAGAAACACTAACATAACCAAGACTTGACACTCTACAAGGTTGGGATGTAATTTCCAATGAGTAATATATCATCAACATACAGTACCAGGAAAAAAACCACACTCCCACTGACCTTTTTGTATACGGAAGGCTTATCTTCATTTTTAATGAAACCAAATTTCTTAATTGCTTCATCAAAATGAAGATTCCAACTCCGAGAAGCTTGCTTTAATCCATAAATAGATCTTTGAAGCTTGCACACCTTCTTAGAATTCTCAGGATAAACAAACCCTTTAGGTTGTATCATATACACGTCCTTAAGTAACTTTCCATTTAGAAAAGCTATTTTGACATCCATTTGCCATATCTCATAGTCATAATATATGGCTACGACAATTAGAACTCTAATGGATTTGAGCATGGCTACGAGAGAAAAAGTCTTATCATAATCAACACCTTGAGTCTATCTCTGAAACCTTTTGCTACTAGTCGTGCATTATAAGTATGCACATTGCCATCCATGTCAGTTTTCTTCTTGAAAACTCATTTACATTAAATGGTCTTACCGCCTTCAGGTAAATCAACCAATTCCAAACTTAGTTATCATACATGGATTGCATCTCAGAATTTATGACACTAAGCCATTTATCTACCTCAGGGCTAGACACAACCTTTTGATAAGTAGTAGGCTCATTTTGATCCATAAGCAACACCTCACTACTATCAGTAATAAGAAATCCACATCTCTTAGGTTGATGTCTTACACTATCAGATCTATATGGGCCTTGTGATACCTATGAAGGTTCAACTAGTTCAAGACTTTGTTGATATCCCACTGCGGTTGAGTGTTTATTTGTGGTTCCTTAACTTTTTCAAGACTTTATTCCCATCGTTGTTTTTTGAAATAAACTCTTTTCCATAAACACACCATTCCGAGCAACAAATACTTTGTTCTCAGTAGGATTATAAAAGTAGTATCCCATAGTTTCTTTAGAATAACCAACAAATACATACTTGATAGATTTGGCTAATAATTCTTCTGAGATTTGTCGTCGTACGAAAACCTCAAAGCCCCAAATCTTAAGGAAAGATAAACTTGGTCTTTTCCAAACCACATCTCATATGGTGTTTCATCAACCACTTTAAAAAGAACACGACTCAGTGTAAATGTAACAGTTTCTAAGGCATAGCCCCAAAAAGAAATATGAAGATTTGCATTACTTATCAAAGATCGAACCATATCCAATAAAGTCCAATTTCTCCTATCATAAACATCATTCCATTGTGGAGTTGTTAAAGGAGTTAACTGTGAGACAATCTCGCAGTTTTTTAAGATGATCATCAAATTCTTAGCTCAAATCTTCACCAGTTCGATATGATAGAAGTCTTTTAATAGTTTTACCAAGTTGATTTTTGCACTTCATTCTGAAATGTTCAAAACATCTAAAAAGATTTACCTTTATGTTTCATGAGATTCAAGTAACCATATATGTTGAAATCATCAGTGAAAGTAATGAAGTATTGATAACCACCTCTAACCTTTGTGTTTATAGGACCGCATACATCGAAATATGAAACTTGATGTTTCGCTCAAGGCGGAAAATTAATCATGCCATCCTAAAACAAGTCCACTAGGTAAAATTAACTCATGCCATCATCCTACAGCCAACGCAGCAAACCTTTGCTCCATTTCCAACTCGTAGGATGGTGTCTTTTTTCTTTAAAACTAAAAGATTTCATATGTTAAACAAATAATTCTAAACAAAGGAGTTCAAGTATCCCTAAGTGACTGCAAACGTCTACTACCAAAGTACTAAGTCAACAAGTCTCGGGGATTAGAACCTACCCCATTAAGTACTTAATACAACCAATGTTTAGATGTTTTGAATATCGATAATATAAATAGCATGCAAAGTTCACATCAAAGGCAAAGCTCAATGCTATTGCCTTTCATTTATCCCGCGCTGGTATCGATGAAGACGGACCTGAAGAGTATGTGGGGCGAGCTAAAAGAACCAACGGAGCTCAGTAAGGCAGAAAACCCACTAACCATCAAACATACAAGTAATACCTACTAATCATGCAAGTCCATCATGAATTGAAAATAAAGAAAGAGAAAAAGAATAATCCATGAGTATTCATAGTCAACCTCATAAAGCATAACATTGGGAACATAAAAGCATTTATATATCATTTCATCATGCAATGGTGAATTCAAGAGAGATATCATAAAAGCATAATAATATAATAAGTGTCGGTCCATTCAATGTGTACTAGTTATTGACAAGAATCCGGTGACCGATTCCCCTACTATCGAAGTGATGTAAACCATTAATTGACATAAAGGCCTTTATGCCCCCTAACTAGCCCCATCAAGTCCATAGTAGGTTCGTCAAAATCCATCACCGATATGTGCACCAATCTCATGTATTGATCTCAAGGTATAACTCGAGTAATGGCGACGACCATAAAATACTCAAGTAGTGGCGGCGACCACAAAATTGTCAAATAGTGGCGACGACCACGAAATAGTCAAATAGTGGTGACAACCACAAATATGAGATAAATACAATATGAACAAAGGGCAACACACTCACAATCTATAGATAGTCACATTCAAGTCAATAATAAGTCTCAACCCATTCCCTAAGTCTTGAATTAAAATCATGAGACCTAATAATATCTAATTCCATGTCATGTTTGATAATTGAGCAAGCTCCCCACTTACCTCGACTCGCCGAGATTTCCTTTCTCGGTCCTCGTGCATTGAGGTTCTATGTGAACCGTCACGCGAATCTAAACAATTAATACACATCACATCAACAACAAGTCACATTTTAAATTCTAATTTTCCATTAAATTTACTTTGGGTCTCACTAGTGTGGGTCCCGCGGGTCCCTTCGTCGCTTGGTGTGAGGGTCGAGGGGTGGGACCCAGTCGGTCTCCTTCGGAGTCGTGGTAGCGCCTCATTTGAAGGAAATGATTTATTTTTGTTTATATATATATATATATATATATATATACATTATTTTTGCTTATTATATATACATATATATTCTATTTTATTTATTTATTATTATTATATTACTTTTATTATTATTTTTTAAAATTTAAGGTCCAGGGGCCGGTCTGGCCCCTTTTGACCGGTCCAAGGCCGAACCAGCCCCTGGCCCAGTCCAGGGGCCGAATTGGCCCTAGCTAGGGTAGACCAGGGGTCCGCTCTGCCCAACGTCCATCACTAGTGGGACGTTGGTGGGGGACTACTCCCCCACTGCCCCTTATTGGTGGCGCCCCAGCGCCGTCGACATGGGGGGCCCCTATCGGGGCTGGCCCAAGGCGGTCAGTCCCCCAATTGGGGTGATTTTGCAGTGGTGGGGTGGCCTTTAAGCCACCCCTACTCTCGCTCCTCCACTTTTGGAGGCGACGACAATGCCTCACTGCCATTCTCTGGCGACCATGGCGATTCGCTGGTTGCCTCTTCGATGGCGTCGCGGTGGCACCGCCCCATTTTTAGGGTTCCTCCATAAATTTCATAAGTTTAAACTAAAAGAACATTGGTTTTCCACCATTATTAGATAAAACACAACTTGCAATTTGTTTAGGCAAGAAACGAAAGGGTATAAGGGTGAGTTTACCCTCAACGAATGTCTCTTTGGCTTTAGCGCATCACACCCATCACAATTCCTAAAACAAAAGTCTTCTCTCATTTTCTCTCTCAATTATTTTTGTTGAGTGTGAACAAAAAGGGTTAGGGTTTATGGTAGATTTTTATAATTACGGTTTCACACAAATAAAATTTATAAATTTACCAAAATACCCTAATATGGGTATTTTAAGTTTTCGGGTCGTTACAGTATCCCCAATTTTAAGAACTTTCGTCCACGAAAGTAAGAAGAATGGTATGCTCGTAGATCTAGATGTAAGAATGCTCACCAGTATTTTTTTTAACTTTGTGTTAGCAACGACTAACCTTTAGCGAAGATGTTTCATGACTTCTGTGACTACAATTTCAAAACCCCTTCGTGGAGACGACCACCAAGTATTATTATTATTATTTTTTTCGTGCTAGCATCAACTGACACGATACCCTTATTATTATTATTATTATTATTATTATTATTATTATTATTATTATTATTATTATTATTATTATCATTATTTTAACGAAGATGTGTAATTACTCATACGATTACAATTGTCAAGTCCTTTCATGACACAACAACCGACGTAGCTCTCCAAGTACATCAAGTTTTGTATTCACATTCATTCATGTATCTCGATAGAGTAAACTTTTACTCTTGCGGTATTGGCGACTACCAATACCTTGATCTTAATGTTTTGATACCTCCATACGTTTATTTTTTCGTTTAAAGTTCAACGTGGTTTTCTCTCTACCTCAAACCAACCCTTTGATACCACCTAAATCTGGCGAATATTACATGCCTAGGTTCGGATAATACCTCCATAGACATCCCTTTATTTGGGTGTCCCTGATGCTAATGGTTCTCTTACCATTTGATTCATAACTTTGTGGAACTCTTCAAACTATATATGTTTGACTTATGTTTCGTGTTCAATGTAAGACATTCATTTGTCTCGTAAAAAAAACGCTCCTATCACGACTATGAAATGTAAAGGTTACTTGCTATAAACCCTCTGGTGGGTCCCGAATCTAGTTCAACCACCGCGTGCACTCCATTCGTCATTGTCTGGGTCACTCTACCTTCGAGACATGCTCATAACTCAGGGCACTTCCTCTTAATATGGCCCAACTACCCACAATTAAAACATATTGGTCATGAGGTCTGAGATGTATGCGTTGCTTGTTGTGGTGGAGGTGGCAGTCCATACGCCACACTCTGTGTAGTCGAGGGGTGCAAGGACATGTGAGTGTGTGGTGGTCCCTATCAAGGTATGTTGTGCCCTCGATGCTACACCAGAGAGTGCATGACCACCCGAAGATCCTGCAAATCGGTGTTTCTTGAAACTGTCGCCCTGATTATTCTGGTAACCCTCAAAGCTACACTTTCCATAACCATATCTATCGAGATCCCGGCCGAGGCCCGCACATTAGTACAAAAATACCTATGATATGGGTATTTTAAGTTTTTGGGTCGTTACACTTTAGCTTTATACTTTTGGTGAGACCCGTACATTAATACAAATGTGAGATCCACATCTGTTATCCAATACCCAAGAATCACTAGTAGACAAGTTAACTTCAAGAATGTAAATACCTGAAGTAGTAGTCGCACTACTCTACTTTTTCTTTAGATCTTCAAGATAGAGCTTACATTTCTGAACCAATGCCCAGATGCATAGCAGAAATGACAATTTCCTTTTTTTTCCTTTTCCTTTTGGGAATGTGAAGTAGAGGCAGCATTAGGCTTGACTTGTTCCACAAGCTTTGTGACAGTCAACAGCCTTGACAACTTTAGCCTTGTCTTTGACCTTCTTCTTCATAACCTTTCCTTTTTTAACCATCAATTCATTAGCAATGAGTTTCTTGACATTTTACTCAACAGTTTTAAGCATCAAATGCAACTCTGAGATATACTTCTCTATATTATTCATGTTATAGTTCATCACAAATTGTGAATAACTATCAGGCAATGAACTCAGGATCAAATCCGTAGTCAAATCTTATCTTATGGGAAATCAAAGTCTGTTAAGATGGTCAATATAGAGCCCTTCATTTTCAGAACAAGAGGACTAACTAACGCACTCTAAGCTATTTTGCAAGAATGAAGGTTCTTGATTGTCTCGAACCTTTCTTGCCTAGCTTGCTATTGGAACATTTCATTTCTTTTAGTATCATAGCCATGTCGTAAGCTTCCATATGTTCCTTGTTCTTTTGAAGTTTAGGAACCATGGTTGCCAACATAAAGCATGCAACATCAGTTGTGTCGTTGACATGCTTAGTATGTGCATCCTTCATGGCTCTTAAAGCATTGGCTAGTGGTTCATCAAGAATAGGATCATCCATGACATACAACTTGCGTTCATGCTTAAGGACAATTTTCTCAAGCTTTTGAACCGGTCAAGAAAGTTTGTCCCTGATAACTTATCATTTTCAAAGATGGATCGCAGTGACAAGAGATTAGTGTGATTTGAAAAGGCCATAGACTTACAATAAAGATTATGCAAAATCTTATTTTAGTATAGAGGAATAGACTCCCATAAAATTAACAACCCTCCTAAAACACTATATTAATTTAAGGGACTAAAATCCATGTTTCACCTAATTCCAAGACAACTAAGGCATGTCACTTTGAATTATGATATTTAGGTATGTATTTTTACTAATTACATCATATGTAACTTTTAGTTGTTTTTATTAGATTATGACATCTTATGTCTTAGCATGTTTTATCTCATCTTGTGCCTAAAATCCAAAACCGTTTTGATAGCTCTATCAAGTCTAACCATTTCAAACAATAGAGTAACCCTTACTCAACTTGCCTCACAAAGATAACATAGTACACTCTACGGAGGCTAACTCATATTGAAATGATCGAAGCCTTAACAAGTGTTTGAGAATGGATGACACTTGACTTGAAATTTGGATGAGGGATTTTATTTGTTTTAGTGATCATAATTGAAACAAGATAAATATCCTATGTTACAATGCATGTACAATCACTAAACAAGTTAGGAAATTTTACTAAAATTGACTATTATATGAATCTCCTTGTGCTACGAACAGTTAGCGGCATTCCCGCTGACCGATCGGTGGACGGGGGTACAGGGGGCAATGCCCCCTTTTTTTACACAACAAATTTCAGTTCCAAAAATTGAAAAATCACCTAAAATTTCTCATTGTTTTAGCCAATCCAATTGACTAAAATTGCCCCTTATTTTAATTTCAAAAAATATTAATTAAAACGTTTTTAATTAACTTGGGCTCACCTTTAACTTAATATCTTATCCTAATCCAAATAGAATATACGTTACTTTGAATCCTTATCTATTACGAATTTGTTATATATCTCACCTATCTTACATGATTTGTAATTCTTATCGGATTAGAAGTTTATCTCATATCTAATAGGAATATACTAATAGATAACTACAATGAGATAAATGATCAAAACCAATTTCGATTCTTATTCATACAAAATGAGCAATTGAATCAAGAACAAAATATTAATCATTCATTCAACACCATAATCATATTAAGTTAATCATATTAACCTAATCAAGATTTCTATCATGGAGACATACATACTTATTAAACAAAAATGAAGTATGTATTCAACACCTGAATCACATTAACCTTAACATGACTTCTACCATGAACATACAAAATTCGCGTCGTTCAATATTAAAAACATATGTTAATCAAAATATTCTAAATATAAATACTATCATTAAATCAAATCATGCATATGTATCAATATACATAAATTAACAACATGCTTTAAAACCAATTCTTGATAACAACGATCACAAAAACTATATTTACATCATATATACATTAATCAAGATCATGTTTTTTCACACATATATCATATATACATTAGAGAAAACATGCAAACGTTTAATAGAATCGAGCCTATGACTCTGACACCACTATTGGGTTTTAGGGCTCTACGCAGTAGAAAATTCAAAACAACTTTTAAAAAAATTCCAACTGGATCGAAAATAAGTTATATTAAACTAGATTTATAAAAGCAAACCATACCTTAATTCATGATTTCCTTATCTGATTGTTCGATTTCCGAGACGTTTAAGTGCGTGTCCTCTACCAGAAATCCACATACGAACAGTGATCACAATTTGGAGTGCTAGCCTCAAGAGATATCGAAAACGTTTTTCTTTTTCTCCCAAAATCTTGAGAACTCAAAAATAGTAAAAACAAAAAATCTTGTTCTATTTTAGGGTTTCAACCTCTATTTATATATATGTAGATAAGCTCACTTAAAAAACTTATTACACAAATGCCCCTATTAATAAATTATCATATAACAAATAGTAAGGGCTTTTATGTCATGAATTTTATCATATAAAATTCATTACTCTAGACAAATTGAAATTATGCAAAGCCATTCTTTGTGTGTGACCCAATAGGTTCATGTGAGTTGGCGATGAACCAAAACCATTTAGGTACACAAGTCATAAGCGGTCTCTAGAAAGACATTATGCTACCCAAGTAGCATGAATATCAAAATCGATACAACCTAATGAATAACATATATCGTATTATTTTGTCATGCGATATCCTTTAATTAAACATAAGGCATGGAAAGTCACCCTTAATGTTCAATCATACTAGTCTTAATCTTTAGTACACTGAAATCATCGAAGTGTCATTGATTATATCAATTCACTTGAACTTGTCCATTTAACAGTCTAACATATCGAGGAATCCAATAATATCTCTCTATATGAGGGACAAATTCTATCTTGATCACACACCTTCACATATTATTTACATGATAACCAATAATAATCTTTATAATCGTCCAGTTAAAGACAACATTTGATTGTGTCAAATTACCATGCTCCTAATATTAAAGTTTATAGTAATCTCAATTAGGATATCACGAGTAACATCTATGACTTAACCCTTGTGATGTTCTTATAGCGGATCGGTCTAGTACCTTGTTCTCTAACAAGTACTCATGATCTCGATTCATATCTCTATACACATGATCATCACATGACCATCAATCAAGATTCATGCTAGTTTTAATTCATTATAGTTCCCAGTAAAATGACCGACTAGAGACATTTAGGATATTTCAACAAATACCCATGGATCTTACGATAAGATAAACATACAATCACTTATAATAAAACAATAAATGAAAACCTCTATTTTATTAATTAAAATTATAAGATAAACAATGTTTATAGATTGACCTAGGACACATGCCCCAATAATAGCAAGTAAAAAACACGTTAAGTCGCTTTAAAAAGGATCAAGAGACCAATAGAAGTCAAGTAGCGAAGCAAAGGTGGGCAATAGTCCCCACATAACATATCTCACAAGCCGAAAATGGACGAGACCAATTCAAACGAAAACCAGTCCACACGAGGAGAAAAACATGGGAAATATGATTTATAAAAGCAAACCATACCTTAATTCATGATTTCCTTATCTTATTGTTCGATTTCCGAGACGTTTAAGTGCGTGTCCTCTACCGTAAATCCACATACGAACAAAGGATCACAATTTGGAGTGCTAGCCTCAAGAGATATCGAAAACGTTTTTCTTTTTCTCCCAAAATCTTGAGAACTCAAAAATAGTAAAAACAAAAAATCTTGTTCTATTTTAGGGTTTCAACCTCTATTTATATATATGTAGATAAGCTCACTTAAAAAACTTATTACACAAATGCCCCTATTAATAAGTTATCATATAACAAATCGTAAGGGCTTTTATGTCATGAATTTTATCATATAAAATTCATTACTCTAGACAAATTGAAATTATGCAAAGCCATTCTTTGTGTGTGACCCAATAGGTTCATGTGAGTTGGCAGTGAACCAAAACCATTTAGGTACACAAGTCATAAGCGGTCTCTAGAAAGACATTATGCTACCCAAGTAGCATGAATATCAAAATCGATACAACCTAATGAATAACATATATCGTATTATTTTGTCATGCGATATCCTTTAATTAAACATAAGGCATGGAAAGTCACCCTTAATGTTCAATCATACTAGTCTTAATCTTTAGTACACTGAAATCATCGAAGTGTCATTGATTATATCAATTCACTTGAACTTGTCCATTTAACAGTCTAACATATCGAGGAATCCAATAATATCTCTCTATATGAGGGACAAATTCTATCTTGATCACACACCTTCACATATTATTTACATGATAACCAATAATAATCTTTATAATCGTCCGCTTAAAGACAACATTTGATTGTGTCAAATTACCATGCTCCTAATATTAAAGTTTATAGTAATCTCAATTAGATATCACGAGTAACATCTATGACTTAACCCTTGTGATGTTCTTATAGCGGGATCTGGCCTAGTACCTTGTTCTCTAACAAGTACTCATGATCTCGATTCATATCTCTATACACATGATCATCACATGACCATCAATCAAGATTCATGCTAGTTTTAATTCATTATAGTTCCCAAGAAATGACCGACTAGAGACATTTAGGATATTTCAACAAATACCCATGGATCTTACGATAAGATAAACATACAATCACTTATAATAAAACAATAAATGAAAACCTCTATTTTATTAATTAAAATTATAAGATAAACAATGTTTATAGATTGACCTAGGGCACATGCCCCAATAATAGCAAGTAAAAAACACGTTAAGTCGCTTTAAAAAGGATCAAGAGACCAATAGAAGTCAAGTAGCGAAGCAAAGGTGGGCAATAGGCCCCACATAACATATCTCACAAGCCGAAAATGGACGAGACCAATTCAAACCAAAACCAGTCCACACGAGGAGAAAAACATGGGAAATATGATTTCTTGCGAATAAAAGAAACCCCAAAAGACTTGCATGCATAGTAATCTTAAATCACAAAAAACCACTTCAACACAAAAAGATCAAATCCGAGTAAAACAACATGCAATAAGGCTACTATAGGTGAATAAATTACCTTGCCTAGTGTAAGAGGAGTGGTGGAGCACCAAGGTGTGGTGGATACACTCAAGGTGATAAATCCCCAAATTTGTATTTGGAGAGCTTTTGATAGTGGGAAGCCGAAATCTCTTGAGAAGAGGGAGGAAGGTGGAAGGAACCAAGTTTGGGACTTCATTTAGGGTGAGATTCAAGCTTAGGAAGAGCTTTAATGTTGGTTAGGAAGGTGAGGGTTCGACCAAGGTGGAGGAAGAGGGAAGAAGGAGGTGAAAGTGGGGCGGGGGAGGGGGTTAGGGCAGATAAGGGGTATAAATACCCCCTCTCCACGAATCGGGTCGTGGGTACAAACTCACGACGTGGTTCCAAAGTGTGCCCCACGACGCGCTTTGGTTCAGTTGGGGTCGAAATGAAATCTTAGGCACCGATTAGACCTGTAAGGGCGGCGCCTCCCACGACATCTCCCACCCTTCTATTGCCAAAACTTGCCCCGTGTCGCATTTTGGAACAGTGGGGATCCAAAACGGCGTCGTAGGCGCCACTTTTGGTGTCAAGGCCGGCACCACCCACGACGCCGTTCCTTGCACTCACTGTTTTTGCAACTTTTTTTTACTTTTTTTTTTAAAAAGAACAACCTAAATCCATAACAAGTAAACGAAATAAAGGCGGGTCAGCTTACTAAATCTCTGTTTGACTAATCGTTGATATAGGACGATGCGACGAGTCGCACGAATGATATAAAGCTCTCGCAATCCGGTGTGCCATTTTGAGATTGCAGCACCTATAAAAAGTCACTAAAGGGATAATGATAATAATACCATGCGAATACCGAAATAGGAAATCAAATAGACAAGGGATAGAGGCTTGGGGTGCCTCCCAATAGCGCATTTGTTTAACATCGTTGGCTCAACTCAGTCGGACTCCTCTCTCAGTCAATGTACTCTGCAACCGCTAGAGTTTCATTTTTGATATCCTAATATGGGGAGTTCTCATAAAACGGCTTTAGTCGGTGCCCGTTCACTTTAAAAACTGTCCCTGGATTGATACTCCTAATCTTAACTGCACCATGTCCAAAAATGTTATTAACAACAAAAGGTCCAAGCCATTGTGACCTTAACCTCCCTAGATGGAGAGTCAATCTAGAATTATAAAGTAAGACCTTTCGATTGATAATGAAAGTTTTACAAGATACGATGCGATCATGGAACACCTTGGGAGAGCAAACTCGTAGGCATCATTTCGGATCTCCTCCAATTCTTAGAGTTCCAACTTTCTATCTTTATCGGCTTCGTCGAGTTCCATGTAGAGTTGTTCGACATCCCATGCTATAACTCCACGGGCAAATGGCAAGATTTGCCGAAGACCAAACGATACAGTGACATTCTGATTGGCATTTTGTACGCGGTTCGATAGGCCCTTACCGCGTCTTCAAGGTGATACTCCAGTCTTTCCTCAACAGATTTATGGTATTCTCTAAAATGGGTTTAATCTCTATGCTTGGCCACTCGTCTGAGGATGGTAGGCCGTAGAACTTCGATGCATAACATTGTATTAGCATAAGAGATTGTCAACCATAAGATTGCAGAAATAGGTACCTTGATCACTAATCAAAACTCAAGGAGCTCCAAAAGCAGAAAAAAATCTGTGATAGTAAGAAATCGCATGCCATTAAAGAATCATTGGTGTAGGTGGCTTTAACTTCCACCTATTTGGACATGTATTCCACTGTTAGTAAAATATAAAACCATGTGATGGTAGAAACGGCCCCAAAAATCGATTCCCCAAATGTCAAAAAATTTCGCAGAATTAGATAGAGGTCAGTGGCATTTGATCCTGATGACTCTAGGTACTGGTCGATTGACATCTAGCATAAGTCTTGACAAACAGATATGAGCCATAAAAGATAGTGGCGCAATAGAACCCGCTCTCTAAGACCTTCATAGGTGTCCTACGTGGACCATAATGGTCACCGCAGGCGTATGAGTGGCATAATTTCAAGATGGATTGCGTTTGTCTCTGAGACACATCGATGGATTACCTGATCTGAGCAAGACTTTTACAAGTATGGGTCATCCCAAAATGGTGTTTAGAGTCGCTCCTGATTTTGTCCTTTTGGGTGACACGTGTCGAACGTGCACAATAAATTCTCGCATTTTACTATTAACTTTTAGTAGTGGTAAATGGGATATCGTCTCCACAATGATTTTCCAAATCTCTTAAGAATATAATCTACCTTAAAGTTTTATCAGATTTAACTCGTTTTAATTTAATTACTTTAATTAAATGGGAAAATAAACATTAAATAATATAAAAACTAAACTAAAAAATTAATTAAAATAAATAAAATTTAAACAACTTAAACTAACTAAACTACTTAATATACTCAAACTAATAAATAAATAATTGATAAATCAACTTAAATAAAATATTTAACAATCATCTAAACAAACACCCACTAAACATCATAATATACTCGGATTGTTTTCAAACTCCAAAACATAACATCACTTTATAATATAACTATAATTGTTTTATATGGAATCTTAGAATCATTAAATCCTAATTCATAATAGGTTGATAGTTTTTCGCAAGCCACCGATTTTCCTAAATTCAATGAAAATGCGACATTCTTATCATTGTATGTTTACGCATTAGATAAAACGCAACACCATAGAAATACTATAGCATTAAGTTCAGAGAAAATCATGCATAATCTAAGCCAATATTATCGAAGCAGCATAATAAACAACTTAGAACACAATCACCTAAGACATCCACTCAGAAAATGCCTTATAGATTAATCCTAGTTACTACTTTTATAATTGTTGTCAATAACTATAGACATAGAATTGAACACTCTATATTAAGGAACATATTGACCACTATGCACTCAACATAAAGAATTTCAAGTTGTAATACGCAAAAACAACTTGTTTTATTCGTGATTGACGTGTAAGAATCAATTTAAAGTATTAAGTACATGATTCCATAATTATAACTACATAACAATCTGAAGTATATTACATGCTAAGAGTTTGTTTAGATTAATAGACTACTCACACATGCTGGAATTAAACAATACTAATATATAATTAAAAGACATAATTAAATAAATAAATACCTTTAAACCAATGCTCTAATGTTGCTCCACATAAAAAACTTAATAAAAGAGAAAAGAAAAGTAAAGAATAGTTAAAGAAAATTATTTCGAAGCTCTCTAGTCCAATATATAGTTCCCCTATAAATGCATCTCCTAGATAAATACAAATTCCTCATATTAATTTAAAAAAATCATCACCGACATCAGCAATTTGTCATCAATTTCTAACGTATACACAAATCATTGAGCAAATCTTTGAGTTTAGCCATAAGTGCTCACCGATTCAGCTAGTGATTAATAGTTCATTCTCCAATTTGCTATGGATTTGCTGGCCTTCTTCTGCTGCTGATTATATTGCGATTCCTAGTGTTATTCCAAATTGGTGGCTAATCACTGGTGTAGTTTTCCAGTTGACTGTTTTGCTTTTCTTTCTCTTTTCTTAATATCATTATTTATACCAAAAACCAACCTAAATTACACTATAAAATGAGTATAATTATTGACTCGTCAAATATCCCCAAACTCAGTACTTTGTTGTCCCGAGCAAAGGAATACTCTTAATTTTATTCTCTTTTTATTCTTTATATATTTATTTCAATCTAATTCATCTTAACTTTAAGTAATTGAAATTTTATAGTAGAAGTGGTTTTTAAATGGAAATATGCTACCCACGAGTAAATGAATGTGATGATAGAATATAATGATTTAGTTAAATCAAAACATCCCTTAATAATAACTCAACTACTTACACTCTTTAGAACGTGAAGTTCATTACCAAGGTTAGTGCATAATATAAGTTTTTCCAATCTCCACTGATAAGCATCAAACTTATAATAATTAGTATAGAATCTCAAAACACAAAAACCACTAGATTTGTTTCAACTTTTGAAAATACTTTATAATGGTAGTACAATTAAAATCAATAGGAATTTTGTCAAGATAAAATGAATATATCATTTAAAACATGTTAGATTAAGAAATATTTTATTCAACTATAGCTTCAAGTACTTTTGCTTTTAAGTCCCTAGTCCATTTCCTTTGGACAAATTCCCTGCTCCATTTCCTTTGGAATCTATAGGACTCTCTAAATATTTATTTTTATAAACTCTTGTTAACACTTCTCACTATCTACCAAGGTTGAAGAATGTATTCTCTCTAACTTATAAAAATTCACCGGTTTCTAACCTATTTCTTCTTTCAATTGTGACATAATAGCTTTATATATACACACACTATAAAAATAATCAACCAATAATTTTTGTATGATAAGATTCTTAGAAATCTATCTTGTTCATCTTGCACTATTGTTTCAATTTTCTACCTATTATCATGACTAACACGAGGTATCCAATTTAGTGTTCACATCAAGTGGCAAAGTTAATAAAAAAGAGATAAAATGAATTCCTTCAATCATAAAACTCACTTGGGTAAAAAATATCACTTCAATTCAAGATCTATTATATATTCATTATCATTCTTTTCCTAACTAAAAATAAAGAAAAATAAAATTCATACTTACTTGATTTTGAAAGAAATATGAAAAATCTCATCAACTTACTTGAATATCAGATTTAAAAATAATCTTGAACTTTACTCCTACCTTTCTTTCCTTTCATTGCCTTCGTGTCATACTTCACCTAAAATACCCTCAAACTCATTCTAAACCTTATCCTTAAGGGTTGAAATTTAGTTAGGTTTCCAACACAACAAATATACCTCGTGAAGCATAAACGGTTTGATATGTGTAATTAAAATGTAAATAACTATGAAAATATACAAGTCAATAGTTTCAAATGAATGGAATGCAAAAGGGAACATAAAGTTTCATTAGCAAAAATTTCACCAAGAGTAATACATTGTATTTCAGTCATTCAATGCATACAGAGAAAAAATATTACACACGGCGATGTCCAGAAGTGAGTTCATTATCAACTTCATCATCTTCAACCATATCTATAAAGGGTTGAGAAACATAGCTATCAGTTGGGTTGTAAGTTCCAGTTGAAAATTGCAACTGTAGAGATGGGATGTCAAAGCTCCTCCTTAGATCCTGCAAACGACTATCATGTCTTCTCTCAAACATAAAATGGTAGTGTTGTAGAGTCCTTTCATTTGTCATTATCATTTCTTCATTGCGATGATCGTCGTCTGACTACACATTAATGAAGAAAATATAGTTCAGAAATAACTTCTTCTATGAGGCTGTGATGAAGATGGTGCCAAACTTGTAGGAATATCTGGTATAGTCACTCCAGCCATTAAGCTTGCTGCTCTCTGTGCATCTTCTCTCGTCTTCCTTCCATTTTCAGCGGTGCTTCCTTCCTAGCTTCCTTCGCATTTATTGCATTGAACACTTCTGTTCATCCTCCGAGTCACTGTATCCTACCACCTTCTTCATTTGTTGTACTCCCGCATCATTTATGGTCCTATCGGGAAATAAATCGAATTCGATTTCAAAACCCACCCCGACTTTCCTACACAACTCAATGATCAAAATTGGTAATGGTAATCTTTTATTCTTTGTAGTCTGCATGGCAAACTTCATAGAATCATGTATAATTTTTCTAACATCGATATAACCCTTTTTCATCATTATATGGTACAATAAAACAACTCTAAGGTTTTTTACTTCAAAGTGTTGCTTGGCTGGGTAAAAGCATGCGTATTTTATATAACTCCAACTTATTGTAATCTTCCTAAAATAGGTGGTTTCAATAAATCTCATAGGTGGTCTTCGCTATCAAGTGCAAATCCCCTCTCGGAGGTATCTTTAACGCATCTTGGATTATTTGAAATGGGTAGGATTCCTAATTTTCATATTTGACATTCAGGTAATCCTCCTCCATTCTATTTCTATTTTATGGAAGAACGCAAAATCTATTCAACCTTGTAGGTGAAATATCGATTCTCTTTCCTTTAATGACCACTTTGTCCCGTTCCCTACTAACATTTCCATTAGCATAAAATTATCGTACAATTTCTGCGATCGCTTTTATTCTCTTCTCATATAATCTCGAAGAAGTCGATCACATCCCTTATCTCTGATGATGCTCACAATTCTATCCTCATACTTGGTCACATTTTGAATATTGAACCCTCTCTTAGGAATGATGACTCTCTTTTTATCACTGTAATACCTCATTTGAGCTTTCGGTCTCACAAATAAAGAAGGGTCATAAGGTACCAAGTGACTAGGGTCTAGGTCCTCAAAATATTCTTCTTCATCAGACGACAATGGAGATAGGTCTCTGAGTTCAACCTTTCCAGGTCTAGATTCTCTAATGCTAATCCCAATAGGTATTATATTCTTTAGATGACCTGCATACTTTTGCTTTTTCTGGATTACACTACACTTTTCCCTTTGTCTTGTTTACTACCTTTACCTATTTTTCTACCTCGTCTATAACGACCCATTTTAATAATGTTGTTAATTATCTCGAAATGGCAGACATGGATGCCAGCTCAGATCCACGTGGACGCTGCGGGTAGGCTAGGACAAACGTCGACCTAAGTATATTGGTTTAATTGTATGTTGGATGATTTAATTGCGCTGTAATTTATTCAATTATTAGTTAAATACATCGCATGTGAATATGTTGAATCACGAGAGCGTGCGAGGTTGTGTGACTGGTAGCTGCCTCGAAGTGCGTGCTAACACGAGTATCGAAAGGCGAGATACATGTACACTAGAGAAAACTCAATAAACTTACATAAATATGTCTAGGTTATCAAATTGACATAATTAATGTAATCATAGGCTAATTAAAAAAACTTGAACAATAGGCAGTGGTGCACCTCGAAATGCGCGTCGAGACGCGGGGCACCGGGTACGGGTAGCCAAGGGTTATTGTGACCATGAGTTGGTTGAATTTGATAAATAAGACACCAACTATATGGTTGGATAAGGCTTAATGTAATGTGACATTAAATTGAATAATGGAAGCCTATAGTTTACATAAAATTAAAGAGGCCATATGATGGACATCTAGATCATCATGGGGGGTTAATACTAGGAGATGAGTGGGCTATTGGAGTCACCAGGAGGTATAGGACAGCTTGCTAGTGAATCACAAGATATGCCTCAGGATACGTACGCACAATTGATTCCCATAAAACATATATATATATATATATATATATATATATATATATAGAGTTAGTGGAATTGTTCGATCAGAATCACTTACAAATTTTTCCATTCAAAAGACCAAAGAAATTTAGAGAAAGAAGGAGGGTTTCAGTTGGAATTCAACACTATAGAGATCAAACCAAGTGATCTAACCTAGGTAATCACTTTCTCCACCTTCTAAGCATGCAAATGAACCCATTTTTTGGTGTGTTTAGTGAAATTTGAGTTGATGGTTTAGCCTCTAGTTTGCCGTGAGAATATGATGCAATTTCATGTTTATAGATCGTATTATAAGAGGACTGATCACTGGTCTAGCTAGAATTTCTAGTTTTGATTGAAATTGGAGAGTGTGATGAATGCATGAATTTATGGAAATTTATGTACATTGAGGTTTCTAGAGTGTTCTGATTGATGTATTGAAGTCATTTTAATTAGGAGAGGGTAATAGACCAGTTAGAATAGCTAATTGAGAGGACTATGACAGAATTCTCGAATTGAGAATTCTATCCCATAAGGCAATTAGTGCGCTAATTGGAAATATTAGCGCGCTAATTGTCCTGATTGTGCCACTGTTCTTCGCAACGAAGAACAATAGCGCGCTAGTTAAAATTTCTAGCGCGCTAATTCCATCTAACGTGCTAGGTACACCCCCTTAGCGTGCTAACTAAAAACTAGCGCGCTAGGTAGAAATATTAGCGCTAATGACAGATGAAAATGAGAATTTAGGACTGTTTTAGAGATTTTCGACCTAATACATATCTACACCTTTGTAAACAAACTAAACGGGTAAAAATGGACTTCAGAGACTTAGTGGACTGAAGCTCAGTGTCGGGGAGCTTGACGGGTCGGGTACGGGAGTTCGGGGAGGTCGGAGAGCGATGTGAGGTTTGTAAAACCCAACTGAATAACTCTGAGTATTTATTCTGTTTACATGTTGTTTCTATTATTCCTTGTTGTTCATCTTTTTGTTCGGATATTTGGACGTGGGTTGAGGTTATTCCCCCGGATTTCCTTGTTGTGTGTTCATGAGGCACTGGATTGTAGCACGTGTGACCCGACCCTAAGTGAATGGCGATGCGGGCTTGCCTTGGTGCACGTGTCGGTGAGTCAGCGAATTTGGCCAGCTCCGCGAGGGACCAAGTGTTGGGCCAGTTGGACGCGACCACTGGTGGGAACTTGGTGACCCGAAGTAGTCTAGTCCTTCTAGAGCGAGCACACACATTTGTTAGCTTGTCTGTTGTTTATTCATGCGATGAGCCATTTATAGTTGTTTGTTTTACATTCTGCATGTTTACTTAATAGCATTCCTTGTATTTCCTTTATTTATTTATACGAATGCTCAGAGGAGTTCCTTGGGATTTTACTTACTGTACCATCATCTTTCTTTTTGTGATGATTGAGTGCAGATCCTACTACCAGTAGGGGCAATGGGATCCTGGGCTACTACATCTGATTGCCCACTGTCGAGGACCTACTTGTACGTGTTTATTTTTGATATTTTGTATATTTTGGGTATTGGGAGACTTGAGATAACACAGTACATGTATATACTTGTTGTGGTGATGTCACTTATATACAAAGTACTTTCCAGGGTTTTCCACAGTAGGTTTTGATTTAAACAATGTTTATCATGTTAAAGTATCTTGTTTAAATGGTATTAAGTAAGACTTTTGCTGAATATGTCAACCTTAAAATACAACCCATTAGTATGGTTAGGATCTCAATAAATTGTCAACTAGCTAAAAATTGAAACAGTTAGAATGCCACAGTTGGTATGGGACAAAAAATATAAAGAGGACGGGCAGGTGCCGGACACGTGTAGTTGGGCCTGCCGGCAAGGAGTACATGGAGACACGTCACCCTGGGGCGGCTGGGGCCGCCGCAGTTGATATCGAGCTCGAGTTTGAGGAACATGGGAAAATTTACAATGAAAGAGCATAAGATGTAATAAATAAACCTTAGTTGTTGAAACCCTATGTTATTGCCTTAGAACTTTAGTTGGGAAGTGATGTGAGGCGGGTAGAGTTATAATCTATATACGTGTTATATTTCCATTATATATATGATATACGTATATATACCAAGACGATCCGAAGCACGCTTCTTGATGCAGATCATGGATGGACAGTCGACGACACCTCAGGATATTGGTCATCCTAGTGGTACAACTAGAGATTCCCCAGTTGCACCTAGTATGGAGGACCCACTCTCGGCTCAGGAGAGGCAGATGGCCGAGGTGTTTCGATTGCTACGGATCGATCTGCGCATTGACAAACGATTGGCTACAAGAAGCTTGCTACATCTAAAGAGCCGAGCGATTACGACACCTACAGGGACAGTTGTCGTTTCGGTTACACCCCAGACATCAGTTGAGAGAGTAGTAGAAGGGGTACAGATGGAGAGAGCCACAACCGTTATTGTTCCCTTGGAGACACCGACTCCTACGCCTCCACCTACCACTACTACTGCTACTACATCGGGATTCGTCTTAGCTCCAGAGGCGAAGATGTTTAGGGAATTTCTAAAGTTTCAGCTAGGCTTCTTTTACGAAGGTGATGACCCCGAGGCTGTAGGGAAATGGATTGTATCTTATCGGCGATTCCATAAGCTGATGAGGAATGATGAGAGTGTTCAGGCACGACGGTCGGGTGCATACTTGAGAGGTCACGCCGCAGTATGGTGGACCACGTATCAGGATACGCATCCAGAGCCGACGACAGGGGATGAGTTTAGAGAGCTATTCTACAACCAGTACATACCCAAGGAGGTTAGACTGAGACCGAGGGATGAGTTCTTGCCCCTGAGACAGGGTAACCAGACCTTGATGCAGTACATGGAGAGGTTCCGACATTTACTTTAGTTCTCGATGGATGTCACTGGGACGGAGTGCTTGCAGGTCTACTATTTCACCAGAGGGGTTGGTGACAGGATCGCTTCAGCGGTTGTATCATATGGGGCATCTACTCTATAGGACATATTCGACAAAGCATTAGCACATGAGACATATCTAATGCAGAGTGATGGCAAGCGTGTGACTGGTACCGAGGTACAGATAGGGCAGAGTTCTCGATCGGATCGAGGCCGAAGAGACAGAGGGATCGTCAGGACAGAGGCCGGAGGGATGATAGACGGGACATGGGCCGTAGGGATGATCATCAGGGCAGTTAGTTCCAATATGAGAAGAGACACCCGGTTCATGCCATCACATCAGGACCAATAGATCAGCATAGGACACAACCGCAGATGCACCGTTAGGGCCGAGATCAAGGGGGACATGACAAGGGTCAGATAGACTAGGGGTCGGGATCTGGAGACGGACAGACTGGGAGGGAGGATAACCGCAGATGCCACAGGTGTGGTCAGAGGAGACACTTGAGGACTGATTGTAGGATGCCACCATCACCACGTCGAGAGCTAGAGCAGGCCAGAGAGAGCTCATGCGTAGCACAGCCTAATGGTGGAGCAACCAGACAGCTCGTTAAGGGTACATTGCATATTTTTAGATGACCTATGCACACTATGTTTGATTCTGGTAGTACTTTATCATTTATTGCTGGACATACACTAACACTAGACATACACCTTGTCCTCAGTACGGCCGCTGGGGATAAGATATACCCTAACCGGATATGTAGAGACGTGATGATAGAGGTTGAAAGACATCAATTACCAACTGATCTTCGTGTATTGAAGTACCTAGAGTTTAACGCGCTTCTCGAGATGGATTGGCTGTCATCCTATCATGCACATATAGATTATTATGGTAAGAGGATAAAGTTTCGTATTCCTGGGATACCAGAGTTTGCACTAGTTGGATCTGCGACTAATTTACCTATCACTAGAGGCGACTAGCTACAGCGCAAGAGATGGAGGCGTTTGCAGCGATAGTAGAGCCAGAGATTAGGACGGAGGTCAGGATTGAGGATGTACCGGTAGTGAGAGAATTTGTTGATGTATTTTCGGATGACCTACCGGGATTGCCACCGCTACGAGCTGTCGAGTTTATCATCGAATTGATACCAGGGACGCAACCTATTGCCGGTAGACCATATAGGATGTCACCATCGGAGCCGGAGGAGGTTAGATGACAGCTGGATGAATTGCTGGAGAAGGGTTTTATTCACCCTAGTATGTCACCTTGGGGAGCTCCAGTATTGTTTGTGAAGAAGAAGGATAGGTCGATGAGGATGTGCATAAACTATAGGAAGTTGAATCAGGTGACAGTTAGGAACCGTTACCCACTTCTTGGGAAAGATGATATGTTCGATCAGTTAGCGGGTGCCAGATTCTTCTCGAAGATTGACCTTCGCTCGGGTTATCATCAGTTGAGGATTCGAGAAGAGGATATCCAGAAGATTGCTTTCAGCACGAGATACGGGCTATTTGGGCTTACTAACGCCCCAACGATCTTCATGGATTTGATGCACAGGGTCTTGAGAACATATCTAGACAAATTTGTCATAGTTTTCATCGACGACATCTTGATCTACAGCAGGACTCGTGAGGATCACGAGGGACATCTCAAGGCAGTTTTGACGACAATGAGAGAGCACAAATTGTACGCCACGTTCAGTAAGTGTGACTTCTGGCTGAGTGCGGTGAGATTTTTGGGACATGTCATCAATGACCAGAGTATCTCGGTGGACTCAGAGAAGATTCAGGCTATCATTGTTTAGAGGACGCCTGAGTTTGTCGCCGAAATATAGAGTTTCCTCGGACTGGCAGGATATTACCAGCGATTTGTACCAAATTTTTCTTCGATTGCAGCGCCGATGACGAGACTGACCAAGAAAAATGTTAGGTTTGATTGGTCAGAGGAGTGTGAGCAGGCCTTCCGTGAGCTGAAGAAGAGGTTGACCTCATACCAGTATTGACTTTGTCGGAATCGGGCAAGACTTTGACAGTTTACATAGATGCGTCGGGCATTAGTCTTGGATGCGTGTTGATGTAGGATGGTAGACCAGTTGCCTATCTCTCCAAACGGTTGAGACCCCAAGAGCGAAGTTTCCTCGTGCATGGCCTGGAGCTTACGGTGGTCGTCTTTGCAATGAAGGCTTGGAGGCACTATCTCTATGGGGAGAAATTCATCTTGTATACAGATCGTCAGAGTTTACGTTACATTTTTACTCAGAGGGATCTGAACATGCGCCAATGGAGATGGCTGGAGATGCTGAAGGACTACGACTTCACTATTAAGTACAACCCTGGAAAGGCGAACGTCGTAACGGACGCATTGAGGTTGAGTGGGATGTACAGTCAGACTGGTTTGTGAGTTATGACACACGAGCATAGTCTGTTACAGGCGACATTAGTTATGTGAATTACAAAAGTATCCACTATGATTGAGCAATACATTTATGGTTAAATGAGGGTTCCGACCGGATCGATTAAGAAGGTTGCCGAGTGTTAGAGGGCTAATGGGCTTTATGAGCGGTTCAGTGGCCTGACTCGGGATCCGGAGTGCGTTGATCGGGCAGAGACCACAGATCGATGTTCGAGACACCGAGGAAGATTGTGGATACCTGCGGATCAGGAGATACGGGACGGGATTCTGGAAGATGCACACCAGTCTCGCTACACAGTTCATCCTGGTTGGACCAAGATGTACCATGATTTGCGACGATTATTCTGGTGGCTAGGGATAAAGGCTGACGTAGGCGGATACGTAAGGAGTTGTCACATTTGTCAGCAGTGAAAGGCTGAGCACAGGAGACCCGATGGATTGTTACAGCCATTGCCCATTCCACAGTGGAAATGGGAGCACATCGCCATAGATTTCGTTAGTGGACTACCGCATACATCGAGGCGTCACGATGTAGTTTGGGTAGTAATTGATAGACTAACAAAATCGTCTCATTTCATTCCGATTTCCATGAGATATACGTTTCCTCAGCTAAGCATATTGTTTGAGCGGGAGATTATTAGATTGCATGGAGTGCCGATTTCCATCGTATAGGATAGAGATCCCAGGTTGACATCGAAGCTTTGGGAGGCTATGCATGAGCAGTTTGGCACCAGGTTGCAGTTTAGTCAGCTTATCATCCTCAGATCGACGGACAGTCAGACTGACTGATACAGATCTTTGGAGGATATGCTCAGGGCTTGTATATCGCAGTTTGGGGGTTCGTGGGAGGACTATCTGCCTTTGTGTGAGTTTGCATATAATAACACCTATCAGGCGAGTATTGGAATGCCACCGTTTGAGGCACTGTATGGGAGGCCTTGTAGATCACCTGCCTGTTAGGCGGAGCCGGAAGATACAGTGACAGTTGGGCTGAGATAGTTGTTGATCACACAGAGAAGATAAGACAGATTCGACAAAGGTTACGAGCCGCACAGAATATACAGAAGAAATACGCGGATCGTTATCACGAGGGACTGAGCTATGATGAGGGCGACATGGTGTATTTGAAGGTTTCCCCTTGGAAAGGTCAGCAGAGGTTTGGTATTAAGGGAAAACTGGCGCCAAGGTTCATTGGGCCATACAAGATTGCACAGCGAGTGGGCATTGTTGCATATCGATTAGAGCTACCTGCTGAGTTAGCTGGAGTTCATCCTACACTTAACATTTCGATGCTGAGACTAGCTAGGGCAGGACCGAGACCGACTATTGAGTTGGGACAGATTGAGGTTCAGCCCGACGTGACTTATAAGGAGAGGCCGATAGAGATCGTTGACCACAGAGTACGGATTCTCAGGAACAAGGAACTCTCTAAGGTCTTAGTTCGTTGGCAACATCATAAAACAGAGGGACTCGCTTAGGAGCTCGAGTCGACGATGAGAGAGCAATACCCAAAGCTATTTTATGGTATAAGATTTTAAGTTACGATTAAATTTTGAGACATAATTAATGTAACCATAGGCTAATTAAATAAACTTGAACAATAGGCTTTGGCGCGCCTCGAAATGCGTGTCGAGACGCGGGGCACCGGCTACGGGTAGCCAAGGGTTGGTGTGACCATGAGTTGGTTAAATTTGATAAATAAAGCACTAACTATATGGTTGGATAAGGCTTAATGTAATGTGACATTAAATTGAATAATGGAAGACTATAGTTTACATTAAATTGAAGAGGCCATGTGAAAGGACATCTAGATCATCATGGGGGGTTAGTACTAGGAGATGAGTGGGCTATTGGAGTCACTTGGAGGTATATGACAGATTGCTGGTGAACCACAAGATATGCATCGGGATACGTATGCACAATTGATTCCCGTAAAACCATATATATATAGGAGAGTTAGTGGAATTGTTTGATCAGAATCACTTACAAATTTTTCCATGCAAAAGACCAGAGAAATTTAGAGAAAGAAGGAGGATTTCAGTTGGAATTCAACACTATAGAGATCAAACCAAGTGATTTAACCTAGGTAATCACTTTCTCCACCTTCTAAGCTTGCCAATGAACCCATTTTTGGGTGTGTTTAGTGAAACTCGAGTTGATGGTTTAGCCTCTGGTTTGCTGTGTGAATATGGTGCAATTTCATGTTTATAGATCGTATTATTAAAGGATTGATCACTGGTCTAGCTAGAATCTCTAATTTTGATTGAAATTGGAGAGTATGATGAATGCATGAATTTGTGGAAATTTATGTACATTGAGGTTTCTGGAGTGTTCTGATTGATGTATTGAAGTCATTTTGATGAGGAGAAGGTAATAGCCCAGTTAGAATAGCTAATTAAGAGAACTATGAAAGAATTCTCGAATTGAGAATTCTGTCCCAAAAGGCAATTAGCGCGCTAATTGGAAATATTAGCGCGCTAACTGTCCTGAGTGTGCCTCTGTTCTTCGCAACGAAGAACAATAGCAGCTAGTTAAAATTTCTAGCGTGCTAATCCCATCTAGCGCGCTAGGTACACCCCCTTAGCGCGCTAACTTAAAACTAGCGCGCTAGGTAGAAATATTAGCACGCTAATGACAGATGAAAATGGAATTTAGGATTGTTTTAGAGATTTTCCACCTAATACATATCTACACCTTTGTAAACAACCTAAACTGGTAAAAATGGACCAGAGACTTCGTGGAAAACATGGACGGAGTCCAGTAGGTCGGAGAGCGGTGCGAGGTGACACGTGTAGCTAGGCCAGCCGGCAAGGAGTACATGGAGACACGTCACCCCGGGGTGGCTGGGTCCGCCACTTAGTGCCGCCATAGGATAGTTCAACTATGATGAAATAGTTAAAATGAAATTTTATCGTTAAAACTCCATAATAACAAGGTAAGGAAAACAACTTATATAAAGGTTTTAGTGTAAAATTAAATTCTTAGGAGTTGAAAGTGATTCGTATGAAATATTTGTATTGACGTATCCTTTTTATAAGCACGTATATAAATTGAAAAAATTCATAGAAACCACCAAACTCATTTAAAAACCCATATTCGAATTGAAAGTGTGCATAAAAATTATTTTCAAAAAATAATTTGTGATAAAAACCCTAAAGGTACATAAGTATGAAAATTTATCAAAAATCATTTTTTTGTTCAAGGTATTGAAATGAAAAGGGTTGTGGGGTATTAATTCATTACCTTCTTGAGAGCGAATTTCTCAAGTAAAATGCTTTACTAGCTCCTTAGATCTCCTCTCTATGCTTCAATTTCGATCAAACACTCTCTAAGCCCTAAGTGTGGTGTATAAACTAGGATTTGAAACATATAGGGCTGAAGTGCTCCTAATCGAGGTGGGATGCACTTAGGAAACATTAATTCAAGCTTTAAAGAGTTGAATCTAGGCAAAAATCAATATATCAAACGAGTGGGTACAAGGTATGAAAGGTTTTAGTGTTGGCCATTTGGGGTTCTGTTTTTAAAAACATGGATTCGTGCTCAACGATTTGGGGTTTAAGGGAAATCGCTGACAAATTGCCAGTGAAATCGGTGAAAATAGGTCTCGGTGGTTCAGTGATTAGTTCAACAAATCCTAGTATAAAACCAAAATCGCTAACAAATCGTCGAGTCATTTTTTTACTTAAAAACCTGCAAACTGCTAGCAATTTACCCAACGATTTCGAGTGTTAATTGGTATCGTTGAAAAATCGTGAAGGCATTTAAGTTGTTTTTTTTAATATATTCTATATTTGAATAGTTATCACGCATATTTGTCATATCTAAGGTAGAATGATTTGTATTTAATGAGAGGTATTGTAATAATAATATTTGGACTTTTATTTAGGGAATACTAAACTAAATAAATGCTTTATTACTTAAAATATTTAAAAACAAATAAGATTCAAGTGAAAAATAAATATATCAACTATCCTAATTCTAGTAAATGGAAAGACTTAGGCTCGATTAACCCCCCTTACATGAAATTATTTCAGAATAGTAATCCTAAAATACTCCCATTATAAGAGTTAAAAGTTGAGAGAATAATAAAACAACTAACTAATCCTACTATTAAAGTTGAAAATAAAGATAGAGTTAAGCCTGCCTCCCATAGAGCGATGTTGTTTATAGTCATTGGCTTAACTTAATAGATAAGATCACTCGTCGTTCAGTTCGAGTGATTCTAACTAACCATTAGCCAATTCTTCATTAGTCTTGATATCTTCGTCTTCTTTATCATTCTCAGCATCTGCATAACATTCTTCAGTGTATTCATCACGATGGGATGTCTCACCTTCATAGCCGTCATTATAATCACCATCATTGATGTAGTCATCCATTTCGTAAACATCCTGAAGATACTTGTACTCATTTCCTATACCAATTTTAACTGTACGTTGTTCGACATCGAGAATGGTTCTAGCTATTTTAAGAAAATCCCGTCCCATCAAGAGCACATCATTTTTCTCAATCGGTGACATTATCAGGAAATTGGTGAAATACTTGAATCGTCCCACATGCACTGGCACATTCATCGACATTCCTAGTGAAAAGATCTTGTCACCATTTGCTTTGTTGACAACCAGAGGTAGTAAAAAATCAATATTCAACCTGGCTTTTCTTTTCCATTATTCTGATAAGATGTTCATGTCAACCCTTGTGTCAAGTAAAACATTAGGGAAACCGACGTCATTGATCATCACGTGGAGGAAGAGTTTCCTTGGATCATCTTTGTAAATTTCAAATGCATGTCCTAAATCTTGAAGCTTTAGCTGCTCATCAGTGAATTATTCTTTTGACAATTTCTTTCCTTTTTGTGGGTGCATTTCAGATTGTTGCTCTTTTGACTTTTCTTTTTCTTATTCCACAATTTCTTATACAACCATAGTGTAATGGTTTCATTCGCGTGGATGCAGACACTGGACTCCATTTCGTTACTTTACAGATTTTGTTGGTCAATCTAAAGGTTGATGATTTTCATATCCTATTCAACAAAATTTTCATAATAAGGTTTTAACCTACAACCGTTTACTTTAAATATTTGTCATGTTTTTAAGCTTTCTATTTCCACTGTGCCATGAGTTAGTAGATTGAGGATCAGATTAGGTCTTGTCCATATTGAACGAAGTTTACCAAGAAATAATTTAAGTCTTGAACAAAATAGTAGAACTTTATCTCCTACTTGAAAGTTTTTAGGAATTAATTTCTTATCATGAAATGCTTTAATTCTATCTTTATAAATTTATGCATTTTCATATGCATTATTCCTGATTTCTTCTAGTTCTTGAAGACTCAACTTACATTGGTTACCTGCTTCTTTATAATTCATGTTGCATGTTTTTATTGCCTAATAGACTTTATGTTCTAGTTTGACTAGTAAATGACATGATTTTCCAAATACTAACCTATAAGGTGTCATGCCTACGGGTGTCTTGAATGATGTTCATGTTGGGGCATGTGCCCTAGGTCAATCTACAAATATTGTTTATCTTATAATTTTAGTAATAAAATTGAAGTTTTCATCTGCTATTTTATTATAAGTGATTCCATATTTACCTTATAGTAAGATTCATGTGTATTTGTTGAAATATCCTAAATGTCCCTAATCGGTCATTATACTATGAAATATAATGAATTAAGACTAGTATGAATCCTGATTGATGGTCATGTGATGATCATGCGTATAGAGATACGAATCGAGATCATGAGTACTTGTTAGGGAAAAAAGTACTAAACCGACCCACTATGAGAACACTACATGGATTAAGCCATAAGTGTTTGTCCAAAAAGTTAATCTTAGTTTGATGTGTTCATCAGGATCAAATGACCCGTGACGTGAGACCCGCAACGAGATTCGTGTCATTATCGAAGCTAGGTGGCCGAGGTAAATGTTATATTTGTGGTGATGTGTGCTTAGTGTATTGTATATGTGTAGACTACTAAATCATGCTTACATGTTGATAGGTGTCGAGATGTGAGTAGGGACTTGTCTTGATAAACGTGTCGACGTGGGACCAATGTATAGAGTGATAAGGTAAGTTGGTACAAGCTTTATATGGTTTTATTAAGTGAGTTATATGGATTATGGTTGATTAGGTGTGATACACCTAAGTTAATAAGTTAAAACATAAGCCACTTGATATGTCTCGAGATACGAGTTGACATGCTTCAACACCAGTTGAGTTATGGTTTGATGTCACTTAAGCATGAACTTGTGGGACATGTGTGTGTAGGAGGTCCACTTGTTAAGTCTAGATACGTGTGTACAAATGATCAAGGGCTATCATTCAACCATATCCAATTCAGCTATATGAAGCTTATTATCAACAAAAGCACCTCACACTCTCTCGTTCAATTGCTTAGTTGAGAAGCAAACTTGTTGGAGAAGTGAAGAGCTGCTGGGGAAGAAGAAAATCAGCAAACCAGTGGAGTTGGTGAAGAAAAGATCAAGTTCAGCTAGTATTCATCAAGCTAGGTAAGTTCTATACTCCATTAACATAGCTCAAATCCATGAATTCATGTATTTGATGTTGTGGGCTGTTGATTTATCTTGTAAATGGTGTCTTTGAACTCTAGAGGTGTGTATGAGGGTTCCCAAGCCATCAACATAGCCTATGTGTTGATAAAATTCAGAATTCAGATTTCAGAATTCTGTTTTTACTGCACATAGTGCGCTAGGTATGCGATCTAGCGCACTTATATTGATTAGCGCGCTAGATAAGGCTAAATAGTGCGCTAAGTTGAAAATTGGTGCGCTAATTCCAGAATTAGCGCGCTAATCGCTGTGACAGCACAAAAATCAGAAATTTTCAAAAAATGGCTTAAACACTATAAATGGTTCTAAAACACTAAGTAGAGGTCCAAACACACTCAAAAACATCTAATGTGATGTCAGGAACCTAAGGAATTGTTTGGGGAGCTTAAACATAAGTTTCGAGGCGTTGGGAGGCCGGAGTAGTATAAGAAGTTGCGTATGTATGTAAGTAAACTGGGTGAGATATTTATTTACATTTCATTCCTATTGGGTTATGCATTCTCAGTCATTTGGACTGAATTGCATTTGTACTCGGTATGCCATGACTTGTTTTCATTTCTCATTACATGAGGTTGTTTCATGGCATAGTTTGTTGATAAAACGATTTCATTGACTCCAATTCATGTGCTATGTCATTATTGACTGTTATTACTTGTAGTCAGTGAAATAGCATGCTATTAGGTAGTTTTATATAGTGTTGTGAATCTATATACTTTGTGCATTAGTTATGCAATTGCATTTGTTGGACTCCAATGTCGTGTTGTTCTTGAATATGAAAGTGGTTCTTGTAACTAGGGTATTTTATGATAGAAATTCGCCTGACATATGAGGATCACTATACTTTCCAGGATGATCGGGATTTCTCCACTTGTCTTGCGCAACACACGGGGTATGTGACTCGGGGTTGTTGGCAAGCATAACTTAGGTGACTTCACGAGTTGTAAGACTCGGGGTTGTTGGCAAGTATACATCCCATTGATTGACATTTGGGATAATTATAAAGGCGTATTGTACCATGTAAATGCGACCTTCAAAAGAGATGTAGAGCACAACTCCGTCCATATATAGTGGAAAGGTTGATGTGATGAAGATCACTGCCGACCGACCCTATATCATTACTACTTAGCCTAGTGTCAGTTTCATTCTTTTTAACTAAATTATCTATTTGCATGATAATCTTTCAGCATAGTTGCTATTTTGATTATGCTTTTTGATACTTGTTGTATAATTGTGAATGTGAACAAATGTCTCTCGGTATTACTTTCTATTTTCAAGCACTCACCGTCTAGTTTGTGACAGTTGGTGCAGATCCATCGAGTAGTAGGCTGGGCAAAGAGAAGATCGGTGACTACTTCTGAGCCAGTGGAGTGCTGCTACACCAGATTTTGTAGGTTTTGTTTTGATGTATTACTTTCATATGTATATGATATTCTTTTGGGGGTTGTATATTATGGGATGAGTGATATGTACCTTGACCAGATACATGTTATATATCGTTGTTTAATTATATATACGCATGTGTTCTCTATTTCCTGGTTTTTCAACAAAAGGTTAGGCTATATGTTATAAGTTTCCGGTAATTGAACTGTTAAGACTTCCGCTGAATAACTTTTAAGTTAGAAAATTTTAATTAACTCTGATTTATGAATTTACATTGGATAAGTATATGTTTATATCTATTTGAACAATGAATAATTGAAAGGTCATAAAGTTTTGAAGATGCTGATTAATTCCTTGTTAGACACTATATGGTGAGGTTAAAGCTTAAGAAAAGGATTAGGCCGGGCGGTGCCTTAATTTGAGAAGAGGTCGTCACAGTTGGTATCAGAGTCAATATTTATAAAAATTTAGGTTATAAAACCTAAGGGTATAAACAATAAGATTGTTGAATATAGTGATTCTACAATATGATACCAAAGCTACTATATGTAGCTAAAGGTCTAACTTTTTCAGCAAATAACAAATAAAAACTTCAAACAAGAATATATAAATCTTAGTTGTGGAAAACCAGATGATCCTTGCCTAGAAACCATTAGTTGGGAAGTGAGTTAAAGTGAGATGGGGATTTCTTAAATATACATGTTAATTTTCTATTTGTATATATGCGTTATCTACGTAGTAGCTGATTCGCGTTCGCTATCAACTTGCAGACACCGATGGCGGATTCACGCGATAACGGGGATGTAGGTGCGATTGGCAGCCAACCTTCTATACCATCAACAGATGATTTTCAGAGGCTATCTGATTGAGTAGCTGCCCAGGGTCAGCAGTTAGCAGAGTTCATCGCCATGATGACTGCACATTTCCCTTCACGAGCACATACACCAGCCCCTACTATTACAACTACATCCACATTACCGACAGTAGTGCCGGTAGTGCAGACTGTACCAGTGATAGCATTTCCAGTCGTAAAGACTATCTTTACACCGTTTCTTACCCCTCCATCTTCTAGCTCGTTGGCAGATGTTCAGTTGGTGAAGGATTTCATCAAACTGAAACCAGTTTATTTTGATGGCCAGAGAGACTTTGAGAAGATCGAGAAGTGGGTTTTGTCTTAGGAGAAGTTACATCGAGTCTCAAGGATTGAGGACAGACTCCAAGCTGAGATTTCGTCGTACACTCTACGACGAGATGTCGATGTTTAGTGGCGTGTAATGATAGCTTCCGACGGAGAGCTTGCGTCATGGGATGCCATCAAGAGGAAGTCTTATCGCAGTACTTCCCACATGCAGTGATGAAGCGGTTGAGGAAGGAGTTCATGAAATTGAGACAAGGAGCTGACGAGTTAGTAATGGGCTATAGATTTCAGACCCCACTTAATTAAGGCATTTGATCAGCCTAGAGTATCTTAATCCACTGATAATCTAGCAGCCTAACCTCACCATTACTCAATAAAAATAAACATTTCATTTAACTCAGCAAAATTACTCTTATTCTCAATCACAATGCATTCTAAAAATAGATCTTAACCTTAAAGATCATAAATTCATTTCAGAATGATTAGTTTATATTCTAAAATTCGTAAAAAAATTTCGCCAGCATCTCCTCTGTTTTTAAGCCTACACCAAAAACCCGGCCTTTCAAAAATTCTTTAACCTGCTCGGTTTGGTGGAAATGCTGAAAGACTCACAATCCACCCATAACATCAATATATAACGCAATATCAAAACTTAGTATTCATTTTAACCTAACTCGGGTTTTCGAAAATTATAAAACCATTTACCTTAGTTGTACAACCTCCCATTTCAACTTAAAAACATTTCTACAACTTCAAAACCAGTTCCTAATCTCACACGAACCCAAAGCCCATTTATACAATACATAATATATAAAAACTACAATACATACATAAAGGAAAATGAATTCGCGATGTCATAGAAACTCCGATAACTTCCTTTTCTTTTCTCGCTGCTCGGCCCTGTCATTATCCAATTACACAATTCGATAATGTCATATAAGTAAATCCTACACTATCCAGTACACCTGTAATAATCAAATGCATAATATCCAAGGAATTTAAACAAGCATATAATCCATGGAATTTAAATACAACCGTGAATCCATCCTGTTTTTGTTATCCGACCACAATCAGTTGATATCCACCGAAAGTGGTAAGTAAACAATAATAAGGACTCATGCGCGGGGAGAATAACCAAACGAGTCTCGTTCCTCTAGACTATGGGAGTATGATCTGGTTCAACATGATCTCATGATAACCATGTGAAACAAAGTATCAGTGACTCCAGCCCTCAAGCATAATATAATATTCTATAAACTCGATATAGACACTATAAGGAGATTCGTAATGCCCTACTCTCCCAAACCGTGTATGCATGCACAAGGAAATGCAATATCAAGGATTAATGCAATATATACGAAATTATATTCATAAAATGTAAAGGTTACTATGTAGGATTAACTTACCTTTACGATGCAACTCCGTCACTTTTTACGCGCCGTACTCGTAAAACATTCTACTCGAGATTCCACTTTCCGTCCTACAATTTCATTAACATGTCCCGTGAGATTCCACAATCGTTTCCCATTTATTTTCAATTTATTCATATTATTTTGTCCCGTTTCACCCAAAATCCAAAAATCGGCCCAAACTATATCTTTAGACGTCCGGATCCTAATTTTGACCTCAAATTGTGGTCTGGAATCGAAAATTACCCTAGGCTAGGCCATAAAATAATTTTCCAAATTTTTTGATATTTTTGGGTATCGTAACGCGCATTACGAGACAAATACCCAACAAAAATCCCCGAGAAAATCCAAAAATTTCCATTTTGCACAAAAATCCTCAAATTCCATTAATTTGTCCAAAAAATCAATTTTCTGAATTTTCTCAATTTCAGGCATTTTATTTCAATTTTTTCCAATTTTAAAATTTTTAGGCATCGTAGCATGTTTTTCGAGGCAACACTCGGCGTACCGACCCCGGAAACTTCCAATTTTCATTTTATTATCAAAATTATTTTATTTAAATCAATCCCCCATTTTTCTATAATTTTCAGGGGTTTATTTTTTATTTATTTTCAATTACATTAATTTTTTAATTTTTTTTTTCAAAGGGTAGGGGTTCACCCTGAACCGGACCCTGTTCAGGGGTCTCCCCCTACCTCTCGTCAAAACGCAGAGCATTTGCTCTGCGTTTCTTTTCTTTTTTTTTTTTTTTTCTCTCTTCTCCTTTGGTCTCTCTCAAACTCCTCTGGGCTGTGGAGCATCAAGCTCCCCTCCCTTCACACCTTCTCCCTCAACCACACCACCTATCTCCCTCACCATTTCTTCCTCTTCTTCTTCGATTTTCCACAGTTGAACAAATTTTTTTTTTTTTTTTCTTTCGGTTTTCTTCTTTTTTTTCTCCTCTCCCTCCTTCAATCCCAATACATCACAACCAAACACCTTTCCACAACTAGTTTAAATCTATAAAATTAGTACCTACAACCAAATCAGATTTACAGTGAATTACAAAAAAAAATTAAATTTCCATTACCTTCCCTACCACTGTTTCTTCCACATCAACGATTCTTCTCTTTCATTTTGCTCAATCCAGTGGTGAGAAAGGCAAGAGAGATTGACCGAGAGAGAAAGATGATGGAGAAATCAATCGAGAGAGATATGTAAGAGTGATCAATGTGAACGAGAGAGAAGACCGAAATCGAATGAAGAAGAGAACGAAACGTAGAGGTTTCTTTTGGTTTATAAAACCAAAAAGAGTAGGCAAACTACCCTTTTGCCCTTCACTTTATATCTCATCCAATATAAAACTGCTACCCTTTCTGGTAATTTGCCAATTTTCTTTATTTTTTTCATGTTTATCTCCTTATTTTGTGTCCGAATTACACCCCGAAAAATACCCCATTTTCGCCAAAAATTGGAAAGTTAATAAAATATTCCAAAACTCTCGGACAACACGCTTTTACAAGCAAAACGAGTTGTGGGACCCACGTTGATCCGTTAAGTCCATTTAAAGACCGAATTTCGAATTTTCAATTTAAAATCCACTATTTCTTTACGAAATTCGAAACAACGGTGCAGGTCACCATTTTACTTTCTCGAAACCTGTTTTGACACGTAACTCGAGACGAAACACTCGCGAATCTCAAATTCACTCTATTACTCAAATTTCTCAAAATAAAAATAAAAAATATATAATACAAAACACTAGGCAAACATCAAACATCAATAAAATTACCTGTAAATCTCGGTTCACCAGTCCACAACTCCCAACTCGCGACCTAAATCACAATTTTTGAATTCATTAATCCCAAATTAATTATAATTATTTAAATTAAAACTTTAGGATTTGACAATAGAGACATATACGGCTATTTGAGGCAGTTCGCCGGAGACTTAGTGAGAAAGGATTATGATGATGTGTATCATTTCAGAGATGGAATGAGACCTGACATTGGATTTTATGTGGTCAGTTCAAGTGCAAGGACATTGGGGAGATTTATGAGCGTGCACTCTCTCATGAGACCTATTATTTGGGCAAAGTTGCTGATGGGACACCGCTAGTACCAGTATTGACACACGATCAGGTTGCGGATTATGAGAGGAGGAGACATAGGGGCAAATGATCGAGGAGATGGGCTAGAGGTTCCTATGGAGCAGGGATATCTACAACAGTTATACCATATGTATCATATCTACGCCTTTGCAGACCATTATTGGTAGACCTCCCTTACCACCACCAGTTAGACCTGCATTACCTGCTCCTATTACTACCACTACTACTACTACTAGTTTGACAACACCACCAATGCCACGTCAGCAACAACATGGTGGTAGAGGCCGAGGTAGAGGTAGAGGACGAGATAGTTCCAGACAGGGGCAGAGACAGGCACAGGCCCAGGATCAAGCTCAGGGTCGCGTAGACCAATCACTTGTTATAGGTGTGGTCAGGTGGGACACGTAATTCGAGATTTTCCTTAGCCAGCAATCGTTATATCATCACGAGTCGATAGGGTGTACATATGATTGCACAGCTTGATGCAGATGCCACGCGGAGACTCATTGAGGGTATGGTTTCCATTTATGGTAGACAATTATATGTTTTGTTTGATTTAGGTTCTACAATAACTTTCATTGTTGGTCGCATGTTAGGCATCTTAGGGTTGTCACTGGTGAGAGTTGGCGTACATTTGATTTTGAGTACAGCAGCCGGAGATAGAGTTTACCCTTATTGTCTTGTTGAGATATGTCCAGCATAGACATGTGGAGTAGAGTTACCTGCAGACTTCAGCGTGCTCGAGTTCTTAGACTTCGACGCGTTGTTGAGAATGGATTGGCTAGCAGCGTATCACGCTCATATTGACTGTTTTAGTGAAACAATGATAATTGAGATTCACTACAAGGAAAATGAAATTTAGAAACGGAATTAGCAACGGAATTAGGTTCCGTTACTAAAAATAATAATTAGAGACGGAATTGAGACGGACTAATTTAGAGACGGAATTGAGACGAATCAGAGACGGAAATAGAGACGGAATTAAATTCCGTCTCTAAAAAATGGCGCCAACATTCCCACTAAAACTTTGTTTTCTTATAACCGTTCATCAAATCTCGAGATTTGTGCATCAAATCTCGAGATTTGATGAGTGCCCCCCAAAAAAAAAATCCCACAAGTTCGGTCTCGGTCTCGTTCTCTCTCTCTGCTCTCTTCTGTCTGAGCCCTAACCCTCGCGTCCCCTCTCGCCTCCGTCAACGCCGCTGCCCTTGCCGACGCCGGAGCCCTCGCATCTGCCATCTCTCCCTCAACCTTCACCTCGCACCGCCATTAATCTCTGCCCTTTCTCCTCTCAAACCAACCAACCAACCAACCATCTCGTTGGCCATCAAAGTGTTCTCTCCATCAACACAGAGTCAGAGATTAATCGGTCTATTAGGGTTTCGCTGTAAATCCTCTTTTCATCCACCGAGCGATGGCGATGCAGGTGGTCGGGATGAGCTTTTCCAAGATCGTGCTCCTTAGCGGAGCCGGTAATCTCAATCGTTCCAGAAAACTTGATTGTTTTTGTTGATCTCTTCGCGATTGTTGTCTGATTTTGATTGATTAATTCAATTGTTGTTGTAGCTTACACTTTGCTCGATCATGGCAACGAATGGCCAATTGGCGGATATTAAGGCGGACTTGTGTACCTCGCTCACCGAAACTATTTTTAGGTTTTTGTTGAAATTTTGATGTTCAATCTTTTCGTTCTTTTTGGAAGTTAATGGGGATAAGTAGGATTTGGTGTGGTTAGTTTGTAGTGATTTGAGAGTATTGAAGGATTGAAAATCGCCGAAAATTGAACGAAAGCAACTCTTTCATTATGCATTTGGTTGCTACTTAAATTGTTGAGTCTTTGGTGGTGATACTTGTAGCGGACCTAACTATTTGGAAGATTTAATTAATCCTTGGTTTGTGGTGTCACAAGTGTGTGCCATGTTTGTATGCTGTAAAAGGGGCTAAATGACTGTTCAATTAGTTATAAAAAAAAAGAGAGAGAGAGAGATCATTATACATTCTTAATTTGATGATTTTGCTTTCTTTCAATCCTTTATTGAAAAAAATGTTTGATTGAGAAACATTAATGAATAGTTATTGTGCATTAGTTGTTCGTAAGTCCCTTCTTGAGTAAAATCTATTTTCAGCACTGTAATGTTTATGTTTATATTGTGGTCATTGTATATATTTAGAGTACTCTAGTTTATTATCAATCCTAATTTTAGAAATCTAAGATTTTCAATTTTTGTCTCAACAAAAACAGTTGATTCTTCCTACTTAAGCAAATTATGCCTATTTTTAGAGTCTCTTTGACTTGGTTTCTTGGTTGTTTGCATAGATTTGTTTCACTTATTCTATTCATTGATTCATTTCAGATAGTGAGGACTGTTGTTCAAAGAATTGTGTTTTTCTTCAATCTTGGTATTTTAAAGAGTAGTTGTAATCAAGCAAGTTCATCTTGCCACAATGGTGGAGGGTGGAATTCAGAAAGCAGACAAGTCTCAATTCATAGAATGTTTTCGCCTCTCGTGGACGAGACCGTACATTTTACGTCTCGCATTGTCACCGGGATCGGAGGACTTCTCTTGGCTATGACACTGTACTTGATTGAGTTGATTGCACATCTATGTGTACAAGTGTTTGTTGTGTTTGTACATTTTCTCTTCACATAGTTTTATTAGTCTATGCATTGTTGAATGATACAAGCATATATGATTAATCTTCAATTGGTTGCGGTGTTATTTCGGTGCCCTTCTTTACATTCGAGATGAAGGTTACTTCATAATTGGTGGTTGCTTCACTGCGTGCTATTGAACGGTGCGCTAAATCTCGGAGACCATCGAAGTGACAATTTCACATGATCGAGATGGAAAGAGCCAATTCCGTAACCGGGTAATGCCTATTATTCAATACAAACAAAAGGCTTGTGGAAGGAGTTTGGTGAGGAGATATCAAGGGACCTAGACAATGAATCAAGCAAAACAAGGAATGCGCTGATGGTGGTTCTTGTCTTGATTGCCACTTTGTGACTTTTCAACACAGATTGTGCATCACGGCGCGGGAAGCAATCATGGCATCTCGATTGTATTTATTTGCCATTTGATTCCTTGTCTAGTTTCTAGCTTTCCTTTCTTGTTCATTCTTTGTTCTAAGATTTTAGGGAAAAATCTTCTTTCCTTTGCTTTGTTTCTTACTTGTATATGTTGGTTCTTTGCTAATAGGAATTGAACCTTGGACTTTTGTGCAACAACTTGGAGAAGCGGTCTTTATTCCTGCTAGATGCCCTCATCAAGTTCGAAATCTAAAGGTAAAAGTGCTCTTGAGGACTCTCTTTTGGTCTTGCTTCTGAAGTCTTAGTAATGCAGATTAAAACTCGACTCAATAGAAACTGGATAAATTAGATAGGCGTATTGATTAGGGGGATGTAAGGACTTGGAAGCACTTCAACAATTGCACAAAGTTGAGCATAATGAATGATTTTGATTCTTGTAGCCAACCTCAACTAATTTGGAATATTCAATTTTCACCATGTCATGAATTTGGGTTATTCAACTTCTTCACCTCATTTCTCTTCCCTATGTGTTTTGGGCAATTTGAATTACCATTTCCCTATGTGTTTTGGGCAATTTTCACCTCATTTCTCTTCCCTATGTGTTTTGGTTGCATGTTGTGTGTACTCCTGATTATATCTTTATCTTGTTTTTTGAAGAAAATTTTCTTATCTTAAAAACTGTGATAAGATGTTAATGACAAGAAAAAATAGTTGCCAGACAACCTTGCACTTTACATTTTAGGCGATTTTACTGCTTGATCTTTTTGACTATTGCTCCACAAGCTCATTTTGATCACTATCGTGGTTTGGTTGCTTCTCTACTTGAAATAGATTATCATGTATGTTTAAAAACAGTCATGCTGAAGGTTCGTTGTACAGGTATTTTTAAAATAGTCCTGCTATTTTCATGTCTAATCATTGTAGTGTACTAATTTGGTTTATTGGACCTATGTGAAAATGTAATTTGGTATTTCTTAATGGTATTCTTGCTCATGGTTGGGACATCCATCTCTTATTAGGCCATTGGCCATACTTTCCTTTGACCTATATATGATCCTTAATATATCAAATCCATGTGATTTTGTGGGATTTGTGTATTTGGTATTCGTGCTTGATTTTTGTTATGGGATTTGTGTATTTGGATATTTGGATCACACTTGGTTTTTAGAGTTGTAACATATTGATCTTGCTTTGGATTTTTAGCTTAATCTATAGCATGAAGGAGTTGTGACTTTATTTGATGGATTTTTAGCTTAACTGCAAATCTGATCGTCTGAAACATGCACCTAGAAGTTGAATCTTATTTCCCAGTCCAGTAGATGAATACGTGGTCTTCCTTGATTGTCTGCAAAAGTTCATAGGATTCACTCTTCCCCTTGCAATTAATGGAATTAATGAGACATTGTAGCAGTTGATTGTCTTAACACAAAAGTCTATTTGTGTGATTGCAGGTGTTAAGGCAATGTTTGTTGATCTTGGTCATTTTTATGTGCTCTCGATTCAGGTATTTACTGTGCATTTGCTTTTACAGTTCTGATTTTTTTAAAATTGCTAAAAATCTCACTTTCACTATAAAACTCAAAGACTTAGCATAATTATTCAATCTCACTTTCACTATAAAACTCATTTTATTTGATGTTGTTGTTGATGTAGAGTGTGACCGAGTTGCAAGATGGATCGACATTATTCATAACAGTAGCAAAATACTTATCCCCATCGCGCCATGATATCGATTAGGTAGGAATTACGTCTGATGTGCAGTGAACGACTGCCATGCAAACTTCAACTAGAGGATTATCCTCGAAAGACAACAAAGGAACCTCTTCTTCACTTGAAGCTGATTCTTGTATCATGGTAGCGGAGCATGAGTTGGAGATGCAAGAATCAAAGGGATCTACTTCGTGAAAACACGTAATCATATGCATAATTCTTTCCTTTTCAAAGTTATCAACTAGTCACTGATGTATGTGTGTATATTTATATGTAAATTGCATTCTGCGATGGGGAATTCCCCAACACAATGATCAGTTGATGAGGACAAATGTTATACTCAAAATTTGTTGTTGATATATATTGTTGATTTGTGTATATATAAATCCTTTTTAATATCGAATTTTATGTTTTTTCTCAATTGAATATTTTTTGTTCATATATATTGTTGATTTGTGTATGTATGTCAAATTTTGTTTTTTTGGGGGATGTTAGCACCACCAAGGAGTTGTTGGTGGGGGTGCAGGCGATGGAGCAGGTCCTATGGTTGTTTTTTCAAGTTTAGAGGTTATGGAGAACCAATTGGATTAAGCTTAGGTGTGAAAACTAAAAAAAAACGGAATTGATGAATCGAGACGGAACCGAGAACAAATCATGTATTCCGTCTCTGATTAGATCGAGATGGAATTTTTTGATTCCGTCTCTGATCCGTGGCTAATCAGAGACGGAATCAGAGATGGAAATCAGTATTCCGTCTCTGATTCTGTATCTGATTAGCAACGGATCAGAGATGGAATGCATGATTTCCGTCTCTGTTCCGTCTCTGATTAGCCACGGATCAGAGACGGAATGCATGAACAATTGTACCATTTAGAAAAATTTCCATTTCTGTTCCGTCTCTGTTCCGTTTCTAAATTTCGTCTCTAATCCGTCTCAAATCCGTCTCTAATCAGAAACGGAATCACAATTTCGTTGCTGATTGAATCAGCGTCGACCAAATCAGAGACAAAATTTATTCCGTCTCTGTTCCGTTGCAGATTAGGATTAGAGACGGAATTTATGCAAATCAGATACGGAAAATTCCGTTTCTGATTTGCTGTTTTTTTGTAGTGATTCCAAGGTGTCCGACGTTTACGTATAATGGTAGTACACCGAGAGCCGAGGGCACTCGAGGTAGACTTGCGACTAGTGGAGAGATGAAGACTCTAATATCATTATACACCACAGTAAAAAGTCAGGGACCTAGACTTGAGGAGATTCCGGTTGTGTGTGAGTTTTTGACGTGTTTCCGGAAGACTTACCTGGTTTACCACCACCGAGGGAGATAGATTTCATTATTGAGTTGGTACTAGGCACTAGACTGATTTCCATGCCACTATATTGCATGGCTCCACGAGAGTTGGAGGAGTTGAGGAGTCAGTTGCAGGATTTAGGAGAGAAGGGATTCATCACACCTTCTATGTCACCATGGGGATCACCGGTCCTATTTGTGAAGAAGAAGGATGGTACTTTGAGACTGTGTATCGATTATAGACAGTTGAACAAGGTCATAGTCTGAAACAAGTATCCCTTACCACGAATTGATGATTTATTTGATCAACTGAGAGGAGCACAGTTTTTCTCCAAGATAGACCTGCGATCAGGGTATCATCAGCTTAGAATCAGGGATGAAGATAAGTCTATGACATCGTTCAGCACGAGGTATGGACACTATTAGTTCACAGTCATGCCATTTGGTTTGACTAATGCTCTTGCCATGTTTATGGATTTGATGCATCGGGAGATGAGACCATTTCTTGATCGCTTCGTAATTATTTTGATTGATGATATATTGATATACTCGAGGGCTCAAGAAGATCATGAGCATCATCTCAAAGAGATGTTGCAGACTTTGAGGGAGCATCGACTTTACGCCAAATTCAGTAAATGTGAATTTTGGTTGTTAGAGGTCAAATTTTTGGGACATGTTGTTGGAGCAGCATGCATTGCTATAGATCTAGCCAAGATTTAGGCTATTATGGATTGGCCAGCACCGACGTCAGTTACAAATATTAGTAGTTTTCTGGGGTTAGCAGGATATTATCGCAGGTTCGTAAAGGATTTTTCGAAGATCGCTTCACCGATGACCAGATTGACCTAGAAAAACTTGAGGTTTCATTGGTCTAAGGAATGTGAGGAGGCATTTGCTCAATTGAAGAGATTATTGACTACCGCACTAGTGCTAATATTGCTAGAGGCTGGACAGGGATTCCTGGTATACACATATGCTTCTCGTACGGGTCTAGGTTATTTGTTGATGCAGGACAGAGGCACGGTGGCCTATGCATCAAGACAAGTGAAGATACATGAGAAGAACTATCCAACCCATGACTTGGAGTTGGCAACGGTAGTATTTGCTTTGAAGATATGGAGACGTCATCTGTATGGAGAGAGATTCACACTCTTTACTGACCATAAGAGTTTGAAATACCTCTTCACCCAGAAAGAGCTGAATATGAGACAGCGCTGATGGTTGGAATTTCTTAAAGACTACGACTTTTCTTTGGAATATCACCCAGGAAAAGCTAACGTAGTTGCGGATGCGCTGAGTAGGATGCCAGTTGGAGATACCGAGGTTGTTAGATGTCATATGACGTATGAGTATGGATTACTCGAGGCAACGATAATGATGACTCAGTCAGATATTCCTATTGACACTCGGGTAATGATTTGTGCAAAATGAGGCTTCAGACAGTGTCTATGCAAAGAGTGTTAGAGGGTCAGAGAGCTGACATTCTATACTCGAGATTTAGTAAGTTGGCCTAGAGTACGGATTGTATTGACTGGACTGAGATGGCGAATCAGTGTCTCAGATTTAGAGGCAGATTGTGGTTACCGGCAGTGGCGAGCTTAAAGAGGAGATTCTTCAGGAATCACACAGTTCCCGATTCACTATTCATCCAGGAAAGACCAAGATATACCATGACATGAAGAGACATTGTTTGGTGGCCTGGGATGAAAGCGGATGTATCGAAGTTTATCGGGAATTGTGGGATCTGCCAACAGGTGAAGGAAGAGCACCGTAGACTTGGAGGATTCTTGCAGTCGCTTCCCATTCCACGATGGAAGTAGGAAGATAATGCCAAGAATTTCGTTAGAGGATTGTCGAGGACTATTCATCGACACGATTTTATTTAGGTGATGGTGAACAGATTGACGAAATCTGCACATTTCATACCAGTTGCAGTTCATTACACATATGACCAGTTGAGTGTATTGTTCGAGAGAGAGAGATTATTAGGCTGCATGGGGTACCATTGACTATTACGTCAGATAGAGATGCTATGTATACGTCCAGGATGTGGCGGAGTACGTAGGAGCAGTGTAGTACGCACCTACATTTTAGCACAACCTTTCACCCTCAGACTGATGGGCAGACAGAGAGGTTAATTCAGACTCTCGACGATATGCTCAGGGATTATGTACTTGAGTTTGGCGAATCTTGGGAAGAGTACTTATCATTGTGTGAGTTTGCATACAACAACATTTATCAGGCTAGCATTGAAATGGCGCCATTTGAGGCATTATATGGCAGACCGTGTCGCTCACCATCTTGTTGGGCTTATGGGAGCCTAAATTGTTGTCGATCACACAAAGAAGGTACGATAGATTCACCAGAGACTTAAGGGAACCAAGGAGAGGCAAAAAAAGTATGCAGACACGTATCGTAGTGATCTCACATACGATGAGGGATCTTTGGTATATCTTAAAGTTTCTCATCGTAAGGGTCTTCATAGATTTGGTTTGAAAGGCAAGTTAGCACCTAGGCTCATCGGGCCTTTCAAGATCAAGAAATAGGTTGGAAAAGGTTGCATATGAATAGGATTTACCTCTACAGATGTCGGGGATTCATCCAGTGTTTCATATTTTTATGCTTCGACTAGCCAACTCAAAGGTAGGCGAGAGACTGACAGTGGAATTGAGTCAGATTGACTTGAGTGAGGATATATCATATGAAGAGCAGCCAGTGCAGATCTTAGACCAAAGGGTACAGTAGTTAAGAGGCAAGTCTATTCCAAATGTGTTAGTCAAGTGGCGGTTCCATGGAGACTCGGAACTCACTTGGGAATGGGAAGACTATATGCGCGATAGCTTTTCGTACCTCTTTGAGTCAGGCATACTTTTAGGTTAATTTTAATTTCGAGGACGAAATTCTCATTAGTTGGGAAGTATTGTCACGACTTAAATAACTAATCTTAGTTTAATGTGTTAATCAGGATCAAATGACCGGTGACGTGGGACCCGCAGCGAGATTCGTGTCATTACCGAGGCTAGGTGGCCGAGGTAAATGTTATATTTGTGGTGATGTGTGCTTAGTGTATTGTATATGTGTAGACTACTAAGTCATGCTTACGTGTTGATAGGTGTCGAGACGTGAGTAGGGACTTGTCTCGATAAGCGTGCTGACGTGGAACCAATGTAGATAGTGATAAGGTAAGTTGGTACAAGCTTTATATGGTTTTATTAAGTGAGTTATATGGATTATGGTTGATTAGGTGTGACACGCCTAAGTTAGTAAGTTAAAACATAAGCCACTTGATATGTCTCGAGATACGATTTGACATGCTTCAACACCAATGGAGTTATGGTTTGGTGACACTTAAGCATGAACTTGTGGGACATGTTTGTAGGAGGTCCACTTGTTATGTCTCGAGATACGTGTGCACAAATGATCAAGGGCTATCATTCAACTATATCTAATTCAACTATATAAAGCTTATTATCAAAAAAGCACCTCACACTCTCTCGTTCAATTGCTTAGTTGAGAAACAAACTTGCTGGAGAAGTGAAGAACTGCTGGGGAAGAATAAGAAGATCAACAAACCAGTGGAGTTGGTGAAGAAAAGATCAAGTTCAGCTAGTATTCATCAAGCTAGGTAACTTCTCTACTCCATTAACATAGCTCAAATCCATGAATTCATGTATTTGATGTCGTGGGTTGTTGATTTATGTTGTAAATGGTGTCTTGGAACTCTAGAGGTGTGTATGAGGGTTCCCAATGCATCAACATTGCCTATGTGTTGATAAAATTCAGAATTTAGATTGCAGAATTCTGGGTTTTACTGCACATAGCGCGCTAGGTATGTGATCTAGCGCGCTAATATTGATTAGCACACTAGATAATGCTGGAGAGCACGCTAAGTTGAAAATTAGCGCGCTAATTGCTGTGACAGCACAAAAATCAGCAATTTTAGAAAATGGTTTAAATACTATAAATTGTTCTAAAACACTAAGTAGAGGTCCAAACACACTCAAAAACATCTAATGTGATGTCAGGAACCTATGAAATTGTTTGGGGAGCTCAAACATGAGTTCTAAGGCGTTGGGAGGTCAGAGTAGCATAGAAAATTGCGTTTGTATGTAAGTAAGCTGAGTGAGATATTTCTTTACATTTCATTCCTATTGGATTATGCATTCTCATTTATTTGGACTGAATTGCATTTATACTCCGTATGCCATAACTTGTTTTCATTTCTCATTACATGAGGTTATTTCATGGCATAGTTTGTTGATAAAATAATTTTATTGACTCCAATTCATGTACTATGTCATTATTGACTGTTATTACTAGTAGTCAGTGAAATAACATGCTATTAGGTAGTTTTACATAGTGTTGTGAATCTATATCCTTTGTGCATTAGTTATGCAATTGTATTTGTTGGATTCCAATGTCGTGTTGTTAATGAATATGAAAGTGGTTCTTGTATCTAGGGTAATTTTATGATAGAAATCTATCTGACATATAAGGATCATTAGACTTTCCAAGGTGATATGGATTTCTCCACTATCTTGCGCAACGCACGGGGTATGAGACTCGGGGTTGTTTGCAAGCATAACTTAGATGACTTCACAAGTTGTAAGACTCAGGGTTGTTGGCAAATATACATCCTAGTGACTGACATTTGGGATAATTATAGAGGCGTATTATACCGTGTAAGTACGACATTCAAAAAAGATGTAGAGCACAACTCCGTCCATATATAGTGGAAAGACTGATGTGATGAACATCACTGCTAACTGACCCTAGATCATTACTACTTAGCCTAGTGTCAGTTTCATTTTGTTTAACTAAAGTATCTCTTTGCATGATAATCTTTTAGCATTGTTGCTATTATTATTATGCTTTTTGATACTTGTTGCATAATTGGGAATGTGAGAAAATGTCTCTCAGTATTACTTTCTATTTTCAAGTACTCGCCATTTAGTTTGTGATGGTGGGTGCATATCCATCGAGTAGTAGGCTGGGCAAAAAGAAGATCGCGATTACCTCTGAGCCAGTGGAGTGTTGCTACACCAGATTTTGTAAGTTTTGTTTTGATGTATTACTTTCATATATATGTATATGATATTCTTTTGGGGGTTGTATATTATGGGATGAGTGATAGGTACCTTGACTAAATACATGTTGTTTTATATTGCCGTTTAATTATACATAAGCATGTGTTCTTTATTTCCTATTTTTTCCACAAAGGTTAAGCTATATGTTATAAGTTTCCGCTAATTGAATTGTTAAGACTTTCGCTGAATAACTTTTAAGTTAGAAAATTTTAATTAACTCTGATTTATGAATTTACATAGGATAGGTATATGTTTATATCTATCTGAACAATGAATAATTGATAGGTCATAAAGTTTTGAAGAGGCTGATTAATTCCTTGTTATGCACTCTATGTTGAGGTTAAAGCTTAATAAAGGGATTAGGCCGGGCGTTGCCCTAAATTGAGAAGGGGTCGTCACAGTGTTACTCATGATAGGTATATCATTTAGTCCTTCGACTTGAGATTACCATCGACTTCAATATTATGAGCATGGTAATTTGACACAATCAAACGATATCTTTAACTGAACGATTGTAAATATTATAATTGGTTTCCATGTGAATAATATGTGAAGGTGTGTAATCAAGATAGAATTTGTCCCTCTCATATAGAGAGAGATATCAATAAATCCCTCATATGTTAGAATGTTAAATGGCCATGTCCAAGTTAATCGATATGATCCATGTCACTTTGATGTTTTCAGTCTACTTAAAGATTGAGAGTAGTACGATTGAATATTAAGGGTGACTTTCCATACATTTTGTTTAATCAAATGATATCGCACGACAAAAGGATATGATATATGTTATTCATTAGGTTGTATCGATTTTGATATTCATGCAACTTGCGCAATCATAATGTAACGTCTGGTTACCTTAAGTAGGTGATTAATGTTAATTCGAGTTTTAATTAACCTGAGTTAGTCTCGTGGTTAAGCCCAACTTGTCTCGATTAGCGTGTACGTTGATTTGCATGTCATTTGGTGTTTGTTTGAGGTGTATTAGTATTTATAAAGTTAATTGGATTTATTGGCCTATAATTGACTAATTGAGAAATTAATGGGTCGCCAAATATAACGAGTGTAGGTCAAGGATGATGCACACGAGTCGTGGGGTAGTGTGAGCACCCGAGTGTACTCGTTGGCGCGCATGACAAAATTATAAACGCATGAATATATATATATATATATATATATATATATATATATATATATATTCATATATATATATATAAATATATATTGGAAATGGATAAATAATTAATAATTAGTAGGCGCCTAGTGATATGCGGGGTCGAGGGTGACACGCGTGGGACGTACAATAGTGTGTACGCCCGAGAGTGGTTGTTGGCGCGCGTGACGAATTTTTGGGCGCGAAAATACATAGGTGAATGTATATTTGTGTATATATATATATAAATGAATCCTAAAGTTTAAATTAAATAAAACTATCATTAGATTTGCCTGGTGATACGTGTAGCGTGAGAATCGAGGAAGTTTATGGTTTGTACGTTGCCTAGTTTAAGACATTTTTACGCATCGAGATGCGTATGACTACATAACAAGGACAATCAAGTGGTGTATACATAAGTATTTATGTAAAAATAAAGACTATAGATTTACCTCAATATGTGCGATACGTATCTCGAAGAACGTAAAATATAATTGATCCTAAGTCGATCAGGAGGTTTTCGAGTTGATTGATAGCTATAAGATCGACTTCGAGATACGTGTTACGTTACTCAACAAAAATCAAAACCAAAAGTAAAATATTAGATTTGCCTCGTGATTCGTATTGCAAATGGAGAAGAGGAAGAGAGAAACTGGGAGAGAGAGAGGGAGAAAAGGGACCGATAGAGAGGCTATGAAGACGATAACGAAGGTAAATGATTGGTGTTGTTGTTGTAGGCCGTTGTTGGATTCTTTGACGATGGAATGGAGGCTCGTATGAGAAGGAGAAGAGATCGGTCGTCTCCTCTCCACGAGAACGTTTTGGGGTTGGATTCGATCCAACCCCAGAAATATAAAAAAAATTAAAAAATTAAAATTTAACTAAACAGAGCATAACTCTATTTCATTGAGGAAGAAGAGGGTTGAGCCCTGAACCGGTCCGGTTCGGCCCGGTTCAGGCTCAACCCATTTCAAAAAAAAAAAAAATATATATATATAGTAATGGAGAAAAAGTTTCAAAAGATTGAGGAAAAATTCTAAAAATAATATTTCGATAAAATAAATAGAGATTTATAAATTTCTATGAAAAATGAAGAATTCAAGATTTTGGACGAGACTTTAAATTAGGGTTTACTTTGAAAAACATGAAATGGTCACATTGGCCTAAAAATTAATAAATTGATTTCGAATTTGATTGGGACCGATTTAAGGGTCTAATTAAATAATATTGGACCTAAGTTAATAACAATTGGTGTATTTTTAGGTTCTTGGACGACGGGGAAAGGTTAATAGATTTCGAGAGTCGCGTATATTGGTGAAAAATTAGAAAAGCTCAGCACAGGTAAGGGGGACTTGTATTCTTATCAATTATGCATTGTAAAATAGTTATATTTAGTGCACGTAGTTTATGGACTTGGAAATGGGGCAATGTACTGTGACTCGAATGTGTTATTAATTTGTTTATAAGAAATTATCTGAAAGGAGGTACGACGGGCGAATCGGACTGGAGTAACGATGAAGGTGATTGGTTAGCTACCGACACCTTCCCTTCAGTAACTTTGAGGTACCTGGTCGTTGCTTTCTTATTGTTTTATATCGAAAAGTGAACTCGGAGAGGGGATGCAATGGAGGAATCCAACTGAGGTACTGAGAGGCCAACTAATACCCTTCCCTCAGATTCGTGACGCTAAATGATTGCCATTTTTCATTTAAGAGTGGGTAGCTATGTTATACCTCGATACACCACAAAATCACAAACATGTGATTCTGTGGATCGTAGTCTTGGGTTTTAGAAGTCTACAACTCTTCTTTTGAATGCAAAAGAAATAAAAGAAAATAAAAGTCACGGGTATAGTTGCAATTGACCATTGAACTTGCATTCTATTATGTATTGTTTATAATATTTTCAATAGCTGAATAGATATGCTTTGATTTCATATTGCTATTCATTGATTCGTTGATATTTAGATGATAGTTGATACGATTACAAGCATCACTTACTGAGCAAGTTGGAGTGCTCATTCCCCAATTAATATTTTAGGTTAATGACGTGTGCTTCGACTCAAGAACGGAGAAGATTAGAAGTCTATAGCCTTCTCTACGGTGAAGTCATTTCCCTATTGTTTATATATTGTATTGAATTACTATTTTTGCAATAAACAGGGTAGGGATATGGTTTTACAACCGAGTTTTTACCTGTTTTATGTATATCTTATAGTTTATCGAAAAAATTTTAATTTATGTTGCGTTTTTAGTTATTTATTCGATATAAGATATACTGTAATTGTGATTATTACGTATGAAGGACGGTTGTACTATTACTCTAATTGAGTCTGACTGGTGTACCGGGGCTTAATTAGGGTTTCGGACCGGGTATCGCCCTAATCGGGATAGGGGATGCTACACATAATGTCTTGCTAGAAACCGCTTATGATTTGTGTACCAAAATGGTTTTGGTTTACTTCTAACGTTGCATGAACCTATTGGGTCGCATACAAAGAATGGTTTTGCGCAATTTCAATTGGTCCAGAGTAATGGATTTTATATGATAAAATTCATGACGTAAAAGCCCTTATGATTTGTTATATGATAACTTATTAATAGGGGTGTATGTGTAATTTGCTTAAACTGCCTAAATACAATTAGGATTTTAAGTGAGGTCTTTTTTACATATATAAATAGATGCTGAAACCCTAAAACGTAAAAAAATATTTTCATTTTTGCTATTTTCGAGTTCTCTGGATTTTGGGAGAGAAAGAAAAACGTTTTCTATCTCTTTTGGGGCTAGCACTCTAAATTGTGGTCACCATTCGTATGTGGATTTTCGATAGAGGACGGACGCTTGAACGTTTTGGAGATCGAACAATCGAGAAGGAAATCACGGGTAAATGTATGGTTTACTTTTATTGATATAGTTTAATGAAAATTATTTTCGATGTTGTTGGGGTTTTTTTAAATTGTTTTTAATTTTCCGCTACATATGAAACCTAAAACACAACAGTTTTATATGCCCATAACGTGTCTTCTAGTCTGCGACTCCAATCCTTACGTGTCGGACTAACTATTTTTTCTAGTATTAACTTAATTTCTTTATTTGAAGTTTTGGTTTGTCCACTAGTTTGTGGGTGATATGCAGTAGATGTCCTATGTGTGACATTGTACTTAGCAAGTACGATTATTAAAGTGTGAACCTCTATCACTTATCAGTGCTCTAGGTGCTCAAAAAACTGTAAAGATTTTTTACCTAAGGAAATCAATCATTATTTTTGAATCATTAGTCCTAGTATCTTTTGCTTCTACCCACTTAGACACATAATCTACAACAAATAAGATATAAACATAGCCATTTGAAGGTGGAAAAGGTCTAATAAAATCTATGCCCCATACATCAAACACTTTACAAAATAGGATAGGGGTTAAAGGCATTTGATTTCTACATCTTAAATTACCAGTTCGTTGGCAATTTGGATAAGATTTTATATAAAGGAAACAATCGTAAAATAAAATGGGCCAAAAGTATCCAGAATCTAAAATTTTTCAGGCAGCTCTACGTGGGCCGAAATGACATCAAAATTGATAAGTATGACAATAAGCTAAAATTGATTGTACTTCTGAATGTGGTATGCATCTCCTAATTATTTGGTCGGTGCAAAACTTCCATAAGTAGGGTTCATCTCATAAATATTGTTTAGAATCCTTTTTAATCTTATTTTTTAGGGCGCTCGTTAAATAAGGTGATAACTTATTGGTGGTAAGATAATTAACTAAATTGTCATACCAAGGGTCTTCAGTATGAATATTATATAAATATTCATTTGGAAATTCATCCTTTAATGGTATAGGTGGTTCTCTATTCTCTAACCTACTTAAGTGGTATGCTACTAGATTTTCGGCTTATTTCTTATCTTTTATAGTAAGGTCGAATTCTTGTAGAAGTAGTATCCATATTATTAGTCTAGGATTCGCATATTGTTTTGCCATTAAATATCGCAAAGCTACGTGATCAGAATATACTATTACTTTTGTTTCTAATAGATATGGTCTAAATTTTTCTAAGGAAAACACTATCGCTAAGAGTTCTTTTCACTAGTAATGTAATTCTTTGGGTTGTATCTAATCCCTGGAGGCATAATATATAACATGGGATTCTTTCCCTACTTTCTTGACCAGAACGACTCTGACTGCATAGTTACTTGCATCACACATAATTTCAAAGGGCAATGACCAATTTGGTGAACAGGTGTAGTTGTTAAAGAATCTTTTAGTTTATCAAATGCTACCTTGCACTCATTAGTAAATTTAAAAGGAATATCTTTTTGTAAAAGTTTGCATAATGGTTGTGTAATTTTATAGAAATCTTTACAAATCATCTATAGAATCTTGCATGTCCAAGAAATGAATGTATCTCTCTTACCGTAGTGGGGTAAGGTTACGTTTTGATTACTTGGATGTTTGCAGGGTCTACCTCTATTCCTTTATGCGACACCACATGTCCTTATGTTAATCCTTAGTCTACCATGAAATGACATTTCTCATAGTTTAGTACTAAGTTCTTTTCAATGCATCTTTTAAGTATTTTAGTTAAATTAACTAAGCATTCATCATAAGAATTACCGTAAACTGTGAAATCATCCTAAAAACTTCAATGAAATTTTCCACATAATCAAAGAAAATACTAACCATACATCTTTGAAACGTTGTAGGTGCGTTACATAAACCAAAAGGCATACGTCTATAAGAAAACGTACTGAAGAGGCAAGTAAAAGTAGTTTTTTTTTTGATCTTTTGGGGCTACATGTTGGTGAAATCCTGAATAATCACCAAGGTAGCAGTAATGGGTTTTTCCAGCTAATCTTTCTAACATCTTATCTATGAACGAGAGTGCGTAGTGATCTTTCCTGGTTAAGGCATTCAGCTTTCTATAAACTATACATACCCTCCAACCGTTTTGGATTCTAATCGATACTAATTCTCCATATTCATTTGTTATTACTGTAATTCCTATTTTTTTAAGGACTACTTAGACAGGGCTTACTCAATTGCTATTAGCTATCAGAAATATCATTCCTGCATCTAATAGTTTTAATGTTTCAGCCTTTGCTACGTCTATCAAAGTGGGTTTAATCTACATTGAGGTTGTCTAGAAGATTTGGTATCAGTTTATAGGTTTATCCTATGCATACACGTAGCTGGACTTATTCCTTTGATATCTTCTAAATCTTCAATTGCCTATTCTAGTTTATTTATTTGGTCTATTCTCAAAGATTAATCTATTAATGGATCTATCATATTTAATGTGCATATGGAGGAAATATTCATTGGGTATTTCATTGCATCATATATATTAAGATTTACTACATCATCATCTACTTGCATTATTAATTTTCCATTTGATACAAAGATTTTTGCTTTTACTGTTTTCAAAAATGGTCTATCTAAGATTAGAGAAGTTCTATTAGAGAAGTTATCTTCTTTCATATCTAAGACATAGAAATCTGCTGGAAAGATTTAATCATTAACTTTGACTAACATATCTTCGAGTAACCCTACTAGTTTAATAGTAGATCTATCAGCTAGTTGTACGACTATACAAGTTTCTTCTAAATGTACGTATGTCATTCATAAATAGATAGATAAAGACGTTACATTTATAGAGGCTCCCATATCACACAATGCTTTAAAAATTCCTATGTTCTCAATTGTACATGAAACGAAAAACATTCCAGGGTCAGAATATTTAGGAGGTAATTTCTTTTGGATTAATGTTGATACGTGTTCTCCTAGACTCACTTTTTCATGAGCCTTAATCTTGTTAGTGCATAAATCTTTTATAAATTTATGGTACTTAGTTACATTTTGAATGACTTCAAACAAATGTATATTAACTGCTACTTTCTTTAATGTATCAGATATTTGTTTTTCCTCCTGCAGTTTCTTAGCATCTTTGTTATCTTCCAAACGATAAGGGAATGGTGGTTCTATATTAATTGATCTATCTTCATTAGATTTATTACCCTTTTCGTTGGGAGTTTTGTTACTTGTTATTTCAATTTTTTTATAATTCTGTTTTTTCTTTATAGGAACTAATTGGTCTGACATTTTAGGTTCCTCCATTTGCTTACCACTTTTTTATATTATAGCTGGTGCTTTTTCATATATAGTAGGATAAGGTTAAGATGGTTTTTTCTCTTGATTTTCAAATTCACTCATTTGATGACTCAATTGGTTTTTCACTTCAGTCATATTATTTTGTAATGTTTGAATTATTTGATATTGTTCTCTTTCAGAATTATTCGATGTCTTATACATTTGATAACCCTGGTTGTTGATATGATTACCTACATTCGGTTGTAGGTAATTTGCATAACTATTAAAATTATAATTAGGATCAACAAACCCATCATATTGGTTCATTATATCATTAGCTTCTTCTATTTTGGTTTGTTGTTTCAAAGGATATTCATCATTAGAATGGCTTAATTCATTACTAGATTTTACTAGTGCTTAATCTATCTTTTAGTAATAATTCAACCATGGCTTTTAGCTAATCTATCTTATCATCTTGTGTTTTATATGTCTTATTCATGTCACTTAGATTTTCTTTTGATGGTTTACTCTTCTCACCATGTTGCTTTGATTGCATAGCTATTGTATTTATAGCTTCTCTTGCTAAAGTTGTTGCTTTATTGAGTAAAGACCCTCCACACATACTGCCTAAGAATCTTCGTTTTAAGTGATGTAATCCTTCATAAAAATATTGCATGAAAGTTTTGTTTATAAATCCATGAATTAGACATAGTGAGATTAATCTTTTATACCTATTTCAAAATTCATCAAAAGTTTCTCCGGTTTCCATTTTAGCATTACTAATTTTATTTCTATATAGGCTAATATGTCTTGCTGGGACGTATAGATCAAGAAAGACTTATAGCATCTTTGACCAGTTGGTTATGGAATTTTGAGGAAGGTAAAATAACCAATCCAAAACTTGGCCTTTCAATACGAATAGAAAAGCTATTAATTTAACATAATCTATTTCTATATCTTGAGGTTTTAACGTGCATACTTTATGTACAAACTCTCTAATAAATTTTTGAGCATATTTATTATCTTCACCATAGAAACACGGTAAAGAATTTATGAGTCCGAATTTCAATTCCAATTCCGGATATTCTGTTGTGAAAGTTATGCACATATGTTCGTAAGCCATGACATTCCTATTAGATTGCATAGAAGTTAATTCTTCCTTGTTTTTAGCCATTTTATATGACTTTCAATAAGAAGGTTTCCAAGAGATTAATTTTAAAATCCCTGGCAACGACGCCAAAAATTGACACATGTCGAGCGTGCACAATAAATTATCGTATTTTACTATTAACTTGTAGTAGTGGTAAATAGGATATCGTCTCCACATGGATTTTTTAAAATCTCTTAAGAATTCAATCCACCCGAAAGTTTTATCAGATTTAACTTGTTTTAGTTTAATTACTTTAATTAAACGAGAAAATAAACACTAAACAATATAAAAACTAAACCAAACAATTAATTAAAATAACTAAACCTTAAACAACTTAAACTAACTAAACTAACCTAATATTCTCAAACTAATAAATAAATAATTAATAAATCAACTTAAATAAAATATCTAACAATCATCTAAATAAACCCCCACTAAACATCATAATATATTTGGATTGTTTTCAAACACCCAAACATAAAATCACTTTTTAATATAGCTATAATTATTATATATGGAATCTTAGAATCATTAAAACCTATTTTCTTAAATTCAATAGAACTGCCACATTCTTATGATTGTAAGTCTACCCAATAGATAAAACGCAACACCATAAAAATATGATAGCATTAAGTTCAATGAAAATCATGCCTAATCTAAGCCAATATTACCGAAATCGCATAATAAACATCTTAGAACACAATCACCTAGAACATCCACTCGGGAAATGGCCTATAGATTAATCCTAGTTACTACTTCTATAATTGTTGTCAATAACTATAGACATAGAATTAAATACTCTATATTAATGAACATATTTGCCACTATGCACTCAACATAAAGAATTACTAGTTGTAATACACAAAAACAACTTGTTTTATCCGTGATCGACATGCATGAATTGATTTAAAGCATTAAGTACATGATTCCATAATTATAACTACATAACAATCCAAAGTATATTACATACTTAGGGTTTGTTTAGATTAATAAACTACTCACACATGTTGGAATCAAACAATACTAATATGTAATTAAATGACATAATTAAATAAATAAATACATTTAAATCAATGCTTCAATGTTACTTCACATAAAGAACATAATAAATGAGAAAAGAAAAGTAAAGAATAGTAAAAGAGTAGTTGGAGAGAGTTATTTCAAACCTTTCCTGGTCCTCTATATAGTTCCCTTAAGAATACATCTCCGAGATAAATACAAATTCCTTATATTAATCTAAAAAAACCATCACCGACCTCAGCGATTTGTCAGCGATTTTACATAAATAGCTGAGCAAATCAGTAAGTTTAACACTCAGTGCTCCACCGATTCAGCTGGCGATTTATAGTTCATTCTCCAATTTGCTATGGATTCGATGGTCTTCTTCTGCTGCTAATTTATATGGCGATTCCTAGTGTTATTCAAAACTACTGACTAATCGCTGGTGTAGTTTTTCACTTGACTATTTTGCCTTTCTTTCTCTTTTCTTCCATTTCTTCGTTTTCCTACTTAAAACTTAAAATAACAAAAATAAGAGAATACCTATTGTAATATCATCATTTATCCTAAAATCAACATAAATTACACTATAAAATGTGTATAATTATTGACTTGTCATTGGACTTATGGAAGGTGGGGTGACAACTCACGTGTAACGAGGTAATTAACCAAATCCGTAAACCAAATGAGTTTGTCAGAGATGGCTAAAAGATGTTCATCAGAGAAATCATCTCCAAGATGGACAGGTGCTTCACCATTCTCGATACGGTTGAGACGGCCAAAAACTAGATTTTCAACACCACTTTTATCTTTTGGTTTGATATAAAACTCTTGTAACAAGAGTATCAATCGAATGAGATAGGGTTTAGCTTCCTTTTTGGCTATAAGTACTTTAAGGCGACATGATCAGAGTAGACGAATACCTTAGTACCTAGGAGATAAGGCCAAAATTTCTCCAAAGTAAAGACGACGGCTAGAAGCTCCTTCTCTGTAGTGGTGTAGTTCAGTTGGACAGGATCAAGAGTTTTGGAGGCATAGTATATGACATGTGAAGCAAGCTCGACTCGTTGCCCAAGCACAACTCCCACATGTGGTTGGTGGCATCGCATATGAGCTCAAAAAGTAGCTCCAGTTAGGAGGTCGGATCACGGGAGTAGGGATGAAAAAGTATTTGAGTGCATCGAATGCACTCTTGCATGTCTTGTCAAGATCGAAAGGCACGTCTTTCTAAAGGAGATGGCATATGAGATGTGCAATTTTTAAGAAATCTTTAACAAAACGCCGATAGAAATTGGCATGGCCAAGTTCTTCTCGATACATCTGTCAAGAACCTTAGTGAGGTGACTGAGACAAAGATCGAATGAGTCACCATAAATGGTGAAATCATCCTTGAAGACTTCGATGAAGTGCTCAATGAAGTCACTGAAAATGCTCATCATACAGCTCTGAAATATGACAGGTATATTGCACTACCCAAAGGGCATGCGTTAGTAAGCAAAGGTGTCAAAGGGACATGTGAAGGTAGTCTTCTCCTTGTCCTCTGGTGCAACGAGAATCTAGTGAAAACCAGAGTATCTATCCAAGTAGCAGTAATGCGACATGCCTGCTTATCGCTCTAACATCTAATCGATGAAAGACAATGTGAAGTGGTCTTTATGAGTAGAATCGTTAAGCTTCTTGTAATCAATGCAAACTTGCCATCCGTTTTGGATGCGAGTTAGGAGTAACTCGCCTCGTGAGTTCGTGACAATTGTGATATTCGTTTTCTTAGATTTTCTTTTTAACCAGTTCTATCATCAGTGGGTTCAGTCACCGTTGTGCTTCTCGTGAAGGTTTAGATAATTCTTCCATATGTATCTAATGCATGCATGTGAAAGGGATAATACCTTTTATATCAAAAATAGTCCACCCTAATAAGTTTTTGAACTCTCTAAGCCCATTTATGAGCTTCTCTTCCTCTGGTAATGTAAGTTTAGTGGAGATAATCACATGTAAAGTCTCATTCTTAACTAAAAACACATATTTGAGATGATTGGGCAATGGTTTGTGCTTTAGTGTGGGGCTCGCTCCATAGAAGGGATAAATCTAGAGTTCTAAGCATGTATGTCAAGATAAGCTAGGGTGGGAGAATAGAATGAAGCAGAGTCCAACTCCGAGATCGGCTCCTCGATCTTAGTATCGAGGGTAACAGATTGCTTTTGCTAGAAGTTAGTGTCAAGATGATTCTCCAATATACCTATCATATCATTGTCATTCACAAGAAAGACCTCTAGGACAAGTGAGTCTACACTATCGAAGGCAAGCACCACTAATAAGGAATCGCTAGGATGGCACATCGCGTCATAAATATGAACTTAATGAGTTCTACATCAAACTCCATGGTAAGGGAACCACTAGTAAGCATCAATCTTAGTCTGGGCAGTATGAAGGAAAAGCGTACCAAGTAAGATTAAGTAAAAATGGGGGCAGGGTTAATTCTTCATATCGATGATATAAAAGTCAGCAACGAATACGAGCTCATTAAATTTCATAAGAATGTCTTCTAAGACACCCACGGGACGAACGATGGACCAGTCGGCCAAATGTATGACAACTCCAGTATCATTCGGAGGGTCAGCCTTCAATGTCTCATATATGGATAATAGCATGATATTGATGGAGGTGCTGAGGTCACGCATAACTTTCGGATCTCAATTTCACCAATAGTGCAAGGGATAGTGAACATGTTCGGATCCCACACTTTGTGAGCAAATTCTTGCGTAAGACAGTTGAACCATTTTCACCTACATTGATTTTCTTGTTGCCTTTGAGTTGACCTTTGTTAGTACATAGTCTTTGAGCAACTTAGCATTGCGAAGCATATGTGCTAAGGCATCAAAAAGTGGGATATTTATTGCCACTTTCCTTAAGATTTCTAGAATTTCCTTCTGTTCTCATGCCTTTTATTTTTAATAAGGCATTAAGGGAATGAGGGCAAGATTTTAAGAGAAGGTTGTGTTTCCTTATCCAAGATTGCTATTTCCTAAGCAGTCGATTAAACTTCAAGCTCTTGCTTGACTTCCTTGAATTTAGGGCCGGTCTATTGGGCTTAGGTTCTTAGGGAGTTTCCTCCAACACTGTACTGCTACAAAGTGTGAGGGCGTTGACATCTGCGATAGGATTCAGAAGTGGTTGAGAAGGCAACTTGCCTTTGTCATCCATGTGCCCTAATTGGAGGGCGACTTGCCCAACTTGGACCACAAGATTTTTAATGCTCACGAAAAATCAATTTTAAATTGGGATAAGTCTTTAGAGAGTCTGTCTTCACTAGCGATGAATGTCCTCACCATCTCTTATAAAGACCCCAAATTCCGAGCAGGTTGGGATTGTTGAAGATGAGGTTTTCCATTTGGAACTTATTGGAGATAATTATTTGATAGGGTTTTTGTCAGCATGATTATAAGTGTTAGCGAATTTGTTGTCGTATTGATTTCTTGGTAGTCATTAGAATCCGCCACATACAGAGTTCGTGGCGGCCCCGTGTGTGATGACCCAAAACCCAAAAGACCTACCCTAGGGGCAATTTAGTAACTTCACAAACCCTACACTAAATAGTCCCACTAGATAAATCAAATTGTAAGCCCTAGCCCCTTTTTGTTTAAAAACTTAAACCACGTGGGGAGGAAGGGAGATTGAGGTGTGTTGGTGGTGAAAAATGGTGGTATTCGAAGGTGGAATTATCTTCCTTATTGTTCTTTTTCTTTCTTCTTTGATTAACTGAAAACTTAGGTTGGTTAAAAAAATGTAATAGAGACGAACCCTAATAGGGTGCAATGCCAATCGACGTCGTCGACAATGCGGCAATCGACGCCGCGGACCCATAGGGGCATGTGAAGGCCCAGGGTGTCCCCATGGAGAGCCGCTCCTATGACGATGCAGACCCCTCCCGTACCCGCCACCACCGTGCACATATATGGGCACAGCTTTTTTCGCCCCCACGGTTCGAACCAACGCCCTAGGGGTTAAGGCGTTGATTTTGCGAACCGTGTATAACCAAATTGGCTAGCCTTTTTTGTGAAGGCCCAGGCAGGCACTCCCACACATGGAGAGCCCTTGGCACCTCCAAGGTAGATGTATATGTGCTCCTCCCGTAGCGCAGAGACACATATACATCTTCGTGTCCCCCATATATGCCACCACTTTGTGCACATATATGGGCACATCTTCGCCCCCCACGCGGTTCGAACCAACGCCCTGGGGTTAAGGCGTTGATTTTGCGAACCGTGTATAACCACTGGGCTAGCCCAGTTGGTTATACACGGTTCGCAAAATCAACGCCTTAACCCCTGGGCGTTGGTTCGAACCGCCGGGGGGCGAAAGATCGTGCCCATATATGTGCACAAGGGTGGCATATATGGGGGGGACACGAAGATGTATATGTGTCTCTCGCTACGAGAGAGCGGGTAGCACCCCTGGGTAGCCAGTACGTTGGGCAGGGATGTATGTCCCCCCCCCAACGCATCCCAATTTGGCCCTTAGACATTTGAGCAGGGGCCAATCTGGCCCCTTCACCTTATATACCAGCTACAAAATGTCCCTGGTCACCTTATTTAAAAAAACATATAAAAAATATATATTTATATATATATATATGTATATATATATGATATTAATGTATATGTGTATATATAAAAGATAAGAATAAATCATACTTACAAACGGGGTGCTACTGCGTCCCTGAGGAGACTAGTCGGGTCCTACTCCTCGCACCGAACGACATCGAACATGCGGGACCCACACTAGTGGACCCCAAAGACCAACAATTGAAAGATTACTTAATTTTAAATTGAAACATTTATTTATGTGATGTATTAGGAATTGTATAGTGTCGCGCAAAGGTTCACATCGAGCCCCGGGCGTACCGGGAATTGTTATAGGTGTCGCGGCGAGTCGAGGTAAGTGGGGAGCTTCGCTCATGCATAAAAATATGGCTTAAATATTAGATAAATACAAATTTCACATTTATATCGAAAGACTTGGGATTGGGTTGCATTAGGCAATTGTATGAATATATTTATCTATGTAATGTATGTGTTATGAACACTTGAATTATTCGATCAAATGTGGTGATGTGGCAATATGCTCATTAAAAGAGAGTGGTCCGCGCTACGAGTAGCGGTGGTGTAGCAGTGTGCCCTCCAAAAGAGAGTGGTCAGCGCCATGAAATGCAGTGGTGTGGTTAAAATCCCACCAAAAAGAGATTGGTCTACACCATGAAATATATAATTCACAAGTGGTCGCAATCGGTGATGTCTTGGAAACACTTATTGTTGGTTTGATGGAACTAGGTGGAGGTCACAACGGCCATTGTGACCACCAATGGTTCACATCACCTCGAGGGTGAGTGTTTCGGTCATCGAATTCATATCATTAGCTAAAATTCATTAAATGGAACAATGATTTATATTTATTACTAGTTCTTATGGTAACTCTCTTGTTGGACCCCGTTACATGAATAAATGGAATTTATTTACGAATTGCGCATCTTCATTCATGATGTGGTTTCAAAAGACGGCTCACTTTCTTGCTTATTGAATTATGAATCGTACATTTATGTTTTAATTGACTTAGAACTTGTTTGTACCCCCTTTACAAACAAGAACCAAGTTTCCATTACTTTTCATTAAATGTTTTACAATTTGGTTTACAACTTCATGTGTAGAATTGTTTTACTTTATAGGTAATACTTGCATGTTTAGTGTTTGAGCGAGTCTTCTCTCTGATTGAGCTCTGTTGGTTCTTTAGCTCAACCTACTATATCTCAAGTATCCACGTCAGCGCTAGATTTTAGGAAGGGAGAGGCGATAACTCGAAGCCTTCTCTTTAATGTGAGCCTAGTATTGTAATATCTATATATATTCATTTTTGAAACTATTAAACTTGGGTTATATTCTAAAGTAGGTCATTTGGGTAGTTTGAAACTATCTCCCTTGTAGTTATGTTATTTGGGAGCCTTTGGGATAACCCTACATGGCTATACAAAATGAAAACTCATTTATAGTTCTTTAGTAGACATATGGATTTGTTCTATATTTTATACCGTATTTTATTTCCATATTGTCTTTATGATTATTTTGCAAGTTGTTTAGGCGAGCCAAACCACTTGCTTAAGCTCGATTCAGTTGTTGGGCTTAGGAGGCGGTCTAGGCTGGGCGACCCGGCCTTAGGTCGGGAAGGGTCGTCACGGTTGGTATCAGAGCATAGGGATTAGAACCTTGGGAAACGTTAGGTTAGTGGAACCTAAGTTTATAGAACCTTTAAGATCTAAAGGTCAAGTTTAAGTTAGACGAATCATTGGTATGAGACATTAGTTCAAAGTCGACTTAACATATATGAATAATAAATCATAGGATGGGATGGGACAAAAAGAATTTGACAAAGATTTAATGTGATGATTATTTGCTACCTTGTATATTTAAATATATCGTTAGATATATGGATAATTGTCTTTCCTTAAGACAAGGAACTTGAGTTCCACGAGACGAGAATGACAATGAATTACACAAGGAAATCGAAGCAAACTTTTCAAAAGATTCAACACGCGCTTCAAGGATGTCTATAACGAATGTGATAAGAATGGATCGAAGAGAACGAATAAGCTTTGATTGGAAATTGCATGGCGAGATGCACCTACACTTAATGGCAGAGTAGCAAATAAAGACTTAAACAAGAATCATGAGGCTTGAAAGGGCAATAAGATGCCATGCTATATATGCAAGATAAAATAGTGACGTGGTCACATTTCAGAGAATCAACTCAGGCACTTGAAACACTACTAAAACGGTTAAAATTTACGATTTCTTGTTTAAAACATAAGTTAATGATCCTAGTAAGGATGTAAATGAATCTTTCTCTCAAACAATAAAAACTAAGTTAGTTCGGATCTGAAGGCTGAATTTGAAAACTTAATTCAAGATAGAGAGTACATGTGTAGCTCTTACTTAAAGATGCGAAACATTGATATATAAATTCGACAAGAAGGTTAGTATTATGGATCAAATTTTGTCGTTTCATGTAATCTATTTATCTCGAAAAATGATTCTTTCGACTATATTGGACCCGTATTTTTGTATTGTATTGAGTTGAAGTTTATCACACATTGTTGAAGTTATTGAAGTTAGACCATATTTGTTCTTACAAATTTTTGAAAACATGAACAAGTATAAAAAGAACTATTTGTTTACCGTGCTATTAAAAAAGATAAAGTAAATAGACTTGTACGTTTTTCAAGGATTTGGCATCGCAATTTCGATTCTTACATAAAGAGTTTTACTGAATCACAAGTTTTTGATTTAATGAAAATGCATCGTATCAATTGGATCTATGTTACCATGCTGTGGTTGGAATACAACTTTTCTTGTGGTTATAATTTACTTTCGAGTTACATCGACTAAATCTGTTCGAAAGGGATTTTACAAATTGCCTGAAAATGCAAGAGGGATTTAAGATGATTTCCATAAAATAAGCTTATCTCAGCTTGAAAGAAATAGTTTAAAGAAACTCGATACTTTGAAAAAGGTTTTGATTCGAATTTGACTTCTTGATTGATTGAATCATGACGTTTAAGTTTTGATCGAACTTGTGTAAAATAAAGTTAAATTTAAACCAGTCATCGATAGATTGAATATCGAAGATAAGGCCCACAAATTGAGAATTAATTCAAAACATAAGCATCCGACGTACAAGATAGCTAATAAGAAATTAGAGGATACCTCGAAAACAATTCAATTAGAAAATCTAGTGAATACAAAATGTCAGACTAGTAGACTCAAAGATGGGTAGTTACTAAAAAAATGGGAATCCCAAGTCAAGGACTATCCTGGTGAAATAGCCACGTGTGAAGATCGCATTGCCATGTAAAAATTGTAAGGACTCAAAATCTAAGACTAAGATGATACAAATCAAGGGCAACCAATGCATCAAAGAAATTGTTCTAACATAATTAGAAGTGAATTGAACTTATAAAGTTCGGGATACCCAAAACTTGATAAATTAATTTTGAAATGAATGAAGGGTACGCAATGATGGTACCATGATTGAATAATTAAGGGAAGCCCCAAACGAACGATATGTATGAGACATATTAGTATGTTTTAAAGAGCGTACGTCATAGTTAATGATATGATAACGAACTTAATGATAGATGAATCATTGAAATTTGGGACACCCCAACAAAAAAAAATATCTATGTGATTTAACACATGAACAAACGACTATTGAGACAAAACGGAACCTAACATGATTGTAATGGTAGTTGAATGAAAATAATGTTGAGGAATAAATAATGTAACTAATGTCACCTAACCTAAGTCAATGATGAGTCGATTATTAAAATTGGGGATCCTAAGATAGGATCGACCTGTGGGGAAACAAATAAGTTAATAGGTGGTATTAAAAAAAATTATGAATCTAAGAGAGAAAACATTAACTACAATAGCTTTTCTTAGTCATAAGATTTGCAAGGGAATACCCTTTTCATGAACTTAGAATTTCAAATCGAAATAGTGACGTCACGAGAAATCATAATAATTGCTTGTAAAAATCAACCCAAAATTTCTCGATAAGAGTGAACGTTATTGTAAGAACTTAGACTACCAAACTAGGCAATTTTAGGAAGGATGAAGGATCGAACCAATGATAGGTTGACAATTTAAAATTGGGAATCCTAAGCTAGGATCGACTCCTAATAAAGTTCATATTGTGTAACACGAACAATGCGATAACTAGGAAATATGAGAAGACATATTAAGCTAGTTATAAAACATGTACCTCTAGGTGGAAATGAGATCTTCTAAATTTGACACCATTAAGAATTGTTAAACAAAATGTGTCATTTACACTTGGAAGCTTGAGAGCTTAATGCGATTTTAAGAGTGGAAACCACCAACATAGCATTGCAAGAAAATTCTCGAAGCATGTATAAACGTGAGTTTGGATACTATTGAACCAAAGCTTTAAATGGCAAGACGTGCGAGTGCGCTTACCTAACTACTAAATACACAGTCGTGCACTTTACTTACTGAGTACCCAAAAAAAATAAAATAAATAAAATAAAATTAAAGTGCGATAGTAGTAACGAACATAAGCAACAAATTGAAATGTTGAAGGTGAATTATGAACTTAAAATAATTGGATCGTAGCAAGTTACGAGTCCTTAATGACAAAACCCGAGGTATGATTTATATATTCTCAAGAAACAACATGAAAGTTAAACCATCATTGATTTCTCAGTGAGAGAAGTTCTAAATAAACTATAAGAGCTAAAAGTTAGCTTGAGAGGACGATAAGAGACGATTGTGTATTAAATGTGAAACTTGAAAACGCCAAAAGAATTTAAAGCGGTCAACCAGGATCATGAGAGTTGATTAGTACTAGGATGCGATATGAAAAGTCTCCATAAATTCGAGTGATTACAATAGGAGACTTTAATATGAAACAAAAATTACGATGTTAATAAAACGCATACAAATGAGTATCGAAAGCCGCTTAGGGATAGCGATGATGATGGTTATTCCATAGCATACTAAGGATGGAAGCTTGTTGTGTAAGTAAATGGTTAAATGTCACAGAGAAGTTACGAGGTGGACCATTGGTCAAGAGTTGACTTGAATTATGAACCCACAAAAATTAACGTCGATAAACGTTTAATGACAATTATGTTAAGGTATAATTCTAGAAAGGAATACTATGTATGCTCATTTATAGCCTCCACAGATAAGTCGCAATGACATTATGAGTCGTTCATCTATATATGTAACCGAGATGATGGCAGAGATGGTATGCTAGTGGTCATATCATAACAGATAGCCGATGTTGTTCCTACTACCAGTTGGCGGTATGGGTTTGTTGCCAGATAGTCATAGATGTTTTTTGACATAGATAAGCACCAGATCACATCTCGGTATGGTTATCTCTGCTTACTGGTTGGACGACTTGAGTCCCCATTGCGACTTCGGTGGAGATTACAAAGGAATACCTAGAAATGCGTGAGGATACAAGGACTTGGCATGTAGATAAGATATAATGACGCTATTGGGGCCTATGCAACACAAACCTTATGAATTTCGACCTGTGGGACAAAAATAATACGATTGAGAAATTAGAGTACAGAGTAAGATTTATTTCACGAGGGGTACAAACAAATTTCGCAGATGCGAATTTGCATCAGTTAAAAAAATGGGTCATAAAAGAAATCATTAGGAATAGACTCGTTGGGCTAAGGTTGCATTTTACTTTTACTTTCGAGGACAAAAGTTCATTAAAATTGGGGATGTTGTGACGACCCAAAACCTAAAAGACCTGCCCTAGGGGAAATTTAGTAATTACATAAACCTTACACCAAATTAGTCCCATTATATAACTCAGATTGTAAGCCCTAGCCCCTTTTTGTTTGAAAACTTAAACCACGTGGGGAGGAAGGGAGATTGAGGTGTGTTGGTGATACAAAGTGGTGGTATTCGAAGGTATAATTATCTTCATTATTGTTCTTTTTCTTTCTTATTTGATTAATTGAAAACTTGGGTTGCTTAAAAAAATGTAAGAAAGACGAACCCTAATAGGGTGCGACGCCAATCGGCGTCGCCAAAAAAGTCGGCGGCAGGGCACCGGCAGGGGCGTCCCCGGCGCCGCACCGGGCAGGCTGCCTGGAAGAGGAGGCGGCGCTGCCCTGTGACGTAGGGCGCCCAGGCAGCGTCGCCCTGGACATTTGAGCAGGGGCAATCTGGCCCCTGCACCTTATATAATAGGGACGAAAATATGTATATAATATGTATATATATGATATTTATGTATATATGTATATATAAGATAAGAATAAATCCTACTTACATACGGGCGCTACCGCGTCCCCGAAGGAGATTAGTCGCGTCCCACTCCTCGCACCGGACGACACCGAACATGCGGGACCCACACTAGTGGACCCCAAAGACCAACAAATGAAAGATTACTTAATTTTAAGTTGAAACATTTATTTATGTGATGTATTATGGATTGTATAGTGTCGCGCAAAAGGTTCACATCGAGCCCGGACGTACCGGGAATTGTTATAAGCGTCGCGACAAGTCGAGGTAAGTGGAGAGCTTCGGTCATGCATTAAATATGGCTTGAATATTAGATAAATAGAAATATCACATTTATACCCAAAGACTTGGGATTGGGTTGCATTTAGTCAATGGTATGAATATATTTATCTATGGAATATATGTGATATGAACACTTATGTTATTTGATCAAATGCGGTGATGTGACAGTATGCTCATAAAAAAAAAGTGGTCCGCGCCACAAGTAGCGGTGGTGTGGCAGTGTGCCCACCAAAAGTGAGTGGTTCGCGCCATGAATTGCAATGTGTGGTTACAGTCCCACCAGAAAGATAGTGTTCTGCACCACGAAATATCAAGTTCACAAGTGGTCATAATCAGTGTTAGCTTGGAAACACTTACTGTTAGTTTGATGGAACTAGGTGGAGGTCACAACAGCCAATGTGACAACTAATGGTTCATATCACCTAGAGGGTGAATGTTCGGTCATCAGATTCATACCATTAGCTAGAATGCATTGAATGGAACAATGATTTATATTTATTACTAGTTCTTATGGTAACTCTCTTGTTGGGCCCCGTTGCATGAATAAATGAAATTTATTTACGAATTGCGCATCCTCGTTCATGACGTGGTTTCAAAAGACTAATCACTTTCTTGCTTATTGAATTATGAATCGTACATTTATGTTTTAATTGACTTGGAACTTGTTTGTACCCCTTTTACAAACAAGAACCATGTTTCCATCACTTTTCATTAAATGTTTTACAATTCGGTTTACTACTCCATGTGTAGAATTGTTTTACTTCGTAAGTAATACTTGCATGTTTAGTGTTTGAGCGAGTCTTCTCTCTTATTGAGCTCCGTTGGTTCTTTAGCTCACCCCACTACATCTCAGGTATCCACGTCGGCGCTAGATTTTAGGAAAGGGATAGGCGATAACTTGAAGTCTTCTCTCTTAATGTGAGCTTAGTATTGTAATATCTATATACATATATTCATTTTTGAAACTATTAAACTTGGGTTATATTCTAAAGTAGGTCATTTGGGTAGTTCGAACACTATTTCCCTTGTAGTTAAGTTATTTTGGAGCCTTTGGGATAACCCTACATGGCAGTACAAAATGAAAACTCATTTATAGTTCTTTGGTAGACATATGGATTTGTTCTATATTTTATTTCGCAATTTATTCCCATATTGTCTTAATGATTATTTTTCAAGTTGTTTACGCGAGCCAGACCGCTTGCTTAAGCTAGATTCAATTGTTGGGCTTAGGAGGCGATCTGAGCCGGGCGACCCGACCCTAGGTCGAGGGAGGGTCGTCAAACTGTGCCCCGAGTCTGCCGGGTACGTACTGCTCCTCATAAGTAGGCCCCGTTGCACCTACTACGTCATTGACTCATAGGGTCCCATACTTCGCTAGCATCTTTTGCCACGCATGCATCCTCGATGTGCTTGTTAACTTGTCGTGTTGTCACTATATTGTAAACAAATCATGCGAATTTCTTTTTTAAGCCATGTATATTGAGGGTTTACCGTCTTTTCGTTTCGATGTTTGCAAGTTAGACATATGGCTTGTGTTTTACAAATTACAATTAATAAGCAGTAAATTAACAGTAGAAGTCTTAAACTAACATAAAAGCATGATATATATGTCATGTGTCATAGAGCATCCATCTTAATGTGGAAAACCTAAAATAGAGTACTTTGTATATAAGGCGACATGATAATCAAAAGATTACCATATATATACATGTACAGTGTCTCTCTAGTCTCCCTGATACCTAAAAGAAGATAAATTATCAAAAACTAACACGTATGAGAGTGTCATGGATAGCATGCGGTTAGAAATATCGCCTACAATCCCCTTTCCCCTGCTCGTACTAGAATCTACACTCAACCATCACAACAAATCAGATGTCGAGTCGGGTGAGAAAAATCCCAAGGAAATTCACTGAGCATTTAAGCAAATAGATAAGCCGAAGGTAATGTTAAATAAACATGCAGAATATAAACAAGTAACTATAAATGGATAATCGCATGTATACATAATAAAATAGATAAACAAAGTGTGTGCTCATTCCGGTCAGACTAGACTGTACTTCGGACCCACAAGATCCCTTCAGCGGGTGCCCCCAATACTCTTTCACTTGGTTACTCATGGTGATTGGCCTATTCTTGCATTCCACTGACACGTGCTTCGGAGACCAATCTAGGTTGCCATTCATCGAGGGCTTGGTCACATGTGCTACAATATAGTGTACCATAAACACACAACGAAAGTGTTGGTGGGAGTACACTCAACCAACTGTCCCAAAAACAACAATGGAATGGAATAAGAAGCCTAAAATGAATATCAGCAAGTAAAACAACAATTGAATACTCAAGGGACGTTCATTTGGGTTTTATGCACCTCAAGTCACGTTCTGATACCCCAAACAACACCTAGACCCGAATTCGCTACGCTTCTAGTTATCACACTATAGTCCATGAGTCCTCTGAGGTCCTAATTGGTGTTTTATGGTGTATTAGGTTAATTAGAATTGATTTCCAAAACCTAAGTTTGAAATATAAAATTTTAGTGTTTTTAGGGGTCTTGGCACCGTGACTGCGCTGTGGGTATAAATGCATGACACCATGACAACGTTGTGCGTATAAACGCATGGCGCCGTCATAGCACCATGTTTTTATGGTCATAGAACCGAGTGGCGTCGTGCCTGATGCCCTGCACAGCGCCGGAATGACATCAATCTCGGTCAGAGCTGTTATGTTATAGAAATTGGGACATCTGATGGGGTTTTCAACTCCGGATCGCGGTGAACCTCACGTGGAATGATCCTGGGTCAAACCCCTATCTAAATACAACAACAACAACAACATAAACATAAACATCATCCATCATGTCCAATTACATCAATTCAACAAGTTTTCCCTAAAATTGACTCAAGAACAACAAATCTTTGAAAATCAATTTATAAAACCCAATTCATTGTTGAAATAGACTCCAAATTTGTAGAAAACACTTATAAAACTATTAAGTTATCTTGAATTTTGAATGTAGATCAAAAACCCAAGTTTTGAAACTCAATTTTGAGGATTCGAAGAATATGAAGTTGATTACCTTTGTTGTAGCCTTCGATTTTGAAGGATTCCAGCTTAAATCACCAAATTTAATCCTCACAATCATTCTCCACAGCTCTGGATCATTGGTTGAACAACCAAGCATTGCATGCTCATTATTCCCACTAAGTGATTCTTTTATACTTTGGATAATTAGATCTAGGCCATTCATCTTTGTGTTCCCTCTCATCTCTAGGCCATCTTGTGGTCCATAACTTAAAGATTTTCATCACCAAGTGACACATAGTAGACACATACCTTACCTAAATACTCATAATCTAGATTGTCCTAATTTCCATCATTGGCCTTAATTAAGTTGACCAAACTATAGGCTTAGTTAATGAAAAATTCGTATTTACTTATGACACCTTGTCACATTACTTATTAGGGTAGTCTATTTATATAGTCTCATTTTCAATATTCTTATAGTCATGCCAATACCCGACTACCCAGCATCCAATGCCCGTGCCTCTGCACGCATCTCGAGGCATGCCAACGCTTAGTCTTTTTCAAATAAGACTATGGTTTGATTCACATTATTATCATATTATAAGAATACACTTGTGTTTATTTGCATTAGTATGTTTTATCCTAGTGTACCCGTATAACACCTACCCGATGCCCATTTTAGTAAGTCTTTCGAGGTGTATACCTGTCACATATCGTTACACGTATGTCAATGTAAAATCACACAAGCGATGCACCAAAGAATAAAATAATAATTAACATCACTATTAAGGCGTTCAACAAACAAATATAACTAATATACCTATGTAGGCATGCCCGTAGCCTATCTGCAGCATCCACGTGGGTCCAAGTTGGAGTCCTAGTCTGCAAATAATAAATAATAATGGCATTAATAAAATGGACCGTTACAGCGTTTGCATGTTCATCCTTGAACAAGGTGAGATAAGAATCAGTGGAATGGTCGATGGTTGAGTAGAAACCACAAGCTTTCACTTGAGCTTTTCCGGACGTAAGGAACCGCTCTATGAGATCAGTGAGTTTGTTAAGCTTGCTATTGGTTTGATTTGACCGTACTCCATTGAAAAGATTCCGTGAAGGTCCCTCTTCTTGTCAATATATTGACGTGATTGACTTGTTATAGCCTCGTAAAAGTCAAACATCTCTTGAGTTGTCTTAAATCTATAATTGCCTCCACAAGAATTGTTAATCATACATTTCTCAAGGGACGTAAGTCCCATATAGAAGAAACGAACAAGAGAGAAGTGACTTTAGCCATATTGGGGACATTTCGCGAGTAAGCATTTATATTAGCCCCAATAAACGCCAAAGGATTTGCCCTGTTTTATTTTAATAATGCATATCTCCTCAGTGAGTTGAGAAGATCTAGATTCAAGGAAGAAATATTTCAAGAATGCATAAATCATATCGTTCCAATTTGTGATGGAACCAGGGGAAGGTAGAAAAGCCAGTCTTGGGCTTTATCCTTAAGGCAGAAAGGAAAAGCAGAAGGTTTGACTTCATCTTCATCTACTTTTAGGGGAATCATTGTCCTACACTTATAGTGGAAATCATTTATTAAGGTCACTAGATCCTCGCAATCCATTCCATTAAAGACGAGAAGAAGGTTTATAACACCGGATTTGAGCTCGAAATTTCCCCTATGGGCAGGGAATGCGATGCAGTATGGTTGATGAGCTAGGATATCCCGTATCTCATCATTCACCATCCCTATGGTGATGCGATGATCGGCATGAGGTTATGCCCAAAGGGGGCTTAATGGCCTCTACGGAGCGAGATCAACCATTCTTTGATTAAGTGGTTGGTATTGAGGTACTACATGCCTTTGTTGGCGCTTCATGTGCTCCAAACTGTAGGGGAGGAAAAACTTGGTGTTCCTCCTGCCTCTCAAGTGGAGGAAGCCCATCTTGGTTAGCCATTAGAGAGGATTGTTCGTCGCTAACTTGAACTCTTGAAGATTGTTTCCTTAGCCTTGTTTCTTTCAAGTTTCTACGACAACTCTTTTCAATCTCTGGATCAAAAGGGAGTAGAGATCTGGTGGAATTCGATCTACAAAGACTTTTGGGTATAAGTTAAACGCACAAAAAGGAAAAAAACCTAAGCTAAAAAGGAATTGGTCCCCGATAACGACACCAAAATTTGACGTGTGTCAAATGCGTCAAAATATAATCCCGATGAGATTACCAAGTACCATAAGTATTACAGTAGTGGCGAGCACGAAGTCGATCCATAAAGACCAAGGGTTTTCAACTTAGGTTAAAAAACAAAAAAAGTAAAATCGGGGGATTTGAAAATGTTGTTTTCAAGAGTCCACCAAAAATAGGGAATTAAATCATTTTGTAAAGAAATCAATCAAGAAGAGTAACCTAGACCATCGGTATCTCAAACTTCCTCAACTAGCATATCCAAACACTATGGTCATCGATCTATGTAAAGTACGTAATTTAAAGGTGTCCTATAGTAGCTATAGAACCAATCGTGCACCCTATTCCTCGTTTTCCTCTAATTGATAGCCAAGGTACGACTGTTGACTATTCCTCTAGTCAAACGTATAACCCTAGACTCAAGTGCCTTAAGTTTAACACAATGACCACAATGGATTTCATGAAAAACTAAATCAAAATAAATGCATCGCTAGTGCGTTCGATTTAGCCAAGATCCTTAAGGTACTTGATCGGTCCCAAAAGGGTCAAATCAATCGGTATGGTCAATTGCCACTTGTGTGGTCTTCTTGTACAAGTACGGATGCGTACGACTCACTAACAATAAATTAAGGTTTAACCCTAATTAATCATGCAATACCAAAAAGAATAAAAAACCAAAGAAAAGTAATTGAATTGAATTGAATTAGATCTCACATAGATTTGATGCCAAGAGAGTTATTTGATCCACCTCCAGCCTAGATTAATGGAGTTTAGCCAGTCATGACGATGGAAAACCTCCAGTTCTTGATGTTCTTTCATAAACAAAGGATAAAGAAACTAAAAAACACAAGTTCCTATTTATATGAAACCTCTAAAGTTCATTCTCAACTAAAAATAATCCAAAAATCCAAGAAAATCAGGAAATTACGATTGACGTTGCGAGTGGCGCCGCCCCTGTGAGTCACGGCCTGGGCCATGGCGCACTTTTGGATGTTAGTTGCCAATTTTCATGTCGTGGGAGGCGTTTTAGTGAATGAACAGCAGTGGTGACGGCGGCACATAAATTTGCCTCAACTTGCAACGTAATTTTGAGTTACTTAGAGGTTGAATCTGACTCGACTTGTGAAACATGAAAACGTCCAACTCTGAGTCTACATTTTAATGAAAGAAATTCAAAGTAATTTGGATTTGATATGAAGAAGTTATGCTTGAAACACTGAAGCTGGTAAAAAATGGGTTTCCCAAGTTTTGCCAATACGAGTCTTTCTTTCTCGATCATCACACTATCCTAGTTTCACTCCACATTTGCACATCTATTCTCAAGAACCGGAAATGAACTAAAGTGGGAGTTTTTCAGTATAAAGTAAAGAGTTATAGTCCAAAATCACGTAAATACTAGCCTAACTAATGCATAATTATAGACTTCACACCCCTCTTCATAACAATGTGAGAAAGTAAAACAGCTCTAGGATTCTTTAGTTCAAAATGTTGTGTAGTGTGATATAAACAAGCATTTACAATATAGCTCCTACATTTAGTATTTTTTCTAAAATTGGCGGTGTCAATAAATTTATGATGGCCGTCGGCATCGAGAGCAAATCCTCATCCTGAAATTACCTCCAAGGCTTCTAGAAATATCATAAAATGATAAGATTCATTATTGATATAGATGATGTTTGGGTAATCAAATTCTTGTCTGTATCTCTTTTCAAGAAGTCTATAATGTCTATTCGATTTTGCAGGTGAAATATTAATCTTCTTCCATTTTACTATTACTTCATTCAGATTATCACTCACATATCTATTCCCATAAAATTTTCGTACCAATTCAAAACATTCTCACTCCAATTTTCCTTCATAATCCCTAAGAAGTTCCCCCTATTTCATTTTTTATGATGCTCGCAATTTTATCCTCATACTTATGCACATTCTGAATTTTCAATCCTCTTTCAGGTATTATAACTATTTTTGCATCTTTAAAATATCAATTTTATGCCTTATGACTGACGAATCGTAAGGGATCATAAGGTAATAATGTGTTTGGATCTAAGTGTTCAAAATATCTTTCCTCATCGGAGCTAGGTGAGGATAGTGTTCTCAACTCAATTCTCCCAAGTCTTGATACTCTAATACTAACCGTTGTTGATTGGATAGACATATGTTGACTCGTATAGTTCTTCTTGGGTTTCTCTATCAAAATTTCTTTCCCTTTATCTTATTTACTACTCCTACCTCGTCCGCTACCTCTTCTCGCTATAGTGAATAAATCGACTATGATGAATTGGTAATTTAAAATCATATATTTGATATGAAACAGAATTCAAAACGAATCATTCATTGAGAATCAAGTTTTTATCGAGATATTTAAAACAAGTTTGTAAAAAGGATTTATCTCATAAAAACTTATGAAAAAATTCTAAAAATTAGTAAAGACAAATAATACGAAAGCGAATCCATCAAAATGATTTACAAATATTTGAAAAACACACCCTCAAACTCATTTTGTAGCTCATTTTTCAAAATTTTTGTTTATACATATAATAAAACCTTTAACCTTACCCATTTAGTACTTAAAATCAATAATCGTGTAATTGTAGTTGGAACGATTAATCTAAAAACTAATTCTCAAAACATTGAAATTGAAAAAATTGATAGAGCATCAAACAATTACCTCCTTGAGAGTGAATCCCTCAAGTCTTGGACTTTCGAGAACTCTTAAATTCCATTTCCAAGCCTCTTTAAGTTTCCCCCTCATTCAAGACATAATTTGGCTTTTTACTCTGAAATTAGTCTTTTTTTGGTTTCAACGAATCTTCCTCGAGGTGGAAATTACTTAAATAAGCTATAGTAAGGCTTTGAAAAGTTGAATCCAGACAATGAATTGATTTTCTAGTCAAAGGGGTGCAAGGGTTTGTAGTATGAATGGGATTGTGTACACTAATTTGGGGTTTACGTTTTTCAAAAAATCAAATTCGGCCTCAGCGAATAAGGGGTTTAAGTGGATTATTTGAGAATTCTCTATGTAAATCTCTAAAATTGAGTCTTTGTGCCTCAATGTTTTACCTAGCGAATCCAGTTAGAAGGTCGATTCACTACTGAATCTCTACACTTGAATTTTCCAATTAAAAGTCTGCGAACTATCACCGATTTATCCAACAATTCAGAGTGTAAATACACATCACTATGGATTCGCTAGACATTAAAAATTATTTTTTCAAATTTGATTCATAATTATCATATATATCACTTATAATCATTAGTATAAAGGTAGAATTCACTAGAAATTTGGAGATTTGAGTAGGATATATAACGAACTAATAATTTTTTACTTTATTAGATAAATAAATAAACAAATAATATAAATTTGCATAAAGGCCAAAGAAACATAATAACTCGATCATCCCCCCTCTTTTTGAAGATACTCTAGAGCTTCGGTTCCAAAAATATTTCCAAAAGAGAGTTAAAAGGATAGAGAATAAAAGCATATGATACTAATGCTAGACTCGTACTAAAATTAAAATTGAAATAAATAAAGAATATGAGTTGCCTCCATAAAGTGCTATTGGTTACTATCGTTGGCTCGACTTATAGAAAAATCAATCTTCGTGTAGAGTGAGTGATTCAATTTTCACTTCAATTGATTATTCATTAAGATTATCTTCCTTAGTGTCGGAGAAATGTCCTTCATCATTGCTTTCATAATGATAGTTCTCGTCTGCATAGCCATTACATAATTGATCTCCTTCATCATCATCATAAAGTTATATCTCCATCTTGGAGTATCATTTCATCATCACCCGTTATAAGGATAACTAGGCAATCACGTACGTCAATGATAACTCCGGTAAGTGATAGAAATGGTCTTCCCAATAAAAGCACATCGTCCTGGTTATTTGGCATCATGATTAAGAAATTTGTAGTTAAGGTAAACCTTTCCACTCATACTGGCACATTATTTGATATACCTATTGAGACTGTAAATGTACCATTCGGCTTATATACCTTGATATGAGGCTTGCTATGAATCCAAAAATTTGTCAAAAGAAATCAACGTGTAGGCATAAGATTAATATCAGCTCTCGTATCAAGTTAAACTCCATATAAGGAAATGTCATTAGTTCGTATGTTGAAAAAGATTTTTCCTGGATCATTTTCTAAGATTTTTAAAAGATCGCTATTTTCGTCATACTTTACATAGTCTAGGTCATCCTTGTCACACATGAATGGGTCTCTGATGGTTTGTTATTCTTTCTGTGATTTTTTATTCTTCTTACGTCTTAGTGTCTTAATCATCCAAAGTTTGAATGTTTCATTAGTGTTTATAGTCACAATGTGCTCCTCCATATTGTTCAAATCTTTTAGTAGATTGTTGAATGGATCTAAGGTAACGATCTCCATGTCCTGTGGAACAAGATTCTCATGGTAATGTTTTAATCAATGACCATTAACTTAAACTATTCTTCCTGTTTCTGTACTTTTTATTTCAATAGCACCATAAGGGAATACATTTGTAATTACAAAAGGTTCCATCTATCGTGAACGAAGATTTTTGAGAAATAATTTAAGACGTGAACAAAATAGCAACACTTTTTCCCTTACTTTAAAAGTTTTAATATTTAATTTATTATCATAATATGCTTTAGTTTTATCTTTATAAATATAAGCACTTTTATAAGTATTGTTTCTTAATTCTTCTAATTCTTGAATATTTAACTTGTGTTGTTGTCCTGCATTATCATAATTCATATTACAAGTCTTAATTGATCAGTATGCTTTATGTTCTAATTCTACTGGTAAATGTCATGCTTTTCCGAAAACTAACATATATGGTGTCATACCTGTAGGTGTCTTAAATGCAGTTCTATATGCACATAGTGCATCTTTTAAACGAAGACTCCAATCTTTATATATTGGACATACTGGCTTTTCTAGTATTGATTAGATTTCTCTGTTTGAAGTTTCAACTCGTCCACTAGTTTGAGGATGATATGCGGTAGATGTTTTATGTGTGACGTTATACTTATGATGTAGAGTAGCATCTATTCTATTGAAAAAGTGAGTGCCTCTATCAGTAAATAATGCTTTAGGGGCCCCAAAAACTGTAAAAATCCTTAATTTAAGGAAATTTACTACTATTTTAAATCATTAGTTTTAGTGGCTTTAGCTTATATCCACTTAGACAAATAATGTATAGCTAGTAAAATATAAATATTTCCATTAGATGGTGGAAAATGTCACATAAAATCTATTCTCCAAACATTAAATACTTTGCAAAAATGTATACGACATAAGAGCATTTGGTTCTTACGTCCTAGATTTCCGGTTCTTTGACAATTTGGACAAGTTTTTGTATAAAAATAACAATCATGAAACAAGATAGTCCAAAAGAATCTTGAGTTTAATATCTTATAGGTTTTACAACGTAGACCAAAATGTCCTCCACAAGCGTAAAATGGCAATGAGCCATGATGGATTGCATTTCTAATTGTGGAATACAACTTCGAATGCTTTGGGCAGAACATAATTTCCATAAATAAGGTTCATCCCATAAATAATGCTAAGAATTGTTTTTTTATCTTATTCTTTTGGGCTCTTGTCAAATAGGGTGATAACTTATTAGTAGTAAGATATTGAATCAGCGTAACATGGACTATTGGCAACTATACTGTATAAATATTCATCTGGAAATTCATCTTTTAGTGGTATTGGAGGTTCTCCATTTACTAATCTACTTAAATATTCTGCTACTAAGTTTTCAACAACTTTTTTTATCTTTTATAGTAAGGTTGAATTCTTGTAATAATAAGATCCATCATATTAATCTTGGTTTAACATCTTTCTTTACTATCAAATATCTTAATGCGAAATGATCTGAGTAAACTATTACTTTTGTTCTTAATAAATATGGTCTAAACTTTTCTAATGCAAACACAACTTTTAATAATTCTTTTTCGATAGTGGTATAGTTTAGTTGGGCAGGATCTAAAGTTCTAGAGGCATAATATATGACATAATAATCATTTCCTACTTTTTAACCTAAAACAACTCCACTTACATAATTACTTACATCACACATTATTTCGAAAGGTTGGGACCAATCTAGTGATTTTATTACAGTTGTGGTAATTAAGGCTTCTTTTAATTTATTAAAAATTATCTTGCATTCGGTTGTGAATTCAAAAAGGACATCTTTTCGCAAAAGTTTACATAAATGTTGTGTTATTTTGAAAAAATCTTTCACAAAACGACTGTGAAATCCTACATGACCAAGAAAGGATCTTACTTCCCTCACAGTAGTGGAGTAAGGTAATGTCTTTATAACTTGTATTTTAGCAGGATCCACTTCTATTCCTTTTTTGACACTATATGTCCTTGTATAATCTTTGATTGACCATAAAATGACATTTTTCATAATTTAGTACTAGATTTATTTTCTATGCGTCATTTAAGTACTTTAGTTAAATGAAGTAAGCATTCATCAAAAGAATTACTATACACAGTAAAATTATCCATGAAAACTTTAATAACATGCTCTACCTAATTAGAAAAAATGCTAACCTACGCCTTTGAAATGTAGCAGGCGCGTTAAATAGACTAAAAGATATAAGTTTATCAATAAATGTACCGAAGGGACAAGTAAAGCCAGATTTTTCCTTATTTTCTGGAGATACAGGAATCTGATGAAATCCAGAGTATCCATCTAAGCAATAATAATGAATTTTTTCAACTAGTCTTTCTAACATTCGATCTATAAATGGTAGTGGGTAATGATCTTTTCTAGTTGCATCATTTAGCTTCTTATAATCTATACATACCCTCCAACCATTTTGGGTTCTAATAAGTACTAATTCTCTGTGTTCATTTGTTATAATTGTAATCCCTGTTTTTTTAGTAACTACACCGGACTAACCCAATTACTATATGCTATTAGAAATATCATTCACGTATCTAATAATTTTAATATTTCATTCTTTACTACTTCTATAATCGGTTGATTTATTCTACGTTGAGCTTATATAGAAGGCTTTGTATCTGTTTTAAAATTAATCATATGCATACATGTGGCTAGACTTATTCCTTTAATATCAGCTATTGTTTATCCTATTGCTTTCTTGAATTCTTTGAAAAAATTTATTAATTTCTCTTCTTCTAATTTTGATAATTTATTATATATTATGACTGGTAAATCATTGTTATTCTCTAAATATGCATATTTTAAATGATCTAGCAAAACTTTTAAATCTAATTATGGAGTTTTAACTATAGAGGGTAAAAGTTTTAAATGAATTATAAGTAGATCCATATAGTAAGGGAGTTCAGGGAGTTATATAGTTATTGACAACAATCATAGAAGTATTAACTAGGATTAATCTATAGGACATTTTTTGAGTGGATGTTCTAGGTGATTGTGTTCTAAGTTGTTTATTATGCGGCTTCGGTAATATTGGCTTAGATTAAGGATGAGTTTCATTGAACTTAATGCTATCGTGATTTTACGGTGTTGCTTTTTATCCCCCAACTCCAGGATATCAAGTTATGAACCTACTATGAGTAGACTTACAATAATAAGAATGTGGCATTTCCATTGAACTTAGGAAAATCGGTGGTTGGCTAAAGGCTATCAACCTATTATGAATTAGGATTTAACGATTCTAAGATTCCATATAAAATAATTATAGCTATATTAGGAAGTGATGTTATGTTTTGGAGTTTGAAAATAATTCGAGTATATTATGATGTTTAATGGGGGTTTCTTTAGATGATTGTTAGATATTTTATTTAAGTTGATTTATCAATTATTTATCTATTAGTTTGAGTATATTAAGTTATTTTATTTAGTTTAAATTGTTTAAATTTTAGTTATTTTAACTGATTATTTAATTTATTTGCATATTGTTTAGTGTTTATTTTCTTGTTTAGTTAAAGTAATTAAATTAAAACAAGTTAAGTCTGATAAAACTTTAAGATAAATTAAATTCTTAAGAGATATGAAAAATCTCTGTGGAGACGATATCTAATTTACCAATACTACAAGTTAAAAGTAAAATATAAGAATTTATTGTGCACGCTCGACACGTGTCATAACAAATTGAGAATTCATGCAAATTTAGATTAGTTGACATCCCCGGGTCCCATACCTCGTTTGTCGCACTAGAAACATCAGTTGTGTGGAGTGTCGACATCCCCAGGGAATCTAATCTCGTAAGCTGCACATCTCATATAATAGGGGCCTAGACTGGTGGAATATCCTAGACCTAGTTGGCACTAAGTCGGATTCGTAGATTACATAAACACAAGTACTTCACAATAAACATATTGACATAAAGGTGTTCAAACACAAATAAGCAATGAACATATCATAGAATGCTTTTTTGGTAAGTAAATTCAGTAGTTAATAATCAATAAAAATAAAGGAATCCAACGTAGAATGAGATCAAGACGAGGAATGTCATACATCAAGTCATAACATGATTAAATGAATCGAATAAACTTAATTTGGAAACACAAACACAAATCATGACATTTGGAATAAAAGAAAGCAACAAAACAGTCCAAATGACTATATATCAACTAAAATAATGAAAGCGAATTGTAGATAATTGTCTCAGATGTTTTACTTACCTTAAATAAACAAAATTCCTAGCCTATTTCGGCTCTCGGCCACTCTAAACTCGTGTTTTATACCCCGTAAGTCCTCTCTAAGGTCCTGAGATGTCCTAGCAAATTTAATTTAACTTGTTTTTAGGTTGGTTAAGTGGTTTTGAATTCTAATGTTTCACAATCAACCCCCTTAATACTTTGTTTATATTGAAGTCTACTTTAATAAATAAATACGGTTTTGGTGCACCGACTTGTGAGTTGGTTTCAATTAGCAAAACATTAAAATTATGTATTGTAACTCAAAGAAAATTTTTTAGAGATATGTCTTTGCTTTACATAACTATAAGGTTTGCACAATTTCGATAAGAATGGAAAGAGATATGAAAATTTTACCATAATGACTTCAAACAATTTTAGATTCTGAGCAGCAACTTTGTAAATTTCATTTCTCCTAAATCATAGCTTTAAAACTCATGATTCTTTTATTGAAGCCTAAAAACATATCTTAAAACACCATACTAAAAGATGATGACAATCCAATAAGAAATTAGGGAGTTATGCTCAAAATAGTATGACATTAGCAAAATTGTGAACCCAGAAAATTTCATATTCATCATCAAAGTTGTAGAGGATTTGTAGACATGAAAACATTCGAGTTTCAAAATATTTCATTCAGAAAAAGTTGTTCCTCTTTGAGTTAGCTTTCAAATGCCACTAGATTGGATCCATCTCGATTTAAAATGAGGAAGTTATGACCAAATTACAGAGAATGGTTCATAACAACAACATGCAAAATTTTCAATTTTGTTTTACAACTTCATAAATTTTAAAAATTCATAACTTTTTTATTGTAAAACCAAATTGAGAACTTCTTAATAGCCAAATTAGTAGTTTTTCACGTGTAATCCAAATCTACAAACCAATTTTGAAAACAAAGTCATTTGGTATCTGAAAATACCTAAAATCATAATAGATTTCAAACTTGAAAAAGAGGGATGTATACCTAGGGGTTGGACTTGGGTTTTTAGTCTTGAAATCTCACCAAGTTAGCCTCAAGCTCTCCTTCGGTTCATTTCACTCCAGCAGATCAGCAAGTTGTTCATGTTTTCTCCCCAATTTCCTTTAAATCTGATGTGTTTGATTGCATGAAATAAGAGAGCATTACCTATATATAGATCCATATAAAAGAATATCCACCATTTATCTATTTGTTTATATGCATCTCTAAGTAAATCTAGAGTTTTATTTGGACAACCAACATCCACTCCACCACTAACTCTTATTTGATCTCCTAATATTCCATTAAGATGTGAATCTCGAGGAAACTTATTAATTTTTTCCATTCAACTATAGGCATTTGCAATCAATTGATTCAATTAATTTAACTAAAACACTTTTATACATATGGCTGACACGTGTCAAACGTGCATAATAGTTTCCTGTATTTTTTATTATTTGTAGTAGTGATAAATGGGATATTGTTTCCACATGAATTTTGCAAGCTTCTAAGGAAAGTATTTTTTCTTTTTTTTTTATTTAGTTAATCTAATTAAACGAGAATTAAAATACAAAATACCTAAAAACTATAACTACTAGCTAAATTAACCAGACTAACTAGACTAATTTAAACAATTCAATGCAAACTTAATTAAATGAAATTCAAATTCAATATAATATAAATATCTAAACAAATATCTAAACAAACCTCCACTAAACAATGTAATATACTTGGATTGCATTCAAACACTAGAACATAACATCATCTCATAATCTAGTTATAATCATATCACATAGAATTTTGGAATCATTAAATCTTAATTCATAATAGATTTGATAACCTTTAGCAAACCATCGATTTTCTTATATTCAATGGAAAATAAGTCATATCCTTATCATTGTAATTATACTTATTTGATAAAACGCAATAAAATAGAAATAAGATAACATTAACACTCAATGAAAATCATACATAATCTAAATCAAATATTCATCAAAATATGTTAATTAATAAATAACTTAGAACACAATCACCTAGAACATCCACTCGGGTAATATGGCCATATAGATTAATCTTAGTTATTACTTCTACAATTGTTGTCAATAATCATAGGCATAGATTCAGAAAATCGAATATCACAATACATATTTGCAACTATGCATGCAATATAAGAATCATTAGTTGTAATAGGCAAAAACAACTTATTAAAACCGCGATTGTTGTGTAAGATTAGATTTAAAGCGTTGCGTACATAATTCTTTAATCATATCTACATAGTAATCCAAAGATATACATGTCCAGGGTTTGTTTAGATTAATAAACTACTCACTCATGCTGGAAATAAATAACACAATAATATAATTGAAAAACATAATTAAATAAATACCTCTTAATGAAATAAACAAAGCTCCAATGGCTTCAAACATAAACTCAATAAAAACTAACTAATGTCTAATAGAAGGCTTAAATAGAGTGTTTTCAGAGTGCTAATTTCGAAGCCCTAAGGTCTTATTTATAGTTTCATAAGTATAAAAATTAAAGATAAACTCAAATTTTTCATATTAATCTAAAAAAACTCGTAACCGACCTCAACGATTTGTCAGGGATTCCATTTTGTTCATAAATCGCTGAGTTAATCACTAAAAATAGGTCTTTGTACTCCACCGATTTATCTAGCGATTCCTAGTGTAAACTCCAATTCATTGATGATTCACTGGCTCTTCTCTGCTACCGATTTAGATCACTGGCTAATCACTGGCTTTATTTTCTAGTTGACTATTTTGCTCTTCTTCCTTTTTTTCTTCAATTTCTTCATTTTTCCTAATTAAATCCTGAAATCACAAAAATAATAGAATACCTAGTGTAATATAATCATTTATATCTAAAATCAACATAAATTACACTATAAAACATGTCTAAATATTGACTTGTCAATTGTTAGTGTAATTAGTCACGTAATCAACACTTTTTTGGTCTCACAAACTCCCGACTACCCGGCATCCAATGCCCCGACCTCTGCACATATCTCGGGGCATATGCATGTGTGTAATATTTTATTTAAACTCTAAGCCATGTAATTGGTTTGATCTCAATCATAGGCTAAGTAAATAAGTTACTTGACCACAATAATATTTAATGTCAAATTAGAGACTAACCATATCAATCTCCACCCAGTTCCCATACTCGCATGCATCTCGAGGCTCCCCGCTCGCACACCGAACTTATGAAATAATGAAATTGAATAAAAACTTGGGTATAGTATACACACATACATTACTCTAGGCATCCATCACTCAAAAATATCATACATCTCGGTCTCCGAGCCGTGTTAGAACCACGTACTTACTCTCAAGCCGCATCACTGGTCGACGATTTTGATTAGGGACTAATTTGCTATTTGTAAATCTTTGGGCAGTTACATACACATCGACCACTATGCATGCATTACCAAGTTTCATGATTGTAATCCGCAAATAACAATCTATTAAATCAGTAAATTGAAGAAATGAATATGTTTAAAGCATTAAGTACAAATCAATATTTATTATGACTACATTACAAAATGGATCAAGTTCATGTTTGCACTTTGTCTATATTAATAAACTACTCACTCATGTTCATAACAAACATCACAATAAAGTAAATAAAAGACATTAATGAAATAACTTCTTTATTGAATACTTGAATCTTCAAATCTTCTCTAAAAGCAATGAAAAACAATTGATAATGACCTAAAACTAATTAAAAGTGACCAAAAGCTTTTTGTGAATTATTAAAGTTCATCTATTTTCGAAGTCTATGGTTCATATATATAGTATTCTAAGTAATACATATTCCAATCAAACTGAAATTCCTTGTTGTAATCCAAAATTCTCGAAACCGACTCCAGTGAATCATCACTCCTCTATCAAACTTGATTCGTTAGACAAATCGATGGAAATATGTCTCTGTCTTTCACCGATTTAATTGGCAATTCTTGTATCCAAGTTGTTTCATTGATGATTTGCTGGCACTGAATCCTACTTGATTCGCTCTTGATTCGTTGTGCACTTTCTCCATTTGACTGAATTATTTATTTTTCTTCCTTTTTTCTTCCATTTCTTCACGTAATCTAAATACAACCCGAAATCACAAAAATAAGAGAAAATTCAGTGTAATATAGCATTTTACATCCAAAATTACTATAGAATATACTACAAAACACTGTCCAATTATAGAATTATAAAGAGTTGAGGGGCGGTACCCACCCAACTCTTCCCCGCAGACGCGATAGCGCGCTCCGTCTAAAGGTAGGGTTTATTTTTATTTTATTTCATATATATATTATTTTTATTATTTTTAGGCAAAACCCATCATTTGGTCCCTAAACTGTGTTTTTTATGCTTTTGGTCCCTAAACTTTTATTACTACACATTCGGTCTTTGAACTTTCACAAAGATCTCCATTTAGTCCTTCCACTATTTAAAGTGTCAAATTATGGTCATGTGGATAACAGAAGTGTCGCGTGATTAGTCAAGAAGAGTATAGTGGTTTATATTACTGAACCGAACGTCTGACATCCACCAACAAAAGCCGAAAAAAATAATTTCCCCAAAAACATAAAAAACTCAAAGTTTAGGGACCAAAAACTTAAAAAACTCAAAATTTCATGGACCAAATGCATAATGATGAAAGTTCAGGGATCAAATGTACACTAATGAAAGTTTAAGAACTAAAAGCATAAAAGACTCAAAATTCAAGGACCAAAAAATATGTTTTGCCTTATTTTTATGTATTTATTTATTATTAAGTCATATGCAATTATGCACTAAAACACGATTTAGGGGCCGATTTGGCCCCTAAAATTTGGTCCAGTGAGAGGATCAAATCTTGGTGGGTCAATCCGACCTCTGGTTTGAGGACCGACCCCTGGTTTGAGGACCAGGGATTGATTTGACCCCTGGTCTCGCACCTAGAGCACCAGGACCGCGTGGGGAGGTCCCCCTCGGCTATTTGATTTGCCTCCTTTCTACAATGAGTTGTCATTGTATTTTTCGGCGACATCACGGCAGCGCCACCCCCTTCTTGGGGTTCTCCAACCTCATAAACATCTATAATGTGTCTAAAATTTCTCAAATCAACAACAAAACACCCAAAACAAAGTTCTCCACTATTAAAGACTAACAAACCACAAAATAGAGATAATCCACCATTAAAGAGTTAGGAAAGCTTGTAGAGAAGATGAGAGTGGAGTGCTTTACCTACACTTGAGTTCCTTTTGATTTGAGAGTCCTTTCTCCACCTAGAACACCATTAGAGCTCCCTTTATACTTTCATCTCTCTATCACCTTTATTTGTGTTGAGAATGTTAGGGTGGCTCTCTAGCTTATAAAGTGTTTATATACCTAGGGTTTGGAAGTTTAGTCCCACATTCCTTTAAATGGGTCTCGAGATAAACAACTCAGGATCCTTACGTAATGGTCTTTAATCTTTTTATTCACTTTAAATTTGTAATAATTAGTTCCCGAACTAATTAAGTCACAAAATTTCACATCATACACACAAATTAAGTTAAATTATCAAAATACCCCCAAGGTGGGTCATTGGGATTGTTGGGTCGTTACATGAAAACTATATAAAAACAATTACAATTTTAAATGGGTGATACGAGTACTTGTTGGAAAGTTCTTGAAGTCTAATTTCGCCAAAATTTTATGGAAATCAGTTATTGAGTTGTGATTTAAAGTTATTGTTAAAATACTCATTTAAGAATGAAACTTGTATATAATTACAGAAGCTTTATGAAACTAAAAATTTAAAAGGATAAGCTTAAGTGACATACTTTTAATTCATACACTTGCTACATTAACGGATGAAATTTTTTCAACATATATTGAGATGTGTGTGTGCATGCCTTTGTGTATGTTGAGAAGATATCAATATTGCGTAACAAATGTATGTATTGAAAGACAGTTAATCACTTTCCAAGTTCAAATGTTTTTCTACCCATCTCTTGTGGTTTCGAGGTTTAAAAATGGGGAAATAATTAAGAAATTGTTAAGGAAACTAAAGAATATAGAAATCCGTATAATTAGTTGTTTCCTTTTGTAAATAGCCATTCGCTTTCCTTTGTATCCAAGACTTATATGTTTATATAGGTTGCTTGTACATAAGAAATACACACAATGAAATTATTTTATTTTGAAATTATTATGGTATCAAAAGGCTAATTGTGGGTTCTTCTTTATCAGTTTCTTATTGTTGTGCGCGTTTAACACACTCTACTCTGCCTGCCGTTGTGCGCTTCACGAAGTCCAAGACATGTTCGTCTGACCGCTCTGCAACCCTGCCACGTTTGACGCACCTTCACCCGTGTTGTCTCTTCTGTGCAAGCAAGCCATCGGCTCCGTATCTGCTACATGTCTGTCTCTTCGCGTGTGAGTAAGCGTTCTCCTTCTGTGCGGTGCCTAGATCGAACACCTGTCCGCTCTTGCTATCCAGTCTACTGTTGAGCATTCTCCTTCAGCGTTGGGAGTAAGCTTTCTGCTACTTGTTGCGTTAACCAATGTCTGCTAATGCTTATTGTTGATAAATGATTAATTAGACTTATATATAACTAATTTAATTGTATATTTGATATAAATATTTCGAAATGAGCTCTAATTGATGAAATTTATATGTATTTTCATGCATATAAGGTATAAAAAAGAAAAATGAGTGATTTCATGATGAAATGAAGAGAAAAAGCACAAAAGCACACTTGACGCTGTGGCATTGACCATTGACGCCATGGGAAGAGAGCACAAAGCATAGGCAAGGCGTGGAGAAGGCTTGAAGACAAGAAAATTAAATCAGAACAATTGATGTAGTGGTGGTGCTGTGAGGGAACATACACGGCGTTGGGACAACATACACAGGGTGTCGAGCTTACTGAATGAAGAAAACACACACAAAAAGGTCGAAGTTGTCGCGGTGTTGTGGCATTACACACATGGCATGGATCACTTATAGACAACGTTAGGACATAAAAAATAGAATGTTTAAAATTCTAGTTCATTTGGAATTGTTAATTAGGGTTTCTAATTGTATTCTTAAGAGTCTTAAGGGTATAAATATGTATTAGAACGTGGAAAAAGAACCAATTATAATTCAGTAACATAGAATATCACCTTTTAGCATAGTTAACATCGTTCTTGAGTATAAAAAAAAAGTTTTGGAGGAGAAGACATTGAAGACTCCACTTGTGGTTATTCGGTATTGTATCTTTGATTTAATTGAAGTTATTTGATTTAATCTTTAATTGCAAGGAATACCATGATGTGTATGTTGATTTCAATGATAAGTAAGTAGTTTGTTTATCTTAGCAATCAATGGATCTATGATATGAATGTTATATTAAATGAAGTATGAATGGATTATAATTATTAAAAAGTGTAATTGTTAGAATGTGTATTAATTCTATACATAATGCTACGAACATCTTGATCACATGTTTGTTAATTAGAGGTTTTTGGAGTTACCATGGTCATTGGAGCTTTTAAGCCAGATATGAACAATACAACTGTAAAATATATAACATCGATAGATAGTTATTGATTAGGGTGGCACGAATAGTAAACTTAAGTGGTTATGAGTCTAAACGTTTGAAACTTAATGTTATGTGAGACTTACATTATTCACACTGATAGGTGGAGTTCTAGTTTGCACATTAGGATCTTTTCCACCACGACAGTGGGTTGAAGTGAATCTTAAGGAAAAATGTCTATTCTAATTAACCGTTGGACACACATAATATAGATGAAAGAAGAGATATATGAAAGCATAGTAATTCATTACCTAGGTGAAGTTGTGAATTAAGAGTCTTCTTAATATAAGAGTACAAGTTAATTTACATGCAAATCAACTTTGAAGATGTAATAGCATGAAAAGGAAAGCAAATAAAACGAAAGTAAGTTGTACTTATAGGAACAAATCAACTTTGACTATATATATACACAAGTATAACTGGTACTGTTACCTTAATAGTTTTGGTAATATTATAATAAAATCCACTGATTTTATTATAATCAACATGTACTATGATTGTATGAATTATATGATGCATGGCAAAGCAACATAGCACTGTCTAGTTTCCTAAGAAGGGAGCTGTCTATTTTCACCAACACTTTGGAGCACTAATATCCTAAAAGCAAAATACACTAGCAAATGATGCAGTTAAATGCATGGTCAATAGAAATTTGAAATGAGATTATTTTATAACATTAGAAGGAATGTCATAGTCCTAAACACTTTTGATATACTAATTTGATGAACACAAATTTACAGAGTGTATGTGCACCAAAATAATATAAGCCACAACAGAGCAACCACATTGCATTAAAACCTAATTCAATTTCCAAATCAGAGGTCATCTACCAATGAAGAAGAAAAATCTGGATCCAGAACGAGCTCCTTCAATCAAATACATATATACATGAATGCACAGATATCTGAATTTCGCTATCTTAATTCCAGATCTAACCAACACAAAAACACCAAACGGCTAAATCGGTCAAAATCGACGTGCATTGGCTCATCAATCGATCAAAAACCTCAACATAATGAAACTAATGTAATCAAAGACAAGATGAGAATTGAAACGAAGAACATCGATAGATGCAGAACGAAATCCTTGTTTTCATGGAAACCAATTACAGACTCACAAACCATGAGAGCTGGCAAACCAAACAAAGTTACAATCAAATCAAATCAGAGACTCACGGAATGAATCAAATCAGCGAAGTTCAAGAATTTAGCCAGAGACTCACAGATCTGAAGCACAAACCAAACGAACTTGCGATCAACTCAAATCTGGAACCAAACGGCAATGTGAGCCAACAGAGGAAGTGAGAAGATGAACTCTTTCACAGATTTGGTGTTTGAGATGAAGCTCGTTCGTAGATCTAGTTTTCGAACTGAAGCTCCTTCACAGAGAGTCGCGAGAGGAGAGAGATTGCGATAGAAACACAGAGATTTCTCGTCGAATAGGTCGATTTCTCGTTGAAGGATTAGATCTTCTGATGGGGAAGAGAGTGGAGGATCGGCGGTGTTGGGGACGGAGGCAGTGGCGGATCATCGTCGATGGGGTCGACAGAGCTTTAAATCCTCGAGCGAGAGATGCTCAATCGTTGATTAGTGAGTGTTGATGTTTTGTTCTTTTTGTTTGTTGATGTTTTGTCCTTTTTGCCCTTATGAAGAGTTTTTCTTTTCTAATAAGGCTATATAGCAATGAAAACTATGTTGCTGATTCTTATCTCCTATAATTAGGTGCAAAATTAATGATTTGTTGCTAAAAACCAGTGCTTAGCAATAAAACTTCATTTCGTTGCTGTATATTTGTTGCTAAATGCATAATTTGTTGTAGTGACTTTACATCATTAAATTTGTTGTAGTTATAGTTGCTAATTTCGGCTTCAAAAAAATAGTTGCTCATCCCTTTTTTAAGAAGAAATTTGCTCATTTTTAAAGATGACATACTAACTCTTTTATTAACCATGTAAATGCAACATCCAGCCCTAAGCCTGAAAAATGAGGGAAAAAGTTTTACAAAAATAAAAAATTAATATATATATATATATATATATATATATATATATATATATATATATATATATATATTTACACTTATGTATTTTGCACGCCTATAAATTATATGCACACGTCAATAAGTACACTCGGTCGTGCACACCTAGGCGCACCAACAATTTATTAATTATTTATTTTTTAAATATAGGCTTTATATTAATTTACATTAATAACTTATAGTTTATTTAACTTATTTCCATACCAAACAAACACAATTAAACCACGTCAATGCACGTGCACGCTAATCGAGATAAGTCGGGCTTAATCAATAATCTGACTCAGGTTAAATAGTGTTCGAATTACGGTTAATCACCTAGTTAAAAACACTGGTCATTACATTGGTCTGTCAGGATATCCGCTGGCCAATAGGATACTCACCAATTAATCATACTCACCAATTAATCCTATCTAACGCCAATAGAAATCATATTAACAACTTAAGTGCGAGTTGCGTGGAACAATATGAGATATAACATTTACATTCCAGATAGGTAAAGGAATTGGAAAATGAAGCGGTAAAAAAAAAAAAAACGATCTTAATGCCTAATGAGGAAAAAATTGATTTGCTTTATGCCTTAATTTAGTTTCAAGCAAGTTCGTGCATTGGCAATCTAAAAGATTACTTGGTCATAGGAAACCAGCGATACCGGATTGAATTTCAATTTTTTTTGTCCATCTTTTCTTTTCTTTTTCTTTTTTTTTTTTTTTTGTCAAAGTGATTTGTATTGAGGTGTTCCTACTCCCGCATACTACCTTGAGACAGGGACAAGCACCCCGACAACGGAGACAACCACCCCAATAACGGGGACAACCACAACATCCGCACATACGCGGGAAATAAATATAAATTAAACAACAAAAACACTAGAATTAAGACTCAAACAAAAAACATAAGATTGGGCGGTGTCGCTCGGAAAGGGTACCATCATTGAGTATCGTTACCTTTGGCCACTCCCCGTCATGTGCGACATGCAACCATTGGTCATGTCCTTTACTGACCCTTACACCGGATACAGACAATCCCAGTCGCACCTAACCGCCATCCTTCCTCTAGATCAGACTCTAGGCAAAAAGGGTTGTCAGTGGCGACCAAGCGAAAACTCACAGCGACCCGAGTACTATGCCGGAGTGCTGCAAGAAATATAGAAAAAATAGGGGAGGAATGGGGAAACGGGAGACAGTGGAGAAGAAGAAGGGGAAAAGAGAGGGGAAAGAGAAAAAACAATGGAGAAGGTAGAGACAAAGACAAAGGGGGATGAAGGGCGGTGGTGGCGGTGGTCAAGGTAAGGAGGGAGAAGAGAGAGGAAAAATAAAATCCATCTTTGTAATCAAATAGATTCATATATAGTCCACTAATTTCATTAGTCGGCTTGTGAATATTTATATAATAAGATAGATCAGTGTGAGAAACAAGAAATTAAGAAAATGAACAATAACTCTAAAGAGGGCTATGTTCTTCACCAGATTTTATAATCTTCATTAACACAAGAAATGTGTGTACAATGGTTTATATAGATACAAGAGTCAAAGAGTCAATGCTTTAACTAACAACCCAACTGTCTACCTGAGTTGGGTAAATTAACTAACCACAGTTAACAGCTAACAAACTAATTAACCATGATTGGTGACTAAACGATGAGCACTAGTGGCATGATCAACATGATTAGACAATGTACATACATCAGCATTATGTCTAACATCCCCCTCAAAGTAAACCTAGAAGAAGAAACATGGTTTACTTTGGAGCATAAGAAGGAGAATCGAGGACCTAGTAGAACCTTTTGTAAAATGTCAGCTATTTGATGAAAAGAAGGGACATAACGAAGATCAAAGATACCAACTGCAAGTTTCTCTCGAACAAAATGAGCACCAATCTCCACATGTTTACTCCTAGCATGAGAAACATTGGAAGCCAAAACAAGTGCTCTAGTATTATCACACTAAAGAATAGGGCGAGACTGAAGAGAAACTCCAAGTTCAATAAAGAGAAAAGAGGTCCACATAATGTCGGAGACACCATGAGCTAATGCCCTATATTCAGCTTAAGTGGAAGATCTAGCAACAACAGATTGTTTCTTAGAAGACCAAGAAACTAAGTTACCCCCAAGAAACAAACAAACACCACTAGTGGAACGCCTATCATCATAATCACTAGCCCAATCTGCATCAGTGACGACTTCAAGAGAAAGAACAGCAGCTGGTTTGAACCACAAAACACAAGTAAGAGAACCTTTGAGGTATCGTATAACACTTTTACAAGCAACCAAGTGAGTCTCATAAGGGACCTTGAGAAACTGACTAAGTTTATTCACAATAAAGCTTATGTCAGTTCTTGAATATGTGAGGTATTGAAGAGCCCTAACAGTACTTCTATAAAGAGTAGGATCATAAAAAGGTCGACCATCGAATTGAGAAAACCTCTGCCCAGTGATAAAAGGAGTGGAAAAAGGTTTGGAGTCTTAAAGACCTGTTTTGTGCAGTAACTCAAGAAGGTACTTATGTTGTGTTAAATAGATGCCAGATGAGTTTCTAAAAAATTCAAACCCCAAAAAGTAATCAACCTGACCAAGATTCTTCAAAGAAAACTTTGTGTCTAACCAAGTGATTAACTGTTGAACTTGAGAAGGATCAGACCCGGGACAAGAATGTCATCAATAGATTAAGAGCATTAAAAGAGCACTATTGGATCATTTATAGAATAGAAAACATCAAAGAGAGCATTGACTAGTTCCCAATCCACCAAAGCATTTCTGAGTTTTGAAAACCAAGCACGAGGAGCTTGTTTGAGACCATACAAAGCCTTGTTCAACTTACTAACAAGGTGAGGAAAAGACTGATGTATAAAACCCTCAGGTTGAGACATGTAGACTTCCTCGGTGAGCTCTCCATTAAGAAAGGCATTGTGACATCAACTTGTTGAATAGGCCAGTTGTAAGTGACATCCAAAATGAAAAGGATGCAAATAGAAGAAGGCTTAACAACTGGAGAGAAAGTATCAAAGTAGTCTAATTTAGGTGTTTGATGAAACCCTTTGGCCACCAGACGAGCCTTGTACCTTTGTATTTCTCCTGTAGGAGTAGTCTTGACCTTAAAAACCCATTTACACTCAACTAGGTTCATAGAAGAGGTGGGTGGAACAAGAGTCCAAGTGTATTTTTTATTAAAAGCACGTATTTCATCACCATGGCTTGATGCCAATGACTATCTTGAAGAGTCGCCTTCACAGACTTGGGCTCAAGCTGAGAAACAAAAGCATATGGAGACTGAACAACCAAAGCCTTAGGCTTAAAAATGCCATTTTTACTTCTGGTAATCATCTGGTGAACATTAACTGTAGTAGACTCAGCAAGAGATGCAATAGTAGGTTCAACAACAGGGCAGCTAGTACTAGCAGCAGGTACAATAGTAGATGAGTTGGGACTAATATTAGGTACAATAGTAGTAGGAAGTACAACAATAGTTGAACTAGTACTGACAGACACAGAAGCAGGAGATGGTGATGGAACAAGGGAAAATAAGGACAAATGGCGAAACACAGAAAGTTGAAGAGAAGTAGTAGAAGATGAAACTGGTGAATAAGATATAAAAAGGGAAACAAAAGGAAACTCTTGTTCATTAAAAATAATATCTCTGGAAATATAAATTTTACTAGAGGGATGCAAACATCGATAGCATGATAACAAAGACTGTAACCAATGAACACACTTGATGATCGAAAATTAAACTTGTGAGGTGAATAAGAAGTAAGGCTAGGAAAATAAGAACAACCAAAGGTTTTGAGAAAATGGTAATCATGTATTTTCTGAAAACAGACATGATAAGGACACTTAAATTGTAACACTAAAACGGAAGATTGTTTATAAGAAACACAGAGTTAAGAAAAGGTTATTCCCAAAAAGACAGAGGCATATATGAATGGGTAAGAAGAGTAAGGTCCATCTCCACTATAGCTCTATGTTTCCTCTCAGGTACTCCATTTTGTTGGTGAGTATAAGGACAAGAATATCAATGATGAATTCCATTATAATGACAATATTTCTTAATAGGCTTGAACTCAAACCCCATGTCAGACTGAAAACACTTCAACTTAGTGCCAAGTTGAAGTTCAGTAGATTTTTGAAAGTGAAGAAATGCAGCATAAGTATCGGACTTGAGTTTCAAATGATAGAACCATGTGAAATGACTGAATGCATCAACAAACACCACATATTAGAGAGAACCAGTAGTCGAAAGTAATGGTGTAAGTGCCCTTAAATCAGAATATACTAATTCTAGTAGACTAGAGGCAGTAATATAACAATTATTGAATGGCAACTTATGTATTTTCCCAATATTGCAGGAATCACAAAAATATAATGGTGTTTTAGGTACAACAGAATTACATAATTGTAAAACTTTATGAAGTACAAGTTGTGATGGATGACCAAGCCTTGCATGCCAATTAAAAGATATATCAATAGTAGCATTCAAATTTGTAATGGCAGGGTCCTTATTGAAAGTATGACCATCACTAGAAGGAGAGGAGACCTTGAAAAGGCAGTAGAGTCCATCCTTAAGCTTACCTTGGAGAAAAATTCTCCTCGAGGCCTTGTCCTTAATATAGAAGGATTCAGATGAAAACTCGGTAATTACATCATGATCACAAATCAATTTTGAAATGTTAAGGAGGTTTTTAGCAAGATTTGGAACATGAAGCACATGTCGCAAAGATAGATCATAAGAAGGATGAACATTAGAATGAAGTATGCTAGTACAAATATAAAAAATATTAAGCTTTTCACCATTACCAACTGTAACTTGTTGTGTACCTGTATACTCAGTTTTGTTCATCATAGAGGATGAATCAAATGTTATGTGACAAGAAGCTCTAGAATCCATGTACCAACTGGAGTCAACAACTGAGGTAGGTACTGCTAGCATACCTTGAAACTGGTGGTAGTTAGCTTGTTGAGATGGAAATTGATGAGACTATGCTGCTGTCTGAGAAACACCATTTTCAAATCTCTTAAACTGATCATTGTGACTGCCATTTCCATTAGAATTAGGTCCAAGAAAATTCTGATCAAAACGTTGATAACACTGAAGAGCCATATGTCCTGATTTGTTGCAAATTTGACAAAAGACTCGATTACCACCACGACCACCATTTCACCAACCTATATTACCACCACGACCTCTATTGTGTCACCTCTATTACCACCATTATCTCGATTGAAATTTGAAGATCCACCAAATTTTTATGACTGAAATTCCTTGTCTACAGTATTTGACACAAAAGTTTGCTAATTTAGAGGACAAATCAACTTAAGAATGTCCATTTAAATGTGCACGACGTTGCTCATGAAGCATATAGTAAGTATTGTGTATCTTGAAGAGTCATGGTTTGTTGCTGAGAGGACACTACTACAATTACAGAATCAAATTCATGTCCTATACCATTCAAGATAGACTTTATAAGATCAACTTCAGAAACAGTTTGTCCAATCAACTTCAATTATGTGGCAATATTCTTGATCTTAACCACAAATTCAAAGATTGAAGAAGAACCTTTCTTTAATGTGTTTAACTGTTGTTTCAATTGAAGAACCCTAGCCATAGAAGCTTGGGCATAAAGTTTCTCAAGAATTGTCTAGATCTCATATGAAGACTCAAATTCAGTGACATTATCAATGACATTCTTATCAATATTGGAGAATAGCCAACATATTAACATATAATCTACTCTACTCCATACCTCATCATTCTGTGTTGAAGAATCTGATGACGATGATGATCGATTTGAAGAAAAACAATCTTCAGTTGAAGAAAAACAATCTTCAGTGACCAAGAAACCAAAACCAAGTGCTTTGATTGCAACTTTCACTTGCACTTTCTAGTAGATGTAATTCGATTCATCAAGCTTTGTAGGAAGATAGAAATTCAAGGTTTTCGCAATCTCTGCAACATCTGGAATGGGATTTATAGGAAGATCACCACTTGCAGGTGGACTAGGTGAATATGGCGCCATTGATGGCTCTGATACCATGTGAAGATCTATCTAACGAGATAGGTCAGTGTGAAAAATGAGAAATTAAGAAAATGAACAAGAACTCTAAAGAGGGCTCTGTTCTTCACCATATTGTACAATCTTCATTAACACAAGAAACTTGTGTACAATGGTTTATACTTTATATAGATACAAGAGTCAAATAGTCAATGCTCTAACTAACAACCCAACTGTCTACCTGAGTTGGGTAAATTAACTAACCACAGTTAATAGCTAACAAATTAATTAACCATGATCAGTGACTAAACGATGAGCACTAGTGGCATGATCAACATGATTGGAAGATGTACATACATCAGCAGTATGTCTAACACCGCTGAAGGCTTAAGCCTAGTACTATTGGCTTTGTTTGCTTCACGATCTTAGGGTGGATTAACCCCATTGATTTGGATAAGATTGTGTTAAGCTTCGCGGATTAACTAGGCCACGAGATTAGCTAATGGGCATGAGAGGGGACTAAACAAAACCACCAATTTTGGTGGGACTAACTAATCCCAAGTGGTTGGTTATTACAGATTACCAATTTAATCTCACATATTTACACACTATCACCATTCACCACTGCCGCTCATGAAGTAATTAATCAACCCTAATCAGTAATCACCACTGCCGCTCAAGAAGAACAACGACAACAACCGATCAACCCAAAATCGAAGGAAATGATCGAACACAGAGGCGTCGATCGTTGAGGGAAGGCCAACATCACAACAAAGAATCGATCAACCCTAATCCCAACAACCGAGCGTCGACTAAGCGAGAGAAGGCATAGTCGCCTAGAAACGCGAGAAGGTAAGCTTTGTTCACTAGTCTTCTTCTCAGTTGTGTCATGTCGTTCCATTATTTTCAAGAAATTTCACCTGTTTTTCCTTATTTTCCTTCATGTCAATCACCGAGTTAAGTGTTTCGAATTGGAGGGAATTGTTAACCAAGTGCTTCTCTCGTGTATCGGGTTGTAGTGTCACTCTCTTTTGTATAGATTGAAATAACTTGTTCGACGTTTCAGATTTTGTGAAATAAGATTGTGTTCTATTTATATTCAAAACAGAGACGAAATTTTGTTCCCGAATAATAAGATGGTGTTCTATTGTTTGTGTATCAGGTTGTAGTGTCATTCTCTTATCCATCAAAATTTAGATTCAAAACAAAATCCAAATTTTGTTCCCTGAATATTTCAACCTGAACTTGTTTCAGTACATTCGAAAGTTGAATTTAAACCTTGATTTGTTTTTAATTCAAAACTTTGTTCAAAGTTGATAAAATCCAAGTAATGAAAACTTAAATTTTCTGGGTATTAGAAATGTCTACTCACTGGTGTATATGTAACATATTGAATCTTAATTGTTTTCCATTTGAAGATGAGGCTTAAAAAATGGCATGTTTTCAAAGAATAAAACAAAGAGAGGATCAAGAAGTTTATTTGGAACTGGATCATAACATTTCTAAACCTCTTGTAACTTCTAAAATATGCTTATTTTTTTCGTTCTACAACTCATTTTTCTCGAGGAGTTTGGGTGCATGAACTTTGTGAGGATTCATTTGTGTATGTGAAATCGAGTGTTGAGTGTTATAACCTTTTGCAATGCTTTTAATTTAAGGTGTCAAATTTCTTCATATGTATATTTTGTTGTTAAGGAGGCCTAAGAAATTCTGCGTGTTTGGTCGAATTCGATGGATTTTTTTGGTAGATTTTGTTGAGCAATTATGCCTCCCTTTTATAATGGCAGAGACTCATCAATTTATTTTATGAAATTGGGTTTCATATAGATTACCCACCTATGGATTCAAATTCATCAAGCGGTCGACCTCGTCCAAGGGATTTGGTAATGAACCACATCCACATTTGTCTGCGATTCATTGAACTCATGGTACATATGTTTAGAGTTATGGCAAGTCGTAGGCGTCATGTGGAACGAACTTACGAACTAGGTTATGACAAGCATCGACAAATTATCCATAACCTCGTCTGCAAGTCCGATGATACTTGCTACAAAATGTTTCGGATGAAAAGTAAGCCATTTGAAAAATTGAGAGATATGTTGTACGAAAATGGAAAATTGAGGGATAAGCGTTGTGTGCTTGTCGATGAGCACTTGGCCATTACCCTCCACATACTAGGGCACAACATACGCAATAAGGTCATTTCAATATGGTTCCAAAGGTCGGGAGACACTTGTAAGTAAGGTCTTCAGAGAACTATTCGCGCGCTTATACGATTGCAACGTATGCTTTTGAAGCAACTTGTGCCAATTGGTCCCGAAGAAACGATTTGAGATGGAGTTATTTTCGGTACAAATTATGGCAAACGTCCTCGTTTATTTTGCTTTAGTCATAGAAATTCTCCTTCGTTATATGACTTATGTAATTCATTGGTTTTGTCAATGTAGGGATGCCTTGGTGCTATTGACGGGACGCATATACCAATCATCGTTCGTAACAATCAAAAGACGCGATTTAAGTGTAGGAAAGGCTTCCCAACGATGAACGTCATATGCGCTTTGTACACCATCTAAGCTAATTACATACATCCTACCGGGTTGGGAAGGGTCGTACGACGATGAGAGAATTCGAGGATGCTTTATCACGCCGTAATGGTTTAAAAGTTCCTAACGACAACTATTATTTGGTCGACGCGAGGGTACTCTAATTGTCAAGGTTTTTGGCACCTTTTCGCGGTCAACGATACCACTTATCTCGAGTGGGCAAGCGGCAAACGTCCAAAGACAAACACCGAAGAAGTTTACAACATGCGTCACGCAAAGGCAAGAAACATTATTGAGACTTGCTTTGGAGCTTTGAAACAACGTTGGGCCGTGTTACGTAATCCTTGTTTCTACGATGTGAAAATGACTACACTTGTAATCATTGCATGTGACGTTTTCACAATTACCTAACAATGGAGGTACCAAATGACTTGTTGGATAACGTGGTGGTTGAGGGGCAATAGTTGGGGGTTTGAAGACGACGCGTCGAATGAACCGCTTCGAAGTCATCGGCCAAGTGGGATAAGCCGATGCGTGGTGCATTTCGCAACAACCTTGCCATAGATATGTGGGATTCTTACCATTGATATGAGACGATTAATGTCGAACACGGTTGAAGTTGATGAGCTTTTTTTGTGGGATTATTATGTGCCGAGACTATTTATATGTGAACTTGCTACAATTTTTATGATCCATGTTCGACTTGTGTTTGACATCATTGCTATGAGCCATATGTTATTTTTAATTTCAACACTACTTGTGACGAACGTCATGTTTTATGCGGGACATGAGAAGCAGCGGGAAATGGTACACTTGTGTTTCGTGGTTGGGACCCTGGTGTATATGGAACGTGGTACGAGTGCTACAAACAAGGGATAAACTTCGACGGGTTTTACTATGCTCACTTTGACACGAAAGAGAAAGCAATAGCCGATTTTGACAGTACAACCACTCTGCGACAATTGCAAGGGAGGTTCATGATCAACTTACACTAGAGGAAGCTCTTGCGAAACTAGATGAGATCCCCCACCAACGCTACCACCGCGAATGTGGATTGAAGAGTTGTACGAGGCAAAAGGAGTACCTCTACCACGATCACCTTTTATTGACGAGGAACCCCGTATTGACTTGTTCCCTCGAGACCGCACCCTTTACCAAAGAGTTGGCTCGGGTTATGAATATGTTATGGATCCGTGGTGGTCTGACTAGATGTATTTTGTATTTGGTGATCTTGTATGAACAAGAAAACATTAATCCATGTAGTAGATATATGTGGAGTTTGGCATATTTTCGTTGCATTTAAGGCATCGAAATCTTTGGCAACCATATCTCGAAATAAAAATCTAGCTTATTCTATGAATGTTCGGTCTTACAAATTAAAATGTAGTAGATAACATAAAACTACTATTTTTTAGTTATAGTTTCTAACTTCTTACTTTTTATTGTACTGCACGAGACAACTTTTGTTGCCAGGTGAATGCTTAGCAATTATGATGTTTTCATCTGTTGTATTGGACCTATTGGTAGTTAAATCAGCTTTAATTGTTAAAGCATCGATAAATCTCTTTTTGTCATTGGGTTTTACGAAAAATTAACATAATTTTATTCATACCTTTATTTGCTGGTTTCATTAGTAACTTTTCAGGTGTGTACAACGGAAGAAGCATGTAGATATGGTAGAATTAGCGAACTTTTTGTGTATGAAAACTTCAACAGGATTCATCTCTTTCCAAATGCGGGATCTAAGCCTTTTCCAGCACAAGGTAGATAAGATCTAGTTCGCTGTTCTTGAATTGTCTTGAAGGCCTCAAGAGAAGATAAAATCTCTGCTTTATGAGGTGATACTAGAAATGAAATAAAGAAGTAAAAATAGTCTTCTGCAGAACAAGATCCCATTAGCATTTAAATTCATAGCTCATCACATACATGAGACACCTACAAAATTAATATTTTCAAGGGTATCTAAACTCCTCCACATTTCAAAACTTGTTCTTGCATGTTTACATCCATAAAACGACCACCAAAAAACATGACTATGCCATAAGTCAATTAAACATCGCATGTAGCCAAGGAAGTATGGACTCGGGTTGCAAAGTCATGAAAGTCGCCATAAGCTCCACGCGACCCATAATCTTGCTTTGCCATAAATTGCTCTCTCAACGTCTGTCAATTCGTGGACTTCGGCCATAACATTAATAAAAGAGTCACGCAAGTCGTGTTGAACACGAATATCACTAGTCACCTTGGAGATTTCGTTCGCCACGATCTGTGCCGCCGCCACCATTTGGTCACCTATGTAAACATCATTGCTCACCTTTCTCTTCTTCTTGGCTTGATTCCCACTACCATCAGCCGTAGTAGTCTGCGTTCTCGATGATGTGAGAGTAGCATCAAACTCTTCAGTGGGCGCCGTTAATGGCTCACTTGTATCTTCTGGAGTCATGGACATCGTTGATATCCCGAAAAGCATCCTCTCGTGCACGTGCATCCTCGCTTTGTGGCCCTATCATTCCCAAAAATGATACAACAATTTTTGTAATGCGGCAATGACTTTAGACGCCAAGGTCTTGCTTCCGGTAGTTCTCGCAACCAATAGTACTAGATTAGTCATGACATATGGATGAAATAAAACATTAGGATGCATTCATAAAAAAGTTAAACTTCAACGACAATGGCATACCCTAAGGTAATCTTCTTATACATCATCGAGAGCGGTGACCATATTGGAAGTCGAGTCAAAGCCGAATCCGCTTGTACCATGACGAATGCAACATATCATATCATTAACTATGAACCAATTTTTCTTCAAGGATTTTTGTCTAGACTCAATATGTGGTCGGGCCTTGATCCCCAGTTCGGGCATGTGATTTTCAATGCCTCCTCGAGATGGTTCAAATATCCAGCTTGAAGCCATTGTCGCATTTGTACACGCCACCGCCACCATCTCAACCATGACATTTACGAGGGCAACATCATCTGCATGGCTCCACTTTCGTCGAGATGTTTTGGAATTGTCGTCCGAGACTTCATGCGAAGCTTCACGCGAACACCTTCCTTTCCCTTGCCTCATTTTCTTTGTTGCGGCACTGCACATTATTGAAGGAGCTTGGAAGGTCCGGTAGATGTATTCAATATTTTTCTCGGGGTTGAAATGACCCTCCACTACGAATGCATGATTCTAGTGAGCCGGGTTGATCAATGTCTACTATAAGCAAAGAAGAGGTTCAGTAGTTACATTATAATGGGGTTTCCCACATTCATGCAACCACAATGGGGTTTAACACATGGTTCTCATTAATTACTAATTTACTACATACAAAGAAATGGACCCACCACAATACCTGTTTATGAAAATAACACATCCATATATGCATAGCAAAGGCTATAAAAATGTCAATAAAACTTCCGTACGAAAAGTAGATTCTAGGCTCTTGCATTACTTTGTTGTTGATCACATGCATACTTATTAATGGGTCCCTTTTTCTCTTATTTCAATGGTTCCGCTTTCTCTTTGCTTTGCTCTTCTTCTTCTTCTCTCAAAGTGATCGATAAGAGAAAGAATAAGGAAAAAGCACTTGAGAGATAATACAGAGTTTAATGCTTTCCCAAGTCCGAATGAGAAATTATCTACTTCTCTCCTTGTGTAGAAAGAGTTTATGTTCTTCTTTTCAAAATAAAGATGAGATAATTCCTCTACGTGGAATCTCGAGATAAAGGCACGTCTGTATGTCACTTTGTATGTAGCTAAGACGATGTCTAACATAATTTTCTAGAGAGTCCACTTGATTTGTATAATCAGCCTCTAAATGGATTTAATGCCCACTAATCTATTTGTCAATGAAATGCAACCAATAATCTTAATGAAGAGAGTTGATACAAGAACGAAAAATTAGTATTCATAACAAATATGAGATAATTCCTCTATTTGGAAGTTAGAAATAAAGGCAATTCTAAAAAGCAATACCATGCAACAATTGGAACCGGACAGAGAAGATAATGAAAACAGTTGATGTAAGGATAAGAATGACAATTTAGTAATCATTACAACCGACAAAGGTCTTAACTATGACAAGAGAGAAATGCCTCGAGAGGGCCATCCAACTCACGAAGTATTAAAAATGTCAAATGTTAGCCTTATGGTAATAAAAGGCATATCAAGATTGAGTGTGTGTTCAATAAGAAATTAAAGACAAGGTAAGGCCCTTGAGTCTTCAAAATCCCAAGGATGTATAGCAAGTACTTCAGAGTTCAGATGAAAGTGATAGCTTCCACAATAAAGCGGCAACAATCGTGGAGGAGGGGTAGAAAATAATTGGTTTAACTGTGGATCATAGACTCAATAGCTACCTTGTAGTTGGCACTTGACATCTCGGAGAGAATGGTCCTATGAACATAAACCTATTTCGAAAGGACATGAATACTTAGGAAATGGCCATGCTTTATGGAAATGTATACTTAGAAAAAGGTTATGATGGCACGGTTGTGAGAATTCAAGAAGTATTACACAAGAATCCACAAATTGATTTTGCATATGGCTTTAGTCATTTAAAATTTGAAAAAATTCGAGAAGTTTAATTTGACATGGGAACTTTGTAACATTTTTATACTACAAAGAAGCACATATAATTTCATCTAAGCGCTAACTTCATCCAAATTTCAACAAGGCATACTAAAAAAGCATGCTGCTAACAGTAATCTCACAATTCTTTCCTTTTTATACATGATTTGAAGTTTTTTTTCTAAGTTCAAATTTAATCATATTAATTCACCGAGACATAGGGTCTTTCTTTCATTAGAATTCATTCCTCATAATTGAGACTGATTTCTCATCTTACATTGTTTACATTCCTCATAATACCAATTATCATTGCCTAAGGCCATCACTCCAACAACTCGAACAGAACAACAACACCACAATGGAAATCCAAATCACCAACAAGAACACAAACCCTAACAACACAACAAATCACTCAACTACATTTTGTAGGTGAAGAGAGTATTCTCTGATCAAGTTAAACTTACCTCGAATGAAGAAGACACCTTCACGCAAGAAGACGTTGACGACGACGCCGCGGATGCACACCACTGCTCACCAGAGATGGAGACCAAGCAGAGAGATCGCGAGATCGCGATGTGAAGGAAGAAGGAAATGAATTAGGGATGCCAAGGTCGGGAGATGTAACTTATATGAAAGGGTACTTTGGTAAATGTACCATTCCAACCACATTTACTCTCACCTTAAAACTCCCAACCGAACAAGATACACAAATGAGACTAATACATATAACACATGTGTTAGTCCCATCACAAACTAATCCCATGACCTTAGGTCTCCATAAAATGTGAAGCGAACAGACCATATGAGTTTCGGACTTAGTACGATTGAGACTACTTTTATGTCTTGGTCCTGTTGCACTGGACAATACGGGCGATCAAAAATAAATAAATAAATAAATCGAGTAAAGCTTACCTGATTATGCTGTAGATCACTTGCTCTTCTAGGAAACATGCTCTGGATCACTTGCTGTTCTAGGAAACGAGTGCACATTCCCTCTAGGCAGGAAAGTTCACTTCCCCTCACCAAACGAGGCCAACAAGGAAGATTGGGTCGACTTACTGGGGCTCAAAAGTGTGGAAATGGCGAGTTTGCATTTGGAGCTAATCTTCGACATCCTCTCAAGGCTACCAGTGAAGGACCTCTTAAGATTCAGAAGCGTTTGCAAATCATGGAGAGAGATGATCGCAGACCCTCGTTTCGTTAAAGCCCAATTCAATCGATCCATTGACAACGACAGTCTCAGTTTCTTATACACTCTAAACCATCACCACCTATATCTCTGCTCTGCCTCTAATGCCCTTACAGAGTCCACAAAGATTGACCTAACCTTTAAGGGTTCACCCCTTTCAGTTGTCCAAATCTTCGGTTCCTGTAACGGATTCATTTGCTTTGACAGCTACAGCTACGGCATCATAGTGCTCAATCCATCAACCAGAGAACTCATCAAACTGCCCCAACTGCCTGGTATTTGGAGCTCCACTACTTATTCTATAATCTGGGGATTTGGGTTTTGTTCAAACTCCCAATTGTTCAAAGTAGTCAGAATTGTATATTTCACTTCTGAGGCGAAAACTCAGATCATAGTACATACAGTTGGCTTAGTGAATGGATGGAGAAGTGTTTCTCAAACTCCTCCTGCGGTTGTAAATCAACAAAAACAAGTCCTTGTTGATGGGGTTCCTCACTGGAGTGTATTTGGAGGTACAATTGTTTTTTTTGATGTTGCACGCGAGGTATTTGAAAAAATTCCTTGTCCACAAAATGAAAGTGGTAAAGCAAAGATAGACAGTTTGGGTGAGTTTAGAGGGTGTCTTTGCATATGTCGTGGTTTCTATCTCCAAGGGAATATAGAGATATGGGTGATGGACGAGCATGGTGTTGGGGATTCTTGGAATAGGAAGTTCATTATCCCACACTCCATTATTGTTTATGAAGGAAATATGGTATGTTGGCCAATGTGGTTTCTACGAAATGGAGAGATTTTAGTGACTAATGGGGAAAGGGTGGTTTTGTATGATCAAAGTAGACAATCTGTTAGGGCTCTCAAAATCTCTGTTCCCAGAATGGTGCATATGGAAAGCTTGTTCTCAATTAAAGGCTGAACCTTGAACTCAGGGAAGGTTGGTTCTCTACTCCTACTTTAATCTTCGGCCATTTGGTTGTTTGGATCTTGAATATGTTAACAAAGAGGAAAGTTCAGTATCATTGTAATATTCAAACTGCATCATTAAGCTAGTTATGTAACATTTTGTTTTCCAAACTATTTGCTGCTTTATAACTTTCTTAACTTAATGATTTCTTTTTCAGTAAATTCACATTTGAGTAGGAATTTGTACATTGAGATTGAGAGAAAATTTGTTATACAATTTTTCCGAACAAAAAAATATACTCCCTCGGGTCCACAATATCTCTCACATTTATTTATTTTTGTTATCTTTCAATATGCGTTCGCATCGGTAACAGCATTGTGCTTTGGCTCTTTTTTCTTTTCTTTATTTATGAGGCTGTGTTTTCTAATAGATATAGGTTGGAGGGCAAAGAGCTGAAATTCTATTTGAAAAAAGTCCAGAGAAAGAAGGGTAAGGGTAGAACAGTAGCCACATATGTAGCTTTTGTTTTAAAGAGCTAGTTGTTTCCTGTAAGTGTAAACCATTGAGAATAGTTAGAGTGTTGTACTAGAGGACATGTACAGTGTGTGAACAATGTTGTATTGTGAGAGTTGTTAAGTATGTTAGAGAATAACCTGTAGAATTGTAACACGTGTAAAGGAGATGAACATATACATTGTATGTACACACATTCGTATATAAATACATGTGTTCTCTCTCTCTGAGATCATTAAGAGAGATGAGTACTTTCTTCATTTCATTCATTGTTGATATGGTATCAGAGCTGTGAATTCATCGTCGCCATTGTTGGTGATCGATTGACACAGTTATCGATTCATCATCTCCTCTTTTGGTGATCGATTTCAATCTGATCCTCAGAGAACAATCAGGTGTGATTGTTCTGGTTCCTGCTTTTACAAAGATATTTTGTTTCTGCAAGAAAGTGAAGATTTGCAGAGATATCAGTGTTCTTCATCACAGAGTTGAAGAATATTTGCAGATCTTGGATAATTGTTTGAAGATTTGAAGTGATGGAGTCAGGAAATTCATCTCAGCAGTCATCTCTTCCTTCTCTGTCTTCTGGAGGTTCTGCTGTCAACAATCAGTCGATGGCAGCATTTGGTAACTCTCTCAATCAAATTGTCTCAATCAAACTAGGAGAAAATAATTTTTCATTATGGAAATCTATCATTGTACCTGTACTAGAAGGATGTAGACTTGATTTGGTACAATATCAATTCCTGTTAAATTTGATGATAAAGGAGAATTTACTCCTGAGTTTCAAGATTGATTCTCAAAAGATAGGATGTTATATGCTTGGTGGTTATGCACTCTTGAACCATCTATAGCACAATCTGTGACTGGGAAATCTGGTGAAGATAAACCAAAAACTGCTAATGATTTGTGGAAATCAATTGAAAGTATGCGTGGTGCTCAAAATAGGGCTCAGATTCAGTTCTATAGGACTGCACTTAGAACTACTATCAAAGGAAACTTGAAGATGATAGAGTTCTTGAGAAAAATGAAAGATTATGCTGATTGTCTATCTGTTGCTGGTGATAGTGTACCTGAAAAAGAATTGATTTCTTGTACACTTTCTGGTCTAGACAGTGAATTTCTTCCTATTACTACATTGTTGGAGCATCATCATGATTTGACTTGGCCAGATTTGCAGTCCACCTTACTGAGTTTTGAGGCTAAACTAGAGAGGTTACAAGTCATGTCTGGTATGAACTCACTGAATCTACAGGGAGTAACTCAGGCTAATGCTGTTGAACTGAAACAAGGACATACAAACTGGCAGAATGGGAACAAACAAAGTTTTAATTCTGGTGGAGGAAGAGGTTATAATTCCAGTAACAGAGGTAGAGGATGAAGGTCTAGAGGAAGAGGAGGTTTAGAATTCTCAAACAATGCTAGACCTACTTGCTAGATATGTACTAAGATTAGTCATTCTGCTGCAACCTGTTACTATAGACAAGATTTGAATTACATGAGAGTTCAGCAGTTCAATAACAATGGTAATGTCTCAAATCAGAAGGGACAATTTCCTAGAGAGTCACAACAAGCAAACTTTGTTGGAAATCAGACTCAGTTTGGGAGTTCTTCTCATCATGCTACTTTTCCTTCTACTAAATCAATTACAGACTCCTCTTGGTATGCTGATAGTGGTGCCACTGCTCATGTTACTCCAGATCCAAATCAATTGACTGGTTGTGCACCTTATCAATGTAATGATACTTTAGTTGTTGGCAATGTAAGTGCATTACCTATTGCATATGTTGGTTCAGCTCACATTTTATCTGCCAATATTAGACTGAGATTTCCCAATACTTTATGTGTTCCTCACATAAAGAAGAATCTACTTAGTATTTCTCAGCTCACTAGAGATAACAATGTAGTAATTGAATTTACTGACAAACTTTGTTTGGTGAATGATTCTTCAACTAAAGAGTTGTTACTCGAAGGTACACTTCAAGATGGCCTCTATCAATTCAGTACTTCATCTTTACTCCTTCCTACAATAAAGTCTTCGAGACATTCAGCTCATACTACCTGGTCAGCAGAGAAGAATTCAACTAAACTTTGGCATTTGAGGCTTGGTCATCCTGCCAAGCAAACTCTTCATCAGATCTTAAGAAACTCTTTACATGTATCTTGTTCTGATGATGAATTTTGTTCTGTATGTCCACTGGGAAAACACCATTCACTTCCATTTTCAACTTCTAATTCCTGTTGTAAACATTTACTTGATAAAATCCATACTGATGTTTGGGGACCATCACCTGTTACATCCTCAGATGGTTCTAACTACTATATAAGTTTTGTGAATGATTGTACAAGGTTTACATGGATTTTTCCTTTAAAGAAGAATTCAGATGTCTTTAATGTGTTCAAACAGTTTTAGGCTCAAGTTGAAAATCAGTTCTCTGCCAAGATTAAAGTTGTTCAATCTGACTGGGGTGGTGAATACAAGGTGTTTAAATCATTTTGGAAGAGCATGGTATATTGTTCCAACATCCTTGTCCATACACTCATGAGCAAAATGGTAGAGTTGAAAGAAAGCATAGACACATTGTTAAGACAAGTTTAACATTGTTGGCACAGGCACATTTACCTTATAAATACTGGTGGGATGCTTGTGAGTCTGCAGTATTCCTTATTAATCGATTGCCAACAAGAATACTTCAAGGTGTCTCTCCCTATGAAAAGCTGTTTCATGTGAAACCAGACTACACTATCTAGAAGGTCTTTGGGTGCTTCTGTTATCTATGCACAAGACCATACAATCAGCACAAGTATCAGTATAGGTCTGGGAAATGTCTCTTTCTGGGCTATAGTTCATTACACAAGGGTTATAAGTGTTTAACTTCAACTGGTAGATTATATATCTCCAGGCATGTGTTGTTTGATGAAGCTGAATTTCCATGTCCAACTTTATTCACTTCACAACAACAATCTCATATCCCTCTCAGTGTAACTGGTCCTGTTATATCTCTACCTAGTTCCTCTATGCCCAATTTTTCTGATAAGTCTGTGATGTCTGCACAGTCTTCTCCAAATTTTGCTCTGTCTTCTCAGCTTTCTCCTGAGTTGTCTTACTCATCACAGGCTACTTTACCTTCTACTGAAGTTCCAGCTACTTTTGTCATGCCCAGCAGTCCATTACAACCCACTGATGCTCCAGCTATGAATATTCATCCTATGGTCACTAGATCAAAAAGTGGAATTGCCCAGAAGAAAGTTTTGCATCTACTGTATCTTTGGCAGTTGATGAGATTCCTAAGTCTGTCTCTCAGGCTTTAACTATTCCTCATTGGAAGGAAGCAATGGACAAAGAATATCAAGCCTTAATTGTTAATGGTACGTGGTCCTTAGTTTCAGCTACCTCTTCTCAAAACATTGTGAGCAACAAGTGGATATTTACAGTCAAGAAGAACTCAGATGGGACTGTTAATAGATACAAAGCTCGCTTGGTAGCCAAAGGATTTAAACAAGTACCTGGTATGGATTTCTCTGAGACTTACAGCCCAGTTGTGAAAGCATCTACCATTTGTATTATCTTTTCCATTGCAGTTACACATGGATAGTAAATGAGATAGATAGACATCAATAATGCCTTTTTAAATGGCAATCTGAATGAAGAGGTTTATACACATCAACCAAAGGGTTTTCTTGTAGAAGGCCAGTCTAATTTGGTCTGCAAACTCCATAAGGCTCTATATGGTCTTCGTCAAGCTCCAAAGGCTTGGTTTGATGAACTTAAGACTCAACTTCTGTCATGGGGATTTAACAATGTGATAGAGTTTTAGGAGACCACCACAATAGTATTGGTGTGACTCCAAGTTAGTTATAGGGGTAGTTGAGTAATTTTGTAGTAGGAGTATAAATAGAGGCTGCAAGGGAGAGAAAATGATCTTGACTCCAAGTTAGTTATAGGGGTAGTTGAGTAATTTTGTAGTAGGAGTATAAATAGAGGCTGCAAGGGAGAGAAAATGATCTTGTCATCTTGAATGTAATTTGGGAACTCTTAGGAGTTGGGTGAGAGAGTTTTAAGACTCTTCTCTGGGGTTACTTTCGAGTTTGTAATCGTTGTTGTCTCTCAATTCAATAGATCAAATTCAGTGTTCTATTATTGGTATCGAGCATCAACATGGGGTCGAAGATTGATTCTCGAATCGACGTCTTGGAGGAGTAGATGAAGCAAATCCCAGTCGTGCTGCAGAAAATTTCAGCGTTGGAGAGTGCCATTGGTGAGTTGTGCTCGGGGGTTCAAGGATTGATGCATCAGATCAAGTCCATGTGTCTTCATCCCAACATGCTTACGACTAGATCTTGCCAGATTGACGAAGCCATGGGCCAAGCACATCAGATCTGTGCCGATCCGCCAGATCTAGCGACATCCAAGTCGTTTCGATTGGTTGGTGATCCAAATTTGGTGACGATACAATCATTCGATTTCGAGATCGACGTGAAATCGAGATCCGAGAGGTGGTGTTGCGAGATGAAAAGTCCTTTCCTTCAACTCCTAGATCCACCGCCAGATCTTAAGTTGTCCAAGGTGTTGCCGACCTCTGACCCAACAAATCCACCACCTACCACACAAGGATTTCGACAGATTCAACTTCCTTTCATTGAATTTAACAATCTGAAGGTCTCGATATTTTCAGATCTTGCTTCATCCGATCCCAGTTCAGTACTTATGCAGTCTCGTGTAGGAAAGAAGATGTTAGGGTTGTACAATCTGCTTTTGCATGTGAAGGATCGCTGTTTGATTGCACCACCTCCTTGGCCGCCGCCATCATCGCTAAAACCAGCGATCATTGTCGTTGATTTCGCATTCGACTTCGACAGATTTGATCTTCTCTTCTTTCTTCCTGTTCACACGACTTTGAATTTAGTGAAGATGACTTGCAGTGATCAACACGACGTTCGAGGATATCAGATGATAGGAGGAACAACAACTCATCAAGCAATCAATTACACCATTTATGCGTACGATTGCTCCTCAAACCTTCATATCCTTTGCATCTTGCCATTAGATTATTCTCGACTTGCGTACTTCCTATTTCACTTAATGGGGTTGGGCCATTCTTGTGGTGTGACATTCAAGAATCATCCAAAGGTGCCTGTTTTGTCTTCTATTCTTCCGTGCATTGTGGTTGTTCTTGTTGTTCTCGCAGCACTAACTTCTTGTTTGGAGAAGTTTTCGATGGCTGCGATTCCTACACTGTTTCATAAGGCTTTCGAGCATGCGATGGTTGTGGTGACACATTTTTGTGTGATGCTTTTGGTTGCTGGTATATGGAGTTGGTGTTCTCAACGAGGTACCCTCGTTCCATTTCACAAGTTGGACTTGGCATACATTGTCATATGTAATGCCAATCTCTTAGTTATTGCACCTTGCATGAAGCTTGTTTGCATATATGCTGAAGCTCATGGGAAGGGGATCGTTATATGCTTTGTGATGCCTAGGCAATGGATGGCAGTTCAACTGTTTACTCATTATTTACTAGTTTGCTCCCATGATGAGTTGTTTGCTATGGCATCGCATTTCTCTTTGGATTGGACTGGTGCACATCCATCCCCTTTGCCTTCATGATTGATTGTATTTGGATTTACTATCACTTTACTTCTCCACTGCCTACATCACGAACTTGTGGTTTCCCTCACATTGTGGGTGTTCTTCAAAGCATGTTGGTGCAATATGCTTATCTGTTGGTTGCATACGAAGTGGTGTTTGTAATGTCCTTGAACAATTGGGGGCTATGGAGCACTTTGCTCGTTGGTTGTTCAGTGTACTTGTCCTTTTTTCTGGAGGGTCAATCATCTATCAACTTTTGCTTCGTGGTAGGCCAGGGCTGCTGTAGTTTACGTCGTACCCAAGGGCAGTGGTGCATATATTGATGTTGTATTCCAAGTGTTTGATGATATGTTGCTGAGAGTTTTTGGGTGCCTCACTGCATTAGGTTTGCTTACAACGATGAAATTTTGGATAGAGCTCGCTCGTTGTTTGGCTCTCATGGGCACAATGCAATTTGAGGCAACTTTTGGTAACACAGTGTGGCTGATTTTTGGTAACACGGGTAGCCGATGCACTTGGCGCTTTCTTGCACAATTGCCTCAATGGGCGCATCGTTGGCTTTTGGCTCTTTACTGTTGCTCACATGCAAAATTATGAGATGGATTTGGATTCTTGCGTGGTCTCCCGCTTTCGTCTTCCCTCACATATTTCTCTTTTGCTTCATGACTGGCATCACAAATTGTCTCATTTTCTATGGCCACCTTGAGGACAAGGTGGATTTTTAAAGGGGGGAGTAATGATAGAGTTTTAGGAGACCACCACAATAGTATTGGTGTGACTCCAAGTTAGTTATAGGGGTAGTTGAGTAATTTTGTAGTAGGAGTATAAATAGAGGCTGCAAGGGAGAGAAAATGATCTTGTCATCTTGAATGTAATTTGGGAACTCTTAGGAGTTGGGTGAGAGAGTTTTAAGACTCTTCTCTGGGGTTACTTTCGAGTTTGTAATCGTTGTTGTCTCTCAATTCAATAGATCAAATTCAGTGTTCTATTACAATGCAGTTTCAAATTCTTCTTTATTCATTCTCCATCAGCATAACAGTCTCATATATGTGTTGGTCTATGTTTATGATATCATCATTACTGGTACAAGTGCTGATCTGATTCAAGGTTTCATTGACAAATCACATGGGAGATTTGCTCTGAAGGATATTGGTGATATCAACATGTTTTTGGGCTTTGAAGTTCATCGTGACAACTCTGGTTTGTATCTAAATCAGTCCAGTTACATTGCTTCTCTTCTACAAAAAGCTGGGATGAGCTTTACAAAACCAGTGGATACTCCTGCTATTGTTACTAAGAGTTTCATGTATGATTCATTAATTCCCCTCACTTATCCTTCTATATCAAATTTTACTGGGTGGTTTACAATATGTTGTTAACACAAGGCCTGATATTGCTTACATTGTCAATAAACTAAGTCAGTATCAGCAGTCTCCATCTGTAGCTCCTTGGCAAGGCTTGAAGAGAGTTATTCGATTTCTGAAGGGAACCATTTACTCTGGTTTATGTTTTAAACCTGGTTCCAAGTTGTCTCTAACTGGGTACTCTAATGCTGATTGGGCATCTGCCATTGAAGACAGAAAATCCATAGCTGGTTATGAAGTATACTTAAGGTGTAACTTGATTTCCTGGCAATCTAAGAAACAGGCAGTTGTTTCAAGATCAAGCACTGAATCTGAATACAGGGCTTTAGCTCATGTTGCTTATGAGTCAACTTGGATCAAGTCTCTTTTGTCTGAATTGCGTTTTCCTCTCCTTCAACAACCTGTGGTGTGGTGTGATAATCAAAGTGCAACTGCTCTAGCTAGGAATCCCGTTTTTCATGCAAGGACTAAACATATCGAAATTGATGTTCATTACAGCAGGGACCAAGTTCTTAAGGGTTCATTGTTTGTTCACTATGTGCCATCTCATGATCAAATTGCTGATTGTTTTACCAAACCATTATCCTCTTCTCGGCTCAACTATTTGAGTACCAAACTTGGTGTAGTTTCACTCCCCCTTCGTTCGAGGGGGGATATAAGTGTAAACCATTGAGAATAGTTAGAGTGTTGTCCTACATGACATGTACAGTGTGTGAACAATGTATTGTGAGAGTTGTTAAGTTAGTTAGAGAATAACCTGTAGAATTGTAACACGTGTAAAGGAGATGAACATATACATTGTATGTACACACATTCGTATATGAATACATGTTTTCTCTCTCTCTGAGATCATGAAGAGAGATGAGTACTTTCTTGATTTCATTCATTGTTGAGAGTTCCTTACCTGTGTTGTCAAACACATTAGTAGAATATTTTCTTGCTCTCCTTTACTTAGGAGAATCCTTTGTCCCTTATACTTTACTTTAGCTTGCTAGCCCTCTTTCCTTTCTATGAGTCATCATCACTGATTCAATATATGCGCATGTGTGTTATCTGTCAACAAATAATGCAATTAATTTCATCATAGCTCAATTGGAGCAATTTGTAAATGATATCTCGTTGCAGCTTTGCTTTCCATGGTTCTTAAATGTTATTGTTGGCTAACAATTGATGAGTTCTTTGTTGATTTTTGACTTGCATTGTTGTGAGAAATTGATGTAAGACCATGATGTTTCTCATAATATCCTATGAATTTAAATAATGAAGAAATTATGTAACTTATGAACCTCAAGTCTTTTAAGCTCCATTATAGTTACCAATTTGATCAAAATCGGTATTAATGTGGGAAACTCAATGGTTCTCCCTCAAGCCTATAAGAAGAGCACTTGTACCATCAGATAATGTGTCGAAAGTTTGAGACTTATGAGGGTGATAGTATCTTGCGTTTTGAGAATCTATATAATTGCTTCCACAAGAAATTTTTTAACTGGTCTGTATTCCTTATGTTTAGAATGTTTACAACTGAAACAATGTGTTGGGGATTTCTGGGTCTGTGAAGCTTAGTGTTCTGAATACATGTCTTCATCACTTAGGTGGTCCAGTTTCTGGGTCTACTTCCCACTTTTATGTATTCTGTTTCGTGGTTCTTTGTTTAATTATTGCTCTCTTTGGTCGCAATCTTCTGTTTAATTGATGGGTTTGCTCATAAGTCTTGACGAGTTTATTTTACCTAATCAGTGAATTAAGGCTTGTTACAACGATTAGCGTGTAATAGGCATCAGAAAAATTTGGCGTCTACCTCTTTTCTATTTGAATTAGATTGGATTTTGGAGGACTTAACTGTTGTTAAACTTGTAGGTATATTTGTTGTTGGATTGAGCAATCTGAATAATAATTAGAAGCCATTTTTTCCATTTTGACAAGATTAATTAGGATAACTACATGCAATTTTTTCTTTAGATCATGGACTGAAACATGTAAAAAGAAGCATCAAATAGTTCAGTCCATCTCAGTGCTTTGTTGTTGTTGGTCTTATCCTTTCTTTGTTGTGTGGAGTTTAAATTTGTCTTCCTTTTATTAGAAATATAATCTTTTATAGTACTATCATTTTCTTGATTAATTATATGTTCAGGATTGTTGTGTTTGGTGATAAATATATTTTGATGGAAGGCGGCGAGGCTTCTGCGGGCAACTTCACTTTTACATTCACTCAAGTCTCTTAGAGTCTTTTCCTTTCTGAGAAAAGATAGCCTTTTCTTTGGTTTATGAATATTAGTTGGGTTTTAGATGTAATTTGTGGTTAAAGATATGTTTCTTCGATGTCCGTTTCTTTTTGTAAATGAATTCTACTGTCTCGGATTTTGGATTTTGTATTTTGTATTTGTATCAGTATCATTTGATTTTGAGGTTTCTTCGTCTCAATTGTTTGATTATCAACGAGGATTGACCTAGACCTTTAGCTTGATCTTCAAACCCTATGAATGGATTGAGTCCCCGTCTTTGAGAGAGCCAAAAAGGAGTCTTCAAAAGACTGTAAAAAGATTCTTAAAAAAAATTGTAAAAAATTTGCATGCACATATAATAATAATAGTAATAATAATAATGATAATAATAATAATAATAATATTATTATTATTACTACTACCTTGAGCTAAAAAAAATAATGCATATAACCAATGGGGGTTAACTTATATCTTGGTCTTCAAACACTATGGATGGATGAGTCCCCCCTTTTGAGAGTGTCAATGCCTCTTATGAGCCACCTCTAATTTGAGTTTGAAGTAGTGAGTAAAGTTGGGATATCATAAGCTTTTTTTTTAATTATTTACTTAAGTTGGAGTTAAACTCATGACCTCTTCAAACCTTTCTTTTCGGCAAGTAATACATCTACCATCTCACCCTATATGCTTTGGTAGGATATCAGAAGGTTTACACCAAACAAAAAAAAAAATCATATAGTTTCCTTTTTATAACAACCAACTCATATAGTTAATTCGTAAGAAAAATATTAGTTGAAATTGTGTGAAGGAGATTTAAATCTTTATAATATTTGCTTAAAGAAATATTATGTAATAGTTGAATTGTGTGAACGAGATTTAAATCTTTATAATATTTGCTTCAAAAATATTATATACCAGGGGGAGAAAGAGAACCTTTATAATATTTGCTTCAAGAAATATTATATGATTTGGGGTGGGGTAGAGAGAGATTACCGTATCCAATCCACTAGGTGAGAGAGATATTACCGATTACCGTATAGAATGTTATGTAAGACCATTATGTGTCTCAAAGTTATGTCTTAAATTATGTAACCTATAAATTACTTAAAGACTCTTGAGCTTCCATTACCATTACCAATTTGATGGAAATTGGTATTAATGTGAGAAGCTTAAAAGTTCATATAGTATGTACTAAGATGGTTGATCATATATAATAAGGGTTGCATGTTACTAGCGATTCTTTCATAAATTAATTAACTTTAATTTGTATTTTATTTTTTTGGAATTGGTTGTGATAATTTCTCAAGAGAATAAGTTTATTGTGTATTGATCTTGTGTACATGGTAATCTATATATATACGCACAAGTCTTAGAATACAAAAGGAAAGTGCAATCATAAAGGGAAACTACTAATTACACGATATACTAATTTTCTTAATCTGCTAAATACAATATTGAGTTTCCTTAATCGGTAGTTTCCTTAACACCTTCTCTCGAACTCAAGATGGATTCGTACAAATCAACTTGAGTTTGTCAACCAAGGCATGAAAGCGACTCGGAAGATGAGCTTTAGTGAAGATATCAGCCGTCCGATTGGAGGAGGAAACAGAAGAAAGTTGAAGAGTGCCCCGAACCAGATGTTGATGGACGAAGTGACAATCATTCTCAATATGTTTTGTTCTCTCATGAAAAACATCATTGTTTGCAATTTGGGTCGCACTTTGATTGTCACAATGCAGAATGGTAGCAAAAGCATGTGTAACCCCCATATCTTCAAGTAACCATCGAAGCCAAAGTAATTCAGAGGTAGCATCAGCAAGAGCCCGATACTCAGATTTTGTGCTAGAGCGAGATGTTACTGTTTGTTTCTTGCTTCGCCAGGATATTAACGAGTTGCCCAAGAAGAAACAATAACCAGTAGTAGAACGCCGGTCGGTAGGATCATCAACTCGATCTGGATAAGAGTAACTCGATAATACCAATGGAGAGTTGTTAGAGAAGTGGAGGCCATGAAATAGAGTATCTTTCACGTATCGAAGGATGCAGAGAACAACGATGAAGTGAGCGAAGACGGGGTGACATGAATTGACCGACAACATGAATAACATAAGAAATGTCGAATGACTAACAATAAGATAAACCAAACTCCCCACAAGCCGACGATATACGGTAGGATTTGAAAGAAGTGTACCATCTCGATGGAGTCACTTGACATTCATGTTTAATGGAGTGGATGCAATATTAGTATCGAGTGATCACGAGCGAGAGATCAAATCGAGAGGAATATTTCGCTTGTGAAAGATATTATCCATCAAAAATAGAAGTGACTTCAAGAGCAAGAAAGTAGCTCAAGTTACCCAAGTCCTTCATCTCAAAGTGACTTTTAAGATATTGTTGTAAGTCGAAATCCCGGGTGAGTCGTCCCTCGGTGATGATCATGTCATCAACATAAAGTAGGAGAAGAACCATGCCCTTGTCGAGTTAGTCGAGTAAACAAGGCGAATCATGAGGACTCGACTCGAAAGCCAAACTGTGTAATAGTGGAACCGAGAATGCACGATGGAGAAGACAAACTTGTTTTAGAGAATGAGAATAGCCGGGAGGTGGACACATATAAACTTCTTCTCCAAGATCACCATTCGAAAGACATTTTTAACATTCATTTGAAACAAAAGCCAATCATGCAAAGAAGAAATAGTAGAGAAACAATGATAATCTTTGAGGTAAGGGGAGGTTCAGTTACCCGTTCAGACCGACGAGGTGGGACAGGAGCAGGAACATGAATATCAGAGGGGACAGATTCGTCGACGACGGGTGCTGGAACGAGATCACGATCATTGAGCTCATCTGGTGTACTTGCAACATGAGATGGGAAAAGCTCGATAGAGGAGTTAGTGAAAAATGGTTGAGGATAGGATAGGGAACTGTCAAACTTTGATAGGGTAGAAAACATGGTATTTTCCCAAAAAGTGACATGTGTGGAGATGCGTAATCTCCTTGAAAGAGGATCCTAACACCTATAGCCCTTATGTCCAATTCCATACCCGAGGAAACAACACAGATAAGCACGCGGTTCAAGTTTGGTATGCTCAGGGGGGTTAAGAAGAACGAAACATGCACAACCAAATACCCGAAGATGAGAATAGTCTGGTGGTGTACCATATAATCGTTTAAAATGAGAGATGTTCTTTAACACTGGTGTAGTAAGTCGATTAATGGTAAAGACACAATTTAAAGCAGCTTCACCCCAAAACTTTTCAAGACAGGATGCAGAGAGAAGTTGAGCTCGTACAAAATCTAGGATATGTCGATGTTTCATTTCAGCTCGACCATTTTGTTGAGAGGTATACGGGCAGGAACGTTGAACAATGGTACCTTGCAGTTTAAGAAACTTAAGAAGGACAAAATCAAGGTATTCTAAAGTATTGTCAGTACGAAGAATTCTGATTGTACGTGCAAATTGAGTTTTGATCATGTTAACAAAATCAATATATGTTTGAGATATTTTAGATCGATGCTTTAGAAAATATATCCAAATGAATCTAGAATAATCATCAATGAACATTACAAAATATCGAGTCAAGCCTTGCTCACATAATTGACCTACAAAATCAAATTTAGAGTAAGATCAGGAACACAGTGAGTGTCAGGGAGATTTAAATTGGGGTTGGATACGATTCCTAAATGGGTAACAGACATGGAGCTACCATTTGCAGTTTGAATGCTCGAAGAATGAAACGAGGGGCTACTGTTAGAAAGAAGAGACAAATTTGGTGTCATGTGATTACAACACCCTGAATCAAAGAACCAATGGTTACCTGAGGTGACAGATAGGGCAGTGGGTTGGGAAGGTATCACCTGTTTGATGATTGCCTTTAAATCACTCATATAAAACATCGGAGAGGGGTGTGACCCATCAGAGGTAGCAGCAACAACAGAAGGACTAGCTGTAGAACTAGATGAGGACCTGAATGCGTTTTTAGAGCGAGGTCGTCGGGTTGGACAGTTCGACAGAATATGACTGCGCTCATGGCAATAACGACATTCAACTGTGGGACAATTAACGAACGAATGGACCGTTCTTTTGTAGTTCTTACAATAAGGTGCGATAGACTTCGACTATGATGAAGTGGTTGCGAGGGCCACCTCTGATGCGGGGTGAAGTTGACAAAGCCAAGCCGAGTTTCTTCAAACAAAATTTCTTTCACAGCTGCATCAAGAGAAAGCAGGGGATCACGATGCAAGAGGGTCGCTCAGACTGATTCATATTCAGGACGAAGCGCCATGAGAACTTGGATAAGATGAAGGTGGTCTTTGCTAATCTCAGCTTGTTGCAACTAGTTCCAGATTGGCTGAATAAGTTCTAAGAAATCATTGATGGATTGACCAGTTTCTTCTTTCAAACTATTCAGAGTGGTGAACAATTGATAATACTGTGTGCCAAACCAGAAGTTTTGTATCTAACAGACAGAAAATCCTAAATTTCCTTAGTCGTTCCAAAATCAACAAACTGAATATGAATAGAAGGAATATATGTATTACAAAATTAGGTGATGATTTGATGATTCTTACTGTCCCACTCGTCAAGTCGGTCAAGAAATCTGGTTTGTGTTTATGTGGTATCTTTTTCTGGTTTGGGATTGTCTCCTAGTACGATTCGCGAGTTTTTGACCAATCAGAAAACTTTTAATCTGTTGGGACCAAAATGTGTAGTTTGAACCATCAAGTTCACTTTTCTCCATCGGATAGTGGATAGTGGTGCGGCTATGGCGTGTAGCTGACGAAGCGTTGAGTTCGGCTCGGCTATGAGTTGAAGACACGGCGAAGCGACTCGTGGCGGCAAGGGCAAGATGTCACAACGGTTGGGCATCAGCAGCACACCTACAAATGGAGAACGCATGGCGCGATGCGCGACGGCGACACGTGGAGAGTGCACGAGATGGAGAACGCAAGGGATGATGCGTTAGACGAGGCGGCGGGCGACGGCGTGGCATGCGACGAAGACGCGGCGGCATGCGACACGTGGCGAAACAGGACGGGTGCGAGCGATACTGGGCAAACGAGGACGCGCTCGCGAAGCGGCAGCAAGGTTCGATGGTGTTGGACGTGTAGGGGTTGGTGCGCGAGCAAAGAAGAAAGTGACAAATGGAGAATGCGAGGTGGCTAGGCAGCATTGTGTCTCGCACGACCAGAGATGACATAGTTATGTCTCGCACAACCAGAATACAGAGTTGTGTCTCGCACAATAAGAGAAACCCACAATTAGGTCTCTGATACCATGATAATTTCTCAAGAGAATAAAGTTAATTGTGTATTGATCTTGTGTACATGGTAATCTATATATATACGCACAAGTCTTAGAATACAAAAGGAAAGTGCAATCACAAAAGGAAACTACTAATTACACGAGATACTAATTTCTTTAAATGCTAAATACAATATTGAGTTTCCTTAACTGATAGTTTCCTTAATAGGTTGTAAACACTTTAATAAAAGTATTTGATTTGATTGATGGGTTATGTTAATGTTTCCGCAATATTACATATATTACATGATCATCTAAGCAACAATACACGATGAAAGTAAAACAGTAGGGCATAAAATAGAAGTATATAAAATGGATGAAATTATACTGTACAAACGGGTTATGTTACTGATGTTTGAGAATTCATTACATGATCGTAGCACCCAACTGCCACCACCATTATATTTTGGCCATCCGCGTCATTTACCCAACGATGTCGACTTAAGAATTAACAGTATTATATAATTTTACTAGATAATTTTGCTAGTAAGTGATTAATTTTATTAGTAATAAAAGAAGATGAACCCATTGATATTATTATAAAATATTTTAATAAATGAAAAAGATGATTGCATTTTATTTATATTATGGTAATAAAAAACCTCATAAATACTTTTACAGGAGCAGGGAATAATGGTTATATATACACACATTTAACTAATTAACGGTTCATTCTTTATTAATGTAATAAAAGCACCCTAATTAGTATTGAATGTACTGTTTATAGTAACATTCGATTCCTCATGTATAAATCATGATGCTATTAATTACATTAATTTGCAAGTAATTATATAAATAAAGAAGCACGTTGTTGTTTCTAATCACTTATAAATTACATATATTATGCTTCTCCTAATTAATTAATAAGACCAATATTGCTGAATAATATATGTATGTCTAAATCAAATATATATTAAGCATGTCATGACATTGTGTTATCATTTTATTTGATACACAACAATTCCTCAATATTAATTATTTAGTATATGATGAGAACAATAAAAGATTTTGCTATATATTATATTGAGAAATTAGATTCTCAATTGGTATGAATTTAAATTAGGAAATTAAGAAATATTACATACATAAGGAAACATGCATTTTTTTAGTCCTTAATCCTTATAAAACCATTCCTTTGAAGCTCATTTAAGAAATGTATACAATATGTTCAATCCGAAAAATCATCTTTCTTAAACAAACTAATATTTCTAAATTAATATAAAATGTTCATACAAACTATACGTTGCATGATCTATCAATCTACAACAATATTGTTGAACCCATTGACAACCTATGACCATTATTGTCTCAATGCACTAAGGAATGTTGTTGTATGGTCTTTATTAATGGGGTTTTAATTTAGTGGTTGTGGAGGTATCATTTGAGTTCTTAAAAGTTAAATGTTTATGAAGGTTATAGAAGCTATAACATTAGTTACCGAGAATGTGGATAATTAATGACTCATGCTTTTCTATAATAGAACGTACTTGATTGAAACTACCAATACGGTAGATCGAATGACTAGATAAAGTTTTGACGTGATTACAAGTATTTTATTATACAATTTATTCACAATTGTTTAATAGCAATAAATGTTTAGTCTACTATATAACTTCATGCATATCTTGACTTATTATGAGTCATGTCACTTGCATATATATATATATATATATATATATATATATATATATATAATTTTGATGTAAGTAAATAATTATATGTTTTCATGATATATATAGCTTGATTTTATGTATACCTCAAGCTAATTATTATCATATTATGCTATCATGTGAAATTATTTAATCAATATGATACAATTTAGTTGTCACTAACTTATTTTTATGAGTTAGTTGTCGATAAAAGTGACCTAACTATATATATATATATATATATATATATATATATATATATATATATATATATATATATATATATATATACACATTACTAAATATTATTGTTAGTCCAAATTAAAAATTACAACATTTTAGTAATGTATAATGAACTCGAAATTGATTACATGTGTGAAAATTAAAAGAAAATGCATTATTGTTGGTATTACACTGATAATTTGGTGTTAATATTATGGAGTTCTGTTAATCACCAAAGTGGTCCACCTAAATAGTTTAAACATCAAAATTATGTGAGTTTTCATATACGCATTTTGTTATGATTTTATGATAATTACTAAAATTTGGTTTAACCCATAGGTGAATCATTTTCGGCAATTTATGATTAACATGATTTAATACATATTAATTTTGTTAATGATTATCAAGAATGATGAAGGATACCGAAAGCTACCTCATCTTCTTGAATTTTTGATTGATTACTAAAATATCGTGGTTGGCCTAAAGGCGCACAACATTTTTAGTAATATATGAACTAATATTTTATGATAATATAAATATAACAATTACTAAAATATTATGGTTGACCTAAAGGTGCACCACATTTTAGTAATGTATGTAGATTTTATGATAAGTTAAAAATGAGATGGATACCAAAAGTTATCATATATTTTTAATTTTTACTTATAGAATAAAGTACATCGTGTTTTTACCCAAAGGAAAACACAATATTATCAATCTTATGAATGATTTATATAGGCATAAGTAGATGATTTGACACTCTATCTCTATCTAGTGAATATTATTATTAGATAGGATTGAACTAATCTTGTCTATTTGCTAAACTCATTGAATGACATGGTATTTGTGCTCAATACACAATATTAGGTATACGCCTCATGTGGCGACCCCAATTCCAAGGCAACCACAGGCACTTTGTCATGTCAAATTACACGTCACCATGCCTCGCCACGTAGTGGCCAACTTATCTATGACGCCCGCGACCTAACTAGTTGCTTACACGATTTCCAATAATCTCTAACCTAGCCAATTATTATTCAATTTAATATTTAGTAAGTTTATTTAGTCGGTTTGTTAATTTATGAAGTTACGATAAGTCTTATAACAAAAGTCTTTAAATATATGAATATTTTATGAATATTTAACTATCCTAAATAATGGAAAACATGGCAAAAAGATACTATGTATACAACAAAGACGAATAAGTGCAACAAGAATTCATATACATGTATCGGTGGTCTACAAGTCCTCAAAACCCAATAAAACATAAATATGTATACATACTGTAGTCGAACACGAATTGACGTCACTATCTTAGAGGTAATCGCCTAATACCTCCTTGCCCTTACTCGTCGAAGGAACTGCACTCAGTCATCCAACAAATACAATGCCAAGTCCAGTGAGTAAAATCCCAAGATAAGTCCACACAACTTCATCAAATAAAACTTATAAACTACGAGACATGCAAATTTAACCTCTGACAACAGTAAGTCATACTCTCATGAATATAGGCGGCATACAACAATAAAAAATAGTAGCGATTAATAAAACAACACATACTAAATAACCAGGCTCATAAATAAAGCATTAATAAATAAACAACCAAATAATCACAAGAAAACCCCGACCTAAACCAAAGGTAATCGATAAAACAGACATGAACCACGTATATACTCGTAGGCTTACAATGACTAAACTCCAACTACGGTTAATGAATGAAGCCCTTCAAGATGCTATCTCAAGTCAAGTGAACCACTTAAATCCCTCCCGACGATCGTAGATATATTCGATTGCCGTCGACATGAGCACTAACACAAGTAAACCGTGCAAGTGATTTAGCCACAACCAATATATACTCAACCAAATTTAGAGTGAAAACCTATGTGTGCTCACTAGCAATCACACGTCCAATTCGATATCGATAAAACCATGTCATTAATTATGTGAAACATTCTAAAGGGTTTTACTGGACCTCAATATGAGTTCCGACTTCCCCAAACTCCCGAATCTAATCCCGACTAGCTCCTCGATACCCGAGATATGGTCTCTTTAGTCCCTAAAGTCAATTAAGTGTGTTTATTATGTATTCCGATTGTTTGAATATGTTTTAAATTCATCTTCCCAAATCAGCCCATAAAGACTAAATAAAGTTTTGATTTTGATCAATAGTTGTAGTGCATTTTTGGGCAAGAAAACGTTCGAATCTCAAAAATTTCCCAGGAGAAAAGTTGTTTGTCTCTATCTTAGCTTTTCGAAAAGTTTGGTTTGCAAAATTCTGATTTAAAACGAAAAATATCACAATTCTACCAAAATAGCTCAAGTTTTGAAACAAATCGACTAGCAAGATTGTAAAAATCATTTCTCCTAACATATAGCCCCAAAATTCATGTTTTTTGGTCATAAATCATTCAACGTACCCAATAACAATATACTAAAAGATCAGCCAATCCAATATGCATTAAGGGAGTTATGCCCTTGCAAAGTTTGGCTAATTTTTCATTATTATAATTAGTTCTACTAGCAAGTTTGGCTTAATTCTTTTCAAACCAAAGTTTTATATATGTGTCATATTCAACTTTAGAAAAACATGAAATCAACAAAATAAAAATATTCAACACCTCTTGGTCATGCATGGGAATATTTTTATCAAAATCGAAACGAATGAGGAGTAAAAGTTGTAACGTTTTATTTAACCATTTGTAGTTTGATCCTCCAAGCTTAGGTGTAGCATCCCCTATCCCAATTAGGGCGATACTGGACCAAAAACCCTAATTAAGCCCTAATACACTAATCGAACTCAATTAGAGTACTAGTACAACCGTCTTTCATACACGATAATCACACAAATAGTATATCTTATATCGAATAAATAATTGAAAATGCAAATGGCGGAATTAAAACTTTTTCGATAAAACATATAATATACAAAAATCGATATAAACCTTGGTCATAAAATTATATCCCAACCCTATTTACAAAATATTAATTTAGTACAATATATTAATAGTGGAGAAATCTTTTCTCCGTAGATAAGACTATAAACTCCTAATCTTCTCCGTTCTGAGTCGAAGCGCTCGTCAACAACTGAAATGTTAATTGAGGAATGAGCGCTCCAACTTGCTCAAGTAAGTGATGCTCATACACTTATCAATTATCAACTAATATCAATGAATCAATGAATAGTAATAAGAATCCAAAACATATCTATTCATGTATTAAAATGATATAATAATAGATTACAGAATGCAAGTTCATATGTCAATTGCAACTGTACTCGTGACTTATATTTTTTTATTTCTTTTGCATTCAAAACAAGAGTTGTAGACTCCCATTATTCCCCAATTACAGTCCACGAACCTCACACGTTTACCGACGTGTGATTTCTATGATGTATCTAGGCATATCATCGCTACCACTCTTAAATGGAAAGTAGCAATCGGTTAACATCACGAATATGAGGGAAGTGTATTGGTTAGCCTCTCAATACCTCGGTATACTAGTCGGACTAAATTAGAGTAACAATCTACAACCGTCCTTCATTATTGATAATCACACAAATAATATATCGTAAGACTATAACGACTCGTTACCTTAAGTAGATATTAGTGTTAATCCGAATTTTAATTAACCTGAGTTAGGCTCGTGGTTAATCTCAACTTGTCTCGATTAGTGTGTGCGTGGATTTGCATGTCGTTTGGTGTTTGCATGAATTGTATTAGTATTTATTGAAATAATTGGATTTATTGGCCTATAATTAAATAATTGAGAAATTAATAGGACACTTAATACCGTGTGTGGGTCAAGGGTAATGCACGCTAGTCGTGGGGTAGCAAGCACGCCGAGTGAAATCATTGGCGCGCACGTCAAAATTATAAACGCATGAATTTATATGCATGTATATTTTATATATAATTGTATGTATAAATATATATTGAAAATGAATAAATAATTAATAATTGGTGGGCGCCTAGTGACAAAGTGAGTTGAGGATGACACGCGTAGGATATACAATAGTGTGCACGCTCGACGATCGTCGTTGGCGCGCGCGACAATTTAAGGGCGTGAAAATACATAGGTGAAAATATATTTATATGTATATAAATGAATCTTAAGGTTTAAATTAAATAAAACTATACATTGGATTCGCCTTGAGATACATGTAGCGTGAGAGTCAAGAAAGTGAATATGTAGTACATTGGTTGTTGGAGATATTCTCCACGCCTCGAGATGCGTGCAATTCCATCTCGAGAGGAATCAATGGACATGTGATATAAAAGTATCATTTTAATTTATTGCTCTTGGATTGGCCCCAAGATTCATACCGCACGAATCTCGAGAAACATTTTTATTTAAACCAAACTTAAGTCCGTCAAGAGGGTTATTGGGTTAGTCGATAGCCATAAGGTTGGCCTCGAGATACATAATATGTATATCAAGAAAGATCAAAATAAAAAGTAAAACATTAGATCTGCCTCGATATTCATGTGAGATTCGTCAATACGAATCTCAAGAAAATTCTTTATTTATCTTATTCAACATCATTGTTTCCTCTGTACGTCTTTGTAAAAACGAAACAGGGAGAGAGGAGAGAAACCAGGAGAGAGAGAGAATCGAAAGTTTGATGAAGGGACGATGATAATGGGTAAGTGGTTGTTGTTGTTGAGGTTTGTTGTTGTGTTTTTGCTTTGAGTTGTTGTTGTCGTGATGGTTGTGTGGACAATAATGGAGTTGTTGATGAATTGATAAGGAGACAGATTGAGAGGTGTGTCCGAGGAGGGAGACGACTAGCAAATCAATAACCCGTAAAATAAAAAAATGGAAATCGAACCAAGGACAAAACGTCCTGATTTCGATTTGGGGGCTATGGGGCGCAGCCAAGCCCAACACTCGGTGAGTCGGGGTCGAGTCAAACCTATTAAGGTCAACCCGACCCAAGAAAAAAGAAGAAAAGAAAAGAGAAAATGCTGGAAAATTGAGAAAACTTCAAAAAAGGAAAAATCCCGAAAAATCACATTTTGATAAAATAAATAGAAATTGATGAATTTCTATGAAAAATAAAAAATTCGGGATTTGCGGAGACTTTATATAAGAGTTTTACCTCGAAAAATGTGAAATGGTTGGATTGGCCTAAAATTTAATAAATTGGTTCCATATTCGATTAGAACCAATTTAAGGGTCCTATTTAATGAGTATTGGACCGAAATTGATGACAATTGATCTATTTTAGGTTCTTGGTCGACGGGGAAAGGTTTATGGATCTCGAAAGTTGGGTAAATTGGTAAAAAGTTATGAAAGCTCGGTGCAATTAAGTGAGACTCGTATTTTTATCAATTATGCAATGTAATTAGTATAATTAGTTCATATAGCATTATGGACGGGGAATGGGGCAATGTACTATGACTTGAACTGTATTTTATGAGAAATTATCCGGAAAGAGGTAAGACCTACGAATCGGACTAGAGTGACGATGAAGGTAATTGGCAAGCTACCAACACCTTCCCTTCAGCTACTTTGAGGTACCGATTGTTGTTTTCCTATTGTTTTATATCAAAAAGTGGATTCGGAAAGGGCGACGGGGAATCGATCGAGGTTGACAACTAAGGTATTGAGAGGCAAACCAATACCCGTCCTTCGATTCGTGACGCTAACCAATTGCTACTTTCTATTTAAGAGTGGGTAGCTACGCTACGCTGGATACACCATAAAATCATACGTCGACCAACGTCCGAGGTTCTATGGACTGTAATTCAGGGTAACGGAGTCTATAACTCTTGTTTTGAATGCAAAAGAAATAAAAAATACACAAGTCATGAGTACAGATTGCAATTGACATGTGAATTTGCATTATGTTATCTATTATTATATCATTTTAATACCTAAATAAATATGTTTTGGATTCATAATGCTATTCATTGATTCATTGATATTAGTTGATAATTGATACGTGTATGAGCATCAATTAATTGAGCAAGTTGGAGCGCTCATTCCCTAATTAACATTTCAAGTTATCAATGAGCGCTTCGACTCAAGAATGGAGAAAATTAGGAAGTTATAGTCTTCTATACGGTGAAGTGATTTCCTCACTTGTTTATATATTTTACTTGAATTAATATTTTGTAAACAGGGTTGGGATATGATTTTATGACCAAGGTTTATGTCGGTTTTTGTATATCGTATGTTTTATCGAAAAAGTTTTAATTATGCTTGCATTTTCAATTATTTATTCAATATACGATATATTATTTGTGTGATTATCGGGTATGAAGGATGGTCAGATCTTTGTTACTCTAATTGAATCCGACGGTGTATTGGAGCTTAATTAGGGTTTCGTGTCGGGTATCGCCCTAATTAGGATAGGGATGCTACATTATGTATCTTTGAAGTCCAAAAATTCAGCACATTCTAGCTCTCTTTGCTCCAAAAAATTCTAAATTTTCTTCTCCTATTTACATGAAAACAAAAGTTTGTCTTTTATATACTTAGATTAGCAACTTGATTAATTAAGAAAATCCTTAATTTGACTAAGTTAATTACTAGAACATGTGTCCTCACTCAAAGCCACTTGTCCCACATGAAGAATGCATGTCTCCACTCACTAGTTACTATTTATCCTAGGATTCCTACACATCTTCATCATCTCCATACAAATCAATGGTCTCCAATTTATTTGTTCAAGTTATAGTCCCATCAATCCATATCAATTAAATTTACAAACTTAGACACTTAAATTCATGTGGTTAGTGTATTTAGTCTCATTATTGACACATTAGTGGTTATTCTAACTCCCGAATACTCAACACCATGTGCTCGCACTATGCACTCATCTCAAGACAAACACACCTCATACATACTTGTCCGATAGCAACGTACACATATATGATGAAATACAATAATATAATGATATTAAATACCACACATAAACAACCATCATTCACAAATAATATATTTCCTCGTTTTCATGTCCGAGTCAATTGAGTTGTCCACGTAATGCCCGAATTACGACCGTTAATCTCAAGATTAATGCTAATCCTAATTTAATTGATATGGGTCATTACACCTCAAGATAATAATGTAGCCGAACGTCGTAGCTAAACAATTGATGGAAATGATTAGGGGTATGTTAAGTAATTCTATATTGCCTAAATCATTGTGGATGAAGATCCTAAAGAATGTTGTCTTTTAACAAAAGGGTTTATAGTAAGTTAGTTCTTAGAACTTCTTTTGAGTTACGGACTAGAAAGAAACCTACCTTAAGACATCTACACATTTGGGATGGTCTAGAAAATTAAGACTAAAACTTGTAATCCACAAGAAAATGAATTGAGTTTTAAAATGATCAATGATTACTTTATTGTCCTAACCATTATTGCTTGGAGATTGTTGAAACGAATCACTATCATGATTATCACAAATAGTGAAATCATGGGAGTGACAATCGACGAAATGTGAAAATGATTAAAGAATTAAGTTGTGTTACATGTCCCACTTCTTATAACTTGAGTGCGGCTATGTGCACCTCGCACAATGATCGGGCACCTAACAAAAATTTTGTAAAAATTGGATTTAGAAAGAAATGTCGAAATGCCATCCCGAACCCGATAATTCACTCACGATCCAAACTACTTACCCATTCCCACGTACCCTACCTTCTCACAAGCACCAAATTTTTGTAAAGTGCAATCAATCCCTCATCGTTTAGTGTGACCGTTTCTCGATTTAGAGCTTCGGACATTGTAAGTATGTTGTTTCGGTTTTTTTGTGGTTGTATGAATTCATTGAGTCATTTTTGGAAGAGAAAATAAAGTGGGTTTTGTATTGTAGGGTTTGTTATATTCGGCATGTTTACATCACGATTAATGTGTAATAGGTGAAGAGAAGGAGTGGGAGGCGGACATTGAAGAAGATAAGGTTTCGTTTCTCCATTTTTGTGTATTTTTTGCATTTTTGAAACTGTAATAGAGACGCGAAGTGCTCGGTCACACATGACCGAGACAATACATATGGTCTCGGTTATATGTAGTCGATACTTTAAAATTAGTTTCGAACTAATACAAGTGAAACCATGTACTTACTATGTGTCGATAGTTACGGTGGGTAGGTACCGAGACTTAATGCATAGTGTCGGACTTGTGTAACCGAGACATATTGATGTTTCTCGGACATGAAGGACAGAGACAATATGTTTTAACTATTTTTTCGGTTTTTTCATCATCAAATCTTATGATACACATAACTTGTTATAGGAAAAGCCTTCCACATCATCAACATATTTTTTTGAAGACTACACAAGTGTTTTTAGTCGTGAAGAACCATTCGGCCTAGGAAGGAGGTCATCGAGTAGGTTCAAAATTTGGGACGAGAAAGAAAATTTGTTTTAGTTACAAAGAAGTCGATGATCTTTGGAGGGATTGGGCGTAGGGGTAGAGTGAAGCTTGCTTATGAGAGGTTTGATACATATAGGGGTATTTCTCAAAGAATATGGATATCCAAAGCGGTGACACTTGAGAAAAAACCACCAAAGTTGAACATAGGAGAGGAAGATGAGGATAAAACAAGGCCTCAAAGTGGTACCAAGAAATGTGAGTGCCCTTTTCTTATTTACATCAAGGAAGATCCGAACTCTTTATGGTATTTGAATGTGCTATGTGGGCGTCACAACCATGAGACTACGAAGTGCTTGGAAGGGCACTCATATGCCTGGTCATTGACTCGGATGAGAAGGTTGTAGTGAGGCAAATGACAAAGGGAATGTGATGCTAAGACAGATCCTCAACACATTAAGGTAAAGGGATAAAAACAATGCTTCTACTCTTTGTACGATTTATAATGCACAACAAAGATAATGAGATCGAGAAGCCAGTGGGAGAACGCAAATGCAATAATTGTTGCACTTATTGGAGCAAAACAACTATTTGTTTTGGCATAGGAAGGATAATGATAAGAATGTTGTGACCAACATATTAGGCGCATCCCGACTCTATCAATTTGGTGCATTGTTTCCCTTTGGTACTTATCATGGACTACACATACAAGACCAATATGTGTAATGACCCGTTTCATTAATACCATTATTTATTTCATAATTTCGAGACATGGACGCTAGCTCGAATCCACATAGACGCCGCGAGTAGGCTAGGACGCACGTCGACCTAGGTACACTAGTAAACCGTGTGTGTTGTATTGTTTAATTGCGACGCATTTTACGAAATTATTTGTTAATACATCGCATGTGCATATGTTGAATGGTTATATCGTGCGAGGATGTGTGATTGGGTAGTCGCCTCAAAATGCGTGTCAATGCGGGTATCGAGAGGCGAAATACGGATACACTAGAAAAACTTGACAAACCTATGTAAATATGACCAAGTAATTCAATTGAAATGGGTAATGTAACCATAGGCTAATTAAATTGAAATTTAAATAATAGGTTATGGCACGCCTCAAAATGCGTGTTAAGACGTGGGGCACCGAATATCGAGGTAGCCGAAGGTTAGTGGGAGCATAAATTGGTTAATTTTGATAAATAAAACAATAACCATATGGTTTGAGAATGCTTAATATAATGTGAGTTAAAAGCCTATAATTGTACTAAATAAGGAGGACCATAAGATGGACATCTAGATGATCATAATGAGAGAAACGAGGAAGCGAGTGTGCTATTGGAGTTATTAATGGAGTCATCGGGAAGTTAGAGGAGTTTTGATCAAACCACTCAAACTCTCATGGAAATCGAGAAAAACAAAAGTTGTAGAGGATTTCATGCTAGGATTTCAATACCTTGGAAGATAAATCAAGCGATCCAACCTAGGTAAATCATCTTCCTCATCTCCTACATTTTTCAATGAACTCATTTTTTGGTATGTTTTAGTGAAATTCGAGTTTGATGATTAGAGCTCTGATTTTTAGTGAAAACTTTATGATTTAAATTGTTATAGATCATTTTTATAGAGAATTTACAACTGGTTTAGAAGCGGTTGGTGTTTTGATGGAATTGGAAAATTTGGTGAATTCATGAGATTTAGTGAACTTGGGTCAAATTGATGTTTTGGACTGTTTTGTTGTTGTTTTGGGGTTAATTACATATGGAGAGTATGTTAAAACAAGTAAAATAGCCAATTGAGAGGGGAAGGACACAATTCTCAACTTGAGAATTATGTCCCAAAGGACAGATAGCTCGTTACCTAGAACAGCTTAGCGCGCTAATCGTTCTGGTTTCCAACTGTTTTCAAAATGAAGAACAGAGAGTGTGCTAGACAGATTCCCTAGCGCGCTAACTTCACCTAGCGCGCCGAGTAGACCTATTAGCGCGTTAATGATAGATAAAATATGAATTTAAGGGTTGTTCTTGGTGATTTTTAACTTAATAAATGTCTAAACACTAGTAAACAACCTAGTCTTATAAAATTAGACTTCAGGGACTTAGTGGACCGTAACTCGATGTCGAGGAGTTTGTCGAGTCGAATACGGGAGTCCTGGGGAGGTCGGAGAACAATTTGAGGTTTGTAAAACCCAACCGAAGAACTCGAGTATTTGATTCTGTTTTAAATTTCATTCCTATCATTTCCTTGCTAATTTTACTTTTCCATTCTATTACTTGGAAGGTTTCCTGGTCGTGTGTTCATGATGCACTTTGATCGTAGTACATGTGACCAAGTGTCGGACCGGTTGGGCGCGACCACTTGGTGGGAACTTGGTGACCAAGTATAGTCTAGTCCATTTGGAGCGAGCACACACATTTGTTAGCTTAGTGTTATCTTTTCATGCGATGAGCCATTTACGCTTGTCCGTCTTTACATTCGCATGTTTACTTGACAATACTTCTTGCATTTCTTTATTTTATTTACGCGAATGCTCGAGAGGGGTTCATTGGAATTTTACTTACTTTGAATTTGTCATCTGTCTTTTTATGATGATTGAGTACGGATCCTAGTAGGGGCAAGGGAACCTTAGTGACAACATTTGATTGCCGCGTCAAGGACCTACTAGTACGTACTTATTTTGGTATTTTGTATTATTTTGGGTATTTGAGGACTAGAGATAACACAAGACATGTATTTATACCTTGTTTATGGTATTGTCCCTTATATACAACGTACTTTTTCGGGTTTTCGATTTGTAAGATTTGCTCTTATGAATAATGTTTACCATGCTAAAATACTTATTCTAATCGTATCAATTAAGGCTTCCACTGATTTATGTTAAATTGTAAGATACTTACGAGAGAATAAGTTAAGAAAATACGTATAATCCACTAACTAATTTGATAATACACACATGGACATGAATCTCGAGATAAAATGTGGACGGGTAGGTGTCGGACACATGTAGTTGGGCCCACCGACAAGGAGTACATGGTGACACGTCACCCGGTGACAGGCCGCCATAGTTGGTATTAGAGCAAGAGTTCTAGGAATTTGGGAATGTAAAAAAAGAGCATAAAATTAAATAAATAAACTTCATTTGTGGAAACCCGAAGTTATTGCCTTAGAACTTTAGTTGGGAAGTGATGTGAGGCGGGTAGAGATACTTGTTTATATACATGTTATATTTTCATTATATATATATGATATATGTATATACACCAAGGTTAATGCGAGCACACTTCTCGATGCAGATTATGGACGGACGATCGACTACGTCTTATGAGACTAGTCGGACTAATGATGCGACTAGGGATTCCCCGATTACGCTAGTATGGAGGATCGACTATCAACTCGGGAGACTCGGATGGCCGAGGTACTACGTTCATTACAGGATCAAAACATCACACCGACGACACTTGCTACGGCGGTTGCGCACCTAGAGAGCTAGTAGCGGTTCTACCGTACTGCGGGACACATGTCGCCCCTGGTTATTCCCCAAACACCCATTGAGAGAGTAGCGGTGGAGACACGGACGTACAGAGAGCCACCGCAGCTTGTTGTTCCACCGGAGACGCCGACTCCTACACCTCCACCCACGACCACGGATCGATGATCAGTGCATTACTACTACCTCTATTACATCGGGATTTGTCTTAGCTTTAGAGGCGAAGATGTTGAGAGAGTTTCTGAAGTTTCAGCCAGGCTTCTTTTATGGAGGTGGTGACCCCGAGGCTGCGGGGAAGTAGATTGTATCTCATCAGCGTTTCCATAAGCTGATGAGGAATGATGAGAGTGTTCAAGCACGATTATCCGGGGCATGCTTGAGAGGCCATGCAGCGGTATAGTGGACCACATATCAAGATACCCATCTAGAGCCGACGACATGGGTTGAGTTTAGGGAGTTGTTCTATGATCAGTACATACCCATGGAGGTGAGATTGAGATTGAGATAGGAGTTTCTGACCCTGAGACAAGTTGTAGTATATAGAGAGATTTCGGTACTTACTCCAGCTCTCGATGGACATAGGGGACAAAACATTTGCAGATACACTATTTCACCCAGAGGAGTTGAGGATATGATTGCTTTGGCAGTGGGTATCGTCTAGGGCACCCACTCGCATGACATATTTGATAGAGCTTTGGCGCATGAAACCTACCTAATGCGGAGAGGGATGGTAGATGTGTGACTAGGATTGAGGTACAAACCGGCGAGTTCTCGACTGGATCGAGAGGCCGAATAGACGGAGGGATGGTCCGGATAGAGGTCGGAGGGATGGCAGAGGGACCGAGGCCGCATGGATGATCACCAGGCGATCGGTTCTAGTATGAGGAGAGACACGTGGAAAATCCAAATGATTCAGTACATAAGTATTGAACATAAATTTTTTGAAATCGAAAGTATCGAACCATTACAATTATAAAACGCTCGGAAAATGTTAAAATATCCTCAACAAGCAAAACAGAGACACGTGGTTTTGAAGTAGAAATTGATTAGAAAAACTAAATTTGACTAAAAAGTCACAATGGGATTGTGATATGTCAAGTTATCTAAGTTGGTTTCAATGAAAATAAAATACTTTAAAGTAAACTATTGTCTCTTTTTCGAAATAAAACATCAAATGAAACGTGCAAAAAAACCATGGTTTAAAACAATCAAACTACTTCTAAAAAGTACTAAAACTTTTGGTTGTTTATTACCCAAGTTATTTATTCATAAGTCACATTGAGTATAGTGGTTCTACGAGTCGAATGAAGAACCGATAAAACAAATGGAAATACATGAGTTAAAAGTAATCTTTGTTGACACCAAATTAGGTGTTGTCATGAAACGAAGATCAGTGAAACTTCTAACTTAAAAATAAAAAATGTAGTGATAAGATCAACGTGGAAGAAGTTAAGGTATTGGGGAAGTGGTCTAATAATAGCTTGGATTAGGTGTTAAACATCAACACAAGTGATTGTGTTTTGAGATTCAAAGTACCCAATAGTAACTTCTAATCAAATTAAGTTATGATGCCTATACTACAACCTAAAATATAATAAAGGAAGATATAGATTACTTGATTGAGAATCGAATTGACTTGTATAGACCATCAACATGAGCTCCTCGTATTGCAAGAATTTCCATTGATATGAATTAAAGGATTGAAACAACATCTTTTAAGAACTTGATTAGTCATTAAGTTGATCAATAGCTTGGAAATTTTAATTCTTTTATCTCTTCAGTTGAATGATAATAGAAAGGTGAATTCATCGAAGTAATTTGATGAACAATAAGATACAAAGTTATCTTACACAATTTCTAGAAAAGTCTTGAATTTCTTTTTGAGAAAAAGAAAAGTCGAGAAATCTGTGACTAATGGAAACAAATTAAGGCAAAAATATATAGTAGAACTATTTATTTCACAAAATCTCTTTGTTTCGAATAATGATTAGCCAAAACTCCACCTATGTTGTACACTATGTGCGTTAAATAGCTGGTCCCAAGTCCTGATAAAGGAGGAGGACTCTAACGCCAATTTTTTCATACCGAAAAATGGGTAAGGGAGGTCCCAAACTCACTTTTCATACCCGAAAAATGGGGAGGGAGGCCCTAAGCTTATTTTCCATTCTTTGAAAATGGAGGAGGGTTGCGATAGGTTGACAACCAAACAGAAAACCTTTGTCACTTTTCATGAATAAAGATTAGCCAAGGAAGAGTTCAATTAATTGAATGATCATAAGAAGTCGTAATATCCTTAGCTAAGGTTTCGAAAAGAGAAGAGATATAAATCGCCTTTCTAAGTCAAGATTAAAGAGCTCTAAGTGGCTTAGTTGTTGAGCGAAAGTCGTGGTTTGTTTGTAAAGGGACTAAGATTGAGATCAATGTGAGAATAGCTAAAATTGACAAAAACTTAATGGAATAGACTGCGGGTATAAACTAAAATGAGTTGTTGAGATGACTTGTGAGTACCGAAGTGACACGAACGGACTCCTTTAGTTAAGGCCAAATATTAGAGTAGTTGTGCATGACTAAAAGTATAAGTAACTCCATTTTATAATCACAATTCATTCACAATGTAGAAGACTAGTGTAACGTGTTCACTCGTCTTTGAATAATCGAATGAATTGGTGATAGTCGGAATAAAAGAGTCTATAAAGTTTCGTTGGAGTCAATTGGAAGCTTAAGTATATGCAACTAAATGGTCAATACATTCTCATACTAGTATAAAAATTGAAATTTCATGTCAATGAGTCCCGATCAAATTAGAATGGCAAACTATAAGTTTGATGGAACGCTATATATCTTCACAAGAATCTTACGAGAAGTCAAACTCCATATGTTGAAAGTTTTGGAACTAAAGCGCTTTACAACTAATATCGGTGAATATGTTGTATATTGGTTCAAATTTAGTGCTACACCACGTGACTAGTCAAGATAATGGAGTTTAAAGCACTATGTTATCTTAAGTTGGAGTTGATGTAAGATACATATATGATGGCGAATATATAAATGAAATTAAAAGAGATGTGTGACTTACTCCACAAATTAGTTTTTATTATCCCTATTTGTTGAAAATGCTTTGAATAGAGGACAAAGTATCCGACATGGTATATTTAAAGAATTGAGTATTTTTTCATTGTAATTGAGTAGAAATGAAAAAGAGATAACATATTTATAAACATGTATGCGATACAAGTTAAAAGTTATACTATGAGAGTATAATCATCGAATATGTTGATTTCTCTATTTATAAACGTGCATCCACTCAAATTAAGGATAATTGTCTCTATTCGGGTAATGAAAGAAGTTTGGTGAACAAAAATAATTGAGATTGATGATTAAGTGAAAGGAATGATGTTCTTGGTGAACTCATGGATAGAAAATGATTTGACGAAGTTAGAAAAGTCGTTAATTGTCTAACCGCTTAAATAGAAAATTAAATGAATTGGCGAGATGAGTTGAAATTGGTAGTTGCTTTTTAGTCCACAATATAAATAATATTGTGAGTAGACATTTAGAGAATGAGTGAGAGTTGCACAATGTGTCAGGTTTCATTTTTTGATCGGATTGAAATTGAGATCTCTTGTCATGGGATGACAGATGTAACTAGAGATCTATAGTCATTGAATGACTTGTGTAATTCCAGGTTTTTGTTGAGAAATGCTAGAATGAAGATGGATCAGATAGACACGCAAATCTACTTTGTATCTAATGTCGTGCCCAAATATTATTTACATCACTATGTAATTTTAGATCGATGATAGTCTAAGAATTGCTCGATCAACAATTCTAATAAAGGATGATTAATTATGAGAATATAAATTGGGATGTATACCAAAGTTTGGTGGATATGAAAAGAATTATCAACGAATTGTGGAATTGTTATTAGTTATGAATGAGGAGTGTCATATGAAAAGCAAGATGGGTTATGTCTTGCAATGTATAAACGTTTGAATGCAATTCAAGGAATGAAATATGAAGTGAACTAAAGTTATCGGATATTCCACAAAGTTTATTGTTTAACTCATCGTAAATTCATAACTTGTCGATCGATTGGCAAAGTAACGAAGACAACTGTTCATTAAACCAAGATATTGAAAATGAAAAGTTGAAATGTTTATGATCTCTACCACTTTGAGTTGTTAAATATAACAAAAGTGATTGAGTCTACTTAACGGTTTCACTTTGGAAATAGTTTTACGAGTTTGGATTGAAAGAGTTGTATATGAAAGATCATTTTCTCATATCTCTTTTGTTTCAAAGAACATGTAAGTTCAAATTCGAGGACAAAGTTTTTACTTAGTTGGGAAAATTGTGACATCGAGAGAATTTCATAAACTTGATTAAGATGCTAATTAAGTATTTTAACTAGGTATTTTCGATTTAATTTGTGATTTAAGTATCCGAGGTAGGACCTATGTATTACGGACTAGAAATCATAAGTTTAAATATTATTTTTGCGTGTTGCATGCCAAGTGGATGTAACATACGTTATTTTATCGCATAGTTGGGGTGTGTTGAGGTGTATCCTCAATTTGTCATAATCGAGGTTGCGAGTGCGTGTCTCGAAGGGCACGAGTGAAAATAAATTACTAGTAGCTCGAAAACTAATGAATCAAATGTTAATCCCCACGTGAAGGTTTTTTATCGATTTACGTACAACTTGGGATCGATGACAAGTGTAAAATGAGAATAAAGTTGGTGCAAGAACTTGTCTCGAGTTTCATATCAGTTGGCGATGGTTGAGGTTGATATTAAGTCTATATTGGTGCAAGTTTGGTTTAGTATGACAAGATAATTGGTTCATAAGGCTTCGGTTGTCGTGGACAAAGTTAAGATATTTGGGGTTTTGGTGTGACCAAAATTAGTGTTATGGACATTTTATGAAGATGGACTATTTTGTCAAGAGTTTGGTTCAATTTGGTGAAAAATCAAATCGTAAAACGAGCGACGGAAGCCAAAACACGTCAAATAGAAATTTTAAAAATTAATAAATAAAAAAAAATTAAGTTGTTGACAAGCGGTGATGGTTTATATATATAAAGAAAAAAATAATGAAATGAATTGTTTCATTTCATTTATCAATAGAGAATTAAAACAATTTCGTTCTCTAAACCCTTTCACTCGTGTTTTCACTCCATGCGAGCTCTCGACATCCAATGTTTGCTCGGTTTCATCCACAAAACCTTAGAGCATCACGAGATGATCGGTCCGAGATAAGTTTATGTTTGTGGAAATGAAGTATTCGGCCCGCAATTTAGTAAATTGTCAATTCATGGCATTTTTCTCAATCCAATTTGAATTATCGCGATTTTTCAATTTCTCTGTGGGGTTTTGATATAAATTGGTATGGATAGTTGTGAATTAATGTATTGGGTTGATGTGCACCAATTTGGAATATATCTCACCGACGTAGATTAGGTTTTCGATGAATTGAACTAATGTGATTCAATTGATAACTATTTTTGGATATGTTTTTAGAGTTGATATTGATTTAAATTGGGTTTCGGATGAATGGATTATTGGTTTTGATCCAATTTGACTCCACGGGTTGTGGGAATATTTTGATGTTGGAATCAATCCTTATAAAACCATTCCTTTGAAGCTCATTTAAGAAATGTATACAATATGTTCAATCCGAAAAATCATCTTTCTTAAACAAACTAATATTTCTAAATTAATATAAAATGTTCATACAAACTATACGTTGCATGATCTATCAATCTACAACAATATTGTTGAACCCATTGACAACCTATGACCATTATTGTCTCAATGCACTAAGGAATGTTGTTGTAATGGTCTTTATTAATGGGGTTTTAATTTAGTGGTTGTGGAGGTATCATATGAGTTCTTAAAAGTTAAATGTTTATGAAGGTTATAGAAGTTATAACATTAGTTACCGAGAATGTGGATAATTAATGACTCATGCTTTTCTATAATAGAACGTACTTGATTGAAACTAGCAACGGTAGATCGAATGACTAGATAAAGTTTTGACGTGATTACAAGTATTTTATTATACAATTTATTCACAATTGTTTAATAGCAATAAATGTTTAGTCTACTATATAACTTCATGCATATCTTGACTTATTATGAGTCATGTCACTTGCATATATATATATATATATAATTTCGATGTAAGTAAATAATTATATGTTTTCATGATATATATAGCTTGATTTTATGTATACCTCAAGCTAATTATTATCATATTATGCTATCATGTGAAATTATTTAATCAATATGATACAATTTAGTTGTCACTAACTTATTTTTATGAGTTAGTTGTCAGTAAAGTGACCTAACTATATATATATGCAACACACATTACTAAATATTATTGTTAGTCCAAATTAAAAAATACAACATTTTAGTAATGTATAATGAACTGAAATTGATTACATGTGTGAAAATTAAAAAGAAAATGCATTATTGTTGGTATTACACTGATAATTTGGTGTTTATATTATGGAGTTCCGTTAATCACCAAAGTGGTCCACCTAAATAGTTTAAACATCAAAATTATGTGAGTTTTCATATACGCATTTTGGTATGATTTTATGATAATTACTAGAATTTGGTTTAACCCATAGGTGAATCATTTTCTGGCAATTTATGATTAACATGATTTAATACATATTAATTTTGTTAATGATTATCAAGAATGATGAAGGAAACCGAAAGCTACATCCTCTTCTTGAAATTTTGATTGATTACTAAAATATCGTGGTTGGCCTAAAGGCGCACAACATTTTTAGTAATATATGAACTAATATTTTATGATAATGTAAATATAACAATTACTAAAATATTATGGTTGACCCAAAGGTGCACCACATTTTACTAATATATGTAGATTTTATGATAAGTTAAAAATGAGATGGATACCAAAAGTTATCATATATTTTTAATTTTTACTTATAGAATAAAGGACATCATGTTTTTACCCAAAGGAAAACACAATATTATCAATATTATGAATGATTTATATAGGCATAAGTGGATAATTTGACACTCTATCTCTATCTGGTGAATATTATTATTAGATAGGATTGAATTAATACTGTCTATTTGCTAAACTCATTGAATGACATGGTATTTGTGCTCAATACACAATATTAGGTATACGCCTCATGTGGCAGCCCCAAATTCCAAGGCAACCCTGGGCACTGTCATGTCAAATTACACGTCACCATGCCTCGCCACGTAGTGGCCTGCTTATCTATGACGCCCCGCGACCTAACTAGTTGCTTATCCAATAATCTCTAACCTAGCCAATTATTCTTCAATTTAATATTTAGTAAGTTTATTTAGCCAGTTTGTTAATTTATGAAGTTACGATAAGTCTTATAACAGAAGTCTTTAAATATATGAATATTTTATGCATATTTAACTATCCTAAATAATGGAAAACATGGCAAAAAGATACCATGTATACAACAATGGCGAATAAGTGCAACAAGAATTCATATACATGTATCAGTGGTCTACAAGTCCCCAAAACCCAATAAAACATAAATATGTATACATACTGTAGTCGAACACGAATTGACGTCACTATCTTAGAGGTAATCGCCTAATACCTCCTTGCCCTTACTCGTCGAAGGAACTGCACTCAGTCATCCAACAAATACAATGCCAAGTCCAGAGAGTAAAATCCCAAGATAAGTCCACACAACTTCATCAAATAAAACTTATAAACTACGAGACATGCAAATTTAACCTCTGACAACAGTAAGTCATACTCTCATGAATATAGGCGGCATACAACAATAAAAAATAGTAGTGATTAATAAAACAACACATACTAAATAACCAGGCTCATAAATAAAGCATTAATAAATAAACAACCAAATAATCACAAGAAAACCCCGACCTAAACCAACCGGTAATCGATAAAACATGACATGAAACCACGTATATACTTGCAGGCTTACAATGACTAAACTCCAACTACGGTTAATGAATGAAGCCCTTCAAGATGCTATTTCAAGTCAAAGGAACCACTTAAATCCCTCCCGACAGTCGTAGATATATTCGACTGCCGTCGACATGAGCACTAACACAAGTAACCCATGCAAGTGATTTAGCCACAACCAATATATACTTAACCAAATTTAGAGTGAAAACCCATGTGTGCTCACTAGCAATCACACGTCCAATTCGATATCGATAAAACCATGTCATGAATTATGTGAAGCATTCTAAGGGGTTTTACGGACCTCAATATGAGTTCCGACTTCCCCAAACTCCTGAATCTAATCTCGACTAGCTCCTCGATACCCGAGATATGGTCTCCTTAGTCCCTGAAGTCAATTAAGTGTGTTTATTATGTATTCCGATTGTTTGAATATGTTTTAAACTCATCTTCCCAAATCAGCCCATAAAGACTAAATAAAGTTTTGATTTTGGTCATGAGTTGTAGTGCATTTTTGGGCAAGAAAACGTTCAAATCTCAAAAATTTCCTAAGAGAAAAGTTGTTTGTCTCTATCTTAGCTTTCCGAAAAGTTTGGTTTGCAAAATTCTGATTTAAAACGAAAAAATATCGCAATTCTACCAAAATAGCTCAAATTTTGAAACAAATCCGACTAGCAAGATTGTAAAAATCATTTCTCCTAACATATAGCCCCAAAATTCATGATTTTTGGTCATAAATCATTCAACATACCCAATAACAATATACTAAAAGATCAGCCCAATCCAATATGTATTAAGGGAGCCCTTGCAAAGTTTGGCTAAGTTTTCATTATTATAATTAATTCTACTAGCAAGTTTGGCTTAATTCTTTTCAAACCAAAGTTTTATATATGTCTCATCTTCAACCTTAGAAAAACATAAAATCAACAAAATAAAAATATTCAACACCTCTTGGTCATGCATGTGAATATTTTTATCAAATCGAAACGAATGAGGAGTAAAAGTTGTAACGTATTATTTAAACCTTTGTAGTTTGATTCTCCAAGCTTAGGTGTAGCATCCCCTATCCTAATTAGGGCGATACCAGACCAAAAACCCTAATTAAGCCCTAATACACTAATCGAACTCAATTAGAGTACCAGTACAACCGTCTTTCATACCTGATAATCACACAAACAATATATCTTATATCGAATAAATAATTGAAAATGCAGCGGAATTAAAACTTTTTCGATAAAACATACAATATACAAAAACCGATATAAACCTTGGTCATAAAATTATATCCCAACCCTGATTACAAAATATTAATTTAGTACAATATATTAACAGTGGAGAAATCTTTTCACCGTAGAGAAGACTATAGACTCCTAATCTTCTCCGTTCCTAAGTCGAAGCGCTCGTCAACAACCTGAAATGTTAATTGAGGAATGAGCGCTCCAACTTGCTCCGTAAGTGATGCTCATACACTTATCAATTATCAACTAATATCAATGAATCAATGAATAGTAATATGAATCCAAAACATATATATTCATGTATTAAAATGATATAATAATAGATTACATAATGCAAGTTCACATGTCAATTGCAACTGTACTCGCGACTTATATTTTTTATTTCTTTTGCATTCAAAACAAGAGTTGTAGACTCCCATTACCCTGAATCACAGTCCACAGAACCCACACGTTTGCCGACGTGTGATTTCTATGATGTATCCAGGCATATCATAGCTACCCACTCTTAAATGGAAAGTAGCAATCGGTTAGCATCACGAATCTTAGGGAAGTGTATTGGTTAGCCTCTCAATACCTCAATATACTAGTCAGACTCAATTAGAGTAACAGTACTGCCGTTCTTCACACTTGATAATCACACAAATAATATATCGTAAGACTATAACGACTCGTTACGTTAAGTAGATATTAGTGTTATTACGAATTTTAATTAAACTGAGTTAGGCTCGTGGTTAATCTCAACTTGTCTCGATTAGTGTGTGCGTGGATTTGCATGCCGTTTGGTGTTTGTATGAATTGTATTAGTATTTATTGAAATAATTGAATTTATTGGCCTATAATTAAATAATTGAGAAATTAATAGGACACTTAATACCGTGTGTGGGTCAAGGGTGATGCACACGAGTCGTGAGGTAGCATGCACGTGCGAGTGAAATCATTGGCGCGCACGTCAAAATTATAAACGCATGAATTTATATGCATGTATATTTTATATATAATTGTATGTATAAATATATATTGAAAATGAATAAATAATTAATAATTGGTGGGCGCCTAGTGACACGCGGAGTTGAGGATGACACGCGTAGGATATACAATAGTGTGCACGCTCGACAGTCGTCGTTGGCGCGCGCGACGAATTTAAGGGCGTGAAAATACATAGGTGAAAGTATATTTATATATATAAATGAATCTTAAAGTTTAAATTAAATAAAACTATACATTGGATTCGTCTTGAGATACATGTAGCGTGAGAGTCGAGAAAGTGAATATGTGGTACATTGGTTGTTGGAGATATTCTCCACGCCTCGAGATGCATGCAATTCCATCTCGAGAGGAATCAATGGACATGTGATAAAAGTATCATTTTAATTTATTGCTCTCGGATTGGCCCCGAGATTCATACCGCACGAATCTCGAGAAAAGTTTTTATTTAAAGCAAACTTAAGTCTGTCAAGAGAGTTATCGGGTTAGTCGATAGCCATAAGATTGGCCTCGAGATACATAATACGTATATCAAGAAAGATAAAAAAAGTAAAACATTAGATTTGCCTCGAGATTCGTGTGAGATTGGTGCAACACGAATCTCAAGGAAATTTTTTATTTCTCTTCTTCAACATCACTGTTTCCTCTGTGCCACTGTAAATCGAAACAGGGAGAGAGGAGAGAAACTAGGAGAGAGAGAGAGTTTGATGAAGGGACGATGATGATGGGTAAGTGGTTGTTGTTGTTGAGGTTTGTTGTTGTGTTGTTGCTGAGTTGTTGTTGTCGTGATGGTTGCTGTTGTGTGGACAATAATGGAGTTGTTGATGAATTGATAAGGGAGACGGATTGAGAGGTGTGTCTGAGGAGGGAGACGACTGGCAAATCAATAACCCATAAAATAAAAAAATGGAAATTGAACTAAGGACAAAACGTCTCTGGTTTCGATTTGGGGGGCTATGGGGCGAGCCAAGCCCAACACCCTGGTCAGGGTCGAGTCAAACCTATTAAGGTCAACCCGACCCAGTAAAAAAGAAGAAAAGAAAAGAGAAAAATGTTGGAAAATTGAGAAAAACTTCAAAAAAAGGAAAAATCCCGAAAAATTTCATTTTGATAAAATAAATAGAAATTGATGAATTTCTATGAAAAATAAAAAATTCGGGATTTGTACGAGACTTTATATTAGAGTTTTACCTCGAAAAACGTAAAATGGTTGGATTGGCCTAAAATTTAATAAATTGGTTCCAGATTCGATTAGAACCAATTTAATGGTCCTAATTAATGAGTATTGGACCGAAATTGATGACAATTGATCTATTTTAGGTTCTTGGTCGACAGGGAAAGGTTTATGGATCTCGAAAGTTGTGTAAATTGGTAAAAAGTTATGAAAGCTCGGTACAGGTAAGTGAGACTCGTATTTTTATCAATTATGCAATGTAATTAGTATAATTAGTTCATATAGCATTATGGACTGGGAATGGGGCAATGTACTATGACTTGAACAACATTTTATGAGAAATTATCCGAAGAGAGGTAAGATCGGCGAATCGGACTAGAGTGACGATGAAGGTAATTGACAAGCTACCGACACCTTCCCTTCAGCTACCTTGAGGTACCTGATTGTTGCTTTCCTATTGTTTTATATCAAAAAGTGGATTTGGAAAGGGGCGACGGGGGAATCCGACTGAGGTTGACAACTAAGGTATTGAGAGGCAAACCAATACCCTTCCTTCAGATTCGTGACGCTAACCGATTGCTACTTTCTATTTAAGAGTGGGTAGCTACGCTACACCTGGATACACCATAAAATCATACGTCAGCCAATGTCTGAGGTCCTATGGACTGTAATTCAGGGTAACGAGAGTCTATAACTCTTGTTTTGAATGCAAAAGAAATAAAAAAAATACAAGTCATGAGTACAGTTGCAATTGACATGTGAATTTGCATTCTGTTATCTATTATTATATCATTTTAATACCTAAATAAATATGTTTTGGATTCATATTGCTATTCATTGATTCATTGATATTAGTTGATAATTGATACGTGTATGAGCATCAGTTCCTGAGCAAGTTGGAGCGCTCATTCCCTAATTAACATTTCAAGTTGTCAATGAGCGCTTCGACTCAAGAATGGAGAAGATTAGGAAGCTATAGTCTTCTATATGGTGAAGTGATTTCCCCACTGTTTATATATTTTACTGAATTAATATTTTGTAAACAGGGTTGGGATATGATTTTATGACCAAGGTTTATGTCGGTTTTTGTATATCGTATGTTTTATCGAAAAAGTTTTAATTCTGCTGCATTTTCAATTATTTATTCAATATACGATATATTGTTTGTGTGATTATCAGGTATGAATGATGGCTGTACTGTTACTCTAATTGAGTCCGACTGGTGTATCGGAGCTTAATTAGGGTTTCAGCCCGGGTATCGCCCTAATTAGGATAGGGCTACATTATGTATCCTTGAAGTCCAAAAATTCAGCACATTCTAGCTCTCTTTGCTATAAAAAATTCTAAATTTTTCTTCTCTTATTTACATGAAAACAAAAGTTTGTCTTTTATATACTTAGATTAGCAACTTGATTAATTAAGAAAATCCTTAATTTAACTAAGTTAATCACTAGGACATGTGTCCTCACTCAAAGCCATTTGTCCCATATGAAGAATGCATGTCTCCACTCACTAGTTACTATTTATCCTAGGATTCCTACACATCTTCATCATCTCCATAAAAATCAATGGTCTCCAATTTATTTGTTCAAGTTATAGTCCTATCAATCCATATCAATTAAATTTACAAACTTAGACACTTAAATTCATGTGGTTAGTGTATTTAGTCTCATTATTGACACATTAGTGGTTATTCTAACTCCCGAATACTCGACACCATGTGCTCGCACTATGCGCGCATCTCAAGACAAACACATGTCATACATACTTGTCTGATAGCAACATACATATACGATGAAATACAATAATATAATGATATTAAATACCACACATAAACAACCATCATTCACAAATAATATATTCCCTCAGTTTTCATGTCCGAGTCAATTGAGTTGTCCACGTAATGCCCGAATTACGACCGTTAATCTCCAAGATTAATGTTAATCCTAATTTAATTAATATGGGTCATTACACCTCAACATAATAATGTAGCTGAACGTCGTAGCTAAACAATTGATGGAAATGATTAGGGGTATGTTAAGTACTTTTATATTGCCTAAATCATTGTGGATGAAGATCCTAAAGAATGTTGTCTTTTAACAAAAGGGTTTATAATAAGTTAGTTCTTAGAACTTCTTTTGAGTTATGGACTAGAAAGAAACCTACCTTAAGACATCTACACATTTGGGATGGTCTAGCAAATTAAGACTAAAACTTGTAATCCACAAGAAAATGAATTGAGTTTTAAAATGATCAATGATTACTTTATTGTCCTAACCATTATTGCTTGGAGATTGTTGAAACGAAAACTGTCATGATTATCACAAATAATGAAATCAGTGGGAGTGACAATCGACGAAATGTGAAAATGATTAAAGAATTAAGTTGTGCTACATGTCCCACTTCTTATAACTTGAGTGCGGCTATGTGCACCTCGCACAATGATCAGGGCACCCAACAAAAATTTTGTAAAAATTGGATTTGGAAAGAAATGTCAGAAATGCCCTCCCAAACCCAACAATTCACTCACGATCCAAACTACTTACTCATTTCCGAGCACCCCACCTTCTCACAAGCACCAAATTTTTGTAAAGTGCAATCACTCCCTCATCGTTTAGTGTGACCGTTTCTCGATTTAGAGCTTCCGGACATTGTAAGTATGTTGTTTCTGGTTTTTTGGTGGTTGTATGAATTCGTTGAGTCATTTTTGGAAGAGAAAATAAAGTGGGTTTTGTATTGTAAGGTTTGTTAGATTCGGCATGTTTACATCACGGCTAATGTGTAATGGGTGAAGAGAAGGAGTGGGAGGCGGACATCGAAGAAGATAAGGTTTATTTTCTCCATTTTTGTGTATTTTTTGCATTTTTGAAATTGTAATAGAGACGCGAAGTGCTCGGTCACACAGGACCGAGACAATACATAGGGTCTCGGTTATATGTAGTCGATACTTTAAAATTAGTTTCGGACTAATACAAGTGAAACCATGTACTTACTATGTGTCCATAGTTACAGTGTGTAGGTACCGAGACTTGATGCATAGTGTCGGACTTGTGTAACCGAGACATATTGATGTTTCTTGGACATGAAGGACCGAGACAATATGTTTTAACTATTTTTTTAGTTTTTTCATAATCAAATCTTACGATACACATAACTTGTTATAGGAAAAGTCTTCCACATCATCAACATATTTTTTTGAAGACTACACAAGTGTTTTTAGTCGTGAAAAACCATTTTAGCCTAGGAAGGTGGTTGTTGAGTGGGTTCAAAATTTGGGACGAGAAAGAAAATTTGTTTTAGTTACAAAGAAGTCAGATGTTGGAGGGATTGGGCGTAGGGGTAGAGTGAAGCTTGCTTATGAGAGGTTTGGTACATATAGGGGTATTTCTCAAAGAATAGGGATATCCAAAGCGGTGAAACTTGAGAAAAAACCACCAAAGTTTAACATATGAGAGGAAGATGAGGATAAAACAAGGCCTCAAAGTGGTACCAAGAAATGTGAGTGCCCTTTTCTTATTTACATCAAGGAAGATCCGAACTCTTTATGGTATTTGAATGTGCTATGAGGGCGTCACAACCATGAGACTAAGAAGTGCTTGGAAGGGCACTCATATGCCGGTCAGTTGACTCTGGAAAAGAAGGTTGTAGTGAGGCAAATGACAAAGGGGAATGTGATGCTAAGACATATCTTCAACACATTAATGTAAAGGGATAAAAACAATGCTTCCACTCTTTGTACGATTTATAATGCACAACAAAGATAATGAGATCGAGAAGCCAGTGGGAGAACGCAAATGCAATAATTGTTGCACTTATTGGAGCAAAACAACTATTTGTTGTGGCATAAGAATGATAATGATACGAATGTCGTGACCAACATATTCTGGGCGCATCCTGACTCTATCAATTTGGTGCATCGTTTCTTTTTGGTACTTATCACGGACTACACATACAAGACCAATATGTGTAATGACCCGTTTCATTAACGTCGTTATTTATTTTGTAATTTCAGACATGGACGGTAGCTCGAATCCACATAGACACCGCGAGTAGGCTAGGACGCACGTCGACCTAGGTACACTAGTAAACTGTGTGATCTGTATTGTTTAATTGCGATGCATTTTACGAAATTATTTGTTAATACATCGCATGTGCATATGTTGAATGGTTATTTCGTGCGAGGATGTGTGATGGGTAGTCGCCTCAAAATGTGTGTCAATGCGGGTATCGAGAGGGGAAATACGGATACACTAGAAAAACTTGACAAACCCATGTAAATATGACCAAGTAATCCAATTGAAATGGGTAATGTAACCATATGCTAATTAAATTGAAATTTAAATAATAGGTTATGACACGCCTCAAAATGCGTGTTAAGACATGGGGCACTGGATATCAGGTAGCCGAAGGTTAGTGGGACCATAAATTAGTTAATTTTGATAAATAAAACACTAACCATATGGTTTGATAAGGCTTAATATAATGTGAGTTAAAAGCCTATAATTGTACTAAATAAGGAGGACCATAAGATGAACATCTAGATGATCATAATGAGAGAAACAAGGAAGCGAGTGTGCTATTGGAGTTATTAATGGAGTCATCAGGAAGTTAGAGGAGTTTTGATCAAACCACTCAAACTCTCATGCAAATCTGAGAAAAACCAAAAGTTGTAGAGGATTTCATGCTAGGATTTCAATACCTTTGAAGATAAATCAAGCGATCCAACCTATGTAAATCATCTTCCTCATCTCCTACATTTTTCAATTAACCCATTTTTCGGTATGTTTTAGTGAAATTCGAGTTTGATGATTAGTACTCTGATTTTTAGTGAAAACTTGATGATTTAAATGGTTATATATCATTTTTATAGAGAATTTACAACTGGTTTAACTGGAGTTGGTGTTTTGATGGAATTGGAAAATTTGGTGAATTCTTGAGATTTAGTGAACTTGGGTCAAATTGATGTTTTGGACTATTTTTGTTGTTGTTTGGGGTTAATTACATATGGAGAGTATGTTAAAACAAGTAAAATAGCCAATTGAGAGGGGAAGGACACAATTCTCAACTTGAGATTTCTGTCCCAAAGGACAGATAGCTCGTTACTTAGAACGGTTAGCGCGCTAATCGTTCTGGGTTTCCAACTATTTTTGAAAATAAAGAACAGTAGTGTGCTAGACAGATTCCCTAGTGCGCTAACTTCACCTAGCGCGCTAGGTAGACCTATTAGCACGTTAATGATAGATAAAATATGAATTTATGGGTTGTTCTTGGTGATTTTTAACTTAATAAATGTCTAAACACTTGTAAACAACCTAGTCTTATAAAATTAGAATTCAGGGACTTAGTGGACCGTAACTCGGTGTCGGGGAGTTTGTCGAGTCGAATACGGGAGTCCGAGGAGGTCGGAGAACAGTTTGAGGTTTGTAAAACCCAACTAAAGAACTCTGAGTATTTGATTCTATTTTGAATTTCATTCCTATCATTTCCTTGCTAATTTTACTATTCCATTATATTACTTGGACGTGGGTTTAGGTTATTCCTCTGGGTTTCCTGGTTGTGTGGTCATGATGCACTAGACTGTAGTACATGTGACCTGGCCTTCAGTGAACGACAACCTGAGCTTGCCATTGGTGCACGTGTCGGTGACTCATCGAATTTGGCCAGCACCGCGAGAGACAGAGTGTCAGACTAGTTGGGCGCGACCACTGGTGGGAACTTGGTGACCAGAAGTACATCTAGTCCATTTGGAGCGAGCACACACATTTGTTAGCTTAGCTGTTATCTTTTCATGCGATGAGCCATTTACAGTTGTTCGTCTTTACATTCTGCATGTTTACTTGACAATACTTCTTGCATTTCTTTATTTTATTTACGCGAATGCTCAGAGGGGTTCATTGGAATTCTACTTACTGGATTTGTCACCTGTCTTTTTATGATGATTGAGTACAGATCCTAGTAGGGGCAAGGGGAACCTTAGTGACAACATCTGATTGCCCGCCGTCGAGGACCTACTAGTACGTACTTATTTTGATATTTTGTATTACTTTGGGTATTTGAGGACTTGAGATGACACGATACATGTATATATACCTTATTTATGGTATTGTCCCTTATATACAGCGTACTTTTTCGGGTTTTCCACAGTAGGATTTGCTCTTATGAATAATGTTTACCATGCTAAATTACTTATTCTAATCGTATCAATTAAGGCTTCCGCTGATTTATGTTAACTTGTAAGATACTTACAGATAATAAGTTAAGAAAATACGTATAACCCACTAACTAATTTGATAAAACACACGTGGACACAAATTTCGAGATAAAAGGTGGACGGGTAGGTGTCGGACACATGTAGTTGGGCCCACCGACAAGGAGTACACGGTGACACGTCACCCGGGGTGACAGGGCCGCCATAGTTGGTATTAGAGCAAGAGTTCTAGGAACTTGGGAATGTAAAAAAAAAGCATAAAATTAAATAAATAAACTTCATTTGTGGAAACCCGAAGTTATTGCCTTAGAACTTTAGTTGGGAAGTGATGTGAGGCGGATAGAGATACGGTTTATATACATGTTATATTTTCATTTTATATATATATGATATATGTATATACACCAAGGTTCATTCGGAGCACACTTCTCGATGCAGATTATGGACGGACAGTCGACTACGTCTTATGAGACTGGTAAGACTAATGATGTAGGTAGGGATTCCCCAGTTACAGCTAGTATGGAGGATCGACTATCAACTCAGAGAAGTAGATGGCCGAGGTACTATGTTCGTTACGGGATCAAAACATCGCACTGACGACACTTGCTACAGCGGTTGCCGCACCTAGAGAGCCAGTAGCGGTTGCCGCACCTAAAGCGCCGTAGCGGTGTTCCACTGGAAACGCCGACTACGGGGACAACTGTCGCCCCGGTTACTCCCCAAACACCCATTGAGAGAGTAGCAGTGGAGACACATACAGAGAGAGCCACCGCAGTTGTTGTTCCACTGGAGACGCCGACTCCTACACCTCCACCCACGACCACGGATCAGATGACCACTACTACTACTACTACTACCTCTATTACATCGGGATTCGTCTTAGCTTTAGAGGCGAAGATGTTGAGAGAGTTTCTGAAGTTTCGCCAGGCTTCTTTTATGGAGGTGGTGACCCCGAGGCTGCGGGGAAGTAGATTGTATCTCATCAGCCTTTCCATAAGCTGATGAGGAATGATGAGAGTGTTCAGGCACGATTATCCGGGGCATGCTTGAGAGGCCATGCAGCGGTATAATGAACCACAATCAAGATACCCATCTAGAGTCGACAACATGGGCTGAGTTTAGGTAGATCAATACATACCCATGGAGGTGAGATTGAGATTGAGAAAGAAGTTTCTGACCCTGAGACAGGTTGTAGTATATAGTGAGATTTCGGTACTTACTCCAGTTCTCGATGGACATAGCTGGGACAAAACGTTTGCAGATACACTATTTCACCAGAGGAGTTGAGGATATGCTTGCTTTGGCAGTGGTATCGTCTGGGGCACCCACTCTGCATGACATATTTGATAGAGCTTTGGCGCATGAAACCTACCTAATGTAGAGGGATGGTAGATGTGTGACTAGGATTGAGGTACAAACAGGCCAGAGTTCTCGGCTGGATCGGAGGCCGAATAAATAGAGGGATGGTCTAGATAGAGGTCGGAGGGACGACAGACGGGACTGGGGTCGCATGGATGATCACCAGGGCAGTCAGTTCCAGTATGAGGAGATACACGTGGAAATCAAAATGATTCAGGTACATAAGTACTGAACATAAATTTTTTTGAAATCGAAAGTATCGAACTATTACAATTATAAAACGTTCGGGAAAATGTTAAAATATTCTCAACAAGGAAAACAGTGACACGTGGTTTTGAAAGTAGAAATTGATTAGAAAAACTAAATTTGACTAAAAAGTCACAATGGGATTGTGATATATCAAGTTATCTAAGTTGGTTTCAATGAAAATAAAACACTTTAAAGCAAGCTATTGTCTCCTTTTCGAAATAAAACATCAAGTGAAACGTGCAGTAAAACCATGGTTTAAAACAATCAAATTACTTCTATAAAGTACTAAGACTTTTGGTTGTTTATTACCCAAGTTATTTATTCATAAGTCACGTTGAGTATAATGGTTCTACGAGTCGAATAAAGAATCGATAAAACAAATGGAAATATATGAGTTAAAAGTAATCTTTGTTGACACCAAATTAGGTGTTGTCATGAAATAAAAATCAATGAAACTTCTAACTTTAAAATAAAAAATGTAGTGATAAGATCAACGTGGAAGAAGTTAAGGTATTGGGGAAGTGGTCTAATAATAGCTTGGATTAGCTATTAAACATTTACACAAGTGATTGTGTTTTGAGATTCAAAGTACCCAATAGTCAATTCTAATCAAATTAAGTTATGATGCCTATCACTACAACCTAAAATATAATAAATGAAGAGATATATATACTGATTGAGAATTAGTAATTGACTTGTATAGAACATCAGCATGAGCTCCTGTATTGCAAAAATTTCCATTGATATGAATTAAATGATTGAAACAACATCTTTTAAGAACTTGATAAGTCATTAAGTTGATCAATAGCTTGGAAATTTTAATTCTTTTATCTCTTCAGTTGAATAATAATAGAAAGGTGAATTCATCAGAAGTAATTTGATGAACAATAAGATACAAAGTTCTCTTACACAATTTCTAGAAAAGTATTGAATTTCTTTTTGAGAAAAAGAAAAGTCGAGAAATCTGTGACTAATGGAAACAAATTAAGGCAATAATAAATAGTAGAACTATTTAAGTCACAAAATTTCTTTGTTTCGAATAAAGATTAGCTAAGGAAGAGTTCAATTAATTGAATGATCATAAGAAGTCATAATATCCTTAGCTAAGGTTTCAAAAAGAGAAGAGATATAAATCGCCTTTCTAAGTCAAGATTAAAGAGCTCTAAGTGGCTTAGTTGTCGAGAGAAAGTCGTGGTTTGTTTGTAAAGGGACTAAGATTGAGATCAATGTGAGAATAGCTAAAATTGACAAAAACTTAATGGAATAGACTCTGGGTATAAAATAAAATGAGTCGTTGAGATGACTTGTGACTACTGGAAGTGACACGAACGGACTCCTTTAGTTAAGGCCAAATATTAGAGTAGTTGTGCATGACTAAAAGTATAAGTAACTCCGTTTTATAATCACAATTCAATCACAATGTAGAAGACTAGTGCAACGTGTTCACTCGTCTTTGAATAATCGAATGAATTGGTGATAGTCGGAATGAAAAAGTATATAAAGTTTCGTTGGAGTCAATTGGAAGCTTAAGTATATGCAACTAAATGGTCAAGACATTCTCACACTAGTATAAAAATTGAAATTTCATGTCAATAAGTCTCGATCAAATTAGAATGTCAAACTATAAGTTTGATGGAACGTTATATATCTTCACAAGAATCTTACGAGAAGTCAAACTCCATATGTTGAAAGTTTTGGAACTAAAGCAGTTTACAACTAATATCGGTGAATATGTTGTATATTGGTTCAAATATAGTGCTACACCACGTGACTAGTCAGTAGTGGAGTTTAAAGCACTATGTTATCTTAAGTTGGAGTTGATGTAAGATACATATATGATGGCGAAGATATAAATGAAATTAAAAGAGATGTGTGACTTACTCCTCAGTTAGTTTTTATTATCCCTATTGGTTGAAAATGCTGAATAGAGGACAGTGTATCCGACATGGTATATTTAAAGAATTGAATATTTTTTCATTGTAATTGAGTAAAAATGAAAAAAAGATAACATATTTATAAACATGTATGCGATACAAGTTAAAAGTTATACTATGAGAGTATAATAATCGAATATGTTGATTTCTCTATTTATAAACGTGCATCTACTCAAATTAAGGATAATTGTCTCTATTCGGGTAATGAAAGAAGTTTGGTGAACAAAAATAATTGAGATTGATGATTAAGTGAAAGGAATGATGTTCTTGGTGAACTCATGGATAGAAAATAATTTGGCGAAGTTAGAAAAGTCGTTAATTGTCTAACCAGTTAAATAGAAAATTAAATGAATTGGCAAATAAGTTGAAATTGTTAATTGCTTTTTAGTCCACAATATAAATAATATTGTGAGTAGACATTTAGAGAATGAGTGAGAGTTGCACAATGTGTCAGGTTTCATTTTTTGATCGGATTGAAATTGAGATCTCTTGTCATGGGATGACAAATGTAACTAGAGATCTATAGTCATATGATGACTTGTGTAATTCCAGGTTTCTGTTGAGAAATGCTGGAATGGTGATGGATCAGATAGACATGCAACTCTACTTTGTATCTAATGTCGTGCCCAAGTATTGTTTACATCACTATGTAATTTTAGACTGATGATAGTCTAAGAATTGGTCGATCAACAATTCTAATCAAGGATGATTAATTATGAGAATAAAAATTGGGATGTATACCAAAGTTTGGTGGATATGAAAAGAATTATCAATGAATTATGGAATTGTTATTAGTTATGAATGAGGAGTGTCATATGAAAAGCAAGATGGGTTATGTCTTACTATGTATAAACGTTTGAATGCAATTCAAGGAATGAAATATGATGTGAACTAAAGTTATCGGATATTCCACAAAGTTGATTGTTTAACTCATCATAAATTCACAACTTGCCAGGATTGGCAAAGTAACAACTATTCATTAAACCAAGATATTGGAAATGAAAAGTTGAAATGTTTATGATCTCTACCACTGAGTTGTTAAATACAACAAAAGTGATTGAGTCTACTTAACGATTTCACTATGTAAATAGTTTTACGGGTTTGGATTGAAAGAGTTGTATATGAAAGATCATTTTCTCATATCTCTTTTGTTTCAGTAACATGTAAGTTCAAATTTCGAGGACAAAGTTTTTACTTAGTTGGGAAGATTGTGACATCAGAGAATTTCATAAACTTGATTAAGATGCTAATTAAGTATTTTAATTAAGTATTTTCAGATTTAATTTGTGATTTAAGTATCTGAGGTAGGACCTATGTATTACGGACCGAAAATCATAAGTTTGAATATTATTTTTGCGTGTCGCATGCCAAGTGGATGTAATATACGTTATTTTATCGCATAATTGGGGTGTGCTGAGGTGTATCCTCAATTTGTCATAATCGGGGTTGCAAGTGCGTGTCTGAAGTGCACGAGTGAAAATAAATTACTAGTAGCTCGAAAACTAATGAATCAAGTGTTAATCTCCACGTGAAGATTTTTTATCGATTTACGTGCAACTTGAGATCGATGGCAGTGTAAAATGAGAATAAAGTTGGTGCAAGAACTTGCCTCGAGTTTCGTATCAGTTGGCGGTGGTTGAGGTTGAGATTAAGTCTAAATTGGTGCAAGTTTGGTTTAGTATGGCAAGATAATTGATTCATAAGGCTTCAGTTTATCGTGGACAAAGTTAAGATATTTAGGGTTTTGGTGTGACCAAAATTAGTGTTATGGACATTTTATGAAGATGGACTATTTTGTCAAGAGTTTGGTTCAATTTGGTAAAAAATCGGATCGTAAACGAGCGACGGAAGCCAAAACACGTCAAAATAGAAATTTTAAGAATTAAAAAATAAAAAGAAATTAAGCTGTTGACAAGCAGCTGATGGTTTATATATATAAAGAAAAATAATAATGAAATGAATCGTTTCATTTCATTTATCAATAGAGAATGAAAACAATTTCGTTCTCTAAACCCTTTCACCCGGGTTTTCACTCCGCGAGCTCTCGACATCCAATTTTTGCTCGGTTTCTTTCCACAAAACCTTAGAGCATCACGAGATGATAGGTTCGAGATAAGTTTATGCGGTGGAAATGAAGTATTTGGCCCGCAATTTAGTAAATTGTTAATTCAGGGCATTTTTCTCAATCCAATTTGAATTCTCGCGATTTTTCAATTTCTCTGCGGGGTTTTGATATAAATTGGTAGGGATAGTTGTGAATTAATGTATTGGGTTTATGTGCACCAATTTGGAATATATCTCATCGACGTAGATTAAGTTTTTGATGAATTGAACTAATGTGATTCTGTTGATAACTATTTTTGGATATGTTTTTAGAGTTGATATTGATTTAAATTGGATTTCTGGATGAATGGATTATTGGTTTTGATCCAATTTGACTCCACGGGCTGTGGGAATATTTTGATGTTGCAATCGAGTGCTTTCATGGTGTTTGTTGTTGAGTTTTGAAGATTTAATTGTGAAAATATTAATTTGGAGAAGTTTTTCAGTTCAAAATAAAATAAAGTTTGCCTAGTTGACAGGTCAAATTGAAAAATTCATAACTTCTCTGTCGGTGATCTGATTTGAGTGCTTTTAGAGTCTATGGAAAGTATGACAATAATACTACAAGTTCCTTTTAGGTCATCATGACAAATATTGAGGTTTTAAATGTTTAAAAGTTATCCGAAGTTGGCTAGTTGAAAGTCATTTGAAATAGTTATATAAATTAATATGTTTGGAAATTGTTCTCAATCGTACTTTAGCCGCAGTTTTCAATGGGTTTCGTGATTTAATTTCACTTAAAACTTAACCCATAATATAATTGGGTATGCAGGGAAGCTATTGGGACTATTTTCATGGTGATCCGACGTTCTGGGAACCCCGAAAGTTACGTTCAAAGTTGGTTGGTTGTAAGTAAACCCTACATTGATCTTTACTATTGATTGAATATATTTGTACCTATAATTGTATCATAGTCTGTATTGCATTTTATCATTCTTGGTCATGCATACATAGAGTGAGTGAGGGGGATAAGCTTGTTTTGAAATCTTGTTTAATTGAAACTAGATTTCAGTCCTGCCTCTACGCAGTCTAGTGAGACTAGCAGAGTCTAATGCCGACAAATTATCTCTGCAGTTTATGATCTCTTAATACTATCTCTGTACTTTTTTTGGAAGTCGACGTCTGATTATAGTTAGGAGACAGCAACAAAGTGGATTGCATGTCATGTTGACGCATATATTTTATTGTTTATTTGGAAATGCAATTACATGTCTCCATGTATCAGACTAACAATTGCAGGAGTATAGATCAATGTAGGAATTTACGTACCTGACATCTTCGAGTTGCTTTTAATGGTGTCAGATTATATATATGAAGACAATGGAAGAATGGACAATTTTAGAAGATTATGGTAATCGTTTTCAAAAGTTAAAGTAAATTTTTGTTGTAAATCGTTTATATATATGGTTTTGGAGTTCTTGGGGTGAGTGTAGGATGTAAAGTTTGGTTGAATGGTTATGAGAGTCTCCTAAACTAGTTTAAAATATATTGAGAGGTTTATGTTTCTATTTTGGTCTATTCGGGATAGTGAAGTGGTGATTAATTTATCGGAGACTCTAAGCTTGTTTTTAAATTTGATTTTGATATATATTATGAACTGCGGGGAGTTGTGAGTCCTTTTAGGCCTCTCCGTAATTCTACTGTTTGTTAGGTGGAAGTTTTCCCGCTTGCCACTTTTAGGGGAGGTGTTGCCGAAATTTTTACAAAATACAGAATATAATCCATATGATTTCGAATTTGCTCTAATTGAACAAATTATAAATTGAGTTTCATTAAGGATATAAATTTAGTTTTGGAGCTTTATTAAGGATTGGATTAAAGATTAGTTTGAGATCAAAGTTATAATAATGGATTAGGCTGACTAAATTATCAGAGGATTAAGGTAATTTAAGCCGGTTAGTCATCTTAATGATGAAGGGGCTGACAATGGTAGCAGTGCCAAGACCCATGCCCGTAAAAAATTCCACCACTTCATTTGCCATTTTCCGTGCAGCCTCCATTTTGACCATCCCCTCCCGTAAGTTTATCCATGCCGACACGGTGTCTAATGCTCCCCTGTTACACTGTTGAGAACAACATAAACACAACAAAAAATCAGAACACAATAATATTTTTTTTCAAACCTGAAACTCAAATATAAGCTTAAAATTTACCTTCATAAGCTCATAGTCCACATCAGTATTGGTCGTGCCTTCGCTTGCGATAGGTTCTCGATGGCAGGATGTGAAACTCCTACAAACCAGGGTAGGTAATCTAGTGTAGCCATGAACTCGAACTGCGCCTTCTCGCTACGGCTTTAAAGGGAAAGTAAGTGGTTACGCCACCTTTCTCAATTCTCCGGTCGGAAGCCGTACTTAATCGAATATTTTTGTGTAGAAAGGCCTCGGACAGCTTTGAGAGGATAGTAAGGAGGGTCAGGTATGCGTTGGACATGGCCAAGCTGTCTTAGGAACCGCTCCGGATGGTACGACTCCACAATCTCCATGTACTTAATTGTGCTATAATAAAAGGCCACCAGCTGAACGATACCCTCGGGTCTGACCTCCACGTACTGATCCCACGTCACATATACCAATAAAAGGAACAAGTTATAATGAAAACATGAAATTTGAAAAGGAATAACTAATGATAGCAACACACCTCACTAAGCAGCAACATATCCAGTGTTTTCAAAATAGAAGCTAGCTTATCCACGTTTGCAACAGTCTCGTGTTTCTATATCCACTTAAAAATACGAGGTTGGATGTAGTCAATGTATTTCGCATTTGGTGCAGAGATATGGAGTTTAAAGTGCTCGTACATCCATCCCTAAAGAGCAAAAAAGAGAATCACAACAAGTAAGCATTACTAGTACACAATTCAACAACAACATTCAAAAAATGTAAACAAAGCCAAATTAAGTTTGTTCCTCGAGCAAGGTCAAATACCTTGCAATCTGTGAAGCCTCTACCCTAGTTGCTGACCCACGGTGTCGGTAAAGGTATGGCAACGCAGTTGCACCCCATACGTAGCTTCCAACCTCGTCTAAATTCTCTAAAAGCTTGAGTAAGGCAATGAAGACTCGTGATCCACTCTTATCGGCAAAAAGAGTGCACGATAAGAGGTACAACAAATATGCACGTGCAGTGCATTCCACCTTCGGGTAAGAGCTCAAGGAGCTTAGAAACCAAGTTGATCGCCTCCGCGTGAGACTCCTCCGCGTACCTTGCAAAGATTTCCACTGCTACCACCTTGCTGGTCACCGAAATATTCAAGGTGATGGACATTTTCATCAAACGACATATGAAATGTATTCGTCTCAGGCTACCACCTCTCAACAAATGTATAAATGAGCTCCTTGTTGCCTTTCATATAAGAGCAATCTATGAGTGGCATTAACCCGAACCTCTGAATGATCCTCTGTAGGCCCTCGGTGTCGGGGTGGCAAGACTGCAAGTCGCACTTAAGTAATTGAGCTAGTGGTTAATGCACTTAAGCAATGAGCGATGTTGCAAAAAGCAAACAAATGTCAGAATAAATTATCAAAACTTCAAATGATGTGTAGCATGCATAATTTTTTTGTAGGAAACTAATCTTGGAAATATATATATCTCATTGTTCCAAATCGCGATCGTAATATGATTTTGGAAGCTCTTCAACAATGACTGGTCGATGGGACCACCGGGTAAAGGAACGGATAGGTCATCTCCGCCCTCCTCTACATTCCTACCAGTTGCACCACTACTACTCCCAGGAATGGGCGTTAAGCTGTAGTACTATTATTTTCTTGTTCACTTGGGCCCTTGTCACTAGACTTGGATGATTCAAATGTGCCCCCCACTTTCATCATGGCCAATACATAGGTCCTGCCCATGGACCTGTGATGCCTCATCCTGTACACCATCTCCCCTTTGAGAGCATGCACGTAGATGACTTTTCTTTGTAGCCTTTTGTTTCTCCTTCCTATAGGAGGTTGTTTGTGGTTTCCTCCCATCGCGAGTATCCGAAGTACCTGCCGCTCGTTCCGTTCTTGAAGACTTCCCATAAAATCGTTCCCTAGAAACACCAGTTTTACTCCGGGCCATATCTATGAACTAATGATGTAAATAGTGTATTAGAATCATGTCAAAAACACAAAAATATGACCTTTAACAAAGTTTTAGTCCAACAGGTCCGAAAACTTACTACACGTCTCAATGACTCACCACAGAGAACTTGGGGCTTGTTTCGATGATTCCCCTCCGAGACTCTTCAACATGTCTCGGTCACTAACAACAGTGACAAACCACAATACGAGATATCTAATACATTTGGTGAGGTAATATCGAAATAACATGTACTATTACGATACCTTAGTTCCGAAATCACATGGCCTATCTCGGTTATATCTACTGACTGGGTTCAGGTCCCTCAGTTCACAGTTTTGTTTGGGTTTCAACGATACTTTAGCTACTGTCTGGGTAGTGTAAGACCAAGAAAATACAACACGTCACTGACCTGTGTGACCGACACTTACGGGTTTGGAAAACAAACCCTACATTCCTACAACAAACCGAATGTCTATGCAAAGCAACCAAATGGAATTGGATTTATGAAAAATACACACTAACCTTCTTTTGATATACGAAACAACACCACCACCTCTAGTACCTTCTCCGACGACTTTCACACAACGAGCCTCGTTCTCGGCTGCAAATAGACTCAACAAACGCGAGGAACCCACCAAACAACAGCTTCAATCTCCAAATTGAAGGGAGTGCGTGGATTGTTGGCTATGTAGATGAAATAAGGTTTTGGGGTAAGATTTTCAAATTCGGGTTTTGGTTTTTTGGGGTGGGGTGATCATTTTTCAACCTAGGGGCAATTTGGTAAACCTCATTGAGTGCCTGAGACATTGTTTGGATGCCCTGATAATTGGGGTGCCCTGAGAAAGAGCTTGGGTGTACATAGCCGCACTATATAACTTTTGATGAAGTAGTAATTATTTCTATCAGTGTTTCTCATAAAGTAAATATAGAGATCACTGTAAATACACCCATTAGTAATTCGTAGGGATTAACATTAATAAGATCTCGAATAGTGAGGAGATATGTTATTAATTCTTGATAATTTTATGGCGTACCTAATTGTGATATAAAACAAATATTAAAGATCCAATTTCTTATGACGAGACTTTCAAAGTGATGATTATCTGAAATGAATTGATGCCATATATAATGAGTATTTAATTAGTGGCTCAAAATAAATTTTATAATCTCATTTAATTGCCTCACAATTTTAAACTCATTGGATGTAAATGAGTTTTCAAAACTACACATGATTCTAAAGGCAATAACAAACAATCTAACTTGTAGATTTAAAATTACACCTATTGAATGTAAATAATATTTTTTAAGTGGGTGTTTAGATGAAGAAGTCTATGTGAATCAATCTAAAAGAATTCATAGTAGGAGGAAATGAACACCTAGTCTGCAAACTTACGAAATCATTATATGGATTAAAACAAGCTTCCCGTCAATGATATATATATACATATATATTTATTAAGTTAACATTATCATAACATCCTTCAGACTTGAGAAAAATGTTATCAACCGATGTATATATGATGCGTAGCAAATTTTAGTACCTTTATAAGTAGCATTTTATTGATAATTTAGACCATTAATAAGTGAATTCATGTTAATTCAATAAATTTTATTGGTTTTTAGGTGAGGAAAGCAAAATGAGACCATTCGTAGGTTATTTTGAAGATTCGAGAAGATTTTCCTCAAAAAGCGCGCTTGTGCGAATCACGAGGCGGAGAAAAACGAGACTAGATGCGAGTGATGAAATGATGATATTTCACATGGTTTCATATGTTTTGAAGATGTTTGGAAGTTTCGGGATGAGAATACGAGGTTCGGGTAAAGAACGACCTCAAAATGGCTAAATTTCAACAGTCTATTTTGACCTTTAGCCACAAATCCCTCATTTCAAGTCCAAAGGACTTGCCATTTCTTCCATTGGAAAGTAAACGCAGAGCTGAACCTTTTCATGTCTCACGGGTGAAGGCAAATTCAGCCTCTAAGTGGTCCAAAATCTCGTTGCAAAGTGAATTATACGTGTAGGATTCTGATCCTGGCGCCACGACGCCTAACCCAGCGCCCAAAACAGCAAGAAATGTGTAGTGGGCATTGAGGCTGGCGCTGTAGTACCAGGGTCAGTGGCCACTGCGAAAAAGTGCATAAAAAGTGATTTTTGTTGGGGTTTTTGGGTATTTTTTGTACCAAATTGACTTGGTGGTATAAATAGAACTTAAAATTAGGTTTTAAATCATCTTTTGCTTTGGAGAACCAAGAAGAACGTGTGAAGATTGAAGAAGAGTGATAAAAAAATCTTGGATTCTATATTCATTGTAAGTTTGATTTCATGTTTTCTTGCTTTCTAATCATGAATTGTGTTGAATTGAACCCACTTATGGGGTAATCTCTTTTGTTCTAGGGATCTTTGGATCCTAAATTGGATTCTTTTGATTTCAATGTGATTAAATTTGTTCTTTCAATTCAATATTTTGATTTGTGTGTTCTTGTGTGCTATGTTATACTTACCTTGATCAAGTAGGTGTAGATTCGAGGGTTTGAGAGTCACCATGACCATTGGATTGAATTCGGATTAGGGGAAACACAACCTTAGAACATATGACGCATCGAATGATGGTCATTGACTAGGGATGCAATTGAATTTGATTTTTAATGTGATATTTCACTTACGCTATTAATGCTGACCGGTGGAATCCGAGTGAGATGTTAGAATCTCCATCACCGAGACCTCGGGATGGAGTGAATTGTAGAAAAATTCGCCTATCATTGCATGAATTGAGAGACTTTATAATTAAATTGGATTCGAAGGATACAATTTGGGTGAATTTGATTTCCTAGGATATTTTCTTCATTGCTTAAGACCTATTTTAATTACTTGCAATTAGTTAGTTTAAATTAATTAATAATTTGTTTTTACAAAACCCAACTCTTAAGTGCCTAACTCTATTTCTTAATTAGACTAAATATTAGCACATAACTGTCCTTGTGGATACGATATACCCGACACCAACACGAGTTGGTGCCACAATTACTTTGACGTTTGCCGTACACTTGCGGTTACTGTCAATATATCTGAAGGTCAGTTAGAGCAGATTTCTATTTTGATATATTTTGCTTGACAATAATGTTCTTAATATGCTCTATGAGATTAAATAGTTTCTCTTTTAGAACTTTGAAACAAATCATATACCAGATCGAATTTCAGTTTGTTGTTGGCGTGTTAGGATATTACCAAAGTAACCCTTGCATAGACCATTAGTGAGCTTCAAAGAAGGTTTTACGGTATTTATAATGGACAAAAAATTACATGCTTACATATGGAAAGTCTAATAACTTTAAAGTTAATGGTTATTCTGACACATGCTTTGATGGGTGTCTTGACACTATAAAGTCTACTTTTGGGTATGTTTTTCTTTTCACTAATGGAGAAATCTCTAAAAACTGTTAAACAAACAATTATGATTACTTCTATTATGAAAGCTAAGTTTATAGTTGGAAGCTACAAATCAAGAGTTATGGTTAAGAAACTTCATTCAAGGGCTTGGTAGCCATTAACGATTTAATATGACAAGAAACTATATTTTTCTCCAAAAATAATCGATTTTAAACTGGTATAAAGTGTAAGGAGTCAAATACTTTGCAGTTAAAGAAGTTTAAAAGAAAAGAGTGTCAATAAAATATTTAGCAAAAAGTTTATGGTTCAAATCCCTTGACGAAAGAATTACCACCAAAAGCATTAAGAACATGTCGACATAATGAGTTTTGGTTGTAATTCCTAATGATTTTTAATTTGGGATTTGATTATGTTTATGTTTATTTTATGAGATCTCATTTACCGTGCTAATCCTACTAATTAATGTATGTGCATACTTATACTTAATGATGATTGTAAGTGAATTTAGTCTTTGACGTGGACATTATTGTAACGACCCGAAAATATAACTCGTGCCACGTGTCATTTCAGGGTCGTACGTGGAACCCACTTGTCGTGATACGTATGTCAAAACATCGGGAGTCAACACCGAGGTATGTTATTTTTTTATGCTTGTATTATGTATTATGTATTATACATGATTGAACAATTTAAACTAATCAATTTCGAAAATGTTCGGGTAAGGTATACGCTAGCATATCGGTGTCGAGACGAGCAAAGACGTACCTCGAGTTGCGTGTCGACGTGGGACCGAGGTAGCGGCCTATGGGGTAAGTTTTATGTGAGTTAATTAAGGTCTTAACTAGCTTTAATGTGGTCAAGTTTAATGTGAAAATAGGTGGGCCTAAGTTAGTAAATAAATGAATTGGCCACATGATGTGCATCGAGACACGTGTTGAGCCATCTAGAGATTGGATGAGTGAACTTGTAGAGTCATTTATGCATGACTTGGTACATGATTGAATGAAGGTGGACCACTAGACAAGCCTCGAGATACGTGTGCATACAAGATCAATGGCTATGGTTTAAACCCATCTAATACATATAAGTCAACAATTTGATTTTCATTTCCACATCAAAATCATTGAATAGGAATGAAAGAAAGAAGAGGAGTTGCTGGAGTGCTATTGGGAAGGAGGAATGCGAGCAATTTATTGATGGTGTGTTGAAGAAGAAGATCAAAACATCAAGCTAGGTAAGTCCATCAACATAGCTTAGTCATATACTTGAATTTGATGTTGTTGATTCATGTCATGTTGGGATATGATTTTGAGGGATTAAACGTTGGATTTTTGTCTAATTTACACATTGGTTTTGATGTTTATATATCAATTTAGGTGCCTTAGAATCAGCTTGAGGTTTCAAAATGGTTTTGTAGGTTAATTAGAGTCAAAATGGTTGCATAAATGTACTATGCAATCTAGTTTTTGGGCTACTTTGGGGTAATGATTTGAGCAATTAAACGAAGGTTTTTGAGTGAAAATTTTTATGGGTTTTCATGTTTATATATCAAAATTAATCTATGTAAATCATATTTTGATTTGGAGAAGGTTTGACAGTGTTTTAAAAGCCGGAAAGGAGGCTAAAAATTAAGACTGCACTGTCATGTATTTAACTGTTTTGAGTAGGCATGTTGATGAATTGATTTGAGACATCAAATGAGGTCTGATTGACTTGCGAATATGTTCGTTTGAATCTTAGTATAACCTATTTTGAGGAATGATTTAAATGTGTATTTGTTATCCAAAATAACTAAGGTTAGACTTTTTGAAATCCTTATATATCATACTTTGAGTGGCACTTAAACTCGGACCTTGGTACAACTTTTAAATTGGTGGAAAATAGTTGTGAAAATGGCCAAAAGTAATGAACTAAATGAATTAGTTAATGAAATGAATTGATGATCAAATGGAGGAGAATGAAATTGTTAGTGATACAATGAGTAAAATTGAGACTCTAATTGAGATAGAGATCAAAACATGAAAATGAGCTCTAAAAAGAGGTGTTAGAGTTATTGAGTGGTTGAACTCCGTTATGAGATTGAAAATGAGTTTTAATCTCATTGTAAGTTGTAATATGAATTTTTAGTATTCAAGTGGAGTTGTAACTCTTACAATTGTGACTTGGTGATTTAATAGGACTTGTTGAAGTACGTGAAAACCCGGGGAACATTGTGTAAGGCTTCGTAACCAACGTTGGGTTGGTTTGGTTGTAAGTAAACCAGCTAGGAAATGCATAGTATTTCATTTTAAGCTATTGAATATTGTTGTTCTTTGCTTTGTTATTGCTTTGTTATTCATCCTTGGAATTCCATTCTGATTGAGTTGTCCGAGGGCAAGTGAGTCAACGGTGATCCTTGGAAGGAATGGCTGGCTTATGTAACATACCAGAGTCATGACCTCGGGTTGCACTGCACTGGTTACTGATTGTTGACGGGGTGTGAGTTCTTAGTGTGGTTGTTCCAGGACGTCTCACTATCTCGTGGGTTTAGGGCTTGTGAGTGTACCAAGTCCTAGAACCCGAGTCTTGATGTTTTGCCAAGACTCAACGACCTACTGGTCGGGACTACTTGCGCCTCTATGTTTGCATCTTTGGACGCTCATGTATCGATTGTTTCTGATTTATTTACAGTCTTTTATTTATTCATGCGTTCTTTATATTTTCTTTCTATCCGCATGAATATAGACTGATTTATTTATTTTGAAATGTTGTTTAGTATCCTACTGGCGTTACTTACTTGGGCTCGTTATTCTTATGTTTAACTGAGTGCAGATCCGAAATCAAGTAAGGGAAAGGTGCCAGTGCTAGGAGATTTATTGTGAAGACTTTGAAGCGGCTTTCCCTCTCACATTTTTGCGTAGGTTTTGTATTATTTATGTATATTGTTTTGACACATGGGATATATAGGTTTTGTGAGATATTTACATGGAGTATATACGGGGTTTCCACACTCTAGGCTGTCCTAACTGATTTGTGTAGAGTTGTTTAGATTTGTTTAAGTTGAAATCGCTTCCGCATAAACTTTGATAACTTACAAATTTGAATAACTCACTAAAAATGTAATGATAAATGGTTAGGAAGACCGACTAGACGTAAGTCTAGGCCGGGCGGGGCCCAGTTTAGGTTGTGGAACTGGGGCCGTCACAATTATGTTTTAAGAGTAATTTAAAATGAATTAGTAATGCTCGTGGTACAAAGAAGGGAATATGTCCTATTTTGATATATAACCACTATGACTCTCATTGCTAATTTATTTTATAATGATTTAATGATACTAAACATATATGCATGCTGATATAGAAACTATGTGATGTTTGGTTATGTCGGTCAAGTGGGAGAACCATTAAGCTATATGTGACCTACATGTTGAAATAAAGTATGAGACAAGTGAGAGAATGTAAGACCATTATGTGTCCAAACTAGAGGTAGTCGCCGATCACCGCCTTCCCACTGCTCGTAGTAGGAACCGCAACTTGCCACCAAAAAACAATGACAAGTTCCAGGGTGAGTAAATCCCGAGAGAAATTCAGTTAGTATTCACAAGAAATCCAAGGAAATGGCTACAATTCATGCATATAAAGTAAATGAAAAAGAATGTAAAGCATGAATATAAGTAGTGAGATAATCAAGAATGTGGAACGCGAGTGTGGTGTATAGGCTTCGAGCCCTGGGACAAAAAGCGAACCGAGAAGGCTCACGGGGTGAGGAAATCAACACCCCTCTTCACGGTCGAAATGAGGAACTACGTGAGTCGGAAGGTAGACTTCCGCCCAACGCCTCAAAAGAGAGGAAATGCGTGACGGAGGTGGGCCTCACGTCAACTCGCTCTCGAGATCATCGACTCATTGAGAGAAATCTCACGCGTAGTCTAAGGTATGACCAACACCGTAGCAACAATCGGATCGTCATCGACGAGGGAGCGAAAATGGTCACACCGTCCCTTCGACCATACACGACACACGCGGGAATAGAGTAACATGCAAAGCGATCGACGAAAAGTAATGTGAAATAAATAATTTACAAGGAAAATAAGTAAATTCTAAACTGACTTTCTCATGGGTTTACTTACCTCAATAGATCGCAAATACCTCTCCGAAATATCCCGCACACGCCCCGAGAGATACGTACACGACACCCGACTATAGTAGCCTAGGTCCCTGGTGTCCAATTCACATCATTTAGGCCTAATTTACATAAATTATTCAGATCATAACAAAATTTGGTGAAATAAACCTCACCATAGCCTTCAAAACCATTTGAATCCATCGCGTTGTCGAACATTCGTCGAAGTCGCGCCACCGCCGTCACCGCGCCGCTACCGGCGCTGGCGGCCACCACTGCTGCCGCGCGCGTCGCCGCCGCGCGTCATCGCCACGCATCCCTGCCGTGCGTCGCTGCTGCCTCAAGCCGGCGCGCTGCCGCTGCCGGAGCGCGGCCGACGGCGCGGCGCGTTGCCGTGCGCTGCCGACGCCGCGCCGGCGTCGCCGCTCTCCCTCTCCAGCTCTCTTCCTTTCTTCTCGCCGTCCGCGGCCTTGGTCCACTCCGCGAGCCGCCTTGTCCGCCGCTGGAGCGTCCGCGTGCTGCCACATCCTGCTGCTGGTCCGCCTTCGCGCCGCCCACCGCCGCGTCCTGCCGCTGGTCCGCCGTCGTCGTCGCGCTGCGGCTGGCCGCCGTTCTCCTCGCCTGGCCGTTCGCGTCGCCGAGAGCCGCTGTCCGCGGTCGGCTGCTGCTGGCGCTCTCTGCTCGCCGGCGTTGTTGCTAGTCGACGCCGTTCCCGCCGTCCTCCGATGGTGGCTCCGCCGCTCGCACCGCCGATCTCCGCCACCTTCTCCCCCTCTTTCGGTCCTCTCTGTTTCTCTCTCTTCAATCTCTTTCTCTCTCTTCCAGTTGCTCTCTCTCTCTCACGTTCTCAAACTTATGTCTTAAATTATGTAACTTATAAATTACCTAAAGACTCTTGAGCTTCCATTTTCGTTACCAATTTGATGAAAATTGTTATTAATGTGGGAAGCTTAAAAGTTCTCCCTCGAGCCTATAAAAATGGCACTTGTACCATCAAACAATGTGTCGAATGTGTTGAGACTCATGAAGGCGATATGATCTTTGGGTTTTACGAGTCTATTTAATTGCTTATGTAGGTAATTCTCTATTTGATCTAATTCTTATGTTTAAGAATGCTTTCACGTTAAACTAAATTGAGACTTTTGTTTTGATTTACTTTTACGTGGATTGAAACCTTTCTTTTGATTTTTTTTTTAAATTTCTCTAACCAAAGATAATTAGATGAATGCCTACATGTTTTTTTGCAAAATGAATGCCTACCTTAGTATCTATTTTTAGACATTGCAGCATACATTCTCTTCTTCTTTTTTTGTGACATGCACATGGACTCCACTTTTAAAATCCACATTTCCTTGAATTGGACAGGGTTTTTTTGTGCTGAATAGGCTTAGTATTTCATTTTCATCATATTTTGTCGGCAACATGCCCATTACTTTATCAGTAACTGGAACTAATCTCCGATCCGCTCTATTCCACTAGAATTAGATCGCTTCCGCAGTAAATTCTCTATATGATCTAATTCTTATGTTTAAGAATGCTTACACGTTAAACTTAAAATTGGTCTCTAATGCATAATGTAAATTGAGACTTTTGTTTTGATTTACTTTTATGTGGATTGGAACCTTTCTTTTGGTTTTTTTTTTTATTTCTCTAACCAAAGATAATTAGATGAATGTTTACCTTCTTTTTTTTTTTTTTTCCAAAATGAATGCCTACCTTAGTATCTATTTTTAGACATTGCAGCATACATTCTCTTTTTTTTTTTTTTTTTTTTTTTTTTTTTTTTGCCCATGGACTGCCCTTTTAAAATCCACATTTCCTTGAATTGGAGAGTTTTTTTTTTTTTTTTTTTTTTTTTTTTTTTGCGCTGAATAGGTTTAGTATTTCATTTTCGTCATATTCTGTCGTCAACATGCCTCTTACTTTATCAGTAACTGGAATGATCTCCGATCCGCTCCATTCCACTAGAATTAAATCGCGAAGTAGTCTTCTCCAACTGCACCAATCACCCCACGAATCCATTCTGCATTTTCATGTAATCCGGTAAGATCTGTCTCTCTCTCTGAATATCGCTTTGCCCTCAATTGGACCGCACCGTAGAAACAAACATGTACAACATCATCTACACTAGCTCAACAATAGCTTCTTTTAGGACTAAAGGCCAACTGCCACCATTTAGCTACAACGATTATTACAACAGGACTGCTTCATGTTCTTCATGTGTTTGTTGTGGGTTTTGCTCTCATGGAGTACCCATAAACCCTAGATACTCCTTGTATGGGCTGAGCCAGTCCACCTTGCTGCATTTGTCCGCTTATAGAAGATTCATCATTTCTTCTCGGGATCCTTATTGTAGATTGTTTGTATCCGATACCGATCGAGGTTGTCGTGTCGAAAATGATGCCTGTTTCGTTAAGGCGAGTGTTGGCGTTAGTGGGAATAGAAGGGGCAAGGAAAGAGGAAGGAAAGAAGGTGAATTTTGTTGTAGTGGAGGGATGGGCGAGGCAGTGCTTGGTTTGTTGTCTGAATTAGTTGATGAGAAATTTCTCGGTAATAGACAGAGAAATAGTAGATTCAATTTGGGGAATGGTCGTTCGGGACGTAGAGAAAGGTGTCTTGCCAAGTGTTGTGCAGAAGAAAAGAATACGGAGTTTGAATCCGTTACAAATATTTCGAGGGAAGAAAGGTCCAGGAATGGCAGGAAATTAGGGCGTGGGGAAGTTTCTTCTTGTCATGATGGTAGTAGACTGAGAAAGGAAGGGTCAAGCTGTTCTTCTTACTATTCTGTAATGTCTTTTGATGATATCGATGAGAGTGATATTGAAGTTGAGAATGGTGACCGTTATAGTGGACCGTCAAGTATACGCAAGAATGAAGAAATAAAAAGTGGAGATATTCACAAGGGGAACACAAGAAAGAAATTTGAGAAGTATGAGGACTGTGCAACAGAATTTGGGGAAATCTCACAACGGAAAAATGGAGAGAAGTCGTACAAAGAAGAATCATTTGTAGAAAATGAATCAAAGAAGGAATCCTTACAGAAGTCCTTCATAACAGTGGGCAGCCGTGAAAATGCAGCCAAAAGTTCTCATTCGCTGAGGCAATTGCATGCCAAGGACAAGAATTCAGCATCGTCCTCAAATTTTGAGGATACAGGGGAGAAACGTGGTCACTCAGGTCGGCTGTATGAGTCAAGAAAAGACTTTCGGCAAAGTAGTGAAGCAGAAGAAATCCGGGATATTGATGTGAGAAAATTATCCAGCTCCCAGACTCGAATTAGTGGTATGGAAGAAAATATGACTTCTTCTGGGACTCTGGTGCAAGAAGCAAGAAAGGAATATAATCAGGTAGTTGATCGAGGCAATAGAGAAAGCAGGTCAAGTTTAAACTCCCAGGTAGAAACTAAAACCTCGATCCATGACATTGATGTTGAAAGGACGTCCCATTCCCAGAGCACTTCTGACAAGATGTTGAATAGCAGAGTTGGTATTTCGTCTCAGCGTCTGCCTTCAGTAAATGACTCAAGAGAACAAAGCGCTGTAACTAAGCAAAGACTTGTAGAAGGAACTCAAAAACTCGAACAGTCACAGGATTTGATTGATATTTCTGTGAATCATACCATTAACACAAATTTAGTTGCTGAGCGGAAAGAAACGTCTGATAAAAGAATGATTTCCAGGACAGAAAAATCAACTTCGAGTGTGGATCTTACTAAGGGCGTAAGAGGACACCAAGCTAGTGAACAGGTCATCAGAAGTGTGGAGTCAAGTAATTCCACTAGACCAACAGAACTATCAAGCTTCAGGGAGAGCTCTAAGAAAAGGGATTCTAGTTCCCACAAGAGACATTCTAGTGTTCTTAGGCAAACTAGACAGGATCAGGTAGCTTCTCACCTTCAGGAGGCTACAAACTCAGAGGTGACTGTGATGGCTGTAGGCCCTGTACCCTCGCAATCTGTTGCAAGAACTTCTCGAGAAACTATTGGCTCTCAGAAACCCACCAGTTCTAGACAACATGTTTCGCTCGAAACAGTTGTAAATGAATCTATCATATTGCATTCTGAAGAGGACAGGCTAGATTATCCTCATGAGCTTAATGAACGGATGAGAAGGGATGAGAATTATGGGGATCATTTGGAGGCTACACTTTACAATGATTCATTGGGTTCAGCTAATCGTCTAGAAGAATGTTCTAAGAAGTTTGTTGAAGAGTTTACGGAGAAAGTACAACAAGAAATCAACAGTTCTGAACTTGTAGGAGAGAGAACATCCTCCCAGGAAACCTTAGTACGCAGGAATGTCGCACATCAGCATTCTAGTGAACAAGCATCCGACATCCAGTCACAAGTAGATTTTTCAGGACAATCATACAATGTAACTGGAGTGAGGGGACCCTCAGATGAAATGTGGCATGTTAGTGGTTCAGTACCCCTTGAATCTTCCAAAGAGCATGAAGACAACAGTCCTGCCCCTGGAAATGCAATATTGAAGAGGAGTAGTAGGTCCTTGTGGAATTTTATAGCTGACATAGTCCGAATGCGATGGCATGCACGATCAGACACCAATGGTTTGATTGTGAAATCTAAGGAAAAGAATTCATCAAGTGAATCAATTACCAGTGATGCATGGTTTTCCAGTCTTGAGCCAGATGAAAATATTGATGAAAATGTGAAGAAGGGAAGAAGACGTAAAAAGGGTGAGAACAAACCTGACGTACAATCCCATCCAGCGGAAACTTCATCTCAAAGTCAAGGGAAAGTCACTTCCAGTACATATTCCCAGATTGAGTCAGAAATATCTTCCCCTTTGGTTACCTTTGAAAGTGGCTCCCCATCTGAAGCAAGTGCTTGTATTGCATCTCAAAAGGAATATTCTGGTGACAAACAAGAAGTGGTGAGAAGTGAAGGTATTATCTCCACCATCATAACAACTGATTCATCAGTTTCTTTGCATTCTAAGCGTTTGATAAGGTCTCCTCCTGTCAAAGACGAAGTATCAGAAAGTGGCAAAGCTAAGGTGCCCAGTGCTAGATTGACTGAAGTGGTGGAACAACCCATTATAGATAATTTACTAAGTGCCTCCACTGCTGAATTAAATGATGGGGAGTTGAAAAGAAGGAAACTTCAACGAAATAAGCAGGTTTTGCAAGAAAGATTTGAAGAGTGGGAAGAAGCGTATCGGCACGAAGCTGAACAGAAACAAATAGATGAAATTTTTATGAGGGAAGCACTGTTAGAAGCCAGAAAGGCTGCTAATACTTGGGAGGTTCCAGTTGGTGCTGTGATGGTACAAGATGGAAAAATTATTGCACGAGGATGCAACCTGTATGTTATATCACTAACTTGTACAGATGTTATCAATTATATTATTTTACTCATCTATGACTTGTGCAATTTTCAGAGTGGAAGAATTGAGAGACTCCACAGCACACGCGGAAATGATTTGCATACGTGAAGCTTCGAATACTCTTCGGTCATGGAGACTTGCGGTATATTCTTCCCTTGTTTAATTTCTTATCTCCAAGATTTTCTTTGAACTATTTCCATCAATTGCCTTTCCAATCTGAGTAAATTTTTCTCTCTAGAGAAAGACATAAATCATGCTTTGTTCTCTTTGAGATGTTTACTCCATCACTGCAGCATTCATCTCTCAATCTCTTAACATTCAGACATTTTGGGAAGACCTAAAATTGCTTAATCTTTAAGATACTCTTGGTAGATATTTTGGTAGTCATTTCCATTCTGGAGTAATAACATATCTTTAGGAAGTATGGGATGTTTTTAAGCTCTTGTGGTTTTTTTTTTTTTTTTTTTTTTTTTTTTTTTTTAATTAGGTAAAATGAAGTGAACATGTCTCACTCTATGATAACATAGAAATTTGGAGTACATTGGAGCAATCATTTGATATGCCCATGTTAAAGAGGACTTCTTGGTTAGTTTCATGTCACTCTTTTGCTTGGGACTGCCTCACAAGTTACCTGTTTGTTTGTTGGAAGTACTATTAGAGTTGAAATAAGATCGCTTTGCATATACATAGGTTGCTGCTGCTGTGAGAACAGAATACCACTTCGAACAAAAAAAGATGCTTTAGATGGAAATAAAGAGTCCAACAATAAAGCTAGTCAATTTTTTTTTTTTCTTTTTCGATAATTGTGGGTGTCCGAATTTTAGCCTCTCACTGCTTAGACTCAAGTAATCTCACCAACGCCATGGCTGCCCGAGAGAAACACCAAAACAATTGTAGTTGGATGACGAGATTAGATTCCATGACCTGTCAATAAGAAAATAACTATCGTCTTCCATGGTTTTCTTTCTTTTTCCACGCTATCAAACACACCCTTAGTTTATATTCAATTTCAAGAACTTTCATTTGAATATAGCTGTCAAGTGGTGCACTTTTGTTGACCTAGACTGTTGTATCCTTATAGATGCTTGATACTTGCAATGCACATTTTAGTGTTCTATTTATTTATTTATTTATTCACTTTTGAATTTGGATCTCTATTTTTTGGTGTATAAAATAATCTCAATCTATTGAAACCAAACTGTTTTTGTGGCCTCGTCTGGTTTAGGAGGCATTTTGTGGTTTTGTTTGGTTTGGAGATTTGTCAAACTGCAAAATGGTGTGTTGTAGGTTCCTGCAAATGCATGCAACCTTTGAGATATATTGAAGTTTGTATTTTACTTGGATTGAATCTGAAAAAAATTGTTCCAATATCTATGTTTTCTTATCTACAGGACACAACTCTTTATGTGACCCTTGAACCCTGCGCTATGTGTGCTGGTGCAATTCTTCAGGCTAGAATTGATACTGTTGTGTGGGGAGCTCCCAATAAGCTTCTAGGAGCTGATGGTAGCTGGGTTAGGTACGATTCATGAAGCTTATATCTTTCTTTCCTGGCTTTGTGATGGAATATCACGTTACACATTCTTTTGGGATGCTTTGATGCCAGTAATTAATGTTGAAATAGAGCAAAAGTTTTTTTTAAAAAAAATTCTATTCAACAAAATGATTTTCCTAATGTACTATAATTCTTTTACCCCGTTGTGGTGACAATTTCTCTGCGAACATAATTAGTTCTCCAATTTATCATCTGTTTTGCATCATTAATCTCAAAAGTTTATTCACCACCTTCTCCCCCACTAACCTCACCTTGGATCGCCCTAGGCCCGTCAATTTCACTGACATCCCTCCCTCGTCTCTGCAACAGGAATTGCGGAATATTCATTTTACACAGTGTCTTACCAAATCCTTATCCTAGAAGATTTAAAAGTTGAACAGCCAATCACCAAAGAACACTTCTCTATGAAACATATGCCCAGATCTTAACTCCTCTTTTTAGTCTTACATCAAAATCATCCAATAGAAGGTCTCACAATGTGAGTGAAACAATTAATGCTATGGAAATCATCTGTATTCTTTCATATATATATATATATATATCAGTCTTTGTGGCAAGAGGATCGTCATATTGACTGTAATCTGTCGATTGATCTTATGCTAAAGATATCAATGCGTTGAGAGATTGGAATACTTGCTGTTACTGTTAGGTCCTCCAATGTCACTTATTTATAAGGAAACTGTAATATAGACAATATAGACTATAATCATGACTCCTAACATTTTGATCCATTGAAGATCGCCAGCAACCTCTGCATGTATCTAAATAGTGTCAACTTGCCATATTTAGGGCTATGGTTCTTTTCCACTACTTTGGTGGTCATGGTCATGTTAGATGATTTTGGAACAATGAAAGAAGGAAGATGTGATTTATCGAGTCCTCATGTTTTGATTCATTCCATTTAGTTGGCCCTTATATTTGTATTTGAGATCATTCCATTGCAGGCTTTTTCCTGGTGATCCTGAAAGTGCTTCTGATGCGACAAATCAGCCACCTGGTCCAGTGCACCCTTTCCACCCAAAGATGAGCATTCGACGTGGAGTCTTGGCGACTGAGTGTGCTGAAGTAATGCAACAATTCTTTCAGCTGAGGAGAAAGAAGAAATCTCCTTCACCACCTCCTCCTTCATGTCTGCCGGTTTCCCCGCATCCATCGAAATTTTTCTCTAAGATTCATGACATCTTCAGTGTAATGTTCTGTTTGTAGCAACTATAAAAGAAACTTTTTCAAGAAAGTGCATCTCTCCTCTTAATCAAGTGAGTGCATTTTTCTTTTCGTTTAATAAATAATTATTGTACCATCTAGGTTCGAAGTCCCATCTATTTGTTGTATTTGTTTCCTTTTCTTTTTTTTTTTTTTTTTTTTTTTTTCATTTCTGTAATTCCGTTTAACAACCAAGTTTCCTGCTACCATGATTGATGATTGGCACATTTCATCTGAGACAAGTTTTGTTGGACTGCTAGATTGCCGTAGAGTATTCTTGTAGGATGCTAATGGCTAATTGCGAATTTAGATTATTACTGATTATTGGTTGCTGATCTGTGTGGTGATGCCATTTGTGGACTTCAGATCAGTGATCCAAGCATTTCAATTTGGGAGAACACCCAATTGTTGAAAGCAGTGAGAATTGTATTTTCCGAGGGGGAGTGACTATTAGCACCCCTATACCTTATAACAACCCCCATTTAATTTAATGTTACTTATAGCCATATATAAGATAGTTCATGTTCTAGGAACCCCCTTAATTGTTAGTAACCCTAATTTGTATTTGCCTCTTTCCCTCGCCAAAGAAAATCTTCTTTTCATCTTTATGATCTTCAACCTCCAACCCCTTATTGCACATATTTTTATCTCCCCCTTACCCAATTTGCTTCATGTATGTTGCAAGATTAATTCTTTGATCATTAAAAGCTAATATATTTAACACAAATAAATGTTCTAAATCATTCAAGAATGTGAATCAAATTTGAACCAAATACGGTAATTAAGATGCTATTTGGTAGTGAGTTGTTGAGTGTATGGACAAAGAAATAGAGCGTGGTGTAGAAATTAGAATGTAGAAGAGAAAATGAGATGAGCTGATGGTTTAATTTGAGGTGAGATATAGAAAGTGAAAATTAAGTAGAAGAGAAGGGGTGAGTTTAATTTGGGATTTGTGTAATGAGTAGGATATGAGTTGGGGAAGAGTTTAAGGTTTCATTTAGGGAGAGGTGTAGAGAGTGAAAAGTAAAGTTGATGAGGGGGTGTAGAAAGTGAAAAGTAAAAGGGAAAAGAAAATGGGTTCATGATTTAGAGTGGGGTTATTTATGTAATTTTGCATACATACATTTTAGTTCAAAAATGTATTAAATTAAATGGGGGCTGATATAAGGTATAATGGTGCTAATAGTCGCTCCCTATTCGAATTTTGGATTGCACTTTTTAGTTGAAAACTTAGAAAGCATTTAATGGTACGTCAGTCTTATTGGCGTGGTACTACCCTCAAATACACCCTTCAACTGAACTTTATGTACAAGCGTAACTTAATTTTTGTGAATCCTCGTTGGGATTACCATGCCTGATCGCCCAATCTCTAGGTCTTTGCAGACTGTTCTTGAGCGTATCTAGACTTCCCGCAAAACTTGCACCACTCTAACTCGAGTTATCTCCCTAATAAATCATGCAATTGTCTTCGCAACAATCAATATGCTCGATAGGTAAACTCAGTCCTTGCATTAGTCATTTAGTGTCGTAGAAGTTTCTGACCAGTGCATTTTCTTCTGGCAGCATATCTTGTCAATATTGTAAGATATTGTCGCTGCTCGTTCAAAAAGATGATGTTCCGCTTTCAACGCCATTAATCTCGTAACCACTGATAACTTAGTCATTTTTTCCCCTGCCCACAATTGTTCATTTCCCGCATCGACCATATCGTAAATTTGTTGTACTTCAGATTCGGTGACTCTTCCATACGCGTCCAGTAGAAGCTCGGCCCCACCACGTTGTGCGACATCGCATGGTAGGACGTCGAACCTTTAATGCCTTTCGTCTCTACTTCGTTAATACATTTGTGCAATCCTCGTCAACTGTTGGCGGCCTGTGCACTTCAACTCTATTCTCTCCATGCTCGTATCAACGGTAGTAGTCATGGACAAATTCATGCTTACAAATATGGTACTCAACAGTCTCCATGCCGTGATAATTACGAAAACGAGATTTATTATGGTCACATAGACACTTTATCAATTTCTCATTATGGTAAGTGTAACCGTCATGGCCCGTCTCACTGAGCCCTGACTTAACTTAATTACTGTAATTAGGCCTCTAATCTCTTATTAAATTATTTCAACTTCAACATACAATTTATTTTCTCATTCAAGACTAAATTTTCAATTTTCTTTAGTGGAGCAAATTAGGAAATCATGCCCTTAGATTTCCATATTCTACAAAAATTTCAGCTGAGTTTCCCTTGTAAATAGGGCTGCCGAAAATCCAAAACTTGATAAACAACTTGGAAAGAAAGCCTAAAAGGATTGACATCTTCATGCAGTTCATAGTATATCGTCAAATTAGATTTTAATACTAAACTTAACTCACTTCCTCGAGTTTAATAGTTTGGAGTCTAATAATAGTCCTAACTTCTCCATAATATATATTAAGATGAAAATGAATTATAAACTGCCTTTAGATTCTCTTAACTATCTCATAAAGGTCTCATATCCACTTTAGAATCAAATCACGACCTACTCTCAACCAAATAACCTAAAACATATTATAAAAACGATATACAACAATAAAATAAAACCTTCAAGTCATCGTTAAAGTTTATAAGCTTTTGTTCGCCCTTTCAAATCTTCACGAAGATCCTCACATCATCAAAAACAACTTAAAAATGTCAGGCAGGTAAAATCTCACATTGATTTGTACTCCTGCAAATATTAGTTCGAATACATGAAGCCATGTAATTGTATTTCCAAATAATCAACAATTTATATAATAACGTGCACAAACAGGTTGGCCGACCTAAATATGAACCTAACACAATAATAAAAGTTCAATGCATGCTCCCCAAAATCGACATTGCCCGCTTTTGACGTCTGCAGATGCATCTAGTCTGGAGTGGATCCCATCCGACTCATTGACCGAAGTAAGGGCAACTCTACTCGTATGATATGTATGCATGACTAACAAGAATGTGAAATGCAATGCAGACGAAAACCACAAATACATGTAAAAAGATAAAACATTTATAGTAAACATCACTGTAGGGTTTACTTACAGTTTAACCAACTCAAAGTTGGTTTAGAAGCCTTATACTCAAATCCCCGAGTTTCATGCCATTCCTTAGAACCTACAAATTATTTCAAACATTTTTTTCTATCAATTTCCAAGCTAAATCAATTCTTAAAATCCCTTAAACCTCAACTAAGTCCTTTTAAGACCCCAAAACTCATTTCAAATCTCAAAAAGTCATTTCAAGTCTTGTTTCCATATTTTAATCCTCAACTATGGATTAACATCAATAATTATTCCAAAATCCAAGTTATAAAACTCTTTAACCCCCCCACAACCTCATTTTAAGTCCCAAGACTTATTTCAAATCTCCAAATTGCAACTTAACCTCCAATTTTAGTTTAAGGTATATGATTTATCCTAAAAAACTCATTCCCCCCCCCCCCAGCAACCTCATTTTAAGTCCCAAGACTTATTTCAAATCTCCAAATTGCAACTTAACCTCCAATTTTAGTTTAAAGTATATGATTTAACCTAAAAAACTCATTTGGGGACTTTTTATGGACTCAATTTAGGATTTTGAGTCAAATTGGCTAATTTTACTCTTTACAAGGCAAAATCCATACTTAAAAGCTTCGAAAAGTCTCAATTACGGTCACAAACCACTCTATTGATTGAAAATCAATTTGTAAACTCATTTTAAGTCCTAAATTGAGATTTAAACTCAGTCGGCAATTTTACACTTTGCTAATCTAAAATCTCAACTTAATAATTTCAAAAAGTCCAAAGTTGCTCACTTTATTAACAAATACATCAATTTATTTTATTTGGCCAACTTTCCCGATTTTTCAGAATTTTTCGCCATATTTATTCAAATTTTTCTTTCCTCAGTGCCACAGTGTTGGCGAGCCGAGGCTCGACCTCGCCTAACCGGTTGTCACTTTGAAAATTGAGTTTCTCATCATATCTAAAGTAACAAATGCTGATCATTGGCTATTTTTAATATATGATGGGAACTCAAAATTTCATGTGACATCTTCGGTATGACTACCACGGAAATTGGTTATACTTGAAGAAAGGCACCAAAGATGATGTCGAGTGTTGGGTGGTTTTCATGTCGAGTTATTGTTAGACCAGAGGGACTTGCAATAACTTCAAAGCGTGTAACACTGCCACTTTCCTAAAGGAAATTTTGCTCTCTATACTGCAAGAGTCAGCAAATATCCTAAAGGATACGATGAAGTAAACCCACCTTTCACTTTGCGGTAGTGAAAGATGAAAACATGAGCGATTCTTTGGTGAATTTCGAAATGATTTCTTCCTCCTCAAACCTCTCCTCTTATAGAGCACCGGTCATGACCAGTTGGAGAAGTGGAACAGTCAAGCATTGATGCAATGGAGTAATGGAGCGACCAACCATTGATGCAATGGAGTAGTGGAGCGAAGAATTCCTTAATGGAGAGCGGTTTCAACCGCACCCACTCACCACTCTACTAACTACCCATTTAATCTCGAAAATGGTAAAAATTAATGGTAACAAGTTTTACCCATGGTTAGCTTGTACACATATAGACACACACGCACGTGCCTCGTGCCAAGTGCTAAGTGCGCCTATAAAAGCGCCTAAAATGCGCCATATGCGCTGGCGCCCGCCGCGCGCGCGCGCGTGTGGCTCACCTTGCATAGCACTTGTATTTTATTTTACACACACTATGGTGCAAGAGTACATATATACTCTTTAAACTTGAAGTTCCTAACCAATGTGGGATTAAACATGTATTTTGAAAATGTTCAACAATCCCCCGCCATTTTCAAAATAATCGATTATTCAATCCACGAAATCTCAAACATTATATGCATAAATAATGGTATCTTGCGATTTGAACCACTAATTTGTGAAAAGCTCATTACATCATATCAGAATTACATGGTAGATAAACTTTGAACCAATGATTCTATTCGATATGTAGCATAAACATATCACGCATATAACTTACACCAACAAATAGCCATAAATATCCTGACACATTCAACATTGGCCTTGTGTCCCGTATCTTCTCGTGAATGTCTTTGGAGCCAAGCCCTTGAACTCCTTGAAGCGGCCGCACTTCACATCCACATAGGTAGTCTCCATTCTAGTACCCCCGCAATTTAAGTACTTTTAGAAGACTATTAAGAGATCATCTCAACCTCCTCTCTTTACATGCAGTGCAGAGCACTAACAACCTTGGGATGGTTATAAAATTTTAGTGCTCACAGTCGCTCTTATAATGAAATTGACTGCATTGAACTCAAGACTTAACGTAATGTTAGGCGTCGAGTTGAGTTTCCACTATTGGTGACTGTAATTTATGGGCTTGAGACCCATCCCTCTTGATGTTTTATTCACCAAGTCTCTTGGCAATCCTTTAGTAAGGGGATCTCGCCAAGTTTTGACTAGATTTCACATAGTCAATTGTGATAACTCCTCTTGTTATCAATTCTCGACACAACTATGTCTCACCAATATGTCCGGACTTACCGTTGTACATTTGGCTATAAGCCCTTGCCAATGTGGCCGACTATCACAATGGATAGAGATTGGAGCTACCGGTTTAGGCCACAATGGTATCTCGTGTAATAATTCACGTAGCCATTAAGCTTCTTTGAAGCTGAGGCCAATGCAATAAACTATGATTCCATGGTAGAACCAGACCATTAAAGTTTGCTTCTTTGAAGCCCACGAGATTGCACCTCCAAAGAAGTGTGAAAATCCACCCACTTGTGGATGCACGATTTTGATCTTTCACAATCCAACTTGCATCTCGAAAATCCTTCTAAGATACACTATAGCATAAACCATAGTTAATTGTTTTCTTCAGATATTTCAAAACTCTTCGAATTGCAAACCAATGCAACTCGCTTGGATTAATTGTAAATCTACTCAACTTGCCTACTGCCAAGGCAATATCCGGCCTAGTGCATGTCATTGCATACATTAAGCATCCAATTAATCTAGAATACTCCAGTTGTGAAACTGGATTGCCTGTATTTTTCACTAGCTCAATACTTGAATCTAGTGGGGTAGAAACAGGGGCACAATTCAAGTGATTGAATCTATTGAGAACTTTCTCAATATAATGAGATTGAGTTAGAGTAATACTCCCCTCATCTCTTACAACCTGAATTCCGAGTATGACATCAGCTTGCCCCATATCTTTCATTTCAAATCGGCTTGAAAGAAACCTTTTGGTCAACCGAACTTGTGCCAAGTCGGTTCCAAAATCAGCATGTCATCTACGTAAAGACAGATAATGACACCATTGCCTTTTCCATCAAACTTGCTATATGCGCATTTATCAGATTCATTTATTTTGAATCCAAAAGCAAGTACAACCTGGTCAAATTTTTGGTGCCACTGTTTTGGTGCTTGCTTTAAACCATACAATGATTTTCGCAATCTGCACACTTTATTCTCATGACCGGGCATAATAAACCCTTCAGGTTGTTCCATGTATATTTCCTCATCCAATTCTCCATTTAGGAACGCTGTTTTAACGTCCATTTGGTGGATGACCAGCTTGTTTATAGCTGCAATTGCAATAAGCAATCTGATAGTAGCAATTCTAGCTACTGGTGAATAGGTATCGAAATAGTCTATTCCATGCTTTTGGGTGAAACCCTTAGCAACCAGTCTCACTTTGTGTTTTTCAATGGATCCATCAACTCTTCTTTTCTTTTTGAAGAGAAATTTGCATTTAATGGGTTTACACCCAGGAGGTAGATCAACTAGCTCCCAAGTGTTATTTCCCATTATTGAATCCATCTCATCATTTAAAGCCTCTTTCCGTAAAAGTTGCATCTCTTTCTTTCATTGCCTCCTCTCTTGTTTGAGGATCAACATCCGTATTAAAACAATACGGAATTTGTCCAGTTCTTGTTTCTCTACTTCCTTCAACTAGGAATGTATAGAAATCATAACCAAATGACTTAAATTTCCGAGCTCGTTTGCTCCTTCAAGTTCAGAACTTCTACTAATTCTTTGTCATTTTCAATTTCTATGACTTCATTCCCTTTTGGTTTTCTTCAGGGAATACTTTTGGTGACATATTTAAATCTTGTCTCGTCAAAGATTGCATCCCTTGATTCAATTACGGTGTTTATCGAAATCGAATTATTAGGCTCAATTACCATGAACCTATATGCCTTACTTGTGTTGTGCATATCCAATAAATATGTACTCCACTCCCCTTTCACCCAATTTTCTCTTTTTGGGTTCGGGTATTTTAACTATCGCTTTCATTTCCAAACTCTTAAATAATTAAGATTTGGTTTTCGCTTATTCCAAAGCTCATATGGGGTGACTTTATTCCTCTTTTGTGGAATTCTTCAAAATATGGCATGCGATCAAGAATGCCTCTCCCCAAAAACCACTACTCAAACCAGAGTTCGATAGCATAGCATTAACCATTTCGGTTAAAACACGATTTTTACGCTCACCACACCATTTTGTTGTGGTGTATAAGAGCGATAGTCTCATGGACTATTCCAGGTGGATTCAAAGTACTTTGGATCATAGTACTCTCCACCCCTATCGGACCTTAAACACTTTATAAAGGTCCCACATTGCAATTCAATTTCTGCCTTATAGGCCCGAAACTTAACCATTGCCTCATCTTTGGAATGCAACAAATAAACATAACAAAATTTGCTATAATCATCAATAAATGTTACAAAATATTTATTGCCTCCTATTGAAGGTGTACTATGTATGTCACATACATAAGAATGTATTAAGTCTAGCAACTTTGAATTTCTTTCAACATTAGGAAATGGATTTCTAGTTATTTTTGTTTTCATGCATGTATTGCAATTTCCTTCATATTTATCAAAATAAGGCAGTAATTCCAGATTTACCATATCATATAATTTTCTGAAATGAACATGTCCTAATCTATGATGCCATAAAAATGAAGGAGACTCAACAAGATACGCAGAAACAACATTCTTATTAGATAAAGCGATTACATTGAGCTTAAACATGCCCTCATAAGCATACCCCTTCCCTACATATACCCCTCCCTTGGAGAGTACAAACTTGTCAGCCTCAAAGACAAGCCTAAATCCAAACTTATTCAAAAGACCACCCGACACAAGATTCTTCCTCACTTCTGGTGCATAATACACGTTAGTGAGTGTTACAACTTTGCCAGAAGTAAACTTCAGATCAACACTACCTATGCCTTTAACAGGGACAGTAGCATCATTTCCCATGTACAAGACAATATTTTCATCTACTGCCTCCATGGTTTTGAAGAACCTCTTGTTCTTGCAGACATGTCGAGTAGCACCAGAATCAACCCACCAAGCCATATCATTTTCAACGACGTTGATTTCAGATATCATAGCAATGAGATCATCATTGTCGTTACCTGCACCTTTGGTAGCGCTAGAGGAAGCATGATTTTTTCCTTGCTTCCTCTTCCAATGATAACATTTGGACTTGAGGTGGCCATCTTTCCCGCAGAACCAACAAGTGACTTTCTGCTTCTTTTGATTCTGGTTTTGGTTGTTCGGTTTTCCCGAACCAGCAGGCTTTTTGAAGCCACCAGGCTTGTTAGGCCTATTCAGGAAGGGCTTTTTGAACTTAGCTGCTTCCATCACATGCACCTTTGAAATCTCCTGAGCATTCTGCTCTTTTTCATTTTCCTGCATGCGACAATCCTCTTCTACACGAAGATGGTTAGCAAGTTCATCAAGAGATATGTCCTCTTTTTTATGCTTAAGAGTTCGTTTGAACTCCTTCCAAGATGGGGGCAGTTTATCAATAATAGAAGACACAACAATTGTTTCATCCATGACAAGATTGTGTTGAGAGAAATTATTTCTAATCCTCTCAACTTCACGAAATTGTTCCATGACAGACCTTTCATCAACCATTTTAAAATTAAAAAACTTTGATATAAGGAATTTCTTACTTGTCGCATCCTCCTTATGGTACCTTGCCTCCAATTTCTCCCACAGCTCCTGCGGCAGGGGGCGTCATGGTAGAGGTCGAACAGTGAGTCCTTCATGGCGTTCGTAATGTGACCTCTGCAGTGTGGTCATCCGTCTCCCATTTCCGCCTCTTCCCGATCTCGCTCGACAGCTTTCATCATCGGACTCCATAGGTTTCGGTTTATCCGAACATACAACGAGATGAAGCGCCACCAAAGCAGAAAATGCACTCGCTTCGCCACTGAGAAAATCGCCTCCATCAAAGCGATCCACTTCACAATGTTAGCCGAAAGTTCTTTGATTGAAGCCATTGCAATGACAACGAAAAATTTCCTTTAGATTGAAGCCATTGCAATGACAAGAAAAATTTTTCACCATATTTATTCAAATTTTTCTTTCCTCGGTGCCACGGTGTTGGCTGAGCCGAGGCTCGACCTCGCCTAACCGGTTGTCACTTTGAAAATTGAGTTTCTCATCATATCTAAAGTAACAAATGCTGATCATTGGCTATTTTTAATATATGATGGGAACTCAAAATTTCATGTGACATCTTCGGTATGACTACCACGGAAATTGGTTATACTTGAAGAAAGGCACCAAAGATGATGTCGAGTGTTGGGTTGGTTTTCATGTCGAGTTATTGTTAGACCGAGGGACTTGCAATAACTTCAAAGCGTGTAACACTCGCCACTTTCCTAAAGGAAATTTTGCTCTCTATACCGCAAGAGTCGCAAATATCCTAAAGGATACGATGAAGTAAACCCACCTTTCACTTTGCGGTAGTGAAAGATGAAAACATGAGCAAGCTTCTTTGGTGAATTTCGAGATGATTTCTTCCTCCTCAAACCTCTCCTCTTATAGAACACTGGTCATGACCAACTGGAGAAGTGGAACAACAAGCATTGATGCAATGGAGTAATGGAGCGACCAACCATTGATGCAATGGAGTAGTGGAGCAAGATAATTCCTTAATGGAGAGCGCTTTCAACCGCACCCACTCACCACTCTACTAACTACCCATTTAATCTCGAAAATGGTAAAAATTAATGGTAACAAGTTTTACCCATGGTTAGCTTGTACACATATAGACACACACGCACGTGCCTCGTGCCAAGTGCTAAGTGCGCCTATAAAAGCGCCTAAAATGCGCCATATGCGCGCGCATGCGCGCGCGCGCGTGGCTCACCTTGCATAGCACTTGTATTTTATTTTACACAAACTATGGTGCAAGAGTACATATATACTCTTTAAACTTGAAGTTCCTAACCAATGTGGGATTAAACGTTTATTTTGAAAATGTTCAACAGCTTATTGGGGCCGAAACATCCTAAACACCTAAACGAACTCCAAAATTCATTCGAATCTCCGATTATGGAAAAACGAACAAGTGCGGACAATGACTTTCGTACATGTTGAGGCTTCTAAGTCGAGCTCAAATAGTCGAGTTTCATTACATATTGTAGTTGATTGTACTTTATAAGTCGAGTTTGCAAAGTTGGTCGAGTTAGTCGAGTTTGCAAAGTTGGTCGAGTTTTCGTCCCCTACGTTTACCGATGGTCGAACTTTACATGGTCGAGTTGTATTTTTAACTTAATCCTATAACTTTTAAGATTACAAAAGCATATCTAAGCAAGATAGTGAAAGATAATTAGTAAAAATCAATCGCAACCCACATGCATTCAAAAATTATAGTCATGCGAATTTTGAAGTTGTGCGGAAACTCAAAATTTGTGCTATAAAACTAATTAATTTTTTATTGAATATCATCGAAGAACAACGCTCAACTATCATAAAATTAAACATTGAACTTCCAATTTTTATTATTGCATCGAGATACGTGCAACTATTAAATTGCGTGCAAATGGAAACCAAAATTAAATAGACATTTTTTTAGATAATCCTAACCATATTGTAATTCAATTGTGACGGCCCGTTTCCCCAAACGAGGTACGCCCCTGCCTAATCCCGTCCTTAAGCCCTAATTCACGCCACACATGACTTAACAACGTATTAGTCAGCCTTTTTATCTCATTCGCCTTGTTATATGTGTTCATGATAAGTACTATTCATTTCTTGTTAGTTGTGATTTTTCAGTTAATTAAAACTTTTTATCATTTTAATATTATCAGCAGAAGACTAATAAAGTTTGCAAAAGCATTATAAAAACACCTATTGTGGAAATCAAGTAAATAAATGATCACATGAAACCAAACAGAGAAATACATGCATCAGTCGGAGAGTTTAGACTCTTAACCCAATATATAACCCAAAATTATATAGAAAGACGTAAGTAATAAATGCACAAAATGATCACCTACAAAAGCATAAACCACTCACCGAGGGCTCGGAGGTAGTCGTTGATCTTCTCTTTCCTTGGTCTGCTACTTGAAGTATCTGCACCCACCGTCACAAACTAGACGGTGAGTACAGTAAGTAAAAGTAAATCCTGAAGTCACTTATCCACATTTCCAAAATATACAAAGAACGATAGCTGAAAGCAAACAATAGCTATGAATAAGGAAAAGTTGAAAGGAAAGTATGAAAGTAGTCACCAAGCTACTACAAAGGACAACAAATCGAGAAGTCACGCAAATCTAGGTCCGGTTAACCGACATCCCTAGGGAATCTAACCTCGTGTGCCGCACTAGTAACATCAGCTGTGTGGAGTTCTGACATCCCCAGGGAATTTAACTTCGTGAGTCACGCTACTCATAAGATAAGGAAACATCAGCTGTGTGGAGTGTCGGCATCCCCGGGGAATTTAGTCACACATCTCATATAATAGGGAACTTAGACTGGTGGATTATCCTAAACCTACTTGATAATAAGTTGGAGTTATAGATTACATAAACACAAGTACTTCATCAAAAGCATATTGACATGGAGGTGTACAAACACCCATAGGAAATAAACAAATCATAGTATGCTATTTGTAAAGGAAGTTCTGCAGCTCGGGAATCAACAACATTAAAGGAATCCAATGTAGAACAAGATCAAGTCAAGGAATGCCATTCACGAAGTTATAAGATGATTAAATGAATACAATAAACTTAAATAGGAAACACAAACAAGTCATGGCATTTGGAATAAGAGAAAGTAACACAAAAAGCCCAAGTAACTATGTTTCAATACTGAAATAGAAATGAAAGGGAGAGAAGTGCTTTAACAAGTTTACTTACCTCAAATGAACTCAATTCTTTGCTTATACCAGCTCTCGACCACTTCAAACTCGTGTTCCACACCCCGTAAGTTCTCTCTAAGCTCCAGAGGTGTCCTACCAAATTTAATTTAACTTGTTTTAGGTTGGTTAAGTAGTTTTAAATTCTAATTTGTGACACTCAAAATACTTCATGCCTCGAAAAATAGAAAAAAACTCCTTAAACTTAATAAAAGATTAAATAACAAGTAGGGAATGAGAAGCCTCTTAAACATTATGGTTGATAACGACCCATAAATGTTTTAACTTCATCACTAAGAAAAGAGTAGAAGGTTTTTCAATCCTTATCCAAATCATTATGATCGGTAACGACATTTAACAGTTTCATTATTACGAATCATTATGACCGATAGCGACCTTAAGACTATTCTCATTATAAATAAGAGAATCGATTCATTAATGCATCCTTACAATCTTTGTTTCATTCCTTATTAAATTATAGAAGGAATACTGCAAAAAAACTATTGTTAGCTACGGGATAAGGTAATTTTCTTGTTACATGTTAATTCTTTATATATGTCCTAACATTGACACTCTTATTACCTTGATATTATACCGACTATCCACTTATGAGATTCAAGCTAACGAGCTATCCTTAGTCCACCGGTGTGGTTATTATGGTCCACCAAATTTGGTCACATGTCGAAAACACTTATTTTGCTATATATTTTGCATTAACGTGGTGTAATTAGGAAATTATTGAGTTGTTGGCTCATTAAATCTAACAATTTTAAGTACCACACAAGCTCGCGATTGAAAATGAATCCGAAATAGGTCAGGGGTTGACCATGTTAAATAAATAATATATAGTCTTTAATGTAAAACACCTAGTAGTGACGAGGAAGGTAAGAGCTTATTTTGTAATATTAAGGAATATTGTAAACTCATTATAAAAATAAATAAATGATTTTAATGTTGTATCTCCCAATATTTAGTTATATTCGGTACTGGCCTTGTGGACAATCCATCCAGATCTTATGAGTATCTTGAGATCGGGGTGTGACAAATTTTTCACAATCAGCCCTCTTAATACTTTGTTTATGTTGAAATCTACTTTAATAAATAAAGAGAGTTTTGGTGCAACAACTTGTGAGTTGATTTCAATTACCAAAAAATTAAAATGATGTATTACACTCCAAAGAGAGATTTTAGAGCTATGTCTTAGATTTTCAGAACTATAAGGTTTGCACAATTTCGATAAGAAACGAGGGAGATGTGGAAATTTTACCACAATGACTCAAAATAGTTTTATATTCTGACCAACAACTTCGAAAAATTCATTTCTCTTAACCCATAGCTTTAAAAATCATGATTTTTCTTACTGAAGCCTACAAACATATCTTAAAATGTCATACTAAAAGATGAGCTCAATCCATGAGAAATGAGGGAGTTATGCGCAAAACATCAGAAGATTATCAAAATTGTGAACCAAGAAATTTCAAATTCATCACCAAAGTTGCAGAAAATTTTTAGACATGAAAAAATTTGAATTTCAAATCTTTCAAAAGGCGAAATTTGTTACCCTTTGAGTTAAATAAAACTCTACTCAAAAGTTGTCTTTTTTCCTCTTCTTTGTCGAGAGGCTAGTTTTTTCCTCTTCTTTGTCGAGAGGCTAATATTGTTCTAGTTGTGTCATTTTGTTCCTCCTCGATGGAATCTATGATGGATGACCGCATGCAAATCACGGGTCTTTCTGATGAGGAGGATGAAAAGTTGGTGTCTAGACGGGGGAGAACAACGATGCATCTTCATGGGTCCAACTTTGCCTAGTTGGGATACTCCATATCAAGAAAAGTGTCCAATTTGTACCAATGATATGGCGGCCCCAAATTTCGAGGCAACTTTGGGCACCGCCATGTCGCATCACACGTCACCAAGCCTCGCCATATAGTGGCCTACTTATCTATGACGCCCGCAACGTAACTGGTTGTTTACACGTAATAATCTCTAACCTAGCCAAATATTCTTCAATTTATAATTAGTAAGTTTATTTAGAATATTTAACAATCCTAAGTAGTGGAAAACTCGGCAAAATGATACCATGTATATAACAAAGGCGAAATAATACAAGAGATCCATATCCATGTATTCAGTGTTCTACAGTCCCAAAAATCCAACAAAAACATAAATATATACATATTGTAGCGAAGCACGAGCTGGCATCACTATCTCTGTGGTAAACGCCCAATACCTCCTTGACCTTGCTCGTCGAATGAACTGCACTCGGTCATTCAACAAATACAATGTCGAGTTCAGTGAGTAAAATCATAAGAGAAGTCCACACTATATTCATGAAATAAAAGTGATAAACTAAGAGACATGCGAATATGACATCTGGCAACAGTAAGTCATACTCTCATGAATGTAGGCGGCATACGACAAACAAAAACAATAGCGATTAATAAACAACACACACTAAATAAATAGGCTATGAAATAAGGCATTAATAAATAAACAACCGAATAATCATGAGAAAACCCCGTCCTAAACCAGAGCCGGTAATCGATAAAATAGGACAAGAACCACGTATATACTTGCAGGCTTACAGTGACTAATCCACAACTATGGTTAACGGATGAACCCTTTCCGAAGCTATTTCAAGTCAAGGGAACACCTTAAATCCCTCTTGATGGTCGTAGATATATTCTATTGCTATCGATACGAGCACTAAACACAAGTAACCCGTGCAAGTGATTTAGCCACAACCAATATATACGCAACCGAATTGGAGTGAAACCCCATGTGTGCCCGCCAGTAGTCACACATGCAATCCGATATCGATAAAATAAAACCATGAATTATGTGAGGCATTCCAATAGATTTAAACACCTCAATACGCGCTCCGACTTCCTCGGACTCACAAATACGACCCCGTCTAGCTCCCGGTACCCGAGCTATAGTCCCTCATTCCCCTAAAGTAAATTATGTGTTTTAGAATAAATTGTAGTGGTTTTCGGTTATATTAGTGTGTTTTAAGTCATAAACCAAATTCGATACAAATCCCAAGAATTATTAAATTATTATTTTCTCGGCTAAATTCCTCAAAATAGCACAAAAAACCTAAAAACAAAAAATCGGTGTGTCAAAAATAGGTTCTTGTAAGCTATGTTATTAAAGCACATTTTTCTTGAATTTTTTGCAGGGTGGTTAGCACGCTAAGGAAAACTATTAGCGCACTAATGGGGCCAAAAACTTGAATTTTTATTTCGGGAATCCTGTGATCTCTTCCCCCGTGGCCTTCGTCCAAGCCGTCGAGCCTATCCTCTCCTTTTAGGGGAATCCCAAACCACCGAAAATAACCAAAAACAACAATCATACAATATATTGCATCAATTTTAAGATTCAAAGTATGCATTGACCAATTTTCCTCAAGAACACCATTTTCATGAAAATCGGTTTAAAGACACAAGTGAGTTGTCCAAATGAATTGGAAAATATATAGGAATGCCTAAGAACAATGAGTTACCACTTCAAATTCTTTTTGGCCATAAATCCCCAAATTTAATCTTCATTTGACCATTTTAATGGAGTATAAGCTTGAAAAAGATGGAAAGATTGATTACCTTGTTGATGATTTCTTGGATTTCAAGAGTTTTATAGCTTCAAATTACAATCTTTAGCTCCCAGTTCTCTCTAGTGTTGCGAAATTCTGAGGTTATGCATGTTGATTTTCAATTAAGAGCTCACTAAGTCCCCTTTTTATACTATGTGTAAATTAGATTTTAGCGCTTGATCTAAATGTGTACACCCATCTCTAGGAAAATATAGGGATCGTCATTAACTAAGTTACACACATTTGTACACATCTAGCTTATGAATCATCATTTATGATCATCTAGATGAAGATCTAGGGTCCTATATTAATCCTTCTAAACTATAGCCCTTATATTATTTGATCTAATTAAATTAACTTAGGCCCATTCATACTAATGTTTGGTGTTCTTAGACACACTTATTGATAATTTAGTGGTCCCACCAATCCCTGACTACCTGGCACTCGGTGCTCCGCACCCCTCGACATGCATCTTGAGGCGCACCCTAATTTACTTTCTAAATTAACTAAATTAGACTATGATTCAATTATACACCCTATGATACTAACTTAGCAGCCTTTAATCCCTGGGTAGCTCCTACCCAATACCCGCGCCGACACGTATTCCAAGGCAACTCCTCATCACACCAACTCGCTCGATAACAACGTACGAGTACAATGCAATACAATAATAATACAATGATTTTTAACACCACATTATAAGCAACCATCATCCATAAATAACATATTCCCTCGATTCTTGTGTCTGAGTCAATCGAGTTGTCCACGTAACGCCCGAATTATGACTGTTAATCCCCAAGATTAACGTTAATTCTAGTTTAATTAATTTGGGCATTACAGTTCTTCCCATATATAGGAAAATTCATCCCCGAAATTTAGATCTCGAGGAAGCTTTGGTTCAACTGACCTATCCCCGTGTGACCATGCCTCACTCTTGATGGTACCATTCAACGGTCCCTTGAACACCCGCTATCTTGTACCCAACATAGGGGACGTAGTGTTGCATTGAGACATAGGTGCATGCCGCCGAGGTGATCATGATCCGTCACGCTCTCTGACACCTCCTCAACCTACTCTCAACTCGATTTCGTGCCCAAGTTACCCTAACCCAGTTACCTAACACCAGGTAACCGTAAACCTTTCCTATCATGTATCACAACATAATAGTCATAACCAACCATGACGTAACATGCCATTCCATAATCTACCTTGACACATCATGGCCTACCATGACCTACCGTAACATACCATTTTCTACCATGCTTGCATGAACTTTAACTGCAACTACCAACTCTACGTACCGTGAGCATATTGCTGGGCTTCACTCGGCCTAACCCAATTACAGTGTGCACCTCTCAAGTGCACTGGTGTCGCTACCACATATGTCACTGATCTCAGCAAACAATCCCTCCAGTCCACATCAAAAACACTTATCCTTACGTCTTGGTCTTACCTAACCACTACCTAGTCCTTGGTTCTGACCTTGATCCTGAGATCCATGTGCTCAACCTCTCAATTCATGAGTGTGTCCCTGCTATGGCGCTTGAGATGTTGATACTGCAGAAGCTCTATCTATCCAATCATCATCCCTACGGCCTTGACTGCGTTGTATATCCTCCCTATCCTCTTATTCTCTCTTTCTTTTTAGCTTGAAGCTTAGCTCTAACTTTCCTTCATCAATTGTGAAATATGTCAGCGTTGGTCAGCCGATAAGTCTCAAACGCTAGGGCCCTATAGTAGATCTTATAAAGTGTGTAGGCTCTTGTCGACACAATAACGTTGGCAATTACTAGGTATTGGAAACTCTTCATGTACTACACCACTGTCCGGCTACCCTGTCTCTAAATGTAGAAGTCCTCCCTCAGCCTCAACTAAAACTTGATCAAAATATTCTAGTGGTTGAAAACTTGTCTGCATTCTGCTCCTTTGAACCTCTCTCTTCAGTCCTTGTACTCCACTCGCTTAACATCGCTCTATTGAAGGTGGGTGTGTGTGTGTGTGTGTGTGTCATTGCATAAGTCAAAATAATCTTGTATGTCGAACTACTCATGAAGAAACTTGTCACGGCCCAAATCTCTAACCCCGTTTTAATTCCTTAATCAGGATCACCGACTTTGACGTGGGACCTACACCGTGATACATGCACTGACCGAGGCACGTGGCTGAGGTATATTGTATTTTTGTATTGATGTATGCCTAGTGTTATGTATTGTGTAGACTTACTAAGTCGGTTTGTACGATTGTAGAAGCGTCGAGACGAGAGCGGGGACGCGCCCGAGTAGCGTGCGAGCCAGGAACTGGGTAGTTAGCATTTTGGTAAGTCTTATTAAATACTAATATGAAATAAGTAATTACGTATACGCCTATAGTTGTGTTTGTTAAGGTAAATCAAATTAAAGGTCTACAGTCGAGTAAATTAAATGGAAAGCATAGGATTGGTCTAGAGATACACATTGGCACATCTAGGAAATAGGTGAGTAATGAAACGGTGTCACTTGAGGTTGAGTTAGTGGGAGCTAGTGGGATATATGGCAAGAGGTGGACCATTGATATTCCTCGGGATACATAAATCCATGGAGATCAAGGGCTAGGAAGGAACATCACCTTAATATATAACATTAGTGTTCAAACAACATGCAAACCAAATCACTCATTCATTTTTGTTGGAGAAGAAGAAGTAATTGCTGGAGAGGAGTGAATCATCAAGGTGTTGAAGGAATCCATGGGAGTTGGTGAGAAATTCACAAGCTAGGGTGCTACATCAACTAGGTACACATCTTTTTAGTTGAAATTAGAACAAGTTCTGGTTTTAGGATAATTTCAGATGGTAGATGATTGAGTATTTGCAATTGATTTATATATTTGGATTCCTCATTTCAAGCTGATAATCCAGCTATATTGATGTTCTTAATTTGGTCTTGAAATCATAAAGATATGAATTTTTGAAATTGCAACACCAAAACTAGAATCTTGCATGTTGTATTAGGAATCAACCTGGGTAATTTGGTCATAATCTGCTTATTTTAGATCCAAATTGATCCAAACCAGTGGCATTTGAAAGCTTTTTAAAGGTAAATAACTTTGCATAATTGAATGTATTTTGATTCAAATGTTTTTATGTCCAAACATGCTCTAAAAGTAGGTGCTAGAATTAAAAAGGAAAGTTTTGAAACTAAACGTGTTAAGAGCATAACTCCCCAACAACTTATTCAAATGTTCTGATCTTTTAGTTTGTTGTATTTGGGTATATTTTCTGCATTGTGACCAAAAACCACAATTTAAGGAACTATAGATTGGGAGAAATAGATTTTCTAAGTTCACTGGTCGGATTTAATTCCAATTAGACCTATGTTTAGTAAAATCATGATATCTCTTTCTTTTTAAATCATAATTTTGCAAACTAAACCTTTCCTAAAGCTAAGAGAGAGACCAACAATAATTGTAATGATGGCGGATTTTGATTTTTGGACCATTTCATGCCTAAAAGTGCGTTAAAATGTAGGATTGAAATTGAAACTTAATTTAGTCTTTAGGGGCTGATTTAGGAAAATTGATTTAAAGTCTATTGAACCAGTTTGAATACACGATAAACACACTAAATTGAGCTTAAACCCACTATATTTGAACTAATGAGACACCAAACTCAGGAACCTAGAAAAATGGTACGGGGGAGCGAGTACAAGATTTGGAGTATCGGAAGGCCAGTAAAGCTAGGACTTTACTTTGTTGTTGCGAGTATACCCAATGGCAACTTTACTTGGCATTTAATTTCTATTAATTGTTGTCCTTGCATAGGCCTTTTGACTATTTTTCATTTGTATTCTTATATCATGTGTTATTTGTGTCTATGCTCACTTGATGAGTCTAGTTTGCATGATATCCATTCACTTGATTTGATTCATTGATTCTATCCCACGCTATGTCTATTCTTGTTGTTTTAAATGTGAATTGAATGATAAATAACATGCTATTAGGTTAGTGAATATCTTATAAATGTTTAAGAGGACTTGTATTCCTTATTTGTTTAGGTGTGTAGATGTGCATATGCCTTGACAATCCATACTTGGTATTTCTTGAAATTTAAAAAGTAGTTTTCGTATTTAGGTCCCGTGCTCGATCGAGGTGTGCGCAACTCACGGGGTTAGAGTCCATGGGGATGTCGGCACATGTTACCCGACACTATATGACACTCGAGGTTAGAGTCCCTGAGGTGGTCTACACACCGGGGTTAGAGTCTCTGGTAACACTTGGGTTAGAGTCCCTTGTGCTATATGATTATTGAGTCGGAGTGACATGTTTCACTGCGAGCGGACTTAAATCACCACTACTTAGCATAGTGTCGTATCACTTGTTAACTCTGGTATTTACTCGCATATGGTTTATTTTCCAGTTTTCCTATTTATATGCTTTTAAATACCATTTAAATATTTAAAAATGCAAATTAAACTTTTTATCGGGGATTACTGTTTTATTCTTGTACTCACCGTCCTTTTTATGATGGTGGTGCAGAGCCGTCTAGCAAAGAGCCGGGCAAGGAGAAGATCGGCGATTATCCCTGAGCGCGCGGCGCGTCACTGCATCGATTGTAGGTATTCTTTTGGTATTTTGATTGTATATGTTATATATGTCTTTCAGATACTATTTGGGGTTGTATATTGGGTTGAGCGTTAGTTCCCCGACTTGACTTAGACTATTTTACTGTTTCACTTCATTTTGAGGACTTTATATATGTGATGTCATTTCATGGTTTTCCACACTTAGGATTTTATAAATGGCTTTACTAATTCCTTCTGCGTAATCAATAAGACTTCCGTTAAATAATTAATTTAATAAAAAGTTTTAATTAACTCTAAATTTTATAAATTGGTAGGACTAGTGTATTACTTATCCTGAATACGAGAAAAGAGGCGTTTAGGTTGTAAAGGCTGACTAATACGTAGTTGAGTCCTAGCGTGGATATGATTAGGGCTTAATTACGGGATTAGGTCGGGCGGTGCCCTAGATTAGGAGAGGGGTCGTCACAAAACTTTTCGCGTAATTTTGAAACAACGTTTTTTGCGTAATATAATGCATCGCACGTGTAGTCCAAAAGTCTGACAATATGTGACCATCCGTCCATCTTGATCAAAATAACGCGTGTCAGATCATCTTTCGTATACGTGTATATAATATATACAATCAAAAACAAAATACGTATATAAGTCCAATCGCTACCTGACTCAAGTTGCTTCCCAACTAGGATTCTAAGTCAAGATCTTTGGGTTTCCACATCTAATGTTTGTTTGTTTAAGTTTTATTCTCTTTTCTTTAAACTACTCCCGAAGCTCCATCGAACCTCGCTCTGATAACAAACTGTGGCGGCCCCAAATTTTGAAGCAACTTTGGGCACCACCACGCCGCATCACACGTCACCAAGCCTCGCGATGTAGTGGTCTGCTTATCTATGATGCCCCGCGACGTAACTGGTTGTTTACACATTTTTCCAATAATCTCTAACCTAGCCAAATATTCTTCAATTTTTGATTAGTAAGTTTATTTAGCCAGTTTGTTAAATTTACGAGGTTACAATAAGTTTTACAGCGGAAGTCTTTTAATATATATATTATGCATATTTAACAATCCTAAGTGGTGGAAAACCCGAAAAAATGATACCATGTATATAATAAAGGCAAAATAATACAGCAAGAGATCCATATCCATGTATTCATGTGTTCTATAGTCCCAAAAATCTAACAAAAACATAAATATGTACATACTGTAGCAAAGTACAAGCTGGTATCACTATCTCTGAGGTAATCGCCCAATAGCTCCTTGACCTTGCACGTCAAAGGAACTGCACTCAATCATTCAACAAATACAATGTCGAGTTCAATGAGTAAAATGATAAGAGAAGTCCACACTATATTCATGAAATAAAATTGATAAACTACGAGACATGCGAATATGACATCTGGCAATAGTAAGTCATACTCACATGAATGTAGGCGGCATACGACAAACAAAAATAGTAGCAATTAATAAACAACACACATTAAATAAATAGGCTATGAAATAAAGCTTTAATAAATAAACAACCAAATAATCACGAGAAAACCTTATCCTAAACCAGCCGGTAATCGATAAAATAGGACAAGAACCACGTACATACTTGCAGCTTACAGTGACTAAATCACAACTACGGTTAATGGATGAACCTATGCTAAATGATATTTTAAGTTAAGGGAACACCTTAAATCCCTCCCGATGGTCGTAGATATATTCTACTGCCATCGACACGAGCAATAAACACAAGAAACCCGTGCAAGTGATTTAGCCACAACCAATATATACGCAACCGAATTGGAGTGAAACCCCATAATTGCCCACCAGCAGTCACTTATGTAATCCGATATCAATAAAACAAAACCATGAATTATATGAAGCATTACAATGGGTTTACACACCTCAATACGCACCCCGAATTCCTCAGACTCACAAATTTGACCCTGCCTAGCTCTCGGTAGCCGAGCTACGGTCCCTCATTCCCATGAAGTTAATTATGTGTTTTAGAATAAATTGTAGTGGTTTTAGGTTATATTAATGTGTTTTAATTCATAAACCAAATTCGATACAAATCCCAAAAATTATTAAATTATTACTTTCTCAGCTAAATTCCTCAAAATTGCGCAAAAACCTTAAAACATAAAATTAGTGTGTCAAAAATGGGTTCTTGTAAGTTACGTTATTAAAGCAAATTTTTCTTGAATTTTTTGTAGGGTGGTTAGCACGCTAAGGAAAGCCATTAGCGCTAAAGAGGTCGAAACCCACAATTTTTATTTCGAGAATCCTTTGATTTCTTCCCCGTGGCTTTCGTCCAAGCCGTCGACCCTATCTTCTCTTTGTAGGGGCATCCCAAACCACTTAAAATAGCCAGAAACAACAATCATACAATATTTTGCATCAATTTTAAGATTTAAAGCACGCATTGACCAATTTTCCTCAAGAACACCATTTTCATGAAAATCGATTTTAAAGACACAATTGAGTTGTCTAAATGAATTGAAAAACATGTAAGAATACCTAAGAAGAATGAGTTACCACTTCCAATTTGTTTTGGCCATAAATCCCCAAATTTAAGCTTCATTTGACCATTTTAATAGAGTATAAGCTTGAAAAGGATTGGAAAAATTGATTACCTTGTTGATGAACTCTTGGATTTCTAAAGTTTCCTAGCTTCAAGTCACAATCTTCAGCTCCCAATTCTCTTTAGTATTGCTGGAATTCTGAGGTTATGCATGTTGATTTTGAATCAAGAACCCACTAAGTCCCTATTTTATACTATGTGTAAATTAGATTTTAGCCCTTGATCTAAATGTGTATACCCATCTCTAGGAAAATCTAAGGATCCTCATTAACTAAGTCTCACACTTCTATGACACACACATTAGTACACATCTAACCTATGAATCATCATCTAGGATCATCTAGATGAAGATCTGGGGTCTTAAATTAATCCTTCTGAACTATAGGCCTTATATTATTTGATCTAATTTAATTAACTTAGGCCCATTCATACTAATGTTTGGTGTTCTTAGACACACTTATTGATAATTTAGTGGTCCCACCAATTCCCGACTACTCGACACCTGATGCTTCGCACCTCTCGAAACACATCTTGAGGCGCACCATAATTACATTACTAAATTTACTAACTTAGACTATGATTCAAATATACACCCTATGATACTAACTTAGCCTAGCCTTTAATCCCCGAGTAGCTCCTACCCAATACCCGCATTGACACGCATTCCAAGGCAACTCCTCATAACATCAACTCGCTCGATAATAACGTACACATATGCGATGCAATACAATATTAGTATAATGATTTTTAACACCACATTATAAGCAACCATCACCCACAAATAATATATTCCATCGATTCTCGTGTATGAGTCAATCGAGTTATCCACGTAATGCCCGAATTACGACTGTTAATCCCCGAGATTAACAGTAATCCTAATTTAATTAATTTGGGTCGTTACAGTTCTTCACAACTAGGGGAAATTTCATCTTTGAAATTTAGGTCTCGAGGAAGCTTTGGTTCAACTAACTTATCCCCGTGTGACCACGCCTCACACCTAATAGCACCATTCTACGGTCCCTTGAACACCCCACTACTCTCGTACCCATCACAGGGGACGTAGTTTGCACTGAGATATAGGCACATGCCGCCGAGGTGATCATGATCCGTCACACTCTCCGACACCTCTGCAACCTAATCTTAGTTTGGTTTCGTGCCCAAGTTACCTTAACCCAATTACCTAACGCTAGGTAACCATAAATTTTTCCTATCATGTATCACAACATAATAGTCCTAAACAACCATGATATACCATGCCATACCATAATCTACTTTGACACACCATGGCCTACCATGACCTACCGTAACATACCATTTTCTACCATGCATGCATGAACTTTAACTGCACCAACTCTACATACCCTGAGCATATTGCTGGGTTTCACCCAGCCTTACTCAGTTAAAGTGTGCATTGACTCTCGAATGCACTTGTGTCGCTACCACATATGTCACCGATCTCAACAGACAGTCCCTCTAGTCCACATCGGAAACACCTATCCCTATATCTTGGTTCTACCTAACCACTACCTAATCTCTGGTTTCGACCTTGATCCTGATATCCATGTGCTCAACCTCTCCGTTCATGGGGTTGTCCTTGCTGTGGCGCATGAGATGTTGATACTGCATAAGCTCTATCTATCAAATCATCGTCCCTATGGCCTCGATCGTGTTGTTTATCCTCTTTTTCCTCCTATTCTCTCTGTTTGTTTAGCCTAAAGCTTAGCTCTAACAGTCCTTCATAAACTATAGAAATATGTCAGCATTGGTCAGCCGATAGGTCTCATGCGCTAAGGCCCTATCGTAGATCTTCTAAAGTGTGTAGGCTCTTATCGACACAATAACGCTGGCAACTACTAGTTATTGGAACCTCTTCACGCACTACACCACTGTTCGACTACTCTGTCTCAAGTGTAGAAGTCCTCCCTCAGCCTCAACTAAAACTTGATCGAAATATTCGTGTCGTAGAAAACTTGTTTGTATTATGCTCCGTTGAACCTCTATCTTCAGTCCTAGTACTATACTTGTTTAAGATCGCTCTATTGAAGGTGGGTGTGTGTCATTGCACAAGTCAAAATCTCTTATATGTTGAAATCCTTTTGAAGAACCTTGTCGCATAATTTTGAAACAACTCTTTTTCAACGTAATATAACAAATCGCGAGTGTAGTATAAACGTCTGACATTATGTGACCATCCGTCCATCTTAATCAAAATAACGTGTGTCTGATCATCTTTCGTATATGTGTGTATAATATATACAATAAAAAAGCATATCACTTTTATCAGCCCTATCGCTACCCGACTCAAGTTGCTTCCCAACTAGGATTCTCGAGTCAGGATCTTCGGGTTTCCACATCTAATGTTTGTTCGTTTAAGTTTTATTTTCTTTTCTTTAAATTATTCCCGAGGCTTCATCGAACCTCGCTCTTATACCAAACTGTAGCGGCCCCAAATTTTAAGGCAACTTTAGGCACCACCACGTCATCAAGCCCCGTCGTGTAGGGGTTTGCTTATCTATGACGCCCCGCGACATAACTGGTTGTTAACACGTTTTCCAATAATCTTTAACCTAGCCAATTATTCTTAAATTTATGATTAGTAAGTTTATTTAGCCAGTTTGTTAATTCACGAGGTTAGAATAAGTTTTATAACGGAAGTCTTTAAATATATGAATATTTTATGCATATTTAACAATCCAAAGTAGTGCAAAACCCGACAAAATAGTACCATGTATACAAAAAAGGCAAAATAATACAATAAGAGATCCATATACACGTATTAAATGTTCTACAGTCCCCAAAACCTAACAAAAACATAAATATATACATATTGTAGCGAAGCATGAGTGGTATCACTATCTTTGAGGTAATCGCCCAATACCTCCTTAACCTTGCTTGTCGAAGGAATTGTACTCGGTCATTTAACAAATACAATACTGAGTCCAGTTAGTAAAGTCCCAAGAGAAGCCCACATAATATTCATGAAATAAAACAGATAAACTACGAGACATGCAAATATGATATCTGGCAAAAGTAAATCATACTCCCATGAATGTAGGCAGCATATGACAAACAAAAATAGTAGAGATTAATAGTCAGCACATACTAAATAAACATGCTCTAAAATAAATCATTAATAAATAAACAACCGAATGATCACGAGAAAACCCCGACCTAAACCAGCTGGTAATCAATAAAACAGGACAAGAACCACGTATATACTTGCAGGCTTACAATGACTAAACCACAACTACGGTTAATGGATGAACCCTTTCCAGACGCTATTTCAAGTCAAGGAACACCTTAAATCCCTCTCGACGGTCGTAGATATATTCTACTGCCATCGACACGAGCACTAAACACAAGTAACATGTGTAAGTGATTTAGCCACAACTAATATATACGCAACCAAATAGGAGTGAAACCCCATGTGTGCTCGCTAGCAGTCACACATGCAATCAGATATCGATAAAATAAAACCATGAATTATGTGAGGCATTCCAATAGACTTAAGCACCTCAATACACGCTCCGACTTCCCCGGACTCACAAATACGACCTCGCCTAGCTCCCGGATACCCGAGCTACGGTCCCTCATTCCCCTGAAGTCAATTATATGTTTTAGAATAAATTGTAGTGGTTTTAGCTTATATTAATGTATTTTAAGTCATAAACCAAATTCGATACAAGTCTCAAGAATTATTAAATTATTATTTTCTCGGCTAAATTTCTCAAAATAGCACAAAAACCTTTAAAACATAAAATCAATGTGTCAAAAATGGGTTCTTGTAAGCTACGTTATTAAAGCACATTTTTCTTGAATTTTCTGCAGGGTGGTTACCACGCTAAGGAAAGCCACTAGCGCACTAATTGGGTCGAAACCCTGAATTTTATTTTGGGAATCATGTGATTTCTTCCCCCGTGGCCTTCGTCCAAGCCATCGACCTTATCCTCTCCTCGTAGGGGAATCTCAAACCACCAAAAATAGCCGAAAAACAACAATCATATAATATTTTGCATCAATTTTAAGATTTAAAGCATGCATTGACCAATTTTCCTCAAGAACGCCATTTTCATGAAAATCGGTTTTGAAGACACAATTGAGCTGTCTAAATGAATTGAAAAACATGTAGGAATGCGTAAGAACAATGAGTTACCACCTCACATTCTTTTTGGCCATAAATCCCCAAATTTAAGCTTCATTTGACCATTTTAATGGAGTATAAGCTTGAAAAGGATGGAAAGATTAATTACCTTGTTGATGAACACTTGGATTTCTAAAGTTTCCCAGCTTCAAATCACAATCTTTAGCTCCCAATTCTCTCTAGTGTTGCTGGAATTCTGAGGTTAAGCATGTTGATTTTCAATCAAGAACCCATTAAGTCCCCACTTTATACTATGTGTAAATTAGATTTTAGCCCTTGATCTAAATGTGTACACCCGTCTCTAGGAAAATCTAGGGATCCTCATTAACTAAGTCACACACCTTACTAACACACATATTTGTACACCTCTAGCCTAGGAATCATCATCTAGGATCATCTAGATGAAGAACTAGGGTCCTAGATTAATCCTTCTAAACTATAGGCCTTATATTATTTGATCTAATTTAATTAACTTAGGCCCATTCATACTAATGTTTAGTGTTCTTAGACACACTTATTGATAATTTAGTGGTCCCACCAATCCCCGACTACTCGGCACTTGGTGCCTCGCACCCTCGGACATGCATCTAGAGGCGCACCATAATTTACATAACTAAATTAACTAACTTAGACTGATTCAATTATACACCCTATGATACTAACTTAGCCTAGCCTTTAATCCTCGGGTAGCTCCTACCCAATACCCGCATCGACACGCATTCCAAGGTAACTCCCCATTACACCAACTCACTCGATAACAACCTACACACATGCAATGCAATACAATAATAATATAATAATTTTTGACACCGCATTATAAGCAACCATCATCCATAAATAACATATTCTCTCGATTCTCGTGTCTGAATCAATCGAGTTATACATGTAGTGCCTGAATTACGATTGTTAATCCTCGAGATTAACGCTAATCCTAGTTTAATTAATTTGGGTCGTTATAAATGAAAAATCAGATTACTAGCCTTTGGCAGCCGATACAAGGCCTCATGATGGTCGAGTCTCCTTCCAATGGGTATCTCTTATATTTCTATCATACGAGAGATTTGAAAGTGGTGGTTGAAGGTGGTCCATGGACTTATAATGGTTATTTGATGTTTTACACCAGCTTAATGAAGGGGATTCCCTTAACCAAGTCGAGTTGAATGAGGTGTTCATATGGGTTCGAGTTCATGATGTACCCTTTGGATACATGTTGATGAGTGTGGGCCAACAACTTGGAGACTTCTTTGAGAGGTTTCTCAAGTATGATCCACAGAACAATATCAGGGGCAGGAGGAATTTCATGCGTATTCGTGTTGTTGTTTACGTGCGGTATTCATTAAATCGCTGCAAGAAGATTAAAACAAAAAAAAGAAAGAGGGGCGTCAATGAGGTTTGAGTATGAAAGAGTCCCAACGTTTTGTCTCATTTGTGGTTTGCTCGGACACAGTAAACATTTTTGCCTAATATTGTTTGAACTAGGAGGAGAAGAGGTACCAAGAAAGTGGGGACCATGACTGAAAGTTCTGATGAGAAGTGTCGATCGGAGTGGGGAACGGTGGCTCCGGTAAGGAGTAGAGGATGAAAGGTGGGCAAAGTTTGAAATTCAAAATCAGGCGGGATCTCCAGCTGGGATCGGTGGATTTGTGAACTAGAGGCGAGAAGTATGGATGCAGAGATGGAGTTGAACGAGGATATGAAAAAGGGAAAGAATGCTCAAGAATTGAGCCTAATTGCAAGATCAATAACAGTGGGCCAGGTCACTAAATGAGCTTCAATGAATGAAGCCCATTACCCAGTCGAAAGTTTGTGCATTACCTCGTCGAGTGCAGACACATTCAGCCAACGAGACAACCATCTAATGGTAAGAATTGGTGAACAGGCCAGTTGATTACAATGAATTACCTCAGATGGAATTGGCGAGGGCTTGGCACCCTTCGGACAGAGCTGATCTTAGTAGAGCTAGTTAGAACAAATAAGCCTAATGTAGTTTTCCTTATTGAGACATTGTCTTCTAAAAATAAAATTATTGAAATAAAAAATAAAATAAAGTTAGATGGTTACTTTGTTATGGAAAAGATTGGGAGGAGTGGGGCCTAGCTATTCTATGGAGGCATAGTGAATCGTGTACGCTAATGGGTTTTTCAAATAATCATATAGACATAATTGTCAAATAGAATGAAGGGCATGAATGGAGACTAATTGGATACTATGAGTTTCCTCAATGGGGTAGGCGTCAGAGCGCATGGAATTTTATTAGAGCCCTGTCAAAAAAATCTAATCTTCCATGGTGCCTCATTGGTGACTTTAATGATTTGCGATGATAAGAGAGGAGGTCCAACTAGAGAGGAATCGTTGATGCAGGGATTCTGGGAGTCTATTAATGATAGAAAGCTTAGTGATGTGGAGCTCTTGAGGCACCAATTTACTTGGGAAAGGGGTAGGGGAAGCCACATCTCATTGAAGAACGTTTGGATAGAGCTATGGTAATGGCGAATGGAAGAATCTCTTTTTAAAGGCCACTTTGTTGAACATATCATCACCTACATCGGATCATAATCATATTCTATTGAGGTTGGATGACATGATGTCAAATCAACGCATCTACTCTTTTAGAGTTAAGAACTCTTAGTGGAAGGTGGAAGGAGTGCTGGAGGCCCTAAAAGAGGCGTCGAGAAATAAGGAGGGCACCGAAATCCCATCGAAGTTGAAGGCATGTGCGTTGGCTCTACAAGTATGGGGGAGACACCTTATAGGGGGTTTCAAACACAAAATTAAGAGGAGTAAAGAAAGAATTGAAAGATTGAGGAACAGGGGTGGGCCACACACGAGGAGGTTAAGGAGACAAGAGTCGAGTTGGAGGGCCTTCTTGAATAGGAAGAGAGGCAAAGATCTAAAATGCTTTGGCTTCAAGGGGTGACGAGAATATGAAGTTTTTCCATGCCGCTGTGACACAACGGTCCCACTATAATAATATTTCTTACGTTGTCAATTATGCAGGGAAGAGAGTTGAGGAAGCAACAGAGAACCATGCAATACTTCCAATCCCTGTTTGAAGGTTCATATGTAAACCCGAAATCATTGTTATCTGCACTGCAGCCGAAGGTCACTTAAGAGATGAATGATGCCTTATTGATGTCGTTTAATATGGAGGAGTTCAATGGAGCCATTTTTCAAATCCAGCTTTTTACCAAAAGAGCTTAAGTGTGGTGGGTAGAGATGAGACGACCCTCCCCCGACCTAGGGTCAGGTCGCCCAGCTCAGACCGCCTCCAAGGCCCAATAACTGAATCGGGCTCGAGCAAGCGGTCTGGCACACCTAAAACAACTTGCGGAATATCAAACTAGCACATATGGATAAATACTTGCAGAATTAAATAAAGGAAAATTCATATGACGTACTCTAAAACTAACGTTGTCTTTTCAAATCCTTACAACAACTTAAGTCATTCAAATACTACCAAGTCGTTTAAACTAAATAAGAGTAATGTTCATTCTACCCGAAAGACATATTTATATACGACCAAAGTTTGGTAATTTCAAAATCAAATAAATAGATACTATCATTACAAGGCTCACATCAAAAAAGAAGACTTCAAGCTATCGCCTCTCCCTTGTCTCAATCCAGCGTCGATGTGTATAGTCCTGCAATTTGAGTAGGGTGAGCTAAAAGAATCAACGAATCTCAGTAATGCGGAAAACCTGCTCAACCATCAAATACGCAAGTAATACTTAATAAGCATGCAAGGCTAGCATGAATTGAAATTGGATAAAGCATTTAAAACAAAATGTTGCATTGATTTATAAAGCATTAATAAATCATGTCAACAAAATTAATAAAAGCATATTTAAGTCAAGACTCGTCATCATGCATAAGGTTCACAAAAAGAGAGATACCTTAGAAAATAGTAATAATATATAAAGTCGTGGTCTCATTCAATGCATACTAGTTATTGACAAGAGTCCGGCGATCGATTCCCCTACCCCTCGAGGTAATGGCAATCACCAGATGACACAGAGCCTTATATGCCTTCCCGTTAGTCCCATCAAACAATTAGTTGGTTTGTCCAAAGCCATCACTGATGTGTGCACCAAAATCACTTAAGGTTTTCATGAGAAGTTAGCCATCGCTCATGTCCCTAATAACTGACCATAAGGATCTATTAAAGAAAGTAATCCCAACTCCTTACCCAAGAGAGGGTAATCCCAACTCCTTACTTATGAGGGGTAGTCCTAACTCCTTACCAAAAGTTTGGTGCAATACACATACATCTCATAGATAAGTAGAATCAAGTCAATAACACGATGCAACCCATTTCCCAAGTCTCTAATTAAAAACGTATGTCCTAACATAACTAATATCAAGCCATATTTGATAATTGAGCAAGCGCCCCACTTACCTCGACTCGCCGCGAATCTTATTTTCGATTCTCGCATGCTCGGGGTTCAATGTGAACCGCCTTACGAATCTAAACAATTTAAGACACGTTCACATCAATGACAAGTCATATTAATTTTGATTTATTTTTAGATTTATTTTGGGGTCCACTAGTGTGGGTCTCACGGGTCTCCCATCGCTCGATGTGACCCGGTAGCACGCCCCGTTTACAGGTAGAATTTATTATTTTTATTTTATTTCATATGCATATATATCATATACATATAATATATATATATATATATATATATATATATATAGATTAATTGACTAGGGACAAAACGTCTCTGGTTTTAAGGTATCAATTTAATCCAGGGGCCAATTTGGCCCCTATGGCATGTGCACGAGCTTCCTCCACCCTCTCGGGCAGGAAACTTGAGAGTGACTAGTTGGGGGTTTTGGAGGGGGCCTCCTCCCTCTCCAAAAGTGACGGACCGCCGCCGCCTTTCTCCGGTGGCAGCGGTGACCTTACCACCGCCCCTCTCCGGCGGTGCCGCGACGACGCCGCTCCTCCTTTTTGGGGTCAACTTTTCTATGTCGCCATCTTCGATTCTCCCAAATATCTTTGAAATTGAATTAAATCTCCACAACAACAGATTTTTCATCCCAAAATAGACTCTTGGAACACCAATTAAAATTCTTCACCATTAATGAAACTAAACTAATCTTGTAAATCATTTGAACAAGGAAAGGAGGGAATGTAGATAATGACTTTACCTTCAAAAGAGACTTTGTTTGAGTTAGATCTCCAACACACTTCAATCTCCCTTTCTCTCTATATGTTTTGTTTTCAAACAAAAAGGGGCTAGGGTTTACAATTAGATTTATATAGTGGGACCAATTAGTGTAGGGTTTGCGAAATTATTAAATTGCCGCTAGGGCAGGTCTTTCGAGTTTTGAGTCGCCACAAAATCCCCAATTTTAAAGAACTTTCGTCCTCGAAAGTAAAATTAAAGTACATCTCGTAGCCCAATATGTCTATTCGTAACGATTTCTTTTACGACCTATTTTTTTAACTGATGCAAATCCGCACCTGCGAAATTTGCTTGTACCGCGTGAAATAAAATCTTACTTTTGATTCTAACTTCTCAATAGTATTATTTTCATCCCACAAGTCGAAATTCATAAGGTATGTCTCATATAAGTCCCAATAAAGTCATTATACCTTAGTTACCTGTCAAGTTCTTGTATCTTCACGCGTTTCTACGTATTCCTTTATATTCTCCACCGATGTCACAATATGCACCCAAGTCGTCCAACCAGCAAGTAGAGAGAACCATATTGAGATGTGATATGGTGCCTATCTATGTCGAAAAGAATTTCTGCCTATCTGGCAACAAATCCATACCGCCAACTAGTAGTAGGAAAACAAAGATAGTTGTCTGTTATAATATAAACAGTAGCAAACCATCTCTATCACCATCTCTATTACAAATATCAATGAATGAATCATCATGTCTTTGCAACTTATCTGTGGAAGCTACAAATGAGTAGTCATAGTATTCCTTTATGAAATTATACCTTAACATCATTGTTATTACTCGTTTATCGACATTCTTTCTTGCAGGTTCATAATTCAAGTCAATTCTTGACCGACGATCCCTCTTTTAACTTTTATGACACATTTAATCATTTACTTACACAAAAAACTTCCATTATTGGTAAGCTGAGGAATCATCATAATCGTCACTATCCTTAAGCGACTTTCAGTACTCACTTGTTGCATTTTATGACACCGTGATTTTTTTATTTTTTTTTTTCATACCAAGGTCTCTATCGTAATCACTCGAATTTCTTGAGTCTTGTCGCATCACCTCCTTGACAAATCAACTCTCACAATCCTGGGTGACTATTTTAAATTCCTTTGGCGTAGTCAAGGTTCACATTTATTGCACGAGCATCTCTTATCGTTCTCCCGAGCTAACTATTAACTCTTATAGTTTGTTTATAACTTCTCTCACTGAGAAATCAATGGTGATTTGACTTTCATGTCATTTCTTGAGAATATATAACCCATACCTCGGGTTTTGTCATTAAGGATTCATAACTCTCTACGATCCAATTATTTTAAGTTCATAGTTCACCCTCAACGCTTCAATTTGTTACTTGCATGTGTTACCGTCACATTTTTTATTTGTTCTTTAGGTACTCTAAAAGTAAAGTACAAGACTATTTACTTAGTACTTTGACGAGCATAATATGCACGTTATGTCATTTAAGATCTTAATTCACGAGTACCCCGAATTTAAAATTATATACGTTCATAAATTTTACTTGAATCAGAAGATATGCTCGAGGCTACTTCACCAACGTAATCGGTTATGGTTTTAGATTCTTATAATGTCACTATCATTTACCCAATGATCTATTTTCGTTGTAGGTCAAGTTCACGTCCCTTTTTTCTTTAAGTATCCTACATCGTACATGCATCTGTTTTGCAATTTTATACTTAAGCAAATATGGTTGGTATATAATAACTTTACACATCCCGTATGTACCCCGTACTTAGGAAAATCTTTTATGCAATATAAATTACAATTCATTTGTCACTTATTAAGGCGTCAACCTTGAATACTTTCGTGCATCTCACCACTTGTTCATATCCTCAACACTTGATCATCTTTCTGCCCCTATCGTATTCTCATTTAGGTTGTATTTCAAATTCTCTTATACCATTCGGTTAGGGTTTTCACTTTGAACTAACACTAAGCCCTTAGGCTCTCAAGTGCTTGCAACACTATGTTTAACAATTCTTAATGGTGTCAAATTTAGAACCTCTTATCTCTATCTAGAGATACGTGTTTACTAACTAGCTTAGGATATTTTCTCATCCTTTCTAGTTATCGCATTGTTCGTGTTACAAAGTATTAACTTTATTGGGAGTCGACACTAGCTTAGGATTCCCAATTTTAAATTGTGAACCGATCATTGGTTTGATCCTTTATCCTTTACAAAACTGTTTAATTTGGTAGTTTGGCTCCTAAAGTAACGTTCTCTCTTATCGAGAATTTTCGAGTTACTTTCCATAAGCAATTTTTCATGATTTCTTGTGACGTCACCTCTTCGATTTGAAATTTTAAGTTATTGAACATAGTACTCTCACTTGGAAGTCCTACGGCTACGAAAAACTATCATAGTAAATGTTGTCTCTCTCAAGTTAGCAACTTTTCATACCACCAATTTACTTATTCATTTTCTACAAATCGATCCTATATTAGGATCCTCAGTTTTAAGAATCAAATAATCATTAAATTAGGTTAGGTGGCATTAGTTACATTATTTCTTCCTCGGCATGATTCTCATTCAACTATCCCTTACCATTCTAGTAAGGTTCCACTTTAATTCAATAGTTGTTAGTTCACGTGTCCATTAATGGACAATCATACAAAAGATATTCTTTTAGCTGTTCATTTTCCAATTTTAATGATTCACCTATCATTGGGTCTATTATGATATCATTAACAGTGGTGTACACTCTTCAAACTGTACAAGTTTTAACTCAATATAATCATTCAATTTTGAGGCATTCCTCAATTTCTCAATTATGATATCATCATCACGTACCTCACATTCATTTCGAAACTATTATACAAATTTTGGTATCCCCAATTTTATGAGTCAACTCACTCCTAGTTAAGTTAGAACAATTTATTATTATTTTAACCTCTCATCCTGGGTCCTTTCAACATTTACAAGTTTTTGCTTAGCAACGTGATCTTCACCCATGGTAATCTTGCCAATTATAGTCCTCGACTTAGGATCTCCAATTTTTGTAACTCGACCATCCTCCAGTGTATTCGCACGACATTTACCAAATGTGCACCATTTAAGTTGTAGTCACTATATTTACTCATTGATTTAATTCGAGGTATTCTTAACTTCTTATTCGATATCATGTACGTCATGTACTTACATTTTAAGTTAACCCTTAAAAGTTTCATCAAAACGGGGTAATCAATTACTCAAAAACTCCACTCAAGATCATGGTCTAATATAGTCAAAGAATCATTTTTCGAGAAAAATATATTACACGTGTCTTTCCTATCTTGAATTAAGTTTTCGAGTTTAGCTTCCTAACCAAACTAACTTAATTTGATTGCTTAAAACCAAGATTCATTGGCATCCTTGCTAGAATCAATAACTTCTTTTTAAACAAGGTATCATGAATTTTTTAACCGTTTTACTTGAATCTCAAGAACTCCACCTATGTTGTACACTATGTGCGCTACATAGCCGGTCCCAAGTCCGGATAAAGGAGGAGGACTATGACACCCATTTTTTCATACCGAAAAATGGGTAAGGAGGTCCCAAACTCACTTTTCATACTCGAAAAGTGGGGGAGGGAGGCCCCAAGCTCATTTTCCATTCTTGGAAAATGGAGGAGGGTTGCGATAGGTTGACAGCCAGCGTAAAACTTTTGTCACTTTTCATGAAATGGATCAAACATATATAAACGTTGGGCGTTCCCACCTAGCGACGCTTGCATCGGAGCCCGAGTGTAGTGAGAAATGAGCAAGGGTGTGTTTCACATTGCCGCCTGGGTGTGAAGAATAATGAGCAAGGGTTCCCACACATAGGACGTGTGTGGGTAAAGAAGTTATTCCCTTCACATCGTCGCCCGGATGTGAAGAAAGATGAGCAAGGGTTCCCACACAAAGGACGGGTGTGGGTAAAGAAGCTAGTTCAAAACAAACACGAAAATATAAACAAAATCATAGATACGGATACTAGATCTTTTAGACAAAATAGAAATAGAAAAGGAAAACAAATACAAAATGGAGAAAAAAATTCGTTTAAGAACATGGAACATAGGAACACTTACGCGGAAGTCAATAGAACTAGTAAATACCATGATTAGAAAGAGAGTCAATATTGCTTGCCTCCAAGAGACAAAATGGGTAGGAGAAAAGAGTAGAGAAATAGGAAGCACAGGGTTTAAATTGTGGTACACTAGTATAAATAGAAAATGCAATGGAATAAGAATTGTGGTAGATAATGATTATAAGGATAAAGTTGTAGAGGTTAAAAGAATGAGGGATAGATTGATTCTAGTTAAATTAATTATTGGAGACGAAAAAATTAACATACTTAGCGCCTATGCACCACAAGTAGGATTAAATGAGAGCATCAAACGCAAGTTTTGGGACTATATGAATGGATTTATGCAAAGTATATCATTAGGTGAAAAGGTTTTTATTGGAGGAGATTTAAATGGGCATGTCGGGGCAAGTAATGATGGGTTTGAGAGAGTTCATGGAGTTTTTGGTTACGGTAATAGAAATGAAGAAGGAGAATCAATCTTAGAATTTGCTTCAAAGATACGATCTTGTCTTAGCAAATACTAGTTTTAGGAAGAGGGAGTCGCATATAATTACTTTTAGTAGTGGTCATAACAAGAGTCAAATAGATTTTCTCTTAACAAGAAAAATAGATAGAAAAATATGTTGAGACGCAAAGTAATACTGGTGAAGCACTTACTACCCAACATAAGTTAGTAGTACTTGATATTAAGCTAACACGACGACATAATATGAATAAAAGAGTTAGCGACCCTAGAATAAAGTTGTGGAACCTAAAATATAGTAAACAAGTAGAGTTTAGAAAAAAATTCCAAAAGAAAAAGGTTTGGAATCTTGACTTATATGCTAATACAATGTGGCTAGAAATGAGTAGTTGCATAAGGAGAGTGAGATCAAACGTATTAGGTATATCTAAAGGCTTGGGACCACCAAAGAAGGAAACATGGTGGTGGAACGAGGATGTCCAATGAGCAATTAAGACTAAAAGAGAGATGTATAGAAAAATACCTAAGTGTCAAGATGAAGATGTGTACAATCAATATAGAGAAGCTAGAAAACAAGCTAAAAAAGTAGTTAGTCAAGCTAAAACAAATTTCATGGAAGATCTATATACAAGGTCAGGTAATAGAGATGGCAAAATATATATATATATATAAGCTAGCCAAATTAAGAGATAAAAAGAAACAAGACCTAAGTCATATAAGATGTATTAAGGACGAAAATCAAAATGTTTTAACGCGCGAGGATGATATTAAGGAGAGATGGAGAAATTACTTCGATAGTTTATTTAATGATGGCCAAGTTGATACTATAATAGATGAGAACCCACACCAAGAAAGAAATGTAAACTATACACGCAATATTAGAATTGTAGAAGTTAAAAAGGCATTGAAAAGAATGAAAATAGGAAAGCATGTGGCCCGATGAAATACCCATAGAGGTTTGGAAATGCTTAGGAGAAATTGGATTGACATGGTTAACAAAACTTTTCAATAAAATTTTAAAATCAAAACGGATGTCAATGGATTGGAGAAGAAGCACGCTTGTGCCAATCTTCAAAAATAAAGGAGACATTCAAAGTTGCTAAAACTACCGGGGAATTAAACTTATGAGTCACACTATGAAACTTTGGGAGAGGATAATTGACAATAGGCTAAGGAGAGAAACAACAATATCATAGAAACAATTTGGTTTCATGCACTGGAGGTCAACTATGGAGGCGATTTTCCTTGTAAGACGATTGGTAGAAAAATATAGAGAAAAGAAAAAATATCTTCATATGGTATTCGTAGATTTAAAAAAAACATATGATAGGGTCCCTAAAGATGTTCTTTGGTGGGTTCTAGAAAGAAAAAGAGTGCATGCTAGATACATAGACACTATTAAGGATATGTATGATGAAGTAGTAACGAGTATAAAGACATTTGGAAGAGCTACAAAAGAATTCCCTATTACGATAGGACTACATCAAGGATCGGCTTTATGCCCATATCTATTTACTTTAGTTATAGATGAACTAACTAGACATATTCAAGAGGATATACCATGGTGTATGCTATTTGCATATGATATTGTCTTAGTGGATGAAACTAAAGATGGAGTGAATAGGAAATTAGAACTCTATAAGAATACATTAGAATCTAAAGGCTTTAAGTTGAGTATGAAGAAAACTGAATACATGCACTGTGAGTTTAGAAACACTAGACATCGAGATGATGGAGTGGTAAAATTAAGGGAAGTAGAAGTTTCTAAGGTAAACCACTTTAGATACCTAGGATCAATCATACAAAATGATGGTAATATTGAGAATGATGTCACACATAATTCAAGCTAGATGGAAGAAATGGCGGAGTGCAACAGGGGTGATTTGTGATCAAAATGTTCCTACTAAGTTAAAAGGAAACTTTTATAGGACCGCAATTAGGCCGGCTATGATTTATGGAAGTGAATGTTGGGCAGTAAAGCAACAACAATTACATAAAATGAACATAGCAGAAATGATGATACTTAGGTGGATGTGTGGTAAAACTCATAAAGATAGAATAAGAAATATAGAAATTCAAAGACAAGTAGGAGTAGCACCAATTGATATAAAGATTAAGGAATGGCGGTTGCGATGGTTTGGTCACCTGCAAAGACGGCCTACAAATGCCCCCAACTAGAAAACTTGACTCAATAGAAACTGTAGAAATTCGACGAGGTAGGGGCAGACCAAAGTTAACATGGGATGCATTAATTATGAGGGATTTGAATGGTTTGAAAAGCTCACCATCAATTGCATTTAATCGAACACAATGGAAAATTTTGATCCATGTAGCCGACCCCAATTAATTTGGGACTGAGGCTATGTTGTTGTTGTTGTTGTTTACTTGAATCTCAAGAGTTAGAGTTACTTCTCGAAGTGCAATCACATCGCTACTTCCATTTACGTATGCGGTATGGCGACTCACTGGCCTTTCAAGTTTCATGATTCTTGTTTAAACTTTTTTTTGCTAAACTACCATTAAGTATAGGAATATCACACCACGCAGTTCCGATTGAAGCTTATTCATTCTCACATCAATTGTTGCAGACATCCTTGAAGCGCGTGTAGAACCGCCCAAAGAGTTTGCCTCGATTTCCTTACGTCGTTCATAGTCATTCCTCCTACAGTCTTGTAGAACTCAAGTTTCTCCTCCGCTCGCGAAATTTGTCAGAGATAATCAAACTAGTGAGGGAAGACAATTCACCATTTATCTAACAATATATTATATATACAAAGTAGCAAATAATCATCATAGCAAATCTTTTCTCAATTTTTTTCCCATCCTATCCTAGGATTTATCATTTGTGTATGTTAAATCGACTTTAAACCAATGTCTCATACCATTGATTTGTCTAACTTTAACTTGAACATTAAATCTTACAAGCTCTACAAACTTAGGTTTCCTTAACCTAACCGTTTTCCCTATGTTCTAATATATATGCTCTGATACCAACTGAGACGACCCTCCCGGCCCGGAATCGGGAGCAAATCGCTTTAAAACATGTGAAATATCAAACTCCAATGGCCCAATAATCGAATAAAGGAAAAAATGGTCTGACACGTTTAAAACAACATGCGAAATATCAAACTAGCGCATATGGATAAATACTTGCGGAATTAAATAAAGGAAAATCTATATGACGTACTATAGAACTATCGTTGCATTTTCAAATCCTTACAACAACTTAAGTTATTCAAATACCACCGAGTCATTTAAACTAAATAAGAGTAAGGTTCATTCTACCTGGAAGACTTGTTTATATACAACCAAAGTTCGATAATTTCAAAATCAAATAAATAGATTCTATCATTACAAGGCTCACATCAAAAAAGAAGGCTACAAGCTATTGCCTCTCCCTTGTCTTGATCTAATGTTGATGTGTATGGTCTTGAGATTTAAGTGGGGTGAGCTAAAAGCATTTAAAACAAAGAGTCGCATGGATTTATAAAGCATTAATAAATCATGTCAACAAAATTAATAAAAGAATATTCAAGTCAAGACTCATCATCATGCATAGGGTTCACAATAAAAGAGATACCGTAGAAAATAGTAATAATATATAAAGTCGTGGTCTCATTTAATGCATACTACTTATTGACAAGAGTCCAGCGACCGTTTCCCCTACCCCTCGAGGTGATGGCAACCACTAGACAACATACATGCCTTATGTGTCTTCGCGTTAGTCCCATCAAACCAATAGTAGGTTAGTCCAAAGCCATCACCGATGTGTGCACCAAAATCACTTAAGGTTTCCATGAGAAGTTAGCCACCGCTCATGTCCCTAATAATCTGACCCTCCCCCCTGGAGAAGGTAATCCCAACTCCTTACCCAGTAGGGGCAATCCTAACTCCTTACCCAGGATTAGGTAATTTCAAGTTTGTTGCAACACACATACATCTCATAGATAAGTAGAATCAAGTCAATAACACGATGCAACCCATTTCCAAAGTCTATAATTAAAAACGTATATCCTAACATAACTAATATTGAGCCATATTTGATAATTGAGCAAGCTCCCCACTTACCTCGACTCACCGCGAATCCTATTTTTGATCCTCGCGTGCTTGGGGTCCAATGCGAACCGCCTTGTGAATCTAAGCAATTTAAGACACATTCACATCAACAACAAGTCATATTAATTCTAATTTATTTTTAGATTTATTCTGGGGTCCACTAGTGTGGGTCCAGCGAGTCTCCCGACACTCAGTGCGAAAGTCAAAGGGTGGGACATGCCCAACGTTTCCCTTAGCGACGCGGTAGCGCGCCCCGTTTGCAGGTAAAATTTATTATTTTTATTTTATTTCATATACATATATAAATCATATACATATAATATATATTTAGATTAATTGACCAGGGACAAAACGTCTCTGGTTTTAAGGTGTCAATTTAATCCAGGGGCCAATTTAGCCCCTGTGTGGCTTGTGCATGGGGGAGCCTTTGCTCCCCCATTCCTCCACCCTCTCGGGAAAAAAACCCGAGAGTGACTAGTTGGAGGTTTTGGGGGGCCCACTAGGAGGCCCATCCTCACTTTTCTACAGCGACGGAGCGCTACCGCTCTTCTCCGGTGGCGGCGACGACCTTGCCGCCGCCCCTCTCCGGCGGCGTCACGATGACGCTACCTTTCCTTTTTGGGGTCAACTTTCTATGTCGCATCTCTGATTCTCCCAAATCTCTTTGAAGTCAAATTAAATCTTCAAAACAATGGAGTTTTCATCCCAAAATAGACTCTTGGAACACCAATTAAAATTCTCCAACATTAATGAAACTAAAATAAGCTTGTAAATCAATTTGAACAAGGAAAGGAAAGAATCTGGATAATGAGTTTACCTTCAAATGAGACTTTTTTGAGTTAGACCTCTAACATACTTCAATCTCCCTTTCTTTCTACGTGTTTTGTTTTCAAACAAAAAGGGGGCTATGGTTTACACTTCGATTTGTAAAGTGGGACCAATTAATGTAGGGTTTGCAAAATTACTAAACTGCCCCTAAGGCAGGTCTTTTGAGTTTTGGGTTATCACAAGAGACATTTTCCAACAATGTAGCAGATGGATGACTAGCCTCGACATACCTGATGGAGTGACTGACACGACAATCATATTTATCCTAAAGTGCGAGAAACCATCTACTATGAAGGAGTTTCAGCCAATATCCCTATGCAATGTGTTATACAAACTAATAGCCAAAGTCTTGAATAATATATTGAAATCTTTTTTGCAGTATATTATTTCAGATGAGCAGTCTGCATTTGTCCCCAACAGACTGATTGTCGATAATGTGTTGGTAGCTTTTGAACTACTACACTCGATGCGGTGTAATAAAAAGGGAAGTATTGCACAGCGGCGTTGAAGATTGATATTAGCAAAGCTTATGTCAAGGTGGATTGGGCGTTCTTGAGAGGCATCCCCGGGAAGCTAGGCTTTCCAGCTCAATGGGTGAACTTGGTGATGGTTCTCATTACTACAGTGGAGTTATTAATGTGAATGGCGAATCGGTGGGGCCGATCAAACCTAGTAGGGGTGTGAGGCAAGGGTGTCCACTATCATCTTATTTATTCATTTTATGTTTGGAAGGTTTATCTTCACTTCTTCGACAAGCCGAGCTCAAAGAGAGGATTCATAGATGTAAGGTAGTCAGGGGATCTCCGTCCATATCCCATTTACTATTTGTAGATTAGAGCTTTTTGTTCTTTAGAGCATAGAGGGGGAGTCAACGATTATGAAACAATCGGTGGACACATATGAGAAAGTTTCGGGCCAGGCAACAAACCTACAAAAATCGGCTATGTTCTTCTCGTCGAATGTGCCAGCAGAGTTGGAGGCAAGGATTCGGAATGGTATTGAGGTACATAATGATATGCATGATAGCAAATATTTGGGGGAATAGGGAGGAAGAAATGTGAAGTCTTTTCTTTCTTACAGGAAAAATTGTGGCGGAGATTAACATCATGGAAATATAGGTTTTTCTCAAAGGCCGAAAAAGAAGTGTTGTTGAAATAAGTAGCTCAAGCTCTTCCCACTTATTGTATGGGGACATTCTTAATTCCTATATCTATATGTGATTCATTCCAGAAAATGATGAACTCCTTTTGGTGGGGTACGAAGAGCGGGGAACAAAGGGGTATGAATTGGATGAGTTGGCATAGACTTTATGTAAGGAAGGAAGAGAGGGTCTGGGATTTAAAGATCTTCATAGTTTTAACCTAGCCATGTTAGCAAAGCAAGGGTGGTGGTTGATGCATTCCCCAAATGCTTTGACATCAAGAATTCTCAAAGCTAAATATTATCTGAATGGGGAGTTTTTGAAGGCCAAGATAGGTCACAATCCGAGTTTCACTTGGTGAGGTATTATTGCAGTAAAATCAATAGTGGAGAGTGGGTTTAAGTAGAGAATAGGGGAAGGTAGATCGGTAAGGGTGTATGGTGAGCCGTGGCTGAAAGATTCGGGGAATATGTTTATTTCAACTGAGCCTATCTAAGGATTGGAAGACATCACTGTACATGAACTTATGAATCCATTTAGAAGGGAATGGGATTTCGACATAATCGAAGATCTTTTTAATGAAAGAGATGTTCGGGAGATAAACCAACTCTTAGTAACTAAAGAGGGAGAGGAACTGCCTAATATGGAGCTGCTTCAAAGATGGACACTACAAAGCTAGGGTACAAAGTTGCAATTGAGATTGATACTGATGATTACTTGTCATGTATTGATGGGGATTGGATGAAGTTATGGAACCTCAAACTAACTCCAAAAGTTAAACATTTTATATGGAGATTGTTACGAAGATGCATTCCTAGCAAGAGTAGATTGGTGGAGAAGGGCCTGCCAATTGATAATAGAAGTGTTTGTTGCACAAATCATGCTAAAACATATAGTCACCTCATGTTTGATTGTGTTAAGGTACGTGAATGTTGGAGGGAGTCTTGGTTACACAATATATTGGGGATGCGGCTGATCTAAGGGATTGATTTTTCCAAATTGTTAAGGTAACGGATGATACACTAGTGCATCAAATTTGTATGTACATGTGGGCAATATGGAGATATAGGAATAATTTATTATGGAAGGGTAATGGAGGTCAACTACATCTGGTGATTTGACAAAGCATGGAGTGGCTAGAGGCATGGACAGTAGCGAAGAGGAAGAACTAAACTGAGGCACTCCAAATTGTTGAGGATTGATCCGATGAATAGTGGTACCCACCACCAGTGGATTGGCTTAAATGCAATACTAATGCGGCTCTCTTTGATGGGGATGGAAGGGCGGGTTCGAGTGCAATTCATTGAAATGCTAGGGGAGAAGCTGTGTATGGTAGGACAAGGACATTCAGAGTAAGTGTAACCCCACTGAGGTTGAGGCTATGGCGATCAAGGAGGCGTTGAGTTGGGTCACTGGGCTTAACCTCTCAAAAATTGAGTTTAAATCGGATTCACTACAAGTAGTAAATAGTATAAATAAGTCGACTTCAAACATGCTTGAACTAGGAGTTATTCTAGACGAATGAAAGAGATTGTTGGACAAACACCCCTATGGAAGATACGATGCATTAGAAGAAAAGCGAACACGTTGGTGTTGGGTTTTGGGGTTCATACGCAGTGAAAAATTCAAAAAAAATTTAAAAAACCCCAACAGGATCGAAAATAAGTTCTATTAAACTTGATCTACAAAAGTAAAACATACCTAATTCGTGATTTTCTTTTCTGATTTTTCGATTTCCAAAACGTTCAAGTGCGCATCATTTATCAGAAATCCATACACACCACAATTTGGAGTGCTAGCCCCAAAAGAGATTGAAAACGTTTTTCTTTCTCTCCCTAAATCCAGAGAACTCAAATTTTGCAAAAACGAAAACCTTATTTCGTTTTAGGGTTTCAACCTCTATTCATATGTGTAGATAAGCCCTCACTTAAAATCATATTCGTAATACAACTATTGTATTTAGGCAGTTTAAGCAAATTACACATACGCCCCTATTAATAAGTTATCATATAACAAATTATAAGGATTTTTATATCATTAACTTTATCATATAAAATTCATTACTCTAGTCCAATTGAAATTGTGCATAGCCATTCTTTGTGTGCGACCCAATAGGTTCATGTGAAGTTGGTAGTAAATCAAACCATTTTGGTACGCCAAAAGCGGTCTCTAGCAATGCATTATGACTACTCAAGTAGCATGAATATCAAAATCGATACAAGTTAATGAATAACATATATCATATCATTTTGTCGTGCGATATCCTTTAATTAAAACATAAGGTATGGAAAGTCACCATTAATGTTCAATTGTACTGGTCTCGATCTTTAAGTAGACTGAAAACATCCAAGTGACATTAATCATATAAATTCACTTGGACTTAGTCATTTAACAATCTAACATATCGAGGGATCCACTGATATCTCTCCCTATACGAGAGGGACAATTTTATCTTGATTATACACCTTCACATATTATTCACATGATAACCAATTACAATCTTTATAATCGTTCGGTTAAAGACAATGTTTGATTGTATTAAATCACCGTGCTCCTAATATTGAAGTATATGGTAATCTCAAGTCGAAGGATTAAATAATATACATATCATGAGTAACACCGATTGTTAGGCATGTGCTCTAGGTCAATCTACATACATTGTTTAACTTATAATTTTAGTTAATAAAATAGAGGTTTTATTTGTTGTTTTATTATAAGTGATTGCATGTTTACCTTATAGTAAGATCCATGGGTATTTGTTGAAATATCATAAATGTCCCTAGTCGTTCATTATACTAGGAACTATAATGAATTAAGACTAGTGTGAATCTTGATTGATGGTCATGTGATGATCATGTGTAGGGATACGAATCAAGATCATGAGTACTTGTTAAGAAATAAGGTACTGGGACCGACCCGCTATGAGATCACCACATGGATTAAGTCATAGGTGTTACTCATGATAGATATATCATTTAGTCATTCGACTTGAGATTATCATAGACTTCAATATTATGATCATGATAATTTGACACAATCAAATGTTGTCTTTAACCGGGCAATTATAAAGATTGTGATTGGTTACCGTGTGAATAATATGTGAAGGTGTGTAATCAAGATAGAATTTATCACTCCCTTATAAAGAGAGATATCAGTGGATCCCTCGATAAGATAGACTAATAATAGCCTAGTCCATGTGAATTGATATGATCGATGTCACTTGGATATTTTTCAGTTTACCTAAAGATCGAGACTAGTACGATTGAACATTAAGGGTGATTTTCCATGCCTTATGTTTAATCAAATGATATCGCACGACAAAAGGATATGATATACGTTATTAATTAGGTTGTATCGATGTTGATATTCATGCTACTTGGGTAGTCATAATGCTTTGCTAGATATCGCTTATGACTTGTGTACCAAAATGGTTTTTGGTTCACTGCTAATGTCGCATGAACCTATTGGTCGCATACAAAGAATGGCTTTACACAATTTCAATTGGTCCAGAGTAATGAATTTTATATAATAAAATCCATGACATAAAAGCACTTACGATTTGTTATATGATAACTTATTAATAGGGGCGTATGTGTAATTTGCTTAAACTGCCTAAATACAATAGTTGTATTACGAATATGATTTTAAAGTGATGGCTTATCTACACATATAAATAAAGGGTGAAACCCTAAAAACGAAATAAGATTTTCGTTTTACAATTTTCAAGTTCTCTGGATTTAGGGAGAGAAAAAAAAATCATTTTCAATCTCTCTTGGGGCTAGCACTCCAAATTGTGGTCACCGTTCGTGTGTAGATTTCTGATAAAGGACGCGCAGTTGAACGTCTTGAAAATCGAACAATCAAAAAGGAAATCACGAAATAAAGTATGATTTACTTTCGTAGATTTAGTTTAATGGAACTTATTTTCGATCCTGTTGGAGTTTTTCAAAATTTGTTTTGAATTTTCCGCTGCATGTGAACCCTAAAAACCCAACACCTATGACTTAATCCATGTGGTGTTCTCATAGCGGGTCATTCCAGTACCTTGTTCCCTAACAAGTACTCATGATCTCGATTCGTATCCCTATATGCATAATCATCACATGACCATCAATCAAGATTCACACTAATCTTAATTCATTATAGTTTTCAGTATATTGACTGACCGGGGACATTTAGGATATTTTAATAAATATCCATGGATCTTACTATAAGGTAAACATGCAATCACTTATAATAAAACAACAAATGAAAACCTCAATTTTATTAACTAAAATTATAAGATAAAAAATGTTTGTAGATTTACCTAGGGCGGCATATGCCCCAACAATTGGCCCATCATATGGCAAGGAATTTGCAAAGTCATGTAGACATTAATTGTTGGAGTGAAGCATCGGTTGATGTACAAGCGATGTTATATGCCATGTAATTTGTATTGGAGCTTCAATAAAATTATGATTGACATCAAAAAAAAAAATTTTTACCTTTTGAGTTAGCTTTCAAATGCCACCAGAATGAGTCCATTTCGATTTAAAATGAGGAAGTTATGACCAAATTACAGAGACTGGTCCATAACAACAACATGCATAATTTTTAGTTTTGTTTAACAACTTCATGAACTTTAAAAATTCACAACAAATTCATTTCTTACCCAAATTCGAAACTTCTTTATAGCAAATTGAGTACTTCTTGACGATGAATCCAAATATATAAACCAATTTCAGAGACTCAAATATCTACCTTCTGAAAATGACCAAAAATCTAAATGAGAATTAAACCCAATTTACCAAAAAACTTATAATTTTTTAAATTCAAGCTTGGAAAACGAAAGACACTTCAATTTAAGATCAAACACCCATTAGAAAGCTAAAATCTTGATTAAGAACAAAAACCCTATGATTTCATGTTCAATTGACAAGGATTGAATGCATACAACCAAATTTCTCACCTAGGATTCTAGCTTGGATTTCCTAGCTTCAACTTCTCCTCTTACTTGAATGATTGATGCTCAATTCTCCTTAATTTGATGAATTTACAGCAAGCTAGAACTTCTGATTTTCTTCTCTAAGTTTTGTTTGGAGTGCTTTGGTTGCATGTGTGAGGAATACACTAAGTGTGATATATACATGCATTTGGATAACCTAATTTATGTCCACTCATCTAACTTCATTCCTTCCATTTAGATCTTCATCACCATAATTGCTCTACCACTCCATTAACTCATCCTAGATAGCACACAAATTACACCAATCTCACATGGATGGATTGTAGTTCACATCTCGTGGATTAATCTATGGTGTTGGATTTATTTTCTAAACTTAAGCTTATGTTTGATTCCCATTAAAACTATAGGCTAAGTAACTTAATCTTAATAATTTTATTTAAACACATTAGGGCCTACCATATCACTCTCTATCATCGGTCTCACGCTAGCACGCATCTCGAGGCGTATCTCCGCTTACGGATCAAATTAACGAAACAATCGAACTAAATACAAGATTTCGGGTATAATATACACACATACATTACACTAGGCATCCATTATTAAAATATCATACATCTCGGTCTCCGAGACGAGTGTTAGAGCCACGCACCTGCTCTCGGGTCACGTCATGGGTCGGTGACCCTTATTAGGGACTAGTTTGTTATTAGTAGATTTTTTGGTCGTTACATCAATTAATTTAAATATTTTATTATAATAATTTGGAATTTTATTTTAATTTAAATGTCTACAATAAAAATAACAAGGGATGACACACAACAACCAAACAACAACATTCCATTATAACATTTATAATTAAGCAATTTATTCTTAATTACTTATAATAAAATAAATATTTTCTTTAATCTCATAAGAAAAATTGCTTTCAAGATTCTTCAAAAACTACAATATTTATCAAAAAAGAACATAATTCTATATTTCTTTATAATTTTTAATTTCAAAAGAATAATGTATTTTTTCAACAAAAAATTAAAAACATATATATTGAAAAAACTAAACATACCTCCAAACGCAAATTCTCAATCCCTCAACATGGTGAGTGGCGAGCACGACACTAGCACAACAAAACAAACCGATAATAACAACTACTTAATCATTAATTTTATCACTCAACTACAAACACAAAAAAAATTAACAAAAATGTCAAAACTAAAAAAAGGTAATTAATTAAAAAAAAGTAAATTATTTTAAAAAATAGTAAATTACCTTACAAAACAACAAATTTATTTAAAAACATTAAATTTCTAAAAATATAGTTATTTAATTAAAAACAACAAATTAATTAAGAAAAATGTAACTTAACAAAAAATGGTAGATTAATTTAAAACAATTAATTAACTAAAGAAAGTAAATTAATAAAGAACATTAAATTATTTATAAAACGGTACATTATCTTAAAAACTGAAAAATTAATTAAAAATAGGAAATTAACTACAAAATAGTAAAATGATGAAAATTATAGAGTGACTTAACTAAAAATAGTAAACTAATTATATAAAACAATAAATTAATCACAGTAAATTTAAAAATGTAAGAAAAAATCACCTTAGTTATGGCTTGCGGAGGCGGTGGCGCGGTGGTTGGCAGATAGGCGAAGGGAGAGGGCAAGAGGGAGAGGATTGAGAGGGCGGGAGGGAGGGGAGATGGTGCACTGCGGTGGGGCGGCGAGATGGAGAAAAGGAAAGAGGGAGAAAGAGATAGCGAGAGGGAGAAAAGGAAAGAGGGTCCACTGTGTGACGCCCCAGTTCCCCACAAACTGGGCCCCGCTCGGCCTAAGCCTACGTGGACCCCCAAATCTGTCTCCGCGAGGTCAACGCAAGCTTAGTCAACCTTCCAATCTATCATTATCAGTTAATTTGAGATTTTAAGTTGAGTTATTAATATTTTGCAAGTTTTACAAGTTAGCGGAGGCAATCAATAATTAAAATAGCTCAACAATAAAATAAAGGTATCAGACAACTTATATCTGGAACCCTGTTTATATATCAAACCTGTATATTAAGTGACAAGTGTATAGGGTATACAAAAGCGATTTAAAGTTCATAAGCATCTCTCAACCCCAAATAAGTATCCCAAGTGTGATAAAATGACATATATAAGTAATATAAAAGTCGAAAACCTACAAAGTGAGTAAGGGAGGGCCGCTCTGATGTTCTCAGAGTGGATCACCTAGTATCAGCGCCTTGCCTTTGCTCGACTGCGGATCTGTACTCGTTCAAACACAAGAGTGATGAGTCTAGTAAGTAAAAGCCAGTAGGATCTAAACAGTACTTCAAAATAAATAAAGCAGTCTAAAATTCATGTGGATAGAAAGAAAGCTATAAGGAATGCATGATAATAAAACTAAATAATGAAAGTACAACGAGAAACAAGTGTCAAAAGAAGCAATAGAGAGGTGCCCAAGTAGTTTAAGACCAATGAGTGCGGGTGCCATAAGGTCGAGGTCATAGTCGCGGTAACGCCAAGCAGACTCGGGTCCAAAGACGGCCAGTGTCTGTTGTACCTAGACCATCGCGAATGAGGGATATTAACGGTGCCCTAGATAAAACACATCTCATCTCGACCAAACAATTCATTAAATCAAGGTAATGGCTCATGTAGCTAGCTGACAACCACTCCATCAAAGATAACTTCCTGACTCACTGGGCCCTCGGATACTCATATTGGAGTAGGAATCCAAGAAAGATAAGATAATGCAATAGCAATAAAATATAAAGCTCAATGAGTTACTTGTACATTTCCTAACTAGTTTTACTTACCTCGAATCAACGCTAATACGCTCTCTCGCGGCTCCAACACGACCCAGAACTAACCCTCGATGTCCAACTCTAGCTCGCTAAGTCCCTGAAATCATTTTACTTGGTTTTGGTGTATTAGAGTCCGTTTGTCTTACTAATCCTCTATTAAGTAAAATTCAATCCATAGTATGCTTTGCTTTACATTATTATTCTTATATTATATATATATATATATATATATATATATATATATGTGTGTGTGTGTGTGTGTGTGTGTGTGTGTGTGTGTATAGGCAAGGTTATATAAATACACCTAATGTCTTATACATAAATACATACATAAATATATGTGTGTGTGTGTATATATATATATATGTGTATGATATATATAACCACTTAATGCATCAATAAATCTCTACAAATTTATTTTAGGAATCTTATCATTTATTATTATTATTATTATTATTATTATTATTATTATTATTATTATTATTATTATTATTATTATTATTACTATTATTATTATTTTAACACTAAATTAATCCTAGCTAATGAATATGCCCTCCATCTATGTACAATTTCTTTTATTAATGCACATTATTATTATAATTATTATTTTCACTCTTAGCTATATTCATATCAAGGTTCCAATAGATTTAGGCCAGCCCAACAATGAGTTGTAGCCATTAATTTGGATCAACCTTAAACACTCAAGGAAGCCATGCAAGAATTTAGTTGATCAATATACATATGTGTGTGTTGTTAATTAATTAAAGGGGATACAAGCAAGATTAAGGAAATGAGAGTATGAAGAAGAAGTAGCTTGCATAAATAAGATCATCATAAAAAAGAAACTAATCAATAAGAATCAAAAGCATGGATAAGAATTCAAATAGGAGAAAGTATTAAGGTGTAAAACATGCTTTGAGTCTATATGAGTTTTTTAACTCCTTGTTGTCTTCAAGCTTTCTCCAATTCCATTAATGGTGGGATTCCTTCCAATTTCCTCTCAAGAGCTCTTAGAAATGAATTTGAGTTAAGTCCCTAATGATTTCTACCCCTTTATACATTTATTTGAAATTCAATAGTAATGGATTAATTAAGCTAACCTAGCTTAATTAAGTCTAAATCAAAGCTCTCAATCTCATTTCTACATATGTCAAGTGTCCTACAAAGTGTACAATGACAATTTTACCCTTAGTTCATCCATGTATTTTCCATGCAAACAAGATATTTACATAAATTAAGTGACCTTATTTTTCAACATATTTACCAAGAATACCATAGGTCTTTGAATTTAATATTGGTTCCTTAATATGAATGAAGGAGAATTTTACATTAATTTCAATCTTCCATAGTACGCCTCTCGAGGTACATCATATGCCTTATTTCATTTCTACATTATAATCATAAGTTACTGAGATGTGCGTTGTAATGGTATAGTAATGTGGTAATCTAAATAAAAATTCCAACTTAGGGTATTCTCTTAATCAAATAACATTATAGTCATACAACTATTTTTATCCTATCTTATCACCTACTCATACCCGTGTACCCATAATATACACGCATACTAACCATCAAACCTTACTCGTATTTCGACGCAATCGGATCAATAATTAACTAAAATTCGATATTTTTTTAGAATAAAATAAATACTACACACAGCATACACAAATAATATACCTCAATGTCGACTTTCGAGGGTAGACCAAGTACGCCACGTCAGATAAAGTCCCCGTCAGAGTCCTATGGTGACATGTGACACAAGTTAGATTGTTCAAGTCATTACAGCCTTCCCAACTAATAAGAGTTTCGTCCTCGAAATTGAAATAATTTAAAGTAGAACTTACTAGAATTAAAATAGCTCAGGTAAATTGCTTGCACATGTAGGACTCCAACTCCCAAGTTAGTTCCTCCTTCCCGTAATGTTGCCACTCGACGAGGACTGATGGGATCTCTGTATTCCTCAATACCTTCACCTTAAGGTCCAAAATCTAAATCGGCCGCTCCTCGTAGGTGTTGTCCTTTCTCAAGTCTATCTGGCTCAAACCCACCATCGATCGCCTGCCTCCTCTCGACCTATTGAGTCTAAGCATCGATATATGAAATACAGGGTGAATCCCGCCTAACTATGGCGCTAGTTCCAACTCGTATGCAACCTTATCGATTCTCCTTTTGATCTTGAATGGACAGATGAGCTTAGGCGCAAGCTTTCTCTAATTCTAAATCTCTTGTGACCTATTAGAGGTGATACCTTCAAATACATATAGGATCCATCGTCATACTCTAACTCATCGTGGTACTTGTCGTAGTATGTCTTCTATCTCTCTTGCGCACCCTTTAGACATAGTTTGATTTGTCGTCTTTTCTCTGTGTGATCCACTACAATCTCTGGCCCAATAGTTACCACATCATCGGGCTCTGCCCAACATGATGGAGAACCACACAACCTGCCTTATAGTGCCTCAAACGGTGTCATTCCAATACTAGCTTGGTAATTGTTATTGTAAGAAAACTCATACAGATAAAGATACTCCTCCCATGAACCACCGTACTCTAGTACACACGTCCTCAACATGTCTTTAAGGACCTAGATCATTCGCTATAACTTCATCAGTCTGTGGATGGCAAGTTGTACTCATATCCAACTGCGTGCCAAACTATGCCTGCATACCCTACCAAATCTGTGACTTAAACTGTGGCCCCCTATCTGACATAATCGACAACAGGACCCCGTGAAATCGGACTATATCTCGCTCATACAAACTGGCCCGCCTATCCACTTGATGTGTAGTAGAGATCGGTAGGAAGTGCGCGAACTTAGTCTACCTGTCCACAATCATCCATATATTGTCATGTATGCGCTAAGACCGAGGTAATCCACTGACAAAGTCCAGTGCAATGTGCTCCCACTTCCACTAGGAATGGGAATGGCTGTAGTAGTCCACCAGGCCTCTAATGCTCAGCCTTAACTCACTGGCATATCTCGCACGCTCTAACGTAATGAGAAACATCAGACTTCATCCCGGGCCATCAAAAGAGATGTCGCATGTCCGCATACATCTTGATCCGACCCGGATGAACCGTAAAATGTGAGCGGTGAGCCTCTTTAAGTATGCCTCTCGAATCTCAGCCACTGATGGAATCCACAACCACCGTCTAAATCTCAGGCATGAGTCTGTCGACTAACTCCACTCTAAGTGATTCGGACTCTAAGCCATTTCACTGAACCCTTGATATAGCTCGTCAGCCAGCTGCCCTTGAAGCACACTCTTAACTGACACTGTCTGAGTCCTCATCTTACAATAAATCACTACCTCAATAGCTGCCGGAATTTATGGTGAACAAAGTGTGTTGACCACCTCGAGTAACGCGTACTCATGTGTCATGTGACAAGTCACTATATTTGATTCTACTCATCTCCAGCTCAATTCGTCTACCACGACATTAGCCTTCCCTAAGGGACACTCCAAAGAGAAGTCGTAATCCTTGAGGAACTCTAGCCAATGCCTATGTCTCATATTCAACTCCTTCTGAGTGAAAATGTACTACAGGCTCGTATGGTGAGTAAGCAAGGTGAGTCTCACTCCATAGAGGTAATGGCATCAAATTTTTATTGCAAATACCAATGTTGCTAACTCTAAGTCGTAAGTACGGTAGTTCTTCTAATAAATCTTCAACTGTCGGGATGCGTATGCTATAACTTTACCATCTTGCATCAAGACACAGCCCAAACTGACCTTAAAAGCATCAATACCTTAAAACCCATCCCTACTCTGGTAACACTAACACTGGTGCGGTAGTCAATTGTTCCTTTCGAATCTAGAAAGCCTACTCACAACTATCATCCCATTGAAAATCGGCTTCCTTTTTTGTCAATTGATTCATCGGTGCAGAGATCTTGAAGAAATCCTGAACGAAACGCCGGTACTATCCTACCAGTCCTAAAAAGCCTGGATGTTTGTCACTGATGTCGGCTTAGGCCAATCAATCACTTACCTAACTTTAGCGAGGTCCATTGAAACTCCGCTTGCTCCAACGATATGTCCTAGAAATCTAACCTTTGTAAGCCAAAACTTACACTTACTGAATTTGGCATACAGTCTATGCTCCCTGAGAGTCTGCAATATCATCTTGAGGTGCCCCTCGTGATCTTCACAAGTCTTAGAATAGATAAGAATCTCGTTCATAAATACTATCATGAATATGCCCAAATACTCCCTCAATACTCGGTGCATCAGATCCATGAACATTATCGAGGCATTCGTCAGCCAAAAGGGCATGATGATGAACTGGAAGTGCCCATATCTCGTACGGAAAGTAGTCTTCTCCATATCCTTGTCTCTAATCCTGAGCTGGTGGTAGCTGGATCTCAAATCAATCTTGGAGAACCACAGTGCTCTTTTCAGCTGATAAGACAAGTCGTTTATGCGAGGAAACGGGTGCTTGTTCCTCACGGTGACTGTGTCTAGCTGTCTATAGTCTATGCAGAGTTGTAAGCTATCATCCTTCTTCTTGAAAAATAGTTTTAATGTGCCTCATGGAAACATACTCGGGTGAACGAATCCAATCGTGACAACTCATCAAGTGGGTCATCAACTCCTCGATCTCTTTCGGTGCCATCTTGTACGGCAGAATCGATATCAATTTGGTCCCCGGGACTAAGTCTATAATGAACTCGATCTCTCTCGTCGGGGGTAATCCAGGAAGATCATTGTGAAAAATGTCTGAAAACTAACATGCAACTGGTAACTCCTCAATCCTAGTCTTAACTCTCCTTACTATACTCATGACGTTGGCCAAAGTCTCAACATCGATACTAGTGGCCACTATGCCTTTGGTGATCGATAGTGTAGTCGAAGTCTCTTAAAAACTAAAATATCCCCGATCTTTGGGCGCTCCCCGGTAACTACCATACTACGCCACCATGCATTAGCCTCTCCAAACAACAACTCGAAGAATATCATCACTCTCACCTGCTCAGGGTTAATCAAGATGTTATGAATCTTCTCGTGGATCTTCATGAACTTCCCTGTTTCCTCAAGATTCATGCCATCATAGAACTCAGTCGGTATATGCCTCTAGAATTCATGCGACTGTCTCACCTCGGCTATTGCTCTATTACTAGTCTTTGTGGGCATGAGTGGCACTATTTTCCTCTAAGTAGGAAGTGTAAGTAGTATTGTCTCAGTCTGTACCGATACAATCTCCACATTAACTAGCTATGTCGGTGCGATGGGAGCCACTTGAGTGGCATGTATAGTAGGTGCACTCCACTATACATCTGAGCTACCATCGATACCACTGGCCTCAGGCTGATCGGCTATCACCATCCGCAAAATAAGGCAAATTCTTGATCAGTTTATAGCTAACGGTAGTAGTATACTACAATACATCAAATAGCATATATAGTTCAAATTTTAATTTCTCTAACTCTCCCCACTTCCCAACTAAGACTCTAAGTCAGGATCATAGGTCCCACTATAAGTTCAACCATGTCCTAACTCTACTATTAATTTGTGTCTTATACTGGTTGTGGGTTGTTCCTGAGCTAGGTGTAAAACTTTAGACTCTGATTCCAAATGTGACGGCCCCAATTCCCCACAAACTGGGCCTTGCCCGACCTAAACCTACGTGGACCCCCAAGTCAATCTCCATGAGGTCAACGCAAGCTTGGTCAACCTTCCAATCTATCATTATCAGTTAATTTGAGATTTTAAGTAGAGTTATTAATATTTTGCAAGTTTTACAAGTTAGCATAAGCAATTAATAATTAAAATTATAAATCAACAATAAAGTAAAAGAGTCGGACAACCTATATGTAGAACCATGTATATGTATATATATATCAAACCTGTATATCAAGTGACAAGTGTAGAGGGTATACAAAAGCGATATACAAGTCATAAGCATCTCTCAACCCTAAATAAGTATCCAAAGTGTGATAAAATGACATATATATAAGTAATACAAAAGTCAAGAACGGACAAAAATGAGTAAAGGAGGGCCGCTCTGATGTCTTCAGAGTAGATCCCCTAGTATCGGTGCCTTGCTCTTGCTCGACTGCGGATCTACACTCGTTCAAACACAAGAGTGACAAGTCCATTAAGTAAAAGCCGGTATGATCTAACCAATACTTCAAAATAAATAAAGCGATCTAAAATTTATGCGGATAGAGAGAAAACTATAAGGAATGCATGATAATAAGACTAAATAATGAAAGTACTGTGACGGCCCCTCTCCTAATCTAGGGCACCGCCCGGCCTAATCACGTAATTAAGCCCTAATCATATCCACGCAGGACTTAACTACGTATTAGTCAGCCTTTTCTAATTAAACCTTTTATTAAATGAGTTTATTAGCGGAAGTCTTATTGATTATGCGGAAACCATTTATAATATCCTAAGTGTGGAAAACCAGGAAATGCCATCGCATATATATATATATATATAGTCTTCAAAATTCATTGAAACGATAAAATGGTCTAAGTCAAGTCGGGGAAGTAACGCTCAACCCAATACACAACCCCAAAAAGTATCTGAAAGACATATATAAACTATACAATCAAAATATCAAAAGAAGACCTACAATCGATGCAGTGACGCGCCGCGGGCTCAGGGATAATCGATGATCTTCTCTTTGTCCTGCCTGCTAGTAGACAGCTCTGCACCCACCGTCATAAAAAGGACGGTGAGTACAAAAATAAAACAGTAATCCCCGATGACAAGTTTAATTTGCATTTCCAAATATTCAAATGGTATTTAAAAGCATATAAATGGGAAATTGGAAAATAAACCATATGCGAGTAAATACCAGAGTTAAACAAGTGATACTGACACTAGGCTAAGTAGTGGTGATTTAGGTCCGGTCGGCGGTGAAACGTGTCACTCCGACTCAATAATCATATAACACAAGGGGACTCTAACCCAAGTGTTACCAGGGGACTCTAACCCCGGTCAATAATCATATAGCACAAGGGACTCTAACCCAAGTGTTGCCAGGGACTCTAACCCCGGTGTGTAGACCACCTCAGGGACTCTAACCCCGAGTGTCATACAATGTCAAGTAACATGTGCCGACATCCCAGGGACTCTAACCCCGTGATTTGCGCACAGCTCGATCGAGTACGGGACCTAAATACAAAAACTACTTTTAAAATTTCAAGAAATACTAAGTATGGATTGTCAAGGCATAGGCACATCTACACACCTAAACAAATAATGAATACAAGTCCTCTTAAACATTTATAAGATATTTACTAGTCTAATAGCATGCTATTTATCCTTCAATTCACATTTAAAACAACAAGAATAGACATAGCATGGGATAGAATCAATGAATCAAATCAAATGAATGGATATCATGCAAACTAGACTTATCAAATGAGCATAAACACAAAGAACACATGATATAAGAGTACAAAGGCAAATAGTCAAAAGGACTATGCAAGGATAATAATTAATATGAATGAAATGTCAAGTAAAGTTGCCATTGGGTATACTCGCAACAACAAAGTAACGTCCTAGCTTTACTGGCATTCGCTCTCCCGTGCCATTTTCCTAGGTTCCTGAGTTTGGTGTCTCATTAGTTCAAGTATACTGGGTTTATTGTGTATTCAAATTTGTTCAATCAACTTTATTTTATTGAAATATATTTTTCCCAATTTTTCCAGAATTTCTCCAAATTTTCTTTCATTTTTCTTCCCTTTTTCTCTTCTTTTCTGTTTTTTTTTTATCGTTTGGGTCGGGTCGACCCAAACGGGTCGACTTGACAGGCTGGACGAACCGGTCCAGAGGCTCGGCCCATGGGCCGAGCTCTGGCCCATTCAGGCCGACGCCCGTGATAATCCTTCCTCCCGATCGAACCTCCCCGGTTCGATCGGGATCGGAGGAAGGAAGAAAACTTTTTTTTTTTATTTCTTTCTCTCCTCCGGTGATAGGTTGGGGTGGATCTCCACCCCACCCCGGTGGAGCCGATGGCGGGGAGGCACCCCCGTCATCACCACCATGATCATGGGGTTTGGCCGGGGAGGCGAACCCCCATTCTTCGCTACCCAAAACAACCACAACATAACGACTCACCTTGCTCTCCTTCCCGTGCGCATCACTTCTCCTCCTCCTCCTCTCATTTTCTTCTTCTTCCTCTCTCGGTTTTCTTCCTCTTCTTTGGTCCGATCGATCGTGTGTTTGCATGTGTGTGTTGTATGTGATGTAGGTGGGTAGGTGGGTGTGTACACGTGGTGGCGCATTAGACAAGTGTTTGTATTTTTTGGACAAGTGTGTTGTGGTGTGTGTACAAGTGACACCTAACTCGTGACACCACTAAGACACTTGTCGGTGTTTCGAGCGTTTCGACGCCGGTTTCGCGTCCGAACCGTGATATCCGCGTGCACGTCGCGTCGTTAGTCACTCAATATCTATTCCATATTGACAAATTTTTATTCAATTTGTGTGTTTTCGTTTCCCCGACCTAATATTCGGTCTCGTCAACTACCCGGTACCCGCGTCGACACGCATATCGAGGCGTGTCCCCGCTCTCGTCTCGACACCTACAACTGTACCAAAACGACTTAGTAAGTCTACACAATACATAACACTAGGCATACATCAATACAAAAAATATCATATACCTCGGTCACGTGCCTCGGTCAGTGTACGTATCACAGTGTAGATCCCACGTCAAGGGTCGGTGATCCTGATTAAGGAATTAAAACAGGGTTAGAGATTTGGGCCGTGACAAGTACAATGAGAAATGAATGTCAAAAGAAGCAATAGAGAGGTGCCCAAGTAGTCTAAGACTACCGAGTGCGGGTGTCATAGGGTCGAGGTTATAGAGTCACGGCTACGCTAAGCAGACTCGTGTCCTAGGACGCGGCAGCGCTAGCTGTACCTAGACCGTCGCGAATGAGGGATATTAACGCTGCCCCGATAAAACACATCTCCTCCCGACCAAACAATCCAGCTGAATCAACGTCATGGCTCCGACAGTTAGCCGACAACCACTCCATCGAGACACCTTTCTGAGTCACTTGGCCCTCGGACACTCATATTGGAATGGGAATTCCAAGAAAGGTAAGATAGTGCAATAGCAATAAAATATAAAGCTCAATAAATTACTGTACATTTCCAAGCGATTTTACTTACCTTGGATCCATGCTAATACGCTCTCTCGCGGCTCCAACACGTCCCCGAACTAACCCCCGATGTCCAACTCTAGCTCGCTAAGTCTCTGACATCATTTTAATTGATTTTGGTGTGTTAAAGTCCATTTGTTTTACTAATCCTTTATTAAGTATAATTCAATCCATAGTATGTTTGCCTACACAAATACATCTAATGTCTTACATATATATATATATATATATCTATCATATATATAAAAGCACGAATCACAAATTTTTGAGTCGTAATCAAATTTACCTTTTTGTCCATCGCCCACACTTCTCGTGCGTCCCGATCTTTCCTTTTATGATAACTGTATTAAATAGTTATTAAATAGCAATTAAATACAATCGTACTAGACTATCTATTAAATAGAAAAACTGTATTAAATAGCTATCTATTGCTAACAAATAGGAGCATAAATTTATAGTCGGCTTCTATTGCTAACAAACAGGAGGATAAATACAAAAGGTAATCACTTTTTCCCTCAAAATACAATCGTACTAGGCTTCTAAATAGCTATTAAATACAAACAATGCAACTAAAATCCTATTAAATAGCTATTTAAATCAAAACTATATCCAAATACAACCGGCACTACTAAATAGTACAAATATAAAAAGATATATATGTATGTATACACATGCGTACATGGTAGATTAGTCCAACTCATACTACAACTATACGTCACATGAATCAAAGTTGTTCTCAAAATCAACTTTAGCCACTTATCACCTTCCTATTTTGATGTTTCTAAATTCAAGTATTAATACAACTAAAGTTGTATTCGGTGAACACTAATTAACCAACACCAACACAATTACCAAGTGGGTCCCACATTACAAGCAATTGTAATGTGTAACAAATTTGGTCACGATCCAACATATATTTTCATTTAAACTAAATCTTGCTAAATGTTACAATTTTAATAAAATAATCTATGAGATATTCCCACTACGTAGAGGCATAAGTTCAATAGATTATTTTAACATTCAAAATGTGGATATAACTGTACCGGCCCAAATTAATTAAACTATGATTAATGTTGATTTCGGAGATTAACAATCGTAATTCGGGCCTTATGTGGACAACTCAGTTTACTCAGGAAACAAGAATCAATGGAATATGTTATTTATGGATGATGATTATTTGTGTGTGCATTGGTATCGGGCGAGTCGATGTGACAGGTGCTTACATTGGGAAGCTTGTCGACATGGGTATTAGGTAGGAGTGACCCGAGGATGCTAGACTAGGCTAAGAAATGGTATAAGGTGTATGATTAAACCAAAGCCTAAGTCGAGTGTCAGTGAGACTACAAATGTGTCAATTAAGTGACTAAAAACATTAACCATATGATTGAATGGGCCTAAGTAAATTAAATTAGAATAAATAATGGCAAAACCAATCTTTTGGTCCCTGAATTTTGAAGGTTTTACACTTTTGGTCCCTCAACTTTGAAAACAACACATTTGGTCCCTCAACTTTTCATATAGTGTAAATTAAGTACTTTTGTTGGTCCAGTCATCGTTATTGATGACGTGGAGAAAGTCAATCGCCATGTGGCGCCACGTGACAATCCATTTCATCTGAACAGTTGGTTCAATGAACCAACCGGTTCAATGAACCAACCAAATGAAGCCTTCTCTCACTCTCTACGTTCTCTCTTCTTCTCTTTCTCTCTTCGTTCTCTCTCTTCTCTCTTCTCTCTCTCTCTACGTTGTATCAATGTCGACCACCGTTCTCCAATCGCCAAAAACACACGCAAACACACATGCACGCTTTGCTTCAAAACGTATCGAACTCGATCACTCCTCTTCTCCATCGCTCTCCAACATCCATTTCTTCGATCTTCAATGGAACTCCCAATCTCTTCTGCTCCTTCAACATCTCATCCGAATTGGAGACCGAATTCAAAACTTCGAACAAGTTTCATGGACCTAGATCGTCTCCTCATTTGAAACCGCGATTTCGAGACTCGCTTCGCATTTTCGCGTCGGCTTCGATTCGCGATGCACATAGCACTAGCACTGATTCTTCTTCTGTGAATCCCGTTTACAAGCCCACGCCGCCCAATCGAGAACTGCGGACTCCTCACAGCGGGTACCCTTTTTCTGCGATTGTTTTTTTGAGCCCTAATTAGGTGAAAGTTGTTTAATTTTGGGGCTTTTTTGATGATTAGGGAACCAAATCAGTTTGAAAGAGAAAACGCAGAGAGAGAGAGAAGAGAGAGAGAGAGAGAACGAAGAGAAAGAGAAGAGAGAACGCAGAGAGTGAGAGAAGGCTTCATTTGGTTTTTTTATTGAACCGGTTGGTTCATTGAACCAACTGTTCAAGATGAAATGGATTGCCACGTGGCGCCACGTGGCGATTGACTTTCGCCACGTCATCAATAACGATGACTGGATTAACAAAAGAACTTAATTTACACTATATGAAAAGTTGAGGGACCAAATGTGTTGTTTTCAAAGTTGAGGGACCAAAATTGTAAAACCTTCAAAGTTCAGGGACCAAAAGATTGGTTTTGCCTAAATAATATAAAGCCTATAGTTAGGTTGATTAAATGTGGACCTTGGAGATGCATTTAGATAATCCTAATTAACCTTTGATTAAAATCATATGTTTCAGGACGTGCTACGCACGATTGACACATTTGTATATCCCATTTTTTTCTTTATTTTTTCATATGTAATGCGTAAATTACATTCCATGACATATTCTTTTCCTTATTTTTTTCAATTGCAGAGAACCACCGAGTAAAGAAGTTCAGTTCATTCGAGGAGAAAATGAAAATTTTAATATGAAGGCAGAAACTATGACTGTAGAGGAAGTGAAGCGCCAAAGATCGAAAGCTACGGTTAGACATTATTATATACAAAATAATATTATATGACTTCTTCATGATATAAAACTAATTGTTAATTTTTTACACAGGAATTGTATGTTGTTTGCAAAGTGAAAATCATGTCAATAAATTCAAGTGGTTCTTGGCATTACAATACTTGCTATTCACATTACGTTAAGTTAGAAAAATCGGGAACACAATATGATTGCGAAAGGTGCAAAGAATTTGTTACAACGCCATATCAGAGGTACGTTAAAATTATATTATACAAATGTATGTCACTTTTATAAATTACGTATATCATTTTAACATGCATCTTTGAGTCTTATTAGCCATACCTTAAAACTATTTATTATTAATTTTCAATTTCCTAAGATTCTTTGTTGTTGTACTGTATATACATATATCTTGTCAAAAATCTAATTCATGACAATTGGATTTATTTTTAGATTTAAAGTTCATGTGCGCGTCGAAGACAATTCAGGGTCCACAACTATTGTTCTATTCGATAGCATAGTGAAAAATATTATTGGTAAAGACAATGGCGAAAGAATCTTGAATGAGCCATCTTCGGTACATCTTTTTATAATTTAGAATACAAAACTAATTGAATGCAAATGCAATATTCTATATAATCTATATCTTATTCATTTTTATGGTCCTTTTGTTCTAATTTATTTTTTGCTTATATTGTTAGACAAACGAAAATATTGCAGTCCCAATAGAACTCTGTAAGATTGTAGGAAGAAGTTTTACTTTTAAACTAAAACTCACTAATTACAATTTAGCCAGTGGAAATGAAAATTTCACCGTTTCGAGTATATGTCATGAAGAAAATGGAGATAATTTTCGTCATAATGAGGTATTTATTTTATTTTACAGTAACTTACAAGATCACATTATATAATTTAATTTTACATATTGTCTTATTCTTGAAAATAATAGGGGAAGTTGTCAAATGATATTTCAACACATAAATACGAAGTCGACAACAATAAAGAAGTCAACATGAAGAGAAAAAATATTGATAATGAATTGAGAATAAATAAACGTCCAAGAAAATATTGTTATGTTGAGTAAGTTATTTGAAGTTACATATCATTAATTAGTTACTTATATATTTATAAATAAACTAATATAATGTATTTCTTATGCAGTGATGACGAAGATGAAGTATAGTCAACATCATCATGAACATGATACAAAATACAAAAGACTTTTTATATTTAATTTTTAGCGGTAGGCATTTTATATTTTTATTATCATATTTTCAACTTATTTAACATTGTATATTAAATTTAATATTTTATATTTATATTACATAGTTTGTTCAAACTCATAAATATTATTTTAATTTTTATTATACATTCAGATGCTTATTAAATTTACACTGTTTTAACTATAATGCATGGCTCATATCCTATTAGAATCTTTTTTTCAAGTTATATATCAATCTATCTATCATTAATTAGAATGTAGGGAAACTTGAGTTGTCTGCAATTACTAAGTTCGATGTTCTTCTAGATCATGATTAGGATTTTGTTTGACATGATTCTCATCTTTTTAGATCGCATCCAAGAATTCTAGCATTGGTTATTTCTATGATAAATGATAATTTATTGATGCCTTGTTCCATACATACTCACAAGATTGACATCTCTGTTAAGCATGGAAACTCCACTTGTATTTTTTTTATTGATTTTTTTATTGGTTTATGACAATATATTGATGACTTTTCTTCATGTTGAACATAAATGACCTCTTAAAACATCAATTTATCATCCCTTTAGCTTCATAGGCATTGATGAAAGTTTTGTATTAGGTTTTGTGATTCTGAATTTTTCTTTTCTTATTTTAAGTTCTTCTTCTTTGTTTTTTATTTGTTTCTATATTTGATATAACCAAGTTATTGCATTCTTATATAATATAGTTACCTCTCACCTTCATTAGGAGACAAAAAAAGTGATTGAAACCATGAATTCTCAATGGGATTTCATAATTATCGTTTCGTTCATATTATTTTCTATTTGTTTTAGTCCTGCACTTGCACTCAATAAGGTATGAATTTTTTTGTATTCCTTTAGTGTCATGATTAAACATAGATAAACTTTTGGAGTTTAAATTTCTAAATATTTCTCTATATGTGATTATTTGGTCTCTTGTACAGTCTTGTGTGGTGTACTTGAGTTTAATAGAGCAACAAATTCACATTATGAGTTAGTTGGATCTTACTTGGGAATGTGAACTAATCTCAACTATATTGTATGCTGCATACATGATATATGTTCAAAGTGCTCTCTTACATACAATCTACTAAGTAAGCCTTCTCATGAACATTGACATCCTTTTGTTGTATATACTACTTGTTCTTCACAATTTTGATCTTTCTCCCTCCTTTATGTGCAAAATTCAATTTGATCATCATCAGGTCTCAAATGGCTTACATGAAATTACCAAGAACATAAGTAGGACATAAACCGGTGCCTTCCATCACTGCATTTAAAGATTTGGGTGGCCTTAGTTTTAGTGGTTTATTGATGTTTTCCATATGGATCTTGTTAAAATTGAGAAATTTGACAAAAAGGTTTAGCATTTCTTGGAATTCAATCAAAATCAGTTGATGAATTGAGTTTTTTTTTAATGTTTTCTTCTACTCTTCAACTCTTCTTTGATCAATCTAGAGATTTGGGTGGCCTTAATTTCAGTGATTTAGTGTTTATTTTTTATATGGGTTGTTAAAATTGAAAAACATGGCACGAGTACTTTAACATTTTTTGGTATTCAATCTAAATTAGTTGGTTTGCTAGAATTGGAAGAAAAGGTGAATTGTGTCATTTTTGTTTCTAAGTATGATATAGAAGTTGTGTATTGGTTACTTTTTGTGGTTAATTAGATTGAGAATTACTTGATTGGAATTTAAGTCACCATCTGGGATAATGGAGAACTTCAATGTTTTCAATTCTCAATGTAATTTGCTAAGATTATTAATCTACAATTCTGTTAAACATAATTCTACTTGAATATGAAGCATTGTGGAACTAAGCAATTTCTTTCTACTGTTATTTGTCTGCCCAAGTGAATGAAACTAGGCTTAATCAAATTAACTTATATATAATTTGTTTCTACTGTTTTTGTGGTTAACTTAATAAAATTAACATTGTAAAATAATATAAATATGTGTAAATGTAACTAAATCAAACCTTAATTAATTAACGCTTAATTATATGTGTAAACGTTTAAGAGATCCTTATCTAATGACAACATTCTTTATGAAGCTGACACTCATATATCAACTATGACCATAGAATGAAGAAATTCTCTAACACTATTGTACGAGAAAAATCGCATGGAGGCTAGCATTTGGTATTTCGAATCCACACTGATGTGTCAACCAATGAAAATGGTATATCATACGATTAGTTTATTGTATCTATTTCATAACATAATGCACCTCATCATCTAAATTTACTGTCTTACATTAGAATGAGAGTGCAAAGTCACAGCTTCTCACATTGTTTTGTTGTAAAAGGAAATGTACTTTTAAATGCATGCATAGAAGGTTTTACAGGATATACAAAACCCAAAGAGAGATACAACAAAAATAAGAAAATAATGGAAAAAGATCAACTAAGGCAAGATTGTTTATGTGGAATATGTGATTGAAGGACTACAGAGTTCCACATGGTACATGAGAGAAAGAAACACAACCTCTCTTTTAATATTTCTTTTTTTTCTTGGTCAGGGTGTTTAAAGCTTTAATCCCAACTAATTCAATTATTTACATTCATAATTTCAAAGTTATCCTTTCTATCTATAGAGTTTGAGGTAAAGATTGAACTTTATGTACACAAAACATCAATAAACCACTAAAACTAAGGCCACCCAAATCTCTAAATGCAGTGATGGAAGGCACCGGTTTAGGTCCTACTTATGTTCTTGGTAATTTCATGTAAGTCATTTGAGACCTGATGATGATCAAATTGAATTTTGCACATAAAGGAGGGAGAATGATCAAAATTGTGAAGAACAAGTAGTATATATAACAAAAGGATGTCAATGTTCATGAGAAGGCTTACTTAGTAGATTGTATGTAAGAGAGCACTTTGAACATATATCATGTATGCAGCATACAATAGAGTTGAGATTAGTTCACCATCCCAAGTAAGATCCAACTAACTCATAATGTGAATTTGTTGCTCTATTAAACTCAAGTACACCACATAAGACTGCACAAGAGACCAAATAATCACATGTAGAGAAATGTTTAGAAATTTAAACTCCAAAAGTTTATCTATGTTTAATCATGACACTAAAGGAATACAAAAAAGTTCATACCTTATTGAGTGCAAGCGCAGGACTAAAACAAAGAGAAAATAATATGAACGAAACAAGAATTATGAAATCTCATTGAGAATTCATGGTTTCAATCACTTTTTTTGTCTACTAATGAAGGTGAGAGGTAACTATATTATATAAGAATACAATAACTTGGTTATATCAAATATAGAAACAAATAAAAAACAAAGAAGAAGAACTTAAAATAAGAAAAAAAAATTCAAAATCACAAAACCTAATACAAAACTTTCATTAATGCCTATGAAACTAAAGGGATGATAAATTGATGTTTTAAGAGGACATTTATGTTCAAGAAAATGGAGTGGACGTAATATAAATTATGGTGAACAAGAAAAGGCATCAATATATTGTCATAAACCAATAAAAAAATCAAACCACTTGTGTTTTTTTTCCTTGTTTCCCATTTTTTTTGAGGAAGTAATGGCCTAGCATGACTAGCTTGTTTTTTCATTCACATCTTATCTCAATCACATTAGAGAATATTGATGACCTAAAAAAGGTGTTTGTATTTCTAATTTTTAAATTTTTATTACAATTTTAAATTTTATTAATAAATTCTTAGAAATTAATTCCCGCGAGCGAAACGAGCGGGTCAATCGTAGCACGTCTTGAAACTAGTATATATATGTATGTATGTATGTATGTATGTATGTATGTATGTATGTATGTATGTATGTATGTATGTATGTATGATATGTAAATATATATAACAACTTAATGCATCAATAGATATCTACAAACTTATTTTAGGAGTCTTATCATTTATTATTATTATTATTATTATTATTATTATTATTATTATTGTTGTTGTTGTTGTTGTTGTTGTTGTTGTTGTTGTTGTTGTTGTTGTTGTTGTTGTTGTTGTTTTTATTATTATTTTGACACTAGATTAATCTTAGCTAATGAATATGCCCTCCATCCATGCACCATTTCTTTTATTAATGCACATTATTATTGTAATTATTATTATTATTCTTTGTAGCCATATTCATATCACGGTTTCAATACATTTAGGTCAACCCAACAATGAGTTATAGCTATTAATTTGGATCAACCTTAAACACTCAAGGAAGTCATGCATGAATTTAGTTCATCAATATACATATGTGCGTGTTGTTAATTAATTAAAGGGGATGCAAGTAAGATTAGGGAAATGAGAGTATGAAGAAGAAGTAGCTTGCATGAATAAGATCATCATAAAAATAAAAAAAGAAACAAGTCAATAGGAATCAAAAGCATGGATAAGAATTCAAATAGGAAAAAGTATTAAGGAGAAGGTGTAGAACATGCCTTGAGACTATATGAGTTTTTTAACTCCTTGTTGTCTTCAAGTTTTCTCTAATTCCATTAATGGTGGAATTCCTTCCAATTTTCTCCCTAAAGCTCTTAGAAATGAATTTGAGTTAAGTTCCCAATGACTTATACCCCTTTAAACATTTATTTGAAATTCATTGGTAATGGATTAATTAAACTAACCTAGCTTAATTAAGTCTAAATCAAAGCTCTCAATCTCATTTCTACATATGTCAAGTGTCCTACAAAGTGTAAAATGATAATTTTATCCTTAGTTCATCCATGTATTTTTCATGCAACCAAGATATTTACATAGATTAAGTGACCTTATTTTTCAACATATTTGCCAAGAATACCATAGGCCTTTGAATTTAATATTGGTTCCTTAATATAAATGAAGGAGAGTTTTACACTAATTTCAATCTTCCATAGTACGCCTCTCGATGTACATTGCATTATAATGGTATAGTAATGTGGTAATCTAAATAAAAATTTCAAATTAGGGTACTCTCTTAATCAAATAACATTATAGTCCTACAACTATTTTTGTCATATCTTATCGCCTACTCATACCCGAGTACCCATAATATACATGCATACCAACCATCAAACCTTACTTATATTTTGACGCAATCGGATAAATAATTAACTGAGATTTGACATTTTTGAATATAAAATAAATACTACACCTACCATACACAAATAATATAGCTCAATATCGACTCCCGAGGGTTGACCAAGTACATCATGTTAGATAAAGTCTTTGTCAGAGTCTTGCAGTGACACATGGCACGAATTAGATTATCCAGGTTGTTACAGCACCAGCGAAGGGAAGCGGTCCATCGGAGACGGTGGCGCGGGGACCTGGGGCAGGGAGGTGGTGCGTTAAGTATGGGGTTTGATTGGGGTTATTGTTGGTTTTGGGGCAGGGGAGCAAATGAGGAAGATGGCTCGATTTACGTATATACATATCTACTCAGAGACGGATATGCAACAGAATATAATGGCCACGTATGTAAGTGTTCGTTGGTGGGAATTTTGGCGCCTCATTCCACGACAGATTAGCGACGAACACTTTGGGAAGAAAATCTGTGGCTTGTAACTCAGCAACGGATTAGCGACGGATCATGTTCCGCCCCTACTATTGTGATGTGTGGACTGAAATAATAGTCCCACATCGGATAATTGAAACTTCATAATGAAGTATATGAGTGATGATCTCTCCTCAACTAGTACTGAGGCCTTTTAAGATAAAACTCACACTTATGAGTGGTTAAGTTGGAGACAGTATCGGTGTTAGCGGAGATCATTAGCTCGCGGAGAAGTGTTGTTGGTGGGCCGCTTACGGATAATGTGCCACATGCATGAAAAAATCAACATGGTATCGAGCCCATGGTTCGGATGAGACCCGGGAGAAAAAAACCCTTAGATGGATTTCGATCCAAGGTGGAGTCCCACATCGATTAAATATGACTTCATAAACAAGTAAATAAGTGATTATCTTTATCTTAATAGTACCAAGGCCTTTTAAGATAAAACCCCACACTTAATTGTTGAAGATGATTAAGTCGGGGACATAATCGATGTTGGCGGAGATCCACGGGTTCTTTTAAGATAAAACCTCACACTTAATTGTTAAAGATGATTAAGTTGAGGACATAATCGGTGTTGGCGGAGATCCATGGGTTCGTGCACGCGTGTGCAGCGCGAGCAACCAAGTGAATCAACATGGTATCAGAGCTAACGGTTTGATTGGGACCTATCGAGAAAAAACCTTTGGATGGATCTCGGTCCAAAGTGGAGCGTTAAGATGTGTGGACCGAAATAATATACCCACATCGAATAATTGAAACTTCATAATGAAGTATATAACTGTTGATCTCCCCTCAACTAGAACCAAGGCCTTTTGAGATATAATCCCACACCTTTGAGTGGTTAAGTTGGGGACAATATCGGTTCTGGCGGAGATCATTGGCTTACGGAGAAGTGTCACGGGCTGGGCTCTTGCGGATAATGTGCCGCAAGCACCCCTATAGTCGACACACGCTCCTTATGTTAAAGTTCACCCCCTAACAAGATTTTATGGTTCCACCACTCTGGAGAAGTGTTTCTTAAGCTCCTTCTGCTTATATATTAGGATCAAACCAAACCCTAGTGCAAGGATTTCCTCAGTGGGCGGCAATGTAGATTTCTACTTCCGGGTCAAACGAGCCACTAAAAATTGTTTGTTTTGATGTTGCGCGAGGTGTTTGAGGAAATTCCTTACCAAGAAAATGAGAGCGGTAAAGAAAATATGGAGAATTGGGGTGAGATTAGAGGGTGTCTTTGTGTGTATTGGCATTTCCATCTCGAAGGGCATGTAGAGATATGGTTGATGGAGGAGCATGGTGTTAAGGATTCTTGGAGTATGAAGTTCATTATCCCACACTCTATTGTTGTTCCAGAACCTGAAGGAAATTATTTGTATTGGTCAACGTGGTTTCTACGAAATTGAGAGATTTTATTGGATGATTGGAAAATGGCGTTTTTGAACGACAAAAAGAATCCGTTAGGTCTCTCGAAATCTTTAGTCGTGAAATAGTACATATCGAAAGCTTGTTCTGCATTAAAGGTTGAACCTTGCACTCATCAAGTATGTTCCTCTCCTTCGTTCAATCTGTTTCTATGTATTTGTTTGTTTGGATCTTCAATATGCTAACATAGACAAAAGTTTCATCTCATTGAAAGTGCATCATTTGGCTAGTTATGTAACTATTTGTTTTCCTTCTACCAAAAAAAAAAAAAATCTATTTGTTTTCCAAACTATTTGATGATTTGTATCTTTCGCTACTTCATGATTTCTTTCCAGTGTTTTAACATTTAGTAGGAAGTTGTACTTTGAGAATGAGAAAATTTTGTTTTACAAACAAAGAAATACACCTCTTAAGTTGAGAATTTTGAAAGCATTTTATCGTATGTCATTTGTATTGGCCCAAAACTACCCTTTGAATTTGCCCCCTAACTGAAGTCTAATATAAGCAAAAAGTTGTTAATTAGATCCATATTAGGACCACGATGCCTCATCCTCTATGTTTTTCAAGACCTAAATGCTTGCACATAACCCTTGCTTTTGCGCGCTAGATGGTTTACCAATCTGTTCAATTTTCTTCGAAAGTGTTTTTTTTTGTCAAAGTCTTCGAAAGTGTTAAATGCTAGAAAATGAAAACTTTTTCCTCCTTCAAAGTTGGTGGTATGAGGAGTGATCCCCAACCCTGACGTTGAGGGCTTACAATGATATTATTGGGGGGATTTTCTTTTGTTTGGTTCGTGCTATAAGTCTTATGCAAGATATCTTCCTGCTCAGGTAAACCAGGTGAAAGGTGCCGCTATGCAAGGTTTTGTAAAACCCACAAAAAAATATAAGAATGACAAGAAGAAGATGAGATAAAATTGATAACTTTTTCCTTGCATTTCTTGTCACTTACAAGGGTTTAAATATTGTTCACCCTAATGGGCCAAAAGCCAAATAGTCCATTTATTCTATTACTAGAACGACAATATGGGAATTAGAATTCTAATTAACTTGGGCCGATTCTATCATACATAGTCCGCCATCCAACTAGGGGCCATAGGTGACCTCTTGGGCATTTCAATAGTCTGGATCTTTCCCACTGAATTGTTGGGTTGCTTAACCCGTTCAGCAGCTGTAACGAGGCCAGCTGGCATCGTATCAATACCCATATGATTCGGGAAAATCTTGTCCTCAAGATTTGCGTCAGCATGCAGGCTGCCAATTTGACCGAGCATTGTCTCGAAACAGGTGTCCGTGCAGAGGTCACTTAAAGCCGTGTAAGAATAAACCATTGAGTATTGGATCAGTGATATTGTACATCACCTTGTAATGTAGTTATATAGATTCAGTAGTTAGTTATGATCAATTAGATCAGTGACACGTGTTTGTATGATCACGGTTGTAACTTCATATATTCATCTATAAAATATAAATGAAACTTTGTTTTCATCACTGATGAAAATAGTGAGGTTGTTCACACTTTCTTGATTAGTTAGTTACATTTACATGGAACCCTAGCGTCTTCATCAAGTTCATCATCGACATCGACTCCAGTGACAACTCCATTGAAAACTCTAGTGAAGACATCAATGGCAGCACCAACACCTCTCCTCACTTCATTTGGTAATTATGTAAGTCAATTTGTTTCAATTAAGCTTGATGAATCAAATTTCTTGTTGTGGAAAGTGATTATAGTTCCAGTAATTGAAGGAATTAGGTTTGATGGTTTTATATTGGGAACAAAAGAGTGTCCTCCTAAGTTCTTGGATGGTTCTGAAGAAATCAATCCAGAATATGAAGAGTGGTTTTCAAAGGATCGAATTCTTGTTTATTGGCTATTGATTTCATTGCAAGATTCAATTGCTACACAAGTTTCAGGATATGCTTCTTCAACAAAATCACTATGGGAAGTTATTGAGTCTCTATGTGGAGCTCAAGATTATGCTCACATTCAGATGAATCACACAACATTGCAAACCCTAAGAAAGGGAAATATGTCGATGATGGAGTATCTGAAGAAATTGAAAGAATTATCTGATAAATTAGCAACAACTGGTGAACCAATCTTTATGAAAGATCTAATCTCATGTGCATTGTCTGGTCTAGATGTTGAATATCTCCCAATCACTACAATATTGGAGGGACATCGAAACCTATCTTGGCCAGAAGTTCAATCTACACTGTTAAGTTTTGAGGCGAAATTGATTCAACTGCAAACATTGAATGGAATCAATTCACTGAATCTGAATACATCAACACAAGCAAATGTTGCTGAGTTGAAATATGGTAATGGAGGTACAAACAAGTCACAATCCCAAAGTTATGGAGGAGGATATAGAGGTGTTGGAAATGGTAATAGAGGAGGTCGAGGTAATGGTCGATTCAGAGGACGAGGAGGTTTTAAAAACACAAATAATCGTCCAACTTTTCAAATCTGCAACAAGATTGGACACACAGCTGCAGTGTGTTACTACAGGTCTGATATGAACTACATGGGAGCAAATGCACATAATGGGTCACCACAACCACAGTTTAATCAGTCTCCAATGTCAGTTCAATCTCAGAGGGGAGCATTTCTGGCACATCAAGTTCCTGCTCCTGCACAGCAATCCTATCCAACTCCACAGAATGCACAGAGTTTTATCTCATCTGTTGATTCTATAGCAGACTCCTCTTGATATGCTGATAGTGGAGCTACTTCACATGTGACTGCTGATCCATCACAGATCACAAATGGTACTCCCTATTCAGGTAATTGCTCCTTGGTAGTTGGGAATGGTAATCGTTTACATATTACATCTATTGGTCATGCTAAGACCCCTTCACAACACTCTTCATTGAAATTCCCCAATACACTTTGTGTTCCATATATAAAGAAAAATATGTTGAGTATTTCCCAGCTAACTTAGGACAATGATGTGGTTATTGAGTTTAGTTCTTCTACTTGCTTGATAAAGGATATTCACACTAAAGAAGTTCTCCTTCAAGGCAAGCTCAAAGATGGATTGTACCAATTCTTCCCTAGTTCAGTTGATTCTCAAGCATTTGTTGCTTCTCAGGACAAACCAAATCATCTATGGCATTTGAGATTGGGTCATCCCTCACTATCAACACTGCAACAATTGCTGAAAAATCACATCAAAGCTCCTTCAACATCAGTTAAATTATGCTCTACTTGCCCTCTTGGTAAACATCATACTTTACCATTTCTTGTTTCACAGTCACATATTACACATGTATTGGAGTTAATTCACACTGATGTTTGGGGTCCAGCACTTGTAACTTCTCATGATGGATACAATTACTATGTACATTTCATAGATGATTGTACAAGGTTTACTTGGCTGTACCTATTGAAGAATAAATCAGATGCTTTTAATGCCTTTGATCACTTCAAAACTCTTGTGGAAAATCAGTTTTCTACTAAGATTAAACGGTTGCAATCTGACTGGGGATGTAAATTTAGGTGTTTTAAACCTTTTCTTGATAGTCATGGTATTTTCTTTCAACACACTTGCCCACATACTCATCAACAGAATGGTAGGGCAGAGAGGAAACATCGACATATCATTGAGACTAGCTTGACACTTCTTGCTCATTCACAGTTGCCTTATAAGTTTTGGTCTGATGCTTGTTCCACATCAGTTTTCCTTATTAATAGACTTCCCTCACAAGTCTTATCCGGGAGTTCTCCTTATCAGAAGTTATATCAGCAACCTCAAGATTATACAATTCTTAAGGTGTTTGGTTGTGCTTGTTATCCATATACAAGACCTTATAATCACCACAAGTATCAGTTCAGGTCTGAGAAGAATATTTTTATGGGTTACAATTCAGCTCATAAAGGTTACAAATGCTTGGGAAAATCAGGAATACTTTATATTTCCAGACATGTTATCTTTGATGATGAAGATTTTCCTTATTTTTTTATGTTCTCCACAGCTACATCTTCATCTCCTATATTTGTTGTTCCACACTCAATTTTCACCATTAATCAGCATTCTTACCCTGGTTCATCTCAGTCTCCAATACCACCATCTTCAGTTTCACCAACAACTTTACCTTTACCTAATTCATCCTCACCTTCTGGTTCATTAACTAACGTACCAATCTTACCAGTTCATGTTTCTCCACCACAATCATCTCCTGTTTCTATACCAACAAATACTCATCCAATGATCACCAGGGGAAAGAATGGGATCTCTATGAAGAAAGTATTTACTGCTACATGTTCTGGTGCAGATTTTATTCCTTCTATTGTGGAGATAGCTCTATCTATTCCTCATTGGAGAGAAGCAATGGAAAAGGAGTATCATGCATTGATGAAAAATGATACATGGTCTTTGGTATCTCCTTCTAAAAATCAAAATGTGGTTGCTAATAAGTGGATCTTCACAGTGAAGAAAGATTATGATGGCACTATGACCAGATATAAAGCAAGGTTAGTTGCCAAAGGTTTTAAACAAATACCTGGCATTGATTTTTTCGAAACTTACAATCCTGTGATCAAATTTGCGACTATTAGAATCATTTTCTCCATTGCAGTGACTTATGGTTGGTCTATTAGACAAATTGACAATAATAATGCATTCCTTAATGGTCAGTTAATGGAATAAGTTTATACTCATCAACCAGCTGGTTTTGTTGATGATTCCAATCCTCATCATGTTTGTCGTCTTCATAAGGCCTTGTATGGTCTTCGACAGGCTCCAAGGGCTTGGTTTGACCAAGTAAAAGGGGTTTTGTTGTCATGGGTTTTTCATATCTCTAAAGCTGATTCTTCCCTATTCATCACTACTTGGGAAACAACTCCTCTTTATGTGTTGATCTATGTTGATGACATTATTGTATATGGTGCTAAACCTGCTGCAATTCAGTCCTTTATCAACAAGCTGAACGCTACCTTTGCTTTGAAGGATATTGGGGAGTTAAGCTTGTTTTTGGGGTTTGAGGTTCGACGTGATGCTATACCTTAATCAATCCAGCTACATATCGTCATTGTTGTTGAAGGCTGGCATGTCTAATGCAAAAGTTGCTGAGTCTCCTGCTGTTTCAGGGAAACAATTGTGCAGTGTTGATCACTCCTCGTTTCATGATCTTTCTCTTTATCGAAGCCTTCTTGGTGGATTGCAGTATGTTGTACACACCAGACCAGACATTGCATTCATAGTGAATCGATTAAGCTCCTATCAACAAAGTCCTTCCACTTCTCATTGGCAAGCTTTGAAACGAGTATTAAGATTCTTAAAGGGCACTCTCCATTTGGGTTTGAGTTTCAAACCTGGTTCAAAGCTTATGTTGACAGGGTATTCAGATGTTGATTGGGCTGCAAATCCGGATGATAGAAAATCCATTGCTGGTTTTGCAGTTTACTTTAGGTCTAATCTGATCTCTTGGCAGTCCAAGAAGCAAGCTGTTGTGGCGAGGTCTAGCACTGAATCCGAATATCAAGCATTAGCTCTTGTGGATGCTGAAGTTACTTGGATTCGTTCTCTGTTGACTGAATTACATTTTCCACTTCCTGTTGTTCCAGTTCTTTGGTGTGACAATCTGAGTGTTGCATCTCTTGCTCGCAATCCTGTATTTCATTCAAGAACCAAGCATATTGAGATTGATATCCACTTTGTGAGAGACAAAGTGTTGTAGGGTAATCTGTCTGTGCAATATGTTCCTATTAGTGATCAAATTGCTTATTGTTTTACTAAGGCTTTGTCTACCTCTAGGTTTCATGAGTTACGGCTCAAACTTGGTGTCATTCTCATTCATCTTCGTTTGAGGGGGATGTAAGAATAAACCATTAAGGAGTACTGGATCAGTGATATTGTACATCACCTTGTAATGTAGTTATATAGATTCAGTAGTTAGTTATGATCAATTAGATCAGTGACACGTGTTTGTATGATCAACGGTTGTAACTTCATCTATTCATCTATAAAATACAAATGAATCTCTGTTTTCATCACTAATGAAAATAGTGAGGTTGTTCACACTTTCTTGATTAGTTAGTTACACTTACAAGCCGAGAGAGCTTCCCAACTTGGCTCTTCGTTCTCATCGCCCTCCCATTCCACAAGCACCTCTTTCGTAGGCTCAGAGCCATGTTTGGAGTGAATGAGGCGGTACCTTAACAAACGTTTCGGCCTTGGTGAAGGGTGGAAAGACGAGATAGGCCATCAGGGTATGGCGGTCGGAGGCGGCTTTTTGTGAGGTTTGAGAAGGCTCACATGGAAGGTGGGGTGGATCATGGCATCCGGGAGAAGTTCCAAGTGATAGGCCACAGATCCGACTCGGTGGAGGATCTTGAAGGGCCCATAGAACCTTGCAGAGAGTTTCACCGAGGTGCGGCGGTGCACCAAGGATTGTCGATAAGGGCGGAGCTTGAGGTACACAAGCTGACCAACCTCGAAGTTTTTCTGTGATCGGTGCATGTCGGTGAGGAACTTCATCCGCCGTTGGGCTCGTTTTAAGTTGGCCTTAAGAGTAGCCAAAACTCGATCTTGCTAAAGGAGGGTATCATCCAGAGATGCAGAGGAGACGGAGCCGGCCAGATAGGAGGGAACCGACGACGGCGGTCGACCATAGAGGGCTTGGAAGGGAGTCATTCCAATGGCCGAATGGTGAGAGGGATTGTACCAATACTCGGCCAGATGGAGGTAGCGGAACCAGTGGTGGGGTTCGTTACCGACGAAACGCCTGAGGTAAGTCTCGAGCCCTCTAGTTAGAAATTCAGTTTGGCCGTCCGATTTGGGGTGGTATGCACTGCTGAGGCATAGTTTGGTACCCACTTGTGTGAAGAGTTCGGTCCAGAATCGACTTGTAAAGATCTTGTCGCGGCCGCTCACAATTGATTTGGGAAGGTCGTGCAACCTGAAAATCTCGACCGAGTTGCCAAGGAGGCCGCCGTGAATTTGGAGGGAAGGCCAATAAAGTGAGCAAACTTGGAGAGCCGATCCACGATGACCCAAATTACAATTTTACCATGGGATGGTGGCAAGCCTGTAAAGTAATGAAGTCCATTGCGATATCCTCCCAGACTTGGTTTGGAATAAGTAATGGTTGGAGAGGGCCCTGTTTTTTTTTTCAATACGCTATCCATGTAACCCGATCCACGTGGACATCCTACGTGGACATCGGCCGACCGAATAGCGCCTATGGGTTATACGGGTTGTCGCCTCGCAATACGCGCTATCCGTGTAACCCGAGGTGGCAACTCATACCGGGTTACACGGATAGCGCGTATTGCGAGGCGGACAACCGGTACAACCCATAGGCGCTATTCGATCGGCCGATGTCCACGTAGGATGACCACATGGACCGGGTTACACGGATAGCGCGTATTGCGAGGCGGACAACTCGTACAACCTATAGGCGCTATTCGGTCGGCCGATGTCCACGTAGGATGTCCACGTGGATCGAGTTACACGGATAGCGCCTTTTGAAAAGGCGTTATTGCCTACTCTGGAGAAAAAAAAAATACACCACCCTATTTTTCGGATTTAAACTAAAAACATTAGTATTTTTGTAAAAAATTCTAAGTTTGGTGATGTATTAGTTAAGAAAAGTCTAAATAATGATTAAGTATAAGTCATTCATGCAATATGAACAGCTACTCTCAAATTAGCCTCGAGACGCATTACACAGACGATGAAGAAAAGGACAGCAGTCGAGTGATGCAGCCAGGAGACGCACATGAGAGAACGTATCCGGTAGCAGTTAGTCAAGCCTCGGGATTCACACGATTAGATCGATTAGATGAGAATCTATCTGCCTCGGGATAGAATCTATCTACTCTCCCACGAGTTTTCTCTCCACTCCAAAAGCCTTGATCTTCTTCGAGATGCATGCAGCACCAACTCAAATTAATTCGCACGGATGCATGGCTTCTTCAAACAACGCCCCTCCATCACAGCTTGCCACGTGTCATCACATCATTTGCCCAGCCACGTCTACAACAGCTCAACAGCCAATCATGGCTCGCCAATTCAACAAACAACACCCTACAACCAATCAAACACTGCCACATGTCTTGAACTCCAAACAACAAACTCACCACAGCCATCTGATTCTCCTAGGCGGATGAGACACAAATTAACCCACGAAATTCACTCTCTCTCTCTTTCAAGACCAAAAATAAGGGTTTGTTGTGGAATATGGATGACCATGCATGTACATCAACGTAGTCATGTAACTTGTATTTCTCACTTAATAGTACCTCCACTTGTCTATGTATTGTCATGTAACTTGTAATCATCTCCAATGTACACCAACTATTTCATGTATTGTCTATGTTGCTTGTGATGTGTTGTATGACTTGTGGTATATGTATAACTTGTACACATTGTATAAGTACAATTATCATCATCACTAAATGGCCTATATAAAGGGTGTCAACCCCATTGTAATTCACACACCAAGTTAAATGAAGACTTCTCATTCCAACTATCTCATTTCTTCTCTTCTCTTTTGTAGTAGTAGTTTGTAGTAGTAGAAGTTCTTAGTCTTTTATTTTCCTTCTCTAGTTCTTAGCAAGTTCCAACTTAATTTACAACACGTTATCAGCACGAGCTTGCTCTAACATTAAGGAGATCTTGAAGTTCAAGAAGGCTTTTTAAGGAGACAAAGCTAGGAATGTATAACTTTTGTTATTTAAATAAGTTCAATTTATTTCTATATTATCATGGTTGCTTCCTTTATTACATGCGTCACTTCTATATGCATACTTTATTCATATATTATGCATTATAACGTCACCGATTGCGAAAGTATGCTCTGTAGTTGCGTCTTGTACGATCTTCTACATCAGAAATCAAAAGTCAATGTGTGACATATAGTTTTTCTCTTAAAACTACAAACGATTTGTTATTGTTCTATTCTTGATTTTATAATACAAATAATGCTATAAGTTTGAGTTGATAGTGGGTGAGTCTTGTCCCCAGTAAAGCTAAACATTGAAAGGGAGACGGGTTATCCCGTTCGATGAGGCATGGTATTAAGCAGACTTTGTCTCGCCACCCAACCTGGAGGTTGTCCCACCAACTCATACGAATAGTACATTTGATTATTAATGAATCAAGTTGTGAACATATACTTAATCATATGTTATGTTTTTTACATGAAAGAAAAGAGAAAATCATTTTATATTACATTTACTTTCAAAATATTAATCAACCATATTTGAATTTGTTACCTTATTATAATTCTTGTCATGATAATTAGATATTACAAATTATGAATAAAGCTAGCATCTATGCAAGGCTGTATGTTGTACACAATCATTTGCCAATATCTCTTTAGAGATTTGAAAAGTGAATATTTCACTTTATATATATTTTCACCTTATGGAGTTATAAATATATAAATACCAAAAAAATGTAATTCTCCAAAAGGTCAAAATGAGCGGTTGAGTCTCAAGCTACAAAATTTAATCAGTCAAATATTAATTATAATTCCGCAATTTTAATTACCTATATATTGAGGCTATGTGGAAATATGACTGATGAGATAATAAAAATAAGGTCACGTGGCCCGCCTCGATTTATTGCTGCGACAAATATCGAGTTCGCATGTCAATCCAATAAATATTAAGGATTGATTTTTTGTCTCATGGTAGCTGAGTAAAATAATGAGATATTATAAATATAATATCGCTCCCGTCCAATTAGTTCAGCTTCAAATTAAGAAGCATATGTTGCATATAATGATCATGATCGCAATAATAAATTTATGGACGTGGAAAAGGTGAAAATATCAGGTAAAGGTCGTATTGACAATTCCACCAAAAATTGGAATAAAAGTGGTGCACCACTACAAAGGGCAAATAATTATTGACAATGAGCGCTCATAATTGTGACATTTTTTGTCATATATGAAAGGCTATTTTGCCTAAATATTGTCATATATATACCCGAATATTTTTGTGACCTTTACCATGCCTTCAAAATCAAAGGCAAAATATTATGAATTTTATCATTAAAATATGACTCTTTTTCTGATTTGTCAAACATTATTTGTCTAGATGGATCAACAAATCATGTGTTCAAATCATGAATCAAATAAGAGCGATATATGATTTGCTGATTGTGTTACAACGCACACAATCCTTAAAAACAGAGAATATTTCTCCAATTTGAATGTAGCTGAGGCTAATGTTCAAACAATATCTGGCATCTCCAATTTGATTAATGGCTCGGAAGAGCAAATATTATGTTGCTCTGGGGAACAACAATTCATGTTGACAATGTCTTATACTCTCACGAAAAATCCAAGAAAAACTTACTCGGCTTTAAAGATATTCGACAAAATGGATATCACATCGAAACCATGAACGAAAATAATAGAGAATTTCTCTATGTCACATTGGTTTCAAATGGGAAAAAAGAAGTGTTAGAAAAATTCTCGACTTTATCCTCTGGATTATATTTTACTCATATAAGGCATGTCGAAACGAATGTCGTCTTAAATAAGAAAATTAATGATCCAAAGACATTCATTTTATGGCATGACCGCTTGGTCATCCAGGATCATCAATGATGCGAATAATAATTAATAATTCGCATGGACATCCTTTAAGGAGTCACAAAATATTTTCAACTGGTGATTATAATTGTGCTAGTTGTTCTCAAGGTAAATTGATAGTTAAACCATCCCCAAGTAAAATTGTTGTGGAATCCCCAGTTTTCTTAGAACGCATTCATGGAGACATATGTGGACCTATTCATCCTCACTGTGGACCATTTAGATATTTCATGGTTTTGATAGATGCATCAACTAGGTGGTCACATGTTTGTTTGCTTTCGACCCGCAATGTTGCATTAGACTTTTAGCACAAATCATTAAGTTAAGAGCACAATTCCCTAACAACCCAATCAAGACCATCCGTCTTGATAATGTCGGGGAATTTCAATCTCAAGCATTTAACAATTATTGCATGTCTATAGGAATCACCATTGAACATTCTGTTCCACATGTGCATACCCAGAATGGTTTGGCAGAATCTCTGATCAAATGCATTCAACTAATTGACAGACCTTTAATCATGAAAACTAAGTTATCAACTTCAGTTTGGGGACATGCAGTCCTTCATGCAGCATCTATCATTCGTTATAGGCCTCGCATACCATGAACATTCCCCCATGCAACTCATTTTAGGTCAACAACCAAATATTTCACACTTGAGAATTTTTTGTTGTGCAGTGTATGTTCCTATACCACCTCCCAATAGAACTAAGATGGGTCCACAACGAAAACTTGGGATTTATGTTGGATTTAACTCATCGTCCATTATAAGATACCTTGAGCCCTTAACAGGTGATTTATTTACTGCACGTTTTGCTGATTGTCACTTTGATGAAGCAATTTTCCCACCATTAAGGGGAGATAAGAAGTCAATTCAAAAGGAATGGCGCGAAATTGCTTGGAATGCATCAACTTTATCACATTATGATCCACGCACAAATCAGTGTGAACTTGAAGTTCGAAAGATCATTCATTTGCAACAAATCGCAAATCAATTACCTGATGCATTTAATGATGGAAAACAAGTTACAAAATCAAATATTCCAGCTGTAAATGCTCATGCAAGAATTGATGTCTCTGTGCAACAAATGCATAAGAACCAACGAAACGCTTAAAGCGTGGAAGACTAGTTGGTTCAAATGATACAATTCTTCGAAAGAGGAAAACGGGAGTAAAAATAAATACAAATCAAAATACTCCTGAGAAAGCACAAGAATCATTTGATAAGGATTTGTCAGAACAAGTTGATTCTGACGAGGAACAACGCCTCTAGAAAAAGAGGAAAAAGATGAAAATAATGAGATCTCAATAAATTATTTAAACTCTGGTAAGATTTGGGATCAAAATAAAATTGTTCCTGATGATATATTTGCTTTCAATGTGTCCTTTGAAATATGTGAAAATGATGATGATCCAGAACCACGATCAGTGGACGAATGTCGAAAAAGACCTGATTGGCAAAAATGGCAAGATGTTATCCAAGCAGAGCTAAACTCGTTAAGGAAACGAGAGGTTTTTGGACCGATTGTTCAAACGCCAGATGGCGTAAAACCCGTTGGATGTAAATAGGTATTTGTACGAAAGAGAAACGAAAAAAATGAAGTTACAAGGTATAAAGCAAGATTTGTAGCTCAAGGTTTCTCACAAAGACCTGACATCGATTATGAGGAAACTTATTCTCCTGTTATAGATGCAATCACATTTCGGTTCTTGATAAGCCTTGCAGTTTCTGAAGGGCTTAATATGCATTTAATGGATGTCGTTACAGCATATCTGTACGAATCCCTAGACATTGAGATATATATGAAAATCCCCGAAGGATTAGTAATATCCGAAGAAATAAAATCAAAACCTCATAACATCCATTCTATAAAATTACAAAGGTCTTTGTACGGATTGTAACAATCCGGACGAATGTGGTACAAACGTCTTAGAGATTATTTACTGAAAGAATGATATGTAAATAATCTGCTTTGCCCATGTGTCTTCATTAAAAGATCATCAACAGAATTTGTGATTATTGTTGTATATGTTGATGATTTAAATATAGTGGGAAACCACGACGACATCGTTAGAACATCTGAATACTTGAAAAAGGAATTCGAGATGAAAGATCTTGGAAAAACAAGATTTTGTCTTGGTTTGCAAATTGAACATTTTTCAAGTGGAGTACTTGTCCATCAATCAAATTATATTGAAAAAATATTAAAAAGATTTTATATGGACAAGGCACATCCATTCAGCTCTCCAATGGTTGTCAGATCACTCGAAGTGGATAAGGATCCATTTCGACCTCATGAAAGTGATGAAGAGCTAATTGGTCCGGAGGTACCATATTTAAGTGCGATTGGTGCACTTATGTATCTTGCAAATTGTACAAGACCTGACATTGCTTTTGCTGTCAACCTACTTGCAAGATACAACTCTTCACCAACTCGAAGACATTGGAATGATGTTAAACATGTTTTTCGATATCTTCGAGGAACAGGTGACATGGGTTTATTTTACTCGAGATGGGTAAAATTGAATCTCCAAGGTTATGCTGATGCTGAATTTTTATCTAATCCCCACAAGGCCCGTTCTCAAACGGGATATGTATTCACCTGTGGTAATACTGTTGTATCATGGAAGTCAGTAAAACAAACTATGGTTGCTACTTCTTCCAATCATTCTGAAGTACTTGCAATTCATGAAGCAAGTCGTGAATGTTTATGGTTGAGAAACATGATTGAACATATTCAAGAATCATATGGATTGCCTTCAATAAAAGATTCTCCAACCATATTATATGAAGATAATGCAGCATGTATTGCACAATTAAGTGAAGGATTCATAAAAGGGAACAGAACAATACATATTTTACCAAAATTCTTTTATGCGCATGAGCTTCAGAAAAATGGTGAAATTGATGTCAAGCAAATCCGATCGAGTGATAATCTTGCTGATTTATTCACAAAAGCCTTACCAACTACGACATTTAAAAGGCGTACATATGGTATTGGTTTGCGTAAACTTAAAGACATTGCAAGTAAAGAAATTGAACAAGTTTCACTCATGTTCACATGAGGGGGAGTTATTGATTAGTGTATTGCACTCTTTTTCCCTTAGTTATGGTTTTATCCCATTGGGTTTTCCTAGCAAGGTTTTTAATGAGGCAATCTTAACAATATTATATCCATCTTAATATTTATGAGAATAGTGTACTCTTTTTCTTTTACTATATTTTTCCCACATGGTTTTTCTTAGTAGAAGTTTTAGCGAGACACAATCTCTAAGCAAGTGTCATCCAAGGGGGAGTGTTGTGGAATATGGATGACCATGCATGTACACCAACATATTGTGTAGTCATGTAACTTGTATTTCTCACTTAATAGTACCTCCACTTGTCTATGTATTGTCATGTAACTTGTAATCCTCTCCAATGTACACCAACTATTCCATGTATTGTCTATGTTGCTTGTAATGTGTTGTATGACTTGTAGTATATGTATAACTTGTAAACATTGTATAAGTACAATTATCATCATCACCAAATGACATATATAAAGGGTGTCAACCCCATTGTAATTCACACACCAAGTTGAATGAAAACTTCTCATTCCAACTATCTCATTTCTTATCTTCTCCTTTGTAGTAGTAGTTTGTAGTAGTAGAAGTTCTTAGTCTTTTATTTCCTTCTCTAGTTCTTAGCAAGTTCCAACTTAATTTACAACAGGGTTTTATTTATATAGACTTTTAAGGTTTTGTTTTAGTCTTTTCTCCTATCTCGACCAATCAATTTCTCTTTTCTTTTATTATTTTTAATGTAGTTTGTAAATACGATGTTCGGCTAAGCAATCTTGGGCTAGGTCGGAGGCGAAGCAAATCCAGATTTATGGTTTATAACGGTGTCATGTGAGATTAAGGGTGGCAATTCGTGTCGGTAAGTCGTAAACGTGTCGCGGGTCATGACCCATATAATGCAAACTCATTACATGACATGTTTATTAATCATGTTAATCATTTTCGTGTCTAAGTGGGTCGTATTAAACATGTCGTGTATTCCTGTCACCCATTTATTAAATATTGTATTTACAAATTTTATTTTATTTAAAATTTTATAATTTGGTTACTACTTTTTAAAATATATATAAATGATTAAATTCGAACAAACATACTAAAATAGCCAATAAAATATAATGTGGTTGTATATAGTCATTAGTTTTACTTTACTTTTTCATTCAAGTCTTTATTACTCTTAATAATAAAGCAAAAATGACTCGTAATAATAACTTAAACAAAATTATAAGAATTATCTAAAAAAAATCTAAATTTTACTTTGGTGAAAAGTTTTATTTTTTCTTAATAAATAATTATTAATAAAATCTAAAACATAAATATTATATTAAAAGTAAAATGAATATTTCCTCTCAAATATAAAATAAAATATGATAAAAGATGTCTATAAATAAAATAAATAAATCATGCTATTAACATGCATTCAAATGGGTGAATTTTGTACCAATCTATTTATCATACCATATTTATTATTTATACATTATTCTTTAGTCGTGTTAAGCGAGTCATAAACGAGTTAAGCAGGTTGACATGTTAATGACTCATTTATTAACCGTGTATAAACGTGTTAACATGTTTATGACCCAGACCCACTTAAGCCAAACACACGACATGTTTATTACGTGTCGTGTCGTGTCGTGTCGTGTCGTGTTAATCGTTTCATTACCCAAATTGCCAGCCCTATGTGAGATCTATTTATTTATAATTTAATTTATTTTAATTCCTTATATTTTATTTATTGTTGATTTCATGATTATAGTGCAAACTTAAGGTATGTATATGGTCATTGCATGCTTTTAGGTGGAAGACTTATAATTAATCGGGATTTTCGTAATTGTACGATTGGACTAATATAAGAGATAATCACTCACCCGTTTGTCATCAAAATCTTTCGCTTTTTGAATGTACGACAAATAAATGTAGGTTAAATCGAAAACGGACACAATCTGGTTATCTAGGATTAGTATTCCCACATAATTTTATGCGGTTGATGCATTAAACCTTATTGGCGGATGTCTAGGGTTATGTGTTAACTAAGGAAATAGTTAGTGTCGTCCTATCTATCTAGACTAGGGGAATTAGGGATTCCTGGCGAATGTTGATTTCCTATAGCTAATCTAGAAGGAATTGAATTAATAATCTCTTTGAAAGATTGAAGACCATGATATGTTATTGAACCTTGATTTGGATTTGTGGAACCGCAGACCTAGGTATTTTCTCATATTGAATTCACTTTTGCAAAGTTTTGATTTCTAAGTAGTTTTAATTAGTTAATTAATTGCTTTCTTAAAAATCTATAAAAACCTAAAAATTTTCATTTTTAGTTAACTCAGAGTAAAACCTAAGTCATGTGGATTCAACCCCGTATTTACCACTACTACACCTCTATGGGATTGGTAACTCGAGTACGGGTTATATTTGGCACGAACGACACATGAACTCTGGGTTCGATGATGCTGGACTATAGCATATTCCCAATGATATAGGCCATGGCCTGTTTTTAGGAATGGGGGTAACGATATGGTTTGATGTTTACGGGGTTAATGTTAGGTAGTAGGTGGATGTAGTGATCATGTGGTCTAGGTGGGGGTAGGATGTCGGGTAGTTGAAACATGGATTGGTAGTGGTGGAGTAATTTATAGAGGCTAAGGGGGATGGAGTCATGGGAAATTGGCTTTGAGAAGTCGGTGCGGTGAGATCGGTGGTGGTGTTAGATAGGTTGGTGAAGGTGTGAAAATAGGCGATCGAATCAGTGTGTTGAAGTTTCCATAATTGGGCAAAAGTCGAGGGTAATGGGAGGTTGTAATCCCCTTTGAGAGTTATGAGGGAGCCTTTATGGTAGAACTACATGTAAAGGATGGTGAAGTCGGTGAAGTAAAGTCTGATGGAGTGCAACCAGTCATACCCCAATACTAGGTATGCCACTTCGATGGCTATAACATAGAAGTCAACATGAAAAATGTGGGATTGGATAGTGAGTGAGACTTAGGAACACCGATCTTCATAGGGTATAAAGGCCCCGTTACTAACCATAATGGATAATAGGGTTATGGTGAGGATGGGTAGATATAGGAAGGTGGCCAAGCGTGGTTGGATGATGTTGTGAGAACTACCCATATATACTAATATAGATATCGAGTGGTCGGTGATTGAACCCCTTAGGCGAAAAGTCTGTGGGTTAGGAGAACCGTTGAAAGCTATGGTGGATACGTGGAAGTGAACCGAGTCTGGTAGGGTGGTGTCATAGCTGTCGGGTTGGGCAACTGTGAGGGGTGGGTGCTTTGTTTCAAGCAGAGGTAGTGGGCAAGGTTAAGTTGGGGATCATCCGGGAGTACCAGTAAGAACTGCTTAGATTTACAATTGTAGCCAGGGACGAGTTTCTCATCGCAGTTGAAATATAGGCTATTAGATCAACATTCTTGCATCTCCGTTTGGCTTAGGCGACGGGACTGTGTGCTGGCCGGTAGAGAGGGCTGAGCACTAGCCGATTGTAGAGGTGGTAGCTTAGAAAAGGAATTCCTATTTAGCCTTGGTTGAATGTGTGTATCCATTTCCGTGGTAGGTCGGGTGACGAACCTTTCTCCAAATAAGGGCACCGCCCGGCCTAATCCCTTAATTAAGCCCTAATCTCCCCTATATGACCTAACAAGGAACTAGTTAGCCTTATTTCAACACTTAAACACCTACCAATTATGATACCACCTACGGTTAACAAACTAGTTCTACTGACTAACATATGGTTGTCTATAAATTAGAGTTAAGGTAAAAAAAAATTTATCTAACAAGTTATTCACCTGAAGTCTTATTTCGTTACTAGTGGACATTAGATCATGAGGCCTAACCTATTGTGGAAAAACCAGGAAATAGTGATCACATGCATATATAAGCAAAAGTGGTGATATATATAACATGTATCTGGTCAGATGTTCCTATCACTCAACCCAAAAGTAAAAATATCATGTATATAGAAAATGTAATACAAAAGAATGCAAAACGTACAAAAATATGTCGTAGCAGTCATTCATTGGCTCAGAGGTAGTCACCAATCTTCTCTTTACCTGGTCTGCTACTCAGCTGATCTGCACCCACCGTCACAAACTAGACGGTGAGTACATGAAATTATTTAAGTAATACAGAGAGACATCGATCCACATTCCCAAACAGACAACAAGTATCAAATGGCATAATTTAAATGGCACGTTACCCCATGTGTCATGCAAGGTAGTAGAGAAATTCCCTAACATCCCGAAAAGTATAGTGAACCTGTATGAAAGCTGAATTTCTATCATCAAATGACCATAACCACAAGAACCACTTTCATTTTCAATAATGACTCGGTAATAGAATCCAAGAAATGTAACTGCATACTAATGCACAAAGGATTAGAGTCAAACCAAAACAAACTAACCTAATAGCATGCTATATCACTGACTTCCAAACACAACAATGTAAGGGTCATCATCGATTTGGTTTGAAAGGCAAATTAGCATCGAGATTCATCGGGCATTTCAAGATCAAGAAACAGGTTGGAAAGGTTGCATATGAGCTAGAACTACCTCTACAGATGTCAGGAATTCATCTAGTGTTCCATATATCGATGCTTCGACTAGCTAAGTCAAAGGCATGCGAGAGACTGACAGTGGATTTGAGTCATATTGATTTGAGTGAAGATATCTCATAAGAAGAGCAACCAGTTCAGATCCTTGATCGAAGAGTACAGCAGTTAAGAAGCAAGTCTATCCCGAATGTATTAGTCAAGTGGCAGTTTCATGGAGATTCAGAACTCACTTGGGAACGGGAAGACTATATGCGATATAGATTTCCGTACATATTCGAGTCATGTATATTTGTAAATTCGTTTAGTTTAAGTTCGAGGATGAACTTCCTATTAGTTGGGAAGTATTGTCACGACCCAAATAATTAACGCACGTTTAATTCTTTAAGCAGGACCAAATGACCCGTGACGTGGGACCCGCAGCGAGATACCTGTCATTACCGAGACACGGTGGCCGAGGTAAATGTTATAATTATGTCGTGTAGGCCTAGTGTAATGTATATGTGTAGACTACTAAGTCATTTACGAGTATGCAGATACCGAGACGAGCGGGGACGCGCCTCGAGTCGCGTGTCGACGTGGGCCCGAGGCAGCAGCTCGTGGGGTAAGTGTAACTAGTTCAATTATATTGCATAAAATGAAAAATGAAAAAAAAAATGATATATGGTTGTGGTTGTAATGTAGCCACATATAGTTATTTATTCAATGGGCCAAAGCTCACATCTCTTAAAATATATATATATATATATATATATATATATATATACATGGGCTTAAGTTAAGGAACTAAGATATATACACCACTAGATAGGCATGGAAACTCACACACACACATCTCAACACAAGAGTGTCACACATTGGTGTCACTTGCGAATGACACAAGGGACAAGTGGTGTGAGCAAGACCACATGATTTGCCTCGAAATATGTGTGTGGTTTGAGATGTGTGGTTCACAAACACACCAACCCCAATCATATAACTTGGTCAAATTTACCCCAAAGTCTAAGTTTATCATTTTGATTTCATAAGTCGGTGGGGAAAAAAACAAAACAAAACCAGAGCACAAAGTGCTCTGGTGAGGAATAAGATGGGGGGTAGCCGGGTCGGGCTACCCCATGTGCATCGGCCTCGGGCGACTCGGGCCCTCAGCGCTGGCCGGGCCGACCGACCATGACCCGAGGGGAGCGGGTCAGACCGACCCGGGTCCGGCTGGACCGGGTCAGGTTAACCCGGACCCACCCCAATAAAATAATATATATTTAATTATTAAATTAAATTAAACTGATTTTTAATAAAAGAAATTCCAAAAATAGAAACAATTCAGGAAAATTCCAGAAAAATTAGGAAAAATTATATTTCGACAAACTAAATAGGAATTGATAAATTTTTATAAAAAATAATATATTTGAAATTTCGGACGAGGCTTTTACGGGGTTTTACCTCGAAAAACGCGAAATTGGCAAATTGGTCTCGAAGTCGATTTCGACCGATTTAGGAATTTTAAATAATTAAACTTGAAGCTAAAGTGATAAATTGTTAAATGTTAGGACCGTAAATGAGCTATTACGGGGTTTGGGTGCGTACATCGACGCGACGAGAGGCCGGATAGCTTAGGACTTGTGTTGTATGTAAGTAAACTGATTGAGACATTTATTTACATTTCATTCCATTTATTTAATTATTCTCAGTTATTCGAACTGAATTGCCTTTGAAATCCATATGTTATGACTTGTTTGTTTCTCATTTTATGATGTTGCTCATAGCATACTTTGCTGTGTATATCATTGATTCCAATTCCTCTACGTTGATAAACCTTTAGATACACTAAAGCTCCCTCATCGTACGTGAGATCGTTGCGATACATGTTTGCATACTTCTTTTGCCTTTCCTGGGCTCCCTTAAGCTTCTGGCGAATCTGTCATACCTTTTCTGTGTGATCGACAAGAATTTCATGCCCTAACAAATCCCGGTCTTCTGGTTCAGCCCAACAAGATAGTGAGCGACACGATCTGCCATATAACGCTTCAAATGGCGCCATTTCAATGCTCGCCTGATAACTGTTGTTGTATGCAAATTCACACAACGGTAAATACTCTTCCCACGATCCACCAAACTCAATTACACACGCCCTGAGCATATCTTCGAGAGTTTGAATCAACCTCTCAGTATGCCCATCAGTCTGAGGGTGAAAGATTGTGCTAAACTGTAAGCGTGTACCATACAGCTCCTGCATACTCCGCCACATCCTCGACGTATACATAGCATCTCTGTCTGACGTAATTGTCAAAGGTACCCCATGCAGCCTGATAATCTCTCTCTCGAACAATACACTCAACTGGTCAAATGTGTAATGAGCTGCAACTGGTATGAAATGGGCAGATTTCGTCAATCAGTCCACAATCACCCAGATGGAATCATGTCGATGAAAAGTCCTCGGCAGTCCTCGAACGAAGTCCATGGCTATGTCTTCCCACTTCCATCGTGGAATAGGAAGCGGCTGTAGTAATCCTCCAGGTCTACGATGCTCTGCCTTCACCTGCTGGCAGATCCCACAGTTCCTGATAAACTCTTATATGTCTGCTTTCATCCCATGCCACCAAAAATGTCTCTTCATATCATGGTACAGTTTGGTCATTCCTAGATGAACAGTGAACCGGGAACGATGTGAATCCTGAAGAATCTCATCTCTCAGCCCTGCCACTGCTGGTATCCACAATTTGTCTCAAAATCTGAGACACTGATCTGCTGTCTTAGTCCAATCAGTACACTCGGGACTCTGGGCTAACTCACTGAATCTCGGATATAAAATGTCAGTTTTCTGATCCTCTGACACTCTTTGAGTCGACACTGTCTAAAGCCTCACTTGAGCACAAATCAGGACATGCGTGTCGTTAGGAATATCTGACCGACTCATCATCGCCGCCGCCTCGAGTAAGCCATACTCGTGCGTCATATGACAACTAAACGTCTCAGCATCTCCAATCGGAATCCTACTCAGCGCATATGCAACGACATTAGCTTTTCCTGGATGATATTCCAGAGAAAAGTCATAGTCTTTCAAAAAGTCTAACCATCTGCACTGTCTCATGTTCAGTTCTTTCTGTGTGAAGAGATATTTCAAACTCTTATGGTTAGTATAGAGTGTGAACTTCTCTCCATACAGATAATGTCTCCATATCTTTAAAGAAAACACTACCGCCGCCAACTCTAGGTCATTAGTTGGATAAGTCTTCTAATGTATCTTCAAATGTCTTGATGCGTAGGCCATTGTGCCTTTTTCTTGCATCAACACACAACCTAAACCCATATGAGAAGCATCTGTGTACACCATAAAACCCTTTCCAGCCCTGGAAATGTCGGCACTGGTGCGGTAGTCAACAATTTCTTCAATTGAGCAAATGCCTCCTCGCATTCCTCAGACCAATGAAACTTAACGTCTTTCTGGGTCAACTTAATCATTGGTGAAGCGATCTTCGAAAAATCCTTCACGAACCTTCGGTAATTGCCTGCTAACCCCAGAAAACTCCTAATCTCAGTCACTGACGTCAGCGCTAGCCAATCCAACATCGTTTGAATCTTTGTTGGATCTATAACAATATATGCTGCTCCAACAACATGACCCAAAAGTTTGACCTCAAACAACCAAAATTCGCACTTACTGAATTTGGCATATAGTATGTGCTCCCTCAAAGTCTGCAACGTCTCCCTGAGGTGCTGCTCGTGATCTTCTGGAGTCTTCGAGTACACCAATATATCATCAATAAACACGATCACAAAGCGGTCAAGAAATGGTCTTATCACTCGGTGCATCAAATCCATAAACATGGCAGAAACATTAGTCAAACCGAACGGCATGACTGTGAACTGATAGTGTCCATACCTCGTACTAAACGTTGTTATGTATCTATCATCTTCCCTGATCCTCAGCTGATGATACCCTGATCGTAGATCTATCTTGGAGAAAAACTGCGCTCCTCTCAGCTGATCGAATAAATCGTCAATACGCGGTAATGGATACTTATTCTTGACTGTGACCTTATTCAATTGTTTGTAATCAATACACAGTCTCAAGGTACCGTCCTTCTTCTTCACAAACAGGACCGGTGCTCCCCATGGTGATATCGAAGGTGTGATGAATCCCTTCTCGCTCAATTCTTGCAGGTGTTTCCTCAATTCTTCCAATTCTCGTGGAGCCACGCGGTATGGTGGTATAGATATCGGTTTCGTACCGGGTACCAACTCAATAATGAAATCGATCTCCCTCGATAGTGGTAATCCAAGTAAGCCTTCCGGAAACACATCCGGAAACTCACACATAACCGGAATCTCTTCAAGTTTAGGTCAATGACTCTCTGCAACGATATATATATATCGATACAAAAGTCTCCATCTCCCCACTAGTCGAAAGTCGACCTCGAGTGCCTTCGGCTCTCGGTGTACTACCGCTATACATGAACATCGGACGCCCTGGAATCGCAAATATCACAGTTTTCGTAAAACAGTCGATATGAGCATGATATGATGCTAGCCAATCCATCCCTAGCAACGCATCGAGTTCCAGGAATTCTAGAACCCTGAAGTCTGCAGGTAATTCGACCCCGTCGATCTCTACTGGGCATCTCTCTACCAGATAATTATGGTAGACTCTATCTCCGACTACAGTACTCAAAATCAAATGGACTTCGACACTAACCGGTTTCAACCCTAACATGCCGACCATGCGACCAGAAATGAAAGAAACCGTAGAACCCGAATCAAATAAAACATAAGCTTGATGACCATAAATGGAGACCATACCCTTCTGCGTCGGGCTGTGCAACCACATGAACAAACTCTCGACGCTGTGGTGGAATCACTATCGTTGGTTGTGGACACTCTCGAATCACATGTCCAACCTGACCACATCGAAAATAAGTGATTGCTCTAACTTGACCATGCGTCCGATCCTGGGCCTGTGCAGATGCCTGTCTTTGCCCTGGACTGGAACTATCTCGTCCTCGTCCTCTACCTCTGCCTCTACCACCGTGCTGCTGACGTGGAGCTGGTGGTGCTGGTAAAGCTGGTAAAGTAAACGTAGCAAAAGCTGGCAGTGCAGGTCTGACTGGTGGTGGTACGGGAGGTCTACCCACAATAGTCTGCAAAGGTGTATGAGATGCTACATAAGGCACAATTGCCCCCTGAACACCTCTATCTCATCTCCTCGGTCCTTTGCCCATATGTCTCCTCCGCTCATTCTCCGTCATCTGATCAGGAGTCAGTGCGGGTACTAAGGGTGTCCCGTCAGTAACTCGGCTCATATTATATGTCTCGTGAGCAAGTGCACACTCAAAAATCTCTCCAGTGTCCTGGCACCTGAACTGACCACATAAAACCCAATATCCCGCCTCATTCTGTCTCCAAAATGATACACATCATCGGCATCCACCTTCACAAGATCTCCGGTAAACTGCATCAGATAGCCATATCTGTCTCGTCACTGTCTCGTCGGCTCCCTGTCTCAGCTTCATGAATTACTAATAGAACTTAGTCTTGAAGGCATCCCAAGACTCAAACTCTCCCTCAGCATCTATCGTCGCACGCCACCACACATCGGCGTCTCGCTGTAAGGTGTACGATGAGATCTTCGCTCTGAGTCTATCATCAATCTGCAAGACTCTATGTAACTTCTCCTGCGACAGGACCCACTTCTCGATCTTCTCAAAATCTCTCTGACCGTCGAAGTATATCGGTTTCAGTCTGATGAAATCTTTCACCAGCTGAACTACCACTGTCGAACTAGCTAATGGGGGTGTGGAAGATGGTGTAGACATTGTCTCTACTGCTGGAGCTGCTATCATTGGTGTCGCAGGTACGACCGGTACTACGGTCGGTATTGTAGTCGCAGTATGACCTCATGCCTGAGCTGGCTGTGCTGATGGAGCAAATCGGGAAGTCATCAATGTAATGAAATCCGCCAACTGCTGACCTTGAGTAGCTACTCGATCTGAAAGCCTCTGGAAATCCTTTGCTGACGGTATCGAAGGCTGGTTGCCGCTCGCACCGGCATCACCGCTATCGCGTGAATTCGCCATCTCTGACTGCAAATGGATAACGAACGCGAATCAGCTACTACGTGGATAAAGCATATAGATACATAACAAAATTAACATGTATATAGATCTATCAAATCCCCAACTCACTTTTACTCACTTCCCAACTAATAGTTTCTAGGCGAGGAACATCTGGTTTTCCACCACTAACTAAGATTCTCTAGCTTCTTTCTTAAATCTTTTAGTTGTTTCTAGCTGAACAAGGTAGGTCGTTCACTACATATTGTAGTTATGGTATCATATTGTAGAAACTGATGATTCTACAATAGGAAGCTTAGCAAGCTTCGATGATAAGCCATGAATGCTCAAAACCATGGCTCTGATACCAACTGTGACGACCCCTTCTCCAAATAAGGGCATCACCCGGCCTAATCCCTTAATTAAGCCATAATCTCCCTCATAGGACCAAACAAGGAACTAGTCAGCCTTATTTAAACACCTAAACACCTACCAATTATGATATCACCTACAGTTAACAAACTAGTTCTACTGACTAACATATGGTTGTCTATAAATCAGAGTTAAGGTAAAAAAAAAATTTATCTAACAAGTTATTCAGCGGAAGTCTTATTTCGTTACTAGTGGACATTAGATCCTAAGGCCTAACCTATTGTGGAAAAACCAGGAAATAGTGATCACATGCATATATAAACAAAAGTGGTGATATATATATAACATGTGTCTGGTCAGATGTTCATATCACTCAACCCGAAAGTAAAAATATCATGTATATAGAAAATGTAATACAAAAGAATGCAAAATGTACAAAAATATGTCGTAGCAGTCCTTCACTGACTCAGACGTAGTCACCAATCTTCTCTTTGCACAGTGCTGCTCGGGCGATCTGCACCCACATCACAAACTAGACGGTGAGTACATGAAATTATTTAAGTAATACTGAGAGACATCGATCCACATTCCCAAACAGACAACAAGTATCAAATGGCATAATTTAAATAGCAACTATGCTGAAAGAAACATCATGCAAAGATACTTGAGTTAACCAGATATGTAACTGACTCAAGGCTAAGTAGTAATAGATTAGGGTCGGTCGGACGTGATCTTCATCACATCCGCCTGTCCACTACAATTTGAGCTCTGCTCTATATCATTTCATTACAAATTGAGCTCTATATCATAATTTCAAAAGGTCGTAGTTACGATTACGCCTTTTCTATTCCAAGTGAATTAGTCGTCACCGGAATGTATACTTGCTAACATACCAGAGTTTTAAAACTCGTCATGCTCACCCAAGTTATTCTTGCACCAACAAACCCCGAGGTCCGGTTACCCCGTTCAAGGCACGTTACCCCGTGTATCATGCAAGATAGTGGAGAAATTCCCTAACATCCCGAAAAGTCTAGTGACTCCGTATGAAAGCTGAATTTCTATCATCAAATGACCCTAACCACAAGAACCACTTTCATTTTCAATAATGACTCGGTAATAGAATCCAAGAAATGTAACTGCATACTAATGCACAAAGGATTAGAGTCAAAACAAAACAAACTAACCTAATAGCATGCTATATCACTGACTTCCAAACACAACAATCAACATGACAAAGTAGAGGAATTGGAATCAATGATATACACAAAGAGTATGCTATGAGCAACATCATAAAATAAGAAACAAACAAGTCATAGCATATGGATTTCAAAGGCAATTCAGTTCGAATAACTGAGAATAAATAAATAAATGGAATGAAATGTAAATAAATGTCTCAATCAGTTTACGTACATACAACACAAGTCCTATGCTATCCGGCTTCTCGTTGCGTCGATGTACGCACCCAAACCCCGTAATAGCTCCTTTACGGTCCTAACATTTAACAATTTATCACTTTAGCTTCAAGTTTAATTATTAAAAATTCTTAAATTGATCGAAATCGGTCGAAATCGGCTTCGAGACCAATTTGCCAATTTCGCGTTTTTCGAGGTAAAAACCCAGTAAAAGTCGCGTCCGAAATTTCAAATATTTTATTTTTTATAAAAATTTATCAATTTCTATTTTGTTTGTCGAAATATAATTTTTCAAAATTTTTCCTATTTTTTCTAGAATTTTCCTGAATTTTTTTTTATTTTTTGGAATTTCTTTTATTAAAAATCAGTTTAATTTAATTTAATAATTAAATATATATTATTTTATTGGGGTGGGTCCGGGTTAACCCGACTCGGTCCAGCCGGACTCGGGTCGACCCGACCCGGTACAAGTGGACCCGAGTCGGTCGACCCTCCTCTCTCAGTCGGGAGTCGGCCGGCCGGCCCGCCCATTGGGCTCGTGTCGGCCCGGCCCGGCCCACATGGGGTAGCCCGACCCGGCTACCCCCCATCTTCTTCCTCACCAGAGCACTTTGTGCTCCGGTTTTGTTTTTTTTTTTTGTTCTTGAGGCGTTGGGGTTGGCTCCCAACCCCAACCCCAACTGATTTTGATGGCAGGGGAGACACCCCTGCCATCTCCCCCACACCTCTCTCGGCCATGGAGGCCGATCCTCCATGGCCACTACACCAACAACAACCTTACAACAACAACGACAACATAACTCACCTTGCGTTCTCGTCATCGAGCTGTCGGTCTCTCTCTTTTTCCCGGTCTCTCTCTCCTGATCTCACTCTTTTTCTCCTTCTTCTTCATCCTCTCCTTACTGCGTTTTTTTTTTCTCCACCGACTTATGAAATCAAAATGATAAACTTAGACTTTGGGGTAAATTTGACCAAGTTATATGATTGGGGTTGGTGTGTTTGCGAACCACACATCTCAAACCACACACGTATCTTGAGGCACATCATGTGGTCTTGCTCACACCAATTGTCCCTTGTGTCACTCTCAAGTGACACCAATGTGTGACACTCTTATGTTGAGATGTGTGTGTGTGAATTTCCATGCATATCTAGTGGTGTATATATCTTAGTTCCTTAACTTAGGCCCATGTGTATATATATATATATTAAGAGATGTGAGCTTAGGCCCATTTAATAAATAACTATATGTGGCTACATTACAACCACAACCATATATCATTTTTTTTTCATTTTTCATTTTATGCAATATAATTGAACTAGTTACACTTACCCCACGAGCTGCTGCCTCGGGCCCACGTCGGCACGCGACTCAAGGCGCGTACCAGCTCGTCTCAGTATCTGCATACTCGTAAATGACTTAGTAGTCTACACATATACATTACACTAGGCATACACCACACAATTATAACATTTACCTCGGCCACCGTGCCTCGGTAGTGATACGTATCTCGCTGCGGGTCCCACGTCACGGGTCATTTGGTCATGCTTAAAGAATTAAACGTGCATTAATTATTTGGGTCGTGACAGGTCGACTTTCTGTCATCGACAAACTTGGAGTCTAATAATTTAGCCAATCCCATCACGTCGGCCAAGGTGGTTGGCCGGATGATGGCTTAACTCCCGCTTGAATTATTATTTAAGCCCGAAAGAAAACAAGACAAGGAGAACTCAGCCGGGAGACCCGGTATTTGGTTGCTTAGCTTGATGAACTCCAACAGATAGTCGTTCAACGTCCCTATTTGGCCAAGGTTGAAGAGGGCAACCTGATGGTTGTCGAACGATGAGGGTCCAAAACGTAGTTCCAAAGCCATAGTGAACGCGCCCCAAGTGTAGAGTTAGTTATTCTTGTGCATCCATTAAAACCAACTCAACGCGTCTCTTTGCATGAATAACGTAGTCATAACAAGGCGTTGCTCCAACGAGAATCTGGTACTAAGAGAACTATTGCTCGGCTTGGTAGATCCAGTTGAGTGGGTTAGAACCGTCGAACGGCGAGAGCTATACCTTGAGGGGTTTGATGAGTTGGGTTGCTATTGAAACTAGTGGTGCTAATGGGGCAGCGTGGGGTTATTTCCCAACGTAGCAGTGGGACCAAGTATCGGCATGGTCACTGGGGTCATGCGGAAGTAGTATGTGGGGCGGCATTGCTAGAAGAGGGACATATACCAATCGTGGGCGGTCGTGCCGTGTAACGGTCCAAATTAATTAAACTAAGATTAGCGTTAATCTCTAGCGGTCGTAATTCAGGTGTACTTGGACAACTCGGTTGGCTCGGACACGAGAACTGAGGAAATATGTTATTTATGAATGGTGGTTGGGTATATGTGTTGTTTAAAATTATTATTATATTGCACCGCATGTGTGTATGTTGCTATTGGGTGAGTTTGTATGACGGGTGTTCGCCTCGAAAGGCGTGTCAATGTGGGGGTCGGGTATGCGAACTACGGGTACACTAGGAAACTCAACTAATTCACATTAAAATGACTAGTTAATCAATTAAAATGGGTAATGTGACCATAGACTAAGTGTATTCAATTAAAACAATATGTTATGGCGAACCTCGATATGCATGCGAGACGTGGGGCACTGAGTGTCGGGTAGTCGAGGTTTAGTGGGACCACAAGTTGATAAATTTTGTTGACTAAAAACACTAACCATAGGTATTATGATGGGCTTAAGCTAAGGTGATTAAATCAAATAAATCAAGGACTATAGTTTGAGTAAATTAAATGAAAACTATATGATAGTCCTTGAGATACACATTGGCACATCTAGCAACCAAGAGAGTATTAATTTGGTGTCACTTGAGTTTGGTTAGTGGGAGTAAGTGGGCTAGGTGGTTGAACGTGAACCACTAGATAAACCTCGGGATACGTAAATACATGAGGATGAAGGGCCAAGAATCAATCTCACATTGATATATATTGAGTTGTTGATCAAAGCATGCAAAAGGAAACCAATTTAATTTCAAGAGTTCTGGAGTGAAAGAGTAGAATCTGGAGCTGGAATTCAACCATTTTGGAGGTCAAATTGGTAGACAAAACCTAGGTAATCATCATCTCCATCATCTACTATATCTAATGAACCCATTTTTATGTATTGTTGATAAAAATCCAATTTAAGGGTTAGATCCCTGGTTTTTTGTGGAAACTAGATGAATTACATGTTTATAGACCATTCTCATATAGATTTTACAACTGATTTAGCTAGAATTGGTGTTTTGAAGAATTTGGGAAAATTTGAGGATTCATGAGATTTTGTGAGTTTTGATCAAAATTGATGTTCTGAGGTTGTTTAGCTATTGTTTTAGTGTTAATTGCATATGGAAAGTGTGTTAGATTGTTTAAGTAGGTAATTTGGAATGGAAATACAGAATTTTCGACTTGAGAATTATGTCCCAGAGGCTAGGTAGCGCGCTACCTGGAACGGTTAGCGCCTAATCGTTATGAGTTTCCTCCTATTCTTCAGGATGAAGAACAGTAGTGCGCTACATTATTCACCTAGCGCGCTACACTATTCCCTTAGTACGCTAACAACAGACATAAACTGAACATAAAGGGCTGTTTTGGGATTTTTGACTTAATACATATCTCAAACACCTATAAGCATACTAAATATGTAAAATTGGACTTCAGGGACTTAGGGGACCGTAGCTCGGGTATCGGGAAGCTAGTCGGGTCGGATACGGGAGTCCGGGGAAGTCGAAGCGCGGATCGAGATGCGTAAACCCTTTAGAATGCTTCACAAAATTCATGGTTTTGATTTATCGATATCGCATTTCATGTGTTACTGCTGGTGGGCACACATGGGTTTTCACTCATATTCGATTTGCGTATACATTGGTTGTGGCTAAATTGCTTGCACGAGTTACTTGTGTTTAGTGCTCGTGTCGACGGCAGTAGAATATATCTACGACTGTCGGGAGGGATTTAGGGTGTTCCCTTGACTTGAAATAGCGTCTGGAGGGGTTCATCCGGTAACCGAAGTTTGAGTTTAGTCACTGTAAGCCTGTAAGTATATACGTGGTTCCTATTTGATTTATCGATTATTGGTTAGTGTAGATCAGAGTTTTCTCGTGATTATACGAATGTTTATTGATTATTGCTTTATTTCCAAGCTTATTTAATTAATAAATATTGTTTATTTATTTCACACTACTGCTTTTGCTCGTCATTTGTTGCCTACATTCATGAGAATATGACGTATTGTTACCATGTGTTATATTCGCATGTCTCGTAGTTTATAGTTTTATTTCATGAATATTGTGTGGACTTCACTTGGAATTTTACTCACTGGACTCGTCCTTTGTATTTGTTTGGGTGGGAGTGCGAGATCCTTCGACGAGGCAAGGGCAAGGGCAAGGAGGTACTGGGCGACTACCTCTGAGATTGTGGAGCCAGCTCGTGTGTGATATCATTATGTATTTATTTTACTTTTGATGGGTTTTGGGGATCATAGAACACTGATTACATGTATATGGAACTTTTGTTATACTTATCTCGCCTTGATATATGCATGGTATCTTTTGTTGGGTTTCCCACTACTTAGGATTGTTAATATTGCATAAGTTACTCATTAAAAAATTTCCGCTGTAAAATTATAATATAACTTGATAAATTGAGTAACTGGCTAACTGAATTATTAATACTTATGTAAAGGTTAGTTAGCGTAACTAGGGTTAGCTGGAAAAGTGTAAGCAACTCGTTAGGTCGCGATGCGTCAAGGAGAAACGAACCATGACGTGGCAAGGCTAATTGACGTTGGATGCGACGTGGCGGGTAGCAAGGCGATCTGGAATTTGGGGTCGTCACATGCCCCTTGTTGCATTGTTTGCATTGTGGAGGTCTAAAGCATCGATTGTGCCGATGCTGGGAAACCGGTTTGGTTTAGGGGTCTGGTTGGGAGGCCATTTATGTTTAGATGTCAGTGATGGCCATTGAAACAGTCTCGTGTTGAGACTCCATTCGTTGGTTGTAAGTTGAAGTTGATAGTGAAAAGTTGTGATAGCATCTTCCAAGGGTGTAGTGTTAGGGGTTGAAGTGATTTGGGTCCCATCAGTGGCGGACCTGAGGGGGCGACCGCCCCCTTAACCCTCGGGACCACCTATAGTCCGCCCATAAACCACGTGACCCCTTGTAGTACCCTTACGTATATATATATTTTTTTTTTGTTATACTTGGTTTTTCATATGGTCGCCTCTCATAAACCCTGAGACCCCCTGTAGTTCCGCCTAAAGTTCAACCCCCCTAACAAGATTTTTTAGTTCCACCAACAAAAGTACCAATTGATATGGTGCCGCTAGGCAGGGTTTGTAAAACGCAGAAAAAAAAAAACAAAAAAACAAAAAAAAAAAAACAAAAAAAAAAAAAAAAAACAAAAAACAGATAAGAACGACAAAGAAGAAGATAAGATAAAACGATAATTTTTTCTTTGCATTTCTTATCACTTACAAGGGTTTAAATATTGTTCACCCTAATGGGCCAAAAGCCAAATAATCCATTTGTTCTATTACTAGGACGACAAGATGGGAATTAGATTTCCTAATTAACTTGGTTCGATTCTATCAGACATAGTCCGCCATCCAACTGGGGCCCTTAGGTAACCTCTTGGGCCTTTTGATAGTCTGGACCAGACCCACTGGATTGTTGGGTTGCTCAACCCGTTCAGCAGCTTTAATGAGGCCAGTTGGCATCGTATCACTAGGTTGAGCGGACCATTAATATCTTCATGTCTATTCAATACATATTTAGTGCTAGTTTGTTTATGTTTGTAATAGCACTGTCTCAGTCCCTCAGCGCATTGTGGTTGCTACCCTCCTTAACATTTATAAATATTTTATACAATGATGAAATGAATAATTTGGATTTCTTGATGGGACTATTATTTACCAATACTTGCTCTTATTTCTCTTATTGAATGGACTATTGCATGGACCAAGTACTTGAGGAAGTCAATTAATGTTAGTTTTCCAGATGGACAGTTTATTCGGTTTATTTTTCCCTCATCTTCTATCCCTTTCGGTCAGCCAGATATTAATGGATATTATTTGCTATTTACTCATTGAGATATGACCTCGTGCTTAAAAATGAGCAATGGTCTCGTGCTTTGGCTGAATTTCGTTGATGTGGGTACATTTTCTTACAGATGCATCCTGGACAGGCAAAAATAGTGCACCGCGGCGCAGAAGTCTAGCTAGTTTCCCAATGATCACACCTATGGATTTTCCTTTAAGAGGAGTATCAATTTCTTCCTTCCTGTTGTGAATGGACCTGTGATGAGGCCAGATCCAATGAATTATCCTCGACCATAGTGCCATAGAGATGTTACATTTGGTTTCTTGCTAGGTAATTGTGACTTTGTTGTTTGGATTTCAATTATCTTTTCAGGATCTCACGCGAAATTCTCAATGCAAAGCATGTTTCTATTTCTTTTCAAGTGACCCTCAGGCATATATAATAATCATATTCAACTTTTCAATTCCATTCACTTTTTTCCTTATTTCATCTATTCCTGCCAGTTTTCTTCCTACTCATTGTCTTCTCACTACCCCTCATCGAACCAATTTTCTATGCAGTAAGTAGGGATGCAAATGGGAGGGTATGGGATGTCTCCATCCCCGTCCCCGTTTAAGAATTCATTCCTCATCCCCGTACCCATCCTCATGCATGATAAATTCTCATCCCCATTCCCGTCTCCACGTGAGGAAAACTTTTTCCTAATTGGGGATCCCGCCAATCACCGAAGGGAAATATTTCTACTCACTTAATTTAAAAAAAAAAATTATAAAAAGTAAGGTGTGAAAGACACATGCATGATGCATGTGTATGTGTATTGATATTTTAAAATGATATTTATACACATAATATACATATGTCTATTACTAACATACTTATATAGTTAGGTAGTTTGGTAATTTGTATAATAAGGTGTTGCAATTTTTTCATTTGATTCTAAATTTGTAAAACGTAAATATAATTGCAAACAACTCAAAACAAAACATATAATTAATGTAGTTTGGTGATGAAAATATTTTATTTATTTGACTAATTAAGTTAAAATTATAAATCACATTAGAGTTTAGTTGTTATATACCTATATATAGTATATGACATGGTATGCGTGTATACATATATAAAATTGATATATAGGGATCCACGTGGACCTCTTCCAATGGGATACCTGCGAGGATTGCCAATGGGGGGTTCCTGGGGATTTTCCCGCGGATATAATTTTTACCCCATCCCCATACCCACGCGAGTATGAAATTCTCTCCCCATCCCCACCTCCATCCCCATTTAAATTCTTCGTACCCGTCCTCGTTGCAAGGATTCCCCGTCCCCCACGGAGATTCCTCATCCCGCTTGCATCCCTAGCAGCAAGTAGTCATAAAACATCGTGGTCGGTACCATTAGCAAAGGTCGTGAGAACTGTGTCTAATGCAGGTTATGAAACAATGTCTCAACGCTAAAGATGACTTTCCCCACCCTCCTTTCACTAGCCCTTCTCCATCACAACAAGGATAGTACTTCAACTGCATCAACCATATTTTGCCCGTCCAGTCGAGCCTTCTCCTCCAAGTACCCAGAGTTTCCACTCACTCTCATTTCCATGGGGACAGGGATTCCCCACAACGGAGATGGGGATGGAGAATTTAAATGATGGGGATGGGGATGAGGATGAAATCTCATACTTACGCAGGTATGGGTACGGGGATGAGAAAAAAATATATTCGCCCCGCGGAGAATTAATCCTCATAGGTAATTTCCGTGGGGATCCCGTGGGTACGATAATCCCCACAGGTATCCCCATTGGGGATCTTCATATATATATATATATATATATATATCAAATAAATCTATACATATTGTATATATCAATTTTATAAAATATTACAAGGCTTTAATCCAAAACACTAGTGATAAACAAACTATAATGTGATTTATAATTTTAACTTGTTTGGTTAATTATATGTTTTGTTTTGAATTATTTGCAACTATATTTATATGTTATACTTTATTTAATTGGAATTTTTAACAATTGTGATCTTATGTATGTGTATCATACTTTTTATAAATCTTTTTGAAAAAAAAATTAAGTGAGAAAAATATTTCCCCGCTGTTATTCTTCGCAAGAATCCCCGCGAGGATCTTCAATGAGGAATGAAATAGAGAAAAAAATTTCTCCATGGAGATTCCCCATCCCACGAGGATTATGCGGGGATGGAATGAAAATTCATCCCCGCGTGGAGATGGATATGGGGATGGGGATGGAGATAGGGTCCCCATCCCCTACCCTCCCCATTGCATCCCTAATGTCAATGGTCACAACCTCCCCAAACCTTGCTCTTTCACAAGTGATGCCTCTACCATTTCACCAAATGTTTTGGCAACATCACAAAGGTTTTATTCTATTTATAAGTAGTCATCATATCATTATATTATTGTTATATAGTAACTAAGAACATCTCTAAAAATAAATAAATAAATAAAAACTCTAGACAAGATTACCATTTTTTTTTTTGTCAAAACAACATGACATTTAATATCAAATATTCTCCAAGCGTAAAATCATTTTGCATGCCTTATCTTTCTATCGCAGTTTCAACATTCAAAGTGTTGATTGTGATTTGGGAATTGCATCCAAAAGATTAAGCAGTCATAGTCAACGACTCAATGATCTCATACGGATGACATACCTACAAAGTCAAGTCCACATGTACATCAAGCCATGATAGCATTTACATTCTCAACAGCTCTCCAGCTGGTTCTGCTTTAAAGAACCGAATCTGCACGTCATCCCTCAGTGGCTAGTGCCCATTAGAGAGCAAAATCGAGGGACTAAAGTGTTGATTATCCTAATATTTTCTACTTATGTAAAAGAATGATTGAACTTTGATATAATTTATATGTACTAATTACCAAGATTGCAATTTGAAGCAAAAGCCCTTTTACATTTTCCCATTAAAGATCCACATGGGGTTCAATTGCTCTACCAAGGAAAAAGGGAAGGCAATCTTAAATCAAACTGCATCCTTAACAAAACAATTGACTATAGATGGCCACCAAATCTAAAATTTACATTAAAATCGACAACAGATTATATATTCCAAGACAGAGAGGTCCGTCCCATCTTATTTTCATTCTCTGGGCTCAAGGGCAGCAATTTCTTTTATAACCTGTGCTTTATCTGCCTCAAATTGATCATCCTCTGCGAAAACAGAAAAGATTCCTTCAGCATGTAAAAGAAAAAAAAAAAAAAAAAGCCTGAATGAAAGATCATAATGAAGCTGAGAAAAAGAAACAAGTTTCTAACCTTTGTCAATCTTAAAGTTGCCAAAGAATCGGAGAATCTTGCTTCTGTTCGCGACGAGTATGCTAACAATCTCAGAAGGCTTATTTTGGTTGGCAGCAAAAAGCTATTAATGTGAAGTGTGAAAGAAAAAAAGAGCAAATCAGACCAGTTTTACACATTTTAGCATATCAGACCAGGTTGATAGTAATGAAGCAAATCAGATCAGTTTTACACACTTAGCATATCATACCTTGAACACATGAAATGCTTCCAGCTGGATTGTCTTACTTGATTCCTGAAAAAGAAATAAATTCTCTATTTTTGGTTGAAACCTCACATACAACACTTTAACATAATATAATTTATAAATAAATATAAGTAATAAATTAATGACATCCATAAATGTCATATATATATACTAGAAGCTAGTAACATCCTAATAGTTAAAAAAAAAAAAAAAAAAAAAAAAAGGCTTTTCTAAATCTTTGAAGTTCTTCGTAACAACTTTCACTCAAAAGGACATCAAGATTTACAGGAATACATCAATTCTTCATGAAATATGTGATAAGGATGTGTTTGAAGTACCCATTTCTTCAATGATGACGTCAAAGAATATTTACTCAAAACACTCTCAAGTGTCATCCAATTTTTTCTTCTTTGAGAACCACGGGTATACAAACATTCGGTTTGACTAATCCCATGGGGGCTAGTCGGGCACCCCAACCTGATAGCACCAAGAGACAACAAGGAAATATAATGTACCTATCAAAAATTGAACCCAAGACCTCTGCCTCAGTCAGATTTTGGTGCTCCTTTCTTTGCCACTACACACCCCTCTACGGGTAAGTGTCTCCAAAATGGGTTGTCCAAAACTAGTAAACATCTTTCCACCGATAAAGCACATTATTTTGCCAAAGAATTTGCTAAAACAGATCTAGTTCCAACATTGATGTGCAAAAATTTGATAGAGAAGAGAACTTGATACTGATATAAACCCTTGGAGAATCAGGAACAAACTTCAAGCTACATGCCTGAGAACACATTGTGCAATCTAACTCCAAGCATGCAAGCATAGGATAGGAATACACTTTACATGTGACAAGAACATACAGAGAACATCAAACATCCGCTAAAGTCTAAAAGAGAACTGTAGAATTGGTACCAGAACTTGGAGCCTATTCTAGTGTAGAAATAATAAGAGTAAACAAATATTTTGAGAAGTCACAGCAAACTACCTCAGAAGAAAGACTTTTTACTAGTGTCAGAGGGAAAAGACGAGAAATCAAATCATGACATAAATAAGTTACTCCGATTAAATTAATCTATCAAGTATAAACTACCATTTATTATTTGAGCAAATCATAATAAAACAACAGCAAACCATAATAAAAGAGAAAATAGAAATAGACTTCTATAAATTCATGATTAAAGAGATATATCAAGCAAACTAAGCAACAATCATACCCTTAGAAGGTTCATTAGAATTCTCAAGTTATCTTTTGAGCTCACATAACGCATCATGACCCCAGCATTTGCACGATCCAGTAACATGTCCCCCAAAAGCTGGAAAATTGTGAAAGTTTTAGCTATTCGTTAGAAATAGGAATTTCCTCATAGATAAGTAAGCACATCATGTCCTAAGCGTTCACAAAAGGTAAGATCTGCACTTCATTTCAATGACAACCACGACATACTTTCACATTAAACATATCAATTCACATCTATAATCAGGTTGAAGTGGGAATAGCAACTCAAAATGATTAATTGGCACACATTTCAGACTTTGTGTGACTGTGATGAAGTCTGCAACAGCTTAAATGTTCAAGATTGATGTCAAGAACAAGGAATATTAGAAAACAACAGTTCTTGCACAAACATATTGCACCGAAAAATAAAAATCGCACAGATCAATATATGAACTTCATATATATATATATTTGAATGAGACATACAATATAGGATTTAAACCCATGAACACTGGCATACAGACAACAAAAACCTTGATCCAGAAATTCAATAATGAATTCTTAATGCGGAATAATAAGAAACACGATACAAATTGTTAGTGTATAAATTAAATTGTCATTATTTGCACAATACAAGTTTTAGATGTGAAGTTGTAAATTGTTGCAACAGGGGCAGTCGTAAACATGATAGTTGCAACTGGGGCAGATGTAAACTGGTCAGTTGCAACTGATACGAAAATAAAAGTTTCTTAAAAACGAAGTTGCTATTCCGAATTTAGATCCTAATTAACCTTTGAGAAGATTTTGGACAACTTTCTAAATGTGTGAAGAGAGGATTAACGCATCCATGCTATTTTGGTATTTAGAAAGCTCACATCAACTTTGATTTTTAGGAAGAACACAAGTATATATCAACAATCTGATGGGAACCGGTGAAAATTGAGAGAGAAAGAGGGGGTCGCCTCGTTTATTTTATTGATAACCAAGGAAAAAGGAGTACAAACGCAAAGAGCTCTAGAACCACAACTGAAAAAAGTGCTCACTCTTCTCCCCAAGACCAACAAGCCTTCCCAATTACACAATCTGAGAAATGACATACCCCAGAGATGAACATTCACATCTCTTATACTCTCTAGCTCTACCCACTGAAAGCTCTCATGCGAAGTCCATACTTGTGACACACTAGGACCCTTCTAGACTATCTTGTGGGGGCCACCTAACTAATTCTGTTCAGCTTCTCCATGTGCTGATCCTGTGCCTCTCAAGTGCTTCCTACGATACACTTTCATTAAGGGCTTGGAGTTGAGCTTGCTTCCTATGTCTTGGGCCTTTAAACTGCTATCACAATCATGCTATGTTCTTCTTCGTGTGGGTTTTAGGTTCAACAGTCGCAATTGGTAATTCTTTTGAACTTTCGTTTTCTTTTTCTTTATTGAGTTGTAAAGGGTAGTGTGCCAAGGGGATCTTGAGGTAAACCAGTCAATAAACTTGACATTACCAAGGGGACCTTGGGGTGAGAATTCAATATGAGGGTAAAGGGCAATGCAGCAAGCCAAGTGAGGGATCACTGGTTGGGATCTTGCATAAATATGTAACTCTATATCATTAGTGGATTCTTCACATCGGGGCGTGGTCCCGCAGATGTAAGTCTTGGACCGAACTGCATCAACATCTCTTTGTGTTGTGGTTTGCTTTACAATTCAATTTTAGTTTTGTGGTGTATTTATTATTGCGTGATTGTCATTACTGATTCATAACTTACAAGTGGTATTAGAGCCAGGCACCTAGGCATTTTGCTTTTCGGAAAGGTGTGATTCTTAGTTTTTAGATTGATTTGCGAGGACTCGACCAATACAATGCAATCAGGCCGAAGGAGTGTCCACAACAAGGTCACCATTGCTCATGAACTCCAACTACACATATTGGAAGGCTCAAGCACACAAGTCTAGTCCTAACTTTGATTTTCATAAACGTTTCAATTCAGAGTCAAAAGCAAATTCTAATCAGCCCAGAAATATCAAGTGTAGAGAATATAGTGGCTTCGGACATATTCAGTCTCAATGTCCAACTTTCTTGAAGACAGAGAAGTCACTTGTCACCAATTCGAGTGATAGCAAGATCGATGCAGAAAGTGAAAAAGGCCACAACAACCTTTATACAACATTCATTGCAACTACATCAGAAGGGCATTAGACATCGTCTAGTGAAGTGGTCAATCCAGTTGCAACTCATTATGTCACAGCTCCTGCAGTTGCAACTCACTATGCTCTGCCACTAACTCTATCATTGCTCCTGCAGTTGCTACCTCAGAAGTTCCTAATGAACCAAGAAGCTATGAGTTAGATTGTGACTCTGACACTGGAAGTATTGATGATACATCTATATGTGTTGCATTCGAACAAATGTATGGTCGATAGAGTGATGTTGTTAATCGAACATATCTTTAAAAGAAGATAATGCTTCTCTTCAAAAGTTTGTTTCTCGGTTGAAACCACACTTAACAACAAAGGAGAAGGAATTGACTACATGTAAGGTAAAACTTGCTGAGACAGAGGCCACCCTATATCAGTTAAATAAAGGCAAAGCAAAACTTGATGATATTTTGTAAATGAGCAAAGGTTCGAGTGATCATAGAGGACTTGGTTACACCAACAAAGATGCTTTAACTTCTCTCAAAGCTTGTCCTACTACCTTTGTCAAATGGAATAAAGACAATGTATCACCTATCGAGTCTCCTAGGAGATTTGTTTCTACTTGCAATTATTGTGGAGTCAAAAGGTCATATTCGACCACAATGTTTTAGAATGTTTCGTGAATTAGCAAGAAGGCAACAAGAAGTTGCTAAGAAGGCAAATGACTCAAGAATTCTAGTGTCATCTCATCCGCAAAATCTTAAGTGGGTACCTAAGGCAACCCAAAAATGCGATGTTGCACATGTTTCATTGACATCATAGCAGGTGTTCTAAACACATGATAGGGGACAAGACATGCCTGCAAGATTATAAATCATGCGTCGATGGACATGTTACATTTGTCGATGGTATTCGTTGTAGAGTAATTGGGAAAGGTACACTTAAGGTTGAAGGACTACCTGCTCTTGAAAATGTCTTGCATGTTGAAAATATTACGGCAAACCTTCTGAGTATCAGTCAGCTATGCAACCAAGATTAACATGTGAAGTACAACAAGAAAAAATGCGGTGTGTATGATCCTGATGGCAAATGTGTGATGTTGGGTTCTAGATCTTGCAACAACTGTTATCTATTGCAACAAGATGCACGAAATGTTAACACTTAACTGTAGGACAAAGCACCTGGACAACAGTGTAGTGTTCCTAATGTTCACTAGTTAGTTGTTGCTCGAAAAAAAAAGTACTTCCAACTAGTTTACATTATTTCTTTATCCTCTCTATTTTTCTTAAAGCTTCATTTTTTTAGACCGTTTATGTAAGCTCATATGTTGTTGCAATAGAGATTGCTACTATTGAGCTAGTTGCAACTGAACTTCTTGCAACTGAACTTCTTGGACTAATGGTTAGAGCTTCTTCTTCAATCCTGTTGCAACTGAAGCTATTGCAACTGCTACCTGATTGGAACAATGACTAGTCATTTGTCATCGGGTGCTTGACTACTATTGGTTGGGATGTTTATGAATTCAGGGATAGCCTTCTACTGTTTAGTACTACTAGTGTGAGGTATCTTGTGACATCTTCCGCTGTGCCTTCTCTCTTTCGCAAGAGGGATGTTGTTGTCGTCTGCTTGAGACAACAATTTTTATTCGTAAGAGATCATTAGTATTCTTTTGCATCTTGTTCGATATATGCAGTTGCTTTCTTTATTTTCCTCTGTGTTCGGCGGTATATTCTATTTCGTCACGTTGGCGAGATTGACTACATTATCGGTAACACCATTCCTCCATTATCTAGTCACTAACTCCCTAGGCTTCTTTGCCATTTTTGTGTCACAAAAGGGGAGAATATGCATGCAAAGGGAGTGTTAACTTTGAGAACAATGTGCTTCATTGTTTTTTGGTTTGGATATGATCTGAATAGTGAAGATACAACTACATTTTGGATAGGTTACTTCACCTATTTCTTCTTTGGATACTGGATTTCTATCATGATTTCATAGTTTGCATATGGTTTGTGACAAATAATGACAAAGGGGGAGATTGTTAGTATATAAATTAATTATCATTATTTGCACAATACAAGTTTTAGATGTAAAGCTGTAAATCATTGCAACAGGGCAAATTGTAAACATGATAGTTGCAACTGGGGCAATTGGAAAGAGGGCAGTTGCAACTGGGGTAGCTGTAAATAGGTCGGTTGCAACTGATACGAAAATAGAAGTTTCTTTATAACTAAATTTTTATTCCGAATTTAAATCCTAATTAATCTCTGAAAAGATTTTGGACAACTTTCTAAACGTGTGACAAGAGGATCAACACATCCATGATATTTTGGGATTTAGAAAGCTCACATCAACGTTGGTTTTTAGGAAGAACACAAGTATATATCAACAATCATGCTATGTTTTCTTCGTTTGGGTTTTAGGTTCAGCAGTTGCAACTGGCAATTTTTTTGAACTTTTTTTTTTTTTTTTTTTCTTTATTGAATTACAATTACGAAGGGGATCTTGAGGTGAACCAATCAAGGGGACTTGACATTACCAAGGGGATCTTAGGGTAAGAGTTCATTGTGAGGGTAAAGGGTAGTGTAGCAAGCCTGGTAAAGGATCGCTAGTTGGGGTCTTGCATAAATATGTAACTCTTTATCATTAGTGGATTCTTCACATATGGGCGTGACCCTACACATGTAGGTCTTAAACCGAACTACGTCAACATCTCTTTGCTTTGCGGTTTGCTTTACAATTCAATTTTAGTTTTGTGGTGTGTTTATTATTGCGTGACTGCCATTAGCGATTCATAACTTGCACAAATAATAAAAGTACCTTCACAGCTTGTCTTCTGGTGATGTAATTCTCAGACTCCAGCAGCTTCGAGTTGTACTCTGCAAAAAACTAAAGCACAAAAAGTAGCAATCATTAAAATGTATTATCAATCATGATGTGTCTTCAGACTTAAAGAGTAAAAACCCTAGTTCAAGGGTGGAGATGCAAGGAATGAAACAATCTCTTTCAAATGCATGAATAACAATATAATTTCTTTTCGTAAACTGTAAAGCATGCACAAGCACCATTAGCAACGTAAAGCATCTTTCTCGACACTAATTTAAGTTAACATTTAGATTTAGTCAACACTTATACAATGTTTCAGCTGGATCTCATATTTAAACACCCCTAGTACATTATTTAGTTACTGCAGAAAGCTGCTTGCGATTGGATTGCATATTACCCAGAGCTATAAAAAGTTTGCAGCAATTTAGTCCTGTCCATATAAATTCTCTGGTAGACAGGTATTGACATTTTAAAGCTCTCCAAGATTTGGGTATCAACATTTCCTATGGTCACTTTCTTCATACAGCATCTCTATCAAGAAAGGAGCTTAAAAAAGTAACCCATTTTTGACACCGACTGGGTAGGCGCAGTGCAACACACCTCGAATGCGTGATTGTGGCGCATCGCACGATGCCTACCCGGCTATAAAATCATCTTCCATCAAGAAAATGCCTGCTCCGTTGGACTTCCATCACAAAATAATCAATTATGATGATAAATTATGCACGGTTTGCACTTGCAGATCCAATGGGTACTAAAGTACATTGATTATCTTCTTTTGGCATCCTTAAATCTAAGCAAGTGTGGTATGATGTGCATGGCTCAACACTCGGTTTAGTCAATCTTGTTAGTTTGGTACTAAATATACCACATAAAGTCTCTCTTTGTACTTTGCTCTGAACTCTCTGTTATAACGAGTAGATAAAGGAGCCATTAGAAAGGTTTCAGCCTATCCCTAGTTTCTTTGAATAAATAACTGCATATCATTCTGGAAAACATTTTCAGTAAATGGTATTTGACAGAAAGGGCCAAAAATGTAACAAAATAAATAAATTCAATATCGTGATAGCATTAACTAATTTTTGAAGCAAAATCCCTTCACATAATTGTTATACATACCCAATCATAATTCTTGGTCAAAAATTCAGCTACAGTTGATTTATGCCTAGTCAAGAGCTCCTGCGAGAAGAAAAGAAAGGAGCATTAGCCCTGATACCTACATAGAATCCAAAGTCGACAAAGGACACTCGGAATTTGTTTGGAACCACACAACTGAAGGAAAGTCAAAGACAAACAACAGAGAACATGCCTCACCTCCTTGATTTTGTATCATAAATATCTGAACAGCATTAAATCAGATAGCAATCGAAAAATAATGCAAGCGAAAAAGAACAAGCAGTGAGGAATAAAATGAGTCCAAGATGTTTCAACGATGCGATAAACAATGAGTTACATTAGAACAACAAAAAAGCGCAAAACCCATCTTTTAATCCCTGAACTTTCAACTTGTTATGCTTTTGGTCCCTGAACTTCCATTACAAGACATTTAGTCACTCAACTTTCCATCTAATGCACATTTGGCCCTTCAGTTATTTGGGTCATCAAACTTGCTAAGGTGACTAACTGAACCAACAGTTCACATGAACCTAATCGGTTGTCTTCTAACCCAACTAAAAGAAACCCCAAAATCAAAATCGAAATCGAACTAAACAGCTCACATTCACATTCGTTCCAAAGCCCTCCTCTCTCCTCAACGCATAAAACCAAACGCTCTTTCACTCCGAACAACAATCACATATCTCAAAAAAAAAAAAAAAATCACCAAAAACTCAACGAAAAACACAAAAACTAAACCAAATCCAACATCAATAAACACCTCACTGTCGCGATCAAACTCATCAACATCATTCTTTGATGCATGCCGAAATGTTGTTGAAATCCAAATGCGGAAACAAATCAAGGCCCAAACCATCCCATAAGCAAGAGGAATACTCGAGTCATTAGGCGACCATGAGACTTGGATGATTTTGTGTATTTGGAGTAATCACTAAGAGCCAGAGATATCGGGGAAATCATGGATTAACTTGTGAGATAAAAGTTGTTAATTTGTTATTTATCTCTATACATAATGAATGAATGCAAATCAAGGGAAAAGAAATTATCAAATCCCTTCACGAAATCTTTGTTTACTCTCTTCCATGTTCTACGCTTCTTCTCCCTCCAATTCTTCTTCTGAATTTATTTCCCCTTTCTTAGACTAAGGTAGCATCATTCTCCACTTCTGTTTGCCCCTTCCTCCTAATTGAACCATCGCCGCATCCACGATCCTGTCGTCCCTGACTTCCAACGAACATAACACGCCGAAGGCCGAAGGGATCATATCTGGAAACTCCGTCGTCGTCGCCGCCGCTCCATCCGAATCGAGTGCCATAGCACAAGCTTGAATTGCTAGGAAGATGAAGAGTACATCACCGAGTAAGACTAAGCACTATTCCGATTCACAAATCATGAGCCCAGCGAAGTCCACTTATTGGAAGACGAAGAAGACAAAGAGTGAGCCCTTCAATTTCGATTTTGAGTTGTTTTAGTTGGCTTAGAAGAAAATCGATTCGGCTCATGTGATTCGCCGATTCAAAGAAGAACCAACCACATGGTCGATTTTGTTAGCCACGTCAGCAAGTTTGACGACCCACATAACAGAAAGACCAAATATGCACTAGTTGAAAAGTTGAGGGACTAAATGTGCGGTAATGAAAGTTCAAGGACTAAAGTTGAACGTTCAGATACCAAAAGATGGGTTTGAGTTACATTTCAAAAGTAGCACAGTAAATACTTCTTAATAAAGGTTGTATCTTAGCAAAGGTACAAGAAATATTTCAACTTCATCATCTTAAATGCTCCTCAGTGAAGCTTATTGATAGAGAAACACAGAGAATAAATTTTAAAAAGCCTTCTATAGTGGAATGATTAGAAACAGGAGCAGCAGATAAGCGCTAAATTCATTGAGATTTATCACAAACCAATAGCGATATTTATGATGCATTGGCGCTATAATTACAAATCCCTCAAGATACATACTAATAATCTTATATAGAACTTGTTGGATGCGAAATGTAAAGATAGATACTCCCTTCGGTCATTTATATAAGTCGTTTAAAGTAAGGACACAAGAATTAAGACAGCTTTAATCACAAGTGTAATTTACATATATGTCATTTGACATTAGATGAATTGAAGAATTGAAGAATCATAAATGTTTGAATTGTATAAGGGTAAAATGGGTGAAAATGCAATAAATACACTCCTGAATTCCGAAAACGACTTACAATTTTGAACAAGAAGTTTTTGCTAAAACGACTTATATAAATGACCGGAGGGAGAAGTAGATAAGTTGTATCTCTCGAACTTGCAACTAATATTATGCTAAAATAAACATATAAAAAATGCAATGTTACATGACATTACTCAAAGGAATCATTTAATTTAAGCGTACTTCACCTTAAAGGTCGCTGACGCATCTGATGCAATGTCAAAATTTGGAAGTTGTATGTAATCAAAAAACTTCTTCATGTGCTCCGATTCCAAGACATATCTGCGAGATAAATCACAAAAATAAAGAAGTTCTAAAACGAGGGCAAGGTTTAAAAATTCGACTCAACTTCGGCTAACTTCGACCGAACTTCCAAAACATCGATGGAAGTTAATAAAACATGAAGTAAAATTGTTATGTTTCATGGAAGTTGAGCAAACTTCGACTAAAACTTTGCCTGTGCTATAAATATACTTAAAATTCGAATATCCTTCGGTGTCATGAGTTTTATGGATTGTTATATGATTAAGTATATTTCTAGCATCTCTACGTAGAAACTTGAGTTTTCTAGCATTTAAAGTAAAATTCCGTAAACTTACGTACATCGGCGAATTTTTGTCAAACTTTCATCGTCGAAGTTAACTTCCTCGAATTAATTCCGAATTTTAAGTGAGCAAAGTCATAGGCAAAGTCGAAGTTTCGAACCTTGCACAAGGGTGACAAATCATGAGTACAACTACAATTATTTAGATAAGATTAACCACAGAAAGAAAACTTACCGAGCGATAGTCTGATGACGAATGCACTCCCTCAGCATAGCACCATAATGCAAAGCAAGATCAGCATTTTCATACCTAAACAAGTATGAAAAGGGAATTATTGAACACTAACAACCTAAATGAAAAGAAATCCAATTTTATAAATGCAATATAAGAAAAATTGGACTACTAACTTAAAACAATTAAGTAAATTATCCAAGTCAAAACATGAAATTGTGACAATAAAACATGGAAAGATGGAACTCTTAGGTATTAAGAGATGAACAATATTTTTACAAATAAATGCCTCTAGCGCATTCAACACCTCAGACCAATCACCTCACCGTTCTTATCCCTTCATTTAGCAATTTAAAAGAGAACTGAAAAAGATGCTATAGGAACTAAATATCCAAGTAGCCAAGGTTATTCCTTGAATTTCTCAAAAACATTAAATCCTCCTTAAAGAAGTAAATGTTACGGTGCAAAGGAGAGAAAGTATATCCAAATAGACTTAAACTGCATCCTAGTGCAAACAAAAATCAACAGTATAAGTTGGACATTCAGTACACACCCAATTTAAGACATTGCGATCTTTTTTCCCACATTTTCAATGATAGGCGACCAATAAACCTACCCTGATATCAAAATATCCATAAGATCTTTATTGGCCTCCAAGTAATCTGATGCAATCAACCGCGAATGAACCTGCTGCCTTTGCAAATTTGCGACCACTTGAGTGGCATCTTTACGCGTCTGCGGTAATTGGGATAAGATCCAAAAAGAACGATTAGAGAATGGTACAAGACAACCAAGCTGTATTCAATCCAAGATATGTTTGAAGTCCTTGACTACAAATCAAAACATAAGAAAAAGAAAAAACTCTAATCATCAAGTACTCAAGAAAAGGAACAGGATCAAAGCTCACCTCTAAGCTCAGTGTTGGCAAACAACTGATCAAGAGACGTAATGTGTTTTCCTTAAAAAACTCCTGAGTCAATTGTGCACAGGCTTCTGAGATTGGCTCGGATTCGCTATTCCCGTAAAGGATAGACTTTAATTCCCGGATGAGTTTGCTAAGCTCTGCCATCTGGAAAGCGTTTGACAAAACAATTCAGAAAATAGATCTTCAAGGATGTGCAGTCAACAAAAATAAGACCTATTGCACGTAAACTCTTTCGTTGACATCACTCACGCAAACTAGCTTTAAGCCTTTAAGAATGAAAAAAAAAAAATATCTACACACACATATATTAACAAAAGATCTAAGGGAAGATCTTCACCCGGTATCCAATATTTTCTAAATGCAATTTCCTCGTGAGAAGATTCTGCCATAACCATCGTTTAATTTATTCCGCCACATAACCATCCTTTAATTTGGTAACATATTTAATTTGTGAATTACCGCCAATGTTGTCATAAACGGTAACGTCTTTAATTTGTGAATTTATCCACCCTTTTTTAGCATAAATATATGGATAACAAACTGTATTTTTTTTTTATAAGAAAGAAACCACAACTTGCCACTATGATGCTCGAACTCTTATCCTCTTACCGAAGTAACCCCATACCAAACCGATGAGCGAACCACTTGGTTGGTTGGATAACAAAATGTATTATAACCATTGACAAAAAAACTACATATATCACATACTCAAAGAATATCAATTAAAATTACATGCTTGCTTTTGAATAATTAGATAAGATATGATTGGGAAGAAAAAATCTTTTGTTGCATAAATTAAGTAATGTTTAATCAAAAAATACTTAAGTTGGTAAAATCATTATTTTAAGCAATTTGGCACACGTTTGATCTTTCCCGCGCCTCACGCGCAGGATGTCGAATATTTATGCATATTCATGGATCTGGTTTGATTAGATCCAAGTTTCTACATCTATGCATTTGTATTTTGTACTAAAACTATCAAAACTATGATTCTCTGCAACCCACAAAACGCCAAGGTACTTTTGCAAGAAACAATAACAAGCTTCAGGACAAGGCATGATCCTTCCTCAGAATTGCAGCATGGTAAGATAACCCACGTGTCATGTCTGTCGAAACTTTATAATTTGGTAAGTTCTAGATCTGTTATCTTTCACAAAATTACATGTAGAAACAGGATAACGGAGCGGCAAGCATTACACGTACAAAAGAACATTTAGATATGAAATTATAATCCTGTAGCACAAATTTAGTATGTATCAGTACCCGGTTCCCACATCGGCTACTTTAGCCAAAAAAGAAATTACTAAGGGCAATTAAAAGATCCATATATTCCTATAAAAAAAAGATCCATATATAAACCTTGAATTGAGCAAACATAACGAAAATTCGTGGGAACTCCTCCATTGCCTAAACGCTATCTAGTAACCAAAATCAATAAACACTATCTAAGGTTAAAAAAAAAAAAAAAAAAAAAGCTATCCATGAATTAAGAAGAACACAGAAATAAGTTCCCATAATTGAGAAAAAGTGATCACTCCCAATATGTCAATAATTCTGTCAAACTAACTTTCTGGAATTATTACTATAGAAAGAATTCAATTGATTTCAACCAGATCACCACTTCAACATATATATAGCAAAAAAGGCCCCCAAAAAAAAAAGGTCTGATGAACCAATCTAGTACAATCGACAACAAAAAGATTGAGTTTTTTCCACGGAAACACCAGAATCAGCCCCTAATTGGGCAACACAGGACCTCAATCGACGCGAAACAATGAAATTGAGCGGAGAAAAGCTCGAAAACAGAATAAGCGAACCTTTTCTTCCCGCTTGGCTTCCTTTCCAGGAGCAGCAGAGGCGGAGTTGAGGTCAAGATAGATGAGGAGGTCGCGCGTCTGGCGCACGAGCTCGGCGGGGGTCTTGGGTTTGGACTTGAACAGACCCTTCATCCTTCTCTTCTTCTTCTTCTTCTTCTTCTTCTTCTTCTTCTTCTTCAAGCCAAGCTCCTCTACAGGAGCTCAATTTCGAATTCCCCTAACAATCGAGAGAGAGAGAGAGTAGAAGAAGAAGAAGAAGAAATTGAGATTTCCCTCAGCAATTCCCCTCTCTACCCCGCCTAGGGTTTCTGATTTTGAGCCCTATTTTGGATCGATTGGGAATTTGGGATGAAACAGAGAGACGTTTAGAAACGAAGAGGGAGACGGTTTTTACGGGTCCGTAGAAATCGCGAGGTCCAAAACTCTCACTTTTTTCAATGCGTTTTCAATCTCTATCTCACTATCTACTTGAGGGCCTCTATGGCACCCCACCAATTGACAAAGGCACACCCTTATTAAGGGCACCAAATGGTTTACTCAAGGCCCCTAAAAAATTAAGGTAAGATTCTTGAAATACCACTATCCAAAATGTGCACCCCACCCAACTCATTCAAACCTCACGTTCGATGCTCTTCTTCCCCTTCCTTTGAACCTTGAATCTTTGTTCTCAATCTCTGTCCTCAATCTCTATTATTGCTTGTCGTCAAAGCGTATTTGTTCTCAATCTCTGTCGAGCAGTGTGGTATTGGTGTTTGGATTTGACTTCATTTTTTGGAGGAATCGTCAAACTTCGGTTGTTTCGATTCGATCTTACGGGAGTCAATTCGAATGACACAAGGTACGTTCTTAATCGATTTAGCTGCAAATGGGTTTGTTTTAGTTGATTTTGTGTCTTCGAATTGTATGTTCTTCATTCACGGGTTTTGAATTTGAAAACCCATGCTTTCCGACCACACAGGGCAATAAAGTATATGGGACATTCTCGGCTACTAATGGCCAAGAATGTCCCATAAGTTGGTTAACAAAACATACAATAAGTCTCAGTGTATACCACCGAGACTAAACATAATTGTCTCGATTCTGTGTAACGAGACAATTTGACATATTCTCGGTCATAACTTACCGAGAGTTAATGTGGAATCTTAATTATACGTGTCTCGGTGTTATTTAATCGAGACCTTTACATGTTGTTTCGTTTGCTGCAACCGAGAGTTTGAAGTATGTCTCGTTGACATGGTACCAAGACATAATATTAGTTCTCGGACATGTTCAACTGAGACATACTTTTCACACATTGTTTCATTCCTATTTGTTGGAAATTGATTATTTTTCATTTTTCCTTCAGATATGGCTCGTTCCAAAGTAGTTGTGACCAGGGAGGATACCAGTAGTGATCTGTTAGGAGGTGCCCGTGGTCGTGGTGGTCGGCGACCCTAGACTGTATTTTACCAGAAGGAGAAACAAAAGATTGAAACGAAGATTAACGCACCAACGATTAGTACACGTGCTCGGAAGGGTGTTATAGAAGATGAGGGTTCAAACATTGCCGAGCATCGGCAATGGGATTTGATGATTGCTCGCGGTGGAAGTCAGGGTGAAACTTCCGAGTCTTCAGAGGACTCACATGCAAGTTTTACCATTCCCTGCGCTTAATCCATCCGGCATCAGAGTGTTTCGTTACTAACACAAACTTGTTCGCACGACCAATCATTTGAAGCCATGAAATAGCTGATTCTCTATATGAGAATAGCCTACAAGGAGTGAAAACATCCTTGTAGTTTGGAAATAACGTCGAAACCGGCATTACCCGCAACATAAACATTGAACCATAAGTACTCAACACCAATACACAGCAGATTCTCGAAAAAAAACCCAAAAATCACATTTCCGGTAGTATTGGTCCGCGACTTAACACTAAGTCTCGGTCACTGGCAACCAATACGTATAGAAAAGTCTCGGTATAAGATGACTGAGACGTTTCAATATGTCTAGGTCACAACTTGACCGAGACGGCTCGATTGGTCTCGGCTCCTACATACCAAGACTATTGTGCAAGTCTCAGTCATGCGAGGCCGAAACAATCGTGACCGAACAAACACATAAAAAAAGGAAAAAACACAAAAAAACAGCAACAAATGCCTTTTCATGTACCTCATCTTCCACCATTGTGGTATATTCATCCACTGTACGCTGAAAACAACTTCGAAAGGGTCGAATCTTTGAATCCCTACAATGAAAAACCAAATCATCAACGTCGCTATTTTCCAACGCAAAAATAGTTGATTTGAACCTTTATATGGTTGTAATCGAGTGCTACCTCGCTATCGGATGGTGTGAAAGCGCAATAATCGATAAAACGCCCACAAAAAAATAACGTAGGTTTAGGTTAGAGATGAGAGACAAACAAAGTAGGGTGCCCCAAATTTTGTTCAAAAGTGTGTTGTGGGATTGTTGAAGGTTTATATGAAGGGGAAATATTGTCTTTTACATCATAGTAAAATTTAGAGGAGAGAATACCCAAAAAAATATGTGCCTTTGTCAATTGGTGGGGTGCACATAGCGGCGCTCTTTTACTTTTCTCTCTCCTACATATTCATGACGCATAATGTGGCATTGGGAGCATAATTTGGACTGGAAACTTGGATATATATATATATATATATATATATATATTTTTTTTATGACGTGGGTGTCTTTACCACATCATCCCCTTTTGACTAAGGTTTTGATTAATTTCATAAGGGTTAGGAGGGTGCCTTACCATTAATCCAAATGTTGAAAAAAATGGTGCATCTATCGTGAATCGAATCAAACACATTGCCTTAATAGGCTTAATCAGAGTACAAGTCTTGCTCGTAGCCACTCGATCAACTATAACCTTTGGAGGCATTTTCGTAGTAAATTATATTAAACTAGTCGGTATCTCGCGCTTCGCGTGCCAACATTATCAATAAATATAAAATAGTCGGTTCTAATTAATATATAGATAAGAAATAGCAATGTATTTGTCATAGCCCAAATCTCTAACCCCCGTTTTAATTCCTTAATCATGATCACCGACTCTTGATGTGGGACCTACACCGTGATACGTGCACTGACCGAGGCACGTGGCCGAGGTATATTGTATTTTTTTATTGATGTATGCCTAGTGTTATGTATTGTGTAGACTTACTAAGTCGATTTGTACAGTTGTAGGTGTCGAGACAAGAGCGAGACGTGCCTCGAGTAGCGTGCGAGCCGGGGAACCGGGTAGTTAGCATTTTGGTAAGTCTTATTTAATACTAATATGAAATAAGGAATTGCTTATAAGCTTATGGTTGTGTTTGTTAATGTAAATCAAATTAAAAGACTATAGTTGAGTAAATTAAATGGAAATCATATGATTGGTCTAGAGATACACATTGGCACATCTAGGAACTAGGTGAGTAATGAAATGGTGTCGCTTGAGGTTGAGTTAGTGGGAGTTAGTGGGATATATGACAAGAGGTGGACCATTAGATACTCCTCGGGATACATAAATCCATGGAGATCAAGGGCTAGGAAGGAACATCACCTTAATATATAACATTAGTGATCAAACAACATGCAAACCAAATCACTCATTCATTTTTGCTGGAGAAGAAGAAGGAATTGCTAGAGATGAGTGAATCATCAATGTGTTGAAGGAATCCATGGGAGTTGGTGAGAAATAATCAAGCTAGGGTGCTACATCAACTAGGTACACATTTTTTAGTTGAAATTAGAACAAGTTCTGGTTTTAGGCTAATTTCAGATGGTAGATGATTGAGTATTTATAATTGATTTATATATTTGGATTCCTCATTTCAAGCTGATAATCCAGCTATATTGAAGTTCTTAATTTTCTTTTGAAATCATAAAGATATGAATTTTTGAAGTTGCAACACCAAAACTAGAATTCTGCATGTTGTATTAGGAATCAACCCGAGTAATTTGGTCATAATCTGCTCATTTTAGATCCAAATTGATCCAAACCAGTGGCATTTGAAATCTTATTTAAAGGGGAATAAATTTTCTTAACTGAAGGTATTTCGATTCAAATGTTTTTTATTTCCAAACATGCTCTACAAGTAGGTGCTGGAATTTAAAAAGGAAAGTTTTGAAACTAAATTTGTTAAGGGCATAACTCCCTAACTACTTATCCAAATGAGCTGATCTTTTAATATGTTGTATTTGGGTATATTTGATACCTTGTGACCAAAAAACACATTTTTAGGAACTATATATTGGGAGAAATATATTTCCTAAGTCCGCTAGTAGGATTAAATCCCAATTAGACCTATGTTTAGTAAAATCATGATATCTCTTTCATTTTAAATCAGAATTTTGCAAACTAAACCTTTCCGGAAAGCTAAGAGAGAGACCAACAATAATTGTACTCATGGAGGATTTCGATATTTGGAACATTTCATGCCTAAAAGTGCTTTAAAATGTAGGACTGAAATTGAACTTAATTTAGTCTTTAGGGGCTGATTTAGGAAGATTGATTTAAAGTCTATTGAACCAATTTGAATACACAATAAACACACTAAATTGAGCTTAAACCCACTATATTTGAACTAATGAGACACCAAACTCAGGAACCTAGGAAAAGGGTACGAGAGAGCGAATACAAGATTTGGAGTATCGGGGGGCCAGTAAAACTAGGACTTTACTTTGTTGTTATGAGTATACCCAATGGCAACTTTACTTGGCATTTTAATTCTATCGATTGTTGTCTTTGCATAGTCCTTTTGACTATTTTGCCTTTGTATTCTTATATCATGTGTTATTTGTGTCTATGCTCACTTGATGAGTCTAGTTTGCATGATATCCATTCATTTGATTTGATTCATTGATTCTATCCCATGCTATGTCTATTCTTGTTGTTTTAAATGTGAATTGAATGATAAATAGCATGCTATTAGGCTAGTGAATATCTTATAAATGTTTAAGAGGATTTGTATTCATTATTTGTTTAGGTGTGTAGATGTGCCTATGCCTTGACAATCCATACTTGATATTTCTTGAAATTTTAAAAGTAGTTTTCGCATTTAGGTCCCGTACTCGATCGAGGTGTGCGCGGCTCACGAGGTTAGAGTCCTTGGGGATGTCGGCACATGTCACCTGACACTGTATGACACTCGGGGTTAGAGTCCCTTGTGCTATATGATTATTGAGTCGGAGTGACATGTTTCACTGCCGACCGGACCTAAATCACCACTACTTAGCCTAGTGTTAGTATCACTTGTTTAACTCTAGTATTTACTAGCATACGGTTTTATGACGGCCCCTACTACTAAACAGGGCACCGCCCAGCCTAATCCCGTGATCAAGCCTTACTCCAACTCACCTAAGACTTAATTACGTATTAGTCTTTCGTTCTTACATTCCTCTAATTCATGTCTTGCTTTATATTATCATTTTAATATAGTTTAAAGATTATGCGGAAGCCGTGATAATTCAAAATTCCAAAGTGTGGAAAACCAAGAAAAGTCGGTAGCACAAGCACGTATATATAGGACACTATTCAATCAACCCAATGTACAACCCAAAATGACATAATTAATAATAATACAAGAAAAGTCGAGACGTACAAAATGAGTGAGGAGAGTCGCCGAACTGCTCAGAGGAAGTCGCTGATCTTCTCTCGATTCTCGATCTCGTCTGCTCGACGGACCTACACCCACCGTCACAAACTAGACGGTGAGTATAGTGATATTTAAGTACTAACTGGAGAATTTCATGTCACATTTCCAAAATAAACGAATGGTATTTAAAAGCATAAAGTAGCGAAATCAATTGCTGAAACAAGAAATGCAAGTAAATATCATAGTTAAAGATAGAGAGACAGACACAGGCTAAGTTGAGATGATCTACGTCCGGTCGGCGGTGAGACCATTCACCTAACCTTTCCCACTACTATATGGAGTTGCGCTCAACATATCTCACACAAATAGCGGAGCTGCGCTCTACGCTTTAGAACATCAATCTCATGCTTGCCAACCACCCCGAGTCCCATACCTCGTGTGCCGTTCAAGTGTAGTGGTGAGTGCCGGAACCCCGGTAGACCCATGTCCCCGTGAACCGCGCATCTCTCGTGCAATGGACACTAGATAATCCCTACTTTATTTTCAAAGATAAATAATTTTCAAAATTCTAGGATACCAAGATAAATTCGGCTACAAAGCCCAAAGGAAATTGAATACAAGTCTACTTAAATCCACATTATTCCATTAGCATGCTTTTTATCAATTTTGTTCAAGAATGACATCAAGTGTAGGAATCAGAGTCAATGAAACACGTCACAAGGCATCATGTCACTATATTCACTCATGAATAGATACAAGAACAACATGATGTGCGAGTTCAAGTAGCAATGTCTACCAATAGACCAAGAAAGCAATAAAAGAATGAAATGAAATAGAAAATTCTCACAATTGTACTTACAAGTCACACGCTTGTCCTAGTCTAGTCGATCCCTCGACAAATTCGAAATACGTGCCCAAACGTCTGAGTTCTCCCCTTAGTTTCCTAACATTTAATAATAGAACATTTTAGGCTAAATCGAAGTCGAGACTATATCGACCATTTTTTTATTTTCGGCCAATTGGCCCATTTCGCCTTTTTCGAGGTAAAACCCCGTATAACGTTTCGACCGACTTCCGAATTCTTCACTTTTTATGGAAATCTCAAATTTCTATTAATTTGGGGCACAAATATCTTTTTCCCTATTTTTTCTGGAATTTTCCTAAATTTTTTCCATATTTTTCTCTATTTTATGGGATTTATTTATTAAAAATCAGTTTAATTAATTTAACTAATTAAATATATATATTGTAGTGGGTCCGGGTTAACCCGACCCGGTCCTCCTCGGGTCAAGGTCGGCCCGACCCGACCCACCAAGGCTTGGGTCGGCCCGACCTAACGTACATGGGGTAGCCCTAGCCCGACCCCGAGCTACCCCTCATCTTCTTCCTCGCGTAAACCAGAGCTGCTGCTTTTTTTTTCACTGGGTTGGGCGTCCATCCCCAACCCCAAGTTGGGTTCGTGCAGAGGAGACGACTCCCTGCCGTCCTTTGAGCTCGGACCAACAACACCGAACACAACAACAACGACAACACAACAACAACCGAAAATCAACAACTCACCTTGGAGCTCTCTCTCTCTCTCTCTCTCTCTCTCTCTCTCTCCCTCTCTCTCTCCTTCTTCTTCTTCCTCTCGGCCTTTCTTCCTCCTATTCTCTGCATTTTTTTTTCTCCTTTTACCGACTTGGAGAGATAGGATGAGTTTTTGACTTTGGGGTTTAATTGACCCATATAGATATATAGATATATATTGGATGTGGATGTGGTTAATTTGCTCATTTTTTTTTTTTTTTTAAATTGATTTAACTAATTACACTTACCCCACGAGCTGCTGCTTCGGGCCCACGTTGGCATGCAACACGAGGCGCGTCCCCGCTCGTCTCGGTATCTACATACCCGTAAATGACTTAATAGTCTATACATATACAGCTAGGCATACAACACAACAAATATAATATTTACCTCGGCCACCGTGCCTCGGTAGTGACACGTATCTCGCTGTGGGTCCCACGTCACGGGTCATTTTGTCATGATTAACGAAGTAAACGTGTATTAATTATTTGGGCCGTGACATGTTTATTTTCCAGTTTTCCCATTTATATGCTTTTAAATACCATTTGAATATTTGGAAATGCAAATTAAACTTGTCATCGGGGATTACTGTTTTATTCTTGTACTCACCGTCCTTTTTATGACGGTGGGTGCAGAGCCGTCTACCAGCAGGCCGGGCAAGGAGAAAATCGGCGATTATCCCCGAGCCTGCGGCACGTCATTACATCGATTGTAAGTTTTCTTTTGGTATTTTGATTGTATATGTTATATATGTCTTTCATATACTATTTGGGGTTGTATATTGGGTTGAGCGTTAGTTTCCCCGACTTGACTTAGACTATTTTACTGTTTCACTGCATTTTGAGGACTTTATATATATGTGATGTCATTTCCTGGTTTTCCACACTTAGGATTTTATAAATGGCTTCTGTATAAGTTACTAATTGCTTCTGCATAATTAATAAGACTTCGCTAATTAATTAATTTAATAAAAAGTTTTAATTATCTCTAAATTTTATAAACTGGTAGGACTAGTGTATTACTTAACCTGAACACGAGAAAAGTGACGTCTAGGTTGTAAAGGCTGACTAATACGTAGTTAAGTCATGCATGGATATGATTAGGGCTTAATTACGGGATTAGGTCGGGTGGTGCCCTAGATTAGGAGAGGGGTCGTCACAGTATTAGTCGCTTTTCAAGAATGAGATACATAACCAACAATCGGCTAGTTCAAGTGATAAGAGACTTGGTCCCCTTAAGTAAGGTCTCGAGTTCAAGTCTTGTAAATGAAAAAAATTGAGTTGGGAGGGTTGCCCTCATATAGGGTCCGATAGTGCCTGAGAGTGGATTAGTCGGTGCAACTGACGTCGACACTACGTGGAAAAAAAAAATGATACAAGAACCTATTTCTTGAGATTAGTAACACATAGCATAACAAAGAAATAGCTATATACATAAGGAGCAATATATATTAGTCGCTTATCTAAAAAATAGCAATATGAAGTATATATTAGAAAGTCATATAATGTGGAATGTATTAGTCGCAATATATATTAGTATACAAAAAAAAAATCAATAAAATAAAAACATAACGAAAAAAACAAAACAAAAAAAAGAAACTTGATCATATAATTAGGGAAAAACAATGGAAAAAAACCACATGTCATATGATAAAAAAATAGAAGGCATGATGTCATCATTCACATGTGATCTCCACAAATCTTCTCAATTGTCATGTGTCATTTCTACATGCATTTTCACAAAAACAGTTCCTTTACATATATAGAAGTTGATATCCCACAATAAGTTTTTGGGGCACCTACACCTTGAACACTCAATAAATAATATCAATGTGGTAAAATCTCCTATCAAAAAAAAAAAATCCTATAAAAAATAATTTGGTAAAATTTATCTTATAGTGTCCAACATGTCCACTGGCCTAGCATAAATAAATAAAAAAAATAAAAATTAAGAGGGATACAATTATTTTCCCAACTATCATAAAATAGAATTTATTGCAATAGAAAAAAAGTTAATTATGACAAATATTTGCCAAAGGATGCAGCCACTATATGACTAAATAATAATATGCGATAGAAACAAAACCTTCCTTCTTTCTTTTTAGCTCGGCTATACATACCTCGCCATTTACTTCACCCTAACAAAAAAGTCAAACTTTTAAAAAAGTCAATTCTACTACTGTGATTAGTGCACCCCGCCACCCTTTTCCTCTCATTTTGTGCACCCCACCATCATCCCTCCACACACTCTCTTCATGTGATTTATATGACATCATCAAGTGGCTTAGCCTTGCAGGTCTGAATCTCTAGTTGGAGAGTCGATCAAACACCAAACCTCTAGTTGGAGAGTCGGTCGGAACCCATCGAACTTTTAAGTCGGCAGTTATCAACTAAATTCCACGAAAGAAATTCGATTTGACAACACCAAACCTAGAAGATAAATCTCGGCTACATGTCGTCGTACTTAAAATGGATGTCTCGACCAAGGTTTGGAGTTGGGTCCGCCGATTTAGATGAAGGGGTATTTTGATGAAAATGATGGTGTGCCATCATAAATTGAAATTTGAATTTGGGGTACACTCAAAATTTGGGTGCCCTTATTAAAAGGTGAAATGCGTATAGCCGGGCTCTTTTTTTTTTTTGACTTGAAGCCATAAAACCTTCTAAATCAAATTAGTTAAGGTTAGGTAACAGAAGACAGAAGAATTAATAATAGCCCTAGCATTTTTGAAACGATTCAATTACGGGCAATGTAACGTGTTTTTTTGGGGATGAAAGGGACAATGTAACTTTTTCAAAAATGCCTTTTGAACTATTTCTTCCACCTTATTGATTTAATGCCACTTATAGCAGACATATCTATGGGAGCCTCTTTTTCACCTAATAAGTCACATGCTCCTGTTTCAAACACATTCAATTAATACTACTAACCTCTTCGATATACCTTTTCATACTCTTACATGTACCTTGATGAATTTAATGGTCCAGGTAATATTCTCCAAAAATGCAAAGCAGCACCCACCACCACCACCCATCTCACAAGAGGCTGTTATTCACTTCCATGGCAATATCTAGTGCATACCAGTACTGCTAAATGGGCCCTTTAAAACGCACAAGTTTATGCACAAGAAGTTAAATGAATAAACAAAAGAAGTATATAGATAGGGATCATTTAAGCATATTATGTGTTCCTTCATAAGCTGAATAAAGTCATCATATATCACTCATAGTGACTCCTGAACAGCTGCACAGTGGATGGACATTATGTGATCATTTTTTTTTATTATGGAGTTGAAGAATCAGAGCAAGCGTACGTCAAGTCCTTTTTTTTTCAATTGTAACTCTAATTAACTTTTTTTTTGTCTAATCAATTAGTTAACAATACTCATGCATAATGTGTAATTTTGAAGAGATAAATAAATTGAATAATTTATATATAGAAGGGTAATTTAATTAGTCCCATTATATATTAAATCCTTTTCTTTAATTTTTTTTTTTTTTTTTGGTAACCAGAATCCTTTTTTTTTATTCGGTGTGCGGGGGAGAAATATATTTTGTATTGGAGGGAACATATCAAACGGAGAACTACTTTGAAGGAAGACAATTGTCTACAAATTAAGTTTTCCAGAATTCTCTCCTATATTAGAAAGATGAGTTTTGACACTGTTTATTGTAAAATGCATATCCAATTTTGCCCTTCTTTTATGTTTTCTATAGTGTATATCCAACTTTCCCATTCTTTTATGTTTCTTAAGCATGCGGACAGTTTTACCCCTTTTTTGACAATAATATATGAACAATTTTGCCCTTTCTATATGTTTTTTTTTTTTTTTTGGCAAATAGTCACAATAATCTCAAACTTTTACTTTGTATATAAATAATTTTAAATTAATAATTATGTCTAAATAATCTCAATCTTTATTTTTTGTGTCAATTTTGACCCAATCACTTTTTTTAGATAAATTGAGGTGTGACATATGAAATTGGTAAATTAAGTTGCTAGCTAAATGTGGTGGTTTAAATCTTGACATCAAAATAATCTCAAACTTTGAGTTTGATTCGTATTAAACTAATTGTTTGTCTTTGTGTGGGTGATAACTTTTTAAATTTACTATCAACCCTTTTTATTTTTTAAAATTTAAACCACCTCATTAAAATAAAACAACTTTATTAATTTCATATGCCACATCAACCTCTATTTGCCAAAAAAACAGTAATCGGGCCAAAATTGACACAAAACACAAAATTTTGAATTATTTAGACACATTTTTTTTTTAAATTCTTTTTTTTTTTATGTATGAACGATTTTACCCTCTCTTAACCAGTTAATTAAAAAAAAATGGTAATGTCAATTATGACAAACAAAGTTGTGGGGGCTATTTCGCAAAGGAAAAAAGTTTTGGGTCTATAATGCACATCTAAATATGCACACGATTAAATATACACACGATTTGTTACCCACAATCGATAATGATATAATAGATATGAATAAAATGAGTTTACAAATAATTAACAACAGAATTAAACAACAAATAAAATAATCTAACCGGAGGCCTGCATAGAAGCAATGTCTTAAGACAAAAATTTCTCTGAATTCGGTGATTGAATTTTCCCACAGAGATCTGCCCCAGGATACAATCGGATGCCCTTTCGAAACAAAGTTTACCAATTCCGAAAGTCTTGCCAAACTGATTTTGCTTCTCTCTTAAGTATTATGTATTTCGAAAATTCAGTAAATTTTCAGTGTTACAATTCTACTTAAATAGAAGTTGATGCACTGTTTCAAAGCTTTGCAACTCTTTAATTCCGAAGCAAAAACCCTTTCGCATTATTAACAGTCGCACCTGTTAATAGCATAACGAAATTAACTGTCACATTAATTAATTTCGAAATTACGAAATTAAAAAAATAAATAAACTCGAAAAATAGAAATTGATTTTTATAAGGCCAAACAATCAAAGCCCAAAGCCCAATCTTTGATATTTAAATATTTAATATTAAATATTATGTATATACCCTATTACCCAATGCCACTTGGGTATTATCCATTGAATTTCTCTAAACCAAAGCTAAAGAGAGGGTATGTGTATATAAAAAGTTTGTACTATTTTCAAGTGAGCAATGTGGGACTAAATATTTTCTATTCAAACTCCAACACGATTAAATGTGTATACAAATAAATGTGCATGTGTATATCTCGATGCATAATTCAATGGAGCCCGATAATTATAAAGCACTTTTATATAGGAAAAGAATTTTATTGAATCATGGTTTTACTTCTAATAAAAAAAAGAAAAATCATAATTTATTAAGGTGGTGTTTTGGTTGATAGGAATTAGGAGGTGAGAATTGAAATTGGGTTAATTTCTTGATTGGTACATGGGAAAATAAAATAGAATTGTAATTGGCTTTATTCCTACATATGGAATGGGCAAATGACAAATACACTCCATGGTCGCATAAGCAAGAACAAGTGAGACTTACTCCTTCCCTCATTTTAATTTCCCTTCCCAAATCAGTAAAATCGTAGAACTTATGCGAAAAACAAAAAAACAAAAAAATACACAAAAGATCTCAAAATAATATAAAAACACACGCATGACATACAAGAATAACATATTTTATAAGAGAAGCAACAACTTTTCCTCTTTAAGTTGGATGCCGTGTTGCAACCTTATTAATTTTAGACAACAGCTATTCGCACCCCAGTTTTTGCTTTCGTACCTCATTTTTGAATTTTTTCAGCCCTAGTGAAATGATCTAACTACCCCTCCATATAAAAGAGTTTTTACTCACTCATACCCTACTAACCTCACTTACGCATAACCCAGTCACTCTCTCTCAAATCGCATTCTCACCACCAACCCAAATCCAACGAAATCCAAGCAAAACCACATCGTTTCACCATAGGTGCATTCATCATCTATTTTAGTGTTGATTTCGAGGTTTTTTTGAAGTTTTTTTTTATCTTTTTGAGTCGGCATAGTTCGCGGTTTTGTTTTTGGATTTAGGGTTTCAATTTGGGATTAAATCTTACATTTTGGGTACAAAGTCTCGATGGAATCGAAAATATCAAGCGATTGTGAGCAAAACCAACTATTTTTTGTCATTATCATGTTTTTTTATGAGTTTTAAGATTTTTTTGTTCATTCTTGTTACCCGCAGGTATCGGTCACACTTGGCCGACAACTATGAAGAGGTATCGGACACACATGGCTGACACCTCTAAAGAGGTATCGAACACACAGGGCCGATAACTTTAAAGAGGTATCGGCTGGATCCCTCCATCACCCATTGAGATCGAGTTCTCTTCGCATTCCCGGTCAGAGTCGGTCGATACCTCTAAAGTGGTCTCAATTAGAGTCGGCTATTACCTCTTTAAAGGTATCGGTCAGAGTTGGGCAATACCTATTTAGAGGTCTCAGCCTTATGCAGCCGAACCCCGCCTACAGCCGAACCCCACAGGCGAAACTTCTTCACTTCTAGGATACGACGCAACCACATCCGACCTTGTTCACCGAAAAAATACTTCTACAACACTTGGTGACCTAGTACAATTGCTCTACAATGACTAAAACTGAGAAATGAAAAAGATTAAGGGGTATTGGGATGAGGGTAGGATATAAGGTAGCATTCGTTGATGGTAAAGAGTAGTTTTAGAATACTTTACAAAAAAGTGGGGTAAACACAGTAAAAAAATTCAAAAATGAGGTACAACAAAGTAATATACTATAGGAATAGCCGCTAATGAGACATCTACATTAAAATTGATTAATATGAAGATCATAAATTTAGGATAATCGAGAGATACTTTGTTGATCTCAATTCTCTACCTTAGAAGTAAAATCATGCAATTGGTAACACATGAAATGGATGCTTGTGTTGGAAGTCCAAGTAAAGTGATTAAGTGAAATAGTTTGCAGAGGAAACCCTTTTAAAAAGTGATCATTAATTATTGTTAAAAACACTAATATAGACTGTGTGCTTATCTTTTGTGAAAAATATGTCACATAATGATGATGGCATTAAATTACATGCAAATAGTGTCATCCACATTTTGGTACTTTTTAGCTTTAAAATAGTGTGGATAGCTTAAAAAGCTTTGTTCCATGCCAATAACGAGTACTACAACAAAATAATTTACATCAACTTTTTTGGTAAAAAATTACTTATGTTCCAAACTTTTATGAACTTTACATTATTTTCCCCATATATACAACTAATTGTTCCATTTAATTGAACTCATCTCTATTTGTTGGCAGTGATATTCCTAATTAGCAAAAATGGATTATTATTTCATTGAAAGTATACTTTTCATAAATATATTTCCTTGAATCTATAATATTTTCGTTAGATTTATTACCATTATGCATGACAACTTTTAAACGTTGACCAACAATGAATGACTTTGAAGAAATGACAATCAAAATTCTTTTGTCGTCTGTATCGGGGAAAACTTCCCACTTTGTAAGGATCACATGTGACATGCTGCATTTGTGTATAATAATTAAGAAATATGAATTGTAAAGAAAACTACATTGTATTGATAAGGAGTTTGTTACCTTTCATCGATAAGACTGGCTTCTTGTATTTTTGTCACTTCGCTACGCTTTGTGAAAGTATTTTGTGGTTGATCAATCATTAGTGCATTGCAATGGCATCTACAAAGAAGTTGTAAAATTTATTTTGTTACTTTTTATCAGAGAATATATTAGTAGTTGAAAAGTACTAAATAATGAGTATGTATTGAAAAGAAATACTTACCGACTCAATCTGTAGAATTGATGAAACGATGCAGTTCATTAAGTTGTGTGAATTTTACTCCTTCTATGAAGTCGAACTTGTCTGCATCACTAATGTCTTGCACTAACGTGTTGTGGTTTAATATTCATTGATATTGATTTGGCACCATTTGAAATTGACGTTTGACAAATGAGACAATAATATGAGATATAACGTATATTTTTTTCTCATCAAGGTTGTTCTCAAATAGTTAGCTATTTAGATCAAATATAACCGCATGTACTTTGGTACCCTGGCAAAAAGAAAGAAAATCATGAATGATCAATTAAGTATTTGCAGGAAGTTGTAGTACAATATGTAGTTCTTTTTTGAAGGATATACATTATGTTTGTTTTAAAATAAGAATATGCACTTAATTTAGATTGCATTTAAGATTACAAATATGTAGTAGGGAACTTTTTCAATTGTTTAAGAAAAATTGATGTGTAATATATGTAACAAAAAATTAGATGAATGATATAATGGTGTTACATATGGAATTAATTTATTGTATATATGAATTAATTTCTTAGGATTATGATTTCTAGAGATAGCTAAGTAAATGTTCAAAAGAATGTTCTAATCTATTTTTTTGAGGCAAATGATGTTGTAATATATTTATTTTGTTTGAATAATGTTATAGTAAGTTTTTCGCAGTAATTAAAAGTAGTTTTTCATGAGAATGAAAATATATAAATAGAGAATATGTAATGATGATGATGATAATTCATTGTATTTAAAAATACATGTTGATCAGCAAGGACAAACTTTTGAATTAGGGTCTTTCCATCTAAAGAGAGCTTTGGATCGAATTTCTTAATAGCGAAGACATGTGATGTCCAATCTCTTGATGATGGGCAGATATCCTTCACAAATTTCTTCGTCTTTGTCATACTTAATGTTAAGAAGGATGTAAGACAAACTTTGAAGAGAAGGAAATGAAGAGCTAGTTGTGAGGTTGATGAAGTGGAAGAGTTGTTTGAAGAGCGATGTTTTTATATACGTCTAAATATATTAGAAATGGTAAAGTTATTTATATTTAATATTGTCTGTTTTGGTTAGATAAAAATATTAAGTGGCTAAAAAACACTGAAGGAAGTAACTATTCCTTAGACAACTGTTGCTATTCCATGAAAAAATACTCAAGAAAGTAATTATCCCTTATCGTTGTCATTGCATATGGTTAAAAAGTAAATTGATATTTTTCATTTTTTTTAATCGTCGAATAATAATCTTGATATATATCTTGAAGTGATATGTAATTACTTGTGTCCTTAACATGGTGATTAACGTTAATTCGAAAGTTAATTAACTCGAGTTAGGCTTATGCTTAAGCCCAACTTGTCCAGATCAGCGTGTGGGTGCAATTGTTGTGATGTATTTTGTTTGGTTGGTGTGAGAAACAATCAATTGAATTATAGGTTATTAATATGAGTTAATATAAAACCTAGAGTTGGAGAGTTAATGATTAATAAATTGTCAGCACATCTAGTGTGACACATGTGAATCAAAAGGAATCACACTGGGGACGTGGGAATAATGTGCGCTCAGGTGTATTCATTTGTGTACATGGAAAACGGATAAGTCGTAAAATACATAGGTGTATATATAATGATATATAAATAAACTTAAAGTTGGAAACGAATTGTTTAATTCATTGGATGTACTTCGAGATACGTTGCATGCTCGATTAGTGTCACAATAGCATGGGTGTACTTTTTAGATGGTTCTCGAGATCCGTGCGGGTTGATCAAGATGATAATCAATGGATGATGATCCTGAAGCATGAGGTGGCTACTTAAGGAATAGGTAAAGGTGATGAAGAAGATTTAATCATCCTTATCTACATTGTTATCTTCATCTCCTCCTCCTCCTCCTCTTCCTCCACAACGATGTTGCCACCACCACAATCACCAACTTCACCTCGTCATCGCCATCATCATTGTCACCAACCTTACCAGAAAGAGATAGACTTCTTTTTCTCCATCAAGGCTTGGTGAGTTACTTCTTTCTTATGAGTTCAATAGTGTTGTTATAGAGTTTTCATGAAGTTGGACTAATTTTGTGGGTGTATGTGAGGAAAGGTGGTTGTAACCACAAGTGTTGGGGTGATAGGAAAGCTTAAAAGGTTTACTGGAATCTCTGTTTAGGGTGGTGGCGGGTTATTATGACTATTTTAATGGAGGTTTGTTGTCATGGTTGTCGTTGTTGAAGTTGTTGTCGAAGAATTTTGAGGTTATTGGGGGCGTGTGGAGGTATGGAGACTTGTGTATGGACTGCTATGAGTGTTTTGGACGTGTTTGGAGGTGTTCAAAAGGTTCGAGAGGTCGTAGGGGTTGAGGGGGAGGAAGGCAAAGTCGACGTGAGAAGGTAGCAAATGACGCCGCCAAACAACGTCGTGGGTCACAACGTCGTGGGCATGAAACCCATGGCGCCACCCACGTCGTAGGATGTTGTTTTTGCAGAAATGTCACGTCGTGAAGGGCGTCGTGGTTTTTGCCCATGGTGTGGCACGGTCACGACACTAAAATTGAAAATGTGCTAACTCAAGTTCTGATTATCAGATTCGAACAAAATTTGGACAAAGTTCTAGGATCATACTACCTTAAAACTCTAACTCGTGCCATGTGTCATTATCAGGACCTTTTGTAGACTTGGAGTGACGTGGCGAGCCCAGTCAACCCTCAGGAGTTGACATTGAGGTATCTTATTTTTGTATGGTGTGTGTATTACTATGCCTATACTTCAATACATAATTAAGTTAGATATGTTCATCTAAATACATATACGGACGTCTTCGAAATGTGTGCGCGATAGGTATGGTATAGGTGGTGTAATGGGGTAACAAGTAATTTGGTAGCTAAGTATTAATTTTGAAACTCAAGCTAACTTAAATTGTGCATATGGTGTAATAAATATGACCTATGGTTAAGATTTTCAAATAAAGTCCTTAAGTTCAACACTATGGTTAACACATGAAAATCACTTCTAAAAAAAAACCATAAGATAAATCTAGGGATGAAGGTGTGTGTAGAGATTAATGGACATCTAGGAGTGCATGGGTAGGAGACGTGAAAACCCTAGATCTTTCTAGGGATACACAAGTTAGGATCAATAGAGGGGACTAGTATATATATGACCGTTATACCTTTTTGCTTTCACAAACTCTCATGGAGTTAAGAATTAATGAAGAGAAATGTGTGAGAAGCAAAGGGTGGCTGAATTCTTGAGGAATTGAGACTAGGAAGGATCCATTAGGGACAAGGGGATCAACAACGACAACCCACCATCTCAACTCAGTCCTAGGTGAGCCATTTCTTCAACCCCTCTTTATGTGCATGAATTATAAACAAAAAGAAGTTCTTAAGTTAGGAATGAATTCTTGATCAACCATGTCTCTTTAAGTTCTAATTTGGTTTATTGCAGTTTTTCAACAATTAAATTGTCAACTTGATGGTTTTTAAGTTGAGTTTGCAACTATAGAATCCTTTGTTCATGTTCATTGGTCTTTTTGATGAAAAATTGGGGCTTGAGGATGCACTAGATAATTCTATTGGTTGCTACTGGTTTTTGAATGCACTTGATCTCTAGTTCTCGTTTCTCACTTAGTTTTACAAATGGTTTCAAGTTGCATCTCAATTTTGGGTTTTCATGGTGTTCATATCCATGAATGTTGGAATTGGGTATAAATTGTTAAAATTAATGTTATGGATGATGTTAATGGTGGATTCGATTGAGATATGGATTGTTGTTGACGATGTTGTTAATGATGTAAGTGTTGTTGAAAAAGAAAAAAAATTGAAGAACGAAATTTGTTCGTTTAACAAATTGGGGGGAAGGGGGGAGGGGTACATCGAAAATTCTCCTCGAAAAGCATGCCTCTGCTATGATATTTTTCATTCTGAACAATTTCGGAATTTAAAAATTTAAAAATATATCAAATAGATTTTAACACGATATAAATTGATCCAAATAGCTGCCAGGGACATGGGCTACTAGTGTCCGGTATCGAGTATTAGTTTGAGGAATGTGTCAGATCCGCGAGGGCGTGATAGCTTGGATCCGAGGTATTTTGTTTTAAATTCTGCTTGGTGCTGCCACGACTCTATGTCCTCTGTGACACCCGCATCTGGTGGTCTTGGACTACTTGGGCATCTCTCAAATTATTTCTTTGACGCTCATTTTTTCGTTTTACTTTCAGTTTATAGTATTATTATTATCATGTTTTCCTTTACAACTTTCTTTCTATATGCATGACTTATATATTGCTTTTATTTACTTTGAAGCAATGTTTAGATCCTACTAACTTTTACTTACTGGACTCATCATTCTTGTGTTTGAACGAGTGCACATCCACAGTTGAGCAAGGGTAAGGCACCGATACTAAGCGATCTACTCTAATGACATCGAAGCGACCCTCCCGTACTCACTTTTGTAGATTTTTAACTTTTTTATTATTATTTTTATGACTTTTTATCACACGTGGGATACTTATTTGGGGTTGAGAGATGCTTATGACTTGTATATCACTTTTACATACACTCTAAATCAGTCACTTGATATATAGGTTTGTTTATATACAGGGTTCCACACATAAGTTATCCGACTCTTTATTTTCTTACATGTTGAGTTATTTAAGTTATTAATTGCTTCCGCTAACTTGTAAAACTTGCGATATACTAATTAATCAACTGAAAATTATGAATTCACTTATATTGATGGATATGAAGGTTGACTAGGCTTGCGTTGACCTTGCGAGGCCGACTCTGGGGTCTATGTAGGCTTTGACCAGGCGGGGCCCAAATTGTAGGAAAGTGGGGCCGTCACATATACTAAGAGCACTTTAACATTAAAATTGACCCAAATAAACTTATATTGATGTAGATTTACTCGAGAGTTCCGTAGGAGACTCGGAAGGTGTAACGAGACTAGAAAATACACTTCCATGTAAGAATGGTTTCGTTTACTTATCAACTTTGTCAAGCTATGTAGTATATTTAGTTCATATGGTTTATGGACTTGAATGGGGGCTATGTACATTGTGATATGTTTTCATGAAAAAAAAAACAATGTATGATGTGATCAACGAGAGTAAACCCTAGAGTTGAGAATAGGTTGTATAGGATATGAGTTTGGTTCCCGGCCTATATATTAAATCCCGCTCAACTAAATATGTTGTGTGGATTACACATTCACTAGGGGCTTATGATAGAACCATTTGGATATTGACAAGTGGTCAAACAACACATAAGTGCGATGTGATGGTCAGGTTATGATGTCATTTTAGCTGATATCAGTGATATGTAATCGACCATAATTTTACGAAATGGGAAAATCACAGTGTAATAGCCATTAACTGTATGACTTGCATCCGTTTATCTATTGGATTATATGACTTCCTATACCTTGCTAGCTATGATTGGCCATATTGCTATAACATTAAATATCATATGGGCTGTTGACAACTTTGTGAATCCGTACTTACTGAGCAAGTTGGAGCACTCATCCCAATTAATATTTCAGGAATACCGACGAACATTATGACTATGGAAAAGAGAAGATTTAGAAGTCTTGATCTTTTTTTCGATGTAATGATTTCTCCCTTGTTTATACATTTGTGTTAAATTATAGTTTTGTAATATCACAAGGGGTGGGAAGTTTTGTGTAACCGATGTTTATTCCAATTTAATTTGGTTTGTAAATCGTGTATAATATTGAGAAAAGTTTTTAATTTTTGCTTCGTTTATTATTTGTTTTATGTCGATATTCGACATACAGTTGTATTTATTAGGTGCTGATGGTGAGGCTGATGGCTCTAGTTAAGTCTTGTTGGTATAACGAGGCTTAATTAGGGTTTCAAGCCGGGTATCGCTCTAATTGCTAGGATAAAAAGCAATACTACCAAGAATAAGAAAATAATTTTGGAGAGGGGCTTCAATGTAAAGAATGAAATTAAGTACGGGCCTAGGATTTTAAATATAATAAGGAAGAGGAATTGAGGATTATTGATTGGGGATTACAATGTTGATAATGCATGATTATTCATATAGAGATGGGTTGTAAGATTTTAGTCGAAGACTTTTATGCAAACGGGCTTGGGAGTGATAGTAAAAGGTATCCATGGTCCGAGGAAGACCACTTGACTATTCACCTGAAAGAATAAATGGGTACTACAGTTTACTGGAATTTCATAGGAGAGAAAATAACGAATACCTAAAACCTAAGTATGGATTCAGACATGGATTTCCCCATGATAGCATTAGGAATGGTTTGGAAGCAACTCCTGGGGATGGATTCATTTTTGGATAAGGATGGATATCCAAAACACATTCAAACTAAACATTTTAGAAAAACCGCCAAAGCATGGAACTATTTCATTAATGCGAGCCTGCAGTCGAGTTTGCAGTAGTACGAGGCTGTAAACTACAATGCGACGTTATTATACACATCGGTCAAGGAATAAATTACATTGATATTGGTAAGATCATCTACGATTCAACTAGAAATGACATGACCACAAACAAGAACGAAGGGCTACATTTTCCTTTGATGATAAAAAAATTATGCAAACAAGAACAAGTTCCTATGATAGGTCTTGGGCTGGATGTTCACCCTAATAGGAACATTACTGATGAATACATAGAAAGCACCAAACAAGTATTACACTACGTAGATGTTGGGTTTTGGGGTTCATACGTAGCGGAGATTACAAAACAGTTTTGATAAAAACCCCAACAGGATCCGAGTATAATTCCATTAAAACCGTTTAAACCATGAAAAACTTAATCATACCTCAATCGCAATATACCTTCTGAAGGTTGATCGATCTCTAAGGCGCTGCCAACGACGAAAGCCCTCTATCAACAGTCCACACACGAACGGCGGCCGAGATTTGAAGTGCTAGCTTCGAGAGAATACCAAACCTTTTTGTTTCTCTCCAAAACGATCCAGAGCATACCAAAAACCCTAAGTCGTTTCTAATTCGAAAATAGAGTTTCAGCCATTTTTCTTTCGTACCTGTGTTCTAACTTAAAGCGTCTATTTATACAACCCTTGTATATAGACGGTTAAGTAAATTACACATATACCCTTACTTAAAGAAGTATAAGTGTAATACACCACAAGGACGTTTCTGTCATGAATTTTATCACATAAAATTCATTTTTCTGAATCATCTTAAAATCTCGCAAAACCATTCTTAGTGTGCGACCCAATAGGCTCATACAACGTTGGCAGTGTACCAAAACACATTTTGGTATACAAGTCATAAGCAGTCTCTAGCAAGACATTATGACTACCCAAGTTGTACGAATATCAAATCGATACAACCTAATCAATAGTGTATACAACATCCTTTTGTCACACGATATCCTTTTGATCAAACATAAGGCATGTAATTGTCATCCAACATGTTCAATCGTACTAGTCTCGATCTCTAGGTAGACTGAAAACATCCAAGTGACATTGATCAATATCAATTCACTTAGACTAGGACTTTTAACAGATCTAACACATCGAGGATCCACTAGATATCTCTCTTTATATGAGAGGGACAAATTCTATCTCGATTACACAACTTCATCACATTGCTCACACAAGAAACCAATCACAACCTTTATAATCGTCCTGGTTAAAGACAACGTTTGATTGTGTCAAATTCTTGTGTTCCTAATGTTGAAGTCTCTGGCAATCTCAAGTCGATGACTGAAAAATATACCTATCATGAGAAACAACTATGACTTAATCCATGTGATGTTCTCATAGCGGGTTCGGTCCAATACTTTGTTCCCTAACAAGTACTCGTGATCTTGATTTGTATCCCTATACGTATAATCATCATATGATCATCAATCAAGACTCACACTAGTCTTAATTCATTATAGTTCCCGTATAATGATCGACTAGGGACATTTAGGATATTTATGTAAATACCCATGGATCTTATTATAATGTAAACATGCAAATTAATTATAATAAACAACAAATGAAATCCTCTATTTTATTAACTAAAAGTATTCATAAAGACAGTTAATGGATTGACTAGGGCACATGCCCCATCATCTCCCACTTGCACAAGGGCCAATCATACATGCATCTAATGCCTAATGATCTAACATGACCATCATGTTTTGCTTGTGGAAGAGCTTTTGTCAATGGATCCGCAACGTTGTCTTGATGGGTACTCTGCAAATCTTTACGTCTCCCTCTCAATAATTTCTCGATGAGATGAAAACGCTTTGAGTATATGTTTGGATCTGTGGTGTGATCTAGGTTCCTTGGCTGTGCTATTGCCCCGTTATTGTCACAATACAAAAAACAGGGTTAGCAATACTTGGAACCACACCTAGTTCGAAATGAACTTTTTGATCCAAATCGCCTCCTTTCTTTGCATCGGACGCCGCAATATACTCAACTTTTGTTGTAGAATCTGCCACGGTCTCTTGCTTGAACTTTTCCACTTCTTTGCACCCCCATTCAAAGTAAACACATATCCAGATCGCGATCTAAAATCATCTATATCGGTTTGAAAACTTGCATCTGTGTAACCATTTACAACTAGATCATTTTCAAAACCTCCATAGACCAAGAACACTTCCTTAGTCCTTCTTAAGTACTTAAGGATGTTCTTTATCGCTATCCAGTGACTCTCACCAGGATCGACGATATCGCTTGTAGTGCTCAAAGCATATGATACATCGAGTCGAGTTCATATCATGACATACATGATAGATCCAATAGCCGATGCATATGGAATCTTATTCATACGGTCTCGCTCATCATTTGTCCTAGGACATTGATTCTTGCTGAGACTTATGCCATGAGACATTGGCAACAATCCTCTTTTAGAGTCTTACAAAGCGAACCTATTCAAGACCTTGTCTATGTAAGCACTCGACTTAGGCCAGATTAGCCTCTTAGATCTATCCCTATAGATCCTTATCCCTAGGATATAGGTCGCATCTCCTAAGCCTTTCATTGAGAAACACTTCCCTAACCAAGACTTGACATTCTGCAATGTTGGGATGTCATTTCCAATGAGTAATATATCATCGACATACAGTACCAGAAAAACAACTACACTCCCACTGACCTTCTTGTATACACAAGGCTCATCTTCGTTCTTAATGAAACCAAAATCCTTGATTGCTTCATCAAAACGAAGATTCCAACTCCGAGAAGCTTGCTTTAATCCATAAATGGATCTTTGAAGCTTGCATACCTTCCTAGAATTCTCAGGATGTACAAAACCTTCAGGTTGTGTCATATACACGTCCTCAAGCAACTTTCCATTAAGAAATGCTGTTTTTACATCCATTTGCCATATTTCATAGTCATAATATGCAGCAATGACAATTAAAATTCTTATGGATTTAAGCATGGCTACTGGCGAAAAATTTTCATCATAATCAACACCTTGAGTCTGCCTGAAACCTTTTGCTACAAGTCTTGCTTTAAAAGTATGCACATTGCCATCCATGTCAGTTTTCTTCTTGAAAACCCATTTACATCCAATGGTCTTACCACCTTCAGGTAAATCAACCAAGTTCCAAACTTGGTTATCATACATGGATTTTATCTCGGAATTCATGGCACTTAGCCATTTATTTGAGTCTGGTCCAGACATAGCCTCCTGATAAGTGGTGAGCTCATTTTGATCCATAAGCAACACATCACGACTATCAGTAATGAGAAATCCGAATCTCTCTGGCTCATGTCTTACCCTACTAGATTTACGTGGGCCTTGTGTCACTTGTGGAGGTTCAACTGGTTCGGAACGTTGTTGAACTTCCAGTAGCGGTTCAGTGTTTACCTGTGATTCTTGAACTTCTTCAAGATTTATTTCTCTCCCACTAGTGTCTTTTGAAATAAATTGTTTTTCCATAAAGGCACCATACCGAGCAACAAACACTTTGTTCTCAGTGGGATTATAAAAGTAATATCTTTTTGTTTCCTTAGGATACCCCAAAAATAAACACTTGTCAGATTTAGGTGCTAGTTTTTCTGAGACCTGTTGCTTTACGTAAGCCTCACAACCCCAAATCTTAAGAAAAGACAAACTAGGTCTCTTCCCGTACCATATCTCATATGGTGTTTTATCAACCGCTTTAGAAGGAACTCGATTTAGAGTGAAAGCTGCAGTTTGTAATGCATAACCTTAAAAGGATAATGGAATATCTGCATGACTCATCATAGATCGAACCATATCTAATAAGGTCCGATTTCTCCTTTAAGAAACTCCATTCCATTGTGGAGTTGCTGGTGGAGTCAATTGGGAGACAATCCCACAATTTCTAAGATGATCATCAAATTCTTGGCTTAAATACTCATCACCTCGATCTGATCGAAGTGTTTTGATAGTTTTACCAAGTTGATTCTGCACTTCATTTTGAAACGTTCGAAACATCTCAAATGATTCAGCTTTATGTTTCATAAGATATACATAACCATATCTGCTGAAATCATCAGTAAATGTAATGAAGTACTGATAACCTCCTCTAGCCATTGTGTTTATAGGACCGCATACATCAGTATGTATTAGACCCAATAAATCACTTGCCCTTTCACTGTGTCCAGTAAAGTGACTTTTAGTCATCTTGCCTAGTAAACAAGATACGCATGTTTCATATGTTTCTAAATCAAATGAATCTAGAAGCCCATCTTTATGGAGCTTCGTTATGCGTTTCTCGTTTATGTGTCCGAGACGACAATGCCAAAGATAGGTTTGATTACAGAAATGACAATTTTCTTCATTTTCTTTTGGGTGTTTTGAAGCGAGAACAGTAGGGTATTGACTTGTTCCATAGGCTTTGCGACAGTGCAAAAGAATGTGACCTTGGCAACTCTAGCCTTGCCTTTGCCTTTCTTCTTCATTCCCTTTCCCATTTAGACCATCAACATATTACTAGAGGGTTTCTAGATATTTTGTTCAGCAGTTTTGAGCATCAAATGCAACTCTGAAATTGATTTCTCCATATTATTCATATTGTAGTTCATCACAAATTGTGAGTAACTATCTGGTAATGAATTCAGGATCAAATCTGTAGCCAACTCTTGGCTTATGGGAAATCCGAGTCTATCAAGCTGGTCAACATAGCCCTTCATCTTCAAAACATGAGGACTAACTGACGCACCCTCAGTCATCTTGCAAGAATGTAGGTTCTTGACTGTCTCAAACCTTTCTTGCCTAGCTTGTTGTTAGAACATTTCCTTCAGCGTTATAGCCATGTCGTAGGCTTCCATTAGTTCCATGTCCTTCTGAAGTTCAGGAACCATAGTTGCCAGCATAATACATGCAACATCAGTAGAATCGTTGACATGCTTATTATGCGCATCCTTCACAGCTTTCGTAGCATTGGCTGGTGGGTCCTCAGGGATTGGAGCATCCAGGACATACAACTTGCGTTCATGCTTGAGAACGATTCTCAAGTTTTTGAACCAGTCAAGAAAGTTAGTCCCAGATAGCTTATCCTTCTCAAGGATGGATCGCAGTGACAGGGGGTTATTGTTACTTGAAGAGGTCATTGATCTACAATAAAGATTATGCAAAGTTTATTTTAGTATAGAGGAATAGACTCCCACTAAATTAACAACCCTCCTAAAACGTACTGTTTATTTAGGGGACTAAAATCCATATTTCACCTAACTCTATGACAGCTATGGCATGAAACACGAACTAGATTATTTAGGTAGGTAACAGTTACCAATTACATCTTATGTAATTTTTAGATCCTTTTATGAGATACGGGACATCTTATGTCTTAGCATGTTTTTATCTCATCATTTGCCTAAAGCTCAAAACTATTTTGATGGCTTTATTAAGTCGGACCATTTTAAACATTAAGGTAACTCTTACCCAACTTGTCTCACCAAGATAACACAATACACCCAGCTATGGCTGAAACTATATTAGTGTGATCGAGGCCTTGACAAGTGTTTAAAATGGATGGCACGAGACTTAAAATTTAATATAGGGATTTTATTCAGTTTTAGTGATTTTATGTAAACAATGAAATATCATATATTTTATTGATTGTTCAATCACTAAACAATTTGGAAAAAAATTTTTTATACTTTTCACTAACAAAAGAATTTCCGTACGCTAGGATTAGTTAGACGCGGTCCGTCCAAATGAAGCGGGTGTACGAGCGCGCGCTTTTTTTTTTTTTTTTTTTTTTTTTTTTTTTTTTTTTAGAAGACGAATCTCAATTTCGAAAATTAAAATTCGCTATAGAAAATCATAATTTTCGCTGATTTTATTATCATAAATTAACCCCTTAATTTATCCGAAATTAAGTCAATTAAAACATTTTAATTAACCCGGGCCCACATCTAACTAATCATCTTATCCTAATCCAATTAGGATTTAAGATATTTGAATCCTAGTATATCACAAATAACAAGATTCTTGATATTTATCTCTTATCCAATAGGGATAACGAAACCGATTTTGCTTATATCTCATAATCTAATTTGTTATCTATCTTTATCAAATAGAAACTTCATAACAAAATTGATATAACAAGATAAATAATTAATTTCGAAAATTAATTATTTATTTTGGATTTAAGATATTTGAATCCTAGTATATCACCAATAACAAGATTCTTGATATTTATCTCTTATTCTAATTTGTTATCTATCTTTATCAAATAGAAACTTCATAACAAAATAGATATAACAAGATAAATAAATAATTTCGAAAATTAATTATTTATTTTGGATTTAAGATATTTGAATCATAGTATATCACCAATAACAAGATTCTTGATATTTATCTCATATTCTAATTTGTTATCTATCTTTATCAAATAGAAACTTCATAACAAAATAGATATAACAAGATAAATAAATAATTTCGAAAATTAATTATTTGCAATTTCGGTCCTCATCCAAATAATCACAAACATGTAATTGAATCATGAACTACTATCCCAATCGAACCTAATGGTGTCATGGATCACAGAACACAAAATTCAATTCATTAAAATTATTTGAATTAACCTAACATGATTACTAGCATGTACGAAACTGATTTTAATTAAATCACGAATATGTGTATCATATACACAAAACATGATAATAAATCTCACAGAAAACTTATGTATATCACATATACATCAACTATTAACATGCTTTCAATCATATATCATGTATATATCAGAAGAAAACATGCAATGAATTTAATGGAATCGAACTCGATGGCTCTGATACCACTGTTGGGTTTTGGGGTTCATACGCAGCGAAGATTACAAAACAGTTTTGACAAAAACCCCAACAGGATCCGAATATAATTCCATTAAAACCGTTTAAACCATGAAAAACTTAATCATACCTCAATCGCAATATACCTTTCTGAAGGTTGATCGATCTCTAAGGCGCTGCCAACGACGAACGCCTCTCTATCGGCCAGATCACACACGAACGGCGTAGAGATTTGAAGTGCTAGCTTCGAGAGAATACCAAACCGTTTTGTTTCTCTCCAAAACGATCCAGAGCATACCAAAAACCTAAGTCGTTTCTAATTCGAAAATAGAGTTTCGGCCCTTTTTCTTTCGTACATGTGTTCTAACTTAAAGCGTCTATTTATACAACCCTTGTATATAGACGGTTAAGTAAATTACACATATACCCTTACTTAAAGAAGTATAAGTGTAATACACCACAAGGACGTTTCTCTCATGAATTTTATCACATAAAATTCATTTTTCTGAATCATCTTAAAATCTCGCAAAACCATTCTTAGTGTGCGACCCAATAGGCTCATACAACGTTGGCAGTGTACCAAAACACATTTTGGTATACAAGTCATAAGCAGTCTCTAGCAAGACATTATGACTACCCAAGTTGTACGAATATCAAATCGATACAACCTAATCAATAGTGTATATAACATCCTTTTGTCACACGATATCCTTTTGATCAAACTTAAGCATGGAATTGTCATCCAACATGTTCAATCGTACTAGTCTCGATCTCTAGGTAGACTGAAAACATCCAAGTGACATTGATCAATATCAATTCACTTAGACTAGGACTTTTAACAGTCTAACACATCGAGGGATCCACTAGATATCTCTCTTTATATGAGAGGGACAAATTCTATCTCGATTACACAACTTCATCACATTGCTCACACAAGTAACCAATCACAACCTTTATAATCGTCCTCAGGTTAAAGACAACGTTTGATTGTGTCAAATTACTTGTGTTCCTAATGTTGAAGTCTCTGCAATCTCAAGTCGAGGACTGAAAAATATACCTATCATGAGAAACAACTATGACTTAATCCATGTGATGTTCTCATAGCGGGTCATCCAAGATTTTGTTCCCTAACAAGTACTCGTGATCTTGATTCGTATCCTATACGTATAATCATCATATGATCATCAATCAAGACTCACACTAGTCTTAATTCATTATAGTTCCCAGTATAATGATCGACTAGGGACATTTAGGATATTTATGTAAATACCCATGGATCTTATTATAATGTAAACATGCAAATTAATTATAATAAACATCAAATGAAATCTTCTATTTTATTAACTAAAAGTATTCATAAAGACAGTTAATGGAATGACCTAGGGCACATGCCCCATCAGTAGATTCGAAGGATGAGCGGAAAAGAAATGAAATACTTAGAAGAAGACCATAAAGAGAAGAAAAATGCAGACATAAAATAGACGAGTCCTGGAAGAGATGCTATCTGCTTCTTATAATGAGATGAACAAGAGCTTAGAGCCACCTACTGAAGATTTCACTGGAATGCATGCTGATAAGACGAAGATGACCATAATGGGGTCAATCTTGGGGAACCAAATGCAAACTTTGAGAAATCACGAGTTCACGTTTATGAAGCGAGCAAAATTGCGAGAAACATGCACGAGTTTTAAAGGCGTATTGGCAGGAGAATGCAACACATAAGTGCTGAAATTCCAACACCATTTATCCAATTGAGATTGCCCAATGAGGGAATCTTTTTAGAAAATACTTCATTGGCGGGAGTGGACTACATGCTCAATGACCCTGCGACGAGTTACCAATCTCAACAGCATGAGCAAGGGGATGGTGGTGATGATGCAACTTTCGGACGACACTTCTGATATACTATTTCTCTGTTTTATCTGTCTTTGAGTTGTTCTGTTTGAGGTTTTTGGTTTGTAATGTGATATGATGATCTATGCAATGTAATGTGATACTATGCTACTATTGCTATGGTTTGGAGTTCATTATGTTTGATGTGATTATGCTACATTATTAATGATGCTTGGAGAATTTTTATATTTGTCATGTTTTCTTTGCTTATGAAATTCATTCTTATGATAATTTATAATTTATTTATTTATTTATTATTTCATATAATTTGTTAATGCTTCACGAGGTATATTTGTTTTGTTGAAACCCGACTAAGATTTTAAACCTTGAGGACAAGGTTTGGAATGAGTTTGGAGGTATTTAGGTGAAGTGAAGTATAAAGAAGCGAAATATGAAAGATTCGAGAGGTAGAATCTATTTATTCAATATTTAAAGTTGATTGAAAATTTTCAAAATCTTGAAGATACAAGTACTATTTCTTCATTTGACTTTATTTAGTTAGGAATATAAATTGAATATAATTGGCATTTAAGTGAAAGTGATATTTTTATTACCCATGAAAATAGAAAGTATATGATAGAAAGGAATTGTTATACCCCATTTGACTTAACCTAGATTTTGTATGCACTAGAGGAGTTTATAGGGGATTGATTGCTTTGTGTTAGACATTTTAATGGGTAGAAAATCGTGACAAAAGTGCAAGATAAACAAGATAGATTTCTAAGAATCTTGTTATACAAAGATTATTGACCAAGTATATATATATGATAAAAATAATTTATGCCATAATTGAAGGGAAGAAATGCCACAATTGAAGGGAAGAAATAGGAAATTAGCCATTAAACTTTACTTAGTTGGACATAATACTTTCTTGACTATAGTGAAAGTGAGAAGAGCTAACAAGAGTTTTTAAGTGAAAAAAATAGAGACACCCACATATTCCAAAGGAAATGGAAGAGATAATCTAGTGGTGGAAAAAATGTGAGAAAGAATTCCTATAAAAAGAAAATGGATTCGAAAGGAAATGGAGCAGGGAACCGTAGGAATATAATGAAGAATATATATAATATAATATGGCGATTTTAAATTCTCACCATTAGATTTAGATCAAATAGTTAATATGAAAGCTACATTATGACTCTTAAATGTGTGCACAAGTTTTAACAAGGTATATTTACCATTAGATTTAAATTTAATGGTCAAAATCTAAAATCACAATCAATGGTCGTTTTTCCTGATCATGTCAGAACTACCTATATATATATATCTATCCTAATATAATAGCAAAGGCAAAGCGGTTAACCGTGAAGCCTTTTTGGCTAAAACTCCCATAAATGCCATCCAATTTATTTCTTGGAACATTAAAATCAAGGGTAATTACGTAAGTGCGTTTAACATACACATGAAATCACACTCAATAGGAGGTGAATTGGGTGTACCAAGAGGTTATCACCTTTTAATAACTTTTAATGAACAACCATGCTTAATGTATACACAATCAACAAGTATAAGTGCTATGCAATGATGAAGGAGGTAAAAGAGATGAAAATAAGACACACGATTTATAGTGGTTTGATCCAATCGATCTACATCCACTATCTAACCGGGGACCTAACCTCCTCGGTTAGAATTTTCAAACCCCCAACTTATTTTAATGATAAGTGTTACAACCTAAACGTACAAGCCTAAAATGCCTAATCACAAATTAAGACTTCTAACTTAGCCTTAACTAAGGTTTATGCCTAGCCTCAAGTAGGTTTTCCCTTGACTTAGATCCCACTAAGTTTTGCAATCAACCACTTACAAGAAATAGATTAATATAATGAAAATCGAATTTACAAAGTAAAGCGACAATAAGTTCAATTACTAGCATGCCACTCAGAGTCTAAAAAATCTAATGCATGCAAGTATGAATATGAATGAGACATGGAAATATATCACTGATGTTGCACCAATCTTAAACAAGAAACTGATTAAACCAAATCGATAAATACGGTTTCAAATCCAATGAACAAGTAGTTTGATAAAAAATCAAGTTTAAGACCTAACTCTTGCTCAAATAAGTCTTAGGATTTATAAAGCCAAGTTTAAGTGCAAAATTGCCAAGTTTAAGTGCAAAACCTAAGACAAATATGTTCAAGAACACAACAAATGATTTCCATACACCAAGCACAACAAAAGATGTAGTTTAAGCACAATAGAACTAGAAAATCAAACTTTCTTACAACCCCGGCTGAGAGAGAATCAAATCAGTTCTAGAGAAGTGGTTGCAAGCCTTAGAACACTTCAGTTACACCAGTTTCGAGGATGATACTGTAGCATCAAAAGATTCCAAGTAGTTGAACACAAAAATTAAGACTATTTGATGTAAAAACTTGGACAATTGTGAGTTTTTGAGCTTAAGAGGACAAAAGAATGTTCTAAGTGGTTTGTCAATGGTTTCCAAACCTATTTAACAATTTATGATCGTTATCTTGATCCAAGGGCTCAAAATAATCATTGATTCAAACTAAAGCAAAAATTGTAAGCTTTTTAAAAAAGTTGTCCGGAGACTGGTTAGTGCGCTATGTGACATTATTAGTGCGCTAAATGCAGGTAGCACCCTAATGGGACTAATGAGTCCTATTAGCGCACTAACCAGCATGGACTGGAGACTAAATAAGCTTAGGTCTCAAGTTAGTAACTCCATGAAAAACCTACGACTTAACTAAACCTATGGGAACATATTGAACATGTTTAGTATGAGTCATTGGACTCTTTCGGACTCCCAAATGATTTCACAAATCTCGCAAATCAAAAATCTCGGTTTCATGAAACATGTATGGGTTTTTCTGCAAATATTTTGCTTGCTTTTCAAAAATCATTCAAATTGAGTTTGGTGCATTCAAAACCGATCAAAACAGTTTTTTCAAATCCAATGCATATGTAAAAACTCGTGTTCACAATATAAAACCATATCAATTTATGAAAAGTAGATAGTACTGAAACTGAAACTTGAAATTTTGGGAAAACGTGAAAAACATGACATGCATGAATCTAATGCATTTGGCTTGCATAATTGGACTTATATACCTTACATAATTTGTACAAATTATAGTGTGAGGTTCTTGGTACTTGTATCCTTATATGAAGCGAATCTTGAACTTCTGAGAATTTATTTTTCCTTTTGAACTTGTGATTCTTAGCTAAGTTTGATGTTATGAAAAACACTTAGCAAACTTGTTAGAATCCTCTCACTTTTTTGTTGCTATTAAAATCCCGAGTGGAATATATGTGACTAACCACTTAGTCCAACAATCTCTCCCTTTTGGATGATAACAAACAATGTGAACTTGACAAACAAAGGATATACATTAAGTGTGCATCAAGTCATAGCAAGTTGAAAATCTCAAGTTCAAACCATGAATTTCTCTTTTTTCTGATAACATCAAAAAGTGGGTACGGAGCTTCCCCTCATAACATGCATAGATAGAAATATAAATAAGGAGAATGAAAGTAAACCATCCATAAGTAATATTATATAACAGAGAATAATATAAATCAGAGATAAGTAAAATAAATATCCATGTTATTAAGTACTAAATGAAAATAAGTAACAAAGTTGTGGCACATGCATAAGAAACCAAAAAGTACGTGTCTAAATATGTATGGATGTACATAAAAATGACTAACATAAATGAGCCTAATTCTCCCCCTATTAAATCTACTCCTAACCTCTCCTCCTAATGAGACGAAGTCCGACGTGCAGAGCCAGAAGCACGATCATCTCGCGTTTACCTAGATGGCAGTAGATGTCCCTCAATACGACGTAGACGATCACCCTGATTATCAAGACGAGTCGATAGTCGTGAAGGTCCGCGTTATGTACTCGTGCATGTGGTCCAACTGTGCAGAGATGTAGGCCGACGAGGGAGACATATCCAAAGGAGGACCGATGCCAAAATACGATGGATAGGGTAGAGGCTGCTACTGTGACTGCTGCGGGTGAGTCGGGGGGTCCTGCTAAACCTCATCGCCGCTGCCATCAACGTGCGGGTACAAAAAGCTGTAGTTCTGGTAGTCGTGCTCATCAAAGTCCATGGGAGGATCAGTCTCATATGGTAACTTGTATCCTTCATAATGCTCACCAACAGGGATGCCATTCTTATGAATCCACCGTCGCTCGATGCGAATGTAGCGGTAATTTGTGACCTTCAGAGTGGCCATCCTGACGGAGTCGATCCCAGATATCAGGCGACCCCTAAACGGAGATCCACTTGTGACGACTCAAGAAAAGTGGAAATGATGAGGGCATAGGGAAGGTGGCGACCAGAGCCTGACATAGACATCATATAGGCTATCATAATGTGCGACATACTGATGGGTATCTCTCGTATGAGAGCCTCGAGGACATACAGGTCAAGGAGAGTGACGCAGTTCTTACTACGACCACGAGGAAGGATGACCTTATAGAGTATCTCTTGAAAAAGATAAGGCACAAGCTTGAAATCAGTGTCAGTGACTCCGAAGGGGTACATGGTGTTCTCCTTATTAGACCATGTAAAGGAGTTGAGGACCTCAATTCGTTCAAACGACCACTCAAGAATGTTACACCTGAGAGTAGTAGTGGGGGTGTGAAGAGGAATGTCAGATAACTCAGAAAGACTCTCCGGTGTGATCGTGATGAAATGAATGCCAACCACCGATCGAATGATATACTCATTAGTGGTGGCAAGGTTCGAGTAGAAAATCCAAATTAACGGGCGTTGTAGGTATCCTTGTACTGACAAAAGGACACCCACCCAAGCCTGGCAAGCACCTCACGTATCGGGATGTGTGCCTTGTCAAAGAATTCAAAGTTGAAAACAGCGGGTTTGAGGACTTTGGCATCCGTTAGCCATGAGCTTACCACCTCGAGTACGGACTTGGACCCCAAAGCACCATCGTGCTTTGATTTGCAACGAACCGCATTGTGAGGAGGATTGGCCGGGACGGTGGCCAATGTGTCACTAATTTGGTGACTAGAAGACCTAGTCTCGCGAGGGTAGTGGATTGGGAGGTGTTCAAGGATGGGGCCGAAGACTCGGAGTCGCTACTGGATGACGGTTCGACGACCTAACAAGTCGGGGGACTGCAGGAGGATAACCTGGGAGCGGTACGGGCAGTGGTACATTTGGGTTTGGTAAGACGACATTGTATCAAACATAAATTGGGCACTAATGCATAAAAATGTACTTGAATGACAAAGTGGGGTGAAAACCTAGAACGATGAAGAAACACAATGAAAATGAACAAGGAAGGAAGGAAAATTACTTAGAGTATCTTAAAAATCCCAGTGGGGACTGATTGGGGAAGGTAGAGGCTTGATTGGAGGCAAAGGAGATGGAAAATTGAGGTTTTCGTTCATGGAAACAAATTTATAACATGCTGGCCCGAGCGATATTAGCGCGCTAGGTGTAGGAGTTAGCGCGCTAATGACTGAAAAACTATTATGGAGAGAGTTTCCCTAGTGCGCTAGGTGGACTGGTTAGTGCGCTAGCCAGACAGACCTACCGCTACCAAGGTAGACCTATGCGCTAATTGCTCTCAGGAATTTTTCGTTGAAAAACTTGGATTTTTGAAGGACAACTCGGATTCATCTCATACTCCATGGACACCTCACTAACAACATATAAAAAATGTTTGAATGAGCAAGATCATGCTTAGAATGTCGGATTCATGAATCATGCCTAATTCTCGTCGAATCTTGAAAAATTGATATCTAGGCAATGACTTAGCAAAAATATCAGCTAGTTGGTCTTCAGTGGACACATGAATCAGTTTAACATCACATTTTTGAACATGATCTCGAAGGAAATGGTGCCTAATCTCATTGTGTTTGGTACGGGAGTGTAACACCAGATTTTTTGATATGTTGTTCGCACTAGTGTTATCACAATAGATTTCAGCACAACCAAATTGAATTTGATAATCCTCACGTTGTTGCTTCATGTACAAGACTTGAACACAACAACTTTCGGTAGCCACATGCAGCTTCAGCGGTGGACAAAGCAAAGAAGTTTTTCTTTTTGCTAAACCTTGATATTAGTGAATTTCCTAGCAAATGAAAAAATCCTGAAGTGCTTTTCCTATCAACTAGACTCCCCACATAGTCGGAATTAAAAAACTTTTAAGTTCAAAACTTTTGGTTTTGTTGAACCATAATCCCAAGTCTTGTGTGCCACTTAAATAACAAAATATAGGCTTGACACATTTCAAATGTGATTCACTAGGCTCAGATTGGAACCTAGTTCATAAACACACACTAAACATAATATCGGGTCTACTAACAGTCAAGTAAAGGAGACTACATATCATGCCATGATATATCTTAAGATCTATGGGTTTTTTCATTGGTCTTTGTCCATTTTGACGGTGGAACTACTAGGAGAGTCACATGCTTTCAAATTGTCAAATTTGAATTTCTTAAGCATGTCCCTTACATACTTCACTTGATTTATGAAAACTCGTGCTTAGATTGCTTGATTTGCAAACCTAAGAAGTATGTTAGTTCACCCATCATGCTAATTTCAAGTTCATTGGTTATCAAAGATGAAAACTCATCACATAAACATGTATTAGATGAACTAAAGATGACATCATCAAGATAAATTTGAACAATGAGCATATCACGTTTCTTGATCAAAATGAACAATTTCCTTTCTTGAACCTTTTTTCAAGAAGAAATGCACTTAGCCTATCATACCAAGCCCTAGGAGCTTGTCTCAATCCATACAAGACCTTTTGAAGACGATAGACATGACTTGGATAAACATGGTCTTCAAAACTCGGTGGTTGTTTTACATATACCACTTCATTTATGAAGCCATTCAAAAAGGCACTTTTAATGCCCATTTGGTATTGTAGGAACCCATTAGATCAAGCATAAGCAGGCAACACTCGAATTGCTTCTAGTCTTGCTATTGGTGCAAAGGCTTTTTCATAATCAATGCCTTCCTCTTGATTATTGCCTTGTGCAACCAACTTAGCCTTATTTCTCACTATCTTATCCTTTTCATTCTTTTTATTCCTAAAGACTCATTTGGTGCCTGTAATGGTATGGTCTTTAGGTGTAGGCACTAGTGTCCATACCTTGTTTCTTACAAAGTGTCCTAGTTCCTCTTACATAGCTATGATCCAAAATTCATCACCTAAAGCATCATGTATCTTAGTGGGTTCAGTTTGTGATACAAATACAATATGCCCCTCATCTCGGGTTAATGATGATCTAGTGGTTATGCCTTTGTTTGGATCACATATAAATTGTTGAGAAGGATGTCCTAAAAGAAGTCTTGAATTCTTAGGTACACTAGGTTCGGTTTCCGTTCTCACTTCTACTTATTTACTATTGGATGTTTGAGCTTGAATGATAGCATCATCATCATCTTCAAGTCTCATTTTCTGTAAAGTGTGCAACATTTGCACTTTATGATCTATCTCATCAAACTTAACATGGATTGACTCCTCTATAGTTTTGGTTGATCTATCGAACACTCTATATGAATAACCTAAACAAGTGCATACATTTGGTTTTGGGTCAAATTTGTCCAAATGATCTTTATCATTTAATACATAACAAGTACAACCAAACACCTTAAAGTAGCTAATGCTAGGCTTTTAGCCTTTCCATAGTTCATAAGGAGTTTTTTTTCACTTGTTTTCGGACACTCACCCTATTCAAAACATAACATGTCATGTTAATGGCTTCAGCCCAAAAGTGCTTAGCTATGTTATACTCACTAAGCATAGTCCTACACATTTCATGAAGAGTTGTATTTTTCTTTTCAACTACTCCATTTTGTTGTGGTGTTCTTGGAGAGGATAATTTGTGTGTATACCTTTGTCTAGAACAAAACATCTCTAAGTTCCTATTGTCGAACTCACCACCCCCATCAATCCTAATGATAGTAATTTTATAACCCTTATCATTTTCAACTAATGCACAAAATTTCACAAACACCTTAAGACCTCATGCTTATGTGCTAGAAAGTCTCATACATATCTAGTGAAATCATCAACAATGACAAAATAATATGATTTTTCCCTAGACTTTGTGTTTGGGAAAGTCTGAACAAATCCATGTGGATCAGTTCTAAGGCTCTAGTTACATCACTAGCTAATTATGTCTTTGTCTACGGTGTCACAACCATGCATCACACTCATTTTAAGCACTCAAACATGAAATACTTTGCACATATATCTCATCAAAGTTAATATCATAGACATTCTTATCTCTATATGCAATAAACAAGATTTCATGCTTCTCATTCCTCACAATTCATTTTGATGATTCAACCATGACATGAAAAACTTTATCAAACAATTGACTAATGCTAAGCAAATTATGTTTCAATCCATAAACAAGATAAACATTTGAGATGGATAGAGAATCGTTACCCCTAGTACCAAGGCCTATGACCTTTCCTTTGTTTTCATCTCCAAATTCGACATTTCCATCATGCCGCTTTAGTTCAATGAATTAACTTGCATCTCCGGTCACGTGTCTCAAGCACCCATTGTCCAAGTACCATGAGGTGCTCTTCCTTACATCCTACATAATGTGAAAACACTAGATTTTGGTACCCAAAAACATTTGGGCCCAACAAATTTAGTGCCATAAGTGTCCTTAGTGCCATAAGTGTCCTTAGTTACCCATGCTAGTTTACCCATGTTAATCTTTTGTAAGACATACTTCCCAATCGCACGAGACCTATTGCACTTAAAGCATCTATGAGCATCATCTAACAATTTCTTGTAGCTCAATAAATTTGCTCCATAGCCTATTCCTCTTTTGTTGAATGCACGTCATTGTGCTCCCAACATCATATCAAACATGTCTCTACCAATGGTGAACTTGGTCACTATATTAGTCAAGTCCCCTACTTCCTTGACTAAGCCCTACTTCCTTGACTAAGGCATCTCTCTCTCTCTCTCCTTTAAGACTTCACTCAATTTATTTTAGAGGTCACTAATGATCTCATGTTGCGACAAAATCTCATAAATTGCTATAGCCAAGCTCTTTTTGAGTTGTTTGGTCTTCTTGACCTCTTTTTCCAACTATTTCCTAAGCTCATCAAGACTATGCAAATCATCTAACTCATCAACATCATCGAAATTTAAAGCATTGGAATTTACCTCACTTTGTGCCATAAGACAAAGTATAGCCTTTTCGTTTTTCGACTCGGAGTCGGAGTTTGACGAAGATGAGTCATCCCATGTTGCATTGAAGCTTTTCTTGCCTTTCCTCTTGTTCATGACCTCTTTGGACTTGCAATCGACATTGATATGGCCTGGTTTGCCACACCCAAAGCAAATGGTCTCACTTGATTTTCCTCATTTGCTTCCATCCTTGAACTTCTTCTTGTACTTGCACGATTGTACATTGCCTTGTTGAGATTTCTTGATAGCATAGTTACTTCCTCCTCAAGATCACTGTCATCACTAGATTTCTCATCTTCAATGATCTCAACCGATGGTGTTGGTAAGCTATTTGCCTTCAAAACAATCTCCTTCCTTGAGTTCTTTATACCACCAGCAAGTGCTTTCAATATCGCCCGGTCCTTTACTTCAAACTCAGGAACCATTAACTCTCCACATAGAGCATCAAAGGTGTAATCTCTAAGATTTTGTGCCGACTGGATGGCATACTTCTTTGCATTCCATTCCTTAGGTAAACTTTAAGGAACTTGTACACTGAAATCTCTTGATCATAGTTCTTTCCAAGATTTTTGATATCATTCAAGAACTTTATGACTCGAGTGATGGCGGTAGCTATGTCTTCATCGGAGCCAATCCGGAAAGTTTTACAGTGCCCCTCAAGGATCCTCAATTTGGTCTTCTTAACTTGAGTTATACCCTCATAATGTACTTCAAGTTTCTTCCAAACTTCCTTGGTATTTTGGCATGTACTAACCCGGTTGAACTCATTCTTACTTAATGCACAAAACAAGTAATTCATAGTTTGATCATTTGAAAGCTCAATCCTTGTCTCCTCGATAGTGTAAACCTTTATGAGCTTGTCCGATTGAGTATAACCATTTTGGATTGAATCCCATAAATTCCTATGGTGTGCTCTTATGTAGAACTTTATCTTCACTTTCCAATGAGCATAGTTTGTTCCATCAAAGTATGGAGGCCTACTCGATGAGTTGCCTTCCCAAAGGTGAGTCGGATCTAGAGTTTGCATCATTACACAAAAACACTCAAAAACACGTTAGTAACACTTTGAGCAATAACCCGTTCTAATACCAATTGAAATCAAACCCAAGAGGGGGGTGAATTGGGTGTACCGAGAGGTTATCGCCTTTTAATAACTTTCATTGAACAACAATGCTTAATACATACACAATCAACATGTATAAGTGCAATGCAATGGTGAAGGAGGTAGAAGACATGGAAAAGATACACACGATTTATAGTGGTTCGATCCAACTGATCTACATCCATTACCTAGCCTCCCCAATTAGGATTTTGAAACCTCCACTTATATTAATGATAAGTCTTACAACCTAAGCATACCAGCCTATAATGCCTAATCACAAATTAGGACTTCCCACCTAGCCTCAACTAGGGTTTATGCTTAGCCTCAACTAGGTCTTCCCTTGACTTAGATACCACTAAGTCTTACAATCATCCACTTACAAGAAATAGATAAATATAATGAAAATCGACTTTACAAAGTAAAACAACAATAAGTTTAATTTCTAGCGAGCCACATAGAGCCTAACAACTCTAATACACACAAGTATGACTATGAATGAGATATGGAAATATATAACTGATGTTGCACCAATCTCAAATAAGAAAATGATTAGACCAAATCGATGAGAATAAATAGGATTTTAAATCCAATGAACAAGTAGTTTGATGAAAATCAAGTTTAAGGCCTAATTCTTGTTCGAATCAGTCATAAGGTTTATAAAGCCAAGTTTAAGTGCAAAACCCAAGAAAAATGTGTTCAAGAACACAACAAATGATTTTCGCACTCCAAGCACAATAAAAGATGTAGTTTAAGTATAATAGAGCTAGGAAATCAAACTTTCTTACAACCCCAAATGAGAGATAATCAAATCAATTTTAGAGAAGTAGTTGCAAACCTTAGAACACCTCAGTTACACCAATTTCGAGGATGATACGATATCCTCAAAAGATTTCAAGTGGTTAAACACAAAAATCAAGACTATTTAATGTGAAAACTTGGACAATTGTGAGTTTTTGAGCTTGAGAGGAAAAAAGAATGTTCTAAGTGGTTTGTTAATGGTTTATAAACCTATTTAACAGTTTATGACCGTTATCTTGATCCAAGGGCCCAAAATCAATCATTGATTCAAACTAAAGCAAAAGTTGTAAGCTTTTTAAAAAAGCTATCGGAGACTGGTTAGCTCACTAGGTGACATCATTAGCACGCTAAATGCAGGTAGTACGCTAATGAGTCCCATTAGCGCGCTAACCAGCAGGAACCAGAGACTAAATAAGTTCTGATCTTAAGTTAGCAACTCCATAACACACCTATGACTCAACTAAACCTCTGGGAACACATCGAACGTGTTTAGTATGAGTCATTGGACCTGTTTGGACTGCCCGGATGATTTCACAAATCCTGAAAATTGAAAATCCTAGTTTCATGAAACATGTAGGGGCTTCTCTGCAAATATTTTGCTTACTTTTCAAAAACCATTCAAATTGAGTTTGGTACATTCAAAACCCATCACAACAATATTTTCAAATCCAATGCATATGTAAAAACTCGTTTTCATAATATAAAACCATTTCAAGTTATGAAAAATTAAAATTTGAAACTTTGGGAAAACGTGGAAAACATGATATACATGAATCTAATGTATTTGGCTTGCATAATTGGACTTATATACCTTACATAATTTGTACAAATTATAGTGTGAACTTTTCGGCACTTGTGTTTCCTTGTATGAGACGAATCTTGAACTTTTGAGAATTCATTTTTCCTTTTGAACTTGTGATTCCTACCCAAGTTTGATGTTCTGAGAAACACTTAGCAAACTTTTTAGAATCCTCTCACTTTATTTGTTGCCATCAAAATCTCGGGTGGAGTATAAGTGACTTACCACTTATTCCAACAACAGATATATTAAGAAATTCATATTTTAAAACTCTTTCAACGTGTCATCCTCATATTTAGTTTTTTTTTTTTTTTTAGTTATCTTAACTACTCCCATATTATTCTTCTTTTTCATCCATTTCACGTTTCATTAACTGCTCGATTGGGACAAAACAACGCCAGAAATAGTAGATAGAAGACACCGTACGCATACATTCAAAGACTTACACCAGTCTCAATTTTCTCTTGACAATTTCACTAGCCATTAGGTAAATCTTATTATTTTGATACATTTTCTCTAATGGTTATTTGATGTTTGTTGCAATGTGATTGATTCAAATCATTAAGAAATATGGGAATAACAAAGGTATGTGATTGAGAGAACATAATAATGGTAGAGGATTGAACGTGGCTTACAACTTAAAAAGTCTCAAATGGTAGTACTGGAAAATTCTCAAAATTAATTATCTAATGCTTCTATTCCTCAAGATTTTTTTCTAATGCATGTGTTAATACTTCTAGATCTTGTAAATCTTCAAAATTAATTATCTAATGCATTTATTGATGCTTCTAGGTCGTAAATCTTATTATTTTTGCGTTTAAAATGAGCTTCAGATAATTAGGTGCAATTTTATTATTTTTTGTGTTTAAAATGCATTTCGGACTAATTAACCAAATGGATGTCATAATGATTTGGTATGGTATTTGAGAGTAAAAAGTCATGAGTTTTCTTATAAAAAAATGCGCTTCAGACTTAGGTGCAATTGAAAGGAGATATAAATCCCAAATTAGAGATAGACAAATCTCGCTTAGGAGTGATGGTCGCATTGAAAGAGATTAATTATTTCTTCCAAAAAATAAGAGATTAATTATTAGTATTATATTTAAGTCTCGCTTAGATTTCAATACAAGTTCAAGATACTTGACAAAAAAAAAAAGCCAGATTAATTCAATATCTTTTTTAGAAAGGAGTAATTCATGATTTGAGAGCAACACACCTCCTCTACTTACTCCTCCCTACATTGGAACCTCATTTGCTTTAGATGCATGAATGCTACATAAATCAGACTGATGTACCTTCATGGCACCCTTTGCTAATTTTACATATTTTAATTTTAATTTTTTTAACTAATTGAAAGCTATTTAGTTTTTTTTTTTCAAATTATACACTGATACAAGTGTACCTCATGGACTAGGCAGGGTTGGTATTGGGAGAGTACTCAGAGACGATGATTAGGGACATCTACGAGATTATGGATGAAGTTTTTTTGTGTGTTGGTAGAATTATGAGCGGCATCGCGAACGATCAGATGGGTACATGCGAAAGGCTTAGTAGTTTGTGCAGTTTGAATCGAGTTGTACTCCGCGAAGATGGTGGGATTGATCAAAGACAAAATTAATATGGATGGGCAAGGCCTGTAATGTTGTGATATCGATCAAAGAAACTAACGAATATTTCGACAAGCATAAGGATGGTACTTGCAATTGGATTCCGTGCAAAGCTCAATTATGTCCCTCATGGCTTGGTGAATTATTGTATTAAGTTAGAATCTTATATGGTCAAAGCATATTTGGTTAGATGGTGAAAACATCAATTTTTATAAAAGCAAGACCTTGGGAGGTCATGATTTGACTCCCACTAAAGTAAAAAAAAGTTAAAATATTATCTGTATTCTATGTATTGGATGATGTTTGTCTCAAATTTACTTATTCGATTGTAGTGATGAACTATTGTATTAAGTTAGAATGTTACATGTAATAGATTTTCTTTGGAAAAAAAAATGCATGTTTCAAGTAGATTAAATAACTATGAAATAAACCAAGAAAAATTGGAAGTAGATACACAACTCCTCTCTCTCTCTCTCTCTCTCTCTCTCTCTTTAAACAAAGCCCTATTCTATCTCTAACTATAGATCTCTCAACACGTTTTTCCTCTCCCTTTTAACTCAATTTGCTCAAATTCATACCTACACATGAAATTTGGTTTACTGGATGTTATAATCAATTATGATGATACATAATCACATTAGACAATATTGTTGTTTACTAATTATCATTGGTAGACATTCTTCAAAGAAAAAAAAATTATTGTAAAGATTTCTAAGTTTTTTTGGTATAGATATGCACACTTATTTCTTTTCTTTTTTTTCATATTATTACGTTCTTTTTTTAACACTGCATCTATAGTAGGCAATTTATCTTAACATTTATGCTTTTTAAACAATATCCCAACTGTTTTTTGTTTGTAGTTAAATTTTAAAATATGATATTTTCACGCGGTATTTCCACCAACTAATTAAGCGCATATGTTAGACCTTTTCGTTACAACGTCACATTATTTAACTTTACAATTGGGATACATTTGCAAAAAGAAAATCATACGTTAAGAATATTTGTCTACTATAATACTAAGGGTGTGTTTGATAGCAAAAAAAATCTTCAATGAGAATTTTTTTTTTTTTTAGCAAATATTCTCGAGAGGATTTTATAAAGAAAATTTTCTCATAGTCGTTTGATTGCACGAGAAAGAATTTTCTTTTATGGTTCAATGCGTGTGCGCATCTAAATCATCGTCGATATCGGGCGGCTCGACGATGATGATGTACATTAGTTTGATTTATTGAGATTTTACAATGGCGTTGCAATGATAATTTTTTTGTGCCTATGAACCGAGACGAAGAGAGAAAGAAAGAGTGTGTATCCACGAAAGAGTAGCAGATGCCAAGTTTGTTTAGGTGGAAGAAATGATCGGTTCGTGAGAGAGATGGAGAGATTTTCAATTTTTCACGCTAAAGATGAGAAAATAAATGAGGAAAATAGAGGGATGTGGTTTTTTTTTCTCAGTGCAGTTACAAAGTTATCAAACAGTGAAAAAAACGGTTACATAAAAAATGTAGACAATTTTCTATGATTTTTTTCATTTTCTTTGCTATCAAACACACCTTAAATATATTGTGAAAAGAGTATCTTCGTCTCATGTGCAAAGCGTGTGCTTGCTGACTAATACGTGTATATATATATATATATGGGCAAACCGCTGTTTGGTGGTGCAAAACCATCAAACCGCCACTAAATCGAAGGTTAGTGATTTGGTCATGTTGCAAACCACCACCAAACTGAGAACCCTCAAAACTGCAACCAAACCGACCGCGGTTTGCGCGGTTTGGTTAGTTTGGTTTCGCAATTTTCTTGCGACTCATTTTCAACAAAAAAAAGTCACGCATTCCATACAAGTCCATACATCTCCATCAACAAAATATATGTCTATACATGACCATCAACTAAAAATACAATGAAATATATGAACTCAATCGAAAATTATGAGTATAAGTTCATTTCAAAACTTAAACAACATAAAAGGCTTCTACTTTATTCCATTTCATTCCAATTTTGGGGGTGGTTTTGTGGTTTGGTGAATTACAGTTTTTTATAAATGAAAACCACCACCAAATTGTGAAATCGCAGTTTTCAAGTTTTTAAAATCGCCTCTAAACCGCTTTGTTATAGCATAATTTAAAGTCATCGAATTCGTTCGATCCAAAACTGTGCATCACGTGTGGAGCACATGCCATATATTCATAGAAGGGGCATGTGCTCTGCACGTGATGCACATTTTTGAGTCTAACAAATTCGATAACTTTAAATTATGCTATAACATAGTAGTTTTTTTAATTTATATGATTCTGAGTATGAGTTGAATTTGTGACCTCACCTGACCATAAAATTAAGGCCAATCTCTAGAATCCATTTGAAATCAATCTTCTCATCAAGAAATATCTTTTCTTTATCATTACAACTTTGTTCCCTTTATTCTCTCCAACGAAAAAAAAAAAAAAAACTAAAAGATCTTGATGAAAACAGATCGAGACTATATTCTAAGAATTTTATTAATCGAAAAAATAATATAAACCCAATAATGTATATCCCCAAGGCCTATATTATACAACATTGAAATAGTTTAAGGGACCTTCAACTCCATTTTACATACTTTTTTTAATAATTAGAAAACCTGGTGGACATTTCTCAATCGAAATTGGCAGTATACTCTCTAACATAAATTATTTTTGGATCACATAAAGATCTTGTTAAAAAAATTAGTTTGGGTTTAGGGAGGTCGTGGGTTTGACTCCCGCTGAAGTAAAAAAAAATTATAGTGGGCGGCACTTCCAACAACAATTGCTAGTATGATATGAATTTTCTTTTTTTGAATTCGACGAGTAAGGAAAAAGAAAAAACAACCTACCACATTTGTTATAGTTCATGTATGTATGAATTGTATAACACGTATATAAGGGGCGGGCCAAGGGCGCGCCTGGTGGTTGAGCACCTTAAAAAAGGCAAAGTTCTCTATTAATCGTTCCTTAATCTCTAAAGCATATATTTCAACAAAAAAACAAATCTCTAGCATATATAGAAACAACAAATATGATCGAACTTATGAGAAAAAACAAATATATCCAAACAAAAAATCTCAAATTAACTTTTCTTTTTTCTTAATACTGGTAAGTAGGGCACATAATATTTTATTTTGATTTCAGCTTCAATTTGTCGGTCGTAAATTGACTCAAGTAACATGATTCTTTAGTGTCAAAATTATTGATATATGCATAAAAAACCTTATTCATAGTGTAATTCAAGGGGATCATAGTCCCTAACTACAATTGTAAAACTGATAATCAATTAAAAAAATGTCCAACTCAATCAAATATAACACAAATATTAGTAAATAATTTTTGAGCGATGAAATAAAGTAAAAAAATAATAATTTCATCTACAAATTCATTGTCAAGTATTGGCTCACTTTCAACAAAACTCTATCAGATCGGAGTAAAAAATACACTTTAATAGATTATGCCATGGGAGTCTCTCTCTCTTTAAAATGTACTTGCTTTATAAGCAGATAACTCATTCTTCACATCGTCGCCCGAATGTGAAGAAAAATGAGCAAAGGTTCCCACACAAAGGACGGGTGTGGGTAAAGAAGCTAGTTCAAAACAAACACGAAAACAAAAACAAAATCATAGATACGGACACTAGATCTTTTAGACAAAATAGAAGTAGAAAAGGAAAACAAATACAAAGGGGAGAAAAAATTCGCTTAGGAACATGGAACATAGGAACACTTACGGGGAAGTCAATAGAACTAGTAGATACCATGATTAGAAGGAGAGTCAATATTGCTTGCCTCCAAGAGACAAAATGGGTAGGAGAAAAGAGTAGAGAAATAGGAAGCACAGGGTTTAAACTGTGGTACACCGGTATAGATAGAAAATGCAATGGAGTAGGAATTGTGGTGGATAATGATTATAAGGATAAGGTCGTAGAGGCTAAAAGAATGGGGGATAGATTGATTCTAGTTAAATTAATTATTGGAGACGAAAAAATTAACATACTTAGCGCCTATGCACCACAAGTAGGATTAAGCGAGAGCATCAAACGCAAGTTTTGGGACGATATGGATGGATTTATGCAAAGTATACCATTAGATGAAAACGTTTTTATTGGAGGAGATTTAAATGGGCATGTCGGGGCAAGTAACGATAGGTTTGAGAGAGTTCATGGAGGTTTTGGTTACGGTAATAGAAATGAAGAAGGAGAATCAATCTTAGAATTTGCTTCAAAGATACGATCTTCTCTTAGCAAATACTAGTTTTAGGAAGAGGAGTCGCATATAATTACTTTTAGTAGTGGTCATAACAAGAGTCAAATAGATTTTCTTTTAACAAGAAAAATAGATAGAAAAATATGTAGAGACCGCAAAGTAATACTGCGAAGCACTTACTACCCAACATAAGTTAGTAGTGCTTGATATTAAGCTAACACGACGACATAATATAAATAAAAGAGTTAGCGACCCTAGAATAAAGTGGTGGAACCTAAAACATAGTAAACAAGTAGAGTTTAGAGAAAAACTACTAAAGGAAAATATTTGGAATATCGACTTAGATGCTAATACAATGTGGCTAGAAGTGAGTAGTTGCATAAGGAGAGTGGGATCAAACGTATTAGGTATATCTAAAGGCTTGGGACCACCAAAGAAGGAAACATGGTGGTGAAATGAGGATGTCCAACGAGCAATTAAGACTAAAAGAGAGATGTATAAGAAAATACCTAAGTGTCAAGATGAAGATGTGTACAATCAATATAGAGAAGCTAGAAAACAAGCTAAAAAAGTAGTTAGTCAAGCTAAAACAAATTTCATGGAAGATCTATATACAAGGTTAGGTAATAGAGATGACGAAAAATATATATATAGGCTAGCCAAACTAAGAGATAAACAGAAACAAGACCTAAGTCATGTAAGATGTATTAAGGACGAAAATCAAAATGTTTTAACGCGAGGAGGATATTAAGGAGAGATGGAGAAGTTACTTCGATAGTTTATTTAATGATGGTCAAGTTGATACCATAATAGATGAAAACCCACACCAAGAAAGAAATGTCAACTATACACGCAATATTAGAATTGTAGAAGTTAAAGAGGCATTGAAAATAATGAAAATAGGGAAAGCATGTGGCCCAGATGAAATACCCATAGAGGTTTGGAAATGCTTAGGAGAAATTGGATTGACTTGGTTAACAAAACTTTTCAATAAAATTTTAAAATCAAAACGGATGCCAATGGATTGGAGAAGAAGCACGCTTGTGCCAATCTTCAAAAACAAAGGAGACTTTCAAAGTTGCTCAAACTATCGGGGAATTAAACTTATGAGTCACACTATGAAACTTTGGGAGAGGATAATTGACAACAGGCTAAGGAGAGAAACAACAATATCGAGAGAACCAATTTGGTTTCATGCCTGGGAGGTCAACTATGGAGGCGATTTTCCTTGTAAGACGATTGTTAGAAAAATATAGAGAAAAGAAAAAGATCTTCATATGGTATTCGTAGATTTAGAAAAAGCATATGATAGGGTCCCTAGAGATGTTCTTTGGTGGGTTCTAGAAAGAAAAAGAGTGCATGCTAGATACATAGACACTATTAAGGATATGTATGATGGAGTAGTAACGAGTATAAAGACATTTGGAGGAGCTACAAAAGAATTTCCCATTACGATAGGACTACATCAAGGATCGGCTCTAAGCCCATATCTATTTACTTTAGTTATAGATGAACTAACTAGACATATTCAAGAGGATATACCATGGTGTATGCTATTTGCGAGATGATATTGTCATAGTGGATGAAACTAAAGATGGAGTGAATAGGAAATTAGAACTCGGAGGAATACATTAGAATCTAAAGGCTTTAAGTTGAGTAGGACGAAAACCGAATACATGCATCATGTGAGTTTAGAAACACTTGACATCGAGATGACGGAGTGGTAAAATTAGGGGAAATAGAAGTTCCTAAGGTAAACTACTTTAGGTATCTAGGATCAATCATACAAAATGATGGTAACATTGAGAATGATGTCACACATAGAATTCAAGGCTGGATGGAAGAAATGGCGAAGTGCAACAGGGGGTGATTTGTGATCGAAATGTTCCTACTAAGTTAAAAGGAAAATTTTATAGGACCACAATTAGGCCAGCTATGCTCTATGGAAGTGAATGTTGGGCGGTAAAGCAACAACAATTACATAAAATGAACGTAGCGAAATGAGGATGCTTAGGTGGATGTGTGGTAAAACTCGTAAAGATAGAATAAGAAATATAGAAATTCAAAAACAAGTAGGAGTAGCACCAATTGATGCAAAGATTAGGGAAGGGCGGTTGCGGTGGTTTGGTCACTGCAAAGACGACCTACAAATGCCCCAACTAGAAAACTTGACTCAATAGAAACGTAGAAATTCGACGAGGTAGGGGCGGACCAAAGTTAACATGGGATGCATTAATTAGGAGGGATTTGAATGGTTTGGAAAGCTCACCATCGCTGCACTTAATCGAGCACAATGGAAAAGTTTGATCCATGTAGCCGACCCCGCTAATTTGGGATCGATGCTATGTTGTTGTTGTTGTTGTTGTACAACATCACCACCACCACCACCACCAGCAACAACATAGTCTCAGTCCCAAATTAATTGGGGTCGGCTACATGGATCAAAATTTTCAATTGTGCTCGATTAAGTGCAATTGATGGTGAGCTTTTCAGACCATTCAAATCCCTCCTAATTAATGCATCCAATGTTAACTTTAGTCCACCCCTATCTCGTCGAATTTCTACAGTTTCTATTGAGTCAAGTTTTCTAGTGAGGGCATTTGTAGGCCGTCTTTGCTGGTGACCAAACCACCGCAACCGCCCTTCCCTAATCTTTCTATCAATTGGAAATTTGTCCAGTTAAAAAAAGAAAAAGAAAAATACTCTTAATTAATACAATGACTATTAATCCCTCACCCAAATACTAATGCACAAATAATGCTTCCCACCACGCATTAGATTATTGATTCAAATTTTTAATCTATCCTTGAAATTTATACATGCGAACCCTCTTCAAGTTCCAAATAATATAATTAGCCCGTGGAACCTTTGTCAAGTCCCTGTCCAGAATCACTTTTGACGATGGTAATTAATATCACATTAATTTGAACCCAATTGAACATTTGGGTAGTTCACTTGGTCTTGATCGCAATATCAGCAGGATTGACTTGTGTACATCAAGCAAAAGCATAGTACTTGTAGTGCATGGAAAGAAATACATATATCCATCATGGATTAAGCCTTGAAGGTGCGTTGTTATTATCTCCACGACGAATGTAATTGCTTGTTGTACATCTTTTCTGCAAAGTTCATAGACACATAAGAAACACATAAAAAGAAAGCATGATATGAGGATTATTGTGTATGGGATTGAATTGGTCCGAAAGTCTTTTAATGTCCACATTGAGAGCCCTATTGATTACATTACAACCAAGAAGTACCGAAGAGATCTCCTAAAAAGTATAGGAAATATTTCTATATATTTGAAGACTTATGCCACTGATAATTCCAAATTAGAGGTTCATATATAAAAAAATGATTCCAAATTGGAGAAACTCTATTGATACTTTATTTACCTAGAAAATATGGTTCTGTTGGGATTGTTGCAAGTAAGTCTACGAAAATCTCTTTTATATGTTCTCTTGAAGAACCGCGTATTAGTGTTAAGTGCATTGAGATCTCACACAATTCTATTTAGAAATTACAAATGTTTTCAAGCTCTAGTTTTGTTGATAGTGTATGGAACACATATTCTCCACCATAAAAGTGGTTAGTTAAGAAGCGTGAATTAAAAAAAAAAGAGCCACCCCTTTAATTCTAGGAGAACTTGACGTTCATGAGGTGGTTCGTGAGACGGTTTTAACAACCATTGTGCTTATCTTAAACATGTTTGACACCATGTATAGATATTGGGAAAAAATATAATATTACACATCTGTCCCTAAACCAAGTATTTTAGCAATTGTTTGAAGAAGGTAATTTTTGGAAGTTTTAGCCAAAAGAGGCTTCACGGTTAACCGTTTCAAGTTTTCTATTATATGAGTATATATATAGACTAGTAAAGGGGGCACGTGCTCTGTACGTGACACATAGTTTTGGGTCAAACAAATTCGTTAACATTAAATAATGTTTTAACACCGTAGTTTTTTTTTTTAAATTTATGTAATTCCAATACGAGTTGAATCTATGACCTTACCTAACCATACACTCGAGGCCAATCTCTAGAATTTATTTGAAATCAGTTTTCTCTTCAAGAAATATCTCTTCTTATCATTACAAATCTTTTTCCCTTTATTATCTCTGACGAAAAAAAAAAAAAAACTAAAAGATCTTGATGAAATCATACCGAGACTGTATTCCAAGAATTTTATTAATCAAAAAACAATATAAACCCAATAATGTATATCCCCTAAACTTATATTATACAAAATTGAAATAGTATAAGGGACCTTCACCTCCACTTTACATATTTTTTTTTACAATAATTAGAAAACCCGGTGGACATTTCTCAATCGAAATTGGCAGTATACTCTCTGAATAACTTATGTAACGGCCCGTTTTATTAACGCCATTATTATTTATTATTTACAGACTAAGACACCAGCTCGGACCCACATGGATGCCGTAGATAGGCTAGGGGCACACCTGACTAGGTAATATTAGTTTATATTGCTTGATTGATTGCTTAATTGTAGTGTATTTTATTTAGTATGGCATAATTCATCACATGTTTGTAAATATCAATGTTATGTCGAGTGAGATTGTGTGCCTGGTAATTGCCTCTTAAATTATGTTAGGTGTAGTACGGGTACGATAAGTCTTAAAATACTAACTTGAATAAAATGATTAGAACCAAGGTGAACATGGCATAAAATGGATAATCAAACTTTAGGCTAAGTCATAATAATCTGGTACATCAAGGATTGCGCGCCTTTATATGCATGTCAGGATGCTGGGCATCGGGTGCTGGGTAGTCGGGGGGATTAGTGAGACCACAATCGGGTTAATTATGTGATCAAATACACTAACTATAATATTATTGTACCTAAGTTTGCTATTTAATAATTAAATTGATTTTCCTATAGTTAGATGGAAATTATCTAAACCATTAATGGACATTAGGATGATCCTAGAATGTGTGATACGAGGCTGATGAGTCACTAAATGGAGTCACAAATGAGTCCATCAGGTTTAAATGAGGACCACAAAATGTACCTCGAGATAAGTGATATTCAAATATGTATATATACACATGAGTTAGTGCTCAAACTTCACATGCAACCACTTCATCTAAAATAAAAAAATCCTGGACAATAAAGAGAGGAATTTTAGATCTAATTCTTGCTGGAATTTATGTTAGAGATCAAGATCTAGGTGCTCAAGAACTAGGCAATCATCTTCTCTACTTGTTCTTCAATTAAAATGAGGAGAAATTGGGGTGATTTTGGTGAAAACGAATTTCAGAGAAAACTCACTAATTTCACTAGTGTTCTTTATGTTTTCTAAGTTCAAATTCCAAAACATTAGTTTTTTCAAACTGGATTTATAAAATTCATTTGTCAAGTTGCACAATTTTAGAAATGCATGTCAAATTTTGGTAAAATCATGATGAATTGATGTAAATCTTGTGGATGGATGATATACATGATGCTATTGTGCTGTATTTGGATGGGGGTTCGACCTAAGATTGTTTCGCGTGAGGTTCGCCACGATCTGGAGTCGGAAACCCCATCAAAAGTCTTAAATTTTCATAGCACAACAGCTTTGCCCGAGCTTGACGCAGTTTCGGCGCCGTGCGTATTAACGCACGACGCCAGGGCATTCATGCACGGCGCTACTCGACACTGTGGCCATAAAGGCACGGCGCCATGATGACGCCATGATCTGGGTTGACCCCGGGGACTCATGGACTATAGTACGATAGTCGGGGGCGTGACGTAGTCGGATCAGGGTGTTTTCGGGGATCAGAGCACGTATTTTTATAAAACCTAATTGAAAGTCACTTGAGTATTTATGTTGTTGTTTTACCACTGTTATCATATCTTCTTAAATTCTATTTCATCTATCTTTGGAACGGTTGGTTGAGTTTACTCCTATCGGCACTTCTGTTTTATGTTTATGGCACACTAGACTGTAGCACGTGTAACCAAGTTCTTGACGAATGGCAACCTGAGCTGCTCTCCAGTGCATGTGTCTGTGGAGCGTAGGAATAGGCCAATCACCATGAGGAACCAGGTGAAAGAGTGGAGATGACACCTACTGAAAGGATCCTAAGGATCCAAAGTACAGTCTAGTCTGACTAGGACGAGCACACACTTTGTTTATCTACTTTGTTATATATGCATGCGATGATCCATTTACAGTTGATCGGAATGACGTTAAGTTCGGGTATAGAATTTGGGAACCTTGATGGGGTTTTCGACTCTGAATCGTAGGGAACCTCGTGCGGAACGATCCTAGGTCAACCCCCATCCAAATATAGTACAACATCAACATATATAACATCCATTTACAAGATTTATGTCAATTCATTAAGTTTTTACCAAAAATTGACACGCATGTCCAAAATTGTGCAAATTAACAAATAAATTTTGTAAATCCATTTTGAAAACACTAATGGTTTGCGAATGAGCTTAGAAAACATAAAGAGCACAAATGAAATTAGTGAGTTTTTTTTTCTTTCTGAAATTCGTTTTCATCAAAATCACCCCAATTTCTCCTCATTTAATTGAAGAACATGTAGAGAAGATGATTACCCAGTTCTTGAGCACTTAAATCTAGATCTCTAACACAAATTCCAGTAAGAATCAGATCTAAAATTCCACTCTTTACTATCCAGGATTTCTTATTTTAGATGAAGTAGCTGCATGTGAAGTTTGAGCACTAACTCATTGATCGTCACAGCAAGTATAACGGCTTGATCGTAGTAATAAAATGATCAACTAATGTTGATTACGAATATCATCCTCAGGGAAAGGTGTATTGCACTAAGTGTACTTAGTTAAATTTACTCTATTTCTAAGAAAATCATTTTTTAATTGATTTTAAACTAAACTACTCTATTCTATTCTAACAAAACAATGTAAATACTTGTACTCTGATATTATGAAGATCTTAATTCAAAACTTCACCTAGGTAATGAATCACTATTCTTTTCAACTCACTTCTTTCATCTTCATTATGTGTGTGCAATGCTCACTTAGAATAGATAGATTTATGTGATGACTTATACTCAAATTAGGGCACCGCTCGGCCTAATCCAGTCAGCAAGCCCTTAACCTCTACCATGTAGGAGTTAATAACGTATTAGTCAGCCTTTTTAATACACTTACCATATTAGTTATTTTTCTAATAAACCTTACACCATTCTTAAACTTAATAGTATTTTAGAGTAAATTAAAATTTTACACAATTTAAAGATTTTTCAGTGGAAGTCTTGACCAATCAGCGGAAGCCATTCATATAAAACCCTAGTGTGTGGAAAACCAGGATACAAAGATCACATGCATATATATAACAAACGGATAACTATATATTAACATGTGTATGGTCAGGTAACTATCACTCAACCCATTGTATACATCCCTAAGAGTATATAAGGACTTATATAAAAGTCATACAACAAAATAAAAAACCTACAAAATTAGACATAGCAGCACTCCACTAGCTCGAGGTAGTCGCCAATCTTCTCCTTCCCGGTCTGCTACTCGATGGATCTGCACCCACCATCATAAAAAGGACAGTGAGTACAGGAAAGTAGAAAGTAACACTGAGAGACATTTGTTCACATTTCCAAATATACAACAAGTATCTGAAAGCATAACAATAACAACTATGTTGAATGGAAATCATGTTATAAGATACTTCGGTTAAGTAAAATGAAACTGACACTCGGCTAAGTATTAATGATCTAGGGTCGGTCGGCCGTAAGTTACATCACATCAAGCTTTTTCCACTATTTAGGGCATAATTAATTCTTTTTAGATGCCTTCACATCATTATAAATGCCCTTTCCATATACAAATACTCACAAGTGCCCCTCACATGTGATGTATACTCGCCAACAACCCCGGGTCCCATACCTCGTATGCTGCACAAAAGCTAGTGGAGAGATCTCGATAACCCCAGAAGTCTAGTGACCCCGTGTGTTGCGCACATCTCTATCATATCATGGTCCTAGATAAAAGCTACTTTTATAACCCAATAATTGACATGGTTTAGGAATCCAACAAATGTAATTGCATATATAATGCTCCAAGGAAAATATATTACAATACCATCACACACCTACCTTATAGCATTCTATTTCATTGAACTAGGTATCTCCACAATCAAGAATGACATAACACATGATTTAGAGACATTGAAACCATTTAATAAAAAAACAATGCCATGTTAGCAAACTCACAAAATGAGAAGAAACAACGAGTCATGGCATGTAGATTACGATAGGAAAATCAGTTCAAATGATTGGTAATGAATAATATAGGAATGAAATGTAAATAAATATCTCAATCAGTTTACTTATAATCCACACAAATTCATAGCTAATCCGGCCTCTTGACACCTCAAAACACATATCCGAACCCCCAAGAATTTCCCCTAAGTTCCTGATGTCATCTCATATGTTTTGGAATGTGTTTAGATATTTAGTTAGGGTATTAGAGTTATTTAAAATATTAAGTTGAAATTAGGAAATTGCTGTTTTTGTGCTGTCAGAGCACCTAGCGCGTAGGGTGACTGGTTTAGCGCGCTAACGACCTTATTAGGGTGCTAACGACCTCGTTAGCATGCTAGTCAATCTGATTAGCGTGCCACGTATAGCGCACTATGTGCAGGAAAACCCAAAAATCTGCACTGAGAATTCTGAGTTCTCTCCACACATAGTCCACTCCAACACCTTGGATCTCCTTCCTCACCTATCAAGAGATCCCAAAACACCCATTAACACCACAAGACCAGCCACACCTCATATATTTCATAAATTTATCCAATTAAACTAAACTAATGGTGTAAGTAGGATTACCTAGTTGATGAATACCGACATCTTGATCTAGTAACTCCTAAATCAACAAGAATCCCTCTATAGCTGTTGATATTCTCTGATCTTTCTTCTCCACCAACCTTAGCTTCTAAGTTTTAAATTGAAATAAATTGCATGGGTTGATCTCATGCTTTATATATGTAAAGGATAAGCTAGATTAATGGCCATTGATTTTTATGTATACAAGTATCTCGAGACTAATCTAATAGCCTACATCTTAACACATTTCCACTAACTCACCACTAACTCCATCTAACTAACACCAAATGAAACTCAATTGGTCTATCGATGTGTCAACACGTATCTCGAGAAATAATAATGACTAAAGTTTTAACTTGCTAAGTTAGGTTACATCTAATATAAATCAACTATAACTACTTTAATACTACTATTTAAGCTACACTAAGCCTAAATTAACGTACCACATCACTCTCTACCCTGGTCCTACAACAACACGCATCTCAAGGTGCATTCCCACTCACGTCTTGACACCTAAACACAAGTAGGAGTGACTTAATAGCTTACACATATACAATGCACTAGTCATACATCGCAACATATCTAACATACACTTTGGCCACATCGCCTCAGTCAGTGCACGTATCTCGATGTGAGTCTTACGTCACAGGTCTATAATCCTGATTAAAGAATTAAGCTAAGATTAGGGATTCAGTCAGTGACAAATCTCCCCAAATAATTGAAATCTCATCCTCGAAATTAAACTTAAATTTAGGTTATACCTGACTCGAAAAGGTACGGAAACCTATCTCGCATATAGTCTCCCCGCTCCCAAGTGAGTTCTAAGTCACCATGGAATTGCCACTTGATTAACACTTTCGAGATAGACTTGCCTCTCATCTGTTGTACCTTCCAATCTAAGATCTGCACTGGCTGCTCCTGATAAGACATATAATCGCTCAGATCAATCCGACTCAAATCAACCATCGATCGTACACCCGCCTTCGACTTAGCCAGTCGAAGCATAAAATATGAAAGAATGGATGAATTCCTTACATCTTAGATATAACTCAAGCTCATATGCAACCTTCCTGACTCGTTTCTTAATTTTAAAAGGCTCGATGAATCTCAGTGCTAACTTGCATTTCAAACCAAATCTATGAAGACCCTTCCGATGAGAAACATTTAAATATACAAATGCTCTTTTTGTATACGTAAGATCGCTGCGATACATGTCTGCATACTTTTTTCGCTTCTCCTGGGTTTTTTTAAGCCTCTGACGAATTTGGCGTACCTTCTCCGTGTGATTAACATCAATCTTAGGCTCCACTAGCTCTCGATCCTCTGGATCAGCCCAACAAGATGGTGAGCGACACGGTCTGCCATATAAAGCCTCAAATAACGCCATCTCAATGCTAGCTTGATAACTGTTATTGTATGCAAACACAAAAAATGATATGTACTCATCTCAAGATCTGCCAAACTCAAGTACACAAGTCCTAAGCATATCCTCGATAACCTGAATCAACCGCCAGTCCGTCCATCAGTCTGAGGGTGAAAGGCTGTATTAAACTATAGGCGCGTACCATATTGCTCCTGCATACTCCACCATAACCTGGACGTATACATAACATCTCTGCCTGACATAATAGTTAATGGTACCCCATGAAATCTGATAATCTCCCTTTCGAAATATGTTCGATCGGTCAAATATGTAATGTGAGTCCACGATGCTCGGCTTTCACCCGCTAGCAAATCCCACGGTTCTCGAACCGTCGTAAGAAATGGGTAGATCTCGTTAATCTCAACAATAATGTAGAAAATTAGGCAACCTAATTGTGGAACCCAAGAAATATATCACCATCGAGAGAGAGTCTTTCCATTAACCGAGATGGAAATCATGTCCATGGGTAGTCCTCGACAATCCCATGACAAATTCCATAGCAATGTCTTCCCACTTCCATCATGGAATGGGAAGTGACTGCAATAATCCTCCAAGTCCACGATGCTCGCGTCTCGCTTTTTGCACCCGCTAGCAAATCCCACATTTAGGCCTAATTTACATAAATTATTCAAATCACAACTCGATAAACTCGATATATCTCCACGCTGTTCACCTTGTCTTCATCCAAGGTCACCAAAAATGTCTCCTCATATCATGGTACATCTTGGTCCTTCCTGGATGAATAGTAAATCAGGAACGACATGAATCCTGGAAAAATCTTATCTCTCAGCTCTGCCACTAACGGTATCTACATTCTACCTCGACACGCGACTAGTCTCGAGCACATCGATTCGTCGTCTCAGTTCAGTTGGTACAATCAGTACTAGCCGCGGCGTCAATCATATTTTTGTGCATTTTATCCTTGTTACATCATGAAATCACTCATTTACCTCCTTTATACCTTGTATACATGAAAATACATAAATACCGCTAATTAGAGCTTATTTCGAGATTTTTATACTAAATATACTACTAAACTATTACTATATATAAGTCTAATTAATTACTTATTTGATTATCATGTATCTCGAGGTACATCTTGTGGTCTTCATTTAAACCTGCTGAACTCATTTGTGACTCTATTGAGTGACTCATCAACCTAATATCAAACATTCTAGGATAATCCTAATGTCCATCAATGGTTTAGATAATTTCCATCTAACTATAGGAAATCAATTTAATTCTTATTAAATAGCCAACTTAGGTACAACAATATTATAGTTAGTATATTTGATCACATAATTAACCCAATTGTGGTCCCACTAATCCCCCGACTACCCGACACCTAGTTCCCCACGTCCTGGCATGCATCTCGAGGTACACCAATCCTTGATGTACTTAATTATTATGACTTAGCATAAAGTTTGATTATCCATTTTATACCATATCCGCCTTAGTTCTAGTCATTTTATTCATGTTAGTCATTTTATTCATGCTTTACGAGGCGATTACCCGTTACACAATCTCACTCGACATAACATGATATTTACAAATATGCAATGAATTATACCATACTAAATAAAATACACAAGAATCAAGCAATCAATCATACAATATACACTAATATTACCTAGTCAGGCATGCCCCTAGCTTATCTACGACGTTCATGTGGGTCTGAGCTGGCTTCTTAATTTGTAAATAATAAATAATAACAGTGCTAATAAAATAGGTTGTTACATAAGCTATTTGGAGAGTATACTGCCAATTTAGATTGAGAAATGTCCACCAAGTTTTCTAATTATTGTTAAAAAATATGTAAAATGGAGGTGAAGGTCCATACACTATTTCAATGTTGTATAATATAGGATTAGGGGATATACATTATTGGGTTGTATATTATTTTTTGATTAATAAAATTCTTGGAACACAGTCTTAGTATGCTTTCGTCAAGAAATTTAAGTTTTTTTCGTCAGAGAGAATAAAAGGAAAAAAATATAATGATAAGAAGAGATATTTCTTGAAGAGAAGATTGATTTCAAATAGATTCTGGAGATTGGCCTCGATTGTATGGTCAGGTAAGGTCATAGATTAAACTCATATTGGAATTAAATAAATTAAAAAAAACTAAGGTGTTAAAGCATTATTTAATGTCAACGAATTTGTTTGACCTAAAACTGTGCATCATGTGCGGAGCACTTGCACCGTTTACTAGTCTATATATATACTCATGTAATAGAAAACCTGAAACGGTTAACTGTGAAGCCTCTTTGGTTTAAACTTCCAAGAATACACTTCTTCAAACAATTGCTAAGAGACTTGGTTTAGGGACATATGTGTAATATTATATTTTTTCTCAATATTTATACGTGGTGTGAAACATATTTAGGATAAGCACAACGGCTGTTAAAACTGTCTCATGAACCACTTTATGAACGTCAAGTTCTACTATAGCTAAGGGGCCGGCTCCCTTTTTTTTATTCACGCTTCTTAACTAACCACTTTTATGGTGGAGAATATACGTGTAACGATCCCAATTTCTGAGGCAAACTGGGTACCACTACATCACCAGACACGTCACCAAGCAAGCCACATCACCGCACACTTATCCTCGACCGCCCACGACCTAAACCTTCATATGTATCTTATTCGCATTACCTTATAATTTATCATGTTTATATGAATATTTACAATACGCTAACTAAGTTAAGTTGTTTACGACTTATGAAATCATTAGAAATTGAATATTTTAGCAAAATTCTTTAAAGCATGCAAGTATTTTAAAAATAAAAAATTTTGCATTAATAAACAACCCTATAATGTGGAAACTCGGCATGAGATTCCATGTATAACAAAAAGCGATAAAAATACAAAAAAGGTCATATACATGTATCGGGTGCACAAGTCCTCCCAAAATCTCATAAAAGAAGTAAATACTATATACAAACACCTATGCAAAAAATTGACAGGGCTTTCCTAGCTCAGAGGTAGTCGTCTAAGACCACCTTGCCCCGGTTAGTCGTATAATTTACAATTTGTCACCAAAACAATGACAAATTCCAGTGAGTAAATTCCAGAGAAATTTAGCTAATATTCACGAAATTTAATAAAATGGCTACAATTCATGCAATTTAAATAAGGAAAAGAAAATAAGGTAATCGCATGAAAATAAGTTACAGAGAAGTCGAAATTGGACACGAGTGCAGCGTGACGAAACCTTGGTCGACATCCAGGAATTGACTTAGCTAAACCAAGAGGAACCTATGACGATCATCTCACCAAACATATCATGATCAGATGAGAGGAACCCATGAATGGAAGAAACCCCATCCAAACATCTATCTAAAGAAACCCAAGACGAAGACTTAGCTCCCCATCAAACATCTCTCAACCTAATGGGTCTCATGGGAAATAGTCACCGCGTAGCCCTGACATGGGCAACTACTCGAACAACGTAGGTAGCTAGCCTCGGGGTGTGAGTTTGTGCTATGCCTGACCCCGTCGATCAACACTCATACACACGTGGGAGTGGATGAGCAATAAGTGGATAACAATAAATAACACGATAGAATAATTGAAATTTAAAATAAGTCAAGTGATATAAATGAATTCTAACTAATCTTCTCGCGGGTTTACTTACCTCAAGCAATTGCAAATCGCCCTCAAAACGTCTCGCTCACGCCTCGAGATGCACGCCCTACACCTGACTTTAGTCTCCTAAGTCCTTAGTGTCCAATTATACTACTTTAATTTTTTTAGGGTCACAATAAGTGAGTTTATAATGTGAGACCAAAAATTTGAAATTTTATTCTAAAGTTTAGTTTTGACACACTTTTCAAGTTACACCGGGGTGCCAAACGCCCAAAAAGTCTCGAAACTCATTTGCCTAGCTTTTTCTTATTTTCCATATTTTCTCCAATTTTTCCTGAATCTTCCATAATTTATTTCTATTTTTATCTATTTTTTTGTAATGTATTTTATTTAAAATCATTTTTATTTAAATTTTAATTAAATTTTTAATTATGTAACGTGGTTTGGGCCGAACCGGGCCACCTAGACCAAGGTTGGCCCAACCTGTTCCATCTAAGTTAGGGTCGGCCGGGCTCGTTCGGACTTGGGCCGAGTCGACCCGACCCATAACCTGCAAGGGGGTAGGCAGGCCCGGCCCGCTTGGCTACCCCCTCCCCCTTCATTTCGTCTCTGGAGAGAAATCTCTCTGGAGAAGATTTAGAATTTGTTTTTTTGTTATTTAGTTATTTGTTTGCAACACAAAATCAATAATAGCGACAACATTAACAACAACACTAACACCACCACCATTAAACCCATTTCCATGAAAACCCAAACTATTACACAAAATTTCATGAAGTTTAAGCAAAAGAAAAATGATAAACCTTACCTTTTATCTAGGTTGAATCTTCAAGAACCCTTGTCAAATTCCCCTTGCTTTGTTAACTCATTAACCCCTCCTCTTGCTCTCAACTCTTCAAGCTACTTACTTTTTTTTCTTTGTTAGGGAAAAAGAGAGAGAAAAGAGAAAACATGCGGGCGAGGGAGAGTAAAAGTGGGAGTGAGTGTGTGTGTGATGAGATGAGATGAATGGCTGTCCTCATTTCAAGGGGATTAAGTGGTGAGGTGTCAAGCCACCATGAAGAGAGAGAAAAGTGGGGGTGTGTGTATGTTCTCTAAACCATTGTCTACATCATATGCCTGCGTTACGTGCACCCCGTGACGTCCTACGCACTCGTCACTTACGTGCACAACGCGATCAATGGAAGTCTTAACAGTAGTGTGATGCGAATATTAAATAATAATACAATAAATTAACACGCATCATACAAAAATTAAATATTTATACCTTGGTTGGCGTGCCCTAGAATTGTTGGCAGTATCTACGTAAGTTCGAGCTACGGGTCCTAATATATAATTAATAAATTAATTAAGATAAATTAGAGCGGACCGTTACAATCTTCCCAACTAAAGGGAATTTTTTCCTAAAATTTTAACTTAAGTAAAAACTTTTCCTTAAAACAACTGGGGGTATCGCTCCCAAGTAAGTCCTTTGTTCTTATGATACTACCACCGAATGAGTATTAGTGGTATTTCCTTCCTCCTGAAAGTCTGTACCTTGCAATCTACTATCTCAATGGGGTGTTCCTCGTACGTCACATCTGGTCGAACCTCGATCCTAGTCATATCAACCATTAATCTCGGTCCGTATCTAGCCAGTCGTAACATCGAAACATGGAAAACATTATGAACCCAGGCTAATTGGCTCAGCAATATCAACTAATAGGCGACATCCCCAGCTCGTTTCTCAATCTAAAACGACACAATAAATCTTGGTGCTAGTTTCCCTTTGATCCCAAATCTCTAATGACCCTTTAAAAAACCTTCAAATAAACCCGATCATCTACCAAATAGCTTTGCCCATTTCGGTACTTATCCGCATTTTTCTTCTATCTGTGTTGGCAGCCAACAACCGTTGACAAGTCAATCTCACATTCTTTGTATAGTCCACAACAATCTTAGGCCCCACGGTAACTGCATCTTTGGGCTCGGCCCAACAAGTCGGTGATCTATACGGTCTACCCTATTGCGCCTCAAATGGTGGCATCCTAACACTAGCATGATAACTATTGTTGTAGAAAAACTCACAGAGTGTCCAGTTCTCCTCCCTGGACCCACCAACATTGTAACACACAGGCCCTAAACATATCCTCAAGTATCTATATCAATCTCTTTGACTGTCCATTTATCCGTGGATGGAATGCAGTGCAAAATTGTAACCTAGTACCAAATTGCTACTGCTTAGCCTCCTACAACGATGATGTAAGATGACTGTCCTGGTCTGAACGATTTAAATTGGTACTCCGTGCAACTATATAATCTCCCTATCATATAATGTACTCAATTGTATGAAGGTATATTTCATAGAAACTGGTAGGAAATGAGCTGATTTCATCAACCTGTCCACGACTACCAATCTCACATCGTGTTTCAGGGAAGTCTGTAGTAAGCCACAAATGAAATCCATCGTAATTTGTTCTCATTTCCACTAAGGAATGGGCAACACCTGCAATAACCCTCTAGGCCTCCTAAGCTCAGCCTTAACCTGCTGGAACACCTCACAACCCTTAACATAGGCGCCAAAGCTCACCTTCATCCCTGGCCACCAAATAACCATCACATATCTTGATACATCATGGTCCTACCGGGATGCACTGTATATGTCACGACTCAAATTTCTAATCTCTTTTATTATCTATAATCATGATTATCGACACGTGATATGGGACCCATACCGTGATATGTGCATTGACTGAGGCGAGAGGGTCGAGGTATATGTTAGATTTGTTGTGGAGTATGCCTAGTGTTTTGTATATGTGTAGATTACTAAATCATTTCTACTCGTGTATAGGCGTCGATACATGAGTAGAGACGTGCCTCGTGAGGTGTGTCGACGTGGGACCGGGGTAGAGAGTGATGTGGTAAGTTTATTTTAAGCTAAATGAAAATAATATAGTGGCTTTAATGTGGCTATGGTTGATATAGAATTAAATGTGCCTAAGTTAGTGATTTAAAACAGAAGCCATATGATGTGTATCAAGACAAGTATTAGCATAGCTAGAGACAAATTGAGTTAGTCATGTGTGTTACTTAGGTTTAGTTAGTGGAAGTTAATACGAAAAATGTCTTAGTATGGGCCATTGGATAGGTATCAAGATACGTGTATGCAATAAGATCTATGGCTATAAATCAACCATTTTCATTAATATATAAAGTTAGAAATCTATGCATGCAAATCAAGTTTTTCATTTTCATCTACTTAGCAAATAGGAAAGCTTGCTGGAGTGATCAAAGAGAAAGAGAAGTTGAAGAAAATAATGGGTTTGGTGAAGGTGGCGATCAAGCTTAGTATGTTCATCAAGTAGGTAATTTACATACACTAGTCCTTTAGTTTAACTTGATGAATTGATGAATTTAAAGTTATATACATGGATGTTTTTATATTGTTGATGATGTTTTGGGGTTTTGGGAGTGTGTATGGAGATCCCCAAAGCAATGGTGATGCCTATGTGTGGAGTAAACTCAGAACTCTATTTGAATTCTAGATTTTCCTGCACATAGTGCGCTAGGTGAAACAATTAGCGCGCTAATCTTGTTTGCGTGCTAATGAGGTCATTAGCGCGCTAATCCAATTTATTAGCGCGTTAATTGCCCCGACAACACAAAAATTTGCAATTTTCCAAAACTTTGAAAACACTATAACTGAGCTTAAAACTTTAAGTAAGGGCCTGAACACATCCAAAAACACATGTTATAGGTCATTAGGAACCTAGGAAAGGGTTATGAAGGTGTGAATATGAGATTTGAGGTGTCGGGAAGTCGGTAAACTTTACATTTTTTGATGTGAGTATACTCGTTGATTGTTTATTCACATTTCATTTCCAGTTTTAACTTGTCTATTATAGTCTATATTGACTATGTCTAGCTTTGTACTCACATGTCATTTCTTGCTGTTTTACGGTAAATGTAGTATAAATAGCATGCTATTAAGGATTTGTGTTTATGAATGGCTTTATGGACTTGTACTCTTTGGAAAAATTTATGCTTTGTACCATAGCCAAGTCCTTGGATTCCTTAATGAGTCATTCTCGTAAGATTATAAAGTAGTTATAGAATCTAGAGTCTGTTGCATTATGAGTAGATAAGCACACAGGGTTAGAGTCCCAAGGGATGTTAGTATCGTGTAACGGCCCGTTTTAATTAATCCCGATTAACCGGCTAATTACGGATTAAGATCCTAAGCTCAGACCCACGTGGACATCGTAGAATAGTCTACGACAAGCCTAATGGGTGAAATATGTTATTTTTGTGTGGCGAATGTATAATTATTTTACTATTATTTAATAGTTCGCGCCGCGTTAATTGGGAGTTACGTTTGGTCGCGTTGTACGCGTGTAGTGACGAGAGTGTGTGACGCCGAGGAGTGCGCGTAACGCGAATATACGGGGTAGTATGAGTTTGAGTTATCACATCAATCACATCAATCACACATCACATCAAACCTCAAATCAAGCCCATCCCTCATCATGTTATTTTGTCATTTTCTCCCAAATTTAAATAAAAAAGAATTCTTTTCTTTTCTTTGAAAACGGATAAGAGATTGAGGAGAGGAGAGAGAAAGAAAAGAGAGAGAGAAAGGAAAGAGAAAAGAGAGAACGACAGGAGAAAGAAATAGCAAGAGAGAGAGTGAGTGAGGCGAGAGAGAGAGAGAGAGAGGGTCGCCGGGGAGAAGAGGCTCGGCGGCGAGTGAAAGCGCAGTGGCGCGACAATGCGCGGAGCGACGGACGGCCAGCGAGCGGCAGCGGTGATGCCGAGGCGATAGCGGCGCCAGCAGTGCGCGAAGACGTGGAACAGCGCGCGGTGGCGCGTTGTCGGACTGATCGATCCTCGACGAGAGGCACGAATTCGACGAAGTTCGACGACGAGATGGAGGTGATGTTTACTTCACCCAATTTAATTGTGATTGAAATGAATTAAGTAATGAGACTCTAAAATGATAAAAATTGTATAATTGGACACCAGGGACTTAGGCTACCATAGTCGGGTGTCGGGTACGTATCTCGTGGCGTGTGCGGGATATTTCGGAGAGACAATTGCGATTCGTTTGAGGTAAGTAAACCCACGAGAAAGTCAGCTTAGAATTTACTTATTTTCATTGAGAATTATTTATTTCACATTACTTTTCGCCAGTTAAGTTTTCATGTTCACTCTATTCCCGCGTGTGTCTGTGTATGGTCGAAGGGAAGGTGTGACCCCTTTCCGACTCTCTCGTTGATGACGATCTGATTGTTGCTACGGTGTTGATCATACCTTAGACTACGCGTGAGATTTCTCTCAGCGAGTCGATGATCTCGAGAGCGAGTTGACGTGAGGCCCACCTCCGTCACAGATTTCCTCTCTTTTGAGGCGTTGGGCGGAAGTCTACCTTCCGACCCACATAGTTCCTCATTTCGACCGTGAAGAGGGGGTGTAGATTTCCTCACCCCCTGGGCCTTCTCGGTTTAGTTTTTGTCCCAGGGCTCGACAGCTATACACCACACTCGCGTTCCACATTCTTGATTATCTCACGACTTATATTTATGCGTTACATTCTTGTTCATTTACTTTATATGCATGATTTGTAGCCGTTTCCAAGGATTTCTTGTGAATACTAACTGAATTTCTCTGGAATTTACTCACCTGAAACTTGTCATTGTTGTTGGTGGCAAGTTGCAGATATTGCGATGAGCCGGGGGAAGGCGATAATTGGCGACTAGCTCTGATTTGGAGCGCCTCCACTAGCTTACTCGTAGGTGATTGTATTTACGTATACATATTTTTGGGATCATTTTGGGAGACCTTTCACCCGATACATGTATATTGAGGTCTATTATACATTTTTGTCTCCTTAACTGATATACATGGTATCATTTTTGCTGGGTTTCCACCCCATAGGTTGTTAAATATTGCATAACTTGTTTACATTAATTATTTGCATGTTATTAAGGCTTCCGCTACTATAATAACTTAAATAAATCAAAACAAATGGATTAAGTTATAAAACCTTATAATTTAGTATATTTTGCTAAAATAATCATTTAAATATCAAAATTTACTAAGTTGGAGTATTAGATGGTAAGTTCGCGGGCCGTCACAGACAGGTGTGCAAGTGACGTGACATGGCTTGGTGACGTGTCCGGCGACGTGGCAGTGCCCGGTTTGCCTCGGAATTTGGGGCCGTCACAGTTGGTATCAAAGCTTAGGTTCAGGCGAACCTAGGGAATAGTTTAATGGCTTAAGACATTGTGATACCGACGTCACAGTTGGTATCTGAGCATAGGTTCAGGCGAACCTAGGGGAAAAGGTAATACAACTGAATAAAACTTAACAACAAACATTAGATGTGGAAACCCGAAGATCCTGACTTAGAACTTTAGTTGGGAAGCGAACAAAGGATGGATAGTGTCAAAGCTTATACGTTATATATTTTGATTTGTAATAGTATATACGCGTATATATGCGTATACGAGGCTGATACGGACGTTCGGGATTTGCAAATTCGATATGGATGGACGACCGGTTCTTCATACGGACGATGGAGGCCAGCCGAGTGGCTCGACACCTGTCGAATCGGATCAGATATTGTGCGACACGGTCGCACTCCATAGTTTGCAGCTCGAGGAGATGTTCGACTGCTTCGAGCGCATGCAGCGGCAATACCGGCCTCTGCCACACTCGCCGCCACCACTACTGTAGAGCAGACAGTTGTCGCACCGACTGCTCCGGCGACCTCGCTTACGACCACTACTACCGAGATACTGTCGGCAGTCACTACTCCATTGACTACGTCGATCGTGGCACCGACACTGATTCCACCATTGGAGATCACATTCGAGACCTCCTTATTAGCTGAGGCGAAGTTGATTAAGGAGTTCGTTCATTTTCAGCCAGGCTACTATTATGGAGGCGGTGACCCAGAGGTAGCTGGGAAGTAGATCATTTCACACGAGAAACTTCACGGACTTTTGAGGATTCACGACGGCATACGGGCTAGGATTTCCGGATTTATGCTCAGGGGAGATGCTGCAGTTGGTGGACCGCCCACACAGCCGCTCACGGAAAGCCGAGTACTTGGGCAGAGTTCAAGAAATTCTTTTATGATCAGTATATCCCGATCGACATTCAGCTGAGACTGAGGGAGGAGTTCTTGACGCTGAGGCAGGGTGGCCGGACGATGTCGCAATACATGGAGAGATTCACATACCTGCTTACTTTTGCGATGGACGTAGCTGGGACCGAGCGACTTCAGGTCCACTATTTTATTCGAGGACTCCGACCGAGAGATTGGGGCGAAAAACCACGCGCGTGGGGAGTGTGGATGGAGTGGGTGGTCTTGACCCACTCTACCTGGGGGTTCCAGCGACCTGCGAGGTCGGAGTGAGACCTGCGAGGTGGGATTAGACCCACGAGGTAGGAGACCGGCGAGGTAGGACTGGGCCTTCACAAAATTTAATTATTAGTTCAAATAATAAATGTTTGGAGAGGGTGACGTTGTATCATTTTATACCTAGCCACATGATAGGTGAGTTAGGGCTCGACCATATTTTGAGCCAACACATATGTCATTCTTGGCATGGCAGTCGAATGTAAGATGTTACCATAACCAAATTGGCATAGGATGCATATTCTAGGTTGGCAAACGATGATTGCCGAGAATGTTTACGTAAGCCATGACTTTCTAGCTTAGTGTGCCACCAGTTTGGTTACTGCAACAAGTAAGGAAGGGCAGTCTAATGCAAAGTTTAAATTATTAATAGAAACAAATATTAATAATTTAGTTTGAACACTTCATGCATACTACGGGTCGTGAGTTAAGAAATCCTATCAGTTTGAACACTTTAGGGAAATGGTATATGCAAGATAGGAATGACCACTTTCTGAGTTGACAAGTATAAGGTGTGTAGTACGATAGTTAACATTGTGAGTGAGGTATAGCTTATAGAAAATCATTCATGATAGCTATAAAAAAATAAAAAAAATAAAAAATGTCTAGCTTACGCTACACAGTCCACTCTAGTGATCGTCAGATCGATGATTAGGAACATGTGTAAGACGTGGGACAAATAGGTTTTTAGTAGACTCTATGGAAGCAGATAGTGTTGAGATGACTCAGAACTACATGAAAGCAAGTACGGACTCCTTTAGCTTCAGCCAGAGCGCTGGAGTAGTCTTGCAGAAATAGCAGTTCGAGTAACTCCACTATTGTGCCATGAATTGTTCGCGGTTCGTGAGGTCAGTGGAGCCACACTGCCATTTATTGGACTGGAAACAAATCAGGAATGCGAGCCGAAATAGAGTTTGCAAATATATTTAAGGTCGAAAATGACCTCAAGCCAACCTAAGGAACGGGCTGTTCAGAAGTTCTCACGAATCTAGAATTGACTAAATCATAATAGATTTTGCACTTGTGATTAGTCCGACCCAACCTGCAGAACGTTTAAGATAATGCCCTAATGGGACATGGAAAGCCTTGAAAGCTCAGTGATTTAAATCGAACTAAGCGCGTGCGAGTCATTAGTTTCGAGGATAAAAAATAAAATAAAATAAAATAATAATAAATAAACAGTTGTGTGGCGAAACAAGAAAGATTTAGGTGATGTATTATGACTAGATTCTTAAACAGGGAAACAGAAGATTCTAGGTACGCGTTAATGATGGAGAGTTAAGTTTTAACTCTGGAAGTCCAAGAGAAGATGTTAAGAGACGAAGTTGGAGTTAGTAGGTTAACTATTGTTGTAAATATTAGCTCTGACATCCTGGTAGGAAATAGAAGAAGCAGATTGTCTATAGATCTAAAATCTATCCATGCACGACTCTTTAGAGAATCAAGAGAAGCAAAGGTCGACCTTACTATTTGAGTTATTGCACTTTTTAGACCCTTGTATATGAGAGGTATGACCTAGTTAGGCATACGCTACAACTAAGGCATGAGGACGCACGTTTCAACTACATTCGAGAACCTAAAACACGGCGTTATATGAAGTTAAATATATGGAGTTTCGAGCGTAGTTGAATAGTAAATTGTGCTTGTTTAGCATAGCGAAAAAGCTTTGAACACCTTAAATATGATAATAAAGCAAAACGACGAAGAAGTGCCTAAAAATATTTTCACTACGATCAAGTAACTTGACATGTTTTAAGGTAGGACATAATCGGAGATGGTGGGTTGCAGGGTTGCCAACAGAAATGACAGAAGAGCGAAGGTATCGCCATGGAAGCTTTATTTTTGTGTCAGATTGGCAAGCACCTTTATCTCAATAAAACACGATAAGCTCCAGATTTGGATACAAAGGTTAGCGTATATGTCTAGGGCGCCCAATTGTAGTCAAGCGACATGTGAAAAGAACATGATTTGTGTGAGCACTTAAAATGATATTTAATAGTCGCTCATTGGTTAAAGGTTTAAAATTAAATTAAGGCTTTCAAGTAAAGACCAAATTGAGGTCTTATATGATAATACCGACAAGTTGAGTCGGGATGGTGCCTCGAGATGCACGGGGTCACACAAGTGGATGATTTGGTTTATTTGAAGGTTTCTCCCTTGAAGGACCTCATTGAGGAAAAAGAGTCTACCAGGTGAATACGATACCCCACTGGTTCCAAGGTAGAGATTGGATTAAGTTTGAATTTCGGGACGAAATTCCTTTTAGTTGGGAAGATTGTAACGGCCCGTTTTAATTAATCCCGATTAACCGGCTAATTACGGATTAAGATCCTAAGCTCAGACCCACGTGGACGTCGTAGAATAGTCTACGACAAGCCTATTGGGTGAAATATGTTATTTTTGTGTGGCGAGTGTATAATTATTTTACTATTATTTAATAGTTCGCGCCGCGTTAATTGAGAGTTACGTTTGGTCGCGTTGTACGCGTGTAGTGACGAGAGTGTGTGACGCCGAGGAGTGCGCGTAATGCGAATATACGGGGTAGTATGAGTTTGAGTTGTCACATCAATCACACATCACATCACACCTCAAATCAAGCCCATCCCTCGTCATGCTATTTTGTCATTTTCCCCCAAATTGAAATAAAAAAAAATTCTTTTCTTTTCTTTGAAAACGGATAAGAGAGTGAGGAGAGGAGAGAGAAAGAAAAGAGAGAGAGAAAGGAAAGAGAAAAGATAGAACGAGAGGAGAAAGAAATAGCAAGAGAGAGAGTGAGTGAGGCGAGAGAGAGAGAGAGGGTCATTTCGGGGAGAAGAGGCGGCGGCGTGAGCGAGTGTGCGCGGCAATCCGCGGAGCGACGGACGGCCAGCGAGCGGCAGCGGTGATGGCGAGGCGGTAGTGGCGCCAGCAGTGCGCGAAGACGTGGAGCAGCGCGCGTTGGCGCGTTGTCGGACTGATCGATCCTCGACGAGAGGCACGAATTCGACGAAGTTCGACGACGAGATGGAGGTGATGTTTACTTCACCCAATTTAATTGTGATTGAAACGAATTAAGTAATGAGACTTTAAAATGATAAAAATTGTATAATTGGACACCAGGGACTTAGGCTACCATAGTCGGGTGTCGGGTACGTATCTCGAGGCGCGTGCGGGATATTTCGGAGAGACAATTGCAATTCGTTTGAGGTAAGTAAACCCACGAGAAAGTCAGCTTAGAATTTACTTATTTTCATTAAGAATTATTTATTTCACATTACTTTTCGCCAGTTCAGTTTTCATGTTCACTCTATTCCCGCGTGTGTCTGTATATGGTCGAAGGGACGGTGTGACCCTTTTTCGGCTCTCTCGTTGATGACGATCCGATTGTTGCTACGGTGTTGGTCATACCTTAGACTACGCGTGAGATTTCTCTCAGCGAGTCGATGATCTCGAGAGCGAGTTGACGTGAGGCCCACCTCCGTCACAGATTTCCTCTCTTTTGAGGCGTTGGGCGGAAGTCTACCTTCCGACCCACATGGTTCCTCATTTCGACCGTGAAGATGGGGTGTAGATTTCCTCACCCCCAGGGTCTTCTCGGTTTAGTTTTTGTCCCAGGGCTCGACAGCTATACACCACACTCGCGTTCCACATTCTTGATTATCTCACGACTTATATTTATGCGTTACATTCTTGTTCATTTACTTTATATGCATGATTTGTAGCCGTTTCCAAGGATTTCTTGTGAATACTAACTGAATTTCTCTGGAATTTACTCACCTGGAACTTGTTATTGTTGTTGGTGGCAAGTTGCAGATATTGCGATGAGCCGGGGGAAGGCGGTAATTGGCGACTAGCTCTGATTTGGAGTGCCTCCACTAGCTTACTCGTAGGTGATTGTATTTACGTATACATATTTTTGGGATCATTTTGGGAGACCTTTCACCCGATACATGTATATTGAGGTCTATTATACATTTTTGTCTCCTTAACTGATATACATGGTATCATTTTGCTGGGTTTCCACCCCATAGGTTGTTAAATATTGCATAACTTGTTTACATTAATTATTTGCATGTTATTAAGGCTTCCGCTACTATAATAACTTAAATAAATCAAAACAAATGGATTAAGTTATAAAACCTTATAATTTAGTATATTTTGCTAAAATAATCATTTAAATATGAAAATTTACTAAGTTGGAGTATTAGATGGTAAGTTCGCGGGCCGTCACAGACAGGTGTGCAGGTGACGTGACATGGCTTGGTGACGTGTCCGGCGACGTGGCAGTGCCCGGTTTGCCTCGGGATTTGGGGCCGTCACAACTCGCCACTAGGATGAGGCACACGGGGTTAGAGTCCCTAGGGTTGCTGATGATATACGGGGTTATAGTCCCTGATGATACCGAGGTTAGAGTCCCTGATGCCACTGGGGTTAGAGTCCCTAGTGAGGTAGATTGTGTGAGACATGTACATTTCTTAGTGGTTAATGGCTCCATTGACGTAGGTCACAGCCGACCGGATCTAGATCATAACTATTTAGCCTTGTGTCAGTTTCACTTGTTAACTGTGGTATTTCTTAGCATGAGTGTGGTACTTGTCTTTCTTTATTTAACTTATGCTTTTACATACCATTTAGTTTGATTTGGAAATGTAAACAAATTTGTCAACGGGGATTACTATTACTTTTTGTACTCACCGCCTTTTTTATGACGGTGGTTGTAGAGCCGTCGATGAGCAGGCCTAACAAGGAGAAGATTGACGACTACCTATGAGCTAGCGACGCACCTCTGCATTGACATTTTGTAGGTTTTAGTATTTGTATATTATATACTTATGTTTTTGAGACATTTTAGGGTTGTATATTGGGTTGAGTGTTTATATCCCTAACTTATGGTGACTATCACCTGTTTATATTCACCACTTTGTTATATATGCACGTGATCATCATTTCCTGGTTTCAACACACTTAGGATTTATAATAATTGCTTTTGCATAATATGTTAAGTTTTCCGCTAAATCTTATAATGGTTAATAAGTTTTAAAAATTACTTTGAAATTTAATAATATGTTGGCACGTGTTTTACTTATTCTGAACATAAAAATGTAGGAGATTTGGATAGAAAGACTGACTAATACATAGTTAAGTCCTGTGAGATTAGGATTTAGGCTTAATTACGGGATTAGGCCGGGCGGTACCCTGGATTTGGGAAGGGGCCGTCAGAGTATACCTGGACATGTAATCCTCTTAGAGTATCCCGTCGTGTATCTTTGCCACTGCATAAATCCATAACCTCCCTTCGTGCTTCAAACACTAATCCATAGACTCGCTTCAATCTGGATGATAGGGACTGCGTGCCATCTTATTGAACCTCGAGTACATGTCGTCAGCCCTTTCACACTCTGACACTCGTGGAATAGAAACAAATGGTACTCAATCTACCCATAAATCTGCATGTGCGCTATAGCAGGAACCTATGTTAAACTCAATGCTGCCACCGCACAAGTAAACCATACTCGTGCATCATATAGCAGACAACTATCTCAAAATCCAGTCCTCGCTTGCTCAATGCATCTGCTACGACATTTGCCTTCACAGGCTGATATTTAATAGAGAAGTTGTAGTCCTTTAACAACTCTATCCAACATCGTTGTCTCATGTTTAGATCCTTCTGAATGAAAAATACTTTAAACTCTTATGATCTGTAAATAATGTGAACCTCTCACCGTAGAGGTAATGTCTCCATACCTTTAGTGCAAATACAAGTTCCAAGTTGTGCACTAGAAAATTCCTCTCATGGGTTCTGAACTATCGGGAAAGGTTAGCAATTACATTATCTCCCTGTATTAGTACGCAACCCAAACCCGTGCCGTAAAAATTTATATGAACAGTCAATCCCTTGCTTAGCTCAGACAATACTAGTAATGGCGCGGTAGTCAACCTCATCTTCAACTGTGTAATGGCGTCATCGCAGTCCCTTGACCAATCAAAAGGTATGTCCTTCTTAGTCAAATTGGTTATCAACGTGGTGATCTTCGAGAATTCCTTTACAAATCGTTGGTAGTATCTTGCCAACCTTAAAAAGCTCCTAATATCGGTCACTATCTGTCGGCCAATCAATGACTGCATGAATCTTACTCGGCTCCACTAATATACCTATCTCACTAATCACATGTCCTAAGAACTTGACCTTTGACAGCCAAAACTTGCACTTACTAAACTTAACATATAATCTATGCTTTCTTAATGTCATCAATATATGCCTAAGATGTTGCCCATGATCCTCACGAGTCATGTTGTAGATCAATATGTCATCAAAGAAGACTGTGACGAATCTGTCGAAGTACTGCTTCAACACTCGGTGCATCAAGTCCACAAACATGGTCGACACATTCGTTAGTCCGAACGACATTACTCTAAACTCAAATAACCAATATCTAGTGCTAAATTTAGTCTTAAGTATGTCCTATTCTCGAAACCTGAGCTGATGAGTACTTGATATCAAGTCGATCTTAGAGAAGAAATGGGCTCCGACCAATTGGTCAAATAAAATCGTCAATCCTGAGCATAGGGTAATGATTCCGTATTGTCACCTATTTCAACTTCTTATTGTCAATGCACATCCTCAAGCTACCATCATTTTTCTTAACAAACATGACCGGTGCTCCATATGGCGACGTGCTTAGATATATAAATCCTTTATTTTCCGAGTCTTCAAGTTGAGCCTTTAACTCATCCTGCTCCATCCATGCCATCCGGTATAGGTTGATGGCTATCGACTATTTGCATGACACTAACTCAATAACGAACTCAATCTCTATATATAGGGACAAACTTGGTAGAACCTACAGAAAGACATCGCGAAATTCACTAACAACCGGGACATCCTCAATTCTAACTTATGGTGTCTTAACTAACTCTATTATCCCTACAAACACCTCCATCTCTTGGGTCGTAGCTAATCTACCTCTAGTGGTCAGTAGTACACTAGCATCACTGGTGAAACTGAACTCTAGTATGTCGGGGATCTGAAAAGTCACTATCTTACAGAAACGGTCCACTTGGGCATGATACATCGCTAGCCAATCCATGCCCAAAAGTGCATCAAACTCTAAGAACTCTAGAACGCGTAGGTCATTAGATAGATGGTGTCTGCAAATCTCTATCGTGGTAAACCTTCTACTCAGCTGTCGTGCTAAGAATCATTTGTTTGCTAACTCTAATCGGTGTTAACCTAACTCTCCTACCATGCACATAAAAATAAATGATATGTTGGAACTAGAATCATTAAGTGTATGCATAAAACAGTCACAAATCAAAATCATACCCTCGACGGGCTGTTTAGTGGCCTCGCGGTCTCCCGCTCCCTACTCTGGACTGGTGGTGCTGTAATCAGTGCTACTAAAGCTTTCGAAGAATCATTCTTAATGTGTCCCAGCTGCTTTCATTTGAAACAAGTAACGTGCCTGTGTACTGACCCCTGACCCTAACCATTGCCTAACTTCTGGCACTGAAGCTGACTATACTGTTCTCTGTCTCAACCTCTCTGGTCCTGAGTCAATTTATTTCCCTACAGATGTGTATTGCCACCACTTGACGTCTGCGCTAACTATACGGGTACTATAGCTTGGGCACTGACTGCCTATTAGTCATCATGTCTGGGCCTCTGTCCCTATCTATCTTTTTAATCTATAATCCTCTTCCCTTTCCTGTTAGACCTAGTGCTGCGCTCGAACAACCCTGATGCTAGATGTGGTATGGGCATCGCGGCGCAATAGAAAAGATATATCTCATGGGTTAAGGCCCTCTCATAGATCTCCTGCAGTGTATGAGCTTCGCCTGATACTACTACACTCGCTATCTCATCTCTAAGTCCAACTTCAAAGTAGTGAACCTGATCACGATCCGAAGAAGGCAAATCCCCAACGAACTGTAAAAGGTAGCGGTACCTCTCCATATGCTGATGTGGGTGCCCTGCCTAAAACACAAAAACTCTCGTCTCAAACGCAATTGTATCTCCCTCAGTACGTGTTGGTCATAAAAGATCTGTCTGAAATTGGCCTAGGTGGCCGGCTCTTCGTGGGTCTCGATATGTGCAATCCATTAAACTCCGGCCTTTCCTCAAAGCATATATCCGGATATCCTGGCTCAGATGTTGTCGTGAACCTTCAGAAGCTTAGGAGCTTCTCATGTGCGAGAACCCATCTCGAGGCTGCCTTTAGGTCTCCGCTTTTAGTAAAATATCCATGATGAAATCTCACAAACTCCTTTGTCAACTTAACCTCAGCTGACAAAGAGGTCTCAAATGTGATCTCTTATGGGGTCTGTGTCAATGTCGATGTGGGTATAGACACCAGTGTAGTAACCTCAATACGGGTCTCTGTGAAGGCCCAAGGCCATACTCGCCCAAGGCCGTACCCCTGCCGGTTTAAGCCAGCGGGCTAGGCTCCTCCGTGACGAGCTGGGCTCCTCCGAGACCTCTAAGGCGTGTGGCCACCCTTGACCACACTATCTGTGTCCCCCCCAATATATGTCAGGTCAACACCCTCGAAACATATATTGGACATAGTTTTTCGCCTCCCACGATTTGAAACCGAGACCTGGAGGCTTAAGTACTCGATTTTCACGAACCGTGTACCAATTGAGCTATATGTTTTGAGGGTGTTGACCTGCATATATTGGGGGGGGACACAGATGGTGTGGTCGAGGGTGGCCACACTGCCTTGGAGGTCTCGGAAGAGCCCAGCTCATCGCGGAGGGGCCCAGCCTGTTGTCTTAGACCGGCATGTGTATGGCCTTAGGCGAGTATGGCCTTAGGCCTTCACAATCTCTAAATCTATAGTCGACGTGGTAGTCTCTGCCATAACTGCAGTCACTTGTGTGCCCTGGATAATCGAGGCAACTGTTATCTTAATGACACTCGGTGTAACGTCGGCGGTAAGCGTCGCGATAGTCACTGTCTGGACGGAGACTAAGGCCATCATCTACTCTAACTGTCGGTTGTGTGCCATGATCCAATCGAGTACACTCTGATTAGTCGCAATGGGTGTGGTACCACTCATCTATCCCCCATCCTCAGCAGGTGGAGTCGGCTGTCTGTCCATGTCATATCTGTAATAGCGAAGATGTGTTTGTATTAGCCTCATATACGCGTATTTTTTATTACAATCAAAATACATAACGTATAAGCCATGATACTACACGCCTTACGTTCACTTCCTAACTAAGGTTCTAAGTCAGGATCTTTGAGTTTCCACGCCTAAGTTTTTTTTATTAAATTTTATTTGTTCTCTTAAACTTTTCCCCTAGGTTCGCTTGAACCTAGACTTTGATACCAACTGTGACAATCCCAAATTTCGAGGCAAACTGAATACCGCCACATCACTGGATACGTCACCAAGCATGCCCCAACACGACACACTTATATTTGACGACCCGCGACCTAAGCCTGCATATGTATCTTATTCGCATCAACGTAGTATTTATCATGTATTTATGAATATTTACAATATGCTAACTAAGTTAAGTTGTTTACGACTTATAAAATCATTAGAAATTGAATATTTAATTGAAAGTCTTTAAAGCATGCAAGTATTTTAAGAATCAAATAGTTTGCCTTAATAAACAACCTTATAGTGTGAAAACCCGACATGACATACCATGTATAACAAAAAGCCATAAAAATATAAAAGATGGTCATATACATGTATCGGGTACACAAGTCCTCTTAAAATCTCATAAAAGCAGTAAATAATATATACAAACACCTACGCAAAAAGCTAACTAAGCTCTCATAGCTCAAGGGTCGTCGCATATGACTCCCCTTGCTTCGAATAGTCATAGGATCTGCAATTTGTCACAAAAAACAATGACAAATTCCAATGAGTAAGTACCAAAGAAAGTTAGCTAATATTCATGAAATTCAATAAAATGGCTACAATTTATGCAATTAAGATAAGGAATAGAAAATAAAGTAATCAAATGAAAATAAGTTGCAGAGAAGTCAAAACTGGACACGAGTGCAACGTGACACAAACCCTGATCGACATCCGAGAATCAACTTTGCTAAACCGAGAGGAGTCCATGATGATCATCTTGCCAAACATCTCACGGTAGAATGATAGGAACCCATGAACGGAAGAAACCCCATCCAAACGTCTCTCGATAGGAACCCATGACAAAGACTTAGGTCCTCGTCAAACATCTCTCAAACTAATGGGTCTCGTGAGAAATAGTCATCGCATAGCCTCGACATGGGCAACTACTCGAACAACGCAAGGTAGCTAGCCCCGGGGTGTGAGTCTGTGCCATGCCTAACCCCATCGACAAGCACACATACACACATAGGAGTGGATGAGCAATAAGTGGATATCATTATATAGCATGATATAATAATTGAGATTTAAAATATATCTGGTGCTATAAATGAACTCTAACTTATTTTCTAGCGGGTTTACTTACCTCAAGCAATCACAAATCGCCCTCAAAACTTTCCGCCCACGCGTCGAGATGCCCACCCGATACTCGACTATAGTATCAAGTCCCTGGTGTCTAATTATACCACTTTAATTATTCTATAGTCACATAAGGGTGTGTTTGATAGCAAAAAAAATCTTCAATGAGAAAAAACTTTTTTTTTAGCAAATCTTCTCGAGAGAATTTTATAAAGAAAATTTTCTCATAGTTGTTTGATTGCACGAGAAATAATTTTCTTTTATGGTCCAATTCGTGTGCGCATCTAAATCATCGTCGATGTCGGGCGGCTCGACGATGATGTTGGTGACGGAGCCGGAGACGAAGAGAGAAAGAAAGAGTGTGTATCCGCGAAAGAGTAGTAGAGGCCAAGTTTGTTTGGGTGGAAGAAATGATCAGTTCGTGAGAGAGATTGAGAGATTTTCAATTTTCCACGCTAAAAGATGAGAAAATAAATGAGGAAAATAGGAGGATGTGGTTTTTTTTCTCAGAGCAGTTACAAAAGTTATCAAACAATGGAAAAAACGGTTACATAAAAAAAGTAAACAATTTTCTATGATTTTTTTTCATTTTCTTTGCTATCAAACACACCCTAAGTTTATAATGTGAGGCAAAAAAATTTGAAACTTTATTCCAAATTTTAATTCTGGCACACTTTTCGAATTATACCGGGGTGTCAAACGCCCGAAAAATCATCAAAACTCTTTTTCTTAGCTTTTTTAATTTTTTATATATTTTCTCTGATTTTTTAGAATTTTTCATAGTTTCAATCTATCTTTATCTATTTTTCTGTAATTTACTTTATTTAAAATCATTTTATTTAAATTTTGATTAAATTATAAATTATGTAATGGGGTTGGGCCCGGTCAGCTCGACTCGATCCAATTGGACCCAGGTCGGTCCGACTCGTTCCATCTAAGCTAGGGTCGGCCCACCCCATTTGGGCTTTGGGCCGAGTTGACCCAACCGATGACCGACATTGGGGTAGCCAGGCCTGGCCCGCCTGGCTACCCTCTTCCCCCTTCATTTCGTCTCTGGAGAGAAATCTCTCGAGAGATGATTTAGAATTTGTTTTTTTTATTTGTTTGTTTGTTTGCAAAATAAAATCAATAACAACAACATTAACACCACCACCATTAAGCCCATTTCCATGAAAACCCAAATTATCACCCGAAATTTCATTAAGTTGAAGAGCAAAAGAAAAATGAGAAACCTTACCTATGTTGAATATTCAAGAACCCTTGTCATATTTCCTTTGGTTTGTCAACTCTTTAACCTCTCCTCTTGCTCTCAACTCTCCAAGCGACTCATTTTTTTGTTTGTTAAAGAAAGAGAAAGAGAAGAGAAAACTTGAGGATAAGGGAGAGGAAAAGTGGGAGTGAGTGTGTGTGAGATGAGATGAACGGTTGTACTCATTTCAAGGATATTAGGCGCTGATGTGTCAAGCCACCATGAAGAAAGAGAAAAGTGGGGTGTGTATGTGTTCTCTAAACCATTGACTACACCATATGCCCGCATTACGCGCTTTCCGCGCCGTCCTATGCACTCGTCACTCACGCGCACAATGCGATCAATGGAAGTCTTAACTGTAGTGTGACGTGAATATTAAATAATAATACAATAAATTAACACGCATCAAATAAAAATAACTATTTATACATTGGTTCGTGTGCCCTAGACTTGTCGGCGGTGTCCATATGGGTTCGTGCTACGTGGCCTAATGTGTAATTAATAGACTAATTAAAATTAATTGAATCGGGTCGTTACAATGCGTCTCGTACACTATCAATGAAATTGGGGCTTGAAAACATTTGTAATTTTTGAATACAACAGTGTGAGATCTCAGCGCACTTAACACTGATGTCCGGTTCTTCAAGAGAACATCTTAAAGAGGTTTTCGAGATAGACCCACTTACAACAATCCTTACAGAACCATATTTCCTAGGTGAATAAAGTATCAATAGAGTTTCTCTAATTTGGAATCATTTTTTTATGAACATCTAATTTGGAATCATCAGTGGCATAAGTCTTAAAATGTATAGAAATATTCTCTATACTATTTAAGAGATCTTTTCAGTACTTCTTGGCTATAATGTGATCAATAGGACTCCCAATGTGGACATTAAAAGACTTTCAAGACCAATTGGATTCGATACACAATAATCCTCATATCATGCTTTCTTTTTATGTGTTTTTTATGCGTCTATGATCTTTGCAGAAAAGACGTAAACCGAGCAATTACATATCTGTCATTGAGATAATAACAACGCACCTTTAAGGCTTAATCCATGATAGATATATGTATTTTGTTCCATGCATTACAAGTACTAGGCTTTTGCTTGATGTACATAAGTCAATCCAGCTGATATTGCAATCAAGACCAAGCAAATTATCCATATGCTTAATTGGGTTCAAATTAATGTGATATTAATTACCATTGTCAATAGTGATTCTAGACAGGGACTTGACAAAGGTTCAACAGGCTAAGTATATTATTTGAAATTTGAAGAGGGTTGGTGTGTACAAATTTCAAGGATAGATTAGAAACTCGAATCAATAATCTGATGCATGGTAGGAATTATTATTTGTGCATTGGTATTTTGGTGAGGGATTAATAGTCATTGTATTAATTAGGAGTACTTTTCTTTTTCTTTTTTTTTAACCGGACAAATTTGTTGTTTTTTGACAAATTTGTTTTTAGGTGGTGTTGGAAAAAAGAACATCAAACACTTAGACAACTGCTTTCTATTTTTTAGGATGGACCTTTTTAAAGATGGAGAGGAATGAGTTATCTGCTTATCAAGCAAGCACATCTTGAAGAGAGAGACTCCCATGGCATCATCTACTAAAGTGTTGTTTGTTTTTTTACTCCGATTTAATAGAGTTTTGTCGAAAGTGAGCCAAGACTTGACGCTGAATTTGTAGATGGGATTATTATTTTGTTACTTTATTCACCTCTCAAAAATATATTTACTAATATTCGCGTTATATTTGATTGAGTCGTACATTTTTTTTAATTGATGATCAATTTTACTCTTTTAGTTGGTGACTATGCTCCCCTTGAATTGTACTACCAATACGAATTTAATATGGTAGTAAATCAATAATGTTGACACTAACGAATCGTGTTACTTGAGTCAATTTACAACCTAAAAGTAGAAGCTGAGATCAAAACAAAATATTATGTACCGACCACTGCCCTACTTACCAGTATTAAGAAAGAAGAAAAATAATTTGAGGTTTTTTGTTTGATTATATTTGTTTTTTTTCTTAGAATTTTGATCATGTTTATTGTTTCTATATATGCTTTAGAGTTCTTTTTTGTTGAAATATATGCTTGAGAGATGAAGAAACAATTAATAGAGAACTTTGCTTCTTTTTAGGTGCTCGACCACCAGGCCTGCCCTTGGCTCGCCCCTTATATGTGTGTTATACAATACATACATGAATGAACTAAAACATATGTGGTAGGCTACTTTTTATTTTTCTTTTTATCAAAAATAAACTATATATTGTGATTAAATGTAGTTTAGTTATTTATACTGTCCATCGTACAATAAGTTTGAAATTAATGATTCAAAACGCACCGAATTCAAAAAAAGAAAATTCATAACATACTAGCAATTGTCGTTGGAAGTGCTGCCCACTATAATCTTTTTTACTTCAGTGGGAGTCAAACCTATGAACTCCCTAAACCCAAAATAATTTCATTAACAATATCTTTTTGTAATAAAAAAATAAGTTATGTTGGAGAGTATACTTCCAATTTCGATTGAGAAATGTCCACTAGGTTTTCTAATTATTGCAAAGAAGTATGTAAAATGGAGGTGAAAGTCCCTTAAACTATTTCATTATTGTATAATATAGGTGTTGGGGATATACATTATTGGGTTGTATATTATTTTTCGATTAATAAAATTCTTGGAATACAGTCTCAGTTTGCTTTCATCAAGATCTTTTAGTTTTTTTTCATCGAAGAGAATAAATGGAACAAAGTTGTAGATAAGAAGAGATATTCCTTGAAGATAAGATTAATTTCAAATGGATTCTAGAATTGGCCTCGATTGTATGGTCAGGTAAGATCTTAAATTCAAATCTTATTGGAATTACATAAATTAAAAAAACTACTAGTTATAAGTCGTCGAATTTGTTCGACCCAAAATTGTTCATCAAGTGCAGAGCACATGCCCCTTCTACTAATATATATGGTAGTGGTTTCCGCAAAACCACCCAAACTGCCCAAACCATCTAAACTACATGGTCTGGTTTGATTTCTTAAACTAGCGGTTTAGGGGTGGTTTAAAAAACTTGAAAACCACGATTCCACGGTTTGGTAGAGGTTTTCATTTATAGATAATCGCGATTCACCAAATCCCAAAACCACCCCTAAGCTTGGAATGAAATTGAATAGAGTTAAAGCTTTTTCAAGTTATTTAAGTTTTGAAATGAACTTATACTCATAATTTTGATTGAGTTCTTGTGTTTCTTTGTGTTTTTGGTGGATGGTCATGTATAGACATATGTTTTGCTGATGGAAATGTATGGACTTGTATGGAATACGTGACTTTTCTTTTGTTGAAAATCTATTGCAGGAAAACCGCAAAACCAAACCGCACAAACCGCGGTCAGTTTGGTTGTAGTTTAACAGTTCAGAGTTTGGTGGTGGTTTGCAAAATGGCCAAATGACGAACCCCCGATTTTAACATGATCAGAAAAAATGACTATCAATGGTGATTTTAAATTTTGACCATTAAATTTAAAATTCAAAAACACTGAGTGGATCCCGGCTGACTGAGGCGGCAACACCAACCCATACACAACCTTGCATATTCTCTTCTTAATCTTATATGGACAATTGAATCTTGGCGCGAGCTTTAATTTGATTCCAAATCTCTTGTGAACTTTCAGAGGCGAGACCTTCAAGTAGATGTAAGCTTCCTATTGGTATTCCATCTCGTCGTGGTATTTGTCATAGTACTTCTTCTTCGTCTCTCCGGCGCACCCTTCAAACGTAATATAATATGTCGTATATTCTCTGTGTGATCCACCATAATCTCTGGTAAAATAGCTAACACATCCTCAGGTTTTGCCTAACATGTTAGAGATCTACACGACCTTTCGTAAAGTGCCTTAAAGGATGCCATCTTAATACTGGTTTGGTAACAGTTGTTGCTGGAAAACTTACACAGATGAAGATATTCCTCCTAAGATCTACCTTACTCTAGTATACACAACCTAAACATATATTTAAACACCTGCATCAGTCACTCTGACCGTCCATCTATTTGTGGATGGTAGGCGGACTCATGTTCAATCACATGCCTAACTGAGCTTGCATACTTTGCAAATCCGCGATGTAAACTGGGGCCCTCTATTTGACACGATTGATAGTGGGACACCGTGGAGTTGAACTATCTCTCGCTCATTCAAATTGGCCAGCTTATCTACTCAATGTGTAGTAGAGATCGGTAGGAATTACGCAGACTTAGTCAATCTATCCACAATCACCCAGATGATATCGTGGCCGCGTTGAGATCGAGGTAACCTACTGACAAAATCCATAGCAATATGCTCCTACTTCCACCGAGGAATGAGAAGTGGCTATAACAATCTTCTGAGTCTTTGATGCTCAGCCTTAACTCGCTGGCATATCTCGCACGCTTGAACGTAATCACTAACATCGGTCTTCATCCTCGCCACTAGAAAATATGACATATATCCGCATACATCTTGGTCCGACCTGGATGAATCGTAAAGTGTGAGCGTTTAGCCTCCTAAAGTGTCTCGTTACGCATCTTAGCCACTGATGGAATCCACAGTCTCCATCTAAATATCAGGCATGAGTCTATCAACTAAATCCACTCCAGATGATCAAGACTCTAAACCGTCTCAGTGAACTTCTGATAGTGCTCGTTGGCCTATTGGCCTTGATGTACATTCTCAAGTGACACTGTCTGAGTCCTCATTTGACCATAAATCACCGCCTCTATAATTGCTGGAATCTCTACTAAACAAAGTGTGTTGGCCGCCTCGAGTAATGCCTACTCGTATGTCATATGACATCTCATAATCTTTGTGTCTGATGCCCTCCTGCTCAAAGCATCCACCCCTACATTGGCCTTCCCTGGGTGGTACTCTAATGAGAAATCATAATATTTTAGGAACTCTAACCATCTCATATGTCCCATGTTTAGTTCCTTCTGGGTGAAAAGTTATTTCACACTCTCGTGATCTCTGTACAGAGCAAACCTCTCCCCGTACAAGTACAACAACATCTTTAGTGCAAATATTACAGCTGTTAGCTCTAAGTCATGTGTCGGGTAGTTTTTCTCATGAATATTGAGCTATCGCGATGCATAAGGTATCACTCTATCGTCTTGCATTAAAACACAACCCAGCTCGACCTTAAAAGCATCAGTGTTGACATTGCAACCTTTCCCCATCTCTAGTAGCACTAACACCGATGTTGTAGTCAATTGTTCCTTCAAAGTCCTGAAAGCCTACTTACAACTATCATTCCACTGGAAACTGACTTTTTTCTTTGTCAACAATGTCATCAGTGCATTAATCTTGAAGAAATCCTGCACGAAGCGCTGGTAATATCCTGCCAGTCCCAAAAAGCTACGGATGTCTGTCACTGATGTCGGTGTAGGCTAATCAATAACTGCTATAGCCTTAGCAGGGTCTACTGACACTCCGTTAGCTCCGACAAATGTCCTAAAAAATTTGACCTCTATAAGCCGAAACTTGCACTTACTGAATTTGGCATACAGTCTATGCTCCCTCAAAGTCTGTAATATCATCTTGAGGTGCCCCTCATGATCCTCTCAAGTCCTAGAATAGATAAGAATGTCGTCGATGAATATTATCATGAAGCTATCCAAACACTCTCTCAATATTCTAAGTGCATCGATCCATGAACATCGACAGGGCATTCATCAACCTAAAGGGCATGACAAGAATTGCAAGTGCACATATCTCGTGCAGAAAACACTCTTCTTCGTATCCTCATCTCTAATCCTGAGCTGGTGGTAGTTGGATCTCAAGTCAATCTTGAAGAACCATTGTGCTCCTCTCGGCTAATCAAACAAATCATCTATGCAAGGAAGCGGGTACTTGCTCCTCATTGTGACTCTGTTCAGCTGTCTATAGTCTATGTACAGTCGTAAGCTATCATCCTTCTTCTTGATGAAAGTATTGGCGCGCCCCACGACGACATACTCGGTGAACAAATTCCGCTTGTAACAACTCATCAAGTTCGGGTCCTCAATTCCTCGAGCTCACTCTGCCATCCCGTATGGCGTAATCAATATAGGTTTGGGCCTCGAGACTAAGTCTATAATGAAGTCGATCTTTCTCATCGAGGGTAATACAAGTAGATCATTGGAAAAAACGTCAAGAAACTCACATGTAACTCTTGGCTCCTCAATGCTAATCTCAAATCTCCCCGACGTACTCATGAGGTCCGACCAAAGTGTCAACATTGATATTCATAGCCACTCGCTCCTCGTAATCTATAATGTAGTCAAAGTCCCCTGGAAGCTGAGTTTTGTTTGATTTGGAAGCCAAAATGTAACGACCTTTGCTTAAACATTGTAGCTGTGCATGGTATGCGACTAAAAAGGCATCAAACTCTAGGAACTCCAATACCCTCAAGTCTATGGGCATCTTCTAGTTCTCTATATAAACTAAGCAGTCAACACATTGTAAGTTTGAGTATATCTTGTCCCCAACAATCATGCTGAGGATCAAAGGTCTCACTAGCCTAATGGGCTCAGTCCCAACTCGTCAACCATATGACCGAAAATGAAAGACATTGTAGATCCCGAATCAATGATAGTATACAAAAATTAACGACAAATGTAGATCATGCCCTCAATCAAGTTACATGATAAATCAGTAATAATAATATATTTTAGATGTTTATTTTATGTGTTTTTAGATCTTAATGTTTCGTATTATTAATTAATTCTCTTTTATTTATATTTTCAGAGGTTTAGTGGCAATTTGATGAAAAAAAATAAATTGGGGTCTTTTGAAGTGTTCTTGGCGTTTGGCATTGAAAAATGAGCTTGCATACACTTCAAGATAGCTTGGCAAGGCCCACATTAGTCCGTGTTTATGATATGATAGTTTAGAAGAAGTTTGGTGACACATTAGTCGAGAAATTTTTTAAAAAAATGACTAAGGATAAGTTATTCCTATAGTGTGATCAACAACCATCTAATCAGCTTCGAGACACGCATTTCGCTTGGACTAGAAGATGAGCATCAGCCAAGTATTGCAGGACCAGAAATGTTTGTGACACAATGCTACTAGCAGCCTTTAATCAAGCCTCGAGATTCGCACGTCATATCAGAATCAAATGAGAAGTAAAGGACTTGATATTGCATCAGGATGTGTAACAGCACAAGCTCCCAAATCTTCTCCGAGTCTCCGTCTCTGCTTTTCTCCATTCCGCGGTGTACATGTGTCGTCACGCCATTTGCTTGCCATATCCATAACATCGTTCTCCTCCCGTCTGAGCTCGCCACATAAGCAAACTTCCAATGTTCCACCAATCTGAGCCTCCCACATGTCCAGTCTCTGACAACAAATCAATCACAACCATCAGATCTTCCTAGGCGGATGAGACACTAAAGAACCCACAAATTTAATTTTCTCTCTTTTCTAAAGACCAAATTGAAGGGATTTATTTATATAGAACTTATGGTTTTATTTAGACTCTCTCTTTGTGCACACAATCGATGTTAGACCTTACCTAATTAGGCTTTGACCGGCCTAGATTATCTTAATCCCTTAATAATCTAGTAGCCTTAACCTCTTCATCAATAAACCATTAAGATTAAGATCTTGTAATCTTCAATTATAAAAATTTATTAACCACAAAGGATTCTAAAAGTAAATCTCAAACCTCAAAGTTCATTTAGATTGACTACATTATCTTCGAAATTTCAAAACTCCAATTAAATTTTTTTTTCGACAGCACCTCCTCTATTTCGATCTAAGCATACATCTGAAATCCCGACCTTCAAAAATCTTTAACAAAACCTGCTCAGCTTTAATGAAAATGTTGAAGGACTCACAATCCACCACATAACAATATAAATTACATTTATGAAAATTATTTATTCATTCTAATCTATCTCAAATTTTCAATATCCTTAAACTATCGTTACCTTAATTAAAATAATCTCAATCCTTCGCAAAACCATTCCAAAATAGATCCTAATGACACTCGAACCCAAAAACCCATTTATACAATATATTATATTAAACATAATACATAGATATAGAAAAGAACTAAGCAAGTCACATACAGTCGTAAAGCTTTCCTTTTCCCTTGTCTCTGCTAGAACCTGTCATTATCTAATTATAAAAATTCGATAATGTTAGATAAGTAAATCCCACAATATCCAGTACACTTGTGATAATCAAATGCATAATAATCCAAGAGATTAAACAAAGAATATAATTCGAGGAATTTAAATACAACCGTGAATCCATCCCGTTTTTGTTATCTGACCACAATCAAATAACGTTCTCTGAAAGTGGTAAGTAAACAATAATAAGGACTCATGCTCAAATATGATAACTAAATGACTCTCGTTCCTCTAGACTTTGGGACTATGATTTGGTTCAAACGTGATCTCATGATAACCAGGTGATGCAAAGTATCAGTGACTCTTACCCCTCAAACATAATATAGTTCTACCCTGTACACACAGTTAGGTAGTCACTATATAATTCTACCCCGTATACACAAATCAAGTAGCTTAATATACATTGTACATATAGTCAGGTAGACAATATATAGTTCTACCCTATACACACAGTCAAGTAGACACTATAAGGAGACTCGAATCGCCTTATCCTCCCAATCTGTGTATGCATTTACAACAAAAATGCAATATCAAGGATCAATGCAATTTATACAAAATTATAATCATACAATGTAAAGGTTACTATGAGATTTACAAAACCTTACAAACACGATATCGCAACTCCTTTGCGCTCAGAGTCGGTAAACTAGTCCACACGGGGCTCCAATCATGGTCCTACAATTCATTAATAAGTCTTGTATGCCTCCACGACAACTTCACCATTTTTTCAATTATTTGCAATTTAATTGACTCAATCATGTCCCGAAGCCCCTCAAATCCTTCCAAAACAAACTCTCTGATGCCCGAAATTTTTTTTTAACTTAAAATTATTGTTCGGCATCGAAAATTACGTTGTTTAGGCTCGAATATAATTTTTTTTTCAATTTATTATATTTTATTTGGTCATCTTGGACCCAAAAAAATTAGAATCCCTCCAAATCAACTCCTAGATGTCCAGCTCCTAATTTTGACTCCAAATTGAGATTCAGAATCGATAATTAACATAGATTAGGCTTTAAAATCATTTTTCAAATTTTGGATATTTTTTGGGTATTGTAGCACGCACTACGAGGCAAAACCCTGATATAATTCCTTGAGAAAATTTCAAATTCCTTATTTTTTCATAAAAATCCACAATTTCAACTTATTTGGCTCAAATATATTTTTTCTAATTTTTTTTATTTTTTTGGAATTTTTCCAAAATCCTAGCATTTTCTTTTCTTTTCTTTTTTTTTTAATTGGGGTTTGATCCCTGAACCGGACGTGGTTCAGTCCGGTCTGGGGAATCAAACCCTATCTTCTTCTTTGCGTTTCTACAGCATAGCGAAATACATAGCCTGTTTTTCATTGGAGTAGGGATTATCTGCTCTCTAGAGAGGAGCCGACCTATCTCATTCCTTGGTTGGTCGAACCCCGCGTCCATAACCTCCATTAACAACATCAACAACTTCCTTAACAACAACATAGAAATAGCTATCAACAACTCAACTAAACAACAACACAACAATAAACAACAACAATCTCACCCTGATATTGATCTCTCGGTCCCCTCTCAATCTATCAAACTCGGTCTCACATCCTCTCACTACTTCAATCAATTTATCTTTCTTTCTCATTGTAAAGAACAAATGGTTCTGTTTAGTTAGAAAATATATATTGGATTTCCTCGAGATTTGTATCATACGGATCTCAAGACAAATCTAATGATTTTAATTCATAATATAAAGTTGATATTCCTTGAGATACGTACAACGTATCTCGAGGTTAGTCTTTGTCTCGAAACAATTGAATGAGGTGGTGTATTGATTTGAAGATATATATATATATTATGATTTCCTCAAGATTCGCACACATGAATCTCAAGGAAAATCTAATGAATAATTTTTATTATTCCATTTTAACTTCTTCGAGATACGTGTTATGTATCTTGAGGTCAATCTTGTGGCTATCAAAAAGATAATCACCACCTCTTGACCGACTCACTATAATTAATTATTTTGATCTTCTCGAGTTACGTAACACGTATCTCGAGGTAGATTTTATGATTTAATACCACCATACCTTTGATTTTTCTTGAGATTGGATGTTACACATCTCAAGGCTTGAACAAATCATCTCCAACATCAACCTTCAACCATTTTTTTCCTCGATGATTGCTCTATGCGTAACTCGAGGCGAATCCTATGTATTCTTTTTATTTAAATTAAGCTATAGGATTGATTTTTATATTTATATATAAAAACTATATTATATATATACATTTATGCATTTTTGCAGCCATAAATACGTCATGCACGTCAACGACCATCCTCTGGCGTGCACACTATGGTACATCCCACGCGTATTACCCTCGACCCTGCGTGTTACTAGATGCTCGCCAATTTATTTATTATTTTATTTAATTTTGTGATTATCTCTACAGTTTATATCCAAATTAGATTTAGAAAAATACCCAAATTTCACCAAAAATTGAGAAATATTCCCAACGCGCTCCGAAACTCACAAACACAGCATATACACTCCACTTGACCTTATTTCGTGCGAAATAATGTATAATACAAAAAATAGGCACAAAACACAAAAATAATATTAAAATTTATGACATCTCATCCGTAACACGTGGGCCCCACCTTAAATATCTAAATCTCGAAATTAAATCTGAAAATACTTAATTAGCCGCATAATCAAGTTTATAAAATTCTCAGATGTTACAATCTTCCCAACTAATTAAAGATCTCGTCCTTAAGATTTGAACTTACATGTTACTTGAACCAAAAGAGATGAAAAAAAAAAGATCCTTTATATACAACTCTTTTAATCCAAACCTGTAAAACTATTTCTAAGGTGAACCGTTAGGTGGACCCAATTGATTTCTTTCTATTCAACAACTCTATGGGTAGAGATAATAATCATTTTAACTTTTCATTTTCCAACATTTTGGTTTAATGAAAATTTATCTCCTTTACTTTGCCAATCCCGCAATTTGTGAATTTCTCAAGAGTTAAACAATCAACTTTGTGGAAATCCGATAATCTTACTTCATTTCTTATCTCATACATTGGATCCCATTCAAAGCCTATCTTGCTTTTCATAACATAATTATCATTCTAATTTGAATACTATTCCACAAACCATTGGTAATTCTTTCCATATCCACTCCAACTTTGGTACACATCCTAGTTTATGTTCTTTTCACTAACCATCCCTTTTTATTTGAATTATTAGCTGATTAATTCTTAGAATATCATCAGTCTAAAATTACATAATGATGCATATAATATTTGAGCACAACATTAGATACTAAGTAGAGTCGCATGTCCATCTGATCCATCACCATTCCCGTGTTCCCAGCCAGAAACCTGAAATTACACAAGTCATCCCATGAATAAAAATCTCATAAACATCCGTCATCCCATGACAAGAGATCTCAAATTTCTAATCCAATCAAAAATAGAAACTAGACACATCGTGCAACTCTCACTTATTCTCTAAATGTCTACTCACAATATTATTTAGATTGTGGACTAGAAAGCAATTATCAATTCCAACTCGTCAACCAATTCACTTAACTTATTCTTTTATTGGTTAGAAAATTATTGACTTTTCCAACTTCGTCAAATCAATCTCTAATGATGAGTTCATCAAGAACATCATTCCTTTCAGTTTACTGAAATCTCCCACAAACTCTTAATCACTTAATCATTCTTCATTGTTCATTAACTTGAGTAAACATACATTTTTAAACAGAGACATCAACATATTCGATGATTATACTCTCATAGTATAACTTTTTTAACTTGTATCTCATAGAATTTTATAAATATGTTATATGTTTTTCATTTATACTTAATTACAATTGAAGAATATTAAACTTTTCAAACATATCAAGTCAGATATACTGTACTCTATTCAAAATTTCCAACCTCATAGAGATAAAGTTTATATCTGAGTTGTAATTCGTGCATAGCTTTTCACTTCATTTCTATCTTCACCGTCATCCAGATATCTTACATCAACTCCAATTTACAATATCTAGTGTTTTAAATCTTACCAATGACTAATCAGGTGGTGTAGCACTATAATTGAACCAATGTACAACATACTCACTAATATTAGTTGTACATTTCTTGGTTCATAACTTTCAACATTTGGAGTTTAATTCCTTGTAAGATCCTTGGGAAGATATATATTAAGTTCAATCGAACTTATAGTTTGATATTCTAATTTGATCGGTACTCGTTAACCTGAAATTTTATTTTCATACTAATGTGAGAATATATTGACCATTTAGTTACCTATACTTCAGCCTCCAATTGACTCCGATGAAACTTTATAGACTTTTTTATTCCGACTGTCGCCAATTCATTCGATTATTTAAAGATGAGTGGACACGTCACACCAATCTCTTATGTTGTGAATGAATCATGATTATAAAACGAAGTTACTTAGACTTTTAGTCATACACAACTACTTCAGTACCTTACGTCTACTAAAGGATTTCGTCCGTGTAACTTTTAGCAGCCATAAGTCATCTCAACATCTCATTTTATTTTATACATTGAGTCTATTTTGTTCAGGTTTTGTCAATCTTAGCTATTCTCGCATTGATATTGCTCTTAGTCCCTTTACAACCTTACCATGAATTTTGCTCAACAACTAGGCTATTACAACTATTTAATCTTGACTTAGAAAGGCAATTCATATCTCTTCTCTTTTCAAAAATATAGCTAAGGACAGTGCAACTTCTTATTATTATTCAATGAATCAAAGTCTTCCTTAGCTAGTCTTAATTTAAAATAGAGAAACTTGTCGACTCAAACAGTTAAACTGTTTGTTATTGCCTTATGTCATTTCTAGTAATCTCAAATATCCTGATTTTTCTTTTTCTGAAAAAGAAATTCGAATCTTTTCAAGAAACTGTGCAAGATAGCTTTGTATTTTATTATTCATAAAATTACCTCTAAGGAATTCACCTTTCCAGTATTATTCAACTAAAGAGATAGAAGAATTTGAATTTTCAAACTTTGATTCGCTTAAGGACTAATTAAATTCTTAAAGGATGCTATTTCAATCCCTTAAGTCCAATAAATGGAAATTCTCGCAATATAGGAACTCATACTGACGCCCTAAAAAAATCATTTACTGATACTCAAGCAATACATATATCTTTTCATTGATTATATTTTAAGTCGTTGTGATAAACATCACTACATAATTTTGTTAGAAGTGGCTATTGGGTACTTCAAATTTTAAAACACAATTACTTTTGTTTTGTTTAATAGCTAATCCGACCAGTTATTAGACCATTTTTTCCAATACCTTAACTTTTACTACATTGATCTTATCACTACAATTTTTATTTTCAAGTTAGAAAATTCGTCGATCTTTGTTTTGTAACAACACCTAATTCGGTGTTAACAAAGATTACTTCTAACTCGTGTATTTCCATTCATTTTATCAGTACTTTATTTGATTCATAGAACCAATACTCAACATCACTTATGGATAAGTAATTTGAGTAATAAATAATCAAAAGTTTTCAGTACTTCTATATAGTAGTCTTTTGAATGTTTTAAACCATGGTTCTATTTCATTCTCCATTTGACATTTTGTTTTGAAAAGGAAACAATACTTTACTTTAAAGTATTTTATTTTTTTAGAAACCGAATTAGACAACTTGAATAATCCAATCACAATCTCATTATGATTTCCAAGTCAAGGTTCAATTTATCTAATCAATTTCCATTTTATGTTTTTGATAACTACGTGTCTCCTTTTTCCTTTCATTTGAGACTCATTTGAAAGCAACTATTAGTTGTTTATGATTCAAACCAATATTTTATAGAATAGGTCTTCCCGAGTTAACCGTGCAACCGATACTAACCTTATTCAAAAATCCAAGATATCCATATCTTGTGCTTCCCAAAAGTCCTAATTTCATATTACGTTTTCCAAACGATTCTCAATCACTATAGACTTAATTTAAGTCTATTTTAATGTTTTCCTGGGCTTTAAAAATTGAAATAATTCGATACTTTCAATTGCTAAGAAATCCATGTTCAGTTCTTACGTACATGAGTCGTTTGGACTCCCCTTCCAACTAATTTTCTATTGGTTTCATAACCAATACTTTCATTAATTATTTCAGTACCAAACTATCTATAACACATTTGTGAATTCAGACTTCACAAGTATATTTCACATCCATTTACGCTTAGTTTCATTTCACAAGCTTATTCTCTCTTTTAATTATCCATGTTTCTAATACTTACTCATCATATTTTATGAGTTAAGTATCCAATGGACAAGAAGAATATACTTCCAATAGCATATCTAGCGATAATACATACATACAACACAAATATAACACCACAATATAGTTTTCAAACTTTTTAACCCAGTTCCATCGCGTTACTTCCTAACTAATCGCGCTCAATCACCCTTGCTTCTCAACCAAAGTTTTATCCTTAATTGAGCCAAACCTAGGCTCTAATACCAATGTTGTCAAACCCCACCGAATTAGGGCATTGAATCGGCTTAGATTACCTTAACCCCTTGATAATCTAGCAGCCTTTAACATCTCCATCAATAAATAATTAAGATTAAGATCTTGTAATCTTCAATTATAAAACTTTATTAACCACAAAGGATTTTAAAAGTAATCTTAAACCTCAAAGTTCTGTAAAAATTAATTAAATAATCCTCAAAGTTCATTTAGATTATAAATCAAGGTGAGATAAGTATAGCGAGAGATTCATATACATGTAATCAGTGTTCTAAAGTCCCCAAAACCCAAAATAATAATTATTTACATACTGATATCAAACACGAGCTGGCATTACTATCTTAGAGGTAGTCGCCCAGTACCTCCTTCCCCTTGCCCTTGCTCGTTGAAAGATCTGCACTCAGTCACCCAACAAATATAGTGACGAGTCTAGTGAGTAAAATCTCAAGAGAAGTCGACACAATATTCATGAAATAAAACTGATAATATATAAGACATGCGAATATAACACCCAGCAACAATACATCATATTCCCATGAATGGAGGCAGCACACGACAAACAAAATCATTAGCACGAAATAAATAAACAACACATACCAACTAAACATGCTCTGAAATAAAGCATTAATAAGTACACAGCCGTATAATCACGAGAAGACCCTAACCTAAACCAAACAAGAATCGATAAAATCGAATAAGAACCACGTATATACTTACAGGCTTACAGTGACTGAATCCCAACTTCAGTTACCGGATGAACCCCTCCATACGCTATTTCAAGTCAAAGGAACACCCTAAATCCCTCCCGACGATCTTAAGTATATCCTACTATCATCGACACGGGCACTAAACACAACAAACACGTGCAAGCGATTTAGCCACAACCAATATATATGCAAATCGAAATAGGAGTGAAACCCCATGTGTGCCCACCAGCAGTCACACATGTAATCCGTCATCGATAAAACAAACCATGAATTCTGTGAGGCATTCCAATGGGTTTACTCACCTCAATCCGCACTCCGACTTCCCCGACTCCTGAAATCTGACCCAACTAGCTCCCCGATACTGAGCTACGATCCCCTAAGTCCCTGAAGTCCAATTTTACGTATTTAGTATGTTTATAGGTGTTTAGGTATGTATTTAAGTCAAAACTCCCAAAAAAACCCTTTAAATTTAGTTTTTGTGTGTCGTTAGCGCGCTAATGGGTCTACCTAGCATGCTAGGTGGAGTTAGCACGCTGGGGAATTTGTCTAGCGCGCTATCGTTTCTTCATTTTGAAAACAGCTTAAGTGCCCGTAATCATTAGCGCGCTAATAGGTCTAATTAGCCGATAAGTCGATATTTATATATATTTAGTACTTTATATTAATATATTTAAATATAGAAAGTCTCTAAAATATATATTTAATTATATTTATTGATCATTTTCAGTGAAACGAAGTGCGCAGCTTGAATTGTGGCGAAAAAAATGGAGTATTTATATGCAATGAACAATTACCCGATGATATGCCTCGAGACACGCATTGCACAGATGATCGGGTGAAGAGGAACGATCAAGTGACGCAATTGAGGCACTCCTTCATGTACACAACGTACTGCAGAGACGCTTGATTATGCCTCTGGATGCGCGATGCCGCATTTTCCCAAAAGTTCGCCGTCTCTTCCCGCTATTTTCTCTTCAAACCAGCGCCACGGTCGCTCACTTATTGGTCCTCCACGCTCTCCCACGTCGTTCCACCAGCCTCTCCACCAATCGATGTTGCAACGTTACCATCACCAACTACACAACGTCCCAAACATTTCTTCTCCTCGCTTCACCTCCATCGACATGCCTCGGATTTGTGCCGGTGCACTCTCCCAAATTTTTGCACAAATCGTGCGAGCTTTCTCACCGCCTCCCTTGTCGCCACGTGTCGCTCGTACACTTCACAATAGCGTCATCAATGTGTCCTTCACCAATCGGGAGCCGCCACGTCTGCGTACGGCAGAGAAAACAACCAATCTAAGCGACAAATGGCGCACATAAATTTTCAAGCCCAACAACCACCTGGATGCTCCTCGCACACGAGTCACGAGACTAACCCACAAAATTAGTTTCTCTCACCTCTCTAGACTAATTTTTAGTAGTTTTATATATTATGAACCTTACGTATTATATTTGAAACACTAACTATTATATTTTTAGCATCGACTTCTCTCGACGATTGACTAGGCCTGAGGGGAAACAAGTCGGGATCATGGATTCATGGCATATTATGTGAAATATTTTATTTTATTATTTAATTTAATCTAATTTCTCCTATTTCATTGTTGTTGATTTTAAGGAATATGGTTTAGATCTAGGGTGTGTATATGGCCATTTCTTGCTTTTAGGTGGACAACATATAGTTATTTGGATCGATAGTATCCGTGTAATTGTACTTTTGGACCAATGAAGTGACGAACACTCACCCGTTTGCCGTAAAACTCTTTCGATTTTTGAGTGTGCAATAATTGAATCTAGGTTAAATCGTAAGTTTTGATGCGATCTAGAAGTGGATGCTATCCGGTTATTTAGGATTAGTGTTCCCACGTATCCTTATAATCATGCTAGTGTGTTAAACCAGATTGGTCGACGTCTGTGGTTATGCATTAATTAGGGAAGTAGTTAGTGGCGACGTCCTGGCTATCGAGATTAGGGGAATGAGGAATTTCGGCGATGTCGATTTTTATAGCTAATCTAAGAACTTTAATTAATAACTTTTTGGAAAGGATTGAAGACCATGATGTGCCATTGAATCTTGATTCTCGATTTGTGGAACCGTAGACCTAGGCGTTACTAGGTGTTCATTAATTGTTTTCAAAATTAGTTTCGTTATTTTATTTATTTAGTTTATTTTAGTTTAGTTAGTTAAATTAATTTATTTCAAAACCCCTGATTTTTCCTTTTCGTTGTTTTTAACCATAGAAATACTAATAATCTCTGAAGGATCGACCCTTTGCCACTATTCTACAAAATAGTTCGTTTAGGAATTTTATTTTATTGATGCATTCGGCGCGCGTCATTAACGCGCTAATTACCCTATGTGACAGAATTTTCAGCTCGAGAATTATGTCTTAAACTTCCCAATTAGCTACCTATACCTTACCAACATATTCTCCACTTAAAATAGACTCCAAAACATCTTTTAAACTATTAAATGACCTTAGTTAAATCAAATTCATCAAATCTATGAAATCCTTTAGTTTTTCCGAATTCATCAAAAACCCCATTTTAACAAAACCATTGATAAATCCCCATTAGAAATGGTTATAAAACATACAATCCATCATCAAGTTTCCATAAAAACCATGGATTTAACCCTTTAATTCAAATTTCATCAAAAACCTACAATATTAGGTTCATTAGATAGTGTAGGAGATATAGATGATAATGACGTAAGTTTTGATCTCCAAGTTGATGATATCTAGCTCCAATTCTCCCTCTATTTTTCTCTGATTTCTCAGCTTCCTCTAATGAAATGAATTTTTGGGTTTGCATGTGTAGATCAAAGACATCAATATATATATATATCAAAGTGAGATTTATTTCTAGCAATTGATCTCTATGCATTTACGTATCCCGAGGTTTATCTAATGACACATCTCTTGCCACTTAGCCCACTTACACTCCACTAACTAAATGCAAGTGACAGTAATTAGCTACTTACATGACTCCTAGTTGTGCCAACACGTATCTCTATGTATATCATATGGTTTCTAATTAATTAACCAAACTATAAGCCTTGATTTATTTAATTTAATTAAACTATTTTAAGCCCATTATGATGCATTTGGTTATTGTTTTTATTTACCAAATTGACAAACTTGTGATCCTACTAACCCTCGACTATCCAACGCACCCAATGCCCCGCATCTTGGCACGCACTTCGAGGTACATCATAGGCTATTGTTTTAATTTAGTCAATTTAGCCTATGGTTACATTACCTATTTTAATTGTTTAACTAGTCAACTTAACGTGAATTAGTCGAATTTCCTAGTGTAACCATAATTCGCCTATCTGATACCCGTGTTGGCATGCCTTTCAAGGCGAACACGCGTCACACAAACTCGCCCGATAGCAACATACACACATATTGTGCAATATAATAATAATAATCTTAACCACCATATATACAAAACCACCATTCATAAATAACATATTTCCTCGGTTCTCGTGTCTTAGTCAACCGAGTTGTCCACGTAATGCCCGAATTACGACTGTTAATCCACGAGATTAACGCTAATCCTAGTTTAATTAATTTGGGTCGTTACAAATCTTCCCAACTAGAAGAAATCTCTTCATCAAAATTTAGAACTTGAGTAAACTCTAGTGTAACTATCCTATCCCCGTGTGACCGCACCTCACACCTTCATAGTCTCATTCTACGGTCCTTTGAACACCCGACTACTCCCATCACAGGGAACATAGTGTTACCCTAAGACGTAGGTGCATGTTGCCGAGGTGGTCAAAATCAGTCACTCTCTTTCTAACATCTCCGCAACCTACTCTCAGTTCGATTTTCGTGTTCAAGTTTCCTTAAGCCAGTTGCCTAACACCAATATCTATAAACCTCTCCTATCATGTATCCCAACATAATAGTCCTAACCAACCATAACATACCATGACAATCCCATGCCATGCTATAACCTACCTCAGATCACCATGACAATCCCATGCCATGCAGCGACCTACTCTTACCCACCATGACAATCACATGCCATGCTACGACCTATGACAATCCCATGTCATAACACAATAAGATAACATCGTACCACCATGAATAATATTTAAATAAAATTTATTAGAAAAATTAAACTTACGTACCCTGAACCCGCTGTTGGGATGTCTCTTGGCCTGGCTCACTCACTACATGCACCGGCTCTCGAGTCTGCATCAGTGTCACCACTGCTGGAGTCGCCGATCTTCATGAATAGTCCCTCCTGATGTGACCCTCTTGTCCACATCGCCAACATGTGATCCTCAATCTCGATCCTGCCCGTTGACTCCCTGACCACTAGCCCTGACCATGTGATCTCCGTCTCTGCCTCCCTGGTCTTGAGTCTGCCTCTGCGGTGGCGTTGGTAATGCGGGTACAACATAAGCTCTGTTGCCCGATCTTAATCCCTACGCCTCGACCATGTTGTTTGTCCTCTCTCATCATCTCGATCTCTGCCTCTTTTGCCCGTAACTTTGTCTAGTCTATCTCTCTCGACTCTGGCTGACGAACGCCGTCACCCTTTTGCATCAGATATGTCTCATAAAAGCGCTCTATCATACATCTCATGTAGTGTCTGGGCTCCGGAAGAAACAATGGCGCTGGCTATGTCCTCAATCAACCCTCGGACAAAGAAATAAATCTACAGTCTTGGCATTTGGTATTGGTGTTGCTTACAAAGAAGAAGTTGGCAAGGCTTCTTTGTTTTTGCTGGGTAAGATATAATTACTTTACAACTCCCATGTTGAATTATATGTTTATTTTTCTGCATCTTATGTTTTGGAGAATGGGGGTTGATTGAGAGAGTATTTTGGTTTTAGAGAGACCAAGCGATTGTATTAGATAATAATGCCACTATATGTTTTTTCATGCAAGATTTTTTTAGGTAAAGTTTTTTTTGTAGAGTTAACCTTTGTTGGTGTCAAAAGTTTTTACTAGCTAGTTTACCTTATGAATCTAATCAAGAAACCTTAATCAGCTCATATCAACTTTTTGTTATCAAGCTTGAACTCGAGACTTCACATTAAAGAGCATTCGCATTCGAATGACATGTTTATTTTTTGTTACATGATACATTGTTAAGGTGGGTTGGGATCACCTAACTTCATTAGTTTTTAGCTTATTCTAAGTATACATGTGTATAGATGAATCAATCAATGAATCTTGTTGTAGTTGGCTTGCCCTTTTATGGGAAAGAAAAAGACAACCTTAAGTAGTGATTTGAGGATGCATGATGAGTGAGTGCATAAAATTATGTTAAATAATGCATATTATTGGAAATGCGGTTCATAAATACCGCATATAAGGACTACAACATCCATAGGGTCATTGTTTTAGGGGTTCTTGTTTTCAAGGTTTGCATTATAATGTGTCATTTCAACATCCTAGGAATACTTATGCATTGCTTTCTTGTTGTAGTCGACTAATTGTGAATATATACTAGTTGGGTGGCGCTTAAGTTCCATGTGGTCGCCCATTTCTTACAATTCTAAACAATTGTTGTTTCTTTTCTTCTTTTTTTCTTCTTCTTCTTCTTCCCGTGAACCTTTCTTTGGGTCAGAATCCATTTGGGTGTTTGGAGTATTTTGGTGTTCAATCTTCAACAAAAACGATTTGAAAGACCTTTCGGCATGATGTTTGAAAATGGTACTGTTGGGATGTGTTGGACCGAAATATTGTAACTTGTGTCACATTGGTTAAGTAAGACTTCATTACAAAAAGTGGAGACCTTTCTTAAAATAGTACTACTTTGTAAATAAGTGGTGTTGGAATTGAGCTTAATCTAGGAAATGTTATGGTTCAATTCATGATATTGGATTGCTTATGAATATGCATCTAGATTCATACTTCAATTTTGGGTGTTATTTGCCAATAACTAATTAGAAAGGAAGATGTTTTTTTGAATGATCATGTTATGTTAATCGACTTATTTGTTTCTATTATATGTTAGAGTGATTCTGTGAATCAAGTTGTTCCATACTACTACCTTTATATTCAGCTTTTGCTTTTCAAAATTACATCTTACACCACACACACCTTACAAGTGAGTTTCAGTGAATTCACCTTATACAACCCATATATTTCTCTCAATGTTAATAAGACTATGTTAACATTATGTATGTGTTTCTTATCATTACTTTAAAATACTCTTTATCAACAAGGTATTTATGTTGAGATTCAACTCTAGTTTTTAAATAAGTAGCTTACATTTCAAGTTGCTTAAGAAGAGTATTTATAGTCTTCAATTTCACTAAAATTGATGTGATGTTATTTTAATTTGTGTTGGAATATTTTTGTTGCATGTCGAATAGTGTTGATGTACCTTTTAATTTTCAGATTTGGATGAGATACACTCGCTAGCTAAAGAATTTGTATAGTGCATATCTATGTATCTATGAAAGAATGTTATCGAAGTGTTTTATACACATTGTATGTATATAAATTTGTGTAGCCAGCTTGTGTAGTTGTTTGTCGATTGTTGAATAATGTTGATTTACTACTTTATAGTATAGTACTAATTATGAAATGTTAAACTCATTCTTTTGTAGACATTGTTTGTAAAATTTTGATAATATACATACATCTTTCCAATTTTTGTAATATTATTAGCTTTTAAATTGTTTTGGCAGATCTTACTGCAGGTTTTTCTTTTACTATTTACTGTTTATAATTTTTTTTGAAAAATTATCATTCGAAAATTAGCGATAAAATTTCACTTCAATGCGCTAATTTGTCATAAGGCGTCTTTGATGACTGGGCACTAGTCAGGGACAGACGCTGTATGTCGCCGAACAACAACAAACTTGCGACAGACACGTCTGTGCTGACTGAAACTTAATCAACAACAGACGTGTTTCTGTTGCTGTTCAGCGATGGATGTTTGTCACAAATCGTCGTTGAACAGCAACATAATACTTATTCTGTCGCTGGGGTGCATCAACAACAAAGAATTTACCAACAGCCACTATTTGTCGTTGATTTGTTGCAGAGTGGTTTAGCAAAATAATCGTACCAACTCAGCATCATATTAGTTTGTTGCTTAATTGGTTCTTTCTTGTAGTGTACATTGCTCTTTCGGTCTAAAAGACACCCCCTGTGTTTGGCTCTATCTACGTCCCTGTAAAGTTCTCTGACTCTGTGTCTGTGCTTGTCCAGCCCTCTGTGTCTGACCACTGCGTCTACCCACATCCTTACTTTCAGAATGTTGCCTTTGCTGGGCTGCATACGGACGGTAGCTCGTGGTGATCTACTTGCAAAACTCGGCGCTGGTACAGGTAGAACATGAGTAGTCTGAGCAGGTCATGATGGTGCCGTAAAAGATCCAACACTCTGGGTTCTACTATCTCTAAAGCCCTAACTGTTTCTCTTCATCTTCTTGTCTCTATAAGATCGGCGGTCTGAATGTGTCTCCGGTCGGGTAGGTCTAGCCTCCTCAGGATGTGTACGTAAATAAACCTCCCTTGCCAAGCTCCTCTCATAAGCCCTCTGCAATGTATCTGGCTCAATGGAGATAATAACACCTCCAATCTCGGGTAGCAATCCCTTAGTAAAATAGTACACCTGGTCGACATCTGAATCTGCCACCCCTTCGGCATACGGAAGGAGCTGAAGATAACGTCCCATGTATCCCATGACAGACTCATCAGCATATTGTCTCAATGAGGTGAACTGATTCCTTTTCTCCCTCAGTACCGTAGGAGGAAAATACATCAAGTTAAACTGCCTCTTGAAGTCGGCCCAATCCTTGGGTACCCCTTTGGTAGCCACCATCGTCGTCCACTAGTCGTCCGCCTCTCCCTGTAAGCATCGATGGAGAAATATAGGCTTTCATGTGCTCCTCGCAGCAAAGATATCAGTGCACCTTCTCATGGCTCTTCAAGAACTTCTCTCGCAGCCTTCCAAGTCTATACCACCGTAGAACTTCGTATGATTATGCCTCTTAAACTCTAGAAACCGCCTAGCCTCTCCGCAATCGCCTTAAGGTTCTTATCTACTGATGTAGTAGGCACTATCTCAGTCTGTATATGAGGTACAACTGTAGTCTCTAATACACTGCAATAACTGTAGTAGCCGCAACAGTAGCCACTACCATCAGGGTATCCATTTCCTGAATAGTAGGCAATGTCGATGAAGCTGGTGGTGACGGTGTAGCCGTAGTCGGTGCCCTAAGTATCCTCAAAATCTCCTCAAATCGCAAATCCTGGGACGCGACTCTCTCTGACAAAATATGCAACTCCTCAGCGCTCGCAAATCGAGGACCTTCAACCCCACTATCATCACTATGTCCGGTCTGATCCGTCATCGCAATCTGCAATAGAAAGCGAATCCCCGAATCAATGGATAGTTACCGATATAGTATATTACAACATAGCAAATATAACATATAAGATCAAGTTTTACTTTTCCCCAACTCTCCTCACTTCCCAACGAAGTTTCTAAGTCAGGATCATAGGATTCCACTCTAGGTTCTAATTGTGTCTTATGTTGTTAATGTTTGACTTGCTCTGATACCAACTGTGACGGCCCCAATTTCCCAAAAAACTGGGCCCCGCCCGACCTAAACCCACGTAGACCCCCGAGTCGTTCCTCGCAAAGTCAACGCAGGCCTAGTCAGCCTCCAATAGTTATTTTCGCATTTAATTTGTATTTTACCGTTAAGTTATTAAGTTTTATCTTTTACAGAATAGTATGCAGCGGAATTAAACTTAAGACAAGATTAAATGACTCATAATTAAACAAAAGTGAAATAACCTATAGTGTGGAACCCCGAAATTATTGCATAATCATGCATATCCTATATCACTCGATCCAAATATGTCCCAGTGTAATAAAAAATAATAATATACAATAAGTACAACAAAAATGGTGAAACGTACTATCGTGCAAGGAAGGAACCGCTCCAAAAAGTCCTCAAAGAAAATCACCGATCACCGGTCCTTTCCCCTTGCTCGTCTCCGTTTGATTTGCACCTACCGTCACAAACTAGACGATGAGTACAGTAAAGTAGAAAGTAATGACCAGAAGGATATAAACAGTAATTCATGAATCATTTTAAAAATATTCCAAATATCATGCAGGTATTAAGAGACAGATAAAAGATAAAAAGTGCATGATAAATATACTAACAGGTATGCTCGACGAAATATGAGTGTCTACGAATCAAAAGAGGCATACTAAGTGGTCCTAAATCTACAACAATCCACAATAATCCACAACAATCTAGTACTCAGGGAAAACTCACTTTTGGTTGGGTAGCCGCACCCTCGCAGGTAGTGTTCACGTTAGCCCAACTAGCTATAATCCCATGGGTACCTTCTCGACACACTTAGGCCATAGACACTCAACCAAGGAAATAACGAATATAATTTCAAGAAAAGGCATCTATAAATAATGAAAATAAATATGGAATATGAATTACTATGCATTTCCTTAACTGGTTTACTCACTTACATACCTCGTACTCACGTTATCCCGCCCTTCATGCGCTCGACACGCTCCCAAACACGATCACCCGAACTCCCGAGACCTCCCCTTAGGTTTGTGAGGTCCTAAAACATATTTTAGACTGGAATTATAGTGTTTTGGAGATTTTGAAAAATTATAACTTTATGTCCTGCCAGGGGAATTAGCGCGCTACTTCAGACACCTAGCGCGTTAATCCATATTAGCGTGCTAATTTTTGACATTAGCGCTAATTTACATATTGCACGCTAACTCTGATATCTAGGCGCTAATCAATATAAGCGCACTAGATTTTCCACCTAGTGCGCTATGTGCAGTAGAACCCAGAATTCTGCATTTCGAATTCTAGGTTTCTTCCACATATAGGCCATGGTGATGGCTTGGGGACCCTCAAACACGTTATTATAGGTCCCTAACATCAACTGCAACACAAAACAACACCCTACAACTTCAAATACATGAATTGATTGAATTGACCAAGCTATGTTAATGGAGTACCTAGCTTGCTACACTTGATCTTCTTCTTCACTTCACTGATTTCTTGAGTCTTCTCCCCCCTCTTGAGCACTCCAACAGCTCTCTTCTTGCTTTTCTTCCTTGCCAAATCGTTGAGGATAAAAACTTAGGTGATAAGTTTGATTGACCAAAGTGTTATATATGATTAAAGTTGATTAAACCTTAGCCACACATCAATTTGCACTTACGTATCCCGATGCTTATCTTGTGGTCCACCTTCACACACTTGTCCCACAAGTCATGCATAAATGACTCCAAACATTGACTCACTTGATCTCTAGTCACACGTGTCTCGATGCACATCCTAAAGCCTTTGATTTATTTTACTATCTTAGGCTTCTATTTGAATTTTCAATGTGACCACATTAAAGCTATATACACCACTATAAATAATTCACATTACACTTACCCCATAAACCGCCACCTCTGGCCCCACGTCAACACGCAACTTGAGGTATGTCCCCGCTCATGTCTCGACTCACGTAATGCCCTCGCGCATATCTTACTCGCAAATTCGCCACGACAAATAAACATACACTTGGACATTAGAAATTCACATTTGGGTATAAATAAATAATACATACACCATAGAAAAATAAAATGTACCCTGTCACATCCAGAGGTTTCGACAAGTACGTCAAGTCACGATGGTCCAAATAACGACGGTCTTGAAACATGTTGCATGTGTAAATTTGAGGGTCGTTACAATGCACACCTCAAGTTCATGTCATACAACTCATTTGCATGATTTAAAACCTTTTATAACTCACTTGATTGCAAAATCATGAAATGCATGAATTTAGGTTCTTGAAAACATGAAATTTGTGAAATGCATGAATCTAATGCATTTGGCTCATGTAGTTGAACTTCTTATACCTTACAATTGATGTACATAGCTCCATATATGCTTTCTGGTGCCTTTCCTTGCCTTGATCAAATTACGAGCTTTTCAAGTCTTATTTCTTCCATTTTATCCATTCCATTTGAACTCGAATTCGTTGGTAACTCGAATTCGTTGGTAGCCTTTGAACTTGTGAATTCTAACAATGATGGATTGCGCCGAAATACTTGACAAACGTGTTAGTACCATTTCACGTTGTTTGTTGCCATCAAAATCTCTGGATTTGAGTCTAAGTGATGAAACACTTAGTCCAACAGTTTTAATATTGATCATGAGGTCAAAATACAAATATTAAAACAATAGATGGTGCCTACAACCTATTGATAAAATTTACTATAATGGTTTAGTTTTTGGAAGAGTTCGATCTATAGCTGACCCCAGTATTTTGAGAAGAGACTTTGTTGTTTTTTATTTAGTTTTTGACGTGTTAAATTGTGATGAGATGGTGCACCTTTCTATATTATTTTAAGCTCATTAATGTTTTATTTTACTCTTAACATGTACTTATATCTTATTTCAACAATACTATGTCATTCTAAGTGAGGCTCACATGCATCAATGTCAGGAACATGATATAATGAAAGTACCTACCGTGCTTTTTGTATCTATAGGTTCAACAAGAATCTTGTTACGATATTATGATCAGTAATACAAAGTTGCATATTCTTCTTAAGAAAGTTATGTTTAATTGTTGAATATCTATAAATTAATTTTTGACTGTAGTGAGGTGTACTTTAAGTTTGTTACTATTTTGTATTTTCACTTTCGACCCTCTTCTATGATTAGTTTGGGCATATTTGCTTTAATGTTTAATATTACTCTATTCTAAGGATAAAAGATCGACGATGTAATTGTCGTAGTCATTTCATTAATTCAGCTTAACTATTTATTTATTATTTAGCTTTGATTTTCAAAGAAGATAAACAAATGTACATTGTATTGAATTTCATGGTGACTATGATATTCATGGTGTTTTAGCTATATAGAACCTCTTACACTTTGTTTGTGCACCTTCTTGGCTTTGTCATATGTCACTAAAAGACGATGATGCACTTTCCTTTTTTATATTAAGACGTTTTAGATCATTAGAATGGGAAGACCAACGAAAGAGTGACATGATCTTTGACAAAATTTGAAAATATAAAAGGAAAAAAGATTAAGTTTAAATAAAATACAAGAGTTTTCTTTTTCGACTCTCCAGATATATTGGATGAGTTAAGACAATTCCATCTATAAGATAGAGTGTTGGTATTTTCATGTTCCTTAAACTTGAAGGAATACAATCAAATATTAAAATGAATTAGAGCAATTGGGTTTTTTTTAATGTTGTCATATTATGTATTTGTTGACTATTGATCAATAAGCTCTTGAGATTGTTTATTATTTATGCCTTTAATCTATTAAAGAATTTTTTATTAATTTTATGATGACATAATTTGTTTAACTTCTTTTTCATTTATTAAAGATATTTTCAAACTTAAATTCACATTGGTAAGTGCGTAGCACGTGCAGCACATGTGTCAAGCACATTATGAAAACTAGTATATATATACTAGTTGGGTTACGTGATTCGCACGTTTGGACCGCTCACTGCACTCGCGTCCGAGAATCATTGTTGCAATACGTGGGTAGTATAATATGTGTTATCGTGTTTGAAGTTACTGCAGATATAGTGTAGTGTAATGGGAGTTGTCACGGGGCCGTTAAATGAGGGGTTTACCCTAAGGAAATTTTTCTCGCTCAACCCAACCCGTGGTGCCTAAGGGCCACCTTAGTTCAACACTACCAATAATCAAAGTGAATGAACATCAAGCAATGGTAACAAGGAAACGTTTTACTAGCTCTCAATGAGAATACAACACTGGTACTCTATGCTTCCCCAAGCCTAGAGCTCGTGGCTTTATAGATCATTCAACAAGTAGTTACATAACCCTCTAGGACACCTGTCCTGATTACATTGATTCATAGTACCCACTCCTTTGTGGTCAAGGCAGTTACCCAACTGCCTTGTTCCCTTGCTGCCACCTGGTTCAATAACCGCCTCAACTGCTTGGTCAATTAGCACATGCTCCATGTATTCGGGACATTCTTGGACGTGCCTTGGTCATGCCAATGGCCATGACCAAGGTAGTTACCCAACCGCCTGCAACCACCTTTACTTGGTCCATCCACGCCTCAAGGGACTTGGTCCATGTTTCGCTTACGGATAGGGACTGCTCGGTGGTGCCTAGCCGAGTCTAGGCACCCTGGGTGTTAGCAGGGGCTCGGTCGAGTCCCACTGGCTCGAGGTGGCTTGTACCATGGGTCTGAGGGTCTTGCCTTGGCATTGTGCCCAAGGCATGCTCGAAGGTCTTCCTTGATACTGTGTCCATGCCGCCCCTATGAGAGACCACCTCTCCTTATAGTAGATGTTAAGCCGTTTCCCCAACTCCAATAGGAAACATCAAGAAATGAGACCAAGCGTACTTTGACTTGGTCAACGCCCAAGTCAAACTTTGTCAACCCTTGCCAAGGTATGTCTTGCCCGTGCCAAGGCATGGCCTTGATCGTGCCCAATGAACTAGCCAAAGGCGCGGCCTTGCTCGTGCCCAAGGAATCTGCCTTGCTTGTGCCCAAGGAACTTGTCAAGGCGCAGCCTTGCTCGTGCCAAGGCGCGACCTTGCTCGTGCCCAAGGAATCTGCCTTGCTCGTGCTTAAGGAACTTGTCAAGGCGCGACCTTGCTCGTGCCAAGGTGCGACCTTGCTCGTGCCCAAGGAATCTGCATTGCCCGTGCCTAAGGAACTTGCCAAGGCGCGGCTTGCTCGTGCCAAGGCACGACCTTGCTCGTGCCTAAGGAACTTGCCTTGCTCGTGCCCAAGGAATCTGCCAAGGTTTGCCCGAGCCTACGCCAAGGCACGTGCCAAGGCGCAACCTCGTCTGCGCCAAGGCACTGTGCCTAGGCGCGCGTCTGTGCGCGGCCTCCTCCGTTTCGCATGCTATCCCGTGACCAAACCTCATGGAACCATCCGAGCCCTTCAGAACTTGGCTATTTGCTAGGATTCTTGCTGCCCAGCCCAGCCTACTCGGTCATGCTATCGAAGGGGTAACAAACATCCCCCCCGCCGAATTGTTCGATGCCCCCATCGAACACTCCACCTCTGCTTGTCCACCATACCGCTGCCCACCAAAGCAACATTTCTCCAACTGATCACGTACTTGTAGCGCCACCAACCATGGTGTACTGCATTTGCCCTCACCTCGCATTGCCGGAACAAAGCACGACGCCTTTTCCTCCATGATCAACAAGCCATGAAGTGATGGAATCACATCGACTTTCCCAGCCATCAAGAAATCATTTCCTGCAATGATCTCAAAATCATCCAACGGAGCAACGCAATCAGATTTACCTTACCCTCCCAAGTGTCAAATCGGATGTCCACGTTCAACGCTATGCCCATAGCCTTATTTGGTTCTGAATTAACCACCTTCACCATGCTTGCACTCTCAGCAAGCTGCAACCCAAGCCTCCGAGCTAGGTTCTCCGCAACAAACGAATGTGTGACTCCCGAGTCAATCAGCACCTTCACTGTTTGGTTATTGATCTGAGCTTCCACGAACATCAGCTCCACTGATCCCACGGCCTTGTGCACATGCACCGTGTTAAGTAATTGCAATGGATTCATCCGCACCTCTGGTTCATCCGCAACAATTGCGTTCAACTTCTCTTTCTTTGGGCAATCCCTTGCCCGGTGAGGACTGTCACATATGAAACAGCCTATTTTCTACATCGATGTTTTGGCACTAGCATCAATTTTTTAGGAAGACTCATCTTCCTTCTTGATCCACCACTCGATCCTTCTCCTTGTACTTCTTTTCTTTTGGTTCAAAAGAAGCACCACTAGTCTTGTAATATACAAGGCTATCCGCCACCGCACCGCACTCGACAAGTCCTTCGCGCTTTGCCTTCGCAGCCCCGATCGCGCCCATCCTTGCAATCCTTCGTTGAAATTGAACAACTTGTCCTCCTCGACATATTTTTAATATCAAGCAAGAAGGAAGAGAATTATTTCACATATTCTATGACCGTCCCTTTCGCTTCAATTGGCGCAAGGCCTCCCGCGCTGCCATGCCGCATTTGCATGGGCAAAAATTGATCCTTCAATTCCCGTTTTAGCACCTCCCACTCCACAAATCCTTGGTCGACCAAAGAACCGCATCATTATCAACTCTGGTTCGCCACCAAAGTTTCGCGTCACCTTCCAAATACATGGAAGTAAGGATGACCTTTTGGTTCTCTTCCGTCTGGACAGTAGCAAAGTATTGCTCTATGTCCCAAATAAAGTTTTCAAGCTCCTTCGCGTTCCGCTTGCCTAGAAATTTCTTTGGCTTCGGCACCTTAGGTCTCACTTTCGCCGCACTAGAAACCTCCGAGGTTCCTCCCACGACTCTCTTGAGCAGACTCACCTCCACAACCATCTTCTCCACTCGTCCTCGGGCGAGTCCTCCCATTGCACGAACATCGCAACCACCTCGAACTGATTCCCACATGGACATCAAGGCCTCTTTGTGACTCGTCCTAGCCACCAAGGAAGCCACTAGCATCTCCAACCCTTGAATGCGCCGCACCATCATCAAGACTCCGCTCCCTCCACCGAACACCAATCCGTTGCCATCATGTGTTCTAAGTGAGCTACCCTCTCACTTAGATCACTTGTCGCTCGGTCACCATCGTCTCCGAAACGGGCTCGATACCAATTGTCACGGGGCCGTTAAGTAAGGGGTTTACCCTAAGGAAACTTTTCTCGCTCTACCCAACCCGCGGTGCCTATGGCCACCTTAGTTCAAAGACTACCAATAATCAAAGTGAATGAACATCAAGCAATGGTAACAAGGAAACATTTTACTAGCTCTCAATGGGAATACAACACCGGTACTCTATGCTTCCCAAGCCTGTGAGCCAATGGCTTTATAGATCACCAACAAGTAGTTACATAACCGTCTAGACACCCGTCCCGATTACATTGATTCATAGACTAAGTAAAACCACACTCCTTTGTGGGTCAAGGCAAGCTACCCAACCGCCTTGTTCCTCGTCGCCACCGGTTCCATAACCGCCTCAATCGCTAGGTTAATTAGCACATGCTCCATGTATTCGGACATTCTTGGACGTGCCTTGGTCATGTCAATGGCCATGACCAAGGTAGTTACCCAACCGCCCGGAACCACCTCGACTTGGTCCATCCACGCCTCGTGGACTTGGTCCATGTTTCGCTTGTGACAGGACTCGCTTCTGGTGGTGCCTACCGAGTCTAAGTGCACTGGGTGTTAGCCGGGGCTCTGGCCGAGTCCCACCGCCGGGTGGCTTGGACCACGGGTCCGAGGGTCTTGCCTGGCATGGTGCCCAATGCATGCTCGAAGGTCTTCCTTGCTACCGTGCCCATGCCGCCCTGTGAGAGACCACCTCTCCTTATAGTAGATGTTAAGTCGTTTCCCCAACTCCAATAGGAAACATCAAGAAATGAGACCAAACGTACTTTGACTTGGTCAACGCCCAAGTCAAGCTTTGTCAACCCTTGCTGTTATGTCTCGCCCGTGCCAAGGCATGGCCTTGCTCGTGCCTGGCGAACTTGCCAAGGCGCGCGCCTTGCTCGTGCCAAGGAATCGCTTTGCTTGGCCCAAGGAACTTGCCAAGCGCAGCCTTGCCGTGCCAAGGCGCGACCTTGCTCGTGCCAAAGGAATCTGCCTTGCCCGTGCTTAAAGAACTTGCCAAGGCGCGACCTTGCTCGTGCCAAGGCGCGGTCTTGCTAGTTGCCAAGGCGCGCGCGACCTCGCTCGTGCCCAAGAATATGCCTTGCCCGTGCCTAAGGAACTTGCCAAGGCGCGACCTTACTCGTGCTTAAGAACTTGCCTTGCTCGTGCCCAAGGAATCGCCAAGGTTTGCTCGAGCCTACGCCAAGGCACGTGCCAAGGCGCAACTCGTCTCGCGCGCCAGCACAGCGCCTGCTCAGCGCGCGCCCGCGCGCCGCTCCTCTATTCCGCATGCTATCCCGCGACCAAACCTCATGGAACCATCCGAGCCCTCCGTAACTCGGCTATTTGCTAGATTCTTGCGCCTGTACCCAACCTACTCGGGTCATGTTATCGAGGGGTAACATGAGTGATGTATGTGTTGTTTGTGTTGTAGTAGTTCATCAAGTAGTGCTTGTATGTTTACAATAACCGACTTTAGTAAATTAGTCAGGTGTAGCAGAGAAAGGAAAGAACAATTTATATATAATATTTAGTAAAGATGCATATGGAAGTGAAGGTAATTAAACATACATAGGCATATAAATAACCATATTTACATGTATATATTTACCGAAAAAATAATTACTTTTGTAGACAAATACATTGCACTATCATGCTTCATGGGTTTTGTTCGAAAGATCGAAAGTGATTGCAGCTTTCTTTTTTGTTGCGGTTTGAAGAGGTCTCTGGGAGTAAATAAGATGATCTCGTCATTGTCCTCGTAGGTCATGCGTGCAATGTATTTTTTATGTAAGGGGAAAGTTTTTTTTTTTTTTTTTAACCTCGAAGTCCATGGCAATTTTTATTTTTGCATTGTAAGCAATTGAACTGTTCTTGGTCTTCAGCAGCTGTGAATCTTTTGCATTTACTATAGCTCATATACCAGTAGGGCTGATTTTGGTACTTGATTAAGATTGTTGTTTTAAGAGTGAAGATAGTAACCTATAGAAAGATGCGCTTTTAAGTAGAGAACGAAAAAGTGACAACAAATTGAATGACATAAAAGTCCAACACCAACAATTCATCCGTTAAGTGAAGGGCAAAAACGTCATAACACTTTAATTCAAGGGCACGAATGTCACGACACAGTACAATGAACAGTGTCGTTTGAAAAAGTGACACCGAATTGAAGAACATAAACGTCCAAGACCAACAGTTCAACAGTTAAGTGAAGGGCAAAAATGTCCTAACACTTTAAATCAAGGACACAAATGTCACGACACTGTACAATGAACAGTGTCATTTTCCATCTTTCTATAGTATAAAAAGATATTAAAAAGAGCAATGTTATTTGAACTCATGAGTTCAGATTCAAAATTTATTTTTATTTCAAAGTCATACTTAAGTAATTAATGAAGCAAACACAATTACTTGTAAATATTTTTTGATATTCTTTAAATATTTATAAAAATTTTAAAAATCCCCTCTAAGTCTCAACTTATGATTTCAAGTAGATTTAGAACTTATAATAAAAAAATCAGTAAACCAGATATTCTAGGCAAGGACAATGCTGCCTTGCCGAGGTAGGACAAGTAAGTGGGACACATACTTATTCAACAGCCTTTGATTCCCCAAGTGAACACACGTACCCAAGTGTATCGAGGGAGGACGAGGAGATTGCGTCACACCTTTTTGTCCCAGGTTTACCGAGTTGAGTTGGGGCTCGACCAACCATATTTTGCCTCGAAACTCGCTATCCATTCAATCAGTTCTCCAAACAAAACCTCCACCACATCACAGAACACCACAAATTCTTGATTGCAGAGTGAGCTGAACTCGACAATGGCGACGGCGCACTCTCTCTTCACGTCGTCTCTTCGACAGCATCGACAACTTCTCTCAAAGCCGTTATTGTATCTCCCAATTTCACTGCAAAGCAGCTTCACATCAATTTCTGGGAGGAATTTGGGGAACAGAGCTGAGGTTTATGCGGAGAAGGGTTTTAGAGGAAGAGGGGTTTCACCTCTCTGCGATTGCTGTTGATTCGAGCACTGCGGCGGCGGAGGCGGAGCCGGAAGTGAAGGTTGAGAAGGAGAGAGTGGTTCTTCCCACCAATGAGTCGTCGGAGAAGTTGCTGAGAATTCGGCACACTGTAAGAATTCTTTGAACGGAATTACCACATTTTTGTTGATAAAAATTGAATTGGAGACTGTTTGTTTGTGTCGATTGGATTTGATCTTCAACGTGCGTTGTTGTAATTCTTTTGATTGTTGGACAAGTGTTTTGTTCGCTAGATTCATGAAGGAAAACTTAGTATTCTGAAATGAGTTCGACTCGTTGACTCGTCGAACATAGGTTTGGTTGAACGAGCAGGTTGAATGTATTTCTAATTGTGAAATTTAATTGCCAATAGAACTGTTTAGGAATGGTTCTCGCCCAGATGCTTGTTGTTCCGCGTAATTAGAGTATTCTATGAAAGCATTTTTTTCGTTTATACAATTTGTGTCAACAACATAGCCTCAATCTCAAATTAGTTGCGTCGGTTACATGGAACAAACTCTTCCATTGGGCTCGATTTAGTGCGAACAATGTGTGTCAAACCTAATAAAATTGGATAAGGGAAAATACAAACCAATTGCATGTTTATAGTTAAATTATGGGTGGGTAAGTTGAGGGAGATGGTTATTTGTAGAGGCATTTCATTAGACTATATTAGTTTAATTTTGTCCGTGTTAGTTCTTGTATAATTTTGATGAAACTATTGCAGTGTGCACATGTGATGGCCATGGCAGTTCAAAAGCTTTTTCCAGATGCAAAAGTGACCATTGGACCATGGATAGAGAATGGGTTTTATTATGACTTTGATATGGTGCCTTTAGCAGATAGAGACCTGAAGAGGATCAAGAAGGAGATGGTGAGAGCGAGCCAGTTTTTTCATTATTTTGTTTTTTTATAACATTTTGTTGCTGTGATTGGAAAGAAGTACATTCATTAGTTTGTGGTTTCAGGATATGGAATTTACTTCTTACGTCATCTGTAGGAACGCATCATTACGCGGAATTTACCATTGATAAGAGAAGAGGTTTCCAGAGATGAAGCTGAAAAAGAATATCAGCCATAAATGAACCTTACAAAATGGAAATTTTAGAAAGCATCAGAGAAGAGCCTATCACCATTTATCATATTGGTTAGTGTTCATCATTTCATCTTAGTCAATTTCGCATGTTTTGATCTGTTACATTTACCTAATTGTTGAGTGAAGAATGTCCTTTGCCGATTAGTGAACTGCGAGGTGGTTGTGCCTCTCCAAATGGTCTTGTGTCTAATTCCGTTATTGGACTTTAAATAGCTAGGGTTCTTCTAGGTCATGGAGTTTTGGCATTTAAATGGCTCTCGTGGAGTTTTCCAGCCAAATGTATGGATACCTAAGTTTTCCACTAGAAAAGAAAAAAAAAATGGAATGAAGTTATCAACTACCCTAGCTTTGTGAGTGACACGGAATGTGTGGTCTCACGAACAAAGTGGAACAACAAAAGTTCAAGAAGCGAATAAAGCGAAAATAAACAAGGCTTACACTTGCTTTGCGAGACATTTATATTTTTCTCTCTACTAACTAAACCTCTAGCAGTTAAATTGGCACTTTGTTTCTTGTTGTTGACTGTTAACATTATGCGGCCTTACTATTGGTGCTGATTAATGTTCTTAAAATTTATACAAGTAACCACACTAGTGGATGTGGGTCAATTCTAGTAGTGGTAAGAACAAAGTCGAAACCCCAATAGATTAGTTAGAGACTCCTAGTTTAACCTCCTAAAGATTTTATTTGAACAATCAAAAGTCTAATTTACCTAACTACCTAAAAGTCTAAACTAAGAACCAATGCAAAAATAAACTAAACTAGCTATGAACAAACTAAAGCAATAAAGAAAGGAAAAATAGAATGCGGTGAATAAGAGCAAGAAAGCAAGATAATTAAATCATAATTTAGGAATCGAGGGTATTTCCAACTCCATTGATTATCTCATCTTAATATCCTATTTTCTGTCTAAGAATAACTCGCTTTATCGCCGCAAATTCGCTCAATTGGTCAAAAATCTTCCCTGAGATCAATTAACCCTACTCACATAGATCTATTGATTCGTATTCTTATGTCGATTATACCTTCATGAACGCATGAAATTTGGAAATTTCAAAACAATGCAACACAAGTCTTGTAGTATGTTCTTATCTACATGCAACCTATGAAATTTTATCCTCACATACTCTCCTTCGATATGTATGCAAAACCTAAATCACTAAATTGGTGATCAAGCTATCTAGAGCATTAAACACAAAATAAAACTCTCAATAAAATCTAGAATTATACCGAGAACGAAGAATCAGTCCTATCAACTCTCGTAAATCAACTTTATTGAAAACCTTAGACAATAAAGTTATGAACAACATGATGATCATGGTTTAAAAATCGACAAACTTCACCGAAGTTCAGGATTTTATCGATGTTGAGGTGAGTGAAGCGAAGTTCAAGGGTAGTTGAAAAATTGCAAAACTTCGACTCAACTTCGGCTAACTTCGACCAAACTTCGAAAACATCGATAGAAGTTCATAAAACATGAAGTAAAATTGTTATGTTTCGCGGAAGTTGAACAAACTTCGACTGAAACTTCGACAGAAACTTCGAAAACTTCACCTATGCTAAAAATATACTTAAAATTCGGAATATCCTCCGCTGACATGAGTTTTATGCATTATTGTTGTATGATTAAGTGTATTTCTAGCATCTCTACGAAGAAACTTGAGTTTTCTAACTTTAAAGTGAAATTCCGTAAACTTTCGTACACCGGCAAATTTTTGTCAAACTTTCATCGTCGGAGTTAACTTCCTCGAATTAATATCAAATTTTAAGTGAGTGAAGTCATAGGCGAAGTCGAAGTTTCGAACCTTGATGATGATAAGATCCCACATAGAGTAATCACATAGAATTAGTGAGAAGGAAACACTATAAATAGGGGTGAGTTAGTTAGATTGGACATCTTGTAATTTCAATGTAATTGGGCACTCTTTGAGTGATTGTGTTGAGAGAGTTTTAAGACTCTTCTCTCTGGGGTTACTTTTGAGTTTGTAATCGTTGTTGTTTCTCTCTGCTTTCAATAGATCAAAATTGGTGTTTTATCATTGGTATCAGAGCAAACTCGATGGGTCCAAAGGTAGATGCTGGTTTTGATTCCTTAGAGGTGCAGTTGAGGACGATTCTGGTGGAGTTGCAAATCTCGGCACTGGAGGGTTCTATCGGGGAGCTGAAAGTTGAGGTCCAAGGTCTGATCCAGCAGATGAAGAGCATGTGCCTTCAACAAAGCTCGTCCGCTTTGAGGGTCATTCATATCGAAGATGGCAGTGGCCAGATGAATCAGATCCAGTCAGAACCGCCAGATCTGGGTGCTCAGACGAAAGATCGTGGAGTGGGTCGACCAAATCCAGCGATGTCTGAGATGTTCCAGATCATTGGTGATCGAGATCCAACTTTTTCCCCGTGGTGCAACACTTTTTTCAATTCTCTGCGATAATGGCCCGACTTCATCTTGTTGAATTGGATGTCACAAAGGTCTCAACGTGGTCAAATTCGACCTCATCACAAGATAGTTCACCAGATTTGCAACATGCTTGGTCTTCTTGTGAGAAAAATTCTTCTTTAAAGATGTATTCACAACTGATGAGGTCGTTTGGTTGGAGCAAGCCATTTGGCCCAAGCGAAATTTTCATCGTGTGTTTGTATGTGTCGTCGAAGAGTGTTTGGCGTTTGATCTTCAAAAGTTGCGTCCATGAGTTCTTGTGTCAACAAAGTCGCTCCCCCACCTTGGCCGCCACCATTACTTCCGTCCTTCATCATCTTCAACTCTGTTGTCGAACTCCGTCTCTTTAGTTTTGTGGCCCTCTATTTTCTAGTGGTGTCCATCACATCTGCAAAACTGATTTTGGGGAAGAAGATGACATTGGGTCAATTTCAAAGAGAAGACCTAACGGTGAGAGGATGGCCACATAATGGGGTAAGTACAACACGAAGCTCGCCAAACCACATCCAGTCTTAGTATAAATTGTTATGCTGGCCCTTGATTCTCCTCAAGTTGCATATTTTGAACCTCGTATTAAGTTGCTGGTCCCTACATATTTCGAGGTTGTTTGTAGGGCTCATATTTTGTCTTCCACACTTGACATCCATGGTATGTTTTCTCTCATTTTATGCTTGAGGGTTTCTGTGTATACTTTGTTCCCCACTTTACAGCCGATCTTAGCAATGATTTTTTGCTATTCCTCCAAGTGGAAGAATGTTTGTAATACTCCTTGGGTGGGCAATTTCCAGCAACATACTTTATTCCCATCTCGTTGGACCATGAGCCACGCCCTATTTTGGGGATCTTTCATTCACAATTTTTTGGAAACGTTGTTACCTCTTCGTATTGGGTGTTGGGCTTCCATTCATGCAAGTGCACTATATGCACTTCATGTTAGTTCTGATTTGGTGTTCTGGTTGCTCTATGAATTGCGTACATTTCACCACTTCCGTTATGGAGCTGGAGTGCTTGATGCTTTACTTGTGTTTGTTCTCAGTGCCACGCATGTGAACAAGGTTCTTATGGTTTTTGCTATCACTTTGGCCATTTTCATCTCTTACAGTACTCATATGATTATGATGGTCATTTGGAGCGCACCGAATGATGTAGTTGTTGGACTTTTACTTGGGATAAAGAGCCATCCATTCATCAAACTTGCGACTTATGATTGTTTATCGCCACTCAACACTTAGTGTGCACCAGGTGTTCGTTGAAATGAAGCTAAGAAATGTTGCACCCAAGATTGATTCTCTATGCGCCTTTGCTTCCTTATTTTGTTGGGTCTATGTTCATGCCATTCTATCATTTCCTTGTATGTTTCTTTTTCTTCCAACCTTGAGGGCAAGGTGGATGTGAAAGGGGGGGAGTAATGATAAGATCCCACATAGAGTAGTCACATAGAATTAGAATTAGTGAGATGGAAACACTACAAATAGGGTGTGTTAGATGGGACATCTTGGAATTTCAATGTAATTGGGCACTCTTGGAGTGATTGGGTTGAGAGAGTTTTAAGACTCTTCTCTCGGGGTTACTTTTCTGGGCTTGTAATCGTTGTTGTTTCTCTCGTTTCAATAGGTCAAAATTGGTGTTCTATCACATGACTAATGAGTGGAAAACACTAAATAAAATTTGTTCAACCATGATGAAAATCAAGAATTCAAAAGACAAGATTAAGAATTAAGAAAGCAATATTGTAACCAATCCTCTCCTTCCTTCTCCTCTCCTCTCAATGATTGCTAATGACTCACAAGAATTCAAAACCCTTACTATATACTCAAAAGTCTTATCAAGAACTCAAAAGACTGACTCTAAACTTGTACAATGAGTTTCCTTGAATCCTCTCCACATTCCTCCTTGAATTGGACTAATTCTCCGAATTTGACTTCGTCGCGATTCCCATTTTGCCATGATTACCTCGCAAATTCTTAGCGGCAAATTTAGTTGTCCACATCTTCCGCATCTCTGCTCGATCTTCTTACGCAACAAAATTTGGATTCCCCTAGCGGTTACCTTTGTGGAAATGCCCCTCTCTGCCTTAAATTTAGCTGCAACTATTATAGTTTGGTCTCTATGAGTTCTTAGTTTCTCTATTTCATTGTAGCAACTTACTTTCTTATCGTGGCAAAATCCTCTTTTTTTTTTTTTTTTTTTTTTTCTGAAAATTGCGAAGTCCTCTCTTCCTGTCCATTTCTGCTCTAACTCCACCAAACCGATCCAAAAACACGTCCACACAACTCAATCAACCGTAAAACTATATAGAACTCTAAAACACACATTAATAACTGTTGAGTCAGTGGTTTCAAACTCGATTGTGGAGCTGGAGATGAAGTTGGAGTCTCGATCAGTTTCACTATTGGAGTCAAAGTATGCTGAAGACATATTCATGCTGGAGATAATTGTGATGCATGCGTCTCAAATTGTGTTAATAACTCTCTTAGTTTTGGTGTCCAACATAGAATTTGTGTTTCCATTAAACACGATTTGGTCAGCACGTCCACGTATGTATACATGTTGATGTTGGTGTTTGCAGAATGATGAACACATTCACCTTGCCTATATATATATATATTAGATTTCATAACGTGCTCCACACGTGTGGTGCACGTGCTTCGCATGTGTTAGAGAATTATTAAAAACAATATGAATAAGTACAACATAACTAAATAAAAATAAAATAAATCAATCAATTTGAAATATAAATAAAGATCGTACAAACTTTATATTATGAAATTAAAAATAAATATAATTCATAATTGTAAATATAGAATGCTAAATAAATTCGAAAGATGACAACTAAAACTCAAATGTCTATTCTTTATGACGATGTTGATCACTTTACTTCCTCTTCTTCTTCACTGTAAAGAAATACATAACATTAATTTTTTATTAATATTATTACTGACTAATTTATAATACACAGGTTCAAATAACTTGCTCAATATATGAGTATCCTCTTGGACGCTTATTCGTTTCCGATTCTTTATCGATACTTTTTCTCTTCATGTTGATGTCTTTGTCTTTGCCCACTTCGTATTTTTGAGTTGAAATGTCATTTGATGACTTCTCCTATTGTCAAGTAGGAAAGAATATGTAAAAATTATAGTACATTAATTGTAAGCAAAATTTTGTAAGTTATTCTAAAACAATAGAAATACCTCGTTATGATGATTATCATTTGTAGACTCTTCATCACATATCTCTACAACTGTGAAACTTTCTTTCCTTTGATCTAAATTGTAATTGGTAAGTTTTATTTTAAAAGTAAAACTTCTTCCTACAATCTGTGAAAGTTCCATTGGTATCACATTTTTGTATGTCTGGCAATTCATGCATAAAAAAATTAGAAAAAAATAGCATAAAAATAGATAAAATATACTGGTGATGATATAATATATATTGCGTGCATGTGCAATGTAGTTTTGTATTTTGAATTAAAAAGACATACCGAAGATGCTTTTTTCCACATTTCGTCTCCGGTGGAATCACCAACGATGTTCTTCACTATGTTGCCGAATAAAACGAAATTTGTGGATCATGAATCGTCTTGGGCATGCACTTGCAATTTGAACCTATAAATAAATGCATTTGTCATAAATTAGAGTTTTAGCAAAATATATTATTGTACAATTATTACAATAGTAGAGGATCTTCTTAAACCAAAAATAGGATAACACCTTGGTTTTGGCGTTGTAAATGCACTTCTCGACAATAACAACAATAGTATTCTGAATTCCGTGGTACTAACTTTACATAATGTGATTGACAAGTATCGTAATGCCAAGAAACATTCGAACTGATCAATGTAATCTTTACCTTGCAAAGAATGTACAAGGTCTACATGAAAAATGAACTTATAATTAGTTTAATATGATTAGAAGATCATAATATGAATTTATCATAAATGTTAATGTCTTACTTTATCTTTCGATCTTTGGCGTTTGATTTCCTCTACAGTCATGAATTCCGCCTTGATATCATATGTTTTAAAATTTTCATTTTCCTCTTGAATCAATTGAACTTCTCTTCTCCTATAAAGCAAGCTTGTTTCCGCATGGAATATGAATAAATTAGAAAATAAATTTATAGTACAAATAGAATTTAGTAATTACCGAACAATTCATATGGTAATAAAAAATGGTGTATACCCTTCCATGAACGATGCAATTTCTTTAGTATCTTGACTTGTGCAAATCTTTGTAGGATTCAACTGGGGAAAGTGTCAATTCACCTCGATGTCAAAAAATTTAATATTTATGTGGATAAAAATAATTAAATAAAATATATCTAAAGAGTTTAATATGATAAAATAAGTGACATTGTACATGTATTTAAAAAATGATTTGTTAGCAATTACCTCTATATGTCTTGACATTACTTGAGGTAATGATGATAACCAAATTAGATGATTTGTCATCGTTTAACTTGTTATTCGCTTCGAATGCTTTTTGGCCCCAAAAAGTTACTCTCAAGTATTTGTTGCTGTATTAAATTGCAATTAAAACACAACCAATTATGGTTTTTCATAGAAATATTTATGACCCAAAAAAAGATTATACCTGTTGTTCTGAATGTGCACAACCAATTTTGGTACGAAAATTTCACGTGACCTTCGCTTTTCAAGATCGTTTATTCCAACAAGACGACCAATTACATCTTCAATGAAAGAACCCGTTACATTATGAAAAAATATTAAATGAGTGGATTAGTGAATTTTGATTATTGATTAATATTACTATTACCTAAAAGTTGATTGATATTGCCTTATCGCTGTGGCAATTCCTCAAACTGTACTATTTCGAATTTGTTGTCTCAAATATGTACGTTGCCCATGTATTCTTGTATAGAGGTATGAATTAAGCAGATCACATAGTCGTGGCTCACAACCTTGTAAGTATTTTTTCGTTCAACATTGAAGTTTGAAATGTCATAGACCTTTCCTTCTTCGAGGTAGTCGAAATCTTGAACCAAATAACTTTTGATAGTCACTTGTATATGATCATTCTACGAAAAGTTTGATACCCGCATGTTAATGCATGAAGCATTTAAGAAGAATTAACCGTTTATATATAATTTGAAAATAAAAAAAATGAAGTAGATACTTACATTCTCATCAAGTAAAATGATGTCTATTGAGATGAGCGCATCGTGATCTCTAGGATTAGTCGACTACTACTTTCTTGTAATTCTTTCCCTTACTTTAGGTGTATCTTCTGGTTGTTCCGATGTCTTTTATTGAAGTGAATGAAGTTGCCATTATTGAAATTCTTCATTAAAGAAAAATGATTAAAATAGTTTTAATTCAAAGTGAGATATAACTATGTTAGTAAAAAAATATATAAAGTTTTAATTTTTTTTTTTAAAGAAAAACAAACACACCAAAATTTAATAATAGCAATAACAAAGGACGTCAAAGCAATTTTTTTTTTTTTTGACAAAACTAATCCACTGCTTTTCAAGTTCAACTAATAGCTTGTGAACACCGAACATTGACAAGTTGATTTTTTAGTAAGAAATGTGACTTTGCAGATCTACGAAGGATCTTAAACTACAAAAATGCTAAACATAAAACAACACCGTATTTAGGAGCTAGCAGGCCAACAAGAATTTTATACAATGTTGTCTCATCACATTTGCCAATATGGCACAGACCAGCATAAGGCATCTTAACTGCTGCCATCTAAAGAACCGAATCACAATCTTTGCTAATTCCCACGCACTTATTGTATTATTGGCTTGCTTAGTCTCTTATACACTCTTAGATTTCTCCTTCCAAATATGTTGTAACACAGCTAAAACCAGTACATTTTATTCACTATGTAATACCACTAATACTTGCTCCTAATTATTTCTATTACATATTAACCCTTGATACAATATATTCACCCAAATTTTTTAAACCCCTAATAGTATATACCAAGTTGTTTGTTGTTGTTTTAAAAATAAGTGAATGAGCTGATTTCTCTGTTAAATTTACAATCTAGAGATATAATGTTTTAGCCATTCTGAAAAGTATAAACAAACCGTAATAACTCAATTTTTTTAATATGACTACACAACGTCAAATAACAGTAATTGCAATAGATTTTAGCACTGAAATTCAAGTGAAGATTCAAAGCCACCATAGAAACATATTTATTCATATAGGGCATACATATATATAATTAAGAGTAGATAAAAGTAATTGCAATAGATTTTAGCAACAATTCATGCCTACCAGTGATGGCCATGAACACATCCCATCTTATCTAATCAATCTCGTTGAGGCATTTCACAAAACAGCTAGTGTTCAAGGTTTTAAACCACCAATTCAGTTTCGAAAATTAAAACCTTAAGACCCCACTTCCCAAAATCAATATCAAACAATCAAGAACATGATGGGAAAGCAAGGTCAAAGGGGGATTAGGCCCAAACCTTTTTCAAAAACAATGTATCAAACCAAAAATTGAAGAAGTTAATGGTACCAAAAAAACTTGCTGAAATCACAAAATCATAAACCACCCTAAACGAGTTTTTGAAATTAAAGAACTGAAACTCAAGAAGTTACCCGCAATGAAGATCGAGTTTTGAGAGCTTTGAGAGATTCAGAGTTGGGAGAAACATCAACCATATTTATGGACTGCAATTAGAGTCCTCCGAGTTGTTGTCCAAGAGGGAAATTGGAGAAATCAGAGTCGGTTGTTGACCAAGTTGGAGTTGTAGTTTCGGATTGAAGAACACAAGTTGAAGAACTCAAGTTGAAGAATAGTTGGAGTTGGAGTTGTAGTTGTAGTTTCGAATACAAGGCGTGCAGAAAGCCTGACAATGGCATCTCCTATAAGTGCCCTATTTGTGTTTTCGAGTACCACACACAATGTGTCATAATGCCATTGTCTATCCTTTACAATGCCCTTCTATATAAAATTCAAAGGACCAATCATCGGATCAGCTATTCTATTGTCCAATAAAATGCGATGCCACAATCACCTTGGCATAACCGAAACCCATTGATAATTGGATTCGTTTTCAATTCATCAACAGAACAGAACTAACCCTTTAAGTATAGCAGCTGCAATTGCTGCCAAACCCTATAAAAAAATGAAAAAGTGCCCTTTCTTATTGGTTCAGTTTGATAAGTTAGAAATATGATGCTAATAAAATTGTAAAACAAATTAAAACTCAATAAGTATAATTATTATGCTTGCCTACTTTTCTTTCTTTTTCCACATTGTCATTGTGATTGTGCAAGTTCGTATCCTCAATTGTGAGTTTTTCAGCTTTGATCAAAGAATAGTTGTAGACATGGAAAGCCTGATCAAGCCATGGTGTATATTTTGGGATGTAAACAGGTATTCTTATACCAGTTCTGTGTGTCTCACTCCACTCCATATTCCTTAATTGGGCACAAACAATTAGTAAATGTAATCATAACTTATTTGCATCACCGTAGACACAATGAAAAGCTTCCTTGGTACCATGGCTCATTGTCTGATATTGACCTCTTTGAAATTTATAGGGTAACCATGGCTAACTTGTCCATGTCCATCTATCTTTAAGTGCCTTGCTTCAATTTGGTACAATACTTATTTAATTGTAATTTGCATACTTATCAAGCATTTATCAGCTCTTATTATAAATCTTAATCCTATTCAAACATCTAAATTACTAATTATTGTAAAATTCCAATTCTAAATTATAGAATTATATCCAACAAGCCATTGATCAATAAAGCAAAGCGCATGATCAATCCTATCTTGGTAATCAGTCCAATATTCTCGTTGGCATTTCATCAAACAACTGTTGAGCATTCTAAAATGAACGAATTGAGAGAAAGCGCGCGATAAGTCAAACTGAATTCAAGAGAAAGAGGAGACATACCAAGAGAATGCTAGGTGAAGAAACTCAGTGAGTGGGAGAGAGAACGCTTTCAATGAATTTCAGTGAGACGTATAACAGATGAAGCTAGACACCCTTAAAAGGCCAAAACTGCCCCAAAAAACAACATTCAATTTCAACACATCTAAACAAAACATAGAAGAGAACACCCTGTTGAATATCCCTTGCGCTTGAGAAGGATTTGGAAAAGAAAACGAAGAGAAAACAAAATGTATATGAGAAGAAGAGGGCAAGCTTGGTTGGAGTTGTTGTCGAGAAGATCTAGAAGACTCAGATGATGAGGTGGGAGAAACATCAACCATATTTATGGACTGCAATTAGAGTCCTCCGAGTTGTTGTCCAAGAGGGAAATTGGAGAAATCAGAGTCGAAGTTGTTGTCCAAGTTGGAGTTGTAGTTTGGGATTGAAGAACACAGTTTGAAGAAGGGCAATTTGATTTGGACTCAAATACAGAAAGGGCAATATCGACCTTTCCTCACGGTCAATATTGGCTCTTTTAATAGTAGTAAATATATATATATATATATATATATATATATATATATATATATATATGAATAGTTTTGGTGGGTTGAGTGACCCGAGAGTTGTGTGTACGTACGGGCTTGTGTGCGGGTACGTGCTACTCCGTGTGATTGAATTTCTCTTGGAGTTTCTATCTATGTTTATAGAAAATGGAATTTTCCTTTGTGTCCTAAATGATTATAGTGAAATACCTTGTCCCTCCACCTCCCTATCCTTCTTGCTGCAACCACTACCGCTAAACCCATTCTCCCTCCTGCAACCAGCAAAGCAACTCCCTCTCGTGAATGGAGTTCCATATGTTTTACAAATTTACGAAATCGGTCAAGAGTGGGTCTAGACATTGTCTAAATTCATTAGTATAGGGTGGTGTCCAGACGTGTTCCCGCTTGGACCCTTTTTTGTCACCCCTAACCGATTCTATTCATTAACAGTGAAAATGCCTATAAAACCACACAAAAACATTTATAAAAACATAGTAAAATATAGACACAACATTTAATGACAACTAGTTTATTCTCTTCACCCAAATGTAGAGAAGAGGAAGAAATCAACAAACATCATATATATTCTTTTCAGGAAAAAAACTTCATTTATAGCATGCTGTCCAGTTTTCCTGATTAGAAGATTCAGTTCATTAGTCTTTTAATTAACTTTGAAGAACACATCTTTTTTTTTTTTTGGCTGTGTTGTCTCATCATCCTTGTTGCATTCCAGGTAATGAATGGTGGGATCTCTGTGCTGGGCCTCATGTTGATTCGACTGGTCATATAAATAAGAAAGCTGTTGAACTCGAATCTGTTGCTGGGGCTTATTGGAGAGGGGATGAGAAAAACAAAATGCTGCAGAGGATCTATGGTACAGCATGGGAGACAGAAGAGCAGTTGGAAGCATACCTTCACTTCAAAGAGGAGGCAAAACGCAGAGATCATAGACGTCTAGGTCAAGACCTTGATCTGTTCTCGATACAGGTAGTTTATTTGGAATGAACTTCAACTTGCATAAATGCATTTGAAGTATGTCGTTATTTAGAGATTGGTGTGTTAGTCCCCTTCTTGCCACGAATCATGCACAGTGATAATCCTCCTAAGTCAAGGATGGTATACTTCCAGATTTATTGTGATGAAAATTCAATTTGCAGGATGATGCTGGTGGTGGGCTGGTATTTTGGCATCCAAAGGGTGCCATTGTTCGACATATCATTGAAGATTCATGGAAAAGCATGCACATTAAACGTGGTTATGATCTTCTGTATACTCCTCACGTGGCGAGAGCAGATCTATGGAAAATAAGCGGCCACCTTGACTTCTACAGAGAGAATATGTATAACCAGATGGAAATTGAGGAGGAACTCTATCAACTAAGACCCATGAATTGCCCTTTCCATGTTCTTGTTTACAAAAGAAAGCTTCATTCTTACAGAGATTTTCCTATCAGAGTTGCTGAACTGGGAACAGTTTATAGATACGAACTATCTGGAAGCTTACATGGCCTATTCCGTGTTAGAGGTTTCACCCAGGTATGATCTTATCTTTATCTTCCATGTTTTATTGTTGGCTCTATCTTTGTCTGGAAAGTCTATTTTGTATGATGTGCATGCCTTATTGATGTGTGTAATTCTGCTGTAATGGGTTCAACATGCACGCTGGAAGAAAAACCACCTTGTTTCATATAATACATCAGTGCTGGCAGCGGTGTTCTGTTGGATCATTTATCATGCAATTGACCGTAAATCTTCCTTCGATTGCAGGATGATGCACACATATTTTGTTTAGAAGATCAGATCAAAGATGAAATCAGGGTGTCTTGGATCTGACGGAAGAGATCCTTTTGCAATTTGGTTTTGATAAATATGAAGTGAACCTCTCCACAAGGCCAGAGAAAGCGGTGGGAAGCAATGATATATGGGAAAAAGCGACTACTGCTCTTAGAGATGCCTTGGATGGTAAGGGCTGGGAATACCAAATTGATGAAGGTGGGGGTGCTTTTTATGGGCCAAAGATCGATCTTAAGATCGAGGATGCCCTTGGAAGGAAGTGGCAGTGTTCAACTGTACAGGTGATGAATCTACATTAGGCAAGATTTTACCAATATTGTTTTAATAGTGCTAGAAGGTTGTGACGTGGGCTAACGATGCTTTCTCTGGCGTGTTGATAGGTGGATTTCAATTTGCCTCAACGTTTTGACATCACTTATGTAGACTCCAATGCAGAGAAGAAGCGACCTATAATGATCCACCGAGCAGTGCTTGGATCATTGGAGCGGTTTTTTGGGGTTCTCATAGAGCATTATGCTGGAGATTTTCCTCTATGGCTGTCCCCAATCCAAGCACGAATATTACCTGTCACTGACACACAGGTTTCTCACTACTAATTCAGTTTTGTAAAGTTATTTTTAATGCATTTTGCTAGCTCTTTCTCTCTCTCTCACTCTACGGTGAAGCTTAATTATTTTATGTATGTGCATTTTCAGCTCGAGTACTGCAATGAAGTAGCAATAAGACTAAAAGAGAACAACATCCGTGCTGAAGTTTGCCATGGCGAGCGATTGCCTAAACTCATAAGAAATGCAGAGAAACAGAAGATTCCTGTTATGGCCGTCGTGGGACCAAAAGAACTTGAGATGCGGTCTGTTACAGTTAGATCTAGGTTTGGTGGCTAAGTTGAACCATGAAGCTTGATGACTTCTTAAGCAGAATTAAAGATGCCATCGAGCGTAGAAATTCATTTTAGATGTGGGAATTCATCCAAACCTTGTGAGTTTGCCGGACATATTTCATGCGATATAATTTTTGATCAACCATAAACACACAGAGAACACTGATATCAGAGAAATAGATGTAGCAATGTCAGTTGTAATTTGTACCAAAAAAAAATGTCACTTGTAATTCAACACTTTCGGTTTACATTGTCAATATACAAAAAGCCTTCATTCACTTGTTTATAGAACATGTATATGCTTCTTTGAGCAGTTTTTGTTCAGATGCAAGAACAAAAATATTACTCATCTGTTCATCTACTAAAAACGAAACAAATATGCTATACAATTAACAGGTTGAGTACATTCATTGAAATGAAATATTGAGCATATTTAAGGAACTAGCTTCATATGTTGCAAAGATAGAGCAAACAAACACTATAAATGGTAGAGGTGCATTAAGGAGCTGTTCATGTTCTCACTTGGCTCCTTGAGAACCAAGAAGTGTTCGCTGAGGGAACTAGATCGGTCGGCGGAAGTTGAGCATGTTCTGTAATGGCTCATTCGTCCCGAAACGTATGCTCCTGCAAGTCTCAAATCATATTTATTAGAAAACCTTAATATTTCAGAATGCATTCACTAGAATTACAAGATGTATGATTGACAGATTGAAAAATCAATGTTCAAGTTGAGCAACAGAGAACTCTGAAACTTACCCAATGAGGGCATAAAAACTGTAAGAGCAACCATTCCAGCAACCTTAAGAGGCAAGCCAGTCTTGATCATGTCATTGATGTCAATATGCCCAGTGCTGAATCCAACTACATTTGAAGGAGTACTTGTTGGTAGTATGTAAGCAAACTGCGCGCCAATCGCTCCAGGAACCATAAGGTATAGAGGGTGTAAATTCATGGTTTTCGCGACTTGAATGAGCAGAGGAAGGACTAAAGTTGTGGTTGAATTATTTGATGTGAATTCGGTGATGAAACCGCTTATGAGACAGACGGCTGGCGCAATTGCTAGGTACGGAACATTCTCTAGGAAACCTAGATCGGCAGATAGCACATCTGCGAGGCCACTCGTTCTAACACCATCAGCTATAGCAAAGCCTGCTCCGAGCAATAGTATGATGCCCCAAGGAAGCTTCTTGCACTTGCTCCAATCCATTAACTTCTCCCTCTTTTGCTTTCCATCTGGGATTATGAATAGCAAGGTTGCCATCATCACCTACATTATAGAACAAACCATGAATAATTAACTTCAATTTTGTTTATATTTTGGCATCTAGAGTGGTGGCTTTAGATTCACTTACACTAACAGTGCCGTCGCCGACACGCCCATTGAAGAGTATACTCCATCCTGGAATGTCGTCGGTTATGTTTCTTGTCATCCACAAAACCACAAGCATCTGATATGAAATCACATTAATTGCTAGTTACAAATCAATCTAATAAAAATGTAAATCTCTTATGCACTTTGTTAAATATCCTATTAACTTACAGCAAACACTGCAACAACCATTTTTTCTGCAAAGGCCATAGGACCTGCAAAGACAACTCTCTAATCAATACAACAAACATGTCATTTAAATCCGAAAACAAAACCTGTTTTTGAATTCCAAACAAGGCGCCGACGAACTTACCAAGCAATTGGAGCTCTCTTCTCAAATGGGCTTTGTCCATGTAAACAGAAAGAGCATTTGATGTGCCCTTTGAGCAGTAAAAGAAGCAAAGTATCACCCACAAAACAGCAAATATCACCAAAGCCAAAGGAAACCCAAAGAAAACCAAGTAGCAAAGCTAATAGGTTCTGCATCCGGGAAGTAACTCTTCCACATCCCCACCAAAATCAGATTTACTCCTGTCCCAGTCAGTGTACTAATCCCCCAATTGCTGTTGCATATATCACCCCCAACACCATCCCCTTGCAGAACTTCCTCACCAGCTCCGGCCCGTCCTCCCCTGCCGGAAACCGCTGCAATATCCCTGTCGCCACAGGCATCATTATCACCGCCGTCGGGGTGTTGTGCATCCACATGCTGACAAAAATGTTGTTCCACACACCCCCAGCAGCAGCAGTGGTGGATTCAATGGCTCTCCACAAAATATCAGAGTAATCTATGCACAACACACACAATTTGTAAAACACCCAAGAGAGTACTAATTAGATCATCATTTTATTCTAGTTCCAATCTCTATTTTTTTCCAACTATAGGACTATTGATACAATATGAACATTTTTTTTATAGGAAAACTGTCAGTACTGATGTGAATTTATTATTATAATTATTATTTTTGATAGGAAACTGTCAATACTAATTGAACATTAATTAGTGATGTCTTACATTCAAGGCAAGTCTTCTGTGAACATTGTAGTGCTCAACAGCAAGGGCAAGGATGAAGCTACCAAGAACAAGGGCAATAACATCGTCCATGTAAGTCTTTGCGACGTCGTCCGCGGTAGCAATACCAAAGAGAGGGAAAAGGAAGAGGGGAGACATGGAGGTGACTGGCATTGGGACAGCCTCTGTGATCCACCATGAGAACACCCATGTGAGAACACCCAACATATTCCGGCATGTCGCGGATGTCGGGCCACTGCCAATTCGGACATAGAAGAAAATGAGGAAGCATGACAGAGGGCCTAAGAGGATGTAGAAATTATTGGCTGTGAAGATGGATTTCAGGATTGAATGAAAGCTTAATTGGGGTGATCAATGGTGTCTTGTTCTTGGAGGGGCAAAAGTGGGACTTTTGATTCATTTTCAGGTGTTGGAATTGTAAGATATTGATCACTGTGATTCATTGTTTCTCACAGAGAGAGAACTAGAAATGTTGAAGACACAGATTTGGTTCTTTAAATCAAGCTTTTAACCTCAATGAGGAAGAAAAGAATGAATGATCAAATTGTTCTCATCAATCAAGACCGTTGACTGCCAAGGATTTTTTTCTGATCAACGGTTCTGATTTTTCAGTTGTAAAATACAATTTTTCATGTGATGAACAAAACTAATTGAAGTCCATTGATGCCCATTGAAACAAACATCGATGCGAATCGAATGGACTAGAATGAAAGAGTCTCGTTCAAACATTGATTTTCTTTGTTAATTTATTTGGTGTACACGTGGCGGTCATAGCTTTGCTAGTATTGCCACGTCAGCTTGTCAAACAGATCATTTACGAGGGAATGATGATGTCGCACGTGGCAGGCAACAGTGATATTCTGATCTCACAAAATGGGAAGTCCGAGCCTACTATTTATTTGCATTATTGGCGGAGTAGCATTATAATACTGGCCCGGACCTAAACGTGTCGCGATATGATTGGGTGGAGACTAATAATTTAGGCTTGGTGGGTGGCAGATTATGATTGAGATATAATCAAGTTCTATGGTCGGATGGGCAGCTTAATGAGTCTTTGACACGTGGAGTCGTGAGTTGGGTCCCATAATTATTTTCTGAAATTTTTTTTCAAATCCACTCCCGAGCCTACTCCTCTTAGCTCAAGCCTAGCAAGACCGTTAGACGAGGGTAAAGTTCTTCTCAAAGATTTTAATGAGATTTCATACTCAAAGCTTTATCTCGAAATGCTTAGATAAAACTGACACAACTCTTGCAGTCATCGAATCATTTTTGGGTGAAATTTTTTTAGCCTACATCATCAAGCATTATCTCGACTACTCCGAATTGGCCCCGAGTTGTACATCAGTATAGACGAGGGATCTATCAACGTTGGTGTTTCAATTCCAAAGACTTGAACCGATGGAGTCGCTAGTTAAGGGATTAATGTAGTACACACAATGGGACCTAGAACGACATACGCAATATTGACGCCCTTATATCTTAGTCGTGTGCACGCATCTCAATATGTATAAAAGGGACACCGAGAGTGTGTGGTCGTTTTTTCGTAGCTAATTTTATGTGTTACGTCAAGCAGGTCCGGTCAGATGGAAACGCCAAGATGATGAAGTTGGAGAAGGAAAGGTTGAAACGATATCTTAAATGGAATTAAATTGTCACTTGAAAAAGATTAGGACCACTATAAAAACAAGTGATTAAATTAGGATACCTTTTTTTTTAAAGAAAAATTAGGATACATTTATTATTAGTACTATAATTTAAAATGTAAGAAGTCACTTAGTTGCAAATTGGGAAGGAGACTATTTGGTAATGATTTTCCTTACAAACATATGGTATTGCAATTGAGATTATTGTAAATATATACAGTTTTTTTCATAAGAAAGATACCAACGTTTCTTGCTCCAGCCAGGGGCAGAGCCAAACAAGGGGCCAACTTTTACATTTATTGGCAAAATTAAAAATGGACGTACTATCAAATGAAACGGGGATAGAACTAATGAAACTATAAATGCAACTGAGATTATTATAATCAATAAATTTATTTAGACTCATGAGTTCTGATCATATAAGTTTTTTAAATTTGTACAAACATTTAACGGTATCAAATTAATTTTACAAGTGATTACATGTTTACTTCATTAATCGCTTGAGGATGACTTTGAAATAATAAAAAAGTCCTGATCAAGAAATTAAATAAGACTACATGTTTGTAATCGATCATATAATCGTTGAATGTGTGAGTGGTGCCAATAATTAAACCATTAAATGCAATAGGGATAAAATCAATCATCGATCTCAGATCTAAATAAACTAGTCGTTGTCCCAAGCCACAAGATCTAAGAGACCTATAAGTATTAGTATTAGATAAAATACATCAATATAGAACTCAAAAATAAATGATGAGAAAAGGAAAGTGAATAAATAAATAAAGTACTTATTGTCACACCTCAATTGGTAACTACATTAGAGAGCTCATTCAAAAATTCAAGTGATTTTCTCGATAGCAAAAGAGAGATCAACCAACAAAAAAGAAAGTAGTAGAAGAATAAAAATAAATAAAATTGGAACCTTGTGCCTTGTCTTATGGATATTGATGAATTTCAATATATAGATCTACAAAAAAATAATTACATGTCGTATTCATCAAGTAATATGATGACCTTCCTAAATCAAAATATTATTTAATAAGAAATATAATAGTATGGAGACAAAAAAAAAAAAAAAAAGTAATTGTCATCATTTTGCATTGGCTCTAGATCAGTTAATGGTGAGTGCTGTAATCTGATCAAATCATGTTAAAAAGCCAAACCATTTTGTCAATGATAATAACATCAAAAGAAGAAAAGTAGTTTTCATCATAAAGATAAATTAAAAACTGATAATCATAAAAACTAACATTTTTGTTTAAATTTTTTTTTTGAAACTGTAACCATGATAACTCAAAAAATAAATAAAAATAAATCATTGTACGATTGTTGCAAGTGCATTTACATTGAAGAATAAAAGGAACTGGAACTTATCAAAAAAAAAATTAACACGAATTGAAAATTACAAATTGAGTTGATGACATACCTCACTACCGAAACCGAATGAGATTTTTCAATAGATTGGTCTAACACCTGTTGACCGGCATCGATTGAATCCAATCGATCATCTTTATTTATAGATTCATAGATTTGAGACGTTTTAAATAGCTATTAGATTTGCGATGTTTTATTTATTAAATTAAAATTTCGATTGTGTAGCGTAGTAACTTATAATTTAATACGTTACATTATCTTTACATTCCATATACATCATATTTAAATTTTCATTGTGTAACTGTAGAAACTAATAATTTAAAACGTTGCATTCTCTTTACATTCCATGTATACACGTTGCATATCTTTACATTTCATATGTAGCATATTTAAAGTAAGTTTTAGTTATTACATTCCATAAAATCAAAGTAATTAAGAGGCGTAAAGGTTTTCTCATCTTCCCATTAGATTAGATTTCATAAAATAATGTTAATTAAAGAGCATTCCATATATAGATGTAGCCTTATAAATATATATCTATATAAGATGTAAGATAAATTAATCATGAAACGTTTTTGTTTATTATTAATTAGTTATGAAACATTTCATAAAATCATGTTAATTAAGGGGCGTTCCATATATATATATATAGATGTATAATTAAGCGAACATATTTATTAATCACGAAGTGTTTTTTTCTTTATTAATTAGTTCCATATATAGATGTTGACTTAATATAGAACGTTTTTATAACCATGGGCTCGAAATATATATAGAACGTTTTTTTATTTTTTGGTTTGTTATGAAACATCTTGGATGTGCCACGTGAAGTTTACGAGAAGGCTCAAAAACACCATGTGGCACACTTAAGAGTTAACATCTCGGGGTGTGCCATGTGGCATCTCGAGAAGGCTCAAAACGCCACGTGGCACACCCAAGATGTTGGCTTGATATATAAATTACTATATATTCATGGTACGTTTTATATATATGGTAGGCTTGAAATGAATTTTTTGGAATGTGTCACGTGGTGCTACGAAAAGCTAGAAATCGCTACATGGACACGCCAAGGTCTTCTTTATATATTTATGTATGTGTGTGTCTTTCTTTTTGAAGTTAGATATTGTTGGAATCACGCGCACCGAACGCGTCAATATATATAATCTCGACAGATTACCAAGTACCGCAAGTACGCAATAGGGGTGTGAAGACCCCAAATTCCAAGTCGCTGGGGCCCACCATGTCGCATTCCACGTCACCAAGCCCCGCCACGTCATGGCCCTCTTATCTTTGACGCCTCGCGACCTAACCGTTGCTTACACTTTTTCACTAACCTTAACCTAGCTAATTAATCTTTATATAAGTATTACTGATTTAGTTAGCTTGTTAATCAATTTATGAAGTTATAATACCATTTACAATGAAGTCTTTAAATGAGTAAGTTATGCAATATTTAACAAAATTCTAAGTAGTGAAAAACCCGACAAAAAGATACCATATATATCAAGGCGAGATAAGTATAACAAAAGTTCTATATACATGTAATTGATGTTCTATGGTCCCCAAAACCTAACAACAAGAATACATACATACCATAGTCACACACGAGCCGGCTCCACAATCTCGTAGGTAGTAGCCCAAGACCTTATTGCCTCGACCTCTTGCTCGTTCTAAGATCCGCACTTGGTCACCCAACAAATACAAAGATGACTCCAATGAGTAAAACCTCAAAAATATCCATGTCATGGGAACCACATTTACAACCATTGGATTCTAATCCAACATATTAATCTATGAGTCATAAATGCATAACACATTTTGATTTGCCGCATAACTACCAGATGCATGCGGGCATGGATTAAAATAAAAAAAATAATTAAATGTAAATAATTTGAGCTATTTGCAAAAAAAATATAAATGAATACGCTCCAATAAAAGTATCTACGTACCAATCACTTCGCCAATATTTATAATGACATTAGAATAATTAATTAGTTTAATAAATAGATACATTAGGTAAACCAAAATCATACTAATCATGTTGTCATTCATAATTAATGATGTTCATGAAGTTAAATAATATATATAACTTTAATTTTTATTTTATTCTTTATTTTACAGTGTGAGTCAAACCCACGATCTCTCCAAACCTTTCATTTTTGGCAAGTAAAGCGCCATCCATCAGCACGAAAGATCCTTTGGCATGTAACGTTAATCTTATATGTTCTTACTTCTTTTACATTAAATACATTAATTGAATATATAAATTTAAATTAATATGTTTTTTTAGCAAGTGTTCCTCATCCATCACTTAAAAGAGTTGCAATGAAAGGAAATTAGTATTAATATATATATATATATATATATATATATATATATATGAACATTGGAGAATGATTTGTACTAAGCTTTATGCTTCGATGCCATCGGGAGGATTACGAGGCTTCGTGCTTGTGAATAGATATCCATGCCTATCGTAATGTCCTTGTCAAGTAGATCCGAGCTAATGAACTTCGTACGTACTCAAGCAATCTAGAAATAATTTGATACTCTTTCTTTTTGTGATCGCTTTGTTTGAAAAACTTGATCATTTGCAGCTCCAAAAATTAGTAACGTTCATTTTATGCTTGAGAGGGTAGGATATAAGGAGTACTTTCGATGGTTCTTGATGCCCCATATCATACATACAACCACTAGGATTGAGACATCATATTTATCAAGTGGTTATATGGAAGGACATATAAGGTGTCAAAAGTGCAATTGAATATGCTTGATTTGATGCTTTGTATCATCATAATAAATTCTTAAGAGGATTCATCTTCTTCACCGGAGGAGTATGAGGCTCAAGAATCTATTTGCACTCGCAAATAATATGTGTACGCTCCGTATTTCGTGGAAAACTTAGTGCACCGCCATGTTGCATCACACGCCACCATGCCTCGCCATGTAGGTGGCATGCTTATCTATGACGCCCGCAACCTAACTAATTGCTTACACGTTTTCCAATAATCTCTAACGTAGCCAATTATTCTTCAATTTATGATAAGTAAGTTTATTTAACCAACTTTGTTAATTTACGAAGTTACAATGAGTTTTATAGTGGAGGTCTTTAAATATATGAGTATTTTATGCATATTTAACAATCATAAATAGTGGAAAGCCCAAAGAAATGATACCATGCATACAACGAGGGCTTAATAAGTATAACAAGAACTCATGTACTTGTATTAATGGTCTACAAATCCCCAAAACCCAACAAAAACATAAATATATACATATCAGTGGCGCTCCAAACCCCGATGCAACCTCGGCACCGCCACGTCGCATCACAAGTCATGAAGCCTTGCCACGTAGCTGCTTTCTTATCTACGACGCCCGCGACCTAACTCGACATTGCGTACATGTTTTACATTAAACTTTAACTTAGCTAATCAATCTTCATATAATTATTAGCGATTTAAATTAGCTCTGCTTAATCAAAATTTATCAAGTATTAATACAATTTTACAAATGAAGTCTTTAAGTGAATAAGTTATGCGATATTTAATAATCCTAAGTAAGTGAAAAACCCAAGAAAAAGATACCATGTATATATCAAAGGTGAAATAAGTACAACAAAAAATCCATATACATGTATTCACACTACAAGAAATAAGTCTATCAATGACATTTAAAAATCCGTCTTAAAAGTAAAAAATGACAATTTTTAACAACCATAGAACGGGGGTGTCTTGGAAAGTATAATTTATAATGACAACTTTTACATGTCATCTTTAATATATAATGTCATTTTTAAACTGTCATCTTAACTATTCAAGGACATTAGAAAACTATCATCAAATGTTATTTAATGACATTTTATAAATATCGTTAAAATTATATAACAATTAAAAAAATCAATAGATAAATGCATCTAAAACCTATTAAATAATTTGCGCTAAAATTTATATACCAACAATAATAATAAAATTATCTAAATTTAAATTCAAACTCAAATGACAATCTCAATATTGTTATTTAGCAACAAACGACTACACCTAATTCAAAGTATCTTCATGGTTTTATAGTAACAACTACATATGAGTGCAATGGAGGACAAGCACATTTTTAAATGCACTACTTCTCTTCTTCTTTAACCTGCATGTCTAAGAATAACAAAAAACTAAAGTAAGATGACTCACAAACAGAGGATTATAGAAAAGCTTTCGTGGTTGTTAATGAACCTAACTAACATATTAGTAAATCAATATATCATTTAATTTAAGCATTTCTTCAACAAGAACCTATAATATGATTAACTCTACATACAAATTGAACTAATGAAGGAAACTTACAAACAGATTGAGCCCAATCTATAATCATAATAAGTGGACAAACCTACAAACAGATTGAGCACATTAAAAAAAAACAAAGAAAAGAAAGCCTTGTTGACTAATATTTAAAATTATAGACAAATTGAGAAAAAAGTAGAGAGAACACCTTGAACACCATTTGAATTACTTCATCTGGGTTGACGCGAAGAAACTTCAGTGAACAAAGCCAAGAAAATGCATAAGCAGAAACTACAAGATAGATAATTGTACAACACATAACCCTCCCAATTAAATAGATATGTATACCGATTCACATTTATCCTTCACATTCTTATCAACTTGAGATGAGTTCTTGCTATTTCTTTTACTTGCACCAAACTTGTCATTGACAACATCAAGCTTTAAAAAACTTCCAAGCTGATTTTTCACTAGATACATGTGTAACAAAAATGTCTACTTAAAGCATATTCAACATGTTCGTATACACATCAAAGATCACTAAGGCTACTATTTTAAGGTTATTAAAAACAAGAAACAAAAAGGTCACTACAAAATATTAAAGTCCATTGATGCACACAACAACAACCATGCATGAGGGAAAATGAATGCACCCACCAAGCACTACTAAAGAAATTAATAACAAGAACGATTCAACAATCATACCTAAGTCAAAGTTGACTCCATGGTCGCTCATAAGCTCATTGATACCAATTCAAAATTTGATGTTCGTAGTACTCTACTTTGTAATTCTTCTCCAATCATTTTGGTAAATCTAAGAAAACTCAAACACATAATTTTTTTTTTACAAACTCAATTAATAGGAAAGCTAAAATTTTAGATCCAATAACACATCCACAAAAAAAAACTTATCAAATACAAATCTTCCACAATGAACAAAAAAATTAATTACTTAAAATACACAATAGAGAAATAATTCTACTAAAAAAAGAGATAGAACCGAATAAATTACCTTTTAAAATCTCAAAAATTAATGAACTTTGAAGGCCAAGCAACCAGACTTTGCTATTTCATCATCCACAAGAAAATAGAGACGTGAAGGTTGAGGCAAGGCTATATTTGAAATTAAAACATCCCTTGTCCAAATCTTATAACAATTTTGGCCTTAAGAAGCACTTCATCCACTAAGTAGTAGGATCGATCGAATGGATTTGTTCATATGCCATCACTTCTCCAGATGCAATCTAATGAAGTAATTTGCATGACTTCCCTCAAGCTTCCCATCAACTCTGAGACTACAAACAAAAAATTAATTTTAATATTATATTACTATTACAAGAGCTTCATTACGTAATGAAATAGAATATATACGCTACAAAAATCACCTCCTAAATATTTCATGGATGCACATGCATTTTCATTAACACTTCCACTTATGTTCTTGTTTTGTATGGAAAAAAATGAATAAAATTAGTCATTTTCACACATTGAGCAACTAACATATGACTTTATATAAAATATTAACTTACCATGCTCGAAGTCAATCGTGAAATCATTCGTTCCATCACTTTTTGTCGCTCCATTACTTCATTCATCTTGTTGTTCATTGCTTGCTTCCATGAAGCAACTTGTAATTGAGCATTTTTGTTTGAAGATGTCACTCCAAACCCCAAACCTTGTACATGCATCCAAGATGTTTAGGTCCAAGAACTCGACTCAATAAATCATCTTTGATTGAAAACGAACTATTATAGTTTGGAACTTGAAAGTTTTTCTTTATTTTCTTCTGAAAAACACAATTCATAGAATAAGTAATAGTCAAAGAACCCCAAACATTTAAAATATTTACTTTATATTCCTTACCATTGTAACCATCAAAGTGTTATTAACAACATTGCCATTTTTTTATGCGCCTTTTAATCCAAAGTTCCACCCTTGGTATAGATTCATCATTTCCTTTCTCATATATCTAAAATTGGACAAACTTAAATATTGAAAGAAATGCAACAACTAAAGTATAGATAATAAATAAACACAACTTAACCTACCAAATCATGTTCAAGTCTTGCATAGCCTTTTCGACTCAAGGTATATGGATACATCACTTTTGATCTCATTTTTCTCATTTTCATACTAAGTTGCTTAACATATACAAAAATCAAAATAAAAACATGATTTAAAATGATAATACATCAATATATTTAAAATAAGATAATTGTGAAGCCTTACTTACCATTCAAGTGACTCTTAACTTGCACGAATTCATTCCATTCACGTTCTTTCACTTCGAGAGGCTTGCATGATGATGGTGAATCTCCTTTTGTCAATTTTGTTGACAACATTGATTTTCAGTTACACAATAGCTTCCCAATTAACCGAAATACAAACTTTTTGTGACATTCTTCAATTGTGCATTTTTGCTTCAATATTAAAACAAATAAAAAATTACAAAAGGTAAGACATAACAAAGTCAAAAGAAGAAAATAAAATTTTAGGCTTACCAAGAAATAAACTAAATAGTACTTTTTATACCCTCCACCTTTGTCCAACTAAGTTTGTTTAGTGGCACCATTTCCTTTGCTAGGACTCCTACTAGTGAAACAAACTTTTCACAATTTTTTTCTACGGTTGCCCTTTTTTGTTCCACTTAATTTTCATTCGATGGTTCTCTCCAATAATGTTTGCTCCAAGAAATTTAAGTGGACCCTCTTCCTTTTTTCTTTCCATTTGACAAATCCTCGCCCAAATTTATATCATTTAAGAGATTAGAAAAACCAAAATCATTTATTCTCACTTCCTTCCTTTTTCTCTTTTGATATTCTCACTTCATTGCCTTTGTCTTTTAGTAATCTCATTTTCTTACCTTTATCTTTCGCATTGTCGTCCTATTTCCCCAGTGTCTTTGGGTACTCTCACTTCCTCCCTTTATCATTTAGCACATCATTGCCCCTTTGTATATTAGTTAAGAGATTAAAAAATCTCAATCATCTATTCTTACTTCTTTCTCTATGCCTTTTGGTATTCTCACTTTCTTCCCTTTGTCTTTTTATTGTCGCTATATTTTCTCTCTTCTCATTTGTATTGATATTAATGCTTCTTGTATTATTCTCAAGCCTTTATTCTCATTTTGGAAGGCAACAACAATTAAAGCCTCAGAATTATTTTTTGCTCTCTTTTAGCTTGTTCAAAGGACTATTAAAAAGAAGAAACAAAAACATAACTTTAATACTTTTGTTAAGCAACATTTAAATAATGTTATATAAAAATTAATAAGAAAAAAGACAAAAATAAATTAATACTTTACTCTCAATGTTATCACGTTGTTCCATTCCCAAATAACTAATGAGTGAGATACCTTTTCATAGGATAGACACGAATGAAGTAAGTTTTTAAGATTATAATGATAAAACACAAAAACAAACATAAAATCAAAATACATATAAACAAATTCTAACATATTGCTCATTCAAATTCCTCAATTCACTTATAAAAGTACACCGTCCCAATCCTCTCTTACATGTGACTCCTCAACATCAACAATACATACATTAATCCTAGACATGTCTAAAGGTGAATGAAAGGCGTACGTACTCTCATCAAATGCTTCCAAGTCATGAAAACCTCTAGTGGAGCCTTAAGTACAATATACCAAAGTGTGATGGTAGACTCTATTTGGAGTGAAAAACTTGTTTGTCTTGCGATGCCAACATGAATGAATTAGTTTTAAATTTGCCATAATCCATCTTGTAAATTAACCAAAAAATCGTCCTCCCTTCTTATACTGTAAGTAACATTGGCCCAATCACATAAGAATACCGGCACTCCAAAACAACGAAAATCCAACAATAAAATATTTCTTATGACTCCATAATAAGAGTAATTTTCTATGACTTGTCTTTCATCTCTTGATTTACAAGGAGTTTCACTTTCAAGATGTACGCCAAAGTTCTCGTGTAGCCTTCAACATCTATTTTATGAAAACGTTTTCCATTAATGATGCAACCATCAAAAGAAGTTTTATGTGTCTAGACCTTGCGCGAGCCATTTAAGCCTCTCTCGAACCGTGATAGTCGCACTTTCAGTAATGTAATATGTTCATAAGGAAATTCCTAAATAATTTTATTGTTCCCATCAAGATTACTTTCACAAGAACTTTTTTTTTACCTTATTCAATAACCAAGAAATAAATGTGTCTATGTATCTTTTATATAACAATGGGCTATCATCCAAAAGTTGTTCATCTTCTTGTTTCAATTCATCCTTATGCATCCTTACGAAGATGATAAGAAATCGAGTAAGATAAAGATACCGATAAACAAAATCAAGGGTTTTAAGGATTATATCTTATTATACTTACGTGATATATGATTCAACTATTGCACTATTTTATAAGACGTAAAGATGAGCAACCTTCAACATTTCATCGACGAAATAAACTCTTCATCCTTAAAAAGTGGGCGCCTTGCAAAATCCTTTCATCTTGATGATTTACATTGCGATAAGATGTTTTGATTTCATATCTTCAATATTTATATAAATGCTACAATGCCTCACACATTCTTCGACTAAATAACATTCATCAATACATCCTTTTAGGAGTGCACGATTCATTACATATCCCTTAAGACCTCCACAAACCTAAAAGTAATATATATATATATATATATATATATATATATATTTTTAAAAATCGATATCAAAGAAAAAATATGATTTTAAAAGAAATAGTTGTACCTTAAGCATTACCTCTCAAAAGTGGTACATCCATCTCGTAGCGTAATCGGCCTACATAATCTTGCTTATCGTCCTAAATGAATTGTTAAGTGTATCATTATATCAAAGAAGGAAGCGTGGAAAATACCTCTCCAACATACACAATGTCTCCATAATGTAACATTCAAGTTCTTCCAACTTACTTTTATCAAGGACTCTCTAAAGATAACTCATTGAAAAATGAACTTAAATGCAAAATAGCATTTATCGTCCCTTCGTTAAAAGTCCTCTTAGTGCAACCGACATTAATTGTTGCATTAATATATGATAATTGTGTGACTTGAGACTAATCATTTTACACTCTTCCACTTTGACACAATTTCGATAGTAGAACCATATCCATCTGCAATTGAAGATCAAATAGCTCTCCGACAAAAGATACGTTTCTCTTTCTTTTGATAATGAATGAAGAGCCACAGAAGAAAAACTTTAGTAGCCTTTTTGTTGGAGATGCAAACCTTTCCTTAAACCTAATAGCTCCAGATCCTTACATGCTTCAAGCTCATCTTTTGACTTTCCCTTTACATTCAAAATTGTTCCAATAATACTTTCACAAATATTTTTCTCCACATGCATCACATCTAAATTATGACGCAAAATTAAGTCTTGGTTACAAAAAAACCGAATCTAAATTAAATCAAACTTAAATCATAAATTTGAAAATTACTAAAGATGTCATTAAACAATAAAGATTTACCTTCCAATATGATAATTCAAAAAATATCGATCTCTTCTTCCATATGTTCATTGATCGCCTTTTTTACTCTCACTTTTTTTGCACTTTCCCCAATCATTCTAAAAATCGTTCAATATGTTTAAAATTTCTTTTCTAATCATTGATTTGGTCTGACCCCTTCTCTCTTTAAGTACCATCAAACCAACTTTCCTTGTCACGATTTAGTGGAAAGAAATTTTCTATGAGTCAAGTAAACCATCTTGTTACTAAATATTAACCATTGCATAGCATGTAGTAGGACCACACATAGGACACGCAAACTCACCCTTTGTAGTACATCCAACAAGATTACTATATGCAAGGAAGTCATTTATGGTCCACATCAATATTGCTTTCAAAGTAAACATAGACTTGGAAGATGCATCATACCTCAACACCAATATTCCATAGCATATTCAAATCGTCAATGAGGGTTGTAAATATACATCAATGTCATTCCCAAGTTGCTCGGGTCCCTGATAAGCAAACTCAACATTAAATGTTCAAATGACATGCACGCGTGTGGAAGGTTGCACACTACTAGCATCATTGGCCAACAACCGTATGATGGACTTTGAACCAAATGGATTGAAATCATTAAAGACAAGCCCAAATTTGATATTTCTGGGGTCCGAGGCAAATCTTTGCCATTTTTATCAATCAACTTCCATGTAAATGAATCAACTTAAAGTGTCGAGCCATACCATCATGATCACGTGATGAGCTCGAATGCTACTTTATGTTCTCTACCGATGCAAATGACATAAACATCCTTCCGAGTCTTGGCACAATAGGAAAATAGCGTAAAACTTTAACATGTCTTTTAAACCTTTTTAGTGCGATAATTAACCTTCCATCTAGAACTTCCACACTTAGACACGAATTCAAATCTTTATTCTCATTTCGAATAAACAATAATCATTCATACAAGCATGTATTTCTCATATCCCAAATCAAATTCATTAAAGAGTTTTCTCACTATATACAACAACTTTTGGTACAAATTATCTTCTAGCAATATATCCCTTAAAAGGTCGAGAAGCTCATTGAATCCCTTATCACTATACCATTAGAAGCTTTAAGTATATATAAAGCTATAGTTGTTGACAAACATTTACTTCATGTATTTCATACACCTGGGATACCAGTGGAATTGTAGCATCTTCAAATTTCTTCATATACTTTTCCTCAACACTAGTCCCAATGCTCTTGTTCCCATTTCATTAAAAAAATATGCATCATCATACATCATGCGAGCTTCATGCATATCGAGATAATCATCTAATGGATCAAAATTTTGAAGTACTTCCAAAGATTCCCTATGGAGTATCCAAACCTTGTAATTAGAACAAAAACCATTCATGACTAAATGATTATATAACACACTATCCTCTTGTTGTGAATAATTTTTAAAAGATCTCATGGACAAATATCCATATCGGATTCCTCGCATGCTTTTTAACTTCAAGAATAAATCTTTTGACCACTTCTCGTATTCATAACTAAATCTTGGATATTTAGTCCAACTTTTATCCATCTTAGAATTTCTCAATAACCTTCTTGTCTCGCTTTTCTAGACAAAAAATAATGTTAAATAAAACATAAACATTACAATAATTAAGACATAAAAATAACTAGGTAAATGTTCAAATAAAAATGCCAATTTTAAGTAATAAATAAGAATGATATAAATCATCCACAAAAGATTCGTAACCCTTCAATGTAACCTAGTAAACATGATTGGGGTGAAAAAGTTAAGGGCACAACTTTGAATCACCTATAACATATTAATACTAAATCTCTACTTACTTATGAAATACCAAATCACCAAAAAAGACAACCTATTTGAGAGGTAAAATAATAAGAATCTAATCAATCACAAAATAAAGAGTACTTGAGGAACCGAATTCCAAGCTTCAAATAAGTAAAAGAATTGACATTAATTATGGATCAAAAATTTTAAAACTAGGTTGAAGAATTGAAAGACTTTGTTGATAAGTCATAAGAGTGGCAAATACTTGCATATAAAACAAACATACAAATATGGCTAGCTAGCTACAATACAATGGCACACAAGTTCTAAACAAATTAGGCCTAACATTGCTTTAAATAGATATCACAATCATCGTTATCATTGTTGGTTTTATTGGTCATACTTTGGTTTGTTATGAGGCCTAGGAGGTCTAAGCCTAAAAGCAATTGAGTAGGAGTTGTGAGGCTAAGTGAAGCGGTGGAAACTTTTGCCAATTTTATGAGGAGGAAAGCGAGTTAGGAAAGCAAACCTAACCTCGTATCATATGGATGTAAGAGTTTCATTTGGAGCATGCATGAGTTGTTTAGAAGCAAATAGCTATGAAACCATAAATGTTATGCATATTGACTAAGTTGATTGGTAGTAATTGATAAGAAATAGTGGAGTATTAATTAAAAGGTGAGTAAAAATTGGAAGATGGAATGTAGACCTTAGGATGTAAACAACTAGCTAGACGACTCGACATCTAATTTGAAAGAAAGACTATAATTGTGGACTACACTTGATTCACCGTCACTTAGTTTAGATTTTCTTCACTATAGCTTTCAAATCACACACAAGTGGACTATATATAACAACAATTCAAGATTAAAATAACATTGTTCTCGATGGGCCTTCTATCTTTTCTCTCTATTAGTACTTAATTGAATCAAAGCTTTTTCTTCTTTTTTTGGTGTGAAATACCCGGTATTCTTGACTTAACCGACTACTCCAGTGCTCGAGTTGTAGTCGACCCATAAAGAGCTTGAACTCGAGAGGCAACTACTTAAGTGGCCCCGAGCGCATACTAACCATGCATTTTACATCACTAATCTAATTTTCTACATGTATACGATGTTGGCAAGCAAGAGTTATCATAACAAGAAATGAAACAAATCAATCACAACAAAAGATCACTAGTAAGCTATCTCTAATCATTATAAGTTCCATCAATTGACTTCCTAGTTGTTGATCTTTTGGAGTGATTTTTGAAACAGAGGAAATAAGGGACTTGAGATGGATAGAATTTTACAGCTCGAGTGCTCATAGGACGACATCGTTATACACCAAGGTCCGACGACGCTAATGCCTAATATAATACCAACTTATATAATGCATATTATGAATGTGTGTGTTGCATTGGTAATTCAATCTCTAACATTCATGTGAGCCTGTGGGTGGTCTCACTTTACGAGGCTCATCGTAAGACCGAAATTTATTATATTATGATTAGCGTAATCTCGTGGGATTAACGGTCGTAATTTAAGGGCGCTACGGGATAACTTGATTGACTCTGACACGAGAACCGAGTGAATATATTATTTGAGAATGGTGATTGTGTATTTGTGGTGTTTAAAATCATTAGTAGTGTATTGCACCACATGTGTGTACATTGCTATTGAAATGCGAGTTGATGTGAGGAGTGTTTGCCTTTGAAAAACGTGTCAACGAGGTATCTGGTAGGCTAAATACACAGTGTACACTAGGAAACTCGACTAATTCACGTTAGATGACTAGTTAATCTATTAAAAAGTAATGTAACCATAGGCTAAGTTGATTAAATTAAAATAATAAGCTATGACTAACCACGAAATGCGTGTCGAGACGTGGGCACTCAAATGTGCGGTAGTCGAGGGATTAAGTGGAACCATTAATGTGTCTATAGGTGGTTCTAAAAAACTAATCACATGCATTATAACGGGCCTAAGCTAAGTTAATTAAATCAAATAAATCCAAGGCCTATAGTTTGGTTATTTAAATCGAATCATAGATTTTCCTAGAGATTTGTATCGACATATCTAGGAACCATATGAGTAACCAATTAGTGTCACTTGATTGAGTTAGTGGGAGTTAATGCTACATGTCAAGGTGTGGATCATTAGATGAGCTTCGAGATATATAAATGCATGGAGATCAATGGCTAGAAACCACTCTCACCTTAATATATAAAGGAGACTTGATCAACACATGCAATCAAAACCATTTTCATTTACAATTCTAGGAGAAGAAGAAAGTTGTTTGAGTGAAAAAATAGAGGGTTCGTGGCTGAAATTTTGAGATCTAGGAGGATTTGAACCAAATTGATGGTGAGTTCAAGCTAGCAAAGACATTTACAAGGTATAAATTTCATGTCTTTCTTCAATTCTAATTTCATTAAAATGCATGTTAAAAACCCTTAATTCTATCAATATAGATGGTCATTATAGTTGTCTTGGGTTTATTGGGAATAATTGAGGTCAAATAGGCTCATGGTGAGCAAGAATTTCTTGATTCAGATTGAAATTTGATATTTGGATTATGGTCTTTTTCGCGCATATTTGGGTCGTTGAGAAGATGATGAACAATGTTGTACCCATAGAGACGTTTGTCCTCACATAGAGGTCTCAGTACTCATTGGGACGTCTTTATCCAAATGGACATATGTACTCACAAAATGTATGTACCCATAGGGACTTCGTACTAACAGAGACGTTCGTACCTATAGGATGTCCGTACCTACGGGGATACCCGTACCAACGAGGACGTTTGAAACCACAAGAACTGTGATTATAATTTTATTTTAGTTATGCAATAAAAACGTATATCTAAACACCGAAAATTTTTCAAATCAACACCAAGGACCTAGGAGTCGATAGGCAAGTGTCGGGTACGAGGTCTGCCTCATTTTAGAGCTTCATGAGCAAGGTTTTCAAGTTGCCTTATTGAGGTGCGTAAACCCATTGGAATGCCAAACAGAATTCTTGGTTTGTTTTTATCGATATCGAATTACATGTGTCACTACCGGTGGGCACACACGGGTTTTCTACTCCTATTTCTGCATATATATTGGTTGTGATAAAAAGCTTGCACGAGTTACTTGTGATAGTGCTCGTGTCGATGGCGTAGGATATACTTGCGACCATCGGGAGGGATTAGGTGGTCTTTGATGTGTAACAAAGTTGTCGAAAGGGACCATGTCGTTTACATCGAAGTCAGGATTTAGTAACCGTAAGCTTTCGCATAAGTATATACGTGGTTCTTATTCGATTATATCGATCATGTCTGGTTTAGGTCAGGGTTTTCTCATGATTATACAATTTTTTTATTTAATCTTGTTTTATTTTTCGAGCACATTTAATTGGTATATGTTTATTTATTTCAAACTACCGATTTTGCTTGTCGTGTGTCAGCCTTAGCGGGAATATGACATACCGGGTGCTGTGTGTTATATTCGCATGTCTCATAGATTATCGCTTTTATTTCATGAATATTGTGTACTTCTTCTTTTCGATTTTACTCACTGGACTCGTCACCGTATTTGTTTGGGTGACCGAATGCGATACTTCGACGAGTAAGGGCAAAGCAAGGAGGTACCGAGCGACTACCTCTCGAGATTGTGAAGCCTATTGGTGTGACTACACTGTGTACATATTTAGATTTTTGTCTGCTTTAGGGGACTGTAGAACACCGATTACATGTATATGGAACCTTGTTATACTCATATCCCCTTGATATATACATGGTATCTTTTGCCTAATTTTTCTCTACTTAGATTGTTAAATTTTGTATAATTTACTCCTTTAAGACTTCCGCCGTGAAATTTCATTATAACTTGATAAATTGATTAATCGGCTAATGAAATCATTAATATTTATATGGAGATTAATTAGCTAAATTAGTGGTTAAATGGAAAAATGTAAGCAATCAAGTAGGTCGCGAAAAGCCACAAGATAAGCTGGCCATGACATAGCATGGCTTGGTGACGTGGAATGCGACATGGCAGTCCCAAAGGGGCTTGAAATTGGGGACGCCATAGTTTGGTATCGTAGCGAGGTCCGAGGAAGCCTCGGGAGTAGTTTAAATAAAAGAGAATAAAACTTTAACAAATAAACTTAGATGTGGAAAGCCGATGTTATTGCCTTAAAACTTTAGTTGGAAGCAAATATGAGTCGAGTAGTGATAGGGATTACATACGTGTGATGTTTTGATTGTATATATTATATACACGTATATTGAAGACTGTATGACATTCGCTATTTGATCAAGATGGACAGACGATATGATTATTTCAAACGATTAGATGACTTGAGTGATGCGGTACACTACGCTGGAGAAAAAATTTATGGAGATACACGACAAGTTTCTTCAAGAGGAGTTCGACTTACAAGAGTAATTTTGGCTTATGCAATGACATACATCCATTTTCAACAGAGCGATGCCTACCGAGTGGAGTTCGAGGACTAAAGGGAAAGGAACAAAGGTGCAGAGCACAAACGAGTCTTCTACGACAAGTACATTATGATTAAGATTTAGCTGAGGCTGAGGGAAGACATACTAGTGATTGCCAGAACCAATTTGCACACATCTACAAACTTGTCGATGGACGTAAGAAGAGCATAACATTAAAGCCAAAGAGATAGAGAGCAATTCGACAAAATGACAGACAAGACGGGCCGAGATCGTAGAGATAATGTCAAGACAGATAAATTTTATGTAGTACCAACATTTCCATCACCACGCAAAGCACGCCTAACGTGCTAGATGTAGGAAATCCTAAAAAATTTGCACTTCAGATTTTCGGTTTCTTCTTTCAATCGGCCATCTCCATCGCCTTGGATCCTTATTACCCTACACCAAGGACCCAACAAATCCACCATATCAACGACAACATCCCGCACTTTAATTACATCACAAATTTCATAGAATTTATAAATTAATTGTATAGATCAACTTACCAAGTTGTAGAACACTTCCAACTTAATCTTCCACCTTCAATTTTCCAAGAATCTCCTACAACTCAATTGATCTTCTTCTTTTCGCTTTCTCTCCGCATTTCTTTCTAAGTATTAAATGAAGATCATTTGATATTTATCTTATGCATCTATATATGAAGGATAAGATTGATTAATAGCCATTGATCTTAATGTACACATGTATCTTGAGGCTGATCTAATGGCCTACATCTTGATTCACATCCCACTAACTCCCACTAACTCCTCCTTGATGACACCAATTCATACCCAATTAGTCTCTTTGATGTGTCAATACGTATCTAGAGGAACATCAAGTGGTTATTGTTTAACTTGCTAACTTAAGTACATTTAATGTAAATCAACTATAAATTTTATCAAATTTAACTACTTAAGCCACATCAACTTAAATTAACTTACTACATCACTCTATACCTCGATCCCACGTGGCACACATCTCTAAGCGTGTTTCCACTCACGCCTCGACTCTATACACAAGTAATGAGTGACTTATGATGTCTACACATATATAATGCACTAATCATTCATCATAAGACAAACAATACATTACTCAATTTTCGTGCCGAGTGTAGGATTTGTATACCCATTCTCGAGCCACATTACGGGTCGCTGACCACTTAAATTATGGACCAAATCCACTATTAGAAATTTGGGTCGTTACATTAGAACTCAGCACCAAACAAAATTAAGATCACACTTTAAAGACCTAGACTTGGTCAAGGCAAAGGGTATTAACTACTCACGAGTTTTCTTGGTCTATACACTTAGGCACACAAGTTTACAATCTCTATAAGATAGCGCATCAATGCTTAAAAGGTAACATATAGAGGCGAGAAATGCAACCACACTCTCCATTATTGTAGACTTAGCACCAATGGGAATCAATAGACTTTAAGTAGGTTATAATGAATTCAAAGCATCAGTAGTAACTCATTTAATCTAGTTATAAACACTCAAAGTTAAATCTTTTTATTTGAGGAGTTTTCATACTATGTCAAATTTATTCATTATATATACGTTCTCTCTTTTTTCTCCATATTTTTTTTTCAATTAAGTACGACCCTCAAGCCCATTTCCTCGCGAAACCACTCACTTTTTCCACCACAAGATTCGACGTTCCATTTCCCTGTGGAACTTGTAGGACTATATATTTATTTATTTATATTTTTTCTTAAAAAAACTCATGTTAGTTTTTTTCACTTTCACTATGATTAAGCAAATTATCCAATGTAGGTTAAAGTATTATCAAGCTTTGTCTATGGGTTTAACATTAGGTATGAAAGAATTAAAGGTTAGTTGGCTCAAATTGGATTAACTAGGGAAATCACTTTAAGTAGGCTTAAGGCTAGGGGTTTTCATTCAAAAATGACCTAAATCATTTCCCTAAAAATGGTTTAGTCATAGGAATTCACCTCTGAGCTGGGTTACATCCTCGTTCTAGCACCCTAGAAATTTGACTTTTTTCCACTTGCAAAGTTCGACATTCTCGCCCCTTTGGTATCTAGCACAAAGCTTAACCCTCATACTAATTTCTTAATATGAAATCATAAAAATGTCAAAGCTTACGGGCTAGGAGTAAGTGTTTCTCCTAATTTTTCCTAAATTTCAAGTCAAAAAGGCAACCATAGTTTACTCATCCACAACCTAAGCATGAAGCAAAGTTTCTAAAAGACTCTAAATAATAATAATAATAAAAATTATAGTAAATACATGCATGAAAATGTATCAACTCCTAATGAAATGAGAAAGAGAAGTATGAAGGGAAAGGAAAGAAAAATGGAAAGACAAGAAAATGAAAGAAATAACACCACCATTACCATCCTTTAACCGCATATAATTGAAAATTTTAAACAATCACACCCGCGGTTTTTGTAAAGAAAACCATCCAACTCAATCTACAAATCCTAAAGTACCCCAAACTTATTCTCGAATCTTATCCTCAAGGTTCAAAATAAGTCAAGAGATTCATACATAAACACACAAGAGGGTGAAAGAACATGATAGATATAGAATTAAGGAAATGATACGAGTTCATGCCAAATAATTAACAAGTCAATTTTTTATAACATAAAACTATAACTAATCCCTATATTTAAGTATAATAAGTAAGAAAAAATCAGCAAAATCCATAACAAGTAAACAAAATGAAGTTGGGTAAACTTACCAAATCTCGGGTTTGACTAACTATAGATATAACAAAATATGATGAGCCGCATGAGTGATATTTGGGATCTTCGTCACAATCTAAGTGTGCCATATTAAGATTGCAACACTCTGTAAAAAAATTAATAAAGAGATAATGATTAGAATACCACAAGAATATTGAAGTGTGAAATCAAATAGATAAGGGATAGAAACTTGGGGTTTCTCCCTAGAGCACCTTTATTTAACGTCTTTGGCTAGACTTAGATGTATGCGTTCTAGGTGCGACGTTATCCCATATGATCAGATCTCGAGTGGTTCTCATTTACGCATTTCCATAAAGAGGGTGAGTAACCCCTCATTTCAAGGTAAACGGTGAAAGATTTTCATCAACTTTTGGTACTTGGTGACCGTCTTGCAAGTGCCTCCAAACTAAGTTCGTCCCGAATTAGATGGTTAGAAACATGCACTACAAACAAGCAAGATTTATTAGTAAGAGGATTCATGGTATCAAAAATAGTAAATTTTACGATCTACCCGATCAAACTCCATAGACAAAGTACCATAAAAAATGTCGACTTTGGTTCGAGTAAATCAAGAAAATGTCGAACTAGCAAAATCAAAGGGTTAATGAGAATGTTCATTCCCCATGTTTATACATAAAAGTTTGCATTAAAGACTAAATCATGAACTTTTATTAAGACATCCTCTAAGACCCCAATTGGGTGTATAATCGACCTATTCGTGAGGTGGGTAACAACCTGTATGTCTTTCAATGGACCGTCATGTAAGGATTTAAACAAAAAGAGGGACATAACATTAATGGACGCACCCAAATCACACATGGCATTCTCAATAAAAGTGTCACCTATCTTGCATGGATTAACAAACATGCCAAGATCTTGGCATTTATGGGGTATCTTTTTCTGAATCAATGTTGAGATGCTATGTAGTATCCCCTAACCCGATTGATTAGGCGATACTCTACTCGAAACCCTAATTAAGCCCTGATTATCCATACCAGACTTAACTAGATCCAAAGACCCTTACCACCTTCACCGATAAGCACTACTATATATCGAATATCGAAATAAAATAATTTATAAACACAATGGAAATTTAAAACCTTTTTCGATAATTCAAACCACGATATATAGTATTAAAACAAATCCAGGAATAAACCATGGTTATATAAATCACCCATCCTCAGTGATATTACAAAATCAGTAATTCAAGACATATATAAGACGAGAGAGAGTTATCACATCGAAGAGAAGATAAAGATTCCTATATCTCCTATATCCCATAGTCGTAGCGCATCGTCGGTTATCCTATAATATTAATTGGGATAAGCGCTCCAATTTGCTCAAGGCAAGTAGGGATTCACATAACTATCAAGATTCCATATAATAGTCAAGAATATCTTCAAATAACAACTTGCATCAATGATATCTAACAAGAATAGGGAAAACATATAAATCAATATATATAACGAATGCAAAGAAAATGTCTTCGACTATTATACCGCGATCCCCATTTTTTTATAAAACTAGGGACGATTACCCACCAAACCATTAATGCGATTGCTAGACCAACATATTGGCCGATATGCTCTCTAGCCCATCTACTAATACCCAATGGCTCTATCCCAAACCCTCTAGTTGAATATGTAACCCACGCAACCCGTAAATTGAGTAGAAGTTACATATAGGTCGAAGGTAACTCATCTCCTATATAACATGGTCTCAGCCCAGTGAACTTACTCTCGTGAATCACAAGAAACACTATTTTTCGTTTATTGAAAACCATCACAAGGTACCTAGTCCCCCATTCTAGTCCAACAACTTGCCATGAGCTATGTATACTTGAATAGTCCCAAGCAATATTGATAAATAAGCAAATCCATACTTACCTCAGGTTTAAGTCTCCATTACCCAAAATCCTAACTTTCCCCGTCATCGCACACTTCCTCGTGTTCCTCAACCTATCACCAATCATTTATACTCAATTTAAATCAATTACCCTATGTTTAGAACCCCTAAATCACTCCCCAAGTCCTTAAGATATTCTATGAAAAACACAAAGAAACTTGTTGCTTTCTGTGGTGGGAGCGCGCTTCCTTATTTGATGGAGCGCGCTTCCAAAGAACTAGGTTCATCTTCATCGATGAAGCGAGCGCACTCCTCGCAAGGTGGAACACGCTTCACCCCCGTGCCGTCGACCCGTAGCACAAAACGTGCCAGTACCCACTATTTTTTGCTAATTTGCTCCAACAACGTCCCAACAACCTCAAAACACTCCCAAATCACTGTGAGGACCTCTAATGAGGTAACAAACCAACTTCCATTAACACAATACCAATTCACTAAGATTTGATCATCACAATAAAATTAAACTTCAACTAACACAAAAAAAATCATAGCAAGATGACGATCTCTAGATTTGGAGTCGATTAAGCCCTCCTCAATCTTGTCCAATTCAATCTCCTTAATCACCTCCTTTTCGATCGAAACCAACCTTCGACCCTCTCCTCGAATTCTCGAATGTTTTGTTGATAACGATCAACTTTTTGATTTTTTATATATCAATTTTTCTCGAGATACGCATCACACTATCACGAGACCGATCACGTGGTTGATGTGTTAAAGTGATACTCCTTAAAGTTGACATGAAACTTGACACATCAAGCACTTACGCCATGTTCAAGATGATTAAGTTGATCCATGTATTTCTATTATTCTTTTATTTTAGTAGATATATATTTATATATTCCAAAAACATATAAATATATATATATATATATATTGTGTATTATTCACCAATAAACTCACCGTGACGTGCCTACAAGTGTCCTTTGAGCGCGCACATTCATGCCATGACTCCATCGTCACACCTCAGGTGTCTCGGTAAATCATTGTTTATTGTGTATTTTCCATTTTATAGGCTTGTGTATAATTTCTTTATTATACCACAACCTATATATAAATTAATTTAACAATTCGGTACAAACAAAGATACATCATGCTAAAGCACACGCGCACGCTAATTGAGGTACGCATAACTTAACCACAAGCCTAACTCGAAGTTAATTAGGATTTTTATTAGTACTAATCTACCAAATTTAATGTAATAGGTGTTATGACCTACATAATTTAAAGCAATTTCGTCGCCGGGATTGAAAGGCAAATATGAAATATCAGTAGTTTCGAAGAGAAATGGAACCGCTTTTCTTTTTATAGAATTCCTTGCTCCTGTGATTCGTTCATCATCTTTTTGAAATCTCCATTTCACTTTAACCAAAAGAATCTCTTTGGTTCTTAGCTTTTAAATTTTACGATCAAGTAATCCAGCTTGGATCGTTCACCTATAAGATAAGTGCTTCCAAAGATCGGAATTCATTTCCAATTCAATCATTGGGTAAATTAAATCTTCATTTTACACAACATTAAGATGTGGAAGACATTATGGACTTATTTGGTCGAGGAGGCAACTTTAACCAATAAATACCGAGACTAATCATTTCACATCGTGACTTCAAGCAAGCATTTCGATCTACCTTGAAGATAGCTTACCTCACCCAATCTAAACTTCATACAACTCCTTTCATAGGTGAGATTTTCAAATGTAATATATTTGTCCTTTTGAAAAACTCATACAACCTATGATATTTATCAACGTATCTTTTCTATTTTAATTGTAAAGTTGTAGCTTAAACACTCGGCGAATATGTTACATTTCCTTTGTGTAGTTCTCAATCAATTCTAGGCTCCCAACAAACTTGTCATCAATTTCAACCCTATCTAGACACACTCCCAGGTGAATGGCATGTTGACTAGCCACATAGATTCAAAGGAGCATTCCAATGTTAGCTTGATAGTTGTTATTACAAAAGAACTCACATAAACAGAAATGTATCTGCTTCCAGGTTACCACCCAACTTCAAGACACTGTGAAGCTCGAAGTATATCACTTCTAAAGCACCAAATATCAATTACTTCAAACCCACCCATCAATCTGCGTTTAGTAGTATACCATACCGAGGTTAAGAAATAGTTCCCCGGCCTATCTGTCGACAGCAATTCACTCCATCATCTCGGACGTAATCTCGGATCTCTTTCCAAAATAGTCGACACTTTGGAGCACCCCGAAATCTGTAACACCTCATTTATGTATATCTTACATAATCGATCCAACAGGACTTTGCGCCAGTAACTGGCAAGAAATGCGCATGACTCCATCAACCCATTAACCCACAATCCACACTTTGTATTGTGCTCATGCTAACTCGAGATAAACTGGAAACAAAATTTACCGGTCTTTGTTCCATTTCCATTCAAAGTATTGCAACGAATGCTAAAAACCCTACAGGTTTCCCCGTTCTCACGAGTACTAAACTTGCTGATATTTCTATGCATCTCACTCTTTTACAAACTTAACAACACCGAGCCCCTTTCATCCCGACTGTCAACAATCAATAAAGGCGCCTCATTTCATGATATTTCTATTTTTTTATTATTATCTCTGGATAACTATCATAAAGAGATCTATGTGATTTTTCGTAGCAACTTCCCGCCTCACCTAATCCCGAACCGGAATTCACTATCTATCTCTCGAACCATAATGCGCCTTTATAAAAATTGACCAATCTAATCAGATAATCTACATTAGCCATTTAACC